>CM017781.1:3937401-6449730 GCA_008121275.1 Drosophila lowei
CATATGGAATCGTTGGAAGGCATCGAAGATCAGCAGAGGCTGCCACAACAGCAGGCACATTTGAATATAGGAGAAATCACATTGCCAAAGGTGGAGGAAATCACCCTTCTCGAAGGATTACAGGACTATGCTACTCCGGAATATCAGAAATCATCCGTGACGAATATAGAAATCATGGAAACAACTTCAGCTTTAAAGACTACCACAGCAATAGTGAGTGAAAGGACACAGGAGTTGAGGAATAAAGAAACCCCACAGGAGGTTCAGATTCAACCAAAACTCAACGAATTCTCACAGAAAATCCCACTCTCGGAGAAGGTCAATATTTTGGATCAAGTTACGGAGTTGAGTAGCCTCCTGCCACATGCGGCCACGGGGCAATCCATAATCACTAGCTGCCAGGAGATAAATGTACGTGAAACAGAAGTTCTGGAAAAAGAGGAGCTACTGGAAGGCGTGCCACAGCCAAGCGAACAGCTCGTGAAGATTGCCTTGGACTCCACCACTGGATTGGCCTTGGCTCGACAGGAGAACACTTTTGAGCATGAGGAAGATCTGAGAGTACTCGCCCCAGAGGCAGAGCAGGCAAGACCCGTATCTGCAGATCTTCTGACGGCAGCCCTTACCGAGGGAGTCCTGGAGAACCAAAGCACTGGAAAACTAGAGGACTTCAGTGTCTCGGATAAATATGCCTCACCCAGAATGGATGTTTTGAATGAAACAAAATCTACAGAGACCACCGTATATGACACTGTGTCTAAATCTGTGGACTCCATACAGCCAGAAACCTTAAGCCCCCAACAGTCGATGGTTCCACATAAGCATACGATGGTCACCGAGTGCCTGATCGTTGATGGAACGCAACCTTTCGAAGAAAAGCCAACAGATCAACGAACAGCCTTCAAAGTTCAGGATAATCTAAGCCACTCAATCATCTTTGAGGATCAGAGGGTTCTGGAATCGGAGAAGGTGCTGGGCGAGGAAAGTACACCCAAACAGAAGGCAAAACTAATGGAAGATGCCACCAATCTGCATGCAAAAATGGTAGATACCACAGCGGTCTATGAATCCATGGGAGAGGATCGTCCGACAGATAAATGTAGCGTGCAACAGGCACAAGTCACCCACGAATTAGCACACACTCATGCCACGGAGCTGCAACAAACTGTGGAGGCAGAGAAAATACTTGCAACGCCTGAACAAACCTATGCTGTGGCCACAGCAGATGGGATATCCTCACTGCTTGGATTACCGATCACCACAAGGACACAGACTGTAGAGGATGTCGACGAATTGCTCACTCTCCCAACAGACGAGCGGGTCGCACAGTCCACCTATGAAGGCAGGAAGCACGAGGTAACAGTCAGCGAAGTCCAGGGTATCGAGAAGTCGGAGAATCTACCCATATCTACAGATATAGCTCCCGTAAGTGCTGCTGAGTCCATAGATGTCATGTTCAAGGCTACATCGGTGGACACACAACCGGGTGTCTTCCAAAAGGAGTCTACAATCGAAGCTCTCAAGCCCCAAGAGGCCACAGCAAAACCTGTGGTAGATCTCCTCCAAGGCCTCACAACATCGGATGTGTTTGCTCTGGAATCCTCCGAACGTATTCCGGATACACAGACCACTGCGCCACAAGAGGCACAGAGGCATCTAGTCTCTGGAGAGGACTCTAGGAAGGTCCAGGTCCGATTCGATGACTTAATTATGGATAAGGAAGAGACCCTGCAGGTGATCATTCAAGAATCGTATGGCAAACCCTTCATTGAAGGCACACAAAGGGAGACACTCATCACTCAAGTGATTCCCATGGAAAATGTAAATCAAATAGAGACGCCACAAGGTCCTGCAACATTCCAAGTGAGTCCTACGTCCAGCGAGAGAATCACTCAATCACACATGGTGGAAACTCAATTACCTCTCGAACTGACGAGTGAAGCTATCATTGAATATGAGAACCTTGCTCAAGCAAAGGTCAAATCGGATGAAACAAATGTCCATACCACCATATCAGAGATCAATACGTATGAGATCACAAGAGATATCAAGGACATTTCGGAACAAGATGGTCAATACCTAAAGATCGTAGAGGATTCCGACATCAATCGTGTCCATGTGACAACTATACAATCAACGCTTCTCAAGGAAGAAAATCTTCCGCTCGAACCCATTCGCGATGGGGACACAGCGCGCGTGTCCAACGTTGAACTGAAGAAGTCTCTGGTAACCGAAGAGGTTCTGGGCATCAGCTCTATCCAGGAATCGTATGACCTGCAAAAGCCAGACGAGCGTAAGGCCCAACTCACTCGCCAGGCGCCACATGAGACTGCCAGTGTGGCCGAGCAACAGACCTACGAACAGTCGCCAGAGATGGTCGTAGAACAGGGCGACCGTATCCGCACAAAGACTAGTTCTGTAGAAACGCTCCTTAAGCCCGTCGAAAGTTCAACCGTAAATGTCTACGAAAACATCGAGGGCCATGGGGAGTTTAAGCCAATTAGTGCAGTCCCATCAACGGATACCACTGTCATTTCTGATTTGAAGGTTTCGGTGGTGGAAGAGGTGTCTGTGATGCCATCCTTGGGTCGTGTTCCGACTGAGAGACCCCTGGAGGGCAAAGCAACACCAGAAACTGTGCCACACAAAAACATTGTTCAAAGCGAGCAGCTTCCCTGTGAAGTTGTAAGCACTTTGCTGGAAGAAGGAACTCCATCCAGAGAACAGGCAAAGCTGGCACCAGCGGATACAAGAGTGGCAGCCGTGACCAGTGTGTTGCATGAGAAGGGAACCATTCGAGAGAGGATCTCAAGCCCTCAAGTAGATGAAAAACAAGCGCTTCCTTCGATAACCACACAGAGTACGTATCTGAATGAGCAAACAATCGCACAAGAGAATGTCAATCGGTTAGATAGTGAGGAACAACACATACAGCCACAGAACGCAAGTATACGTATCAAAGAAAACACCACATCCATAGCCACAACAGAACAACCAGACATATTCAACACAACCACAACAACGAGTCCAAACGTCACACTCACTGGGGAGAAGATACACCCAACACTGGTTGAGGATACCCTAAAGAATGCTTTACAAACAACACAATTTGTGTCGGAGGATACCTCTGACCTCCTCCTCCCGAAATCAATGCCTGAAACTGCACTCCCTGAAAGGGTAACACATGCTGTAGCACTTTCCACAACAAACGAGTCACAAGCCACAATTTACACATCGAAAGATGAAGACCACACACAGAAACTGTTAGCGGAGAAAATTACACAAGAGATTTTTAAAGTTAAAACGGTAACACCACCTGTGGGTAAGTATCAAACTAAGTTTAGTCTAAGAAGTTCAGCAAAAAAAGGCGTATTACTTCCATTACACCCACCCTTCGACCCTCCAGAACCAAAGCACAAGCACATATTACACAGAACAAAGCAAAAAACCCACATTCTCCAAACAGAACTTTATATTAAACGCACACTTTTTTACACAGATACAAAACAAACCACAGACACACCACACACCACACCACAAAAAACACCCAAACACAAACAAGAAACTAATGAAACCGCAATCACGGAAACCCCCGAAACTCTGCAAGTCATCGAGGAAATTGCGGAAGACGGAAAAGTCAAGAAGAAGAAGATCCGCACTCGCGTCATCAAGAAGGTCAGAGGGGACAAGCAAGAAGTCACAAAGATCGAAACCGTCGAAGAGGATGATAAGGTACCCGAGACAACCGTCACTGTCGAAGAGGTTCCTTACGAAGAAGAGAAACCCGAGGAGATCCAGGAACTTCCAGAAGAGGTTCGCGTAGTCGAATCTATCTCCGAAGATGGCAAACCCAAGAAGAAGAAGATCCGCACTCGTGTAATCAAGAAGGTCAAGGGAGACAAGCAAGAAGTCACCAAGATCGAAACCGTTGAAGAGGACGACAAGGTACCCGAAACTACCGTCACCGTCGAAGAGGTCCCTTACGAAGAGGAGAAGCCCGAGGAGATCCAAGAGCTTCCAGAAGAGGTTCGCGTAGTCGAATCTATCTCCGAAGATGGCAAACCCAAGAAGAAGAAGATCCGTACTCGCGTTATCAAGAAGGTCAAGGGGAGACAAGCAAAGAAGTCACCAAGATCGAAACCGTCGAGGAGGATGACAAGGTGCCCGAGACAACCGTCACCGTCGAAGAGGTTCCTTACGAAGAAGAGAAACCCGAGGAGATCCAGGAGCTTCCAGAAGAAGTTCGCGTGGTCGAAACCATTTCCGAAGACAACAAACCCAAGAAGAAGAAGATCCGCACTCGCGTTATCAAGAAGGTCAAGGGAGACAAGCAAGAAGTCACCAAGATCGAAACCGTCGAGGAGGATGACAAGGTGCCCGAAACTACCGTCACCGTCGAAGAGGTTCCTTACGAAGAAGAGAAACCCGAGGAGATCCAGGAGCTTCCAGAAGAAGTTCGCGTGGTCGAAACCATTTCCGAAGACGGCAAACCCAAGAAGAAGAAGATCCGCACTCGCGTTATCAAGAAGGTCAAGGGAGACAAGCAAGAAGTCACCAAGATCGAAACCGTTGAAGAGGATGACAAGGTGCCCGAGACAACCGTCACCGTCGAAGAGGTTCCTTACGAAGAGGAGAAGGCCGAGGAGATTCAGGAGCTTCCAGAGGAGGTTCGCGTGGTCGAAACCATTTCCGAGGACGGCAAACCCAAAAAGAAGAAGATCCGCACTCGCGTTATCAAGAAGGTCAAGGGAGACAAGCAAGAAGTCACCAAGATCGAAACCGTCGAGGAGGATGACAAGGTACCCGAAACTACCGTCACCGTCGAAGAGGTTCCTTACGAAGAGGAGAAACCCGAGGAGATCCAGGAGCTTCCAGAAGAAGTTCGCGTGGTCGAAACCATTTCCGAAGACGGCAAACCCAAGAAGAAGAAGATCCGCACTCGCGTTATCAAGAAGGTCAAGGGAGACAAGCAAGAAGTCACCAAGATCGAAACCGTTGAAGAGGACGACAAGGTACCCGAAACAACCGTAACCGTTGAAGAGGTTCCTTACGAAGAAGAGAAAGCCCGAGGAGATCCAGGAGCTTCCAGAAGAGGTTCGCGTAGTCGAATCTATCTCTGAAGATGGCAAACCCAAGAAGAAGAAGATCCGTACTCGCGTAATCAAGAAGGTCAAGGGAGACAAGCAAGAAGTCACCAAGATCGAAACCGTCGAGGAGGATGACAAGGTACCCGAAACTACCGTCACCGTCGAAGAGGTTCCTTACGAAGAAGAGAAACCCGAGGAGATGAAGGAGCTTCCAGAAGAGGTTCGCGTAGTCGAATCTATCTCTGAAGATGGCAAACCCAAGAAGAAGAAGATCCGCACTCGCGTTATCAAGAAGGTCAAGGGAGACAAGCAAGAAGTCACCAAGATCGAAACCGTTGAAGAGGATGACAAGGTGCCCGAGACAACCGTCACCGTCGAAGAGGTTCCTTACGAAGAAGAGAAACCCGAGGAAATCCAGGAGCTCCCAGAGGAGGTTCGCGTGGTCGAAACCATTTCCGAGGACGGCAAACCCAAAAAGAAGAAGATCCGCACTCGCGTTATCAAGAAGGTCAAGGGAGACAAGCAAGAAGTCACCAAGATCGAAACCGTTGAAGAGGACGACAAGGTACCCGAGACAACCGTAACCGTTGAAGAGGTCCCTTACGAAGAGGAGAAGCCCGAGGAGATCCAGGAGCTTCCAGAAGAGGTTCGCGTAGTCGAATCTATCTCTGAAGATGGCAAACCCAAGAAGAAGAAGATCCGTACTCGCGTAATCAAGAAGGTCAAGGGAGACAAGCAAGAAGTCACCAAGATCGAAACCGTTGAAGAGGACGACAAGGTACCCGAGACTACCGTAACCGTTGAAGAGCTCCCTTACGAAGAAGAGAAACCCGAGGAGATCCAGGAGCTTCCAGAAGAAGTTCGCGTAGTCGAATCCATTTCTGAAGATGGCAAACCCAAGAAGAAGAAGATCCGTACTCGCGTTATCAAGAAGGTCAAGGGAGACAAGCAAGAAGTCACCAAGATCGAAACCGTTGAAGAGGACGACAAGGTACCCGAGACTACCGTAACCGTTGAAGAGGTCCCTTACGAAGAGAAAGCCCGAGGAGATCCAGGAGCTCCCAGAAGAGGTTCGCGTAGTCGAATCCATTTCCGAAGATGGCAAACCCAAGAAGAAGAAGATCCGTACTCGCGTAATCAAGAAGGTCAAGGGAGACAAGCAAGAAGTCACCAAGATCGAAACCGTTGAAGAGGACGACAAGGTACCCGAGACAACCGTAACCGTTGAAGAGGTCCCTTACGAAGAGGAGAAGCCCGAGGAGATCCAGGAGCTTCCAGAAGAGGTTCGCGTAGTCGAAACCATTTCTCGAAGATGGCAAACCCAAGAAGAAGAAGATCCGTACTCGCGTTATCAAGAAGGTCAAGGGAGACAAGCAAGAAGTCACCAAGATCGAAACCGTCGAGGAGGATGATAAGGTACCCGAGACTACCGTAACCGTTGAAGAGGTTCCTTACGAAGAGGAGAAACCCGAGGAGATCCAAGAGCTTCCAGAGGAGGTTCGCGTGGTCGAAACCATTTCCGAAGACGGCAAACCCAAGAAGAAGAAGATCCGCACTCGCGTTATCAAGAAGGTCAAGGGAGACAAGCAAGAAGTCACCAAGATCGAAACCGTCGAGGAGGATGACAAGGTACCCGAAACTACCGTCACCGTCGAAGAGGTTCCTTACGAAGAGGAGAAGCCCGAGGAGATCCAGGAGCTTCCAGAAGAGGTTCGCGTGGTCGAAACCATTTCCGAGGACGGCAAACCCAAGAAGAAGAAGATCCGCACTCGCGTTATCAAGAAGGTCAAGGGAGACAAGCAAGAAGTCACCAAGATCGAAACCGTCGAGGAGGATGACAAGGTACCCGAGACTACCGTCACCGTCGAAGAGGTTCCTTACGAAGAGGAGAAGCCCGAGGAGATCCAGGAGCTCCCAGAAGAAGTTCGCGTGGTCGAATCTATCTCTGAAGATGGCAAACCCAAGAAGAAGAAGATTCGCACTCGCGTTATCAAGAAGGTCAAGGGAGACAAGCAAGAAGTCACCAAGATCGAAACCGTTGAAGAGGACGACAAGGTTCCCGAGACTACCGTCACCGTCGAAGAGGTTCCTTACGAAGAGGAGAAGCCCGAGGAGATCCAAGAGCTTCCAGAGGAGGTTCGCGTGGTCGAAACCATTTCCCAGGACGGCAAACCCAAGAAGAAGAAGATCCGCACTCGCGTTATCAAGAAGGTCAAGGGAGACAAGCAAGAAGTCACCAAGATCGAAACCGTCGAGGAGGATGACAAGGTACCCGAGACTACCGTCACCGTCGAAGAGGTTCCTTACGAAGAGGAGAAGCCCGAGGAGATCCAAGAGCTTCCAGAGGAGGTTCGCGTGGTCGAAACCATTTCCGAAGACGGCAAACCCAAGAAGAAGAAGATCCGCACTCGCGTTATCAAGAAGGTCAAGGGAGACAAGCAAGAAGTCACCAAGATCGAAACCGTCGAGGAGGATGACAAGGTATGCGAAACTACCGTCACCGTCGAAGAGGTTCCTTACGAAGAGGAGAAACCCGAGGAGATCCAGGAGCTTCCAGAAGAGGTTCGCGTGGTCGAAACCATTTCCGAGGACGGCAAACCCAAGAAGAAGAAGATCCGCACTCGCGTTATCAAGAAGGTCAAGGGGAGACAAGCAAGAAGTCACCAAGATCGAAACCGTCGAGGAGGATGACAAGGTACCCGAGACTACCGTCACCGTCGAAGAGGTTCCTTACGAAGAGGAGAAGCCCGAGGAGATCCAAGAGCTTCCAGAGGAGGTTCGCGTGGTCGAAACCATTTCCGAGGACGGCAAACCCAAGAAGAAGAAGATCCGTACTCGCGTAATCAAGAAGGTCAAGGGAGACAAGCAAGAAGTCACCAAGATCGAAACCGTCGAGGAGGATGACAAGGTACCCGAAACTACCGTCACCGTCGAAGAGGTTCCTTACGAAGAAGGAGAAGCCCGAGGAGATCCAAGAGCTTCCAGAGGAGGTTCGCGTGGTCGAAACCATTTCCCCAGGACGGCAAACCCAAGAAGAAGAAGATCCGCACTCGCGTTATCAAGAAGGTCAAGGGAGACAAGCAAGAAGTCACCAAGATCGAAACCGTCGAGGAGGATGACAAGGTACCGAGACTACCGTCACCGTCGAAGAGGTTCCTTACGAAGAGGAGAAAGCCCGAGGAGATCCAGGAGCTTCCAGAAGAAGTTCGCGTGGTCGAAACCATTTCCGAGGACGGCAAACCCAAGAAGAAGAAAGATCCGCACTCGCGTTATCAAGAAGGTCAAGGGAGACAAGCAAGAAGTCACCAAGATCGAAACCGTCGAGGAGGATGACAAGGTACCCGAGACTACCGTCACCGTCGAAGAGGTTCCTTACGAAGAGGAGAAGCCCGAGGAGATTCAGGAGCTTCCAGAAGAAGTTCGCGTGGTCGAAACCATTTCCGAGGACGGCAAACCCAAGAAGAAGAAGATCCGCACTCGCGTTATCAAAAGAAGGTCAAGGGAGACAAGCAAGAAGTCACCAAGATCGAAACCGTCGAGGAGGACGATAAGGTACCCGAGACTACCGTAACCGTCGAAGAGGTTCCTTACGAAGAGGAGAAACCCGAGGAGATCCAGGAGCTTCCAGAAGAGGTTCGCGTAGTCGAATCTATCTCTGAAGATGGCAAACCCAAGAAGAAGAAGATCCGTACTCGCGTAATCAAGAAGGTCAAGGGAGACAAGCAAGAAGTCACCAAGATCGAAACCGTTGAAGAGGACGACAAGGTTCCCGAGACTACCGTCACCGTCGAAGAGGTTCCTTTACGAAGAAGAGAAACCCGAGGAGATCCAAGAGCTTCCAGAGAGGAGGTTCGCGTGGTCGAAACCATTTCCCAGGACGGCAAACCCAAGAAGAAGAAGATCCGCACTCGCGTTATCAAGAAGGTCAAGGGCGACAAGCAAGAAGTCACCAAGATCGAAACCGTCGAGGAGGATGACAAGGTACCCGAAACTACCGTCACCGTCGAAGAGGTTCCTTACGAAGAAGAGAAACCCGAGGAGATCCAAGAGCTTCCAGAGGAGGTTCGCGTGGTCGAAACCATTTCCCAGGACGGCAAACCCAAGAAGAAGAAGATCCGCACTCGCGTTATCAAGAAGGTCAAGGGAGACAAGCAAGAAGTCACCAAGATCGAAACCGTCGAGGAGGATGACAAGGTACCCGAGACTACCGTCACCGTCGAAGAGGTTCCTTACGAAGAGGAGAAGCCCGAGGAGATTCAGGAGCTTCCAGAAGAAGTTCGCGTGGTCGAAACCATTTCCGAGGACGGCAAACCCAAGAAGAAGAAGATCCGCACCCGCGTTATCAAGAAGGTCAAAGGGAGACAAGCAAGAAGTCACCAAGATCGAAACCGTCGAGGAGGACGATAAGGTACCCGAGACTACCGTAACCGTTGAAGAGGTCCCTTACGAAGAAGAGAAGCCCGAAGAGCTCCAGGAGTTTCCAGAAGAAGTTCGCGTGGTCGAAACCATTTCCGAGGACGGCAAACCTAAGAAGAAGAAGATCCGCACTCGCGTTATCAAGAAGGTCAAGGGAGACAAGCAAGAAGTCACCAAGATCGAAACCGTTGAAGAGGACGACAAGGTACCCGAGACTACCGTCACCGTCGAAGAGGTTCCTTACGAAGAAGAGAAACCCGAGGAGATCCAGGAGCTTCCAGAAGAGGTTCGCGTGGTCGAAACCATTTCCGAGGACGGCAAACCCAAGAAGAAGAAGATCCGCACTCGCGTTATCAAGAAGGTCAAGGGAGACAAGCAAGAAGTCACCAAGATCGAAACCGTCGAGGAGGATGACAAGGTACCCGAGACTACCGTCACCGTCGAAGAGGTTCCTTACGAAGAAGAGAAACCCGAGGAGATCCAGGAGCTCCCAGAAGAAGTTCGCGTGGTCGAAACCATTTCCGAAGACGGCAAACCGAAAAAGAAGAAGATCCGCACTCGCGTTATCAAGAAGGTGAAGGGAGACAAGCAAGAAGTCACCAAGATCGAAACCGTTGAAGAGGACGACAAGGTACCCGAGACTACCGTAACCGTTGAAGAGGTCCCTTACGAAAAAGAGAAGCCCGAAGAGCTCCAGGAGCTCCCAGAAGAAGTTCGCGTGGTCGAAACCATTTCCGAAGACGGCAAACCCAAGAAGAAGAAGATCCGCACTCGCGTTATCAAGAAGGTCAAGGGAGACAAGCAAGAAGTCACCAAGATCGAAACCGTCGAGGAGGATGACAAGGTACCCGAGACTACCGTAACCGTTGAAGAGGTCCCGTACGAAGAAGAGAAGCCCGAAGAGATCCAGGAGCTCCCAGAAGAAGTTCGCGTGGTCGAAACCATTTCCGAAGACGGCAAACCCAAGAAGAAGAAGATCCGCACTCGCGTTATCAAGAAGGTCAAGGGAGACAAGCAAGAAGTCACCAAGATCGAAACCGTCGAGGAGGATGACAAGGTACCCGAAACTACCGTCACCGTCGAAGAGGTTCCTTACGAAGAAGAGAAACCCGAAGAGATCCAGGAGCTTCCAGAAGAAGTTCGCGTGGTCGAAACCATTTCCGAAGACGGCAAACCCAAGAAGAAGAAGATCCGCACTCGCGTTATCAAGAAGGTCAAGGGGAGACAAGCAAGAAGTCACCAAGATCAGAAACCGTCGAGGAGGATGACAAGGTACCCGAGACTACCGTCACCGTTGAAGAGGTCCCGTACGAAGAAGAGAAAGCCCGAGGAGATCCAGGAGCTCCCAGAGGAGGTTCGCGTGGTCGAAACCATTTCCGAAGACGGCAAACCCAAGAAGAAGAAGATCCGCACTCGCGTTATCAAGAAGGTCAAGGGAGACAAGCAAGAAGTCACCAAGATCGAAACCGTCGAGGAGGATGATAAGGTACCCGAGACTACCGTAACCGTCGAAGAGGTTCCTTACGAAGAAGAAAAGCCCGAGGAGATTCAGGAGCTTCCAGAGGAGGTTCACGTGGTGGAAACCATTTCCGAAGACGGCAAGCCCAAGAAGAAGAAGATCCGCACTCGCGTTATCAAGAAGGTCAAGGGAGACAAGCAAGAAGTCACCAAGATCGAAACCGTCGAGGAGGATGATAAGGTACCTGAGACTACCGTCACCGTCGAAGAGGTTCCTTACGAAGAAGAGAAACCCGAAGAGATCCAGGAGCTCCCAGAAGAAGTTCGCGTGGTCGAAACCATTTCCGAGGACGGCAAACCCAAGAAGAAGAAGATCCGCACTCGCGTTATCAAGAAGGTCAAGGGAGACAAACAAAGAAGTCACGAAGATCGAAACCGTCGAGGAGGATGACAAGGTACCCGAAACTACCGTCACCGTCGAAGAGGTTCCTTACGAAGAAGAGAAACCCGAAGAGATCCAGGAGCTCCCAGAAGAAGTTCGCGTGGTCGAAACCATTTCCGAGGACGGCAAACCCAAGAAGAAGAAGATCCCGCACTCGCGTTATCAAGAAGGTCAAGGGAGACAAGCAAGAAGTCACCAAGATCGAAACCGTCGAGGAGGATGACAAGGTACCCGAAACTACCGTAACCGTTGAAGAGGTCCCTTACGAAGAAGAGAAGCCCGAAGAGATCCAGGAGCTCCCAGAAGAAGTTCGCGTGGTCGAAACCATTTCCGAGGACGGCAAACCCAAAGAAGAAGAAGATCCGCACTCGCGTTATCAAGAAGGTCAAGGGGAGACAAGCAAGAAGTCACCAAGATCGAAACCGTTGAAGAGGACGACAAGGTTCCCGAGACTACCGTAACCGTTGAAGAGGTTCCTTACGAAGAGGAGAAGCCCGAAGAGATCCAGGAGCTCCCAGAAGAAGTTCGCGTGGTCGAAACCATTTCCGAGGACGGCAAACCCAAGAAGAAGAAGATCCGCACTCGCGTTATCAAGAAGGTCAAGGGAGACAAGCAAGAAGTCACCAAGATCGAAACCGTTGAAGAGGACGACAAGGTTCCCGAGACTACCGTCACCGTCGAAGAGGTTCCTTACGAAGAGGAGAAGCCCGAGGAGATCCAGGAGCTTCCAGAAGAGGTTCGCGTAGTCGAATCTATCTCTGAAGATGGCAAACCCAAGAAGAAAAAGATCCGCACTCGCGTTATCAAGAAGGTCAAGGGGAGACAAGCAAGAAGTCACCAAGATCAAAACCGTCGAGGAGGATGACAAGGTACCCGAAACTACCGTCACCGTCGAAGAGGTTCCTTACGAAGAAGGAGAAACCCGAGGAGATCCAGGAGCTTCCAGAAGAGGTTCGCGTAGTCGAATCTATCTCTGAAGATGGCAAACCCAAGAAGAAAAAGATCCGCACTCGCGTTATCAAGAAGGTCAAGGGAGACAAGCAAGAAGTCACCAAGATCGAAACCGTCGAGGAGGATGACAAGGTACCCGAAACTACCGTCACCGTCGAAGAGGTTCCTTACGAAGAGGAGAAGCCCGAGGAGATCCAGGAGCTTCCAGAAGAGGTTCGCGTAGTCGAATCTATCTCTGAAGATGGCAAACCCAAGAAGAAAAAGATCCGCACTCGCGTTATCAAGAAGGTCAAGGGAGACAAGCAAGAAGTCACCAAGATCGAAACCGTTGAAGAGGACGACAAGGTTCCCGAGACTACCGTAACCGTTGAAGAGCTCCCTTACGAAGAGGAGAAGCCCGAGGAGATTCAGGAGCTTCCAGAGGAGGTTCACGTGGTGGAAACCATTTCCGAAGACGGCAAACCCAAGAAGAAGAAGATCCGCACTCGCGTTATCAAGAAGGTCAAGGGAGACAAGCAAGAAGTCACCAAGATCGAAACCGTCGAGGAGGATGATAAGGTACCCGAGACTACCGTCACCGTCGAAGAGGTTCCTTACGAAGAGGAGAGAAGCCCGAGGAGATCCAGGAGCTTCCAGAAGAGGTTCGCGTAGTCGAATCTATTTCTGAAGATGGCAAACCCAAGAAAAAAGATCCGCACTCGCGTTATCAAGAAGGTCAAGGGAGACAAGCAAGAAGTCACCAAGATCGAAACCGTCGAGGAGGATGACAAAGGTACCTGAAACTACCGTCACCGTCGAAGAGGTTCCTTACGAAGAAGGAGAAGCCCGAGGAGATCCAGGAGCTTCCAGAAGAGGTTCGCGTGGTCGAAACCATTTCTGAAGACGGCAAACCCAAGAAGAAAAAGATCCGCACTCGCGTTATCAAGAAGGTCAAGGGGAGACAAGCAAGAAGTCACCAAGATCGAAACCGTCGAGGAGGATGACAAGGTACCCGAAACTACCGTCACCGTCGAAGAGGTTACTTACGAAGAGGAGAAGCCCGAGGAGATCCAGGAGCTTCCAGAAGAGGTTCGCGTAGTCGAATCTATCTCTGAAGATGGCAAACCCAAGAAGAAGAAGATCCGCACTCGCGTTATCAAGAAGGTCAAGGGAGACAAGCAAGAAGTCACCAAGATCGAAACCGTTGAAGAGGACGACAAGGTTCCCGAAACTACCGTAACCGTTGAAGAGGTTCCTTTACGAAGAAGAGAAACCCGAGGAGATCCAGGAGCTCAGGAGCTCAGAAGAGGTTCACGTGGTCGAAACCATTTCCGAAGACGGCAAACCCAAGAAGAAGAAGATCCGCACTCGCGTTATCAAGAAGGTCAAGGGAGACAAGCAAGAAGTCACCAAGATCGAAACCGTCGAGGAGGATGACAAGGTTCCCGAGACTACCGTAACCGTTGAAGAGGTCCCTTACGAAGAAGAGAAACCCGAAGAGATCCAGGAGCTCCCAGAAGAAGTTCGCGTGGTCGAAACCATTTCCGAGGACGGCAAACCCAAGAAGAAGAAGATCCGCACTCGCGTTATCAAGAAGGTCAAGGGAGACAAGCAAGAAGTCACCAAGATCGAAACCGTTGAAGAGGACGACAAGGTTCCCGAGACTACCGTCACCGTCGAAGAGGTTACTTACGAAGAGGAGAAGCCCGAGGAGATCCAGGAGCTTCCAGAAGAGGTTCGCGTAGTCGAATCTATTTCTGAAGACGGCAAGCCAAAGAAGAAGAAGATACGCACACGTGTTATCAAGAAGGTTAAGGGTGACAAACAAGAGGTCACCAAGATTGAAACCGTCGAAGAGGACGACAAGGTTCCCGAGACTACCGTAACCGTTGAAGAGCTCCCTTACGAAGAAGAGAAGCCCGAAGAGATCCAGGAGCTCCCAGAAGAAGTTCGCGTGGTCGAAACCATTTCCGAGGACGGCAAACCCAAGAAGAAGAAGATCCGCACTCGCGTTATCAAGAAGGTCAAGGGAGACAAACAAGAAGTCACCAAGATCGAAACCGTCGAGGAGGATGACAAGGTACCCGAAACTACCGTCACCGTCGAAGAGGTTCCTTACGAAGAAGAGAAACCCGAGGAGATCCAGGAGCTCCCAGAAGAAGTTCGCGTGGTCGAAACCATTTCCGAAGACGGCAAACCGAAAAAGAAGAAGATCCGCACTCGCGTTATCAAGAAGGTCAAGGGAGACAAGCAAGAAGTCACCAAGATCGAAACCGTCGAGGAGGATGACAAGGTACCCGAAACTACCGTCACCGTCGAAGAGATTCCTTACGAAGAAGAGAAAACCCGAGGAGATCCAGGAGCTCCCAGAAGAAGTTCGCGTGGTCGAAACCATTTCCGAAGACGGCAAACCGAAAAGAAGAAGATCCGCACTCGCGTTATCAAAAGAAGGTCAAGGGAGACAAGCAAGAAGTCACCAAGATCGAAACCGTCGAGGAGGATGACAAGGTACCCGAAACTACCGTCACCGTCGAAGAGATTCCTTACGAAGAAGAGAAACCCGAGGAGATCCAGGAGCTCCCAGAAGAAGTTCGCGTGGTCGAAACCATTTCCGAGGACGGAAAACCCAAGAAGAAAAAGATCCGCACTCGCGTTATCAAGAAGGTCAAGGGGAGACAAGCAAGAAGTCACCAAGATCGAAACCGTTGAAGAGGACGACAAGGTACCCGAGACTACCGTAACCGTTGAAGAGGTCCCCTACGAAGAAGAGAAACCCGAAGAGATCCAGGAGCTCCCAGAAGAAGTTCGCGTGGTCGAAACCATTTCCGAGGACGGCAAACCCAAGAAGAAGAAGATCCGCACTCGCGTTATCAAGAAGGTCAAGGGGAGACAAGCAAGAAGTCACCAAGATCGAAACCGTTGAAGAGGACGACAAAGGTACCCGAGACTACCGTAACCGTTGAAGAGCTTCCTTACGAAGAAGGAGAAGCCCGAAGAGATCCAGGAGCTCCCAGAAGAAGTTCGCGTGGTCGAAACCATTTCCGAGGACGGCAAACCCAAGAAGAAGAAGATCCGCACTCGCGTTATCAAGAAAGTCAAGGGAGACAAGCAAAGAAGTCACCAAGATCAGAAACCGTCGAGGAGGATGACAAGGTACCCGAAACTACCGTCACCGTCGATGAGGTTCCTTACGAAGAAGAGAAACCTGAGGAGATCCAGGAGCTCCCAGAAGAAGTTCGCGTGGTCGAAACCATTTCCGAAGACGGCAAACCGAAAAAGAAGAAGATCCGCACACGCGTTATCAAGAAGGTCAAGGGAGACAAGCAAGAAGTCACCAAGATCGAAACCGTCGAGGAGGATGACAAGGTACCCGAAACTACCGTCACCGTCGAAGAGGTTCCTTACGAAGAAGAGAAACCCGAGGAGATCCAGGAGCTCCCAGAAGAAGTTCGCGTGGTCGAAACCATTTCCGAGGACGGAAACCCAAGAAGAAAAGATCCGCACTCGCGTTATCAAGAAGGTCAAGGGAGACAAGCAAGAAGTCACCAAGATCGAAACCGTTGAAGAGGACGACAAGGTACCCGAGACTACCGTAACCGTTGAAGAGGTCCCCTACGAAGAAGAGAAGCCCGAAGAGATCCAGGAGCTCCCAGAAGAAGTTCGCGTGGTCGAAACCATTTCCGAGGACGGAAAACCCAAGAAGAAAAAGATCCGCACTCGCGTTATCAAGAAGGTCAAGGGAGACAAGCAAGAAGTCACCAAGATCGAAACCGTTGAAGAGGACGACAAGGTACCCGAAACTACCGTAACCGTTGAAGGGTCCCCTACGAAGAAGAGAAACCCGAGGAGATCCAGGAGCTCCCAGAAGAAGTTCGCGTGGTCGAAACCATTTCCGAGGACGGAAAACCCAAGAAGAAAAAGATCCGCACTCGCGTTATCAAGAAGGTCAAAGGGAGACAAGCAAGAAGTCACCAAGATCGAAACCGTTGAAGGAGGACGACAAGGTACCCGAGACTACCGTAACCGTCGAAGAGGTTCCCTACGAAGAAGAGAAACCCGAAGAGATCCAGGAGCTCCCAGAAGAAGTTCGCGTGGTCGAAACCATTTCCGAAGACGGCAAACCCAAGAAGAAGAAGATCCGCACTCGCGTTATCAAGAAGGTCAAGGGAGACAAGCAAGAAGTCACCAAGATCGAAACCGTCGAGGAGGATGACAAGGTACCCGAAACTACCGTCACCGTCGAAGAGGTTCCTTACGAAGAAGAGAAACCCGAGGAGATCCAGGAGCTCCCAGAAGAAGTTCGCGTGGTCGAAACCATTTCCGAAGACGGCAAACCCAAGAAGAAGAAGATCCGCACTCGCGTTATCAAGAAGGTCAAGGGAGACAAGCAAGAAGTCACCAAGATCGAAACCGTCGAGGAGGATGACAAGGTACCCGAAACTACCGTCACCGTCGAAGAGGTTCCTTACGAAGAAGAGAAACCCGAGGAGATCCAGGAGCTCCCAGAAGAAGTTCGCGTGGTCGAAACCATTTCCGAAGACGGCAAACCCAAGAAGAAGAAGATCCGCACTCGCGTTATCAAGAAGGTCAAGGGAGACAAGCAAAGAAGTCACCAAGATCAGAAACCGTCGAGGAGGATGACAAGGTACCCGAAACTACCGTCACCGTCGAAGAGGTTCCCTACGAAGAAGAGAAACCCGAGGAGATCCAGGAGCTCCCAGAAGAAGTTCGCGTGGTCGAAACCATTTCCGAAGACGGCAAACCGAAAAAGAAGAAGATCCGCACTCGCGTTATCAAGAAGGTCAAGGGAGACAAGCAAGAAGTCACCAAGATCGAAACCGTCGAGGAGGACGACAAGGTACCCGAGACTACCGTAACCGTTGAAGAGGTTCCTTACGAAGAAGAGAAACCCGAGGAGATCCAGGAGCTCCCAGAAGAAGTTCGCGTGGTCGAAACCATTTCCGAAGACGGCAAACCGAAAAAGAAGAAGATCCGCACTCGCGTTATCAAGAAGGTCAAGGGAGACAAGCAAGAAGTCACCAAGATCGAAACCGTCGAGGAGGATGACAAGGTACCCGAAACTACCGTCACCGTCGAAGAGGTTCCTTACGAAGAAGAGAAACCTGAGGAGATCCAGGAGCTCCCAGAAGAAGTTCGCGTGGTCGAAACCATTTCCGAGGACGGCAAACCCAAGAAGAAGAAGATCCGCACTCGCGTTATCAAGAAGGTCAAGGGAGACAAGCAAGAAGTCACCAAGATCGAAACCGTTGAAGAGGACGACAAGGTACCCGAGACTACCGTAACCGTTGAAGAGGTCCCTTACGAAGAAGAAAAACCAGAGGAGATCCAGGAGCTCCCAGAAGAAGTTCGCGTGGTCGAAACCATTTCCGAGGACGGCAAACCCAAGAAGAAGAAGATCCGCACTCGCGTTATCAAGAAGGTCAAGGGAGACAAGCAAGAAGTCACCAAGATCAGAAACCGTTGAAGAGGACGACAAGGTACCCGAAACTACCGTAACCGTTGAAGAGGTCCCTTACGAAGAAGAAAAACCAGAGGAGATCCAAGAGCTCCCAGAGGAGGTTCGTGTGGTGGAATCTATCTCTGAAGACGGCAAACCTAAGACGAAGAAGATACGCACTCGCGTAATTAAGAAGGTCAAGGGTGATAAGCAAGAAGTCACCAAGATCGAAACCGTAGAGGAGGATGACAAGCCTTCGGAGACTACCGTCACCGTTGAAGAGGTTCCTTACGAAGAGGAGAAACCCGATGAGGTGGAAGAGCTTCCAGAAGAGGTTCGCGTTGTGGAATCTATCTCTGAAGACGGCAAACCTAAGACGAAGAAGATACGCACTCGCGTAATTAAGAAGGTCAAGGGTGATAAGCAAGAGGTCACCAAGATCGAAACCGTAGAGGAGGATGACAAGCCTTCGGAGACTACCGTCACCGTTGAAGAGGTTCCTTACGAAGAGGAGAAACCCGATGAGGTGGAAGAGCTTCCAGAAGAGGTTCGCGTTGTGGAATCTATCTCTGAAGACGGCAAACCTAAGACAAAGAAGATACGTACTCGCGTAATTAAGAAGGTCAAGGGTGATAAACAAGAGGTCACTAAGATCGAAACCGTCGAAGAGGATGACAAGAAGCCAGAGACAACAGTGACGGTGGAAGAAACTGATCTGAAGACTCCATTTGGTGGCAAAGTGAAGCTTAAGAAGAGAGTTATTGTGCAAAAGCCTGAAGATGAGGAGACTGTGGTCGAATTGCCTGAGAGAAAGTCTGTTATTCTTTCAGAGAAGGAAGATGGTACTCCCACAAAGACAGTTGTCAAGACACGAATTATCAAAAAGATCAAGGGCTCCAACATGGAGGTAACTAAGATTCAAACTGTCGAGGAATACGAAAAGGAGCCAAGGACAAAGGTGACAGTAGAGAACTTTGAGTTGCCCTTCCCTGAACTGCCAGAGGAAAAGATCTCTGAGGTAGTGGTACTACCCGATGAGGTGCTGGAGTCGGAAACAGTAGATGAAGAAGGTGCGCCGAAGATTGTGAAAACAAAGAAACGTGTGATTAAAAAGCCGACAAGTGACAAGACGGAAGAGGTTACTCAAATTGATATCATCGAACAAGATGATGCAGAGCCCATCTATTCGATATCAGTGACGGAACAGCCTCTAACGGAATCGAAACCGGAAGACAATAAGTCCTTGGAGCTGCCGGAACAAGTGGCAGAGCTGGAATACACTTCTCCAGATGGTATCAAAAAGAAGAAGACCGTGAAGTCCAGGGCTTTCAAAAAGAACCTCGACGATAAACTCGACGAAGTGACAACGGTTCAGACAGTCGTCGAAGACGACAAGGAACCTCTGACAACAGTGCAAGTGGAGGTTGTGCCTGCTGATGATTTCGCCCCCATACCGATTGAGGAATTGCCGGAGGAGACAACAATCACCGAAGAGCTGGATAGCAATAAGAAGCCAAAGAAGAAGACGACGAAAACGCGTACCTTCAAGAAACAGGGACCAGAGGAAGAGGATCTGGAATATTTCCAGATACAAACAATCGAGGAAGAGGGCAAAGAGCCCTATTCTTTGATACGGGTTGTAAGCGATGAAAATCTCTCTGATATCGCTGATATAATCGATATTAGCAAATGCGACGATGAAAAGGTTTCACCCATCAACAAACACAAACAAAAGCCACACAAAAAACCCAAGGGTAAGAACACAAAAAACACTATCTACACTATCCATTCTACATTCATTCTACAACACAAATTGAAGTATACGCATAAATTTCTTAGTTTTTTTCAACATTTTATTCAATTAAAAGTTTTCCTTAAAGTATTCTTATAGTTCCTGATATCTAGATCTGTAAATAACATATTTTCTTTAAACATTCCACACGAAAAAAAAAACCCACACACACAACAAAACACAACGAAACAGTGGAGAAACAAGCAAAGCCCGAAAACACAACAACCGAATACATAACGACATTCAAATCTGTACAAAACGAAGATGGAGAGACCACAATAGAAACCGAACAGAAACGAATCTCTCAGGAGGAGCAAGGCATCGTTGTTGAGGAGGTACTCAGTGATACCGAACCCATTCCAGAAGACACTACAACACCACAATCAACACCACACCTTGAAATTGTTGAAGTCAGCGAGCCAACAGGTGATTTTTACTTTATAAACAAACTATACTATATACTATATACAACATATACTCCATATACTATACCACAAGCCGCGTCTCAAAGAACAAAGGTCCTTCAGTCATTCAGTCTTTAGCAAAAGAATCACACTCTTAACATTATACAAAACATGAAGACATGAAAACATGAGAAAACACTTCATAAATTCTCACAAAATATTTACTAACACTGCACTTTTCTGTACGTGACATCTAAAAATTCTGAAACCAAAAACGAAATTACGTACATTTTCAATTGAAATGAAATCTCTAACCCACACACAAATTTTTTTTTTTGCAAGCGTATGGTATGTTTCCAAACACTAAACTTTGTTTCTCACAAAGTTTGAAGGTGTTTTAAAGCATTATATAAAATGCAAATATAAGAGTGTACAAAACATTAGTCTAGCTCTAACACAAAAAAACACACATAATTCTTTCTCGAAAACAGACCAACAGAACAACAAAGAGTACACTATCACAGAACCCGAAGATGTTGTAAGTGCAGGAGACGACAAGAAGGAACCCAAACAGAAACAGAAAAAGAAACCATCTACCAAGGCTCCCATTGAGGAGGAGACAATTGTAGAGGAAGAACAGGAGCAGGAGGAGTCTCCTACTGGGGAGACACTGACAGAAGAGGGTCCTACAGGGGAGACGACACTGACAGAGGAGGGTCCTGGGGAAAAGACAGGTGTTAAGAAACGCAAACCAAAGAAACTAGTGGTCATAGAAGAGGGTAAGGTTGAGGAGAGTCCTACTGCTACTGGTGAGAAGAAAGACAAGCCCAAGAAAAAGAAGGTCATTAAATCGAAACGCGATGAAATGGATGAATACATACAATTCCTCATCCATCAGGAGATACCCAAGACAGTCATTCAGGGATATCAGCGCACGGAAATGGAGCTCCCGCAAAGGGCTCGTCGTGATTCGTCCTTCAAGCAACCCCAACCGATGAAGCTGACTCCCATGAAAATCGAGAAAATTGAATTTAAACGCCCCAAAATGGTGGAAATCAGCTCGGTGGCCGAATTCCCACAAATGCTGAAGCTGAAAACGCCCAAGCAACGCCCGGAGGTGGAGAAAAAGAAGAAAGCCGAAGCTTCCTTCAAGAACAAGAAACTTAAGAGTTGGATACGATTCATACCATTCTCTCCGTACTGCTTCCCGTATGTTCTGACCGAGTTGGATACCCATCGGGAGAGTGGAGAACTCTCTCGCAATATCGAAGAGGCCGAAGAGGTCCTGCGGCTGCGTCCCAAGAAGTTCAAACATCGCAAGCCCTCAAAGGCAGAGCTAGAGCAGCCCGATCTCGAGACCTTTGACTCTGAGGAGAGCCAACCTTCGGATGAGGAGCAACCCAAGCCCAAGTACAAGCGTGGAAAGAAGAAAACGGATGAAACTCCTGAGGAAATTCGAAAACTAAAACTTGGCAAGGGCAAGATTCCACAGAATGTCGAGACCTTGGAAGAGGTTCACTTGAAACCCGTTAAAATCGAAGGCAAAGAAGAGGATATCGAAGAGAAACCCCAAAGGTAGTCGAAGAGGAGGTTCCAAAGAAAAAGAAGTCCAAAAAGTCCGAGAAACCACAGGACACAATCCACTTTGAACCCTTGGAGCTGACAGATTTCGAAAGAACTTCGGAACAACCAGAAGAATCGGATACATCTATCGTTGAAGAAACTGAAACACTAGATAAACCCAAGCACAAGCGAAAGAAGAAGGTTACACCTTCACCCGATACAATTCTACACAAAATCACTCCCGGAAAGCCAAAGGATGTTGAAGAAACTCCCGAGGATGATCTAAAGCTACGCTATCGTCAAGGCGAACGACCAGAGGATGTCCAGGAAGAAGTGAAACTTAAGCCATTCTTCAAATATGAAGTTGTGGAATTACAACCAGAAGTCATACCCGAGGAAACATCGGAAACGCCGAGGAAACCCGTCAAAGAACCCAAGAAAAAGCGCAAGATTAAGGTGAAAACTGATCTTGAGGAAAACACCATTGAAATAGTGGAAGTTTCACCAAAAGATAGTGATGAAAAGATCTATGAAATTACCATCACAAGTTCGGAAACAGATCAGGATGATAGAAAACCCAAGAAAACACTCAAAAAGAAGGTCAAACGCATGAACCAAGAGGAACTTGAGGAATTTGTGGCCGAAATAAAGGAAGAACCTGAACAAAAGTTCTATGAAACTCGTACAGAAGACTTCTTTGAGGTAAAACTCACGGAACTACAGCCTGAGGTTCCTTCTGAAGAACAGCCCAAGAAGCGTAGGATCCTCCATGAAAAGGGTAATGAAACAGAGATTCTTGAAATCGTGGAAACGTTGCCTTCCGAAACTGAAGAGCCGCTCTATGAAATAACAATAACCTCTAGCGAAACAAAGGAAGAGGAGAAGGGTATTCCTTCAACAGAAAAGCCCAAGAGGAAAACCAAGAAAATGACAAAGAATGAACTCGATGCTTACATTCAGCAATTGATCAACGCAGAGATTCCCTTGACAGAGTTGGAGAAATACGAGAAAATCGATGTGGATGGCAAGCCAAAGAAGGCCAAGAAACAGAAACCAAAGCCTCAGGAACCCGTCTTCCCAGAAGGTGAAACGCTTCAAATCGGTGTCACGGAACACGAGCCTAAGGAAAAGCCAAAGGCCAAGAAACCCAAGGCCAAGAAAATCATCAAAGAAGAGGAAACCCTTGAAACGGAGATAATTCCGGTCTACGATGAGTTCTTGATCAAGAAGATTGATTCGGAGCGGGCTCCACAGGAGGAGATCGAAGAATCAGAAGAGGAAATCGTCCCGGAATTGGATGAAATAATTGCTGATCTACAGGAAACCCTACCCATAGTTGTCCTCGAGGAGGTGGTGGAAACTGTGCCACTGGTCATTGAAGAACTCGACCTCCAGGAAGAAAATCACTAAAAAGCGAAAGGTCAAGACCAGGAAGGGTTCCAAGCTGTACGAGATTGAGATATTTGAAACCGAGGCTCCAGAGGATATCCCCCAAGAGGCAAAGGTCATCGTAATAACCACAGAAACAACAGAAGATACGACGGATGCTCCAGAGGAAGATAAACCGGAGGCACCCAAGAAAACAGTGAAAAAGGTGAAGAAGGAAAAACTAAAGGAATACATCGTCAAGGTTGTGGAAGAGGCACCTACAGAACTGATTGCGGAGATATCCGAAGATTATACACCGGTTCCAGAGATCGAGAAATCGCCAGAAGAGGATATTACCTCCTTTACCACGACTGTTGTTGAAGAGGAATCCCTGCAAGAGGTTATCCCAGAAGAGGAGAAACCAGAAGATGTTCGAAGCCTGCCCAAGGATAAGAAGAAGAAATCTGAAAAGCAGAAAAAGGTGAAAATAACAGAAACGGAACCTGAAAGAACTCCAGAGGCATCAACCATCACAGAAGATACTGTATCTGTAACTGAAACAGAGAAAACACCCCAAGCCGAAGCATATTCTGTGGAAGTTAGGGACTCTACACCCAAGAAAATCAAGAAACCCACCAAGAAACCAAAGGAAGTGGCCCCTACAGAGCCCATATCTGAATTTACAATTCGGGTGGAAGAACTAGCACCCGAAACAATCATCGAAGAAATAGTCAATGAAGAGGGACAGACAGTGGAACGTGTCATCAGCAAACGTAAGCTCAAAAAGAAGGCTGGACCCAAGGAATATCTCATTGAAGTGATTGAAACCTACGAAGAGAACAAGCCCGAAGCAGAAGTCGTAATACAAACCACAGAAATCACACCAGTCACGGAGGAACAACCCCAGGAGGAGCACAAGATAAAGATCGTCAAGAAAAAGAAGCCTAAGACCGAAAGTTTGGACAACTTTATCCAAGAACTGATCGAAGAGGATATTCCGAAGCCAGAACTGGAAGAATTCGAAGTCCGTGTATCGGAATCCACGACATCGGAGGTGAAGAAACCCAAGAAAATCAAGAAACAACACAAGAAAACCACTCAAGTGGTGGATGGTGTGCCCACAACAGTCTATGAGGTTATCATCCAAGAGTTTGAGATAGATCATGAAGATCTTAAACCCTTTGAAGTGGTAGAAGAAAGCGATCACGAAGATGTCGAGGAAACTCCTACGGATCAGCAAATAAAGGTCGTTGAAGAGAAGCCCAAGTCCAAGCCCAAGAAATCAGCGAAAATCAAGGTGCTGGAAGAGGAAAAGGCAGAACCCATCATTCAAGACATCTCTGAAGTGGTGGAAGTCCGTGTCACCGAAGAGGATGGTGTTCCACAAAAGGTTGAAGTACGAAAGAAGAAGGTTTCACGGAAACAGGGACCCAAAGAACAGATATTCGAGATCACCGAAACCATAACAAATGATGAACCTCTGGCGGAGGTTTCCATAGTGGAGATTACAGAGGAGGAACCCAAGGAAGATGTTCCAGAGATCAAGGAGAAAAAACCCATCAAGAAACCGAAGAAGCTGAAACCCGAAGAAGTCAAGAATTATGTTTTTAATGTTCTTGAAGAATTCGTGGAGCCCTACAAGTTTGAGGAACCCGTCATTGAGGACCTTTCGGAAACAGTGGAGATCACAAAAGTCACCGAAGAGGATGGCACCGAAAAGAAGGTGGAAGTGAAGAAAAAGAAGGTCTCCAGGAAACAGGGACCCAAAGAACAGATCTTCGAGATCACCGAAACCAAAACGAACGATGAACCTCTGGCGGAGGTAACCATCATCGAAGTTACCGAAGAAGAAAAGCCCAAGGAAGCTGTTCCCGAGATCAAGGAAACGAAACCCATCAAAAAACCCAAGAAACTGAAACCCGAAGATGTCAAAAACTACATCATCAACGTTCTGGAAGAATACGTCGAGCCCTATAAGTTTGAAGAACTTCCCGAAGACGTTGAAAAGGTACAACCAATCATTGAAGACATCTCCGAGTCCGTGGAAATCGTTAAGGTAACTGAAGAGGATGGCACCGAAAAGAAGGTGGAAACAAAGAAAAAGAAGATCGTCAGGAAACAGGGACCCAAGGAACAGGTCTTCGAGATCACCGAAACCAAAACGAATGATGAACCTCTGGCTGAAGTGTCTATAGTCGAGATTATAGAGGAAGAAAAGCCGGAGGAGCATGTTCCCGAGATTAAGGAGAAGAAACCCATCAAGAAACCCAAGAAACTGAAACCAGAAGAAGTTCAAGGCTACATCATCAACGTCCTTGAAGAATTTGTGGAACCACAGAAGTTTGAGGAGGAGGAGGTCGAATCCGATGTTCCCGAGGAAATTCCCGAACATAAACCAAAAACTCCAAAGCCAAAGAAACCTTCAAAGAAACCCGTGGAGCAGCAGACAATCCGCATTGAGGAGTTGGCCCCCGAAACCGTCATCGAGGACATTATCAACGAAAAGGGCGAGGAGGTCAAGCAGGTCAAGACCACAAAGAAACTCAAGAAGAAGGATGGCCCCAAGGAGTACATCATTGAGATCACAGAAACGTACCAGGAGAACAATCCCGAGGCCATCATAGAATTCACAACGACTGAAGTGCCCTCGGAGGAGGCCGCATCGAAGGATGTCGCGGAGGAGCAACCCCTGAAGGTTGTTCAGAAGATCAAGAAAAAGAAACCCGTCAAGGACGATCTGGACAAGTACATCCAAGAGCTGATCGAACAGGAGATCACGAAAACGGAGCTGGAACAGTACGAGCCAACGGAGATGGATGACAAGCCAAAGAAGCCCAAGAAGAAGGTCAAGACACATCACAAGAAAACTGTGGATGTGGTGGATGGTTTGCCTGTGACAGTCCATGAATTTAATGTCGAGGAAATCGAACCAGAAGTGGAGGAACCGGAAGAGATGGAGATCTTCCCAGAGGATGTGCAGGAGCTGCCACAAAAGCCAGAGGATTCTACAAAATATTTGGTCAACGTCGCCGATGAATTCTTGGAGGCCGTGAAACCCCTGGAAACTCCCGAGGAAAAACCGATACCGACAAAGAAGGAAAAGCCACAAAAAAAGAAAAAGGACAAAAAGGAGGAGATCCCCGCTGTTCCTTTGGAGGAAATCGAACAGACTGTGGAAGTCGTAGAGCAGCCTGATGAAGAGGGCACCATCAAGGAGGTGACCATCAAAAAGCGAAAGGTTCTGCGCCGCAAGGGTTCCCAGGAGAAGGTCTTTGAGATCACAGAAACCACCAGCGAGGATCAGCCCATTGCTGAGGTGACAGTCACTGAAGTGACCGCCGATGAGGTCGAAATCACCGAGGAAGAACCCAAGCCCGTAAAGAAGATCCTCAAGAAGCCAAAACAATTGAAAAAGGATGAAATCGAGGAATATGTCATCAACGTTATTGAGGAATTCGTGGAACAGGCACCCATTGAAATCGTGGAAAGTGAGGCAGAAGAAGTTATAGAAGAAAAACCCAAGAAAACAAAGAAATCTCCCAAGAAATATACAGTCACAGAAACAGAAGAAGAGGCGGGCTTGAAGGAACCTCAAGTACCAGAGGATATATTTGTGGAAACTATGGAAATAATCATTCAAAAGCCCGAGGAAACTCCTGCCTACACCATCGGTGTTACAGAGGAGACTTCCACGGACGAAAAGCCCAAACCAAAGACCAAGAAACCTTCGAAACCCAAGACTCAAAAGCAACCCTCACAAGAGGAATCACCAGAATACATGGTAAAAGCCATATCCGATGAGCATATCCCCGAAGAAGTTTTCCCAGAACATACAACCATCGTCCTGGAGTCGGAGGAACCTTCGCCCTTGGAGGAACCATCCTTCCAGATCCAAGAACTCGAAACGGAGGCCGTGGAACAGCAGATCACAGACGACAAGGGAGAAACCACCAAGCAGACGGTCACGAAGAGAAAGATCAAGAAGCAGGTGGGTCCCAAGGAGGAGATCATCGAAATTGTGGAGACCATGACGGAGGGGGACACACCCAAGTACGAGGTCATAGTGCACACCGAAGAGGTGGAACCTCTAAAGGAGGATATCCCCCAGGAAGAGGCACCCAAAAAGGTCAGGAAAACAAAGAAGGTCCCCAAGGACGATCTCCACGATTATATTCAAAAACTTATCGAGCAAGATATACCAAAAACAGAGTTGGAAAAGTACGAAAAGATCGACTTGGATGAGCCGGTGAAAATGAAAAAGAAACCCGTCAAAAAGGTCAAGGTTCATGAGGAAAAACCCACCGAAAAACCCCAAGAATCCGAAGAAGAAACCCCCATTCCCGAGGAAGATCAACCAACGGTAGAGGAGGCCAAGGAAGAACCAAAACTAAAGATCACTGTGAGAGAATTTTCGCCGGAAAAGCCCGAAGAAAAGTCCTTTGAAATCGTAGTGCTCGAGGAAACGGTCGAGATTCAACAGGTGCCCGACGAAGAGGGTCAAATCAGGGAAAAGGTCGTCAAAACAAAGAAAATCAAACAGAAAAAGGGTCCCCAAGAGATAGTTCATGATATTGTCGAGGTCACGGATGCAGACACAAATGAATCTGAGATCACAGTCACCACGACAACTCCCTCGGAGGAAACGGTAGATGTCGAGCCTGTGGTCAAGCAGAAACGTACGAAAAAGATCAAAAAGGATGATGTCGAGGACTTCATCAAGGCCGTGATTGAGGAGGAAACTCCGAGACCCACCGAGCCGGAGGCTGTTGTGGCTGTCACAGAAGAAACGCCATCGAAACCGACGCCAGAAAAGCCCAAAAAGAAGGCCAAGAAGGAGAAGCCAGCCGCTGTTGAAGAGGACAAACCAGAACCAGAGGAAATCTCTGTCGTGGAAAGCGTGCCGGAGGATACTCCTCAACCAGAAGAGGTCTTTGCTGTGGAGGTTTCGATTCCGATCGTAGAAGAACGCGAACATGAGATCGATCAAACGGAAGAAACGCCGAAACCTGAAAAGAAAAAGAAACCAAAGGCAAAGGTCATCGTTTCTGAGGAAGCACCAAAGGAAGAAGAAGTCCCGGAAGAGCCTCTAGAAGTTACAGAAATCGAATCCGATGTTGAAAAACCTGACGATCAAACATTCAGCATTTCCATCAAGGAGGAAACCTCTTCCCAAGACAAACCCCAAAAGAAGAAGACATCCAAAAAGCCACAAGAAACCACCGAAGAAACTCCTCTCGATTCCTATGAAATTTCCATCAAGGAAAGTGCCGCAGAACCCCAGGAAGAAAAGCCCTTCACCATCGAGGTCATCGAGAGCGAAACGCAGGTCAAGGAGACCACAGACGCCGCCGGGGAGACCCACAAGGAGGTCACCACCAAGCGCAAGATCAAGCGACCCGATGGCGAGGGTCAAATCGAGATCATAGAAGTCCTTAGGGATGATCAACCGGAAGCGGAAATCACAATTGTGGAATACGAGCCCGAAACCCCCACAAAGGAGGATGAGAAACCCAAGGAACCCAAGAAGAAAACCAAGAAAGTCAAGAAGGACGACATCCACGACTACATACAAAAGCTCATCGACATGGAGACGCCCAAAACGGAGTTGGAGAAGTATGAGAAATTCGATTTTGAACCGACTGTCAAGGATAAGCCCACGGAAAAGCCCATCGATGTGGTTGAGGAAGCTCCCGAGGGCAAACCAAAGAAGGACAAGAAACCGAAAGCCAAGCAAACGACGAAGGAAGCATCTCCTGTTCCCGAAGAACTGGCCCAGGTGAAGATCCTCGAGGTAGAAGCTCCCGAAGAAGAGCCTCTTCTGACCGTAGAGATTGTAGAGGTCCAGCCGGAGGAGGTTCAAGTACAAGAGATCGTCACGGAAGAGGGTAAACCCATTCAGGAAAAGACCACCAAGAGAGTCCTGAAGAAAAAGGGACCCAAGGAGGATACCACGTTCAAGATTACCACCATCGAAAGTGAGGATAATGATTCCGTGATGGTCATTGTGGATGAGGAGCCCCAGCCAGAGGCAGTCGTTCTTCCCGTGGAAGAACAGCCCGACGAAAAGGAACCGAAACCCAAGCCAAAGTCCAAGAAAACCGTCAAAAAGGTAAAGAAGGAGGATCTAGATGATTACGTTAAGAAGTTAATAGAAGAGGAAACACCAAAAGAGGTAGAACAAGTAGAGGCTCTTCCCGAGGAAGAAAAGGTTCTTCCGGAGGAAGAGGATTTCCTGCCAGTAGAGGTAGTCCCCGAATCAACCAAACCCCAGACAAAGAAACCAAAGACCCAGAAGAAACCCAAGACAGAGACAGACGAACCCACTGAGAAGACATACGTGACGACTGTAGAGATACCCAAGGACGATGAGGAAGAGAGCACAGCTACAACAACAACACCGATACATGCACAAGAATCACAAGAACCCGAGGACACAGCCACTGCACAAATTACACCGCAAGAAGAGGCACCCACAGCAACAACAACAACAACAACAGCACAGAAAACAGTTAAACATAAACAGAAAACAAAACCAGAAACACACAAAGAAAGCCCTGAAACAGAAACAACAACAAGTAAGTTCGCTTTGGAGAAGCGCCCCCCCACACACACCTACAAAAAAAAAAAAAAAAAAACAAAAAAATACCCCGCCAAGCAGCAGCAAAAGCAAAAGCATATTTTTGCTCCGTTCACTTCTGCGTCTTTTACTCTTTTCCTTTTCCTTTTCTTTTTTCTTTCCGTGTCTGTTTCTCCGTTTTGTCAATGTCTATTGCTCCGTTTTTTTGCTCCTCTTTTTCCTAGACTTTTACTCCTTTTTTCGCTCCTTTTACGCTCCATTTTTTCAATGTACAATATATTTAAATGCTCTTTTACTCTCCTGTTTCTATATATTTCGCCCATTTCTTTTGCTGCTCTTTTTCTATGTCTGTTACACCTTTTACGCTCCGTTTTTTTCTATGTATTTATCTTCTTTTTCCCTGTCTTTTGCTGCTCTTATTGCTCCCTTTTTTTCTGTGTCTATTGCTCCGTTTTTGCTCCTTTGTGACTTTTGTCTTTTCGCGCCTGTCCGCCTATGTTTTTTCTTTCTGTTATTCCACCGCGTGTTGCGTCTTCCATTTTTCCATTGCGCCTCCAGCCTCTGCCCCCTCTACCACCCATCAATTTCTCTAAATTTCTATTCTTTCTTTGTCGCTGATGATCATTCTGATCTCCTCTGAATCTCCTGTTCAGTTCGTTCCACTGGAAAGCTTTTTCCAAGCCCCCCCCCTCCAACACAATAACCCGAATATTAATACCCTTTTCGCATGTGTGTTCCTACATTCTAATCCATCTTTGATTTATACTCTTTTATGATCCACTTAACACCACCATAACACCATCTTTCAGCTAATCCTCTGTACAAAATATCCATCTTGCACCTAAAAAATATCCAAAAATCCTTTGTAAAATATATGTATGCATAACCTTCATCTTTCAGTTAACACACCCTTAAATCCTTAGTACAAAAAATGTTCAATCCTTCTGTAAATATATATATCTCTATCTGTATCTGTAAATATAGCCTTTCAAAAATTATAAGTCTTCTGTCCAACGTTTCAACGATTTTTGCTTGCTTTCTGGCAAAAGCAATGCACGGTACCCAACCCCAATGGATCCTGGATCCTGGATCCTGGTTTATCCTTTTTGCGCCCCTAAAGATCACAATTTACTTAACTGTTGATGCATTTTCCACACAGGTGAAGCGACAGAGGTACACAAGGACTATCAGATCAGCATCATTCATGAGGAACCCATCGTCGAGGAGGAGGAGGAACAGCCCGAGAAGATCCACGAGATACGAGTCATCGATGAGATCGCAGAGATCGAGGAATCGCAGCCCATCATCGAGGAAGTGGAGGAAGAGGAGGAGCAGCCCATTGCCGAGGACCAGCCCGAGGATGTCAGCAAGCCCAAGACCAAAAAGAAGAAGATCATCAAAAAGAAAACCGATGATCATGATGAGATTATCCGCAAACTACTGGAGCAAGAAATCGAGAAAACGGAGCTCGAAAAGTACGAAAAGATCGATTTCGATCTGCCCAAGAAACTGAAACCAGAATTCGCCAATCTCGAGCCCATGAAAATCGAGCGAAAGGATCAGAAACCCACAAAAGTGCAGATTGTGGAGGCGGCAGAGGTCCCGAAACAGGTCAAACTGAAGCCAGGAAAACGCAAGGAAAAACCCACCGAAGAGCAGTCCGTACAGCTGCCCAAATTCCGACTCAAGGCCCGCATGGTTATGGTCGAATATCCTCCGGCGCCATTGATCCCCAAGCTAACCGAGATTGGCGCCACGAAGGACAATGGAGAGCTTTCGCGCAGCATCGAAGAGGCCGAAGAGGCCCTCAAGTTCAAGAAACCAAAGACCAAGAAGATCAAAAAGATCAAGGACGACCTGGAGAAGGTTGAGCTCGAGAAGTACGAGAAGTATGTCAGCAGCGAGGAGGAGCCCGAGGAGCAGAAACCCTACCAGAAGCCCGAAAAGACTCCCAAGCCCGAGGAAAAGCAAGAAGAAGTGAAAATAAAGCTCGGAAAAGGCAAGAAAAAGCCCAAGGAGGAGGAACAGCCAGAGAATGTCACCCTCAAGAAGATCCCACAGAAGCCCCAGGAGGTCGAAGAGGAAGTGGAACTCCAGCGAAAGCCCAAGGAAATCGTTGTGGTCGAGGAACAGCCCAAGGAGCCCAAGGAAGGACACTTTGTGGTGCCACCCTTCGAGCCCGTGGACTTTGAGCCTTCGGAATACGTACCCGAGGAACTGGAGCCCATTGAGCATCCGGAGAAGCCCGAGAAACAGAAGAAACCCACGAAAACCAAGTACAAGCCCAAGGATAAGTCGAAGCCAGAGCCGGAAACAATCATCTCAGAGATTGTCCCGGGCGTCCCCAAGGAAGAGGAGGAGGTCCCCGAACAGCAGGTGAAATTCCGCATTCCCGAAAGTGAAGCTCCAGAGGAAACAGACTCTCAAGTCAAACTGAAACCAGTGCCAAAGGTCCCTGAGGTTGAGGCACCCGTGGAGGCAGCCATCGTCCAGGCCAAGGTAGAGGAACCCAAAGCTGAGGAGATCCCAGAGACTCCCCAAGAAGAAGCCAAGAAACCAAAGAAACCCAAGGCCAAGAAGATCCAACCAAAGGAGGAGGAGGTCGCAGAGGAAGTCCCACAAGAGTTTGAGGTCACTCTGAAGGAGGAAGAGGCACCAGAGGAGGTTCCCGTTGAAGAAGAAAAGCCCAAGGAGGTAAAGGTCAAGCAAAAGAAACCCAAAGAGGCCCCAGTCGCCCAAGTGGAGGTTAAGGAGGAGGCACCGCAGCCCGAAGAAGTCCCCGAGGACATTCCCGTGGAGTACAAGATCACAACCACAGTCCTGGAGCCCGAAGAGGCCCCCAAGGAGCACAAGGTGCGAGTCATCGATTTCGATGAGCGCCACGAGACCACCGAAGAAGTCATCGAAGAAAAGGTTGTGACGCGCCGCAAGAAACCAAAGCCACAGCAGCCCGAAGAGTACGAGGTGACGCTCCAAGAGCCACAGGTCGAGGAACCAGAGGTTGAAGAGGTCACCGCAGAGGTCACAATTCCCGTGGAGAAACCTGCCGAGGAAGCAGAGCAATTTGAGGTTGAACTGAAGCTTACAGAACCCACACCCGAAGAACCTCTGCCCCAGGAGGTCACCGTCAAGGAAAAGTCCAAGAAGAAACCCACGAAAGAGGTGAAGGAAGAAAAGATTGTGGTGGTAGAAGAAGAAAAGATACAGCCAGTCGAAGAGGAGGAAATCGTAGTCGAGGAGAAACCCCAAGAAAAGAAAAAGACAAAGAAGCCCAAGGACTACGAATTCAGTGTCACAGAAACGGAGGCACCCGTCCAGGAAAAACCCGTGGACGTGATCGAAGAAGCTCCCAAAGTAGAGGAGGAGAAACCCGAGGAAGAGGTTATCGAGTCCTTCGATTCATATGAAATCACCCTCAAGGAAACGGAGGCTGAAAAGGTCACTGCCATCGAAGAACAACCCGAGGAGGAAGCTCCAGCGGAGGCCGTCTTCAAGCGGAAGCCCAAACCCAAGCCCGAGGCAGTGGAGGCCGAATTTGTGTTGACGGAACCCAAGAAAACGGAGGAAATCCATGTGGAAACTGAAATCAAACAGAAGAAAACCAAAAAGCCAAAGAAAACCGAAGAGGCAGCCGCTGAATTGGAGATCAAGGTTGTGGAAACGGAGGCAGCCCCTGAAGTTCCCGAAGAAGTGCCCGAAGAAATCAAACCAGAAATTGTGGAAAAGCAGGAAATTGTCGTGGAAGAAAAACCTCAAGAGTTCACGGTACGCATTTCCGAAACAGAAGCCCCAGAAAAACCCGTGGAGGAGCCTCAAGGTGAGGCACAATTCACGGTCAAGAAACGCAAGCAATCGGTGACCTTCGCCGATGAGCCGGCCACAGAGAAAATCCTCAAGGAGCCCAAGCCCATCGAAGAGGTTACAGAGGAGGCCCAAATCAAAACCAAGAAACCCAAGAAGAAGGTCAAGGAAGTGGCGGCGGAGGAGCTAAAGATTCAAATCACAGAGGAAATCCCCGAGGAGGCTCCCATCATCGAAGAAGTCGAGGAAGTGGTCACAGAAATCAAGGAAGTTGTGGCTCCAAAGGTGGAGGATAAGACCTACAGGATCGGTGTCACGGAAACGGAAGCTCCCGAGAAACCTGTGGAAGAGATTCCCCAGGAGGAAGAGGTCGTATCCGAACCAATTGTGGAAGAACCCGAGCCCCAAGTTTACGAAGAGCACAAGGTAAAGGTCATTGAAGAGACCCCAAGGGAAATAGTGGAGGAATCCATCGAGGAAGAGGTCAAGGTGATTCGCAAGAAGAAACCCAAGCCAGAGGTCAAGGAGGAGCCCGAAGCAGCCGTCTCGATCCCCGCGCCAAAGCCCATCGAAGAGGTCGAGGCTGTTTCCAGCATCACCATCGTCCCCGAACAACCCACCGAAGAGGAGGCCGCCGAACTCAAGATCACCATCATCGAAGAGCAGGCCCCCGAAGTGGAGCTCGTCCAAGAGATTGAGGAAATCGAAGAGACGCCCGTCCCCACTGTGGAGGAGCTGCCCGAGGAGCAGGTCACGCTGCAGAAGAAGAAAAAGAAGATCCCAGTAGTTGCCCCCGAAGTGGTGGAAGAGCCCGAAGCAGAGTTTGTGCTTAAGCCCAAGAAGCCCGTGGAAGAGGTCTCCGAGGAGGCCAAGATCAAAAAGAAGCCCAAGAAGGCAGCTCCTGTCGAAGAGGCTGCCGCAGAGCTCCAGGTAACCATCACAGAGGAGGTGCCCGCAGAGCCAGAGCTGGTCCAGGAAATCATTGAGGAGATCGAGGAAGTCCCAGAAGAAAAGCCTGAAGAGGTACCAGAAGAAAAACCCAAGGAGTACACCATTGGCATCAAGGAGACCCAACCAGAGATCGAAGAGGTACAACCAGAAGCGCCCAAGGAGGAAGAGGTGCGTCTGCCCAAGAAAAAACCCAAGGCACCCCAAGTCGTGGAAGAACCCGAGGCTGAGGTCACCCTTAAGCCCAAGCCAAAGGTCGAAGAGGTCCAGGAAGAGGCAAAGATTGTCAAGAAAAAGCCCAAGAAGCCCGTGGAAGAAGTCGCCGCCGAAGAACTCACCGTCAAGGTCGAAGAGGAGGTCATACCCGAACCGATTGTCGAAGAAGAAATCGTGGAGGAGGTTCAACTGAAGAAAAAGAAGGCTCCCAAGGAGGAACCCATCCCCGAGGACATTGTGGATGCTGCCGTGATCAAACTCAAGAAACCCGAACCTGTCGAATCAGAAGAGGTGATTGCTGAAGTCACACTGAAGCCCAAGGCCCCCAAGGAGATCCAGGAAGAGGAATTCTCTGTGGATGTCCAGCTGCCAAAGGAGAAGATCATCACCGAAGAGACCTCCGATCAAACGGTGCAACTGAAGAAGAAGAAGAAGCCACAGAAACCCGTGGAAGAAGCCGCCGATGAGCTGCAGCTGCAACAAACCGTCGTCGAGGAGAGGCCCGTGGAAATCGAAGAGGAGGAAATCATCGAAGAGGCCGTCATTGTTCGCCGGAAGCCCAAGAAGCCCTTCGAACCCTCAGTGGAGGAGCACGAGGAAACCGAGTTCAGTCTCTCGTTCAAGAAGCCCCACACCATCACCGAGGGCGTAGAAGAGACCGGCACTGTCCTAAAGAAACGCCCCGTGAAGCCACAAACCCTGGACGAGGCTGCCGCCGAGCTGTCCATCAAACGCCAGGAAGAGGAGTACGAGGAGGGCGAGGACATCGAAGAGTTTGTCGTCAGCGCCAGGGCCAAGAAGAAGCCACTGCAAATCACCGAAGAGGACGAAGAGGCCTACACCGTGAAGAAGCAGCTGCGCAGGAAGAAGGTGGACATTCCAGAGTACGGGGAAACGGAGAACGTGACCTTCCGTGCGAGAAGCACAAAGACCAAGGAGGATGTCGATCAGGAGTTCAATATTGCTCTCGACTCCTACGCGGAGGAGGAGGTCTCAATGTCTGGCAAGATTAAGATCAAGAAACCCATCAAAAGACCTACAACGAGGCCGCCGATGAGGCAAAGATCAAGATCATGCAGGACTATGACGATGGCCAGGAGCAAATCATCGAAGAAATACGGGACGATGAGGATACCATCGATGAGGTCGAAGAGCCCGAAGAGTACATGGTGGAGGAGCTCCCGCCGGATGAGGTCGACTTCAAGCTGAAGCCCAAGAAGCAGCCAAAGCCCAGCTATTCCGTTCAGGATGAGGAGGAGGAACAGTTCCTGATTGGCATCCGACAGCCCAAACGGGACTCCATCACCTACGATGAGGATTCGCTGACATTCAAAAAGAAGCGAAAGGTTATCCAACAACTGTACAATGAAGGTAAGTCGGGATCCCCCTCTAGAGGTCTAGAGCGAGTAATTTAATGCTTTATTCAATCTGAAAAAAACAAAAAAACATCTACATTCTGCTTATATGATATCACAGCGTGTGGCAAGGTAAAATGTTTACCCGACAAAGATAATTGAGTGTCAGTAGCTAATGCATAACCACCCCCCAACCCCACCACCCATTTATTGTTGCAACAAAAATAAAAACCTCCATTACATTTCGCTGGAATGAAAATTAATAATGTTTTTCTCTTTCGGTACAGATGGAGCATCGCTGAATATCACCAGGGAAATGAATGTCGAAGGTATGTTCCATTGCCACTGTTCCACGTTAGCCGTGTTCCATTATCATTGTTCCATTGTCCATTGTCCTATTAATTACTGCCAGAAAAAGTTTCCAACACAAATGTTTCATTACCAATGTTCCATTATCAAAGTTCATTATCAATCCGTCGTTACATATGTTCCTTTGCCAATGTTTCAATTCAAAAATCACTGTTCCATTGGCAGCAAATTCGCAGAATACTCCTCCAATGGTAAATTTACCACAAAATGTTCCTCAATTTTTCTTGAAAAATCTTATTAAATCTTTTCCTTGAATATTTTCCATGTGAATCCCAAAATTGTCCTAATTTTCAACAATTTGAATACATTAATCCCTAGAAACACTCGTGGCGTATGGTCTATGTTCGTGTTTTGCGAAATAAATGTGTCCATTCGCTTATGGGAAATGTCTACATCGAGTTTTCAAATGATTCATTTCCGTTATGGAGAAATTTTCTGTATCGAATGATTGTGCCCAGTCGCTTATGGGAACATTTATACAGAAATTTCTTTGAATATTTTCGTTCGTTTATGGGAACATTCTTGGCAGCGAATCAACGTACAATCTGAGTAAACCTTTTACCCCAAAAGTACACTCCACTTACATTCCTCTCTTTGTGCACCTTTCAGAATCGGAAAATCCCAATGTCATGTATTCGATATGCAATTACATTGCCGATAATGATGAGGCCATCAATCTGGTGGAAGGTGAAAAGGTCACGGTGGTGGGACGCCACAGTTCCGAATGGTGGTACGTGAAGAAGAGCATCACCGAAGAGGAGGGCTGGGTGCCAGCCCAGTACCTAATGGAACCCGAGGAGTATGCACAATATGTGCAGAACAAACTCCACGAGAAGATCGACAAACTGCCAGTCTTTGAACGTAAGTTAATTCTTGTTTCGAATGCTGTATAAAGATTGTAGAACCATGAACCGAAAGAGCAGCTTATGAGTTCTCCAATCTTTGATTAAACTAAAACCCCTGTAAGAGTATTGTTGCTGTCTTCGTTTATTGTTTAACTAACAAATCGATGATCGTTGTTCTGTTTTTCTGTGATTTTGTGAATCTGTTAAGGTCCGGGACCCGAAGACAAGCCCATTGCCCCGCGTTTCATTGAGAAACTGCAGCCCATCCACACGCCCGACGGCTACACGGTGCAGTTCGAGTGCAAGGTCGAAGGCAGCCCTCGGCCGCAGATCGCCTGGTTCCGCGAGACGGCCATCATTAAGCCCTCGCAGGACTTCCAGATCTTCTACGATGATGATAATGTCGCTACTTTGATCATTCGCGAGGTATTCCCCGAGGATGCTGGCAAATTCACGTGTGTGGCCAAGAATGCCGCTGGTTTTACGTCCAGCACCACGGAATTGATTGTCGAGAGTCCACTGTCGGATCATGGCTCTGATGCCACTGCCTTGTCGCGCCGCAGCATGTCCCGTGAATCCTCACTGGCCGACATTCTGGAGGGTATACCGCCCACCTTTTCGAAGAAACCGAAGGCGCAGTATGTCGATGAGAACACGAATGTGATTCTCGAGTGCCGTTTGGTGGCTGTGCCAGAGCCCGATATTGTCTGGACCTTCAACGGGGAGGACATTGACGAGGAGGAGATCAAAAACATTCGAATTGTCACCGAATCGGACATGCACATGTACTGCAGTGTAGTGCACATCACCAAGGTGAAGAAATCGCAGGAGGGCGTCTACGAGGTGATTGCCACCAATCGCGAGGGTGAGGCACGTCTGCCCATCACCCTCAAGGTGCGCACCACCCAAAAGGAGGCGCCCCAGATCCTCGAACCACTGCGCAACATGGTCATACGTGAGGGCGAGAGTGTTGTCCTGTCCACCCACATCGTGGGCAATCCCCCGCCAAAGGTCACGTGGTACAAGGACGGTAAGCCCGTTAAGAACGCCAAATCCGACAAGGATGTGCACACCTTAACGCTGATTACCCCCAAGAAATCCGAAAAGGGCGAATACACGGTAAAGGCTGTCAATCCCTTGGGTAGTGTGGAGACCACTGCCAATCTAACGATTGAAGGTAGGTTTTGTTTCATGTCTAACAGGATAGATCTTTCTCTGCGGAAAATTCTCTAATTTGCGGATATTTTTTTCCATCCTGTAGAGCCCACTAGTGGAAATGCAGAGCCGCCGCTGTTTGTGGAACGTTTCGAGGAGCAAAATGTCCCACAAAAGGGTGAAATACGTCTACCCGCCAAGGTCTCGGGCAATCCCGTGCCCGAGGTCCAGTGGCTGTTCAACAATGCCCCCCTGTTCCCCAGCGAACGCATCCAACAGATCTACGATGGCGAAACAATCGAATTGATCATCAAGGATGCCAATCCGGAGACAGATTCCGGGGACTACAAGTGCATTGCCAGCAATCCCATTGGCAAGACATCGCATGGCGCTCGCGTGATTGTGGAGGTCGATGAGGTCACGTTCACAAAGAAATTAAAGAAAACCATCACCATCGAGGAGGTTCAATCGTTGACCCTCGAGTGTGAGACCTCTCATGTCGTCACCACCAAGTGGTTCTTCAATGGCAAAGAGCTCTCCGGCATGGATCACCGTGTGGTCGTCGAGGATGGCAAAACGCACAAGCTGGTCATCCGGAATACCAATCTACGGGACTCCGGGACGTATGTGTGCAAGGTCAAGAAGCAGGAGACCACCTCCACCGTGGAGGTACTTCAGCGTAAGCCCGATTTCATCAAGGTCCTCGAGGACTACGAGGTAACCGAAAAGGATACGGCCATTCTGGATGTCGAACTGACCACGGAAGCCACCGAAGTCACTTGGTTCAAGGACGGAGAGAAGATCACGATCGAAAACAAGAATGTGGAATTCATCAAGGATGGCAAGTCCCGTCGTCTGGTCATCCGTGACACCACCATCCATGACGAGGGCGAGTATACCTGCAAAATCGAGGGCCACGAGTGCTCCTGTGAGCTTACGGTCATCGAACTCCCGCCCGAGATCATCCATCCTTTGGAGGATGTCTCCGTCACGAAGGGAGAGAACGCCATCTTTGAGCTGGAACTCAGCAAGGGCGATGCCCTGGTTAAGTGGTTCAAAAACGGCAAGGAATTGCTGTTCAATGAGCGCATTCAACTGGCCATCGATGGCAAGAAGCAGGCCCTGCGCATAGTCAAGGCCAGGCCAGAGGATGCCGGCGAATATTCCATCCAAGTGGGCGAGCAAACCTCCAAGGCCACTCTGACAGTGGAGGAACCACTGGTGGACTTTGTCATCCGTCTGCCAGACGTCACTTTGGCCACAAAAACCACCGATGCCGAGTTCACGGTGGAGCTGTCCCAGCCCGATGTGGAGGTAACTTGGTTCAAAAAGGGTAAGCCCATCAAACCCAATGCAAAACATGAGGTATTCGTTGAGGGCACTGTCCGGCGTCTGGTCATCCATGAGGCCAGCGATGAGGATGCTGGGGAGATCAGCTGTGTGGCCGAGAACGTCACCAGCAGCACAAAACTGTGCGTTGAAGAGCTCAAGCTGCCGCCCGTCATTACGTCTGACAAGGAGCAGACCCTCAAGGTGAAGGAGAACGAGGATGCCACCTTCACTGTCAAGTACACGGGCGGTGCCCCACAGCCGGAGGCCGTTTGGACCACCCGGAATGTTGTCATACCCAAGTCAAAGCGCGTTATTCCATCGATTGATGAACAGTGTGCCACACTGACCCTGCGAAAGGTTGTCGACGATGACGAGGGCGAGTACACGGTGAAGCTGGTGAATCCCGTGGGCGAGGCAGAGGCCAGCCTACATTTGGTTATTATGCGTAAGTACAACAGCTGCCGCTGCCCCTGCCACTTACCGTGGCAGGACCCAAATCATAATTAAAATAATCTTATCCTTCTCCTCTGCAGGCAAACCCACGGCACCTGGCACTCCGCAGCCACTGGAGGTGATGCATGACTCCATTACGCTGTACTGGAAGGCACCCGAGGATGATGGAAAGTCCGAAATAATTGAATACATTCTCGAATACCATGATGTTAAGGAAGAAAAGTAAGTACCCCAGGACCCGAAGAGGGGCTCCTCTTCCTAAGTTCCTAGGCGCGTGGAAGGGGTAGGCGTAGCCACTGCAAAATTGATTTGTTCATTCTGGCTATAATAATGATCCGATCTGAATCAGATCCGGCAAACTGGTAGATATGGTTATTCTCTATAGTTCTGCGTTTTTAGTTTTCTCGTATCCGGATACAAAATTTCGATGCTGTAGCTCTTATAGTCTCTGAGATCTAGGCGCTCATCGGAACGGAGGGACTATATCGACTCGGCAATTGATGATCAAGAATACTTTTTGGTGTCGGAAACGATACCTTCTTTACACTTATCCACAGTCACCAAAAATATAATATATAACCCTATATTCTCTTTGAGTATCGGGTATAATAGGCCGACGCACTGTCGTTTTGAGCAAAAAAGAATCGAAAGGTTCATTTTGTGTCCTTTTGAAGCTTTGCCCTTGTCCCCATCTGCATTTTCGCCCTTCTTGGGGTTTTTTTTATCTTCCAAAAGAAAAGATCCCAACTCCAGTATTTATTTGTGTTTGCAGATGGACTGAAATACGTAAAATCAAGGATACCACGTATACCATCTCGAAGCTGAAGATCGACACCGAATATGTGTTCCGTTCGATAGCCGTGAATGAGGTGGGACCCTCCCCGCCATCGCCACTGTCGCCGCCCATTCGTCTGGTGCCGAAGGTCGAAACAGAGGCGCCCAGTGTGCGCGAACCACTGCAGGATCTGTGCTCGGAGCTGGACAAGGAGGTCACGCTGTCCTGTGTGTTTGGCGGCATTCCAGAGCCAAAGGTCGTGTGGAAGAAGAACGGACAGGTGTTCGAGTCGTCGAGTAGCCTGCGCTACGAGAATCGTGTGGCCAAATATATTATCGAAAAGACAACAATTGAGACTGAAGCCACGTACACGTGTGTGGCTAGCAACGAGAGGGGCTCCGTGGAGACCTCCTGTAGACTGAAGCTGCAACAGAGGCCCGTCGTTGAGGTGGAGGACAAGTATCTGCAACAGAAGCTCCGTACAGGCAGCACTCTCACCATTCCAGCAACGGTGCGCGGCTATCCACAGCCCACGGTCACATGGCACAAGGACTCCATCGAACAGACAGAAAAGATCTCCATTGAGACCACAGGAGACCACATCCACGTATTCCGTGAAGAAATTGACCCGCGAACACTCTGGCAAATACAAGGTGACGGCCACGAATGAGTCGGGCTCCTCGTATGTCGAGTGCACGGTCCAGGTGATCGATAAGCCCAGTCGCCCGCAGTCCCTGGAGATTAAGGACGTGAAGAAGGACTCGATCATCTTGGAGTGGACACCACCGGTGGATGATGGCGGTCTGGACATCCAGAAGTACACGCTGGAGAAGTGCGACATCCAGAATAACGTGTGGATGAAGGTCTCCGACTTTGACAAGGACATTCACTCATATGCCATTCAAAAGTTGTCCATGAACTCCCAATACATGTTCCGTGTGGTGGCCGCCAATCCCATCGGAGAGTCGGAGCCCACGGAATCGGAGACCGTGACGATAACCAAGAAGTTTGGTAAGCAGAAAAGCGAGATCATCAGTCATCTAACAGATAGGTGTATAAATTCTATATTTTGATTCCCCCAGAAAAACCCTCACCGCCGCGCGGTCCCACCAATGTCTCGGGCATGAACGACACATCCTTTACCTTGGCCTGGGAGCCATCCGAAAGCGATGGTGGCTCCAAGATCCTCGAATACATTGTGGAGATCAGGGAAGAGACTGAAACCATCTACCGTTCGGTGGGCGTTACCCTGGCCACTGTCACCAACATCCATGTGGAGAAGGTCCTGCGAACGAAGGGCTACTTCTTTAGGATCTATGCCCGCAACGAGGCCGGCACTAGCGAGGCCTATGAGACCACAGAAAAGATCCTTGTGGGTCGTAAGATAAGTGAGTTTTTCCCGCTCAAACACTATGCTTTTCCTTTTGCTTATTGCCTTTGCCTTTGCTTTTCTTCAAACAAAAAACCAAAAACAAACGCTTCTAATGCTTTGCTGCCACTTCTAACACAGCTAATGAAAATGATAATGGTACGATGGGTACGTGGAAAACCACAAGCATGAAAAGTAGGGGAAAACCTTAACAATTTTCTTTCTGTTTCCCCTGTAGCCCCGCCATCGCCGCCACAGAATCTGCGAGCCCCGGATGTCACGAGCCGCAGCGTGACCCTCGATTGGGAGGTTCCAGCGCGCAACGGTGGTTCCGAAATTACAGGTAAATAATAGATAGAACTGCAAGAGAAAGTGCCCGCATAAATCTGTCTCCTTTTTTTCTCCATAGGTTACTGCGTGGAGAAACGCTCTTCGACATCGACGACCTGGACAAAGGTCATAACCCTAGACGCACATCAGCTGCACTATACGATCGACAATCTGAAAGAGAAATGCGAATACTGGTTCCGTGTCTCGGCAGAGAATGAGATGGGCCTGGGTGCCCCAGCCGTCACCGAGAGCATATCCCTCAAGACACATGCCAGTAAGAGTCCCAGACAGCGCTCCTCTTCCAACATCTTTTCTTTAACTCTTTTGCACTTTTCCGTAGCCGTTCCGTCGCCACCGACTGCCCCACTGGAGGCGCGTGTCCTGGCCGCCAATGCTCACATATTCGAATGGGGTATACCCGAGTCAGATGGTGGTGCGCCACTGCTCGGCTACCACATTGCCATACGTGACATGAAGAAGACCATGTGGATAGAGGTGGGTCGTGTGCCGGCGGGTGTGCAGCGCTTCCAGATTCGAGATCTGCAAGAGAATCACGAGTACATGATACGGATATTCGCCAAGAATGAGATTGGTCTGAGCGAGCCTCTGGAATCGGAAGAGCCCTACAAGGTTATGACAGCCGGTAAGCATCAACAGAAGGGATTTTCCTCTAAGCAAAAGAGCAGAAGAGATCATTCCCCGTTTCCTTTTTGCAGGTCATGAAAGCCTGCCCGATGAGCCGCGCACTGAGATGAGCACTTGCAACACCTCGTCATGGCTGAGGGATCATAATATGGATGCCGATATCCATTCGTATGCTCGGGGCAGGCTCCTGCAACGCGACGAGTACTTCTTTAGGCTGTGGGCGCAGATCCCCAGTAGCAGCAAAAAGAAGAAAAGCCTCAAATAATTGAATCAAGAGGGAAAAAAAAAGAAAAAAAAAAAACGACAAACGAAAGAAAAACTTTAGTCATAGTTTAAGCATATTTTCCCCCCCTACCCACATCCCCATCCCCATTCCCCATTCCCCATCCCCGATCCCTTTCCTTTGATTTTCTAGCTTTTTGTACTTTTGAATGAATGATGTACAGATTGATGTAATGATTGATTGATAGATCCCACTGTGCCAGCGATGCCCACATAGATGGGGGGAGTGCGGGCTCCACTCGAACGGAAAGTGCGAGCGAAGAAATGTATCTGGATGGTCGAGTGTCCGTCCCCTCCCTGCCCCGCATGTGGGCGTGGCTCCAGTGGGTTGCCATTACACGATCTACATATATAAAGAGTTATATCCTTAGAGTTTTTGATTTTATGATTTTATTTTTGTAAGCTGTGATAAATCGTATCCAAGAAAAGAAAAACAAAAACAAAACCGAAAGAGTCAAACGAAAAATACATAAATGCCTGCCACACACACACACAAAAGATACGAGATTCCATTTTTGTGGGTGGCATCGGGCAACAGCAGCCAGCGAGTGTGGCCCCGAAATGTTTAATCCCCAAAACACCATCCAACGACAAACCCCCAGAAAATAATTCAAAATATCCCAGAACAAATGGTGCAACATTCGAGGGATATGTTGAATCATCTTCTGGGGGCAAGTATTCGGTTCTTTGCCTCCTCGCTGACGCCTGTTGCCCTTGCCCCTGTGGATACCCTCGGTTGCTAGTGGCAAAATGGATATTTATGGCAATTAAAGTTACACACACACACAGACACACACACACACACACAAACTCGTATGTCCTTAAAGTTATAGAAAAACCATATATGAAATATATATGAAATAAATAAATAAAATACTTAATAAAATGTATAAACAATTCATGAATTTCTCAAGTGCCTGCCCCTTCAAGTGCGGTGGCTTGTGGCAAGTTTCGGGTTACTGTGCCCCCCAACCCCTCCACCACCGCACCACCCGAAAAATCAACTAATTAATTCATTAGGAGAGTCCAAAGGCAGCACCCACAACACCCCAGACCCCAGACCCCCGTCCTGTTCGCATATTGGCATATAACTTTTCTGTGCGAAAAGTTTTCCATTTCCATTCGGGGGAATGTTCACCCTTTCTTTTCGATGCCCTGGTAATAAAAGAGTGGTAGGGTATATGTTTGTGGCATGAAGCCATCGGCAAAAATCTGAAAACCAATTAAGAAAACATGCGGTTCCGGGCGAGATGGACTTTCAAACATAAAACCCAATAAGGAGGCTGTAGAATCCAAAATGTACAATGAAGAGGCTTTGGTACTACTTTGGATAGTACTTTGGATCCAAAACTGTTTCAGTAACGACCTATCCTCCAAAAGTATATCCACAAACGGTGGATTCGGAAAAAAGCGAGACGATGCCTTGCTTTTCCTGGAAAAAACTGATTTCACAAACACAAAGCCTTTCCGACTATAAAAAGGTTTAAAATTCTTGATTCGTATCATTAAATCAGTCGTTTCCGTTACCTATAGGTTTTTAAAGATAAAAATGGCTATTGTATCTATAAAAACCTCTAGGTATATAGGCTCAAAACCATGTGGTATTGTGGTATCCACAATCCCTCATAAATAGTTGTATTTTATACCGATGTACACAAATTCGTAGCGATTGGAGGACGTTTTACAACCAAAAAATTAAGACAACAATTTTCCAGAATTTTAAAAACCAATTTCCATTCGAGTAGCTATTATATAGGCACATTGCTATGGGACAGTGTTAGGTACACAAAGGAGGAATATAAATTATAGAGAAAGTAGAAAGGTTCAAGAGCATCCAAACCGTTTTCAGGAAACACTTAAAAAATACCTCTAAACTATCACATTAGATTCATTTCAAAGGGATGACCTACCTAAATGAGCGGAGGATCGATTTCGATTTGAGAGGATTTTACATGAGTGAGAAAGAGGATTGAGATCTAAGTTAGTTTACATTATCACCGATAGGTGGCGCCACAAAGTAGTAAGGATAAGGGACGGTCGAATTTCATACTGAATTACCAAATTCGCAGCATGCTGCTGCAGCATGTGCTTAAGCATGTACAGCTTGGCAGCATGTTGATTGTAAGTGTGCATCATGTTGCTATGTTATTACGTGATCATGTTAAATAAATACTTATAGGATATTTTATTAACATTGAATTGGGAAACAAATGGTTGAAGTTTCTGATATTTACATCCTATACAAAAACATAGTAATAGGACTGGTTTTCTAGATGTTGAGGGTTGAATATTAAGAAAACACATAATTAATGGAGATATATACAGGAGCACACAAAGAATAAAATTATAATAGGAAGACATAAAATTAAATAATGCCTTATAGCAAATATACGACCTCCCTATCCTTAATTGCTACTCGGTTCGATAAAACTATAATATCGATATAATCAAAATATAATATATATATATATATATATATATATAATAGCTAGATATTCTGCGATAAGAGATCCCCACCCATGAAACGAAGCTGTTTAGCACAGTAGTCATCAGAATAAATCATAGGAATAATACTACATATAATTTTTGTTAAATGTGACTGCATTTTCATAAGGTATTCGATTGGATTATTCGAAAAACGAAGCATTAAATAAAGCATCATACTTGGTATACCCCTAAAATAAGGGGTTTCTCATACTCTACTACGAGGTATCTTTCGGTCCTTTCACCCCCACTCGCTCTGCCTTTTTTTTTCTTTCGAATATTCTATTTGAAAACTTAAAGCCTCCGCTCTCTGGTGCTCCGGTGCTCCGGTTCTCCGGTTCTTTGGTTCTCTGGCTCTCTGGTCTAATGGCAAACAAAGGAACTCTTCTGGACCCTCTGTCTCTCTCTCTCGCACATGAGTGTCCCTTCGTTCGGTTCGTAGGGAAAACTTATATCTGGTGACATGGCAGGGCAAATGCTGCATAAACTTTCCACACACAGAAGCAGGAGCAGGAGCAGCAGCAGGAGCAGCAGCAGGAGCAGCAGCGGCAGCAGAGAGAAGAGAGAAGAGAGAAGAGAATTGTGTGTGCGAGAATTTAATTAAAGTTTTGTGCGGTTGCCACTAATCAAAAGATATTATCTATCTCCGACAACGGTTCTCTCTCTCTCTCTCTCTCTCCCTATCTCTCTCTCTCTTTGTTCAAAGTGCGACTAGACGCAGTAATTTGGAAGCCGTTTCAAGGGGCGAAGATTGGATGATGTGGAGATTGGAGAGAGGGCGCTAAAAACCCATAAAGCTAAAGCATATTTCCGGCACTTCAAATTGCAAAAAAACAAACAAACAAAAGGCAGGAGGAAGGAGGCAGGAGGCTAAGGCTTCGGCTTCATTTGGCAGCACAAACAAAGAGCCAGAGGACCTTCTACTTGTCACAGCCCCCTGCCCCCCGCCCCCTGCCCCCTGCCCACTGCCTCCTATATCCTATATCGTATATCCGAGCATCCGAGTATCTGTAGTTATTGATACACTGAAAAGATACATACTTCAAGGAGTGGCAGAGTGTGAGAGTCTTGTTCTAAGCGGAAATTTCATTTACTTTTGTTTGCGATGTGTTTTCCCTCCTACGCTAGCACTCAATTTTCCTTCAAGTTTAGTTTTTCCTCTTCCTCTTCTTGTTTTTTTTTTTTTTGTTTATTGTGTGGAAACTGCTGCAAAGCGGCTTTAAGTGATTGAAATTTCTATATTTTTCTAGCACAATTTCCTTTCAGTTGTATTTCTTTCAAGGGGGTTCCTTGCTCTCCCCATTAGTTATGGTTTCCCGGATTTTTTCTCTTTTCTTAGTATTTTTTTGGGGCTTTTTTTGGTATATTCAAATGCCTATCACTGGCGTCACATTTTGCTATTATGCTACTTATTTGTGGTATTAAAATTATTTTTTTAAGCGCCGATTCCATGCAACGTAAAGGGCACGTGCTGCCACCACACACGCGCCGATGCTGTCGATGCTGCCGCGGAACTGGACATCCCCCTTCTGGATTTCCGCTTGATAGGAGATCGTTGCCACCGACTCAATGGTGCGGAGACAGGTCTCCAGCTCGAAGCCAATCTGCAGTTGATCGCTGCACATCAAGTGGTGCCCCAAATGGATGCCCCAATGCTTCCCACCAGCGAGAGATTATGGCATTCTGTCCGCCCGGCAAATTGGAGGCGAACTGGTAAGCCGCCGCCTCTGATTCACGATTTTCGGATTGAACATTTACCGAATATTGATTATAGCTCAATAAGCAACTGCCTTGCAACTTCCGTCGCTGGATGGATTAATGGATTCACGTATGTGGCGGCACTTCCGCTTGCAGTCATAAAAATCAATACAAAATTGAAGTTGACGAAACTTTACAAGAAATCGCCAAGAATCCCATCAATCCCTTTGCGCTGCATCGCCTTTCAAACAATAAAAATACAAAATGTACTGGAATTACTGAATTTTTTACCTAAAACTGATTATGGCAAACCTTAAGCGGACTAAATCGGTGGATTTCAGAGAAAAAATACCTAAGAACCGAAGAGTTTAAATACTTATTCCATTATAGTTGCACCGAGAATGGAAAGTACTTTCACTCATGTACATTTGGACATTAATGTGAGAATATTTTATCTAAATATATTTCATATTTTATCTAAATATATTTCATATTTAAAAGAAATATATTTCTTATTAAAATTTAAACATTTCCTACAAATATAATATAATATATTTATTGCAAAGTGTTTCGTATTTATAGTATTAACTTTTCTAATAAATTTAATTCTATTTAATTATATTTAATTGAAATATGTCTGTGTTTCGTTTTATTATGCCATTTCACCTTCAGTATATTTGTCTCGAAGAATTTCCTTTCAAAAGTATCCATCTTTTAAGAGTTTTTCTTGCTCTCCCATTAGTTATGGTTTATTTGAGAGAAACAGAGAGAGAGAGGGTGAGAGAGGGTGAGAGAGCTTCCTCTTTCTCGTAATACAATTTTAAAACTTGTAATAGAATTTGTAAAAGTTCTCTATCCTCGAAAAAAAAAAAAAAAAAACACACAGAAATTACACATCAAGTTTATGGGTTGCACGTAGAAAATTGACAAGGCCTCTGGTTATACCCTGTATTCACACCGTAAATGGGGTATATTTAATTCGTATAAATGTACATTTGTAACAGACAGGCTCTCTGAACACCTGGCATATGCACATGGTACATATGTCTGTACTTTACATTTATGTTTTGGGTTTTATTTATTGTTTCAGTATTTTTCCATGGGTTTAGTTATTGAAATATTTTTGGAATTTACTGCCAGTATTAATTTTTAGTGCAAATTTCTAGCATTTGTTTTTAGTATTTTTGTATGTATTAATACAAGTATTTTTCAGTATTTATTTTTAATACTTTTCAGTACTTTTTTTTTGTAATTTTCAGTATTTGTATTTTTCTCAGTATTTTTTAGTACTTTTTAGACTCATTTTTATTTATTCTTTTTTTGGTTATATGTTTTAGTATTTTTTAGTATTTACTTTCAGTATTTTTCAGTATTTTTGTGGTATTTTTCAAGGGCTATTCTACGAATTGCTCATTTTCAATTATGCTGGTATTTATTCTTGGTATTCAAATTTTGTTAGTATTTTTGATATACCCAAGGATACATAGGAACTATAAGGTGGAATATTATATATTATCTATTTGGGAATGTACCGCGTTTTCCACATTAAGATAAAACACCGGGTATCTTAGTGTCGAGTCACGTCTGCGTTTTTCTTTTTCTTTGTGCCTTTTCTCCCAATTTCCTATCCTAGGTTTTGGTTTTCTTTTGTTTTGGCTTATTTCCCATGTCAAGGCTCGTCAAACGTGAGATGATAGCATAAAAACAAAACAAAATAAAACAAAAACCAGAGAAAAGTTGCCCAAGTTTTTTGCCTAATTACTTCCCCGAAAATCCCACTCCTAACAGGGAAAACTCGAAGGAAAACTGGTGGGAGAGCTCATTTGTTGGCCATCAAATAAATGTAATTATCAAAAAGAAATCAAATTTGTGACAATGCTAATGAAATTTCACATCTAAAAAGGGAAAATTCCAATTCCTTATAGCCAATGAAATTTGTACAAAAAGAAGATCGAAATTGGTGCCCCAAATCCTTCTGTACCCAAAGCATATTTCAATTTCATGCGACAATTCCAGCGAGAATCCAATCGTGGCTTTGGTCTGCGGCGCCACGGCATGCGGCAGGCAAACGCCCAAAACAGAAGCGCCACTTTGCATCGGTAAGCCTCACCCTTAAGCCCCTCTCTTGATCATTTCTGATCACTCTTCAGGGTCCAGCTTTCATCCAAAATCCATGCTTCGAACTTCCTGCCACCTGCCACGAAAGATGGCTGTGGAAAAGCAAAAGAAAGATTGTCGAAAAAGGCGATCTGATATCCAAAGCCGAATCCGAGTGCAGGCCCAAAGAAGAAATGCCCCCAAAATAGGTCCCAACTGCAGAACCAACTCAGCCCAAATCCAAAAAGAAAAGTGCTTTAAAAAGTGCAAATAATGTCCGCAGATTCTATATTTAGGTTTCTTTATGCTTAAATAATGAAATCTTATAAAATTAGATATTTTTTTAAATGTTTTAATTTGTAAAAACAGTGTAAAATGTCTAATTGCATGATCTGTAAAAGAAAACATATTTCAAAAGGATTTTATTGTATCCTTTTCAGGAAAAATGTATCTTTGAGGTGTGTTAATCTGTATCTGCTTAATTAATATGCTAAAAAATATGTAGTTTGACAGAAAAATATATTTTAATCTCTGAAAAATGAAGAAAAACGATAGAAAATGGATAAATTTCCACGTTTTTCATATTCCAAACGAGGAAACCATTTAAAAAGGATTCCCAAAGACCGTAAGCCTTATAATGTTTATATTCTCGATGAAAAATGTATCTTCTAGATGGTAAAAATGTGAAAAAAGTAAGGAAAAATGTCACAATACCTTTCAAAAGTGCAGTAATTTCAATTCCAGAGTAAAAAGCGGTCTCTATTTTCGACAAAATCTGTAAAGAGAACAACATTTTATAGAATCTATACAAAAATGTATCTTTTAGATGCATAAAAAGTGCAACAACTGGGAATACTGGCGTAAAATACAAGAAAATTCATTGATTCCTTCCGTTTTTCCTGTATGTCTCTCAAATTCATGTCCTCCTTCTGGATTACCATAAAACGACCAATCCAAAACCAGTTAAAGAAACACATACGACTGCTGTCCTTAAAGAGACTCCCCCAAAGGGGAGGAGGGGGCTGGGGTGGGGGCAACAAAGAAAAGGGGAAATAAAATGTTAATTGCATGGCATCCGAGCAGCAGACAGCCCCCCAATGAGTCGCTTGGCTAGAGATTAGTGCCATGCCGTGCCCCCTCCTCCCCTTCTGCCACCCCCATTCCATTCATTTACGATGCGCAACACGGTTCTGCTCCACAGTTCTGTTTCTGTCTCTATTTGGGGCTTGGGGATCCCAGGAGCCTGCACCGAAGCAGTCGTATATGTGATGTAATTGCCAGGAATAAACATCCAGAGGACAAGCGGATGAATGCCCCATGCCCCCCCATGCCCCAAGCAAGCCACAAAATGCAGCATCATAAACGAAAATGAAATAAAAAAAATATCACACAACTTCCGGTGTGCGGTGCGGCTTCTGCCGCAATACTCGTATCAAGCGATTCCGATTCTGAATCCGTTTCAGTTTCCGGAAGAGTAAGTAAACATTTAAGAAGCAAAATACATGGACATGACGTGAATGGCGCGACCAATGAATCGTTGCACAAACAGTTGTTGCAGCAGCAGTGACACACACTAGGGAATGCCCTTGCTACAACCATCTGTATCTTCAAGTGCAGGTATCTGCATCTGTATCTATGACTTTTATGGATTCAACAAGGGGAGGCTTTTTTTAATGGCATTTCAATGGCAGACTTTCGAAAAGGAATTCCTCCTTTCTGTACACTCCAGACCCCCACTGACCCCTGATCCCTGGCATATTGTGAATATCATATTTATTTATTGCCTCGATTTTAAATTAAGAACAAAACAAGAATGCATTGCCTTCGTTTTTGGGGAGTGTCCGTCCCTCCTCCTCTGCTGGTCCACTGCTCCTCCTCGTTTTCCTCTGCTGTTGCTTCAATCTTCCTCTCTTTTTTATGTTCTTGCACTCATCCTTTTACTATTTCTCCTTTTCTGTATTCATTTTCACAGATATTTTCCCTGTATACTCCTGTCCACATCCTTCCCCACATGGAATGCATTGAGAGAGCATCCGGTCTACGCTCCCCACTCCCTCTTGAACACGGTTTTATAATCTTTTCTGTTTTGGCTCGAATGTGGAGCCAATTCATTAAAATTACCAGAGATAAAGAGACAGATAGACAGAGAGACACAGAGACAGATAGAGAGAGACAGAGAGACGGAGAGAGAGAGGGAGCGAGGGTAAAACCAATTTAAAATTTAATAGAGACATTTGCTGTACAAATTAACAGCAAATTTCATTGCTCTATGGAGTCCTTTCGCCGTACCATCTACTCCGTGTCTCCTCCGTGTCTCCCCCATCTCCCTGATGCCATTTCAAAAATCAAGTGTGCAGAAAATTAAATTTCACAAACTGTTTTCATATAAGAGATGTCTCGGGGGCGGCAGCAGCAGCAGCGGGAGGCAGCGGGAGGCAGCCCTGGCACTAGCACTAGGTACAGTTATGCCTGCAAGAGGCATGGAGCCAGGAGGCGCCTCTCAAGTAAGGTACATCTGTGGTGTGGCACTTGTGCAATGCAATGTAAAGACGACTTTTAGTGGCTTCCAACAGCATGAAGCAGCAGCAGGCAGCAGCAGGCAGACAGCCGGCGGGGGAGCCACCAAAAAACTAATGAAAGTTCTCCTCCTCCTGCTCCTCCTGCCACCCAGCCCACAGTTCCACAGCTCCACAGCTGATGACATCGTCGTGGTCTAAAGCACACACACACACACACAGACAGAACCATGAACTCTGCTGCTGCTGCTGCTGCTGCTGCTGCCGCTGCTGTTGCATGACTTTTTGAAGGCAAAGTAATTAAAGCCAATTGCCAAAAGCTGGCCAAAATGCGCTTGGATGGTGGGGCGTATACGTAATGCGATTTGCTTTCCTCCCCCCATTTCGGTGTCTCTCTGTCTCTTTGTGGCATCTGTGTGTGGTGTGTGGTGTGTGTGTGTGTGTGTGTGTGAGCTGTCAGCAGCATTAGCTTTCGTTGACTTTTCAAGCTATTAGCAAACACCGTGCCACACGCCGCACCACAAATCGTATAATAATTTATTGGGAAAACACTCTATCAAAATTCTGTCACCATCCTTGGGTAAAGAGGGGTGGGGTGGTGGGGGAAATTCCACTTTATGGCTAAAACTCTAAACATTATTTCTAAATTTCTGATTTCATATAAAGTTTCGTCGTATCTCTCTTTTGTTTACTGTTTTGGACACACACAACAACACAATCTATTCCATCGGCGTGGGGGGGCTCAAGGGGGGCTGTGGGGGCTTGGAGGGGCGGGTGGGGCACATTGAGGTGCTAGTAGCAACGGAATTGATGATCAAATGATGTCTGTTGGATGCCTGTTTTATGGCCTCTGGCTCTTGGCCTCTGATTTTATAATCCCCGACCATCGTAAAACGTCGCAAAAGTTGTGCTTGTGTGTGTGAGTGTGTGTGTGTGTGTGTGTCTGGGAAAAGCGAAAAACCATTTGCATTTATTGACAGGAAAAAGTTCCAGGAGGGCTCCTTCGTTGATTAGCCCTCATTATAGAGTGGTTATTCGCACACATTTACGAGCCCACTTTGTTGGAGAATATAATGCCTTTGACACTAGTTTGAATATAGATATCGGGCATCGGGCATCGGGATATCGGCAGAGAGGGAGCGTCTTAACAGTGAATGCTTGCAGCTGCTTTCTGGTCAAATTGGTTCACAAAAACCATCAAATATCATGCAAATTTCGTTGCTTCTACTACATAAAACAATTTCCAGAAATATTTGCTCTCATGCCTACAAAGAAAATGCTTTTGACAAGAGCTGTGGATAGTGTGGCATGGGAATCAAAGATAAAGGCAGAAGGTAAGGGTTCTTAAAGGTTTATTTCTGTATTTTCCCAAAGAACGTAAATCTCAAATAAATTATAAACATTTTAATTAATTTTACAACAACAAAAAAACATTATGTATTCCGTTAAAGATTTTTTATGTATTTTTAAAAATTGTAAAATTTTCCACCATTATTTGAGGCCTTTTTAAAGGTCTTCGTGGAGCACATTTTAAGGACCGTTTTTGCCACACACAACAAATACTTTTTTCACATATTTAAATATTATTTTAGGCTGGTCCTTTGCCTTTAAATTATTTATAATTCAGGGGAAAGCAAAGATTCCAAAAATGTACAAAAAAAGAAAATACAAATTCTCTCCATTCGCTTGGAAAAATTCCACAAACATTTTTCTAATATATTGATATATATGTATATTTTGCCACATTCGCACAGAGATTCGTTCCCTCTCCCGCTGTCTCCCTCTTCTCTTTTGTGAAGCTCTCTTTCTGTCAACATCAGTCGTGTGGGGGGTTGGGGGTTGGGGGCGGAGGGGCGGAGGGGGGTCCCTTTCAGAGGCGGACTTAATTCCGTTGTAAGTTTCCATTGGCCTTTGCATAAATGCATTTTGATGCACGCTCTCCCTCTCTCTCCCTCTCTCTCTCCTGCTCTGCCTCGGTGGATGCCACACGGTACAGCGCGGACGCTAAACAGATTTGCACCTTCTGCATATATGCGGCGGGGTATACGAGTATTGTATAAGGTCGAATTTACACAAATTCTGAAAACGAGAAAATTGCAACGAAAAATATGCAAACGACAATGAAGCGAAAGAGCGAACGATGCTGATGGCGATGGCAGTGGCGGTGGCGCCCTTTGAGATTGTTGCTGCCACAGAGAGAGAGAGAGAGAAAGAGATGTTGCCCCCCGGAAAGAGGGTCAGTTGTTTGGGCCAAAGCCATGGCTAAAAATGGTTTTCCCTAAAAAAGAGGGTATCAGACATTTAGGAACCTCTTATCCGTATAGGTATTCCTGAAAGAATCCCCATAGACAGTACGTATATCCTATATCCTAGGAATCAAGGGTTCACTTGGATCACTTGGATCACAGCTTAAATACAATTGTTTTTCATTTCATCAAAGTTTTAATCAAATATCGATCAAAATCGGAATCACGCTATATGGAATAGATGGATCTTTAAGAAAATATCGAATTTAAGGCAAATTAAAGTGTCCCATCTGTTCCCAAGAGAAACCAATTATGTTTCGCTGTAAAAATTGGAACATTATGCAGATCTTTGAGGGTATCTTGTGCTTCAGTCCCTCAAAGGTCACCCTTACCCTCCGTTCTCCGTTCTCCGTTCTCCGTTTCTCTGTATATTTTTGTGGCATTTGGCATCTGGCATCTGGCAAGATTGCAAATGAAGCAGTTCTGTGTCGCTGGCTCTGGCTCTGGCTCTGGCTCTGCGTGGGATAGAGTCCAAAAGATAAGTAAACGGTAAACTAAGCTACGTTGCAGCTGCAACACAGTACTGCACCAGTGCCCCCGCCCACCTTCTACTCTGTGGAGAATACGTGCTTATCGTTCTGGTTGCTGTTTAAAATGCACTCCATTTCCCCAGTCCCCATCCTCCCATACAGCATCCATAGCGACATTCGCATTCGCATTTGACGGTGTGCATTTGACGGTGTGTGTGTGTGTGCGTGGCATACGTTGCGTATACGTGTTCTCTGTCTTCTCCCTTGCCTCTTCGACGTCCACTTCCGCCTCTGAGGGTCACAGGCGCAGAGAGCAAATCGAATCTTCAAATGTTTTGCAGCACATTAAATTGCCAATATGGCTTTATTGTTCTTCAGTGTGTCTTTCTCTCTCTCTCTCTCTCTGTCTCTCTCTCTCCCTCTTTCGATGCCTCTCTTTACGGCCCTGTCTATCCACTAGATCCACTATTGCCCCCCGTAGCAATAGCAGCGATTTATGCTGTCACAACTACTAGCAAAGGGGGCGGGGGGGGGGGGTTCCAAGAAGAGTGGAGGCGTGGTAGGAATAGTGTGCCACATCTAGTGTGAGTGGCGCCTTTGGGGCCATAACAGAGGCTCCACAAACACACACACACACACACACACACACACACACACACACTATATGACTCTCATGGAGTCGCCTCGTCTGTCTCGTCTGCCTCGTCTGCCTCGCTGCCACTGCCATTGGCAAGACATAAAACGTGGCACTCGATGATGCCTACGGGCGAGAGTTCGCACATCGAATGAGGCTCGCTCATGAGCAAGCATTGCCACATGCCACTTGCCACATGCCCCATCCTCGTTCTGGTGGCCTAAACATCACTTCACAACTGCCAAGCCGAAGCACATCCGGTTTCCGTTAGTGTGGTGCCCCCCCCCCCCCTTCCCCCCTGCCTGCCTGCTGCAACTCCTGCTTCCTCTCCTCCTTCTCCTTGATGGCTCTTCTGCTCCTCCACCCTGTTCCGGCCTGTTCTTCCTTCCTTCTTTCCTCCTTTCTGTCAGTCATGTTGATGTTCCTTCAGGTAATATCATTTAGACCTTCCCCCCAGCCCCCCCTCCGCACCTCTACCCATGAATATGTTGGAAAAATATTATCTCGTTACAATGTTAAAAAATATATGCATCTACGATGTGCGAGTGTGTGTGTGTGTGCGAGCGAGTGTGTGTGTGTGTGTGTGTGTGTGTGATGGTGTGTGATGGGTATTAGTTGTGGCACCTTCCTTTTTTTCTAGCCATCATTCGAAGTAGTTGTTGGCCATCATTCTGCTGCCTCTAGTTTGCCTTTGCCTTTGGCTATGGCTATGGCTGTGGCTTTGGCTATGGCTCATGAGCGGAAGCACGTGTCGCTTGCCTCAAAAGGAAGAGGAAAAACCAGTGGCAGAAGCAGGGGGCAGTGGCAGGGGCAGTGGCAGGGGGGCAGCAGCTAGGGGAAAGCAGTACAAGCGGTACAAGAACCTGCGGAAATAGCTAGAAAAAAAGATGAGAAAAAAAATGAAAGAAAAGCCAAAGAAAAACTACGCACATTTGCAGGGGGCTATGGGGGGATATGCTCTGGGGATAAATACATGTCATAGAGAGATGTGTGTGTGTGTGTGTGTGTGGGTGTTTGTTTGGGGTGGGGGTCGAAGGTCGAGGAAAATGTTTAAATTTGATTTCAAGTGCTAGAGCATTTTGATGGCAAAATAAGTGAATGCGTGTTGCGGCAGTTTACGTGTCGTGTCCTCGCCCCCATCCCCGTCCCCGTCCCTCAAGTGTGTGGTGGCAAGAACTTCAAGTGGCTTCAAAGCGGCCGGGGGGGGAAGGCAGGAAAATGAAGTGAAAACTGGAAAACATCTGAAATGGGGGGGGATGGGTTTTCCCTCAAATTTGAAGAAAGATAGAAAACATTTTACCAAATCATCGATGAATTCATTGCGAAAACTTTCAAGCATTGCTTCCCGATATTTTCCATCGCATTTTGTGGAACAATTACTTTCCTGCCCCGCCCTACCCCTCACCATCCCCCCTCCCCACGCTTCTTCTTGTTAATTTCCAGCAGCATTCAATTTTCTTTCTTTTCTTCCAGAAATGTTTTTCCTCACACACACACACAAGTGTTTTTCCAGCTTCTTTTCCACATTCGACGACAGTTATTGTAATTTTAAAATTACACCCCTCCCCCACACCCCCACACACACACTTGAATTCTGCCCCAAGGACGCCCCAAGGAGCTGTCGACTCCTCCCGTGCCCGTTCATATGGCAACAGTTTCGGGGGCAGACGCCTCCTTGAAGGAGTCGCAGGTCCAAGGAGCTGCCACTTGAGCAGGGGGAGTGGTTGGCGTCCGCCTTTTGATTTCTCATGCGTGCAACGTTTACTCAGCCGTCGCGTTGGCCCCGCCAGCGCGTGGTTCCCTTCGAGAGCTCTCGTCACTCCTTGCGTCTGCTGGTTTTCCCACTCCTTCCACTTCTCCTTCCACTTCTCCTCCTTCTTCACCATTTTGTTAACGCATGAATTTTCCAGGGGCAAGGGTGGTCAGGAGGGTGGCCAAATGAGGACTCCTTCACGCTTCACTCTACTTGGCACTCACTTAATTATTGCACAAGGAAAAACTGCGAGGAAAAACTGCAACTGCAACTGCAACTGAAACTGAAACGAGGGCACGAGGCACCACCAAACGGAGGCGTTCTTCTGTTTCTGCTTCTGTTCTGCCTAGGGGCCACACACACTCTCTCATGCAACATGCAGCTGCAGCTGCAACTGCAACTACAGCTGGGGCAACAAACTTTCCAGTGTGGCAGTGGCAATGTGCTTGACATGCACATGCTTAACCGTTAACCATTTTAGCCATTGGCTCTGACGCGGCAGAGGGGGCAAGGATTCCTGGAAGGATGGTCTCTTCTCTGGCGGTAAGAAGAGACCAAAGAATAGGCCCAGAAAGCCCCAAAGAATAGGCCCAGAAAGCCCCAAAGAAGAGGCCCAGAAAGCCCCAAAGATTCACCGAAAGTAGTGCCAATGAATCCATCCATCAATCAATGAACCAACAAAGAATTTCCCCACAAAAAATGTCCCCATGTGAGGCCTTCTCCCTGCCTTTTCATCCATGAATCCTCCACCAAGGAGTTCCACCACGAATCACCTTTGAATGCAACAAATGGAATTTATTCAGAGTCTCTATTCGCAAAAATCTTACCTCTTTTTGCCTCTTTGTTTCCTTTGAGCACACACATGTGTGCATTTCCTCGATTTCCACTAAGAAGGGCTTCGAAAATGGAAAGAAAATCCCAAAGGAAATAAAAGAACTGCTGGAAATATATATATCTCGTATAATCCAAATGGGAACTTCGCTCTAAAATGGCAATCCCATCACAAAAATGGCAGAATTTTCGTAAAACCTTTGACCAAAAAGCTAAATGATTCACGCCACAAAACTACAAATCATTCACATTTGAAACGAATACGACCTCTCTCTCTCACACACACACACACACACACACACACACATTTGCAGAAACCACAATCGAGAAATATAGACCAAAAATAAACGTGGAAAATGAATGTAAAACGAGAAAAGGCAAATGTGGAAAATGTGGAAAATGTGGAAAAGCCCAAAGCGTTGCTGTTGTGTCCTGAACTGTTGTACTGTCGGTTGACCTTTTCAATTTGTGCATAAATTAAGCGTGTATTTCCACGCTAATTATTGGCCAGCAGCAGCAGCAGCAGCATTTACAAGCTGCTACCTGTCCATCCTCCCTGCCCCCGAAGCATGGTATTCTCTTTATGTAGAATATATACTGTACACAGAACGAGTATATATCCACATCCGGGCGACAAGTTTGTGGCACACTTCCGCTGCTTTCTGCTTTCTGCTTTCTGCCGCAGCAGCAATTAAGTCGGGCTGCAATTTGTTTAAGCCACAACGCTGCTACTCCGACCGATATGCGCTCATTATTGTTATCGCTCCGTTACACACACTTTTCGGCTGGGGATCCCAGGATCCTGGCTGGTCCTATCGTTGGCCATTTTTCATTTCATTTACCGCCAAACACACAGCCACACAGCCACACATTTTATCTGTGCTTTCGCTTCGGTCTTTATGGTGGCTACAGCCCGATGGCTGTACGGTGGCCGTGTGGCTGTAAGCCTTTTTGGTTTACTTATTTCGTTATCATTATCCTGTTATCCTGTTTGGACCGAGCGGGTGAGCAGCACTCCCTGCTGCTTCTCGGTGTACTCTGTCGCTGTCTCTCTGTGTCCCCTGCTTCCTGGCCTCCTTCTGCTTGCTGCCAGGAGCCTTCGCCTCTGCCTCTTCCCCCGCTTCCTCCTTCCTCCTTCGCATAATTAAATTATCTCGCAATTGCCTGCTAAGTGCGCCCGACATTCGTTTAGACGGGCCCTGTCTCTGTAGGGTATTCAAAAGAGAGAGTCGCAGTCGACCCCTAGCCATTGTGTGCCCTGTCTTTCCTTCCAACCAGAGGATTCTTCGATTATGATAGGAATCCTTGCCGATCCAATTCCAAGACTCTTCGAACCATCTCGGTCCTAAAGTCCTAAACCCAACACGAAACATTCTGCTTTCGTCCGTTTGCAAAGGAAAATTGACTCCAAAAAAACCCCCCTTTAGGGGTTCCAGTTTATAGAAATAATATAGAAATATTTATGGCCTCCAGAGAAGGAATGAACTGATTTTCTGAAGATAATCCAATCAAAAGCAGATTATTCTTTGAATGATTTTCTATAATTTAAAAAAAAATAAAACCAAATATAATACAATATATAAATATATAAATACACAAATATTATACACCATCGATATAATCAGTGGAAGCAACCAATAGCCTACATATATCGTACATCGGATAAGAAATATCGATAGGGTTGAAAGGAGAGTTGTGGACCGAATCGGCGACAGAGAAACATTCAAGCGGCAAAGAAATATTAAAACCAAACCCGAATCGTTTTAAATATACGTCCTACGATACCAAAACCGAACCAAATCGTGTTATATAGACATCCTATAATTTAGGAAAAATTTTTTGAAATTTCTCAAAAACTCCAGATGAAACTTCCGAAATTGGATCACTTTTCGATCGCTATTTGAAAGACAAATTAATTATAGGGGAAAGGGTTTGTCCGTGGCCATGGCAAGATCCAACTCCAGAGAAAATATCGGCAAGGCTCGCTCGTTTGCGACAAGAACGAAAACGAATAATAACGAATGAATAATGTTTAAAAATAAATACATTTTAATTTTGTATATATGTATGTACCTGCAGTGGCTTCCCACTTTTAGAATATTTTTCACCCGAAACAAAAATTTTCTTTGGCTTTAATAAATATTTAATATTTATATATTTTTATATTTATTTAATTTATTTATTTATTTAAATATTTTTATACATTTAATATTTAATATTAATATTTAATGTATTTTTTTTGCCAGTTGTTAATTAGGTCCCCTTGTTAATCTTAATTTAAATATGAATATATTTGTATAATATCAATTTGGTCACAAGTCATGAGTAAAAAGCACACACCCGAACCACTTCGCCTCATATTAAATAATTAATTGATTAATTATATTACTGAAATATATTTTCTATATTTTATTTTAAGGGCATTCGAATCTTCGTTCATAAATTTATTGCGCGTGCCTTTTTTCAACCCCCCCCTATCAATTTATGTTTCTTTTTTTCCTGGCTTTTGTTCGTCTTTTATTTTTGTATTTTTTTTTTTTTTTTTGCGGCGGCTATTTCCTAATTATTATCTCTGGAATTAAAAAAAAAAAAAAAAAAAAAAAAATGTCTAAACTTTTTTTTGCCTCACCCACACACCACCCACAAAACAGAAACGTCAATAAGTTTGAAGGACCTTAATTATTTTTTGTTTGAGCTGTCGCTCTCGCTCTCTCTCTCTCTCACCCTCTCCCTCTGGTGCTCTGTGTTTTCCCAAGTCCTGGCCAAAAGTTGTTACCAGAAGTTGGTTCTGTTGACCCATTTGGCAGGAGACCCTCTAGACTCTCGACTTTCGCTCGACAGCAGCTCGAGAAAAGTCGGTGGGAAAACTTTAAGAACATTTTCCGATAAAAAGGCAAAACACTTTTGGGCCTTTACCCGAAATCATTTGTGTCATTGATAAGTAGTTGCCGCCTGCATTTAGGGGCAGCAGCAGCAGCAGCATCAACAGACGGAAGGAAGCAGCAGGCAGGCAGCAGGCAGGCAGGCGGCAGGCAACACTGTTTTGCCCCAAGGACAACATCAAAGGCTTTGCATAACAAATGCATTGTTTTCACTTCAAGTTCTCGGACTTGCTCTAAGTATTGTTCCATCCGTCCATTTGTCCTTCCATCCATTCCATCCATTCCCTCCCACAAAAGCTGTTCGTTTCACCGAGAGAGAGATGGAGAGCGAGAGGCAGGGCACACATCCTGTTTGCTTAAAAGCTTCCTGCTGCCTGCCTGGCTGCAATCGTTACAGAATGGACGGACGGAGGAATGGCACTGTATGTGTCCTTGCAAATGTGCAATTATGCCACATGCCACATGCCCCCATGTGCCCCCATGCCCCCACAAATCAATAAAGTGCAACTTGAGGACATGGAAAAATGTCAACGATTGGCCAAACAAAACACAAATTCCTTCTTCCTTCTTGAGCCTTGAACTCCACTCCCTCCTACGCTCCGTTCCCCTCTTTAGACATTCGAATTTATTTGCAAAAATAATGCCCATCATTGTTAATCAAAAAGTGACAAGAGAGACACGAGACACGAGACAGCAACAGCAGAGACAGAGAAAGAGACAGAGAGACAGAGAAAGAGAGCAGCAGTAATGCTGGTCAACCATTGTTGTCCCCTCCAGTGGCCAAACGCCAGACAGACAGACATTTTTCTCTAGTCAGGAATTCAGCTCGGAGCTGGCTTTTGGCATTGGCTTTGGCTTTGGCTTTGGATTTGGACTAAAACTCGGACTATGGCCTGCCTGCCTGCCTGTTTGCCTGTTTGCCAGCCTGCTGCGTTTATTGGTATGCAACCGACAATGTCTGACATGACATGCGGGGAGGGACACTCGGGGTCATGCAAATAGCCACCGTTCAAGGGCCTGACAACTGCCAGACAGTTCATTCCATCCAAAGTCATCATTTTCAAGAAACTGAATGTATCCGGTACTCAAAGAGTATATAGACTATATATCCGGTATATTAATAAATGTAATCGATTCGACAGAGAAGGAACGTTGATTATTAACTGAAATTTATTTGGAATTTTTTTTAATCTTAAAGATTTTTTTTCGTATTTTTTTTTAGAAAATTGTAAATTTCTTAGCTAATTTTCATAAATTTTTTCGGCTATTTTTAATGAATATATATTTAATAAATAAATTTAAAAAAAAAATTAATTAATTAATACATTTCAAGGAAGGATAGATGCAAGAATTATTTGAAAGAACTTTTAAGGCACATAAATTTCCAAATATTTGCATTCCAATGGAAGGGGCAACAGTCAAAGGGGCATACAGGTATTCCATTGAAAATATTCCATATTCTATATATTTTATGTTTTTTTCTTGATTATGGGTTCTGGAGCCTTAGAAATAATTGATTTCTTCTATTAAAACCTTTGGGGGCGCCCGTTCGAGGACCAAAAAGCAAAAAACTCAGCGAAAACTCAACAAAAATATATTTTAAATGCCATTAAAATGTTACCTCGAAAATATCTAAAGTTTCTATTGATTTATCCTCCATTGTTGATCCGTGACAGCACCAGAGGACAGACACAGACCCCACGGCACATACAGTGCCCCTTCTACACACAAACACACACACACACACACACACACACACATGCTTACACTCGAGAGGAGTCCGTTCCTAACAATGGGAATGGACGTTGGCAAACACAACAGCAACAGCAACAACAACAACAAACAGCAACAACAACAACAACAACAACAACAACAGCAGAGATAATGGAGACGACCCTCGGTGTGGCACTAACAACAATGGGGCACAAAATTGCGGCTGTCATCAGTGGAGGAAATTTGCATTTTGCACAAATTGCAATACGTATACGCTCCATGTTCCCCTCTCTCTCTTACACTCTCTCACTCTCTCTCTCTCTCTCTTTATTTTCCTATTATCTGTTGTCGCTTCTTTTTTGGGTTTGCTTCTATTTTAGAGAATTTATTGAGCCGCATATCAAATGATTATCGGGTGGGGGAGGGGGAGGGGATGGTGCCTTTTTATGGGGTGTCAATGGATAAAGGAGGGATATATATGTGTCTGTTGGATAGATGGGCCCAGAACATTGGTATTATTTCAAACTCATTAGAGAATGCTGTGGCAGCGGCAGCAACAGAAGGAGCGCTTAGTGGCAACAAGGAAATTGCATTTACAGCATCCCTCCCCCGCCACACCCCACACACACAGAGGCACATGCATATCAATTAAGTCCGTATTATACCCTAACAGAAAGGGTATCTACGATCAAGCACAGATCTAGACAAGATCTTCTCTCTTTTGAAATGATTTCTGGGAAGATTCGTGCGATCGGAATATCTGCAAAGATACCAAGGGAAGGGACTATAAGGCACACTCAGAACTCCTGGAAATCCTTAAGGAAATCTATGGATGGCCTGGATAGAGATTTGAATACAGTTTCCCCATGGAAAAAGAGATCTTTGAAAGGCATCCCAAGGGTTCTACATATCCCAAGAGTGCCCTTTTGTTCCTTTCGGCCTGAAAGGCCTTTCTTTAGAATCTTTTGCTTGCATCCAAGGAATTCCATGGAGTTCCTTAAAAAAAAATGGTATTGAGCCCCTTTAAAGGGTATCAAACACTTCCACAGGCCAACGATTGCCCCTTCTGTTGGGAATCTTCCGTTTTTCTATTGGTTTTCCTGCGTGTGGCACACACACTCTGGTGTGTTAGTCGACGCCCCGACAAATGAGCACTGCTAATGGGGCACTACTGTTTGGGGCGTGCGCCTCATTAATGTTGCAAGGCCCCAGACCCCAGAGCCCAGAGCACAGAGCCCAGGGCCCACCCCGAATATTTCGAATGCAGTTAATCGGAGAGAAATATTTTGGCACTCAGGGAAGACCCTTTTCCCTGGAAATTCCATGGAAATTAGAAATCACGGCAATCAGTTTCCTTCCCCCCCCCCTGTGGCATTCCATTGTGCAACGAACTGAAGTCTAGTTCTGGGGCTGGATTTGAGTGGGCGGCGGGACAATAATTCCCATTGATTTGTGCCAGGTAGTCCGTCGGTCCGTCGGTCCGTCAAATGGATTCAATAATTCAATCATTCACAGGCGAATGAATGTCAGGAGCAGCAGCAGCAGCGGCAGCGGCAGGAGGCAGAGCTGCACTTGCAACCTGGCAATCGCGCGGCGTTCGTTAGTCGCGTGTTAATCATACGCCACGTTGCACAAATCTCTATTGGGGAAGCTAATTAACGGAAGCAGAGCGAGAAATGAGAGAAACGAGACAGACAGAGAGAGAGAGAGACATCAAGTGCCATATCGATGGGATTTAATAGATTTCCAGTTTGACATTTTGTATATAAATCGAGCCACGCCCCTCCCCCCCCCTCACAACATTCCACTTGTGCTTTGGCATCCTTTTTCCTTTTTTGATTTATTGGTTCAATCCTTTTTTTGTCGTCGGACGTGCCTTGCATAATTTTCATCCGTTCCTCCAGCGCTCCTCCAGTGTTCGGTTTCAAGGTTTCATCATTTCGTGCCAGCTGGCTATGGTATCATTTTGCAGGACATACAACTCCCATTTCAGAACGAAACCATTCGAAACGGCCACAAGGGGCACCAGGAATACCAGTGGCAACAGCATTAGAAGATATTTCACGAAGGATTTCATCGTTGAAGTGAATTTGACCTTCGATTCGATACGTAGTTCCCATAGGATCGCACTCGTGGGACGCATGTCGCTTGGCCGATTTCCGGATAGAATCTAAAGAAAGCTAGGAAATGAATCGATGGATATATGCCCAGATATATACGGCGATCTCACCATCATATCGAGCACAGCCAGCGTCCGTGAGTAGGTCCTTTGATATATTCTGTAAAGGCTGCAGTCCTGGATCCTACTGCGGTGGAACATCTGCTGCGACATATTCCAGAGGCTCGTCAGGAATCGATTTCTCTCGTTTTGGAAATCATTCATCACCAAACAGAGGCTGCAGATCAGTAGGCAACGATTTGCTAAGAAACGCAGATGCAGGACCTCGAAGCGCAGCCCCACAACCCTCTCCTGAGGCTCCTCAAGGTCAGTCGAGAAGGTGGTGAAACTCACAAAGAACTTAAACGATACGAGGACCATAACCGACAGGACATGCACACTGAAGCAAAAGGCCACATCCCGTTGTATCCTCCTCAATCGAGGCTGGATTCTCAGCAATCTTTTCATCATGATCCATCGCTGGTTGGGACTTAGGGGCGCCGCAAAGGCCTGATTCATCACCACATAGATGGTCTGCAGCCAGACGTAGCTGTTGACATGCAACAGGATCTGCAGATACCAGCAGAGCACGAAACCCAATTCGAAAATGATCTGATAGCGGTCATGCGATGCCACCTCCCAGTATAAGGTGGCCACGAGCTCCAGGGCTATCAGCAGGGACCAACAGAAGGCTCTCTTGACGGCCACACAAAACAGGGGGCCCATGGTCCGCTGCAGCCGCCGATGGACGTGCAACATTTCATTGAGGATCTGCAGCAAATATCGCCGCCGCACCAGATAATAGATGGTGGGCAGGCCATACGCCCAGATCGTGTATCTGTCGACTATCCAATAGGGCGAATACGGCAGTATGTACACGAAGCCAAGGCCGCCCCACACACACCAGGTGTAGGCCAAATAGACGAGCACCTGCTGGCCAAAGGCAAAGCTCTGCTGGGCCTCATCGTAGCGCAGGTTGTAGAGGCACAGCAGATGGCAGATCCACTTCTGGCCATTGAAGTAGCTGACAATGTGGCACACGCAGAGCAGCTTGTGCAGCGGCTTCGGCTGCGGCTGCGGCTGCGGCTGCGACGATGGCATGTTGTAAGCAAAGACTGAACGCACACACGGGCGTGGGAAAACGAGAAAACGGGAAAACGGGAAAGAGAGCTCTCTGCCTGCCTGCCTCATGCTAGGAGGAAAAAGTGGTAACAATTTGGTGAGTACTTAGCCACTAATGTGATGACTGCCGACTAGAATCTAGAGCCCTCGCCTCTGCCTCTGCCTTTTCCTCTGCTTCTGCTGTGTAAATGCTTTTAGCTGCCTCTTGGTGGGGGCATGCCACGTATAATTGATGGCCCTGCCACACACACACACACACACACACACACAGAGAGAGAAAATCCACTTCAATTAGCGGCTTCTGTCCCTCCGAACACCATCGAATCGATAAGTTTTCACTTGGTTTAATTTCTTTAAAGAATGAAAATAAAAATATTATTGCTAGAGGCTAAAGACCAAAGGGATACCCTGTAAAAATTATAGATTCAACTGGTTTTATATTCTCGTTGTAAAAATCCACTCTTAATGGCTCAGACACTCTGGAAGAGAGAAAAAGGGGAGAGAAAAAAGCGGGAGTAGGCGAGGGAGAGAGGTTAGATGCTTGTTTTCTTCATTCTGTTAATTTGGGCTCCAAAAACATTGCAATCTTCAGATTTTTTTTTTTTTTTTTTTTTTTTTTAAATAAATTTTAAAAAATTTAATGACTATTTAATCCCTTTTTAGAACTAAATATTTGTTCACGTAAATTTTCGAAAATTTATTTAATTTATATTTTATTTATTTTTATTTATTTAATTAATTTATTTATTTATAGATTACGCAATTTGCATTTCGGTCTAAAACTTGAGCTGAAAAGCATTTTCTTTTTGCCACACAATAATGTTTGAAATTCATTCGAAACATTAAAAAATTTAATTTTTTTTTTGTGCTAAAATATTTAATTTTTTTAATTAACGACACAAAATACTTTTGACGCTATTATTTTAAAAAAAACAGACATATTTCTACAGAAATCTAAGGTGCATGTGGCACAATCGATAGATAGACCGATGTCTCATTCAAATTCGTTTAATAGAAGTGGAAATATCGAGACAAGAGCCTGTCCACCCACACAACCGCGCAAACGATGCTTTCTATATCCCCAGAGATCTGTGTATGTGTTTCTATCGATAAAAAGGGGGCTGTATCCCAAGCATTCAAGGATATTCAATCGCGAATATAAACAGTTTTTGGGGACTCGAAAACGCTCTACGAATGCAGCAGATAAGAGAGTGGGAGAGGATCATGAATCATAATTTTGTGTGAAATGCATATCGTATCATAGTTGCAGAATGCACAATTGTGGATGTGGATGCCACATATACGAGGCTGTGGTCCGCCAAGAGCCATCCATCCGCTGAAAACGAAAGGGTATCTAAATACTTTTCAAAAACAAGGCCACCGGAAAAGCCAAAGGCCAGAGAGGGGCTACGCAGCTGTCAAACCCACCTCAGATTTGCGTCGTTCACGTAGCAAAACTAATTTATTTGCAAACTGGGAATCGGCTAAGGACACCTTCAAAGGAGGAAAGGGAGAAGGCGAGGAACGAAAAAAAAAGTGTAAACTCGGTCAAAACCAGAGTCCCGGCGATTAATTTGTTCAAGTCTCAATCGCTGCTTACGCTTTCCCACGTGCCACACTTGCCACTCGATGGTGCTGCTGCTTTGAAAGAGATTTGCATGCACAGGAGGATACGCCGAGGCACGAGGCACGGGGCACCAGGGCAGCGGCAGCATATCGGCCATGTTCATCGCAGCATAACCCAAAAATGTCAAACTCAAGCGGGGGATTGGGTCCTGCTGCTGCTCCTTCTGCTCCTTCTGCTCCTTCTTCCTTGGCTGCTTAGCTTTCCACTTGGCTCCCCCCCGCCCCCCGCCGTCCATGCCTTGCCAGCTCTCTAAAGCCTTCAACTTTCACCTCTCGCCTTTCGTTTACTTTGTCATTTCAATTTTAGAATTCATGTCGCTGCTCGTCGTCGCTCGATGGTGCCGCTTTTCTGTGGCATTTTTAAAATCCTGTACATGTCGTCCGAGGCACGGCTGATGCCGCCCAAAGGATGCCATGCCTCAAAGCGGGACGCTGCCGCCGTGTTGGTATTCAATAAAGAGATCCACAACCAGAGCCAGACCCAGAGCCAGAGCCAGACCCTCTCCTATGGACACAGAGGAGCCATCGCTCTCTGGAATCCCGATGGAAGGCTGGCGGGCAGACAGAAAGGCGGAGAGGCGGAGAGGAGAGCGCTCTACGGATGGGCATGTTTGTCAAACAATCATTAGAGACGTCACTCGTTGGAGTATGGCCTGGCCGTGCGGGAGATGGAGGAGGAGGAGGAGGTGGAGCAGGAATGTGGGCGTTTGGAAAACATCACAATCACCGTTAGGCAGATGGGCTGCTGACGAAAGAGAAGCGAAAAGCAGTGGAGAGGAGAGGAGATGGAGATGGAGATGGAGAGAGGCAGAAGGAGATGCCACTTCACACCTAAACACCAGAGCAAAGCAGATATCACCGTCGACCGCTTTATTGTGTGCGCGACTTAAAGCCAGAGCGGAACGAGGGGGACGATTCGACCCTCATTATGTATATGGAACTGAAGCCTCATTCCGATTAACCTCCATTTAATGGATATCCTCCTCCCCCCAGAGGAATGGCGTGCATCCACACAAGTCTGAAAGTGTCTGAAAATTCAAAGAAAATATTTTAAGGCAATCCGAAATCAAGGAATCAAAGGAAGAATCCATAAAAGCAGCCTGCAATCGAGAAAATTCTAAAGAAAATCACTTAAATTTCAAGACAAAAAACCTTGAATAAAAGCCGAAAAACAAAATTTAAAACTAAGGAATATTCCCCCGAAGGAATCTACATATTTCTGTATTATATACAAAATATTACCTCTCTCTCTCTGCTGTCTTGACAAAAAGTTAATATTTTTTTATTTATAAAATCCTACGCTACAATTTATTTATAAAGTTAAGACCTTCCAGGTGTCCTACTTTTTTGTTTTTAATTTTTTTTATTTATAATAATGGTATTATTTAAGTTTTTATTTTCCAGATTTTTATTGAAATAAAATTCTAAAAAATTGCAAAAAATTAAAGAAAAAAAAAGATTAATATAAATATTCCGATTCATTAAATTCTGGGAATACTATCTGCCAAGACTTTTGTGCCCCTTTCAGTATTTTCCACTCTAGAAGGTATGAGGTATACATCTTTCTTGCTCTGTTCATTCGCCCCTAGCTACTCCCTGCTGCCTGCTGCCTGCTCCCGCTCCCTATCCATCTCCTTCAATTTCCATATTCCAGTGCCGCAGATGGTTCCCACATTTAACATTCCACTGGCCACCGGGCACTGGCAACTGGCAACATTCTGACAACAGTGCAACAGCAATTTTCATTAGCTTAAAAACTTTTCCTTACCAAACTAAATTTTTAATAAGTTTGTTTTTTTTGTTTTTTTTTTTTTTTTTTGGTTTGTTATAGCCAGTGGGCAGTGGATGATGCTCCCATTCCTCCACCCATTCTTTTCAAGCAGAAAGAGCATTCAAAAAGAGGGCAACGAGTGGCAGCCAGAGGCAGAGGAGCACTGGAGGCAGTGTGGAGAGTGGAGAGTGGAGAGAGTGAGCGCATCAAAAACATGCATAAATCATCAAAAGCAGCAGCGCTGACAACTAATGAAAATATGCAAAAATTTATGGCGCACTGAAAATCGGAGGGGGCTCACAAAAAAAACTGTTTGGATAAAGCGAATTACAATAAAAATACAAAAACAAAAAACAAACAAACGAAAATAGAAGAAAAAAATATAAAAAAAAAAATATCGAAAAAATATACCACAAAAATACCGAAGAACTGCAATAAAAAGTGAAAGAAAAATACCGAAAAAAATAAAGCAAAGAAAAAGCGCTCCCGAAACTAGCGAAAGGGCAAAAAGCATTTAAATTGAAAAACTGGCAGTCGAGAAAAATAAATTCATTTGCTTTATGCATACCGCACGACACGCGAGTGTTGAACAAAAAGTGCCCCGCCCCGAGTGGAGCAAGTGGCAAGTGGCAAGTGGCAAGGGCACCGACAGACACCGACACCGACACAGACGCAGACACAGACACAGACACCGACACCGACAGGGGATATGCGGCAGGAATTTTATGTGGCAGTTTATTTTTCGGGGCGACACTATCACCCAGGAAGAGCCTTCCTGCCTGCCTGCCAGCCTTCCAAAAAAAAAAACTCCTTTTCCCCTTTACCATCCCCTTGCAACTTTTTGTTGCAGGTGCAGCAGCAGCAGCGGCGGCGAGAATAAAGGTCCTGGTCCCTGTCCTGGGTCTGGTGACACGATGCTGCGCTGCGAAAGGAGAGCGAGGGACAATGCGGCCATGTATAAAATTTTTCACAATTGCAATTTGTAATAAAAACATGCAGTTTTTTTCGTGATTGTTATACTATGCGGAACCACACACCACACCCATGCCATCATGCCGCCATGCCATCATGCCGCCATGCCACCATGCTGCAAATGGCAAGTGGCAAGTGGGAATGGTGCATTCATATATGCAGACAATCAAGGGAGGGAGGGGCGTGGAGGGCAGTATCCCGTAGAAAAGTTACATGCGTGTAAAACCATTTGCCGAGCGATGAAAAAAGATATGGGCTACGGGTACGGGTATCTTTTCAGGAAAAGCGAAAGAATGGAGCAGAATGCAGGAGAATGGTGTTTCCTGGAATGAAGAGAGGGGGGCGGAGAGGAAGATAGTTTGGGAGAAGTGACCTCCTCTTATGGCTTTATGCCATTTTAAGTGCTCTCCTCCATTTCATAACCATATCCATATCCATAACCATATCCACCAACCCCCACCGCCCTGCCCACCACATCCCCTGGATCCTTATCCCAACATCCCCACATCCCCCATCCACAGCCACAGCCACATCCACATCCGAGTGTAAACTATTAAAGCGTTTCGTTGCAGCAGCAGCAGCATCTACCTCCCGCCCGTCCACAAATAAACAGAGCGTAAAATATTATTTGTCAGTCGTTACTTTTTTTTGCGCAGGTACGTACGTACATAATGCTCTACTGGGCACAAAAGCACTCCTGGGAGTGAGGGACAGAGGTTAAAGGCGAGAGGTACACTTCGTATTTATGGTTCAAGTGAGTAAAACTCTTTTTAAGCAACTCAATTGAATGTTTTTACGGTCTGTAAAGGGGCTACTTTTATAGATAGTTAGCTGTTAGTATCTGCGGGCATATGCTTCGAATAACGTTGTTGTCGAGGCACATACACTAGTACAAATAGATACATATTCTTCGCTTTCCCACAACAATCAATCAATCGAAAAACGTTTTTGTCGAGGCACAAGAGCTATTGCCCAAGTTACACATTCTACAAGCAAAAGAGGACTCCTTTTATCGCTGTTTAGATTACAAAAACAAAAGTATCTGTATCTGAATTCTCACCTTAAAGAGCTCTTGTTTTTACTAAAGACAAACGTTCTACAAGTAGTAAAAGATACTTTTATCCTGTATAAATCACTCTCTGTGCTCCCATTTGTAAGTATCTCCATAAAAAGTAGAGTTATCACCTCACGGATCTCGCCAATCTTTCAATTGAAAGTTCCTTAGGTAGTAAAAGATACTTTTATGCATATAAAAGATACTTAAGAATCGATAACCATACGCTGTGAAAGTGTCTACATGTAGAGAGCCATTTCCCCCCGCCATAACCCCAAAACCCCGCTTAAACAAATGGCTAGACATCATAGATACATTTCCACAGGTTTCTGTGCGCTATCCCGTAGATAGTTTCAGTCGATTCGGATAGATGGAAAGTCACGCTTCCGCTGAGGGTTTCTGCCTGTGTCATTTGATGAGTGTGTGGCACACAATCGGTCGGATTGGCCTCTATTTGGGGTACTACAATGTGGGCTATGCGGAGCAGCAGCGGCGCTTCCTGTGCGACGAGCAGCTCTACGTCCATCTGATGGCTTTCGTGAATCTGTTGGCCAGCCTGGTCTACCTCTCGCTGAGTCAACTCTGGATCTACGATCCGGTTGTGTGCCTGCTGTATGTCCCGCTCTACATTTACTTCCTGCTGCTGCGGCGGCACTTCACGGAGCTGCTTAAACGAGTGTGCAACGACCCACAGAAGGATCCAGAGGGTCCTCGGGACACTTTTCTGTGTGCGCATCCGTCGCGAGTGCTTCTACACACTCGCCTCGATCGTCATGTTCATTTTGTTGATCTCGTGGCAGCTGCGGATGTACTCCTTCTATCAGTCGTGCTTCATAGCCGGCGTGGCCTTCATCTATCACCTGGAACTGCTCTTCTTTGGCAGCTACCTCCTGTGGCTGTCGTGCATCTATCGATCGCTGAATGCCTTCCTCTGGCAACACATGAGAAGCGATCGAATGGGCCTGCTCAGGGCTCTGTTGCGCGAACAGTCCATCATTTGGCGCGTTCATCGGAGGGTTACACGGTATTTCGGCTTGCATTTTGTGAGTTTCATGGCTCTGCCTGGCATACGGCTGCTGTTGATGTTGCAACATGGTACGGGGCGGCAACTGAGTCTCCAGTTGATCTACATAATGCTACTCCTGCTTCTGCAGGCTCTCTTCCTGATGATCGGCTTGAATCTCCAGCGGCAGAGGGGGAGGTTTCAGCGGAACTTCCTTCGCTTGCGGGATGATCCGAACTTGTTTGTTTTGAAGTCGTGGCGTCTGTTGCAGCATCGTACGCTGCCCCAAGCCTTTGGTGTGACTCTGATGAGGCGCCGGCAGCACTTAAAGAGGAATCAGGACATTATAACAATAATGGTAGGGATATATGTACGAGTATCTATCATTTTCTTTACGTATTTTCCATTTTGTATTCTTCTTTTTAGTTCTCCACAAACTTTCCGGCCACTCAATTGGTGCCACAGCCTCTGCTGCTCTCCTCTGTGGGCTGCAAGACCTGCAGCCTAGCCCTAACTCTTGCCACATTCAGGACTCTGCTCATCAGCCACCTGCGGGAGTTGTTGCTCCTGCTAATCCTTCGTTTATTGCTCAACAAGCACTTTAATTTGGATGAAAATGGGGATGGGAATGGGGGTTTCCACGACGATTCCAATGGCAATGTAACGCAGACAATTAGCCAGGTCTATCGCTTCTATTTCTATGATGAATTCGAGTGAATAAACAATGAATACATTCACTTGATTACCAACTAACAATCGCCCTTTTTCGGTGGAGCCATTTCCAAAATTTCCTCAGTTATCGTTCGAAATGTCACGCCTTCGCATTTACTGGCTCTGGAAAGTGCTCAAAGTTTTTCGGTTTCTTTTCCATTCGTTGGGCTTTCTGCAGCTTCGTTTCAGCAGATCTCGGCGACTGTATACCCATAGATACAACTGCTGCAGATACATTCCATGTATCTTTGTTGTGTGCATCTTGCTGTTGCATCAAATGGCGCGTAAACGTTTGGAAATGGAAAATGCGCTCATGAATTCCCTGGAAATCGGATCGCGACCCACGGCGGATAGATTCTCCGTTAGATGCGAGTATCTGCAGAGTCTAATGTATCTTATGGCCATGATATGGTCTCTGATTAGACATAAATCCCTCTGGCATTTGGTCAATCAATCACAAATGTCCTACAAACAAATGAAGACCCTTCTGGGCAGGCACTTGATCCTGGAATGCTCTTGGCAGCTGCTCATCTATGGCGGAGCTCTACTTCTCCTGCTTTTCCTCATGGGTTACAAGATCTTCTGGCTGGAATTTCCGCTCATAGAACATTCCCAAAGAAAGATTTTAACGGTTAATGATATCTACAACATCTCGAACTATCTAATGGGCATACCGCGACTCATATTCGTCCTGCTGATATCCCTGCACATCCTCTATCACCTGTTGAATGCCGGATGGCTCCAGTGCTTGCAAAATCTCCGTCTGGACAGGAATCTGAAATGCTTTCAGCTGCTCCTGAGGATGATGTATCCTCTGCAAAAGAAACTCAATCTCCTGGCGGGCTTCTACTTCAGGGTATCCTATGATTGCTTTGTGTATCTGATTGCCATTCGCATAGTGGAGTTTGCGCGTCTCTTGCGCTTCGACTCGACCGAGGTGTTGCAGCAGCAAAAGAGTCGGGATGATCTGGAGGACGAGGCGGCATGGAATGGTAAAAGTATACAGGATCTAACCTCTCCAGAGGAGCTGCTACGGGAGTCCATATATCTGTTGTCCTGGCATCTGGCCTTGTGGCTGCTTCTCCTGGCTGCTGCACATCTCCAGCAGTGCGAGTATCAATCATTGATTGACAATTGCTGGCAGACCAAGTTTGAGCAGGATAGTAAAATCCACTTTGAGCAGCGGGAAATGAACTTTGCGATGGGACCTAATGTGGATATTCTTGATATAATGGCAAGTATTATTCTACTTTTGTCGACTGTATTTACCCTTAAAAACTATTGTTTTTCTGCTGCAGTTCCAATCACAAATCTCCATTTTCGATCATCAACGAATTTCCATTTGTTTTCTCTCTCGAAGAATAGAAAAAAGGACATCTTTTCTTACATTAAATACCATTTTGGTGCAGTCAAAACTGCGGCTTAACCTCGTGATCGGCATGGCCGTCGTTTACTTTGTTCAGCAAACGGAAATAACACAACTACAGTCATACCTCTGGCAAAGGGAACACGAATAGTCGAGCGACAAATTAAATGATAATTAAATTAGAGTATAAATAATTTATGCCACAAGCCGCAGTAACCCGCAAAAGAACCCGGCTCCGGTCATGGATCTCCGCTTCGCTTTTCTCTCACCTGCCGCCCAATTACTTAATGAATACAAAATACAAAACACAAGGAGAAAAGATAGAGAGAGAGAAGAAGGTCCGAGAAGAGGCAGCACCTTTTTTTGGGGCTCTGGTTCTTCCATTTTAATGACCTGACCTCACAGGACCCTCCTTTGACCTACAAATACGAGCGAGTATCCCAGACGTAAAAAGGCCGACTCGGCGGCAGAAGCACTCACAAAAACTTTTGCCATTATGAAACATAAAATAAAATTTGGGAGCAACAAATGGCCGCCTTATTGTTGTTATTCTGCGTTAAGGCCTTTACCGTTTTTTGGTTTTTTGTTTTTTTTGTTGCGTGGTGCCAAAAAGGTGTAATTTATGCACAAAACTTGATTGAATTTTCCCCCCATGCCACATGCAACATACAGCATACAACATACGAGTCGAGTATCGTTTCGAGAGCGTTTGAGAGAGGAAAAAAATCAAATTAAATTCAATAAATTAACATAAATCTGGGTAAATTTCGCCCGGCCTTCGCGCCACTCCCTCCCCCACTGCTCCACTTGCTATGCAAATGCACGCGGAGCAGAGGGGCATAGAGGGGGCGGTGGAGAGTGTGTCAGAGTCGCTTTCAATAAACTTCTTCTTATTGCCACAGGAGGCAGGAGGCAGGAGGCAGGAGGCAGCAGGCAAGAGCCGGCAAGTGGCAACATATGCAGCCAGCGGCATTCAAGGCATTCGAGAAAATTCAATCAGCGGCAGAGGAAGAGAGCCAGCAGCAGCAGGCGGGCAATGCAAAAGGAAATTGCGAGAAATAAAAGAATCGAAGCGCTCAGGTACACTTTGAAGGAGACACGAGAGATAAAGAGGGCTATCCATTCCATCCAAAACAGATACGATGATAGATAGATAATAGTCAAGGGAGTGCATATACTGGATATGATAGAAATTAAATGATACTAATATTATAATACTCAAAAATACACTTTCCGCATCCAAAAGTAATGCCCCAAAAACACTTTGAATGCGATTTTCAGAGCTTTGGGTTGCACTTTACCCATTTATCCATAGATTTGTACAAACGATACCATAAGCGACGCCTAATAGAAGAACGACGCCTCTATACAAGAAAAAACAGATAGCACAAGAAATCATTTATTTTACTTTTCCTCAGATTTTATAGTCAAAATTTAGAAGAAGAAATACCGCAAAAAATAAACCTTTTTTAATAATAGAAGAACTGCGAGAGGCACAGATTATATATTAATATTTATATGTATGTCGAATCCTAATATTATTTTCAGTGTATTTTTGTCTGTTTGCTGTCCAAGAATTCGCTACGAGATTGTCCGCAGTGTTATCTTCCGTTGCCTTCCTTACGATTTACCGTTTGTTATCGTCCACTGCCTGTCCTATTGCTGTGCATGCTTATTCCCGTTCACTCTGTCGCGTTTCTGTGTAGCTGTTAGTGAGAGAGTGCGTAGGAAGAGAGACGACTCGCTCAGAGAGGATCGAAAGGGACAAGAAGAAGAGAGCGCGCATTGAGCGTGTTCCTTTGGAGAGAGAGAGAGTGTGTGGGAGAGATATCACGCCAGAAATTTCAACGATGCGTCGTAGAGAAGTCACAAAGGGTATAAACGATTTATGGCAAGCGAATTTCCTTGGAATGGGAGGGGGGATGTCTATGCATCATCTAATAATGGTTATCGTTATTTCTTAACACATTACAATCAAAAAACGCTAAGGGTGTTATTCAGACAACGGAGATTTTTAAGTCAGGACGTGGTGTGCCAAAGAATCTACAAACGGATGAAGCAACCCGAACTTTTTTAATAAACACTTTAACACTTTAATCATTATTCAACATTTAGCACTTTAAAAGCATCAATTGTTGAACGATTTAATGGAACGATAAAAGAGTTAATGTGGCGTGAATTCAGTTTTAGTGGAAAATTTAGTGGAATATAAATGGTTTGATGTACGAGTATATACAAATTTAATTGGCGGATACAACAAGAGAGTAGAGTACATAGAACAATACAAATTAGTCCCATTAATTTTAATTCATCAAATGAAAATACAATTTTGAATGTTGTGTACAATCATTTGAAGATGTTCGCTAAACAAAGTGCGCATTTTGAAATATAAACATGTGTTTGAAAATTGGAATACACCAAATTGGACAACGGAAATTTTAATAATTACAAAAATAAAAAATGCATATCCAAAAACATATTTACTAGAAGTCTTGAATGGTCATCCAATTGAGGCAGGCTTTTATTGACCGTCCCACACTTACACTCACTTTAACAGAAAAAAAAGCAAAAAACTCAGCAAAAAAATACTCAAGCTGAAAGACATGCCATCGACTTCTTTCCACTCAAATTTCCATAGCTGGAAACGAGCGCTGGAAGCAGCGGTAAAACTGCGACGCAATTGCATTTTTTCTGACCTTTTTTCAAGTAGAAAAAAACATTGAAATTGATCGTTTTCACACTTGCAGTGATCATTTTTAATTGTTCCTTATCCTTTGGCTCTCCACACACATGGAATTGCATTTTGCGGGCTTTTTCCACCACTTTTCCGGCTTTTTACAACATTTTTCACCACTTTTCCGGCCGCTTTTCTTTTTAAACCTTTTCTACACTTATCACACGGGTTTTTACATAATTTTCCGAACTTTTTCCACTGTTTTTCCGCAATTTTAGGAATTTAAATGCGTCTGCTGAGAGCTGAAATTTGACTGCGCTCTCTTCCCACAGCATTCGGTCAATTGAAGGTGAACGCCCTCTCTGAGAACATCTGAGAGCGGCTTTGCTTTTGCAATGTGTGTGGTGTGGTGTGTGTGCTGTTGCTTTGGCTTATGCTCTAGAAGGGTAGAGGGAGTGAGCGCATAGATGACCTCATCAGCATAGAAAAGGTAGATTATCGTTGATCCTCTCTTCCTACTGCATGTGGTGTCAGTGCAGAGACACCTAAATGGGAGGCGAAAAGTTAAGAGCGCAGCACCTTCTCTGAGAGCGGCTTTGCTTTCGCATTGTATGAGTGTTTTTTCTTTGGCATAAGCATCGTTATTGTTTTTGCCTGCCAATACTTTGCATGGGGAGGAATGGGAGAAGGGGAGTGCGTAGATGACGCAAGTCAGCTTAGCTTATTTTTGAGTTCTTATCTTTGAATCTCTCTTCACTGCAGGTAGTGAAAGTTGTGCAATGACCTAAGGCAGGGCAACAAGTTAAGAGTGCAGCTTTGCTGAGAGGATCTAAGGGCGGCTTTTGCAAGATGAATTTGTGTTTGTTGTTTTTACTTCTGCTCTGCATGAAAAGGGTGGGGGAGATGGGAGTGCGTTTATGAGAAGATGAGCCACGAAAAACTATAATAATTTGAAGAGTTTTTATTTTTGATCATCTCTTTCCTCATAAAACGGTTCCTCTATTTCCTATTCCTATGCCTATGGCTAAAGAGCCATGCTCTGTAAGGTGGAAGGGAGAAGGGGAATGCTTGGTTGATGAAATGAGCTAAAAATAAATTATATTAATTCAAGGTTAGGTCTTTGTTTTCGTTATTGCATATATCTTATAAAATAAGGAAATTCTTTTGAGATCAATATTGGGGACATTTTCCTCTGCTCCAAAGATTCCTTCAACTGCTTTAAAATTATACCTTGAAATGGCTTCAACACTGTTGACCCGCACTACCATTTCACCGCCACCCCCCACGTTGACGCCATTTTGTCGGCCATTTTTTCGGTTGTCCCGCTCCGCTCTGTATTTTTAGGCGCCACTATGGCCATAGTTCTGGTCCTTCCTTTCAGTCTGTATTTGTGTCTGTGTCGGACACTGGAGCTTTCTCCCAGTCCGTGTGCCTGTCCGGCTGTCGCTGTTGCATGATGTGTCTCTGCAACTTACGCGAGTACTCGTCGTAGTCGATGCTGGCAGTTTTTGAAAGTCTGCCAAATGGAGGACAGGACAGACAATGCCAGCGAAATGGCGAAAACCGTATAGCGGAAAACTTCAAACAAAAGCAAAGCCATCATATCCACCGACAACCTCGTTTCAGGTCAGCACAATGTTTGCTTAAATGCACTTTTTGCAGGGTACTATCTCAATGGGAGAGATACTCGTAGTTTCTTTGGGTTGATACTAGATATTAGGATGATGGGAACTCCCATAAGTACACAAAAAATACAAACAGAATGAAAATACCGCCAAATAAATACCAGTATAATAGCGAAAAGTCCATTTACCAACGTGCGGCTTAGAAGAATCGTCAAGAGTGGCTCTTTAAAAATAAAAAATTATCAAAAATATACTACAAATATCACAAAATACTGATAAAAACCAAAAATACCACCAAATACTACAAGATACTAGCTTCAAATACTAAAATATACTAAAAAAATACTTAAAGATCCTAAAAAATGTTGTAACATGTTGCATTTTTTTGTAGTATTTATAATTGCTAAAAAATACTGCAAATAATACTACAAGATACCAAAAAGACTAAAATATTGCAATGAATTTGAACGACAGATCGAGGAATAGATATAGAAATGGGCAACAGGAAAAATCCAGAGAGATAAAAGAGAAATTTTTCTGTTTTCTATACCTAATTTCCTTATGTTTCTGGTTATATTCCTTAGTTTTTTTGGGAGATGTTTCTATACTATACTAATCTATCATTGACGGAGTTCCTTAGATTTGAGGGAATTTCTATAAAGTTAAGTATTGTAAATATTATTATGAAGACACGCCCATAGACACGCTTTCCTTTAAGTTTGGGAAAGAGGTACGTCCCCTTATCGCTTGAAAATTATTGATTACATGTGTGGTTTTAATTGGAGGTGTCAGTTCGTTGACATTCTATCTGTAAATATTTCAGAGCTTGGGGGCATCTACTCTTTAATAGTATCCGCAGGTCTTGTGTGGAAAATTATTGATTATGTGTGTTGATTTTCTAGGTGATTTTGCAGAGAGGTGGGCGCTGGCGCTGTCTTGTCTGCGGTGACAGCTGTCAGTTTTGTGCGGCTCCGTCAGTCAACACGCCTGCTGCTGCCGCTTGACTCTTGTGGCATGCATAATTAATGCACAATGGATTGGATCACACACAAAAAGTCAAAAAGCCATCGCCATCGCCGTCGCCGTCACCACGTCCTGACGAAATGTGTGGCTAATGAAATTTTAATTAGTGCAAGACAAGCGATAAAATGATATACGAAGCGAAGCCAGCCCCCTGCCAGCAGCTAAAACAATTACCATAAAAGGGGGAAGGCAAGGCATAAGGGAAAATCAATGAGGAGAACCTCATATAAAGAAGGGTACTCTCTTAGAGTAGGGGCCAGATGTAGAGGGTAGTGCTGTAGGTCGGTGCCACACATTCCTGGGGCAATTACATGCATCAAAGATTCATATCGCTTAAATGCCGCACAGCGGCCTCCTGTCTCCTGCCTGTCTTCCCTTTTTTCCCCATAATGCCATCATAATGACTTTATCTTTCGAGCTGGCAATAAATCTTGTGAGCCCCCAAGGATCCTCCGCCAGCCAGACAGAGAGATGGAATCAAAAGGAAGAACGGAAGACGGAGTGGGTTGCCATAGCCGGCCGCATAATGAAATATTACGCATACGAGTGGTGGCACTCATCTAACCCTCATTCGATTCAGCCCCTCCCCCCCCTCCGCACCGTTTGGCCCGTCATAAAAGTTAATTAATACGGCCGCTTGGTTAGCTGCTAAATACAGCGGCAAAATATGCCCCCAAGACCCCTCCCCCTCTCTCTCTCTCTTGCCACTGTCTCCCGACTGTCGTCTACTGGCGTCATTTATCTTTCATTCTGGCGGTCAGCCCAGAGAACGGACAGACCGGGGCGTATGCGTAATATGCCCTGACATTCAGCCCCTCTATTCCGTCTAAAGAGGCCCTCTGTTTGGTCCCGATATCAGCCATCAGCAGCTATCAGCGGACGAGAAATCATTGGAAATTGCACAAAACAAATTTGCATGCAAATTCCAATGGGCACATTGTCGGCTCCGGCACTCTTGATTGCATAAATGGACTCTTAGATGACCAGCAGTTGGCGATTTATAGGGAAATGTATACCCTATAAAGGCCCCCATAGCTTTGAGCAAAATTCTGTGATTTTATTCACTTGAAATTTACTTAAAGCTTCCTTTAACATATACTTATACTTCCTTTAAGAAAATTGCCAAATATTTGAGCAATCTGGCAACGCCGAGGTCACACTTTGCAACACTGCTTGAGAATAGTGCATAGAGCGCACACAAATGTGCAACACTGCTGGATCATTCGTGCAGGGAAATGAATGAATGGGAAAATGGCAGCCCTAACTTCAGAAAAAAGAAACTTAAGAGTGGGTTTTTTATATAAAAATCTTGCATTAACCTGCCTTGATATCAAAAGTCACTGATTTTTCATCTATTAACGACTATGTATTGAATGCCATGTTTCAGTCGAATATATTTTCAGATATGGCTTCAATCCAGGCTAAACTCCTGTCCCAGAATGTCCAATAAAAGCGAAGATCAGGCAGAACATTCCCCCCAATCCAAAGATATCCTTTCAGGCACCCTTCAACCCCAATATACCCTTGAAATACCCCGTTAAAACCAACAATGGACTACAAAAAAATATGCAAACGAAGTGGAGTATCTATGTAAATGTTTGTTGGTCTAGAGTCTGGCGCGGGCTTTACCTGCCATTTGGCCATTGTTCCGTGAGAGCCTTTTTCCCAGAGTTCCCAGAGTTTACCAATTTGCATGGCCCCCCCGCCCCCGCCACCGCAGCCCGCTCGATTTCCATTTCCATTGCCCTGTCGCTCAGTCCCCCTCTTGTGATTTTCCTGGCAAGAAAATATGTTTCGCTTTTAAACAAATCCAAATGAAATCTGCGCATCAACAATAAACTTTTATCCGAAGGATACAAAACAAACTTTTCGGTGAGGAAAAACTTTTGCTCTCGATTTTTGTCTGATCAATCTATAGACAAGATATTGAAATCTATTTGTGATATTTTGTTACTTTTTTTGCCTTTTGTCTTTCAAAGGAATTCCATTTCTGATGGAAATACCATGCTAGCTTTTGATTGAATTTTCAACCATTCTTTGATTTGCCGTACAGCCTGAAGGAAAAGCGAGGGCAATCTCGAATTACAGCTTGAAAATTGTGCCTGCGGCTAATACGAAAAGTGTGTGGCAAGGTAGGTGGATGGCGGAGGGTGGAGGGTGCGGTAACTCCGGTTTCGATCGATTTAATCACAATTAACGTCCGTCATTGCAAGCAATCGGATAAAACCACAAAAGCCAATTAGTCGCCATGCAAAGTCGGATTAATCTATATACATATATATGTATATATATATCGTACGATAATTGCATCATAATGGCAAACAAGTGCATAAATAAAGATAAGGCTAAACTCATAAATAAAGCACGAAAATTATGCACACGGGCAAAAATTCATAAGCGGGCATAACAGTACAACGACACGATTGAAGCGGGGAAAAAAACGTGCATCTGTCAATTGAATTTATTATATAATTAAGTGCAATTTGTGTGTCGCTGCTAATTGCAACTGTATTCTCGTTTCGTTCCGTTCCGTTTCGCTTCGTTCTTCGGCTTCATTTTCAGTCCTCACTAATTGTTTAATCGCAGAGTCGGCAGGCAGGCAACACAGAAATACTTGTAAGGGAGGCGTGGAAAAACGGTGGAAAAGCGTTGGCAAAAATATACCCAAGAAAATGCCCGTAAAAGCAGGCAATGAAATCGTTAATTCAGAGCAATAATTTAATGACAATTTAATCGCGAAAATTGTTAGTGAATTATACTGAAAATAAGCGGCAATGGAGTTTAATATTTGGTTGATTTTTGTGAGGAATGCTTGTTGTTCAGGGATAGACTTAAGAGATTTTAATGAGTATTTAAGCACCTATATAACTTTTCTTAGTTCATTTGTCAATGTTCTCACCTGAATTTTCATCTTTAAAGGTTTTTGTTGCTCTAAGAATTCACTACGGTAAATAATCCAGATTCTTTGGCTTAAAGTCTTGAAACTTGAAAACTAGTCTTCAAATTTTTTATATTTATAAAAAAATTTTAAATATACTACAAAAAAAAATAAAAATTTATAAATTAACATTTTTAAAAATATTTTATATAAAAATTAAAAAAAAATTTCTTTTACATTTTTAAGATATTTTAAACTGAAATTAAAAAAAAAAAAAATCTTTATTCTAATTTTTTTTAATATTATTTTTAATTTCTTCTGACCTGCGATATTTATTGTTTAGCTGAAAGAATGTTCTTAAAAACAAGGTGGATAGTACATTTTATATTTTTTTAAATAAAAGAAACGTTTAAAACCACTAAATTTGAATAATATAAGAAAAATGCATTTTCGAAGGTACAAAATACTTCGTGTTCAGCATTTTCCCAGCTTCCACTAAAGCCTATTATGATTTCATTTCCATCATCAAATATTAAAAAAAAAACTCTAAAAAATAAGCCCCTGATAGAGTTTTAATATATCGTGTGTCGACATGTCAGGCGATTGGTCCTCACTTTTTTAAACCACATCAAAGGTGCGCTTAAGCCCGTGAATATAATAATTTTTTAAAATATACATAAACTCCACAAATGATGGTCGCCATTCAAGTTTATTGAATGGTTTGCCCCGATCTGACGTGCATTATCCTGCAACATTTTGGCTGCAACTTTTAGGCGACAAGCCCAAACAGATTTTTAATTAATCAAATGACAAATGGGCAAGCGGACGTGGTGGAACCACACAGCACAGGCATTCGTGTGTGGCACAATGGCTGATTAATTAAACAATATTAAATGCCGACACCGACAGACGGTTGGGCAGACGGCCTTCTGATTTTTATATTAATTATAGCACAGTGTTATCCAAATGTTTGCTGCCAGCATTAAATGATAGTTTGTTGAATTGTATCTTCCGCAGTTTCCACTCTGTTTGCTCGCTCATTAAAAACTGACAATGGCTCGGCTGGCTGTTTTTTCTCCCTCTCTCTCTATCTTTTTACAGGCTTCTGGAGGGTATTTCTGCTATGACTGGAATTCTATCATCTATCAGCACTCTTTCTGTATCTAGGCCAACTATTTTCTCAGAACAAAACGCCTTGCTTTCGCCTACTATTAAAGCTAGAGCTATGCGCGCTGTATCTTAGTGTCGAGGCACGGGTTTCATCACTTTTCTTTTATAGGTGTGCCCCCCTTCCTTTATTTTCTACCGCATGTGCCTCGAACAAAACGTTTTCCTGCAGTTATTCCAATCACAACACCGCAATAGGTATTTTTTGTGCAAACCCAGCTAAAATTCTTAAAAATTCTTTACTTTATTTCGTTAAAACGTTCCAATCACAACTTTAAAACCTGTAGATTTCAAGTGCCAAAACCTAAACAGATTTACAAATAAATATCGCAGACATGGCTCTTTAAAGTGCATGCCATGCTTTGCGTTTTTATTGTTTTGATGTTTTCATTAAAACTCATTAAATTGCATTAGAATTTAATGGTTAAACTCTTGATTTTAGTACTAAATTCCTGGCACTCTGTAGTTTTTCCCCGACATTTATTAAGCTGTCTCCAGTGGGCATGAGATTTTTCGAGTGGAGTGGAAGGAGGACTTGGAGGAAATGCAAGTCCTTTGCCGTTACGAAAAAGTGCACGCTGCACACTTCCTGAATTATGAGTAGAAGGTGGTTTCTGAAAGCAGCAGCAACAGCAACAGCAGAATGGTAGAGAGGAGGACGTTGCTGCTTCTGCGGGAAGATGCTCCTTCTGGAGCGCAAAGTCAGAGAGCGCTGATTCCGAATGCAGTCTGCACTTATGCGGCACGCGGAAATGTTTCTTCTGTGTCCCTTTTCGCATTGTGGCAAATGTTTATTTCATGTTTCTCCCATTCCGGGCACGTCTGTTGCCACCGCTGCTGCTTGGACTCAAGAGTTGTGCCGCTTAATCTTATTTATTTATGGCTGAGGCTGCGGCTGCGGCTGTGCGCTTGCAACCTGGCAGCCCTCTAAAGAGGACTGTACTTGTGTCTTAAACACAAGTACTTTGGAGCTAAACAAAGTTAACAGCCAGACAGTCAGACGGTTTACCTCGGAGTACTCGTATTATATACCCATCGAATGCTGATGCTTGAGGACTCGCAAAAGAGCAGCATCCTCCCACCATTTGGATCTAATTCGGAGAGCAGCTTTCCATCGAAATCTAATTGAGGGCAGTCGATTGTTAAATGCACTTACCAGAGTGTTTATCCAAGCAGCGAGGCGGCGTATCCAAGGTGTTGGATGTTTGCCCTCAAGTGGCGGGAAGGATGGTTTCAAAGGCACCCCCCACATTGGTCCATTTGCTCCCTCACTTAAGAGTCCATCGATTGGCCAGAGAACCCCTGAAGGAATTTCAATTGATGAATGGTTGAATAACTTAGCAATGGTCTTAAAGGAGGAATTTTAATGTTTTCGTGGAGTTGAGGGGCTCTCAAAATGTATCTGAATGGGGTATATAATGTGTGGTGGCTGTAAAATATTGCATATTCTCATCGAGTGTACCCATGTACCAAATTTCATTGGGTTAAGTGTTATAGATTTCGAGTTTCGTTGGTGGATTTCCATGGGAATGCTTGATTTCATAAGATATATAAGAATACCAAATTTTATTAGAGTATCTTTGACAGTTTTCCAGTTCCGATGGTTAGTTTTCGGAACATATAATGAAGCAGGTACTATTTATGGACTTTTATTGTATAATATTTCATAGGTTCATAAGAAATGCATTCATACCAAATTTCAGTACCATATCTATGGGAGTTCCTCAGTTCCAATAGTTTTTATGCAAAAAATATCGTAGTAAAATGGATATTTATTGAATAGTATCAAGGTTTCCTATAAGACATGCCCATATATCCCGATTCAGTACAATACATGTATTATGTTCTTAGTTCAAATAGGTATTATGCAGAAAATATAGTTTAAAAGGTAGAAGCATGGTCAGTGATATTTAAATGTGGCTTATAATGGTACAAAATCAATTATTCTAATGAAAAATTCAAGCAAATTCCCTTTCAGCACCAATTCCATATTAATCATCAGATTTCCATCCATTACTGCGTTCCCAAGTCCATAAGCTCATCTTACAGTCCCCGTCCTTTGTCTATATGCCCAAGGATACCCTCGCTCCATTCGTATAGATTTCCTTGATAGCCCAAATAAATTGGCGTTACAGTTGAGTAAACTTTGGGCTGGCATTTGCCCCCATGTGCACTCGACTCCCCTCCCTCCCAAAAGAACATTTGCATACGAGTATTGCGGGGCGCGAGAGAGGGGTTTTCGGGTGCAAGAGGGGCAGCAGTCCGTCGGTGGGTGGGCTGGTCTGGTCTGTCGACAGTTTTAAAACTTCTCAGGCAATCAAAGTGTTAACAGCTGGGCTATAAAACTTTTGCCCCAAAAGAAAACTTTTCACTGCATGCAAAATCGACATCTATGTAAATCTCTCTCTCTCTCTCTTTTCTGTATGTCTGGGGTGCATCTCTTCTTTCTGTTTCTGTAGGGATTCCTCTCTCATCTCTTATCTATAGAAATGACTCTCGTTTTTCTCTGTAAAAGAAAGGAGATCCTCCAGGACGGGCTTGGCCACTGACGGCAGTGTCTTCTGGGGGGACTGCAGCAACCAATCAGAGAGAGAAGGGAGGGGGATTGAGAGTCAAAAGTACATCGACATATGGAGGTATTTATTCGGTATCATAAAACGAAAAGAAGTGTGAAAAGCTGTTGAATGTTGGGCTACGGCACTCGGACGCACAAGCGAATGCTGCCACAGAGAATGCTCGAAATTTCAATGTGGATTGATCTCTCTCATAGGTCTATTCCGGGCATGGTCATTATTGCCCATGAACCCTGCCTGACATTCACACCTTTAAGCCGCTTGAACCCTCAATTACGAGTATTCACACCGGTATTCAAGCGGTTGAGCCCTAGAATCATTGGCACCTTTAAGCGGATTAAATCGTGAAATCATTCCCATCATTAGAGGGGTTCTGATTGAGACCATCCCAAAAAACACGCGCGATACAGAGGTATATTTGAGGAATAATCACCTGAAATCCCAAAACCGAATTCACATTTCACACATTTGTCTCTATGCCCAGAAATCTGAAATGAATGGACTTTCCAGAGTCCAGTTTCACAATCTGTTTAAGCCAAGGGCATTAATTTCGTTAGAGAAACCAGGACACACACAGAGCACACAACAGACAGATCCTGCCTGCTACATCCTTCCACACACTCCTCCCCCCAGCTGTGAAGTCAAACAAGAAAGCGACTTGTGTTAAGCTGATTTCTAGGTGTTTAAGTTTTGTCTTTCGTTTGTGTTTACATGTGTTTGCCTAACGACAACGCCCCACAGAACACACAATCCAGACACAAAGATGGATAGATAGTATATATGTGATATATAGTCCGGGATATATGTGTATATAGAGAGAGAGGAAGCTTGGCTAGAGGTGGGAAGAAGAAGAGTTAAGGAGTGTGTGTGGGCGATACGCACATTGACCCCAAAAGCACATTTATTTGGTTAACCCGAAAGCCCAAACAACATGAAAAAGAACACGAGTTTCAAGCCCCCAAGCGAAACGCTGGGAAACGGGGCGGTGTCCAGCAAAGAGAAAGATTGAAACCCAGCACGGATTTATTTGATGGCCAGAATCCGGACTTGGACTTGGACCTGCCGCCCTGGGGGCTAAATCATCGTCTAGACATGGGTGCACATATTTAGTGACGGCAGGCGCTGGCTGGCACCTGCTCGAGGGCAGTCTTTGGGTTAGTCGGTTATTCAGTCAGTCAGTCATTCATTCAGTTCTGTCGGTGGGATAATGCTCACCAATTAGCAGGACCGTTGTCTGGCCAATCGTCACTCAATGGAATGGACTCTCTCTTTAATTCAATTTCCAGGCTTGGGTTGCTCCTGGCATCTGTCCAAGAGAGCTTTATTTATTTCTACAATTATCACATTATTTAAATTCTCAATCAACGCATCTCTCTCTCTGTCTCTTTTGCAGATACGCAAATTTCTGTCTAGATTTTTAGCCAAAAATGAATTATGACTCAGGATATTTTCTTATGGTCAATAAATCCAGAGAAAAACTAATAAATTCACTCTACTCTGCTGCTGCCACTGCCCCAATTTTTTTTTTTGCCACAATTTCATTTTACTCTATGAAATAAATAAGAACAAATTTATTTGGAAATAATTTGGCAAAAGATACTCGTATCCTCATAAAGAACTTGCCACATTTTCAATTTAGTAATTGGTATTATGCTAAATTATTTGCATTTTGGGTTTATGCGTGCGACTAAGTGATTTATTCGTACTCTTTTGATACCCTAGAGCAGGGTTATTATGATTTCCCAGCGATGATTGCTTTCTACCTTTGATTTCAAATGGAATACAGGCCATAAATATACATATATATCAGGCGGGATAAGAGAAACGATCAGTCGAAGAATATCTGATGTCATATACAGATTAAGCCCAGTAGACCAGGTGTTCAAAGAGCCTCGACTTCTTTTCTCCATTCCGGCTATAATTATGCTTCGATTTCAACGAATCTTGGCAATCTGGAAGGTAATATAAGTATTTTTACTATATTAAAGCTCTGTATATCAAAAAAAAATATCTGATCGCATATACAGATTAAGCCCAGTAGACCAGGTGTTCAACGAGCCTCGACTTCTTTTCTCCATTCCGGCTATAATTATGCTTCGATTTCAACGAATCTTGACAATCTGGAAGGTAATATAAGTATTTTTACTATATTAAATCTCTGTATATCGTGGCCCCATATTTTACTCCTATCCCATATATTTCGATTATTGATTTTTATGCATATTATTATAGTATCTTCAAAACTTGTGCTTGCCACAAAATATCTCAAAACAAACAATGGATCGTCAAGGGTATTCAAAGGCTGCGACCCCCAAACGGGGCTGGTCTTTTCATGTTTTTCCTTAATCTTCAGCAAAGGTAACAGCAAGCGGCCTGAACAGAGACAGTAAACTTCATTAAAAACTTGCACAAAAGTGAGACAAGGGAAAGGGAAAGTTTCTTAGAATTAGGCTGAGAATGGGGCTGAAAATGAGGCTGGGGCGGAGACCAAGGCTGAAAGGAAGGCCAAAAGCAAAGCCAAGCATAAGCCACCGCCACGAAAGACACTCAAATTATTAACGAAAGACAACCAAGACAGAGGCAGGGGCAGAGGCAGAGCGGAGCAGAGTGGAGCAGAGCAGCGCCTTGCAATTAAGATCCGTTGCGACTTTTAACTGCTGCTCGTTAAAGGCGCTCGTAATTAGCAGACTTCTGCCATAAATAAAGCAACCTCCGGTTCACCATTCCAGTGCCATAAATTAAATGCAATGCAGCCCAAAAATCAGAAACACTCTCTCCCTCACGCACACACGCGCAAAATATATGTTAATCGGTAGAGAATTTCAGATAAATATTGACCAAAAATCGTTATTAAAAAAGTTCTGGACACGCAAGGTCATTGCTGCTGTCTCAGCATTTCCTCATAAAGGAAATGGCGAAAATGTCCAGAGCCCCATTCGATGGGGCCATTGGGCCCATAAGCCCCGGCCATAAGCATGTGTGAGTACATTTATTAAACAACTTTCAGGGTCAACGACAGCTGTGGCTGTGCGAAAATCAGCATGGAAATGGTCCCGGGGCTGTTCCCGAAGCTAATTTCGCCAGGAAATGGAGAGGAAATACAGAAAATACGCTATGCTTAGGTTTGCCCTTCTATTTCAGGGTCAGAGGAAGCTGCAGGGTCATAAAAACCACCAGGGAAAGTGTTCTCAGTGCAAATTTCTCTTTGTTTTTGCTTGTCTTGCCAGGAAGTAGGCCAAGAAAGTGTATATATTTCCAGTTTGAGGGCATTCGTATGCCCAAAGGATGTTCCCATGGCCAATTTCCTATCAATTTCTCATGCAGATCCATGGATAAATGCCAGGAAATGGCCAAAGGAAGTGCACAAGTCCCTAGTTTTATCTTATACCCCCATAAAAACGCACAAAGGATGTTCCCACTTTCAATTTATCAGCAGCCAAGAGAAGTACACAAACTCCCTTCGATATTCGATGGGATTTGGCTGGCCAGAAACACATCTGTTTTGCCACGCGAGAGAGTGGCCCATGTTAAGTGAGAGGGGGCTCCGCAGCCTAAAAGCATGCTAAACTTTGTTCTGTGCGGAAATGACACGACTTCCGATTCCCACACACACACACACACACAGAGAGAGAGAGAGAACACTGCGCTCTGACCCTTGGTCGGCTGTGGCTATGGGCTATAATAATAGGCCATTGCAATAAGCGGCAACAGCGGCATGTACACGAGACAAACAGTCGACTTCCTTCTTCCTTATTCCTTTTTCCGTAAATCGATTCGAACAAACGAAATTCCTCTCCTTTGAGTCGCCAATGGGCTGCATATTCAGCATAATACAAACCGTTTTATAATTAAAGCCATCGACATTCCAGCAGATAAATGTAATTCACATTGTTGAGGTTCCACACAAAGGAAGGAGTCAGAGATGCAAACACAAGGTCGATTTGCTCTGCCCGATGACATTTCATTTGATTCATTTACTAAATACATATATAATGCCTCTCCTGTTGTCGGGAGAGCGCAAATTGTGTATTAGGGCGATGACAATTTCAAATCCAAACAATTTTCCCTTCTTTGGGATGGAAAATTAATCAATTTCTGAACAAATAAAAGATGGTACACATTACTAAATGAAACCTTGTTAAACGATGTTTGTGGAATTAGGCAGAAGTAAATAAGGAATTCGCAATGAGACGATATGGGGGGGCCCGAAGAAGAGCGGACCCAGCCAGAGCATTTTCGGAATCATATTTCAATTAGTCTCGCGTTATGCGGTAGGAGCTCCTCGGTTGGAGCTCAATGCGGTATTCCAAAGGAAACAGAATTCATCACCCAAGCCGTCTTGTCCCTAAAGATTGAAGGACATTTTCATTAGTTTTCTCTGAAATATTAAGTCAGGCGTCATGCAGCAGCACCCCTCGGTTGGGTTTGTGTAAAATGCAAAAGGGTTATCCAAAAAGGAGAGAAAACTGTCTTTTCTCTGAACAATTAATGATATTTCCATAAGTTTTCTTTAGAATCGCGTCATGCAGCAGCGCATCTTGGTCGCATTTGAGTTTCTGCTTGGAATCCAAGCGGAAAATTCCACTTGTGGTGCAATCAGTGCTTGTGTCACGTATCTTCTATACTTTCTTTTCAGTCTTATGAACCTACTCTCTGTTCCTCTTTCTCATAATTAAAGCTCAACATTCCCTGCGATTATTGCCACCACGTTGGACAAATATAATTTGAAGCGTGGCCATAACTTTGAGAACAATTATAATTTACATGAAGCTCTCTCCGTTCCTCTGCTCCTCCGTTCCTCTGCTCCTCCGCTCCTCCGTTCCTCCGTTCAGGTGTGAAATGTGTGTGTAATCCGTGAATGTCAGTCTGTGCGACAAATTATAAAACTTTTTTAATTACATATGCACGAAAAATACAAGAGGATGTACAGGGATTACAGTACAGTGTACGGGGCACAGTGTGTGTGTACTTTTGGCTGGCACTGTAATTGTACTCTTTTTTTTCTGAATGGGTTATAAGATGGAGCAGGGAGTTGGAGTTGGAGTTGGGGCTGAGGCTGTGGCTGTGGCTGAGGCTGAGGCTCTGGTTCTGAGGCCGCCGCATCTGTCATGGATACTCGTGTGTGGCATGTTGATGCTGTGGCATGTAGTGTGTACTATCTGTCATACATTTTGTACACGCACTCATTTTGACACTTTTCCCCAGTGTTTGATGTGCATTTAATTGCAGCAACAAAAAATGTGGAAATCCGCTTTGCTTTGTGTGGGCTTTGTTTCCATCTTTCACTTTCTTTTGCTGTTTTGCTGTTTTTTTGTGCCAATGGGAGGAATGTCGAGCATAATGGAAACCAAAGGAGCGGAAAGTGAGATTGGAAAAGTCGCAAAAAGAAAAACACAAGTGCGTTTACGAGAAAATATGATTTTTCTGTGTGTGTGTCAAGAGAGTCCTTGTAGGGCACAAAATGTGGGTTAACCTTGGGAGAAAAGGAACAAAAAAAAAGGGGGAAGGGTTCGACGAGTTATTTTATGAGGAAGAAAAGCTGTAAAACTCCATTCTTATGCGATGGGAAAACTCTTTTGTTGGCACAACCTCTGAGAAGGGATTCCTAGATCCCTCTCCGTAATATCCTGCTGTCTTATCGAATAGTTATTCAGAATTACGTGCATTGCCAGGGATTTTGCTTCAAAAATATGTCTTTTAGCGTAGAATCCACCTCTGAAAATCTCCAAGCGCACTTCAGAGTCCTTTTCTAAGGTTCATCTACAGGGCGCTGGATGGTGGCTATGCGCTTTAATTAAATTCTTTTGTCGCACACACACACCCCAGAGAGGGCCTGCAGATATCCAGACCCTCGACAAAAGACAGGAGGAGGAACAGAGCCAGAGACAGAGACCTAGATGGTTGGGGGAGGGTGGGGGACAAACGGGAAATTAATAAAAATGCAGGGCGTGAAGAGGCAGTCCTTTCTCGTCTCATAGCCAATCATATGAGGGCACAACGAAACGAGTGGCGCGGGTGGGGGGTGGCGGTGGGTTTGGCGGTGGGGGGGGTGGCGCAGTCTGGAGGCAGTAGAATGTAATAAAAGCGCGTTAGATGAATTTTCAGAAACGGCAGCCCACCCGGAGTGGAAGAGCATTGATTGCAATTCATTTTGAATCGCTGTGAATCGCTGTGAATATATACATACACTCGTATTCGTATTCGTGGTCGTATTCGTAGTCGTATTCGTATTCGTATTCGTAAGCTGTTGCATCGTGGTTCAATTTGCCATGGTCTAATCGAAAGGCTTTGGCAAATACGAGGAGAACCACAATTCATGCACAGACATCGCACAGATGCAAACAGAGGCACACGCACACGCACACACACAGAGAGAGAGAGGGAGAGAGAGAGAGAGGGAGACAGTTAGGGAGTGGCGGGGCAATGGCTATTGACATTTGGAGGCCGCCGCAGCATTTGATGATGTGGTGACAATATTTGATTGCTTAATATTGAATTAATTTACCATATGCTGTGGCAGACATGCGGTGCATGTGGCAGTGGCATGGTAGCATATTGTGGGGACACGCACACACGCACACAAATGCATCGGTATGCAAGAGTGAATGTGTGTGTGGCTGGCATTTAAAATGCAATTACAAATAAAGGTAAAAGCCTTAGCTCCTTATGTACCTGTTTCTCCCACTCTCCCCTCACTCTCTCTCTGATGTCTCTACCTCTCTCAGCCCAAGGCCAAGCACACATTTTATGGCTTATAGACAAGTGAGTTCTTCAGAACGCATTGACCTGTGCCCCAAAATGATGCACAGAAGTGGGGGCAGAGACAAAGACGAAGAGAGGGGAGAGAAAAGGCTAAAGATTTCAAAAGGCAATCGAATATGGAATTCCCTACCAAAGACCAAGAGGTATCTCGTAAAAGATGGTTCTGCCTCTCTTCTCCAGTGTGGCTTAGCAAAAGCTCAAATGCCAATTGTCCCACTCAATTGCAGAGTATATGGCACTTGCCCCCGTGTCTCGACTCGACTCTTTCCCCTCTAGAAATATTCAAATGCAATATTCGTACATATGTCGTAAGCGTGCAGGACATTCCCTTGGACAATAGCTTTCGCATTAGGCTGCAAAACACAAACCCAAAATTGAAGTCTCTAAAATGGCATTAAAAAAAGGAAGAGAAGAGAAGAGAAGACTTGGGGCAGGGCCTTGACTCCGTGGCAACAATACTCGCACTAGCTGCAGAGAGTTTGTACATCCTGGCCAAAGTCCAGGCCATAGTCCTGCCAGACTCGGTCCAAAAGACCAAAATTGTTTGACTATGCGTCCAATGTGAAGCGCTGTGTAAATATTTTAGGCCAGTGACTGACTGCACGGAAACAGGGCGGATGTTGGTGAGGGGGGGGGACTTTTGGCCAGAAAACGTGTTTTTTGGCACATAACTGCAAATGAAATTTCCTAGATTTCTGGCTGCAAAGTAAATGAAGAAAAATGTGCAAAAGCACAAATTGCCGAAAGACGAGAGATACAAGATACAAAATACTCGCACAAGTGGCAAAGAAAATACCGAAAAACACTTTCCTCTCTCTCTCGCTCGCACGCTGGTAAGTGGAAAATATTTTCATTGTTGCTGACACCTCAACAAAAACGCCAAGGAGTAGAAGAGGAGTACTCAAGACCCGAGACGAGAGACCGGCGATGGAGCAACTTTTTAATTAAGAAATCTTGGTGGAAATTGCTTAAATATTTCAACTGCACTTGCAACTGTTTGTGTCCTAATTGAGATGGCGATGGCGATGGAAAGATGTGGCATGAAAGAGGCAGTCGCACTGCCAGTGTGTCGATGATGTGGCCGCCAACATTTTCAATGCCCGAAGCCATGGAAAAAGTTTTATTTATGGCAATAAAATGCAATTACACATAATAGAAGAAGAGGCCTTCAATTTGTTTGGCAGGAAATAGAGAAACGCTTTGGTGCTTTGCAGCTAAGACACACTGGGAGAGAAAGCCATGACTGGGCACTGGTTTTCGTCGTTCTAAAGGAGAGGCCTTCAATTTGTTTGGCAGGAAAAAAGAAATGCTTTGGTGCTTTGCAGCTAAGACACACTGGGAGAGAAAGCCATGACTGGGCACTGGTTTCCGCCATTCTAAAGGAGCCTGCGTTGGCTAGAGAAGGGCAAAGCATCGAAGAGAGGTCCAGACGTAGAGGACTGTGCTCTTTGGAATCAATCCCACAGAGACGGGGCTGATGGGAACTGTATTCTCATAGGCAGCACCATATCTATGACCACTTGATTAGGTTCCCAAATGACTTTTATAGAGACTCAATCTCGATATCACATTCATATTGGCAAAGGACTATCGGAATAATCATCATCAAATCATACGAATATTTTTCATTAAATACTCGTATCTAAAACTGGAAACGGGACACATAGTATATGTGTTTACTTATTTTTATGTGCATTTTATTGGGTTACAGGAGGCACAAAATCCACTTGGCTTGAGAAGACACGACTACAGCGATTCAATCGGTTGCTGGAGCCAAGGAATATTCAAATTCAAGCACACATTATCGAGGACAAGGACAAATCGAGTGGATAACGTGGATTAATCTGCGAGAATACATACTAAATATATGTATGTATTGTATATTTCACTTTGCCATAAAGTGTCGCTGCGGGAATCACACATTTGCATAGTGCTATCCTCCAGATACACACAGAGCTCGTACGTGTATCTGTATCTTTCACTCTTGATGTAGTTGTAGTTGTAGTTGTAGGGCGCGGCACGGCGCGGCGCGGTGCGGCACTCAAGTCGTAAATGGCGTCTTGGAGCAGTATTTATGTTGGTTATTAAATGGATTTCAGAAGGCACAAGCACAAGCACAAGCGATTCCAATTGGATTTGTTGCCTCTGCTGTTGCGAGTAAGTAAGTTTTATATGCCACACAGAGAGGCCAAGGCTATCCCCATGATTGCCGGCGTTGCAAGAACACCTTTTAAACTGTTATGGCCATTGCCTTTTAGTTAAATTGTAGGCCTGAAACACTAAAAACTTTCTAGCACTACAATTACTGAAGGATATGCCACACTCGAATGACCACTGGCAGAGCCAGAGCCAGGGCCAGGGGCAGGACAGGGCCAGGGCCAGAGTGTGAGTGTGAGTGGGGGTGTTCCCACAAAGTGAGTTAAACTCTTAAAAGCTTGGGGTAATCTTGGTACCCAGACCGGAAGGACCTTCGCAACTTGTTCAATTTGTCGTAAGGATGCGGACACACAAATGTGTGCGGTGGCCTCATAATTGAATTATTGTGGCTGGAGAGAGCAGAAAAGGTTTTCCCCGGCAAAAGTTTCCAAACTTTGGCAACTATTTATGATTATGTGAAATCTGTTAAGAGAAATGGAACACAAGGAGATCTTGAATGAATATCGGGGAGTCCCAAGTTTCTCTCTCTCTCTTTCAGTGCGGCTTAGCTGTTAAGTGTGGAGAGAGTACTTCAGCTTCAGTCATTACTTATTATTATTCTGCCATTCGATCACTCAGCAAATTGGGCTAAAAACATTAATTTTGGTGAGTCAGTTCATCAGCTGTCATCAGCAACTGCATCTTCTCATCGTCGGATAAGCCAGTGCGACGAACCGATTCCATGGACCATGTACCAGGCGGATGTGTCAGTTGAAAGTGGGGCATCAAGGTGCCGAGCAGCTCCGGATGCTCTGCATAGAGTTTACGGCTAAGGCAATTGGGATCTGGTGTCTGTAGAATCCTTACTTCATAGTCTAAATCCCCATCACCATTGTCCATTTTGTGTGCCAGAAAGAGATCAATTGAATGTTTTAAATGAATGGAATTTGACAACAAACAATAAAGAAATAGCTTGCTACTAGGCTCGTAGGCCTCAAATATTGGATAAACGTTCTTTTCCAGGCACTTTCTGAAAGGAGAAACGCGATTTGAGAAGGAGACAGGCTATATAGTATCCACAACATTTGTTCCTCTACCTTTGCCCTTTCCCTTTGGGCAACTCTTGCCCCGTTTTGCAGCATCTTTTCAACAATCCTGCCTCTCTCTTTTTAACAACAAATACAAATTTGCCTGGCTGTTGTTTGTCCCTGTGTCAGCAAGCCTTTTAGCCTTTTAATTGGGACGGGACAAAACGTAGCGTAACGTAACGTAACGTGGCATTTAACCGTTAATCAATCTCAATATACCAACATAATGGCGATTAATTTGGGCGATGTTTCAGGGGGCATCACGTTTCTTTGATGCCCTATGATTGAGGGTTTGGCTGGAACGGCGGAAAGACGGAAATATACGAGTATTAATAACTTGAGCCGTCTATCATTTATGTTACCTTAGCGGAAATCGGCGACTTGTGAAGCATCCTTCCGGGGGGCATGCCACTCGCTCCAATGAAGCGTTATAATTAAGAGCGAGAGAGACAAGCTCTGGCTCTTGCTCTGAGTCTGGCTTTGGCTCTGGGTCTGGCCCTGGCTCGTGCTGCTCATTTATATTTACACATTGTATTGGCACTTTTGACCCACTCCGACCACCCGTCGGGCAGCAGCAGCAGCAGCGGCAGCAGAAGAAAGTTTCCTTTTGTTTGCGGCGCTAATTAGGGCAACAGACCCACACCCGACCCTCCTTCGTTCCCTGTCTCTGGCCTTTTGTTTGAATCTTGGCCAAGTATCTTTCTGTCGACTGATTAGCTCTGGGGCTGCAACAATGGGCATCTCCTTTCCCTTTCCCTCTCCATTGCATTCGGGACTTACTTCGTCTGCCCTTTAACCATTTAATTAAGCGTAAACCGCTGCCAAAGTTGCACTTAAAGTTAAAGTTGCGCGCCACCCTACCGCGCTTCCTGTCTTGCGGAATACTCAACAAATCTTCCATCAATCGCCTGGCGGGCAGCACTTTGTAATGCGCCACGAGTACGAACAGAAGTAGCCTCTTCAGAATATCATTTTTGAACTCCATTTTTTGGCCACTACAAGTATGCCCCGATTTAGTTAGAAACACAGACTATCCTGAAGCGTGCCACAGCTATTTCCACATGCATGTTCACGCAAGTATTTAATAATCTTCGCCGTGCAGCAGATGTTCCGAGCCTCATGTTCATCAAAATCCACACATTTCTGACATGCTTCGCCTGTGCTCATCAGCAGTTTGCTTCCCAACTTAAAAGTTGAGAGCAAATGAGCCTGAAACGTGCCACCAAAAACTATCTGTGCGTGTTCGTGTGCGTGTATAGGGCAGGGCAGTGCCTAGGGGGGGCTGATGCACAGCAGATTGGGATGAGCCTGAGCCTCACTTTAAATCCACATTGTGGCAGCATCACAGCTGGGCTAAAACAACAATAGCATCAACATTCAACCAGGCAACATCAAACAGCAGCAACAGCCAGATTCGATTCAGATTCGGCTGCAACACCAACAGTGCAGTGCGCATTTTTATCCGCTGCCACTCGTGGAGAACACTCGTAGGGTATGCTGTAGTCATGGGGTTGTATGCCACAGAAATAGGTTGGATATAGCAAAGAAAACAATATAGGGATCTAGCATACACCTATTAATATTGGTATTTTCCACCAATTCTTAAAATACCAACAAATCTACCAAAAAACTGATATATGAGTACCACAAAAATACAAAAAAATAAATAAATACAATTTATGTACAAAAATACTAAACATAATTAATACCAACCAGTAACATCAGAATAGCAAAAAAATACTTTAAAAAATACTAAAAAGAAATACTACAAAATATGCAACAAAAACTAAAACCACAAAAATATACTCCAAAAGTCCTTAAAAAAATACTACAAAATATGCAACAAAAATTAAAACCACAAAAAAATACTAAAATAATTAATAAAAAATATGCAACAAAAAATACAAAAAAAATTAAAACCACAAAAATGCTAAAAAAACTAACAAAAAAATACTAAAAAAAAAAAATACTAAAAAAATATGCAACAAAAACATAAAACAAATATTAAAACCACAAAAACTAATACAAAAAATAATTTCAAAAATACTTAAAAATATGCAACAAAAAAATACAACAAAAATTAAAACCACAAAAAAATAATACTTAAAAAAATTCTAAAAAAATATGCAACAAAAAATACAAAAAAAATTAAAACCAAAAAAAAAATACTAAAAAAAAAAGCAAAAAATAGAAAAATACTCCACTTAAGGGCCCAGGGTATTTCCAAAGGCTGCATCTTTATTCGAGACTATAAACAGAGCCACAGGGAGGGCGCGAATGCAGAGGCAGGTCTCGCAGCTGCGGGTGCAGGATTCAGGGCTCAGAGTCTGCAGTGGGCATGCAGCGGGGGGCATAGACCGTGTGGCAGGGTGTTGGCCAGGTTATTGCCGTGTTGCCGGCCTACATCGTCGCCCAGCAGCAGCAACAGCACAGAGAGAGAGAGAGAGGGAGAGAGCGTGAGCGAGAGAGAGGGAGAAGTGTCTATAGAAAAAAACCAGCAGCAACAAATGCTGCAGAGAATCAGGAGCCAGAATGAACCGAACCCGTGGCTCAGTCGGTGGCTAACGAGAGACTCTGTAATTCGAAAAGTACATACACCTATGTATGTATGTATGTATGAGTGAGGCGAGTACAGTCAGCGACACGAATGTAGTAGCACTTTTTGTACACTTCAGACCTCAGCCTTCGACCTTTTCATTACATATTTTCAAAATTCAATCTCACAAACAGACTTACGACGACATTCCCCTCAGTCAATCGAAATTACCTTTTCAAAATTATTTCAAAATACTTTGGAAGATTTCACCATGAACAATCCTACCGATGAGGAGCGCTACCATGCCGATCCTATGGTTGAGCAGCCTGGGGATGAGGCTCGTCACTTGGCGGAACTTTTTGGTCATCTTCGATATGGTGGTGAGAATACGGACGCGGCTGGCCCTGGCGAAGAGGACTATCAGCCCGGAACAGTTCTCTATACGTGGAAGCCGGAACTATTCACCACATTGAAGCCGTACTTCAATTTGTCGCCACCACGGCTGCAGGGAGAGGCGGCTGAACGCTCTGAGCAGATTCACTATTCTCGTAGTCCCGAACCTTTGTCGGATGATATGAAAATACAATTGCTAGACGATACAGACTGGATACCGCATTATTAAAGATTTGGCTTTAAGTTTGAACAAGATTCAACGATTGGATTACTATCTTGGGGGTTGGCATAAGGGAGGGAACAGCTCCGCATGTGGTGTGCTTGGGAGAAGTTTTCAACTTTCGCGTTCCCTGGGAATGGTGGGCTCTAGAGTGTTCCCGCCAGTCGCTCCCATCTGTTTTGGCCTGTGAAAGGGTGTTCCCATGTGGTGTGCGCTTCCTAAGAGTGTTCCCAGCTACTGAAGGAATGTTCCCATGTTGTATGAGTGCTTTTAAAGAGAGTTCCCATCTAATGTTGGCTTTCTAAAAGTGTTCCCAACTACTGCAGTCTTCCCTAAGAGTAATCCCATCTACCGTGCGGCTTCCACAAGACTGTTCCCATCTGCTGTGTGGGCTCCGGAAGACTGTTCCCATCTGCTGTGTGACCTCCAGAAGACTGTTCCCATCTGGAGTGTTTCTTCCTAAAGAGTGTTCCCATCTGGCGTGTGGCCTCCCAAAGAGTGTTCTCATCTGCTTTCAAAAAAGGGTTCCCCCCTACTGCTGACTGTTCCCATCTGCTTTGGACTGTACCCATCTACAGTGGGCCTCCAGTAAGGTGGCTCCTATTCAAATGAACACCACTGTGTGGGCGAATGCTCTTCTGTGGCTCTTCTGTGGCTCTTCTGCTGCTTTTGTTAGTACATTTTTCATAATTTACATGTTGTTTGTTTGTTTGTCTGTTGACTTTTTTTTTGTACAACCAAAGACTTGGCTAAAAGCTGCAGCCCCGCGCACCCCTCTCCACCGCCGTCTGGCCGTGAGGAGAGACCCTTTGAAAACTGGTTCAATGCTCAGGCGGCAACCACACACACACACACACACACACACATTTTCATGCGCCCTGATCTTTTTTTTTCGTTATTTCGTTATTTAAATTTTCCCTTCAGCGAATGGAGCGTGGACTCCATCAAAAAAAAACGCCGAGAAATAAGCCTATTTATTTAATTGAAATGCCAAACAACAACAACAACAGCAACAGCAACAACAAACAGCAAACAGCTTGCTATATTTTTCACACGCTGTGCAATAATTTTTCCACCCAAAGGAAAGCACACACACACACACACACACACACACCCATCGGGTAGGAGGGGTGGGAGGGGGAGGAGCCCCAATAAGCGCGTCAATATTTGCCAGGGAGATGCTCGGGAAATTCCCTGTAAAATGCAAACAATTAAGCATTTTGTGCAAATAATTACGTGAGTTTTTATAGCGCGTGCGGGCGGATCGTGTAAAATGTTGTTACTACATTTTGCGGGTAATTGGTAGACATTTGCCGGAACGGAGGGAACGGAGGGGACGGAAGGGGAAGGGAGGCTGCAAGATGAGCTCTGCGCCCTTTAATTAAATCACCAGGAGTCTGTCGGGGTTCTTGAAACCAAGAAGACACACACTCGTCCTTTGCAGCCTTTCATTACGCATCGAATGGTATCGCTTTACGTTTATAATGAAGGGAGAAAGCAAATTTTGGGGAAAGCCAACTGAAATGAGAGCCATCATTTAAAGCCACATGAAATACAGTGAAATGATTGGCTTTTGGTGGGTCCATCTCGCATCTTATGTGATGGAGATATCTAAAATCTTCTTAAACGTTTAATGGGTTTTTTCCCACCCATAAGACTCCGAACTAATCGATTTCGAATCACTATAGCCTGCATTCATGAAAAACAAGGTCCTCGCCCTAGAATCTATAGAGCTCAACGAGATTTTGTAATATCAACAGATGAATCCAACCGAAGACGAAGCTTCTGTTCTGCGTTCCTTCCTTTTCGAGGGTATCAAAGCAGACGACAGTCGACAGTCGACAGGCGCAACCATTCAGAGTTAACTTTTGTGTGGCCATAACTTTGTGGTGGACTTAGGGAGTAAACTTTCGTTACATTCTCTACTGCTGCTGCAGTTGTACTTCTAAGCGGCTTACGGAAATGGAAAGTTTTTTGGGGGGCCAGGACCTCCGCCCAAACTGCTAATTTAATGCCCCCAAACAGTGGGGCAGCAGCAGTACCGTACTGAGAGAGAGAGGCGCAACTTTGACCTTCTCTGTGCCTGGAAAATTACTATATTTCCCCAACGACAATGGCAGAGGCAGAGTGGCAGAGACAGAGGCCGGGTTGGCCCGCATTTATCTCAAATCAAATTATAAATTACAATTGGAGTTTTCCCCTCAATTTGAAAATTGTTTTTCATTGTCTCCATTATGCGTGTGTGCCCTCCCCCCCCCCCCAGCCCCTGCTCCCCACCCCCCTATACTAATTCTACTTTATTTTATTGCTATTTATAACGACGTGCGAAATCTCACACATTGTTCCCCACCCATTGTTCCTCTTTCATGTTTCGCAGTCATAAAAACGAAATGCTTCATTTCTTTTTTTGGTTCTGGGTTCACAGGGGCAATCTCCTAGCGGGCAAGGGTATGTGGGCTTGGTGGAGGCCTATGCTACAGGCAGGCCAGAGAGGTGTACGTCTGGTCTAAGAGGGGTATTCGACTGTTGACACTGATTCGTAGTCCTATGGCTCTCAAGAGTGCGGAGTATGCCCTGAAAATCAAGAGAAAACTATAGGAATTTATGGCATATCTGGTGTTACAGGGTATCAAAATGTCCAGCCACTTATAGCTGCCGCTGCAGCCTGGTTTCTCTTTTGTTTTTGGACTTTTGGAGATTTGTGGCACGTCTAAAAATACTGAAATAGCAGCAACAACGAGATACCACTCCATCGAGGGAGACAGAGAAGAAGAGCAGCACCACAGACAGACAGAGAGAGAGAGAGAAAATAGCCACCAGCTGCTGCTGCTGCTGCAGCAAGGAGCAATTAAAACGTGCCACAAAGCAACAAAAACAAAAACCAAATACCAACCAGCAAAAAAGACAAAAAAAAACAAAAGAAAAAGTTATTAAAGTGACATTTTTACAAGTGTTGTGTATGTGGAAGGTACAAGAGACAGAGAAAGGTAGTAACAGACAGCGAGAGGGGGGGGAGAGATTAGAAAGAGAGGCACCGACAAACGTAAATCCAATTTTAAGCTCCACTCAAAGCCACAGGCACAAAAACCAGAAAATAAACAAAAAAAACCAAAGACAAGGGCTACTTAAGGGCCACCTCCCAAACTGAGGGGCAGGGGTGGGGGTGGCATGACAAAAAACCATAACCAAGAAAAACAAAGCAAAGCAAAGAAAAATCCCAAAGAAAAACAAATTCAAATTAAACGTTTAAACGGGGGAAGGGGGGAAAATCCGAAATGGAAGAAGAATTTTTGTAAGTACATTTTGAAGTGAGGCAACAACGAATATGGAATGCTTTGGGTATAGGAAAAGTCGGGAAAAACAAGCAGAAAAGAGTCACAAATGAGGCCTCAACCAATCTGCAAATCGAAGCCGAACGAAAATCGCGCTTTGATCCTGTAACAATTCGCGCGTCGTGCAGAAGCTCCCCTCGGTTCCATCGGAATTCAACAACAAAAACTGAATAATGGGAACTCAAAGTGAGGACGATGCCAAGCCCCATCTTAATCCAATCTATAGAAGCACGTTCAGCCCTTAATCAATTCATAGACCATACCCAAATCGTCTGTTGCCCTTTCATCAAACAGGTTTCAATGGAAAATTGCATTTTAAGCAACTCGAACGAAAGTTTCAACTTAATCAAAGTGTTTTCCACCGCATAAACTACCTTTGAGAGGCCACAAATACCCGCATTATCCCTGGCCCATCGTCCCCCTTTAGTCATTTCACTTTTCCCAAGTTTAAGGACAAAGTTATCATGCCCCGAAATGGAGCAGCAATCGTGTCGTTTGGGGCCTCGAGGCAGCGGCAGCAGCAGCCAAACAACGTGTTCCGTATTATAGCCAAAAGTCCAGGTAATTACGAACTGTGTGGACCAGGCCAAAAGCCACAGAGCCACACAGCCAGAGAGTGAGAGAGAGAGAGACAGACGGTTAGACAAACTACAGCACGAAAGACACAAAAACACAAGGACCCTGCGGCTTATTTGTTGGCAGAAATGGCAACAGCAGCAGCAACAATAAGCCATATACTGCGCCGCTCATTTGCACACCAGTTAGTACTCGTAAATGTTGTTGTTTTTCTCGAAAAAAAAAAAAAAAACGTCAAAGCCTGTGGCTAAAAGATAGAATAGAGCCAACGATCCAAAAGGTTAGTTTGGTGGCATGCCGCAGCGCGACATTGCCGTTTGGGGAACGCTTTTGACGCTTTCCGCTAATTTTCCGGTTGCTGGCTGCTGCCTGCTGCCTGCTGCCTGCTGCCACACCTGTCTGCCACGTCGCTTGCCCCCCATTTGACGGGTGTGTATGCCCTCCCAAACGCTTTCATTGTGCATAAATTACGAGGAGGACGATGCCTAAAAAGTTGAACGCCTCTCGAAACAAGAGTCACACACACACACGACGACTCAACACTCTTTCTGCCCCACACACTCTCCACCTTGGCCCACATTCCCACTCCCATTGCTCCCCTCGCCCTCGTCTCGCCCTCGCACCTTTTTAGACAAATTAAAAAACTCTTATCGAGTCGGGGAAAACTTTCGCTGCTTTCTGCGGCTTGCCACTGATAAGTGGTGGGGGGAGAGCCTTCCCCTCAGTGTTCTATATAATTTTCTTGCTGTAGGGCATACCCCTTGCAAAGAGGGGCATGATGATTCGTAGGAAAACCATTTTATTTTGTGAAAATTTCATAAGAAAATATGCATTTACAGGGTATCTGCAGGCAGCTGCAAGCCCTCGGAAAAGTTTTGCTTTCCTTTTTTGTTGTTTTTCCTCCAAGTTGAATCCATTTTAGTCGATGTTTGTGTGTAATGCGACTTTAAAATGATTTTTAAACGGTGCCACGGAATTTCTTTCGAAAGTTTAAATGATACGCGGCGTATGCGTAATATTCTTTGCTAAATGATGGCCTCATGGCCCAAATGCCAGACGAAAGCACAAATTACAGCCAGACAGCCAGACAGACAGCCAGACAGAAGGCGGCGGCACCAGCAGCCATAAAGTTTCGCAGTGTTTAAAAATTAACCGCAGGATTTAAGGATTTTGCTTGTGCGACGACATTCAATGTGGATGGGAATATTCCACCTGTTTCTCTTATTTTGTGTGTGTCGAAAGAGCGATCTACAAGCATTCCCCGAACCGAAAGCAAAACCAAAACCAAATCGAGAGCTAATCTCCACTCAAAGGAAGACAAGTGGCCAGTGGCTCTGTTTGGTTGTGGATCTGAAACCAGGACTGTGGCATGTCCTGCAGCTTGTGCTAACTCCATCTGCAGATCCTCCTTTGGCTCCTTTGGCGCATTTTCCTACTTAAAATCCTCCCGAAACTCCAGCTTTTGCTGCCTTTGCTGGCGTCTGATTTCTGGCTTTTGTGGTAAACCATTTAACATGCATTTGGGTTTCGTGTGGAAAGCGTTTGATTGAATTTGAATTTGAATTTCCTCCACCCCGGTCCGAACCCCTTCCCAGCAAGGGGGGGGGGGAGTCTCCTTCATTATGTTAAATGAGCCGTGGCCATGGTGGCGGCATCATTGGCCATGGAAACCTCATGATTTTGGGGGCAGCCTGCCTGACTGCCTCCCTGTGGCAATAATTAACTACAATATGCTAATTATATTACAAAATACACAAGAGAGGAGCAGGCAGGGGGCTGGCGGCAGCAGGACAATGAAGTGGAGGCTCAGGTAAGTCCTTTGGCTGTTGGCCAAGTGGGAAAGTGGAAAAGTGGGCCTTGGATTCCTTCTGTTGGCCACTTGTCTGCTGCGGCTGCCACAGCTGCTGCCTGCCTGCCACAGAGCTCTCCTTATGGTCAGCTCCTAGGGACATTCGAGGAGACGTGCTGGCGCCCAGTTCCTGTAGTTTCTGCCTTGAAACTTCTATGCTTCTCAGAAGCTCAGAAGCGTGTAAACATTTTCATTCGCCGAGTCCTGGACGGAGCCGGAGCCGCCTTGCTGCTGCTGTCGCTTCGCTGTCAAGTTCTGTTCCGTGTGAATTCAAGTGTAAAATATTGAATTATGATGGCAGCTGTTTCGCAATAAAAATCCCCACAACATACAACAGAGAGGAGAAAGCCGAAGACAGAGGAGAGCAGCACTTGTGGCAACAAAAAGCAAGAGAAGGAAAGAAAAAGAAGCATTAAATCCTGGCGATTGACAGCGAAACTTGAACTCATTCTAGTCGTCTCATGCATTGAGTGTCAAACAGAAGAGACAGAGAGAGACAGGGAGAAGGTGGGGGTGGGGGTGGGGGTGTGCTCTCGAACATGGAATACCCTTGAAAGCGAAAGGGAAAGACCCCTGGGAGAGAGGCATGGAATAGCCCCCGAAAGTATCTCATATCCAACCAATTTATGGAAAGGAGTGTTTGAAAAAAGGGAAAGCACTGTGTCCTCTGACCCCGAAAGGCCAGACCTAGAGGAACGAGCTTCGGGAACAGCAAGAACTCAACTTCAAAGGGATTTCCCCCTCAAAGTATCTGTAAAACAGAGAGAATTCCACCTTCAAAGTTTGATCTGTAGGATACAAATGATAGACGTAGTATCGGTAAAAGAAAAGGGTTTATTCTCCCTCAATATCCGTACAAATTGTAAGCGTATCAGCCCTCAAAGAAGGTATCTGTAAAATGCCAACGACAATCGCTCAAAGAAACTATCTGTGAGATGGAAAGAGCTCGGTTTTCATTCAATATTTGTATTTGTAATGCAGAAAAGGCATCCGCCCTCACAGCAAGTATCTGTAGATGGAAAAGGCATCACAAAAACAGAAAGAAGTCTCCCTTCTCCGTAAGAGCGACAGATAGAAGTCAAATCTTTGTATAAATAACACAATCAAAGGGCGGAGAGGGGAGGGTATCGGATCCCTTTCTCTCTATCGTAGTAGCTAATGCAATCTGCAGCATGGTGCATGCCACATGGCACATGGCACATGGCAGGATGGCAGGATGGCGATGTATAGTTTGTCAGTCAATTTGGGGCACAAGTCAGTGTGCAACCTGCAACAGTATCCACACATGCAGCAGCAGCAGCAGCAGAAGCATCTGCTGTGCTTCCGAATTGAATTATAAGCCGACAAGCGCGCCACACGGTGCACAGTGGAGGGGCGATGGGGGGGGAGGGTGCACATAGGTAGACGGATGTGTAATCCATGCCGAAAACTACAAATTGAGAACCAGAGCAAATGCTACCTGACGGTTGGAAGCATAGAGAGGGAGGCCGAAATAGAGATACGTGATAGAGAGTGCATCATCCAGCGATGGGGCAAGGATCCCGCATTGAATCGCCTGCCAAAAACTCTTGGCCATTCGTTTGTCTGTATGTGTGTGTGTGTGTGGGTGTGTTTGCTTTTCCGCTGGTTCGTGAAAATCTAGGTTGAGTGGGCGGTGGCAAAGTGATTGCGATTGTCATCAGTCAACGCTCTAAAAGCAATTGTCTACATTGTTTGGCTGCTTGTTTGGCCAAGAAGATGCACACTACACTCCTCCAATACACATATAGAACACTCATAGATACACCGCTAAACACACACACACACACACACACACACACACACACCAACACACAGAGATACTCGTACGAATACAAATGCTGCAGAGCATTGTCTTCGACTCCCGCAAGTCCACGCCTTTGTTTGCATGCCCCAAAGAAAGAGAAAGAGAGAAATGGCGGGGGGGGAGTCTCTCCATCAGTCAGTGGGTCAGTGGGTTTTTTCTGGCTTGTGGTTCCGTGATGATTGAAGCTGCATAAACATGACTGAAGGACTCACATTTGCCAGAAACTTTCGCGATGGTTTTCCAGCGAAACGTGGGAGTTCTGTCTTGAAATATCTATAGAGGAAATGGCTCTGGGGCAGACAACCTCCAGCTCATCTGTGAGACCCGCCACTGGCTCCTGTTTGGCATTTAAAGCATTTGCTCATCGGGCTTCATTAAAACGGGAACGGGCAGTCCTGGTATCCACTGATTCGGATTCAAGACCAGGACATCAGGGCAGCAAATGCAAAGCACAGCTGTGGTTGGCGACTGGGGGTGGGGGCAGCACTTAAGCCTAATTAAAATGTTGCCCCCTAATTAATTAAACAATTTCGGGGCCAAAAGGCCACAAAAACAGCAACAGAACAAACAAAAAAAAAAAAACAGAGCAGAGCAGAGCCTATAGAGGAAATCGCAGAGGCCTGCGTGTCATTATCAAAATTCTTGGCTCGATTTATGTTTTTCTCGGGGGGGGAGGGCCACAAAAAGATAGATAGAGGGACGGAGGCATGGATAGGGGGCCAAAGGAGAAAGGAGAAGATAGAAAGAGACACAGAAGAGAAAGAAAGAGACATAACTGCTGCCAAATATTTGGTAGTAGAAAAGCGCATTAAAACAAATTTATGTGAATGGCGATGGCCGGAACGTAAAAGAACAAGCGAAAAAAAGAACATATCCCCCTTGCCCTGCCCCTGCCCCTTTCCCCACAGTATGCCACGCCCACAAACATACTCTCGCCCTTCCTGTCCCGCTGCTTTTCACTCATTTTACTTTCACTTGCGAGAGAGTAAAAACCTCCAACATTTTTGTGGGGCTGCTATTTCGATGCATAATTTAAGGCGGAAGCAGAGTCCGAGAGGACGAGTCAGAGGTGGAGATGGAGATGGCGAAGGCGATGGAAATGGAGGAAACAGCAGTGCAAACAGGAAAAGCGGAAGAGCAGGAAGAGCAGGAAATTTAAATGCAAATTTAAAGCTGCCCAAGCACCCAAAAAAAAAAAAACTTGAAATTCCAATATTCTTCAATGTCAAATCGGGGATGTGACAGGCTGCTCCCCTGCAGGACATCTTGGCAGTCTGTGGGCGTGTCTCGATGTCCGATGTCCAATGTCCGATGTCAAAAATGCTGACCCTCATTAGTTCTGTGCCGCAAATAAATGTTGTTGGGCCTTCCCCTTGAACAACATGTGGCAGGCGGCCGAGGCACATAGGTTTTTTTTGCAGCTAATCATACGTACATATAGAAAATCGTTGGACAATTCTTGTGGGCAGCATTCAATGGGAAACGGAAATGCGAAAGCCAAAAAAAAAGAACCAAGACCCATCCCAAGCAAAGGACAAAACCCGAATGGCATTCACCAACCAACAAAAGCGGGGAATCGCCACTGCCGAGAGAGCACACACTTTCGTTCTTTCGTTCTTTCGTTCCTTCGTTCTTTCGTTCTTTCGTTCAGTTTCCCCTCTGCGCGCAGCTGCGGTGGGTTTCGGTGTGGTGAGATTTCCCCTCCGTTTTGGGACGAGCGTTTCCCTTTCAAATTGCAAGCGCAAACGCCTTAATTTATGCAAGTTATTATAAATTTACACGAAAAAACAACATTAAGAGAGGGGCTGGGGGCTAGGGGCCACAGCGGTGTGGCAAGTGGCATGGGGCACACCCCTCCATCTGATGTTGTGGCTGGCTGGCTGGCTGGCTGGCTGCCGCTCATAAAGGAAGCAATGCTTAAAATTTCCTTCTTTCTTTCGTGCATTTTTTGTGTTGTGTTGCGGTTTTGATTTTTACGATGCGCCGCCTGCGGAACGGAAGGAAATATAAAATTATAATAAATGCTGAAAATTTAAATGAAAACGAAAGCCTCGGCCTCGGCCACGGCCTCGCTCGCGAATCATTTGTAGAAATAACTACGATATAGTCGAGGTCCCTCAGGGCTGAAGGATATATTGTATCTAGAGGATCCAATGATTAGCGAAGGAACCCCAAAAACATTGAATTTAATGCACAAAAAATAAACCAATACAAATAAATTCAAATAAATAAATTGAGTTTTAAGCATCAACTGATTTCCTAGATGGACTTCATATCTGAATAATATTTGAAGAAATCTAGCCAAGAAATGCAGTTTCAATGTGAAAGATGGTGCTCCAAACATCAATAAATGTCCATCTTTTGTACACTCATTTTGAGTATCTATATCGCTCCACAGATCTGGCTGTCTGCAGATGCTGGATGCTGGATGGGGATGGAATTTTGTATTTTTAATTTAAAAATGCATGTGAAACATGGTTTCAATGAAACAAAGCCTCTAAAGACACACAAATTTATCGCCAAGTGATGCCAAGAAAATGATTCCAAAGTCGGTTATTGTTCGACTATCGTTTAAGCACTTAAACACGGCACAAAAATTGAGCCTGGCACAGGATAATCAAGGATAATTCAATGTTAAAATGTAGCCTTAATAAATCATTCGAATATTTTTAAAAGTTTTAATTCAAAACCAATTTTAAGGTCCTGATGAAACACCATTTCTGAAACCAGGCTTTAATTTTGGTTATATTTTTGCGAATAAAAAATTGAGTATTAATTTGGAATATTAGGAAAAACTACAAAGCGTAAATAAAAGTTTGTTTCATTGGAAAAATGCGTACAGTAAACGACGAAGGTTGCCCTTCAAGGGGGATCCCCCTCTACACCTCTTTGTATCTATTCCCTGTTCCCCTTTCAGAATCCTTCGTCAATTCCTTAATCAATTGCTCCATAAATTAAGTTTCATCAAACAATTAAAAGATAAGAAAAATATATCAATTGCCAAACGGAGAGCCACACCAAAGGCATGCTGCCCCAACCCTGGGGCTCTGTCGCCCTCTCCCCTGTCTCCCTGTCTCTCTCTTCTTCTCTTTCGATAAATTAGCCTTTGGCTTTTGCTCGATTTCAGGCGATTAAACTTTGATGGTCGCGGGAGGTGTGGGGGGGGGCCCTCAGCATTTAAAGCCCCAATCAAAGAGCGGGGGCGGGCGAAGGCAAACAATTAAAAAGCGTGATTCCTCATTGGCTTTTAATTGCGCCAGGACACGCGCAACACAGCACACAACAACAGTCGTCCACACATGCCACATGCCACATATGCCACATGTGTGTGTGTGGGGGCTGGCTAAAAGTTGAACTTCACTCAGGAAAGGAAAAAGCAATTGCAAAACTGCACTTGAAGCCGAAGCACGGACTTCACTTGACTCCAAATCCATGCCCCGTGCCCCCCCGTGCCCATCGAAACATTTTCTCTTGTCTCGTCTCAATCACTCTGTCAGTCAATCAATCAAACAAATTGCAGCACAACTTCTTCTTGCTTAACTATGCATATTGAATGCTGTCACAGAGACGTCGCTTCTGAGGGGGGGCTCTTGACGGGGGCTCTCGGCTCTTGGCTCCACGAACTGCATAATTTATGACGTTGTCTGTCAGGCAATTGCCTAAACCAACCCATTGATACCCTCGCCCTTGTGTGTGCAAGAGTTTTCCATTTGCAGCAAAGAAAAAAATGTAAAGAAAAGAAAAGAAAGGGAACAGAGAGCAGAGAGCAGAGAGAAGAGAGAGTTTTAGGGGCAATCATCAATTCAGAAAGTCTTTTGACTCTGTGCTAAACGAAGGAACAAGACTTGCGGTTAAGAGCGAGAGAGAGTGCGAGAGAGAGAGGGCAAAAACCAATTAAATTTTAACACAAGAATCGATCGGAGTCGACAACCGCAGGAGCGGATGGCTGGATGGAGGGGCCACGGCACGGGGATTCCCATTTAATGGAGGGAATGTATGGATAAAAGTGCAATGACTGCTTAAAGATGGGGGCATACCCTTGAGTAATGGCCCGATTCGACTTGAGATGCTTCTTTTTCATCGCACAAACCCATCGCATCTATTTAAACATTCAAATCACTTAATCGTCCATAATTAAGCTTCAAAGTTCTCTATTAAACATTCAAATCATTTAAAATTCCAAGCAATTGATTAACTAGGACACCAATCGCCTTTGATTTGTGCAACTAATACTCTAATTTCCAGGACACTGTTTTCCAATAAAGCCTATAAACCTACTTTCTTCAGTTCAACATCCAATTGGAACAACTATGTATTATGCTTTAGTTCGACTGTAATTTGTCCACTTAGACATTCAAATCACTCAACGATTAGCTGGCTGCCTTCAATCATCATTTCAATCAGCGCTAAGAAACACGTAGTCGACCCTAAAATAGACCTCCTTCTCCTCCTCCGTCCGCCTGCTCCTCTGAAAGGAGGTACAGTCCTCTCTCCTCGCTCCACTCCACTCCACAGAATAAAAGAAAATTTGCTTTCCTTTTGCTGTATTTTTTGTATTTTTGTGGCCTGTCATTAAGAAGAACTTTCATCATATGTTGTCGACAGTCGTCGTTGCCGTCGTCGTCGTCAAATTTTGTGTGGACAAGTTTTTGTGGGATTCGAGTGGCAGAGCTGGAAAAACTACAGGAAGGGGCAAAGAGGCAAGGGGGCAAGGGGTCTGTACCTACGCTCGAAAGAGGGCAAAGGGATCCAGAGCCCTGAGAGCGAAAGAAATTTGCACAATTAGCTTTTATGCGGTGGAGCATTGTGGTGATTAAATGAGCTGCAAACTGTGTCAAGTGTATGACGATGACGATGATGATGATGATGCCACACAGCGGCAGTGAAAGAAAAAGACATCACAGACAGAAAGATATAGAAATGGACATAAAAAAAAGGAGGCAGAGCGGTGGTGGGAGCGGGGAGAGTGGTAGATGAATGCCCCAATAACAAATTGATGTATTAATCAATCAGACAACAAACTGATGAAGAACTTCGATTCATTGCCAGAGAAAGAAAGAGAGAGAGAGAGAGAGAGAGAGAGAGGGGGACGGCCTTCTCTTATTCCTACTCCTGCAACAATTTTTCAAAATCCAACGGAAGCGCGACTAACGAGCGAGTGTACGAGGCATGCCTCATCTCCCCCTCCCGCCATGGATATATGTGTTACGCCTTCGAGTCTCCGAAGCTTCGAGGGCACACAACTTTTATGATGTGGCATAAAAACGGGCGAGAGTGCGCGCCTCCAAAGACAAAAAGCCATCATCAGCATCGGTCGCTAACAAGCAGCGGGCAGCAGGCAGCAGGCAGCAGTAACGTCTCATCTCGTCTCGTCTCGTCTCGCATCTAACATGCCCCTGCACACACGCACACACATTCTAGCGCGCCATGCCACATTCCTTGCCACAAACAAATGACCATGGTCAAATGTCCTCCCTCTCTGCCACACACACACACACGCACAGCAGAGGGAGAAGGCTAGGGCCCATCCCCCCGCTTAGGCATTATATTTTATCACATTTTGAGGCGTACTAAAACTTTAACAAGTTCCTGAAGTCGCCCAAACGCATTGAAAAGCCTTCATACATCAAAATTAAAGCCATTCCCAGCATTTGGAATCGTTTTGTTCGCCCTGAAATCGAGAGAAGAAACGTTTTGTTGACCAGTGAAGGCAGTGAATAAAAGCATTTTGCTTACAAGAAATCCACAGTTACAGCCACAGAAGTCCAAGGAGTGGGAGCAATCAGTGGCAGGAAGGAGCAGCAGCCACTCCAGAAATCGAGAGGCAAAGGACCTGCTGGCACTGGCACTGCCACTTCGCGGTACAGCCGCCGCGTCGCATCGCGTATACGTGTTAATAACGTAACGCCCGTCCGAGGAGACGTGCCATGGATTTCGAATTTGTCGTCCAAGGCAAGAAGCCGCCAAAAGGCCGTAGAGCCAGGCATTTAAGGTATTTTTATGTGAGATTTTATTAAAAAAAATTAGCATATTTTATGGCATTTTTCTTCAGTCCAGCCATGCCACAGAACACTGCCCCATGATGCCTCCGGCTGCGGCCGAAATCAGCTCAATATCTGGTTATAACATGGATGGTTATCGTTTTGGATTAGATGATGTCCAAGATTAGATTTGGAAGCGTTTTGGGACAGGGATTTGAGGGTCTGAATCGTACGGATTGTACGGATGGAAATCCTAGGGAAAATGTAAAATATATCATTTCTTTAGGAAGGCTATAGGTTTACATAGATGTAGGCTGTAGGAATCGTTAGATCCATCATTTAATTTGTTTTAATGATAGAACTAGGAGACTTGTGCATCAGGGCTATTCCCTATGAAATGTCACATAATTAAACGAACTCCGACTGCTGTTACCATAGGGTTGTTCCTTAAGTTCCTTATTTGTCTATTATTAAGTAGCTCTTGATTATCCCCATAACTGGTGCTAAGGTCGATTTTGGGCAACCATTCGTTTTCGAGATTTTTGCAAAAAACCAAGGCAGTCCCACGGGACAAAAATAGAAGTGGTTTTCGCGGCGAGGTTTTTAAACTCAGATTTCAGCGAAAGTTGAGGCAATATATTGATGCGATAAATTCTGGTAAATATTTTGCATTGATGTCCCTTTAAAATGGCCATAATTTTAAGCATGGTTTTTGTTAAATTTAATTTAAGCCTCTGTCGCATGGGACAGACATTTCCTGGCTTAATAAAGGTAACATATATACCGTTAACAAATATTGAACAAATTTTCTGGGATTTTTTTTAAATATTTCAATATGCTAGAGAGAATTTCGGGGAAAACTTTTATCAAGAATCATCTTTCGTTGAAAATAGTAAAGAAAAACAAGGCTATAAAAATACCAAAAAAAATGAACTTTTGCTAATTTTAATAGGTTTTCAGTTAAAAGTTAATGATATTATATATGAAATGGTTAAATTCGCTGTGTTTAAATATTTTTAGAAAATAATTTAGCTAAAATCGGGACAAAAGTATATGGAAATGTGTTTTAGTGACTGTCTAGTATTTTTTTTTTTTTTTGTATGTTTGTAGAGGGTTTTAAAAATATCTAGAATATGTAATTTTGTATCTTCAAATAGCATATCTAATATTTTGCTTATAGTTTCTACAATATCTAGTATTTTTCCTGGTATTTTAAGTATGTCTTGTATTTGTTCGGGGATTTTTCTTTATGGTATTTTGTAACTGTTTTGTGTATTCAAAAGACCTCTCCGAATTCCAGAGGACACTCTGCATCTCCGCCAACCGTCATGACAATTGGATATTACAAGAGATTTATACGAGTATGCTGCTCCTGTATGCACTTGAGCCCTGCACAGCACTGCACTCCTTTCCACACACATTACACTCGCATATCTCCATCTCTCAATTGTGGAGATTTCTATCGCGACAAATCCCTGTGTTAGCCTTCACTTTGCACTGCACTCCATCTTGCCAGCGAATCGCTGGCAATCCCTTAGTCCCTTGCAATCTCCTGCCGTGTCCACAGGGCTATCAGCATTCAGGCCAAGGGACGGTATGGGACGCGATGGGATGCGTTTAATATTTAATTTCAGAGAAAGAGTTTCACTACTTTTATTACCTTTGCAACGTTGACACGACGTTTAAATCCCACGCCATCTTCGCCAGCGACAGGTAACAGTGGTTCAGTGGCAGCGTTGGTGGGGCAACAGTAACGCTGGAAATAGGGGCACTCGAAGAGTTGCAGCAGCAGCAGCAGCAGCACTAGAGGCACTTTCCTAGAGGGACAGGCAGCAGTAGTAGAGGGTCACCAGAGAGACAGGGGAGAGAGAGAGGGCAGGGAGACCTGCCGCTCTACAATGGAGAAGTCGGGTCCACTCCACTGGCAATTTCGCATTTATTATCAAGTGGTTTCGAAATACATTACCAGCCAGAATCAGAGCCAATGCCAGTGCCAGTGCCAGTCCCAGTGCCAGTGCCAGAGAGTTTTTCCCCACAGATTTTCCCGCTGCCTTTCAAGCGTACAACGAACCTTTAAGTTCATCAATCAAAAGGGAAGCAAAGTCCCTTCCTTTCTTTTTTCGGTTAACTGCATTATAAGTGGGGGGGACTGCGGACTGCGGACTGTGGACTACGGACTGGACTGCTCAATCAATGACAACTTTTGCTGATTTTCTGGTTAAAAATTCTATTCAATCATTTATGTTAAATTTGATTAGAGGAAAGCAGTAACCCGAGACTGAGCACTGGACAATGGACACTGGAGACCCCAAACAAAACAAAACAAAACAAAAATCCTCTTTGGGGGGGGGGTGGGGGCTCGTCGATATATTGCTTCCGCCTTTGGACCCCACTCAACCGTCCCACGCCCTCGAATGCCCCGTCTCGCAGGAAGAAGTGTGTAATAAATTCGCTTATGGCTAACGCTGGCAGATTAAATGGCAGCTGATTTATAGGATCTTCCCATCCAGGACGCCCTCCCCCACCTTCCTCCCTCTGCACGCCTCTCCTCACCTTTCGTGGCACTAAGCTCAAACAATTTTGTCAAATTGACCAAAACTTAAGCTTATTTATTATGTTTGCGGCTTACACATTACACATTAAGTCCCTGGGTCTCCCAACTAAATTGGTTTCCACCCAGCAAAATTTGAATTTATTGCCTGCAAAGTCCACCGTCTATCTCTGAGATCCTGACGGATAATTCACTGGGCTTCCGTGAATCTCAGTCTCGTTCAGAGGAACAGCATTTAAAGTTATGGCCATGAAAAATTATCACGACGCACAAGCCACGGAACCACGAGACATAATCGGAAAAGCATAACTTTGGCGGCCACTTACTGGGGAAAAACTATTTATCCACTGACAAATGATGATGCTGCCACGAGTACGCTCTCCGCTCTCCGCTCTTCAGCTCCCCCTCTTCAAAGTTTTCTCTGGCTCCAGCGGCAGGCAGCAAAAGGCAAAACAGTTTGTGCAACTTTCCAAATGATGGCAAACACATTCCAACATTCAAAAAAAAAAAAAAGCAAGAGCCAAAAATAAAAATGGAAATGGAAAACGGAAAAGAAAGTAGCCATGAAAGGGGAGCGGAATTGGCTCGAAAAAGGGGGCAAAGTTAGGGCTTTAAAAGGGCTCTAAAAAGAAACCTATTTAAACCAAGTAAATACTAATAAATACTAAAGTAAATACAAAATAATACCAAAAATACTGAATAGATACTGTATTATACTGAATATTGAATACTAAATTACAACTAAAATAACTAAATAGTGCTAAATACTACTATATAAATACTAAATATATAGATAATACCAAGTAAATACAAAAAAATACAAAAAATACTAAATAGATACTGTATTATACTGCATATTGAATACTAAATTACAACCAAAATACTAAATACTTCCAGATAAATACTAAATATATAGATAATACCAAGTAAATACAAAATAATACAAAAAATACTATATAGATACTGTATTATAATGAATACTGAATACTAAATTACAACCTAAATTACTCAATACTACTAAATAAATACCAGATAAATTCTAAATATACAGATAATACCAAATAAATACAAAATAATACCAAAAATACTAAATAAATACTAAATTACAACCAAAATTTCTAAATGATACTCAATACTACTAAATAAATACTAAATACTACTAAACTAATACAAAATGTTGATCCCAACTTTTCTCCGGCATTTTTTTCTGCCTAAAAAGAGTTAAATTCTTGAAGTAGGAAGTCCCGCGGGAAATTTTACATTAATGGGCCCCCCTTTCGGGCTCTACCAACAGGTTCTATCCCCGTAGAACCTCCCCTGCCCTGTCGACTTATAGCCTCAATTTGGGGCTCAAATTAAAGCTAGAAACAAACAAAATCCTGCCATAATTTATGGGGCCTTCAAGTCACAGCTTGAAAACTTAAAGCACAAATTGAAGCAACAAAAATCCAAATTCTGGAACGAATTTATTTGATTTCTGTGTTATTTATGGACGTGTGTTTGGGCCGCCTTCTGGTAGCCCGAACCGCTCCTTTGCTGGGGGCCACTATCCAGAGGCATGACCGCCGAACGAACGCTGCTCCCCAGGATAACTATCCTGCAATCCCACAGTTTTTCTTTGCTCGAGTTTCAACTTTTGCTGCAATTACGCGTTCTGCAAGACAAAATCACTCAAACAAAATGCTGCGCGCGTGTGTTTCATTGAAATCATTTTCTTGGAGGTCGCCCAGCGATGGATGGGGCCTGCAAAAGTAATGCCAGGGTTGGGGGGGAATGCCAGAGCAGGAAGGAGCAGAAAATATACTCGTAGATAACTGTCTGTCCCTCTGGCTGGACCCAGAGAGAGAGAGAGAGCTACTTGAAAGTCAGTAAAAGTATGTACGCAAGTATTTTCCACAAACTGATTTAATTTTTTATGGGTGCGGCCCTCCCCCACTGCTTGAGAATTTATAAGCGAGTTCTTATACCCTTGCAGAAGGGTATGCTGCCACTGGAAGGATGCAGAGTACGATGCTCGCTGGGATATCTCTTCCCGAGAGTAGATGCATCTTCCAGAGTATCTTAAGCTTCGGTGTCTCCGAATCGGGCCGTTACTTCGTTGCTTTCTCCGTCTCACGCCCATTCCTGTTGCTGTTTACTATTTTTACGACCGCAACTGCAGTCCGAGGGAAGCTTCACTTCGAACTTTCTGCTTTCCTCTGCTGTTTGGCTCTGCAAATATTTTCTTTACCCCGTATGGACATGCATTTCTTGCAGTGTACATCTGGCGACAATTGTGGCATTTTGTTGAGCTCTTTTATGGTTTATTGGCCAACAGTCAGTGGCAGCAACGGCAGCAGAAAAAAACAATCGAGATGAAAAGAACAAACAGAAAGCTAATGTCATTCGATGGTCACTTTTGATCCCTCATTTTCGCAAGAGTTTTCGCTAGATTTTTCAGGGAGTGGAGTGGTGGGGAGTGGGCGGAGAGAACCAATCCCCGATCGATGGTTAAAGTGCCATCAAGATGGGAAATTTAAATACATTTTCTTGGCTCCATAACTTTGGCATTGACTTAGCAGGCAGTCGAGTGTTAAAGCCCTTTCCACCTGCTTGCTGCCTGCCTGCCTGCCTGCCACATGCTGCTGCCTGCCACTTGCCACTTGCCACCTGGTTGCTGCTTCTGTTGCATACCACCACCTGGTTCTGCCTTCTGCTTGCTGCCCTGCCACTGCGGTTGTCAATGCACAAGGAGCTGCTGCCTGCCGCTTGTGCTGCTGCTGCTGCTGCTGCAAAAACTTTCACAAAATGCATTTTGACTTGGCCCAAAAGTTTTCTGGCCTGCAGCAGGCACCATGCAGAGGCAGAGCGGAAAAGTTAATTCACCTGTGAGTCTTGACAAACTTTCCCACACATTCTGCTACACTCTCGCCGACACAGAGGGAACCCTGAACTCGGAGCCGAAACGAACCGAACCTCTGGACCCTGGACCCTGAACCCTCGACTCGACTCGACACTCGAAAATGCAACTGTGGAAATCAGCAAAGCGTTTAAAAACTGCAATAAAACCCATTTATTTACTTGTTACAATGTCCTTCAACTGACAGCAGCAACATCATCATCCCATACCCCGACCCAGACCCAGATCCATGGGGGCAGCATCGTAAAAAAACTATCAGCAAAAAGTGAAAGCTCAACTGGAAAAAAACTCTACCAGAAAGGGCGGGGGGCGGGGAGCGGGGAGCATACTTATGTATGCATGAAAACCTTGTCAACATCAAAAATTGTGACATTTGCAACCGTCGGGGGAGTGGCAGTGGCAGGGGGAAAGGAGGGGGAATTGTGTCAACTCTTTGATGAAAACTGCGGCAACCGGAGAGAGAAAGTGAGTGAAAGGAAGCCATTTTCATTGTCAAGTATTCAAAGGTGCAGCGATACATTTCAGAGATACATATCTACACATCTGTGCGGCATGCCTGAAGCACACTTTCCTGTGTCTTCGACGGAGAACAACAAATTATTTAAGTTTATTTCCTTTGAGGCGTAGAGCCCCGGTGGGGGACGCCAGGCGTGCCATCTACTCCATCTGGCAAATGGTTGGACGCTTACTGACGTCTCATTTTCTTTGAATTCCCTGAATTAAAGACCAATTTTCCATGGCATTCCAGAGTTGAAAGACTTGCAAGTCCATGAAGGTAATAAGATGCAAAGTAGTGAATATTTTCTTTCTAGTTGCAGCATTTTGCAACTTAAGGAAGGCCGTTATGGAGTACTCCTCGAGCTTTAGACTCTTTAAAGATGGAAACTCTTTGTACAGCATTTTAAAATACCCTTCTTTAAGATCTTTCCCATTGTCGTAACCACATATTGCCATTGGTTAATGGAATTTCCATGCCATTCCCTAAGAATATTTAAAATAAATTTTCCAAAGCTAGAAGAAAAAAAAATGCTGGAAACCTCGAACAGCAGGCAGACAGACGACTCTCGTTTCTTTTTTTTTTGCTTTGGCTAATTTGCAGTTTTTTTGCGGTTTCAGCATCTCAGATGGCCGCACGTAATCGAAGCCCCAAGTCAGCTGCCAGGCGCACCAATCAATCACTGGACAGACGCACATGGGGCCATGGGGCCACGAGGAGGAGTACGTACACTGCTGTTTTCGGTGGGGACTGGGATGGCATGGCAGTGTGATAAGTATGCTAAACAAAATGTTATGTGAGAGCTAAGCCCCCCACAGACGATGGCGATGGCGATGCCACAGGATGAGCCTTTGGCCGTGCCTCGCATGATAAATCGATGGATGGATGCGACTTTAAATGCTAGTTGGCTGTGTGGAGTTTATCCATAGCCAAATATAGATATAGATAAAGATAGATATCTGTGTGGGTGTGGGGGTGCGTGGGTGTGGGGGCAACACGTGCGTATGAGTAATTTATATTTGATTGTGGCATTTCCTTCATGTGTCCTGGTGGCTGCTGGCTGCTGGCTTCATAAACAAATCCAGAAGGAAATCCAAGGAGCAATGTCCTCCTGTGATGACATTCTTCTTGGCGGCCCGAAACTTTCTCCACAGCCACAGCCACAGCCAAAGCAGCGCCCCACTGGCCTTTTCAACTTGCATGAATTAGGCTCTGATTTGATTTGTCGACTCGACTGTCTCCTCTCGAACAATTCCCATTGAATGCTGTGTTAATTTTGCGTGGGTTTTACGTCTGTTTGATTAGTTAAATCAATTTTATGATTATGATTATGCACACACACACACACACACATGCACACACATTTGCAGGGAACAGCGACAGGCGATAACAAGCCATGTGGCAGGGCGGCAGGCGGCAGGCAGCATTCATTCCCAGTCATGCACACGGTTGATAAAAACTTTTATTTGCCCAACAAATGACAAAAAAAAAAGAGAAAAGAAACAAATAGTTGAGTGATTCGACCCGACCCCGGGGATACCCTGTAAAAAACCTTTCTTCTGACTAGAAGAAAAATTCCTGAAAATCTATGTGGACCAGGAAAGTATTTTCTTCATTTTTGACTGCAAATAATATGCGATTGGAGCGATATAATTATTTTTGAATACAGCAAATGTATACCGAATGCTCTAGCTGTTATATTCTTCAAGATCTGGGGGCTTAGATACACATTCTTCCCCTGTAAGGGCTTTCTACCGCATTTCCATGAATGCAAAATACCCTTAAATCCCCCTTCAAATGCCAGGGTGCCCTACAAGAGCTAGCGAAACAGGAAAAACAGGGGAAAACTTTTCGCATGAATTCGAAAATGTGTTTAACGCACAAGGACACACGAGAGGCACACACACACACACACCAGCAATAGAAATACGCCACTTGAATGCGACAACAGCCAGAAAAAGGTTTCAAGTGTAGATACAAAAAGTTATTAGCCAATTTGGCCATAGATAAACTTTATATCAAGCAAAAAGGAGGAAACAGAGACGAAGCTTTAAGATGATTCTGAGAGGAAAGAGAGCCCTGCGTTCCCTGACTCTCCCGCAGAGAACGAAGCTTTCCCTCGAACAATGAAGATTTTCTTCGACTCCCGAGAAAGGGAACCCCCTCTCTCTTAAGCCATCTCCGCCTCCCATTAAAACAGCCATAAAAGAGCAGTTTCAATCGCAGGCCAAAAACATTTGCCTAATGCAAACCTTCCATGCGAGTTCCATTTCCATTTTGAAATGCATAATTCTATTGCCTGTTACATGCAATTACACAGAGTAAAGCGGAAAATGCGGGGAAAATCGAGGCGTAGAGTGCCAGCCTTTGCCTAGGCAGGGGATTTGCATTTTCGAATTACAAGTATACTTGGGGTTTTTCCCACTTTTCCCACCGCTGCTACTGCGACTGCGACTGCGACTGCGAGAACTGCCTTTGGCCCACCGCCAAAGATCATCAAGATTGCCATCGCGAAGCGGAACCTTTGCCACATCGTCGTCGTCGCCGCCGTCGTCAAGGCGCCCCTAACCCCGCACATAGACAGAGGGGGCGGTGGAGAACGAAAAGAGAGCGAGTCCTTTGTGGGTTGCGAAAATCGTGGGCTTATGCATAGTCAATGCATGTCAAACGCAAGTTGGAAAACAACACCCAAACAAAAGCGAAACAAAGCCCAAACACTCGACCTGACCACAAACGCAACCCCCCCTGCGCCCCTGGCACTGCTCTGTCTCTGCTTGCAGGTAAAGTGCGTGCCAAAAATATATGCACAAGTCTCTAGTTTTTACTCGTTTGAGAGACACGCCCAAGAGGCAACGCTCAAGAGCCTGTTGGCAGGAGACGACGAAAAGTTGCCCCCATTTGAATGCAGTTTTTCGGTACCGAAAAAGGAAGGGACTCTCCCCTCAATCCTTGTGGCACCTACTGCCTAGAGGGGGCTTCTCCTGGTCGCCCCTCAGCCCTGGAGGGGGCTTCTCCTGGTCGCCCCTCAGCCCTGGAGGGGGCTTCTCCTGGTCGCCCCTCAGCCCTGGAGGAGGCTCCTCCTGGTCGCCCCTCAGCCCTGGAGGGGGCTTCTCCTGGTCCCCTCTCCACCCTTGTGACTCCTAGTGCCTTCTGTTGCATCCTGGTGGCTCCTGGTCACAAGGTCACACACACTCACTCACACACATTTCTGTTTATTGGGATTATGGTAAGTGTAAGGGTAAAGGTAGTGGCAGAAACGATCCCAGTTTAAAATGTTGTTCCAGAAGTGGTGTGTGGTGTGGTGTGGTGTGGTGCGGCCTTGCATCGTGTAATGGTCGAGAGTCTGAGTGCTTTTAGTGGCACAGAAAAATAGAGATAGAGCTAGAGATAGAGATAGAGAGAGAGAGGGGGCGTTGGGCGTTGGGCGTAGGGCGGAGGTGTGTGGAAAGGCACTACATGGAAAGTAACCAACAAAATTATGGCTCTTGTGGTCAAAAAACTGTTCTCCACTTGCAGGATTCAGGAAGGATTCAGGTGTGTCTGTGTCTGTGTGTGTGTTTACTGGTGTGTAAATGCCCAAAAGTGTACTCTCTCGCACTTTATTTATAATTCTATACTAAACCCATTCGGTATTCGGTATTCGGTATTTGGCATTCGGTAGTCGGTGTTTGCCATTCGTCCGTGCTCGTCCAAACATCGGCCCCAGCGCCGGCCCCGGCCCCGGTCCCGGCCGCAAACATTTATGGCCAACAAATGCCAGCTTTCATGTTAACCAAAAAGTGCGGACCAAAATCATTTTTTACACACCAATGAAGCCTGTAAATGTATCCTTTCCCCCAGACTGGCTTTGGATAATATCTGATAAAGTGCATTTTTGGGGGAATTTACGGGGGAACTTTATTTGGAAAAAGTTCGGCACAATTGAGATTACATTATTATTTTACAGAAATTTTTATTTATTTTTTAAAGAATTTTCAAGATTAAAGATTAAGAATGAATCTCTTAATCGACTGAATGGCAAATGCTTGGGAAATGTTTATCATTATTTAATATTATCTATTTGTCCGATTGGTATTTTCCCCTGAGATATAACCGATTTTGGCTATTGCTGCGTTTCTTGTAGGAGGGATTTTTTCAAAATTCTTGGAGAAATTTTGGAGAATCATCACTGAAGTCGAACCCCATATTGAACAGGGTATCTTCAGGGGCAGACACCACTTCTCCAATGCCTTTTCTGTTGAAAGAGTATCTGCCATTCGTTGTCCCCTCCCCGCCCTGTCAATTCAGCCCTGTGTGGCTTTTGCCATCTCAATAGCTTTTAGGTTGCATTGAAATTTTTATTTGGTCCCAGCGCATAGTTTCGCTTGCCATTTTGAATGCCATTTTGAATGCCAACTCTCATCCGACATTCTCCATCCTAGAAACCGAAAAACGTGCCAAAAAATAACAGAACAGAAAACGGGTTGCACGGAGGAGTGCGGGCATGTAAACCAAATAAAAAATAAAATAAAAAATATTAAAAAATCAATATACCGCGCCAGAAAGTAGGCAAAAGGCGGACAATGATGAAAGTGAAGCCCAGACCCCAGACCCAGACCCAGGCCTCTGCCGCAGGCGCAGCAAAAGCTAAACTTTTTTTTTTCAAACGTACGCGAGATAGTAGAGAAGTTGCTGCCCCTCTCCCCGTGCCGGAACCCCGTACCCCTGGAAGTAGTCCACCTTCAATGAGGAGGCGAATTGAAATTATGACTAAAGTTTTTGCATGCAAATATTTTGCGAATTTCCAACTTGATGGCAGGAGACAGGTCCACCAGCCAGCCATAGGCAGAGGCTTGTGGTTGGGGGTTTGGGGGGTTACCAGGTGAACAGTTGCCAACAAAAGTTTGAGCCGTTTATAGGCGGCCGGAGAGGCCGGCGGGGGGCTAGAGGGATATACGTACGTACGTATATCAAGCGACGAGTTTTATTTATTTTGCAAGTTACTTGGCGAAGTCGCAGCTGGGGTCACTCTCTCTCTCTCTGCAGATTTGTTTGTATGCCTGTGTCACGGATATCGGTGGGGGCTCGTTGCCGTTCCCGTTCCCGTTCCCGTTTACCCTCCAAACTTTGTGGAGCTTTTGATTTTATTAGAAATTGTCAGTGGAGCGACGTAAAGCGACGTGACCTCAAAGTCTGGGAGAACGGCCCCTCACCCCCCGCACACCCCCTGGAGCGACAGCAGCTGCCATGCACAGCGATACAAAGAAATATGTATTTCGCAATAGAACAAAGGAAAATGGCACAAGAAAACTTGAGGGAAAAGCCAATGAAACAATTGGGAGACAGGTACTAGGAAGCATTAGAGCCCCTCCCGTACTTGGGGATCAGTTCTATGGCAACATTTTAAACTGCAATTTCTATAGTTTGTCGAGAGCTATTCTTTACACTCGCTGTAGGGCTTCCTTTTCTGTAAATTAACTTCCATGCAAGACGATAATACCCCTGTGCCGTTGTGCCGGGGCACAATGAAAGGATATTCGAGCATATTCTGGAAATCTAGCAAACAAAACGTAAATTACAAACTGAGAGAATGTGCAATGAGATGAATTATGTGACATTGTTTGGGCCCTAATCCAATCACAAGACACAAATCACAAATCCTTCGCCCAATTAGATAACTTTTGTGTGCAACACACTCGGATCAGCACGGCCATCTTTGATGGGCATGGCACACTCACAATAATTACGGGCAAACGTAAGCCCCACCGGAACCCGAGTGAGAACCGTATCAGGGTGAAGAAGGCCCAGAGGGAGACCAGAACAGGCCGTAATCTTTGGGCCGAAATTATGCCTGGGCCCAGTGCCCCGGAACACAGTGTGCTGGCAAATTATCATTTGGACAAGATAAACCGACGTCAGGTGCGAAATGCTTACATCTGCATTAAGATGCACATTTACATTTTGCCATCCAGGATTCGGCAGGAGCAGCAGTAGGCTTTCAGATAGTGGTTCCTCCTCTCCTCCTGGGAGTGAAATTTGCATACCTTAAAAACTTGAAGCTGCCACAGCTCCCACACACAGAGGCAGAGACAGAGTCGGGTCGGTACATCCTTGCCCTCCGCCTGGGTGCAGTGTCATGCAATATTCACTTGAATGAATTACCTTTAATTGATGCAACATATCCAAAACAGATATATACTCGTATAAAGGAGCTCTGGCCCGAGCCAGAGCCAGAGCCAGAGGCAGGCTCCTTCTGGCCATAAATTGGCATTAAATATTGAGGGCTATTACCTAACTGAAAAGCCAGACAAACCGGCCAATGGCCATGCTAACTGGGCCATGAATGGGATTTCCTTCGTGTGTCGAGCATTTGTGTTCAACATTTGTTCTGCAATTCATTAGCAATCGAAAATATTTCAATAACAAATTGGCAAATGAAATCTGCATTTGCATCTGCATGCCCCCAGGCCCCAAGGTGCAACTGACAGAGAGGGAGACAAAGGGAGTCCCAAGCAGGACAGGTCAGGGCAGGGCCCACAACAGGTGCGTGTGTCAGAGCGGGACAGCCAACCATAGTTCGAAATTCGTCCAAGGTGTGTAAAGTCAAGGTGACGTTCTCCCCAAAGTCTGCTAGGTTGTATCAGTGCGACAGAGAGTGGCAGTACAAAGTTAGAGAGAGCGGACAAATAATAAAACACGAAATGCAGAGAAGCCTCTCCTTTACTTAAACACCTTGCTCGGATCTAACTCTCTCCGCCTCTCATTTGAACACTTTTGGATTCTCTTATGTGTGGGCCTTCATTATCTTCCTCTCTTCCAATTAAACAGACTGCGCAATTTGGAAACTCTCTTTCACCTAGCGCTCGCAAATTTTGCATTGCCTCTTCGTCTTTCACCGTCTTCCTCCTACGCTTCTCCTTCCCCTTCCACTCCACACTCATTCCCCCGCAAACAAGCTACTCATCTCCCAGCTTGCTCGCTCACACACACAGCAGAGCTGGAATGATCCGGAAAAAACCAGAACAAATAACTGTATCCTTCTGTTTACATTGGAATGTGCACAGCATTTGCCTAGTGTCTGAACGTCATAATTAAGTTATATTTGCACAGGAAAACCATTGCCAATGACAATATTGAAATAATCGAATTGTTTCTTAACATGCAATTGTTCATGCTGTCCGTACATACCTTGCAACTGAACAAACTTCGCGAGAAAAACCGTTTTCCCATTGCCTTGCCGCCGCTATGTCAATTCAACATTGCAATGGCCCGGCCCGGCCATAACCAAGGCAATCATAAAACCCGAGAAAAAAACCGAAAAACAATTGTACACAATGGCTGTGGCGGCAAAAGAAAGTCAGAGCCAGCAACAAGGAATGCCACTTAACCGCAATATTGCCAAGAAAGATACTTTACTCACTTATACACTGCAACTATGATTTTATTTTAATTCAATTTATTTTACCCGAAAAAAACGCGCGAGCTTAGAGTGAGATGCCGATAGGTACTGAGCTCAGCTGGCAACGCTCTGTTAAATAACAGAGTTAAACCACGATATCGATATCATGCTGAAATCGATCGCTTTCAATTTGAATTCAAATTCAAATGGTAACTTCTTGTTCCGTGGGGAAAAAAGAGCAAAATAAAAGGAATTTAATGAAATTTCTTGTGATCACTGATTCGTTTATTGGCCAGCAAGTGCATTGAATGTTCGATGCAATAAAAAAGTTGATTTTATATTCTTTGTTTTGTCTTCTGTTCCCTCTTTGGCCGCATCGACAGCTGCGACTTCCAGAACGACAACGCTGACAAGGAGGAGAACGAGTAGGATGGCAGCATGGACACAGACGCGGACATGGCCTGTCCATTGCTCTCGGCCACTTATCAACGCTGCTGCAATTGTTTTCTTGTAAAAGTCAATTTTTGAAGTGCAGCCACGGAAATCGGAAACGGCAGCAGAGACCCAGCGTTGCAGTTGACCTCATTTCAGATATCCCATTCCCCCCAAAGACCCAGCAGCAACTGGTTGGACTCCTGCACCTCGAACGGCTTCTGCTGGTCCTCCTGCTCCCCCACTCACCACTCCATGCTAAGCAGCCATTGATAAATGAGCCGCATTTAAGCATGGTCAGCAGCTGGCTGGAAAATATCAGGCAGCATGAGCAGGAGGCGGGGTCCTGGGGTCCTGGGGTCCGGCGCTAAATGAAATTCAAAGTCAATCCATTCAGGCGGAAGTAAATTATGTTTTCTTTGCTCACTTGGCAGCAGCACAGAAACACCAGCACCCAGCACCCAGCAACCAGAACCCAGCATGAGCAGAAGAAGGTTGAGGTGGAGGTGTGCCTGTGCCTGTGCTGGGTGCAAAGTGCATGAAACTGAAACGAATTGCAATCGAAAACGGAAACGGGGTCAATCGATATTGTCCATTTGGTGGCCGCCAGTTGGTAATGGCTGCCAAAGGTTAAATGCGGAATAGAACTCGCATACATATGTATATATGTACGCTTGCCTTCTTTGTTTCTTCGTGTTCGGTTCGACTTGGGCCACAAGTAATTTTCACAGTTGAGCAAACACTTGAGGAGAAGAACCAGCTGGCTGCCCTTGTACCATTTTGAATATGCAACTGTCGATTAACGGTCGGACAAGCGTTCGACGGGAAGGATCATCAAGGGACAGGGCTGCCAACTCGCCTAAGGAGCAACTATGTTAGTAAATCAACCAAAATCGACGTAAATCAGAAGTTAAATATTTCCTGTACTTTCCGGCTCCCTTTTGAATATTCAAATCTCGATCAATGCAGCAATCGATAGTATGGATCAAGGGACAGGACTGCCAACTCGTCTCTAATTGAGGGCCATAAAAAAAGGCCACCCCCATTTAAATGAAAGGAAATTTGACAAAAATCAACGGAAATCACAATTTGGGTAATTCCCATATTTTGCCAGGAACCAAACGGAAGTCGCAACGAATTAAGCCCCCAAGGTTAATCTGCCACTCAACAAAAGCAGCAGTAAAGCAACAAAAGCACAACAAGCAGTCAGAGGGGCGGCAGGGTGGCAGGATGGCAGGATGGTGGAACGATAAATTCTGTTTATAATCGAAGAAGAAACAGTCGTTGAGTGGGGGGGAGTTTCAGAAGCAATGAACAGTAAGCGGAAGTGACGCCCTCTGCATACTTTATGTGTTTCCCTCTCTCTCTCTCTCTGCCGCACACCTCCCCACCTCTCACTCTCTCCCTGTCTCACACACACTCTTTGGACATGTTCATGCATGCGTGTGGCTGTAATTTCGATTTAGATGCAAAGTGCCAAACGAATCGTGTTAGCCGAGATGTCAGCAGATAATAATCCTTTTCTGTTAACGCCTCCGCCTCTGCAAGTTATAAAATGTATGTGTGTGTGTGTGTGCGTTTGGGGGGGCGAAATCTACAATAAATAATGCAAATTTTTGTAAAATCAGGGATTATAAAGAATGCAAAAGACTATAGACAATGCGAATTCTGTCCAAGAAGGAATTTAAAATGGAAGAGTGCGATATTATTGGAAGGGGGAATTCATAGAAAGTAGATAACTCTTGATTACGATGCTTTATACGATTGGTAGGGCGGCAAGTGACGTTTTAAATATGGGAAAGGCATCAGAGAGCTCTTTGTGAATGAAGGGAACTCCTACTCCTGAAGGGAACCTATATATATTCTTTAGGCCCATAAATCGGATCTCTTATTGATCTTTAGCCTTTCTCTACAATCCCACAAAACATGAAACATACCGCTACCCAATCAATCAGTCTTTTAACAGACCAGACATGGCTATTCCTCTGTCCAAATGCTCCACAATTGTTCTATATCTCGCCTTGAATTGCTTGACAAAACTTTAACCCCATTCCTCAATTGGTAATACCCCTTAAGAGTCCGCCTTTGACCTTTCGCAATCCGGAACAATGGTTCCATTGAATTGAAGTGAGAATAAAAAGGAATTTAATTGCTGCATTTCCCGTGCCACCTTCCCCTCCGTATCAGACGTCTCCATCTGTCCTCGGAGTCGGTGCTACGGTGCTACGGCGCCTCAGTGCCTCGGTGCCTCCCTATGCTTCTCCGAGCTTTTGTTGCATGTTCTGTGCCCTGTTTTCCCTGTCCCTCATTTATGCTTTCGCCCAGCATTTCGCTCATACTCTTTGCACTGTTCTCCCTTTTCCCTGTTCGTTTTGTTTCATGCAAAACTGTGTCAAATTTAACGCCTTCGGTAATGAATTTGTAACAACATTTTATTGTTGTGCTTTTGCAACATGGAGACACACTGCAACAGCACCAGCAACAGCAACAGCACCAGCTGCAACGTGCCCTGGTCTCTGCCTCTTGCCACCCTTCCACCCGAGCCCCTTTGCTCACTCTGCTTAACCCGCATCGTCATCGCCCCTGTCCCTGTCCCTGCCCCTTTCTTGGCCCCCATTCTTCGTACCCTTAAGAGGGTATGCGATTTTCAACAGTTATGTGTGGGTATAAATTTTCTTACTGTCAAGATAATCCCACTAAATGCTGTAGAGTGTACTTAGATATGTTTTTACGTACTGTAGGAAAAACTGGCTTAAGTCGGACCACTATATCTGATAGCTGATCGGTCAAAGAAGAACTTTTTCCAAAGAACAAAATTGATTAAAATCAGAACACCATATCATATAGCTGTCATAGCAACAATCGGTCGAAAGAAGGATCTTTGTAGGATCTTTGTAGGATCTTTGTATTCCCTTAAACATGGGAGTAGTACAAAATCGGCTGACTAGATAATATATATAATCGATACCCCGAAAAAATAATATTTCCTAAAGAAAAAAAGTGTTTCTTCGGACCAACCCAATGTACCCCATGGGAAAAACGCACCTAAAAGGGTATCCAGTGCTTCGGCAGCCGAAGGTACCCATTCATTTCATGTTGTCTCTGTTTTTGTTATGCCACAATGAGAAGAAATAAAAACAAGAGGCTCACACACACATGAAAACAAAAGCACAAAAGTGTGTTAACAAGGCAACAAGAAGTGGCAGAAGAATGGGATGGAGAGGCAGAAGGAGCAGGCCAAAGGAGATGGAGAATAAGGACAGCCAAGGAGAGAGCAAAGGACACGGACACACGGCATGGAAGGGCTGGCTGCGAATGGATGTCTCCCGAGGAACAATGCGTTTTGCATTTTAGCAACAATTTGACACAAATTAAAATGTGCACAAAAAAGTAACAAGAAATAAAAAGAAAGAGAATGCCAAAGGGGAGGAGAAGCAGTGGCGAACGGGAGACAAGCAGTAATTGAAGAGGGGAAGCAGTAGATGGAAAAGGAAGTGTTTGGTAAAGGAAATTAGGATATGTGTGTGTGTGTGTGGGGGGGGGGGGCGCTCCAGAGGTTCCTTTTTGCACACCACACGCATATCCTGGCACATGCCTCGCATATTTTAGTCGGCTCCAACGGCTGGTAGTCTTCTGCTGCTGCCTCCACTGCCTCTCCCATGTGTCAAATATTTGTCGTTAGTGTGGGCCTGGTCCTGGCCCTTGGCTGTATCCATCCGTCCGTCTTCGTTGCTGGCCTCCCTCTGTCACTCCCGATCCTTGCCCCCATTCGTGGCCCCACCCATCCTCCATGGCCTGCTGCACACCTGAATGAGTCCCCTGGTGTCGTGGGCCTCGCGGCTGTCTGTCGTCTGTCGTGTGTCCTCTTCATTTGACTCTGTTTCCTCCAATGAAGTGGAAATATGTCAACAGGCAACGGAAGTTGGCTCTAGAAATAACAAACAGCAACAACAACAAAAACAACAAAATACAGTGCAAATTCAGTGAAAATGTTGGCAAATTTTCCTCTATTTCTATTTTTTTTTTTATATCATTTTTTCTTTTTCGTTTTTCAGCACATTTCACATACGCTCTGTTGGCCAGGGCATCAGGTATTATAGCAGTCAGGGGATGGGCGAGGGGGATGACTCCTATGACTGTTTTTCTACCTCTGTTTCTGCCACTGCCACTGCCTCTACTGTTGCTGCCTCTGGCTTCGGGCGAAATAAAACTAGTTGACACACTTAATAAAGGGATAAAGGGTATGCGGGCAAAGAGCTAAGGATACATGACAATCTGCATGGCATCTCTATGGAAGGGAGATGGTTGGATAGAGGCAGTGGGACCCAAAGGACAACTGAAATGGCTCTAAGCATCAATTATTTCTCATTTTGTGATGGTGTTTATATTACGAGGATTTGTTACAGAAATCACTTTAAGCCATCGTTTTGCATCATTATTGGATGCTCTATATACTCGTAAAATAAGTGAAATACAAAAGTTACTCATGTCATTTATTGGAAGAGTTAAGATCGTTCTCCTCCAGTAATTTGCCCTTTTAGAAGACCTCCCGCCGTCGAAAGTGCATCTCGAAGTCATTATATATGTACCTCTGAAAGTCTTTCATCACTTGCCCTTAATCCGTAATGTACTACATATATTCACGGGGTGATTCACGATAATGAGAGCGCGTCGAGGATTTCAGCAAGTTCGTGGCAATCGGAGCGGCAGTGGCAGTGCCAGTGCCAGTGCCAGAAGCGGAGGCCAGTTTCCTGATTGTTCCGATCCTGTCCGTACTCCTATCCGGAGGGGGTCCTGTTTTTGTTCCTTTTCCTGTTACTGTTGCAGATTGTTGCTGTTTTTCGTATCTTCCGACTGTTTCTGTGTCCGTGTCCGTGTCCGTGTCTGAGTCTCTGTTCTCGTTGTCGCACTTCCGTTGCGCGCTGTTTAACTTTTTGTGTGCAGTGACATGAGCGCACATAAATCCGACCCTCGAGGAGGTCCAGCTACGGCTCCAGGACCTCCTCTTCCTACTCCTCCTCCGAAGGATAGAGGATGGAGTGGCGTACAACTAGCGAAAGATTTGTTATACTTCTTCTGTGTTTGTGTGTGTGTTTGTGTGTTTGTGTGTGGTGTGCGTTACCCATCCTCGGCGCTGACCTTCTCGCTTGGTTATATTTCTGTTGGCATTTGGAATTTGCCATTTATCTTTGGCTTTATGCCAAAACAGAATTACCAAAAGGGAAATGCTTATTTGTTAAGGAGGGACAGAGAGAGAAAGGGAGAGACAGCGCTGCTGGGCTGCTGTGTGCCATAGATCCCTCATAGATATGTATTAGGATTCGGCGACCTGCAATAAAATGCGAGAGTTTATCACGGCCCATTTGGACAATTCGCTCGGCCAAATAATTCAGTACACTTCATTGGGCTTCTGGCCCTCTGCCCCACTCATTAGAACACACACACACACACAAACACACGCACAAATTTTCAATATGTTTACTTTTCTCCCCGGAAAAACAGCGGAAAATCGCATTAAAATTATAGAAATTATTGGGCGATCGGTGTCGCTGTTTTGACAGCCACAAAATGTAAAAACAATTGCATAATTTTATTTAATTAGCGGCCTGCCCATTCGGGGCAAACTCCAAAGCAAACAATATCCCATAATATATTTTAACAATTTTTGGAATGCCGTGGCACGAATGCTGGACGGGCGCTAAATTTTGGAAATAATTGCACACTAAATGAAATGGAAGCAGGGACGTGGAAAGAGCAGTTCGAATTGATGAGAAGGGATGGCCAGTGCCAATAGGAACTGCATTAAGGCAATATTTATTTAATCCAGCGATTGAAATGGTTCGTCTATCCACAGGATATCCCCACACAGTCCCCCAACTAAGCCAAAACAAAAAGCGAGTACTCTGTACTTTAATTATGGCCGTTGCTCACTTGCAACATTGAAACATGTACGCATTTGCACATTGTAGCCGCATTTCAAATTGCCAAATTGCTATTTCCATGGCGTGATTTGCCCTTTCATAGATAGATTTGATGATTTACAAAGTGCTGGTGCACTGGGAGAAAGAAAGCCTAGGATCATGGAGTAATCAAACCAACACTAGGGCGCAAGTCTCCTAAGCACTCGCTTCGTACTATTTATATTATATTTTATTAAAAGAAAACGTTTCCTTTGAAGTGTGCCTCGGTAAAAACGGTTTCCAACAAACCATTGCCTACTTTTTGGGGGGTAATACAATTTCCATTTGCAAAGATTTATACAGTTTTCATTAACTAAAGCGAATGCATCTTTTTTCCACCGATTATTCACAGATATTTTCCATTAACACTATAATAGTTAGCCTAACCCACTGACACAAATTAACGCCATTTGTGGGCCTGGCTTCTAATGAATTACACATGTAGCGCCTGGCATCCACAGCCAACAAACCCCCCGATACACAGACACTGCCTCTGGGCCATGAAATGATATGCGATTCCCGGGGCTAAGTCGGGGCTAATCCCTCTCCGAAAGGCAATAAAATATATATGTGTGCATTAAGAGTAGGAGTATATGTATTTGGGTTTATTTATGCCCAGCATATGCCAAATGCTATGACAATGTTTTTTGGCTAATTAGTGCTCATATCCCCACTCTATCTCCCCTTTTTGGGGAATATTTGTGTGTATTTTCCAATTTACAAAGCCAAAAAGATTGCCAAACCAAATGGGGAAAATGTGAAATGCAAGCGGGGAAAAGCCATGACATGAAAATCGATTTGAACCAGGCACCGAAAGCCCATTAACATTTGCACTGCTCCACCCCCCCACCCCCAAAAAAAGGGCCAAAACCATAATTATAAATGGGCGGGGGCCAGAGATCCCCATCTACACCGCTCCGGTCACACATGCAGCGATTTGTCTTTTGGGGAAATCCTCTAAGGCCATTGTCAAATGCTTTTGGCCCCTTATCGGCGACTGGAACGAGGGGACGACGAGCTTTAAGCCCGGCTCTAAAGTCGACTTGACTCGGAAATCTGTTATGGTTGTTGATGTTGGCAGTCCGCTTTCTCTTTCTCTTTCACTGGCTTCTCTGGTTGTTGGTATACCCTTTCAGGGGGTATGAGGATTTTTGTAGCGAATGCAAAGGCAGCATCTTCCGGGAGTGGCTTGCACTCTTTCTTTGGAAGATGCAGTCACCGGAGGGTGACTCTCTACTGCTGGCCAGTCTATTCCTCTAAGATCGAATCCTTAATCCCTTAAGGGTATACAAAGCTCCGCCTTGAAGGCTAATCCTACTTTCTGTTTCTTGTTCGTGTTGGCTAACAAATGGCTAGCAATGCGCACAATTGCAGGCAATTCATCTTGGGACACCATCTCGCAATTGTTCGCTCAATCGCGCGACAAAAAAAAAAAAACGCAGCAGCAGTGGCACGGGGCGCGGGGCACGCGGCACGGGCGCGGGGCAGACTAAGGGGCAGACGTCGCACCAAAGGATGAAGTCCTAGCAGAATCGTATTTATCGATTGAGCTTCATCAGCCGCCGCGTCGCACACACAGTTGAAGGTCCCTCAATTTTCTCTCATTCACTGTTCACAGCCCTCAGTCTCATTCATCTCCCTTTCTTTCTCTCTCTCTCTCCCTCTCCCTCTCTCTCTCTCTGTGGAAATTCTCAGCTTGCCGCAGTCGCGCAGCCATTGAGTTATGGCAAACATGCGGCATAAATTATGGCTCTGGCAAAGGGGCTGGGGACTGGGGGCTGGGCGGCTAGCGGCTCCTGAAGGCTGGCTATCACTGTAGGAGGTTAATTTTTTCAAATCATAACATTAAAAGCTCCACGAGATCTACCTTTACGTTACCAATAAAAATAAAGAAATACTTTTGTGTCCATACCATTCATTCAATCGCAGTCTTTGTTACCTTTCATCGTCAGCATTCAGTAGTGCTTTAGACCTGTTCAGGTTGCCTCATCTATTATTGCTGTGGTGTTACAGAAGCTCTCTGTGATCCTCTGACGGGCCATCACGTGAGAAGAACTTTGAACTTCGATGCCACAATAGATACTCCTGGCACACTCGCCCTTTAGTAAACTCTATATTTACCTCTATAAATCAAAGCTCTACCTTGAACTTCGTATCGATTGCTAACGCCCACAGAACTAATGCCCAGTGGACTAACGCCAACAACATCATCGACTCCTCCAAACTCCTCCAAACTCCTCCCAACTCAAAACTTCCTCTCGAAATTCATACAAGCGACTTCTTCAAGAAGCCAATCGAATGGAAAAAAGCCGAAAATACTCAGACTGCGAAGAAAAGGACAAAGGCTGTGCCTCTGAGGAAGTAATAGCGAAAGGGAAATAAGGACATAAGACCTTCCACCTAGTAAAAGAACTGACCGAAGCTGTTGCCGAAGACTTCAACAGTTCAAGATGGAAGACATCGTTCCATATCGTAGGCCCAAGACCGACTGCCGTACAACATATGACAAGGTGTCGGCAACAGTACGGATGTAAGTTCTTAGAAAGAAATCCTAACCCCGACGTGACCTGCAGCAATTACATGTCCTTTTTCGTAACACCAAGTGTATTCTTGATCCCTACTCGTCCAAATGTATTGGCCAGAAAGACACAATGGAGTATATGTGTGGCGGACGCCTTAGAAATATGAGAAGCGCAGAGACAGGCACATGGTACGGGATAGTAAGTCTTAAGAAAAACCTCTGCCACCCCTGCCCACAAGCCGGGGAGGTATACAGGAGAAAGAGCAATAGGAAGAGCAGCTGAAATAATAGCAGAAGGAGTAACAGCACCAGTAGCTGGAGGAAGAAGCCTCAGGTGAAGTGGCAGGAGCAACAGGAGAGCAGTAGAAGCAGGAAAAGGAGCAGAAGCACAGAACCATCAAGCAGAGCAGCTAAAGGAGAAGCTTACGGACAGAGTAGCAGAATGAAAAGCAGCAGAGCGAGGAGCACAAGGAGCGAGCATTTGGAATATCCGCAGTAAAAAGTCTATCCAGCAGAACAGCTGCCCAAGGAGGATGTTTGTATGTTTGATAACTGTCAGCTTCAGTCAGTGGATCAACTATTAAAAGTCTTAAATTGGGCAACTATAAAACCGCCTTCAAGTCCATCGGGCACGTATGTATTTCCGCGTCCGCCCTCATTAATGATTGATTTGTGCCCACATATTGTGCCTCGGGTATCGGGTATCCTTCACCTCTTAAATGCCTTTCTCTCTGGGGCATTTGGAAAACCCTTAACTGCCTCGTAAAGCACGAGCAGCCGGTCCACTGCCGTGTGTGCCACATGCCGTATGATTATTGCGTATACGCAACGGGGTCACTTTAATATGATGAATTATGCATGGTGCATGAGGGTGTATTCATAATCATTTCGGTGGCTAACCCTGCCTCTCCCCTCTTTGTCTCTCGTGCACGTGGAAAATCTGCGCTCATAAATGTTTAACGCACCTGCAGCGGCCCTGAAACAAGACAAAAACCCCAGAGCCAGACAGACAGACAGAGCCGTTGGGGCAGCTGTTTCATCCATATCACACATACGCCATGTGGCATACATAGCAATGATCCCCTTTTTTCTGGCCGGTTGCTGTCGATGGTGTTTATTTTTAGCCATTTCCTAAGAGAAGGCTCTTCCTCCAGGTACGAGACCACCATATTAGCCGCCAATCAATGGGTATAGTCCCCTTGGGGAAGGTCTCTTACCAACTTTGTATCGGGTGCTGCTTAACACCTTATCTCTCTCAGCTGCTCTGCCCCTTGGCCCTCTCTGTGACCCTCCCTCCCTGCTGCTGTGCTGCCTTAACCCACTATACTTGTGCTCTCCTTATTATAGTTTCATGTATTCAAAGCATAAATCACATGAGAACCCGTTGAGACACGTCGTCATCCATCCATTCCTTCCTTCATTCATTCGTCGGTTTGCCTCTTTCATTCATTCATTCACTCGTTCATTCGTTCGTTATTTATTCATAGCAAATGTTGCTACTCAATGTGACGCCACGCTCACTCTCCTCTTTAGGTGCTGATGGTTGCATGAAAATGTACAAAATGTTTTTGGGCTTAAATAAATACGAAACAAACCTCAGTGCAAAAACCGAAGCGTAAAGCCCTGGCCGCAGTAACAATGCGTCGCTTGTCGCTATTTTTGCCTCCTGCAGGCACTCCCGGTGCGCCCCTTGTTGCCACAAACAGCACCCTCTTCCCTCTACCCTCTACCCTCTCTCTCTCTCTCTCTTGCCATCATCTAACAAGCTTCCAAAGCCCCTCCATCCCACCACATCTTGTTGTTGTTTCTAGAGGTACGGGTACGGGTACGGGTACGGGTACGTGTGTGTTTAGCGTAGCGTAAAATAAATCATTTTGCTGCGGTAAACACACAAACACACAGAGAGAGAGAGAGAGAGATGGAGCGAATCATAGAGATTCTCGAAGAGAGCGACAGGGGTAGAGGGTTAGCGGGGGGGAGAGATTTTGCGATTGCATGCTACAAATTGCCAGCAGAAATCTCTCTTCTGTTCTACCCTGTTAAGCCCCCAAAAAATTAGTTGAATGAATAAAAATGAGTCATTTGTGCACAAGAGCCAAATTAAGCAGTGGAAATCAGTGGGAAAAACTTCACACAGGAGACTGGCAAATGGGTGTATCTGTGTGTGCGATAAGCCAGCTTAGCCAGGCTCTCAATTTCGACTGAAAAATGTGGCGGGAAAAGCTCAAGATTATATGGAAAATTAACTGAATAAAGATAAGCGGCAACATGAGGTTAACAAAAAATGTGCAGAGGAAACTCCACTTCTTTTCCTTTTTCTTTGGTGTCTGATGTGTGATGAAAATGAGCCAAAACTAGTGGCAGATGAAAGGTTTATTTGTGAAGTTTAAGAGCAAAAATAAAGTTGCCACAAAACTTTTGGCTAATTTCTGTGAAAGTCAGTTGAAATTTCTGTGTAAATTTTCAAGGGAATTTATAATAGAAAACTTTGAAGAGCTACTAAAAATATGCAAAACTTGTGGCAGATGGAAACTATACAAAAACTGAAAACTTTGAATATATTAAAACAGATGAAGATATGCTACGAGCATGGTTACAAACTTGTTTTGAAATCTCTGAAGCATACAAATACAGATAAATAGCTTTAAGGATCTGGAAGTATTCGGAATATCGGCATATTCAATATGTAAACTTTCTCAAATGTACAGAATAGAATACTTTATGGCTTAAAAGTGCGTAAGTGTATGTGTTTCAAGGGCTATTACAGATATACAAACAATAGTTAGCAAATGAATCTCTCTTCGCTTTATAGCCATTTTTAATTCACATATAATATACACTATTTTATCCGAAAAAACCCAAAACAAAACAGCTGCCGAGTCAAGCGGAAAGCCAGAAACAAACCAGCAAAACCCAAACCACAGAAAATAATTTATTCCAACTGAAAACACATCGACAATTAAACAGTATTTAAGCTACAAAAAAAGATAAAAAATACAAAAAATTGACAACAAAAACTACACCCGAAAATAAAGCAAATAAAGCACCTTCAATAAAGGAGTTTATAATCCACCAGAGAGTCGTTAAAAAAACAAAAATCTACCAAAAAACTGGGATACAATTACGAGAGAAATGTTAACTTTAAAATGAAAGAGAAATAGAATAAATAGTCGTAGAATTACTACTCGTTTGCCCTGCAGCCACATGGATGATGAAATTACTCCATTTGATGAGCGGGAAATTTATTCATGACATTCCCTAATTAACTTTTACGCATTCGGAGTGGACTGAATAGCGATACCAGCCGATCCATAGCCATGTGTTCCATGGACATGGCTCCTACCTGTGGAAGGACCTCGAATTGTGCGTAATTCAATTGCCCTAAGCCCCAAAGGGGACGGTGGAGGGGGCGGACTGGTTCCGGAATCAACTGACCGGAAGCACTAAAAGCTGCCTGGCTGCCTGCACAAATATAATTAAAATCGTCCTGCTCCTGCTCCAGCGCCAGCTCCATGCTCCAGGCACCAGGCACCATGCACCAGTGGAAAAAATATATAAATAAAAGCGTAGCACAAGAGTAAAACTTGTCATTTAATTTGCCTCGATGCTGGTCAAAGCGTAGCGATTTCTGAGGCAAATTGATGAAGGGTGACTAAAAGCGGGAGAAATTCAAGATGGAAACTGGAACTCAGGCGAATCCATGGGACACTTTCTCACGGCGTTGCCTTTGGCTTCAGCTTTGCCTTTGGCTTTGGCTCATTCGAGGGTCCTGAAAGTTTTTGGTTTCGATTCCTCTTCCTCCTGAGGGGCAGAAGTTTCCGCGAATTTTTCCTCTTTTCTAGTACTCCAATTGTGCACCCAATTTCTTGCTTTTTTCACCATTTTGATGCACCCTTTGCTCTACCTCCTCTAACCTTTTCTTTGCCTTTTTCGCCATCCTTTCCGGAATCCCTTCTTTGTATCTCCCGTTCCTCTGTGGCTGGCTCTCTGTCCCATTTTGTTGTTGCCAATTTCAAATAGTGCACGAATGTTGTGTTATTTCCGTCAAAAGAGTAATTAAACGTACAAAGCAAACGACATTTCAACACATTCCTGGGCTGGAGAGCGGGCAAATTGGAGCCAGCAGACAATAGCGAGGGTTGCCACAGAAATTTGATGGAAATTTATATATCATTTTACTCAGATCTCAGGGAGTCGTTGGATTAGACAAAATTATTCTTCTAAAGATACGTACGTTTCTCCAGACAAATTTTTGTTACGATTTAGTGATTAGTGTTCCTCTCTATCCTCTTCCCTTCCCCATTCAAGTGGAGTTCCTTCAAAACTCCTGAGCTGCACCTCGCTCTGACATACCGGCATTTGTCCGTTTGGCTTCATTGCCGGCTTCTTAGGGGCCCGGCGGTCATTGTGGCTCAGTCCGGCTCTCTGTGGCCTTCACACAAGACAGCAACAGCAGGCAAAAACGGGGTGGGGGGGGGAAATGAGGTGAAAAACGGGGTGGGTAGGGTCGGTGCTGTAAGTAGGGGTTGCGGTGGAAGGTGTGTGGAGGTAGAAGGTAAAAGGCAGGCAGCCAGAAGGCAGAAAGGTTGTCAGTAACCTCCTGAGCGCAAAACATTGTAAATAAAATGCAAGAGGATTCTGGTGAGGGGCGCAAAGGTGTGGCAGTAGAAGGGGGAGGAGGTACACTGCATCCGAGAGGCAGAGAGGATGTCCGAGAGTCGTGTGTCTGGCTTGCTGACCTGCGGCGCTTTTGTGTTAATTGCGGTTGCATTTAATTACAGTTCGTTGCAACGTGGCCCCCTCTCCCTTTCGCACACACACACACACACACACACACACACACACACACTCCCACTGTCTCACTGTTTCGTACCCCTCCGATTCCACATGCACATGCACATTCCCTTCTTGCACTTTCAGGACCTGTGCTAAGCTTTTAATTAAAATTAAAAATATTTGGTCTGCTTTGGTTGCTTGACTCTTGATTCTGGCCATGTTTGATATGTTGGCCATAAACCAACTGGCTACATTTCTGTGTGTTTGTGTGCGATTGCTTAAGATTATGTGTTTGTGTGTGTGCCACAATATTTACCCAAGAAAAACACAATCCAAGCCCGTACCCAAGGGCCGCCGGTTACACGGCTACCACAGCCACAACTCAATCAAATTTGTGTGTCCACCTTTATTTGTACACCGCAATGATCTCCAAAATGCTCACATAGGTGCCCACCACCCCACCAAAGACCCCAAAACATAGCAAAAGTATATTAATGATTAGCTTTATGCGTAGCGGGCCATAGCCATGCTCGTACTGGACGCAGATCTGCAGCAATGCCGGGAAGATGAGGCCCAGGAAGGAGAGGCAAAAGGAGCCCACCAGAGACAGGAAGACCGAAAGATCTGGGATGGCAACGGCACAGGCGACTGCAGGAGGGAGAACAGATATGTAGTTACCTCTAAAGAGAGCACCAGTCGAAAGAACTTACATGTCAGCAGCACAATGATAGCCCTGAAGATCAGTTCGTACAGTGAGTGCCTTTTGGTGTTCTTGATTCGCGTGCTCACGTACTTGCCCCACAGTATGTGGGCAGTGACATAGCCCTGCAGTGCATACGATATCCAAGTGGTAATAGCAAAGAAGATCTTCACCACCTGAGCGGGTCTGAGAATGCACACAGAAATACAGATAGAGCATAGATGACAACGAAGTAACAAAGAACACAGAAAACTCACATATCCGACTGTGGAATATTAAGGGTTATGCTACCGAGCGCCTCATCGCCATATTTCCAATATCCAAAGAATCCCAAGAGTACATACAGACCTAGGACAATAGACATGCCCCCATTCATGATGCCACAAGGCTTCACAAAGTCCCCAGGCGTGGCCATGTTCTCCTCAATTGCGAGAATCTATTGGAAGAAGAAAGCTATTGATAGAATATGAATATATATATAGTGTTGTAGATATAGAACCTACCACTCCCACAGCCTCCAGAGCGAACAACACAGTGCCGAAGAAGGTGGGAAGCTCCGTGTAGGACACAACGGCGTCACGTTCACTCAACGGTGGCAAATCCTCAAAGATGTAATACAAAATGATGCCGAAGCCTAATCAGATATAGAAAGGGATATATCGGAAGGGTAATTGGATGAGCAATTCCTTTGGAGACTCACCCACAAGCAGCAGCAAATTGGCAGCACTGGAGAAGGGAGCCAACACCTGCAGATTCTTGATGCTGTAGATCAACAGGAGGGGCACAATCAACAGGCACATATGAAGACGGACATCCCAAACCACGAGATACTCATCCACCAGCTGCTTAATGCTCTCGGCGATAAAGACCACATAGACACAACAGATGCCGAAGTGATAGAAGGCCAGAAAACCATCCACGAAGGGTCTGAAAGAAATCAACTTAGAGGTAAGGATTTCCTGAGCGAAGGATCACACTTACATGGCAATGGGAGCCAGACAACGAAGCCATGGTGGACCCTGTTTAAGACCCAAATTCATGGCCTCCGAGAAGCTGACGTACGGCACCTTCTGGCGCTTGCATAGGATATACATGCAGCTGATCTGCAGGGAAGTATATACAGATATTAGAAAAGTCTTACCTCCGCGAAGGGCTTACCCACCAAAATATGAAGACAATATAGCGCCAGAAGCCCAATGATCAAAGTGAGGATCGTTCCATTCAAATAACCCGCATGGGAAAAGGCACTGGGCATGGCCAGCACCCCAGTGCCCACAGAGGCCTTCAGGAAATGGGCAAAAGTCTGCCAGTTCCTAGGGAAAGATAATGGATTGACTAACCTCTGAAATATGCCATGAAAAACACTCTACTCACGTTGTGGGATTCTTCACATTCCGATTCAGATGCGGATCGTAATCATCGCTGCTGGTATTCGAGGGTTTTGTTGGCCCTGTTGATTCCCCGTTTGTTGTCGTGGGGTATATGATGGCCACAGTTTTTATGGTATCAGTCCTATCAAAAGAGCAATCAGAACTTGTTTGTGAAGCGATTTGATTGATTGATAAGTGTTTTGCAATCCCCACAATAACAATCGTCAATCAATAAACCGACATGAGAGGATTCTCCAGATAAAAAACTCCCCAAACCATTAAGAGATACAAACGAATTAACTGGGATTTTGATCGAGAGCAATGTCTTGTCATTTCAGTTAGCTAAGAGTTTATAATGATGAAGACTCACTGCATCCTGATAGATAGGGGCCCGAAGGCAGCGGACGAGTATTTGATAAAGCTACTATTTGAGCTGAGTCGTATAAATCTTTTATCACACGGCGATAAAACCTCTGAAAAGACAACAGGTACATATATGGTACAGTGCGATTGCGATTTCCTGTTTGGGAAAAGAGGGAGAGATCTTCTTCAAACGAGAACCGAGTGCTGGGCCGACCGGGCGGATACTAAATTTTGGATCCCCGTCGAAGCCGCTCAAGACCTCTCGTTCATGAGAAACATGTTGATAATCTTAAAAAGATAATTACGGCTATACGATAATAAGCAAGATCAGAAACGTTTAAGAACGGGTATATAGGGGAAGAGAACCAAAACGTAGCCAAAACGATATGGAATATACATATGCCAAAATACTATGTGCACTTTGTGTTAAAAGAATATTTGCGAGAACCAAAAATCAAACAAAAGTAAACCAGAATGAAAGCCTTAACCAGTTTTTGGCTCGCTTTGAACCCCCGCCAAAGTTCAACAATAATTAATTAACAAATACGTTTCTGCTTATTTTTATTTTGATTTTTCTGAGAGATCTTTGAAAAAAGCTTTAGCAGGGACAACCCCCATTAAGCTTTGGTCGTAGTCGGAGTTCAGGCCAATATCGTTACCATTTTCGCTGTTGCCAAATCAGCTGTTTTCTAGCTAGTCACAACCGCAGAAGAAAATTTGAGGTTGAGGAAAAAACAACTATTTATGAAAGAGGCTCAAGCTAAATGGCCCTGGTGATGGGGTCCACTATATTTCAAGGCATCAATAAGTCATATATGTATTTATGGGCTTTTTCGTTTTAATATAAAATAAAGATTCGTTTTTTTTTGAATCGTTGTATAAAAAAAAAGCTTTTATAAAATGCTTTTTTAACGGTATGTTCCGGTAATTTCTGAGACCTGTTATTTCCTCTAAAAGCTGGCAGCCCTTTTGTCAATTTCATCAATCTTTTTCAACGCACTCCAAAAATGCTTTTTAAGGTGCTGCGTTTTGATATTTTTAATGCTTTTCGGTATTTTTATAGAGGTCAAAATTGAACCGATGGTATATTTTGGTATATCGGTATATAATGGTATATTTTGTCAATTTCATCAATCAATTAAATTTCATTTTCAACGGTATATAGAAATCCAATAAATGCAATTATTTAAAATAGGCCAATCAAAGGGAAATAGATTCACCAATCGTATAAAATTATTTGGGCATTGCTAAATGTTCTATATAGCTGGTAATATTCGACGGAAGATCAAAATCGATTATTTATTGGTAATAACCGGTTTGCCGACAATGAGCCCTATTCCATACGCAAATGTTGCTAATTCCATGCACAATGTTTCAGGGCATACCCTGGGGAAAAGGATGTTATAGAATTGAGAATATGTTTGTCATCCCAGGCACCAATTGATGCAGAAACAATTTAGTCTCTGTTTTAAACCTATTTCAACGATATTTTTCAGCTCATCGTCTTTCTACAGAGACCAAGAATAGTTATAAGGTTATATATACATACAAGATAATAATCATAAGCATGAATATGTCTAAAAATATCAATTTGAGCAAATTTCTCTATTAATTACGTATTAAAAACAGTTTGAAAAACATTATCTTCATAATAAATTGACGAAATAGGGTATACAAAGGCCTGTACACGCATCATGACTTCAAATACCATCAACACTGCGACTGTTCTTTTTGTTGAACTATTTTGTTTAAGCCTTGTTTTAGTCAAAATACAATAAAAGCAAGGACTAAAAAGTAGCCAATCTTGTAGAAAACTTATTCATCAATGGTTCAAAATTATGTGGGCATGGCTGAAGGTTCTATCTGGCTAGTAATATTTCACGGAAGATCAAAATCGAGGAATATGTAAAATAGAACTTGAATTCGTCAGTATATTTACGGTATATTTTTAAAATGAGACTGTATATTTTGGTATATTTCTGAGGGTCGGACGGTATATTTTAACGATATATCCGCGGTTACACTGCTGGCGTGCGTGTGTGGTTCAGTGTTGCCGTTTTAGCCTATTTAAGGCTAGATCTAGCTTATTTGAAAACGGAAAAGCTTGGAAATTTATGAAAATGCTTATAGCCTTAAATCTAGCCTTTTTTAATTTCACTTTGTTTATGTTTGCCTTTTTATATCCTACATATATTTTTAGGCAAATCGAACAAAAAGGTATATTTGTTGTACATATTTTGGTGTATCATGGTATTTTAGAATTCATTTATGGTATATTTTCGTTGAAAAGTTTCGGTCACTACTACACAGAAACTTGGCGATCGTGTGAAATGTGTAAATTGTGTAAAATTGAGGTACAAGGATTTTATAAAGGAGCTTATTATCCAACTCATAGAAAGGTAAGCTTCAATAGGATTTGATATTAAAAATAAATAATAATCTGCTGTTTAATTTCAGACTTCCAGATAATTTTGAGACATTGGAAAACTGCAAGTTTTTGCAGCAGAAAATGTACTCGAACCTAATAAAATCCTAATGATCTCATTTCCATATTGGAACACTTCAACTATAGCAATAAAGATGGAATTCTTGCCCAATATGGCAACATTCACTTAGTCCCTTGGCAAAGTACAGATGACACTATAAAGCTTTGGTCAGAAGTACTGACTTATAAAGATGCTGGCAAAAACAAACCTTTTGAAGAAATCGCTTTATTTGCCATTGAAATTGTAAGTCTACCGTGGTCAAATGCTGCCATTGAACGTGTAATTTGTCAAATAAATATTGTTAAGACCAAGCTTAGGAACAAAATGAATGTTAAATCCTTAAACTCAATATTAAATATAAGGTTTGTTTTAGTAATATTTAATTTTTGATGAATACGACTATAATTCTTTTGAATTTTACAGATATGGATTGCACCGTCATGGCAAATGTTGCCACAACTACCAATTACCGGCGAAATATTTAAATTTAATACGTTCCAGCGATAAATATACCGATTCGAGTAATAGCGAGTTGGATAAAATAATAACACAATTAGAAATGTGTATATCTATGTGTTTTTTTAATTTTTAGCCTATTTTTTGGCCTGTTTTTTACAATTTTTAGCTTGTTCTAGCTTGTGTTTTTGTGAAATCTAGCTTATTTTGACGCTCAAAATCTGGCAGCACTGGTGTGGTTGTTGTTTGTCGTACCCAAACATCGATGACATCGATGTTAAAATCGATGTTTCTCCAGCTCTAGTGTGTGGTGTAAAAATTGCGGTCCCAACGAAAATTGAAAATAAGAAGATAAATTGTTATTTACAACGAAAACGAGGAAGTGGTGGCTTTAATTTTTTGCTAGTGTTTTTATGCTAAATAATTGCTATTCTGCGAAAGCCCTAACCAGATCAGAAGGTCGCCAGATCCCCTCACGTACACCCGTAACCAAAACAAATGTGAAAAGAACAGCAACAACAGCAACGAGCCGCCATTAACCGGTTTCAAAATTTTCCACAACAAATTAAGTTTTCCCTGTTTGCCTTTGCATAAATTTGCAGTGAAGTGCACATCCACAAGCACATCTATACAATATTTACGTATATGTGTTGTTTTGCGGTAATTACCATAAGGGCCTAAAAGCAAAAGACAAACAAAAATAAAGCCACTTGCAAAAATAACTGTGAAAAAGAGCTTTAGTGTCAGGCCACCGTACACACACACAGCCATGGGATACTCCATTAAGGTGAGTGAATAAGAGCAAGATGGGACTATCTCTATGAGAGTGAGGGGGAGAGGAGGCTGTCTGGCATATGTCTCGGATGGGACGTGGATGATCTTCATCTTCTTCATCTCTCAGAGTCAGAGTCAGTCGTGCAAACGTGTTTTCCTACTTTTTTAGTTTTAAAGAAAGGGAGGGGTATAGAGTAAAAGCTATTCCGTTTGTAATTACGCCTAAATTGAATCTGAAACTGAACCCAAAACCCCATTAAAAGCCCCAGACAAAACCGAAAATAAAAAGCAATCTCAGTTAATTACACTCCTATGCTCGTATTCCCGTACTAAACCAACTGTGACTCCCAACAAAAATAACTATCATAATACTAGACAAAGGTATAATATATGTATAGTGTACCGCCGTAGATTATCAAATGTGGATTGATTGAGTGCCACCGACACCGACTGGCCTTGTTTGTTTTTTCATTTCCATTTCCATTTGGCTTATCTGTCATTACAGTCTTTTCTGTCTATCGGCTAAAAGGCTTTACATTCATGTTGATAGAAAAGGTGTCCTTACATTGTATGTATCTCAAGTGTAAGTTCACCTTAACAGGTGTAATCAAATCAATAGAACTACCGTTTGCTCTGGGCCTCTCTCTCTATCTCCCTGAAGTGGGTCTCTATCATGCCGCCCATATGCTACCCATCCATTGCTTTCTATCTCCACATTTGATTCCCACAACACACGAATACTTTTTTTGCGTTGCACTTGAGAAAACCTTAATTATATTTTAGTTTTTTTTAGTTTTTGATTAGATCATTTTATTCCACCAAGATGGAGAGAGGATGATTGGATTAAGGCTATAAAGTTGCAAATTTGCATGTAGATTGAGGGTAATTAGTCTCTATTAACAAATATTTGTGGGTACTAAGGTGGAATTTTAGTTACTCTTTAATTGAGTATTTTCCACTAGTTCTTATCGATGTTAAAGATGGTTTAAAGACGAATAAAGCTGTATTGAAAGGAAAACCATCTCAATTCCTGTAATTTCAGTCCGATATGGGACATTTTCGCATAGGAACCCACCCATATTTGTAGCTACAATAAATCTGTGTTCCCAAAAGCAAGACGCCCCTTCTATGTATCTGGAGAACCAGTTTCTATCCCCTAAAACTTTCCCTCAACCAAAGATCAACGTACTATGCCTTAAAAATCTAGCTATACTTGAAATACTTCTAAGGAACTGTTTGCTATCCCGGTAATCCATTCATTGTTATTCCTATAGATCAGTTCGCTCGCTTACAAGACTATTTATTCATTCCAGACGTTTAATCTTAAATCTGATTAAATTCCAGTTTCATTTTCCTATCAAACACATCGGATTCCATGCCAAAGCCTCCACTCCCCATGCCCGTACGTGTATATAGTGTATGTTATTCTTTAGATCAATTTGTATTATTTTTATTACGATCAAATCGCATTTGGCACGCAAACCAGTTAGCTCCCTCCAGCGCCTCCTACTCCTCCTCATTGCTTATGCAACCCATAATTTATTAGTTCCACAAAAGGCGGCAGTGAGACAGAGAGAACATTGTAATTGCATGGGCAATTTACAATTTTCTGCTGTCCCCGTAGTGGGGTCTTAATTGCACGTTAATAGGCGTATCTTCTGGTGCTGCCTGGCCTGTCGGGGCAGAGATAAGTAAGTACTGAACTGGTGGGTCTTGGCAGCCGTCGTCGTCTATAGCCGTCTGTAACGATAACCGCCGAACACAGACTGCCGAACACACAGACCGCCAAAGGCCACTGATAAGACGCATACGATTATAAGGGTGTTCTGGCTGTATTCCGATTTCGGTTTTAATGCGTTCTGTTTAGTACAGCAGAAAGCATGCTGGTGGTAAGAGCAACCGATGAATAGAGTCACACTCCAGAGATCGAGCCGTGGAGCACCCACACACCTTTGTGTGGTTCACAAACCTTGTCAAAGCTCCCTCTCTCTCTCTCTCTCTCTCTCTGTCTTATCAGAATTGATTTACGGAATCTATTCGAAGGTTTATTTTTTTCCATTATTTTTGGTAGTGTGTGCCAGATAACATTTAATTAACAACGAAAACATTGAAATACGGCGTGCAATGATGAAAACGAACTCTTTCATTGTCGCTCTTCCACAACGAAATTGGCCTAAACCTACTCTTAAAAGTTTGTTTTGATCTGTTGTGGGCGACATGTTCTTAGCATAGCATTCAAAAATACATAGTTACCCAAAAGGCAATCAACTTTCATGTTAGAGGAGTTTCAAAAAACTGAATTGCTAATTTTTATTGTTCTGACAAATATATTCGCCTCGAGACTGGGATCACGCCTGAATGTGTTTGGTTTTTTGGCTCTCTTAATTTCCTCTCTTATCCAGCTCTCTTATCTTTTGCAGAATAGCGAAACCGGAGAGTTGGAGTACTTCTACACGGACTCGTCCCGTGTCACACAGCCCGCCTACGATGGAGAGACCGGAGAGCCCGTCCACGGCCAAATGAAAGTGCGCTATCGCAAGCATCACAATTTCCATGTTCCGAAGCACTGCCTCCGTGGCACCCTGTGCGACGAGTTGGACGACCTAATGACGAACAAATATCAGGGGGATCTGGACATAACCGTGCAGCATGGTGCTCGCAAGGAGCCGAAGAAAACGACACCTGGCTATGAGCGCGAGGACTACTGTCACATGGATGGTGTGAGCAGTGTATGTAGAAAAGATTCCTCTTTGTTGTTCCTTCCACTAATGGCATTTCCTTTTGCAGAATATCATCTTGGGTTACGAACGCCAGCATTATCTGCTCTTCCTGGTCCCGACACTTTTCTGCTACAACTTCTTCATTGGCGCCCTGATGGCATTGATTGAGATTTTCCTGCACATGATGTCGCACCACAAGAACGGCTTGACCATGCAGAAGACGCTGTACTTCCGCAGCCCCTTGCATGTGCTCTCCTCGCAGTTCTGCGCCATCTGTCGCACCGAGTCCGACAGCAAGTACAATCGCATCTTCGATATTCTGAACAAACAAATGCGCACCGCCCATCGCTCGGCCACACTCAAGAACATGGCCAAGGCCATGGGATAGTGCTCGAAGAGACACACTATTACACGGCATCGAAAAACTATATTTAATAACAGAAACGTTTATGTCACACGATCAACACAAAATAAATGCACTAAAATATCACTCAAGTACCTCAACCACTCGCCTTTAAAGCATTTCTTAAACCGGAATCTGTCCCATCGTCTTGACATTGGGCGAAACAGTAAACTTGGCCCCAGTGCAGGCGGTGATATCATCGACGGTATAGCCCTCGGCCACCTCGATCAGGGTGATACCTACGCCCTTTTCCACCTGGAAAACGGCCTTCTCTGAAATGATCAGATCAATGACACCCTTGCCGGTCAAAGGCAGTGAGCAGGTGTCCAAGATCTTGGGCGAACCATCGCGGGCATTGTGCTCCATCGTGATGATTACCTTGGTGCCGGGAGCAGCTACCAAGTCCATGGCGCCACCCATTCCCTTGACCAGTTTGCCCTGAAAAAATAAATTTTTGAGTAACAATGACCTGTGGGAATAATCGTTTGCTTACAGGAATCATCCAGTTGGCCAGATCACCCGTGGCGGAGACCTCCATCGCACCCAGAATGGTTATATCCACATGACCGCCACGAATCATGGCAAAGCTGTCATCGGAACCGAAGTAAGAAGCGCCGGGAACCACAGTAACGCTCTCCTTTCCGGCATTAATCAAATCGGGATCCACTTTGTCCTTGGTGGGGAATGGACCCAGGCCCAGAATGCCATTCTCTGACTGCAGCAGCACGTTCATGCCCTTGGGTATGTAGTTGGAGGAGAGGACGGGCATGCCAATCCCCAGATTCGCGTACATGCCATCACGGAACTCCAGGGCCACACGACGAGCGATGCGCTCGCGCAGTGCCTGTCCGGGACTGGCGGGAGCAGCGGGTTTGCTGGGATCCTGTGGCTCAGTGATTCTCAGGCGCTCCACGCGCTTGTTGTAGTCGGTGCCCTTGAAGATTCGTTTTACATAGATGCCGGGTATATGGATCTCATCGGGCGAGAGAGCTCCCACGGGCACCAGCTCCTCTACCTCGGCCACAGTTATCTTTGCGGCACGGCACATCGGTGCATTGAAGTTCCTGGCAGCCTTATTGAACACCAGATTGCCCAGGGGATCCGCCTTCTGGGCCTTGACAAAGGCAAAGTCAGCAAAGATCGACTCCTCCATGACGTAGTTGCGTCCGTTGAATTCCTTCACGGGTTTCGCTTTACTAGCAATCTCCATCTTGCCATCTTTCGAATACTTGACGGGTGCACCGCCCTCCTGCACCAAAGTGGCATAGCCAGTGGGCGTGTAGAAGGCGGGAATGCCAGCACCACCCGCACGGATCTTCTCCGCTAACGTGCCCTGTGGCGTCAGCTCCATGGCCAGTTCACCGGCCAGATATTGACGCACCAGCTCCGTATTCTCGCCCACATACGAGCCGATCAGTTTACTCAGCTGCTTCTGCTTGATCAGGACACCCAGACCGCAGTCATCAACACCTGAAAGGGAGACGGGATAGATATAAGAGAGATATATTACAGGTTGAAGCATCACCTACCTCCATTGTTGGACACTGCGGTGATGTTCTTGACGCCTTTCTGCTTCAGAGCAGCAATCATCTTCTCTGGAATGCCGCAGATGCCAAAGCCACCGAACAGAATCTTGGCTCCATCCTGGACATCCGCCACTGCATCGATGGCCGACTCGTAGATCTTGCCATTGGGCTTCTTTCCCGATGTGGAGTAGCACGCAATAAGCTGAAACGTACAGATCGTAGGGGAATGTTAGCAGGGGATCTGGATCTGGGGTCCATTAGCATAGTGGTTGGTTTGCTTATGATTAGATGTCGTGTGGTGCGTGCGTGTGTGTGTGTGCCTTGTTTGTGCAAAATGTTACGCAAGTTTACCTATTTATAGTATTAAATACATGATTCCAGGGGGTCGTCGGGGGCCGCGTGCCATCAAGTGGGCTGATCGCGTGGGTCTATCAAAATAATGCTTATCAGGGGCAGGCCTCTTAAATCAAAATACAGTGAAAATTGCTATTGCGAACAGTCTTTATAGCAGTACCGGGACCCATAGCTGGACAAGTTTCATAATTATTCAATAAAAAAAGTAATTTTTGTAGACTGATGATTCTAGAACTGCAAAAACACACTGTCTGTCCATAGGATACTTTACTGTACCTTCAGATGTCTGGGTTCTACATAATTGTTTTTGAGATTTAGAATTGTGCACCTGTTGCTTTTGTTTCTTTTTGAGTTGGAAACAGGTTTTCACCTGTTCATCACATGATTGTTGGCATAATTGCTCTTTATAGCGGCGGCATAAAGATAAATGCCTTTATTTCAATCTAGATTATCTGTTTTCCAGTAGTAACACTATTCCTTGAACTAGAGAGGGTGGGGTGTGGGTGGCTGTGGCTGTGGCTGCTTACCTTGAAAGTGCCAGCATATTTGGCGCTCAAATTTCGGTTAACAACTAGTCTACAAAGCATTTTGTACTTAATTTATGTTAAAATATAAAACAAACAGATTAAAATATAATATAAAAAAAACAGCGCGGAAAGAACGAACGAAAACACTTTGGACTTATCGATAAAATATATCGAATTTCTACACGTTTCTACACATTTGCTACCTAAAGGAAAGAAAAAGAGGGTTTGGCGACAGACTGAACGGCCCTGCCATGCAACGCATGCCAGGTAAAATCCACCCCGTTTGCTCAATATACCTTGATGTCAAAAAGCTGATTTTGTCTTCAAGGTATATTGTCTTCACACGCGAGGTGAGGTTCGTACGACTCTTGCAATTTGCCGGGGCTATTTTTGCCTGTTGTCCATACCACTTTCTTTAGAACTTAGCCCTCTTAGCCCCCCTCAATTTAAACAGGTGAACAACTTGAGTAAAACCGCGAAAATAATAATGTTTTTATGCTCTTCTTGTAGATCCTTCCTCTCCTTCCTCTTTATTTACAAAAAAAAACAACAAAAGAAAGGAAATCATATTTCCGATTTTGATATTTGACCCTCAGCCCTGAACATATGATTTTATCCGATTGATGAATCAATTTTCAACAACATTGGGTAATTTCAGTGGCTCCTTTTTATTTGATTGTCCTCTATGTATTGCATATTTTATCTGCACCAACGAAATTTCAAGTATTCATTTAAAGAGTACTTTCAACGATACCATCGATGCCAGCAGTTAGTTAACAGTAGAGAACCCTGCAAACACGAAGAAGCAGAAAACAGGAAAAGGCAAAAGGGGACTTCCCACTACCTGACATTTGTCACCCACACGCGTAAAATCAGTTGAACAACTCTCTGCCCCTAAAATTTCAAGTACAAAGGACAGCAAAGAGTACTTGGAATGTCATGATTCAGTATTAATTCTTTGAAATGTCCAACTAAAGTGTCGCCCTTCTAATACTCATCCACAATATCTTATCGTATCAATTCTTTTACGTTTATTGATATATCATATTATCGTTTGAAATCACATCTGCTTCCTTAGCAGTAACCTAATTCTACTCATAAAGTAGAGGATAAAGTAAAGTACATTATGCTACATTTTCATATTATTTATTTTTGTATACCCAGGGCGCAAACAGCCAGAATAATCAATGTTCGAGTCGATATATGTATGTAGATATGTACATATGTGTGTGTGTATGTCGGTTCAGAGACTATAAGAGCCTATAAGTCATGTCTACCGGATTGCCGACTCTGATTCAAATGGGATCATTTTTATAGCCAGAAAGAACACATGAATTACTCATTCTCTCCCTCTCTCTCTTTCTCACACACACTTCCCGTTTAGTGGGCAGTGTCTGGTGGGGGGATATATAACGGCTAGCGTTGGTCCATCCAGAAATGGATGGGTGGTCACCACCTATGGGAACATAAAGGCTTTTAGGGCGAGCAGCGGAGTATCCAAGTGCTGAATTATACATACATATCCAAATGCAGATACAGATATGTAACTGCACGCATCAGCATAAAAGGGTGCCATGAATACGCATTTGTACGCGGGATCACTGGAGTGTCCGGATGATCGTGGCACATACTGCAGAGTTTGCAGTTTATGGGATCGTTATAGTGACTCCTTCTAATGGTTTGTTGCTGTATACAATGCTTTATGTGTGGAGTTTGTCTGCACTTACATATTCTGCTATTTGTTCTAAAGTATTTTTAAGTTACTCAAATACTGTCGTTGAGCCCCACGTTTAATGACTTCTCCTGTTTAACTATTTCGAACACCAAGAATATCCTATATGACATTTTGTTACAAACATCTCATCAATTTTATAAGATCTCCTTTCTCAAGGGTATTTCACTTTTAACATTAACATGCTCTGCTAATTGTTAACTAACAGCTGGCATCGATGGTATCCCTACCTTATTCTATTATTTGTAATGAAATCAAGGAAAGAAACGACATATTCAAGATTAACAGTAGATATTTCAATTAAAAAAATTGCTTGGCCACCTCCGTTCGGGGCACAATTCGGGGTATAATTCCACCGTAACTCATTCCATATATAATTCAATTTGTTCAGCTGTATACCCTCATTATTTTAAAGAGTATCGATAGCATCGATGCCAGCTGTTAGTTAACAGTGAGAGCTGAGAACATTAATTTCAAAAGGGGACTTTCCGGCATATTTCATTCGGTTTCCAGCCTTTTGTGCGAGCAGTCGATGTGACTTGTGACTTGCTTCTTGCATCTGTTCTCCGACGTTAAATCTATAATTAAACATGAGTTTTCACCAAGAACTGCACCGTATTTTGCAAAAATTGCTTGATGACGAGGGTCAGCGTTCCAACTACACAGAGGATGCTGTAGAAATCCAAAACCATGTGATTGAGAAACTAAAGTTGGCAGACGATAATTTCCGCAGTGCATTTGATGGCCTAAGTCTTGGAGGTAGGTTATGGGGCTAGCGGAAACCTTATGGTTTTGTAAGCCAAATGAGTAATCGTTGTTTTCTTTTAGGAAGCTACTTGGATAGGGTGAAATTGAATACTCCTGATGAATTCGATTTGCATATGAAGCTGAAATTTCCATTCCCAATCACCCCGAGAAGTGACGAGAAGGGGTTCGTGTTCTTGTATGCAAATCGCCACAATCATCCTATCGTAGCCGATAATTACATAAATCGAACGAATCTTCAAGATTGGTTACGCGCTGCTTTCGATAAGGTGTTCAAAAAAAATGTAACTGTTCATTGCAAGACTGGAGAGAAATATGACGTAATATACACGGCCAAGGGCTACGGATGTGCCCACACCATTGAAGCTGAGGGGAAGAATCGTTCCATATCGTTTGATATTGTGCCAGCATTCGAGTTCGCTTGGGCTCAGTGGCCGCTTGCAAAACCACGCATTTACAACAGCCGTAAGCTAAAGTTACGTAAGTTCCCATGGTTTGCTATACCGCAGCATAAGCAGAGGTCAAGGGACGAGCGAATCTTTATGGTATGTGCCCCGCATTGGGAACGCGAGGTAACGCAGAATTTGCTTAACTTCAAAAATGTGTTGCGCCTGATGAAGGGATTGCGCGACGCTTACGGAAAACATTTTCCCCATCTAACAAGCTACATGCTGAAAACTGTCTTGCTGCATCAACTGGGAAATGTTAACTGGACAATGGATTTGCCAAAACTCTTTATTAGGATGTGGAAATGTTTGGTAGATTGTCTAAATAATGGAAAACTGGAATTCTATTTGGCAGCAGGACATAACATTTTTGATCGTATGAATCCTGACCAGCTCCAAAAATGTCGTGAATCAGCTAAGTGCTTATTGACGAAACTTGAGAAAATTAGATCGAGTAACTCCGGCCAAATGCTCGCTGACCTTTTCCAGGTTTAATTAGTGTTGTAATCAAGCTGATTCTTACTTATGTATTTTCTAATTTTTGTAACGCTTTGAACAGATAAGCAAAAAGTTCGTATTTTTCAAATAAATTCATATATCCACAGGCTTGTGTTCTGTTTTTTCCAAGGAAAGTAGAGAGTACGGGCTTCTAATGGATGTCCAGCATGGGCTAATCAGAATTTGTAAACTCAGCAAAAAGCAAATTATTGCTTAGCAGTATATTAAGTATACTCGGAAGTACATATATTAATATGGGGTGAGGCGTTACTCAGCATTGATTAAGCAGAATTTTGTAATCTCAGCAAACGGCAAACACTTGCTTTATCAGCACTTGCACATTAAAAAGAGTGGAACGGCTTTCAGATCTTCCTTTTTCAATTCGTGAAATAGAGAGAGAGAGAGATAGATAGAGAGTGTGCCCCCAAAGTATATTAATACGAGGTGAGGCGTTCCCATTCTTCAAGTTCATGAACGCATTTAGCTGTGTGCCTTAAAACTGTCTCACCCCACATTAATATACTTTGGGGAGTCCGCAAAGTATTTACATCTCTTTGGCGTTCAACTCCCAGATCTTTTGGCGCCTCTCATTCTGTTTTTGGCCTCCCATTTGATTGGATCCGCGTCGCTCTGTGATCCATTAGACTCTCAGATTCTGCCGGCCATTTGTTTATTTGATATTCACAGAATCAAAGATATACACAGCAGAAACAACAGCCACAGCCACATCATGCATAGCGTCCGTCGGTGGAATATCAAGCGCTTCTCGCTGCTCCTCACCACCGCCCTGTTGCTGTACGTCTTTGTGCTCTCCAGCGACTATCAGAAATACCAGATCGAGGGCATTATCGGCAAGACGAGACCGGAAAAGGTCTGGGAGTATGTGGCCGACTTTAACAAAATGCGTCTGCTCAATCCTACAATGTGAGTATGCGTCAGCACCGACTTGTCCATCTAATATTCTATCTTCATTTCCTGCAGCATCAATTTCAAGATCCTCTCCGATCATGGCCACGCCCATGACTGGCGCTACACGGTGGAGTACACGGAGCGACTCTCCCACTGGCCCTACTGGCTGAACACGGCCACGGCCAAGTATGTGGTGACCAAAACGAAGCCAGGGATCACACCCGTGGCCTATGGCATTCAGTCGACTCACGAGACCTGCTTCTTCAGTGGCTTCTACTGCTGTGAGTGGATCCTTATCTTCGCTTAAGGCATTGTTTATTCTTCCCCTTCTCTCCTCGGCAGTGCACTCTTTGAGTGAGTTTAGCTTCAGTGCCTCCAATGAAGACACCTTGGCCCTGGAGCGGATCCAGTACCAGTGTCCACCGCTCCTGGGCAGCATGTGCCGGCGGGAGCTGGAGTATCAGCGCCAGGCGGTCATGCACAATCTCACACACATATTCAGCAAACAGCGGATCTGAGAGCCCCATTTAGAAAACGGATGTGAGTTAGGATAACACTTTTTAAACTTGGAAGAAATGAAAATTTATATTCCACTAAATTGGCTAGTTAATCGGCTCGCTTAATGTTTTACAGTTAACATTATACCATTTTTGATATTTCTAGATAGAATAACATGCGAGAGAGTCTTAATTTCTGTGGGGGGGGGATTCCCTGAATTCTGTTAACTTATGAATGCATTTTGATTGAATCGCCTCCTTCCTGCCTGCCTCCACCTGTATAGACAGTGTCACTTGTACAGATCCAAACGCTTCCTTTTGGTTGGTCCTGCACTGCGTGCTGAGCGTGCCCGACAAGCTGCCTCGCTCGTCGACGGCGCCATGGGGGTGCTGGGTGCACTCAGGGATTCGGATATGGAGCTGTTCTGGGAGGAGACTCCAAAGGCTGCCCCAAACCAACGCGTCAACTTCGTAGACTGCGTGGACTTGTTGGCGGCTTTGGGGGATTTGCGCAACGTTTGCGTGGCAGATGTGCGATTGTTGCTGGTGCTCGACTTCTCTGGCCCCGAGCTGATCAGATAGTTGGTGATCTTGTTCGATTGCGTAGCGCGTTCCTGCTGGACAGGCGACACATCACCCGATGAGTTAATGCGCAGGCGGCTGCCAAACTCCCCGTTGTTGGTAATCTCAAAGAAGTCATCCTCTGCAAAAGAACGCCGCCGTTGGGTTATCATTTTCGGCGTGTTCTGCTGCTGCTCCAGCTGCAAGGGCTGTGTTCCATTCGGAAGGCTGGGTAGGACCTTGGGGCTGGATGTCACCGGCGGACGCGGCTCAAACATCTGCTCTAGGATGTCGAGGCAGGAGCGTTCGCGCTTCTTCTTGGCAGGTCCAACGATTGCCTTCGCATGCTGCTGCTGGAACTGCTTTACTTCAGACCCAAAGATCTTGAAGCCTTCGAATTCGAAGGGAGACGAGGGCTTCGGTGGCGGCTGCGCCAACGTCAGTTGAGAAATTTCCGAGCAGTTGCTAAAGATATCCGGGGATTTATTCGGGTTTCGCTGCTGCGAGAGCAGCAGTCCGAAGTGTGAGGAGCCACTTGTCGGTGTCTCCTGCTTCCGCTTCCGCTTCAGTGCCTTCGTGCGGCGGCTCTGCGTCGTGGATGAGCACGGAAGCGAGCTCTCATCGTGGGAACTGCTAATGACCACAGTCTCCCGCTGCTGTGGGCTGGTCAGGGGAACGGACAGCACCTCCGAGTCGCTGAACAGTGTGAAGGTCGATGGTAGCATCAGGGGCGCCGGCTGCGGCGTGAAGGGTATGCGGAAGGCGGGCAGACCCAGGACATCCACGTTGTCCGGCAACTTTTGCCCGCACTGCATGTACTCAGAGGACAAAGAGCTGCTGCTCACCACTTGGGGTGTGGGATCGATGGGTTTTATCTTCGAGTTCTTTACGGTAGGCGCTTCCTTTGATTTGGGTGCGGGTGGTTCTCCCTCATGCGGTCCGTTGTTGGGTTGACGTCCTCGTTTTCGCTTGGGTGTTTCTTCTGCAGCCTTGGGCGTTGTCCTGGCGTTGGATTTCTCTTCGATTGCTTTTTTGGGTGGACGACCACGACCTGGCCGCCTCTTGGGCGTTTCCTGCGGCACACTGTTCTCTTGCTTCTCCCTCGATGTGCTTGTCCTTGGAGTTTGACTGGACTCCGCCTTGGGTCTCCTGGGCGTGGTCTTTCTGCAGTCCTCCAATCTGATTCTGTGCATCAAGTATTTGCTGTTCAGCTTCGCGTCTGCGGAGCGCGTCAGACGCTGCATTCCGCGTGTCGCTGGACGTCTTATTGGTGATGATGGGCTCAAGACCTGACGGCGCTTGGCCGTTGGCTCTGTCTTGGGAGTCACCGGTGGCGGAGTTGCTGCATGATTAGGTGGCGTGCTCTCACGCTGTGGCGCCGCCAAAGACATTCTCCTCAGACGAACATTGACTTTTTTTGTCTTTTCGGTTGGCGAAACAGCAGCAGCAGCAGGAGTTGAACGCGTTTTCTGCCTCGCACTATCCTCGTCCTCTGGCTCCGATTCGGTAAGTTCTGGCTGCTTGGCAGGAGGTTGGCGTTTGACGTATTTCCTCTTCGGTTTAATTGAAGGCGACTCCTTTGATTGTTTGCGCAAAGGTGGCGTGCTTGGGGACGTTATGATCTCGCAATCATCGCTGGAGACAATCATAACTGCATTGTTCTCCAGAACGGGAGCATCTGATGGGAGCACCATCACTGACTCATTTTCCGAGTCGGATGATTCAAAGAGCAAGGGCGGCATGATCACGGCTTCATTGCTATGCTCCGACAGCGGCTCAGCCCTCCCTGGATCTTCTATGGGATCTTCTGGATTGATCTCCACAGATGATGCCACTGTGGAGCAGACTTCCGAGGAGCCACTGAGCGTGCTCTGACTGTTCCTAGAGGCCAGCCACAGATTTAGATTCGCCTTGTATTGCTCAAGCGGCACAAGGGGCAGGCTCTGATCGAACTGGTGGCGAAAGCGACGCAGACGAAATTCCCTGTGATGACACATCTAATTACAAATTTGTTTTTATGTGCGTTTAAATGGGCTGCTTACTTTATGTATTCACTTAGAAATCCCCGCTGTTTGTAGTACTCCTCGAGATCTATGCGCTTGCTGAACACTTCTTTGGGGTCTGGCAGGTGGAACTTGCGATCGAAACTCTGAAAGTTTCTGTGCTGATGCTCCAGGCGTCCCCCCAGCCGCAACACATTGTATAGGAGCTTCACGTCAGACTGAGGAGGGAACAGAAAATGTCGATTAGATTGTGGTTCGATTCGAAATGACGTAGGTTTCGATTTCCTCACCGTTATGTCAACACTGGAGATTACAATGTTTACTTTGCCTTCGAAATGCTTCACCAGCATCGAGTTGCAGAAGTTGTTGTTCAGTGTATGGCCGCGATTGTCCACAAAGACGTAGTCGAATTTAAGTCTGCTGAGATCCCCGATGCTGCGCAGATTGCTCCATTTGGCCAGATAAACGCTGTGCGGCGACTCGGTGGTGTCTGAAGGAGAGTTTTCGGGAAGACTTAATACAATGAAACTCTTTACAGAATATTGACAAGACAAATACCTTGGACACTCTGAATGGTGTAGACGGAGAGATCTGTGAGTGTGTTTAGGTGAAACTGCCAGCCCGCGATCAGCTGTTCGTCGTTTTGCAGCACAATCAGCGTTTTCTTGGCGGGCTCCAGAGCACTGAGCAGGGCCGCCACGGAGGCCAACTTCCCCAGCCCACTCTCATCGTTGAGGATGCAAAACTCTCCCTTGGTGAGGCGCTCGTACAGGAATCTCACCGCATCGAGCTGGAAGCTCTTTAGATACTGCGTTACGTGGCTGGTTACGAGTGCCTTCTCCGAGAGCCGCAGTTCCGGTGTCTGCTCGGACACAAAGTGATACATGGCCACGGGGGCCGTTAGTGGTGAGCGTGATGGAGGGCCAGGTAGATGGCCACGAGTATGTAGAGCAGCTTCAGGTATGAGAAGATAACAAACATCGAGCAGGAGCCAATTATCATCTTCTTTGACGGTGGCGGGCCATCGAAATCGTTGTACTCGGGATTCAGTATATCTACCACGTTGTTGCTGGGGCTATAATTGTCGAGGATCTGCATGTGAAAGGATATGCCGAAAGGATTGAATCCGTATCCGTATTTCGAGGTTTGATGCTCGAGCTAAGAATAGACAGCCATGGCAAGGATGAGGTTTTGGGAGAATATAATTTTTTGATCCAGTTTTTATTTCGCCATTCACACCGCTCGGCTTAAGTTGAGTTGGCAGGTCAGTCAGCTGTTTATATGCAAAATATTCAGCACTTTTTATGCCTGGTACGCTGTTTACCAACACTGCCGTACAGGTTCGAAATTTAGTTCCAACTTTACTTTACTTTGCTTAAAAACTGCAGTTTTAATGACTGTGAAAACATAAAAAATAAAAAATGAGTTCAAAGGGCAACCCCGGCGTTACGCCACCACCCACAGCAGTAGCTGCGAAACAAAGGACCATTGTTGCACCATGGAAATGCACGTGAGTTTGGCTTTGTTTTGTTTCTTGATTTGTCTTGATTATAACTCCATTTCAGAAAGGAATTTCAACACGCATGCCATCTTATATTTGGGAAGAATGCAACGAGCAATCAGCGTCGGATGGGCTTGTCCATGATCCGTATTTGGAAACTCCGACGAGGCAGTCTTTGCCCCGCGGCTGCTCTGGCCACTGCCGTGATTGTGCGGGCGCAGCTGGACGACAAGAAGGGCGACTTGAATCTGGAGAAAATCTATGCCCACGCCATTATGCGCTTCTTCAATTTCATGTCGTCCACCGTACAAGGCCACAACTGGAGCAGCATGTACGACAAGGCTCTGGAGTTGGGCCTACCATCATTCGTGGTCGACATTCGGCACAAGTGTTCGCACGGCACGGAAATGCCATCCGTGGATCTGTTGCGGACTGCAGCCGAGATCTGCCTACAATGGCTACATCAGAACTACTGGCTGCCGCTTCAGGATACCCTCTGCGATCTGGAAGCAGCAAAACTGGAGGGCAACGAAAACATTAAATTCAGGCAGAAGATGGCTCATCAGCTATCCGCTTTCGACCTAGCCTTAGAGTGCCAGATCAAGAGCGCTCACAGCCTCAAGGCTATCAAGAAAATAAAGCCGAAGGAGTTCAATACAATACGGGCCTATTTATCAAAAAATAAGCTGAAGACGCCCACGGAAGTTCTTGACATGGTGATAAATAAGCTAAACGAATTGGTCAAACAAGCTTCCACTGTTAAGAACCTGCCAGATATATATGTTGCGGAAATATTAAGAATGAAATATTTCATGGGCGTAGGCCTGAATATAGAAGACAATGAGGAACAGATTATAGCGGTCACTGAGAGACTCTTTAGCCTAATCGCCGTCCACGGGTTCACCGAAAACGTCTTTGTGGCTCTCGTACAACTCACTGAAAATGTCCATGAGCCGGATGAGCGGCGTTTGGGCGCCAGATATTGGGCCCTCAAGATGATTGAAACCTTCGCCATGATGTCTCGCATGAAGCGTATGTTCAAAGAAGAGCAGGATAAGGTATGGCTATCTGAAATGATTTTAATATGGTTTGCTAAGGGTCTTTCTCCCGTAGAATGACAAGCTCAAGCCCGTGGATTTCTCGTCTCTCAACCGCCACATACTGCCAAAAACTATTCGTACTCTTATAGCTCATTCTGGCGTAGATCTTTCGCTCACTCTGATGTTTGGCAGCAGCCGAAAGAGTCCACGCGCTGTGCTGTTTGACCACGAGTTCTTCCTGAAGCGATTTTCGTACCTAAGTTCATTCTCAGCCCCCATCCTTAAAGCGTAAGTGCATAGGAAGACGATTATTCTGTCTTATAACCGACATTCCATGCCCTAGTTTGATTCCGCTGGCAGAGACGCCTTTCGATGTAGATCCCATGGAACAGTTTGACGAACTTTACCACCCTAAAGTCCGTCCGTTCACTGACTTGGGTATTTGGACGCTTGAGAAAGGTATGTGAATGTGGAGAATAATTTGACCACTAACTAATGTATCTTTTACAGACAATAATTGGTCTAACTGTGCCCTAGGAGTTACTTCCGTCGATAATTTAACAAAAATGAATATTTAAATTTAACTTTGGCGCGCATTCGCACCAAATTTTCCTTTTATATTAACCCATTAAGGGCCAACGGGTATTTGAATACCAATGATATGAATAGAACAAGCTTTGATCAAAACAGAGTATAATATTTTAATATAAAATGAGTATTCTGGTGTATGCTATTGCTCAATACCTATCAATCGGAAAAATTTTGTTTTCAGGGCTGAGGATCTTAGCTAGACAGTAATATTCAACCAAATATCAAAATGGGGAATACGATTTCCAATCATGCACAGAGAACGGTTAAGCAATTGAAAGGATATGCCGAAAGGATTGAATCCGCATCCGTATTTCGAGGTTTGATGCTCGAGCTAAGAATAGACAGCCATGGCAAGGATGAGGTTTTGGGAGAATATAATTTTTGATCCAGTTTTTTATTTCGCCATTCACACCGCTCGGCTTAAGTTGAGTTGGCAGGTCAGTCAGCTGTTTATATGCAAAATATTCAGCACTTTTATGCCTGGTACGCTGTTTACCAACACTGCCGTACAGGTTCGAAACTTAGTTCCAACTTTACTTTACTTTGCTAAAACTGCAGTTTTAATGACTGTGAAAACATAAAAAATAAAAAATGAGTTCAAAGGGCAACCCCGGCGTTACGCCACCACCCACAGCAGCAGCAGCTGCGAAACAAAGGACCATTGTTGCACCATGGAAATGCACGTGAGTTTGGCTTTGTTTTGTTTCTTGATTTGTCTTGATTATAACTCCATTTCAGAAAGGAATTTCAACACGCATGCCATCTTATATTTGGGAAGAATGCAACGAGCAATCAGCGTCGGATGGGCTTGTCCATGATCCGTATTTGGAAACTCCGACGAGGCAGTCTTTGCCCCGCGGCTGCTCTGGCCACTGCCGTGATTGTGCGGGCGCAGCTGGACGACAAGAAGGGCGACTTGAATCTGGAGAAAATCTATGCCCACGCCATTATGCGCTTCTTCAATTTCATGTCGTCCACCGTACAAGGCCACAACTGGAGCAGCATGTACGACAAGGCTCTGGAGTTGGGCCTACCATCATTCGTGGTCGACATTCGGCACAAGTGTTCGCACGGCACGGAAATGCCATCCGTGGATCTGTTGCGGACTGCAGCCGAGATCTGCCTACAATGGCTACATCAGAACTACTGGCTGCCGCTTCAGGATACCCTCTGCGATCTGGAAGCAGCAAAACTGGAGGGCAAGGAAAACATTAAATTCAGGCAGAAGATGGCTCATCAGCTATCCGCTTTCGACCTAGCCTTTAGAGTGCCAGATCAAGAGCGCTCACAGCCTCAAGGCTATCAAGAAAATAAAGCCGAAGGAGTTCAATACAATACGGGCCTATTTATCAAAAAATAAGCTGAAGACGCCCACGGAAGTTCTTGACATGGTGATAAATAAGCTAAACGAATTGGTCAAGCAAGCTTCCACTGTTAAGAACCTGCCAGATATATATGTTGCGGAAATATTAAGAATGAAATATTTCATGGGCGTAGGCCTGAATATAGAAGACAATGAGGAACAGATTATAGCGGTCACTGAGAGACTCTTTAGCCTAATCGCCGTCCACGGGTTCACCGAAAACGTCTTTGTGGCTCTCGTACAACTCACTGAAAATGTCCATGAGCCGGATGAGCGGCGTTTGGGCGCCAGATATTGGGCCCTCAAGATGATTGAAACCTTCGCCATGATGTCTCGCATGAAGCGTATGTTCAAAGAAGAGCAGGATAAGGTATGGCTATCTGAAATGATTTTAATATGGTTTGCTAAGGGTCTTTCTCCCGTAGAATGACAAGCTCAAGCCCGTGGATTTCTCGTCTCTCAACCGCCACATACTGCCAAAAACTATTCGTACTCTTATAGCTCATTCTGGCGTAGATCTTTCGCTCACTCTGATGTTTGGCAGCAGCCGAAAGAGTCCACGCGCTGTGCTGTTTGACCACGAGTTCTTCCTGAAGCGATTTTCGTACCTAAGTTCATTCTCAGCCCCATCCTTAAAGCGTAAGTGCATAGGAAGACGATTATTCTGTCTTATAACCGACATTCCATGCCCTAGTTTGATTCCGCTGGCAGAGACGCCTTTCGATGTAGATCCCATGGAACAGTTTGACGAACTTTACCACCCTAAAGTCCGTCCGTTCACTGACTTGGGTATTTGGACGCTTGAGAAAGGTATGTGAATGTGGAGAATAATTTGACCACTAACTAATGTATCTTTTACAGACAATAATTGGTCTAACTGTGCCCTAGGAGTACTTCCGTCGATAATTTAACAAAAAATGAATATTTAAATTTAACTTTGGCGCGCATTCGCACCAAATTTTCCTTTATATTAACCCATTAAGGGCCAACGGGTATTTGAATACCAATGATATGAATAGAACAAGCTTTGATCAAAACAGAGTATAATATTTTAATATAAAATGAGTATTCTGGTGTATGCTATTGCTCAATACCTATCAATCGGAAAAAATTTTGTTTTCAGGGCTGAGGATCTTAGCTAGACAGTAATATTCAACCAAATATCAAAATGGGGGAATACGATTTCCAATCATGCACAGAGAACGGTTAAGCAATTGAAAGGATATGCCGAAAGGATTGAATCCGCATCCGTATTTCGAGGTTTGATGCTCGAGCTAAGAATAGACAGCCATGGCAAGGATGAGGTTTTGGGAGAATATAATTTTTGATCCAGTTTTATTTCGCCATTCACACCGCTCGGCTTAAGTTGAGTTGGCAGGTCAGTCAGCTGTTTATATGCAAAATATTCAGCACTTTTTATGCCTGGTACGCTGTTTACCAACACTGCCGTACAGGTTCGAAACTTAGTTCCAACTTTACTTTACTTTGCTAAAAACTGCAGTTTTAATGACTGTGAAAACATAAAAAAATAAAAAAAATGAGTTCAAAGGGCAACCCCGGCGTTACGCCACCACCCACAGCAGCAGCAGCTGCGAAACAAAGGACCATTGTTGCACCATGGAAATGCACGTGAGTTTGGCTTTGTTTTGTTTCTTGATTTGTCTTGATTATAACTCCATTTCAGAAAGGAATTTCAACACGCATGCCATCTTATATTTGGGAAGAATGCAACGAGCAATCAGCGTCGGATGGGCTTGTCCATGATCCGTATTTGGAAACTCCGACGAGGCAGTCTTTGCCCCGCGGCTGCTCTGGCCACTGCCGTGATTGTGCGGGCGCAGCTGGACGACAAGAAGGGCGACTTGAATCTGGAGAAAATCTATGCCCACGCCATTATGCGCTTCTTCAATTTCATGTCGTCCACCGTACAAGGCCACAACTGGAGCAGCATGTACGACAAGGCTCTGGAGTTGGGCCTACCATCATTCGTGGTCGACATTCGGCACAAGTGTTCGCACGGCACGGAAATGCCATCCGTGGATCTGTTGCGGACTGCAGCCGAGATCTGCCTACAATGGCTACATCAGAACTACTGGCTGCCGCTTCAGGATACCCTCTGCGATCTGGAAGCAGCAAAACTGGAGGGCAAGGAAAACATTAAATTCAGGCAGAAGATGGCTCATCAGCTATCCGCTTTCGACCTAGCCTTGGAGTGCCAGATCAAGAGCGCTCACAGCCTCAAGGCTATCAAGAAAATAAAGCCGAAGGAGTTCAATACAATACGGGCCTATTTATCAAAAAATAAGCTGAAGACGCCCACGGAAGTTCTTGACATGGTGATAAATAAGCTAAACGAATTGGTCAAGCAAGCTTCCACTGTTAAGAACCTGCCAGATATATATGTTGCGGAAATATTAAGAATGAAATATTTCATGGGCGTAGGCCTGAATATAGAAGACAATGAGGAACAGATTATAGCGGTCACTGAGAGACTCTTTAGCCTAATCGCCGTCCACGGGTTCACCGAAAACGTCTTTGTGGCTCTCGTACAACTCACTGAAAATGTCCATGAGCCGGATGAGCGGCGTTTGGGCGCCAGATATTGGGCCCTCAAGATGATTGAAACCTTCGCCATGATGTCTCGCATGAAGCGTATGTTCAAAGAAGAGCAGGATAAGGTATGGCTATATGAAATGATTTTGATATGATTTGCTAAGGGTCTTTCTCCCGTAGAATGACAAGCTCAAGCCCGTGGATTTCTCGTCTCTCAACCGCCACATACTGCCGAAAACTATTCGTACTCTTATAGCTCACTCTGGCGTAGATCTTTCGCTCACTCTGATGTTTGGCAGCAGCCGAAAGAGTCCACGCGCTGTGCTGTTTGACCACGAGTTCTTCCTGAAGCGATTTTCGTACCTAAGTTCATTCTCAGCCCCCATCCTTAAAGCGTAAGTGCATAGGAAGACGATTATTCTGTCTTATAACCGACATTCCATGCCCTAGTTTGATTCCGCTGGCAGAGACGCCTTTCGATGTAGATCCCATGGAACAGTTCGACGAACTTTACCACCCTAAAGTCCGTCCGTTCACTGACTTGGGTATTTGGACGCTTGAGAAAGGTATGTGAATGTGGAGAATAATTTGACCACTAACTAATGTATCTTTTACAGACAATAATTGGTCTAACTGTGCCCTAGGAGTACTTCCGTCGATAATTTAACAAAAAATGAATATTTAAATTTAACTTTGGCGCGCATTCGCACCAAATTTTCCTTTTATATTAACCCATTAAGGGCCAACGGGTATTTGAATACCAATGATATGAATAGAACAAGCTTTGATCAAAACAGAGTATAATATTTTAATATAAAATGAGTATTCTGGTGTATGCTATTGCTCAATACCTATCAATCGGAAAAAATTTTGTTTTCAGGGCTGAGGATCTTAGCTAGACAGTAATATTCAACCAAATATCAAAATGGGGGAATACGATTTCCAATCATGCACAGAGAACGATTAAGCCATTGTCTACCAGTGGGCATTAAAATACACTCCACGAAAATAATGAAACCGAAAGAATTTTAGCGCAGTCCAGTCGGAAGAGGGACATTATAACTCAACTTGTTCACCTATTTAAATAGAGGGGGGTCCAGTGGGTTAAGCTCGTTTTTTTCATTGGGTTATTTTGAAAATGAGAATGGCATATTTCGATACATTTCTGACAACTGACGTCAACAATTATTCGGTCGTTTTTTCGATGTAAATAATTCTCAATAGTTCAATAATGTTTACTCTCTGGACGCTCATCGAAGCCTCGCTGTTGTGCCTCAATGCCGTCTGTATCCTGCACGAGGAGCGCTTCCTGGCAAAGTGTAAGTTCGCCTAGATTGCAATCCTAAGCGCCACGACGCTAATCTTGAGCACATTTTCAGTTGGCTGGGGCCGGCAAGCGGGCCAGCAAGATTTTGGAGCCCCCACGGCCGAGGACCAAGTGTTAAATCTCATTCGTTCCATTCGCACAGTGGCCAAAAGTACGTAGCATCTTCCACATCACAAAATAAACAGATAAACAACCATTTCCATCTCTTATTGCAGTTCCCTTGATATTTCTTAACATAATTGCGATTATATTTGAGCTATTACTTGGATAATGACATAAAGTCTATTGTAAAAAGTATACTAAAAGCATTTTTGAGTGGCCTGCACTGGTTATTGGGTCACATGAGTGCCCGCCTTGCGTTGGAGCACACACTTGACGCGGTTCTCCAAAGCTATGCTGTAGGCGTCTAGCTTGTAGGCAGCCGCCTCTAGTTTATCCACCGTATCGGATATCTCATCGATCTGCTGCATTAGGGGGGCCAGCTGCTGGAACTTGAGGCTCAGATCACTGGTAGATGCATTCAGGTTCTCTGCAATTTGACGCATGTCCTTGTACTTGGCTATGGTGGCCTTGTTCATCTCCTCCAATAGCCTGTAGTCTTCCAGGGGAGCATTCAGCTCGTGCGTAATGTACTCCTCAGTTTTCTGGAACATTTGCGTTGCAAGTCGGCTGAGGTTTGGGTCGTGGCGTGCCAGTGCCTCGAAGCTGGAGCTGCTGGAGAGCGTTGGCCCATGAAGTGGCGAGTCCAGGAGCGGATTCTGGTCCTGCATTACTTGAGCAGATGCAGCTGCAGCAGCGCTAGTTGAAGGCTTCTCCGTGTCCATTTCGATTTTCGATGGAGTAGTTTTCCGATGTTCCAAAAACAATACAATTAATTTCGGCGGTCAGCTGTTTGCTTGCGTGCTGCTGTGAACGGCACTTGCCGTGGCCATTCGCACGCCATCGCAACAAAGCGCATTGTTATCACGAAAATGACTATGTTCTTTTCTATAAATATGAGTGCAGTTCGGATTGATAAGACCATTAGAAGACCAACATTCTGCAGACCAGCATGTCACTTGTAAACAAGGAACGCAAGCTGAAGCATCTTTTCGATGGAGGCGCGTGGAATGTCTACGAGCCGAACATCCTCAATTTGGGTGTCGGGGCTCCGGGAACTGACCTTCTCGAGTCCTGCTGCGATATCTTTCAGCAGGCCACCGAACATTGTCTGGTGAGCGAGTGGCGTGCCTCCATTATGCAATTTCCCATTCAAATGACCTTGTGCACTTTTTCAGCAATATGAAAAAAAGGAAAATCAGTCGCTTATCTTTCAGTATGGACCCACAAATGGTTGCTTCGAGGTGCGGCGTGAGATAGCCACATACTTCAGCGCCATGTACGACAGCCCTGTCAACTGGTAAGAGTTGGTCTGCGGTTTTGTGGCTACAATCGTTATACGATTGGACTATCATTGTTTTATGTTTTTAGTGAGGATTTGATTATTACGGCTGGCGCCACAAACGGTCTGCATTTGCTGCTGTCGACGTTGATTGACTTCCAGGGCTATATATTTGTGGATGAGTTTACCTATATGATAGCCCTGGATAGCATGAAGCACTTCACTAGTCTGACCATCGTACCAGTCAAGCTGAATGATGATGGCGTTGATCTGCAGGATCTGGGCGAAAAGGTGGCCAAGCACAGATTCAGCTCTCAGAGCAAGGAGTTCTGGGGAATGTACTACACCATTCCGACCTATCACAACCCCACGGGCATACTGTTCTCGCCAGGTAGGTCTGTCTTCCGGTCAAACAGTTTTCATTTCATTCTCTAATCTATTTTTCAGAGGTTTGCCGCGGCATTGTCCAGCTAGCCAGGAAGTACGATTTTATTGTTGTGTGCGACGATGTTTATAATATTTTGCACTATGGCGAGAGGCCTGAGGCGCGCCTGCTTTCCTATGATGTTCGCTCGGATCCTGAATACGCCGGCCATGTCATATCCAACTGCAGTTTCTCCAAAATTCTTGGCCCTGGCCTGCGTCTGGGCTGGCTGGAGGTGCCGCCGCGCATAAGGCCCATTCTGGAAGGTAGTGGCTTGGCCAACAGTGGCGGTTGTTTTAACAACTACACCGCCGGGATTGTGTGTAGTCTATTCAAGCTAAATCTAGCCCAGAGGCAGATAGCTCGCTTCCACGAGGCCTACAAGGAGCGAATGCTAGCCACCACAGAGACACTCAGGGCAGAGCTGCCCGAGGGCTGCAAAATGATAAGCCCCAGTGGTGGATACTTCATTTGGATACGCCTGCCAAAGCCTCTAGATGCCAGGAAATTTCTCGAATACAGTCTGGAGCACCAGAAGATTGCGTTCATAGCTGGGCCTCGCTTCGCGTCGGATGGCGAGAGTGGTAAGCAATTATTTCGTTTATCCATTGGCTTCCACGGCAAGGCGAAGCTTGTAGATGGAGCCCGGCGTCTCTGCCAGGCGCTTAAGGATTATATGATGCCCGAGACCACTCCCTAGGGCTGGCTGTCCCGTCCCTTACCATCCGCAAGGCGTATCATAATATGGCAAAAAAGGTTTATGTTTATTTATATTGTTGTCTGCTATCATATCATATATCATATCATATCATATTATACCATAGTTTAAATAAGGCTTATAAAGATGTGACTTGGCACTAAACTACTTATCAAAGAATTCTATAAACTACACAATGCTTAAAAATATCACAAATCTGATAAACTGTTACGATTACTATCTTATAAAAGATAGAAGGTCAGATTAGAAGTTTACACATTGTACAAAATAGAGCAGATCTCATCTGCAACTGCAACTGCATCTGCATCTGCCGATCTTCTTGTCATTTGTGCTGCGAATGCGAATGTCTACCGATTTAGATATCTTCCGTTTGCTCATAATACTTTCGCTTTAATTGGAATGCCGGCTGGCGGATTAGAACTGAATGCGCGACGAGACTCTACTCTGAGAAGGTCAGGACGATCTCCTTGAGTGAGGTGTAAGTGCCGATGACAAGCCCCAGGATGCCCACAATGATGAGCACAAAGTTACCTAAACAAAAGAGCAATCAATTAAGCAAATTCTCATTGGTTTTGGGTGAAACGTGATCGGCTACTTACTCAACAAAAGCCAGGCTTTGCGGAGCCCCTTGGTCTCGTACCAGTGCGTGCAGATCTGGATGAGCGCCGGGAAGGCCAGACCCAGAGCCGACAGGCACAAAGCACCAAAAAGAGAGATGAACAGCTCCAGATTGGGTATGGCCACAGCCAGAAGGACTACAGAACGAAAAGATAATTAGTGATATTCCACAGATATGTACATGTCTTCGACTTACAAGTCATCAGGACAAGAATCGTACGGACTGCGTACTCCCAGAGGAGCTTGTTGCGCTGGGGACCCAACCGCTTGCCCACGTAGTCGTTCCAGGTGATGTCAATGGCCACATAGCAGGCGAGTCCATGGGTTATGTAGATGGCAAATGCCAGCATACCCTTCACGCACTGCGACAGGCTAAAGATTAAAGAGATTTAAGGAAAGGTCGAAAGGGGAAACTGGTACTTCCACTCACAGTTCATGCTCCGGCATATTCAGCGTAATGGAACCCAGAACGGCGTTGCCGTAGTTGAGATAGCCAAACAGACCCATGCCCACGTAGAGGAACACAATGAGGACCATGGAGACGTTGAGGACACCACAGTTTCCACCAAACTTATGCGGATTCTTCATCTCATTCTCCAGCGGTAGGATAACGCCGATGGCCTCCAAGGCGAACAGAACGGTGCCGAAGAAAAGCGGAAAGTTCTCGGGCTTGCCGAAGGCATCTTTACCCTCGGTGGAAACGGGCTCACGGAAGATGTAGTAGCAGATGATGCCAAAGGAGACCATGGTAATGGCATTGGCCAGCGTGGAGAATGGGGCCAAATACTTGAGGTTGCGCACCCAATTGATGAGGATCAGCGGCAGCAAGATGATGATCATACAGAGGCGCACATCGATGTTCGTGTCCCCCACGGCGTCCACAATGGCCTTGATGTTCGAGGCGACAAAAACCACGTAGACACAGCAGGTGCCCAGCTGGTAGATCAGCAGGAAGGTGTTCACTACGGTGCCAATGTACGGGGCACAGGCCCTAAAGAAGCCCGGTCCCTCGCCCAAAGCAGTCTCCGCCACGGCCGGGTAGTTCATGCTAGGAATCTGCAGCGGAGAATAGAGAACACTGATAAATATCTGTAATCCATGGGCATGGAATGAAACCCACCTTCTTCCTTCGGCACAGCTCGAATTCCGCTTTGACCAGCTGATGGATGCAGTACGTGCATATAAACCCAATCACAATGGTGCCAATGGAGCCCGTAATGTAGCCAGAATTGCGGAAGGCATTCGGCATGGCTAGAATGCCCGTTCCTAGAGAGCCCTTCAGCAGATGGAACAGTGTCTCCGAATTGCTATACGATTAGGAGTAGATTAGTTTAAGTGCCTAACGCTCGATCTCTGTTCAATCTCTGCTTACGTTGTGGGATGCTCCACATCGCGATGCTGGTAGGGATTGTAATCGGGATCCTTGGCCACTATGGCCTTGTTCTTGCTGCTGCTGCTGTTGTTGCTGCCACCCTTCTCGGCCAGCTCCAGGGAGTAGGTCTTCCCCATCGGCTTTTGCACGGTGTCCGCATGGTCGCTGACAAAGCCTGCATTACTGTGTCCATTCTTACTCATGGCTGCGAATGGAGTAGGAAATACTATTTAATAATGTCTGTTCTGTAAGATCTATCTGCATCTGCATCTGCATGTGCATTCGAATCTGTGTGTCTCTCTATATCTATCTCTCTCTCTCTCTCTCTCTCTCTCTCTCTCTCTCTCTCTCTCGAATCGCAACAAGTGCGTGCAATGTGCAATGTTCGCTTTGCTCTGAAAATAGTCTGTGCCGCTGACATATTTCTAAATTGAAAGCAGACCTCAACGAATGTCAAGTTCAATGCAAGCGAAGCGTTGCCCCATGCCCATGCCCAATCCCATACCCAATCCCATGCCCATCCACAACCCGTACGAGTTGTACGAGTAGTACCCCCAGTGCCTTGCATTTCGTGCCGTGTCTGAAACGTGCTAAAATAGAATAAAACAAAACCGAAAAACCTCTCGCAAATGTCGCCAATTTTAGTGTCACTTGTCTCTAGCTTTGGACTTAGCTGCGATTCATTCCCCTTCCCATTCCCCTTTCTTAATTAGAAAATATGTATCTGTATGACGTGGGCAATTTGGGGACATTTTACTGCCTTCCAGTTAAGATAATCTTTCATCTCATCTCTCGCCAAAGATATGGAAATTTTGGCAAATTGCGACAATTTTTCCGGTTCTTCAATCTCGCGAGTCTCGCGAGTCTCTTGCAATATTATCTAATTGCTCTCGTTGACATCTTGACTGTAGATCAGATATGATACATATGCACGTTATGAGACCCGAGATCTGATCTTCTGCCTCTTACGATCTTCCGCACCCATTTTCCCCCGCTGTAAACCTGAATGACTCTCTGCATAATCTCAAGTACAGCGGGTACGGGTTTGCCTGTACCAGAAGTCAAGTCTAAGACATGCGGAAGTCGTTAGCTGATGAATGGATCTCTCAGAAAATAAGTCTTTGACTTTTTGAAACTGTATCGAATGAGCATCGGTCTGAATGAGTCAATGGATTTCCATGGGAAAACTTGGTAGAAAAAGGTGCAAAATGAATTATTGATGAGGAAAAAACTTCAGAGTACAAGTAATTGCTCTCTTGAATACCTAACGAAGTTATGGGAAGTTCTACATCAGAGATAGCCTCAACAGATCTTTGTTTTGTACATAACTTTCTAACTGAAACTGAAACTGAAACTGGCGAAAACCAGACACCCTTTCGACTACGCAACACCTAAATTCGTAGGAAAAATTACCATAATTTATTCTTGGTGTAAGCAACTAAAAGCCAATACCTTTAGTAGTTTGTTTTAATAATGAAGTGCAGGCAGTTTAAACTGGATTGGAAGTCGTGGCCCCTAGCCGTGTCTGTCTTCCCTTTGAATGAGTCGCATATTTTACTCATAAATTAGTTTTATTTGCCTTTTGCCAATTTGCAAATTGCCAATTTGTTTTGACTGTTTTTCTGCGCATGATTTAGTGGTGATGAGATGATTTCCCCGTTCCGTTTTGCCAACAGAATTAAAAATAGGCGCATATACAATGCAATAATTTTTGAGAAAATGTTTGAGCCCAAGAATTCCCGATGAATCGCATGCCCCCGGCCACCGCTCTTCACGTGAAAAAATATCATTTGAAAACAGCACGCGACTCGAGAGGTTCGTTGTTTTTGTCTGCTTCTTAATGTATTGTTATTTATGCATTGTATTTGTCGTCTAGAGTTAGCCAAGTTCAATGAGCCAAGTCGTCGAACGGTGGAGCGGTAGAGCGGTGGAGCGGTGGAGCGGCCTTAGTAGTCTGCAGTCGTCGGAGTGGCTCCGATGTCGAAGCGGTTGAGCACCAATTTCAATTGTCAGCAGCATGAAAGGAAGGCTGCGTTTTGTAATTTCGAGGGCGAAGCTTTGATACCCTTGCAAAGTGATCTTTTTTCGGATTAGTATACGGTTTTCCTGATGTATGCTAGACATAATTATATTTGTTGTCGTTTTGGTTGGAATATCTTTAGGAATAAACAAGTTTTTCATAAAAAGTGTTGTTTTTCAACCGATTGCTTCTGTGGTAGCTACGAGTTGCTATGATGGCTATGATACAGTGATTCGATCTTTCCGTTTCCGACTTATGTACTTATGGACTAGTGCTTCGTGCATTAAAAGGAAAGCTATGTGCAAAGATTCAGACACACGGACATAAAATCAACGTTGATACAGAATTTAAACCTGCAAAACCTCCGCTCAAGCCCATAATACCCTCGGCAAAGATACAACAAGTTGGCCCCACAGCAATTGCTCTGTGATCGGGTTGTCGGTCAAGACGGGGGGCGGGCGAATCTAAGCCTGGCTTCAAAGCATATAAAAGTCGTCGGCCTTGCTCCGCTTATTGATTTGTGAATTGAATTTGTTAATGTCTAATCAGAGATTTGGTCTCTGTCTAGTCTGGCAGTGAATATTGCCATCTGAGTAGGTTCTATCCACAGACCGCTCTCTGGTAGCTTGCGATGGTGCGAGTTCGTTGCATAAACTGCATGGGCGAAGAACACGAAACGAAAAAGTTGCAACAGTCTCGAGAAGGGGCACGCTTGAATGCTCCGCTCTCAGACTTCAATCGAATTATAACGGCCGTTAGGAACGCTAAAGGTAATTTATCATGGGTGATCTCGCTCTCTCTCACTCTGTCTCTGAGGTGTGGCCGGAGTCCAGGCTCTGCAAGAGTCCACTGATCGGACGATATCTGCTTTGAACTGTCTATAGATTAACCAATGTGTTGCATGGATGATATGCACCCTATCTGGAGGCTATGCTGCTTATCACTCCATTACAACAAACACACACACTCAGGTAAAGATCAAGTGCAATTTGGGTCTGGAATTCCTTTCAGGAAATGTCCCTGTGGACATACGTATCACTTGTTATTTTCCTGGCAAACTGCTCTGGCGACCCTTGTCCCGGGCTATTTCTGTGCACTTGATCAATGATTTGCGTCAAACCCCCACAGGCTGGCTACCGCTTGTCGCTGGCTAAATTTAAATGCAATTAGTGGGAATGGAATCCACAAAGGAGCTTTGGTCATCTGTTCCACTGGTTAGCTCACTGCCCGACTTACTTACTTACTTTACTAATTTGCAAAAGACTGTAGCCGCGACTGTGGCGACTCGACTTCCGTTCCCGAAAAAGTGTTCCACTCACCGACTGTGCAGCAGCTGCTTGGCGATAGACGACTTTCTTGTATAACTCGAGGAGAAGCGATGGAGCTGTAACTTCACTTGGCATATATTCGAATGGTTCGATTCGAAACACTTGCAATATCGCTTTCGCAATCCCCAATTACTAAACCGACACCTTTTGCCAGCCAAGGGCACTCGACAAATTCGCTGTTGCTGTTGCACGGACACGGGCACTGGCTCTGGCTCTGGCTGTGGCACAACCACAATTAACCGAAACACCACTCTCTGAGACACCACAAAATCTAATTCAAAAAAAAGAACCCTCGCCACGCCGCACACCTATTATATGATCATGTATTATAGTTGTTGGTTGGCTGGGTTGTGTGTGCGATCTCGGTGCGATCTCTCTAGCGATGTGATCGTGTTGGCCGCGCGTTAACGACTAAATCAGACCCAACGTGGGTCACCAGTTTTAAGCATCGCGCGAAACGTTGCACGACGCACACACACAGCGAAACATCTCGCACATTTGTCGAGTGTCGCAGAATCCACAGCGCCAGATTGGGGCTCTCGGGGCTCGCTCGCGGGGCGGACAGCTTTCATTTGTACATCAATCTGATCACTTAGGGCAAATTATAGAGCATGCCCCCGCGCACCGAAAGCTATCATCAGCTGCCACATCCTAGACGGAACTAATTGCTATATCCACAATGATCCACTGATCCATCAATCAGAGCACTAAGTATTCCTGATTCCATAGCGCTCACCTGTTGGTTTAAAGGTATCATCGTGGGGGGGGGCTGACACACTTCATGTTTCATGTAACCATCATCATCATTATCATTATCATCATAATCATCATCATCATCAAGACCTCTCTCCTCGTCCCGTTCCGTGGGCCACTTTCCTGTCTTGGCACAGACTCGTTGCCAAATATTTGGCTGCCTGTCGTTGTATCGTGTCGCCCCTCGGGCATTGGCTGCTTCTGCTGCTGCTGCTACTGCTGTTGCTGCTACAGCCATATGGCAAGACCACAAAAGAACCAGTAAGTGCTGTCCAGTGACTAGACTCCCAGTGTGGCAGGTAGCTGTGTACCTGTGGCACTGCACTGAACTGCTACTGCTACTGCTGCTGCAATTAACATGTTTTTTTTCTGCAGGGGGACAGGCGGCAATCGATTCGATTCGATGCGATGCGAAGCGAAGCGATGGCTTAATGCACTTTCTCAGCGTGCAACCGGTTAATGGGGGAGAAGGCGGGGGGTGTTCTTCGGCCAGTCGCCTGCTGCTAACTTGGCCAAATGAAATTTCATTTGCAGACGGCAGTCGGTGGCAGTGGGGCCTTCCTCAGGTCTCGATCTACGGGTACGTGCCCGAACACGCATTCATTCGCATGCATTGCGCATACGCCGCGTGCCACAGTTTGTGTCTCCCTGGCGTTCGATTATGTCTTGGGGCTGGCATCTACCCTATATACCAAACAAATGTACTTGTGGAGCTCCCTCGGTGGAGCAGAAAGCCAGCCTGCACCACTCGAATAGAGTATAGTTTGGGTATGGGGTACCCATCGAACCGGTCAGAGACGGCGCTCCATCTCGACTTGCGGCTCTGACGTAGTCGCTCTTTCGTCGTCTATCCACTCTTGACTTTGGCGGTGACGTTGCCAACCATTTGGCCAGACGGCTAGTCCGTGGTTCACGTGCACATCAGGGAAGCTCGAACCAAATCCATATACGTTTATTCAACCCAATGACGTGGGAGGGTACGCTTAAAAGAGATGATCGTCCCGGTATTGACTCTTTTCCTCTTTAACTGCCATTTAGCACCACTTAGAGGCCATATAATCGCTGTTTATTGGCTTACTTTGATGCCAATTTTATGTTGTGTTTATAGGCCACATATTCGATAGGAAAAGCACCTCATCTGACGTCATAAAATTAATGGCTTGGAGGTGTGATTTTCAGATTAAATGTTTTCCGAATGAGGATGTACTGGTTATTAAGTTTGAAATCAACACAATTATAATCGATTTGAGGCCAATTTTCATTATGGAACGTGACAAATTTCTATAGAAAAAACACCACTTGCGGTTAAATATAGAAATTGACGTCTGATGATTACATGCTAAAACTAAAAACAAGCAATCTTTTTGGCTAATTTGTGGAGTACAGTGTGGCAGGCATTTGGAATTTGTTTCGAAACACTTGCAATATCGCTTTCGCAATCCCCAATTACTGAGCGACACATTTTGCCAGCCAAGGGCAGTCCGACAACAAAAAAAAAAAAAAACCCTTTTCACCGAAACTCAGTCAAGCATTAATCTAGCGCGTCAGGCACATGCAATGCATGTTGTTTTTGAAATTCTTAGGCATTCTCTTTTGAAGCATTCGCTTGTGCGTGTCGAGTAGAGCATCAATGTGAGCAGTTGGGAGCAAGGACGTACCCACCGATGCTCAACTGTATTCCAGCATACAGTGCGTAGCGAAATGAAACACTCACACACTCTCTCCCGTAGAGAGGTAAACACACAATAAGGGAAAATTGGTTTCGCCATGAACTTGTCCAGCACTTGGTGGGTGCTTACATTCCATTACAATGGAACACGTGCCAAATGAACAGAGACATGGAGCCATGTCCATGGAGATGCTTCATTCACATTCTCAATCCCATGCCCATGCCCATTCCCATTCCCATTGTCACCCTCCAGTCAGGTGGTCGACTGCCCTTTGGCCTCGACAATCCCCACAGTACTTTTACTTTCCATTCAGCAACAGAGGCAGAAACATACACGTGAAATGGGAAATTCTTTTTGCCATGGAACCCATATATCATACTGCTGTGCTGGTGGTGTGATTCTCAATTGAAAAATTACTTTGTTATTCTCAATTTGTGGCTCTAACACACAGTTTTAGGCATTATGCGAATCCCATTTCGGGACTGGATCACTGCTCCCCTGATGAGTGCTGATTTATTATTATTATATTATGGTTTCGTTTGTTTCGAATGAAGGAAGTGGGAATTGAGAGTGACACAATTCCTCGGATCGAGTATGGGTCGACTCTTGAATCTAGCTGTGATCCACGGACCTGCTGTTTTGGATCCGCAGTTGGAACCCGTTTGGTCAGGGTGAAAGAAGGTGCGTTGTGGCAAGGTCTCTGGCATTCTGTTCTGTTCTGCTTCTGGGAGATACGAGCATGTAAGTTGCATCAAGTTTTGTGAGAGCTTTTTGGCCTAATCTATGGGGAAGTGATCTGCCACCAACTACTGTTCCTAATCTGAGTGGGAGATAAAAATTGTCTGAACTTAAAGCATCGTCTCGCATCTGTCATCTACGAGTTTTTTTGAGTTATTTCTCACGTTCTGGTGTCTGGAGCTTCGACTATGGAATTGCAATAAAAGAGACCAGACGAGCGTGGCCAACAAGCACCTATGACATCCATTCCACACTCTATTCATACTCGATTTCAATGCTAATGCGACTGTTAGTGTTAATGTTAATGTTAATGCTAAACCGCGTCCATTGCCAAGTACATGTTTCAAGTGCTTCAGGGGGGTGGGTGTCACTCGAGCGGGTTCCGAGAGCTTTCAACTGGAGGAGACAGAGCGGAGTTGCGCTCAGATCTGCTCTCCTCTGAGTGCTTTGCTAACTTTTGTTTAAAATTGAATGTCGGTTCAGATTCGCGTCTTTATTCTGTGATCACCAATCGCTGTACAAACAACACCCCTGCTCTCGTACGCGGTGTCGTATACTTGATTTTAATTGCTACTGATTCTGATTCTGTGTGGAATCCAGTTCCAATCGGCGCGAACAATGACGCTGGCCGTGATTAGTGGAACAGGCCAAGCCTGCGATACTGTAAGTCCCTCGGAAAAGCATTATCGGTTCGATCCGAAAGTGATAACATTCCCCAGTGCAATCGGTTTGGATAGCGGACAACTCGTTCGCGAGCCTCGAAATTGAGGCATCAATGAGTCTCGTGCACACTGGACGTTGCAGTGTAAATCAAAGATAAACGAGATATAAATCATTGAAAATCAATCTGATACTTGATACTGATACAATCTAAAGAGGATACAATGTCATCATCCCTTTCCACTGTGCCCCTGTATATATCACTTGAGATTGTATCGTTTAGTGATTGTAAAGCAGGTAAATTATATTTGGGCAGGTGCTTATCAGGGTGCGGTGCTCCCCTGATTTATGTGGGTCTCGGCTAATCCCTCGACTGGCAGTCGTCTACTGCCTGTTACCTAATAGTGACTGTTCTAAAAGCCCCGCGCTGCTCGGATCAACGGATAATGATAGAATCGACACTGGAACAACAGCGTGTAATTAACAATAAGTACTCGTTAACCAAGCCCGTGGAAATGGGTGAATAGTGAATGGGGTGGCGTCTCCAAGATCGGTTGACTGAGAGGCGTGCTCCAGGCCTTGACATCGGATGGTTTGGCTTCCGCGTTTAGAGGCCAGTAGTTTTAAGCAAAGTGATTCACTGGCTGTGAATCACAGCCGCCGATCCGTTCCGTAAATATAGAAATACGAGTATCTAAAATTGTTATGCGATTTATCGGGAATTATCAGTTGTGGGGCTATTTTGGCCACTTGCATACCCTAATCAGCTGGGCAATACATAGATTCTTAATTAAATGAACACGCGAGACCCCATTTTGGTCTGTCATGACAGTGGCGGGTCCTGTGATCTCCCACCACAGTCCTATTAGGGGCTATCTTCAGACATTCCTTAATTAACAGCGTTTATGAAACGATAGCCGACACTTTGTACCCTGGCCCTGAAGCATTTTGTTAACCTCTTTTGCGGATATACCCAGATAGGAAAGTCTTATCCGCATTCGAGTGGCAGAAGTTTCTTGGCAACCAATGTGTGGATTGCCGATTAGTTTAGATTCTTGAACAAAGTGCTCTGGTTGTGGCATGCAGGATGCCTGAAGAGGTGAGAATTTGAAATTGCATGGTGTGATGTGAAGGATCCAAGGAAATCCTGTGTGAACTAAAAGTGTGTGCAATCCTCCAAAGGATCCAAACAGCTGCCAATTAGTTAGTCCAGAAATGTTTAAAATACTCTCCCAAAACTTGAATCAATTACCTCACACCGCATTCAAAGTCAACAACCTGCGCGTAACCGCATTATAAATGACATGATTGGGGGTTTTCTCAACAAGTGTTTTTTTTTGTGAATGGCTCAAGGATGTACGCGTACGCGTCCGAGCCCGAGAATCGTTTTGTGCTGTGTGCTGTGGGTGGAAGTGCTTTGTGCTTTGCATGACAAGTGGAGTGTGGCCGACACTGTGAATCTGCTTAGGTAATACCCGATCGGTGCATCATTTCTCTTCTCTCTGGTTCCGCTTTCAGCGTGCTCGTATTATTTCGCCTGCAGGCGGACTCTGTAATTTTTGGCGAGTATTGCAAGCAATTACGCTAAATATTTCAGGCCAAAAACCGGTTGGACAGCCCCAGATTTAGGGTGCATGTCGCTGGTACTCTCTGTACTGCTGATGGCGACGGCTCTTTTGGCTTTTGCATATGCAAATTTCTTAAATAAAACAATTTTCAAGTGCTTGGGATTGCTGTAAATTGGCGTTCAAGTACGACTTGATTCGGATTTGGCCCCGCTGCCACACCCTCCTCTCCCCACCGATATGATATGTGATGCTGTGAAAGCTGTCGTTGTTATTTATATATATTTATCTGTAAGCTAAGTAGCTAAATCCGTCTAGATCGGTAGCAGAGGTCACACGAATTAAGGAGCTTGATTTTCTCGACAAACAAAATCAAAGCTTTGGGGCGTATGAGCAATGTCAGAACAACCAGTTTAACAGTACACCGACACGCGACAATACATTTTTGAATTGGTTTTTGAAACCGCACCAAAAATATATTACCTTAATCTCTTCGAGTACCGGAAATGGTAACGGAACGAAAAAAAATTTAAATATTTTTAACAGAAAAAGTCTCGTTTCTACATTAGTTTTACACCTTAAGTTACTACATCATCTCTACATCATATCTACATGAAAGGCAGGTGAACAGAATGGAAATGTTAACATTAACATAACATTATTGTATCCGACGTAAAATGTATCTAAACATACCATGTCAACATACATTGGATGGTTCCTTTTATTGCCGCCCGCATTCATGGTGGCGCCACTATCGCTGTCCCAAAAGTATGCAAAGATATTTTTGACTGCTAGGAAATTATGTTACATTTTAGCGGTTCAAATTCAAATTTTAAATTTAAATTGCAATTTTAAATTGATCTCAATTAATTATTATGATTTCGCAAGTTTACTCTTCAATTAGTCCACTGCAAGGTTCTTTCCCTGATCTCGAAATCAAGGCTCTCCCCAATCTAAATCCCTCGCTGGATTCAATTTAGCGCAAATGCGGTCAAGTTTGAGTGGACTTCGCCAATTTTTCAATTGCAAAGAAATTGTGAAAATTTCCATAAATATGATTCGCAGGGAAGCAACCGGCTCGAACTGGTTTCGGAGCATATGAGGCGACGCGTCGCTACGTGCATATGATTTGGGAGCACGCTCAAATTACCCGTGATTAAATACGACGCAGAAATCAAATTGATTTCAATTCTCCAGCAAATGACTGATCCGACTCTACCGAGCGATGGACAGTCCGCCGGCCCTTGGCGTGTATTTTTGGCAATCAATTCCGGCTGCGATCAATTCATTCTGGTTTGTGGGGTTGCACCTTTCAATTGGCAGCCAATTGATGCCGACAGCCGACAGCCGACACACGACACCCCACAGCATTACCCCTCCTCTAACCTGGAATCTTATCTACGCGATATCTATAATTAATTTGCCTGCTATTTGCCATGCACATCTCCTATTTATCTTTCCATATCGTTCTGATTCATGCAACCATTCGCACGATATCTGCAGCCTGTGACGCATGTGACGCACGTTAGTTGGGCCTTATAAGCGTTTGTCCGGAATGCCGCCAAACGGAACTGATTGCCGACCATATGTATAAGCTTGCTCTCTAAGCTCCAGCCAGTTTCCTTTTGGGCGGCACTGGGGGTTCCCAAGGCAAAACTATCGAATCGAAATGCAATCGAAATAACGGCAAACACTCTCTGGCTGACAAGCAAGCGAGAAAACGCCCTCTCTCTCTCTCTTTTCCACGCTCACCCTCTGATGAGCTGCGCTCTCTCTGTCGCTCCGTGGGTATATGCGGCATGCATGCCCATCTCTGTCGCTCGCTTCGGGGAAAACTGTTACCGAGAATCGGAACGGATCGGGGGTTTTACTCGCCCGATTCCGTGCAAAGGTTGGCATTCTTGTTCCGTTTTTCAAACTGTGCGGTTGCTAGAACTCCGAAAGAAATTCATTCACTCAAATCCCACAAAGCGCCAGCGGTCTTGGCCTCGTACTTAGAAAGTTGTCGCTCGTTCGCCTACCGTTCGACTCCCGGTTATCTCGCAAGTTGCATTAGTAATATTGCATTTCTATATTATTCCTGCCCAAAAACCAAATTGCCCAAATACCGAGTCTCAACCATTGCTATTAAATCTCCCATTAAATTCTATTTTGTATCGAAAAAAGTGCTTGGAAACTGCTGCTGGCACAGGCTGCTGCCAGCGCCGTTTATCGTTCCGCGCACCAGGATAACCGCTTCTGCCTACTGGCCACTGGCTCCTCCAGGATTACCAGCTCATCTGCTCGCTCTGCACCATGAGTTTCCACAAGAGCGACTCGCGGACGCCCCTGGCTCCGGCAGAGTACACCGTAAGTAGTGGTCCTCTGAATCCTCTCAAATGGTATGGAATATCTCTCCCCTGGCTACTGAAAGTCTAGTGTCTAGTTTTCTGTCCTCTGTATCTGGTATCATCGCTCCTCTATCGCTATATGTACGTGATTCTTGTGATGTCATGTGCATGCATGATACAACTGCAATTTAGACAAATTAATTTGTATAATGCACATCATCAGCCCTCACTAGATAATAGCCAAAGAAGATAATAGGCCCCGTTTGGGTTTGGGCGATTGATTTGGGGAAACTTTCCGATGACTTGTCGGGTGTATATTTCGCCATATCATGGATATGGACATGTGATTCGGATACTCCATCAAAGACTTTGCGCTAATGCCATATTATTCTATTGATCGATGGGGTCTTTCCTGCTTTCGGTTCTGTCTGTCCGTCTGTCTGCCCGACGACTGTTTATGCAAATCTCTAGCCTGTTTGTTTGGATTGAGATAACAAACTGAAGCCTAATTTCGGGGATGATTTTTGGATTTTTCCTTCCGCCGACTTATAGCAGAGGCTCTGCCCTAGTGGTATGGTTGTTATGAGAAACGCGCCACACCACACAGTTTGCACCCTCACTCCTCCCTCTCCGTCCCGCAGGACAGCCGTCGTCGACGGCGAGTGGAATTTTCCATTCATTGCGCCGCACTTTTATGTCTGCTCGGGCATTTGCCCATTTGGTCTGCCATGGCAGAGTGTAGGGCATCCAAGTGGCCGACTACCTACTGCGTCAGCACTTCTGAGGGTCTCAATTTAGGTCTCTCTTCAAGTATCACGTCTACTGGAAATATATCGCATATAAGCATGGTACGAGGTGTATCACTTTTGATTCTTGGTCTCGTCTCTCAACTGTTTTTTCGGCTGCTGCGCAAGCGCCAAATGTTCTTCTGTTCTTTTGTTCGGTTCGCGGGGAATGCGCTGCATGTGCTGCATGTGCAGTTCTGTTCTCTGGCATAAATTCGAGCACTGGACTCCGACTCTGACACTGACTCTGACTCTGACTCCGATTCGGATTTCGATTCCGATTCTGACCGAAACTCGGTAACTTTCCACTGCTGCGGCAGAACGAACCCACGCTGGAGTGTGTCCAATGGGAGCAACTCTCTCGCTCCAAAAGTAATTATGCGCAGTTTGCTTTGCCCCACCAGCTGCAGCTCTCTCTCTCTCGCTCTCTCTCGCTATGCCTCTCCTTCTATTGAATATTGGATATTGCATCAGCCTGCACTTGAAACTTGAACTACAAAGCACTCCAGAGGTGCAATGGTGACATAGCATAGGCTACCGGTAGCAATAAAATCGTCTGTTATTTGGACAATCGTCGTCAGACTCCTCAATGCAGTATCCAATATCGGCCCGTGACGGACACCAAAAGTATTTGGAACAGGTGACTGGCTTCGATTCAAATATCTCTGATACCTGATGTCTGATGCCTGATCATCGCTGATTCGATCGTGCAGGGTATGCGGAAATCGAAGTAATCTACTCGGGCTACTACCCCAACGCCTGCACACTTATCTTGTCTGTTTGCAAATTGCAGGCGCCCCACTAGCCATGCCCGGAGGTGTTTGCCAACTCCCCCTTTATGGGACTGTTAAAGCCACTGATAGATGTCTCTGTTTGCTAACTGACTGACAGATTGCCGATAATTTTCAATGCAATTGAGCCCTCGGCCACGTGATTTCACATCGAATTCACTTCTCGATTCTCGGCTCACACCGTTTTTCAGACAGACTGTTCTACCAATGCGCTTTTTGTTTGCATTTTTCTAAAATAAATATAAAATTTTCCACTGCAATTTGTTGGCGTTTGCCGTTTTCGTTTTCGTTTTCGATGTCGATGTCGCTGTTTCTGTCATTTCTGTTTCCCCCTCATACTCCCTGTTACCTGTGCCACTTCCATTTCCATTTCCACTTTTCGCTTACATAAGTTCAATGGCACGCCAGGCTGGGGCGTTTGGCGAGCGTTTGGGAGCTTGGGAGTTGGCTTCGGTTCCCCATTGTTGACAGTTTTAATTAGAAAACTAAACAACGGAATGCATGTGCGCCTCAGAACGCTGCGTTTTTTTCTGCTTTAGTCACTGCTGCAGCGGGATCGCGATCGTCATCGCTATCGTGATCGTGATCGTGTTAGGGGTGGATTGATTTGGTTAGGAAACGCCGTCGGTCATGCCGTCATGCTAAGGAAAAGACGTCACCCTTCATAGGTTCGTCATGAGCAGAGCAGAGGGCTTGAAGTCTTGAGACTATGGGTTTACTTGAATATTTCTGCGATTAAAGAAAGCCTTTCCTTATCGCCGCCGCTATCGCAAAGAGAAAGATCGGGAAATACCTGCCATAAAAAGCAAGTCCCTGGAATGACAGTGACGGCTGAGTAGGGCAGATGGGTGGTGGCACATCCAGAATATGTATGACTCATTAGAAGTGTGAACTTCTAGGAATCTCTTTTGAATAATCTTACATCTATAGATGCTTGGGGTTTGAGTGGTTGTTTGTTACTAAATTTTGAGTAGTATGTATCTATCAATTGAGATTCCGTAATGGTTCCGTGTATTTCGTGCTTCCCTTACGTAAAAGCAGATCCGATCGTACCGATACAGTCCGAACAGATAGTAGACCAGAGATCCCTTGGGTGGAATCTGCTCGCATTTTCACCTGTTTCGTTCCCCGTTGGACTTTTATCATTATCTCATTATCAATGCTGCTCCCCTCTCCCGCTCTACCGCTCCACCGCTCCACCGCTCTCTGCATTCGTCACACATATCGCTATGTTAACTGCACTTGACGCCATTTTGAACCTGAAGTGCGCCAGCGACACGTGTGGTTGCTGCTGCTATTGCCGCCACTTTAGTCTCGTCTCTGCGTCCGCTACCGGAGAGAGCGCTTCCAGAGAGCGGACACAAGCTCTGTTTACATTCTTCATCGAACTCACAATTCTCCTCTCTCTCTCCTGAAGCCAGCTCGCAGCTACTTAGAGCACCAGAAGGGCATGCAATTGGGAGATTGAATAGCAAACGATATGGCGAATAAGTGAGCGGCATTAGTTCGCATTGCAGCTGTCCAATTATTATGCCCGCTTTTTCTATTTATTTAACTTTGCATTTACGCATTCGAAGCGTTGTTTTGCTCTTTTCTATGGTTCACAGTGGATGCCATCTGAAGCGTAAAGAGGTTGGGATCGGGGAAGCTCTTAGCATGTGGGCACATGTTTTAAACTAGCTCGGCAAATTTGGGCCTTGTCTCTGGGGGGAAGTCAATGGAGCGTGAAGAAACGCCTTTGGAGATTATATTGTGGAATACTAGCATTTTGTGGTTGAATTTTTATGAGCATGATCCCAATAATCAATATATTTCTTCAAACATAAGTATTTTTAAATCAGTAGAAATCAGTCCTGAAAACCAGACAAATACCTGAAAAATAATTTCCCCATTCCACATGAAATTTTTCATTTAATATACATTTAAAGTGCATCAATGCTTCGTGCTTCTCAATATTATTCTAAGATATGAACTTCTTGCGGTTAACAGCTATTTTTATCAATACCCACATATTATGGCAAAGCATCCTTAGAGCCTTAAAATATAAAGATTCATTATGTTAACCGGATTCTACATGAGTTTTTACATTACCAATACTTTTCAAATGCATCTATACATGGCGCGCAGCGACGTTTACATAGCTATGTTAAGCTACCGGTTAACAGTATCGGGTTAACAGGAGTCACCTCTGCTTGATCGCCACCAACCGTTTGGAGCTTTCCCATGCATTCGCTAGGTGGCGCCACAACAACCCGCCAAAATACAAAAAATTCAAAAATATCAGCGAAAAAAAATTAACAATCAGAACAATTTTTATTGGATCCAATTTGCTGGTTCAAAAAAAACTAAAAAAAGACACGACCGAATATTTTGTGCTGACTTTTTTGCGGCTTTTTGCACGTACATATTTTGCACAAATTCGCAGTTTCCTCATTAATTTTGTGTTTACGTCGCACCGTTTTATTTTCACCGCTGAAAACGAGCGGATTTCTGAAAACAATTTATATAAAACACGCCCGCACTCACCCCTCTGCAACAATTTTTGTGCGGCGATCACGTGTGGGGAGGTGGGGGGTTGGGGAGGCACTGACTGGCGTGACGTCATTCTGCGACTGCACCCAAAAATCTGTGAACTTGCGTCGCCTCCCACACCCCTACATTTTCCACTCGAGAGGCACAATGGCTGATAGAATAATGCTCGTGGGAGCCCCGTCGAGAGAGAGAGCCAGCTCCTGGTCTGGGGCTGGCATGGGTGGGGAAGGGGGGGTGTTTTGGTTTAGTTTGTCGCCGTCATTACACCGCTGCTGGTTCGCTGGCTGTATGGCTGTATGGCTGCCTTGAGATTCAGTTGGTTGTCGCCGTTTGAAAGAGTCACGCGCTGGGTCTGCATCTCCGCCCACCTCCTGACCAAAGGCCATCGCGTTACCTGCTGGAATCTCTCTCTGTCTCTCTCCCCTACTTTCTCTGCCTCTGTCAAGGTCTCTCTTTTGACCTTGGTCCGGAAGTCGTCAAGCTGAGCGCCCCCGCCGGAAAACCGCCCCTGCCGCCGCGCCGCGAGCAGCAGCCCGAGGCTGGCATGAGCCTCAATAGCTTCGGGTCCGGGTCGGGGTCGGGGCGAAAGCGGGACGGACGTGTGTCCAGTGTCGCGCTGAGTCGTCACAAGCTGAAAATGTCCTTGAAGCGGGGTGGACCCCCGCCGGCGGCGTCGAGTGGAACGGCGGTGATGACCACATCGCTGGATTCTGTGCAGCAGGTGCAGCAGAAGGCGCGATCGAAAGCATGAAACACACCACCTACCGCACAAACCGCACCTACCCCACCTACCCATCCCCGCGTCGTGGCGAGGCCTAATGCACAGCACACAATACGATCCGGCAATGCTGCAAGAGTTGTTAGGATATTGGCAAAACGATCTAATAATTTGTGCGATGATTTCTGTGGTCATAAAACTGCATTGAACTTGTTCATTGATCTTGTTTGCGTATTTTTCTAATTTGCTATTTGGCAAGCGATATTTTCGTCTGTTTCTCGGCTGCCACTGCCACTGCCACTTCAGAGAAAGATGCAGATACAAAGGCAGATACAGATGCAGATGCCGATACAGATACAGATAAAGATAAAGATACGGATAGTTTTAGTTGCAATTTCGGTTGCAGCTGCGAAGAGCTTTACATAATTCCCACTCTGCGATGGGACGCTCTCTTTTTGTCTCCTGCTCTTTGCATCGCACCTTATTCATCTGGCATTCCTTTTTCACCCACTCTCTCTCTTTCTCTCTCTCTCTCCCTCTCTCTACCTCTCTCTCGTAGAAAATCCCCACGGTTGTGTCGAGCGGCTATGACAGCGAGAAGCCCCAAGGCGGCAGGAACAACGCAAGCATAGGCCAACCCAAGTGAGTATATCCGCCAGTCGGATCGTATCGGATCGGATCGGATCGCCCCGATCATTCGATCAGTCGATGCCTCAGGCAGCGGCAGTGTTGTTAGCAAAGTGCACGGCGGCGCGATGTACAAGAACATTGACAACGAGTCCTCCACGACCATGTTTGAAATGTACTCCTCTTCGGACAGGTTCATCCGTTCGGACATGGCTGACGTACCCGTCCAGCAGGCGGCTGGCTCCACCCTGCCACTGGTGATCACGCGCAAGAAAGGCGGCGGCGACTCCGATGATGGCAACTACAATCCCTTCGAGCACCGGAAGGTGGAGCATCCCACATCGTAAGTGCCACCCCAATGTTACCACCTTACCCTACCACCTTATGTAAACAGCAGATGATCGTTTACGGCGGGTCCCCTCCTCAATGACTAATCGCATTAATTATACGCTCTGGTGACCCTCCCGCCCGCGTCATTGACCTTTTCCCATTGCGAAAGCCCAAGAGAATAGAGAATAGAACGGAAATGCAATTTCGTTGCCATTGTCCTTGGTCTCTTGGCTCCAAACTAAAAATAAAAATAAAAATAAGGTAAATTCGCAAGGAATATCTGAGGCGAATGAAAAAAAACGCAGAAAGAAAACGAGAAGCCCCGCCAAATGTTTTGCTCGACTCGTTTATCGTGTGGAATGAGGAACGCTGCTCTCCTAATCAGCTACCCCTCCCCTTCACACCCATACGCCCTCTCACGCCCGACGTTTGACGCCTGACGAGAGCAAACGCATCCGCACGGCCTTGCATCGGGAGATGATGCATGAGAGATCGGGCGGTGGGTGGAGGAGGCGTGCAGTGGCTATTTTCGGCTATGTCCACGAAAATCACTATTGACCAACGCTTTTGGGCGCATGCCTTCGAAATTGTTTTGTTATGGAATAGGCATGTTATGTGCAATTTCCATTTGTGCGCCACATCAGCTGCTCCCCACTGCAGGGGCCTTTTCCAACGAAAAACGTGATTCGCCCACCCACAATGTATTCGATTTTTGGCAACAAAAAGGCGCCCATTAACCTTTGGAATATATTGATCGCACAAATGTTAATTTATTGTTTGATTCGAATTTCCGTAGGGATCTGGAGACATTTGTGCATCTGCTGAAGGGCTCCCTGGGCTCGGGCATCCTGGCCATGCCCATGGCCTTCTCACATGCGGGTCTGTGGTTCGGTTTGGTGGCTACTTTCGCCGTGGGCACCCTCTGCACCTATTGCGTGCACATCCTGGTGAAGTGCGCCCATATCCTGTGCCGTCGACGCAAGATTCCGATGATGGGATTCGCAGACGTGGCCGAGCAGGCCTTCTTGGATGGTCCTCCTGCGCTGAACCGCTGGTCCCGCTTCATACGCTTCATGGTGAACAGTTTTCTGGTGCTAGATCTGCTTGGCTGCTGCTGCATCTACCTGGTGTTCGTGGCCACCAACGTGGAGCAGGTGGTGAGCGTCTATCTGGAGACCGTGCTGAGTGTGCGCGTCTGGATTATGATTGTGACCGTGCCGCTGATCTTCATGTGCCTGGTGCGGAACCTCAAGTTCCTTACGCCCTTCTCCATGATCGCCAACATCCTGATGTTCGTGGGCATTGTCATCACCTTCATCTACATGTTCACCGACCTCCCGGCTCCCGCTGAGCGCCCCGGCCTGGTCACCGTCTCGGAGTGGCCCCTCTTCTTCGGCACCGTGATCTTCGCACTGGAGGGCATCGGCGTAGTGATGTCCCTGGAGAACGACATGAGGAACCCCACTCACTTCATCGGCTGCCCCTCCGTGCTGAACTTTGGCATGGGTCTGGTCATTGCCCTGTACACCCTTGTGGGCTTTTTCGGCTTTCTTAAGTACGGTCCTGACACGCAGGCCAGCATTACGCTGAACCTGCCCCTGGAGGACAAGTGAGTTACCTAATCTATAATTCTTAGAACATCCAAACTCATCCAAAATACTGTTCTATGCCTTGTCTGCAGATTGGCTCAGTCCGTGAAACTGATGATTGCCATTGCCATCTTCTTCACCTTCACGCTGCAGTTCTACGTGCCCGTCTCGATCCTCTGGAAAGGGCTGGAGCACAAGATCAGACCAGAACGCCAGAACATCAGCGAGTACGGACTGCGTGTGGCGTTGGTGGTAAGCTATGATGATTAATCTGCTTTTGGAAGCGTCTGCTGAAACTATTATCTCTTCCAGGTGCTGTGCGGAGGCATTGCCGTGGCGTTGCCCAACTTGGGCCCCTTCATCTCGCTTATTGGAGCCGTGTGCCTCAGTACGCTGGGCATGATCGTGCCGGCGACAATCGAGCTGGCCGTGTACCACGAGGACCCCGGCTATGGACGCTTCAACTGGCGGTTGTGGAAGAACTCGGGCCTGATACTGTTCGGAGTGGTAGGCTTTGTGGCGGGCACATACGTGAGCATCATCGAATTCCATGCCGAGTTCAGTGGCGGCCATTAAGCCTCCGCCTCGTGGGGCCGCGCAGCTTATTGCTAATTTAATTTAAATTAGTCTTAATTGAAACTCGTCTAAGCACAGGGATGTCTAAGTTAAGTTTTTAACTAATTTTAGGGCTAACCAAAGTTTTCTAGGACTCTAAACTTCCTGTCTCCCCATGTGGTTATCCTGCTTCCCCTTTTCGTCCTGCTCCTCTTTCTCCTCCCTTCACTCCTTTCACCTATCCCCCCATGCCCCATTAGCCCCAGCTGCAAACCGAAAGGAAACTCTTACAAACAACAAAAGTATTTCGATTTAGTCGATGCCATGTTCACCACGCGGACGTGGCATTAAGCTTACTTAGGAATTCTTCTAGAAGTGATTTTGTATCGTAGTGATTTTGAAAACAACTTAGTCGTAATTTAGTTCCTACTCTCGTTGTTCGAACTAGGCCAAGACACATGGACGGACGCAGCCAAAATTTGTTGCTTCTGCTCGTCTATTTTTTTTTGTTTTTTTTCATTTATATACTGTACATTATATACGCCCTATTTCAATAATCATGACATATTATCCAATACACAAAGACCCGTAGCCCCTCACTGGCTCAATAAGGCGCAGGGGCAACAGAAAATCGCATTAAAAAAATAATAAAATCTTTGAAAATCACCCAATGGTCAATTATTTTAGCTATAACATCAAATCCATGCTCTTCCTCCCAATCATAGGAAGCCATGGCACGCTCCGATATCCTTGATCCGTAATAAAGACTCTATCAAGGATATTTTTCCGATCTCAGGAGGCCATCGCACGCACAGGTTGGCACACAAATAGCGGAGAAATTGAAATATTTATGACTGGGGATGCCGAGGTCGCCATTCAAGGATCAAGGCAAATTGGCAAATTGTAATTTGTTGTTGTACAACAACAACCCTCAACTTGCGGTGGCTAAAATGGCCGAAAACGAGAAAATTTCAAATATCGGTAACAGGTGAACAGAAAATAAGGTAATTTACAGAATGAAATTTATTGTTGCATACTTTTAGCTGCATAGAAAACGTAAAGTTTAAAGCATAGCATTCTTTTGGGAGCCAACAAAGCGAAAAATCATTAAAATACTGGTTTTTTCTGCACGCTATATCTCGGCTATTTATAGGCCGATCGGGGCGTGGCATGTCTTTTCGTGATCGGGAGAGTCCTGCCAACCGATTGGCACCAGAAAAAAGGACATCCGTTTCCTCAAGATTTTCGCAAAATATCATGATGTAACCATCATTAAATTTGCAAAAAATCGGCCTCATTTTCGTAGTCGAGATTTTGGTGCCGAAAGACAGGCTGGATCCCCACGATCCTGGGAGAGTTGGTCCTTCACCGATCTGGCCCTATTTTCCCGAGATATAGCCTTCCGAAGATTTGAATTTTCACATCATTCAAATACTGGTTTTTTCTGCACGCTATATCTCGGCTACACAGCGCCCGATCTGGGCGTGGTATGTCTTTTCGTGATCGGGAGAGTCCTGCCAACCGATTGGCACCAGAAAAAAGGACATCCGTTTTTTCAAGATTTTCGCAAAATATCATGATGTAACCATCATTAAATTTGCCAAAAATCGGCCTCATTTTCGTAGTCGAGATTTTGATGCCGTTCGACAGTCTGGATCCCCACGGTCCTGGGAGAGTTGGTCCTTCACCGATCTGGCCCTATTTTCCCGAGATATAGCCATCCGAAGATTTGGATTTTCACATCATTCAAATACTGGTTTTTTCTGCACGCTATATCTCGGCTATTTATAGGCAGATCGGGGCGCGGCGTGTCTTTTCGTGATCGGGAGAGTCCTGCCAACCGATTGGCACCAGAAAAAAGGACATCCGTTTCCTCAAGATTTTCGCAAAATATCATGATGTAACCATCATTAAATTTGCCAAAAATCGGCCTCATTTTCGTAGTCGAGATTTTGGTGCCGAAAGACAGGCTGGATCCCCACGATCCTGGGAGAGTTGGTCCTTCACCGATCTGGCCCTATTTGCCTGGAGATATAGCCTTCCGAAGATTTTCCATATCATTAAAATACTGGTTTCTTCTGCACGCTATATAGCCTTCCGAAGGGCGCGGCATTTGAATTTCCTCAATCGACTGCAATCGGAAAAAGGGACATCATTTTTTCAATTTTCGCAAAAAATCATGATGTTTTCTTGCAAAAATCGGACTCATTTTCGTAGTATTTTGATCCGTTCGGCTGGATCCTCACGATCCTGGGAAAGTATGTCCTTCAGCTGATCTGGGCGCGGCCTTCCGAAGATTTGGATTTTTTTCGTGATCTGGTTTTTCTGCACGCTAGTCCTGCCAACCGATTGGCGTGGCATGTCTTTTCGTGATCGGGAGAGTCCTGCCAAATTGGCACCAGAAAAAAGGACATCCGTTTCCTCAAGATTTTCGCAAAATATCATGATGTAACCATCATTAAATTTGCCAAAAATCGGCCTCATTTTCGTAGTCGAGATTTTGATGCCGTTCGACAATCTGAATCCCCACGGTCCTGGGAAAGTTGGTCCTTCACCGATCTGGCCCTATTTTCCCGAGATATAGCCTTCCGAAGATTTGGATTTTCACATCATTCAAATACTGGTTTTTTCTGCACGCTATATCTCGGCTATTTATAGGCCGATCGGGGACATCCTCAATGTAGTCCTTATCAAGGATTAAAGATATTGGGTCCACTCAGATATACTTACTTTTCTCCACCATTTCTTTTCCGATCAGGTCGTGCCCCGCCTCCTGGTGGTTGAGAGAATATCCCCGTTTGTTTGAAGGCATCAAGGAAAACAAGGATATTGCCTTTCTAATTTTAATTAAATCGCTAAGGCTCCGGCATTTCTCGTCCAATTTGGACATTTCTTGATTAATCTGGTCCCTTGCGACCAAACCTACAACCTTTGGTCCTTTGTCCTTAGCGAGGACATTCAGTCTGCATTTTTGGTAAACATCTCTCATGACAAGTGCGTGCAAAATGCAGATAGAGAGATCGCGAAGAGATTCCCCCTCCCCACATGAGCCAACAAACAATTTCTGAATTTGACTGATACTGATAATTCTGATACTGACTGAGTATCGGGTATAAGTGTAATTGTATTTATTTTTCTGAGCTTTTATTTGGGGACCGATCTGGGTGTGCCACGCCTTCTTGTGATCGGAAAAATCTCATTGATCAGACCGATGATCCGTGTATAGTAGAGCAGTTGATAATGATGTAAAAGTTTGTCCTCCATCTCTGAGGACCCTGCAGGCTCCTAGGTCATCATCGATGTTGATCGCAGTACTCCTGGGCGAGGTCGTCAAGTAGGCAGCGCGGATCCATTTGCACATGAAGTAATACTGACTCTGAAATCGAATTATAGACATTAGATTGGGAGGAAAGGCAGTCTATGACTACACTTACCATATTTATCGATTGCAGGGGACTATCACACTCCACGGGACTCCATCAGGGCTGGGCTGTAAAAGCGAAGACCCTAGAAAGTAATTAAATAAGAAAGAAATATATTGTGATGAGGTATTGATGTTGTTTAAGTGTGATTCCGCTTAACAATGGCTAACATTTAAATTGATTTCCTCAAAATCTATTTCAAAGCGTGAGGCTAAGACTCCACCTAAAACTTGGGGACCTTGAGCCCTATTGACATTTCCCAACGCCTACTCGACGGCGGAAGATTTGCTTTGGCTGAATGTTTGTTTGCGCACAGGGCAAACAATCCAAACACTTGATAGCGGCGATAGCGGATGAACAACAGTTCGCATGCGAATTGGCAACAATTCGCGAGCTTTCCCACGCTACTCCCAAATTAATATGTGATATGAGGCGCTGAAAGCAGAAGCGATATGATACGATACGATACGATACGACACGACACAACCCACCAAGAAAGAGCAGCGAGGAAACGTAGGAAACCCAATGCGAACTCAAGTCGACGAAAGATAAGATATTTATCCAGGTGCTCGCTCGCAGCTCGCAGCTCCGTGCTCCGGCTCCGGCTCAGGGCTCTGGGCTCTGGCTTCCTCCTTCTCTCGCAATCGTAATCACCCACAAAAAGTGTTGGCGAAAAGGCAAACGAGGAGCCGAGCCGGCGAGCCGGCGAGCGAGCGAGCAATAAAAACACGAAAAGGGAAATGTGCAAACGCAATTCAATCCCGCGTCCAACTGAAAACTGAACCGTGAGAAAATTACACCCACAGATAACACACAGCCAACGCCACAGTCAAGGGCCAGGGCAAGAGTAAGAGCAAGAACGATAGCCATAGCCATAGCCATAGCCATAGCCAGACCGCATCCACAAGATACTTTACTGCAGCGATAAGCGTTTTGCATTGTGACGCAATATGAGGTTGAGGTTGCTTGAGTGTGTGCACAATTGAAAAATTACTGTTTGCCCAGCGAGAGTTTAAAGTTCGTGCCCCAACCAAATTGTATCTCTCGTATACACACACACACGCATCGATAAGGGGCAGCGTGTGAACCCAATCAGAGACCCACTGATTGACCATGCGTGGGTTGTGGACTGTGGACTGTGGGTTGTGGGTTAAGGCATGACCATGTGCACCTCTCACGTGTCTTACTCTCTCGTTAGGCAAATCAGAAGCAGGCGTCCATCGTGTGGCAAGTGTATCTATCTATCTATCTATCTATCTGGTATCTATGAGTGGCCGCTTTGATGACCCATCTGATTAACCTTTGTCTAGTCATTGACTCGTCGCATAAATCCACCGGGCTTCGTTTTCGATTTGAACTCCTGTTCATCTGCAATTTATGTTTGACTGCTGCCCAAATCGATTCGTTGCGCTTCGATTTCTATGGCCAAGTTTATGGCCATTCCGCTTCCGCTATCCCCGATCCCCGATCCCCTTTTCCTCTATCCCCCACCATACACCTGTGCCTGTACCTGGGGCAGTGGCCTGATCGATGCACAGATAAATGGCATTTTATTAGTTGGCTACTTACTTGGCTTACTGGGACCGTAAGTCGTCGCAGCAGTCCCCGAAAGCAGTCGAGAGGCAGTCCAGTCGTCCATAGAGCTGGCAGCTTAATGTCAGTGGCACAATGTTTGGGCCATGTTTATTGGGATTAGTTGCTTAAAATTATGACCAATTTGTCGGGGTTCAATGAGATGCAGCAGCACCAGCAGCACCACCACCACCATCACCACCACCACCAGCAGCAGCAGCAGCAGCAGCACATCGCACCAGCTATGCATCCACTTTTCTACATTCAAGTCAATTGCATGCAAAGCGAGCCCCCGTCCCCACACAGGGGATCGGGATTGGGATTGGGGCAGGTCCGTAGCTGTGGCAGGGACTGACTCTGACTCTGACTCTGACTCCCATAACCCATAGAAGGCGCTGCTCGCGCACTTATTTTGCGTACATTTTTGGCCACAAAAATAAAATTAAAGCCTTAAACAGATAATGCGCTATCAGCAGACGGACAGACCGAACAGACAAACAGACAAACAGACACTGCCTGCATTCAATGCAAATCTCAATGAGCCTAGGGGGCAGGTTAATGGAAAATTTATAATGCCAGGCGGGCCATAAATATGCCACATCCACCCACATATTGTGTCGCCCCACAAGCGATAGGTACACACCAGTTTCCAGCGTCCAGTGCCCAGTGCCCAGTGGAGGGGAGTGCAGTACCCATTCCAGGCCCAGAGATCTCTGCGAACGAGAAGCACACATTTTGTGTGGGAAATATAAAAAACGTTGTAATTTGCAGTTGACAAATACGCAAAAACTCCTTACCAGATCCGGGCTCTAGAAATTAACTCATATTGCAGCAAGTTGCAAGTTGCAAGCAGTGGAGGAGGAGGCTGGGGAGCAGCAGCAGGAGCCGGAGTCGGAGCATCAGGCACAGGGGCAGCAGGAGTACGAGCAGAGCAGCAGCATACCCAAATGATTTATGCCCGCAGTGCGGCCTACGAAAATCTGTGGCAAGCTCCAGTCGTCCGGCAGTGTCGGAGGAACGGGAGCAAACAATAGCCAGGGGTAGTGGGAGGTGCGTTGCACTATGGAGAGAGTGTTTCCCCCTCCCTCCGCTGCAGACCATCACAGACCATTGCTGACTGCAGTCCTCGGACGGAGGCTCCTCTTCCTTCATCGCCTACCTGTTGTGGCTGCGCCCCAGGCTGCAATTGTCTGCTTAAAAGCGTTCATTCTGTCCACAATGAAGCCACATAACTTGGCCGCAGTTACTCGTACCCGTCTGCCCCTGCAACACTGCTCTCCACCTCCACTAGCCTTCCTTCGATGTGATGATTTATTGTGGCTGCGCCTCCAGCCTCCAGCCTCCATATGTCCCTCCCCGGTCCCAGTTGTAGTCGCCGACGCCGTCGCCGTCGCCGTCCCAGTCCCAGTCCTCGTCCCAGCACGGTAGCTGTGTTCCTCGCTCTGGTCTCCTCCTCGTCGCAGCAGTCCGTGCGCCTGGATTGAAACTTTATTTAATAAGTTGATGTTATTTGTTAACTGGCAAAAGGGCTATACTTCACTCTACTGTGCTCCCAGATCTCCTGAATAGTTGGCCAGAGTATGAGTTCTAATGCTGCTCCTCCTGCTGCTGCTGCTGCTGCTGCTGCCGTTGCTGTGCCACAGCATGGGCCATAAATCAGCTGGCGGCCAGTGGCGTGGGTCGATGGTTATCCCAGAGTTCATTAACGAATGCACTTGACCCACACAGAGGGAGGGAGAGAGATAGAGAGAAGTGCGGTGTACAGTACTCTCGTTACCTCTGTAGAGAGTAGAGTGTAGAGTGCTTGATTTCTCGAGTAATTTGTGCGTAGATGCACTCGCCCGTGTCAATTGCATTGCATTAGAAAGGCAACAGAGAGCCAGCAGAGAGGCGACACTGCCGTGGCGGCCTGCCACTTTAATCCGTGCCGCACAGCACACTTGCTGACAAATTGCTGATAAATAAAGCGAGAGATTTGCAATAATGCCTTTCTAATTTCATGCGTCGCGTCGCCAGCGGCTCTCGGCTCCGCTGCTCCGCTGCACCGCTGCTCTGCTGTTCCGCTGCTCCTCCGCTCCTTGGGCATGCAAAGCGCACAAAAAGCACGGACTCGGACTCGCAGCCTCGCAGCCTGGCATGGAGCATGGCATGGAGCATGGCATGGCGCCTGCCTCCATTGAGATCGAATCCGAGCCTCTGTGGCACTGCCTCTGGCTCTGGCTCTGGCTCTGAGTTTTAAACATTTTCCACACGTAATGCGAAAGTTTGAATCATTTGTCCAGTGCACTACGCAGCGATTTTCATTTAAAATTCTTGTCACAGACATGTAATTGCAACGCGCCAACCAACGTCGATGGCGACGACAACGATTCCAAACTCTGACTCCAGCGCCAGGTCCCAGCTTCAGTTGCAACTCCAGCTCCAGCTCCAGCTCCAGCTGCAACTCCGATGCGGACCAGAGGCGGATCTATAGGCTATTGACAATGCGTTTGTCAGGCTTTGCCCCTCCCTCCATCCATGTTGCAGCTCTCTGTGTTGACACAGATAAGTGCGTGGCGTGGCGGCGGCATCAGCCAGCGGCCAGCGGCCATCGGCCATCGGGCATCGGGCCATCGGGCAGCGATAAGTAGCGTTTTATGCATTAATTTTTGCCTCAAAAGAGCATTATTTATTACGCATTAATGCGCTGAATTAACGTTTATTTAATTAATATTAATGCCGCTGATATTACTGTTGCAGTGTTGCAGTTGTTCGATGTTGCAGTTTACTGTTGCTGCAACAAAAGTTGCACTGCAGTGGGCTGCTGGCATTTGTGTCATACATAAATAGATTTTGGGCCAGGAATGCCTGTTTTTTCACTCATTTATGGCTGAAATTCAGAAAGAGGCCTTGGAGCATAACGAGAATGAGTGATGGACATACATACACACCTCCTAATTGTGGTGTGGCGATCCTCTCCCTTCCCTCTCCCCTTCCAGCAGGGGCCTCTCCACAGGTCAAGGCCTTTATCGTTCTGCCCCTTCCTTCCTTCCTCCGGCGTGTTTGTCGTTCCGCGCTGACCCTTAAGTTGTGCAAATATTTAAACAAAAATCGAACTCAAATTCCGTCGCGGAGGTTGCTGCTGCTGCTGCTTCTGCTGTTGCTGTTGCTGTTGCTGTTCTGGAAATCTGAAAATTGAAATTGAAAGGAAAGTCGCGGGGCAAATACATCAGAAACACTCTCGAGTACGCGTATATCTGAAAGGAAGCAAATATTTACAGGAGGGGCAGCAGCGGTGGAGGGGGAGGACGTGGGTGATAAGGAGAGCCCGTGAGTAATCCATCAGTGTCTCAGCAACGGGGGCGGAGATGGGGATGGAGGTGGAGGTGGAGGTGGAGTACCCTTTGGGCTGCAATAAACCCAATAATTTATAGACCAATCACGGACACGGACACAGGCACACGCACTACGAAACAAGTGGAAAAATCATAGTCCAAAACACACATAACGCATTAGACAGAGAGAGAGAGAGAGAGAGAGAGAGCGGAGAGCAGAGAGAGGTGCATTTGTGGGGTAGGGTAGGGGGAGCGATTTATAGGATGGCCATGCCAATAGACACCGCACAGCGGGTTGTCGCGTCTCCGAGAAGAAGGAGAATCCCAGTCCCAGCCCCAGTCCCCAGCATCGCATCGCATCGCATCGTCTCATTGCCAATTGATTTATACAAACGGCAAAGCAACGGAACACAAATTGGTTGCCTCGAAGAGATCTCTCTCCCCTCTCCCTCTCCAGTCTACACTCTCCACGAAAAGATGGACCTGGACCTGGACCTGGAGCTGGAGCTGGGAGTGGAGCTACGGGAGATGATTTGTTGCACTTTTGTTGCAATCACAGTCGCAGTCGCAGTCGCCGTTGCAGTTGCATACGCAGAACGCTCTTCTCTTCTGCTGCTTAACCTCTTGAACTCCACGCAGTCTGTGCTGCTGGGAGGGATTGGATGCGAAGCCATGCGATGCGATGCGATGTGATGGAACCCCTGCACACGTGTTGCAGCACACAATTCAGTGGAAATCATTAGGCCAAAACCAAACCCCAGCGGGCCGAAGCGGGAGAGATTGAATCGGGCCTGGCCAGGCCTTCGCTTTGCATGCTGCCTGCGTAGCTAATTAGAGCCATAAACTGGCACTCGTTTATAGTGCGAGATACGAGTACACCGGTACACCGGTGCACCGATCCACACAATCCCCCGGCGGATTTGATGGCGGACACTGGACATCGCGGACATCGCGGACATCGTGGACATCGCGGAAAGTGAGATTTGTCGGGAGGCGTTGGCAAAAAATGCCACACAAATGACAGACAGACAGGCAGACAGGCAGACAGCAAACAAATGTCGAACGGCGGACCCCGTTGACCGTTTTTGGTGATGTCGGGATTGTCAGTGGCATCGGGAATCCGAAGCGGTGGTGGACTGTGGGGCAGCAACAGAGGCAGCGGCAACACCAGTTTATCAAGCCAAAAGACCCAAAACAATAAATTACGCAATCCAAATGCTCAACTGCAGTCCATCAATGGCATAATGAGGCAGGCAGCGGGCGAGCAAGAGCCAGAGCCAGAGCCAGAGCCAGAGCCGGAGACGACTCCGAGTCCGACTCTGAGTCCCGAGTCGCAGAGGCAAGTCCCAGCGTAGAGATGCATTACCATATCGGCATAAATTCCGGAGCACATCGTTAAGTGGGCTGACGAGTGCCACCAGACACTGCCGCAGAAAACAGGCTCGAGAGCAGGTTGCATGCCACATGCCACTGCCCATGCCACATGCCAGGCTGCCTGGCTGCCCGGCTGCCCGGCTGCCAGACGTCCAACTTCCAGACTCTTGGCCACCTAATGAGGGAATTACCGGCCAATGCCGATGCCAATGCAACAACGTCATCGATAATGGTCTTCTGTGGCTGCCCCTTGTGGCACCTGCAGACACAAGACTGCCCCTGCCTCTGCCTCTGCCTCCGACTGCCCGCCTGCCCAGTGGGTGGAGTGTTGCACTTGACCTTTAACATTGCGGATGGCGCCCCAGCCCCAGGGAGATGGAGGATGGAGGATGGATGTCTTACAAGAAGAACGAAGCTCAAGCTCTTTAATCATTCAATTCCGCTGCCCAAAATCGTGCTGCAGCAGCAGTTGTTGAAATGCAACATTTGCGGCAAGAGTGCGGTCCGACACCGATGAAGTGGTCTACTTGCTCTGACCGCCGTACTCCTTGATAATGTCCATGATGGCAAGGACGCAGCCGTACACGAGGATCACTGTGCCAATGATGACGAGCAGGATGTTCTTGACGAGCTTCCATCGCAGCTTGCCGTAGGTGTAGGGGGCATGATAGTTGAGGCACATGTCGATGCAGGCCGGAAAGATGAGGTTCAGCAGGGAGATGGTGAATGCCCCGACCAGGGCCAGCAGGGGCCCCAGATCGGGGAAGGCCACCGCATTGACAGTGCACACAAGGACGAAGCACAGCCGGCAAATGTACTCCATGCGAAGCGGATGCTTCAGCTGGCCATTCCGATCCAGATAGTGATTGATTATGATGTCGATGGTCACGTAGCCGGAGAGGGGAAAGGTCAGGAATACGGCCATGCTAATGCACACCTTGGACACCTGCGCGGGTCTATAGGGGATTACTGGGACTGCGACTGAGATTGAGGTGCCATCTCTGGTGCTCCACTCACATTTCATTGTTGGGCAGATCGAGGGTGACACTGCCATGCACGGTCTCCCCATAGCGCCAGTATCCCATGATGGCAAAGATCAGGTAGGAGATGACGACCACAGCCGAGGCCAGATTGAGGACGCCGAACCATCCGATGTACTTCTCCGGATAGGTCATCTTCGCCTCAATGGCCAGCATCTGCGGGGAGCACAAGGCACAATTACGCAGAGCACAGTCGAAGGGAGCAAGCCCTTGGAGCACCTACCACTCCCACAGAGCTCACGGAGAACAGGGCAATGCCGAAGAAGAGAGGCAGCTTCGAGGGCTCTTTGAACGCATCACGCTCCGAGATTGGCGGCAGGTTCTGGAAGAGGTAGTAGAAGATCAGCACAAAGCCCAGATACATCGAAATGTTGGCCGCCAGATTGAAGGGCACCAGGGTCTTCAGATGGCGGATGAGGAACAGCGGAATCGAGAGCATCCCCACGAACACGATGAAAACCCACAGACCAATGACCTTGATATAGTAATCCGACAGCTGCTTGACATTGACGGACACAAACACGATGTAGACGACACACACGCCATAGTGGGAGAAGGCCAGGACCCCATCCACCAGGTACCTGGAGGCCTTGGAGCAGTACCTGCACCAATTGGGGCCCTGGTTGAAGGCGTACTCCATAGTGTCGGGAAAGTTGCAGTAGCTCTGCTGCTGCCGCCGTGCGGACTCCACCATGCAAATGATCTAAGAAGAATCATGCGGGGAGGGGGACAGGAGGAGGAGTGCTGTGGTATGGAATGGTTTGGGTTCTTCACTCACTAGCAGAGTCATTCCATGGATCAGGAGTATCGTAATCAGAACGAGGAGTATGCCCCCATTGAGCCATCCCGAATAGGAAAAGGCCAGCGGCAGGGCGAGGATTCCTGTTCCAATGACACACTTGAGGAGAGACACAAAGGCACCCACATTTCTGTTGAAGAAGGAAGCAGAAGGATTGATTATTAGTGGAGTTTCGAGTGGGTCTTACAGTGTAGAGCAATGATTTCTTACGACATTGTGACTTCCACATTGCGATGCTCGTAAGGATTGTAGTCACTGCAAGAAGAAGAGGAAACAGAGAATAGAACAGATCTTCAGAAGGATACAGAGACGTCTTCTACCTGTCCGCCATTTGGAATTCAATGAATTTTTATTTGAAAAGAATAAACAATGTGTAATGATAGATAAGAAAGGGGATACTTATTGGGGAAAAACAGGACAGTGACACTTTCATGTCACTATGGGAAATGCTTCATTCAATTCCTTCAGGGAGATCACTGTACCAGAGAGCCCCCCACAAAGGCCCAACACGAGGAAGAACAGGGACCGCCAGAGCAGGATCTTGCCACAGCCATAGCCCTGGCTGTACAGCACACACATGTTCACGATTCCCGGAAAGATGAGCCCCAATTGTGCCAGGCAGAAGGATCCCACAAAGGAGAGGAGCAGCCCAAAGTCCGGATAGCCAATGGCCACCAGCACAGAGGCAATCACGAGGGCAAAGCGCACCAGATACTCCACGGATCGCCCGGAGGCAACATTCTCCTCCAGCTTGGGCCGCATGTATCCCCGCCAGATGATGTCCACGGTGACGTAGCCCTGCAAGGCGTAGCTGAAGAACATGGCCATCGCAAACATTCCCATCACACACTGTGGCAGGCTAAAGGAGAAAGGAGAATGGGTCTAACTGGATGTAACTCTCTCCAACTCACATTTCAAGGGGCGGCAGGTTGTGCAGAATGGAATTGGCCGTGTCACTCCCGTACTGCCAGTAGCCAAAGAACCCAAACGCTGCATAGAAGAGGACCACGAGGACCATGGCCCGATTGAGGACCCCGCAGGAGCCCAGAAAGTCCTCTGGATGCCGCATGCTGCGCTGCAGAGCTAAGATCTAGGGGCGAGCAAACCACAAATGAGTTGGGAAAAGGATTCTAAAGGGAACTCCAGAAATATCCTACAACTCCGAGAGATTCGATGGCAAACAGAACAGTGCCAAAGAATAGAGGGAACTGCTTCCAGTGCTGTGTGGCCTGCAGTCTCTCCAAGCTGGGCAAATCCTGCACAAGATACCAGAAAATGATGCCAAAACCTAAAGGAAGATGTGGCGATAGAAAGGATCAAAGAGTGAGGACTGAAGCTCTTCAATCACCCACTGCCGACAGTCAGGATATTGGAGATGACAGTAAACGGCAACAGATACTTAAGATTCCTCACGAGGAACGTGAGTATCAGTGGGAGGGTCAGCAGGGCCATATACAGACGCAGATCCATGGGATAAAGATACAGATCCCCCAAGAATTTGAGGTTCTTGGCTATAAACACAATGTAGACACAGTCCACGCCGAAATGATAGGCGCACATCAGTATGTCCACGAAGTAACTGAGGAATTAGGATAAATACAGATGGAGTATAGTGAGGGCCTCATTGGACAAACCCCAGGGGCCTGCTCATGCAGTGCAGCCATGTGGGGCCATCGAGAAGGGCCAGTTCCATGGTCTCCCTGTAGCTAAGGACTGCCATTCGATGGCGTCTGCACAGATGCTGGATGTCATTCAACTGCAGGATAAGGAACTGCCCAGGATAAGAAGGACTCGCCTCTGCCTCTGGCTCTGCTCTACCTACCAGCACATGCATGGCATACACCACAATGTAGCCAATCAGAACGGTGGCAAGAAGGCCTACTACCCATCCGGCGTTGTAGAAGGCTCGTGGCATGGCCAGGCATCCAGTGCCAAAGGCGCACTTGACCAGATTGAGGAACGTCTCCAGATCCCTAAAGAAACGGTAGAATAAAGAGCGGCGGCACTCTGGTGGGTTCACCCACCAACAAATGCTCCTTCTCACGTCATTGTGTTCTCCACATCGGGTCGCAGCACCTGCGCCTCATAGGCCAAAGGGGATCTTTTTGGGGCAGAGCAACACTATTAGGAGAGGGTTCTGTTCTCCTTAGATCTTTGAAGCTCACCCCATGCTCCTTTGAGCCACACCCAGGGCCCGGACATGGAAGGGCACCAGTTTCCTCTTGAGCTCCGGATCCATTCTGATGGCCAGTCGGTGGCGACGCCCGCGCACCTTCTTTTGCTGTTGCTGTTGCTGTTTCTGTTTCTGCTGCGACGACAGCATCTCGATATCAGATCTTAAAATCGAAATCTTATAATCAAAAACGAAACGAACTTTCAGCGCCGACTACTGGGGTCTCTCTCTCTCTCTCTCTCTCTTTCTCTGTCTCTCTGTCCAATTATGCAAATGTGTTGACGAGGCATTGGCTTTCCCTCGGGTTACGTAGTGATCTTTGGAATCTGTTGGCCAGCTTCCAGGAAGGGTCTCTCAGTCTCTCGGTCTCTCGGTCTCTCGTCTTGAGAGATATTAGCATGGCCCAAAGCCATGGACTCTTTCCAGGAAATCAAGCACAGTCGCAGCCCAGTCCCCGCCTCCTCTTCGATGCGGTTTTCTGTGTGGGGGCGTTCTCTAGGCTGTGGCCAAGGAATTTGCTACCTAAATTATGCCACAGCCTGAAGCCTCCACCGCAGTATCCTCCGCGTCCTCCACGTCCTCATTCCCTCTCTTTCGGTCTCTCTGTCTCTCTCTGGCGATACAAACTAATTAGTGTGGCAGAGGCTGGGGCATTTCTCAAATGCCACTTGGCCATAAATTCTATAAAAAACAAACTACAGTTTCTAGTTAAGGCCCCTCTTCGCTGGTCTCTGGTTTCTGGTCTCTGTGGTCATTGTGTGGGGCCGCAGTGATCACCCGCTGTGGGCCTGGCACCTTCGCCTTCGCCTTTGCCTTTGCCTTTGCCTTTACTTTTCTTTTGCTGTGCCGAATCGAAAATGCAAATTTTCCGGCTTTCCGCAGTCGCAGTCGCAGTCGCAGCCGCAGCGGCAGCAGTGACAAGTACGAATCGAAGGGGGGGCCAGAAGTCAATCTCTTAGATTTGTTTGCTTTTAGCTATTCCATTTCGTTGCCTATTTTCCCACTCGTGTGTGTGTGGCTTCGAAGAGAGTGGAAGAGTGGAAGAGAGTCGATCGGTGGGAACACCTGCTAATATCAGAGCCAGACGAGAGGCACTTCTATTGCCAGAGGCTCTCTCCTAGGGAACACTCAATCAAAAACAATCAAAAAAGTGCTCCTCAAATGCAAATGCATTGCAACTTTGAAAAACAAAGGGTTCACATGGTGCAATACCCAATTCAATAGAATGCCCTTTCAATGGACTAGCACTGACACACCAGTGTGTTCGAGAAGTAAGAAGACTTGCCTTTATTTGTATTTGTATTTATATTTAGATTATTTAGTTTATTTAAGAAAAGTAAAATAAAAAAAAAATGTTGCCAAAATTAATGTTTATCGGTTCAACTGGCATTGACCTTGAGCCTGTGGGTGATGGTGGTGCTGGCAATGTCCTCCGGCGGCTGGTCCTTGTCGCCCCATCCCCACACGGGATGGCTGCCATCGCCAGTGCGCTTGATCCTTTGGCGGAGCATCTCCGTGGAGACGCTCTTCAGGTCGTAGGCCCAGCCAATGCGGGCGAAAAAATCGATAAAGTATGTGGTGGCATCGCGCGAATACTTCCCCAACTCGGCGCTCTTGTAGTCCCAGGGGAAGACGTGGTGGTAGTTGTGGTAGCCCTCGCCCACGCGGAACCAGATGAGGAATGCCTCGTCCGTGGGGGAAATGTTCTTGTCGTACGGCCGCTTGCCGTACATGTGGGCGGAGCTGTTCACCAGCCACACGATATTGAGGCTGGCGCACCACCGGAGGAGGGTGAAGCACGACCACGAGCAGATCAGGGACTCGCCCCAGTAGTACATCGGCAGGACGGTGGGCAGCACGAAGCAGACGAGCGGCATGAGGATCATGTAGTGCTTCTTCTGGAACATCACCAGCTTGTCGTTCCGCAGGTCCGAGAGGTCGATATCCCTGCCCTTGATCGTCACATCCGGATGCTTCTTGCAGCACAGCCAGCCGATGTGGGCGAAGAACCAGCCGCGCTGCGAGTTGTAAGGATCGGCGTCCGTCTCCGAGTACTTGTGGTGCAGGCGATGGTCGCGGGCCCAGTAGTAGACGGCGTCCTGGAAGGCCAGCGTATTCAGGAACATGAAGATCAGCCTCAGCGGCGTGTTGGCTTTGAACGTGCGATGCGCCCACAGGCGATGGGCTCCTCCGGATATCCCCAGAATGGTGAGCACCAGTGCCGCAGGGAATAGCACAACTGTCTGCCACTTGGCGGCGGTGAAGAGCAGCCACACGCCGTACAGCGAGGACACATGGAGGATCGTGAACAGGGTTATGTTCAGCCACAAGAGCTCTATCTTGTGGTTCGGATCGGGGACCTTCTTCACAATCGTTGCAGCGGTGGTGTCGCCCTCGAAGAGCACGCCCGTGGTGTCTGTGGAATGGCTATTGGGTGGCATCGTGCATTACAAACTGGGGGGTTAGTCCCAAAACACATCTACTTATAGCAAAGCGGCGCCCAATTGGTATTCAAAAATATTCGGCGTCGGCATACCCGTTCCCGTACCCGTTGCCATCGACCTCGACATCGCTTTTTCGTATCATCGGGGCATTGGAGAACCCGGACCTAGGTCCGGCGATCCACTCCAGACATTGTAAATGTCAAATAGTAAATGTTAAACTATGCGCATAGATGATCGTCACGAGATGTTGCACGTGATTGCCAGGGACGGTGCAATGGTGCAATGGTGCAGCGGTGCAACGGTGACTGTGTTGCAGTTAGATGCAGTCGACAGTGGTGGCGCATCATTAAAGTGCTGCAGACAAATGGCCGCGCGGCATGTGCGGCACATGTCAAGAGAGCTGCAACAGCAGCAGCAGCAGCAACAGCAGCAGCAGAGGCAACAGGTGAAAATCTGGCTGGAATTCTGATTATCTGCAGCTTCTGGTTGCTGCCGCTTGCTGCCGCTGCGGTGATTGGCAGCAAACTGTGGCTGCAACTGCTGCTGATGTTGCAGGCAGCAACTTAAACTGTAACTTTCAACGATTTGTCGTCAGCGTCTTCTGTCTTCTGTCGTCTGTCTTCTGTCGTCTGTCGGCAGTGTCTTCTGCCTTCTGCCTTCTGTCGTCTGTGTGCCACTTTGATGTTTGGCCACAAAAGTGGAAAGCAACATGCGCATAATTACGATTCAGGCAACATGGGGTGCAACATTCCTTGACCACCAGCTCCCCACCCCTGCCCCTGCTCCTGCCCCTGCCACTGCCTGCCCCTTGTCTCGCGCTCTCTGGGGGCCACGCCCTCAATTCAATTTACAGCCGGAAGTGTGGGTGTATACTTATTTGATATACATTCCTCTTCAGTACGCGTATTCCAATTCTTGTTCTTGTTCTCGTTTCGCGTTTCGCGTTTCGATGTTCTCTCCTTTCGCGCAACTCATTTGCTGCTTCATAAATCAGGAATCGCAGCAGCAGCCGCCTCAAAACTCCCGCATAAAAAAACTCCTGTATGAAAAACGCATTTAATGATTGGGGAACAACAGCAGCAGCAGCGGCAACAGCGGCAACAACTACATAATAGGCCGCATCTTGAGCAGCAGCAGCAGCAGCAGCAAAAAGTGGGAGGATGCAGTGGATTCTCCCTCTTTTCGCTGCCTCTCTATCTCTGGTGATGGTTTTTCGATACACTTTCTCTGGACGGTATTATGGTCCTCCAAAGGTGTTTTGCAATGCAAGAAATATCAGATCTAAGATCGGCTTAGCAGCTACTATATGACTTCTATAGCAATCGCTGGGAAAATGATGATTTTCTGATGGAAACTCTTTAAGAATTTGTATGAGATTTCCATGGCTAATTTAGATTATATTCAAATTGGAAAAACATAGTCACTTTCACAGTGCTTTTATAGCTTCCGTTTTCGTAGGGAGATCTTCATGAAAAGGTGGATATATCAACGAAATGTATCCGCTTAGGAGAGTGCCCTGCCCATGAGAATTGTCCCCCTATGAAAGGCGTTCGTTGGGGGAGAAAGTCCCACAGAAACACTAGAAATCCAAGAGTATCCACAACTTCGACTAGCAAAAGCCGACAAATGTTCCTTCTCTTGTTTTTAATGCCATTTGTTGCTGCCGCTGTTGCTGTTGCTGCCACTGCCACTGCTGCTGCTGCTGCTGCTGTTGTCGGGCCGTTTGCCTTTTTGGGGCCCGTGAGGCATTCGCCTAAGCGGCAGGTTCCTGTCTCCGTCTGCTACCCCATCCAGGGAGGAGACGTCGACGACGTTGACTGCATTTTTAAGCGCGCTCTGCGCATAAAATAAAGCCAGATTGCAGGCATCTCTTGCCTTGGGGGCATCATCCTCCTACCGCCTGCCTCGTACCTCCCCTGCCCCATTCCCCAATCGGTGGAACGTACTACCTGTGGCAAGGCTTGCCTGAAAGATCTTGAATGGAAGCGAAGAGTAAAAGTGCAGGATGCTTTGTAGTCCTGCCCCCCTGTGCTCTGCTGCACGCCCCCTCCTATCGGAAGAGCTTCTGCAGAAACAGCAGCTAATTTTCGACGGGGCAGCCACAAAAACAAAAAAAATGAATACCGATTGGGGCATCCACAGCACAGCGGAGACAGAGAGAGGGAGGCAGGGGGAGGCAGGGAGGGAGAGATAGAGAGAGAGAGAGATCTTCGAGCGATAATGATGCAAGGTTAATCATTAGCCTGGAACGTGTATTATGCGATTATTAGTTGGGTGCAAGCACCGGAGAGGTGCACCCAATCCTTGCCACAGCCCCAGCATCGACTTCCAGCTTCGATTGGGGATTACACTCTTTTTTTTTGGTGGGCGTTTGCTCTGGCTTTTTTCGGACCATTTCGCGGTAATTTCCAATTTCCGCTGCAATCTGTGGGGATCTGTGCGATCGAAGCAGCGGATTGGGGAGTTCTATATGCAACATGCCGCCAATTTGTCAACGCGGGCAACATGTGGTTGCTGCAGCATGTAAGTTGTCAGCGTTTTTTAAGAATCAATTGCCGCCCAACAGCAGCAGCAGCAGCAGCAGTGGCTATGGAAATCTCTGCTCTGGAAATTCGATATTTCCCGGGGCCCCGCCTGCCCCCTGCCCCCTGCCCCCTGCCACACGGCCCCCACAAGTCGGGGAGCCTGAAGGCGGCCTTGAAAAGCAATACTTGGCGCAAAATCATTGCAGAATTGTAAATGAGGGGCAACCTCATAGGCCCTGCCCTGCCCAGCCCTGCCCTGCTCCTGCCCTGCTCTGCCACACACTGTTGCTGTAGCCTGTTGCTGTAGTACACACATATTTTGAGGTAAAAACGCTCGCTCAACTGACATGCAACATGATTTTGTAGGCGTGCAACATGCGCATGCGCAACAGCCGCAGCTTTATCAGATTCTGCAGGCTCCACTGTTGCTGTTGCTGTTGCTGTTGCTGGTGGTGTTTTTTTTGTTGGTTTTGTTGTTTTTGCTGTGAGAGTTGCCGCATGTTGTCGACTGTCAATTGTTTTGTGGGCGTTGCAGCAGCAGCCAGCAGTTGCAACCAGCAACCAGCAACAATAGTCGCAACAAGAGTCGCCACAACACACACCAATCTGTCGCACAGAGTCACAGACTCACAGAGTCTGGCGGTGGGGCAGAGGGGCAGGGCAGCAGACTTTTGGAGGCTATATCAATGTCAACAGCATTATCACACCGCGCTGTCAATATGCAAATGCATAGAGCAGACAACGGAGTCCCACTAGTCCGACCAGTCGCAGCAGCAGCAGCAGCAACCCACCGAGCACCGAGCACCGAGCACCGAGCACCAAGCACTTGCCACAACCAAGTGGCAGCCAGGCAACAGAGAACAGAGGACAGAGAACCCAGCCAGCAAACGATTGTTTCCCTTCCCCCCTTGAGTTCCGTTCGTCCTCCTTCAGACTCCTTTAGAGTATGTGACACTCGTTAACACGCAGCGAAAATGCGCGAAATGCGATATTTCACACGATTTATGCGCGATGCAACGACGAAAAGTTGCAACCTATGGAGGGGGGCAGGCGGCAGCAGCAGCAGCACCACCAGTAGGAGCCAGAGGACCACACGCATTGCTGGGTAGCCAGTGGAGGCTGCTGCTGGGGTTTTAGGCCTGGAAAACTCATGGGAAAGGGAGTTCCCTGAAGGCTGCTTCCCTGCTGCAGCTTCGGAAATGTTGTTCTTGCAACAGAAGAAACATCCCACTTAAGGTGTAGGAAAATGATTAGCCGGAAGAGTGGTGGTGGTGGTGGTGGTGGTGCTGCTGCTGCCTGCCATATGCCACAAATAGTATTAGTTGCTGCTGCTGGCTGCTGCCACTGCTAATGGGGCATGTTGCTGCTGGCTTGCTGGCTTGCTAATTTGACAGAAAGACTTCCAAAGATTGGTGGCAGAGTGGCAGAGTGGCAGCGAGCCATGATTTATGCGCTGCCAATTGGTTGTGGCAACATTTGCCCATATACATAATTGAAATGTAATAAATTCTGCTACGGCTACCGCTGCTGCTGCTGCTGCTGTTGCAGCTTTTCGTGCACAATTAGCGGCAGCAACAGGCAGTTGCTGTGGCAAGCATCAGCATCAGCACCAGTGGCATCCACTAACGACAATTGCTGACCATTTTCCATGACTCCTCGTTGCTTGATTATTAAATAAATAATAATCATAGAGCGAACTGCTGCTGCTGCTGCTGCTGCTGGCAGTGTGGCAGGAGGCTGGCTCTGCCTTTGGGTTTTACAAGTTGTAAAGTGCGAAATCAACACGCTTCATGCCACAAAACTACAACTACAGATCTCTGGACAGGCTGCCACACAGTGGCCATCGGTGGCACGTCCGAGTGTCCGAGTGTCCGAGTGTCCCAGTGTCCGCCGTGTGTCTGTCCACTATGTTAGTTGTCAACACAAATGGCAATCGGCGTTGATAAATTGTTGCAGCCTTGGGCCAATTATAACCGTGTTTGGGCTTGGGCTGAATATAGCTGCCACATGCCACAGCCACAGCCACTACTCGTATGCCTCTTGCTGTTGCGCTGCCTCTCGTCCACACTCTCGTCTCTGGTATCGCAAGGCTTTGGTGGTGCTCTTTCGTATGCAGATATCCATCCATCCATCCATCCATCCATCCACAAGCTTCCTGCGAAGCCCCGCAACAGCCCTCCTTCCGGTGGCTGCCACTCGTGTGTGGGTGCAACACTGTACGAGCAGAAGAAGAAGAAGAAGCCCCCGACCGATATCTGAAATTCAATACCCGGATCAATCTCCGCTTTCAACAACTCTTTCAAATTTCTGTCGTGTCGTTTTCCTCTTTAAATAATTTGTCTGCCACAGAGCCAAAAAAAAGGGCGCCAAATGAGGCCACGTGCTACAAATTGCAGTGATTCCAGCAGCAGCAGCAGCAGCAACAGAAACAGGAGCTCAAAACACCCCCGCACCAGCACCTGAGATTTATCGAAGGTTTCCCTCATCCTCATCCTTAAGGGCATCCTCTGCAGATCTCGGATATCAGCTGTTCCTCCTCCGCCTCCTGCCTTGCCTCTTGGCGCGCGCTGCTGCCCCTCTGCCACATTATTGTTATTATTATCCACGGCCCGGTGTCTTTCCTTATACAATAACATCTAATTTTCTACCTCTGCTCGTTGCTACCTTTCTACCTACTACCCATGCTCGCACGTCTTGCAGGCTCTTTGATTCTCCCAGATTTTGGCAGACGACATCCCTTAAGGGAGAGTAGAGCTCTCTCTTCTGCCAAGGCGCACCCGCATGTGTCACTCGAATGTTGCATATTTGTATGCAACGCTAATGACATCAGAAACAGATCGAATCGCGAGGGAAATGCTAGATCCGATTGTGGCATTTCCTAGAGAAGACTTTTTGAAGGGGAAGGAAATTGTTGAAGAAATATCAAGGGGAAGGAGAGTCATTCAAGAACGAATTTCAGCTACAATTTGAAGATACTTTTTGCTCTTCGAGAGATTCGCAATCGAAGAAAGTTTTCCCCATAAATATTAGTTTCTGGCGATCCCTCTCCTCTTTTTTAGCAAAGATATCTCCTCCACCTACATACGAGTACGTCTCCTGCTCGAGGCAGGGTTTCCCCTCTGCCACTGGGATTATTGACCTCTTGACAAACAAGCGAAACCTTTGTTTGCTGCTGCAGATGAGGACGAGGACGAGAGGCAGCAGCAGCAGCAGCAGTAGATGCAGCGGCATCTTCCAGACAGCTGTTGGACGGATCAGAGGCAGGAGAGGAGATCGACTTAAGAAGTCGTTGGCGCGAAAAAACAGAAGTCGGTCCCGGGCAAAATCTGTGAAAGGAACAGCTGACAGCGGGCAGGGGCAAGGGCAGGGGCAGGGGAAAATGCACGAGCCAAAGGGAAAAGGGAAAAGGAAAACGATCTCGATCTCGAATGTTGCGGTTAACCTTCGAGACAGCGGAAAAGCGGAAAAGGTGTCAGAATTGTAGCAGCAGCAACCATCTGTGTAGGTAATTTCGGTTCTAATTGCAATTGCAATTAGAGGAGAGTGGTTGGGGGTGGGGTGGGGTATGTTGCAACACTGGGAACAAGTGCAGCAAGCAGTCTGGCTGGCATTCGGCGAGTGACATATGCGAGACGCCACACAGATCTCCACGGAGAAGTGGCATTGCGTGTGCTCTCCATTTATTATCGATGATGCCCCGCCAGACGCTGAAAAACTTGCCCCGGCAGCGGCAGATTAGATTGGAGGCGTAGCAGGATGAGGATGCAGCAGCACCAGCAGCAGCAGCAGGAGGAGGTGGATACCACTAACTACCGTTAGGAGACACACACAAACACAAACACAAACAGAGACAGAAACCAAAAACAGAGACACGAGGAACAGTGGAACAGTGGAACAGTCGAAAGAAACATTTAAAGAAATTCAAATGAATTCGTTTTTGGGATATATGCATGCCATGCCCAATGCCCCATGCCTTATGCCCCATGCACCATGCCCCAATGCCGCATGCCCCGCGGGCCCCATCCGCCCACTTAAATTGCGTGCCATGCTGAAAGCATTCATTTGCGAGAAGCCCTGAGATGTGTGTGGATGCCACTGGGAGATGCGGCAAACTACAATTAAATTTGCATTTGTATGATTCCCGCTGCCACATCCATTTGTGGCTGCTACAGCTACAGCTACAGCCAGTTGATGCCGCGGGTGAAATACCTCGGCGTAGGAAACATTTATCACTGCTATGGGGGCTCCTCCGTCGCCATTCCGCCATCCGCCATCCGCCACCGCCACCGCCTCCGACTCCGACTCTCTCGGATTCGCATTCGGACTCTGGCGGGGACTCAAAACTGCTGCGATTCCGGACTGAACGAACGCACAATAAAACTAAAACGTTTATAATTTCATATGAATTTCGCAGAGGCAGGGGCAGCGGCAGGGGCAGCGGCAGCGGCAGCGGCAGGGGAAGGGCAGCGGCAGGGGCAGGGGCAGGGCAGAGCCTCCAACTATTAGCTGTGGCATGCAATTGCCAGCAGAAAGACAGACAGTCGAGGGCCAAAACTTAATCACAGGTTGGGAGACGCGACTCAATGGCCTAAACGAAAATGCTTAAATTTAATGACATAAATATATACAGAGAGAGAGAGAGGGCGAGAGAGAGAGAGAGAGAGAGAAACGGGTAGGAGAGGCAGTTACCCCAAGGGGGGGAATGGCGGGTGGTGGTGCTGCTCGCGCAGGAAAAATCACTGCTGAATATTCCCGCAACTATTTATCATTGTGTCACGCGGTCCTACAGCTGCCCCTGCGGCCTTGTCCATTTTGGGAAAACGAGTTATGACCCACCACCACCAGAAGCAGCACCACCCCTTATCCCTATGCCTCCTTGAGGAAACTGCGCACTTAAGAAGCGATCCGATCCTGCTCCTTCCTGCCTACGATCCCGTTCTCCGACGACGATGATCCTTCGCCAACGCCACCCCAAAATGAACAGGATTGACAAGCGACCGGCTGCTCCTTTGGTTCCTCCTTCCGCCACCCCAAAATCCAGCCCTGGGACCATCTTCCTCCTCCCTCTGCCGCACACAACAAGGACAAAAGACGGTTCCGCCAGGAGCACTAAAAGAAGACAACGAACCGCAGCGCAGCTGCTGCTATTTTTATTATAACTTTGGTTTTTTCCTTTCTGAAACGCTGCGCAATTTGGGAATTTCTGGAAAGGCAACAAAACACACACAAAAAACAAGAACAAAAAAAGCTTTGCAGCTGCCCCTGGGAAAATTCCCTAAGAGCTTCGGAACTGATTTTTCATTGGCATGGAATCCCCTGAGGAGACGAGGAAGGAGACCATCTTTAATCCCAGCATAAACACAGCTACATCATCATTAGAGGCAGAAGGCTCCTCTTTGGGGGCGAGTTTGTTGCCTAAGTCTTTCCATTTCCATTTCCATTGGCATGTGTTGTGTGTGTGTGTGGCATAAATTATGTATCCGCCTCAAGGCGACTCCCACAAGAACGGGGAGTTCAGAGCCCAGAGCCCAGGGCCCTACTGCTACCTCTTGCCACTTGGCATAACATTAACTGTTTATTCGAATAAAAATTAAACTATTAAATGCTCAAAGAGAGAGGTAGCAGGCGAGTGGCGAGTGGGGAGCGGGGAGTGGGCATTCGAGTGGAGAAATGAGCTTAAAATCATAAACGACACACAAAAAAACACACACGACGGCAGCCCCAAAAAAACTGAAGCGTTTCAATCGATCAATATATTATATATGTATGGATGTATGGATGTATAGGGTCGATCGAGGCTGCTTCTGCCAATAAAATATAACAATCATGCGATCAAAAATATCTTTCACAAAACACTCACATGAATACCTTTCTGGATGATCAACCATTCACCTGTTCAAAGTGTGGGAAACCATAGAAACGCCACAGCCACTGGCACTGGCACAGCCACTGCCGCAGCCACTGCCACAGCCACAGCCAAAAGCATAGGCAGAGCTAAAAAGGTAGAAAAAGAAAACGTTGAAAATTCAAATTAGCCCGAGAGACTCGTAAATAAAAGATATTATAGCCAATCGAGCAATAAAACCAGTTAATCTCTAAATGTGGCCGAGAAGAGTCTTTGGGCTCCGAGTCGAAGGCACAATCCCAATCCCCATCTCAATCCCCATCTCAATCTCAATCTGTATCTGGGAGTCGGGAGTCGGGAGTCTGCTGTGTCGTCTGGAAGCAGTCGAAGCGCTGGAGAGACTCCATCAAGCTCTCATCAAAGTGGTTCGGCCTACATCTGGAAACGGAGACGGGGCCCTGGGATCTGGCATCTGGGGTTTTACGAGGCAACGCTGCTTCTTGGGCTCAAAGTTAGACTCTCAGGCGGGTGTAGGATAGGACTCCTTCCAGAAGACGCAGCTTCTGCTGCTTCTGCTTCTGCTTCTCCGATCATCGTTCTGCCACAACAAACGAGTGGCAATCAAATCAATTTTATGCTGCTGTTGCAGCATGTTTTTATGGCATTTCTAACACACAAACCACACGATAGCCACCATTCATTCATTCATTCTTTGGGCCTTCCATTCATGGCGTGGCATGGCATCGCATGGGACGGGATGGGGACACCCCACCGCCTGGCCGCTTGGCCGCTTGGCCGCAGACCGGAAGCGGGTTACTGCCCCAAACGGGGGGTACAGAGAGGGTGGTAGCCGATTACCAACAACTTAAAGCTCTGGCCACAAAATGTTGCATTGGGATTGGGTTATTAAGCCATTTAAGCTACGTGAGAAAATGCTGGAAAAGACAGCAGCCACTGATGCTGCCACTGCTGCTGTTGCAGCGGCGGATACTGCTGCTGCTGCTGCTGATGCTGTCGATTGGAAAAATCTTTTGCAGAACCAACAACCGAAGGAGCAGTGGCAGGGGCAGGGGCAGGTAAAGTGATTTGATTTAATGACTGCCACTAAACATTTACCCAACGAACAAGAAAATCAATTAAACCGAAAGGGGGAGAACGCACGCCCCAATCCCTGGGGGCCGGGTGTCGTTAAACTCTCTGCCAGGCGACCTTCCTCTTCCGTTCTTTGAAGAGATTTTCATTAAGACAACAAACAGTTTGTGTTTCTGTTAGTTTTCTGCCGTGTTGTTTTTTGTGAATGAAATGAATATCCCATCCCCCACACAGCCGAAAAAAGAAACCTCAAAGCCTCTGTGTCTGCCACAGCAACGCTGTAGGTAAATCATTTGTAGATTTGTCTGTCTTCCACTTGGTGGCAGCAGCAGGGAAGATCTTTGGTGAAGATTTCTGGGGCGTGCGCGTGATTTAAGCCTCATGTTTTTGGTAGCAGCCACACACATGTGTGTTGGCAGAGTCGTCTCCGAGTGTCCCCCCCTTGCCTCCTCCATCTCTGAATGTATCTTTTGTTGTGTGTTGGAGGAAGTGCAAAGTACTTTGATAAGATCTCTGCTCTCTCCCTGTCTCTGCCCTGCCCCTGTCTCTGTGGGTTCTCTGTGGTGCCAAAAAACAAAAAACTTGGAGAAAAATGAGCAGCAAGAAAAAGCTTAATTGCTTCCCTCAATCCGCGGAAGGCGGGCGGCTGGCGGCGGTGGGACGGGTTATGATAGATGGCTGGAACAAGCTTCTAAAAGGGGGCAGGAAGTGGGGGCACAGATTAGGCATGGGATTCCCGGATTGCAGCATACTTTTGGGGCAATAAACGGTTGCCTAATTATGACTGAAAATCACTATTCATTTGATTGGGTTTACCTTGCACTCATCCCCATTGATGGGGCATCCATCATCAATCACTCAATGTGTGGCAAGCCAAAGATTGATTGACTACCACAAAACACTGGGGCACGCTCCCTTGCCATCTCATGCTCTATCTCTCTGAAGCTGGAAGGGTTTTCTTTCCATTTTCATAGTTTTTTCTCATCCAAATTTGAGGTTTATTTTATTTCAGTTTTCGGTTCTCATAAATCCGCTCTACAGTTGACTTCTTAACTGTTTATCCGTCCATGCAGCTGTTGCAAATAAATCTCTAGCCTTACACGTGTCTCCTCTGTGTGGAGAGGATGGAGATGCCCCCGTTGCCTGCTTATCCGTGGGAATCTGCCTCAGAGCCGCATGCAAATTAGATTTTTTAATTGGCGCCTGACCCCGGGAGGAGCTGCTCCTCTAATCTCTTGTTGGCGTCACCTCGATGTCATTCGCTTTTATGGTTATTGCCGCAGTGGCAGTGCCAGTGCCAGATCCAGTGCCAGTGGCAGATGCAGCAGTTTCTGTTGCAGTTGCAAATGCAAATCGCGCTTCAGTTTTTTTTTTGCGTGCGCTTAATTGAAAATTGTGTTTCGTTTCGGCTTCAACTTCGATTCTAATGAATGGAAAAGTCACAGACGGGCGACGACAACAACGCAGTTTTTGCCGCTGGCTGTCGCCCTCCCATCGCGATGCCAGGGCCATCATTAAGGCCAAAGGGAAGTGCCATGCTCCGAGGGGAAATCAGAGAATCATAGCTGAAGAAAGGGAGGAGGAGAAGGAGGAGAAGGAGGAGGCATGCCCAAAGGTAGAAGGAGGAGGAGGAGGAGGAGGCAAGCAAGGCCCAAAAAAGGAGCAGCAGGAGGCTCAGGTACGAGCAAAGCTATGCCACCAGGGGTGGCTTCCTTCGCCTTGGGTGGATGTTGCCTCAGGCCACAAAATCCCCGCGATCTTGCGCCTTTTGTTTGAGAAACTTGCCTCAAGACGAGATCGTCAGCAGATTTCCCGCCAAAATGTACGGGGGTTGTGCGGCACACAACGGGATCTCTGCGTTCTCTGGTGGGGTGGTTCGCCCTTCGTCGGGTGGTGATGGTGATGGTGATGGTGGTGGTGGTGGCGGGCGGCGGTGCTGATGGGGTGGCCGCGGCAACACAATGGCAAGGCTGAGAGGGCGAGAGGGCGACGACGATGACGATGACGATGACGACGCTGGGACGCAGAACCGTGGGAAGATTTCGGATACAAAAGGCTGAAGGAATCTTTTTAGAGAAATTCCCCTGCAGCTGCAGTGATTCGCAGGAGATCTGAGATCCGAGAAGAGAACTTTTACCTTTACCTTGATGCAGGGGCCTTCGTTCTGTGGCGGGCAGGCGGGCAGGCAGGCAGGCAGGCAGGCAGGGCGTAGGCATTTGGCGGCGACACTGAAATGTACTTGGAAATGCACTACTGCTACCACCCCACACGACAGCCACTCGAGAGGCACTCGTGGGGAGGCAGCCGGAGCGGAGTGGAGCGGAGAGTGTCGCCAAGACGGCCAAGACGGCAGCAGACGGCAGCAGACTTCATCAACAAATCAGTTCTGTCAATCTGTCGGACTGTGTGTGTTGGCTGTATCGCCTCCCCCTCTGGCCGCCCGATCGTGGCCGCGCGATCTCTTGGCCACTTGGCCTACACCATTTTGGTTTTGTCGCCTTCTCATTTCAATAATTCATTGTTGTAGTTGTGTGAATGTAGGGGTTCCAATACACAGCACCCCATCCCACTACTGCCACGCACACACAGATGCAGCACACACACAGATATACAGATACAGATACAGATACATCTGCATACAGTCTCTCGTACACCTACATTCGGCCGCCGCTGGCTGCCGCCGCTTGTTCGCGACCAACAAAATTTCTGTACGAATCGCGTAAACGCGTTTCGCGTCTCGTTTTTATTTCCCTGCCCACAATCCACGCACACCACCGCAACAGGGGAGTGAGCGAGTGTGTATCTGTGTGAGTGGCACGCTGGTGTTGGTGTGCTACTATTCGTTCATTCACAAATTGTATTGTTGCCGCCGCCGCCACCGCTGCTGCTGCCGTTTCTGCTGCTGCTGTTGCTGCTGTTGCTGCTGCGGCATGCCTTTGGTTTTGCTTCTGCCTTCGTTTGCGCCTCCGCTGCTGCTGTTTCCTCTTTTTTTTTTGTTGTTGTGTGTTTTGTCAACACACGGATACACGGATACAGATACTCGAGCAGCATTCGGCAGCTGCGGACACACACACACACACACACACACACATCGAAGCCAAAAAGAGCGCAACACCCGAGAGAGAGCGCCCGCTCTGCATCGGCATTTCATTTCAAGTTCAGGCTGAAGTTGTTTTGCCGGCATTTGTCGACAGAGAGAGAGACAGGAAGAGAGAGAGGGAGAGAACGCGAGAGTTATCCGTGTATCCGTGTATCCGTGCATCTATGTGTGTGCGTGGTGCTTGAGAGAGCGCGCGCTCGTCGCTTTATCCGTGAATTTTATCCGGCCATTGTCGTGGTCGCAGCTCAAGAGTCAATCATCAGAGATTTTCGTACAATGCAATTTGTGATGTGATTTGAGAGCATAGGATATATGTACACACGAGTATCTTTGAGATACAGGTAGCTTTTGTTTTACCATTCATTACATTCGGCCCTGTAAGGCTTCGTAATGATACTATCAATCTTTCAAAAGACCCGATTGTATCTGCCAAGCGTCTTAAGGCATGGAAATACTTGTATTTTAATGTATCCAACACTCAATTGTATCTGGCAGTCGGTAGAAGTGGAGTACTCAAGTATTTACTGGATTAAAATGCATCTTTTCATGGTTTAAAGTAAATTCGAAGCTTGGAAGTGTGTCTGATGATACCTTGGGTATTTGAACGATAAAAATGTATCCTTTAATAGTCAATAGCTGCTCAAAGACTTGTAAATGTATCTAAGGAATTCTTCTGTAGTTAACGAAACTATTTCACAGAGAGAGATACAGTATCTTAGAGTAAACATCTCTCTTAATCATATTACAAAAGCTTCTGCGACTCTAATCTGATCATTAGATGCATTTAGCTCTAGAAATAGTAAATAAAAGAATCTTACACACTTATGAAGTAACCATCTTCTGCAGCAAGCATTGAAAAAAGTATCTACGAATAGCAGAGACTTTGTAAAAGTGAATTTTCATGTTCCAAAAGTATTATAACTATGCATAAACATTTAGGAAGTATTCATCTTCTCTAGTGGGCCTTCGAAGAGCAATCTATGCTGCTTAGTGGATCAATATGGTATTCCAAAAGTATCTTAAAGTAATTTAAACATATTTCAACAACCCATCAGTATGTTAACCCTGTAATCATGCCTCAAAGATACTCTAAAAATGTATCTTATTGGGCTGAAAAGTGTTACAAAGATAGGGGTATGGTGTCGCCAAAAGTAAAGCATCCCATAGATATCTTTCGGCCTTTCCTTTCGCTTCTCCTACGAGTACGAGTATTGTATAATCCGCAAAAGCCGCAAAGTGGGAGGCGCCTATTCGGAGTTCGCTTTCGCAACAACAAAAGCAAACAGCAAACAGCAAAAGCAAAAGGCAAACAGCAAACAGCAAAAGCGCCAAATGCAGCCGAGTCCCCCCATTGGCATAGAGTTTTGAGCAATTAGAAGCCCACGCAGCCATAAACAACAACTACAACTGCCGTCGACCGTCGGATCTGCTGTCGGATGGATGAGGGGGAGTCGCCACCGACACCGACACCGACACCGCCAACACCGAGACACCGAGACACCGATACCGATACCGAGATACGAGACTCCAACGCCGACGCCGACGCCGACACCGATTCCGATGCCGATGCCGAGGAGGTTCCAAGAGCAGCTCCCACAGCCGCCGCTGGTGCACCAATACTTCGACTCCACAACAACAGCTGTTTTCGTCGAGCCACCGATTCCGAGCTGGCTCCCACGTGCTACTGGGGAGCCCTGCTCTCTCCCTCTCTTGCCCGCCGCTCTCGCTCGCTCTCTCTCTCTCTCTGTCTCTCTCTCACTCTCCCACCACTTTATCCGGCGAATGAGAGGCCACTCACCAACACGTAAACCCACTGCATTGGTGTTGGTAAACGATGTGTGTGTGTGTGTGAGTTCGTTGGAGTATCTGTGTGTGTGTGTGTGTGTGTGTGCGTGTGCTCGGTCGTCGGATTCTACTTAGAAAAGGCCGCTGCTGCCTTGCGCCAGTTTCTTGCTGCCTGCTGCTGGCAGTGTCTCGGTTCAGGTTCCAACGTCAAGAGGCCCGCACGCGCTCCACGCTCCACACAATCCACACTGCTGCTGTCCCAGAGCCGTCGCACAAACGAAGCATCGCGCGAGCCTCGTCTTAGAGTGTGCCCCCCCAAAAAAAAGCGTTCGTTTCGTATCTTTGAAATTTGTGCGTGCAACAACTGCAGTTGCAATCTCTCATCCTCTCCCTCACTCTCTCTGCTGCTGCTGCTGCTGCTGTTGCTGCTGCTGCTGTGGTGGTGGTGGTGGTGGTGCGAGTGTTGGTGGTGGTTGGTGGTTCCTGTGCGTTGGTGTTGGTGCAGCCCCCGAAGCGCAGCCGAAGCCGACGCCGACGCCAGCAACGACGACGACGACGACGACGACGACGCGACGTCGGGAAAATCTCTTTGCAGTGAAAATTTGTTCCAACGTTTTCGTGTTATTTGTTATTCGCACGTTGACGCGACGAGACGGAGAAGGCGCGACTTCTCGTATCCAAGAGAACAGAACACGAACGAAGTTGCAACTGCAACTGCAACTGCAACACCCAATGATCGCGCGTGCAACATACTGAACAAACGATTACCCATGAAAATTCACAAACCCTAATTTTTTTGTGAAGTGCAAATCAGAGCCCAAGCCCCGAAAAGTGTGTTTTTTTTTATAAATATTTTGGCCGTTAAAAGTGTCTTAAAAAAAGAGCGGAAATCCATTGAAATAGCGTATGAAATGAATGCGATATTATGATTATGATTATGATTATGATATTTATATCAATTAAAATGGAAGGCCTCATCGCACACACAGTCGTCACAGAGCAGTAGTAGTCCCGCAATCACTACGTAATACTCCCCGTTAAACACGCAACACTTATACGAAAAAAAAGCTGAAAAAAAAGAGTGTGATATTTTTTTGAGATATATTAGCAATTTAGAGAATTATTCGAATAATTGTTAAATGTGCACGAACGCAGTTGATCGCCAGAGGGCTATCCAGCTCCAGATCCAGCTCCTGCTCCAGCTCCAGCTCCAGCTCCAGCTCCAGTTACAGTTACAGCTACAGCTACAGAGTTCCACCATTTGGATAATGCTCGGATAATCATCAGAGATCATCATCGAAGCCAAAAGCAAAACAAAAGCAAAAAGAGGTAAGTGATCGCCGCCGCGGTTTACCGACGGCAGAGGCGCAGAGAGGCTTACTCACTCAATCAACGGTATCAAGCAATCACTCAGTCAGACAGTCAGGCACTCAGTCAGACAGTCACTCAGTCAGACAGTCATTCAGTCACTCAGTCAGTTCAGGAGTTAGTCAATCAATTGCTTGCCTCAGCAAAAGCTTAGCAAAATGTGTCAAAAAAGTATAGATCTAATTACCCGAGCCAGTAGATCGTTTTACGGCAGCGCAATATCAGCGTAATATCAGCCATAAAGTATATATAGGAATGGGAATCTAAATATGAATATGAATGTGAATATCTGCGTATGGATTGCACCTATGAATGATGGAGATTGGAGAGAATTCATATCAGCACAACAGGCCCCCCTCATAGATGATGCTGATGCTGATGCCGCTCCAATCAGCAGGCAGCAGGCAGAAGGCATACGGTACGGAAAGCAGGAATTGACGTCAATCCATGGAACGACTTGACTTGACATCGCTGATTGTTCAGATCGAGCCTCGATCGAGCTTCGATCGTGTGCCCAGAGAGAAAGGCAAATTGACGCACAAACAGAGCAGCGCAGCGATAGATGAGCGATGGTGTGTTGTGTTTTGTTGTGGTGTGGAGAAAGACCCTTAGCCTTAGCCCCAGCCTCAGCCTCAGCCTCGAACGCAGTTTTCAGCTCTTTAGTTCTAGTCTTAGTTCCATTCCTAGTTAGTCTTCCATTTGGACAATTTTAATTGCCATTGCTGGCCATATTAATCTCTGGCTGTGCCTCTGCCTCTGCCTCGCTTTATGTGAACTATGCCAATTGTCGTCTACACCTGAAGCTGAAGCTGCAAGAACAGGCTGCCTCTGGCTCTGGCTCTGGCTCTGCCTCTGGCTCTGCCCCTGCCCCGGCCTCTGCTTCTGCCTCTCTCGATCTCTTGACAAATTTGTATGCACGCGCTTCAAAAGTGCAATATTAATTAATTCCCAGCAACGGCAAACGACAGCAAACAAGAGGAGTTGCATGCAACACAACGTCTGATCTGTATTCTGTATGCAACAGCAGAAGTTGCAACTCGCTGCTTGCTGCTTGCTGTTTGCTGCTTGCTGCTTAGTCGAGAGGCAATTAAATCGTATGTCATTCATTGGTAATTTATACCATTTAAAGGCAAGACGCAACGCTGTAGCACACAGACTCTGCCTCTGCCTCTGCCTCTGTCTCTGCCTCTTTCTGTGGCATCCGGGGGGAGGAGAGGTTCGGATCGATGTTGTGTTCCTGTTTTGGAACTCCTACAAAAAGGAGCCTCCCTCCCCCTCACCCTCCTGCCTCACCCTCTCCCTCTGCTGTCCCTCCCTCTCTGGTGTGTTTTTGTTTCTGTTTTTTTTATCGATCTCTCACACCTCTAGCACAATTAGCATGCGATTTTTGTGCAGCCGAAACCCTACAAAATCGAGACTTTCCTTGCGGGTTTTCCATCAGAGTTTTCCTTCTCTGCTCTGACTGTTTGATCGATTGCCTTGCGGACGAGACAGCAGCGATCATCGCTCACCGTTGCCCCAACCCCCACCCCCACCCCCACCGCCACCGCAGCCTCCTCCTGCACGATCCCCGTACGATCTTCTACGATCCGATTCGATCAGCGATAAATGCAACTTGCCATGAAAAGTGATGCCTTAAATGGACATTAGGCTATTGCACATTTCTCAATATGTCGCGCGCGACTCTGCCAAGTGATTTTTTCACTGCTTTACTCTGGCTCTGTCTCTGTCTCTGGCTCTGGCTGTGGCTCTGTCGTCGAGTCGAGTCGACTCGATCGATCGATCGAATGCCCGATGATGTCTCGGATCTCTCGGTCTCCGCTCTGCTGGTCTGCTCCTCCTGGCTTTATACGCACCGAGCCATATATGATGAACGGAGAGACGTCTGCCACTGCCAGCAGCCACTGCTTGTGGCATATAAAGCAGGCACCAGGCACCAGGCACCAGCCAACAGCCACCAGCCACCAGCCACCAGGCAGGAGGCAGCCACACAGTGGGAGTGGGAGTGGAAGTAGGGGGAGGTCGTATCACCCATCACCCGCGCATTGCGACGTGCAACGCCATTTCCAAACGGGGTCCTACCCGTTCCCCGTTCCAACGTCAACGTGAAATTTGCATTTTCATACAAAAACACCCCGCCGCACCTCCCCCTCGGCAGCCCGCTCTAGTTCTTTCCCGCTCTTTCCCTCCCACAAGAGGGGGGCTTTGGGGTCTCTGGTTCATTGGTTAATTTATTTCAGACACAGCCTTAAATTAACAATTTTAATACAAACCAAAAAAAAAAAAAAAAAAAAAAAAGAGGAACAACAAAAGAGCGCGCATTGAAATTGAGACGTTGGAAGCGAAATACAAAATACAAAAAAAAAAAAAACTAAAGAAAAAAATGCACACAATACAGAAAAAAACCAAAAAAAAAAACTAAGAAAAAAAACATAAAATAAATTTACAGCAAAACAAAAGGCATGTAACAAAAGGAGGCGAGAAAAAGGAGAAGCAGCGGAAGGGGCTGAGAGGAATGTGTGTGCGAGTGTGTGTGTGTGTGTGTGTGTGTGTGTGTAAGAGTGAAATAAAAATTCTGGCGCGTTAATTAACTTTAAACGATTGAAAACGAATTGATTTGGAGAAGCCATTTGATTTGGATTAGTCGTGCCTCGGGAGAGAAGGTCTCCCCCGAGAGGGAGAGACCCCAAGAGACCTCTGGAGGTTAGGCGTTACATTAACAGGGGTTAGACAGGGGGGGGGGTTGCCAGGCCACACAAAGCAGAGGAGAGGCTAAAATTAAAATTCAATCATCACGTGTGCGTTAACAACAAAAAAACAGAGAGACAATCAGCAAAGGAAATGGAGATGGAGGCAGAGAGGCAGAGAGACAGAGAGAGGCAGAGATATCTCTAGAGATGGGGAAGATCGGGGAGATGTTAATTAGAATGCGTTAAACAATAAAACAAAGAGACAATCGACACAACGAAGCGTCTGCCCCAATAGTTGCAAAGAGTTTAACACCTTTGCGGCAGGCACCGGGCCCCAGGCACCGGGCACCGGGGGGGACCGACAGAGTATCGTATCCGACATCTGATAGGGGGCTGACTGATCTGAGTGCGACCCTGGTGCGGGGACATGCGTTGTTATCATGCATTTGATAAACGTTTTGTTTTTCATTAGAGCCCCCCCCAAAAAAACGCGAGAGCAAAAGAGAGGGAGAGAGACCCCAGCAGAGACAGAGGGTTCCCCCAATGGGGGATCAGTGATCAAAGCACTGATCTCCGTGTGGTATCACACCACCCCTTCAATTAGCATCAGAAATTAAATCAGAAAAAAGTCGTATGTGGACTTCCATGGAAAACGCAACCATGTGGTGTGCCTCGCCTCGCCTTTTGCGGTAGAAATTGTTCCCATGCTAAACAATTTATCAGCAACGGCAGCAGCGTCCTGTCTGAGGTTTTCGGCTTGGCATTTTGCGATAGGCCTGCGAGAAAGAAAACCGCAAAGAACTCTTTTGCTTTCTATACATACATATATGTTCATATCTGGGTGGAGATTCTATGATTTTCAATGAAACATAGGAACTTTTTGGCACGCCACACCATATACCATATAGCATATACCATATAGCATTCGATGGAATTCTTAGACCGCCTACCGCCTACCGAATACCGCTTACCGTGTACCGCTGACCGCAGCACTTGAAAAAACCGCTTTAATCTCGAGTAGTTTCAATTAACGTCATTGGACTACATAGATCGCTGATTAGGGACTGAATGAACATTAAAGAGGAACGAATACTAGAGTACTAGTACTAGGTAGAGTACTAGAGGGAGAGAGAGCGGAAAACAAAAGAAAGAAAAGAAATCCCACACGGAAAAAAATAGAAACGAAAACAAAGTCGGAACGGAATCGGAATCGGAATTGGGCGATGCGATGCGAGGCGACGTGTCGGGGGGAAAGCCGTATTCGTATTCGTATTCGTATTCCTTGGGAGATTGTGCGATGATTGTGGGCCCACCCACCGCACATGGTCAGTGGTGTGGTGGTGTGCTGTAGTGGTGCTCTGGCTTATCAGTGGGGGCCTATATATACGCATATAGCCGCACGATCCGTACAGATAGATAGAGTACGAAGCGGCAGGCGGTGGGCGGCAGGAAGGCCTTCGATTTACGTCACAATTCGAGTCGCAATTCATGAATTTCTTTGGCACTAAAAAACAATTCTATTTATTAGACGACTGCCCCGGAGAAGGGTGGCAGGGGGTGGCAGGGGCTGGCAGTGTATTCTGGGGTCTGATAAGTGTGGGCCAGCTGATAACCAGCTAACGGCTCAGTGGGTGGTGGACGGTTTATATTGGGAAATATACGACAAGCGGATTGCATAAAAGAGTCGAGTCTTTGTTTTTCTGAGTCACGAGGAAATACTCCACTCCACTTCACTCCACTCCATTCGCACACACACACACACACACAGCTCTGATCTTTCGATGTCGTTTTGTGATTAGAGCGAAGCACAGATGGAAACCTGTTGGCGCCTTGGGAGCCCACCCCCTTTTTTTTGGGGGGCGGAGGCGGAGGGGGGGTTGGGCAATATTTTAGTGCATTTTATAAGCACTGCACATGCAAATGTCTGTCGCATAAAACTTAATTGTAATAGTTCTTTACGAGCTCCACTTTGGCGCAGGGGAGGAACTTGTTTGTGGCATCTAAAGAGCTGTAGCCCCCGCCCCCTCCCCCTCCCCTTCAGTGTGGCATCGGGGAATCTCTTTTAAGGCAAACACTTTGGCGGCTGCCTAATTTATGTAATGTAATGCCTGCCCCATTGTCTCAGACTCCGACTTTCCTTCCAAGTGGTTTCCAAAAAACGAAAAAGATGAAATATCTTCATGCCAACAAATCCATTACAGTCGAGTGCTCGAACAGCAAACAGCAAATAAATAAAAGATGTACGAAGTGTGGAACGAAAATTAACCGAAATTTTATTAGTATTTGCGCAAGCGCAAGCCAAAGTCAATGTTAAATATTTGACAACCAGACGGTACGACGGGACGACCGGCAGACCGGCAGACCACTGCCCCGCTCTGACCAAAAAGAGTGCCGACTCTTGGGAGTGGGGAGGCAACGAGGCAGGCAGGCAGCCAGGCAGGCAGGCAGCATCTGCATTCCCTCCTCACTCTTCACTCTTTCTGCTCTGCGGACACAGACTCTTCTCTTCTCTCCTTTGGGGCGGACAAGGCAAAAGGCAATTAGAGTTGACACTTTTCGGTTTTGGGGCTCGGTTCGGTTTGGTTCTCTGTCTTAAGCGCGGCATTTCATCCTCGAAGAAGGGCTCTAAAGAAGTTGTCCGCTGAAGTTTTTGGCCTCTCTGGAACAGGTATCGGGAACCGTGGCACCCCAAGGGACAGTTTAATTTTCACTAGACATTCGCCTCCACTTAAAAACCATTTTCACTTGAGACGTGACCAGAGCTCTACGGTCCGGTCCGGTGCGGTCCGGTCCGCCAGAAGATTGCGTCTTCTTTTGCGTCTAATGTCCGAGGCTCTGTCCGTCCGTGGTCCGTGGTCGGTTTTGGGCGGCTCGGGGGAGATCTGTGTGTTATTTATGGATCAATATTGACGCAGCAGCAAACAGCAGAGGAGCGGGAGGAGCAGAGGTGGAAGGTGGAAGGTGGAGACAACATTGTAAACAAAGTGTAAGCCGCTCAAGCCCCCCCCATCCCCTACCCCTCTCTTGGGAGAGAGAAAAGTGTCACTAAAGCATCTTTGGGATTCCTCTTCTGCAGCCAAACAATGGGGAGGGATGACAATGGACAATGTAGATGGGTAGATGGGCAGATGGATAGATGGGCAGATGGGCGGAGGCCTTGTAGATCTTCCCCGTTTAATCATAAATTTGTTAAGCGATTATATTTACAGTTTTTAAAGTCACCTTTCTATATATAGTGTATATCTGAAGAGACAGAGACACAGAGCGAGAGAGAGGGAAGCTCCGATCCGAACCGATCCGATCCGATCCGATCTTGAAATGAATATGCAAATTATTTGTTATTATTATGTTTATGCATAAATCCCCCATCCATTCGTCTTATGAATGTTTGTTTGTTGCTCGAATCTTTCAAGATTGCTGAGTGAATGGCTGGCACGTGTGTGTGCCTCTCTCTCTCTCTCTCTGGGGCAGGCACCCCAAAAAAAAAGAGGCACACGGGAAAAAAGGGAAGCCTGTTGAGTGGCAAACTGATTTCCGTTTGGCGCAAAAAAGCACCACAAAAAAGGTGGTAGAAGGGTCTGTGGCAAGTCTTAAATTCCAATGCATACGCGCTGTTTGTTGTTGCTTGCCCCTTTTTTTTGTTGTTGTGTGTGGCAACAAGAGAAATGCATTGCCAGGGCAAGCCACAGAGGAGGGCCAGGGGGTGGAGGGTGGCACATCGAATCGAATCGAATCGAAATGTTTCTCACGCTCTTGCCCCAAAGGACATCTCCCGAGCCAATCCGCAGAAGGAGAAGAGAATGCGAGGAGACACCCACGACAGGGCGACAGGGCGACAGGAGAGAGAAGACGCACAAAAGAGGACACATGCCCCTTGTGCCACTTGAGTGAAACTGAAATTCCTGAAAGCCGCTTTTCGACCAATAAAGTCTTATTATATACTCATCAATTCAGCAGCAGATAAAAGTCAAAAACTTTGAGATACGCTCACGGCTCTGGATGTGGATGTGGATGTGGCTGTGGATGTGGATGTCGTCGATGGATGCCGCCGAACGACGACGACGACGACAGCGACGACGACGGCGACTAAGGCACAAGTCAGATAAATTATAATTAAAGCAGAGACGACGAAAGAGAGAGAGCGAGAGAGAGAGAGACACGGAGACACGAAGGAGATACAGATGTGGAGATGCGAGATGGAGATTCTCTGCTCTGTGATGTCAGAGCGTATTTAAAATACGAGTAGAACCGCTTGCATCCGCCGACTCTGACTCTGACTCCGACTCCGACGCCACACGACCGACCCAAAGAACCGAAAGAGCCCTCCTCCCACCGATCCCCCCGCGGTCCCCTCTGCGATCCCCTCTGCGAGAACTGAGAGCCAAAACAAATAAACAGCAAGACAGTGGAACAAGTGAAGAAACCAAAAACAAAAACAAAAAGAGGCGCAGACGTCGCATAGAATTGAGCTTCAAGTCCGCCTGGCGGCAAGAAAACACCTGTCAAACTGGTCCAAAAACGAACACAGAAAAAAGAGAACCGAACCGAACAGAACAGAGCAGAACAGAGCAGATCCCCATACGATCCCGATCCACATTCGAATGCAGAACATAAAAGAGGGATAGAGAGAGAGAATCGGGGGAGAATCTGTGGCCCGGGTCTTTGGGATAATGACTGCGCAAAGGACGGTGTGGCATGATGACGATGCTGATGCTGAGGCTGACGCTGATGAAACCCACCAAAGCGGATATGCAACGAACCAAAGAGAGGGTTTCTGATTAGCCAGGGAATTGATTTAATTGAAAGATGCAGCGGCAAATCGAATGTACCGCCGCCACAACGGAAGTTATTACGCAAGTTGCACCCAAAAGTAGTGCTGCTGCTGCTGCCTCCACATTTGATTAGATTAGATGATGTTGCAAGAACACATCGGGGCTTGTTCAGAGGTATTTTCTCACAGCTAATTGCAGCCAAAGGAAAAGAGGGGCTGCCGCCTAAGCAGGAAATGCCAGAGGAAGAGGAATGGAATGATTCGGCACAGGCATAGGCCCTAACCCTTAACCCTTGCATTCCGTCAACCGTTTAGTGTCACTGGAGGGTTAACGCAGACAAGTATATTCCCCGATATTCCCTGATGTTCCCTGATTCTCGGATTCCCCTTTCAATTAGCAGACAGACACGCAAGCCAGCGGCAGCGGCAGCGGCGGCGTCGCGCAAAGGACAAACTTTTCACAGGCCCCAAACGAAAGTATCTCTGAGATACACAGATACACTCGTACGTACTCGCATGCACCTACGAGCCGAGACTGCAATCAAATTACAAAACTTAATCGCATGCAACGAGCGAACGCGAACGAGCGCCAGGAACAGGACACTAAAATGTGTCTATGTGTCATGGAGGGCAGGGGCAGGAGGCGTGGCGTGGTGCATGGTGGGGGCGGTGGCGATGGCGGGTAAAAAGTGAAAAGTGGAAATGGAAAATCAGAGTGAAAATGGAATGGCAGTGCAACCAACACTTGCCGCCGCACTTGCGGCACAAGGAGTTAACGAGTTAACGTTTATGCAAAACCAAAAAAAACAAAAAAAAACAACTGCAATGCGTGCGTGTGGCAGCCACAACAGACACAACAAAAAAGACTTGCCCCACAAAGTGGGGGAGCAGTCGGTGATGGAGCAGAAGCAGAAGCAGAAGAAGAAGGAACGAACGACAGTCGGACAGTCGGACAGCCGACAGGAAGTGCGCAAAATGCCACAACTTACGACCGCATTGTGTTGCAAGCAGTTTGCAAAATGCTAAAGAGCCTTGTCTCCTACTCACCCTCTCTCTCGCTCTCTCTCGCTCTCCCTCTGTCTCTCTCTCTGCTTCCCCCGAAGTTTCTCTTTGATTTTCCTTCGTTTGTTTCGCCATTAAAGTGGTTGTTGCATGTTGCATGTTTGGTGCTTGTAAACAAGCTTGTCGCTTCGGCCTATAAAGTAACAAAATATTATTAAATTAGCAGCAGTCGCCTAGGAAAAGATACAAAGATAGATAGCGAAGGATTCGAGGCCCTGGATACCCTTGAAGATACATCATTTCTATGGCAGAAATGTGCCTCCGAAATGGGGCGTCGCCTGCCAGATGCTTGAGTTTTGGCTGGGAATTTCATCGGAAACTAAAGATCTATCTATCTTTAAAAAAACATATCTTGATGGATAGCTCTTATGGATCCAATCGAAGCAGCCATAAGCCGAAAATGGGCAAAATTTCTTCGGAATATTGAAGATTGCGGATGCTTTATCGAAGCTATTTTTCACTCTTCAAGGATATATCTAGCTGCAAAAGATATACAGATACATGCTTAGAGAGCAACTCTGATCTGGAGTCCGAGTGGCAATAGGGGGGGGAGGGGGTGCCTCAAGCGGCAAAAGGCGTGATGCTCCACCCACCAATGGAGGCAAAAATGCAGTTGCTTTCTGTATCTGTTGTATCTGCTGTATCTCTATGTATCTGTATCGCTGTATCTGCATCTGCATCTGTATCTGTGTATCTCCTCTATCTGTGTACATAATTATGGAGTCATGAGGCTGTCGCTGCTGTTTCTGCTGCTGCTGCTGCTGCCACTGGGACTCCGATGGCGATGACCACGTCGACTGGTCATTAACTGCCTGATGAGCCGCGTTGCAGAGGGGAGGGGCAGCAGGGGCAAGGAGGGGTTGCTGGTTGCTGGTTGCACAGTAGCCAATGCCAAGTGGCAGGCTGGCAGCGGTGGCAGCTTCTCTAGCTGCAAGTTGCAGCCTGCCGTTGCAGTCGAGTCCGCCTCAGCCTGGGCCGCATAAATAATTATTAGCAATTGTCTGCAGGTGCAACAAGCAGCAGAAACCAACTTGCAACAGCAGCAGCAGCGGCAGCCACAGCCTGCCTCAAGTGGCAGGCTACTTAAATACTTATTGTGGATATTGCTCGCGCAATTTTCAACATTTTTCACATTTTCGTCGACGAACAAAAGACTTAAGAAACGAACTTCTGGCACTTGCAACCAGAGCAAAAGGATCATCTCTCTCTTCCGCTGTCTCTCGCTGACACGCGGGGGAAATAAGGTCAGTGGCAGGAGTGGCGGGCCACCCAAGGGGCATGCATCCACACAGGGCCACAGGTAGCCAAGAAAAACATAGCCACAGAAAAGACGGGAGCGGCGCGGAGCCCCCCTCTCTCTCTGCCTCTGCCTCTCTCTCTCTCTCGAGACTGTTGTAAAACGTCAAAAACTGGAAAAAAAAACCACTCAAAAATACTCAAAGCAAAGGGGCCCTGTGGGGCAGCGGGGGAGGGGCAAGGTACAGGGGTCTGTGGGGCATATAAGGTAGAAATTATTAACTGACATTTTAATGATGATAATGATGATGCCCCGTTGACGGTTGCCTCTTGCAACTGCGTCGGTGGCTAGACATAAAAATGAAGGAAAAAAATAAAACTCTTTACCCTCGAGGGGGCACCACACAGATGCCCCAGCCTCTCTCCAGGTAGAGAGACCCGCGGCAGCGGCAGCGTGATTTTTATCAGCTCCGCTCCCCACCTGATGACTGGCGCCAGCTTCATTTGGTTGCCACTGCCACTGCCTCTGATCCCTCTCCAGAGAGGGAAAGAGATAGAGAGAGTATTTCGGTGAGAGTATTCCCCCCCCCAAAAAATATAGAAAATCTGAAGTTTAGAATGGATTTTTCGGTTCAAAAATCAATTAGCCATGAATTTTAATTGATTTTCGGAAGGAGAATGCCACAGAGCGGAGAGAGAGAGAGAGAGAGACAGGAGGCTGTAATTCGTTGGGGCACGGTGGCATTCGATGCGGCTGTAAAGTTTCCTCTCCTTCTGGCCGCCAGATCAAGCATGAAAATAAGTTTTGTGGCTAATTTTCGAGGCACCCACAATTCGCTGCAGCAGCAGCCGGCAGCAGCAGCCGGCAGCCAGCCAGGACTTATTGTCAGGTCTGTGCCGCGTCTGTTTGCAACATGCTTAATGTCAGTGCAACAACAGCAGCAACAACAACTGCAACGCACTGTCACTGTCATGCATCATCAAGAGGAGGCCTCTCTGTGGCACTGTGGCTGTGGCTGGCTCTCTGTCTGCTGTTTGAAAATTATTGCATGTCTCGGGGACGACGCGACTTTGGGTCTTCAACCTGCCAGAGGATGCAGCAGCCTCTGTCTCTGTCTCTGTCTCTGTGCCTCTGTGCCTCAGTGAGTGATGCGATTATCTGCAAGATTCGCTTATCTACGGTGATCCATCAGTGGATGGAGTCTCCTCCTCTGGCTCCGGCTCTGGCTGTGGACTCTGGCTGTGGCTCTGGACTCTGGCGAGATCTTCGTGCAAAAATGCGTAGCCGTACGCCTGCGCGGGCGTCCAGTCTGCTGTCTTCCTTTTCTCTTCATATAAATTAGAATGTGAGCTGCGTATTTGCACGTGTGTATCTGTGTGTATCTCATGGATACACAGCCCGTACGATACTCGTACTCCTGTGTCTGCGTTTTTAATTTACTCTTTACTCGGGCGGTGGCTCCCACGGTCGAGCGGACATGCGGCCACCTCTGGAGAGGCAGAGGCACCCGCTAGGAGAAGAACTTGCAGCTTGCGGTTTGCCGTTGCCGTTGCTGCTGCTTCTGCTGCTGCTGCTGCTGCCTCCAGGAAGCTCCGAAAGATACTGTGTTGTTTTTTTGTTGACTTTTGATTGAAAGTTGACACAGCGAAGCGTTGAAAACCACATCCGAAGCCAGGCGAGGCCAGGCCAGCCCAGGCCTTTGCCTCAGTCTCTCTCTCTGTCTCTGTCTCTGTCTCTGCCTCTGTGCAACTGAATCTGCCGCTTGGCTCCAATCTCTGGCTCTGTGGCAGGAGTCTATGCCCCATGCGTCCTATGCAAATGCAATTAGTTTTTCTGATTAAGTTGTAGGCAGGCCGAAAAAGTGCGCGCCACTGATGGGAGGCACAGAGGCACTGGCACTGGCACTGCCTGCACACCAAAAGTACACTTAAGCGCAGAGCACAAGCGACAGACCGTTAAATTGTTGCAATTACGAGAGTTAGAGCGATGTTGCCACTGCCACTGCCGCCATATTTGAGCTGTAAAACAATATGCAAAAAGGTAGGTGCCTCCTGCCACCCCCTGCCGCCGCTCTCGTTTCTATCGTCTGTCGTTTTGTGGGTGTGTATTGTGTTGCAGCGGCCGCGGCAGCGCCAACAGCAGCTACTGTTGTTGCCACTGCCATTGCTATTGCTGCCTGCCTGCCTGCCTCTGCTTGGGGCAATTGTTTAGCACGCGCTGCTAATTTTGTGCCGCTGCTGCTGCTGCTGCCGCTGCCGTAGCAATTTCTACGTTGCATGCACGCCTCGTTGATTGTAGTAGGTGGAACGATACGATACGATACGATGCGATATGCACCCCGCTCTCCTCTTCGAGGGTGTCCACATGCCACATCCCAGTGGCAATCATTTTAATAGCAGGCTTCTTTCTGTGGTCAGTCTTTCGGTTGCAGCAAGTTCTCTTTCTCTCTCCCCCTCTCGCTCCTCTCGCTCCTCTGCGGCTCTATGTAATTTATGCCCCACAACTAATTGCATTTGAAAGTTTAAACTGCAAAAGTCAAACGGTTTTCAGATACGAGATGCATGCCACACACACACACACACACACACACAAACCATAGGCATAACCATAACCATAACCCAAAAAAAAACAGCCTTAGAGGTACAAAAAAATGCTGAAACACACACAAATCGGAATCGGAATCGGAATCTGATTTTAGATTCAAAAAAAAAAAAAACAAAAATCAGTTTCTCACGCGCTTGCTCCCTCCGCAGAAGTGGAGCTGCGCCGAAGTGGATTTCCATGGATTTCCCTGGGCTCTGGGCTCTCGGCTCTGGGCTCTCGGCTCTCTCATTTGAAATTCATTCGAATTTCATTCGTATTTCAATAACGCAGCAGCAGCCAAGCCACAAAGCGATGTTTATCTGTGAGGTTGTTTTTGAGTTTTTGAGTTTTTGAGGTTTTTCTGTGAGTAGGCGTGTGGTTCGAATAGTTTTCAAATCGAATGGAATATGGGCTACGGCTTCGAGTGGCAAGTCGAGTGGTCGCGAGAGAGAGAGAGAGAGAGAGATGCAGAGATAGAGATAGAGGGGACTGTCGGGGAGGGGAGAGCGCGTTTGGGGCCAAGGTTCATGAGATAAGAGAATGGGAGGATGGGAGCGCAGCATCTTGTTGGGGGTGCGATAAGGCAATGCCAGAGTTTATCAGCAGCCGCAGCAGCGTGTCCAGTGGCTGTGGCAGCAACAGTGGCAGCTGTGTGGAGGAAGGCAAGGCACGCTCAGGCCCAGAGATACAGATACAGATACTCGTTGCGGACTGCCACTGGGGCAGCATTTTTCTGGGTTGTTTTTTGTTGAACAAGTTTTGGTTTTGGTTTTGGTTTTGGCTTTGGATTTTTGTCGATTTTTGTCGATTTTTGTCGATTTTTGTTGGCGGCATATTTGTTAAGGTCGCCTCGCGCGCACAGCTGCAACACAGAGACTCGGGGCTCCACATAGCTGCTGGTCATATGCCACCGCAAAACATGCCATGTTGCATGCCTAATTGCAACAGGTGGCAACACACAAAACACAAAGCACAATCGATGTGTGCAGCAGTGGCAAGGGTTCCTGTTGCTGTCGCTGCTTCGGTGCAGCAGCAACATGTCACATTTTCTGTCAATTAGCAGTCGCCCCCAACAGCAGCAGCCCCCCTCCCATGCAAATCATGCCTCCCCCCCCCCCCTGCACCAGCAGCTGCACCTGCACCCCGTCGCAGCAATGTGCTGCATTAAATTGATTAAATTGTACAAAATAATTAGCAAATAATAGCAATTGTCTGGCCAAAAAAGGCAGCAGCAACAATTGCAAAAGTGACATGGGATTTGTGTCTGTCGGCTACTGGAAATCGTTTATCTAAGAAATTAATAAGCAACAAAAACAGATTATACATATATTTCAATAAATTAAAACACACAATTAGACAGGAGTACTATCTGCCAAGAACGAAGCACGAGATACACTTCCTTTGATCGAATCTCACATCTGCAGCTGGGGAATCTCTCTCTTTATCCTTTTGGGATGATTCCTTATCTTTAAAGGGCATACTTTCTTAGCCCCAAAGATACTTACTGCTCCCCTGCTCTTTGTGGCAAGCATCTGTTACTCTTGAGACCCCAATATCCTCATACCCTCATACCCTCCTCCTCTGGAAAGAGTATCCATATCGGGGATCATCAATCAAGTTTTGTTCGATCAGGAATTACCTTCGATTGGCAATCAGGCGGCTTCCCTTTTTGATATGCGAGGCAGGCACTCTCTCTGCTGTTGCTGCCACTGTTTTTTCGGTTGCAGACACGCCCACTTAATTTGCCTTTACGTTTAGTGGGTGGCAACCAGTGCTGTGCTTTTTGGTAGCTAATTTTAAAACACTTCAATCAATCAATGTCCCGAGGAAAATCAGCCGAAAAGTCTATGTATCGAATATCCATATCCATCGAACGCCAAGCAGTCTCGCAAGACTCTCGCCTCCTGAAATACCTGCCCCACGATCCGATCTCAATATTTGCCTATAAGGCCATTAAATACTTATGAACCCCAGACCAGGCCAGGCCCGGCCAGACCAGACCAGACCAGAGTTTTGTCCAGTTTCCAGTTTTGATTAATGATCGAAACGTCTGTGGCTGTGTTCTGCTTTAATTACCGCAGCAATTAGCAGCTGAAGCTGAAGCCGAAGCCGAAGCTGCCACGCAACAGAGATCTGCTGCTGCCTGCCGCCTGCCTGCCACAATTTGTCATAGCAGCATCTCCTCCAAAAAATCTTCAATCTCTAACGATCTTCTCCTCTATTTTTCCACTCTTTTGCAGACTATGCCCCCGAAGAGCCCACGGATCGTCCAGCCCCAAGTCTAACTCCCGTCTCGAGGTAAGTTCCACACACAGCTGCGCTGCAAGTGCTGCAACTGCAACTGCCACTGCCACTTTTTGTGCCTCTCTTTTTTTTGGCTCTGCCTGACAACCCTGGCCCGGGTCTGGCTTTGGACAGCGAGCGCTTGCGCTCCACCTGGCAACCTTCACTAAAGTCTCTAAAAAAATGCCGAAGCTGAAACGCATTTTGAATTTAATGCGTGCGTCGAGGACACCGCAGCAGCAGCGATTCCGATTGCTCTTGGGGGGAGGAGGCGGTGTCCAAAGAGGGGGAGGGAGATCGATCATGTGTGTGCGACTGCTGCGACTGCCACAAGCAATGGGTGATGCGATGGCCACGTTATACAGTGATGGGAGCGTGACTACTCGCGCAGAAGGCATTGCCAGGCGGCACTAGGAGTGAGCGAGGCTAAGGGCATTGCCAGGTGGTATTAAGAATGAGAGAAACTACGGCAGGGCCACTTCCTTGCAGCTTGCTAGGTAGGCATTGCCAGCCAAAGAAAAGCTTAGGCATTGCCCTCTTCAATTGAGAGCAAGAGAAGCTGAGGGCATTGCCATCTCCCACTAAAACAGAGACTGTCTTGCTCTCTCGCGTGACTCTCGTGTCACTCTGTCGTACCCAATGCTGCTTTTGGGGAGGCAGAGCTGCCATTGAGAGGGAGTGCAGCTGAAGCTGAAGCTCAGGCTCTATGCCATTGAAAGTGAATGAAGCCTGAGCATTCTCGACAGATTGCCAAGTTTTTGTCACAAAAAAAACTGCAGCTAAATGAATCTCTGGCCACTTTTCGAAGATTAATTGCTAGCGACAGTCGCCACAGAGACAACGACAGACCGACAGACAGACAGACAGCGACTGCGACTGTAGATTGGAGTCTGAGGCAGCTCTTGGCCAGAGACCAGACCATAAAAATCGGCAGCCACATTAACATGACGTCAACAACAACGACTACGACTACGACTGCGAGTGCGAGTACGACTGCGAGTACGAGGTACAACTCAATCGGGGCGACCTTTGGCGACCACTTTGGGGACGGGACGGGCCGGGCCAGTGGCGATTAAGGCCAGAAAAGCTCTCGCGGATTTTTATTTGTATTTTTCATTTCTCGGGAGATTTCTTTTGACACGCCCCAAAAAATACAAAATAAATAAAACTGCGGTTTGCCGTGCGCTTTCGGTGTCATCACATATTCGTTTTATTTTTTCTTGATTTTTTGAGTTTTTGAGTTTTGGATTTTGATTTTTACTCTTTTTGGGGAGTGTGTGGTGGCGCTTTATTCATAAATCCATCAGCTGCATATGAAATGTAGCTTAATTAACAAAAAAGAGCCCGTCTCGAGGGGCAGAAGAAGAAAAGGCCACTGCGACACCCAGTCGTAGAGCAGTTCCATTCATTCATTCGTTCATTGAACAACGCGAGTGTCTTGTTTTATGTGTCTGCCACACAAATCTTCTTGAATATCGCCCCATAATTGAGTTGGCAAACGAATCGGTTCACTCAGCCCCAGCTCCAGCTCCAGCTCCAGCCCCCCGAAGCGATTCGAAACGGTAAATATCCAACTGAAAGAAAGGAACGGGTCATAAACAAACGAATCAAATTACGAGACGAGGCAAACGAAATCAATTAACACCTGCTGCAGATGATGTGGATTGTGGATTGTGGATTGCGGTGGATGGTGGATGGTGGCCCCCAGTCATCGATCAATCGGTGACACGAGCCGCATAAATTATCTCCAGTCCAGTGTCCAGTGTCCACCGTCCAGTGTCCATCGTCCAGTGTCCGCTTTCTAGAGTCCACTGTTGCCCGGCCGCTCTTTCCAGTGTTCACTGTCCGCCACAGCATAATTGTTCTTTGAGGGGAGGGAATTAGCATATCAAAAGAAACATAATTGCACGATAATCGACCACAAAAAACCAGAAAAACGTAAGAAAATCAAAGCTCAAACAAAGAATTAATGGCCTTTGAAGGGGCTTCGAAGAGGCGAGACACCCCGTGGAGAAAGAAAACGTATTTCAAGGAAACGGTTTACCCAAAAGAAGCGAAAAACCCCCTCCGTCTCCAAGAAATTCCAATGAAATGGAAGCTTATTCTAAATATAATACATGCCTTCATACTATTTGGGGGAGTACTCGCTGAAGTCTCTATGGAAATCATATAAATATTCACTGCAGTTTGAAGAGAGTTTCGATTGGCATTGAAGGAAGTATCCAAAGAAATCATAGCTGCCGAAGAAGCTTCAAGAACTCCTTCTTATGGGTAGATCTCCCCTTCTTCTGGACATCCTCTAAACATCTCCTTTGAGAAGTGTTATCTGTTATTCCCAGCACTCTCTCTCTCTCTGTCCCAGAGACAACCCCAACGAATTTCGTGGACTTTGGCGCGTTTTGCATGCGTTTCTTGACGCCTGACGCTCGCCGAAAGGCTCTACATTCCCAGTCCCTGTACATTCCACGTCTCTCCCCGATCCGCGATCCCCGATCCCCGATCCACGATCTGGTGGACTGGACTCTTGGACTCTTTCGATCGTATAATGCAAAGTGACAGCAACGGCTTGTAGGCAATCAAAATGCGAGCCAAAACACGCGCAAAGTTTTCAATTGCAGGTTGTTTTTTATAGTGTCGTTGTTTCGGTTTTCCCCTTGCCGCAGGTTGCCGCAGGTTGCTGCAAGTTGTTGTTGTTGCATACTCCACCTGGCAGCAACGAGGCAAATTGAAAGAACTTGTTGCAGTCAACGCGGTTCAAAAATTGAATGCTTTGCACTTGCATTTTTGCGGTCACACACAGAGCAGCACCACAACCAGAGGCACCACCAGAGGGGGACTTCGACTCCGACTTCGACTCTGACTTCGACTCCGACTTGGACTTGCGAGTGCACTTTCGGTGGTTACAACTATTGATTACATGCCACGGCAACACACAGCTCACATTACGCCACACAAAATGCGGGTGTTGCACGCCTCCAGTCTGCAGTCTGGAGTCTCCATTCTGCCACTCTGCCATTCTGCAGTCTCCTTGGAGTCTCTCTCTCTCTCTCTCTCTCTCACTTGTAATTAATGCGGGAGCCTGCGCTGACATTTTGAGAAATTTATTGCTGCAAGTGGATTTATAGTCTGCGACATTTTATAGGCTGCAACCACAGAGGTTGCACCGAGAAGGAGAGGATCCCGTGCGATCCCTCCAGGATCCTTCCTTAATGCTCATCATGTGTGCGCGCGCGCATATATAATTTGTGCCTGGCTACCCGATAATGATCGGCCTTTCGGCATAATAAATTTTACACAGAAACAACTGAAACAGCAGAAACAACAGAAACAACACGGGGAAAAACGTTAAGAAACTTTCAACTTGTTTTTGCGGCAGGCAACCTACACTACAGTCTGTAGGTTGGCGTCTTGCCCCAATGTATCTGCCGCTTGCAATCTATATTAATTTTTATATACAGGAGACGACGCGACGTCTTTCAGGGAATGGGTCACGCCGCCACAGCCGCCACAGCCGCCGCCGCATGCACTTTCATAAATGCCAAAAATTTCACCTGCTTTCACAAAAAGATGATTAAAAATAAATACTCCTCGTATGCAGTCCGTTCCGCGATCCCTTTCCGCGCCCGCGCCCCCCCTCGAGAGAGAGATATCTTCAAAGTGCAGCCCAGTGGATCGGTGGATCGCTGCATCGCTGGATCGGAGTCTGAGAACGAATCCCTCCGCCCCAAAAACTCGCTTGATATACGATAATTTCGTTCTGATAATGTGACGGACAGAAGGCTAAGAAAGGGAATGGGAATGGGAATGGGCATGGAGTGGGAATGGGAATGGGAATGGAGTGGAGGATCTGGATGTTTGACCCACTTTGAAAGATCCACTCCACTCCCGAGGCGACTCCCAGTGCGTGAGTGTTGAGGCCCACAGAAAGCGTTTAAGGCTAATTGCAAAAGATCGCTTTTGACTGATAAACGATGCAGCAATCGAGCAATGGACCAATGGACCAATGGAGCGATGGAGAAGGTGAAGGTGAAGGAGGAGTAGGCGGACGAAAGGGTCTCGTGTCTCTCTCTGGCGCTGACCCCAAGCCCCAAAACCCAAACAAAAACAACAGAAAACAAAAGCAAATACGAAAGCGCGCTCGTGCTTAATGATGATTGCTGTGAGGCTGCGGCCCTAGAGGTTAAAAATTAAATAATTTCCAAGTTGGAGTCGAAGTTTTGAGCCCAAAAACTGATGCCCAAGCCAAGTCTAAGTCTATGGCTAAAATGGCAGGCGTTTCAGCCATTCATTTTTGACCGTACCGCACCGTACGTTGGCCATATAATTAGCATGAAATGAGCGTCAGGGATCTTTCGCTCTTGGCGCTTTTTGGCTTCGTTTTGTGGCCGGACCGGGCCGGACCGGGCCGGGCCGGGCCCGGCTGGCCATTCTTCAGAGCTTCGCTTCAGAGCCACACATCTTTATGTTAATTCAGCAATTAAGCAGCAAATCGTGTGCCTAATTATGATAAACTCTTGCAGCGAGCTAGTGGAAAGATCACTGTTTTGAGAAGGAAGTGCCACAAAGCGAAGATTCATCCCACTCACATCACATAACATATCACATTCGGAGTGGCAGAACAGCAACAGAGACAGAACCCGTTTCGTTCTCTGTGTTGCCCTTGGAGGAGGCGCCTCGCCTCGCCTCGCCTCGCCTCGCCTTGCCTCGCCTTTCCTCCTCTTGCACTCGGTTTGGTTTGCCGATAAAGCGGCAATGGTTTAATTTAGCTGCAAGGAACAGCAGCAGCAGCAGCAGCAGATGACGACAGGATCGTTGGGCCCACTGTTGGGCCTACGTGGAGCGTGTGCAACGTGCAACAGAAGCAGCAGCAGCACCAGCAGCAGCAGCAGCAGAGGGGCACTAGCAGCAAAACAAATGTGTCTGTATATCGCTGGCTAAATTGACTTTGATCACGCGATCGCCCTCTGGAAGAAGAGCCTGGACTCTGGGTATCGGGCGCGGCCTTTTGTGGCCTCCTCAAACGGAAGTATGCTAAGCAACTTGTTGCTGCCACATGCCCCCTATGCAACGGGCAGCAGTAGGAGCAGCTGAAGGTGTATATTGCAAAAATAATTACATTTGATTGTAAAAGGCCCAGGCGTCTGCGTTTCTAGTAGGAGACCAGGGACCAGGCACCAGGGACCAGGGACTAGACGGCCACTTGGACCTCGAAGTGGAAGCAGAAGTGGAAGCAGAAGCAGAAGCAAGAGGCATGCCAGAGAAAAATGTGCAACATGATTGCAGTTTACAGCCGCAACAGCAGAGGGAGCAGCACCCAGTGGCAGTGGCAGTGGCAGTGGCAGGCAGCAAAAACCAACAGATAAAATGCATTTACAATTGAATTTGAATGTAATTTTATTTAAGCTGCGGTCAGCCAGGGGCCGCTTGCTGCATGCTGCATGCTGTATGCTGCATGCTGCATGTGTGCTGCTGCAGTGTTGCTCCTTTGGCACGGGAGCAACAATTGGCCAAGAGGCAAGGCAGGAAATTGCCATTATCTGGCATTATCCACTTGGTCAACGGTAGCGGCAGCAGCAGCAGCAGCAGCAGCAGCAGCGTAGGTTGCAGCAGCAGCAGCCCCCCCAATCCGTGGGGCAGTCAATCCGATCTCTCAGATCAGAGGCCTCTCGTCTTAATTAATGATCCCAGTCCCCGCATGGAGCAGCAGTGGCACCACTGGCACCACTGGCCCCAGTGGCAGCAGCAGCAACTAATTAGCATATCGTTAGCTCGCATATTGACGTCAAATTTGGTTCGGGCCGCAATTCGCAGTCGTTTTCAAAATTACAGTGATCATTTTAATTGCAGTGCGCCAGACGCCGGCCACTCGACTCAGATGTGTATGTGGTCTCCAATTCAAATAAACAGCAACAAACAGCAGCAACAGTGGCAGTGGCAGTCGCCGGGCAGTAGTTCAAATAATAAATGAGATTTTCATTTGACAGATTGCCAGACTGCCAGAGGTTTATGCAGGGGAGAAATACACGACATAAGATCGTGTATTCCTTCTCCAAAAGGAATTCCCACTTGCAAAATGGCAAAAAGTATTAAGGTATTCCTCATTCTTATGCGGGAATTATCTCCAGAACTTTTCCCCATAGAAACCCTGTGAACAGGAAGAAAGATCTGCCACTTCTGCTGTCCATCAAATGCTATATCTTCTGGAGCTCCGCATAAACTCTGTATTCCAGATACCAGGAAAAACAATTAAGAGCCAGCTTTTCCACTCAATTGGCAGCTTTTCTTGTGAGTGAGTGGGGAGGCGGCACCAGCAGCAGCAGCAGCAGCAACAAGCAACATGTTGCCGCTGTCATTGGTTGCACACAGCCAAAAAGAGACAGAGATAGAGAGAGAGAGAGAGGCAGAGGCAGAGGCAGAGAAAAGTGATTGTTGTAGGCGTACTTTTCTGTGTTTAGTTAAGGTTTTTCCTCTTTCTCTCTCTCCATTCATTATTATATCGTATCTTCCTCCACCTCCACCTCCTCCTCTGTCTCTTCCTCTTCCTCCTCCCCCGATGGAGCCACTGTTTGTTGTTGTTGCTGTCGCTGTCGCCCTGGTGGGGGGCTCTAAGCAAATGGCGTTTTATTTTATTAGCCATATTTCTGCCTGGTCATGCTTTGTTTGCTTTCCACTTGCAATGGAAGCTCCCCCTCTCCCCTCTCTTTCACTCTCTCTCTCTGTCTGTCTGTCTCTGTCTCTGTCTACAGGCTGTCTCTCTGCTGTCCATTATCAATGCATATCACGTTGAATGCTGATGTTTATGATGTCGTTTATTGCAGGCAAAGACAAGTCCGAGAAGTAAAGAGAGTGAAGTGTGGCTTAAATGGCGTCAGAGACATTTGCCAGATTAATGGCCACAGCAGTCGTCCCGCTGGAGTGTGGAGTGTGGACTGTGTGTGGGGATTCCAGTCGAGTGTGTACTGTACAGTGTGTGGAGTGTAATCCAGCGCGAGAGTGTGCTGGTAGGGGGCAGGGGGGCGTGTCAGCACCAACAATTTGTTTACATTTTAATTTCTGCAATTTTGTTTGGTTAACTTTGTGTGTCGTCGGATGAGAGGGAGGACGGCGACGCCATGCCACAAGAGCCACATGGGCACATGGACACATGGCTACGAGGCTTATCGCGGCGTCGCGGCTACGGCTACCACATGTTTGTCTGCGGGGCAAGGGGCAAGGGGCTGCCGGGGGACACTCCTGCCGACACTCCTCTGCACTCCATTGCTCCCAATGCTAAAACTTCATCAGGTTTCCACTGTTTCCACGGCCTGCACGGTTTTCACTGTGTGTTTAATAAGCATGACAAATGCTATGCAAATACAGTGGCAACTCTGTCACGGGGTACAGTCTGCACTCTGTCCGGGCTGCCAGCGATCATTATGCCGTTGATTCTCCGTTTTCATTGAGCAAAGTCTAAGGAAAATGAAAGGAAAACTGCCAAGCCTTTTGGGGTACGGTATACGGTACAGTCCTGCAGTTGCCAGGGTTGCCACTGCTTCTGGCAGTACACGGCAATGGTGACAATTTTTGTTGTCATCGTTTGGCCATGAATCATATTTCCCTGGCATTGCATTTTCAGTCTTCAGTTTTCCTGCTTTGCAGTTTTTCTTCTGGTTTTTTCCAGTGCGAACAAAGCCGCGACAGCAAATCTGAGGCTGAGGCCCGGGGCTGGTTTTTTGCTTCGGCTTCTGCTTCTGCTTCTGTTGCCATTGTGTGAGCGCCATTTAGTGGCATTACCGGCGCTGCTTCCTCATTCCCTCAGAGCGGTGGCTCAGCGGCGGCTCATTGTTTAGCGCAATTAAGCAAGTGTCCGCTGCAGCATTTCGCACTTGCGTTGGCACTTATTTCAGATCTCATTTGCGGGGCGCATACGACACGATACGACACGCCGTTGTTCCGTTCCACTTTGCCAAACATTTGCTTACAAGCATGTTTCGCTGTCCGATCTTTGGGGCTCACTCGCTCGCTCTCTCGCTCTCTCGCGAGTTTGGGAGCGAGTGAGCAAGCGTCTTGTTAGCGCCATGTTTTACTCGATCTGCAAATGATTCCATCTGGAGACTTCCCTTAATTCGCCAAAATGTGACAATCATTCCATTCCAGCAACCCCTGGAGGCACGGCACTCAATCCTTCACTTGCGGCATGAAATTAACACTTCATTTAGGATCATTTCACACCACATCTCTCCATCTTTGACTCCTGGCAGCCATTCTCCTTCGTTCTACCCATTATGCAATATTTCACACAAACGAAAGGAGACCCAAAACTGCGGCAGGATGGCGAAGAGAGGCATACCCTTCCCTTCGTTTAATCTGCCCTAACTCAAGGACTCCTCCCTCCACCTATCACAGATCATAGATGTTCTGAATATAGATCGATCCTTCCCTGAGGCCGTTCTTCTTCCTTCCTGAAGGTGCAATTGCTCTTAACCCCTCATTCTTCGACTGAGTTCCTCTTCTGTTCCAAGTGAAGGTACTGTACTCCCGCTAAAGAGTATACAATCTTCTATAGATCTCTATATATGTGTGTGTGTGTGTATGTAAATGCAGTTAAACTTTTGCCAGGCCATAAATCAAAAATCTCGACAACTTCTCCCCTCTCGCTCTCTCTCTCTCTCTCTCTCTCTCTCTCTCTCTCTCTTTCCCACCATTCGTACCAATCCAATTCCCGATTTCGCGTGCTAACAAGACCCGAAAGGCAGAGAACTTTCAGTGGCGTGAAAATTTATGTTTTTTATATTTTTATGAGTAAAAGGAGCGTAGAAAAAAAAGAAAGAACAAAAAAACAAAGATGAAAGGGCGAAGGGCGACAGAGGGGAGCAAATGGTAAAAGGGAGAAGTACTGGGTGTAAAGTTTTCTCTTTTTCGCAGTGTAGTGTGTGTGGTGCGGTGTAGTGCAGTGTAGTTGTCAGCATTGCGCTGTTTAATTACCCTAATTAAGAATATTAATTGCCCTTCGGGTGACCCTGTTCCAGGAAATAGAACATGAATTATGATACTCGCAAGCGGAAAAACTTTCTGGCCGTTTTCCCAATTAAAGTTGGAAAATCGAAAAAGTTCAGAAAGGGAAAACTTTAAAGCAGAGTCGAGTCGAGTCGAGTCCAGGACAAAGGACACGGGCTCGGGCACGCACTCCATTAAGCACACACACACACATGTGCGATATGCGACAACAATAACAACAGCAATCGCAGGCCACTAACGTGGCACGGGGCACAAGCGTGAGGGCATGTGGCATGGGGCAGTAGTGAGGACAGGACAGGACAGGACAGTGGACTGGTGGACTGGTGGACTGGTGGACACAGGTGTCCATGTCGGGGTGGCGGACCCATCAACACCTCCAACCTCTCCACAAACACAGGAGACCACCGTATCCGTATCCGTATCCGTACTCTTTTCATTTTCTCAACACGTAAAGCAAACACGTGACCGTTAAGGACATGGACACGCCGTCTCCTCCGCATGGACTCCCTCGACTCCCTCCCTCCCTCCCTCCCTCTCTCTTGTAGTTGTAGGCGCAAATTGCAAACAGAAGGACAGCCAGGAAGGACGACGACAACGTACCCCATAAACTGACGGCTTATGGCAGACAGAGCACAAAGCTCCAGCTCCAGCTCCGGCTCCAGTTCCAGTTCCAGCTCCTCTTCTCTTCTCTGCTCTGCTCTTCTCTTGGGGCAGACAGCAGGCGGCAGGGGCGGCGGCAGAAACGGCAGGGACGGCAGGGGTGGCGGTGGCGTGCGTGTGTGCACAATATTCATATATCACAAGGATAAGCGCAATGCAGCAAACGTCCTTCCAGACGTGCTGTCGCTCCGGTGCCTTGTGCCTTGTGCCTTTGCGGGGCTACTGCTACTGCCAACTGCTTTGCGAGGCATGTGGCATGTACCATGTAGCATGTGTGTCTGTGTGTGTGTGGTAACTTTTAATTATTTGCGAATGTTGGCGCCAGACGGCGATGTGCGATGTGCGATGTGGCGATGTGGCGATGCGATGCTGACTTGTCCTGTCCCCTTCATTGATTTCTGTTTGCCTGCTTTCCGCTGCTGACCAGAAGGAGCGCCGCAGAGCCGCAGCGCCGCTTAGAGGGAGGCGCCCAGGACTCCGACTCGGACTCGGACTCGGACTCCCTCCTGGAGCCACACAATCGGTGCCTGCCCCCCGGTCAAGGCAGCAGCGTCAACGTCTACGGGCACAGGCAGTGGCAGCGGCAGTGGCAGTGGCAGTGGCAGCCTCATAAACTTTGAGCGCCATAAAATCTGCTGGCAGTGCAATAAAAATTCCCACAGCGGGAGAGTTTGGAGATTGGAGACAGGACGGACCGACGGACCGACGGACGGACGGACGGACACGTTTTGGCTCCCTTCTACGGCTCCGACTCCCGGAGAAACGCATAAAACTAACGCAGCGTAAACGCCGCCGTTGTCATCTGTCTCCTCGTTACTCGTTCGTTGGTTCGTTCCTTTTTTTTGGCAGCTTCAGCACAAAAATTTATCTTATTTATTTGTTCGACTGTTGGACTGTTGGACTGTTTGACTGAAGGCCAAAGACTCAACTCCACTGCACTCCACTCCACTCCACTGCACGCCCGATGAAAGCCAAAGCCGTAGCCAAAAGAAATTGCTGCATTTTGATGCTTGACTGATTGCCAGTCAGGCCATCCATAGGGTTAAACTTTTATATTTTGAGAAATTTCCCTAACTTAACCTCACAATCAGCTGACAGTGAAGCGGGGGCGCCTATCGCCCGATCTGGCAACGCTCTGCAGCGTGTAGACGTGTAGACTTTCCGCCAGAAAGAGAGGCGAGCGGCGACCGGCCATTGCGTGTAGAGTTCGGGTGGGTGCTAGAGCAGTGCCACTAGCTTTTGTTCTTTCTGCCAGAAATTTGGAGACTCAGTCCACACCAAGAGCCATTTGTGATTGTAAAACGATAGAACTACAAGTTTTCTTTGAAGTGATCTTCGATTTTAGATACAAAAACTCTCGTTTCTTTTGCTTATTTGCCATTTTGTGAGTTTAGCAGTTCAAATGTCGGTACGTTTCTCTTTAAATGTTTGTTTAAACCTAAGGAAAGTATTAGTGTAACATTTACCGCAGATTTTGGTGCGCAAGTGTGTGCGCCTGTGCGGCAGCACACGCGCTTTGGTGTCTCAAAAGAGGAGACATCCACACACACTCGCACAAATCTCAAATATGAGAAATGAAATGAAATGAGAAGCTCAAATATGAGAAATTTGTGTGCAATTTGGTCAGAAAATTAAGGAAAAACCTGTGCAAATATCATCAAAGCTTTAAGGGGCTTCTTGTGTGTGTGTTTTCGGGCAAAATTCTCACAAATACATGTGCAAATGCACTGAAATGAAATGCGAATGGTCACTGCCACACACGAACGCATGTGCAGAGCCAGAAAGTGTGTAATTTTGCCAAAAGATTGTTGAAAATCCGAAGAAAACTTGTGCAAATAATTAGTGAAAAATATTTAAAAGGTGTGAGTGTTTGTTGGAGAGTGTATTGAATGCATTTAAATAGAGTTTTAGGGCGACAAGTACTTACATGTCCGCTAGATTGGGGAAGAGCCCACGATGTTGGCCATTTCTTGCCTTCTTCTTCTAAAAGCGACGGATATTTATAATTAGAGAATTATAATTAAAAGAAATCCATCAAAATAATGAAATTATTCCAATCCAAAGTCCGTATAAACTAATCCTTAAGTCTCATCTCTCCTCTTCTTTTTTGCAGTCAAATCGATCTCGTCAGTGCGCCCGCAAGAACCCTCGTCCGCACAAGATTAACGAAGGGCGCCTCGTGTGCAGCCCCTCTTTGTGGCAGGAGACCGCTGAACGCGATCGCGGCAAGCAGCAGCCGCAGCAGCAGCAGCAGCCGACGACGACGACGACGACGACGATTCCACAAAAAGTTGACCTCATGACGATGGCAGAAGGCACCGACCCCATGGGGCATCATCATCACGCCGCCGGCACACACAATCCGCACTACCATGCCCCCCATCCCCATCACCATCCGCACCAGCCGCAGCACCATCCACCGGGGCCGCCGCCGCCGCACCACCAGCAGCAGCACCAATACCATCCCCATGTCTACCCGCCGCCCCCGGTGGCGGCTGCAGCGGCCCACTCCCACTATGCGGCACAGCTGCAGCAGGGGTATCCGCATCCCCACGGGGGCATGGGCATGCCACTGGCCTTGAGCCTGCATCAGCAGGCGGCAGCAGCGGCTGCTGCAGCGGCTGTGGCAAGTGCCGAGCAGCAGAACAACAACAACAATCAGCCGTGCGTCGTCAACAACAACATTGCGGCATCGTGGAAGCAGCGCAAGCGGAAGCGCCTCTCGGCGGTGCTCGACCAGCTGCACCACAACCACAACGACACAATCGAGAGGAGCAGCAGTCGCAGTCGCAGCCGCAGTCGCAGTCCCCAGAGTCCCTCGCCGCAGCCACAGGCACAGCCACAGCCGCAGAGCAATGGCCTGGCTGCCTGCAAGACGGAGCCCATGGAGGAGGATGAGGCAGCGGAGGATCAGGAGGAGCAGGAGTCCCGCGGTGAGGAGGAGGAGGAGGATGACTCCATGGAGCAGCAGGAGCAGCAGGAGCAGCGGGGAGCAGGAGGAGGCTAAGTACATCAAGAGCGAGCACACAGCCAGCGATGGCGAGGAGGAAGAGGCTTCCGCGGAGGACATCTCTGGCGAGGATGTGGAGCTGTCGCACAGCGACGACAACGATGGCAACGACAGTCCTCGCATCAGCATGAGTCCGTTGCAACTGCAGGCTGCTGCTGCCTCTGCCGCCTCTGCCGCCGGTGCTGGTGCCGGTGCTGGTGCTGCTTCTGGAGCGGCTGTGCCACAGCAGGTCCCCAAGGAGAATCCACTCCATGTGGAAATCAAGACTGAGATCCCCAATCCGTACGATCGCTACTTTCCCATCCACTCGCCGCTGTTCGGCTACTATCTGCACACCACGTACTTGAACGAGGTGTTTCGGCGGCGCCACGATCTCTACCCCTCCCCGCTGCAGCACACACCCTCGTCCATTGCCTCCGAGACGGAGACATCGCCCCCAGGAGGAGGGGATCGCAAGGGCTTAGGCAATCCGAGTGCCAGCCAGATGCTGCCACACGCCCTCCTGGCGAATGCCTCGCCTCCGCCATCGCTGCCATCGCCGCCGCGCAGCGAATCATCAGTGCCCACTGGTGGGGCAAGCAACGCCACCACCACCACGAAGACGACGCGCAGCCCCAAGCCCCCATCCGAGAAGAAGAAACGGGGAGCCGCCGCCGACAAGAAGAAGCCCATGCCGCCGCCACAGGAGCGTCCGCTCGATCTGTGCGTCCGCAGTGAGACGGAGACCAAGAAGTACAAATCCTCCTCCTCCGGCGGCGGCAGCGGCGGCGGCGGTGGCGGTGTCGGTGGCAATGCCTCTCCGCCGAGCGCCTCGATGATGCCACCGCCGGCTGCATCGTCCTCTGCCGCATCGATGAGTGCCGCCAGCAGCCTGGAGAGCATGAATGCGCTGTCGCCAGCCTCCAGCAGCCACTCGGGGCACACGCCCATCTCCGCCTCCGCCAGCCATGCCGCCCCGCCATCATCGAATCAGCAACAGCAAATGTCGCCGTACGCCAGCGCCATGTCAGCGGCCCATGCAGCAGCGGCGGCAGCAGCAGCGGCCATGATCAAGATGGAGATGCATCCACATCCGCACCAGCATTCGCATTCGCATTCGCACTCGCTCCACCCGCACCACATGCACCACCAGCAGCATCCGCACTCGCACTCGCACCACTCGTCGACAGTGGGCGTGCCCGTGATCAAGGGGGATGTGGCATCGCCCACCACCAAGGAGACGGTGGCATGGCGCTACAATCTGGATGTGTCGCCCGTCGTGGAGGAGATGCCACCCGGCTCGGATGTGGCATACGTGTGCCCCACCTGCGGACAGATGTTCTCGCTGCACGACCGTTTGGCCAAGCACATGGCCTCGCGCCACAAGTCGCGCAATCCCGCCAACGACATTGCCAAAGCGTACTCCTGCGACGTCTGCCACAGATCCTTTGCGCGCTCCGATATGCTCACGCGCCACATGCGGCTCCACACGGGCGTGAAGCCGTACACGTGCAAGGTCTGCGGGCAGGTGTTCTCCCGCTCCGATCATCTGTCCACCCACCAGCGGACCCACACGGGGGAGAAGCCATACAAGTGCCCCCAGTGCCCCTATGCGGCATGTCGCAGGGATATGATCACGCGCCACATGCGCACCCACACGCGGTACGAGTCGCGGGGCGGCGACAGGGGTGGCAATGGTCGTGAGAGCCGTGAAGGTCGTGGCAACATGGAGGAGCCCCCACAGGAGTCGCCTCTTCCGCTGATGGACATGAAAATGAACATGAACATGAACATGGGCATGGGCATGGGCATGGGCCTCAATATGGGGGGGCATGGTCTCTCGCCCATGAACATGAGTCTGCTGCAGGAGGAGCTGCTGCAAAAGTCATCCGCCCAGGCAGGACTGAGCCTCGGCGGCCCCATGCCCATGGTGGTAAAGACGGAGAGCGCCTAACAGCGGCGGCTGTACCTTCAATATGCGGCAGCCTCGAGGCAGTTCATGACCTTCTAAGACGGGGGGGAAGCCCCTTCTTAATTTTTTTTTTTTTTTTGATTACCGGAAATCTCTGCGAAGACTGAGGAAAACCTAATTACTACCTACAGTTTAAAGATATAGAATTACGATCCCTAAAACAGACACACACACACACACAGGCACACACACAGAAGAGAGAAAAGAAAAGAAGATAAGGAGATATTTAGATAGAGAGAGAAAGAGAGGAGAGGAGCGGAGAGGAGAGGAGACCTACCACCCACCACCCAACGTATTAGCGATTAAAAACTATTGATTCTACTACTAGTTCTTAGCGTTTTAAAACTATGATTCTAGTTCTAGTTCTTAGCGCGTAGCATGTGGCAGAGAGCGATATAGCGAGTGTGGCATCTTCGTGCGGATACAGCTAGCAAATTCCATGTTCCACAAAAACACTTAGGCTTAAGATCCACTTCGGGGGTCATCCTCCTCCAGCATTTTCTTGTAAGGAAACATTTTTGAAATTATTAAGCAACGAAATGACTACGAAAATCACTCGCTACAACGAAACAGAGCTATGGGGTATATAGGGTATCTACGGGGTCTCAACGCAACACGCACAACGCACAAAAAGGCATTAGTTTATAACTTTAAAACTTTAGTTTTAATTCTAATCTGAATTTTAGAATTCCTTTAATTTATTTATATCTTAAAAACTCAACAGCAAACAATTTCGTATTAATTTACATTTAATTTTTTTTTTTATTATTTAATTATAAAAAATTTTTTTTTTGACAAAAGACAAAGAATTCTCCCAAGGGCACAAAACAAAACAAAAACAAACAAACAAAAACACATTTCCATTTTTCTAATTGAAAAAACTCTTTGAAATTAAAATTGAAAAAATTAATTTCCTTTTTTTTTGTTCAACAAAAATGATTTAAAAATTTATTACTTTATTCCAATACTTTTTTGTTTTCATGAAATGAAATTAAAAACAAACAAACAAAAAAAAAAAAACCTTTAAGTTTTCTATTTCCCCTCTCCTTGAAGGGGAACCCCCTTTTTGGGTTCGTTTTCAACGTTGAAGTTTTTCGTTATTTATTATTGGAAGCGCCCTCGCCCGCGATTATTGATGGATTAATTGATTATTAGTTTGTACTACCTAGAATGTTTAAATAAATTATTAACTTATGTTATATTAGTTATTCTAGTTATCGGTTATGAATATTATTACGATTAGCGATTAGTTCCACAAACGTTTTTCACAAAAATAAAAGAAACTAAAAAGAAAAAGTCTACCCCCGAGAGGGGGATACAAATGGCATACAAAACAGAAACAAAATCACATTTGAATTATTATTTCCATTTGCATTCCATTATTATTTTTTCAGTGTGCACTTTTCCTCAATCTTTTCCCTCAGTTTGCTTTATTTTCTTTGAGCAGGCGTCTCACTCTTTGATTTTCCGATGGCACTTCTAAGATACATTATGTGCAAATATATCTGGTTTTATTTTTGGCAGATTTTGCCAAAGTTTCAGCCAAAAATAGTGGCATATTTTGAATTGTGAATCCTTTCTTCCCCCCTTTTTTCAATGTTCAAAAATTACTTGTGGCACGAAAACATGCATCAACTCTGAGCACTCAACACTCAACACTCGCGAATCGTTTCAGATTGAACCATGAAGATATATATATATATATATACACGTATTCCTTGCATATTTCCCAACATATTTCTTTGTTTTTCCTTTGTTCTGTTTGGGTTTTTCCTTCGTGGGAAAACACAAATCATTTCAACACCCGCGACTTGGGTTTCTATTTTCACTATTTTCTATGATTTTGTATTTTCCTGATTTTCCCTTGCCGCTTTTTGGATAAACTATATTTTCCAGCTTTTCTTTCTTTATTTTCGTTTCCCCTAAAGTTTTTGCGGTTGGAGCCTGAGGAGCCTGAGGAGCCTTAGGAGCCTTAGGAGCCTTAAGGGCCTTAGAGCCGGAGACGGAGCCGGAAACTGGCTTACAAGCTTTTAGGCAATGGGAATCGCTTACAAGGTGGAGGCAGGCAGCAGTCGGTCGTCACGAAACTGCACTGTGGCACGCAGGCAGCCAGTGCCACAGTGCCAGTGCCAGTCCCCTCTCCTCCTCCCTCCTCCGTCCTCCCTTCTCCTTCTTCTGCCTTCTATGTGCGATGGCTTTTCGGCAAGTTTTCCCACGCTTGTGGGGGAGGCAAAGAGAAGAGGCAAAGAGTCCTTGTTCTGCGACATGGAAATTTCTTGGGGCCTTAATGTCCGGACGACACGAAGAAGGCCAGTCGTGGGAGTTGCAACGTGTGGTGTGTGCGGTGTGTGGTGTGCTGTGGGTGGAGTGTGGAGTGGGGAGTATGGAGTGTGTAGTGTAGGGGGCATGCCACCACTTGCTGCATTGCAGTTTGCGGCTAATGTTTGACCTTGTTTTCCAATGACTAAATTAATTCCCTAATAAGTGAGCGGCAGGAGGCAGGAGGCAGAAGGCAGGTGGCAGGGGCACGAATGCACAAAACAAACACGAAACTGCAGACATGCCACACACTGCCACCCACTTGCCACATGCCTGCCTCCGCCTCCACCTCTGTTTGTGTAATTAAGCAGTGAAAATGCTTTTGGTGGCATACAGCAATTGACAGACATTGTGTCTGGGGTCTGGGGGGGGGTCTGAGGGTCTGGGTCTTTGTGGCTTCCTCTCCTTTGCCCCGCTGTTGCCGTTGCCGCTGCCGCTGCCGTTGCTGTTGCCGTTGCCCCATAAATCAGGTCGAAGGGGCAGCTAAGTAGCCTCCATGTTGCACTACATCAAACCCCTCCCTCCCTCCCTCCAGACCAGACGGGGGAATTGTCGGGTGACTTATGTGGCAGAGTGTATTAGCCGTGGAGCCTACAAGTAGACGGGATGATGCCGCATTGCATAATCCGTTGCATACGCCTGGTCGTGCATCATTTTGGCCGCTGACATTATTTGCAACGCGCTTGCAACGCGCTCTGCTCTCTTTTTCTCTGTGTGCTTCTATTCTGTGGCACGCATAAATCTCTAAACAACGTAGTGCCGTGCCGCGTGTCGCGTGCGTTTATTATCACTTCCTTTCCGGAGAGCGGGGCACCCATCCCCATTCCCCACTCCCCATTCCCCACTCCCCATTCCCCATGTGGCAGTCATCCAACTTTTCTTTTGTCTCCGCGTGAGCGGATGGTCGCAGATTTATGGCCATCATTTGTAATTGCAGCGCGAAAATTGAGTTTGAAGTTTGGTCAACGGGCAGCAATACAGCAGGATCCAAAGGGTCCGAAGGGTCCTCCAAAGGGGGGCAGTGGCAGTCAGGGCAGGGGTGGCATGGTGTGGTCCATTGTTTCCATCCACATAATTCTCTCTCTTTTCAGACGTGTTTTCCATGTGATTTAGGGGCACGGCACTGATTGATGGCCCACTCCCCCTCCCAAAAAAAAAACGAGATATTGTACATAGAAAAATCACCAAAACATAAACCATAAAATATCCAAAGAATAGATATGTATATTAGCTATAGTACTCTATATTTCCGTCACACGGAAGTGCCTTAAACCACAACAACAACAACAACAATTTTTGATACTCTTAAAAGCAACAACAACAACAAACAAAACACTCCTGTAAGATAGAATTTTATGCATTGTACATTTGAGCGACTTTTGCCACGGAATATTAATCAATTTTTTTGACTAAATAAAAGATACAACTAAAGCATAAATATATACATATATATATATATTTACCAGATATACGTAACAGATATTTTTAAACGAACTAATAAAATGCAATTTTTAGTGTTAAGATTTTTCACTTTAACGCTTCTGAGAAGTTACAACAATTTTAAGCATTAAATGCTTTTTGCCTACAAAATAAAATAAAAAAAAAAAAAAATCATAGCTAAAAACACTTTTAAAAAAACAAGGAAATTCCTTAAAAAATTTAACGACCGAAAATTACTACTAAAAAAAAGGAAGAAAAACTAACAAAAAACCTAAGGAAATTTAAAAAATATATATAAAAATAAATATAACAAACATTTTTTTTTTTAAGAAGGAGAAAGAAATAAAATTAAAAAATCCAGAAAACTTTTACTCAAATCGCTTTGTCAGACATATTTTCATAGTGCTTTTCGAATTTTAAAGTGGAACAAACAAAAAATCTATTAAAAAATATCTACTGAAAAAACTAAAAAAAAATCTCTAAGCTAACTAAAAAAAAAAAAAAAAAGAAATCATGTAAATTAAAAGCAATAACTAAACGATAGCTAATCGATTGATCAAAAGACTTTTCCAAAACTTCTTAGCTTACTCTTTGCCTTTTAGACCTTAAGGAATTTGAATCAAAATATATATAAAATATAATGAAGAAAGATCTACTGATATTGATATTGATATTGAGAATTTTACCATAAATTAAAGCCATGCTATGAGAGAGAGAGAGAGAGAGAGAGAGCGAGAGAATCAGTGAGCAACATTGTGATATTAGTTGAGAAAACAAAATCGAATCACTTCCAAAATGCTATTTACCATATAATTTATGGGGGAAAACGATGATCCCCAAGAACCCAAGACCCAAAACCCAAAACCCAAAGCCCAAAGCCCAAAACCTGAAGCCCCTTATCCTTATTCTTCCCGTATCGTTGAAGATGCAATCGCGATAGCAATCCATTTCGGGATCTTCCGATCTTCCCCTCCACATCGTTTAAGGTGCAATAATCCAAAATTTTGGTATTTTCTTGTGGTGCTATTTGTAAAGAGCAAAACGCTTTGGTTTAGTCCCTACGTTTAAGCCTCGTTTAAGCCCTAGTTTAAGCTTGTTTTAAGCCCTAATTTAAGTTCCATTCCACAGACAATCCTTAGCTGTTTATGATTACGATACGAAACACTCTTAGACACTCTCTTTAAAGTCCAACTAAATTATGAATAATACGAGTATTTCCATTAGGATTCGTCTCTAATTAGTTTTTTCTTCTAAACAACAACAAAAATACGAAAATAAATAAACGAAATGAAGGAGAGGCTGCTTTTTGGAATGCGCGGATAATGTAAAATGTCTTCTGTGTGAGACCCCACCCCACCCCGGCCACCTCCAGTGGCTGCGTTGCAATCAGACGGAAGGGTGGGGCAAAAGGGCCAAAGGAGGGGGAGCAGGGGACAGAGAGAGGGCAAGGGCGAGAGAGAGTAATGCGCGTAATAACAAACTGCAGGCGTAACTGAAATGCCAGGCTACTGCGCTTCCAGTGTCTCCTTCGGAGTGGATGCCTCTACTCCTCCTTCCAGTGGCTGCCTTCTGCTCCTCCTGTGGATGCCTCCTCCTCTGGGTATATGCTGGGCGAAGGCGTTGGCCTCCCCAACGGACGACGACGACGACGACGACGACGGAACGGGAGGCGCAACTGCGGTAATTACAATTGCCGCCGGACATTGAGTCCCAAGTCCCAAGTCCGAGGCTGTGGCAGTGGCAGTGGCAGTGGCCGAGGCTATGCCACAGCTGTGTGGCAGATCCTCACAATTATATGCTGCCACAAGAGACGCATGCGCAGCAGCAGCAGCAGCGGCAGCTTCCTGGGTTTCATTTTGTTCTGTTTTTTTTTTTACGTTTTTATTTGAGCAAATTGCTGGCAACTTGGCGATCCACTGCCGACTGCTGAATGCTGCTGCCTGAATGAATGACTGCCTGAATGAATGACTGAGTGACTGACTGAATGATAGACTCACTGACTGCTTGGCTGCTGCTGCCTTTGGACTGACTGACAGTCTGCCTTGGCATCTGTTTGGGGGCACATCGCCCATCCCCATCCCCATCCCCATACCCATCCACTACGTGCGGGCGTTTTCCTTAAAGAATGCTCCTCCGCTCCACTCTGCTGTTCCTCTGCTGCTCCTCTGCTGCTCCTCTGCTGCTCCTGTTCCCCCAAACGATAATGATGATTGCAGTCTAAATTATGATGCCGATGCACAGCACATCTCGGGAGGAGAAAGTGTAGCATCCACATCCACAGAAGCTGCCAGCAACATCATCGACCTCTTCCCCGTCCCCTTCCTTCCCGAGGAAGTCAGGGCTGTGTCGCCGCTTCCTTTTCGCGATGCTCTTCTCCTGCAGGGACTGCAGATCCGCTCCTGTTTTATTTAGCATAACTCCTGCCTCCTCCAGCATCAGCAGCAGCAGCAGCAGCCGCCGCCACAAAAAAAATCTCATAATTGCAAAGCAGTTTGCCGCAGGTGCGCCACCCGCCCTGGATGTGGATGCAACACAGTGCTTGTGGCAGTGGACGTAAGACAGAGGACTGAAGACAGCAGCGGACGGCGGTACTGAAGACAGACCGGAGACCTGGCCGGAGGAGGACATTGGACAGACGATGGACGCCAGATGAGCAGCTCTGATAAAGGCAACAAACTGTGGCACGTAAGTAGATTTTGATACCCTTCAGAGGGGAAAAAGGCTACGACTGGCTGCCATCTAGAACCCATTAAATTTCGACTCCTTATTCTTGAGATTTTCAACTGGAAACCGGTCCCCCACATTATAGATATAGATCTCCATAGATCCTTTACCATAGCTTCCCAAAACTCGAAAAACCTTCTTTTCAATGAAAGTTTATTTGAAATTCGAAAAAAACTGATATAAATATTTTAAATTTCTGTATTTTTCAAAATTTATTACCCAGCAAAGATCGAAATACTATATCTAGAGGATATCTAGAGGGAAAAGCCGATGGAAAAACAATTATTTGAGGAGGAAATCCATCTGAAACTCATTTAGTCTCTGATTTCAATCCAAAATTTGACCGAAATTCAATAAAAAACGAATGAAAATACGAACAAAATTCTGCTATGGATCGCTTTTGGGGTATTCTTTAGGGTATCTTAAGCATCGACTTTGACTTCCAGTCTACCCTTTTCTTGTTGCTGTTGCTGTTGCTGCCACATCCGATGGATCCCCCGCCCCTGCCCCATGCCCCATCCCTCGCTCTGCCTCATGGCTGCTGGCTGTTGGCTGTTGGCTGTTGGGTCTCCTCGTTCGCCTTCTCGTATTTAATGCATTTGATCCTTGGGATGCTGTTGAAAATGAACTGCTTTCGAACATGCAATCAATGTTGCCTCTTGGCCTCCTCCTCTCCTGTCCTCCCTTCCCTCTTCTCTCATCATCTCTCCCCTGTCTCTCGCTTAACCATCTCCTCCTGTTCCATGGCTCGAACCAATATCGTGGCAATTTCATGAATGAAAATCTCAGCTCTCGTTTTTTGGACATGTTTTTTTTGGATGAGGCAGGGGCTGAGGCAGAGAGTAGAAGGAGGGGGCATCATCTTATAGACGAGACACGCACACCCACACTCACACACACACGCAGTGTACCGAAGTTCTAGCCACATTTTGCCTTCTTTGTCTGCGCTGCAGCGCTGCCTCTTTGGCGACGCTTTTGTGTGTGTTGCAGCTGCAGCGCATTAACCTCGTTCGTTCCTCAGGCTGCCTCTGCTGTTGCCTCTGCTGCTGCCCCTTCTGCCACCGCCTCCTCCTCCTCCTCCTCCTCCTCCTCCGACTGCCTGCCACCACTGCCTTCGGAGTTGGCAAAATATTTACCAAAGTGATTAAGATGCCTGAGTAATTTTTAACACAATTACGCTGCCAAACAGACGACGGACTTGGACTCGGACTTGGACTCCATCTCCCATCTCTCGAGTCGGAGTCGGAGTTGGAGTCGGAGTTGGAGTTGGAGTCTCCTCCGATCTGTTGCTGTGGCTGCTACCTCACTTACACACCAAAAGCCAGCCGATTGCAGCGCCCGGTGTGTGTCTCGTCTGTCTGTCTCTGTCTCTGTCTCTGTGCTGCAGCTGCAATGCTGCTAATGACCAGTGCTGTGGCTGTGGCTTTGGCTGTGGCTGTGGCATGGACTGTGGCAATATAAACTGTGGCATTGTCTGCCTGCCACTTCCCCCCCCCCACCATGCGCCACCCAAAGATCTTGTGTGTGCCTTTGCCATTAGCATTGTGGCACAATCGTAGCGCGTAGAGGCTCCGACTCCGGCTCCGACTCCGCTCCGGCGGGTGTTCACGCATCAGCGTTTTTTGACAGCTTTTTTGCTGCCACACACACACTACCCCCCCACACCCCCTCCCCTAGCCACTCCTCCTCCCTCGCCTATGATTTATCGAATTCATAAACTTTTGGCAGGTGTTGGGTGTTGAGGCAGCAGCACCACAAAATGTTGCCCCATTCAACGCACGACGAAGCTCTCAAGTCGTGCCGCATTTGGTTTAGTTTTGTGTTGGCTCTCGTGTGGCACGACTTTGCCACAGCCACAGCCACTGCCGCAGCCACACAAAAGAGGCACAAGAGTTCGCTGAAATATTTGGCCAAAGCGATCCTCCAATCCTTTGGCTAATTTCCCCTCCTTTTCCTTCTGGTTTTCCCCTGCTGCTTTTCCCTCAGCAATGAAAATGAAAATGAGCGCGGCACGCGTTGTGGCAGCGCCGCACGACTGGAAAATTGGCAGAAGCAGAAGCATAAGCAGAAGCAGAAGCGCTTGCCGCTGCCACGTGTTGCGCATGCGCTTTGGCCTCTCGTCTATGCAACATGAGTGCTGGGCTGGTGCTGGGGCTGGGGCTGTGTGCTGCACGACGCCCTCAGCGTTTGTCAGGGTCGACTGCGTTTTGTGGCAACTGCAACTCGAAACTGCTGCATCGTGCCACGGCAGTTGCAATTGTTCTTCATTCCCCTACTTGTGGCAGTGGCAGTGTGGCAGCAGAGAGTACTCGTCCGTCCGTCGTCCCCCCTCCCCTTCTTGTGCTGCGGTGCATGTGCCATGGGAATGGCGTGAGGCACACAGCCAACAGGCAACACCTTCACTCTCTTTTCTGTGGCTCTGCTGTGGGCCGCGATATCGCGATGATGTATGGTCATGGCTGCTGCTGCTGCTGCTGCTGCCCCTCTTGCAGCGTGCCCCTCCCCCATCCACAGATTGTAGGCGTCAACTCACGTTTATGCTTTGTAGACATTATCGCGCCTGTTTATCTTTAAATTGCAAGTAAATTACTTTCGTGGGGCTGCAACTCCACGCGAATGAGCGAATGAGCGGATGATAAATTGTCTGCTGGATGTTGAAGGCTCTTCTGAATGATGATGCCACAGAAGAGGGGGCAGTGGCAGCGGCTGGGCAGGTGGTATCTCTCTCTCTCTCTCTCTCGCCCTTGCTCTCAATAGTGCGTCTCTGTGATCCTTAGTTTTCCATATTTTCCATGGAGCTGATGCTTCGCAAAGGACAACAGACTCGCATGGCTGTGGACATCCAAATGGGGCTTGTAGTGCACCAAAGCGGCATGACTGTGATGGTGCACCACCGGCGCTGCATGCAGATGCTCGTAGTGGTGGCTGCTGTAGTGCGGCACTGTCTCGTAGTGGCTGCTGTAGTGCGGCACTGCCTCGTAGTGGCTGCTGCTATAGTGATGTGGCACGGCATCCAAGTGATGATCATCGTGGTGTATGATGGCCGCACTGTGCCCCAAATGGATGCCCTCCGAATGGTGGACTTCGGCATCCGTAAAGTGCGGCAGCTCGTGCTCCAAATGGTGCTCCAAATGATGATCCAAATGGGGCAGGATACCAGCCTGGGCCACGGCCACTGTGGCGGCTACCAAAACGCACATGAAGAACTGACGGAAAAAGGGGATTGAAGATCGAAATGTTAGAAAACCGCAAGAAAGAGAGAGCGGGGTTTGGGGATTAGCGATAGAAGATCAGGGATCGGTGATCATAGATCGAAAGTCAGCGATTATAGATCACAGATCAAGGATCGAAGATCGAAGATCGGGAATCAAAGATCAAAGCTCAAGGATCAGATACCAAAGACCAGAGATCGAGGATAGCGAGTCCCAAGACACGAATCGGAGATCTTAAACCAAATGTCAGGGATCGAAAGATCAGAGATCAGAAAGCAAAGATCAGAGATCAGAGATCGTGGATCGATATATCAAAGATCAGGAATTGCAGATCACTGATCAGAGATGAGGAGTCCGGAGATTGAGGATCAGAGATCGAAGATCGGGGGCATGAAAGATCTCCAAAGTCTGCACAGTTTTACCTTCATTTTGAGAGATTCCTGGCTTGATTGAAGAAGGGTTTGTGTATCCAAAAGTGTTGTCGCCTCTGAAGCTGCTGCCGATTGACTGTGCTTCAATCAAAGCACCCACAATCGTTTTATAGGTCTGCCGTCCACCCCACAAAAAGTTAATTCAAATTCAAACGCAAACGCAAGCCGATTCCCCATCGAAAAAAAGCGATATTATTGACCCAGTCCCTCAATGGTAGAACGTGACTCGAATATCAATCATTGCCTCAATCATAGGCGTCGGCATGGTCTTCTTCCTTCAGTCACTCCCCCCCTCTTTCCACCTCATTATGTAAGGGTTTGTTTTTGTTTCTTGTTTTTGTTGTGGGCAGCAGTCAACAAACTCCAAGTAGGCGCTGCCCCAAGAGTGTCATAATTTTACGGCCCGCACTGTCGTGCAATTGGTAATGAACCCACACCCAGACCCACTCCTCCCCCCACTTCTCCACCTCTTCTTCTTTTTTGGCAACCGAATTTGGGCAATCACAAAAAACAAGTGAAAGCGTTAGCCACGAATAAGCCGACTACTGCGGTCTGAAACTGGCCCAAAGGGTGTGAAAAAAACAGTTTGGATTCTTTGCGGTGTGGGTGAAGGTGTTAATATACCAAAATACCAGGAATTGGCATCGCATAATGGTTATCATCTCTGATCAATCACCAATAATCACGGAGTAGAATCACACGACTATAATTGAATGCTAATGGAATCAAATGAAACCCTCAAACATGTCTCCGCCCAGTGGAAATATTCACCTCATTCCGAGGTTGCAACATTCCCCAGAGATTTCCTCATTCGCCGTGGCCACTTCCTGCCACTTCCCAAAGCACACACGTTCCACAAGCTACAAGCTACAAGCCGCAAGCCACAAGAGACCCCGCCATGAAACATGAATGCATACGCGTATATCCGAATGATAAGAGCCGCAGTGTCTTTGGATGTGGGTCAGGCCTTTGCCTTTTGGCTAATTGCATAATCATTTTTCGGTCGAAGCCAATGGCTAATGAGGCATGCCGTATGCAAGTGACCACTGGAACCCACACGCGTGCAACACACACACAAAGAGACCACAAACTTTAAATGCGAGAGACAGGTCTGGGATCTGGGATCTGGGGTCTGCTGTGTGGCTATTGCGATCGCAATTTGTCGCCAAAAACTGACCAAATTCTTAATGGAATCAACATTTACGAGTGCCCGAGTGTACACATATGAATACCCCAATATCTGGCTATATAGATCTTTCCCGAGAGTGCCAGAGAGGGGTAGGGCGGAGCGTCGAGGGAGGGGGGGGTGCAAACAAAAGCCAGAGGCTCTCGCGAGTGAGGCTATAATTTATTCGATGTCACCGCTTTGGTCTCTGTAATTGAGTGCATCGTTAGGCGGTTGATGGAGCAGCAGCCACGAGAGCGGGGGGAGAGTAGTGGAGGGACGGGGGGGGGGGAGCATGCCACAGTCTCTGCCAACAACTAATTTAATGCCAGCGGTGGCAGTGGCAACAACAACTGCAACATGTCAACAGAGCAACGCCTGTCCCAAGGATGAGAGAGAGAGAGAGAGAGAGAGTGGAAAGAGTGGGTTGCAAATACATAGTCTAGTGGCACAGGGGACAAAGGGGTGGGGGGGGGGCAGTGTTGGGGTTTAGCGGCCCACAAAAATCACAATTTTGTGCCACACATTTTCGACGCCGCGCTTGCCACAAATCATGACGGGGCATGAGAAATTTGATGGTAATTAATATTGTAAGCGAAATTAATGGCAATGCGACACTAAAACGGAGATGCAGATACACATATGTATGCCATAGATACAGATACACATGCCACAGATACATATATTTATTTGCTAAAATATGGTAATAGCGAAAACATTTTTTGAGAATTATTGTACACACGACAATTGGAACATCGGTGGGGGAAATGGCAATCAAAAGCAGACGAAAATGGGGGGAAAATGGTGGGAAAATGTGCAGGAAAATCAGGTGAAAATCATGGCAAAAATTTTGACGAACGAACGATTCAGTGGAGAGCAACTTTTAATGAATATATAGGCTATATATATGGAGAGATATGGGCTCTTAGGCAATTGCTGGGAGATTCCAATGATCTATGGAAATACTTACCCAAAATGCAAGCATCTCTTGCCTTCCGATTCCTCGAAGAATGATTGATTTAAGCCACCTGGAAATAGAGATCAGGAATTAGTGGCAATTTCCTGAAAAGAGATACATGGTTATCGCTTCCTTAGAGAGATCATTCTTTGCCTCCAGAGATTCCTTGACTTTCCAGAGATCTTCTTCCCTCCACAGAGAAGCCTTCTCCTCGAAAGATCTTCTGCAGAGATCACACATCCCCCTACTGGGGAACCTTTCTTACCAAAACAGGTGAATCCTCCTTCCCTTGCCGAGAGGTTCCTTCAGTGCCAAAAGCCTCTTCCTTCACACACAGAAATTAATGAGAAATATTGAAAATATGATATAAAAAAAAAACGGAGGAAAAGTAATCCGAAGATTAGGGCCACTGATCCGCTGATTAACTTCCCATCGACGTGGAGGCCCTTCCACATTTGCAGAATTAATATCGCAATCATCGGATAGAATACAATATAATACTAGCCCCTTGTGTGTGCCCCATTTTATGGCTGGCTGCTACCTTGATTACCCTTCCTGCAGCCGGTGGGAAACTTCATCAAGAGGAGGTAGCAGCAGTAGCAGTAGCCAATGCTACTGCCCCATGCCCCATTTGCAGATGCAGGTGTTTCTCCCCCTCGTCTATCCGTGGCACTGTGTGGCACTGTGTGGCACTCTGTGCTGTGGCAATTTGTAAGCGAATATTGTTTTCGATTGGTTACAGAGCACGATTTTTAATCATTACGAAGGCCGATCTTCCCATACGAGCCTCCGTTCTGCTGCTGCCCCCAACGAATCTTCCCTCCCTCCATCTCTGCTTCTCTCTCTCTCTCTGTCTTTTGTTTATTGCATTTTTGCGCATTGCATTCGGTAATGAAGTTCAACAAAAAGTTAATCGGAAAAGCGCAAGGCAATGCCGCAACTAAATAGACAAATGATACGGAACGGAAGCTGGCTGCCCCGAAGAGTCTGCTGCTCCAGCAGCGATCGGTTGGCACATTAGCGGCTATAAATTGTCTTAATGCCTGCCCCCCCACAAAAGCAGAGAGAAGCGATCCCCTTCTGCAACACATAGGCAGAGGCTGGGGCTGGGGCTGGGGCAGAGGCAGAAGTGAGACTCCGATTCAGAGGCACAGACACCTTGAATGGCGGCAAAGATCAGACTCGAATCTCGAGCGAGAGATTCGAACTTTAGCACAGAGCCAGCCTGCCCAGGCTCCAACTTTGATTCAAATCTTCTCATACGAGTGTGGCAGAGACAGAGGCAGCGGCAGAGGCAGCGGCAGAGGCATGCCCCTGGCTTATGCAACTTGCATGTCCAATCGCTGCTGCAAGATTGTGAAAATTGTAATGCTCGCTTGAGATTGAGAGCTCAAAAGCGGACTGCTGTGTGGCTATGTGGCTGTGTGGCTATGTGGCTGTGTGGCTGTTGCTGTTAATAATATTGCAACAAAGGCGCTGCTGATGCTGCTGCTGCTGCTGCTGCTGCTGGTGCCTGCAACATTTGCGAAAGTTCGTCAGGAGAACAATGGACTGGAGATCGGTTCTCTGGTTCTCCGCGCGGATCCATTGTCCAAGCAGCCGCGGATTTTCATCTGAAATAGAAAGCATGCAATTTTCATGCCACAGCAGCAGCAGCAGGAGCAGCAGCCGCAGCAGCGGTGGTGGTGGCGGCGTTGATAGGCGGCGGCAATTGATCTACCGATCGATTGAAGGAGTTATTACATGCGAACAATGCAGCAGCATATCAGTGGAGTGGTGGCAGGGGGCAGGGGGCAGGGGATCTCTCTCTCTCTTTGGATGCTGTGGATCATCGAAGCTATTGCTCTATTAGCGAACGTTTTTCGTAGTGCAACGAATTCTCTTTCTCTCAATCCTCGTAGCATAAATGATTTTGCGGAATTTTCAGCATGGATTGGGGCACAGTCGCACGGACGTGGAGACAGGTGCTAATTTCATAGAACGAAAGGCCAATTGAAATGCCTTTGCCAGATCCTCTGAAGCAGCCGCCGTTTGAGGCAAGTGCGTGGCTCAAAACCAACTTCAAATTACACTTTGGGATTCTTGCAACAGAGAGCGAGAGACAGAGAGAAGGTCGGGATCGGGATCGGGATCGGCAGATCGGCAGATCGGGAGGCAATTGGCAGCCAATTCAGCAGCCAATTGGCCAATTGACTCAAGAGGTTATCGATGCTGCCTGCTGCCTGCTGCTTGCTGCCTGCTTTGTGGCATCCGCATTGATAGATCCCGATACGATGCCCCGTTTAATTGTCGCTCGAAATGTAGGGAGGGAGGCACACACCTGCTGCCGCTGCTGCCGTTTAGGCCTATTCCCACGCACACACAACAACAGGTAGATGATGCATGCCACACAGGCGACACAGGAAGAGCCTCCTCCTAAAGACTCTCCTAATGGACGTGTGGAAGCCCAAGGACTCTCCTAATGTGTGTGTCTATCGATAAGGCGAGAGACAATCTTTATACCCGTTTTAATGTCCGCCCATAAATTTGGGCCCAAACGTTGACATCGGAGCAGAGCAGAGCAGAGCGGAGCGGAGCGGCGTTGTCGTCGCTCTGTGAATGAAAATCGATTGGAAAATTGATTGAGTTTAACTGTAAATGCATTTTTAAGCGTATGTTTTGCTGTGTTTTGTTCCACAGAGATACTCTTCCTCCACTCCTCAACTCCTCCACTCCTCCACTCCAAGGGGCAGTCAGTGCCGCCGCCGGCCGCCGGCCGCCTTATCACGGCCAAAACATCTAAGTGGCCGAGAGATCGTCGGAGGCTGTGGCTCTTTTATGCTGCTCTACCGCCTGTCCCTGCCCCTGCCGCCTGCCGCTTGCCCCTTGCCCGCACCATTCCAGAGTCCATTCTCCTCCAGTCCGTTCCATGCATTTATGCATATCGATTCCCGGGGCCTTGTAAATCTGTGCGTAAGCCATTAATTCTCTTTATTTATACCCTTTCCTTTGAAGGGTAGCCCGAAATGGTAGAGGCGTGTGCACCCTTTGGAAAATGGTGTGTGGGGCCTAGAACATTCATTTATAGAACAGTTTTCACTCTCACCCATTCTGCATTGAGGTTTTAAAAGCAATCTGAAGATTAAGTTCCTTAAAGATCACTGAAGGAACCGATTTTCACAACACCTTTCACCATAGAATTTGATAAATCCATTGATTTTGTACAATATATACGAGTAAATCGTAAATTAAGTAGTTTTCCCTAAGAGTATTCATTTTCTGAAGATTATTCCAGTAATAAAATAGGAATAACTTTCAATCAATCAAGGATGACAAGATCCGATCTCTGAACTATGGATTTTCAAGGACTATTCCAGTGTTTCGCCACCCTCTTTCTATGGAAACACTCCTGAAAGGACTTATACGTAATCCTCCCCAAAGACCTTCCTCGACTTCGCCGTCATATTCCCGTAGAGCATTTGTTCTTCGTCTCATCTCAACGACTTTTGTTCCCTTCCCTTCCCTAAGTTTTTTGTGTGTTTTTGTTTCTCTGTCCCACTCTCCCACTCTGCCCCCGTCCGTTGGTTCGTTTCAGTGCCTTGGGCTCTTGTAAAACTGTAATTTTAAATTAATAGCCGCGTATTACAAGCAGTTTATATGCGAAGGCGAGGGCGAGGGCGCAGGCGTAGGAGGAGCCGCACGACGCGCGAGCGACGCGCGCGACTCGATCGACGCGGGGGTGATGTCGGAGGGGGACCCGCTCTCCTCCTCCCACAGCTATCCGTTGACCGCCGACCCTTCGCTTATCTTAGGTGTTGAAATCAACAGCTAGTCCGAATCCACAAAAGTGAATAAGAATTTATAGCGGAATTATGTGACAGCCGCTGCTGGCGGCTGCTGCCGAGGCTCAGCTCACAATAACAATAACAATAACAAAAGCAGCAACAACAAAAGAACAAAAGCACCAAAAGCACCAAAAAGAAAAAGAAGAGTTGAAGGGAGAAGCATTTCTTACGGCATTTCATTTCATTTGATTTGAGGCCCAAGCCATTCCTTCAGTCCCCCCCGCCACCCCCTCCCCCATTCCATCATTCCACTCCACTCCATTCCATTCCATTTGGTTTTGATTTTTTTGTTGATTTCTTTTCTTTGGTGCTCTTTAATTTTCACCTCGGATCGGATCGGTTCGGTTCGGTTCGGGTCGGGAGATCGTAGAAGAATACACGAAATATAACAGTGGGCTGGGGACGGGGGAGGGGAATCGTTGGCTAATTTATGCAAATGTTTATTTAATCGTCGTTGACAGTTAAAGCGGCCCTCTCCTCTCTCCTCTCTGCTCCCTCCACCTCCTCATCTCTCTCTTAAGTCGCATCTCTGAAGGCTCTCCCTCTCCCTCGCCCTCGCCCTCTCCTCTCCTCATCTCTCTGTGTGGAGATCGTGATGCTCTTTTGTGCGATGATAGATGTTTATGAGGCGGCAACACCCACCGTAGATGGCGTTGATGTTGCTGCAAATTTGTTGACTGGCGCATGTTGTGCATTTCAAGAGGTAGACACATCCACAGCCGGAGCCAGAGCCGGAGCCACAGCCACAGCCACAGCCATCGGAACAGAGAGTTCCTTGGAAATTCTATAGATGACAAGATAGTGGCTGGCTGGCTGGCTGGCTGGCTGGCCGGCTGACTGGCTGCCTCTCAATATGGCGCGCCTCCTGCATGAGTATGCGTGAGCTTTGAAAGCTCTCCATGCAATTACCACTCACACAGATGCAGGCGGCCCGTGCGTGAGGCGTGTGCGTGTGGAAAGCTGCCTAATTTTCGCCTATAAAGGCGAATGACTTAATTAGTGACTTAAACTTCAGTGAATCCGAAGGAATCTACATAAATGTTACACTCCAAAGTTGGGGAGGCCTGGACTTTCTCCTTTTGTGAGTTTAATGAAGCTATAATTGCTACAAAATCGCCACTAAATACCGCACATAAATCACATAAAGCACTCTCCTGGATTCTAGCTGGCCTACCCTACTGGGAGCCTCAGGGCGACCTAGGAATTGATTAGAGATGGGAAACAGAGGCACCGGCAAGAGCAGTTGCAAGTGGCAAGAGGCAGAAGGCAGGAGGCAAGAGGCAGCATTAAAATGGGAATTACTACCTGAATTCCGCACAAAACACAAAAGCTAAGTATGTTTCGGAGTCGTGTTTATCTAGAAAATCAATGGACAAAAGGCGGCTTTGGATCTGGCGAAGCGGGTAAAAGTCCATGGGATCGGGCGCCATAAAAAAAAAAAAAAAAGAGTTGCCACAACTGGCCGCAAGTGTCGTGGATGCAGGATGCAGCACGCGCTGCTGCTGCCTCAAAGGGGAGACTCTTGCAACAGCCACAGCCACGGCCACAGCCAAGCCAGCCACTCGCTAAATATCAATAACATTTTTATTTATTTTGTTTGCGGGCATTTTGGCATTTTTGAGTGCATTTATTTGAACGTCGAACGTTTTGTAAAACGTTTTGTCCGATGCCTTCCCCTCGCTGCCACACTGCCACACCCCCCTCCTCCTGCTCTTCTTCTGCCACACTGCCATACACCCCTCACACTGCCGCTGCGCCACTCCGCCACTCCGCCTCTCCGCCACTCTGCCACTCTACCACCTGTGTGTTTGTTGCAGTTACGATCGAGTGCACGCCGAGATTTCGCTCCTTCTTTTGGGTTCAGTTTCCAGTAGCCACGGCCACGAATCCATGTCCATGACTCCATGGCTCTGCTGTGGCTCGTGGTGCAACTTGCAGCTGCATGCAGCAGCCGCAGCAGCCGCAGCAGCCGCAGCAGCCGCAGCAGCATCACTGGGGCTGCACTTGTCGATCCCTCCTTCTTTTCTACCTTCTACCTTCCTCCTCTCTACCCCCTTCTGGCTCTTCGCTCGTCTTTGGCCAACAATAAATAATAAACCTTTTGTGGATTTTTGGTCTGGATGGTGGCTCTGGCTCTGGCTCTGACTCCGACTCCGACTCTGGCTCTCTCGTTCTGCCACTGCCTCTTGTTGGTGGTGGCGCGGTGGCGTTGGCCCGGCTACCGAAGATCAAAGCCCTGCCACCGCCATTGTTCCGCCAGGGGAAACGTGAGGAAGGAAGGAGTACTCCGACCACCGACCACCGATCACCGATCGCCGATCGCCGATCATCAGGGCGTACGAGGGAGTAGTGTGCCAGCAAGGAGCGGCCTTTGGAAAGTCTTCGTTCGCTTTTAGACAAGTGCTAAGTGCGAAGCGAAGGCATTTCATATGAAATTTTAATTAAAAACTCCGAAAAAAAACAGGAAAAAAAAGGGAAAATCAAGAGCGGAAGCCGACCCTCCGATGATCGGTGGCAAGTAGGCATAAAAGTCTCTCTCCCTCTCTTTCTGCGACACAAAAAAGACAAAACCGGTGGCAATGTCGTCAGATTTTCAGTTTCACTAAAAACCACAAAAAAAAAATAAGAAAAAAAAGAAAAGGAAAAAGTAAGAAAAAAAGGTAAAGTACTCGTACAAGAAAAACACACAAGACGCTGGCGGCGTCGTAAAATTCTTAAAACATAAGTATTTTATGAGGCAGCAAACAGAGGCAGCAGCAGCAGGCAGGGGCAGGGGCAACGGGCAGTGTGGCGGCAACAGCAACAACAACAGCAACAACAAGATATATACTAACTATAACGTTGACAAATTTGAGGCCCAAAAGAGGTCGAAAGAAGGCGCCCAAAAGGAAAACCAGCCTCATAAACGACTGCGATTTAATTTAACGATTCTCATGCTCCTCAAAGGGAGGAAGGGGGGGGAGGAGGGAAAGATAGGGAATGGAAAGGAAGGGTCAAGACTTCCAGTTAACTGAAAAACATACGAAAGAGATGCCGCCGCCGACGCCGCTGCCGACGCTGCCAGAGAGACAGAAGCCACCCACATAAAGCAGAAACAGCAACAGAAACCGAAAAATCGACTCGACCATTGTCTCATCGCATCAGGCGCTGAAATTCACTTGAAAAAAGCTCGTAAATGTCGAGAAAAAAAACAGAACAGAACCGAAATTGGAATTCCATTCGGGAAGCTTTTCGAATGACAAACACTCTCTCTAAGGGTTCCATAATGCATAGAAAACATCTAAAAAGAGAGTTCAAGGGAAGGTGGGTATGAATCGGAGATCCTCTACATCCCATATTTGCCCGTTGAAGGATTTGTATAGCAAATACATGACCTAGGAAGTGCGATTACCAAGTTTCATTGTTTTTCCTTGTCTAATTTCTCAGTTCCTATAGAATGTTCCCACAAAAAGTACTTAGAATGAGGGTACTCCTCTTTGTACAGTATTTAAAAGGTGTGAAAAGACCAAATACCAGACTTCATAGCCCTATCGTGTGTATTTCCAGAGTTCGTATGGGTAGGGTGATCTATTAATTCCCACATATTTGTACAGAAGTGCTCTGTATAGTCATTTTACAAAGTAGAAAGATCACATATCAATTTGAATAGCATTTGCTGGTGTAATTTCTCAGTTCCGATAGGTTGTTTTTCCAGAAAGTGTTTGGAATAAACAAATTCGTCTCTGTAGAGTGACTATGAACTGCAGAGAATAGAAATTCCAAAGATTCATAGCTCTAACATGTGAGGTTTCGCAGTTCCAATAGGTTGCTTTTCCAGAAAGTGATGGAAACTAAGGAATTCCTTTCAGTATTTTAACTGTTAGTTCGAATACCAAGTTCCACAGCTCCACAGCTCGTGTGTTGTGCGTTCTTTGTGCGTTTGAATAGGCTTTCGCTTTCCCCCGAAAATTCAGCAAACACTCATCTATTGATCCAAAGATACAAGGGAAGGGGTAGGTGGATCGGTGGATCGGTGGATCGGTGGCTCACCCACCCAATGGATGGATCATCGATAGGGTATTTGACACAAGAGTCAACAAAGAGATCCCATAAAAATGGCCCTAAAACCAAAGCGGGACCTGAGAATGGGACTCCGATTGGAGTTGCACCCAAAAACGACATCATGCCACACAACAGAGGGAGGAGGGAGGAGAGAGGAGAGAGGGAGCTGGGAGCTGGGAGCTACAGGTAGAAGTACAGGCAGAGATCAACAACGTTGATCACGCGCATGCGACGACATTCGATGTGATTTCGTTTGAAGAGAGCCGCTCCTCCGCAAGGCGCATGCGCGGGAGCAAAACCCGAACAATCGCTTCGACGACAGTCGAGCCCGGGCAACCGGGCAACCGGGCGACCGGGCGACATTGTGGCGCACGGGAATGGCGTGGGCATGGGCGTCTCTTCATTCCGACTGGAATTGGGTCACTCCTTGGATCCCTTTTCAGTGGTGGCAAGCCGCTGTCCATGGCTACTCCTCCTAGATTGTGGCTCCTTCTTTTTCTTCTCGTTTTAATGCCGGCATCAAAAAGTCAAAAGTGAGCCAGTGCAATCTGATAATAATCTGACAAACTGTCGCCCGGCGTTTGATGGGGCACACAAAAGAGCACTGAGCCACTGGAAATGGCGCTGCTGCTGCTGCCGCTGCTGCTGCTGATGCTGCTGCTGCTGCTGGTTGCACAAAGGAGCAGGAAGAAATCAAATTTAGGCAGAAAGAGAGAGAGGCAGTGTGCAGTACCCGCCAATAGAGTAGCGGCAACCGATTGCCTTTTTCCTAATGATGACAATTTGAGGCTTTGAAATTGAACGGAATCGGAGTTGGAGACGGAGACGGCGACGGCGACGGCGACGGACTCGGAGTAGTCTCTGAGAGGCAGAGAGACGACTTCAGTCTCGGCTGTGGCAGAGTCGGGTTGCCTGTGTTGAATTTTGAATGATTAGAGGCAGGCAGCAGATTGAGGCAGCCACCGACTTTTAAATGTCGAATGGGAGCCCGCAAGACTTGAGTTGAATCGAAGCGACATCTCGGCTGCTTATTAGCCGGCCACTAAATTGCACTAGGGACCCAATTCCACGACTCCGCCGACTGCGGCAGTCCGCGACTCCGCGATTGAAGGCTGGAAATGTAACGTGTGTCAGTTTTAAGGCAAGCGTCAACTCTAATGAACTCTTGTGTGAATTTTGCTCGAAGGAAGCATAGAAGAGAAGGTAGTCGAAGCGGCACTGATCCCAGGGACTGTATATCCCAGTCTGTATATCAATTAAACGGAGGCAACATCGCTGGAAAGGAGCAGCTTCAGAGAAAGAGAAACGACGCCCACTGACTGGACTGGACTGGACTGCACTGCACTGGACTGCACTGCACTGCACTGCAAGTCTCAAAAGGATGATCAATGATCAATGGATCAATGGAAAATGAGGAGGTTGGCGGCTGGCGGCTGGCACTGGCTGCCACATTGAGGCACGTTTATGGTACATGCCTGCTGCTTGTCCCAATGTCAAGTGCAACAATTGAAATGAACAAACGACCAGCAGCCAGAAGCCAGAAGCCACTGACCAGAAGGAGGAGGCCCCAGGAACCAGCATTATTATCAAAGATCAATTGCAATTACTACTCCACAATGAAATGCAGGACTCCAGACTGCGAGACTATGAGCTCCACTGGACGATCGATCTAGTTGCTGCCCACCTTTTGCTGGCATGCCACACAAACGAGGCACAGAGACAGGAACCTAGGGAACCTGGGGAACCTGCTCTGCTCTCTGGCGACTCTCGAGCTGTGTCCAACTAATGTGCTAAATTCACACAATTCATCATCATTGCGAGTCATCTGCGAGCGGCAGCAGTCATGGGGAGACGACACTAACAAGACACCAAAGAGAATCATCTTTCAGAAAGGAATGAAATGATATAGAGAGATCTTCTATCTTCAATCTTGCTTCGTTCTGCCAGTGCCAATAATTGCTTAACAAGCGATCAAAAATCAAGAAAAACGAAGGCGCCTTAATATGGCAAATCGGCCTAAACGCTGCACCCTCTCTCTCTCTCTCTTCTCTCTCTCTCTCTCTCTCTCTCTCTCTGTCTGATTGACAGCAAAGAAATCAATCGCATAATCAAATACAAACACAAATCCTTCCTTCCATCAATCGCTGCTGCTGCTCTCACGCTCTGTCTCTCTCATGCGTTGGCGTCGAAAAAAATCTAAAGAGAATTTGTATCATTTTGTAGCACATTTCCTGCGAATAGATACATCTACAAAATGCGGAGGAGCTCTATAGAAAGAGAAAAAAAAAAAGGGAATCAAACTCTGGAAATGGATGTTGGTGGAATCACAGCTCCGCTCCGCTCTGCTCCGCTCTTGATGTGAATTTCGTAGAAGTTGCGTTGTCCGCGGTAGGTACGATTCCTCCCCCATCCCCCATCCCCTGTCCCCTCCTCTACAACGACCTCCGCCTAAGCTCTAGGCCTCCATCGTCGTCGTCGTCGTCGTCGTCATCATCATTTCATTGTTGCCATAAAACTTGCATTTATGATGACTTACGGGTCAGTTTTTCAGTCTTTTTTCAGTTCAGAGTCTTTCCCTTTTGTTTTTCAGTCGTCAAAGCACTTAATGTCGCACATGAGTTACAAAATGCTCTGCGGCTGCGGCCAAACCACACCACGCCACACCACGCCACACCACACACTCCACCACTCCATGCCACGCCACACACCACTCGATGATGGTGGTGGTGGAGGTGGAGGAGGTGGAGCTGTGGCTCGTTCTTTGGCTGCTGTCTCAAAAGTTGGAGGAGTTTCACGGCGGGATGTGCGGGGCCCTACGCCTCTGGTGTCCATGTCTCATGGATGATGGTGTTTCGGCTTTTCGGTAGTTCTCTCTCTCTCCCTCTCTCTCTTTCTCGCTGTGTCTCTGACTTTCAGGCCAAAAGCGAAATCGTTGTTTGTTCTTTTTGTGTGTTAACCTTTTGTTTTTACCTGATTTCGACGGCTCGTTCGTTCGTTCGTTCGTTTCAAGACATCGTTTACCCGCCAAACGCATTCGCCCTCAATGTCACAACAACAAGAAGAAGCCTGAAAGAAGTACATATAAGCCTCCAGTGCGGGGGTACTATGGGATGTAAATGGGTTTCAAAGGAAACAGATTTCCCCAGGGGAGAACTATCCTTAGTAAAAAAATACATTTAGAAATTAAATTTCAATTCAAAGGCAAGAAATATAATAAAATTATGGATCTTATATACATATGTATGATGGACTCCCTTGCAATCTACAGCCAGTCTCATTTGGAGGACTATAATCCGTCAATAAATGGAGATCTTGCCCCAAACCCTTGTAAAAATGAAAAACCAGGAAATTCCATATCGGTTATATGTTCTTCTTGATGATATTTGCTTCGAATCGGTTGAGGATTAGTTAAGATCATTTATTTATTATATTTGTAATTTATTTATTTATAAAAACAACAATTTATAAATTTTAAAACCACATTTCTCTGAAAAGAAGGATATTCTAGATCCTGCATACATTATTCTATAAGAAATACACAAAAAAAGATCGTTTGATGCGATTTGGATCCAAACAAAAAATACACTCAAAAATCATATAACAGAATATATAGCCACATTTTACACTATTTATCCCATGGTGCACACACTGCTGCTTCTGCTGCGATTGTTGTTTCTGTTGTTGTTGTGTTGTTGTTGTTGTTGTAACATTCGTAGAAATCACAAGTGCCAGGCAGCAGCAGCAGCAGTCGTCCATCGTCGCGCGCTTCTTCATTGTGGGAACTCTTTTTGTCCGTCTCTGCCCCTGCCCCTGCCCCTGCCCCTGCCACACCATCTGACAGACACTTCACATACACTCGCTCTCGCTCTCGTATCGGGGCTGGGGGCTGTGGGGCGGGGGGGGGCCTGCCTTCTAATATCCTTTCGAAATCAATGTTGATTAACCTCTCTTGATGAATATTTATTAACTCTGGCTCTGGCTCTGGCTTTGTGCTCGATGGCGGCGCCCGAATTTCCCACACTCATCCGTCCAAATCCGTCCGCCCCTGTCCAAACAACTCGTAAAACACACACAAATAAACATTAATTGTTGTGTGGCTGGGAGATGGACAAAACAAAAACAAAAACAAAAACAAATACCAAAAATTGATATATATTTTTTAAGTATTTTTTTTGCTGTTGCTGTTGTACCATTTTGATAAATGCCATTAAAAGTCGGAAATTTTTAGTATTGATCGATAGATAAAACCAGCGACTACTTAATTGAGTGTTGGCCTGGCTGGGCCATCATCCTAATACCAAAAAAAACGTCCCACAAAATCCCCAAAAATACATATGCTTAAATACAGTTAATTAAACCGTTCAGCCGATGGATGGGGATCGGGGATTGCGGGCTGGCTCCAATTTTATGGCTCAATCTCTGGGGAGTTGGGCAGAAACTATAATCAAATTGAAAACTTATTAAAAATGGAGCAGTAAAAAAAGCCATCTACATTTTGGGTGCAGTAAAAAAGGCCTAAACCGCGTTTGGGACTCGCTTTGGTCTTCAGTGGGGTGTGTATTTATCAGAGGGGTGTGGTGGCGGTGTGGTGCCGATTCCCACCCTCATTAGCATAGACTCATTCGTTAATTGGGGGGCTTCGGTTTCGGCTGCTCTTTTTATCGGGAGACACAATCAAAATCAAGCAGCAAAATATGCCAAAAGAGAGCACCCGGTTTTTGGGTTCAGGGAGTGATAAAAACCTTGTCATTAATGACATTTGATGAGCAGAGAGAGCAGTTCCCACTCGGCAAATGCTCCAATCCGAGGGAAAAACATGAACTGCGACTCCAATCGGAGGGAAACACATGTCCGACAGATATTTAAGGCTCTATATCTATAAGATATTCCAGCGACATCGACATCGAGCGCAACGGAAACATAAAAGCTCAGAAACGGTCATTAAACATCGGAAATGTACGGCCCAATAGTGGGTCGAATGAAGAGCCGACTTGATTGGTGATTGAACAAAAAAACCAAGAAAAATCCACAGACTCCACCTTGGAAACAGAAATACAGAATTGGAGCCTATATTTGTAGGTGTTTAGCAGTTTTTGGAACCCGTTAAGTGCAGAAATCCGTCAAGAAAATGTCTCCTTTTGAGAGGATTCTCTAAGGATTGTTGGCAGTGCATGGCCTTCTTGGAATGGAAACAAATGGGCTATAAATCGAGAGATTCTACAGCCAACAGATGGCCGATATTCGAGAATCCGGCATACATGCTCGTATATTTAAACGTAATGAATATCTAAACCACAAAAGAAGATATCCAAAGACATCGAAAGCGAAATATATTCATCCACGTGGATTGCATTACGATTTCCGATCTCCCCGGGATACCATTCGTACAATATAACATATAGACGCAGACACCGGATATATAACTTGTCCAAGTTTATAGATACGGTGTTGCACCGCAGGTAATCATAAATATATGAAATAGTATATATTTTCGTATTGCAGGCCAAATGAATATATGAATTTCAGAAATCATAGAGAGTGGAGGAGACTGGAGACTGGCGACTGGGGAGAGAGGGAGAGGGAGACCAATGAGTGGTTTTTTGGTTTGATTTTTGATACACCAGACATTACATTAACATAAATATGAAATTTGTCAGCCGGCAAGCGGCGAGCGGCAAGCGGTTGAAAATGGATGCTGATTGAACCCATTTGGCCGGCCATTCGAATGGACAGCACACACACAGATACACACACACACACAGGGCCAGAGGCAAACCGTCTAAACAAAGGCTGGTGCTAATAAATAGACACATGAAACACGACAACTAACACCATTAGCTCCACTTTAGATGGTTAAATTATTCACAAACTGCTAATACGAGTAAAAGCCACACAAAGCTCCACAGCTCCACGGAGGAGCGGACGATAAAAGCCAATTTGTCTGTCATTTTTGGTCAATTTCATACAATATTTTAGTGGCTCATTTTGGCCAGAAACACAACACTCTTCTGGTCTGTCTGTCTGTCTGTCTGTCCTTCGACTGTCCGTCTGTTGTTCATCTCTGAAATGTTTGCTCTACATAACAATGACAACCGACAACCGACAATGGGCCATATATGCAATTCAGACGAGACATCAAACAAATTAGTTTATCAACGGCACAAAAATGCCTGCCTGCCAGCCCTGCCTGCCCTGCCCTGCCGCAAAAGAGCTGCTGATTATGCGGCAAGGCCCTCCCCCCTGCCACCCACCCTCTCGCTCTCTTTGGCACACACGCGCCGCCCTGTATTGCCATCTCCCTCGCAATTAGCATAAGGCGGGGTGTGGTCGGTCGTTGCTTTTGTTGTTGTTGTTGTTGTGGGGGGAACCTGGGTCTGCCTGTCGTCTAAGCCAACCAGCAACTGGCATTCGGCCATAAAAGTGGAGACCACCAACAGCAGCCGCCGTTTGGGGCCAACAACAACAACAACAACAACAACGACACAGGGCCCAACAGATTAACCCATTAAAGACTAGGCCAAACAGAACAGAGAACTCTAAACACTATTTAATCTCATCTGAAACTCTCATTAAACTTCCAAAGGGAGGAATTTTCATCATGTCCCTTATGGAACCCAATATAACACCCAGCACTTTTAAATCTCTTCAGGTTCCTGCCAAGGACTCTTCTGTTGAAGAATCCCACAAATGTATACAACTTTCAAACGAAATTTGATCGTTTTGGGGACATTTCTGTCGTCGTTTCAATGACAGTATCTGTGGGGCAGTCCATGGGTTAAGGCCAAAAACCCCAATCTTTATAGGCGACACTAAAAATATTTTTATTAACAAGGGAAATTAGTGACGAGAAATCATAATTTCATAGCAACAACATTTTCTCCACCATTTTTGTATGTGTAACCCGAGACGAGACGAGACGAGACGGGGCGACTCTTTTTCTGTTTACGAGAATTACGAGTTATAGAGGGATCATAAATCTCCCCCCAAAAGAGACAGAGACAGAGAGAGAGAGAGAGAGAGAGAGACTATAGGGCTGTGCTGTAAAATAAACCCCCAACGAAGCACCCAAATTGTGTGACAGTTATTTCTAAATTAGCTTTAGAAAGCGTCGTACGGGATGCGATCATAAAAATATGATATTTCCTAATGGCTCACATCGATGGTGCTTCGAGATCGAGAGATCGAGATCGAAGAGTTGAGATGGGATAAGCAGAGCCATTCGGCTGCTAATTGGAGAGATAAAGAGTATCCCTCTCTCCCTCTCTCTCTCTCTCGCTATCCTCTCGAATGTCAGGGGATATCGTGGATCGAGTGGGAGGAGTAGCAGGCCTCCACTGATGGGCGGAGGAGGCGGATACGTGTAAAATAATAAAGACATTGCAATATATTTTCTCTTTTTTTCTCATTTATTTTTTTACTTTTAAATTTTGTTGTAAAATCTCGGCCACTAATAATTTTGTCAATATTTTTGTGTATATTTCTTTTAAATTTATTTTATGAGCTGCACTCCTAGAGGGTGGAAGGGGTTGGGGCTGGGGTTGGGGAGGGTGGGCTTGGCCGAAAATAATCGTCGCATAATTCATACATTCGCTGCCGCAATTATGCAAATTTTAATTGAAAGATTTCTGCGAGACGAAAACGAACACACACACACACACACACACACACTTACAGATTTCTTTCAAATACATTTTTTTTCGTTGAAAGAAGAATTTTTGAGAAAACAAAATGTTTTTGCGTTGATGTTTTTCGCTGTAGCTCTTATTTATTATACATTTTTATAAGTATATTTTGTGGCCCGCTGCCGTTGCCGTGGCCGCTGCCCGTTTCGTTTTGTTGTTCTGTTAAAAAGGCAAAAGAAACGGAGAGAAAAAGGCAAGAAACATTGGCCTATAATTAAAGTATCATATAGAGCCGTACAGCACTCGCGGCATGAGCGTGAAACTGTCAAAATATTTCGAGACTCCGAGCATCCACTCTGCAGCATCGTTATCTAGGTTTTAGGCATAATGATTAGGCCCTGGTCATTAGCTGGGACTCCAGAGAGGAGTCCAAGTCCGAGTCCGAGTCAGAGTCCGAGTCAGAGTCTTTTCATTTGAAAAGCCTTTAAGCCAAAATGTTATTTTCGTTTTGGGTTTTTGGGTTTCGGGTCTGAGTTTTGTGGTATGTGGAGTCTTCTTTGCTTTGCCGGGGGTGCAGCCTAATGATGCTACAAATTTTATGCACACACACACACACACACACACATGCCTCTATAATTATCTCTCCCTCTCTCTGCCCTGTGGCAAGTGGCACGCAGTGGAGGTTCACCCACAACACACCACACCAGACCAAATGGAAGACCCAAGACGCAAAGTCGTAGGAATTGGTGGGGGAATGGTTGTTGGTTGTCGGTTGTCGGTTGGTTGTATCTCTGTATCTCTGTATCTCTGCACTTTGCATCTATTTATGCTAACTAACTCGCAAGTTTCTTCCATCGTTTGTCGTTTTGTTGTGCCTCCCATTGTTTCGCTGGGCTTTGTTTGTGGCACCGATGGCATCCCACAGATTTATAGCGCCCAAAACCATTTGAAAATCAATAAGAAAAAAGCCCCCAAACGCGACGCGAGGCGACGCGACGCGACGCGACGCGCTGATAAGCAAGTGACAACACGATTTCAACATCCGAATCTGAATCTGAATCCGAATTCGAGTCTAAAATCGAGTCATTTCTATAGCGAACTAAGGGGAGAATGCGAGCCGCAGAGACTGGGAGACAGAGCCACAGAAATGCCAAAAAGTCTGATCGAAAAGCTGCTTAATAAATAAATTAAGACCTGAAGCAGAGGCAGGGGTGTGGTGGTGCGCGGCTTGAAGGGGGATTGCTATCGATAGTTCCTGAAGAAGCAGAGCTGCCTTTTGGCCACAAATGCGCTCTGTTTCGTGGAAAAGTCCTTATTTTCTCCTTGTGCTATTCACATTTTCCTTTGCAGTGCATTTTCAATGGGTAAACCACCTGTGGGACACCAGAAGGGGCCTCTAACGGCCTCTAACAAATATATTTGTTTCTGTTTATTTTTTCCATGTTCTTTGGCATTGATTATACGATTCCCATCTTTTTTCAGCTGGTGTCAATCCTCCGGTGGTTTGGATTCTCGTATCTTCCAATCTGTAGTCGGAATTGGGAGTCGCCCCCTCGCCTGCCAGGCCACTGTGCTGCACCTATCGATTGGCGGTAAGCATCTCGTCGTATCTCGTTGTGCATATCAAATTTCATTGAGTTTTTCAATCCGTTAGCCAAATCGGATGGGTATCACACGCACACACACACACACACACACACACATACTCGTAGAAGAGTGCCTAAGCTAGTGAGGCGACTAAATCGAAGCTAATTAATGCCCCCGAAAGACCCAACGGAGACACTCCTCCCGCATAATGAAGCCAAGATCGAGACGATCGTTCGCTTTGATGTTTATACTCTGTATATACATATACATACTCTGTATGTATGTGGATCTGTCGATCTGTCGATGGTCTGTTCTCATCGATCGATGGTCCATCGATGGCTTTTGTTAATATTATTAAATTAAATATGTTGTTAGTGTTGTTTACGGCGCGTTTCACAGATTCCGATGCTTGGCTTCGGTTGGGATGGGTTGGGTTTTTGTCGGATACTCTCCTCTTTCGAAGGTGGGCTCCGATTCGTCCAACGACTACCGTTAGGGCACCCCGAAATGAATTTTTCGACACATCACAAAAGAGTCGCCAGCTTTGTTTGGCAGTGGATTCGAAGAATGCACTGAGAGAAACCAGAAACCAGAGTCATACTTGAGCCGAAATGCTTAATTCCTGAATATTTTCCGATCCCTGGTTCCATGGGGCACTACACGTGTCCCCTGTCTGCATCCTGAATTAATTATTTTATTAAAAACAATCGAAGATACATTTAGAGCCAAAAGAGATGTGTAATTCGAATCGAAGTGAAACCCGAGAAAGGGCGCCAGGCAGGTGGAAATTTTCTCAGTGTAGGGAGCACCGAATAGAGGCGATTCGAGTCGCGTCGCTTCGTTCAACAATCAAATGCCATTTACATGGCTCTTATGCAAATTCCCCGCTAGATGCCAGATTCCCGTGTCTTTGGGGCCTTTTAAAATTTAAATTTATGAAATAAAATAAATGTTTATGAGCTTTTAATAAAACTGCGGCGTTACAATAAAATGCTTGAAATTTATATAAGCGTCGAGTCGTCCGATCGTCGAGTCGTCGTGTCTCGTCTCACCAGACACTTTGGCATCGATGGAATGGGGGCCCACGCACAGATATTGGGGATTGGGCTGGGCTGGGGGGAGGGACGGGGGATCGCACCTGAAAGCGCCGGCGGAAATCCTCTGTCAGTCCATCAATATCAGTCCGAGGCGAGTGACAAACCAAGAGGCAAAGAGGCAAAGATCCGATCCGATTCGATTCGATCCGATCCTGAGACAAAGACAAGGCATCGATCGCACTTGCCACGCAATTTCCAAAGCCACTCGGGGCTCGAAATCGGAATCGGATTCCTTGTCAGGTGTCACACGATGCCACAAGGCACACACAACCGCCTGTCGTCTCCGAGTGGCGACTGGAGGCTGGAGGTTGGAGGCTGGAGCCTGGAGCCTGGAGTCTGGGTCTCGGTCTGGATTTTGTGGCATGCAAACGCCTCGGCAACCGAATCGATTGTGAGGCTCTCTCTTTTTCTGGTGGAAAGGGGCTCCTGCTCTGCTCTGACACTCTTTCCAGACGATCTCTCAATCGCAATCTACCGATCTGACGGCCTCGATATCGAATCAACGCTTTAGTGTCGCCTAATTAAAACAATATGCCTACTCTCGGGTTACGTATCAATAACTTTGCCGCTTGCGAGACCCATTTTGTCCATTGTTCGACTTTCCCAGGTCCCAGATCCCAGAAAACCATTTGCCAATGGAGCTGCAAGCACTTTCAAGGCATAAATTCATCAAAAATTCTACAAAAATGAATCCGAACACAGCACAAGTTTTTGTATTCATCCTAGCATCAAGCACTTCGAAATGTGACTTGGTTTTCACATCGACGGAGTTTGTATATTCGAAAATAATCGTATTCTGAGGGCAGAAGAAGAAGAATCTGACTCCATCAGGGAATGCATCATTCCTTCATTATTTTTTTTTTTTAACATTTAAAATATGTATATTTTTATTTTATTTCATATATAATAATAATAATAATAATAATAATAATGATAATAAAAAGAAAAGAAAATTAATTTTCTACAGGACTGAATATTATAGAAATCATATATGGACATATTATAATGCCGGCAAGGGCCTCAGCTCTATTGTAAAAAATTAAAGGAATGCCTACCTGTTTCATCAAGTCACTATAAAAAATAAATTTTCAGTCATTTTGAAGTGATCTTAGTTTTTTAATCGGTTTATGTTTGCAACATATGCCATAAAACGCAACAGGAAACACATCAAAAACTCTAGACTCTATGGCTCATTACATCATTCACTGAATACTGCAGGCAACATTCCGAACATTGTAACGGACAAGAGCAAGAATTTCACGATATTTGCTGCCTCGAATGAAGCAGTTCAAGCAGGGCTGCTGTAAAGGGTTGCTGTCTGGTTTATGTGCCAGAAAAGTTAATTACAAGTTACGCCCACTACAGAAACACTCGCATCTGAAGTCCGTTCCCAATCGAAGCCCCAGACCATTCCCATTTCCATGCCCCTTTCCAGATCTCCGGCAGAAATCACCGCAGAGATCCCCCTCCACAGCGGTCGGCAGTCGGCAGTCAGGGCCAATCAACTCACGCACAATCGAACATTTCATTCGCTTTTTTTTGGCCCAGCGACATATAAACGCAATGAAAGAGAAGTGCTACTTAGGTTAAAGGAATCGACTAGTGCATGCCCTGGAAGATCGAATACAAGGGCTATTAAGAGAGGCTATTGGAATATAAGACTGCAGACAAGGACAAGGACGGAATCTACGCAGAAAAGTAGGGGTCACTGCTTATTTGTTTCACACAAGAGTTTCGTATTTGCCGAGAGTGCAAGTGTCGTCGATTCGGGCGAGTGTAACGGCCCGTTGTTGAGGCTGGAAGAGCAAGCAGTGGAACGACGGATAGACAGATTGGATTGCGTGCGAGAACCCGGCTGATATGAACCCTTAGAACCCTGCAGATGTGTCAGTTGTAGATCCCCTTATGTTGGCAGTCCTCTTGTATTTTTGGTGATTAAATCAAGGAAAACTTCCATGGCAGCCTGAAGTCTGCGCTCCACATCTCTCGTAACATCTTGCACTCAGATTACAGCATGCCACAGCCTCTCTCCCACTTACAGGGTATTTCATATTTCGAAAGAAACAAAAAAACGCAGTCTCCTGGCCTCCTCACTCGTTTTTTTGTTGTTTCGTTTCGTCTTGAGTCAAGCAGCGCCTCCGATTAACTTACAAATTGAGATTAGCGGGACATCACAGAGAGCGAGAGAGGGAGAGAGGCAACAGGCAGACAGTGCCACAGATAGTGGCCAGATTCCCAGACACCAAACGCCGCAGGAAGCATTGATCGGCATGGGATCTGGTGTGCCGCCTCCGCCCCTGCCTCTGCCATCGTGGGGCGCCCCACAACGCACAAAAGTAACGATCGAACGAAACGAAACATTAGCACAATTAAAAGCGCGTTCTAGGCATTCATTTTTCATAATTTAACACGCTGCTGCCCCCGCAAGAGGCATCCGATCGGAGTCGAGATCGAGATCGAGAGGGTTAAGGAGGAGTCGCCTCTATCTAATTATGTTTTTTGGGGAAAGATATTTGATTAATTGCCGCCGCGGCGGCTTGATTGATTGAAACACCTTGCATCTGCAGAGGTGAAGGTGGAGGAGGAGTTGAATGCCACAGCAGCAGCAGCAGCAGCAGACGCCACACAGCTTGCCACCGCAAAGAGCAACTGTTGCTGCTGCTGCTGCTGCTGCCGCTGCTGCAGCTGTTTGATTGATGGCCAATGGCATGGGCTTTTGTCTGCCCCGCTTTGTTGTAGGCTCTTGTTTTGTAGATGTTGCATGTTGCGTGTTGTTCTAACAAAAGCTTTTCGATCGAGATCCCATTGATGAACCATATGCCCCACCGAATGAATGGCCTAAAACCCAAGGATTTCCTGCCGCTTGGACACACCGTTACTCCACTCGCACATGCATGCCCCACAGATACAAGTACTGTGGGGCACAGCGACACATACATACAATAAATAAATAAGAGAACGACTGACAGCAGCGGCAGTGGCAGCGGCAGCGGCAGCGGCAGCACAGGCGTTAAATTTATTGCCTCCAAAGGACACAAAAAGCCATCCGGCGGACGGGCCCAATGTCCCTGTGACATGTTAAACGACTGCAATCGATGCTTGCAGCGTGTGGCGTGTTCTGTGTAGAGTGCGTGGCGTGCGGCGTGCGGTGTGCGGTGTGCGGTGTGTGGTGCGCGGTGTGGCAGCCTCCATTTCGTTCGCAAAAGATACAAATTAATTAACGCAGCCATTCAGCATCCATCGGATACGCCGCTAACTTCATCTATTTCAAAGATAAATCAAATAAAAGCCAAGCAGTTTCCGCTTCGATTCGCCGGGTTCCCTGGGTTCTCTGGATTCCCTGGATTCCTGTTCCTGCGGCAGTTGCCACACACTCAAAGGTGCCGCAGACAATGTGAAATGTCAGCGAGGTAATGTTGCAGAGCGGACGCTGCTGCTTTTCGTCACTTCATCGAGTGGGGAAAAGTATCTTCAATCTTCAATCTGGCAGAAATCTTTCCGTTTATCTTTGAGATAATTATTCGATCATGGGGTTCTATCTTTTGGGGGCAGCATCACCATCATCATCATCATCATTAGCAGAGGATGCAACACCGCAACACCAGTAACATGTTGCGCCTGCCACTGGCACTGCCACAGCCTCCTGCCTCCTGCCGCCTGCCTCCTGAGACTGCCTGATACTGCATCTGCCTCTGCCCCTGCCTCTGCCTCTGCCTCTAGTGTCTGGCTGCAACACTTAGCATTACGCGTTGCTTTATCGCTTGTTGCCAGGCGCTGCACAGCCGCCCACTGATGCCACAGAGAGGAGTCGAGTAGAGTACCGTTAGAGCCACCGCCGCCGCCGCAACGCCACGCATGTTTTGGGGCCACTCTTCACGCGTTATTTACAGTTGCAACGTGAGGGGGAGAGCAGAAGTGGCCTCCAAGCGCCGTTAGATGTCTGCCTGCGATGCTGCTGCTTCTGCTGCTGCTGTTGCATGTTGCTGCTGCTTCTATTGGTGCTGGTGCTGGTGCTGGTGCTGCTGCCTCTCCACGAGTCCACATGAATCACGACGCAGACGCAACATTGGGAAATTGAGGCAATTTGTTTGCTGTTGTCGCGCATCCTGCGGGTAATTAAAAAAGGCGCAAGAACACAGCCACGCAGCCACACAGCCACACAGCCACACAGCCACACAGCAGACTCCTCTATGGCCTCCATAGAAAAAAGGCATGCCACAAAGAAGCGACGAACGCAAAACTGGTCGCTCACTGCAGTGGCAATTTGTGGCAATTACATGCGGAGCCATTTACATTTAGATTGAAGGGTATTTATCTCTCCACCAATCGCGCGGGGCAAGGCCTACCGCTGCCACAGCCACAGTCACAGCCTCCATCTCCATATCCATATCCATCCATCTCCATCTCTACCTTCTTGCCACCAGTGTTCGAATACTAGCTCCAGGAACTCAAATTTGCATAAATTCACAAACAAAATAGTTATCCAAAAATGAAGGAAAACGCGATACACCATAGAAGCAGGCCGCAGCTGGGAATACCCTGGTAAACCGATTTATCCAATGGATGAATACACGAGCCTTATTCCTGAATCTGACAAAAGGCCCAAGGCCAGAGAGCCGCTCGACTGCTAAGCCACACTGCCAAAGAGAACGATAGCGGCACATCGAGGTGGCAGGGAGAGTTCTACCACCGACAGGAAATATTTCAAGGATATTCAACAGGTTCGTTGGAAAACCAAACGCCCATTGCCGTGACCCAATCTGCGTCCCAGTGATATCGATATCGACTTCAGTCGAGCAACCTAGAAACGCCAGAACCGCCTAGAAACATACTCCGTAATCGTCCCACTCGCAGCCGTTGGAAGAACTTTTCCGGGCACGATTTCACGCAACGCCAAAGGAAAAGCATAACGGACTGATATCCTGAGTGAATCCACGGCACTCAATAGAAGAAGAGCCCGAAATGCAACAGCTTCTTCCTTCAATGTTCAGAGATCTGCCAGAAATTCTCAGTGAATATGTTCCCTGAGGCCTCACTCTTTATTTTGGTATGATATCATATCATTTCACATATATTTTACGAGTACGAGTACACCGAAGAGACTCCCTATCGCCCGATATTCCCCAGTGGATCGAAGGGATTGCCAGTCGAGTGTCAGGCGTGTCCTTTGCTCGGGTAGCAGGCAACAGTCCAACAAGAATGTTGAAAGCCCTGCTGAAATTTTCCATAAAGAAGGCGTCGGAATTGTTTGGAACACAGTCCTCCCAAAATGATCCATATCGCGGGTCCTTAGATGGAGATGAAGAAAAAGCAGAATCATAGGGAACGACCATACCTAGAAGATTGCTCATCTTCGGGGGAATTTGCTTCGGGTCGTGTCGCTGTCAAGACTCATGAATGTATGCGTGTAAGCCGGTTCTCAGACACGTTTTCGGCAAGGGGCCGCGGCTCTACTTATGTACATATATATACATATATACTCGATAATCAGTCAGTATAGATGTAATCTTATGATTTATGTATTCTATACAATATTCTCTCCCTCTCTCTTCTCTCTCTGTCTTTTGAGAAGAGATTTTGGGCGGTTTTGGATGGACAGACAGGGCATCGATGGACCATTTAATACGTATTTATTTCTATGTCCTCTGCCCCCGAAAGCCAAGCACAGTTTCTTTCGATATTATCGATTGTAGTGTCCACCGATATCTCTGCGCCGCCAGCACGGACGTGTGGCGTGGGCAGTGGAACAACAGCCACAGCGGCCAATCGTCCGTCCGTCCGTCCGTCCGTCACAGCCACAGTCACAGCCACGGCAACAGCCGCCTCCCAACGTCAACGCGCGACGACATTCAGACTTATTTGTTATTACACTTTAATTTATTTGCATTTGCCATGAATTATAGTACGATATACGATATATACATTATATGACAGCGGGCATTGGGCGGACAGGCAGGCAGGCAGGCAGCAGCCGCAATCGAAGCTCTGCTCCGGGGCCTAGGATCCACGCGCCGCCGACTGCCGCTCTACAAGCGTCTCTTTGGGTGCTGCGGTGTTGGTGGTGTTCGATGTCGCGGTGTCGCGGTGTCGCGGTGTCGGGTGTCTGCATCTCCACCTCCGTTGCCAAGACTGGCTTTCAGGCGGAGTCTGAGTGTTCTTTTTGGTAGCATGCTGCAGCGGCAGACAACTGGCAGTCATGTGACAGTCGGCAATAAATCAAACGGCAAAACGACAAACGGCAATTGGCTTCAAAGTGTAAACTAATTTCCATGTCGATTTTTTTAATAAAACAACTTGTTAGCATTTTGTAATCGTATTTCCACGAGACTTCATTAATGCGAGGCGCCTTCAACGCACACTTGTTCACCTGAGCACATGTGTGTGTCTAACGGGGCTACGGCACCAGACTTTGCCACCGAGAGGGACAATACGCAAAGTCAGTGCTCGCATCCGGCCCCGGACACGTCTTCCGACTCATCATCTCTGCCGCAGGCTCTCGCGCTCCCCCGCTCTCTCGCTCGCACTGCGGTACGCTCTATGAAGTGAAGTTGGTGGGACACAAGGCGCTCCAGTATTGGACAACGATAAAAACGTACTGAAATCCTATTCTCTCTTTAGGGACTTTTAACAAATACAACAACGTGACGCAGGTGTCCTTGGGAAGTCTCGTTTTCTGTCCCTTTCAGCGTCTCCACCGAAGGGTGCCACGAATATCTGAAGCCCTGAGAGCATATTTGATGTCGGAAGGTACTACGCACTACTGATCCGTAGGTACTCTCATCCATTTTTCGTTCCGGGGCTCCTCTACTGGTTTTGGCGCCATCATAAATGGTGACTGGTCGGTTTCTGGGCCTATCTTGTCTTCGGCGTCAGAAGTATCTGAGTACCGGTCTCGAAATACTCTAACGCTTTTTCTAAGGCCTCGAGGGCCCCTCTCAGCCATCCCCGATTCCCCTCCCATCGCCGTATCTCTCTCTGTCTCTCTCTCTGCTGTGAACCCCATTTTGAGGCATCATTTGTGCTGCTGTTTGCCTTTTAAGCTGTCAATTTTCGGCCACTCTGCGTCTGCTGTTAAATGGCTGCTTAAAATGCTGCCCCACCAAGCTGCCTGCCACACATGCAACTCCACGCCACGCCACGCCCCCTCGGCACACCAGGGCCACACCGAAAACTGTCTGTAAATAAACGCTTAATTACATGTCATTACACCACGGAACAGAGAATGGAGTGTGGTGTATGGAGCATGGAGCATGGAGGAGGAAGCGGAGGCAGAGACCTCATAAGTAATAAAGCACGTAAACCGCAGCGTGGAATCGGAATCGGGATTCGGATTGGAGTACGGAATACGGAATTGGTTGCCGGAGTGCATGGCAGGGCATGGCTATGACTATGGGGCGCTGCCACCTGAAGTTTCGTGTCTAGCGATGAGAGCGTCGTACAGGCAACAATGCCAGCAGGACGGTAGACCATTTGCGCCGTCGAACGAATAAAGCAACGAACATCAGAAAGAACAGACGAACGAATCCAGCAAGATAACGAAAATGTGCGTGTGAGCATGTCGCAATTGCGTGAATTTCAATCACAAGAGGCACGAGTCGAACGAAATCAACAACGACAATTTGGAACGGGACAAGCGGTTAAAAAGAAAGCGGTTACTGTCCTTGAATTGGTAGGCCCATTGGAAACGAGAAGAGCCTGACACTGATGGAGGTGGCTGCAGAGCAGAAGCTTAATAGGCAAGGACTCTTGATGCCTGGATAGCTCGCTGGCTGGGATTTCTCACTGTACTGGCAACGCAGCACTGCACTAGGGCTCCACTTTGGACTCTCGTGAGTCCATCGCTAGTCGTTCGCCTCGAAGCCTCGAGCGTGCAGGCAGGGGTCGGGTCGTGTGTCACATTTAGTGGCACGAATCTGAAACTATGAATCAATTTACAGCAGAAGGCAGGCAGTACGCTGCAATTTGCTTCATTTATGGTTGAAAATCGAGTGGCAAGGAGTCTAGAGTGTGGCAAGGTGTGTGGAGTGGCAAGGAGTGTGTCGGGAAGTCTGTTGCCTCATTTCAGTTCTGACATTCCACTCTTTTTTCTGTTTTGTATTTTTTGTTTATCAACATAATGAGGAAACAGCGTTTTTTGACTTATCAAATTGCCTGGAAGTCAGCGTCTGCATCAGAGTCGAGAGTCGAGAGTCGCCACTGCCCACCTGTCAGGAGGTACGTACGTACGTACGCCTGCTGCCTGCCTGCCTGCCTGCTGCCTGCCTGCTTGCTGCTTGCTGGCTGCCTGCCACACCGAAAAAAGTGTTGGTTAAAGTGTCAGAAAATTTCATTATCGCCACTGCCGCCAAGCGCAAAAATGTCGTGCGGCATGCAATAAACAGGAGGGAAGAGGCAGGTCGAATGGCAGGAGTAAAGGTAGGAGGCGGCGGTTGAGGCTCCGCCCGTGTCTGCAGCCATTTATGCCACAAAATGAGATACAAATAAAAATTAAACACAAAAAGAAGGCAAAGCAGACAGGGGGGAGGGGCAGCGTCGTTCAGAATGTGTGGCAGATATCGAGACACAGAAAGAGGCAGGAGGCAAAGGCAAAAGGCAGGCGGCAGGAGGAAGGTAGGCCCCCGATCTGCCGCTGCCGCTGCCGCTGCTGATATTATTAAAAAACTGTCAAAAACGCCTGCGCAATGGAGCTCCAGCGCTCTGTGGCGTTCGTTGCGTGCCACACAATCCGCTGGAGTCTCTCTGCGGCCACAGTTAGTATCTGTAGCACATTTATCATTTCCATTTCGAATTCACATTTTTTTTTTGGGCGCAAAATGAGAGCCAGAGAGCTCCAGCGATCGCGTAGGCGGACAAGTGTCTGATTGGCGCGCGTTCTCCGTTCCACACGGCGTATGAGCAATCGTGTTGCAGCGCCTCATTATGTGGCAAGTACGAGTATCGGTCTGGTTGGCTCTGGCTCTGGCTCGGGCTCTGGCTCTGGCGTGTCATAAAACAGTTTGAAAACCCATAAAACTGTCAAAGGCAGTTTGCTTATGCCACATGCCACATGCTCCATGCCACCTCCCCTCATTTTAGAAGCAGGAAGTGTCTTGGGGCCTGGGAAAATCCGTTTTTCCTCAAGGGAAACGTTGGAGATGTTCTTTGAGAGCGCTTTTGAGGCGCTTTTGAGGCAAAAGAGAGCTTGAGTGGTGGCAGGAAGTGGAGTGGTGTCTTGCACCTCAGGTGGCAGGTGGCAGGCATCTTCGGAGGCATAGTTACACCCTTTCTGTAGCTGCCACCCGAATATTCACTCAAAAATGATTCATTTTATGTGGAAGTCCCTTCGACTCCTTCGGCTATCAGGCTCCTTTCTGCCACCCCTGGCCGTGGCATCCTGTCAGAGGGAGTCTTCCCCTTTTCTCCTCCTCCACCGCCCACTTTTGTGGCAGCATACATCTGTCCAAAGGCCACGTACGCGATGCAATGCGACTTTCAGGGGGCCCTGCAATGCGGTGCTTCTCTCAGCAGATTTCTGGCTCTGGATTTTTGGCTCCTCTTTGGCCTGGCAGAGACGCTTCCTTGCTGGCTCTGTTCTGCCTGCAACAAATCCCACAATTGGCCAAAACGGAGGCTGAAACAGAGGCCAGCTCGGAGGAGGAGGAGGAGGAGGAGGAGGCGTCTGCGGATTGCATCTGTAGCTTTGGCCCCAAACAAAATGTATTAGATTTCCCCTCCAGATATGAGGCAGGCAGCAGCAGGCAGCAGCAGCAGCAGCCGCCGCGCGTTGAAGCGTTAAAATGTGCGGCCTATCAACGGAATTGTATCAGCAACACGTTGCGGCGTTGCAACGTTGCACTCGCTGCACTCGTGGCTGCACTCGTGGCTGCAACATTGACCCAAAACATCATCTAATGTTCGTTCGGTGGCAGGCAACAGTTTGTCTGGTAATTCAATGCCAGCGGGCGTTTGTGCCACCATTTCGCACCTCCTTTCGGAGAGTGGTTGCAACAGCAGTTGCTGCTGCTGATGCTTGCTGCTGATGCTGTTGCAACTACCATTAGCCTGGGGACGCGTGCCCCTCCTGCCACACAATCAGTGCAGGGGAATCGCAGGAGGAAAAACAGAAGCGGCTGCCCATTCCAGGGGCAATAAAATGCTTCCGGGTGCAGTCGGTGCAACATTGCAACATGTTGCCGCATCCCCGAGTGATGCATGAAGATTAGAGGAGTCATGTGATAGGCGATTCCTGCGGCAGCAACGCGTGGACGTAAGACACTGCTCCACAGATCCATTTTTGTGGTGCCTGCCCCCCTTGCAACATGTTGCCACTGATGTTGCCCCATCGTTTATCAATGGCCACTGATCATCGGTGGGCACTACACTTGATGATGTGACGACGCTGCCACACAGAGTTTCACAGAGTTGGGGCATGCGGCTGCGGCTGCGGCTGCGGCTGCGGCATGCTGCCACATTATCTTAATGTGACACCGAAATGAATGGAGGCATGGATTTTGCCACACAGGGCCATTAAAAAAGTGCAGTCGAGGAGTCGTTTTCTTGCGGATTTGTGGATTTCCTCTGGCTGCAGCCGAAAAACACATTCGTTCATTCATTCGTGTGGCATCCATTTATCTTTGCCTCAGACACACACACACACACACACATTACGCATACGCCCCCCGTGCCCCGTACACCGTGCCCCGTGCCACGTGTGTTCTTTGAATCTTGCAGCAGCTGCCACTCCTCCTCCTCCTCTTTGTCTGGGGCTGCATTCAGCTACTCCTCTTGGGGGGTGGGGAGGGGCACCTTCGCCTGGTGGTCTGCCGTGTCTCCTCCATAATCCGCCTTTTGGCAGCCAACAAAATGCGTTTGCCACCCGCGTATCAGGCCCCAAGATGCCCCCGCAAAAGATGAATCATTTATTGTCTTGTAATCATTTAATCATCGATTTGTGTGTTGCCACATGCAACATGCAACAGCTAAAGCTACAAATGAGTCATCAATTTAGCGGGAAATGAAGGCAAAGGCCTGTGGAAGAAGGAAAGCCCTCCACAGAAGAGGGAAAAAATGTTTTTTAGAGGAAGGGATATTCCAGGGTATTCGTTAGGCTATACAATAGAGATTACAGCACAGGGTAGGCTTTATTCTAAAGAAGAAGAAAGGGCCATGCTTTGTGGAGGAGGAGAAAAGTGAAAATGAAGGAAAGCCTGTCTTCTGTGGGGGATAAGCGATGGCAGGCGCTTGTTCTGTGGAGTAGAGAGCATTACAGGGTATTCCCTGACTCTATGGAGTAGAGAGCATTACAGGGTATTCCCTGACTCTATGGAGTAGGCATATCACAGGGTAATCCTTAAGAGCCAACAACAGGAGAGTCGCTCTTCTGCAGAGAAGCCAAAGCCACAGAAAAGAGGTGGAAAAGTGGTTGATCTTTCGCTTGTTCGCTGGGCATTACAGGGTATTCGCTCTTCGATAGCGACACGAGAGTCCAAAGAGAGCGAGAGGGTCGACTTTTGGATCCGATAAAAGGCCTTTTGGCAATCAGCAGCGTCATAATTTTTCCCAGCGATAAATGAGTACCGATAAGAGAGAGGGAGAGAGAGAGAGGGGGGGGAGTGAGGAGAGAGAGGGAGTGAGGGAGTAAGCGGAATACACAGTGCCTGCTGTAATTAAATGTCGCCAATTAATCAAATGTCACAATAAAAATACAAGAGCATAAAAATCCTGAAATTAATATGCGTTGAAAATGGAACAACAGAAACGGGAGGCAACAAGAGGCGGCAGGAGGCGGCAGCAGGAGGCGCAAGACTTGCAACAGACGGCAGGCAGAGTGGGAGAGGGATGGGAGAGAAACATGCCACAACAATTGCAGCATTGCTCCTGTGGTGGCAGCAACAACATTCCTTGACGCAGACAGAGAGAAAATCGTGGGAGCAATTATAATTATTTTTAATACGGAGACAGGAGACAGCAGCCGCCGGAGCCGGAGCCGGAGCGTTGCTGCTGGAGGAGAGAGATGCATATGCCACAGCATCAGCAGCAGCGGCAGCAGCGGCAGGGACTCTTCTTCTTTTTGGGTGCCACACGGCCGTATTTCATTTGGGGCGGCCCCTGTCTCCAGTTGCCAGAGCATGCAGGGGGGGCATGAAGTGGCATGCTGCAGATTTTTATCGCTGCCTGCGCTGCATATAATAACAATAATTCTTAAAGTGGGGGAAGGTCAGGCACTGCACACAGAATGACACAACGCAACAACAACAGCATGCAACATGCAACAGCAGCAGCAGCAGAAGCAGCAGAGACGCTTAAAACGCGGCAGCAACATTAATTTGCAGGCAGGCAGGCAGCAGAGACATTTGCATAAGGGCCTCCCCTCCCCCCCCTCTCTTCTGCTCCTCTTTGGACGGGAGATGGCAGCGTGCGGCAAGCTTTTGCTAAGGCAACCCCACACTCACGACTGCTGTTGTGGCACGCACACATCTCTCCTTTGCAGCTCTCCAGCTCTCCAGCTCTCCAGCCCTCCAGCCAGATCCCTTGCCACATGGGTGCACAAGTTGTAAAATGATATCATAATATGCCCCATCAACGGTTGCAAAATTTATAACTTATTTCGAAAGAGAGAGAGAGAGAGAGGGACCGAGAGAGAGAGGAGGAAGAGCGGTGCGTGGGGGCGCCACTTAAGAGGGGCAGAGAGACCCCCTAGTGGCAGTGGCAATGAGCTGTTAATGCGCGAGGCAGCGGCTGGCTGCAGCGGCACAAGGATTCCATTTCATTTCATTTCATTTTCAATTCCAATTCATTCGCCTTTAATGTTGTGGGTGATGGCCTTTTGATTGTGGCTGTGTGGCTGTGTGGCTGCTACAAAAGGAGGCACCAACGAAACAGAGATGGCCAGCCAGAGGGAAGAGGCCCAAGTGGAGTGGTGCTGCCTCTAAGCCAGACAAATATATGGCCAACGCCTGCTCCCAGTCTGGGAGCCCAAGTTTTATGTGGGATGTCCGTGCCGTCTGCTGCAGGGAGGCTGGGAGGCGCCTCCCTCCCTCCCCTCTCTCTCTCTGTGGATGTGTCAACGGGATGTCAGGGAATGGGGCAGGCAGCCAGTCAGACATGTTGCAAGCTTCTAGTGGCTGCTGTTGCTGTTGCAAGGCTTAAACTTGAACTTCATTTGAGGCACTCTCCCAACACTCCTGCCACATGCCTCTCTCTCGCCTTGGGGGCACTTGTTGTTACGCTTGTCCCTCTGCCGGTCTGGGGGCGCGGCTGCAACATCATTTTTAGCCAGCAATTAATTCATGCAGAGTCCCCGCCATTTATCACATTAGCCACCGAATGTGGGCCGCATTTTGGGGCACAAATCGGTGCCACATTTATGCATATGTATATCTGCTGATTCCATTGAGACTTCCTATCGGATAACGGTAAAGATCGATCTTTGTTAGCCATCAATCACGGCCTTTTTAGCCATGTTTTATGGTAATTCCTGAAGGAGCCGAAGAACCGAAGAACAGGAATCCCAGGAATCGAACAAAGTTGCACGTTGCACGTTGCATCTGCAACGGCAATGATTTAGTGGAATTTTTATGGCAAAAAGAAAGATATTTTAATTGATTTTCATCTTTTGCCCCAAAGTGTGGGAAGACCAAGAGGAGACGACTCCATTCCAGAGTCCAAGGAGCTGCCGCTGCCGCCGCTACTGCCTGCCGCTGCTGCTGCTGTGGCAGTTTTGAAGAAAGTAGCAGTCGAATGCCGCACAAATGATATATTGATTTGTGGCAATGTTATTAAATGCTCGTAAGAAACAGCAGCAGCAGCAGCAGCATCCAGTGTGGCAGAGGCAGAGGCAGAACGTGGTAGCTGCCACATCAATTTCTGGTTTCAATGGCTGGCTGCTGCCTCATGCCTCTGCTGCTGCTGCTGCTGCTTCTGTGCCTCATTCCGCCGCATAATTAATGCGAAAACCAACGCACTTGATGCGTAAGGAAGGCGGCCACATCCCCCCTGGGCACAGGGGAGTTCCCGGCTGCACCCGGTTGCCTTGCCCCATGGCCATGCAACAACTGGAATGAGCTCCCCACGCAATCCAGGAATCATCTCCAAAGTCAGCCTCAGACCTACAGCTACACGGAGAGAAATCTATCGGCATTCCATCTTTGTTATTGCTTTTCTCTCAGTGTACACTTCTGGTTCAATCATTTCTATCGTTTTTCCTTTTGATCTACCTTGGTCAAACTTTTCTCTCGGTGTAATACTAATATTTCTTTCACTTTCCATCACCATTTTCCACTGATTTCTCCCAGTGTACTCATCTTATGTTACGTTTTTCGCAGTACTCCTATATTTTTTTCTATACCACCTTTTCCACAATTTTCGCTCAGTGTGCGCTTCATTTCTGTTGCTTTCCCATACTTTTCTCTCAGTATACGCTTTTTTCTCTCAGTGTATTCCTTATATTTCACCTTTTCCTTCATTTCAATTTCCACGTTTTCCTATCCCCGCTTTTTCTCTTAGCGTATTCCCATTGTACCACCTTTTCTTTGGTTTTCTCTCAGTGTACTCCACCACAGAGGCTGCGGCATTCCGGAATTTTTAATAATTGCACTTGTTGCTCCGCCGTAGCCCGAAAAAAGAACACAGAAAAAGGATCGACAGAGACGGCAAGAACGAAAACGAGTGGGAAACAGATGGAAAGATGGAAAGAGAGGGAGGAGAATACGAGTGGGACAGTGCAGCACTCCAGAGGAGGAGGAGGAGGAGAGAAAGAGAAGGCAGCAACAGTCGAATGTCGCGTGAGGGAGGGAGGGGGAGGCGGAGGGGGAGGGGGACTCCAAGGCGACGATGAAGACGACATTCGACAGAACGACAACCGCAGCGGCAGGCGGCAGCAGCAGCGGCAGCGGCAGCAAGCGGCAGAAAGATGATGACGAGGCAAGGCTGCAGGTGCAACAGAACAGGGAACAGAGTCCCAGTCCCAGTCCCAGTCCGAGTCCACCCAGTCGAGGCCGCTGCGTCTGCGTCCGCGTCTGCGTGGTCATCTTGCTGCCACATGCCCCATGCCCCCTTGTCGTGCTCTTGGAAGAGACTTCTCCTCGTTGGCGAGATAAATTATGTCGCTAATGCAAAGTGCTCCGCTTTGTGTGGCAGGAGGGGAGGCGAGAGGGAGCAGTGGGCAGGAGATGTGTGTGTGTGTGTGTGTGTGTGTGTGTGTGTGTGTGTGTGTGTGTGTGTGTGTGTGTGTGTGGCAGTGGAAGACGCACTGCATTTGGCTTTTATCTTCTTGGAGAACCTGAGACTTTCGAGAGACTTGAGACCTGGCGATCGGAGTCTGGGGTTCGGGGCTCTGTAGATCTTTGGATCTTTGGATCTCTGTGGTTATGTGGTTATGTGGTTCTGGAGTAGGCGTATGGGCCATATTAGCGGTACAACTTGCAGAAGTTGGCCAAGAGAGGCAGGGGCACAGAGGGGGCCAGAGAGAGGCAGGAAAGGCAGAAAAAACATACAAAAATCCGTTGATAAAGTGACATCGTTAGGCCATGGCGCTGTCTGCCGCCGCTAATTACTCGGCGGAATCGCAGAGAGAAAGAGAAAAGGAGAAAGAGACAGGGAGAGAGCGAGAGAGAGAGAGACCTGCAGTCTGAGGCGTGGGAAAACCTTCAGAGATGCAAAGACGATGAGAGATCTTCTCCCACGAGAAAAGTTCTTTTCCACAAAAATATTTTGATTTCATTTCTGATGTCTGGGGCGTTTCGTTTCGTTTCGATTCGATTTGGTTTTGTTTGTTGGCAACAAACGAGAGAACAAGAGGTACAGACCCCGCACCCCGCACCCCACACCCCACACCCTTCCCACACCCTGTTCCTGCCACATGCCCCCTCTGTGGCACCGACCGAACGAAAGTTGAACGCGAACAGAGATTAATATGTCCAATTACTGTGACAAAATCGCAAAATGTTGTCTGCATTCTCTGCCAAAATGATATAATAAGTGCCCCAGCCAGTGCGGTGGTGGTGCAGGCGGCGTCTTGCTGCCGTGCTGCCTGCCTGCCTGCCTGCCACATGAGTTTTTGGCGGCGGCGCGTGCTAATTAGCGTCAAAGAAAAAAGGGAACCTAAAACGTAGGCTAATTTGTGGAAAACTCAAGTCCGACGGCAATTGCCACCCCAAAACGACAAACGGGTGGACAACGAGCCTGCCACAACAACAGCAGCAGCAGCAGCAGCGGCAGCATGTGGTTGGGGCATGTGGCAGGCGTCGCGGCTATAAGGAATCATTTGAGGAATATTTTTGTAAGCGAAAAAAACATTTTCCATGTCACGTTTTGCAGGCGCAAACTTTTTCGGTTTTTCGGTTGACAATTTCTCTGTGCTCTGTGCTCTGTGCGCTGTGTGTTGCATGCCTCTCTGGGCTGTGCATAGAATTAATTTCGCTGTGTTGTCTTTTGTTGTTGCCTCCTGCTCTCACCTAAGTGGCACTGCCACAAGCGGCACAAGATTTTGCAACAGCTGCAGCACCCGAAAACAAATGAAAACAACAAAAACAAAAAACAACAGGACAAAAAAGTGTGCTCTCATTTAGGACCCCCTCCAGCCCCTCCCCCGGCTCTTCGGCCGCACTTCGCTGCTCTCTTTGGGATTTGGGGATACCCTTTCCAAGGAGCCTGCAGCCTGGAGCCTGGAGCCAGCCCAAAGACATGGATATCATCGGTGGTACTATGATTACGATCAGGGTCTGATCAGGGACTCTATCGCCCTCCAAAATTATTTCTTTTCTTCGAAATTGCAGGGTATCTAAGGCTTTGGCTTGTGAAAGGCTGCCAGTTTTTCTTGTTATTAGTTGTTGCTATTATTGCTGTCGCTTTTTGTTGCTAATTTGAACATTTTGCAGTGTCTAAAGCGAAAGTAAACAAGAGACAGAGCGACGGAGCGACAGACAGCAGGAACAACAGGAGAAAGCAGGGAGAGAGAGACAACACACATGTGTGGCGGCGGCTCCACCCCGAAAATGTTTTTGAATAAATATTTTTAATTAAAATTTGCGCGCTGTTAAAAGGAGAACAAAAAAAGGTTGAATGGAGACAAGAACCGAAGAAAAAGGCAGGAAAATGGGCAACATTGGCAGCGCAAAAAAAGGAGAAAAATCATAGGCAGAATAGAAGGGAAATACTAGAGCAGTAGAGCCTCAAAGGTGCCCCAAGACACCCCCCTCCCCCACTTCCTGCCCAAGGATACGCCTTCGTTCGTCATGGCAGCAGTTCATAAATCGCCAAGGATACTCGTTTCTGCCATTGTCTGCCTCCACGTTGCACGTTGCACGTTGCACAATCCCCCAATTTGACACAATTCTCATGCCACACTCCACCCCTCTGGTTGTTGCAGCAGCAATTTTCGAAACGAATTGCTAATGAAAATGTCATTTGAAAATTGCGGCACGTACCAGAGGCTGCAAAATGGGCAATTTGTTGCTGCTGCCTCGTGCCGCCGCCGTTGCCGCAAAAGGAATAAAAGAATCAAATATGCTCGTCTATATACATGAAATATAGATAAATCTGTACAGATATGGGGGGGGAAAAGATTTCAAGGAAAAAAGAGAGAGAAACGATGCCCCAAAGAGGCATCTACTTAAAGGGTAGAACCCTCCTTTTGCAACCGCAAAGCACATCCTCCTGCCAGCCACTCGATCCACACCTTGTGGCAGCTATTACCCCTCCGCCTCTCCCCCCCTGCCTCTCCCTCTCTCCAGAACCGAAGAACCGGCGTCTTCCCTCGTTAGCTGCCAAACGCTTCCCCGATTATCGCGCAAATTTTGCATTTCTCTTCTCCGATTTCTCGATTTCCTTCTCGCGGGGCCAAAACAAAGTGTAAAATTATTTAATGCATGTGCTTAAGAGAGGGGGTGTTGCATGCCCCACCGCCACAGCAAAGGGGAGTGGGTGGCTGTGGAGCTGAGGCTCAGGCCGGAGCCATTGATGGGCAGCCAGCGATATCATTGGCAGCATTTTCCCACTCTGTGGCAGCAGCACCTCTCTGCCTTTTGTAGGTGTTGCTGATTGCGGCACGTAGACGCGTCCGCACTTGAAACTGTAGCTGCGGCGAGGGGCAAGGGGCAAGGGGCACCAGATAGTGCTGGTAGGCAGGTGAGGCAAGCGATTGGGGCAGACAGACTCAAATTCAATTTAACTTTTTATGCAGCCAGCAGCCAGCAGCCACAAGGCCTCAGCCGAGGGTATATGCACTTCGCAGAGATGTTTGTGACATGGAATATATATATATTTTGATCTGAATCAATATCAGAGTCTTTTCTAGGAGAAATTTCAACTTGAATTCAAAAACATTTGCAGGAAACTCTGCAAAGGTCCTTCTCATTAAGCAATGAGATCGGATAATACTCTTGATCCGCCGGAATATCATTATCCGTGTGTGTATAGACATGTCCTTCGATTCGTACTTCCGTTTCCATGCAACATTTTCCTTTAGATTCCAGGACATGCCCATAACTGTCTCTAAGGATCCTCCATCTCCAATGATCTTTCGTATCTTCCAGGGTGTCCACAGCGTCGACTCTCCTGCTGCCCCTATCCATGCCCCTCTTGTTGCTTTTGTTGTTGTGGCTGTTGCTGTTGTAATTTTTGTTGCTTGCAACACAGATGCAATCAGGCAAAAGTCGAGGCAAAAGCTATCGATATCAGTTGTTGCTGGAGTCAGAGTCAAAGGCAATCGTGCAACACGGCATGTTGCAGCTTGTTATTGCTTGATTGCCGCTAAAATTAAGTTGGCCGAAGCGCGGCGCACACCATGCACCAAGCACCGTGCACCGTGCACCGTGCACCGTCCACCATGCAGCAGCAGAGGGAGACTTCAATGATAAATCACTTAATTGCACGGCGAAGCGCGTAAAATGGAAATTGAGCATCGAATTTCCCCCACTCTCCGCCCCTCTCTCCCACACAGTCTTCGGTCAGCATAGGGGAGAGAGGGGGAACGACAGAGAGAGAGGGAGAGAGAGAGAGAGAGAGAATTGGTGTGAAATCAATGGGGGAGTAAGTGGTAGAGAGCGGTGGTGGGTGGAGGGGGGGGGCAACATCACCCGCATCATAAAACTCTAATGATTGCTTCCCACTCTTTCGCCTTTCGCCTTTCGCCGTTCGCCGTTCGCCTTCGCCTATCAATATTGAAATCAATGCCTCCTCCAATCCAACAACAACAACAACAACAACAATTGACAAATTGACACAATTGCCGACGGCCGCCGGCCGACGGCCACCGCCTCATGAGTTCATTGCGAAGCGAAAGCGAAACAAAGAAGAAAAGGGGGGGAGACGGGTGGCGGGGGCGGGGCCGGGAATAAAAGTCTCTATTAATTGACAAACAAAAACTTTTTTTGTTCTGTCCAGCAACAACAGAGTGAAAGGGACAGAGCACGGACGGTCCACAGTAGCGACTAGAGAGCACCCTCCCTCCCACGGAGAAATGTCTTCATATGGAGAGAACTTTCGGATCTATGAAGTAGTTCTATAACCAGAGAAAATGCCCCTAAATTATTGGCTATTGCCAGAGTGGAAATTGTAGGAAAAAACCTTATATGAAAATATTCGATTGAAAATATAATTCTCTTTTGAATTCTATTTATTTCTTTAATATTCAAATATTGGATTTAAATATATTTCTTTTTATGAATACTTTTTTTTCTTTAATTTAAATATATTCGATTGAAAATATTATTATTTTATAAAAGCTTTTTATTTCTTTAATATGAAAATATTCGATTGAAAATATAATTCTTTTATATTCGATTTAAATGTTATTTCTTTAATTTTTAAATTTAAATTTAAACATTCCTATATTTATATTAAATATATTTAATTATTTTATTTTTTTTATTTATTTTTTATATTTTATTTTATTAATTTATTTATATCTTTAATATGAAAATATTCGATTTAAATGGATTTCTTGAATATGTATGTCAATTAAATATTCCTATATTTATATTAAACATATTTATTTATTTAATTTTATTTATTTATTTTTATATTTTATTTTTTTATTTTTATTTTTATATTTTATTTTATTAATTTATTTATTTCTTTAATATGAAAATATTCGATTTAAATGTGGTTCTTGAATATGTTTTTTTAATTAAATATTCATATATTTATATTAAATATATTTTTTTTATTTTATTTTTTTATTATTTATTTTTTATTTTTTTTTTTATTATTTATTTTATCTTTTATTAATTAATTTATTTCTTTAACATGAAAATATTCGATTTAATGTATTTCTTGAATATGTATTTAAATTAAATATTCCTATATTTACATATATTATATTTATTTATTTTTTTTTTATTTTTTATTTTTATTTTTATATTTTTAATTTATCTATGCTTTTATTTATTCCTTTAATATAAAAATATTCGATTAAAATGTAATTCTTGAAAATGTATTTAAATTAAATATTCCTATCCTTAAATTAAATATATTTAGTGCAAGTAGTGTTTTATATTTAGATTGAATATAAATCGAATTAGCAAGTAATTTTTGATACAAAGTGAATCCCGTTCAATTTAACCGAATATTTAATTTAAACATGGGTGTGTTTCCATTTTCCTCTGAGTGTATATAGAGTACAACTGTGTCTGTCCGATCTGCGAATAGTTTATGGTAATTTATGGCAATGGAAACTCCCAAACTCCCAATATACCCGACTGTGGTCCTACAATTAGTGGGTATCAAATGGTTGTCTCCCACTGCTGTCTTCTGCCGAAGCAACAATTGCTTGAATGATGATGATGATGACGTTTGTATCTGTATCTGTATCTGTAACTGTTGCTTCTGCTTCTGTTTCTGTTTCTAATGCTGTTGGTGGGGCGCAAATGTTGCCAACTTTGTTGCCACTTTATTTTATTGCCTCCCCCATGGGAGGCACCAGCAGCACACCCACTGGTGCCCCCCCACCCCCCTCAAAAATCACAACAGAACGCCAGCCCGGCAATCGGTTCCCGTGCCCCCGTCTGGGGGCGAAAGTGAAACGAATGGCAGCCACAATTCTAGCCCACAGCTCTCTCTCCTCTCTCCTCTCCCTCTGTGTGTGTGTGTGCCGTGTGGCAACATCAATTAAGGAACACAACACCCCATTCCCCCCTCTGATGGATGCGGGTGTAGCGTTTGTTTTGTCACTGATTTCATTTCGATTTCGTTTGCAAATTGAAATCAATTGCCGGCACAGCCCTTTCCCTTTCCCCCCCGCGGGACATCAATTGATGGATGGATGGCTGCATGCACCCATTGATTGGGGCACAATTCGTGACAATTTGAGTCGCGATATGCGAGTGTACTCCATTCATTCTCTGTGGGCTCTCTGTTCCAATATTTTTCGATGGGAACTAAAGTTTTTCCCATCTTCGGAGACCGGAGACCCCGGAGACTCCCCCCCACTCTTTTCCATTTCCCATTCGTTATGGAAAGCATCGCATTGATTAGCACTGGAATCAATAGCCAATTAACAGTATTTTGCGGCTGCTTAGCCACCTGCCACACCTGCCACACCTGCCACCTAATGCGCGTGTAACAAACGATTCGATCCCCACTTTGGTTTCAAACGATTCCGATTCCGATTCCGATCCCCATTCCGATCCCAGCAGCAGCCCACGCAAATGTCTGTCTACAAAAGAGATACCTCTTTAATTTGGGGCAGCCGGAGGAAGGTGCACTGCCAGTGCCAGGGGGGACGCCAAAGGGGCAACATACTCGTATCTGACGATGGCGACGACGACGACGACGACGACGGCGACTCAATTTAAGCAAACGACTGAATGACTGATTAAAGCCCCCAAAGAGAGGAGAGAAGAGAAGAGAAGACAAAAGCAAAGAGGAGGGAGGGAAAAGGGTACGTACGAGTACGTGCTGTATAGAACTGAAGATACCCTGGAACACAGAGATTCCCCAGAGAACACAGAAAGCAGGGAAATCGCGAGGTCAAGAGAGAGCTTTCACTCACCTCCTCTTCAGAAGGCCTGCAAATCCCTTGAAGATCATCCTCTGGCCATCATTGATTCGAGGGTATCAGGGGGGGAGTATCAGAGGGAGAGGGTCTTTCTATAAAGGTATTTAAAGCCAAGCCCAGAGACGAGACGAGACGAGAGACGAGAGACAAGAGCCAAAGCGACACACACAAATTAGCATTTCCCTTGTTGCAGCGGCAGCAGCAGCAGCCGCAACAGCAGAGACATCAGACGGGAGAAGGGGTAGAGGGTGAGGGGTGCGGGTGCCCCCTGTTGCAGCCCAATTCCAAGAGTAGCCCCAACCGACTGCTGGATCCGAAGTCGACTCATCATTAAAATGTGTCGTTCCAAAAAACGAAAAAACGAAAAAACAGAGTGGAAAGGCCACAGAGGAGGGATCCGAGGCATGCAACAGCCGGAGCAGGAGCAGGGTGCAGGGTGCAGGGTGCAGGGAGACACAACTTGATAGCGACATTCGCCTGTCGTTGTCGTCGTTGTCGGTTGTCGTCAATGTCGCGTCGCTGCCTGCAACAAAGAGGCCGCCGCTCGAGGGAAAAATGCGAACGAAACTGCGATACTCCCACAGACGACGGCTGCACCTGTCCTCCAGGCACATCTCCCTGCCCCCTGCCCCTTGCCCCCGTTCTGTCCCTCGCTGGAACTGTGTCCTCAAGTGTCCTCCATCCTTCGACTTCGTCCGTGGGGCACGTCATTTAAATTACATTAAATTGTTGGCTGTTGGCTGTTGGCTGTTGACCATGAAAACGCAGCGGCAAATAAATTCGTTAAAATAACTCGAGAGCCAAAAAAAAAGCTGAAAGCTGAAGCGCTGCCTCAGAGATTTGCTGCTGGCCTGCCACAAAGTGGAGCACACACAGTCCGAACCGAAAGGGGCCGCAATTTATGCGGCAGCAACAGTTGTGGCAGCCAGCGGCTGGCTGGCTGGCCGGCTGGCCGGCTGGCTGGCTGGCATTTGATTTGCAACACAAACAATGACAAGAGGCAACAAATTTCATGAATGAAAGATTGCGGCGGACAGGAAGTGCCTCTGCCACTGCCGCTGCCACCGCCACTGCCGCTGCCGCATAACGGACGCGGAGGTGGAAAGGATGTTGTGGTTGTTGCTGCTGCCACTCGTTCCTGCCACTGCCACTGCTGCTGCTGCTGGCTGCTTGTTGATTGTCTGTCGATAGGCGCGTTGTTTTGTCAGTGGGTTGCACACACAAAAATGTTGCTCAATCAGCATGCATAATGCAACAACCGGTGGCAGCCACATCCATCGATGGGGGAGGCGGTGGCGGTGGCGGAGGGAAACCGGAGACAACTCCACGACGAGGGTGGCTCTTGTAGTTCTCTCTGCCACAAATTGGAGGCAGAAACTGGAGGCGCAGGAGAGGAGCGGCCAATTATCCGCCGCTTGGACATTGACATTGCCTCCCCGTCCCCGTCCCCGTCCCAGTCCCCATCCCCGTCCTCGTCCTCAATGGAGATGCCACAGCGAGAGACGGCACTCCTTTTAAGGCGAGGGTTAACGAAGCGGCACAGCACTGCTCAGCGCGGCGCGTTGCACGTTGTATTGTAATTATTGTTGCATTCGGCGGCGTTAATTTTGTGGCAGTGGCAGGCGGCAGTGGCAGGCGGCACCTGCAACGCCAATGCACTTCGGCAGCCCTTTCGTCAGTTTGCAATCATTTTAATTCAATTTACAAGTCGATTCTTGCCACCGATCCTCCTGCCACTGCTGCTGCCACTGTTGCTCCTTCTTTGAGGCATTTTCTTTCCAATGGAAATGGAATTTCCCTCTCGATATTCTCCGTTTGTCTTTGGCTTTGGCTTTGGCTTTATTTTGGATTGGATCTGCTGCTAAATTAAGATTCCATTAGTTTTGCGGACTGCTCCTCCGTGCTGGCTCTCCTCCTGCTTCCTGCCCCCTGCCCCCTGCCTCCTGCCCCCGGCCTCCTGCTGTCTCCTTTGGAATCTTAGAAATGCCTCGGCACTGGCGATAAATCTCGCAAGTGTCAAATGATGCTGCCTGCAGTCGCGCCTCCTCCTCGCTAAGTGCCTGCGCTGCCTGCCGCCTGCCGCCTGCTGCCTTGCCAAACGATTCTCAATTCATTCCTCCCGCTCTTCCTCTCTCCCTCCACTGCACTTCATTCCATTGCTCTGCAATTCTCCATCTCTATTCCTCAATTTCTCTAACAACCAAAGGAATGAACGAGAGCCAAAGAGGCAGAGGCAGAGGAAGGGGCAGAGGGAGACGGAGAGGGGGAGGGAGAGGGCAGAGTGCAGAGTGAAACAATTGAAACGTGTGTCGTAGACAATAAATTCCAAACTACAATAAATTATTGCTATAAATATTTCGCCAAAGCTTCTTCTACGCGCCTTGCCACCTCCCCCTCCCTCCATCACTCCCTCCATCACTCTCTCCCCGCTCAAGCACTCGGCCAAGGAATGACACGACTGTGACGCAGGGAGTGCGAGGGAGGGAACCCGAGAGGGGAAGTGCAACAGCAACAACACCAAAAACAATTAAAATATGCCTTTAAAATAAATCAAAATCAAATAAAATAAATAACTGATGGGTGGAGGCGGAGGCGGAGGCAGACGCATTCAAAGAGCCGGCGAAGGAGCATAAAGGGAGGGGGAAGGACCCGCTCCATGAACGGGAAACCGAATCGATTCGGTGGCATTCGGCATTCGCTTCGTTCGGCCACTGAACGAAGCCGATCTCGTCAGATCCGAAAAATTCGGTTTCTTTTTCTCGCTCACTCTCTAATCGATTGTCTGTTTGCGAGAATGAGAGAGCCATACCTCGCCCTCTGCCTCTGCTCTCGCACTCGGCTCTTGGCTTTCGGTGACTGAAGGCAGGATTCGTAGCGATCGAAAGCGTTAAAGCGGCATGAGTACGTACAGCTGTGATTCTATGAATTCTATGAACTCCAGCAGGACTCGCTCTAGTGTGGCCCGGAAAGGGGAAGAGGTGCGAATTATTGAGATCAAAAGAAAAGTCGGGGCTGATGGGGCGATGACTGGGGAAGGGTTTCCTGATGGCTGGGGCGAGACGGTAGGGAGAGCTGGCTCTTCGAAGTTGAGCTGGATAGGTGGTGGGCAGGGGTACGGGGTACTGGGTGCAGGGTAGAGCTACTACCGAGGGTTACCCTCGCCAAAAGCAAATCCTTTTAAGGCTGCAAAAAAATAAATCATCTCTCGACCGCTGCGCCGAGCCGCACAATGATGAAATTATTATTTATGCAGTCTGCAGAGATCTCTACTCCCGTCCCTCCTCCCCGCCCCTCACCTCTCCACTACTCGATGGTGTGTGTGTGTGTGTGTGTGTGTGTGTGTGTGTGATTTGTGCGTGTCGGGTGCTCCAGTTAATATTGAATAAAGTTTACCCGCCAGATACCCTTTTCCGTGTGGGGTCTACCCTCTTTCGTAGGCAGTTTGCAAGGTTTTCAGAAAGAGATTCCTTGATGAATATTTTCCGAATCGATAATGGAATATTCTCCCTATTCTTTCTGGATACCCTCCATATACTCCCTGCCCTTGCAGATATCCATCTTTCTAGGGTATTCCCAAGGCGGAGTCTCCCTTCTCCACGTAGTAGCACTGACCCCTGCCTGAAGCTGAAGTTTCCTTCATTTTTCGGAGCCACTTGTTGCTCCTCTCTGTCTCTCTCGCTCTCTCTCTCTCTCTTTCTCTATCTCTGTGCTGGTCTGCCCCTCTCTTATGCTTATGCCACATTCAGAGTCTGGTTGCTTTTTGGGTTTTGTCGCCGTGTGGAAGGAATGATTGCATGCAACATTTACCGTATTAATAAATTATGAGTATATTTATGTGCTGTCAGAAGTCGTGACGGCAGAGCGACGGCACAAAGTGATAAAATTAGCACAACAACAACAACAACAAAAAAAACAAAAGCAACAACAAGAAATCACAGTGCGTATTGCAGGCCATCTCTTTCTTTAGCCATGCCACACATACACATACGTATATCCATCTCTTTCACAGCAATGCATCTCCCTCGTTGCGTCTCTCTCTTTTGTTTGTGGCAAGAGTCGTAAATAAAATATGCGTTTTTCTGTTTCTGTTTCTGTTTCTGTTTCCCAATTGAATGTCTTCATAAAGCGGGCGGGCGGCACACAAAACCAAAACAATTGGAAATTTATGCTCGTTCCATATATGGGGCTCCATCGAGTAGCAGCAGCGGCAGCGGCAGCTCTACATAACTGTAAGCCACAGAGACCCGGCAGAAAGCGCGCCAGAAACAACAACAGTGCAACAGGTGCAAAGACTTTGTGGTGCAAGAGGCAGGCGACGGCGACGGCGATGGCGATGGCGACGGCGAATGGCGATGCAGAGATGCAGAGATGGAGAGGCAGTCAGTCAGGAGGCTGCTCTGCTGACTCCAATTCCGATCCGATCCGAATGAGATCTTGTAATACGTCCTGCAACAACACGCTTATAACAAGAGCAGCAACAACACCAGCGGGGGAAAGAGAGGGCGAGACTATAGGCAAAAGTATGGTCGATGCATTGGATACCCTGGAAAGACCCAAAGAAAGGAGCTGCTTTCCTTTCTCTCCTGTCTTTAGCCCATTTTCGATGGGCTTCCAGTTGCAGTTGCCCCTAAGCGAAAGGACACCGATTGTCTCCTAGGGGAAAGGCTTTTCCTTCTACGATCTTCTCTTCCCTTGCCGCCTGTGGAGTATCCTTCTCTTCGAAGGGTATCTGGTGCTCCAATGTGTGTGTGTGTGTGTGTGTGTGTGTGTGTGTGTTTGTGTGTGTGTGTGTGTGTGTCTTTTGACACTTTGGCGCATTTGACACTCAACGCGCGCATTCACTTTAAATCTAAATTTACTGATATCAGCGTACAAAATAGTATCAACACAGCGGCGACAGCAGACACAGCCACAGACACAGACACAGTCACAGGCACACGTACGAGTGAGTATTGGCCTGGCCAAGACAGACGCCTGGCCTGCTTGGCTTGCTGGCTTGCTGGCTTGGTCGAGTAACGAACGACCTTAGAGGTAATAAACATAAATAACGCCATTGAAAGCGAGCGACGGACAGCGAGAACTAGAGAGAGACCAGACTCGACTCCATAGAGATCTTGGGGCTTGAGAGAAGCAGAGAGAGGGGGAGAGGGAGAGAGGGAGAGAAGGCGACGATCAAGAGTGGAGGAGTAGAAGGTGCAATGCAGCAGGTAGCACCAGGGGGCAGGCGGGCGGGCAGGCTGTGGCTGTGGCTAGCCACATGTTTCATAGAAAAGACAGACAGCGACTGGGGGCCACAGAGCCACAGAGCCAATGCTTGTTACTTTGCTGGCCACAAGACACGGCCGCAAGTCGCGGAGGCAGCTGTGGCAAAAACTGTGGCAACTGCGAGGCGGCAGCCTATGGGCGGGCGTCAGACGACGGCGAAGGTCAACAGATTGTCGATGTCGGAGTCCGACTTCGACTCCGAGACCGCGACTCCAAGAGTGCGATGCTTGGGTGTCTTTCCACACTGCCCCGTGCCCCATGCCCCGCGCCCCTGCTACCTGTGGCCGTAGTGCAGTTGCCCCCTTGCCTTTCAAGGCGTAGCCGTGATAATTGTTTCTTGTCCATTTGGCCAAGTTGATTGCAACTAATGAACTCTAATGAAAAGGCCGCAGCGCAATGAGTTTCCCATTTTCCGTTTTCCAGGGAGGGACCCAGCGAGGACCCAGCGAGCGGGCAAAAACAGAGACTGATTGAAATTTGTGGAGGGATCTCTTCCTGGAGGAAGAAGCCCATCCTTGGGCTCCCGAGAGTGTCCCGAGTCCAAGAGCGTGTGAGGATTCTCTTTGGGGGCTCTGTCTGGGGCTTGGATTTCCCTCAGAATATAACCCGATCTTGTGGTTAGGGTTGGGGCGGCATAGAGGATGCCCACGCAGATGTGGCAGAAGCCACAGAAGTGCATCCTGGAAACCACACTGTTGTCACACCGTGAAGGCTATCCCTCTCTCTCCTCTCGGTCTTTGCGGGGCAGTTAGTGGGCGATCGAGGCATCGAAGCCTTCTCTTCTCCGATTTCTCTCAGAGAGAGGGGGAGAGACAGACAGAGAAAGACATTGATCCGCATCCGCACTTACAGCGGAAGACACTGCCACTGCCACTGCCACTGCCACTGCCGCAAGTCAGTTGGCAGGAGAGCCAGAAGTGCTGACGAAATGTCAACGATGCCAACAAGTCTATCACTCGCCTCCGAATCACTCACTCACGTGGCAGCCCCAGCCACAGCCACAGCCACCCCCCCTCTGACACCCACAATGGCCGCAATTTGCATAAGCTTCTGCCACAGACAGCGAGGCAGAAGGAGGATGGATGGCAGATGGGAGTGGGACTCCGTCTACGACTGCGACTGCGACTACGACTGCGGCTGTAGGTGGATGTGCAACAAGTAAGCGACAGAAAGACAGGCAGACGGGGGACCGGGGACCGGGGGGCACCCAAGCCAATCATCGAGGCAGCATGAAGATGCTCCACAGAACTCCACAGACAAACTGTGGCAGCCAACGAGAGAGATGGGCAGCCTTCAAGTGGCAGAAGGAATACCCTAACATTGGGCGATCAAAATGAAGAGAGAAAGTGAGTGCCGCACGACCCTAGTCGCTGAACTTTAGCTAATCTGTGGCTCGAACCTGCCACAAACAGGCCCCAAACTTCCAGCCTTCCACAGGCCCTCCTTCCATCCCCCCCACATAAAGGGCCACAAAGAGCGAAGGAGTTGCAATCTCCTCTCTCTCTCCGCCTCCCGATTTTGGGGGGGGGAGCCTCCTCCTCTGTGGCTTTTCTGGGCCATGGTGCATGGGGCACAGAAGACATAATAAAAATCTCTTTTATGGCACTTAAGTGTTTTGTGTGCGGGGATTGTGGGTAGCATTTTACCTTTGCTTCGGGCTCTGGACTCCAACTTTTGCTTGGGGTCTCTCTCTCTCTCTCCCTCTCCTCTCTCTGGGGAGATCCCTGGAGATTTATGCGACTTTTGGCCAAAGTAAATTGTGCATAAAAAAGCAGCCAAAGCCAAAGCCAAGAGCCAAGAGGCAAGAGGCAGCGCTCTCTCCTGCCTGCACTTCGATGATGAAGTGCTCAGAGGAAAAGCGAGCGAGCGAGCGAGCTGCCACTGCTGCTCCTTGGCTGAGATTTACTAAGTGCAAGAGTTGAGAATTTATTAGAGAGACGAAAAGTTTGCTCTGTTTACGAGCTGTTTGTTGCGTGCACCTCCAGCCTCCAGCCGCCAGCCTCCAGCCGCCAGCCGCCAGCCTTTTGGGGGCTTATCATCATCTCTGTGGCATCAACTGCAGGACGTAACTTATGGCCCAATGGCCTCTTGGCCATGGTCAACAGGTGCAGCAGTCATGGAGAAAGAGTTCATAAGGAACAAAAAATACAAAAAAACTATGCTCCCACGATGCAAAAACACATAAAAAAAGACAGAGAGAGAGAGGAACTCCCAAAGAGAGGTGGTTGGGGAATAGGGGGTGTTTTGTGTGTGTGTGTGTGTGTGTGTGTGTGGCAACATTCAAATCCCATCATCAGGCAATGCTGCTGCCACGCAATGCAATCATCATGAACGGGTTGGGGTTGGGGGCTGGGGACTGGGGGCTGGGGGCTGGGGTCTGTCCCATGATCATTATGAGCGGAAATGCGAAGGAAAAGTAGGAGGTTTTTAACAGCCACTGCCACAGCCACCGCCACTCGCGGACTGCCGGGCGATTGCCGTCGCATTTTTTACCCACTGCCAACGCCCATACCCTAGCGATCGATTGTGAAGGGTAGGCAAGGCTACAAGAGCAGAATGCAACATCACCTAAAATTAGGAAAAAGAAACCAACTGCAAACGATGGTAAACAATGGTAAATGGATCAATCAGCCTTTGTCTCAGTGGAAATCCATTGAAATTTGAGGAATATTTGGAATCGGAGTAGAAAATATATAGTTTTTTGGTCTTCAGCATCCCTTCAACACTATAGAAGTTCTTTCAAGGGCTTGTCTCGCAAAACATTAAGGAATCAAAGAATCACAGAAAACAGGGTTCCAGAGAACGAATCAAAAGGACTTTAAACACACTTTAAACAATGGAAAACCGATAGGAAGGGTGCCCAAAATATATAGTCAGTTTGTGCCATTGAAACACTCCCCAATTTCGGCACTTTTTCTCCATCCTTTGCCCGCCCCATCGACAGGGTATCCCTGGAGTCGTTTCTTTGCCCCTCCCCCCAATTTATCCCGTTTTTGCTGGCTCTCTGTGGCATCCTGTTCGTTCTGTTGTGGCGGGGCATAAAAAAAAGGCCGCGGCGGCATGCAAAAAGTGCCGACGACGCGAACGCAGACGCCGACGCCGCAGCGAAGGCGCATTTTATGTCGCCATTGCGGCAGCAAATGACTTTAATTGCATTTCTCAATGCAGTTTTTCTTCTCTCCCCGGCTTTGGCTTGGGCTTGGGCTTTGGGTTCCCCCCACCCGCCCCTGGATGTGGTGGCACCCTGTCTCTGCCTCCGTCTCTTTCCTTGGTTCTGTCTGTGCCCCAAAGTGTTGTCGAGAGCAACAGACAAGGCGGCGGCGCTCATCGCTGGTGTAATCTTGATATAAATAATAATTAAATGGATTAGCTACGATATCGGTGGCCATTAGAGAGCGCAAAGAGAGGGAGAGTGCCCGGGGCATGCCACAGAGAGTGTGGCGGTGAGATTCTTTTCGGAGATTGGGCATTGGCTAAAGCAAACAAAAGGAAGGCCTGTCAGGCAGAAGCCTCCTCTGATCCTCATCCTCCGATGAGCAACGGACGCGCGCGCTTGCGCCTCAATTAATTAATGGCAACTGCCATGAAAGTGCCGCAGCAGCAACGGCAGCAACGGCAGCAACGGCAGCAACAGCCCCCAAGGCTCCAAGCTCCAAGCTCCCCTTCTCTCCCCTCTCTGCCCCTCTCTGCCCCTCTCTGGAGTGCTGCAAAGATCGCTATCGAAAGTACGTCTGTACATGCGTGTAGTTTACATACAAAAGCAGCAGCAGCAGCAGCAGCAGCAGAGACGGCCCGTTCACACGCCGCCAGAGAGACAGACAGAGAGACAGAGAGACAAACCGAAGTTGAACGAACATTCGCCCAATCGAATCTGTGCGCCTGCGCAACTCTTTTTTTTGTTTATTTCGGCACAAAACAAATTTTCAACTTGTTGCCTTTCCATTTATCACAAAAAACCAAAAAAATACCCTATCGCTGGCATGTGGCAGTCGCAGAATCTTGCCTTGGGATGGATTTACAGCCGGGTTTGTCCAAGGATTCTGTGTCAGAATAATACAAATAAAATGCAATCAAAAGTTAGTCCATCCCCAGCAGTAGCCAGTCCCAAGGACACCGAAAACAATTGCATTTTAGAAGACTATACAAACCGGATAATTATATCTATGTCTATAGGCCACAGATCTCGAAATTTAAAGCCTTTATTTAGTATCGAAAAGTCTATAACGATCACGCATCGATGAAAAGTGAAAGAACCCGAAAAGAGGCTACAAAGTGATGGAAACACAAATTGTGGGGATTATCCACAGATGTCCAAGTAGATCCATTCATTATTTACCAATCCAAAAATATGCAAAGACGAGTGGAAATACCCCGCTCTGGGGCAGCGTTTCAGGGAGTGCAAGGGCCTCCTTGCCCCCATTTCAGTTAGGGTATTCCATCGTTCGGCGGGCTTACCTTTCTCTCATGCGAGAGGGCCAGCACTTCTTCTGCTCCCCGCCCCCTTCTGGTGCTCCTCTCTGCCCACTTAATCTGCTAATCTTTTGCTACTCTTTGCCTCCTTCTCCTCCTCCTTCTCCTCCTCCGCTCTCTTTCTTTTCTGCTGCCGTACACTTCTTCTGTATTCGATCTATCGCTGCGGCAAGACGGCGGCGGCAGTGCGGGGCCTGTGTTTGCGCCTTGTTTGGTCATGAGAATTTGCTTAATGAATTTCTTACAGTTTTATCGCTTAATTTGGCGCCTAATGAAGTTAGCCATAGGTGTCCCCTCCTGCCCCTTCTTACCCCCCCTCCCCTTCCCCCTGCTGGTTCCCCTTCTCTTTTTCTCTTTCTCTAGAGATTACACATACGCCGTGTGGCGTGGTGCGGTGCGGTGCGGTGCGGTGCGGTGTGGCGTGGAGTAGGGGTCGCCGCGAGCAAATTGCTTGGGCCTTTGCCATCACAAATGTTTGCCTTAATCCGCGACGGCACTAAATCCACGCCACGCCACGCCACACCCCACCCCACCCCGCCCCCCTCCATCCATCCGAAAGGCGATGCAAACAATGGACGCTATATCCCCCCCCCACCACTGCTTCCTTTATCCCCTGATATCCTCGTCTGTTTCGCCTAAAAAAAAACATTCCCTGCAAATATTTTTGGTCAATTTTGCTCCGTCCCCGTCTCTGTCCCCCCCTTGCTCCCCCTTGCTGCGCCTCCTTCCATTCACATACAATAATTACAGTTACAAATGAGGAACTGCTTCAAGGCAGAAGGAGGGAGGGACGGAGTCCTCCGTCGCGTCATCATCGCGTGTTTGGGCAATGCAAAAAAAAAAAAAAAAATTGCAAAAAAAAAAGAGAAGAGAAATTAATTTTTTTATTTACGAGCTGTCACAAATTCTGCTACGGTTTTTATTTTTTGTGTGCTTCTCTTTCGAAAGGTATGTTCAAGGGAAGGGTAAGGCGCCAGGACACAGTGCGAAAGAGCGGGAGCCTCGTCTCAAGGGTCCTGCATAATAATAATAATAATAATAATAATAATAATAATAATAATAATAATAATAATAATAATAATAATAATAATAATAATAATAATAATAACAATATAAACAATAAAACGATACCAAAAAAATATTTTTAGCATTTAAACAATATTAAATAAATGTAAATAAAATATATAATATAAAAATAAAATTTAAATAATAATAAAAACAAATATGTACGCATGTTTGTAATCATTCTAATATAATAATAATAATCCGCTCTTTTAAAGATTTTTGGAAACCTTGTGGGTCGTTCTATTAATGGGGATCCTGCACTTTAAGACTATGGATTAGGGACCCACCCCTGAAGTAGATCCCGTTTGATTCGGTTTCATTTACTGGCCTGTAATCCTGGCCTTACCCTCTTAGTGCATATACCCTGCCCCATCCACTTGACTCCTTTTCGGGGCATATTTTTTGTTGGGTGGTGCCGTCGCGCCTAATATACGAGTGTATGTGTGCATGTCTATGTGTATCAGGGGGCGGCGGGGGCAATTTTCGCTAAGTGGATAATGTGCATAATGCAAAAAATTGTAAAAATGGTAAAACGCTAAAATGGTAGCTTAAATGTTAAATATGTCATAAAACACTTCATTTTCCAAGAGCCAGACACTGCCATGCCACGGGCCACGGGCCATGGGCCGTGGGGCCTTAACTGTCAGTTAAAGTTTGACAGTCCCAAAAAAAGACCAATAATAATAATTATCCCTCTCCCTATCGGAAAAGCGGAGGAGACATGCAAGGGGGCCTTTGCTAGAGACAGGAAGAGACCCCAGAAGAGAATTCCATTCCACTCCAGAGACAGAGGAATATCTATTCGATTCTGATTCGAACGGATTGTCAACCGGAATGGAGTTCTTATATTTGCAATGAAATTGCATTGCTGTCCGAAAACTGTCCGAAGTGTCCAATGCAGAGCCCGCCCCTTGGGGCCCGCGCTCAACAATAAAGTCAATAAAACAAATCTGCAATTGATTATGGGCTCTGGATATGCAACATGCACTCACTCGTACGAGATATACAGAGATAGATGGAAAATATGGTAAATATGTGCACTTTGCCAATTGAATGACACGACCTTGAGGCAACGACTGCAATGGCAATGGCAACGGCAACGGCGAGTCGTGTAATGAAATGCAATTACGATCAAGAATCGCACGACCCACACACCACACACACACAGGCCATGCCACACAGGCAGGCACAGCCCCAAGTGCCCCTACTCCTCCTCCTCCTCCTCTCTCTATCGAAAACCAATCCTCTCATTCAAGCGAAGGCTCGTTCTCTACGCATGGGGCTCTGGCTCTGGCTCTGGCTCTGACTCTGGTCACCGCGTGAGTTCTGGCGATAAATCGAAAATTGTTTGCACTGCCAAAAAGGCAAATAAATGCATCAGAATGCAGCATGGGAGGAGGTGGAGGAGGAGGAGGCAGAGGCCACTCTGTGGAGTTCCATGGAGTTATGGAATTATGTGTCAAATTGGTGCTGCAACAAACAAGAGTTAATGGACATCCCCTTCCCCAACACACAGCCTCGTCCTAGAGCCTGCTGCTGCGTTCTGCTGCTGCTGCTGCTGCTGGTGCCTTCTGCCTGTGATTTTCCGCACATTGAATGTGTTTTTAATTACCAAACCGAAAAGAGAGAGAGGGAGAGAGGGAGAGAGGGCGAAAGGGCGAAAGAGATGCCAAAAGAGCGGCAAAAGATGGTTAAATGGCAAAATGGTAAAACGCCCGAAACGACCGAAAAGCTGGAAATGCCGCCGCGTCGCACTCGTAGATAACAATTTAGCGGCGATTTAGGCATGTCCAAAGGGAGGAGCATGGGGGCAGGCGATGGAATGGAGCTGCAGTTGGAGCCAATGCCCACACCCTGATTCCTGATTCCTGATTCCTGATTCCAGATCCACACAGAAATCCCAGCACCCGCGATGCCTACAGAAACGGAGGAGGCCGACCAGCCAGGCGGCAGGCAGGCCTCTCTAGTGGTGGGGCGGCGGGGCGGCGGCTGCTACTGTGCTAAAAGTTTAGCATGCGGAAAATTAACATGCACTCCTCCCGCTCTCTCTCCGCTCTCTCTCTCTCTCTCTGTCTCTGTTCCTTTCCTCTTTATTCCCTATCTCTTTATGTGTCTCCTCTGCGCGTGTTTCCTGCTTTTGCTGGCGGGAGAGAAAGAGATTTCCCCGGTGAGAAAAGCCAATGGGCAGCAGAGGCAGAGGCCGAGGCAGTGGCTGCTGTGGCAGAGGCAGTGGCAGTGGCAGAGATTGAGCGTGTGACCAAAGTCAAGTGCAGTGAAAAGTAATTAACTTGAATTTGGACAAAGCGAGAGGCATGAGGCATTAACCGTGAGCTTGTGGCACTGTGGCACACACACACACACACACACACACACACACACACAGTGGGTGACCAATAATCGCTGCGCTTAAAAAACTTTCGAAATATTGAAATACCCAATGATTTCCGATTATTAATTTTCGAATTCTCCCTCTCTCTCTCTCTGTCGTGTGTGGGAAAGAGATTTGATGATCCAATGATCCAATGATCCAGACAGACACACGAACAATCCCCCCAATCGATTCGCTTTGAGAGGCCTATTAAAATATTTGATTGGACCACCGCCGGAGCCGAAGCCAGAGCCAGAGCCAGAGCCAGAGACTTTGATTCTCTGATTCTCTCTGAGTCTCCGTTTCTCTGATTGAAACATAAAATTCGTCACACAGAGCAACAGCTTTTGAATGATCGGCGGGGCTTCCACGACGCCGACTATTTATATTTATAGAGAAATGAAGTCTATGTATGTTTTCCCAGAAATGTCCCGATCTAATGCAATTTGACATGCAACATGGGATGGGGGCAACAACAGTCAGTCAGTCAGTCAGACAGACTCCACCGACTCCACCGATGCAGCAGCAGACGACTCCCCCACACATGGGGGCAAGCACTTGGACCAAGGCATCGCTTCGCATTGCATCGCATCGCTGGATGGAGGATGGAGGATGACACTTGTCTCCGACTGCCACTGGGAGTGCAGCGCCTTCTCCTGCGCCTCCCCGCGACATCTGTTTAGTGCGAATCTTCTGGTCGTTTTTTTTTCTTTTTTTTGGATGGAATGCATATCATGCACTCATTACATTGCAAATTGCAAATTGCAGACGGGGGAAAATAGTTTTCCTCGCAGCAGCAGCAGCATCTCTGAAGTTCAATGCTCGGCGGACGAGGTGGACGAGGCGGACGAGGGGCACCAGAAGAGTTGCCTCTACTTTTCACACATGTCCTCGCGAATCTCGCAAGTCGCCTCTCGATTGTGGGTGCATGCCTCACACACACACACATGCCCATATAGATACATACATATTCTTTTATATAGAAAGATCTGCAGACAATCTGTGGAACAATGTGATAAATCTTCTGCTTCTCTACGCTGCAAGTGCAGTGCAGTTCGGGCCCCGTCTCTGGGTGCTGGTGGGAGTGTTGCGGTGTTGCTGTGTTGCTGTGTTGCTGTGCTGCAAGTGCAACGTCTGGCAAACGTGGCAGACACAACTGCAGTTCTTCCTCTGGGGCACAGCACAGGCATTGGCCTCCTCCTCGTCTGTGCCGCAGCAACAACTTGTACATCATTTTCAATGCTAAGAGGCAACATCTACAAAAAAACAAAAAAAAAAACACGAGAGAAACACCAAAAACAAAAAACACTCAACATGAAAAAGAAGGTGGGTGTTTCGGGAGTCGAATCTGTTGATACCCTCTAAGCGAAACATTTCTTGAATTTCGATGGATTAAAGTCCTTCAATTCGGTTAGGCTTCGAAATTCCCCGCAGTACATATCACTCCGTTCAATCTGTATGCCCGCTCTCCAAAGAAAGGGTGCCCCGCAGTCGCAGGCCGCTCGAGGATCGAGGCTAGAGGCTAGAGGCTCGGGGAACGTTGCCTTTTGCAGATGTCTTGCAGATTTCCTTGTCGTAGTCGCAGTTTTTGTTGCTGCCGCCAAATAGTTTGCGTTGAGCGCAAATTACAAATTCAAATTTAATTAAGTAAAAAATTAAACAAACATGCAGACGCGTCTGCGTTTGTAGTTTGTCAGTCAGCGGCAGGCGGCAAGCGGCAGGCGGCAAGGAGGCGGCGCGGGCATGCAACATCAAGGAGGGAGCGTCGTCTGTCAATGTGACAAGCGACAAGCAGTGCAACATGGAGAGTCGTCTCCATCGTACCGATGCCTGCCCCCCCCACTCCACTCCACTGCTCGGCACTGCACTCCAATCCAACCCAATCCACTCCACTCCACTCCACCAATGCAAATCAATGACATCGACTACGACACATCGGCACTTCAATCGATTGTCTCTTTCTCTCACACCTTGCAGCAACGGCCTCGTCTGCGGCAGCCCCCACTCCTACCCCTCCTACCGCTCCTACCCCTACTCCTCCTGCTGCAGCGGCTGGCCGTTCTATAAATGTTTCAATTAAAATAAAATAATATGCCCACTCGACTCGAAGGCGAGCCTTTTATGGGAGTCGCCTCGCGCTCGCTCTGGCTCTCTCGCGGAGTAAGAGTCTCGGAATCGAAGGTGTTTTTTTTTTTGTTTGTGCCGCATAATTGCATGGAGCGTCAACCGCAGTCCACACATCCCATGCCACCACCCAACAGCCACCCAACAAGCACCCATGAATTATGAACCACCATTTCTTCGCCAAGAGCCAAGAGCCAAGAGCCAAGAGCCCAAGGAGAGCGTCCAGTCCAGGAGGAGTCCGAGAGCCTCCATTAGCCGGAAAGGTAACAATTTGCAAGGCACTGAGAACAGGGCTGAGAGAGCATTCAATTAGGGAAAATACAGTGATCAGGCAATCAGGAATCCATGCCAGATACGGAGGGGGGGCAGTATTAGAAGGATATCCACAGAGAATTCAAATTGAATTAGATTTTGTGTGAAAAGCATGCACGCAGCAGTGGGAAGAGTGTGGAAGATGGGAAATTAAAATGGATTTCTTTAAAACAATGCAATAGCATATGCTCTTAAATTAAGAGAGAGAACAGTACAAACAGTCAAGAATAACAACAACAAAAACGCTCCTCTTTCGCTTACCTTTTTCCCGTAATTGTTGTCCCGTTATATTGGCATTGCTGTATTCGCCCTCTTCTTTTTGTGCTGTTGCTGTTTAATAATATTAATATTAACACACTTCTAACTCTTATATACATTTCCTTTTGCGATCCCACTCGCCTACGCACACGAAAAACGATTTGAAAACAGCAATTCCAATAAGAGCACACATTTTGGGTGTATAAATTGTAAGGTGAGCCATTAGAGGGCAGACTCCCACGCACATTACCATATTTTGCTGGAGTGCGTGAACGAGAGAGAGGTGACATCTCCAAAATTTGGAGTGCCTCACCTTATTAGAGTGTGACACTTGGAGGGAGAGTGCGCCGAATATAAGAGATCGCTCTTCTTCGCATCGCCTACCACAAGGTGGAGTGGGAGTGCTCTCTCTTCCTCTCTTGGTACCTTTTTTGCATATTCTTATTACAAGCCGCGGGCAACACGTGACCGAATGAAAAACATAAGACACCTGTGGACATTACCGAACCGATGGTGCTCCCTTGGCTATCTATGCTTGTTTGAACATGAAAAAAATGAATGAATGTTTATTAATAATATGTTTCTATATATTTAAAACATATAAATCACTTTTGCACTGCACTTGCACATATTTACGGACATTTCTTTGTGGCTTTTGGTCCGCGTTCACCCACGCCTTTCCTTTTTTGCACTAAACACTGTAACATCGTTGATCTTGGGATGTTTTTTATATTTAATCACTGCTGGACTGCACTGCACTACACTACGGAGCTAGGCGACAGTTTTCCCCGATGGATTTTCACCATTTTCCCGGCTTTCACGGCAAAACAACGCGGAGCTGACTTGCGAACGAACGCTTGAAATGGAGAGCGGGAGGGAACTATGGAAGCTGCGAGAGCGGGAGTGATGCGTGGCGTAGCGTGGCTTCGGTGCTCGCTCATTCCAGGCTCTCCTTCTGTTCCTCTTCCTAATTGCTCTCCCACTCTCACTTCTGTTCCTCTCCCTAGTTGTTCGCACATTGGAAATCGGCAATCGTTTACTGATATCTTCGCTTCGTCCCGCTCTCTCCTAATGCATCGAACGTTTCAGCTAACGTGCTGGCTGCCTCTCCCACTTGCAAAAGCGAAAGGTTCTGCTCCCCTCTCCCCGCCCTACCGCAAAAGCAGAGCGAACGTTTCCACTCCCCTCTTCTACTGCAAAGGTTTGTGGTTTTATGAGCCACCTGTTGTTACTGGTGCGACTGAGAGGGGGATAAGTGCGGCTGCGGATGCAGAATGTAACTGAATATCTAGAATTCAATATAGAATCCATAGAAAATGGAATATATGGATCAAAAATCAATTAAAATTCCTAGTTTTTGATGAACACCAAGGAATAGAAAAGAAATATCCTCTTTTGATATGCGTATGCCCAAAAGATCTAAAACTCCATTGGAGTACAGAAATTCTACAGAATGGCAAGAGTTACATCTCGTAGGAAACCAACCAGACGAATCGCCATGACTAATCACAGTTCAGTGACTCTTTCAGACGCAATCCCGCACCCAACCAGCGAACCAGCGAAGCAGCGAACTAGCGAACCATCGCCTAACTTCCCACCGCCATCTAGCACCCATCTCTCCCTCCCCCTGCCCCCTCATCTGCGCGCTGGGGCCATTTGCCATCCATCAGATGCGAAAAGTGGCAGCAGGGGGGGAGGCAACGAAGAGTCGAAGTCAGAGCCAAAATGCATTTGCATTTTGCATAAAAGTTGGCAACGTTTCGGGCCTGCAGGGCGCGCGCTCTTCTCGCATTGTCAACGGTACTTTTAAGCCATAAAGCGTTTAGGCCAATCGACAAGACAGAGAGAGATAGAGAGAGAGAGAGGGACTCTGACTCTAGACTGTGTAGATGCGTCAGCCTGTGTACCACAACCTGTTGCACCTCTCTTTCTCTCTCTCACTGTCTTTCCATCAACTAATTATGGAATCAAATGAGCAAAGGCCTCGAGACTCCGAGAGCCACGAAGACGACGACGACGACGACATTCATAATGGAATATTTAGCATTGAGTTTATTGGCGGCACCTACATGAAATCATCATTAAATGTTGCAAACTCGTTTGCCGCAATTTGTGGCAGCATTAGCCATCACATGGCATCGCATCGGATGGATGTGTCGATGTGGATGCCCCTTTTTTTGTCAGTGGCTGAGACGTGACTGCTGGCTCCATTGGACCCACATGAGGCAATTGATTTGACTTCCGTTCTCTGTCGAGAGAAGGAAAGTAGACTGTGGCACGACCCCAGGAAGTGGTTGGTGCAACGGGGCGGTGGGGCGGCGGGCCGGCGGGAGGGCGATGGATGGAGGAGACTCCAAGTCGACAAAGTCTTGAACCCTTTTCAATATAAATCAATTCGAAAATGCAAACGGAACTTGCAACATACGTCAATGTATGGGGAAGAGCAGGAAAAGGCCAAGAGCCAAGCAGAAAGAAAAACCCCAGAAAGAAATCTCAAGACATTTCAAATTTAAAATGCGATTTTCCCCAGCAAGAGAATGGCATCAGAGGGAGGATACAGAGGGGGCAAAAAGTCGGAGAAAAACCCAGAGAGAGCGAAGGACCCGCACACAGCACATATGCCAAGTCAAATTGAAAGGATAATTCGCCCGCAAACACCCTCCTGGGAGGACGTTCTTTCGACTCCACATATTCTCCTTGTTCCTGGGTCAAAAGGAGACCCCAATCCACCCATCCCCATACCCCTCTGCCGTCCCGCTGTCCCGCTGTCCTGCTGCCAAGTGGAAGTCTACTGCTGCTGATGGCATGCTAACACGCCTTTGAATTTCGCCAATTGCTGTTGGCGCACGTACAAAACACTTAAATTCTCACAGAGCCACAGAGGACACCCCAGAATAGTTCTACTCGTACTGTTCCTACATGTAGCAGATACTCGTACTATATATATGTATATCCCAGATGCATGGGGCGGCTGCTGTCTGTCTGGGGGCCTTGGCCTGCCGCAAGGATTTTGGGCTGGCAGCCCGAAAGACCCGAAAGACGAGAGCACGTTTAAGAAATAGAATTTTTAAGCAAGTACGAGCTTTATCCCTGGGGGATATGTGCCGCTAAGTATCTGTTATTTTAAATGTATCTCACGGTGCATGCCACAGCCACACTGTATATTTTCGCTGCTAATGAATGGCCTTTCTGCTCATCTCCTTTCGCTGAAGAATGGCCTGCTGTTCAATATGTTTTCGTGGACGATTTGTTGGCTAAAAGGCAATTAGTCCTTTGTGGCAGCACCCTCTGGCCTGGGACTCATCCTCATCCTCTGGCATTGGGGAGCCACATTTCACGTGGCAACAGTGGCGTTTGTGGCAGTCTCAGGGCAGTCTCAGATAGTGGCCGCATAGCGGAGGAGACTGTGCCACGGAGACAGTGCCCTGTGGCAGAGTGGCTATGTGCCAGTGGCAGTGGCAGTGGCAGCAGCAGGGAGTGTGGCAAACAGTTGCTGCATAATAAATAGCGCTAACCACGTAATGCTGCAGCTGCAGTGCAGGGATTTCGTATACATTTTTTATGCGAAACACCCGCCACAAGAAGAACCAGACAGCCGGTCCTGCAGCTCCTGCGACTCCTCCTTTTTTTCGGGGCATGCAGCAGCTCCTTCTGCTCTGCTCTGGAAAAAGTTTAAGGCAAGAAAAGTCAACAGTTAACAATGCGGCGGCTTCAACGTGTCGCCACGAAACTTTGTTCTTCCGCTGGCTGCCCCCAAAGGATGGCCCCGGAATCCTTTAAGTTTTCCCTCTGCTAATTGGATTTTATCAACTCAATAAAAACGGAATTAAATCCACTTACATGGTGTCATCTGAGGGGGCAGATCGGGGTCTGCGGACGTCCATGGATGACCATTCGACACAAAAGTTTTTAACTTTTTGGCAGACATTATGCATGGAAAAGTAGGAATTTTCCAAAGGAGTCCTCTCCTGGCAGGAGTCCTGCGACAGTCGCTGCCACTTTGTTTAGTAACTCGCCGCCCGAAAAACTTTTGCATATTAAAATGTTATAAAAAGCAATGGCCATAGTTTCGGCTGCCAATTGCATAAAAAAGAGATCTCAGTGGCAGGTTTTATGTGGCATAACCAGCGCCAGTGCAACGCTGCGTATGCGCAATGTTTTTCGTTTCGTTTTTTTTTTGTTTTTGGCAGAAAGAGAGCTCTGCTGATTCCCCTGTTGTTTTTCCAGCAGATAAAATGTCATTAAGCTAAAGTGCAACATACACCCAAGGCACACGCAGAAATGGGGCACAGAAAGAGGGGCAGCAGCCAGAGGCAGGCGGGGGGACTGCTCTGCTCTGCTCGGCTCTGCTCTGCTCTGCCCACACAGTGGTCAAGTCTCAAGTACATTGCGTGACGACGCCTTCGCATGCCGCAACAGCAGGACATGGGATATGGGATATGGGATATGGGATATGGGAGTCGACTCCGAAAGGTGCAGTCACAGTCGAGACTGGGAGCTGGTGGTGGTGCTGGTGGTGGTGCTGGTGGTGGTGCCTCCTGTTGGCCAGATTACGCGCACGATATGCTAATTTACACAACGGCCCCCGCTGTCGTCCCCGCTGTCCCACTCTCTGGTGTCCCGCGGAATAAAGGAATTGCAGATGCGAGATGGCGATGGAGTCGCGGCCTCTGCCTTGTTGTGGGCGATGACACGATGGTGGCCACGCAATGGTGCTGCCCCACAATGGGGTGGCACTGGGAGAAAAGGGGCACTCTCCTTCGAAGGCTTACAGAGTTTTCCCATTGCTACCTAAAATATTTCTATATTTTATTCTGTCTAAACGATGCTTAAAGAACGCTCCCTCAATTGGTTGCAATTGCAATTCTTTCAATATCTGTCTGATAGAAGATCTCTGAGAAAGAATACCAATGAAAGAGTTTTTTTAAATAAAAGTTAACGTTTCAGATACGATTTTGTTGAAGAAACTCTCTCGTAATTCGTTGTGGTTTCTCCTTTAATCTCCCATTCCCTGAGATCTGAGAAGAAAATAGCTAAATTCTCCCTTAAGGAACTCTTCTTCGGCTATAGGTGCCCCTCTTTCTGTCATTTCTCATGGTATTTACATTGATTTCAAGGAACTCTTCTAGGCAAAAGATCCTCCTTTCCCTTTCCTCATTTCATTACCATTTAACCTCCAATTCAGAAAAGGTACGATGCTCAAAAGAATCCCCATATATTCTATAGCAAATATTTCCCCCACTCCCCTACCTCTGCCAAAAGTACACCCCGTTTTTCTCTCAGTGTATGCCGCCTGATCGATATCGGTGTGCAGAAAAATGTGGTAAATACAAGCAATCGAGTTGTAATAAATTTTCAAGTGTAACGCACCCGCGCCCCAAAAAAAAGGAAAAGAAGAGCCACAGAAAAGAGACTCGACTCCGACTTGTTGCACGCATGTTGACACACGCATGTGGCAGAGTGGAGACAGAGAGGAAGCAGAGGAGGAGTGAGACTGAGGACTGGGGCAGACAGGAGTGGCAGCGGAGTGTGGCAGATGGAGGGGGTCGGGGAGGGGGGCTGGGGGCTGGGGGCTATCGTTAGAAAGGCCGCTGATATCTGGCCAAACATTTCACCTGTTTAGCCCCCGAGTCGAAAGTTGCGCCCGAGGGGCCATTTACCATTTACCACATGCCTCATGCCTCATGCCGCATGCCTCTTGTCCGCTTGTCCGGTTGTCCGTTTGCCTCTTCGCCAGTTGTTCAGTTGCTGCCACAAAAAGCTCCCTCTACTCCCCTGCCTCCCCTCCCGCGCAATGCGTTGCGGTTGCAACCACTTAAATATCGACTGCCTGCTGTTGCCCGTTGCATGCAACAAGCGTCAATCACCCGCACAAAACTGAATATAAAAGAAATCCACAACGAGAAAAGGAAATCGAACTCTGGGTAGTCGAAGCATTGGATCCCCTTTAAAGATTGGAAGATTTTATCAAGTATATAGTCAGTCGATATATAAGGTATATATATATGATATATCATCCTTCTTTAACAATCGATTGTGGCACAAAGAAGTACAGAAATGTTTTTCTTACAAAAATCGACTATTGATCGACTTTGATCGATTATTCCTTTCGTCACCCAATCTTGACACGACTTGCCTTAGCTATGAGAAGGCATAGAAGACTACAGCTTCCTTAGAGAATTCTGAATTCTCTCACCGATGGGCGCTGCTGTACGACGCGCCAACAATACGAAACGAGGAATCTGATCGTCGTGGTTTCTAGAAAAAAGATTCTTCCTTCTTTTTTTGAATACAAATCTATATAAAATGCATGATACCCGCTCTTCCGAAAGGGTATTTTGAAAACTGCAGCAACCGTTGCCTGTTTTGCTATGGAAAATTGTTGATTTGCCGCTTGATTGCGTGCGTGCCAGTGCTCCAGAGAGAGCAAGAGAGAGAGAGAGAGAGAGGTGGGAGGGGAGTGACTCCAAAGAGTGGGGGAGAGTGCAGGAGTGGGAGGAGTGCTGTGCTGTGCTGCGGTTCCCGAGGGTAGAGGGTACCCTCTGCTGCCTCTTGGGGGCACCTGCACACCTGAACGACCATTCGGGCGATTATAGAATTGCACTTGGAGTCGACTCCAACAGTCGAGTGTCGATTATCGATAGTGTTTATGTGTGTGTGTGTGTGTGTGAGGCATTCAACGGGAAATGTGTTAAAGAAAGTTGTGTGCCCCCCAAGGGTACCGATAGATGGATGGATGGTCTATTAAATGCTTGATATGCGACACCTATTGTTAGGTCCAGGCGGAACAGAATGCTATATTGTATATACAGTGTATATTTGTAATATATGTGGATTCTTTTTTGCAGAATTCCATCAGCTGTGGAGGCTTCTCCCTGGAGCTATGGCTATCACCCGATCTATGAATGAAATACCCCTTCTTTCTCTCCTTATTCCTCCCTAGAAGACCCCTTTCTTTCTCTCTCCACAGATGCCTCCCTGGAATACTCATCGAGAGAGCTCTTTTATGACACACATTTTAATGCCGGAAGTCTGCCCCGTGGCGTTCGAAGCGGGTCAGTGGCAAGCGGCAAGCGGCAAGCAGCGGCAGAGAAAGGAGAGTGGCGTGTGGTGCCTGTGCCTGTGCCTGTATCTGTGCCTGCCCCCCAACCGGGTGAACAGAGCCTGGGAACGGAAGCTGCTCTGTCAGTCCCACATCCCAGCCCCAGCGGCAACAGTCATTAACAGCTCCACCAACAGCCAACAGCCAACAGCCAACAGCCAGCCTGGTGGTAATTAAGCGTCCTTTTTTGCTTGCCACAAAAAACCCAAACCCAAGCCCAAGCCCAAACCCCCTGTTGCAGCTGAAGTTGCAGTTGGAGTTGAAGCTGGAGTTGGAGTCGAGACTCCACAGTCGTCGTCGTCGTCGCCGTCGTTCATCCGTCAGGTGTTAATGGAAAATTTGCATTTTCGTTTAAAGTTTTCGCTCGCTTGCGCATGTGCATTGTTAATGCTTTGAGACGCATCGATTCGTCATGAGCGCTGGTTAATTGAATGTTTAAATGTTTAAATGTTTAAATGTTAGACAACGTAGGAGATGGGGAGTCCGGTGAAGGGTCCACAAAAGCCAAAAGCCCCTCATGGAGAGGGGGCAAGCACACACACTCCACTCAATTGCGTTTGGCAATGGTTGTAAAAATGGTTGTGGCAGGCAGCGAGACCACGCGAAAGAGACACTCGTACTCGTACGACCGAGAGGTGCGAGTGCGAGTATCTGAAACGGTATTCCAGATCCCATGGCATGGGAATGCGAATTGGGAATGAAATATATCTCCTATTGATAGCATTTCCTACCTTCAACACAAGGCTGTAAAAGACAGCTGGGGAAATATATTGCCTTCGGTAGATGGACTGTTGATAGACCGATGAGAACCGGAAGAAAGCAGAGCAGAAGGAGCAAGGAGCAAGGAATGGAGCGGAATGTAAGAGACGTTGTGGGTATCGCTTTCTAGTAAATACCCAAAATTGTATACCAATTATGTATAACAGTGTTTTTCAATAGTTTTGTCTTGAAAATGTTGCATAATAGTCTTGTATAACAGTCTGTTATGACAGCTTAGTATATAATAGTTGTATAAAATTGTTTTATAACCGTTTTTTAGCACAGTTTCCTATAATAATTAATAACTTTTTGTATAACAGTTTTGTATCACGGTTGTATAATTGCAGTAAAAGTTAAGTTCGTATACCAGTTTTGTATAACGATTCGGTACAGCACTTATGGACTACAGTTTAGTATAACAGCCTAGTTCTGGAGAACAATAAACTCCTCCCCTGTAGTCGCTGTCTTCTAGAAATACCTCTTCATCGGATAATTTTCTATGAACCCCAAATGCAGCATAGATTCCTTTAAAGCTTCCTTTAAACGATCTTCAATCTGTTCTAAAACCTCATAAAAGGAGGCCCAGTTTTTATAGATTTCTTTGCTCTGATTTTCCCTGGAAAAGTGCCTTACAATTATGAGAGGAGGCAGGCAGGCAGCAGCAGCCGCAGCAGCAGCACTCATCAGTGGAATGCCATCACATGGCCATGTTTCGTCATCCTTCCTTCCAGTCCTGATGCGGCTGCTGTTCATACTCCTGTGCCTGGTCCTCCTCCTCCTCCTCTTTTTGTGGCAGTGGGCGATTATGCCACAGCGATAAGCATATTGGTCGTAGAGCAACGCGATCCGAACCACACCACCACCGATTGGGGCGCACCAAAGTGGCAAGAGCAATTTGTAGTCGGGTGAACGTGGCAGCGACCAAAACGGCAGCAAAGATTTTCAGGCTCGCTTTTTTTATAGTCGGTCGCCGCTGCCGCTGCCGCTGCTGCTGCTGCTGCTGCCGCTGCTGTTGTCTGCCGCTTAATTAATAGACAGTCCGAGTGTGCTGCAGCAGCAGCAGCAGCAGCCGAACGGACGGACGGACCACTTGCCACTTGCATATGATCAGTATGTGTTGATTGGTGGCATACAACATTCGCGTGGTTGCAGGGGCACGGGGCCTGGGGTATGGGGGGGCATCGTATCTGTCTGCTGCTCTTGGTATCGTGTTCGTATCTCTCGGCCAGCGGCTTTTATGGGCCGTTGTGTTGACAATTTTTGCCATATGTGCAACGGCCTTCGCGGCCGTTCTTGTCGCATAAATCAAGTGGCAGGCAGCAGCGGCAGGAGGCAGCAGAGGGGCAGCAAAAACAGGCCTGGGGCTGGGGGCTGTGTGCTGGGGTACAGGAGTTACGTTGCAGCTGCAACACAAAGCACAATCGCAACAAAACGAATTGAATCAGAATTGCGGGTGTTGTTCGTTGTTCGATTTTTATTTCCCAGCCTGCCACAACGGGTTTTCCGCTCAGGCGACCTTAGCAAATATGCAACACACTCGGAGACAGACAATTTATTGCCCAGCCATCAATGGAAGTCAATGAGTCGCCGCCAGAGCCCCCTGCCCCCCTGCCCCTCCCTGCCACTGCCACTGTCTCTGAGGTCGCTGCTATGCAGCCGCCTCGATAATCGTGTGTGGGTGTACCTGGCAGACACACGCTCTCCCCCAACAAGAGATGGGGCTCCCAGCATCGACGACGACTCCACAGCTAACTTCAAGCTGCACCTGCTGCCGCTGCGGCTGCCGTTGCAGCTGCAATGCCTCTCTGCAACGCATGCAAATTTGTGATTAAGGTCAGCCGGCAGCAGCAGCAGCCGGCGCATCATCATCATCTGCGACGAGACGACTCCACCAGCAGCAACAACAGTGCAGCAGTGCAACAGTGCAACACATCTCCGGGGTTAAGTCTCGAGAATGTTTGTCTATCTGAATGTCTGTCTGTCTGTCTGACTGTCTGGCTTCTCTCTGGGGGATTGTGGGTGTCTGTTGTGGCTGGATGTTGATCGAGCAGGGGCCACTGGGGCCAGGGGGCAATCGTTTGTCAGAGACAGAGCCCGCGGAATTGCGCAGCCACAGCCGACATGTGGCAACAGAGCAGACGGGAGAGGCTATGGTATTCATAGTAATGATCCGAAGACGAGGTATTCCTGGAAGGAAGTGATTGTAGGTGGGAATTTATTTGTTTTAAGAACTGTTATACTAAACTGGTACATGAAACTACTATAAAAAATGTTATTATAAACTGTAATACAAAACTGTTATACTGATCTGTTATACCAAACTGTTATATGCACAGCTTAAAGAAAGAGTTGTAAACAAATTAAAAAAACTGTTATACTTAGCTTGTATGCCCAAATTCTGTACTAAACTGTTATACAAAACTAATATACTAAACTTTAATATTTAAATTGTTATATTACACTGTTACAAATGACTTTTATAGAACAAGTTTACCTAAAACTGTTATACGAAACTGTTATATTTTTAGAATTACAGATTGTTATACAAAACTTGAATGATACATAAATGGAAGAGACATTCCATGTAGAAAACGATATCCAGTTTTCCAAAACTGTTATACTGTTTCCAGATGTTACTAACTGCTGTAGATCCTATGAAACGTTCATCAAATACTTGTATATTCCATCATTTAAAGACTATTATGAAAACGGCAAGCAAGTATTTGTTGTAAAATACAATTTGGGAGCCACCTCTCATTGCTGATCATAGTTCCTACTCCAAATTGGTGGAAAACTGTTAAACGATGAAATCTTTAGAAAACTTAGTTTCAGATTAGACCCCAGCACCTTCGATCTTCCATTTTTGACAACTATGAAAGACTCTTCTATGAAGAAAACTGGCAGGGAGACAGCCCTGCCCCGCCCCACAGGGCATTCCTGAATGTTTTATCTCAAATCGCGAATCTGAAAGAGCACTAAAATCCACAAATCGTTTAGCAATTTTGTGGCTGCAATTCATTTTGATTTGTTCCTTGGTTTTACCTTCATTCATACCCCGCCCCCAACACTCCTCTCCAGGCCACTCTCTCCTTCTCCTTCTCCTTCTTGCCACCAATCTGCCATTTCAGAGACAATCTTGCGGCTGTTAACGACAAATGACATTCAGAAAGCTATGAATTTTATGGGCAGAACCAGAAGAACCCCTCTCGCAGCATGAATGAAGAGGATTCTACCAGTCGATTGAAAGGGGACGGGCGGGGGGGACTGGAGTGGAGTGTGGTTCCCAGTCGAGTGCAGTAGATTCTGTGGCAGGTTATGCGGGTGCCCCATACACCAGACCCCCTAGATCCCAGACCCCAGACCCCATCAACAACTAACCCGCGCAGAAACCACCGTCTCTCTGAAAGCAGGTTTCACCTGCCTCTAAAGCAGCCTTTAGCCGCTGTACCTCTGTTGCCTCTTGCCTCTGCCTCTGCCTCTGCCTCTTGCCACCTCCTGTGCGTCTCCTCTGCGTCTCCTCTGCGGCGACTGTGCTGTGGTGTAATTAATGCAGCAGCAGCTGCGCTTTGCCTTCACTCCCCCAGCCCTGCCCTGCCCCGCCCTGCCCCACCACTGTGGTACGAGCCTTATCTCCGTGTGGCAGATCGAACAAGAAAAGAAATCTTTTATAGTCTTTTGCGGTTTGTCTTTGAGTCACATTTTGGCATGCATTTGGCATCGATTTAGAAACGCTGCTGTCCCGCCCGATGCCCCGATGCCCCGATCCCCAATCCCCAATCCGATGCAAGATCCGAGTGGCACCGAGTGGCGGCTGGTGGCATGAGTGGTGCGTGAGTGTGGGAATCTCATGTGTCCTCCCTCTGGCTGTCTCCCTCTGCCGCGGCGGCTGCGGCGGCGGCTGTGGCAGCGGGTGCAATGAGGAGCCGATTCCAATCTCCACATTTCTTGGCTCTCTGTGGCGGGCGCTGCCAAACGGAGCGCAACACCCGCCGCAGACGACCGATTGGAATCGGATTGGTGGCTGCTGCCGCCTCCTACTACTACGCTTTGGTGCAAGTGTCTTTCTTCCTCTTCAAGTTTTCAAGCGAATTTTCATGAATTTTTAGTTTAATTTCTGAGATGATGGCGATAAGAGCGGGGCAACCGAAAAAAATTGCATTTCATTTGCCGCACTTGCAGCATCGCATCCGAAATGAATGCAAAAACGACAGCAAAATTGATGAATGCAGCAGCAGAGGCGAGGGGAAACACCTACCAGGGGCAGAAGAAGAAGAAATTAGAGGCAGTAGCATGAGGCATGCAAATACTTGACCAAGAATGCTATTCTCTGCCTCTATCTCGCTCCCTCTCTCTCGCTCTCTTCCCGTGTCATCGTGCCCCATCAGCATCAACATGATGCGAGTTCCGCTCCGTTCTGTTCCTGTCGTGCGGCTCATAAAACGCCAAAAGGAAATGGTTGTACCACAGGGTGGCGGAGATCGAGACAGGAGATACCCTGGAATGTTCGGGGAACGAGAAAGAAATGGAAAGCTTTGCCGCCCTTTGAGGCCTTCGGTAAATGTATATCCTTATTTCTTCAATCATATTTCTGACTCCATTATTCTCTTGATTTCTTGATGTATAAAATATGCCTTAAACATCTAACTCGTCTTCGGATCTGATACCTGTCCTATAATTTTTAGGAAGAGAGCTCTGACGAATGTAGAGCATCATCATTTCCCGCATTTATCGCGGGTAAATGTGTTGCGCGTCATACAGCAGCGTCCCTCGGTCAGCTCACACTTTAGCTCGGGATACGCTCGGCTTCCTAATAAATATATCAATTATCAGCTCTACCAAGAATATACCTTGGATTTGTCATCCATTCGCGGACTTCCTTTTGGAAACAAACCTTCTTTCTAAACCATCATACCCTGTCTTCCTTGAGGAGAGGAAACCCTGAAGAGTCCTGGGTCCAAAAAAAGAGCTTCCAATTTGTGCGGCTTGTCGTAAAGTGTTTCTGTTGTTTTTTCGCCTGCTGCTGCAGGAGTGCAGGCATTCATTTGGTTTTTATGAGCCGAGGACCAACGTCGTCCTTCTGTGTGCCCTGACTTGATTAGAAGCCACGACCAGGTGCCACAAGGCAGGCCAGGAACTGGCAGAGGCAGTGGCAGTGGCCACGAAGCCATGAAGCCATGAAGCCATGAAGAAGCCTGCTTAGTCATGTCTTGCTGTGGCATGTCCTTTGTTCCTCCTCCTGTGCCGCCGCCCATTCCTGGCTCCTGCTGACTCCTGTTTTCTGTTGATTTACGCGCTGGCTTATTGCTTTTCCTGGCCTGGCCCGAAAGCAGAGCCAGAAGCACCCACAGTGGTGGGACATAGGAAAGACAAATTGTTTGGGACATTTTCCAAATATTTTGGGCCACGTTAATTGTGCGATTAATCTGGGATTAGAGACTGCTGTCTTCGGTCTGTCTCTTCTGCAGATCGATGGTCTGCGGTATCTGGTGTCTTCTGTGCAGCAGATCGTGTAAATCAGCAATTGGCAACGCCTTTCCCCTCCCCATAAATAATGAGGCGGCTGCTCTCTTTCTGCTGTTTTCCTCTCTGTGGTTCTTTCTCTCTCTCTCTCTCTAAGGTGAATGATGGAGAGATTGCAATCGGGTGGAAGCCACTGATTGCAGCCGCCTGATCATCGCAGCAGAAGCAGCAGCAGCAGCAGCAGAGGTATAAGAGTTATATTGTGGCATATATCAATATCAAACTGTGCCACACAAAAAACATCAGCAGCCACCTGCATCTGCCACAAGCTTCTCTCCATCTGGAATCTCCAACAGCGGCGCGAAGCCTTTATTAAGTTGTAAAAATGAGTGAAAGGAGAACAAAAGCCAAGCCACAACGAAATCGGAGTACACTTTGAGATTGCTCCAAGCAAACGGCATTCCCACAATGTCAGAATGTGGCATGCCCCATCTGTGAGTAAGGGTATTCTGTGCCACAGCTGCTGGTAATTGATTACCACTGCAGCAGCAGCAGCAGCAGCAGCAGTGAGCGAAGGGTAGTCCTCGCCTTGGATCTTGGATCTCCATTAAATTGCCAAGTGAAGATCAGGGCCACTGACACTGACAGGCAGGCCCTCGCTCGCACCTGAGGTTACGCATTGATTGCGCATACGCAGCGTGCAACGTGCAGCGTGCAGCGTGCAGCGTTTTCCCACCAGCAAAATGTGGAAACAATTTTTAATAATTGACAATTAAACTAACAATAATTGACAATAAATATTTAAGGCTGTGGCTGTGGCTGTGACTCCTCGACTGCTGTTGCCTCAGCAATTAATGGCGCGTTTTAGCCATATAAAGCAAGGGTACTAGCCAGCATGTTTTAGCCAGAGTCTGAGCCTCCATTGACTCATAGTTCAAGCCTCGATTCCCGCCACAGTTTGGGCCCCGATTCCACCATTCAAGCATCCACTCCTGCCTCCATTTAAGCCTCCGTTTTAGCCTTAGTTAAGGCCTCAATCGAATCACAGCTCGAGCCTCATTTCTATGTCAAAACGTCAAATGGCGGCCCATTGATGCTGGCGACAGTGTGAGAACATTTCCACTGGCTTTGTTGGGGCCTTAAAATAAAATATAACTCAATTAGCGGGGAGTTTCGAAACCGATAAATCAATCAAACGCTAAAACACTGAGCAATAATCGAGAGCAGATCCCAGAGAGGGAGATCCCAGAGAGGGAGATCCCAGCCAGCAGCCACCCCGCTGCTTTGGCACCTGGGGGCTGCGGGGGGCTACTGCTGCTACTCCACTGATGATTTGCGTGTTGCATGGCCATTTCTCAGAGCCAACATCCGGTGCTTATAGATGGTGGCAAAAACTCTCTTCTGCTGCAACTTTTGGTACGCCAGAGATCCCACTCTTTATCCATCGCCTACTCCTACTCCTGCTCCAGCTCCAGCTGCAGCTCCCTCGTCATCTCCTACTCCTTCTTCTCCTACAGATCCCCTTTTTATGCTCCCACTCCTGCTGCTCTGCCCCGCTCTCCTTCTTAAGATCTCTTTCAAAACTTAATTGAAACATTTTTGCGTAAGCGGTCAGACAGGCCACCTCCTCCTGCTGCTCCTCCTTCTGCTGCTGCTGCTCCTCCGGTGACATGGCACCTCACCCACGCACCATTTTGTTGCAAGAGACTCCTGTCCCAGGCTGAGGCTCATTCCGCGCTGCAATGCTTTTGCCTTGTCACAAATTGAAAGCTACAAGCGGCAGAGTACACGATTTATGTGGGCCGAATGATCGGACGGGGAGGATACTATCAAAGGGAGGGTGGGGTGAAAGTATAGATGCACCGATGCACCGATGCACCATGGTGCATGCCGCTGCATGCTGCATTCATTGCTTTTTGGTTAATCCCCAGGCAGAGAGGCAACATGGCCATGAACGCCGCCAGTTTTATGGCATTTTAATGGTCACTTAATTTTGTTTATGTTTAATGGGCGCGCCTTCTGGCAGCTGCCTGCTCCGATCCCCGATCCCCTGCGCCCCAATCGAAGACTGGCGATTGGAGACTGGACTCCTATTGATTGCCGATTAACCGCAAACGATCCAATGGATACGCCGCCATTGTTTTGCCAAATTGCAGCATAATTTCCAGAATATTTTTGGCCAAAAGTTCGCGCTGTGAAATTTTAATCAGCCTTTCCGCGAAAGAGCTGTTCCTCTTTCCCACAGCCTCCCAATCTCAATGGCCACAATCTATGGCTTGAATTAACAAAATCATAAAGCAAATAGTACGACCATATAGTAGACGCTTGTGGCATGCCACAGAGACGGAGAGAGAGAGAGAGAGCGAGCGAGCGAGAACACCTCTAATGATGATGAGCGCATCGCTTTTTCAAGCAAATTGCAGCCACATTTCCTTTGTCGGCAATGGCACTGGCAGCACCTCTCCTTCCTTCCTGGGGTTCTGTTCTCCTGATTCTCCTGGTCTTTTGGCCATTGTCCATGGTGCTCGCTCTCTCTCCTGCACTGCCTCCTGCTCTCCTGGCCATAATGATTTATTGACCGCAATTCTAGAGACATTTTATTGCATTTTAATTAGTGTAATTTCAATGTTTGCCGCTGCCACAGCCACAGCCACTGCCACAGCCACAACTTTTGATAGAACTCCCAGAAAAGAGCAGCAAAAGAGCAGCTTCGCCCTCTCTCGACTGGGACTTCCTCGATCTCTAAGCCTGCCCCAAAATGCTCATTAAATTTGATTTAAACGCCTGTCACTCTTTCTGCCACACCCACATGCCATCTATGCCCCATGCCCCATGCCATAGTTCGCGTGTCGTCGCTCAAAAACCGTCGCCCACAAACAGTTCATAAATCCACAAGATTTAATAACTCATAAATGCATGTAAATGCAACAGCAACAGCAACAACAACAGCAACAATCACCGTAGTATAATGTGCCACATATTTTGAATGTCGCATAAAGAGCACCACAGACCCCAACACAGACACAGGCACAGACAGACACTCCACAGACGCAAAAATCATACTCATACGAGTATATGGGGGAGGACACCACACGAAAACGACAACGAAGATGGGGATACACTTGCGGAAGAAGCCCCTCGAAGCCAAAGGTTCTTCAGACGAGCATATTCCTGCCCACAGACAGAGGGACGCTGCTGCATGACACGTGTATAATTTTGGGAACATTGAAATGGGGCTACTCTTCAGTTTAAGATCATCTGTGGGAGGAATTTTCCATGGAAGGTGATGCCACGCAAACTATGAATGTTCCTCAGATCATTTTAAATGGAATACTCTGGTATGTAATACTTTTCAGACTTGTTAGAAACACTGATTTCCCTTTTCCACTTTGAGTTTTGGACAGATGCAAGACCCGAAACCGCTTAAAAATCTCAGAACTCATAAACTCATAAACTAAACTTCTGAAGACACAATACTTCTACCCAATGAGCCCACAAACGAGAGTGTATTCAGGCTAAAGCTGAAACATTTTTTAGCCTCAGGAAAGTATTATAATCAAAAATCACTTTCAAACTCCATAAAGAACTCCCTTTAGCCCATTTCCATGAGAGTATAAAGATATTAAGTGGAAAATTGGTAAAGAAAATAGTTCAAAATTGGAGTTTGGGCAGGACAGCAACCATACAATCATTCACCCAAAAGGATAAACCCAAAACCCAAAACTCAAACGGAGAAACGAGCAAGCAACAAAGTTCCAACATATCCGTGGGAGGAAGCTCCTTTAACGTCCTTCGGAGCTGGAAGGGAAGCATCCTCCAAGGCTCGAGGGCGAGTGAATGATTTGACCAAAACGAAGTCATCTTTCCTCGCTCCGCGCGCTCACTGGCAAAACGATGACAAATTGCATGAAATAATATAAATTTTGCAGTCAAGACAGTAAAAACTGTCTGGGGCCTTGGACCCAGGGACCCTGCATGCCCCCCCTCCCCCACCAAAAGAGCAGCTCAGTGACGGAGACCCAGAGATGGAGCTGGAGATGGAGCTGGAGATGGAGCTTTGGTGTTGGGCATGGGAGTCTGGCAGCCGAGTAAACTGTTGTTTTTCACGACGACGCGTGTCACATTGTCCACCCACAAGAGCAGACGACAGACCAGACTTGAATCTGTGGAGACTCTGTTGCGAGAGAGAGGAGCAGACCATTCGAAGGGGCAGCAGCAGCAGCAGCAGAAGGAGCATTGGAAAATTTGCATAATTTGCTTGTCTGGAGAGGCGGCGGCACACCCACACGTCTCCGCTGTCTCCGCTGTCGCCGCCTCCGGTTTGACTCCTCCAAACAGTACGCCCTTTTTTCGTCAATTGAGTTTTTGGTTTTCGTTTATGATTAACCCAAAAGCACCAAACACCCGCATGCCACATTGTTCGAAGGAGAGACGCATGTACATGCCGGGGGCAACCCTTTTTCTTCTCTTGTTGCACCAACAATTGACAACAAATTGATGCGGAATCGGTTATCATCTCTCATTAGGGGAACACACAGGCTCATTAAGGCATTAAGGCCCGGAAAGTGATCAATAATTGTTGAGATTTTCCCATTTAATTTGTTTGATTTCAGGCGACAGAGCAATAATATGCCCGCGCCACTGCATAAATCTCAATAAATTTATAGTTATCGGGCAATAAAGTGTCACCGGGTACGAGCACTACTTCATTCTTCATTCTACATCCTCCTCCTCCATGGCCGTTCCTTCGTTCCTTCGGGCATGAGCGGAGGCTCCTCCTGCCAGAATGAGCCGCCATCCTGAGACTCGTTTGGACTGCTTCATCCTCCTCCAAGTACAATATAGGCCTTCATTCACGTATGAGACTCCCTGCTCTGCTCGGCCGACTCTTCTCGTTGATAAATTGAATGCGTTTCGAGCATTTGAAAATCGCAGGCAATTAAGGAGCTCTGCAAACAGCAGTCGCGTTGCAACAGTAACAGCTGTCTGTGCAACACCTTCAGCTCTCCAGATCTCTCCTCATTCCTTCTCTTCGCTTCTCTGATCTGATCTGGGGATCGCGGGAAACTCTTCGCCCTGTGAGTCCATATCAAAGCATCTCTCACTCGGCGGCGTTCTCTCTCTGATTGCAGCGACATGCTCGAAATTACTTTTCTGTGTAAAGCAAACACACGCATACTCGTGCACAGATGCCACCACCGAAAGCCAAACGGTGCAACAATGCTGCCACTGATGCGCGAATTGTGGGAGATTTTTTCGGGGTGCAAAGGTGAATGCGGAATGCCCTAGGGCAAGAGTCGATGGATCCAACAAACTATAGACTACAGAATGGGTATGCAGGGGTATTCTGAAAGATACAACTTTAAACACGATTCAAGTGCAATATTGGGCATAACTTTCCACTAAATGTTGAGGAATATCTTGGGAAGAAGAGGGATATACTGGGGCTTGCTTTCCATTGTAACCTCTGGTTTATTCTCAGCTCTGTTATGCGTTCTATCCTCATTGCATCATCAGTTCTATCCTCTACAGAATGGGTATGCAGGGGTATTCCGAAAGATACAACTTTAAACGCGATTCAAGTGCAATATTGGGCATAACTTTCCACTAAATGTTGAGGAATATCTTGGGAAGAAGAGGGATATACTGGGGTTTGCTTTCCATTGTAACTCTTGGCTTAGTCCCAGCTCTGTTATGCGTTCTATCCTCTACTATCCTCCATCCTGTACTCCATTCTTTCCCCAAAAATATAGATCCATTCGCGGCTCCAAAGTTCCCATACTCCTGCCATACCCTAACTGAAGCGGTAAGCAAATATCAAAGCTATGCCCCATCTCCATGCTCCATTCCAAATGCCACTACAGATATCATTGTCTTACCACTTGCTACACATTTTCACACACTCTCTTTCTGCCCAGGAGAGGGAGAGGGAGATGCAGCAGCAGGGATCACATCGGCAGCTGCGATAAGCGGGAATTAAATAATTTTACACTCCTCTCTCGCTCGCTCGATGGCGATTATCGGCGTGCGATTGCGCGATGCCGATGCCGATGCCGATTGCAATACGGATACGATTTGGTATATGCTAACGAGCCGCGCGGCGGCTGCCTATAATTGGCCCAAAAACCAGAAGACACAGGCACCGAACCAGCGAACCACCGAACCACTGAGCAACAAGGAGAACAGCGTGCCACAGTGCCACAGAGGCACAGCAGAGGCACAGCAGAGGCAGAGCCACGCCACGCCACGCCACGCGCTTTGGATTTGCAGGTTCGAGTGCGCGGTTTTTGGTTTTGGGCTCTGGTTGTGCGACTGACTCCTCGGGAGTCAAGTAATTGACAAACAATTACCTTTAACGCAGCATTGTTTCCACGGCAGCGTCTTTGATCCGTTCGGCATTCGGGGATGCGGCATTCGGCGGCTTTCAAGTTCAAAAGGAGGCAAACACCTCAATTTTGGTAGCCAAACGGCTTTGCTGCTTTGCCTATGTCCGAGAGTGGGGCATGGGTCCATGGGGAATCGAGCCGAGCATCAGCACCCTCACATGCCACAGCCACCTCCGAGCCGCCTTGCCGCCTTGCCGCCTTGCCGCCTTTGTCCGCATCTTCACCCCCACACACACCATACCATGCAACACCTGCCGCTGCAGAGAGCTGCAGAGAGCGGCAGAGAGACGACCATAATAATAAATATTTCATGAAGCTGTCAGCAACAAATAATCTAAAAACTGTGCACCGCCGCACTGACCAAAAGCCAACAAAAGAAGCCGCCAAACGATGGACGCTGGACGCTGGACGCTGGATAGAACCCAAACCCAGAGCGAAACCCAACCCATCTTCAAGGCGGAAAACCCATCCAAACAGTGCCCCGAACGTGGGGCTATTTGTGGCAGCAACAATGAGCATTCGTTCGGCTTTAGTGGGTGTTGGTCTCGTCTCCACTCTCCCCTGCGATTGGAGGAGGAGACAGGAAGATCCAAAGTGGAGGAGCAGACGGAGAGGCAGCAGGAGGATCATCATCAAGTGGAGGATGGCTACCGAACGAATGGAATGCGGAATACACACACAGATACAGATACAGATACGATTGGAGGAGCTGTGGAGCATTGGAGCATTTATTAAACATAAATTCATGGCTATATTGACATTGTTTCTGCTCCTCTTTCGCTCCCCTCTCTCTAGGAAATCAATTCAAATGTTAGTAGTGCTCCTCCTTTCAGTGATGTCCACAGATATCACAATATTTCGATCACAAGAAAGCGGGAACAGTGATTTCTCTAAGTAAGAAATGAGAAGAGCTAAAGGTTTTCTAAAGCAAAAGTACTTCAAAGTAAGGGAATATTATAATATTTATGAAAAAATAAGTGGAACTGTGATTTCTAATCGAAAGAGATGGGAAAAATGGAGCCAGTCTTCAGTGAAAGATCATAATATTTAAGAATAGAGAACTAGAACTGTGAAATTAAAGAATTTGAATCGGCAAAGTACTCTGCTAGTACCAAAAGCTTGAATACTTGAAGATGTGGGCAAAAGGCACTTAAGACTTTAACTAAAAGCTGATCTAAGGTAAATAAATGTAGGATAAGTGCACTTACAGTGATTATATCTGATATCTATGAGTCTCAAGTAATCAAAGATCTTCAAGCACAACAATAGCAGCTCCAAATAATCAACAAAAACAAACGCGAAACAGTGAAACAACCTTCTTCTTCTCACACGAGACAGATGATGGATTCACTGACTGCAACGCTGCCGAGTATCTGCTGGGCCCCGTAGCCACAGGCCAAGAGCAGACATCAGAGTGCCCAGAGCGGAGAGCCATAGCCAGAGCCCGTTTTCAATGATCTGGAGCAGCCGTCGCTCCATGGTGCAGCATGCAGCATGCAGCATGCTCCATGCACCTGTCAATACATTTGACATAAACCGGTCGCCTCCTGAGCTTACGCACTGGGGAGAAGGAAGCTCCCACCCCTGAGGCAGGCGGCGGCGACGCATTGGGAGTTGGTCCGGGGAATTCTTTTGCTGGGCAAAGCAGAGCAGACCTGTTGCCCCATCATCATCCTCATCCACATCCTCATCGTTGTCGTCGTGGTCGTCATCATTTGATGCGTCAAACATGCGCTCAAACGCCTCGATAGCGACTGCGACTGAGAGGCTAAGGCTGTGGCATGGACTGCCGCTGTAACTGGAGCTGCGGCATCGATGCGACGCGTTGGCGACTGGCAGAAAATTTTTATTATTATTATGACCATTTTAGCTACCAAGCAATGCGTAAAGCAAATGGCCAAGTGGGCCGACGGAGACCCGTCGCCCATCGCCAGGAGCAGCGTCTGTGGAGCGTCTGCGCGCCGGCGCAGCAGTTGGCCAATAAATTGTGACGCTAATGTAAAGTGTGGCAAGCCATTAGTAGAACGAACGGGAGAAGCAGGCTGCAGCAGCAGGCAGGCAGGCAGGCAGGCAGACAGCAGCAGGATCGGGATCGGGGATCCATGGGTGAATGAACCCCCGGGACAGCAACCGAACCTGGTGGCAGCTTGCAGGTTGCAGGTTGCATGGATCTATGTGGGTAGAGGCTGCCACGCCCTGTACTGGCTGCCCACTAAGTTGTGGCTGGTGGCTGGTGGCTGATGGCTGGTGGCTGGCATTTTTATGGCATCCGCCGCCGCCTTGCAACAGATTTCACTTCCAGCGGAAAACGGAAGCGAACGACGCCCGACGCCCGACGACTCCCCAGCGGCGGCGGCGACAACTTCCTCAATGATGGAGGCGCTGCTGCACTCTCGTTTGCGGCCTGCCATTTAATTGATTAATTAGAGACCATGCCACTGGCCACGCCGGCCGCCCAGTGATCAAGCAAAAGTGGTTGAGCCGCGCCACTCGACTTCCGTCAATCTTTTGGAGGCACCAAAGCTTCAATCTGGCAGAAACTGCCGCAGCAGCAGGCAGAAGCTTCAATCTTCAATCTGCGGCACCTTCCACTTGCTGTGTGCGGCCCTGCCAGAGTGTCACAGAATTTGTCCCGAGTTTAAAGTTTATATAAAGCGCAGAAAGGTCTCGTCTCCGTGTCCGCCTGCTGCTGCGGCTGCTGTCCAACATTTTTCTTCTTTTTTTTTGTGTCCATGCCACGACCTCTCAACCTCAGGGGAAAATAGAAGCGAAGAGACGAGAAGAGAAGAGGACCCAGGGCAAACCACAAGGCACTTGATGCCAAGCGATGGCGGCGCTGGTGGCATGGATGCCGCATTGGACTTGGCTGCAACCCACAATGATAGTCGCCGCAGAAGGAGTTGCAAGCGAAGGAGGAGCAGAAGGAGTGCGAGAGTGCCAGAACGGAGGACAGAACGTGGTTAGCAAATTTATTATGTAAACGGAAATACGGCATATCCTTTGCCCAGGCGAATGTCGGCGCCGCAGCAATAGAAATAGTTTTCAGGCAGGCAAAAAACCAGGAGACACACACCAGAAGAAGGAGTCGACTAGGAGCAGTCTCGTAAATCGCATAAATTGTATAATTCTGGGCACTCCATTGTTGCAGCAGCAACCCTTTGTTGCTGTTGTTGCTGTTGCTGTTGTTGCATGGTTTTGTTGTTTTGTTTTGTTTTGTTTTGTGTCTGTTTCGTTGAGTTTTGTTGCCAAATTGCGTTTGTAGGTGACTCCTGGCGCTCTCCTTTCGGGTTCAAATGAAACAATATGTTGCCAAAGGCAGAAGCGGGTCCTCCGTATCCTCCATTTAGAAGTTTGGACACGCGCGCCCTGCAGCTGATGACAGGGGCGTGGTAGCGTGGCTGCGACTCTGGCCTGTGGCCTATGGCCTGTGGGCTGTGGCAAGTGGCTGCTGCTGTGGCAAGGATTAGTGAATTAACGATAGATTCCAACACCTGCGACAGCCAGCAGGAGTCAGCAACTTTTCGAATTGGTTTTCGCCACGCCGCATTGAAAGTTCGAATTGAATCCCCCATTTGCCGGCTCAATTAACAGTAACTTAGGGGAATCCCCGAGTTCATTTAAATTCATGAAGTTTCCCCGAGAATGTGGCAAGCAAAGCAGAAACGAGAATGACAGGACGAACGTTGACCACAACAGCCGCAAGGATAACCGGAGAGAGCCGGAGAAAGCAACAGAATGGGCGAGAGCAAAGCGTAACGAACAAAAGGGAAACAATTTTATGGAAGGAAGGCATGAAAAAACGACTGAAATTGCCCCAAAAGAACAAAAAAACACAAAACCAAAAAAAGGATTGGGCTAAGAATAAGTGGAATTTGATTTGGTCTATGGATTCGAGAAGCAGTTAAGGGAACTACTGGTTACACGAACAAGTGGGGGAATGTAGGATTAGAGATGGAACTTGTTATCGGGCATTAACGGGGATCTGTACAAGAATCCAATAAGCGAAAGGAAGCCACGATTCGAGGGATCTTTTTTGGACATTCTTTACACTTAAAGATCAACATATGTCCATATGTATGTATCTATTGATACAGATACTGTTGTGACTTTCATTTTTAGTTACATTTCGTTTCCCCATCCTTTCCTTGTCGCATCTCCATGGCCCCCTCCTTCTCTTCCGCTCTCCCTCTGGTTGAGGTCACCCGAACGCATCAAATAGGCAAAGTTTTTGCTAGCCAAAGCGACGCCTCTTTGCCAAATTTATGACATTGAATTTATGTGCAGCAAAGCGTGCCGCCCCAGCACCAGGCAGGGGCGTGGAGAGAGTAGAGGAGCCAAACAACCGATCGATTCGGCAAAAATTAACATCCAAAGATGTGCCACAAATAGTGACAGACAGACAGACCGACAGAGAGATAGAAAAAAGCGTTGCGTTAAACTGCTTAACACTTCTGCATGGTCACCCAAAAGAAATTGGAAATGGAAATGGATATGGAAACTGTGGCCATAACTCATTGCGGGGCCCCAGCCCTGACTCAGGGCAGGGGGGGACGGGGGGAATTGTCTAAGAAAAGGCAAAAAAGGAAATGGCAAATGCATTAAGAAATAAGCAATTTTCTTTTGCTTGCAACAGCAAAAACGTGGCACGAGATCAAGGAGCAGGCAGAAGCAGGGCAAAGGAGAAGCCAATGTGTCGCCTGTTGGATTGGGGGAGGAGCCGCCAGCACAAATGGTTAAGGCGATGCCAAGGACACGCCGCCGAGTGGCGGAGTCTCCCCAGAACACCCCTCTGCTCACCCTGCTAAGTAGTTGCATTAAAAGCTTACAACAAAACCTGCGACAGCAACAGGAACAGACAACACAGAACAAGAAACAAATTTTTGGTAACGCGCACCAGCTCCTTGGCCATAAAGTCGGCTCTTTCTGCACCCTGCCCCTTATTCATGGGGGCTGCCTGCGTTGCTGCGTTCCTTCTGCCTTGGCAACGAATCAAAAATGTGCGACTCCACTCCGCGTGTGCAGAAGGAGGGTCTGGGGTTCGGGGGCAGTAAATCATGTGGATTCGTACGGTGAATGAACAGCTTAAAGATACTTTAAAGTTCCATGTTCCAATTAATACGCGTTTCCCATTAAATTAAGCAAAATTTTAAAGATTAACGCTCTTTTGATGCATAATTGCTATGTAATCTACATTTTAGCAACCTCTACGCGTGGCGCCATCCTATGACATTTCCTTGAACTTCAATTCAAAAGAAGTAGTTCCCGTTCATTTCCTTCGACGGCGCCAGTCTGTAGTACCCACTTTAATTTGACCGTTTTTAAAGTCGTTTTGTATGTGCTTTTTCCCAATTGGAAATCTTAAAGACGCGCTTGGGCAAAGATTGAGCCGAAAGATTGAATAGATTTCATCAATCTATTAAATTTAATTTTTAAAGGTATATTTAAGAACAAAGGGTATAGCAACTTCCATACGCTGGTTTTTAATTTTCGCTCTTAAATCGTACTTACGTGCATCATACATATATCACAATGGATTGCATTTAAATCCTTGTAGCTTATTCACTCTCAAGCAATTTCTATTTGTCGCGCACAATTATGACCGAACTATGTACATTCTTCGCTTTCTTCAAATCGGTTAAGGTTCTGTTTTTCGCTCTCTCTGAATCGGCTTCTGAATCGGTAGCAACATTGAGACTCATTCCATACACACTTACGTTGGATGTTGACCATTCTAATACTTTATAATTATGTACTTTAATTACTGTACTTTGACATATGGTGATGATTGCAACCAACCATTGACCAGGTGAACCCACCTGGAAATGTACGTGATGTGCATATTCTGGAGCTGGAACAGATCCAAAATGTTATTCGGCGAAAATTGGCCCTGGATGGTATACCATGCGGGCTGAGCCACTTTAATAGCCGAAAGCTGGAGACATTCGGACACTTTCTAAGGGTGAATATGCCGCACTTACCGGGGAATATTATCACGACACATCCGGACATGCTGTCGCTGCCATTCCTGGCGTCATGCTATTCAGCCGGTACTTGTCATGTTGTTTAGTTTAACGGACCCCAGACTGGTATTAAAATTGGTATTGATAAGTTACCTTTAATATGTATTTGATATACACCAGATGTGTATCCATATAAACTTATTTTTTCATGTGGTTGGGTACCCTTTTCCACAGGCTTACAATAACGGCAACGGTTTTGGTAACTGAAACGGTTTGGAAACGAAAACGGACGGGATTTTTCTTTTCAACCAATGAAAATCGTCAAAAATGTTCGTCAAACCTATATATCCTAAACAAAAATCGTTACCGTTTCAAAAATGCATGTTGCTGCAGCGACTTGTATGAAAAAAACGGGAAAAAAGTTTGGAAACGTACACATTTCCCCTTCAGGTGTCGCTTTTGGTAATTACATACAAATGTAGTTAATGTGTAGCAAATGTGTAGTTGGTGTGTAGTGCAAATTGTTGTTGACCGTTTTTGTTTAAATCTTATTTTATAAGCAATTCAATAGAGATGAGAACTTTAAATGAACCAGTCTAGTAGAAAATTGATTCATTAATCGGATAAAATTATGTGGGCAGGGCTGAGAAATCTATCTAGCTAGTAATATTCCACGGAATATCAAAAACGAGTATTTATTGGTAATAACCGGTTGACGACAATGAGACCCATTCCACGCACAAATGTTTCTAATTCCATGCACAATGTTTCAGGGCATACCCTGGTGAAATGGATATTATAGAATTGAGAATATGTTTGTTATTACAGGCTCCAATTTATGCAAAAACAATTTAGTCTCTATTTCAACGATATTTTGCAGCTCATCGTCTTTCTACAGAGACCAAGAATAGGTATAAGGATATATATATATATACAAGATAATAATCATAAGCATGAATATGTCTAAAAAATATCAATTTGAGCAAATTTCTTTATTAATTACGTATTAAAAACAGTTTGAAAAAAATATCTTCATAATAAATTAACGAAATAGGGTATACAAAGGCCTATACACGCATCATGTCTTCAAATACCAGCAACACTGCGACTGTTTTTTTTGTTGAACTATTTTGCTTAAGCCTTGTTTTAATCAAAATACAATAAAAGCAAGGACTAAAAACTACCCAATCTTAAAGGCAATTTATTCATCAAAAGCGTAAAATTATGTGGGCAGAACTAAGAATTTTAGTTAGCCAGAATTATTCAACGGAATCTCTAAATTGAGCAATATGAACGACTATCCTATTTTGTTTTTTTGTCTTGACCTATTTCGCTAAAACCTTTTTTTGTTTGACCTCTTTCGCTAAAACCTTTTTTTTTGACAAGAACCAATAAAAGCAAGTATTAAGAATATGCCAGTTAAGTAAAAAATTGATTCATTACTCGTATAAAATTATGTGGGCATGGCTAAATGTTCTATCTAGCTAGTAATATTCGACGGAAGATCAAAATTGGAATATGTAAAATAGAACTTGAATGAGGCGGTATGTTTCGGTATATTTCTGAGGGTCGGACGGTATATTTTCTTGATAAATCCGCGGTCACACTGAAACACACTCCACCTCCACGTACATGGTATATTTTGTCATGTTCATCAATCATTTTCAAAGGTATATAGAAATCCAATAAATGCAATTATTTAAATTAAGCCAATCAAGTAGGAAATTGATTCATCACTCGTATAAAATTATGTGGGCATGGCTAAATGTTCTATCTAGCTAGTAATATTCGACGGAAGATCAAAATTGGAATATGTAAAATAGAACTTGAATTCGTCAGTATATTTACGGTATATTTTGAAAATGAGGCGGTATATTTTGGTATATTTCTGAGTGTCGGACGGCATAAATCCGCGGTCACTCTGCAGGCGCGCGGTAGAGCTGTCAAACCATCGATAGTGGCGCCACTCGATAGTTTTGAATGGAATGATTTAAAAAATCTAATACTATCGATAGTATCGGGCTCATATCTTAATATTGAAAAAGTCTTTTAACGGCTATTCTTCAAGCGAAATTAAATAAAAATTGTTCAAAATTAAACGTTTTATTCATATTATTCCTTTTCAAAACTCAAAAACTAAGAAATGTTTCATAAATCAGTCTGAAAATATAAAATCATGACGTTGTTTATTTGCCAAGATAAGTTCATATATGTAAGTTCAAATTAAAACTTAAGCAACAAATGTTTCAAACATTAATCTTAGTCTATAGGAATAATTCGTGGTTTTTGCTTATTAGCTAGATGAGTTCATATTTGGTCATATTTCAAATTTTAAAACGTAAGCAACAAATGTTTCAAACATTAATCTTAGTCTATAGGAATAATTCGCTTATTATAATTATAATGTGCTTATTTGCTAAAATCAGGTTCATTGGTAATCCACCAGTTTTGTTTTCGATCCGAAAAGTTTCGTACACCTCAGATGTTTTTAGATTTATAAATTTTTTAATTGGGCTCCCTTCCTTGAGCTTTACCGAATTGCTAAAAGAGGGGTGAGCGCGCCTCAAATGATCCAGCAGAATCGAGGTATTGCCACTGGTTTTGTAAGTTTTCTGACAAAATCGGCACCTTGCATGTTTTCTATCCATACCTCTCTAAACAGTCCCACACTACACTTGAGCCAAGTTTCCGCTTGATTGGTACGGCAGCACTCTCATGTTCTTCTTCGATGTCTTCATTTTCCTTGTTGGTGTCTTTGAAAGTATGTTTAAATGGAAAAAAATATTTAAGAACATGCGACATCATTTTAAGCAATCCAACCCTTTCGTACCTTTTGAACTTTTTAGGAACTTGTCCATTGTTAACGATGCCAGCTACCATATATATGTACACAAATTTGGCAAACTTGATTATAGCTTAAAATTTGACAAAATCAAAGTAGAGATGGGCAAACGACAGCTACAAGCTCGATAGTATCATGAATGGCACCAAACCATCGATACTATCGATAGTGCCATCGATGGTTTGACACCTCTAGCGCGCGGCGTGCTGCGGCCAAATTAAGTGAAAATTCGTGATTAACTTCTAACTGTACAGTGCATCGTGTATCGTTCCGTACCGAATATCCCCATCCATCCGCAGCAGCGGCCGCAGAAAGTGGAGGAGCAATGGAAAGTTGCCGATAAGGCAACACTTGTGCGTCGGCAACGACACCAAAAAAAGCAAAGCCAAAACCAAAAGAAGAAGCAAAAATTGCAGCGAAAAGCTGTGTGAAAAGCGAGAAGATCGTTACCGACTACTGACTCGTCCTCTTTCTCGTCACTTCACCCTTCCGCGGCGAAGAAGCGGAGAACCAGGACAAAGAGACGACGAAAGCGACTAACTGCAACACACACACGCATACCACACCGCACACACCGTCACCAGCCCTCGTGTAATACCAATCCAAATTCACATACACCACACACACACACACACACACACACAAAACCAACCAACAAAAACAACATGCAATCTTTGCACAGTAGTTAAATAATTCTGCCCTGTCTGCGCTTTATTTCCTTCTTCATTTTGTTCTTTTTTCTCTCGTTTAATTTCAACAAGTTTCTGTTCTCCCACTTTTCCCCTTCTCTTCGCTTTCCACCGTTCTTTTTTTGCGTTATTACTTCACACACAAACAGACACCACGAAACACATACACGCGACACCCACCACTACAGCGACAGATTTTGTGTGACGTCCGAGCGCAGAATTGTCGTCGTTTATATTTTGTTTGTGCATTTTTGCCCGTTTTCCCTCCGTTGTGTGCGCGAAGCGAGAGAAGCACCTGCCTGCAGGAGCGGCACGAGATCAGCAACCAGCCGCAGTAGCAGCAGCGGCGACCGGCTCCCCAATACAACAACAAGCACACACACACACTTGTTGCAGCACAAAACAGACGGAGACAGATAGAGGGAGAGAGAGAGAGAGAGAGTGAGATAACGGAGGCGGAGAATTAAAAGTGCCTAAGAAGTCATCATCTGCTGCTATCAGCGTACGTTCGTTTGCCCCCAGCGTACTTACACAACTTTGAAAAGTAAGCATCCCCCGAGAATCCAATCCCTCCCAGATGTTGGCGCACTACCAGAAAGTGGTAGCGCAAGAGTGCGCGACTAGTAAATACCCTACTATTATCCGATTAATGATGCGCTATTCGTGATCCGTTATTCTGTTACTGTTTCCCACTGAACCACTCGCTCAATGCCCTCGCACCATTGTGCTCTTCCAGCAAATACCCTACTGGTATCGACACTGGATGGGGACACGTTATTGTGACTATTTCATAATATTGGTAAATTGTGTCGTAGTGTAAGAGCGCTTTTCTGTTAACACTCCACCCCACACATCCAACTATTATCCATTGGAAATGTGTGTACCTTTCCATGACAGGCCGATTTGGCGAAAAGTGACCGATACCCGCACTGGTTCTGGGACCGGGACGGGACTGATAAGCTCTACAACGCCTGTGTTTGGGTCTGGAGCTGCAATTTGCCGATTGGCCTAGCCAGGGACAATCTCCCCATCTGATAAGATCCGAATCACGATTCTCATGTGCGCGTACATTCAAATTAAAGGCAACGGCCATAAAATGATATATCAAGAGCTTGTGGTGCGAAAGTTTATCAGCCATAATTATTTTTAAGCGCACATACTGACATTGGGAATAGGCAGAAATATGGGGATTTAGGGTTGGACAGTAAATTAATTCCCAATCTTATGTGCCCCGGACTCATGAACTTTTGCTGCTGCTGCTTTCAGATGGTCAAGGAGAAACCAAACTCAACGCGGATCTACGACAAGGATGGCTTCAGGCGACGGGCTGCCTGCATTTGTGTGCGGGCCGAAAACGAGGCAGAGGTGAGTTTGAAGCTTTGAATATCTATCATAGTAAAATCAAAATATCTTTGACTGTCTCCTTAGGTGCTTCTGGTCACCTCCTCGCGGCGTCCTGAGCTTTGGATCGTCCCAGGTGGTGGCGTGGAGCCTGAGGAAGAGCCCTCTGTGACCGCTGTACGCGAGGTGCTCGAGGAGGCCGGTGTTGTTGGCAGTCTGGGTCGTTGTCTGGGTGTATTCGAGGTTTGAATTTGCGATAATAATTCAACCGATATTCGAATAGAATTCATATAATGTTTTCCACCTCACAGAATAACGATCATATGCATCGGACTGAAGTGTTTGTCATGAATGTGACCAAGGAGCTGGAAGAATGGGAGGACTCGCGCAGCATTGGGCGCAAGCGGCAGTGGTTCACCATCGACGATGCCTTGTCCCGTCTGGCGTTGCACAAGCCAACGCAGCAGCACTATCTGATGCAGCTGCAGCACTCGAAAACGCGGGACAACACGAATCGTGTGGTGAATGCTACGCATCCGCCCAAGTTGACCAATGTGTCCACATCTCCAGCTGCATCGCCAACAACGGCATGAACACCCATAAACACAATCTTCTACACCTATCCTCCAAAACACACACAACATCCTATCGCGAAAAATCTATTCTAACTATTTTTCAATCCCGCGCACATTTTGACATTTTTGGAAGTTTACAAATAGACAGGCAGTTTATATATTATGTTGATTAAGCAATATGTTATCCACAACCTCACGCAGCCTCACACCCTCCCATACAGCCTCCGATCCGCCTATCCTTGAACCTATGTTTAAATCCAAAAGTTCATTTATGTCTTTAGTAATTTGTAATGGAACTAAATTTACTTGATTGTACTCTCCAAATCGAGAGAGAGAGAGAGGGTAGAGTGAGTTTGAGGATGAGTAAAGCATCTAAATAATTATATGTAATTCAAGATCTATAACTAACAAAACAAGAAAATATAATAATTTTTGAGCGAATAGCACTTTTTGCAAAAACTAAAACTAAAACTAGAGAAAACTAAAACAACAAAGCAAAACAAAACAAAATATCTATTAGATTTTTCTACTCTTTTCTATAATTTACTCAAAAATTATGGCATCTTAATTGATTTAAATACCAATTGGAAATGCTAACAAAACTTGATTAACTGATGATTAAACAATTATGCTAAGCGGCCTAAAGAAAAACCAACAATAAAACATATTTAAGCGACCACTAACGAAATGTATTTCGTTCTGAATCTGATCTGCCACAAAGGCCACCACACACAAGATGTTTTCTGTCACCAGAATGAATCATTAGAGAACCTTATTATAATTAACAACCAGTTGCCTATGCAAGAATATATATATATACATAAATGAAGATAAACGTTAACTTATTGTAAAAAAACAAAAAACAAAGCGTGAGAAATTAGTTGAGAAGAGAGCCAGCAGCAGCAGCAGTAAAGCAAAGCAACAACAAACATATTAAGAACTAATTCAAACTACTAAGATACTGTGCACGTTGTACTTTTCAAAAGCATATAAAAACCATACTCAAATATGGATAACAACAATAATAATAATAATTATGAATTATGATTATATAATAACACCAACACACACACACACAGCGAGTGGCAGTGGAGTGGAGTTGATATGCGGCATGATTTCAATGTGATTTAAGAGATACAAGAGACACACAAACACAACACATAACAAAACGCGTTAAATGAACAATTTTATGTAACATTTTTTCGATAATGATTTTTTTTTTTGGCACTTTAAAAGCGCGCAACCAAACGGAAGGGAAATTTGAAAAATTGGTAATTGAGTCTTTGATTTCAATCCAATTCTTGAATATATTCATAAATTAGTTGCAAACTAATCTGAGCAGGAAATCTTTCAATCGGAATGCTAAATTATATCACAGAATTGTTGCAATTATTCAATGATTTACAACAAATAAAGAAAAAAAAAAAACAAGCTCCACTAATGTTAATCTAATGTTTATTTCATATACAAAAAAAAATTGTGCTAAATTAAAGCTAACGGATTAGAAGATACATCATCATCATCTAATTCCTGAGCTGAATCCTGGTGAAAGGATGAGCCTCAATGTACGCCAGAGCCTTCAGAATGTAGTCGGGAGTCGGTGGCGGCGTTGGCAAATGTGCACCTCTTGGCTGATATCCATTCTCGTCGGCAGTGTACTCCAACTGAATTTTTTGTCCATCGGGAGCCGTATACGCCACCGATCCTGCCGCATAGGCACTGCCCACACCACTCTCCTTGGCCTGAATGCCGTTCGAGGTGCCGTACTCCCAATTGTAGCTGCCATCGTTCTTGATCTCATTCTCGTACTTGGTGATGGTGGCCTGTGACTCATCTGCGGCCCAAGTGACGGCCACCAGGAAGAGGGCAATGATTAGCGCCTACAAATCCGGTGGAAATTCGAGGGTTAGCTCTATTATCGCATTCGGGGATCACTTATCACTAAACTGTACTCACGATCTTGAACATGGCTGAAGTTTGATATGAAATCTGAAATCTTTGTAGGGGAATCCAAGCGGAACGTTGCTTTAGTTGATACTGATGTCGAAAGCAAAGCCGAGACCGTTTTATACCAAAGCTGGGGACGATCACTGACCTACACCTACACCTACACCAACAACAACAATAAGTCATAGATGTTCCACAGTTCACATTTGATCTTGGAGGCTTTAGTGCTCCGTATTATTAATAAATTCGCGCATTTCGAATATGAATTTGACCGAGTTTTACGAGCGTTACGTTCATTCCCCTGCTGTTCGCCTAATGGCCGTGTTGTTTGTTTTGTTTTCGAACAGAGATCAGCGGGCCGGGCCAAAGCCAGCAGCAGCAGGTGATCGTGATCTATACCGCACCGTATTCTACTTAACAAATCACAGTTGGAGATGGAGATGAAGATTTACCGATGGAGATTCCACACACAATGAATATGCTTCCATTCTTATCTAATCTTGACTTAAATTCATAATAAATTTATGAATTGTTATCCGAAGATCAAAGATTCAAAGGTATTCCCTCAAACGAAGTTTGGATACCCTTACACATCTCTATGCCCACCGATTCAAGACGATTTCCTGACTTCTTTTCATATTTGATAGGCCCTCTCCATTGCTAGGGTATCCATAGCGTTAAAATATCATTCGCTAGGCGCCAAGAGAAGTTCGTTTGGGCTGTCATTCGATTAGCAGCTTTTGTTGTTAATGAAATGCAAATGCGAATCCGCATCCGAATCCGAACGTTTGCTTTGGAGAGCCCCAGTGCTGCGACTTAGACGTGAAACACATTCGAGTGTCATCGTAAATTCGAACCAACTGCTGCCGAAATTCAGATCATCGCATTAATTAGTAGACAGTATATTCCATTGCATTTGATAACTAGAATTAATATTCTTAGATATGTCCATATCAAAACGGAGAATAGCAAGAGATTTGTGACGGATGACTTTATGCTAGAGGAAAAGCTTGGTTGGCTATATAGGAAAACATCATTCATTTGCGTCGACTAGTATGTAAATACATTTGATATGCTCATACATGTAGTAATTGGTGGAGTAATTGGTCAAAAACAAGTCCGATACCAAAAAGATGTGGATGCATTGACCTTCTCATTTTAAGAGTATACAAACTTTGTTAATTCAAAGGCTAGCATGGGTAGTTATTGATTTAATTTAAGAACTATTTTAAACACAATTAAACATGAATCTAGGTGATCTAAATTCCTCTTTCCTCCTCTTTTTCCTGTTTTATCACCTTTTTACTTGAAGTTTATGTGAAATTTGTATTCATCCATAGCTCAAAGTACTTGTGCTTACGGTTGATCGTCCACCATATGGGAAACAATAGACCGGGCGTCAGTTTATACTAACAGCGAAATAAAAGTAGAATTTGTTGTACCCAGAACTTGAGTCTTTTATAGCTGGTCGGTACTGCTGCATGTTTATTTATAAGACCTTAAATTACATAGCCATCTATTTTCGTTCTATCAACAATAGGGAAATTGTTCGTAATGAAATCGAAACAATGCACGCAGCTCGGGTTCGGCCTCGGGTTCGGGTTCGGAGCATTGTGACGCTCAGCGCCACAAATTGATATTCAAATTCAAGCAATAGGGCGCGCTCGCCTTTTTCAGTGAGACCTTACCACAGCCGCTGACGGGCACACTACCAACTCGTGCACAGTGTGACCCTAGCGCACACACCAACGGGCACACTCCTGGCTAATCCAACAGAACACGTTAATAAACTCTGCACACTGAGCACATCTCGGGGGAACGGTGGAATTTTTTGACAGATGTAAAACGCAGACTTACTTGCTCCGTCTGGACTTCAAGCATTTCGCAAGCAATCTCCAGAAGATTGTACAGTTTAATCCGCAGTATTATCATGCCATACATATGTCCATATGTATGTATATTTGCTAAACTTACTACCACCAATTTCTGTTCTCTCCATTTTGTATTTTTTCTGTTGTATTTTTGCCTTTTTTTGGTCTTCATCGATTTGAAATTCAAATTACGATTGGAAATATGTCTAGGCGCGAACTTTTTTTTGATTGCTATTCATTGTTTTTAGGGTTGCATTTGTAAACTATTAGCTAAATATCGCAATGGATCTGAAAATTGCAACAATCGATAATCTAAATTGCAGCTCTCCCAGCTGCACTGAAAAGCCAAATAGACGTATATATTATCTCTCACTCTAACTGCATGCTTTTCCAATAAGTCTGTCCCTTTTTTGCACCTAGTCAGTTACTTAAGTCTATATAAGTCTTATAAGCAGTGTCTCTTCTTCCTCCTCTTCATTTTAAGTAAGCCAAAACGCGCGTATTGTTATTCTTTTCATTAATAAATATTAAAATCGGTCAATACCGATCATCACAGAATGCTATTTTTAGCTTGAAAGATTTGAATCGCGGTTTTTGTTGCCATTTCCAATTGCGTGTCACGAAAAATGAGCTTAAGCATTAATCATACAGTATATAGATGGGCCAGTTCATACACCGAACATGTCGCAAACGAACTTTCTGGATTAGCTCCTAGGGTCTTCGGCTCTGGCGTTTGGTTACCGCCGCAGCGTATTCGAGACAGACCGAATCCTATCCCAGCCAGACAGCATCGTATCCAAGATGGACAGAATCTCACCCTTTGGAAGATCCGAACCTAACGAGCCATCGTCATCCCTTGGCCTGGCCATCGACAACCCGGACTTTGACTATGGCAACCAAGGGAGGAGCTACGCGGGCTACTAGACTCTAGATAGATCTCGTTGGTGTTAGGTTTAAGGATATACGAGTCCATTCATTTAGATAGTTGATACAAATTTGTTCCACAATCCCAGGAAGCCATCGCACGCTCAGATCGGCCCACAAATAGTAGAGAAAACTAAATATGTATGGATGGGGGTTGTTTAGTCCTTATCGAAGTATCAAGTATATTTTTCCAATTACACAAACCTACGGAACCGCCAGATCGGCCGTTTTCTATGGCTATATCTCGGCTATTTATGGGACGATCGGCGTGCGGCATGTCTTTTCGTGATCGAGAGAGTCCTGCCAATCGACTGCCGTGGGAAAAAGGGACATCCATTTTTTCACGATTTTCGCAAAATATCATGATGGTTACATCATTAAATTTGCCAAAAATCGGCCTCATTTTCGGAGTCGAGATTTTGATGCCGAACGACAGTCTGGATCCCCACGATCCTGGGAGAGCAGGTCCTTCACCGATCTGGCTCTATTTGCCTGAGATATAGCCTACCGAAGATTTGGATTTGCATGTCATTAAAATACTGGTTTTTCCTGTGTGCTATATCTCAGCTATAAGGCCCCCGATCGGGGCGCGGCATGTCTTTTCGTGATCGGGCGAGTGCTGCCAGTCGACTGCCATCGGAAAAAGGGACATCCATTTTTTCACGATTTTCGCAAAATATCATGATGTAACCATCATTAAATTTGCCAAAAATCGGCCTCATTTTCGTAGTCGAGATTTTGATGCCTTTCGACAGTCTGGATCCCCACGATCCTGGGAGAGCAGGTCCTTCACCGATCTGGCTCTATTTGCCTGAGATATAGCCTACCGAAGATTTGGATTTGCATGTCATTAAAATACTGGTTTTTCCTGTGTGCTATATCTCGACTATTTATGGACCGATCAGGGCGCGGCATGTCTTTTCGTGATCGGGAGGGTCCTGCCAATCGACTGCAATCGGAAAAGGGACATCCATTTTTCACGATTTTCGCAAAAAATCATGATGGTTACATCATTAAATTTGCCAAAAATCGGCCTCATTTTCGTAGTCGAGATTTTGATGCCGAACGACAGTCTGGATCCCCACGATCCTGGGAGAGCAGGTCCTTCACCGATCTGGCTCTATTTGCCTGAGATATAGCCTACCGAAGATTTGGATTTGCATGTCATTAAAATACTGGTTTTTCCTGTGTGCTATATCTCGACTATTTATGGACCGATCAGGGCGCGGCATGTCTTTTCGTGATCGGGAGGGTCCTGCCAATCGACTGCAATCGGAAAAAGGGACATCCATTTTTTCACGATTTTCGCAAAAAATCATGATGGTTACATCATTAAATTTGCCAAAAATCGGCCTCATTTTCGGAGTCGAGATTTTGATGCCGAACGACAGTCTGATCCCCACGATCCTGGGAGAGCAGGTCCTTCACCGATCTGGCTCTATTTGCCTGAGATATAGCCTACCGAAGATTTGGATTTGCATGTCATTAAAATACTGGTTTTTCCTGTGTGCTATATCTCAGCTATAAGGCCCCCGATCGGGGCGCGGCATGTCTTTTCGTGATCGGGCGAGTGCTGCCAGTCGACTGCCATCGGAAAAAGGGACATCCATTTTTTCACGATTTTCGCAAAAAATCATGATGGTTACATCATTAAATTTGCCAAAAATCGGCCTCATTTTCGTAGTCGAGATTTTGATGCCGAACGACAGTCTGGATCCCCACAATCCTGGGAGAGCAGGTCCTTCACCGATCTGGCTCTATTTGCCTGAGATATAGCCTACCGAAGATTTGGATTTGCATGTCATTAAAATACTGGTTTTTCCTGTGTGCTATATCTCGACTATTTATGGACCGATCAGGGCGCGGCATGTCTTTTCGTGATCGGGAGGGTCCTGCCAATCGACTGCAATCGGAAAAAGGACATCCATTTTTTCACGATTTTCGCAAAAATCATGATGGTTACATCATTAAATTTGCCAAAAATCGGCCTCATTTTCGGAGTCGAGATTTTGATGCCGAACGACAGTCTGGATCCCCACGATCCTGGGAGAGCAGGTCCTTCACCGATCTGGCTCTATTTGCCTGAGATATAGGACTTGCATTTGGACTTGCATATCATTAAAATACTGGTTTTTCCTGTACGCTCTATCTCGACTATTTATAGGCCGATCGGGGCGCGGCATGTCTTTTCGTGATCGGGAGAGTTCTGCGAGACGACTGCAATCGGAAAAAGGGACATCCATTTTTTCACGATTTTCGCAAAAAATCATGATGGTTACATCATTAAATTTGGCTCGGCCCTCATTTTCCGAGATTTTGATGCCGAACGACAGTCTGATCCCCACCCTGGGAGAGCAGGTCCTTCACCGATCTGGCTGCATATAGTCCGAAGATTTGCATGTCAAAAATACTGGTTTTTCCTGTGTGCTATATCTCAGCTATAAGGCCTCCGATCGGGGCGCGGCATGTCTTTTCGTGATCGGGCGAGTCCTGCGAGTCGACAACCATCGGAAAAAAGGACATCCATTTTTTCACGATTTTCGGAAAAAATCATGATGTAACCATCATTAAATTTGCCAAAAATCGGCCTAATTTTCGGAGTCGAGATTTTGATGCCGAACGACAGTCTGGAACGATCCTGGGAGAGTAGGTCCTTCACCGATCTGGCTCTATTTGCCTGAGATATAGCCTACCGAAGATTTGGATTTGCATGTCATTAAAATACTGGTTTTTCCTGTGTGCTATATCTCAGCTATAAGGCCTCCGATCGGGGCGCGGCATGTCTTTTCGTGATCGGGCGAGTCCTGCGAGTCGACAACCATCGGAAAAAAGGACATCCATTTTTTCACGATTTTCGCAAAAAATCATGATGGTTACATCATTAAATTTGCCAAAAATCGGCCTCATTTTCGAAGTCGAGATTTTGATGCCGTTCGACAGTCTGGATCCTCACGATCCTGGGAGAGTTGGTCTTTCACCGATCTGGCCCTATTTGTCTGAGATATAGTCTTCCGAAGATTTGCATATCATAAAATACTGTTACTTTATTTAACCCTTCCTTTCATTTTAGCAGATCGCACCCTTCGGTGGCTAGGAATACCTCTTGCGTGCCCGTGGTCACCGATTTGCCCACCATTGTTTACCAGGGGCATCACCCTTTTGATCTTCCGGTTCATATAAGCGAGTGGGCGCCGTTGACGGCTGTCCACTCCAGACACCTGACCGGCTGACATTGTAAACTCCCGCCGGCTCCTGCGCACGGGTCATGATTCCTGTCGCGCGAGGCTGTGTCCTTTCTCCTGGGTGACCTTTCGGTCCGGCCACTGCCATGGCCCTCTTCTTTGCGTCTCACGCTCTTCTCTCCGCCCTTCCAGTCCGTTCGCCGTAGGTACCTCATTAGCGGGTGATTCCGCCGTAGCTCCTCGTCCTCTCGGGAGGTCCTACGGATGTGCTCCTGGCTGATCCATAGCCATGATGCCGCTGCTGTGTCGCTGAGTCGACAATGTGGCGTCCCGTCCGCTGCAGCAGGGACCAGTGATCGACGGCGGAATTGTTGGTTCACGCCCACGGGAAATAATGTCAGCAACCCCCCCAATCATTCATCCGCCGTCGAATCAAACGCTGGGCTGCAGCTTCGACGCGAATAAGTGAATCAGTATGTAATAGTGCTATCCAAGCATTACCGAGCCGTATTCAAGACAGACCGAGTCCTATTCCAGCCAGACAGAATCGTATCCCAGCAGGACAGAAGCGCACCCCTTGCAAGATCCGAACCCAACAAGCCATCGTCATCCTTCAACCTGGCCATCGAAAACTATGACTTTGACTATGGCATCCAAGGGATGGGCTACGCGGGCTACTAGACTCTAGATAGATATCGTTGTTGTTAGGTTTAAGGATATACGCGTCCATATATTTAGATAATAGATACAAATGTTTTGCACTTGTTTATTTATTTATGCTAAGCTAAGTTTTGATGAATAAAACTATTGAAAAATCATCCTTGCTGTATCCTGTTTTTGGGAAAATATAGCGGGGAATATAGGGAAAAAAATAGCAGAGAAAATTAAATATTTTTGATTGGGGAAAAAGTCCTTGATCCTTGAGAAGAACTCTATTAAATCAGGGACATTTTGTGTGTCCCAGGAAGCCATCGCACGCTCAAATCGGCCCACAAATAGCCGAGAAAACTAAAGTTGTATAGTTGGGGTTGTTGGAGTCCTTATCGAAGGACCAAGCAAATTTTTCTGATCACGGCGGGCCATGGCACGTCCAGATTGGGCCACAAATAAGGGAGAAAACAAGATATATGCATCTAGGGAAAATATCCTTGATCCTTGGTCCTTGATAAGTAATCCATCAAATCAGGGACTTTTCTTCGAACACAGGAAGCCGTCGCACGTCCCGATCGGGCCACAAATAACGGAGAAAACAACAACAGTTGTTGTTGTCAATTGTTGTACAATAAATTGTTGTTGTTGTACAACAACAACCCTCAACTAGCGACCGCTCAAATGGCCAAAAACGAGAATTTCAAAACTGGGATACCAGGCGAACAGAAATCAGCAGAAGGTCGCTGGGTTTTTTCAAAAAAAATTGTGTTGCATACTTTTGGGGTTTGAAAAAACGGAGGGGCAAAAATAATTTAAAAAAGTTTTAAAAAAATCCATCGACCTTCTGCTGATTTCTGTTCGCCTGGTATCCCAGATCTGAAATTCTCGATTTTGGCCATTTGATCGGTCACAGGTTGAGAGTTGTTGTTGTACAACAACAAAAATTTGTTGTACAACAATTGACAACAACAACTTTTGTTGTTTTCTCCGTTATTTGTGGACCGATCTAGGCGTTCGACGGCTTCCTGTGATCGGAAAAATGTCCCTGATTTGCTGGAGTCCTTATCAAGGACCAAGGATCAAGGATATTTTCTCCAGACATGTATATCTTGTTTTCTCCCTTATTTGTGGCCCGATCGTGGCGTGCCATGACCCCCCGAGATCAGAAAAATTTCCTTGATCCTTCGGTAAGGACTCCAACAGCCCCAATCAAAATATTTAGTTTTCTCAGCAATTTGTGAACCGATCGAGGCGTAACCCGCCTTTTTGTAATCGGAATAGTTTCCCCGATACAGGATACAGCAAGGATGATTTTTCAATAGTTTTATTCATCATAACTTAACCTAGTATAAATATATAAACAAGTGGAAAACATTTATATCCTTAAAACTAACAACAAGGAGATCTATCTAGAGTCTATTAGTCCGCGTAGTTCCTGCCTTGGTTTCCATAGCCAAAGTCCTTGAGATAGTTGTCGGTGGCCAGGTCGAAAGATGACGATGGCTTTTAAGGTTCGGATCTTGCAAGGGTTGAGCTTTTGTCCTGCTGGGATACGATTCTGTCTGGCTGGAACAGGCCTCGGTCTGCCTCGAATGCGCCTCGGTAATGCTTAGAAAGGACTCCGTCTGGCTGGGGAAATCGGATACGACTCGGTTTGTGGCAAAGCGTAGGGTACATAGGTCCTCTGTGAAGAAAGATATATTTTAAAATATGTCCACAATTATATAAAGATTCACTTACGCGTCTCGAAGCAAAGGCCCAACGATTGAATCGGCGGCGTACGAATGGGCGTCATGGCTGCCTCATGATGACGGGGCGTTAGCCACATGCTTGAGCCGCAGATCCTGGGATCTAATACAGAAAGTTCCTTTGCGACATGTTCGGTGCATGACCTGGCACATCTATGTACATATATACTGTATGTTAAGTGGCAGGACCAATAGCATTCTATGAATTAGGTAAAGTTCTATTGTCAGTGAAAGTATGTTACTCATTTTTAATTTAAATATACAGGTATGGCTTGCGAAGACTTGGAAAATGCTGCTTTGACTACGAAGCGCCTAAAAATTATCTATGAAAGATTGGTACGACCATGTCTTACGAATTCGAATCTGAAGCTAATCCCGCAGAGCTAGATGAGTTAATGGGAATACCGTAAAAAACTTCGCCTCGATCGGACACTGTATAGCCGAGATATAACGTAAAGAAAATACCAGTATTGTAATTTTTTCAGCCAACAAATAAAGCCAGATCGGTGAGGACTGTATCCAGACTGTCAAAGGCATCAAATAATGAGGCCGATTTTTGAAATTTAATGATGGTTCATCATGATTTTTGCGAAAATCGGTGAAGGACCTAATGCTCCCAGAATCGATCACGAAAAGATCCAGACTGTCGAAAGGCATCAAAAAATCTTCGGTACTCCGAAAAATGGGCCAGGCGAAGACATTTTTCCCAGGATCGTTTAATCCAGATGTAACCATCATGAAAATTTCCTAGAAAATCGTGGCCGAAAAATGGATGTCCTTTTTTTGCCGATGGTTGTCGACTGGCAGGACTCGCCCGATCACGAAAAGACATGCCGCGCCCCGATCGGGGGCCTTATAGCTGAGATATAGCACACAGGAAAAACCAGTATTTTAATGACATGCAAATCCAAATCTTCGGTAGGCTATATCTCTGGCAAATAGAGCCAGATCGGTGAAGGAGCTACTCTCCCAGGATCGTGGGGATCCAGACTGTCGTTCGGCATCAAAATCTCGACTACGAAAATGGCCCTCTTCGTTGCGTCCCACGCTGTTTTCTCCGCCTTTACAGTCCGCTCCCCGTCCGTAGCTCCTCCGTGGGTGATTCCGCCGTAACGCAAGAGGTATTCCTGGTCACCAGAGGGGCGACCTGGTGAAATGAAAGGAAGAGTTAAATAAAGTAAATGAATAAATAATAAGTTAATAACGTTACCTGACGGGGATCGCGGTTTGTAGCCAGAGAGGGTGTGGGGTGTAGGGTGTTCGGCGGTAGAAGACCTGAACCTGGGGACCCTGGGGTCTAATCCAGAAAGTGCGTTTGCGACATATTCGGTGTATGAACTAGCCCATCATATACTGTTTGTTAGTGGCTTAACGGCTGGATATCGTTTTTTGAACAACTTTTCAAATTTGTTTTCTCCTCAATAACATTTATTCATTTCAAAAAAAAAAATTAATAAAGCTTTTATAAAAATTTGCAGATGACGACTGGAGTCGCTGCTTAACCGTAGACGCGCTTGTTCTGGATACGAGCGGGGCTGCGGTACTGCTGCTGCTGCACCTGCTGGTACTGCTGCTGTGGCTCCTGGTACTGAGGGTGGGTGCGGATGTACTCCAGGGACTTCAGGATGGCAGCTGGGATTGGTGGGGGAGTAGGCAGGAGATCACCCTGGGGCTGGAAACCGTTCTCATCGGCCAGATAGGAGATCTGGACAAGCTGTCCCTCCGGCGAGTAGTATGAGTATCCTCCGGTGGCTTGGTGGCCTCCAAGTCCGGACTCCTGGGCGGCGATGCCGTTGCTGGTCTCGTACTGGTACGTGTACTGTCCCTCGGGCTGGATGTCAGCGCTGTTCTTCACCACGTATGCGGAGGCATCGGTGTTGTAGGAAGCGGCGGCATAGGCGCAGGCCAGGACGGCGGAGGCGACGAGCATCTGTTTTAGATGGGATTGGATAGGACCAGTTGGTTAGCTGATCTCTTGCTCTCCATGAGCTGGAGCTCTTCTAATATCCTGGATACTTACGTAGCGGAACATCTTGGTAGAAGTGAGGAGGAGTTCGTTTGTCTGGGACCGTGAGACTCTGAATGATGACTCTGTGGCCAATTGCAAATGTTTTTATACCAAACGTCAAACTGATTTGAATCCAAATTCTCAATTGACGAAACCAGATCCACCCAAACAACTTTTACGCCGGACTGCAGGAAACACATATAAATAACAAAAAGCCAACCAAAAGTATTGGCCAAACTGGAGCATCGGCGGCGGCTCGATGTCTTCCAATTTCCATCTCATGCTGCGAGAGTAGAGTGTGGTGTGTGTGTGGGCTGGGGCTGCAAAGAGCAAAAGTTAAAAGTATCTCCACATGCGGCAATGTCAATGTCGCCGCTTAGCCTAGGTCTGGTCCGGGTCTGGGTTTGGGTCTGGGTCTAGTCTGAAAAACCTACCCGGCACACCCAAAAAGACACACTTAATTAAATGCATTTGAAATAGCATGTAGCGTACGAGTAGTGCCAATACGTATTTAGCATAATTTATGGTTCCACTTTTGGCCTGGCCTGCCCAAAAGCTTAACTTTTCCAGTTCGCGTTTTACGATGCTTCTTCGTCGCGTCCCGTCCCGTCCCTCGAGCCCTCCGTTCATCCGTCCATCCGTTGCCAAGTGCCAAACCGAACGAAGCTTTACTAGTAATGCACGTACATACATAAGTGTGCGAGAGGCGCTGAAATGTGTGCGTTTAACAAATTGGCCCATAAAACTGAGTTAATACTTAATTAATAGTCAAAATAAGATATCAAACAGGATTTACCCGTTGTCAGCCAACGCGTTATCCGCAAAACCCTATCTACATATGCATCTATCGACACAAAACGTCTCGTGTCTCTTGCGGCACCGGCACCTTTAATGCTATATTTTAAATATCATATTCTAGCGCCTGCCCTGCACAGTGATCTGCACTCAATTGCTATGCAGATATTGAGATGAGGAAATGGGATGGGGTTTATTAAGGAATTAAGTCTCTGGAAGGACAGGTTTCTTTCTTAGTAACTCCTTTTTATAGGGGTATATTAGCCGAATCGCCGAATCTAGATCATATCAGATCATTATTATATCCAGAAGGAACAAATAAAACTGCAGTGGCTACGGTACTCCACGCGCTTTCTCATTCTCTCTCTCTACCTCGTGCAGTGTGCGCGCTCTGGCGGAGGGGTTGTGCGAGATCGGCGGGTGAGAGAGAGATAATGCAAAGAAAAATGGAACCACAAAATATTCTATAATTCTGATCAAACAGGTCATTAGGTGGAAAGATGATAAACGAAGTGCAAAAATTACTACTTTCATTCCACTGTGCTGATGATAGTTGGTGTGATGTGCGAACGACATAAATCAACATAGGGGGTCGGTCTAAGTCTGACCTTGAAGAAGTCTGGCCGCCGCTGGTCGCTGAGAACACGAAAGTCATAAAATTGAACTTTATGGCTTGTACGGAAAGTGAAATCATCGACCTGCTCGATGATAAATGATAATAATCCATTGATTTAATTTCCTTTAAGTTTAGTTTTAAGATTGATACTCCATAAGATCATTGAAAGCTTGTCCGAAAAAACTCCCAATCAGTTCCTTGTAAACTCTATTTTTTCAGGGAAAACATATACAATTTCGTCTGCCTTCGAAATTCAGATTAATTATGAATTCAAAATTGGGCTTCATTATTTGATTCCATTTTATGTTGGCTACCTAATAAAAAAAGAGACTAAAAGTGACGGGTATGCTATATATGTATCTCCCGACGTGTTTTCCATCTACATTGATTGGCACTTAAACTCAACCTTCAACACTGAGGAAATTCGGGAAAAATTAAAATAAATTATAGGAAAATGTATAGGTAGGGTTTTTAGTGGAAGATCAAAAGCATTTCCCTATAAAATCATCGTAGTAAAATCTGTCAATCCTTAAAAGGTGTCAATACTCTCATCATGCGTTCGACATTTGACTATAAGAGCTACTTAGTGGCGATTATCTTCTTTGTATTTGATTTGGAATACAAAAAGATGCATCTACCGACCACGCAGCAGCAGCAAAACTCATATTTAACTCAAAGCCAATAAACTAGTTTCTAAGTGATATAATATTTCTCGTGTTTGACTTTGCATTTGTTGTTTCCCCTTTACTTTAATAAACAAATTAGTTGTGCATGTCGAAGCGCGTCAATGGTCTGGCAGCTAATACTTATTCACACCGATTCTGGGGTCGAGACCAATTCGCATTTTGAACACCTATGTATAATCTCTCGGGTTTCAGCATTATTCAAATGAGGGCGTCCCAACGAGACAAGATTTATAATTTATTTTTCCCAAGCCAATCTTAATATAATTTGTATCAGTATTCATAATGAGAAATGGACAGTGGAAGTAGACCAGCTCGAATCGGTAATACGCTAGATATACTGGCTACTTCCAAGCGTATGGATGCTTGTGCCAAACGAGTGAGGCCTTAGCCATGGGTAAGGGTATCGAATTGAATGAATATTAACCAATTAATTTGACCGAAACTGAAGCATTTTAGTGACATAATTTTGTATGCCAAATATGTCGCATTGACTTTTAACATTTTCCTTTGGCTCATGACAATGGCCAGCAGGAACCCGTTGGCCTTCCGGGAAGTCAGTCATAAAAATAGCAAATATTTTTATGGCCTAGCGAAAGCAAATCATAAATTGCTGTGCTAATTGATTCAATTTTCAAAACTAGATCAGACCTTTTTGTATGTCAATAAAAACTCATTTTTCAAGTCAGCATTAAATTCCAGCTTAGCAAAATTCCATTAAAAACTTTGACAGCGTAGAGGATAAGTAAGCCACAGATTCAAATTCAAATTTGTACCGCCAAAGAACCAACGGCAACACAGCCGCCAGGTGGCGCGATGTGACGCACACAGCTGACTGCTGCCGTTTTGCCATTAACACTGGCATTTACATCTTCCATCTCTTTTCCGCAGGCCTGCGGAGCAAAACGAAGCAAAACAGAAATTAACAATTTACTAAATTAAAACTGTACGATGCTGGTAAACAGGATGCAGCTATGGCGGGCAACTAATGCGGCTGCAGCACTTAACGCGGCCACCGCCCGCTTGGCCACACAGGTAAATGCCGCCAGCCGGTGCGCCGGAATGGAGTTCTCTATGACATAACCTGCAAAAGCGGTAACTTGTTATGAATTGAAGGGACACAAACTAATCTTGACACATTCCTATAGCACAACTCACCCGCCAACAGGAGAGACATGCACTTGGCCAGCCACAGGATTTGGAGCGCCCAGCTGTCCAGGCACTCAATGTGTCTGGTTCCCCCACAAAAGCTTGTGCCTCCAGCGCTGATGGGATCAAGTGCTCTGCGCTTTGCCAGCACCGGCACCGAGGGCCTGCCGGAATCGGTTTCCACCAAGGAGCTAGTCGACCTGCCCGATATTCCAGCGGCGCCGACCCCGCCCGCATTTTCCCTGGAGGACGTGTCTTCAGATGTGTTGAATGCTGCTGGAGAGGCCACATTCGCCTCGATCGGACTCGGAGGCTGGACGCCCGTGGGTGTCGTACAAAACTGCATGGAGTTCCTGCACTGCACCTGGGAGCTGCCCTGGTGGGGTGCCATCGCCGTGGGAACGCTTGTGGTGCGCACAATCATCTTTCCGCTGGTGATTCTTGCCCAACGGAACTCGGCTAAGATGAACAACAACATGCCACAGATGCAGTTGCTGCAGCTCAAGATGACGGAGGCCAGGCAGTCGGGTAACGCCATTGAGTCGGCCCGCTACGCCCAGGAGATGATGCTGTTCATGCGAGATAAGGGAGTGAATCCGCTGAAGAACATGATTGTGCCACTGGCCCAGGCGCCGCTCTTCATATCCTTTTTCATGGGCCTGCGTCAGATGGCCAATACGCCTGTCGACTCCATGAGGGATGGCGGACTCTGGTGGTTCCATGATCTGACCCTTGCCGATCCATTCTATATACTGCCTTTGATCACTAGCGCCACGCTCTACCTGACCATCGAGATCGGAACGGACAGCGCCCGACTGTCGGCCGCCAACATGAACACGATGAAGTATGTGCTCCGAGCACTGCCCCTTGTCATCTTCCCCTTCACAATGAACTTCCCGGCGGCCATTTTAACGTATTGGGCATGCAGTAACTTCATCTCACTGGGACAGGTGGCCGTGCTGCGTATTCCCTCAGTGCGCGAATACTTCAAGATCGAGAAGATGCTGACGCATGCTCCCAGTGCGCTGCCTACGAAGAAGAAGGGATTCGTTGGAGGCATGAAAGAGTGTAAGCTGCGAAAATACATCCTAAAGGACGACCTATTCTAACCTTTAAATCCTCTTTCAGCCTGGGACAACATGAAGATCACCAAGGAGATCGAGGAGCGACAGCGTCTGGATGAAATCCGCTTCGCCAAGGCAGGAAAAGGGCCGCTGGTGAAGACCTTCAAGTACGATCCCACCAAGCCAAAGCCCCTGCCCACTGTGGAGCCGCACATGCGGTTGAAGGAACCGCCCAAAGAATAACCCGATTGTCCATGGAGTACAGCGTCGTCATCCGCCAGTCGCCCCGCAACGCTGTGTTTTGTTAACGTTTACCTTTTAGCCCATAGTTCATGACCCCAGAAAGTTTTGCTGCTAAAATATAATTTGTATTACCTAAAACAACATGGTACAGCTACAGGGTAGGGTAGGGGGAGGAGGTACTGGTTAGGGGGTAGGGATGGTTGCTCATTCAACCCCTGGCCGAGATGCACTGATTGATTACCTCGGCCAGATGCTTGTTCTCCAAAGCAGCGGCCACACGTTCCTTGTCCGCCAGCTGCTTGTTGACCGCCTGCTCCGAGGCATGGGTACCGGGGGTGATCTCGACGGTGACCTTGAAGCGGGGCGGCAGGGAGCGCAGCAGCTTCACGCGTATGGACAGGCCGATAAGCGTGGCCATGGAACAGTGCGGGATGGTGGGCGTGAAGTTGATGAAAACGGAGTTCTGCTTGTTGCTGATGCGGATGAGCCCCTCCTGCACCACATGCAGCTCCTCCAGGGTGAGCGGGTGCTCCGGATCAGTAATGTTGCGAATGAGGTCTACAACAACAACATTATTTAGCAATTCCAATCTTTATCGGATTTCCACAGCACTCACCGAAAATCTCGCGCTTGTCGAAGGGATCTGCAACGTTGTCGTCTTCTTCATTGGCTGTCGTCACACGCTCCTTAATCTTGTCATAGACATTGGGGTTTATATTTTCAATTTCTGTTGGCATTTTGCTTTGTTTATGGGCCGAAAAATTGCTATGTATCTTAAAACAAAACAAAACAGCAAATGTGGTAACGCGGATATATCGTTAAAATATACCGTCCGACCATCAGAAATATACCAAGATATACAGTCTTATTTTAAAAATATACCGTAAATATACTGACGAATTCAAGTTCTATTTTACATATTCCTCGATTTTTCCGAATATTCCGATAGAACATATAGCCATGCCCACATAATTTTATACGATTAGAATATTACTAGCTAGATAGAAACATATAGCCATGCCCACATAGTTTTATCCAAATATTGCTGATTGAACCTTCTTTTGCCATCTTTCCTCTGAACTTGACTGGCTTATTCTTAATATTTGCTTTTATTGGTCTACAATTTTGTTCTCCGTCGAAAAAACCATATTTCTCGATTTTGCGTTCCGCCGAATATTACTAAAAATGCCCAGCCATGCCCACATAGTTTTCTCCAAATCAAATGGCTTAAAACTTGCTTTTATTGGATTTTGTCTATATTCGGTTTTGTCTTAAAAGAGCGAAAATTCGTTCCTATTGCTCAATTTTGATATTCCGTTGAATAATGCTGGCTAACTAAGACCTTTAGCTCGGCCTATATAATTTTAAGCCATTGATGAATAAAATTTCTACAAGATTAGTTACTTTTAAGTACTCATTTTTATTGTATTGTGTCTTAAAAAAAGGTTCAGGCAAAAAAGGTCATCAAAAAAACAGGCAACGTAAGTGAGTATGGAATGTCGCGTCATTTCTTCCTTGCAGCTTGGCAACCGGAGTATGAGCACTTGTATACCCTATTTCGTTAGTTCAATATGAAGATAAAACGTAATTAATAAAGACCGTTTCTCATATTGATATGTTATAGACATATTCATGCATATGATTAGAGTCTTGTATAAATATCTCGACCCCGAAGAAGACAATAAGCGGCAAAATATCGTTGAAATAGATTTAAAACAGAGACTAACTAGTTTTTGCATATTGGTGCTTTTACACGGTAGAGATGAAAACCGTGTAAAAAGACATTTTCGTATACGCAAAATAACGAAAGAGAAACAAATATAATATCCATAATGCTCCAGGGTATGGTTTGTAGCTTTTTTTGGGCTGTGTGTGAAAATTTGTGTTGTTATTTTGAACCGTGTTATGGAATAAACCGTTTAAAAAATGTGAAATTGTTGATTTTCAAACAGTGAGTTCTGGCCGTGTAAAACAAATTGAATGTTTGATTTTGAACCGTGTTAAATGGAATAAAACCGAAAAATGTAAAATTGTCGATTTTCAAACCGTAAAAAAGACCGTGAAAACAGAATTAGGTGTATTGGTGCTTGAGATGACAAACATTTCCGCAAATCTATAATATCCATATCTCCAGGGTATGCAAAATGTTGAGCTGTTGAAAGTTCTGCTCAATTTCACGGCACATTGTGGCGAGGAAAAATCCCATCAGAGGAAATATTGTTGAGCTGAAAAACATTGTGGCGAGGAAAAATCCCATCAAGAAAGTCCCACCAAACTGAAGCGCCAAATAGAAATTGCTTGAAAGTGAATGAGCAAAAAGAATTTAAATGCAATCCATTGGAATATATGGAATATATATATATATGAACGATGGAAGTTTCCTTTGTTCTTAAATATACCATATATAAATATACCTGTTGAAAAGTTGGCTGATGGAGTCCACATTTGCTACACGTTTGCTACATAATGGAAGGAAAAAGATATATATTAGATCGTAGTTTAAGTAAAACTGATATCTAGTAAATATAAAACTTAATTTCGATGTCAAAATATAGTCGCAGAAAATTGACCACGCATAAAAATTAGTGTGTCCACACCTGCATCCGCTGTTGAAAAGGCACTAAATTTGACCTGGGTGCAAAGTCACAAGAGATTTCAGGTGGGTGCACACTGGATGAGCGCGTGATTTATTTGAATTTGAAATTCAAGTGACAGACCAATTAATCTATTAATCAATCACAGATGTGTTTCACTGCGTACCGTTCCAGGAAATTAAATGTAAATTGATAGATTTACACTTAAATGTCAACAAAAATGTTCAACTTACGTAAAAGGGCAGCAATTATAGACGCTTCGCAAATCCAATCCTATTAATGTTTGCATAGTTATTTATGTGCACTTGAAATTAGCTGGCTACCCCAACTCCCATCTACTTAAGTGTTTCCAACGAGCGACTGCACTGCTCGATTTTTTTGCAACTCTGTGCTAAACAGTTAAACATATGTACAGATGACTAACGGTTCGATCCGCATCTGTATCTCGTATCCGCATCTATATCGGAATCTGGGTCTGGGTACGACTCTGAATAAGCCTTGAGCCCATTTTGTTGTCTAGCTTTTTGCTTTTTGATGAGATGCTGGACTTGACGGTGATTTCCACGGCTTATAATTAGCCGGACAAATCAATATCAATGTGGAAAAATAATATATATGATACATATTTACATATGGGAACGGGTTTCGCGCACTTGGCGTGTATCTAGCGGCAATTAGCACCGAATTACAAACTGGTTAACAGCAGCAGTCGCTGGGGATGGGACGCTCGGCGCCTGGGATGGGATTCGCTCATAAAATAGGCTGCCCACGGGGCAAACAGCAACAGTTTGGGAGAAATTTCCCATCGGTCAACACATCACACCTGCACCCAGAAGACGAACATGAAGTCGATTGTAAGTAAACATCAGCAGAGTGCCCTCGAAGACAACTTTCTCTATGATTATCATCCATTTCAATCTATAGATAATTTTCCTGGCCTTGTTTGCCGCTTGCCATGCGGCTCCTACAAGTCCGGCTGACGTCAAGGAAGCCACTGAGGAGCTTTCGCGTCCTAGTCCTATCGCTCCTGATGTAATCAGCGATCCCAAACCCGACGGCAAGGTTGTCCTCCTGAAGACTGAGCCCACCCTGCATCGTCAGAAGCGGGATGAGACTGCTCACCCCAAACCCGACAGCGTGAAGGCCCGCGATTTGCTGCAGCATAATCCCCTTCACCAGCAGGATTCACTTGCAATCCGGACCGACGAGCCCCTGCATGAGGAGAAGAAGTCGAAGCGTGAGGCTCACCACGAAGAGGGTCACCACGAGGAGCCGAAGAAGGAGGACGCTAAGGATGCCCATATTCATGCCTTGCATGCAGCAGCTCCTGCAGTCGAGGCCCACAAGAAGTCAAAGCGCGAAGCTCACCACGAGGAAGGACATCATGAGGAGGGTCACCACGAGGAGCCCAAGAAGGACGAGGCGAAGGATGATCATGCTCAAGCCGACGCCCACAAGCAGTTGAAGCGTGAGGCTCACCACGAAGAGGGACATCACGAGGAGCCGAAGAAGGAGGACGCTAAGGATGCCCATACTCATGCCTTGCATGCAGCTGCTCCTGCAGTCGAAGCCCACAAGAAGTCTAAGCGCGAAGCTCACCACGAGGAAGGACATCATGAGGAGGGTCACCACGAGGAGCCCAAGAAGGAGGACGCTAAGGATGCCCATATTCATGCCTTGCATGCAGCTGCTCCTGCAGTCGAGGCCCACAAGAAGTCCAAGCGCGAAGCTCAGGAAGGACATCATGAGGAGGGTCACCACGAGGAGCCCAAGAAGGACGAGGCGAAGGATGATCATGCTCAAGCCGACGCCCACAAGCAGTTGAAGCGTGAGGCTCACCACGAAGAGGGACATCACGAGGAGTCCAAGAAGGATGCCCTCCCTCATGCATTGCCTGCATCCGCTCACACTGCCGAAGCTCCCAAGCAGAAGCGAAACTCACCCCAGAAGCCAGAGGCCTCAAAGCCCGATTCCCATCATCGCGAGGAGCAGCATTCGGCAAAGCCAGACTCCCACGCCCACCACAAGCAGAGGCGCGAAGCTCCCTCAAAGCCTGCATCCGTAACTGCCCACGAAGAACTGCAGCACGATCCTAAGAATGCCGAAGAGCTGCACAAAACCATAGAAGCGCTGGCCGGTGGCCAATCCAAGGATGCGCAGCGTCATCAGCGTGACATTCCAGTACCCACTGAGATAAAGTCCAGCTCTGCTCCAGCCAACAACAAGGCAACCACAGAGTTGGCAATTCCCATCCACCATCCAGTTTCCGTGGCAGAGTTGTTCCACAAGGAGCAGCCCGCCGCCGCAGCCGGTTCCAGCTCCGAGGAGAGCAAGGAGAAGAGCAAGGAAGCCCAGGCCTAAGCCAAGGCCACAACCTTGCCCCCCTGCTTATGTAACTGATGTGGCGATAATTGTCCCATCACGTTTTCCATAATGAAAAAAAAACGGACATTGAAAAATAAACAAAAAATATTTACACGCTTACATAAACGACTTTTGCTAATTAAACACTAAATATTTAAGTGGGGGCTCACTCCACTTGGGGCTCCTCTGGTGTGGCAGCGGCACCGAAGTACTCGTCGGAGCTGTAGATGGAAACCGGCTGGAAATCCCCGGCGACGAGATTCGTGCGGGGCTGGGACTGGGCGGCGGCGGGATCTGAGGCAGTCAGCTTGGCTTTGAGGGGCTTGAACAGCAGTCCCTTCAGGCTGTAGTCCGTCACATTCAGTTCCTGCTCTGCCACATCCACAGAGCGTTCCACTTCGTTGAGATTCGCACTTACCGCGCCCACAAACACCTCCAGATTGTCGATGCGCGTTCGCAACTCCTCGAAGTTGTCGCTGAAGCTGAGAATACTGCACACGTGGTTGGCCATGATCCCATTCGACTCGGCACGCACCTTTTTAACGAGAAAATTAACTGCACTTTAATGGAACTGGAATTAGCTGCAATTTCGTACGGATGAAAGAAGTGTCTCGAATTCGTCGAGGCGGGCCAGCATATCATCGATGTTCGTGCACAGTGGGTTGATCTCTCTGTCTAGATCGGCACTCTGCACGATCTTGGCATAGTCCTGAGACACGTTATTTATTTCCGCAGCCATTTTAATAGCTCTTTTATTTATTATTATTTTATCAACAAATTTAACCCACCTAAACCACAACTAAAGAACCTTTTTTTAACCCCTCGCAGCATGAAATTAAATCTTTCTCGACATGTAGGTTAAATGTACAATAAAAAGGTGTGCAGAACCTTTTGGCGCGCAGCTCCAGCGTGTATCAAATTTAAAGTTATTTTCAAAGAAATTTTGCAGTTTTGCGCTAGAAGAGGTATCGGGATCGAGACATATACATAGGCATATAATTCAATAGGGTATCCTGTAAATCCTAAATAGGGTATCCCTATCCTATTGAACAGCAACAATGACGTATCCCGTACACACTAACGTTTAACTCTTTTTCATTAATTTTGTTGGCCCTTTTTGCTTAAACAATTTTATTTATTTATTTTGTAAACAATTCAATAAGGAAAACTTAAAACTTGCATTAACCCATTGTCGACCAGTATTTAGATACACACACGAAACTTGACGAATTTAACGCAGTTCAGGTGTATCTTCCCCCTTGTTTTTCTTTCTTTCATTATATTTTTGCAAGTAACGAGTAATTATAGGTTTGACCAACAGGAATAATTTATAAAAGTTATCAGTTCGGCGACTCCGATCAAGTTGTTCGCGTGTTTAAATAGAGGGTGTTTCAGTGGGTTAAGTTCAATCAGACGCTTGCATTGTAAACTTTAATTTATTGATTTGTGAAGATTTTGCGTACTGGAGCATCATGAGCGGCTACCGAGGAATAGGAGGTGGCGGCTTCCCATACAGGAAGCCGGCCAGCTCGGGCAACAACATGAACGCCGTGCCACCGCCACCGGTGCTGAATAGTCGCGGATATGTGCCAAGGGGAGGTGCTGTTGGAGCCGGTCGCGGTATTCCACCGATCCCCTCAGTCAGTGGGACTTCCAAACAGGGCTACACCACGCTGGACTCCATCAGTCAGTACACCAATTCCACAAACTTTGTGGGGAAACGCAAACAGCACACAGACGACGATTACTTCGACGACGATGATGAGCAGCAGCACAAGGATCTGGAGCAGGCGTACATACCAGCACCAGGATCGCCCGGGGCGGCCCCGGACAAGAAGCAGGAGGAATCTGACTCGGATGAGGATCCGCTGGAGCAGTTCATGGCCGGCATCAATCAGCAGGTGGAGAAGGAGAAGGTCCGTGCTGCCACACAGCAGCCAAAAGCCACCACCGCTCCGCAGCTGGAGAAGGGTGTTCGTGGCGACATCGATGACGAGGACGATGAGGAGAGTTACTACCGCTATATGGAGGAGAATCCCAACGCTGGGCTCCGCGACGATGGCTCCGACCAGGAGATCGAGTACGACGAGGATGGCAATCCGATTGCACCGCCCAAGAAGAAGGACATAGATCCCTTGCCCACCATCTACCACTCGGAGATCGAGTACGAGCCGTTCGAGAAGAACTTCTACACGGCGCACGAGGAGATAGCTTCCCTGGACGAGGAGGGGGTCCGCGAGTTGCGCCACACTCTCGGGGTGAAGGTCACCGGGCCTTCACCGCCCAATCCAGTGACATCTTTCGGTCACTTTGGCTTCGACGAGCAGTTAATCAAGGCGGTGCGAAAGGCGGAATACACACAGCCCACGCCCATCCAGGCTCAGGCGGTGCCCACCGCACTGGCAGGCAGAGACATCATCGGCATTGCCAAGACGGGCTCGGGCAAGACGGCTGCATTTATCTGGCCACTGCTTATGCACCTCATGGATCAGCGGGAGCTGAAGCCAGGCGACGGACCCATCGGACTGATCCTCGCCCCGACCCGGGAGCTCTCGCTGCAGATATACAACGAGGCCAAGAAGTTCGGCAAAGTGTACAACATCAATGTGGTCTGCTGCTATGGCGGCGGGTCCAAGTGGGAGCAGAGCAAGGCCCTGGAGCAGGGTGCTGAGATTGTGGTGGCCACGCCGGGCAGAATGATAGATATGGTCAAGATGAAGGCCACCAATCTGAGGCGAGTGACCTTCCTGGTGCTGGACGAGGCCGATCGCATGTTCCATATGGGCTTCGAGCCGCAGGTGCGCTCCATTTGCAACCACGTGCGTCCCGACCGTCAGACGCTGCTCTTTTCGGCCACCTTCAAGAAACGCATCGAACGCCTGGCCAGAGACGTGCTCTCGGATCCAGTGCGCATCGTTCAGGGCGATCTGAACGAGGCTAATCAGGACATCACACAGTCAGTGTACGTCTTCCCCAATCCACTGCAAAAGTGGAATTGGCTCTTGTGCCACCTGGTCAAGTTCCTCTCGGAGGGCAGTGTCCTGATCTTCGTCACCAAAAAGGCTGATGCCGAGACAGTGGCCAACAATCTACTCGTCAAGGAGCACAACTGCCTGCTGTTGCACGGCGACATGGACCAGGCGGACCGCAACAAGGTCATCACACAGTTTAAGCGCAAAGAATGCGACATACTGGTGGCCACCGATGTGGCTGCCCGCGGTCTGGACATCCCGCACATCCGTAATGTCGTTAACTACGACATTGCCAGGGACATTGACACGCACACACATCGGATTGGTCGCACGGGTCGCGCCGGTGAGAAGGGCAATGCCTTCACTCTGGTCACCGACAAGGACAAGGAGTTTGCGGGCCATCTGGTACGCAATCTGGAGGGGGCCGATCAGGAGGTCCCCGAGGATCTCATGGAGCTGGCCCTGAAGAGCTCTTGGTTCCGCAGCTCCCGCTTTAAGCAGGGAAAGGGCAAAAAGGTCACCAAAACGTACACGGGACTGGGCTATCGCGAGCCCCCACATGGTGGCGGTGGTGGAGGCAGAGAAAGGAGAGGATCCGGAGACAGAAGCGGGTCTGGAGATCGATCACCATCACGCGGTAGCTCGAGGCCTGGCAGTAGCTCCGATAATCCCTTCTCCAAGGAGCCAAGGCCTGCCTCCAGTGCCGGCCCCGCCACAGATCGCTATGCCGCGATGCGAGAGGCCTTCCGCAATCAGTACAGCTCTCAGTTTCGGGCCTCCAGCGATCGCACTTGGGAAGAGACGGTGCCCCAGTCGGGGGTGTTTGCTGCCCCGGCACCGCCACCACCCCAAGGATCATCATCATCCTCCAGCACCAGCGGCGGAAGCGGTAACAACAAGGAGGACTCAAAACGCGCCAAGAAGAGTCGCTGGAATTGAGAGATCGAGTCTTGAAAGAGAATTGAAAGTCTTGAGGAACTCTGTTTATTTCTTTATATTAGTTAATGTGTATTTGCTTTTGTTCCATCATTTAAAATTACAACTTATGGACTACATTTAAACATATATATATATATATTCAGATATATACCTTGTTCATTATAATTTACGTTAGTTAAATACTCGTATGTACAACGCTCCCCGCTACTTCACTCCTCCACTCATTCAAGCATCGCATCGCAGACGCATCATCCAAGATCGGATCTTCAGGAGATCCACAAAATAAAAAAAAAAAAACCTTTCTTTAATTGTAATCTTTTTATATGTGTATTTTATTTTGAATAAAATCACATTTGCGCATCTCTCGTCGTACTCTTTCCACAATTCTTTATTATTTAATTCATATTCTGCCTGAAGTGCGAGAGTTGGAATTGTCCCCCAGTCGGGAGGGGGACTCCCCCAGTTATAGATCTTGAAGCTAATTGTTCTTTTTACGAAATATTGTTTTACAATGAAACCACTACGAATTTTGTTTTTCTTTTGTTTTCTTTTCTGTTTACGATATACGTGTATACTATATAATAATTTCAATATGATTTCTTTTTTCTTTGATATAACATTGAGAGAAGAGATTTGAGATTCATTTAACTACCACATTGAGGCGATTTTTTGCGTTTAATTTTCGATTTTTTTCTTGTAATGTAAGCGCTGGAACGGGGAGGGAAAAAGCTTAAAAATTTCGCTATATTTTTGAATATCATATCATATTGTGTTTCTCCGCTACATATGTATATCGCTTATCGCTCTCGTCGGTGTGTGGGTATCATACATACATATAGTCGTATATATATAAAAATTGGTCCATTGGTAACCACATCGTACGAAACATATAGAAAAACTGAAACAAAAAAGTCTCAAATAATACAAAAATTATAACGGAATTTATGTTCTGTTCTCGAAATAAAACCCAACAAAAGAAAACTATAAATCTCTTATCATTTTTAGTTTTTCGAAATACTTTTGTTTTTCATTTATTATTATCATTATCATATATGTATATATATATATATATGTTTTAATTAGCTTTGTGTGTGTGTGTGTGTGTGTGTGTAGGGGAGGGGGTTTGGGCAGGGGGTATTCTTGTCGCATATATGTACATATATGCTAACATACATCATATTCCATTTATTTACAATATATTTTAGAGCTAGCATTAAATTTGATTTACACTTTTAATAGTTGTTGTTTCCCTCTACACTCCACTCCACTCCACGCCACTCCACCTCCTTCTCTTTTCTTCCCTATTTATGCGCTTTCTGTTTTAGTTTTCTCTGTACCTTATTCATAAACTTTTTTGTTTTATCTTCTGTTTTCGCTATAATTAATATAATTCTTAATAATTTTTTCTGTTTTTGTGTTAAATTTCGATTATCTTTTAAGTCAATTAATCTTTTATATTGTGTAGATTTAGGCATTCTAAAAAAAAAAACTAAAATTATGCAACAATTAAAATGTAAATTTTTTTTTGTTTTGTTTTTCATTTTATAAATGTAATAAAATTGTTGGGATTTTTTTTTGTTGTATGTATTTTGTATTTCTCATTTTTTAATGCTTTTTGCTTTTGTTTGCTCATGCTTCTAATCTTCTGTGAACTGTTGCTGATCTGATTTTCCATTCTCCTGGTAATACTTTGTACAATATGTTAAAAAAAAAAAAGAAACAAGAAACATTCCACAAAAAAATTAAAATAGTTTAAAAATAGTAATGCAAACGCAAAAAGTGTGACATTTCTGAAGGGATCGATCTCGATATCTAAATCATATTTCTGCTGCTGCACTGCTGCTGCTTCTGTCGGAAAAAATTACACATTAAATTCGTAAATTTCATTGAAGGAATTTTCATGCTCTCAACTAAATGGTTTTTCTGTGCTTTTCTCTTTCTCTTTTTTTTTATATGGTATAATGACTGTTTTGTTAGTTTTTTTATGCTTTTTGTGGTACATTTTTTACGTTTTTTCTTTCATTTTTTTCTTGTTGTTGTTTGTTGTTTGCTTTTTAAATTAAATGCCAATTAATTTAATTAATTAATTTTTAAATCACATTTCATTGTTTTTCAAACACGGGGGCAAATACAAAAAATTGTTGCTTTCTGCTGCCGCTGCTTGCTGTTTCTCAATTGTTGCTCTTGCTCTTGCTTTTGTTTTTGCCTTTGCTTTTGCTGTTGCTGTTGTTTTTTGTGTGAGGAAACGAAAAATGTTGAAAGTACGCGACTTTTGCTTTGTAGTGCAGATTTTGTTTTGTTTTTCTTTTTTTCATTAAAATTAATAATACTATATACAATTTATGGTATTTCTGCCATTTCTCCTTCATTCTCCTGCATTCTCTCTCTCTCTCTCTCTCTCGTGGTATAGGATCCTTCCACCTTTTAGTCGAACAATGTGGCCAGCAGATCATCGCTGGCATTATTGTTGCTGCTGCCACTGGAAGGAGGCGTATTGAGGTCTGGTTGGGGATCCAGGTACGAGAGGATTTCCATGGGATCCACATCTTGCAGAAGCTGCAAAAAGGTAATCAAACAATTAGCTACAGTTCCTCTGGTTCCAGGAATACTTCTTCCTTCGCTTCGACTTACATTCAAATCATGCGCCGTATCATTGATGCCTGCCGCTGCAGCATCGAAACTCTGCAGCTCGGCACTCAGATCTGTCTCCGTGAACTTCAGCTGCGTCTGGCTGTTCATCAGGCTGTTCAGCAGCTGCTCCTGCTGCTGCTGCTGCTGGTTCTCTGCACTTCCCATGCCTCCGCCCATGCGACTGGGCGTCCCTGGTGTCTGTGGAGAGTTGTGCCCCGTGCTGCTGCTATTGTTATTGTTGCTGCTGCTGGCATTTGGTGTGCCTCCACTGATGGGCTCGTTGTGGGAGGAGCTAACACTTGGAGGGCCACCGGGAGTCATGGGATGGCTGACTGCCCCTGGCGTGTGCGGTGTATGGGGCATCTATTTAAAGAGGAGAAATCAGCAATAAGCACCTGTCTGTAAGAATCTTTCCATCTGTAAGCTTACCTGATCGCTCAGAGACTTTTCCATGGCATTTAGTTGATCCAAGGAGTTGACACCACCATCGCCATTGGACAGACCGCCACTGCCATCGCTGTGGTTGCCACTAAAGTTGTCATAGCTGCCGCGATTGCCACTGGAAAGAGAGGATGGGTAATAACCATAAGTAACTATTCCAGAGATGATGATTGAAGGGTCTACTTACTGCTGATTGCCCATCATATTGCCACTGGCAATAGAGTTCATGTCATGCATATTGTACGGACTCATCGCCTGCGAATTGTCCCACGTGGGGAGCTGTGTGGAGCCTGGCGACATCACCTTGGCCATGTCGTCGCACAGTTCCTGCTTCACGACAGGCATCAGTTCCTGCTTGATGGCAGGCATCACACTGGGACCATTGCTGCTGATGGGATTGCCAGTAGGAACATTCGAGGGGGTAGATGCTCCTCCACTGGCAGCGGACCCACCAACTGCTGGGGCATTGGGCATCCCACCGTTGTGCTGCAGGGCCCGCCAGTTGGCAGACGAATCAATGATCACCTCATCCACATCCGAGTTGCTAAGCGTGTTGAGTATGGCCCAGATATACTGATCGATCTCCAGGGTGTCGGTGATGGCCGACTTGCTGCACTCCGGACAGCGCCAGGAGCCCCGCTCGCTGTTGATCATCAGATAGGCCTCCAGATCGAAGCATTGCACGTGCTTGCACTCGTGGCCCCTGGCGGGCAGACGTATTCGAGACTTGGTGATGGGGCACTTCAATGAGATCTTGGTGCACTGCTGCGATGGGGATACTTCCGCACCATTGCCCACCGCTTGGCCATCGGGAGGCAGGCCCAAATTCCGCTTGATCTTCTGCACGCTATGCTCGAGCGGCAATAGATTGCGTTTGTGCAACGTCTGAAGCACTTGACGCACCGATGGTCGATGGACTAGTTGCAGCACAAACAAATGCGACTGTGGAGAGGCATTAAAGGGGATTCCATGATTAACGAGTGTTTTTTTCGAGGATTTCCACTTTCCAGTGCTTGGTACTTACACAACAACAGGAACTGGCCGTCAGCTGTAGGGTATTGCGTCCTGGCTGGCACACAGCCTTCAAATAAAGCGGACGCAAAGCAGTGCTGTTCTTCTCGGATCGCTCGATATTCAGAGGCGTGGCATTGGCGGAGACGGTGACGGTATGCGGCCAATTGGTGTTCATCTGGCGATCATCCTGATGGAAGCACTTCAACTGCAGCTCCAAGTCGGTGCTAAAGGTTCAAAGATCAAAGATTAATACGATCTCTACAGATAGACGTGATCTCTACAACGACTTACCGGCACATCAGCGTATTGTAAACATTCTGCTTCAGATGGAACACATGATTGCTCACAGAAAGATTGTGCAGCAGGCGGAACGGTGCCAAGATGATGCCATCGCGTACCGGGAATGTCAGTCTCATTTCTTCACCTAAAAAGTGGAGAGGAAGCGAGGACTTAGCGACTGTTCTCAAGGGTGGAAGTCAGTGCAAAACCTACTGTTATCCATTGGTGGCTTTATATCCGGATTGGGGCTCACGTATGGGACACTGCATGCGGGTGTCAGTGGCGGCGTTGGATTACCAGGAACTGGACTGTGCTGATAGTTTTGCTGGAAACCTTGATTCTGGTATGGATTGCCTGTTGTGGCCACGCCGCCACCCGGTCCCGCCGGGCACATGCTGCCGCCGCCTCCTTGTGGCATTCCTACGCCATTGCCGCCACCGGCACCCGGATAGAATGCTCCACCCGGGCCGCCAGCGCCTCCGTATCCCACGCCGGGCACACCACCGCCCGCTTGTGGCATGAAACGCTGTTGCTGGCTCATGCAGCCGGGACCGGGTCCCATGCCAGCGCCTGCCATGCCACCAGGTCCCATGGGTCCCATGACGGGTCCCCCGTTCGGGCCCATGCCATTGGCAGCCGACATGCGGCCGTAGCCACCACTGCCGCCAACCATTGGTCCACCCCGACCGTAGCCGTTCCCAGCTCCACCCGCCTGCATCGGCAGTGGCACGCCCCCTGCTCCGGGATGCATCTGCTGGCCGCCGTACATCTGCGGCGGCTGCTGCTGCTGCACAAGATTGGGATACACTCCGCCCACTCCGCCAACGCCTGCTCCTGCGCCAGCCCGCTTCTGGGCCATGTGCATCTGCGGATGTGGATACGGTGTCATGCGACGCTGCTGTTGTGGTGGCGGCGCCTGCTGCGGATATCCGCCATTGGCCATGCCCTGCATCTTGGCCATGGGATTCATGCCGCCGCCCATCTGCTGGGCCGCCTGCTGTTGCATGGGACTCATCCCTAGTCCTCCATTGCTTCCAGGGCATTGACCAACCATTGACATGGTTTGCATTTGATTCATGGGCGTCATCTGCAAGAAGGCAGAGTAAGCGTGGGGTTAAGAAGGGGAAAATCAAAGGGAAATCGAAGGGAAATTTGAGAGAATTCCACGTCTAGATCCAAGAGAGCAGAGAGCTCCAGAAGATCGCTAACGTCTGATGCAATCATCCCCTCATTGGAAGGCAATTATCCGTAGCTTAAAAGTTCTGGAAATTCTGCTCTGTGTCTGGCCTTAAAACAGCTGTCCATTCGGAATCTCCCTCTCTCTGGAAGTGAAGTCATTCGCTGCTTTTGGGTTCCGGTACTTACTTGATGATGCCTCTGTGGTCCAATGCCACCTCCTCCATTGCCGTAGCCCATGCCCATTCCCTGGCTGCCATTGTAGCCGCCTGCCTGTCCACTGGCTCCGCCGCCATTCATGTACTGGGCATTGGACATCATGCCACCGTTGGCGCCCGGATGCATGCCGCCACTCATCTGGAAGGGGGGAAAAGAAGAAATACCTCGTAGAGAAAAAGTCTTGCAAATATTGGACTGCTGCTGGGATCCTCACCTGACTGTAACCGCCCATGGCATCCATTCCGGACATGTGCTGTTGCTGCTGCTGCTGCTGTTGCTGTTGATGTTGCTGCTGTTGCTGCTGATTCGCTGCCACCATGGCAGCAGGATATCCCTGCTGTCCGCTCTGGACGCTCGTGGTGCTCAGGCCTCCCAGAGAGGCAGTGGCGCCCCCGCCGCCACTGGTGCCTCCGCTCGTGAGCGAAGTGAACTCCGAATTGGGGCCAAAAGTGTTGTTCAGGCTGCGCAGGCTGTCGCCTCCGATGAGCTCATTGCCGAGCATAAAATTGCCACCAGCCACACCTCCTCCGACACCTAATCCTCCGGATCTCTGCTGCTGCTGGTGATGCTGTTGCTGTTGCTGCTGTTGCTGCTGCTGCTGCTGTTGCTGCTGGTAGGCCAGAAAACTTTCGCGTTGTTGCTGCTGGTACTGATGCTGCTGCTGCTGCTGTTGGCTGTAGTACTGCTGCTGCTGCTGTTGCTGCTGTTGCGGATGTTGTTGCTGGTGTTGCAGATGATGCTGCTGCTGCTGCTGTTGATCGAGACTGTTGTTGTTATTTGTGCTACTGCCACCCGGCGGTGAGATTTGGCCCCCTGTGGCTGGCGCCCTTGAGGAGCCCGCCTGCTGGTTCATTTCATCATTTTTCCTGCAATAATCCAAGCAAAGGTAATACCACGAATTAGTTGGCATTCTGGCACGACTTTTATTCGTTTTCGATAGCTTTGTGGGCGTGACTGCCGCTGCGGCTGCCGCATCTCTTCCGTACAGCACATGGCAGCCCTTTCCCCAAACATTATTAGCCAGAATGAAAAATAGAGGCGCGCAAGCGCGAAAGTTTCCCAAAACTTTGAACTACGAATTTTGATAACCGAAATGTTGGGGAGAGTTTTTCAAGACAATACGAGAGTATGACAAACTGTGAAAAGCCACCAAAGAGTGCGAGAGAAGTGTATACGAGTATCTGATGGATTTCAGGGAATTCTTCCACATCTATGGGGCCTCTCTTATCGCTAAAACTTGACTCATGTGCGACCTCTATCGATGATGTCAGCCATGGGGCCATGGAGCTTATGTTCATGTGATTTCACTCCCAAAGTATCCCCCCATCCCCATCATGCGCACCCATAGCCATATCTCCATCATCGTCATTGTCAACGTCATTCATGATTGTTGCTGTTGCTGTGGCAATTCCAATTGCATTTTCATTTTGTTTCTCCACCATCTTCTCTTTGCTCAAACTTTTGCATTGCACTTGCTCATGCCGTCTCTGTTTCTCCACTCTCCATTCTCCATCTCTCTTTCTTGATTTGCTGTGACATTTAAGCCCCAAATGTCAAATGGGCTCAGGGCTTACATTTGTTTTCCATCGCCCCTGCCCTGCCATCCCCATGGCCCACTCTATCGAACCATCTCTCCACAGCCGGCTGCCGACTGACGACTGCCGACTGCCGACTGCGGGTAGAGGCAATGTCAAACCCTATTCCTAACCTCACATTCATTGGAATTGTTGTCGCGCATTCGTTTTGATGGCGCGACTTTTAAGGTAAAAATAATTAAGCATATTTGCCAGGCATCCATTAAACAACAAAAGTAATATGAAAAGCATATGAGGCGACAATAAAAACAATGAGAAGCAATAGAGAAACAGAAAGCGCAGTGCAAACGGGGGGACTGTACTGTACAGTCGAGGCTGTGGGGCTACCCTACACTGGCAGGCAGCGATCGGTATTTGTATGACTATGACGCCAAATCGAAGGGAAGTTGGAGACTAGGAATACCCTTTAGAGACCCTGAATGATGATAGATAATCTGTAGAGCTTTACGCGTGCAATCTTTTAAGTAGAGGAGAGTGTAACTGTACCTACACCTACAGCCCACACGCAAGTCGAACAGAGCTTATCCTAACAGGAGCATTTTCCACTTTAAGACAGAGAGTGAGGTACTCCATAAGATCGGTACATGTGCACCCTACGTGGCGTGAGTAAAGGGTAGGATTCCACTCGAACACCAACAAAAAAAAGAGAGTAACACGCTCCCAATAATTGCGCATCGCATCCACAAAAGCAGCTCAGCAACAACAAAACAAAAGCAAATAAAGTTGCGGGAACAAAAACTCACAAAACGTAACACAATACCAACAACAAAAGCAACAACAAGAACAAGATCAAGAGAAAAAACAAGAACAACAACAGAAAAGCGAAATGCAAATAAATAGCACATTGCTAAGCGATTGGCTGATAATCGCATGACGAAAAAGCCAGAGCCCGGCAAAGTCTACAAAGATCGAGAGGTTGAGGGCAGGGTATCACCAGTAATAAGGTAAGGCAGTCCAAGGGAGGGGCGACTCCAACTGTTTCGAGATGTACGGGCAAGCCTATGCTCGGATGGCGGAGCACACAAATAAATGCAGAAAACTGGGGCTGCCACTGATTGAAGCTGCCCCACCTTTGGTTTCATATACCTTGCACGGCATGAGTTAGGTGGTGGAGAAGGGAGGGGGTTGGTGTGGAGAACCTGAACCTGTGATTGCCGCGAGACTGCGACGATAAATTAGCATTGAGACTGCTTGCCTGCCACTGCTTTTGGGGAGAGTGAGGAGAGGCCACCGCAACCACTGGTGTGGAGCGGTAAATAAAGCAGTGCAAAGCAGGTCATTAGGTCGTCGTGGACAGCGCCGTATGGGAGTGACTAGGATAGCCCATAGCATACCTCAAGGCTGCCTGCGGCACAGATTTCCATCTCCCTTTATCAAATATGACGAGTGTGAAAAATGACCTTCGGCATTGCTTAGATAAAAAAGAGCAACGCAACCCACATAGATTGTAGCAGGATAGAGAGAGATAGAGTGATGGGGGAGGGGGGGGACACAAAGTTGTTTTCCGATCATATAATCATCGTCTCATTATGTGACTTGCACCGACAGTTGGAGAAGTGTTCCACCGGGAGCGAGGCAGGGAGGGACAGACGATAGACACATCTCTGATGTGACGGCCGCTTGCTTTTGCTTTGTTCGAATTCTCAGTCTGTTTCTGCCTTTTGTACTTTGATTAGATATAAATTTCTTCATTGATTAGATAAAAATAAAGCAAAACAGCAGAGAGCGAGAGAGAGAGAGCGCAAAGTAAAGCAGTTCAGAGGTGGGTGCCGTTCCATTTCGATGGAGAGACGCGACACGTGCTGTGGGAGATACTACTCTGCCTTCATATCGGAATCAGTGCACGATCTCTGGCTACCTCTACCTCTCTATTTATCTCCCTCTCTCTCGCTCTCTCTCCCATCATCGTATGGCGCTCTCTCCTTCTAGTGTGGCTTGTGTAATTGTAAATTTGTGCGCACTTTGATTTGCTGTGGTAATAAAAATTATTTCTCATTTGGCACACGAAATGATTTCCGTATGTCCCACAGCCGCCCAGAGGCCAGAGGCGTAGTCAAAGGTGTTTTTTGTCAACAGCAAAGGGGGCTGGTGGGGGGCCCTAATCCACCGATTTTTAATTGACTTTATTTTCACAATTTATGGCTATATTTCGATATGAATTATACGAGTTTTTCCCCCAGTCTTTTATGTCGGCAATGCGACAGCGACAGCAAGGAAAGGGCCAAAGTCCTTTATGGGATTTGATGTCTGGCAAAGTCTATTATATTTTTGTGGCTAAAAAACAATCTATCTTTTCTCTTTTCTGATTTGGCTCCTTGTTTTTGTTTTTTGTTTTTGTTTTTTTATTGCTATAATTGTTTGCGTGTTTGTTCTTGTTGCGGCAGTGCTGGTCGGTCTCTCTCGCTTTTGCGCTTTTATTTTTTACAAACGATAGACGACCCCAACGACAAACGACAGTTGGCGTCATGTAACAAAAGCAACAACAGCGAAACACACACACACACACACACACACAGACAGACATAGGCACACAAGTAATACCCATGTACATACGACCGATACACACACACACACATAGGAACATCATATAGATTATGTAAAAGTGTATTTCCATAGCGAGTGCCGAGCCGAGCCGAGAGACCCTGAAATATTGTGGAGACACGTGCGTGGAGAACCAAATGACAGAACGAACATTGTTTTTAGACAAAAATCAATTTCGTGCAAAGAGTGAAATCATTTTTTCCTGTAAAAGGTGAGAGTGCTGGAGGGGGACATCATCCCCATTCCCTCCACTCCCTCCATTGCATTGGGGAGAAAAGGCAATAACACATCAAAAATGTTTGATTTGCTCTCTCGTTTTTCTTTATTTCTGTATTTCCGTATTTCTGTGTTGCCCTTTCCATATGTCCCGGCACTCATCATTCCCTCACACTCTCTACCTCTCCACCTCTCCACCTCTCTGTCTTTGTCTCTGTCTCACTCTTTCCCTTTCCCTCCCTTTCTGGTATTTTCATTGTTTCGCTGCACTCTCCCTCTCTCCCCCTACCCCCCCATGACATGCGTTTGACAGTTGTTTTTCAAGGGTGTTTGAACGCCCTGATGCCCTGCCTGATCCCCTGAACCACCGAATAACTGATGCTAAAAACCCACCCGCTGCTGTCCCTCAAATACTAACGTTGCATTGCACTTCCAAAAATACGAAATTCCCAACAAAAAAACAATCATTTTTTTGTTGAATGTTTTTTTTCTTATGGCAGTTGTCGTCTGTCTGCGGATTCATTTTTTTTCCATATTTCCACTGTCACGAAGCGTAGTCTGGGGTGGGGAGGTGGGGGCTGTTTAGGAGGGTTATAAAGGGGGGCGTGGGGGGAGGGGTTTGTAAGGGATAGTCCCCGAAATGATGGGTTCTCTGCTGTCCTCCAGAACGTTTTTTTCTGTCTGTCATAGAATTTTGATGGCGCCTGCTGGTATGCAACACTTTCTGTCGGAGAAATTTTTGCCTTTTCCAATGGAGTTTTCCCGCAGAGTTTTCCCTCGATTTGCCACTCTTGCTCTTCCCTTAAATATCGCTTTTCATAATTTATTTGCCCCTTGCTACTCGACTTTTACGAATCGCAATGAAAAATGAAAAATAAAAATGAAAATAAATCAACATAATAGACTCTCGATAGCAGAAAATAAAGCCAGCAACCACCAGAAACAGGAGCAGCAGCAGCAGCAGCAACCCTCTGGCAACCCCATTCCACTCATGCCACTGTGGGGTGTGAGACATGTGGCGCATGCAACAAAATATATAAAAATCGAACCGAGACACACACAAAAAAATCCAAAGAAATGGCACAATTTTTGATTAAAAATCCGTATGCAAATAATACAGATGGTCAGCGTTTCGCATTCAGGGGGTTGGGGAGGGAGTGGGGGCATGGGGCCTGCACCACAGGGCTGTTGCTGAAATATGTGCAAAAACATATTCCCCCTTAAACAACGATTCGATCCCCCCCACCTCTTCATACCCTCCATACTTTTTACAAAATGTTTGCCCTCAAACTTTTGCATTTTGCGGATTTCGAAAATGATTTTTGTAAATGTTTTGCCGCTTGCGGTGGTGCATCCCCATCCAGCCACCATTGCAAAGGGGAAGGGGAAAGGAGAAGCTGGCTGAAGGGAGTGCCACCATGGGGCATGGGTAATATTTGAAATATTGTTGTGTTTCCTCCACTCTGTCTCTTGTTTTGCGTTTGAATGCTTTCGGCACCTGTAACTGGATTTTATTTATGGGCCAGGCCTGAATCGCCTGTGCCGCCGCTTTCCATAGATTGCGTATACGCAATGTGTTTTGTGTTTTGTGCCGGCCATAAAACATTTGCCATAGTTTTTAGCCATATATCGTGGCCTATCTATCGATTGTGTGTGTTTGGCTGATAATTTGCATATTAAAATGTGCAATTGGCAATGGGCTTCAATGCACTGCACCGGACACTGGGCTACAGTAGTCATTGGTTGGAGAGGAACAGCTTTGAGCACTCTTCGAGGAATATAAAACTCGTGGATGATATTTTTTCGATAGAGATTCCCCAGAGATCTTTCAGTAAACATATCTCGTCGCTGGGCCATCCATCGTCTCAAGAGATATTCATATTCTCCTTCTACGAGTATCTGTGTGTTCGGCTGGTTGTCTGTTCCATTCTCCAGTTGCATTTTGTCGTTGAACTTCTCCGATAGCCATTCCATTGTTTATGTCTACCTGATTTTGTACCGATGTAAGCGTACTGTATCCGAAAGCATTTCCGCTGTCTGATGAGGGCTTTCAATGGGCATTCGTTGGGTTGATGGGCGTTGGGCGTTTGGGTGAGTCTATGGGTCCTATGGTCTACTCGAGGCGTTGTCTACGTTGTTGGGCGATAAACAAAACTAACAGCAAAAACTCCCCACAATGAGGGAGGGCAGGGAGGAACGGATGGGCAGGGAGGGGAAGGGAGGTCTCCTTGTTACAAAACACGCGCTAATCAGAACGCTAATGGACGGAGGAGGGCCCCAATGTGCCGCTCCCCGTGCTTCCCCCTTCCTACACTCTCCTCCATGCTGGTCTCCTATCAATCAGCGAGGGAGTGTGTGGTGTAAGGTGTGCAAAAACTGCTCTCTAACACTTTTGTGTGGTGTGCTTTTTTTTTGTTTTTGTGGACAGACGGACGATCTATCTGGCGGTTTGGTTCGGGCTTCGATTTGGTTCAGGTTTTTGCGGTTTGCTTTGGGGGCTATCTTATCTGTGGCGTGCGTTTTTGCTTGAAACTAAATTTATGCCAGCGGTTGGGGGAGGGGGCATGAGGCATGAGGCATGGCTTGGTACTCCACCATACGCGCGGATCTATTCCCATTGTCATCGTCGTCGTCATTGCGCTTTTTGGCATTTATCTAATCGCCAATTAAGCAACAAAGCAACAACAGAAAAAACCCAACGAAATTCATAAACAATTCGGACGACAGACATAAAACATTAAAAATAAATCGAAGGCTGCGACTGTCAACGCTTGCAAATAAAAAATAAAAAAACAAACACTGGAAATAAATGTATGAAGAAAATAAAAAGAAGCTGCAATAATTTTTGCTCAAGTATTTTTGCACAAACAACCGGAAAGAGTGGGGGAATGAAGAGGGTGGAGGGAGGAGGGAGAAATATACATAAATCACAATTTAAAATAAAACAAAACGAAAATTGCAGCAACAGAGACGAGAAGAGACGAGACGACAACAAACAACAGAAACAACGACGAATCGACGAAGCAAAGCCCCAAAACCCAACGCATAAATCGCCAGCAGAGGCAGAGACGTCCACATCGACAGCGACAGAGACGTCGTACTTGAAAACCAGTTTTTCGAATAAAAATATGTCTACTGAAGGTACAGCTAAAAGCAACAGCAAACAACAGCAGCAGCAACAACAGTTTGAGGCAACATTAACTGCTGCAACAGCAAACAACAAAAAGAGACCCAAGAGAGAGACTGCCAATGGAAATAGTTCAAGAAATTGTATCATCAAAAAGCTGAAAAGGTCTCGTGTCTCCCATAATAGATATGTACATGGGAATAAAGATAGCAGGGTAAATGGGACAGGAAGTGGTGGAGAGGCGTCTCTGATAAGCGGGCGAACACTAGCCAAGTAAAATTATTGAGAAGCGCATAGAGAGGCGCTCGTTGGAGGCACACAGTGGCCAGCAGGTGGAGCCACCTGTACAAGAATGTGGAATGTGGAAGCTGAGATGGCCGCAACAAGAGAACTGTAATATAAGAGACTGGAAAAGGCCAGCCTAGAGATCCTGGATTTCGAAAACATTTTGATTGTTCATTCATCAAAAAAGAGTGAAAATATAGTCAGAAAAGGCCTTGATTGTTAAACATTTCGATGGTATACCTAATTTATGGCTCCCTTCCTTTGCTAATCAGCATTGCCTGCCTTCCCGCCATAACCTCTCCTCCTCCCGCCCCTCTCTTTGCACTTGACTTGATTTCCATTCACAAAAAACCCAAGCCACCAATGCCAGCCACCATTTTGTTCAGTGCTGTATTCTACACACAACGAACGGTAAACAGCGATAAGCAATTATCGATAACTGAACTATTTTCTGCATACCAAAGCGCAAATTTATGTCGGCCAACAAATACAACCAGCCAGAAGAGCCAGAACAGCTAGAAGAGCCAGAAGAAGCAACGGCAGAGAGAGAGAGAGGTATTTAGAAGCAGAAGCAGAAGAAGAAAGGTATTCCAGAGTACCTCTGAAAACGTAGGGAGGAGATATGCGATTGTGTTAGCTTTTGTTTTTCCTATAGATATAGCCGTACGATCTGTGGCTATAATTAGCTTGTCAGCCCAAAACTCTGGCCATTCCCAGTCCCAGTCCCATTTCCCGAAGTCTGATAAGAGTTGTGGGTTACCTTTGATTTTTCGGGTTTTTAGGTCTCTGATTCTGGGTTTCGCTCCCTATCGATTGTGGTTCTGTGGTTCGGTGCTATCTATTAGGTTGTTGTGGCGACGGATAGAGCATATGTACATTTTACTATGGAATATACTCGTACTCGCACTCGTACTCGTACTTGTGTATATCTATGCGAATGTGTGGAGTGTGGAGTGTGGTGTGTGGTGTGGGTCGGTGCGTTGCGTTTCGGTCTAGTTTTTGATATCAGAGAGGTACGGTCGTTTCAGGGGCTTTTAATTGGGTCGTTAAATGTTTTCGAGTCGATTTTTTTCGTTTGGGATTCGCTTTGTTTTGATTCTTCTTTGGGGTTCCATTTCGTTTCCAGTATGTTCTTTGCGGTTCGGGGTCTTTTATCTATCATGTGACTGCCATTTGCAAGGAAAACTTTCGAAAGATCTTTCTTCAAAGAAGATCTCTTCAGATGGCTTCACGCGTCCAAAAGTCAACTACTTAACCCATTAATGCCCAATTAAATTCCAATTTCATGATAAGATATGCACGAAGAGAGAGACAGAAAGCTTTCACTCGCTTTCCCTCTTTTGTCTCTCTCTCTCTCTCTCGCTCTGTCTATTTCCCTCTCTTCGAGTGACCTTCAATCTTTGTTTTTGCTTGAATGAGGGGTTAAAATGTTGTTTGATTTAGGGGTTGCATTGGCTTCGCCTTTGGCTGTTTTGGGTTTACATATGTAACTATTGTTGTGCCCTCGAGTGTGGATTTCGTTACGGGGGTTGCTGCTGCTCCGATAGTAGCATTTCCAGCCCCCGTTTCATGATGATGGGTTTATTAAGCGAGTAATATTCATTTCATTTCATTCATTCAGTCATTCCTTCCTTCCTTCCATCTTTCCTTTCTTCCATTCATCCATCCATCCATACATCCATACATCCTTCCATCCTTCATTTCTTCCATCCAATGCGACGCTCCTCTACTCTTCGCCACTGTTTCGTTTCTTCTTCTCTCTCTCTCTCTCTCTCTCTCTCTCTCTCTCTCTCTTTCTCTTTTCTGATATTTCTCCCTCCAATCCTCTCTCATGCTCCCTCCCTCTCTATCTCTCTAGAGGGTTGACGATTTGCAAATGGTTTTCCGCGTTTAGGTTTTGTTTTTCAGTCATTTGCTTCGTTTGTATCACATTTTTATTTCCCGTGTGAAAATGGCAAACAGATGAGGCACACACCACACCACACACAGAAACAGGAAGTAGCTGCGCTGCGCTGCCTGCCACACACAGGAGAAGGGGCAGGCTGGCAGGCAGGCAGGCAGGAGAGGTAGCAATCACATTTTTCAAGTCCTTTTCGGTGGTTGCTTGATGGGTTGTGATTTGGTTGCTTCGGTGGTTGATTGATGAATGATTGTTGTTGTCTCGCGCTCTCAATACTCGTAGTTTCCCATCCTAGGGATCTGCGGATCGTATCGCATAGATGGGTTGTTGGGTGTTGGTGGGCTGGCGGGCTGGCGGGTTGATGGGGCGGTAGTGGTGGTGGTTCGTTTGATGACATTTAGAGGGTGTTTAAGATAAGCCTCAGGGCGTTAATTAACCGTTAGATTGATCTGCTGGCTGGCTGGATATTCCATGATTCGATGATCATTCAATGATGAAATTTGTTTGGAACATGTTTCGAAAGAGATTCTTAGATGCTTTTAAGGGTTTCCCGATAAGCGGGAGGCATTCATTCGATTATAAATTGAAATTTGAGTTCATTGACGTTTAAAATTGTTTTTAAATTATTTGAATAGCTTCTAGAAGGGATTCCTATAGTTTTACTGAAATATTGATTCCCAGATGATCATAGGGTCTGCAGTATTTGAACTAGAATTCAGGTTCATCTTTAATCAATTTCTCGACGATTCCAGGCATTATCGATCATTTTGGGTAGTATTTTTGCATGGTTCAATATAATATGAGATCCAAGATGATCATAGGGTGTTTATTAGGTTGTGTCCTGATCTATTGATTGCTATTTTAGTTCCACAAATGCATTTGCTGTATATCATTGCATGTTTTCGTATTCTCGAACAGTCCAGGCAAATTTGTCCGTTCGACGGAAGTGGAAAATATTTTCGTGAATGGCTTTCCTTCTGGGAAGATCTATTTCTAAAGGTTTTCCGTCGAGAGTTTTCCTGGGAACTGCCTGAATGCCAGCTGTGTATTCGCCTACCTGTCTGTGAAGTATCTTCGGCCTCTGCTTCTCCTTTTGCCTGTGAATCTATCTTTTGCTTCTGCCTCTGCCTCTGAATTCATCTTTTGGCTGTGTGTATCTTTTGCCTGTACTATATCTCACATTTTGCAAAATGGGTTAAGGTTTACCTATGGTCGGCATTTTTCTTTCTTTTTCTTCTTGTTGTTCTCTTACACACCCGTTAACCGTACGATTTTCCAACCTTTTTTCTGTCTTTCATCTTTCAGCCTCTGCTTTTGCCCTCTCCCTCTCCATCTCCCTCTCCTACTGCCTTTTCTTTTGCTACCTTTTTCTTCTTGCGTCTCTCATCTGCGATGCGATGATGAATTACAAGCGAACCGAAAAAATGTCTGCAAAGAGTTTTCTCATTGTTACAAACAGAGCGTAGAAGAGCGGCCCGGGGTGCGGAGGGAGGAGCTTGTTGGGGCAGGGGGAAAAATATGCGTGGCATGTGAGAAAAACGGCAAGAACAGGGAGACACTGGTGGACGGGGGAGACACCGAGAGGGAGAGCATGGAACGGGGGTCGGTCGGTGAGGTTGTTGTAATGCTTCGTTTCGTGTGGAGTGACCTTTTTCTGTTGTTGTGTCTTTGGGTTTTTGGTATTTTTTTCGCTGCTCTTCGAACCTTTTCTTTTACAAAAGACAGAGAAGCAGAAAGAGTACGGGAATGAGAAGGAGACTAAGAAGAAGTAGGAGTAGGAGTGGAAAGAGCAGAGGAAATACGAAAAACAGAAACACAATAAATTGGGCGAAAACGCTGTCGAACTCTGGAAATTGAGTGACATACGAGACGTAGGGAGGGGAGGTGTGTGGTTGTTGTCGTAGTTTTCCTAAATTTGTTGTAGTTTTTGTGTTGCTGGTGTCACTGTTGAAGAGGCAGGCAGACGAATGTAGTGGCAAGCAGTTGTGTGGCAAAGGCAGGGAGAATTTCGGGGGTACGTGAGCAAAGGCAGGGGCACGCAAACGAAGCGGATCGTTGGGAAAATTTTCCTTCTTTTAGTATCGATTCGTCTCGAACTTTTCTCCCACTTCTTTCCTTCTTCCCCTGTGCTATGCTTTGCCCTGAAAATAGTTCAATGGAAAACTCCACACACACAAAAAGCAAGCAATAAAGCAACAGCAGTGGCAGTGGGTCGCAAGCACCAGACGACTTTTCTGAATGGTTTTCTGTGGCTCTTGGGATGGCGATGGATGTCTGTCTGTCTCCAAGAGTATCTGTGTGCTTCTGTCTGCCTCTGCCTCTCTCTCTCTCAGTCTATCAGTGTGTGTGTGTGTGTGTGTGCTTGCGTCAATTATGGGTCAGCTGTGCGTGAGAGCGAGGCAGAAAGGCAGAGAGAGAGCGGCGTGTGCGACTAGAGAGGCGAGGCGGCAGGGAGGCAACAGGGAGGGCCAGATGAACAGCTGATGTGGGAATTTCAGTGCCAAAAGTCGGTCAAAGTTACTCTTTAAGATGCACAACAACAACCTTTTAAAGATACGAGTTTTGTGGACACTTTGAGGGAAATTTAAGGTGAACTTGGGGGAAATTTAAGGTAAATATTCTATGGATTTTATTACAGTTTGAGGATAATTTCAATTTTTTCTAATTTTTCCTAATTTTGAATAAAAATTTAATAGATATTCATGGTATTATAAAGAATATTTTTTAAAGAGTTCTTGAGCAAAATGAGCTTTAAAACTTTAACAAAACCAAAATAAAAAATTGTTAAATTGTTGAGAGAATGGCGTCCCCACAAATATCACATTTTTCAGAGGATGTGTACCCCACAAATATGTCAAATAGGCCCACCCCTTTGATTCATTGATTCTCATGGGATGGTGATGGTTTCCCCCAAATATTATATTCAAATATTGCCACACACAATTCTTAAGACTAATTGAATGCTACACAAATATTATTCACAATAAAAAAATGTTTTATAATACATATAGGTATAGTACGGGGGAGTATTTTCCAAACAACAAACAAAGCATAAGGTAGAAACAGTACACAAACAAACAACAAAAAAAGGGAGAAAACTTGTACGTAAAAATATCTAAAAACAAAAGCACATTCCATTTAATTATATTGATATTTCTTGTTACTATTTTTCTGGGTATTTTTGAAAGCACAATAAAAAAATGTTAAATCAAAGAACTTTTTTTTGGTACTTAAAAGTAAATTTGTATTGTTAAATTGTTGAATGTTTATTTTTAGAATTAGCTGGAGATTATTTTTAGCAGCGAATGAATGGATTGTTGCTGGGATTTCTGTATTTTGTTCGGTATTTCTGTTTTTATTTGTTTCTGTTTTGTTTAAGTGGCATTTATTTTTAGATATTTTACCCAAGTTTTCTTTTTCTTTTGGGTTTTATGATGGTTGTTCGTTCGGTTGTTTCTGGGTTCTGGATGGTGCGTGCGGTTCGATTGTTGTTCGGTTGTTGTATGGGTTGGTTTGTTGGTTTGTTGGTTTGGTTGTTCGATGTTCGATTCTTGCCGGAGACGACAGGTGCTATCTCTTGTTGCTTCTGTTATCAGTGGATGTTCTCTCTCCCTCTCTTTTCGCTTTTTGCTTTTGCCTTTTGCTTCGTTCGTTGTTTGTTTGCTTGCACTTTTTCACACTCTCTGTTTTGCTCCCTCTCTTCGCAAGTATCTTCCCTGTCTCTCTCACTCTTATTAATCTTCTTCTCTCTCTCTCTATCTCTCTCTTTTTTTGGGAGTAGGTTAAAACTTACTTTTTGGAATTGCGCTTCGTTGTTTGTTTGGAATACATGGGAATTTTGTCAAGAATCAATTGCATGGCATCAACAAATACATGGGACAGACGACAAACGTCACTTGTCTCTCTTGTCTATTACTCGTGTGCGATGTTTGTTGATTTTTTGTTTTTTTTTGTTTGTTTGTTTGGTGGCTTCTTTCGCTTTTTCGCTTTTTCGCCAACAGTTTTCACAGCAACATTTTGTGGTTCAATTTTGTGGACACTACTAGTCTTTTGAATGTTTTAAGCTGCGGCTTAAACACTACACTTGTGTACGTTTTTGGCTGTGGTGGTTCGACTCGACTCTTTCTTTTTTTGTGGTTCAAGCACTGCTACTGTTCGTACGTTTTTAGCTGTGGTTCAAACACTACTTTTTCTTTTCTTTTCTTTTTTATGTTCGGTTCACTCTTTTCTTTTCACTTTTTGTTTAGCGGGTCTTGTTTGTTTTATTTTGGGTTAAATATCTGTAGCTTTTTGTTTGTTACGCTTTCACAATTTGTTTGTTGCAGAAGTTGTTGTTGTTTTTTTTGGTTGCCTAGCAAATAATTTTTTGTAGGTTTCAATATTTGTTGTTAATTAATTGTGTTTGTTTCAAATTTTGTCGAGATGATAATACTGTTGTTGTTGTTGTTTTTTAGTAGTAATCCAAATGGTTGTTTCTGCTGTTGTTTGTGTGGTGTTGTTGATTGCAACAGGAACTCGATTTTAGCACTTAATCCAAAAGATGTGCTCGTTGATTGTTTGATTAAATTTTTGTAGTTAGTTTATGTTCACTTTTGTTCAAGTCAAAAAAATTAAAAAAATATTTCTTTAGTGTTTTCACTAAATTTTTTGTTTAAATAATACTCAAACACACAATTGTATTTTTCGATTTTCTTCGCATTTGTTCAAAAAAATTCTCGGTCTTGGACTTGTGTTTTTCTGTGATGATGGCCTTTTGGGTCGGACGCGTGCTTCTGCCGGAACGACGACAACACTCGACGGCAGCCAGAAAGGAACTTGAACAACGCAGCGCTCTGACCGTGGCGACAGCCAAGTTAATACAAAAATTTCCGTTGTTTCGTCAGTGCAGCGACTGAACAGAGCATTTTGCTGCCTCGGGTGGGTTCGGGTCGTTTCGTTTTCTGTCGGCTTTCAATTGAGTGAGTGTGAGGAAGCAAGAGAGTGCATGCGAGCTGCTCGCAGAGAGTGCTCTCAGCAGAGTTGCTTATTTGCATTGCATTGCCTACAGAAACCCCGTATGAATGCCAGTTTAAGCCACTTGTATGAGTGGGAATTCCTCCTGTAGCCAGAGTCTGTAACATGTTCGATGTACAGTCGGCTGCTCTCGTCTCTCCCTCTCCATCTCTCTTGCACTCGCTTGATTTATTTCAGGTCGGACATTTGCTTGCTTTCGGTATTTCGTATTCATTTTGGTCTGTGTTAAGGGGCGACGACGCGCGAGCACTTAAGTAAAATAATAATTATGTATACGTATGTCAATTTGTTTGACTTTTGCTTTGCCTCTGCTACTCTGCTACTATTTCTGCTGCCACAAAGAGTAGTAGTAGAAGGTAGTAGATTTCTACTACCTTTTTGTAGCGGCGTTTGTTTTGAAAGCGCTCGTGTGTTCGAGTGCGTGCGTATGTGTTTGTGTGTGTGTGTGTTTGGAGAGCGTTAAGTAGATTTTTCAGCACATTTGTCTTAATTGTTGTGATTTGTGGTTGATTTACGAATGATTTACGGGCGGGCATGCAAAATGCAAATTTCGCTTTCGGGCGGAAATTAATTGTTTTTTAAATGTTTTCGGGGCTTTGCATAAATCGTTGAATGAATATTTAAAATATTTAATATTTATTTATGGATAAAATAAGTTATAAATAAATATATTATCTCCAAACACTCAACCAGCTACTATGTATCTATCTCCATCTCTTTCTATCCCGCCCACACATAAGCACACACGCATCTACTCTCCTCTTCACACTCATTCACGTTTGAGTGGCCGCAAAATGGAAATACTTTAATTAGCCGAATAAAAAACATTTAACAATTTAATCTGAGCATATCAATTGCCCTCTCTCTCTCACACACACACACACACGCACACATACATTTCACGCTCGCACGCTCTCTTGGTTAGCTGCTCTCTTTCTCTGCTGCTGCCAAAATCCACTCCCAATTTATCACTCAATTAGCACAGAAAAATGTAGCAGTGTATTTACTACGCTTCTGCAGCCACTCTCTTGCTCACTCTCTCTCTCTCTCTCTCTCACTGTCTGTCTCTCTTTGGTTCGATGTTCGTGTGTGCAGCTGCAGCGCACAGCGTGAGAAACTCTCGTCGGCTTTTTGGTATCGGGTGTTCATCTCAATGAAATTGTAGCATATTTGTTGCCATATCGAGATTAAATTTTCAAAACACAAACGAGCACAGCACGTTGTCTGAGAGAAAGAGAGAGAGACACTGAGAGAGAGAGAGAGAGAGAGAGCAAGAGTTCGTTTGTATGCGTGGCTTGTAAGCTTTTGTTGCTTTTGCTTGGTGGGTGGTGGTGGTTGAGTTCGGTTGCGTTGCGTTTGGTTTGGTTTGGGTTCGTTGGTTGGGGTCGCAGCGTCGCGATTTATTGATGATGTTGACGCCAACGTCGCAGTCGACGGCGCTGCTGAATGCTCGGGTCGGGGCAGAGGGTGGTGGCAGGGCAGTGTTAATGTGTTTGTTGCTCTGCCATCAAATTATGTTTTATTTTATTTAAACATGTTCTGCCTCGATTTTTGGCAGTCCTTGTCATAATTTTGTGTGTGAGAGAGTGGGACAGACAAGCAGTGTGTAAGAGGGAGTAAAGGAGAGAGCAGGCAGCGCTTCGTCCTGGCAGAGGAAGTCTTTTTTTCAGGTTCGAGTGCGACAGCAACAACGACAGTTGTGCGATGTTGATGATGATGATGATGGCTCAGCGACTGTGGCGCGGCAGCGGCAGCTTCATTGGGTTATGCTTATGGCTTTGCATTTGTATTTGTGTGTTTTGGGTTTGGGTTTGTGCTGCCACACACACACACACACAAACATACATACATATGTATGTACATATGCTATGGCTGTGTGTAAAAAGGAAGTGTACTGCGTTGTAGGCCGTCGACGTCGTAGTCGTCATCGCACGCTGACGCTGTCGCTGTTTCTGCCGCTGCCGGTGTCGGTTTATGCACGTGTGAGGGAGGGTGGGGCGGGGAGGTACAATGGGTTGGCTGGTTGCTCTGTCTGTCTCGTTGTCCGTTTGTCCGTCTCTCTGTCTGTTTGTCGGTTGCCTCTGCTCTTTTCTCCTCTCCTCCTCCTCCTCCTCCATCATCACTCAACGAGTATCTGTATCCGTATCTGTATCTGTGTAAATGCGTTGGTTGTTGGCTTGTTTCGTACTCCTGCCCCCACAATTCTCCCCTCACTGAGAGGAGGCCTCAGAAGCCTATCCCTTGGCCCTGCGCTCCTGTGCGGGGTGTTGTGTGCGCGTGTGTGTGTCGTGGCTGTTTATGTGCGTGTTCATTCCTGAATGTTCCTGTTCCCCGTGCCTGCTCCTGTTACTGTGACTGGAAGTCGTAGTATGGTTATATAGGGTGTCCATTGACATTAGCTTATGGTATAAGCTTATTCCTAAGTCGGGAACACCTTCATACAGGGTGTCGAAGGGGGAAGAAGATCCTGTTTAGCAGAAGATTTCGCATACAAGGTGTCAGGTTGTCGAAACAGAATATTGAACGGTTTTGATCAAGGAATCTTTACACAGGGTGCCAAAAGGGCAGATAATTTATCCATTTGTGGAATATTCGTACTTCTTTAGGCTCCTGATAGGGTACACGATATGAGACTTTGGTGTTAGTGTAGACTAGAGAGTTCCTTAATAATACAGGGTCTCAAAAAATCTTATTTTTATACTTTTCCATCTACTTTGTGGTTCCCATACAACTGCCCTTAATATCTTCTACATTACATCTCCATTATTTGACCCTTTGCAAATATGTCACCCTGTACGTCAGCTAAAAGCGGCTGTAAAAACAATTTAATGCATAAAACGACAAAAATCTGGTTTTCACAAAACCAAAACCCGAGAGCCACCAAAACCAACAACACCAACAAAAGCAGGAACAAAAGCAGCAACAACAAGAAGCGTCGAAAGTGGGGAGCGAGTGGGCAGAGGGAGTTAGGAAGTTGCTGCTGAAAGAAGAACACTCACAGCAGCAGCACCAGCAGCGCGACAGCGGCAGCAAATGTTGAGATTACACTAAAAGTAACTGCCAGCAGCGCCAAAAGCAACAACAACTGCAGCAAACAGCAGCGGCAGAAGCAGCGACTGCGACAGCGACAGCGACATCAGCCAAGTGCAGCGCATTTGAGAGAGTGCAGCAGCACTAAAATCAATTATGTAGCCAGAGCAAAGCAGAGGCAGCGCAGCGCAGCAGCAGCGTGAAAATAGTAGTGGAAAAAAAGAGAAATAGCAAAGCAGCAGACGACAGCACAGCAGCAGTAGGCAACGGATAAGAGGAAGAGTGGGCGGTAGAGAGGAAGGTGGAAGGAGAGCAAGTGTCTGTTCGTCGTTCTGTCGTCGTGTCGGTCAGTCGGCAAATATGTTGCGCATTTGTAAGCGAGCGAGTAAACGAGACAGAGATAGCCAACGAGAGAGCGCGACTGCTGGCTGTTGTAACTGTTGTTTTGCCGATGTTGTTGTTGGGGGAGGTGGCTGCTGGGGCCGAAAGCAAGGTATACCAATCAAAAGGTAAGGCCTGTCGGTTACTATTCCACAGCCCCAGCTGCTTCCGTACCTTCCACCAAATATACCCTTCCTGAATGCTAGTAAAATGCGTGCAAAGGCAAAGGCAAAAGCCAAAAGCAGAAAAAATAAAAGAAAACACACACAGAGCAAAGGCAAAAGCAGAAGCAGTAAACGATGAACTTTGCTTGTCTTGCTTTTGTTGTTGCTCGGCTCTGCCTGCGGCGCGGCTGCGGCTGGTTTGAGTTTAAGGCAGAGACACCTTTCCACGTGCACGGCAGAGTCTCCTCGGCTCACCCCCCCTCTCACCCGTCACTGCACGCCTGGCAAAATAATCAGCGAAATACGTAGGAGAAAAAGAGCGTGCAAAATTATGCTGAGTGCTTGGCTGGCTGCCACACAAAGTGAAAGAAAGGCAACGACAACGTCTTCACCACCGCCCCCTTGGGCCGGCACCCTACCCCACACCACTCCACCGCCCCCTTTAATCAGTCGCTCTCTTTCGCTCACTCTGTCTGTGGCGCTCTGTGCTGCTTGTACTGTGCGAGCAGCATAAGCAGCAAAGGAACGAAGGAATGGGAAGCGAAGTTTACGATACCCTGGCTTTCGACAGCACTGACCGTTTTTGATCAAATTTACTCGTATAAAGAAGCATAAGATACATCATTGCAGATTACGAATTTTAAGAGATAAAGATTTTGTTCGTTCAAAGACTCTACCTGCCCTCCATAGTTTTGCATTGTTCGTCTCAAAATGATCATGCCTCCTCCATCGAGGGTACCAAAAAAAGAGCAGAGAACGAAGAAAAATCAACGAGGGACTTGGAGCAGCAGCAGCAGTGGCAGAGAGGAGTATTATTGGAAGGGGGCGCGGGGCTGTAGGGGGCGCTTGCCGGCAGATACTTTGAGATTTTTTTCTCCTCTCTCCCCCTGCAGCCACCCTCTGCACCATCACTCTCCAGAGTTGTTGTTTTCATGCATTTTATCAGTCGACGCTGACGATTTTCTTGGCGTTTTTATTTTTATTATTTTCCACTGCCTCTCTTTCCCCCTCCCCCTCCCCCGCTCCCCACTCCATCTCTCTCTCATTCTGGGTCTTTCTTCGTTTCTTTTTGGTTTTTTTTCTTCTGGTATTTTGTTTTGTTTTTATTTGGGTTCGTTTGGTACTTTTTTGTTGTTGTTGTATTTTTGTGTGTGGTTGGGTTCGGGTTCGGGTTCGCGTTCAGGCTCTCGGTTCGGGGCAAATGTATCTGTATCTGTAGCTATAGTATCTGTATCTCTATATGCGGCTGGCCTGGCCCGGCCTGGCCTGGCTGCTTGGCTGGCTATGTTGTTGCTGTATCTCTTTTGTATCTTTTAGCGCTGTTTTGAGTTAAGCAATTGATGGATATGGTTTATTTATAACGCTTGGCGACCGACACCGAAACCGAGGCACAGCCGACCGAAGTTGAGCGAAGGAAACGCGTCGCCGAATATCATCATCGTCGTAATCATCATCATCATTGGAATGCCGACGACGAGTGCGGCGGCCGTGTATCTGTAAGATACTCACTCGCTCGTTGAATATCTGGCGGCGGCGTTCGATAAATGCGAGCGTAATAATATTTTATTGAAATTTGTTTTCTTTTTTCTTTTTTTTGTTTTTTGTGAGGAGGGGGTGTCTGCATCTGTATCTTTAGCCCAGTACCTGCAGCTGTATCTGTATCTCTTTGTGTGTGTGCGCGCCTATCTGCAGCTGTATCTGCATCTGCATCTGTGTGTGCCACAACTGGAGTCGAGTGCAACGCATTTTGATTGTTCGCCTGCTCTTTTGATGAAAACATAAATATCCCAACAAAGAGAAAGACAGACAGCGAGAGAGAACGAGAGAGACAGAGAGAAGAGAGAGAGAGAGAGAGAGCCTCTAGAGATCCCAGAAGTGGAGGAAGCATTCATTGGAATTTCCCCCTCAAGGCAAGCCATCTCATCTCTCTTTTCCACAACTCGATTCCCCGGTTCTTGTCTTTCGGAATGAATGAAAATGCTGCCACCGCTGGTGCTGGTGCTGGTGCTGCCACTGCCACAACTTCTCTCTGGGGCGGAATTCTGTTCGGTCGGTTTTCCATGCTCATGTTGTGGTGTTTATAGGGTTTTTCCTTCGTGTTTCGTGTTCCTGTAAATTGATATGGCCATGGCGGATTACCACGAGTGCCAGGGCGGTACGCAACGACTTCCCTCTATTAAAAAGCCTAATTAAAGCCCATGAAGAAACAGTAACATTAATCTGCAGGAGTTCGAGTTTAAAATTTGTATTTTAAGCTGATTTTCAGAGTGTCATAACAAGATGATATGTGGGATCTGCGAAATGGGATCTGTTGATTGGCTTTCAAATCGAATTTCATCAATTTGTTGTGATTTTTGGATAATCCAAAAGGGATATCGCCTTGAAAAGGCTCTAAATTGGCTTGAAGTTCCCTATAGTTCAAATTGAGCAACATATACCAAATCGGACTCTAATTTCTACAGTTATAAAGGCTTAAAGTCTTGGTGTTGTATGGGGAAGTGTTTCCCTTCGTCACTGCACTTCCCCAGTTTCCCAATCTTCCCAAAAAGGCACAAGGACTGGGGTCTTCTATAAGTATTTTCAGTACCAACAAAAATGATTGGAAACTATCCTAAAAATAAAACACAAATTCAAGAGAGGCAAAGAGAGTAATCACTTCCTCCTCCTCCTCCTCCTACCCTCTTCCTGTGCCTCTTCCCTTTTCCATTTCCCTCTTTTATATCCCACTTCCCCTCTACCTACTCCATTCACTCGTCCTCCCTCCGCATAACTTAATAATTATTCATGCAGTGGCCCCCCAAACTACAACAATTACAACAAAAGTGGATGCCACATGCCCACGCTTCAACAACAGCAACAACAAAAGCAGCCACAATACCAACAACATCAACAACAACAGCACAACTTTTGGAACAACGATCCACAGCAAACAAAAACACCAACAACATCGAAAAAGTGCGTTGTACATAAACGAAATCGAAACGAAACGAATAATAAATGAATACCGCACCAACAACGAAGGGAAATATACATATAGATTGTAGGGAGCACGAATCTGTAGATACTCTTGAATATTCAATGTTCAAATCATGCAAATATATGATATATTTGTTGGATTTTTATAAAAAACACAAGCCGAGAACATCTTTGGAAGCATAAAAGTTTGAACAAATACATATATCTTTTTTTTAACCATTATGATATTTGATCGTTTGATAGGGACATAATATTTCGATCCTATTGAGTTTTAGCTTAAAAATATTTGTATTGCTGTTAGGATTATTTACAGAAACAGAAAAGTTCTATAAACGATCGTTTATCCAATCGACAGTACAAGTTTCCTTCGATTATATTCAAAAGAAATAAAGTTATTCCCACAAATACATGTTTTAAGAAGCGATTTTTTATCTAACATCTATAGATATGTGTATCCGATCTGTCCAATTCCGACTTATATAAAGAGTGGAGCCAAAAACATAGATCTAACCCACTTTCTCACTCATACATCCTTCAAACTGGGAGACTACTTTGCATAGAAACAGAGCGAAACGTTGTCGTCGAGGCACACGTGCTGATCAAAAGCATAATACCCTTCAAAAGAGTACGACGAGAGCGCAGAATGAACAAAAGGCAGAGAAGGAACGACGACAATACTTTATATAGTTGAATGACTGAAAAACTGAACAAACCCGTAAACCACAGCAACAGCAAGCAGCAGCAGCAGCAACAACGAAAAATTAACACAAAAAATACTTATACGCAATACCAAAAACACACACAAAAAAACACAACAGCAACAACAACACACACAACAAAATTACCTTAAAAACACCAAACAAGCGATGAAAAAAAAGAAACCAAAGAAGAAAAAATACGAGAGAGAGACACAGAGAGAGAGAGAGAGAGAGAGAGAGAGAGAGAGAGAGGGAAAAAAACAAAGCTGAAAATAAAAATACATTAAACGAAATAAGATGAATACCAAACAAATAAAAAATTTATGCGCTGCACTTGGATGTGGATAGAGAGGGGAAAAGCCAGTGGGCAGGAGAGGGGCAGAGCGGGGAGGTTGGAAGAGAGAGAAATTATGCCACAATCAAGTACAACACAACAGCAACAAGAGGCAGCAACAGCAACAGCATCAGCATCAGTGGCAGCAACAACAAATAGAGAGGAAAATTCCTCTGAGAAAAATGCGTGGCAGCAAAAGTTGGAAATTTAAAGTAGAGATGGCAGCGTGAGAGAGATTTAGATCTTTGAACGGAATAATGGATAGATATAGGATAAGAGATAGATCATACACAGATCATAAATGATCATTTACACATTTTTATTTTGATCATAGCCTTAGGGTCCTCATATATATGTATAGAGGTCTGATCACTGTTTAGAATCTTCATTTAAGATCAAGCACTCCCGCCAAACCGACCGAGGGGCACATCTGCATGATGCGCGACAGATTTGAAGTGATTTTAACTAAGGAGCCATGAACAAAGGGTATTATACATGTAGTACCAAAGTCATTCCACCTTCCTGTCATTAAAAAGCCACTATTTTGACTATCGTCTAATGATCCATCAAGTCAATCCCATCAACCTAGTCTCAAGAGCAGTCACCTATCACATCAGATCAATCAAAAGAAGGATCTATTCCCTCACGAAATCATCGCCAGTTCAGAGAAGATCTGAAACGATCAGATCTATAGAGAGAATCCACTTCCAAAACATACAAACAGAAGGCAGATGATGACGAGAGATGCCTCTGGCCTCTGGTCCATCGTTCCACTCAATGATCATGATGATGATGATGATGATAATGATGTTCCTCATTCAATCATGATCATTATCATCGGTCAATGATAATTCCATTTTCCCCATTTGTTTTTGTTGCCTTTTGCATGCGACGCTCGGAATCGGAATCGGAATCTGAATCTCTGAATCTCTGACTGACTCTTCAACTGTTTGCTCTATGAGCTATGTATCGTTGGCTGTGTATGCAGCCTGTATCTGTAGCTTGGTATCTGTGTGTATGTGAGTCAAAAACAAGATGCTGCCTGAGTAGAAGATGCTCGAATGCAATGCCGCTGTCTGCTTACATTCCATAGATACACAAAAATAAAAATGCGGCTACAATAAATAATAAAACCAAAGAGATGCTAGAGAGAGAGAGAGAGAGAGAGAGAGGGACGACCCGACCAGAAGATACATTTGTATCTAAAGAAAAAAGGCAGGCAGGGCGGCAAAAATAGGACAAAACGCTGACAAGTAGGTAAAAACCAATTTTCCAAGATTCATTTTCCAGTTCACTCAACCCCCAACACCCTAGCCTAGATATTGTATCTCTCGTTCCACTATTTTCCCTACCGCATCACCATCACCATCGTCATCGTCATCATCATCATCATCATTATTATGGGCAACACCTCTGTGGCTCTTTGGCTCTTTGGCTCTTCACTTTAGCCTCCTCTAATTGCTTAACAAAAGCTTCAATTAAACACTTCAAAGAGCTTATTACAAACCAATAAACCGCACCAGAGCACCAAAGAGCTAAAGTGCGTGAACCGTAGTAGAGCAAAAGAATCCACAAACCATCCATCTCCATCACCATCACCATTCCATCCCGAGGTGGAAACCCGCTTGACGACTGCAAATGTCAAGGATATCCTACAACAAAGCCAGAGCACGCTCCACTCCACTCCATTCAGAGAGAAAGAGAGAGAGAGAGAGATACCACTCCACTACTCTCCAATCCACACACACATCCTCCCGTCGCATCGCATCGCATCGCATCGATGGTGTGCCTCCTGTTTTGTTCCGCTTGGAATATCGCTTTACACATGGATAAGTGTCGTCGTCGTGACTGCTGCGTGGCAGCCCGATAATTGTCTGTTTTGTGTGTGGAATGGATGTTTGTTGTCTGTTGTGTTGTGTTGTCTACTACTGTTCCTGGTTCTTGTTCCTGTTTTACTGATAATGTTCCTACTTCCAGCCACAGCAGAGCCTCCCTTTGAGGGCTACTTTCAGGGCTACTACAGGAGAGCCTCGATTTGTGGGCTACTTCAGTGCCTATTTTCCCTTCGGTTGATGGCACTTTTGGTGGTTGCTACGGCCACTCTCTCGCTCCCTCTCCCTCTCCCTCTCCCTCTCTGGCTGATCCTTCTGTCTCTCTTGAGAGTCTTAGCGGTTCCTAATGTGCATCCTGTTGCGCTCTGAAGACAGGGTGACGTCTCTCAATGACTACCTGAAGCACTTCCGGCTTAAACGAGAGCTCCTCTGTTCAGGTAAAACTCCTTAGCATATGATATCTTTTCTCCAGAGAGTGCGGGAATCGGAATCTCTTTCAAGTTCAAAGCTCAGACAGAGTTATGCGAAGCAATCATCATCATAATCACAATAATAACTTCCCTAAAACACACACACACACACATACACGCGTTGCAAGGGTTAAATATCCTCCTCTATAAGGTGTGGGTAGAACACTCCCCAGGCAGCAGCAGCAGCCCTTTTCGCTTCTGGGGGTAGCTTCCATCTCGGGGGTAATACTCGTCGTATTCGTATTCTTTGAACTCTTTTTGCGTCATCGTTTCTGATTAAATATACGAAAAAACCATCAGGAGTGCACACTCACACACAAAAGTATATGCCTGTACACTGGCACACGAAAGTATATGCACATGTACATATGTATACCTAGAAATTTATGTATTTTTATTTGAGCTTTTACTTTTCATCGGTTTGTTCGAAGAAATCCTTTTCTGTCCGCATTTTTTTCTTCACGTTTTTTTTTGTTGGTGCGTAAATGCGAACCTTTTTTCAGGATGGTATGGTATGGTATGGCATGGGGGGTTCTCTCTGGTACACACGCCAAAATGTAACCTCAAAGGGTTAAACACGCAAAACGCAAAAGCTAACAACAACAACAACAACGAAAGATTGGAAAGAAATAAATACAGGAAAAATATGAAAAGCAATAACCAGCCGCCGCCCAAGCGGGTGGGAAACCCGAACCCAAACCCAAGCCCAAATACATAGAACATATGCATGGATTGGACCCGGAGGGTTGCTCAAGGAAGTGCCCTGTAAAATGGGGAAGAAATTATGGTAGACGAAGGGTATAGCATGAGCAAAGATTAGAGGCAATCAAAGGGAAGAGTTGAACTGGAGATAAAGGATGTGGGGGCTCGACATGAAGATACTTATTGCTTATTCGTAGAGAGCGGAGGGGGGACTATACATACGGAGATAATCCAAGATATTTGGGGACAAGTCAGACACAGATCTACAGATCAGATCCCACAAGGAACTCCCATGGCAGATCAATGTATATACCCAAACACTAGATGAATGCCTTGATTATGGCAGCCAGAATTATATATACAGTTCCCTAGTCCTTAGGGGGTTCTATAGAGGGTTCTGCCATTCAATCCACGAGTCTCTCCTAGCGATCTTCGAACAATCTTCGCTTCATTCACTTATTCATAAAGTTCAATCCCTAACCAATCTGTGTGTCTAAACAAACACGAAAGATATGAATCTCCAAAGGTCTAGCAACCCCTCCACCTCTTTGCCCAAGGGTTATTTGTTGTTCTTGGCTTTGTTCACCCCACATTGAAGTTCCACGCGGTCTGTGTAGCAGAGATCGCTTCATTATCATTGAAATCGCTGGCATTATCAGATAATTAGATGGAACAATTGTCTCATTTATCTACACTCAAAATATCGTGTTCTGTGTATGTCATGGTCCTAACCCTACAACCCTCCTTGTCTGGGGTTTTTCACTAAATTTGTTTGCTAATAGAATTCTGAATGGTACGATTTTTCTAGGGAGGAAGTACACCTTTTGTCAGGGGCTCCGTCTCCGTCTCCGTCTGCGTCTGCGTCTCAGTCTCATGGAAATTTCTCAGGTATTGACTTGAAATCTAGATTATCGCACTGTTGGGGTTAAAAACTTTCAATTTAAATTCAATTTCCGTGCAAAATGGTCAAAAGTCTAAGGCGACAAAAGCAACAGAGGGAGAAATAGAGAAAGAAAGAGAGAGAGAGAACGAGAAAGGTAAATATAAAAATAAAAATACAAAAAAAAAAAAAAAAAAACCCACCACTTAAGGGAGAGAGACGCCGGAATCGCAACCGGATATCAAAAGCGTAGACGACAGTGAGAGGAGGATATTCTCGTAAACAAGGAAGCGAAAACAGGATGCATGACCATGCAGAGGCAAAGTCACTTCATTATCGAGATTATCGGCGCAAGTTCAACCCTGGGCACAAGGCACATCAATCCCTACTACTACAACATTCAACATCCTTCCATTCAACGTCCACATCCACATCCACATCCTTCCATCCTCATCCCCATCCTCTCATCCTTCTTCTCATTCACATCATCGTCCACATCCTTGTGTGCATACGTTCGCGCGTCAGCACAAATGTCAAACCACTCAGTGAGGCTCTGTGGTGGTGCTCCTGGCTTTTGAGAAGGGATGGAGATGGAGATGGGAGGATGATGCTGATGCTGATTCTGATTCTGATTCTGGTGGTGGTTCAAGTTCCTTCAGCAAATGCTGTGCGCCTGTCTGCCAACATCCTTGAGCCCTGACTTGGGTTCTGCCTCCTGCCTCCTACCGCCTGCCTTCTGCCTCCTGCCGCCTGCCGCCTGCCTTCTGCCTCCTTCCGCCACCCTTCTGTGTGTGTTTGCCCTAAGGACAGGCTAATAAAATTTGCCTGGCAAATCCGCAACAAACCCCATGAAATCTCTGGCTATGCGCCTCCAGGCGATCTGTTGAACGATGCGATTTGTGTGACTGCCTGAGCACCAGAAGCAGCCACAGCAACAGCAACAGCAGCAGCCTGAGCAAATTAAAAGTGTTGAAAGTCACTTTTGGTGAAAATTGAAAATCATAATAGACGGAAATTATACGAAATTACTTAAATTTTCGGGGGGGAATATTTAAATGGTTTGTAGGTCTGGCGGTAGAGGGGTTCTTAAGCGTTGATTTGGGTTGAATTTGAATAAAAGTCCCAGGTAAAAGATGGTAGCTTTTGGAAGATGGAAGATCTTTAGTTTGGGGACTGTTAATGAGGTACTGAGTGCTGCCATAATTGAGGTATTTATTGATTGTAAGAGTGCATACATTTAGCATTTTACAAGGCATTTATGTACATATGAGTGGTACCTTAGAAAGATGTCAGTGAAGGTTCCGGATATCCCCCATCGAATTTCCTTTCTTTGGATGGTATACCCAATCGATGATGGATCCCCCTTCGGGCATTCCTGAATCCCGAATCCAAGCTGATTTACTCATCCAGTGATTGGGTGGTATCTACACACCGCACGCGTAAGTGTCTCATATCTGAGGTCTGTCTCAGGTAACCTTCCGTTTTCATGCACAATGTGGGGGAAATGCTCATAAAAGTTAATTAAATGCAAGGCAAAGCAAACAACAGCAGTGGGAAAGAGAGACAGAGAGAGCGAGAGAGATAGTGAGGAAAAGTGGAAGCCCAACAGCCGGGCAGAATGTGGAAGTGGGGGAAATGGTAATGGAAAAACGAGAGAACAACGAGCAAATCAATGGGCTAAGTGAAGGCAAAACCTAGCTAATCGATTCATTTGAAATTCAATACACAAACACGTAAGACAAAGACACAAAACCCAATCGAAGGGAGGCGATAGACAGAGAAGGACAGAGAGAGACAGAGAGAGAAAGAGAGAGAGGGAACTGCGACTGCTGCTAGTTGGGGGAAAATCAATATGAAAAAGCATAAATGGCAACACGCCTGGTGGCCAAGTGTCAGGCCAGGGCACACGGGCACACGGGCACCCCCTTCCATCCTCGGATTCTATTGTAAAGTGAAAATGCAATTGCAATGGAAACCAAAAAAGCCGTCAACCACCGGGCACACACACACACACACACAGTGACTGCAAAATGTTGACAGACATACAGGAGAAGGGGAGGATATACATATACGCATACATATACATATGCCCATACCCGTGTCCGTACCCGTACCCGTACTCGTAACGTACCTCTTAAAATGGTAAAATACCTTCTGGTTTATAGACACAGACCCGTCTGCTCTCCGCCCTCGTTCGCCCTGTCGGGGTCTGCCATTTTCAATTTATTGTTATTATTAATTTTGATGCCCGAAAAAGGGATGCCAGATCCATTAAAGTGGGAGGTATGGCAAGGATATTGCTGAATGGGAATGGAGAGCGAGCATCAAGCAGGATGGAGAAGGGTATCAAAGGGGAGTGAGAGGCAGAGGCAGAGGGAGAGGCAGAGCAATCGACAGTCGACGAGTTTATTTGTGTGAAATTTCAAATGTAAATACTTGAGGGTGCTTAAGGGTGTCTTTAGGGGTTTAATGCTCGACTGCTACGCAATTTTTCGCCCTTCTCTTCATCTCGTTTTTGGTTTTTCGGTTTTGGTTTCGGTTTCGGTTACTGCCTTTTACGCTTTGCGTCCTGTGTGCTGTGTCCTGTGTCCTGTGTCCTGTGTCTTGTGTCCTGTGTCCTGTGTCCTGTGCGCTGTTTGCTGCACTCCCAGTCGAAATGTGGAATCAATCGATGCCCGCACGAGTGCATATGCAAGGAAGGATGGTCCCTCTGGAGGGTTGAAATGTGCGAGTCCATTGTGGTACTTTCTTTGGCATCAGAACACTGATTGGAATGTGACTGGGTGGCTTGGGACACGAAAGGGTGTACAATGCCCTCAGCAAGTACAATTAAAAGGTGTTAGAAATGCTTGTTTTTGACTCATTTGTGGCTCTGATTTCAATTAAAGCTTAATGACAGACCTAGGCGCTGTTCAAGAACGCATTTAACAGAATTCAGATGCTACTCTGATCCTTGGGGTTCCAACAGCATTCTTTCACAAATCGATCTCCTTTTACAGGACTTTTCTTTGCATCTCCATCTCCATCCCAGAGGTAGAGGGGTAATCCCCAGTCGAATATCTTTTATATGGACCCCCGAATCCCTGTCTCCTTCTCTCTCCCTCTCTCTGTATGCCCTCGCCATTGTTCCACAACAATTTGGTTCGCCAAGACGCGATGACGACAACAAAAGCCACCGTCAAAGATTAGTCATACACACAGCGAGTGCCCAAAGGAGGAGGGAGGAGGAGGGAGTGGGAGTGGGAGGACAGTGGAGATGACGAGGACAACGACTGCGGGATGCCGGGGACCCTGGCGACATTCATTTCAATTGACACGTGCACAAAACGCCCCCTGTTACCCCAGCCAACCCCCGCGCCAGCATCTGCCACTCCCAACCCCGCGTTTCCGATCTCCCACTCCGGCCATTTGGCCCCATAAGACAGCGTAAAAATGTTCGAAAATCAAGCGGAGCAAATGAGAGAAGCTGGAACGTCGAGCTGGAGACAGAGAGACAGAGAGAGACCGGGGGAGAGAGAGAGGGAGAGACAAGCGTCTCATGAATATGAAAATGCTTGACGGGAACTAAGTAGATGTCTCCGCTCACCTTGACAGGGGGTGGTGGATAGGGGAGGAGGGGTTGGTAATCTGTGGAGATGAAAGGTATGTTAAAAGGCAGGTAATGGAATGCCAAAGTGTTCAAAACTGGGGGTTTCCAAAAGGAACAACTGCCTCACCTTCACTTCAATATACCCTGGCAAGAGATGAATGCCAAACAGATGCAGAGGTTCTAATGCGGATTCAGCTTGCGTCAGACATTAGCTCAGAGCCTCATGCCTCATGGCTCATGGCCCCGTCTCATGCCCCTGCTACTATATCTCCTTGTGCCCCCCCGCTGTTGCCGCTCTACGCATTTGACATTTTTGTCACCCAATATGCCGCAGCGGGTGTCCAAACACCCCCACCCTTCGCCCCTACCTCCCACCCCTAAACTCCGATGATGTTGATCTCTTGGCGAATATTAAAAAATTATATGCCAAATCGGAATTGCATGTTAAACATCAAAACAGCAACAAGAACTAAACAATAAACGGAAGGGAGGGGAGGGGGTGTGCCACAACGTTGGAGCGAGTGCAGGGCATCAGGGGAGGGAACTATGGGTACTATGTACATATGTGTGTACCTCTAATGCCTTTTTTGTCGTCGGATCACCCGCTGAGAGGCGCTGCTGCCGACGCTTTGTAGACTTGAACTTTTATTCCCGTTTCGGTTTCGGTTTCGGTTATCGGATTCAAGTCTTTTAACCCTTAAGTGGTGCGACATTTATTGCCATTTATGAGGTTCATTTTGGGGGTTACGCCATATGATGTTCTCGAGCAACGAGGCATTGTTCTCTCTCTGCCATCGCCATCGCCATCCGTTTCGTTATTTATGGATATATGCATTTAATAAACTCTCTATAGAAATAGCCAGAGAATTGAAAATTTGTTCATTTGCTATGGCAAATTATATGCCTCGAGGGGAGAGAGCAGGAAAGAAGATCTAGGGTTATTGGCGGATGAATAATTGTCGTTGAACTTTAAGGGATATCTAGAGAAGGGTGTCCATTAGTTATAGAGTGCTTATAGAGTTTCACTCTTTATGAAATCTCTGGATCTCTGTGACATTTAATTGCTTGGAAGTTCGCTCAAGACCTACGAAGTTTTACCAAAGTTAAAGCAAGTAATTCTTTGATTTTCTGTATGCCCTTTAGCCTTTCCTCTTCCATGGCTATATTCTATTTATGCATCCATCTCATCACCCGATTCAGTAGAAAATTATGCCATTACTCACCCTTCACCATTCGCCTTTCTCCATGGTATTATTGATCTTTAATTAAGGCAATTAATTATCTTAATCGCATCATTTGCCACCAACGAAGAGGCACATGGAGTGTCACCCACTTCTTTCTGTTTATCATTGTCTTTCCCATCACAGCTCGTACTATGGCCGCAATTGAATACCCTGTAAAACCTAGGAAGGTTCTGGAATTCCTCAATTCTCCTCCTCCCCATTCAGAGGGTATTTGCCATTCCTTAACTCTCTCTAATCATAAATCCCCGAGAATTTCCATGGTTTTTCATGGTTTTTAAATAATTTTCGGTATCATTGGAAGCACTTCCCTCCTTCTTCGTGTACAGGGTATTTCTTATTTGTTTACTCGCCGTTTCCCCTCAAGTGCTTCAAATGGCTTCTGGTACCTCCGTCTCATCGGCGGCTCCACAACTGTTTTGTTTGTGATTTTTGTGCCCGTCATTGGATTTTTAATTTGCTTTGCAACCAACTTTGTGGCTCCTCCATTCTGCTGTCTTCCCCTATGTGACCCCCTTTCTTTTCTGGGACTGAAGCAGACCCCCACACCGCAGCCTCTCCCTAAATGACTGCCGACTGCAGTTAATTCCGCAATTGCAGCGACGGGTGCCTTGGCTTTGGGTCGTCATCGCTGTGGATACCCTCTTTCTGTTCTGGGCTCCTTCTTTCTTTGGCGATTTGCATAATTTGTTCTATAATTTATGGCATGGTATTACGCGTATTGTTCTTTCGCTGTCACTCAAGTCGACGTCTCGGACTCTGAGAGGCCCCGCCACTCATTCGACTCTGAGTCTGAGACTGAGTCTGAGTCTGAGTCCGAGTCTGAGTCTCAGTCTCAAAGTCTCCCTCTCTGATTGAAATTGCTTAATTAACTAAACGATGCGCCTGGAATTTAATTGCGGATTGTGCGGGGGAGGGGGAAAACTTAGAAGAGGCTTCCGCATTCCATGGAAAGTTTTAGTTTTTCCACTCTCATTTTCCTCATTTTTGGATCGACTAACGATCTGCCTAATGCCAGATGGCTTTAATTTATTTTGTAAATTATTTCCCATATTCTAAAATCCAATGAAAACACACACATTTTCCACTCTTCGAGTATTCTTTATGTACACAATACCGAATGATTGTTTCGTGTGTAGATTCTCAAAACTTGATGGAAAGAGCCTCGAGTTGCCTCGAGAACAATAAATACTCGCATAGTTTTTTCCTTTGGTTTTTCCAAAGTCTATAATGAGATTTCCTTTTGGGGGGAAACTATAAATACCATTGGCAATTGGTTTATTGTTAGGGAAAGTCATTGAAATAATGTGTAGTGAAGGGAATGTAAGGAATGGGGCTTGTACTTTGTATATATGTGTGTGTGTGTGTGTGTGTGTGTCTGGGGGTAGATTTCAGGCGGCCTTTTGATGGAAGATTTCTTGGAGTTTTTGGGAAGGGAAGAAGTACTTGTTTGCTTCTCAAATATGGTGCTATTTATTGGGTTCTGAATCTGAATCAAATAGTCTTGAAGGAGTCTTGAAAACTGATCAAAGGAGTCCTCTTTTTCTAACGATTTTTCTGCACTGGCATAAACTTGATGAAATTCCTTTGATTTAGAGGAGACTTTCCAGGATATCCATCCTTAGTTTCATAGCATATATTTGGGCCCCAAAACACTCCCTTTTTCCACAGATTTTTGAATGTTAGACTTGAAAACCTTGAAAAAACCTTCCTAAATTTGTTATCTCGTAGAAATCTCAGTTCAAAAATGACTTTTCTAAGAATTTGTTTTAGTTCCTAAAGCAATTACGGGTTTTGGGGCAGGACACGGACACGGACACTCTGAGTGGCACTTGAAAAATTAAAGAGACAGAAGTTTTCCATGGCATTCCAGGGGGGGACGACTGGGTGACCCACTCTTCCACCCATACTCCTGCCTCTCTCATCTGCCACCTCATTATCTTTATCTTTGAACTTTCCCCAGTTGTCTCTCTATCCAATATCAAAAATTCCTCTCTCTCTCTCTCTCTCTCTTTCTCTCTATCCCCATCTCCTTTGCTCTGTCTTGCTCTGTCCCCCTCGTTCCTTCCTTTCTGTTTTAATTGTGCTGCTGGTCGATGATTCTCGGAATAATTTTCCATTTTGTTGCTTTTGTTCTTGGTTTGGTTTTTGGTCTTTTGCCTTTTAATTGAGTACACAACAAGCAGAAGAAGCGGGAGGAGCAAGAGGTGGTGGTAAAGAGGCACAAGGAGAAGGAGAGCGAGAGGAGGGAGGGGGTGGGGGTGGGGGCAAAAGAAGAAAGAAAAAGCAACTAAAATTAAATTATGTGCAAAGAGAAGCAGCACCAACAGCAGCCAGAAATCTTTTCGGGCGCCTCTTCGAATATCCTCTAAAAGAAGGCGGTGAGGGCGGGTAGCATGATTTTGCCCAGAGGTTGGCATCACATCAGCCCCTTCTAAGACGATGAGACGCAAGCACAGGACCCAATTTTGGCGTGGAAAAGTACATCTAGGAGATCAGGTGACCATAACACAGTCAGGTCAAAGGCTAACTCAATCGAATGCCACAAAGTGGACCAGGAATAGGACTGATCTTTCGGTTGAATGAATGTTTCTTAGGGTATCTGTGTATGTATTTTTCTTTCGACAGATGATTCCTCAAGGGTATCCTATGCTTCGATGCCCCTTAGCTATTCTTTGGTTTCATTCCCTGAATTTCATTTGAAAGCCAAACAATTATGAAATTATTTATTAAATATTGTGAAATCGTTCAATGCACATATCATAGGCTGGCTGCGGCTGAGGCACAGATATGGGAACCTTGAAGTGTCGCTGCTTCTCTATATGTATCTGCATCTGTATCTGTATCTACTTATGGGTTTGTGTTCGATTGAAGGGGGGGCATTTCGATTCTAATTGTCGACAGTCGTCGTCATTGGCGTCATCATCCATTGGCTGTCGTCTGTCGTCGGTCGTCGGTCGTCTGTCGTTGGGGTGTGAGATTTTAAGTCGATTTTGGTTTTACTTATTGTCGCCTATATCTGTGCCCCGATAGCCCCCTGCTCCCCTTTGGAGCCTCTCCTCCCCTTGGATCTGTGGCCCCTCCTCCCCCACAATCCGTACCCTCCCCCCCGCTCTCTTCTATCGATCACATCTTCTGAATGCGTGTCGTCTTTCGGTTCGGTTCGGTTCGGTTCGGATGGGATGCCTTTTGTTCGTTTTCTTCAATAAATTTTCAGTTTATTCGGTTTATTTATTTACTTATATTTGCTATTGCTCTTTAGCCCCTCCACCGCCCCACCGCACCACCCCCCCTCTCTACCCATTACCCTCTAATCCCCTGTTTGTACCTCCTTCTCCCCGATGGGTCTCCACTTCATTTCACAATTCCCTTTCCATTTTAGCTTTTTGCTTTGCTTTGTTTTCTCGTAGCTTTATGATTATTTTTCTCAGTTTATGCCGCCGCCGCCGCCGCCGCCTCCTCCTCTTACCATTTCCCACCTCTTCTATCCTCTCCCATACCCCATCTCTTAGCCCCTCTTATCCCCCGCACCGCGCCACCCCCTATGCTCCTCATCTTTGCCTTCATCGTCGTCGTTCCGCCGTAATTGAATTTCAACTTGTTTGCATTGTCGACGACGACGGCGATGGCGATGGCGACGGCGACGACGACGACGACGATGATGATAATTCGTCGGGGTATTTTGCGTATTGAGATCAGGGCCTCATCAATTAGTAAATTAATTTTATGCTCAGCGCTTTATGGAAAATAAAGCTCGCAAAGCAGCAGCACAAAAAAAGAGAGCAGAACGAGGGGCACGGAGGGAGAGAGTGAGAGTTGGGCGAAAATGAAGGATAAAGTTTCAGATTTCAAAAATATTTGCATACACATTTACGCACATATTTACATACCTACTATGTCCATATGTATATTGTTTACTCGTTTGGAAAACTTGAGCTTTGAATTCTTAAGATTTTTCAACCTTATCCTTACAAGATAATATTTCATATGGGGAGATAGATAGATATAGATATGGGGTATATTTTCAGAGGGTTTTCTTAATTTTAGCGGAGCGGGAGTTTACCCTTTGAATGGGGAGAGAGTTTCCATCCGGAGAACTATTATATTTCCCACAGGAAGCACAAAAATCTACATTCTTTGATTTGTTTTACTCCCCTAGTAATATATGATGGTCCACACTTTTCCATACATGTACATATCCCATATCGAAGTTTATTGTATGCCAAAGCCTACAGATCATTCATTCATATTCCATTCAATTTCCTATTAAAATATTTTCATAATTCCATTTTCGCCCATAATTTTTTGCATCATTTACCATTACAAAATGTTCAATTATAATCAGCTTTTCATACGCTTAAAATATGGCATACATTTTCCGATTTTCCCCCTTTTTGGGGCGAACTGTTTTCAATTATCATATTTGACTGTCTTTTTTTTTATGCATAAATTTTGTGGAATTATCACCGCCGCAACAATTTTTGTTTTGTTGTTTTTTTTTTTTTTTTTAATTTCGATTAATATTTCTGCTGGTTTTGTTCCCTGTTCCCTGTTGAATTAAATATTTACAAGCAACGGAACTAACATTTTTGTGCTATTGATTCGCAGTGTTTTGCGGTCAAAAGCGAAATGTGCAGCAAATTATTGCTGATATAATAATGATATGTATGTATAACGGTATGCTCGTGTGTGGAATGTGGCAGGCAGTGCAGGCTGCAAAATATGCGAAATGTGACAATTCAATCATAAATTGAGAGATACAGATACAGGTTCCCCCTCGCTCCCTGTCCTCTCTCCCTCTCTCTATTTCCCTGTGGGTGTTTGTGCGTTCAAATGCAATCTTCATTATTTAATTTGCTTGCATTTTTGTTGATCTGGTGATAAATATTCCCGTGTCGATAGAGTGGGGTTTGGGGCATGTAAATGCGATTAAATGTTGCCATTGGAATATGTATTTGTTCATCGATTTGATTGCGGGCTAGAGGAGAGGCATTCTGAATATATAGTACATATATTTGAAGCTCGAAAGGTTACACAGCCAGATACAAGTTGATATAGGTAGATTCCTCCACTCCGAGCCTTGCCTTAACAAAACTTTAATCAATCTGAGGGCTCACCCTTACGTATACTTAATATGCTTTGAGGCCTGGCCTCCTTTTGGCTCCTTTTGGCTCCTTTTGAATATTTAAACAAGTTCTGTAACACTTTTGGGGTGCACTTTAGACTATTAGATACCCTTTGATCAGGGAATGAATCGACAATATCGTAGACGTTGCATTGCGAATATTGGCAGCTGGTCTTCATCATAATCATACGGAGTTGTGGCTGCCACAAATGTTTTCTTCATCAAACCTTGCCACTTATCTAGGAATATTTTTGTAGGTTCTGTAGCATACCCTTGGTTCCTGCGATGTACAGGGCATAATGAATTACAATTCCTGTGGAAATTCCTGGCAATTTTAATCCAAATGCAAATCTGTTTGTCTGTTGTGCGAATCAATAATGAATTCAAGACTTATTAGAACAAACAAGGATTCATTAGGCAGCAGCCGACTGTGTCTCTGTCCCTGTCGATGTCTCTGTCTCTGTCGATGTCTGTCTATACAGTAGCTCTGTCTTTCCTGTGTGTCTCCTCCTCTGCTTGTTGTGGGCTCTCTCCATCTGCATCTCAGTTGTTATTTATATCGATATAACAAGGTAATAACTGCACACTTAAGTATGCAAATAGCCATCCCATTCCCCTGCAGCTCCGTCTGTCTCTCTGCTTGTTTGCACATGCAAATGTTATCATTTGTGATTAGTTACAGTCTCCTGAAATGCCAATGCCCGCCCCGACCGCAAGACAACTCATTTTTGGAGATGACTCTGGGGCAGGGCTGGGATCGAGCTCAGAGACAGACAGCCAAAAGGAGAATATCGCCCACAGCCATGGGCAAACATTTGGCATTGCCCATCAATTATTTACACAAAATCCAAGCTGCAATTGTCGGTCAATTTGCCAATTGACATTTGAACATAATTGATGGTGGATTAGGGGCGGAGTTTTGCCAGGGAAATCTATGATCTATTCACTTACTTGTCGGTGCCTTTGAGGGCGTCTTGGAGTTGCTTCAAGCAGCGATCGATCTTGCGTTCACGCACCTGGGAGCCGTATTTGGAGGCCACGTAGGGATCGAAAATCAAGGGGAAGTACGGATTAATGTCAAAGGCAAACTGGCAGGAGGTCTGACTGGAGAAACTCTCCTTCGAAGATACTTCTTCTGGCACTCTTTCCTGGGCTTTTGTCGCCGTTTCCGTTTCCAAGTCCATATTTTCGTGATTTTCTTTGGGTTTCGGCTTGGAGGAACGTTCTTCGTTGACTGCTTCCAAACGCCTCAAACTCTGGAGAACAACTGGCATCGTAAAGAAGTTCTTTGTCCGCCTGTGTCTATGATTGTTTGCGTCGGTGCTATCGTCGCCTCCAAGTGCCAGGCGGCAGTTATTACAGTTGGCCAACACATCCATCGACCATCCAACATCCAACATCCACTAATCCAATGGCAGACTTAATCACCATCGTCATCAGCAGACGACACACAGACACACAGACACACAGACGGACAGGCTGTTGCGCTCGGTGCTGGCACCGTAAGCCAAGGCCAAGCTGTGGCACTCTTTTAGCCGCACATTGCGTATACGTCATGGTGCCCACAGGCGGGACGGGGCTCTCGGGTTTCGTTTCGAGGTAATATATGGAAAATTCCTGGTACTGCCATACGATCCTCTTGTGAGCGATCATCTACTGCTGCTGCTTGTTTTTGTTCAGCCAGCCATCGAAGACCAACAAACAAGCGATATTTGTGTTTTCGTTTAGTTTTTGTTGTGTTCTTACAGAAGAGATGTTCCTTCTATCGATTTGACTTTGAATTGCTATAATTTGATCTTGTTTTTGATGTAAACTTAAGAAAATACAGACTTACAGACTATGGGTCTCTCTTTATCCTCTTTTTAGACTCTCTTCATTCCATCTCATATTATTCGTTACAAAAGCATGAATATTTTATTTGTATCTGATTGAAGACTTCGGTTCTGTTAAGGGTTATGTCGTAAGGAGAGTTTTGTCATCGGAAATGCTTTTTACAGCATAAGACCCGGAAACATGCGACCTATGTGACTTATTATGAATCTTTATTTCACAGAAAGTGATTTTCGTTTAAGGAAATCAATTTCTATGGCAAACAGGGATCCTAGTGATATGTTTTCCATAGAAATGTCCCTCTCTGGATTGTAGATAGACGTTACCCACCATTCCCCTCGTCGGGCACTGAGGTAATGCCGCAAATATTTCCTTTATTTGCTGCTCCAGCGTGACAGTGGGAGGCCAGAAGAAGTGTATAAAAAAGTGACCTCATTTGGTGGAGAACCTTAGGAAAATGTCCTCCCCCGCTAACGCCACAGCACAGATCCCCTTGCACACTCCTCCACCCTCCACTCCTCCACTCTACCTCACGTTTTCTGTCTACCACACTTAAGTGTCCTTTACCATTTCGTCCTGCGGTGGGCGGCTGATTCGCTCCTTCGCCCACATTGTGGCTTGCCTTTCTTTTGTTTTCCCTGCTCGGTTTTCCTTCTGCCCCCTGCCTGCCACTCTCTGTGTTTTGCGTTTTGTGCTCATGTAACTTGGTGGAAAATTAATAATAATAAAAAAAAAACACCTACACACCCCCCCAAGCAGAGGGCGGGCGCAGAGTGGGGGCGGTACACGCGTGACCCTATTAAATGTGTGCTAATAAAAGCTTCGAAGGCTCCGAATAAAAAACAGAGGACGTGGGCGGTTAGAGGGGTGGCCAGCAGGGCCAGGGACAGAACCAGGGACAGGGGGCGGGGGCGGTTGAATGTCTGACCAAGTGCGTAATGTTTGTGGATGGAAAAATTTCCAATGCTTGATGGTGGAAACTGCTCAGGGAAGAGTCCTGCCAAAACGAAATTTCTCAAGTGTTTCGAAGGGAAAATTACTTAAAAATTCAAAACGAATGGCGGGGAAGGTACCGATGATGATGAGGAAAACAAAATCAACGCTCACAAAAGCAGAAAACCATTGAAAGACGGCAAGGAGAAAATGAGGGAAGGGCAGGAAGGGCCGAAAAGGCAGTGGGTGGAAGGAGAAATTTTCTATTTACGCTAAAGGTCAACTTTTTCCATTTGCAGCGGCGGTCATTTATAAAATCTTTGGGCATTATTAAGCAAAGCGAAATTCCAACTAAGAGGAAGGCCAAAAGGGAGGAGGCTAGAGTGGGCGGGAGGTGGGGAAACGACTAGGAAAAGTCTAAGAAAAAGCCCTGTACAAAGTACACAAAATAACCTGAAGAGGCAGAGAGACCGTCAGAGTCCTACGGTTCTGCCCACGATTTATCAAATTAATGAGTATCATTTTATTTTCATTTCATTTTCCATGCGCCAGCACAAATGAAAAAAAAAATGGACAAAGTCTTCAAGGAAAAGAGAAGAGAGAAGAGAGAAAAGAGAAGGTAGAAGGAGAAAGCCAGGAGCAGGCGGCAGCCAAAGTGGAATGAAAATTAAGGTAACTTTTGGGGCCACGAAAAAAAAAAAGAAGAAGAAGAAAAAAATCTATATAAAAAAGAAATCAAAATAAATGAGAAAGAAAAGGACAAGGACACAGGTCGAAAATCCAAGGAAGGAAGCGTCAGGGAGCGTCAGAAAACTAATGCGAGGCGATTACATAAACACAGGACACATGAAAGGACGAACCCCGTCCGAAAGACACACCCACAAGGCGAATAGGAGGACCAACACCCTACGAAACAAAACCAACATGAGCATACCATAAATCCTCCTGCAGAAGCAGGACTCTCATTCTCTCCCGCAGGACAAAAAAAAGGATACAAAACACTTTGCATTGGGGCGAAAAGGTACAAACAAATAAAGTGACCAAACCCCAAAGGAAGCGAAGGATATACCCATGCCACATGACACACACACACACACACACACACACACACACGCACATATTGCAATAAATAAAATACTTGTGCGAAAAAAAGCCGAGAAGAGAAGAGATCCTTTGGAAAAAGGGAAGGAAAGGCTAAGGAAACAGCAGAGATCCCTCGAAGAAAATGGGAAGGAAAAGCCAAAGGAAACGTTAAGGAAAGGACAGCCAGGGAAAAGGACAGCCGCCGAAAAGAAAAAGGAAGCCAAAGCGAATTGTTTTATATCCCTCATTTGTCCATTTAATGGCAGAAACGAGCCACAGAAACAGAAACGGAACCGAAACCGAAACGGAACCCGAGCTCTAAGCTCAATGGAACCCAAATACAGGAAGCAGGAGCCGGAGCCGGAGCAGGAGCCGGAGCAGGAATCCAGGAGAAGGACACACAGAAGGACGTGGCAGGACACACCAGAGCAAACAAAGCAGCCCGCAAATGGTTGACGGGAGGGGGTAGAGGAATGGCTATGGATGTGGGTGTGGTTCCCGGTGTGGGTGTGGGAGGAACCAACCCAAAAAGGATGCCTGGCAAAAACGCAACCAAGCAAAGTGAAAAAGAATATTGAAACACTAATAAAAATGAGGATAAGCAGGGAATGCATTAAGTAAAATATAGAATAAGTGCCCCGGGATGTGGCAGGGGCATGTGGCACACAGGGGTACAAAGGGATATGCGACGGCTAGGTGTGGGAAGAGGCCATGGCAAGGGTTACGGCGGGCGCTTACGGGTCGCCCACTCTTTGATGGGTTACTTCTAAGGGTTGCTTCTCCCGCTCCCGCTCCTCCCCCGGTCCGAACAATAATTTACCCTTTCGCAAGAAGGGGTTCTGCAGAAGGGATTGCCACTGGGGGCAGGGGCAAGAGAGCTAAACAAGTAGTTCGAGTATTTTTGGTACACCCTGAGCAACAGATTTACGAGCATTAGCGAATAAACCATACTTTTGTTTCACTGTGGATTCAGTTACCATTTCATTCCCAAAACTCCTACCTTTAAGTAATCGTCTCTCTTTGTCATGGAGGGATGAACTAATTGGTTCTCCCGTAAGCGGACAGGACAGTGCTCTTAAGAGGAAAAAACCTCCCAAGGGCAGCGCGGATTTCTCCCCCGCTTAGCGGACAATCAGCTTTCATCTCGAGAAAGAAATGAATAAATGAATAAATGAAAGGCAACAATTGATGGAATGCTCTTTTTTCGGTTTAAGCATCGGTTAAGCCTAAGCTCTTGATGAGCGGACATTTACGAGTGTGTACTGTAGGCAAAGGGAGCTCCCTGCGAATAGGTACATAATCGTATTATCGGCAGAGATGTCCGGCAAGAGGATAGATCCTTTGGACATACCTTTAACTTTAAATATTTTTTTCTTTAGCACTAGTATTTTTTACTATTACATAAAAATAATTGAATATAAAATTACCAGAAAAAAAACTAGAAAATACCAAAAAAATACCAGAAAAATACTAGAAAATACTTGGATACCAAAAAAAAAAATAAATATGTAATAGAAGAAATACACGAAAATATACCAGAAAAACACCAGAACACATACCAGGTAGCAAAAAAAATGTAATAAGCGGACACTTCTCAAAGCGATGAAGATATCCGATAAGAAAACAGTTTTTTAAGCTACATTTCTTTCTTTTTACATATTTCTTTCTTAAGCACTAGTATTTTTACTATTAAATAAAAATAACTAAATAGAAAATACCAAAAATACTATGAGACTACCAGAAAAATACTAGAAAATACTTGGATACCAAAAAAAAATTATAAATATATAATAGAAGAAATACACGAAAATATACCAGAAAATATACCAGAAAAACACTAGAACAAATACCAGGTAGCAAACAAAAATGTAATAAGCGGACACTTCTCAAGGAGATGAAGATATCCGATAAAGATTTTTAAGCTACATATCGTTCTTTTTACATCTTCCAAAACAGAAAATATATTTACCAGAAAAATACTTGAAAAAATACCAGAAAAATGTACAGATTTCCATCTTATAGATCACGCTATAGGATCTATAGGTTCCAAGAAGAAATCTAAGTGAATTTCTCCAAGCGAAAGGACCGATAATCATCCACACCTTTCCTGTTTCCAAGTATCTTTTGCATACCTTCAGCAGTCTTTCAATCCACAAGTTCCTTCAGTCCCACTGAACGGACAGGACACAGTAGTTCGTAGAAGTTCTCTAGTTAGTTCCCATTTTAATGCCACCATTTGCTCCTCGTTTGCGGTGAATGTTTTTCCAACTCAAATGTCAACTTTGTCACACTCCCACCACAGTGAGCCCTGGCCGTGGGCGGACAGGTGGGTGGCATGTTGAAGCGACAACGGTGTGGGCGAAGGGGTGGGGAGGGAGGGGCAGAGGTTGCACAGTTGCAAAGGTTGTGGCAGGGACCCCTGAACTGAGAAGCGAGTCAACATTTTTGTGCAGTTTTTCCTGGGAAATTTAAAGGAAAGAAGGAAAGAGAAATGTAAAACAAAGTTGGAAGCCAAACAGAAAAAAGGGACAAAACAGAAACACACAGCGGCAAAGGGTTGCTGGGGAGTAGGGATGGGGTTGGGGGTGGCAGTGGGGCAAGAAGTCGTAGGAAAAATAAATTTTAAACGAATCAGAAAATGGCCGAAATGGAAATGGAAATGGCAATGGGGGTGGGGTTGGGGCTGGGGCTGGGGTGGGGAAATAGTGTGTGGCGAACATATTTTAGCTGCTGCGGCTTTGGGGCAAACAACAGCAACAAAAAAAACAGAGAAAAAGGGGAAAACTTGCAGAAAAGCGAGAAAAATATGGAATGCAAAATGCAGAACAGAGAACAGAGAGCCAGGGTTGCCAGGCTGCTGTGTACAGCTGGAAGAGCGTCGGGGTAGACAGAGGGAAAGAGAGAGAGAGAGAGAGAGAGATGCACATGAAGTGCGGCAACAACGCGAACGTTTTTTTCTATTTTCAGTGGAAGAAAGGAGGAGCAGAGAGGGGTCTGGACATCCTGGGTGGCTGCATGGGTTGCATGGGCTGCAGCAGCATGCAACATTCAATGCATACAAATGGCATTTAAGCTTCCCCCCCCCAAAAAAACACGGACACGAGGCAACGAGCTCTAAGCGGAGCTCCAACACACACACACAGATAGAGAAGAGGGATGGGGAGGAGCAAGAAGAGCAACGCAATTTATATGCGTTGATAGAGAGAGAAAACGGTTGGATAGATCCCAGGCAGAGCAAGGGAGAGGCAAGAGGCAAGAGGCACCCACAAAGTTAAGGGGACAAAGCGAACTTAAACCGAGTCAAACAGCCGGCAAAAGCTACTAACTTACACACACACACACACACTCCTACGCTTAGAGGAGAGAGAGAGAATCAACACACACGCACACAGAAGCAGGAGGCAGACGCACACACAAGTTTACGCTTCGACATGGCCCAACGAGGCGGCTCCTCCATTGTGCATAGGCATGGCTCTGTATAATAGTGGGGAACACACAGAACTTGCCTGAAGGGACCCAAAAAGGGGGTGGGTGGGGTTTAGTTCTGTGTGGGGCAGGGTGGCATGGTGGCAGGGAGGGTGTGTGTGCTGCTGCTGCTGCTGCCCGGCAGAGAGTGTCGGTCGGGCTGTTGGTTATGGTCATAAAATAAACCAAACAAACAAGCCGGAACCATGTCAGAAGGCAGCAGCATGTGTGATACGTGTATGGGTCTGAGGGTGTGAGTGCGAGTGTGAGTGTTGTGTGTGCCTGTGTGTGTGTGCTTGATGTATGAATGTATTAGTGTGCGTATCTGTAGAGTGTGCAAGTGCGGATATATCAAGGACGAACCAGCGGATAAGCACAGTGGAGCCAGCGCTTCAGAAAAGTAACAAAATTTCACGCACGATCGAAGGCTAGGGAAAATGCTTTCATTTATTGAGGTGTACCAAATTATCCGATAGATATCCCAGTATATAATATATATTTTCCCATATTGTACCAAATGATTCTCTATGTGCCCTCTTTTATTCTAGATTTTCCAGGAAAATACCAACCTATCTCTTTGGCTCCTCTGTACACCACTTTAGCTTGCCGTTGCTCCACTGTACGCTTAGTATTTTTCCTGGCCTTTAATTTTGGCTAAATTTATGCCCACTGTGCAGGCGGCTGTTGTTGTTGCGGCTGGTCAAGGGGGTGGTGTTGGGGCGACCACGGACTAACGGTGCGAGCTGTTTCATAATTTTTTATACACTTTCGTTGTGCTGCGCTGCGTTTTGCGGTCCGGGATAGACACGACCCCAACACGCACACACGCGCGCACACGCACACACACACACACACACAGCCACAGACAGTGGTGGCAGGGGAGTGGGGCAGGAAGGGACCGATAGGCAGAGGTGCAGAGGAGCCGTAGCACAGTTGTATGTACTCCTATATCCCTCTCCCTCTCTCTCCGTATACATATGTACTCGATTATCCCCTCTCAGAGTCGCCAACAACCTTTCAACTCTGCCACCCACTCTCCTCCCTGTCCCTCTCTCTTTACCTTATGTGTACACACACACACACATCCATATGTCGGTGGATTTTATCAATAAAAATTCTCTCGTTGTTGTGGACTTTGTGGTTTTTTTGTTTTTAATATTTTCACCGCTTTAAGTGTTAAAAGGATATCTGGCATTTAATGTGTGTGTCCGCTGTGTCCCCTTCTGCGTGCTTGTGTGTGTGTGTGTGTGTGCATATCCGGTGAACCTCCCCACTTGCTCCTGTTCCTCCCCCTCAAGGGATGGGGGCTTTGCTTATCGCCATAAATATCATATTTATGGCTCACTCGCTCTCCCTTCCTCTCTCTATCTCTATCTTTATCTCCATCTCTGTTTAAGTGTGTGCTAGCCCAAGGTATATACAACAGTGGGGTGAGGCAGAGCCGAGATGGAGCCTTTGAGCCGGGACTGGGACTCACCCTCTCTTCAATGCACCCTGCATTGGCTATGCTCCTCGAACATCAAGTATACGCAGTGTGTGGCAATGGGATGGGGGGCGACTACGTTCGTTTTTGGTGGGCTGGGCGGGCGCTCTGCGCTTTTCATTAGTGATGCTGAAAACGATGGGAAAAGCTATCCATGAAGTGCTGCCACCTCCCACCCCCACCTCCCACCTACTTGCCACCCAAATCCTTCAGATTTACTACTCTTTTTTTTTATTCCCGCTGCCGCTCCCGCTCCCGCTCGCTCGTTCTGTTTTTGGTACATTTTATTTTATAATCTGACTTTATTTCTCGAGTGGATGTTTGTCATAAAACTCGGTCCTCCTCCGGCATCTCCCCGTCGCACTTTGCTGCTCTCGTCCTTGTCTATCACTCCGTTTTGCCCCCCCCTCAATTGAATGTGGGCCGCGAGGTGCATTTGCAAAAAAAATGCTCTCAAGTTAGTTGAAGAGCTTCCCATCGAAAGGCAGCGGAAAAAAAGAGTACTGCAGCGCTTCAATTTACAATTTTGCAATAAACTGTGGAACTGTGGAAAAAGAACAGCCAGGAAAAGCGTTTAAAATGATGGAATTTCCTGGGAGTTTGAGAGCATTTTATAGAAAATTAAATTTAGAAAACTTTTTGGTGTATTTTTATATGAAAAAAACGCTTGCATTTGTTAGAATAGACCCAACGTTCCATATTTCTCCCCAGAAAAGCACAATCTTTGGGCCAAAAAGCTCCCTTAAATCTCATACGTTGTTTGCTCATTTCAAGTTCGGTTAATTTGGAGAGCATTTTGGCAGGAAAAGCCCCACCGAACAGAAGCCTTCAACCTGCTCCCTACACATCTTAATCTTCTTTTTATCGCATCATTATTCTTTCCTTCCTTTCATTTCGTTGTTTCCCGCCCACTTATGCTCTGCATTCACCCACTCATTCACCCGATGTAGCTTTCATCCCATACCCATACCCATATTCCATTTCCTTCCATTCCTCTGGCAATCATCGTCAACGCATTGCTCAAGGTGTCATTTCCGGCTGCCCAGAAGGAGACTCCATACTCCCAGCCTCCCATACTGCGTTCTCCCATTCCCCATGGCATACCATCATCCCATAGCATCATTCTAAGGGTCAGGAGTGTCAGGAGCAGTTGGTAAGTAACAAAATTAATTTTCGTACAATCCAACATCAACAGGACAGAACAGGGATACAAAAACAGGACAGGGACAGGGACTGGGGCCCACAACAATGGGAAGCAATAGCCAAAACGTTAAAAAAGGTGCAACCAAGCAGAGAGAGCAGCTTTATCTAAGGAGTGTGCCCGTGCCCGTGCCCGTGCCCGTCCCGTGCCCGTGCCCTCTGTCCTATCGCACACCATCCTGCTCTTCTGCTTGCCTTTTGTCCATTGGAGCATGGCAAAGCGGCTCCTTGACTGGCAGCAGCAGCAGCAGCAGCAGCAGGAACAATCGCAGCATTTTCAACATGTACTAATTTTCCACTCCACACCCAAGGAACAATCACTTACACACATACACATACACCCACACGCCAGCGCCAGCGCCAACGCCAACGCACACCCACACGCACACGCATACACAGATACACATGTACACTCTCTGAGAAAGGACAAAAGCCATGGACTTGACGCGTTTTTGGTCCTGCTGCTGGCACTACAAGGGATTAACCTCAAAAAATCTCATCAAAGTCAAAGCCAAGAGGAAGACAACAGAGAACAGAAGAGAGCCAGCAAAAAAAAAAATGGTAGGGGAGTGCGAGGACAGGGAGGAAGGAAAGCAGAGAAGTCCAGCATCCTGCCACAGTGGTGTGGGGATGGGTGGGGGGCGGGAAGGGGCTCCAGGGATGGAGCCATAAAAATAAACCACCCAAAAAGTGGGCTAAAATGAAGTTGTGTGTGCAAAGAACAATAAAAATGGTAAAGGCACCAGAAGGAGGAGGGAAAAGGCGACGGGGAAAGGGGAGGGGCGGGGCGGATGAAAGAGGGCAAGGCAAGCGCCTGGAAGGAGCAGCATGAAGATGATGATGGCTAAAAGTTACAGCCTCAAACAGAATGCAGGAAGAAAAAAAAGATCCAAGAGATATTTCCGACATTCCAAGGATCAACGAAGTGTGGAATGCCCTAACAGATCGAGGATACTGCAGCGCTAGACTCTGGTTCAAGGGTCAAAGGACTCCAGAGGCTGGGGGTTTGCCACGATCGATGGTCAGGAATGATCCCTAGGGATTAACAAAGAATAAATATATTCTATGGACTGTATTTCGAAGCATCTTCGAAAAGTGAAAGTACTTTTCCGGAAAGGGCATATCGCAAATAAAAGCGAGAAAAGAAAAAATCTCACACAAGAATCCCAAAAAGGAAGCAATGAAGGAAAGAACGAAGAACAAATGGGGAAAAAAAGACGTGCCACAGCAAGAAGCAGACACCAAGGGGGGGGAGGGGGGAGGCACAAATGGGTGGCAGTGGTGGTGGTGGGATTGCTGCCACCTTCTGCTGCTGCCAACAGCCACTGCCACTGCTGCCACTGCCACTGCTGCTGCCACTGCCACTGCTGCTGCTGCATATTCAAGGGATTCCAAGGGGATGGATGGATGGCTGGAAAGGCGACAGAAAAAAATTATACAAATACAAAAGAAAGCAAAAAAAAAAAAAGAAAATCAAACGAAAAGCAAAAAAAAGGACAATGACAAAAGAAAAATAATACAAGCGATTGGGTTGAGAGTGTATATGTGTGTGTGTGTGTGTGTGGGTGGGGTGTGGTGTGTATAGGGGTAGTGGTCCCCGTACGAGGGTTGTTGCAATGACGAACGTCCGATGACAATGACATTTTGTTGCTGTGGCTGTTGTTGTTGTTGTTGTGCCTGAAAACCTGTGCATATTGCAGCTTAAAAAAGGAAATATATATATATATGGTATAAGTACATATATCCCACCCCAACCCCACCGAAAGGGCGGTAGCAGGGGCACATCCTGGCAGCTTGTCAAGGATCTCAAGGGGAGAGCAAGCCAGCCCAGGACTTATGGAATAATATCCCAAATATGCGTAAATTCATTTTTCTTCTCTCTTGATTCATTGTCCTATGCAAATGAGGCAGAAACCGAAAAGAAAAAGCACGACAAGGACAGCCGAGGTGTGGGTGAAAATGGATAAATGGAAAATGAAAAATTTTCACGAAGGAACGAAGAAAAGTAACCGCAGGAACTTTTCTTTCGGCTGCTCCCGAGAGTCAAACCAAAAATTCCTGCCACTTAGCGGCAGCTTCGTCATCTTCTGGGTAATTGGAAACGCTCTCTCTATCTCTCTCTCTGTCGCTCTCTGGGGTGGCAAGGGCAGCTGCTGCTCTTGTGGCATGTAAGTTGACTATTATTTTGACATGACTACACAATCAAAACCTTCAAATTTCCCTTAAAGCGACTGCTGCTGGCTGTCTGCTGTTGCTGTCTCTATCGTTTGTCTCCCACCCTGTCGCCCACCCCCACCCCCACATCAATGCCAAACGACCTTCGCTGCCAAAAACCCAGCGCACAGTGGTGTCCCCGCCTTTGTCAGGTGGTGGAGATTTCAGTGATTCGATTAATTAGCGGACCATTGCCTGGATTCATCTGAATGAAGGAGGATCTCTTTAGAATAATGTTAGCGTTGAAGAGAAAACTCCTTCATTAAATGCAAATTTGTTCATTTCATTAGCCTGCAAATCTTCCCATGAAATCCTTCAACTTTCTGCCCTGGAAATCAGACAAGTATCTACTTGTAGCCCATCAAGTACCCATCAATCCGTAAGCTTTTTTTGACCACTGTGCCAGGCTCTGTCGTTGCTGTCGCTGTCGCTGTCGCGATGCCTCAACTCTAAGCCAAACATTGTGTTGACGGCTTTTAGGCATGTGCGTGGTGTTCTGTGCTCTGTCTGTGTGTCCGTGTGTCTGTGTCTGTGTGTGTGTGTGTGGGTGGTTGGGGGTGGTTTATTCTTGGGTTATGCCTTGGCTTCGCTTTTGCCTTGCTTTTGCTTGGGTGTGCCAGAGGGCTGTAATAACAATGACGACGACTACGACGCCATCTCCCAGTCGCCCCCGTTGACAATATGAGCAGAACGGAGAGCCCATTGCCACCCACAAGTCGCGTCAGTCTGTCCCTCAACATCTCCCACTCTGCTGGCACTCTGCCCCCACTCTGCCCCCACTCTGCTGGCACTCTGCTCCCACTCTCTTTTCATTGTTCCCCCCACACTCTTTGGTTTCGCTTCTACTCCCATTTTCATATTGCTGGCAATTTTCTATAATCCTTTTTGCCTTTTGCAAACATTTCCACAAGTTGTTCTTGTTTTTCCCTGAGTTTTCATTGTTGTTGCTGCCTGCTGCCTGCTGCTGCTGCTGCGAGGAAAGTTTATGAAAAGTGACTGCGTTAGCAGAAAATATTATGCTGCCAGCGGCAATGACTCCACAGAAAAAACCCCCCAAAAACCACCCAAAAACCCCCAGCCACCCCCACTCTCTCTCTCTCTCTCTCTGGGAAAGCTGAGGAGCAGCCATAAACTCTTTTTTTATTTGATATTTTTTAACCTTTTTTTCCTGGCGGGCGAAGGGGGTCGGGAGGGAAGGTTCAAGTTTTTGTTGCTTCGAAAAGTTTTTGCTTGGCCCAAAAGTTGGGAAAATGTTTAAATTCAACAGAAACGCACACCGACACACACACAGATACACACACACACCGTCAGACACAATATTGTGTTGGCCTATCCATGGCATACAGTGCGTATGCGTGATATACTACTCTCGACTCTTGCTTCTGCCTCTGCTTTTGGGAGGGTAACCCTGTTTTCTGCTCCTCTGGCTACCCTCCCTGTTGCCTCCACTGCTCCACTGCTCCTCCTCCTGCCTTCTGCTCTCCAAAAGGCAACCCGAAAAACTTCCACAGCTTAAATCAAACTTTTCGACCATCCTCTGGCCTCTGATGGAGAGAAACGGTCTAAAAGGGGGGGACACACACAGAGGGCTGTACAGTGGCGTTGGCTAGAGATGGGCAGAGGGTGTCTGAGGGGGGGGGGACCGTGTGTCGTCCCAAAGTCCTTTTAGATCTGCACTTCAACTTTTGGGTCAACGTCTGTTTGTCTATTTGTTTGTTTGTTTGTTGCTATCTCTGGTCGTCCGTCTGTCTCTCTGTCTGTCTGTCGGTTGTTTGGGGTTTCTCTTACCAATCATCCTGTATCCTCTGTGCATCCCTTCGCCACACCCGTCCCCCTTCCGTTGTGGCACTCAATGTCTGCTCGATTTGTTTGTACATTTCCCTTCTCCCTCGAAAAAACCTCCTCGACTGACCATTGTCCTGTTCCATCTCTTTCACTCTCTCTCTCTCTTCTCCCTTTCTCTTTCCTTCGTTTCGACCTTTTTGTGAAATTTTTGCCTTGACTGTTGTCTCCTCCCTCTGCCCCTTCCCCTCGAAAACAACGATGTTGCCTTGGCCCCACATTCTGCTGCTGCTGGCGCTGTCGCTGTCGCTGCTGCTGCTGCTTCTGTTGCCTTTCTCTATTAACTTTTCGTTTTAGCTACTTTTCCTTTGTCCTTTCGTGTCCGTCTATCTATCTGTCTGTCTGTCTGTCTGTCTGTCCTTCCCTCCAGTGTCTGTCCCGCCTGTCTGTCTGCCTGTCCGTCCGACTGTGACCTGCAGAGAGAGAGACTGATGACCAAAAGGTTCTTTGGGGAAGGAGCAATCGGTGTGGTAGTGTGGGTGTGTGGCAGTGTGCGGTGTGGGGGCACTGTCTCTTCGTTGGAGTGTCGCCACAGCTGAAGGGGCGAAAAATGATTTGTGGATGGTTAACAAGAGGTTGAAAACTATTTAGGGGTTGAAATGTTGTCGCTTTAAGGAGCTCCGGGGATCAATGATTCCCCAGGGTTAACGCCAGGAAGGAAGCAAAACAATGGCTTTTGGGGATTTACTCAGATGTCAGGCTCTTATTGCAATTATTTTTGCTAATTTTCGTTGACAATTCTCACAGGTATTCCGTTTACAGATATACGTATACGTGTTCTAGTTTTTTCAACGATTTTTGTACTGATTCTTATAGTAATTCCTGAACAAATTCCTCTACAAAACGTATGCTAATCGTCCTTTCTTTTCGAAATCGTCACAATTTCTTGCATATTCCATTCCTATATCATTTCCATACCATCCTATACCACTTTCCTGTCCTATTTCTTCGTGTAAGTTCTATAAAACATGTCTTTAATCGTTGACATACCAGTTCTCCCACCACTTCTTGTACCGTTTCCCATTACCCCAAAGAATTGCCGCAATTATTCTATGCCAACTGTTACACCAATTCTTATAGCAATCACCATCCGAATTCCTTTGAGAATTCCTCTCCGAATTCCCATATTCATCTACCATCTTCCATCTTCCATCTTCTCTTTGACAATCATAATCTATCATGTACAATATATATTCCACCACCCCCGAAGAAAAAAGGACATCATATTATTATCATCATCTTATGAGGCATATCCCCACCGCCACTAGCCCCCTGCCAATACACGATTACATTCCAGATTCGTTTTGGGCAGATGACAAAACATAGCACCAGAGTCCGACGGCGTCACAGTTCAGATTGAGGCCAGGCCTTATCCAGGGCGTCGTCACTTGGAGCCAAAATACAGCCATCCTGGCAGTAACCATCCATGGCCTCCATGGTCTCCACCACCACCACCTGATGCCTGTCTCCTGGCGGGGGCAGGGAGAGGGAGAGGGAAAACCATAGCAATGCCATAGTCCACGCTCTTTGCAGTCCACACCCGTACGCTCCTGTCCAATGTCCTCCGTTCATTCTCCGCTCCCCGCTCCCCGTCCTCCTCCTTCTATCCATTATCCTTAGTCCGAAAAAGGACATGCTATAATTTCCAACAACAACAAAAGCAGCAAAAAGAAAACAAGAAAAAAGCAACCAACAAAAGTAACCAAAAAGCAGCAGGGAAAACAGCAGCAGCAGCAGCAGCAGCAGCAGCACCAACAAAAAAGCAACAATCCCGAAAGCAACGAAAAACAACAACTACAAACAACTTAGGCCATGGACAGGACATGGAAGGACATGGGAGGACATGGGTTCGGCTCCCCCGTGCGACCAGAAAAGCTCGCCCATAGTTGTCCTTTGCCGCCAGGCAGTCAGTCCTCGGAAGACCCCAAGCCCCGTGTCCCGTGTCCCGTGTCCCATGCCCCATGCTGCCAATCCTGCAGTTATCCTTGTGTGTTGGTATGTACGCCCCGCTCCGCTCCGCTCTGCTCTGCTCTGCTCCTCTGGTATGCCATCACGCAAAATGCTCTCATTCCCCCCATTGTCCTGCGTCCTGCTCCTGCTGCTGGTTCTCTGGGTTCTGCTGCCTCGTCTCTTAATGGGTGGCTTGACAGGGTTTAAGCTCTTTTACGGGGCAGATTGTGTTTCTGCAACAGCAACAGCAACAGCAGGAGAAGCAGCGGCAGCAACAGCTAGAGGAAAGTGGTGATGGGTGATGGGTGGTGGGAAAATCAGCAGCAAAGAAAACTGGAAAAAGGTTGCATTTGATGGGAGAATAGGTGAAGAGGTTAGAGCGAGAGCTAAGTGAAGATAGTGATGGGTTTCTTGGATCAAATTTTCATTATGGAATTACGCAAAGAACTCCTCTTTGAAGAAGGATTTAAAGAAGGATATGGGGTTCTTCCAGCTATAGCCACAAGAATTCTTCACAGTCTTAGAGCCCTGCCTTTAGATCAATCCTCAAGTGGTTTCATGGCCATCCCAAAAGCCACCTTTGCCCATGGGTAATCCACACCGATTCGTGTCACTATCTGTAAGAAAAACACTAAAGAAAATGTAGATCCCCGTCCCATTCGTGTCACGCTTCCTCACTCTTTTGTTGTGTCATCTCTAATTTGGCTAGAAAAAGGAAAGAGGCGACGCCTGGCGGAAAATAAGCTGGCAAAAAACTTGATTCTACTTTGGCGCACAAACTTTCTTAGCTTCGTCTTCGACTTTAGTTAGTTGTTGCCTCTCTTGCCCGCCCACTGCCTCTCTTCTCTCCTATTATCCTTCTCCGTTTCTGCCCCATGCCCCATGCCCCCTGTTGCTCCTGCTGCCGCTGCTGTTTGTTGCTTTTGTAAATTGGTAAAAGTTTGAGTTTAATTCAATTCGGAACGGAACGGAACGGTAGCTGGAGCTGTGTGGCGCTGTGGCGCTGTGAGTGGTAGCTTCCTAAAGGATAACGAAAATGTTGTTGCCCGAAGGGGCAACAGTTCTGAAGAGGGTGTGTAGGAGTATCCATGTATGTGTGTACGCCTGTGTGTGTGGGTGTGGGTGTAAAGGATATCACGCGCAAATTGCGGTACAGTGACTGCAGGAGGAGGCACGGAGGGGCACACAGCGGGTGCCAGCAAAACTTCTCCAATGTAGGGGATAGTTTCGAGCTGGCACGGGGCAGGGCCCGGGGCCCGGGGGCAGGGGGCACACGGGACATCGTTGGCTTGTTGCTCGGAACATGCAACTCTTGGCACGTAGTCGCCTCCTCCAAATGTGGCATGTTTATAGAGGGGGCTGGGGCGGCTGGTTCTGTCGGGAGGCAATACGAAAAACAAATGGAAAACACTTTTGGGACAAAAGTTCAACTCCAACTCCCCAAGCCCCCAAGCCCCTGGAATATCCTGCATTTTATAGATTTTGGTGGCCATGCCAGCACATCTCCCACACTCTCTGCCCCCCCCCCTCCCCCTTGCACTCCTTTTCCGAGCATTTTATTAGCAATTGCACACCCCTCTAAAGGAAATGCTTCCTTCCATCCGCACTCCCTTTGTTGGTTTTGTTGTCGCTGTGCATTAAGTGTTGCCAACTTTATTTAATGGCATAACAGTTGACTGGCAGTCATTGGCCCCACCATTCCATGCTCCATGCTCCATGCTCCATACTCCACTCCACACACCGCTATATACTCCACTGTACACTCTACTCTGCCCCACAATGCACTGTACTACAGGGAAATGAACAGGAGAGAGCAGCAGTGTTGCTCAACACTACAAGACATTTTACAACACTGAATCAATAAGAAGAGAACAGAAAAGAACAGAAAGTATTGGGTAAAACAAAACCATAGTAAAGAAATTAAATATAGATAGCAAGAGAAGAGAATAGTATGGAACATAGAAGATTAAACAGTGTTGGTAAACGTGTTGGTAAGCACAATTGAATCCATTGACTGAAACTAAATTAGACACCCATTTCAAGACAATACTGAACAGAAACAGACAGAAGAGTACAGAAAAATTGGTGAACAGTGTTGCCAAATGTACGAAACATTGGGTTTCTGTTTAATTTAGGTACTGAATGCCAGACGATCCCAACCACTACGCAACAGTGCAACAGTCTTAACTCATTAAGAACTCAACTGGAAGGAGGAGGTCAAAGAAAACTTCAAAAAGCTGAACAGTGTTGTATAACGTAAAAATGTTGGTAAAAGGCCTGTTTTCATTCATTTTGTGGCGGTACTTGCTCCACACTACCCATGTCATTACGAATCTGTTATAACATTCTTCTATATAATACGCCATTTAACAGAATCAGTGTTGATAAACGTGAAAACAGAAGAGACAATTATGCAAAATATCAGGGTAAACAGTGCTGCTAATCGAATAGAAAATGTTATTTCCGTGTCGCAGTGGAGTCCTGTGGGGTTCATTGGTTCATTGCCTTGTGGCTTGGTGACTTTTTCCATGTGGTTGTTCTGTCTCTCCCTCGTTCTGCTGTTGTTTCTGCTTTTGGGATGTGCATACGTATGTAAGCGGTGGGTGGTGGTGGCATGTTCTGTTCTGTTGGGGAATTTTCCATGGGGGCTGGGCGCTGCGTAAATTGTCTATTAGTCAGTGGAGCAACGAGAGAGAAATTGCTGCACATTTTTATTATGTTTTCCTTTGTTTTTCTTTTTTCGTTTTTCGTTTTTGCTTCTGCCAACGAGTAAGGGATGAAATTTAATTAAGATACTTTGACGTCTCGCAGATACACAAACAGAAGGCAAACACACACCCATAGATACACCCACACACACACACATACCGAAACATTTGGTCTTAGGGATAATTCAATTTGTGTCTGTGTGTGTGCGTGTGCATGGGGGTATGTGTTTGTGTGGGTGTGGGTGTGGAAAATCATCAATACACAAAGACAGCAGCGAAGAAGAAACGTTGACAATGTCACGGGGCCCCCGCATTTCGCAGCATCGCTTCCATCCGAGGGGTTGGAGGTTGGTGGACAGACAGGGTAATAGGCGAGTGGTTGGGGGTGGTTTCACTCACTTTCCTTTTGTCATTTCGATAATTTTCGCCTAGTTGGATGTCTTTGGATTTCGCCTCAAGGATGGGGCATGGGGGATGGTTTAATGGGTATAGAAATTAATAGAATTTCGGTGGTTATTCGATCATGGACATAGGCAACAATTGGATGTCCTATGGTTAGTGGCAAACGAAGGAGATTTCGATTTAAGATCGATATATCATAGGTTATCAAAGGAGAATCGAACGAGCTACCGATAAGTGTAGACCTTAAAATGGCATCATTTATCGTTATCGATCACTAATAGGTTCAGTTCTGAAAGGAAAAATACACAAACATGCAAGGAATCATCGAAACCTATCGACATATCGATATCCACCAAGTCTAGAGGCAGACTTCTGTGCCACAAGGATAATCGAAGTGCTTTGATCTGTCTACCAATTTGCTCCACGGGTCAGCCTCCTGTCGAACGGCCCCCAGCCCCTGTCCTTTCCCCCCATTAAACTTGATGGCTTTGCAACTGGTGGAAGGAGGCGGTGGGGGTGGGGCTTTGGGGAAAGTCACTCGCATGACGCAATCTGGCAATTATCTGCGATGCCTCAACCCCTACTTCTTCTTTTCGCCCCCCTCTTCGCCCTCCTACAACTGCTCCTTCCTCTCGTTTTGCCGTAAAAGTTTTCCCTCTCCCCAACGTCGAATCATCTTCGAGGGGCGTCGTCTTTCGTTTGTTCTATTGGAAATTTAATTAGGTTTACATCATTTTCGTGCATTTGCCGCCAGATGGGCAGGGGCTTTGGGCCGGGCCGGGCCAGAGGAACAGTTGGTCAAAAACAACTTTCACTTCATGGGCTCATGCGGGGCAGGGGCGCGAGTCAATTAGAGGCATGGCATTTACAAGTCAAATATTGTGACTACTGGTTGCAAGAACAATAAGAGCATCGGTTGTCGATTAATTAAACTTGTGCCCTCCTCCCCTCGAACCCCCCTCTCTAGCCCACTCAAGAGACATGAAGAAGCCTTAGGACAACCAAATGCATAAATGTTCTCCACGAACCGGCACCACCATCCAATGAAATATTAATGCTTACAATTATGTGCTACGTGGCAGGGATAATCAAGTTCGCAAGTCCCGCATCCTAACGCAATTACAAAGCAATCAAAAAAGAGGCAGAAAGCAGTAGTACAAAACGTACGATTTCTATATAAATGCTCGACGCAGTTGAACTAATTCAATGAACAGAACACAGACCCAGCACTAAGCCCCCCTTCCCCCTACCAGACTGAACGAATGTGTTCGCTTGCAACCCAAACAAGTGGGGTGGTGTTGGATCGGTGTTCAGATCGGACTCGGACTTCTGTGGGTGGGTAATGGAAGGAGTGCTGCAGGCAGGCAGGCGGGAAGGAGTGCCACAAGGACTGCGAGAGGTCGTCAAGTTGAAACATGGCCGGCCTCCTGTTGTGCGCTGAATAATTCCGTAATGTATCTAACCTCGAAAACCTAATCAAGTCCAGTTAAGCAAATGTGTGCACAAGGAGAATGGGAGTGGACGGGTGGACGGGCGGGCGGGAGTGCAATTACCAACAAAACACACACCGGGCAAAAGCGGGAGAGCGGGAGAGCGAGAGCGCTCAATCAAGTCCGAACGTGGCTCGCACAGAACGTCACACACGAACGCAACACGCTGCCAGTGGAACAGGCGAACAGAAGATTGGTGTCCGTGCGAACCCCAGACCGACCAAGCGGGGCAATCGAACGAGACGACCGAACACGAACACGAAAACGAACACGAGCACTAAACGCGCCCGAACCTGGAGACCAAACAAACGTTCGATGCCTGCTCTAATGCTTTCGCATTGTGTGGTGTGTGTTTCTGCCATCTCTGTCGCACTCCATTCCGGTTGCATTTATTCTTATACCCACCTATACCCCTCGGCCGACTCCTCTGCCTTCGACACAGTTCAGCGGAAAATTCACTTTTCGCCATCGCTGCGCACTTGTGCCGAAAGTCAGTCGGGCACGTCCGCCCTCCGACATGTCCGCCTAACACACACAGAGAGAGAGAGAGAGAGAGAGAGAGAGAATGTTTTGAGAGCGAGAATTGAGCACTCACTCATTTGTTCGCTCATTCGATTTTACCGTTTAGTGCGCCCTTTTGCGCCTTATCAACGTTTCATTTAATTTGCCCTGAAACCTTTTTTTTTTTCGGTGAAACGAAGCGAGGGACAGGCAGAAGAGGGTGGGGAGGGGAGGGGAGGGTCTTGGAATCCTGGCTTCGGTTTCGGATTCGGATTCCGATTTTGTGGAGTTGCGGTTGATTAGGTGTTATCGTTATGATTAGTGGTCGCTCGAGTGGCAGGCTCCGCGTCCGTTTATTCGGGAAGTTGCGGTTTTCCAGAATGTCGTCCACGGGCGGTCTTGGATGGGTGGCATGTGGTGAGTGGCAATGTGGGCGGCAGTGCGGAAGTGCGGTAATGCGGATGATTAGTTTATTGCAATTGCACGGATAAACATTCCAATAGGTCTATAGGTGGTTGAGGAACCATGCGCACAGATCTTCGAGGGGGGGTATGATGCTGTATGATTTCAGATAAAGATCCCTTCGGTGAAGATCCACAAAATAAATTCATGAAGAATTTGCATATAAACTAGAAAATACTGATTAAAACTATCCTTAATTGCAATTTGGACAAAGTTTCCCAAAGAATAGCTGTCCATAGCTGTGAAATAAGGTCCTAGAGGATGTTTAATGATGGAAGGATGATTCTGGTAACTTAAAAACATTTCCACATTTCCAGCGAATTCTACAAAAAATCCCCATAGAAAAGCAGTTAGACATAATCTTAAACCATTTCCTTGAAGAATATCCTTTATTTATGGTAAGTAATCCAATACGAAGCCTAATTTGTTTCCGATTCAAAGTTAGTTACTGCAACTTGATTTAACAATTTTTCACATATTGCCCCCAATCCCTGGGTGAGCGTGAACATTTTCCACATTTTCATGCTTCTACCGCTGATGTTTTTCCCTTCCACACATTGCTCATACGCCGCATGGCACTCAGGAGGGGGGGAGAAACGAGAATGGGAAGAAGGCAGAAGGAATGACATAAAGGAGGTGGCTTCCGCGGAGGATACGAGCTGGGGAGTGTCCCACAGTGGCGCGGATTTATTAATATTTTTTCAGCGTTGCTGGAGCACTATACACCATACTCTTCCTCCTTGTCCTTCTCCTTCTCCTTCTCCTACTGCTATTTTTTTCACGATTTTTTTCGTTGCATACATTTTGTAATTTCTTTGTGGAACTCTTCCCCGTTCCCCGAGCTCCTCTTTCGCCCATTTTCCTCCTGTATCCCCCCCACCTTCTCCTGTATCCTCCTGTTGGGTATCCTCAACGCTTTTATTCATTCATTTATTTGCGCTTTTCTACATTCCTTTTTCCCTCGTTTCTCTCACTCTCCCTCCCATTTTGTCCTTTCTTTCTCCTTCTTTTTCTCCCACGTTTTTTCGTCCTTTAGGAACTTTTATGCGCTTCGCTTTCCCTTCACGACTTTTCTTATGTTTTTTCTTTTTAATAATACTCTTACGGAGGGATTTTCGATCGCAAGTTTCAATAGTGGAGTGCATTGGGCACTGGCATACCCTGTCATGGGTCGATAACTGCCCGATAACATGGCCTAAATGGGGGCTAATCGAGTAGACTTGGAAGATCTGATGGGAAATACGAAATTCTTCGTATTTTTCTTACTCCCGGAAAGGGTATCGTGGTGCCATCACTTCTCTCTGTAGCTGTTTTTGCAGCTTTCTTCTGCGTTTTTGCTCCGTTCAATTTGTGCTTTTCCTTTTGCATTCTGCGCTGGGAACAAAGTTGCCGCTTTATTGTTTCGATTTAAGTTACTTTGTATGCTGTCAACGTTGGGTAAGATGGTTATACAGCCAGTCGAAAGGGGGAAGAGGGTAAGAGGGTAAGAGGGTAAGAGGCTAAGAGGGTTGCAGGAGGAGGAGGTGCACGGTATGAAAGGTTCTCTGGGTTCTCTGGGCTTCTCTGGATTTCTGCGGGGTGGAACCACACCAAATGCCCGCATTGAAATCGCCTGGGAGCCGCTTTTGGGTTTCATTGTTGCCTGTTTTCATTTCATTGGAGAGCAAAGTGACGGCTGATGAGGAGAGAGTAGAGCGGTGGGGGAGGAGGGAGGCGTGTGGGTTGGGCGGGGGGCTGTTTGGGGCTTGTACTTTGATTTGTTGGGGTAGCCTGTCGGTTCGGGGTGTCGGTCGCCTCGACTTTTATGCTCGTTTAATGGCTGCGAATTTACTCGCTTTATGCGTCTTCGATAAGCATTTATTAGCGCCATGAATGGGGGGCAGGATACGGCAGGGCTGGGGCAGGGCTTGGGCGGGGATTGGGTGTAGTATCTGCAGCATGGGTAATGGCTAACGGTATTGGCCTCACTTTTTACTGGCGGCCGATGGGGCGTATGATTTATTTTTATGTTATTCATTTATTTTTTGATACTTTATTCCAGGGGAGGAGGGAGTCCTTTAAGGGGAGAAAAGAGCAAGTACTATCCAAGTCCTGTGCAAAATATGCTCCCCAAGGAACATGTCTCTCCTAGTGGCAGAGAGGTGTCATCTATGCAGCTTATCTCCCTATCTGGCATGGCTATATCATCTGCCCGATCTGTGCAGAGGCATCTGTCTATAGCTATATCTGCCCGCCTCCTTAAATTGGTTTCCCATCCGCATCCGCTTTCAGTTCTCCTCCTCTCGTCCTTGTCAGTGCCGCCGCATCCTCGTATCCAAAGCCATCAACAGCAGCCACCCCAGCCCCCACTTATCCTTCCTCCTATCTCCTATCTCCCCCGCCTTGGGTATATTGCAATTTTTGCTGCTGTTGCCCATAAAACTTTTCCACAATTTTTACTCCCAATTTTTGTTGTTGCTTCGTGCTGCTCCTGCCAGTGCCACGCCTCCTTTTACGCTTTTCGCTGCCTTCATCCACGTCGTGGCGGTTGGGGGCGGTGGGTGCTGGTCGGAAGAGATGTAGTAGCATCAGCACAGTGGCAACAACAAGGACAACATTTACTTGTCTGCTTAACTGCAAAGACAAACCGTACCCCCCCCCCCCCCCCGTCCCCTACCCGCCCCTGCCCTGGCACCATCAGGATTTTCCTGCTATCTCCTCGTCCCATTCTGCTCTCTGGCGCCTCTCTTCGTCTCTCTTCTCTTCGCTATATCCTCTCTTCAACAAGCTGCTTTGCCTGTCATCTAAAATTCATTTTTATACTTGTATTTTCCTTCAATTTTTTTCTTCTTTTCTTCCTTTTCTTTTTTTACATTTTGTTTCCTTTTTTACATTTGCTTTTTTTTACTGTTTTTTTTGTTGTTTTTTCGTTTTGCCTTCGTTTTTGCCATTTTCTTTTCTTGAGCCATTTTTATTATTTTTGTCATAAGCTCCCTCTCCCTGTCTCTCTCCCTCCTCTCTGTCCCCTCTCTCTCTCTATCTATCTCTCTCTTTCTGTTTGTGTGAGTGGCGGCTTCTTTATATATTTTTCATTGTGCCACACTGGCGCACATCCTGCCAGCAGTGCTGCCCCTCCCGCCCCTCCACTCCTCTCCGCTGCTCTCCACAGAGACTCACAGAAGTCAAATACGTTTTAATATCTTTTCTCTCTTGACATTTTCACTACAGTTATGTTGCCATTTTTCCCAACTCCTCTGTGGCTGTGTGTCTGTGTGTGTGTGTGTGTGTGTGTGTGTGTGTGTCTGTGTGTGTGTGTGGGTGAGTGTTTTTCTTCTCTTTCAATTTTTTGTTGTTGGCATATCATCCATGGCTCCATCGGATGGCGGTGCTGGCAGCTTTTTCCCAGTTTCCACGGCTTCCACATCGTCGAAAGCCGCGCCAGTTACTTGCCAGGTTCTTGCCCCCCCGCCCCCCTGCCCATATTCTCCATCTTTTGAGTGTTCTTCCTTCTCCGCTGTATCTGTGTGCGTGTGCGTGTGTGTGTAAAAGTATGTCGCCAGCAAAGTGTATTCTCTCGTATGGGTGTGGGTATATTTTCATGGCAAACGCATCATCCTTCGCCTCTGCCAGGACTATAATGTCTGTTGTACCATGCAAGGGTATGCGTGAGTGTGTGTGTGTGTGTGTGTGTGTGTTTTGGGCGCAGCTTAATGCCTTTGCCATCGCACTCACACTCGCACGTCGTAGTAGTCCTTCGTCCTTCGCCTGACGTTGCAGGCTGCTGTCATTGTAGGAGCCACCAGCATGCTCGCCTTTTTTCTCTTTCTTCTTTCTCTCACCAAAATCCAATCCCCTGTATCTCCCACCTGCCCCTGCTGCCCCCGCTGCCCCTGCTGCCCCCTGCTGCCCCCGCTGCCCCATCTCCCTGCCACCCACTCGATGCAAGCGTAACATTTTGCGCCACAATTTTCCTTCTTTTTTTCTGTGTGGGTTTTTTGCTTTTCTTTTTTTCTTTTCTGCTCAGTTGTCTTTTGCCTTTGCAAAAGTCGTTCGCTGTCAATACCCTAGCCGAAAGGAGGATCCTTGGGGCAACCCGAATTCGCTGGAGGCCTTGGCGGGAGTATGGGATTTTGGGTGGCAGATCTCCGATGGGCTTCAGCCCAGCCAACACTTCAGATATCTATCCCTTATCCGAAATGATAATCCATCTTCTGTTTCAATATTCCATCAAATGCTTTTCGTTGGGATCATTCTTTTTATATTCTTTTTTTATATATGTATAGGGAGATATGCCGGTTTCCTCTCGGGATCCTTCAGATGTTTCTCCATAGAGAGATATGCCGGTTTCCTCTCGGGATCCTTCAGATGTTTCTCTATAGAGATATGCCGGTTTCCTCTCGGAGTCCTTTAGATGTTCCTCTCTTGATTCAAGCTTCTCAAGTTTTAATATTTTCCCTATTTCGTTCTGTTCCACCTTCAATGTTCCTCTCTTGATAGTTCCAAGTTTTAATATTTTCCGTATTTCGTTCTGTTCCACCAAGCGTAGTTCCACTCCCGAATCCCATACTCTGTAGGGTATTCCATGGTCGCTCTGTTATCCTCAAATTCCACCGACCTACCGATTCGGTGTCCTTCTGTTTCCTTTCCTGCCACATCTGCATCAACAGCGCCCTCCCCCCCCCCTTCTCCACCCACTATTGCCGTGTCTTCCATCTCTTTCTCTGTCCCCGTCCCCGTCCCAGTGCGGCATGCAATTTTTTGCTGCTGACTTGAGCTTTTAAAAATATTTTCGTTGAATTCTCCGCTCGCCAAACACACGGCACATTATCCACGTGGACGGTATGTATATGCTCGTATTTATGTGTGTATTTGTGAGTGGTCAATTCCCCCCCCCACACACACACACAGTCTGTTGGCATGTGTAAACATCAGTACAACATTTCCGCTACCCAATCCACCCACCCTCCACCCCCAAAAACACGAGAAGTACATTCCGAATTACAATCCCCAATTACCATCACCTGAATGCATAATTAAATACAAACGGTTTTCCTTTTAATCTGCGGATGCAAAGCAAAACACGAGGACACGGATGACACGCCCCCAGCCCCCAAACCTTGAGAGTACCGCCTCCCCCCTGCCTTGCCGCACACAAAAAAAAACAACCGCAAATAAATAATTAAAAAGGAAAATTCCACAAAATGCAAAAAGGTCAGCGCATACAAATTTGTGAAAATCGAATATTAAATTACCAACAAAAAAGAACAGAGCGAAAGAGAAGTCGGCTCGACTTAACCCAACTTAACTACTTGACAGCAAATTTTGTAAAATGTAATTAACCAGCGACCAAAAGGGAGAGCAGGAGCTAGAGAGAGAGAGCAGGAAAAGGAAAAGGCAAAGGGAGAGAGAAATACGAGCCCCAAACAGCAGTAAGGAGGAGAGGCGGCAGGCGGCAGGCTGGAGGCGGGAGGCGGGAGGCTGTAATAAAAGCCCTATGAAATGGGGGAAAATCAACAGAACTCGTTGACATAATTTTCAAGCATCCCGAAGTGTGAGAGCAGGAAGACCACAGTCAGAATCGGGATAAGTGTGAGAGGAAGGCAGCAAATGAGTAGAAATGAGAGAGCGAGAGAGCAAGAGAGCGAGAGAGAGAGAGGGCCATGCTCTGTGTGGAGTTTTAGAATGCTGTGGCCTTTGCTGTGCGCCCAGTGGATAATGCTGGACTAGGAGATACCCGATACGCCCTAAGCCTCTCGCAAAAGAGCAATGAAATACAGAAATAGAGAAATAAAAGCTGAACGGCATCATATATTTGATTAACAGAGGAATAAATCAGGAAATGCAAAGCACAGTAAATCTGAACAATGATCTAAAAGACAAAATAATGGTTAGATATAGATACATAGTTCATAGTTCAATATTCAAAGATTGCCTTTTATGTATAGTGGATTTTCCTTGGAATAATCTGGCATTCGTTTTTGCTACCACCATTCCAAATCCTATCCAAAATTGTCGCCTTATCATCAGTAAATACCTATAAAAACGCCTCCATTCTATACCCACTTGAATGGTTATATAGACCCTCTTCGGAGGCTGCAAACTTTCTCTTGAATGCTCTGAAAGACACTCCTTTAGGCCCATCCGAAGCTATCTAAAATAACATCACATCATCACTGAATAGGTACCATACAAACCCCCTATATAACATCTCAAATGCTCGCAAAACACTCACCCGAAAGTTACTCTATCCAATTCCCCCAATCCCCGATCCCCAGCCCCCCCCCCCAATCAGCACTAAATAGTGGGCGGTGGGTGGTGTGGCATGGCATTCGGGTCTTCGGTTTTCGGTTTTCGGTTTTCTGTTTGGAAACCATTTGTTGAACCTTTTATTCGTTTTTCTTTTTGTGTCCTGTTTGTTCGGCCACAAAATTTGCGCCTCATTTTCACAGCCACACCAAGAGCGGCAGCAGCGGCAGCAAGAGGGAAAGAGAGACACAGAGAGAGAGGGAGAGAGAGAGAGAGAGAGAGAGAAACTCTTGCTTTGCGCACACGTGGCCTGTCAGGAAACATGCTAAGCAGCGGCTTCCACATGCTGAAAGTCATTTTGATGGGCCAACAAATTCATCCACTCTACAGCCGGCCCACCCATCCTCCACCCACTCTCCGGCCTGCCACTATATTGCCTAGCCACCCAAAAGGGACCCCTGGGGGCCTTCAACCCTCCAGGCCACACACTTCGGCCCACCTCAATTCAATTTAACTTTCAACTTTAGCTCTCGCTTTTCTCTCCTCAGCTCTCTCTCTCCTTGCTGTTGCTGTCACTCTCTTTCTCTTTTGCCACCCCTCGCTGGCTCTCTTTCATCCCTCTTTGGTTCAAGGCAAATGCTGAGCACATTTCCACATTACAGTTTTTCCAACAACTTTCCGCTTGCCACATTTGCTGGGCGCCCAGTTAACTCCCGCGTTTGTCGAACGCAACCAACGAGCGACCGAACGAACGAACGACCGAACGAACGAACGAACGAAAGGCGAGCGAGTGTGACTAGAAGCGAGTGGAACAGACAGCGAGTGAGTCAGTGCGACAGTCAGCTAGGGGGGGTGTCCTGGGTTTGGGTTTCGCTTTAGTTGAATTGTGTTTGGGAGGAGTTTGGGTCTCTGGGCCGGGCCTGGCCTCCTACTCTCGCTACTGATTGTTACTGTTGTTGGCAAACGACTGCGCTTTTATCGTTTATTTGTGTCTGAGTCCTAGGGATTGGAGGTTGGGGGGAGGTTGGGGTTCGCTTCGCTTGAGAAAGGGGTTTTAGAGCGAGGCAGAGAACGACAGTAGGGCTTCGAGCAGCAGTCAGAGGGAGCTGAGGGATCGCAGTTAGAGAGCGAGTGGGTGGTTTCGCAGCAAGGCAGAACGAGTGGGAGGGACTGTTTCTAGTCAGAGGTGCGAGTGCGAGTGCGGGTGCGGGGTCCATGTGCTTCAAAGCCAAGTGCCCAAGCACCTCGAAACAAAGAGGGAGCCCCGCAAGAAAATCGTTTAGCGGATGAAGGGACTTAAAGGGTGAAAGACTTGCGTCCCCAAGGGCGTAAAATTAATACCAGAAGACTATGGCGAGTGGCAGCAAACCAAAATCAAATCCAATTCGCAATTGCAATCACAATTCCAAACATATTCCAGTGGTTCATCATTTGAGGGCATTTGAGGGATGGAGAGATCTCTCCCTCAATCCCTCATTCACTCAATCCCTCATTCCCGTAGGCAAATAAAATATTGTCTGGGGTTTTATTTTACGGACAGCAGCATTTCATTCCTAAATTCAATTGCCACATCCGTTCGGGCGCTCGTCCGTGCGCTCGTCCGGCCCTCGTCCTGCGACTTGTCACGGGTGGTTGAAGATGCGGATGCTGCCCTCCGAAACCACTTTAGCGGGTGCTTTTGCTGCGGAGAACCCCGGTCCTGATCCTTGAGGGTGGATGTTGTCATGGTCACTCGATTGCTGCAATTAATATTAAAAATGAAATCATTTCGGTGGATGCTCCTGCCAGCCATCTGATGGTCGGATGTGGAATGGTGTGATATCTGCTTGTGGCATGGGTCTTCGGTCTTCATCTGCTCTGGCATCGGTGTGTTAATGCATATTTCAGACACGTGCTCGGCTACGCTTCTTTGATTTCGACTGAGTCGAGTGGCAAATAGATGGGGGGCGGGGGCGGGGGGGGCGGGGGCCCGTTGCCACGGGGAGTGGCAAAAGGCACAGAAGCCAGAGAGGCAATGATGAGCAGCTTAAAATATTTGTAAGAACCTTTTTTTTTATTATCGGTTTTAAAGATTATTTGTTTGGCTGTCGAATGCGAATGTCGGGAATATCCTTTGGCTTATTCTTTGTTTGCCTGGGCGTGATATTTTAATTACGAGCCCAAAGGACGACCTCTGTGTATGCAAATCTGATGTGTGTGTGTGTGTGGGTGTGTGTGTGTGGGGGGTTTATTGAGTGCTCGATGGCTTTGATGCTTGACTTATGCCGCCACCCACCCACTCCCGGGGTTCTGGGGTCCTTCGAGCTGCCAGAGGGCTCCTTTCCTTTGAGCACAAAGGGGTTAAGCATTCGAACTATTAATGGGAATTATAAACCGTTTGTTTGGGGGGGAAATGGAAATTCAAAACCCAAAAAGTTTCCTCAAAAAACTTACCAAAGAATCGAAGGCAAAGGAAAGACCAGGCATTTCCTTGTACATTTCGCACAAGAGTCCTTATAAGCTGCCAAAGAAAATGAGCAGAAAATGAGAAGAAAAGCGAAAAGTTTATCAAGAAATTTCGCCTGTGGAAAAGGGTGAAAAGTGGAACTTAATTAATATTGGGGAAAATTTGTTGGTAGTTTATTTGTGGGGCTATTTATGGATGGGCTGGGCGTCCTGGCACCACCAAATTTATTATTTACGGGCCGGAGCTTTATAATCCCTTGGGGCTGGGCGTAGACTACAAATAATACTGCCCTCGGGGGTGGTTTGCCCAGGAATTAACCCTACTCATTTCCTCATTTGATTAAGAGCGAAATCTGGCAGGTTAGAAGGTGCCTTAGAGACACCACTCTGGGGCTTAATAATAATCCTTACGAGTGTATTCTTCTTTAGAGTTTTATTTTGAGAATCCCTGAAGGATGCAGGGATTAAAACCCCTAAGAACTGATTGATTCCTTCAAAAGGGCCTTAGAATTCCACTTTCTGCTCTGCAGCCCTTTTCAAATATTTCTTTATACATTTAAGGGCTATTCGTATGATTCCTAGCTCTCCTAGTCTAAGGATCTCCAAGTCCCAAAGTTTCTTTCAGTATAAATTGCATCATCTTTTAGCTTCTTTCATGCGTTTCGGCCCATAGCTCTCTCTTAGTGCCATCTTTCATATTTCCTTAACATTTCCCGCCCCAACATCTTTCCATTCTTGTTGCTTAAGATTCCTCGTTAGACATATGGGCTTTCATTCTCCTCCTTTCATCATATTTTCCCATGACATATGCTCTTTTGGCCCCTGGACCCCCATAGATGGGGGTCTCCACACACATCCTTTTATCCTCCCCCTCTTCACTGCTGCTGCTGCTGCTGTGTTGTGGCACTTGTGAGTGCGTTTTTTATGCCATGTTAAGGCCACTTTATGCGCTTTTTATGACCCCGCAGCAGCATCCATAAAAAAAAATGCCTCGCTCTCTCACATAGTTATGCTATTTTTTGTTTGTTTTTTTGTTTTTTGTTGATATACGTATTTATTTATGCTTTTCCCCTTCTATAGTGTATATATTTTTTTATATTTATTGATTTTGTATTAAAAATGTAAGTGCGAGCGCGGGCTTTTAGTTTCTGGGTTTCGAGTGTAAACTTTTTTTTATGTGATTGAAATAAAGCGATACACACACACACACACACACACACACACACACAGCAGTGCACATTCAATAAATATAAATATATAAATATAAACATAAAACATAAATAAATAACGATGCCCCAAACGTTAAACAGAACTAAAGGTTTCCCCCAATCCCCCCCCAGTGGAACAATCGTATGGTAGAGGGCGTAAAAAAGGTTAAATCAAATAATTTTAGTGCAAATATAAAGAGAAAAGCATTTTTTAAGTGATGCAGTGACCCCCCCCTTCCCCCCCCTCCGTATAGAAGGGGTTACGGAGGTGTATTGATCCCAGACCATGACCGACTGTCCATCCGCACGTGTTTCCATTAAATTTGTTAAGCTGCAGTCCCCAAAACTTCGTAGAGGGTCAAAATAGCTGAAGTTTACTTTATCCCCTGAAAAATAACAAGATTTCGTTGAAAACCGTTTTCTTCGAGGCACACGTGTCTTTGGAATTCGGACAGGTCCGTTGTTAAGCCTCAAATATGATTGATTTCTTAGAAAAGCGACCTTTTTTAGCGACAGGCATTACTTTAGTCATGAAAGGACCCCCAGATCTAAAGATCTATAGGGTTCTGGGCCAAAAAAAAACACCTCTGTCGAGGCACAGGTGCCATAGAACCCATTAAACCCACTCGGTTTCGCTTCATCATTTGAAGACCCTTTAAATGGGTATCCCTTAGTCGAAAGAACTCCACTAAAAGCATCCATTCCATTCCCCTCGTTCCATTTACTGGTCCCCTCTGCTGATGTGGAGAGTGGAACAAACACATCGCCCAAAGGGTGAAACGCAGAAATATATACAAACAGGCGACGATTGCGACTCGATTATTTACAATTTGATTTTATTTTTACAGCCATTGACAAACAGACAGGAAAACCCAATGGATGGATGGATGGGTGGTTGGGTGGTTAGTAGGGAGTGGGTGTGGGAGAGGGAGTGTGTATTGTGTGTGCCTGAAAGGCATTTCCCGGCCAGTGAGAAAAATCAATCAAAATCGATTTAAAAGCACAACTTCCGATGCGGATTTACAAATGTCCATGTGTGTGGGTGTGTGTGGGTGTGTGGGTGTGTGTCCATGAGTCCATGTTTGTGTCTCCATGTCGGGGTGCGTGTACGTGTGTGTGTGTGTGTGTGTGTGCATTGTGAAAATGTTACCAATTTATTTGTTTTTATGCTCGTGTGTGTGTGTGTGTGTTTTATTGCCTCTGCTTTTGTTGTCTCTCTGTCATTGTCGCTTTGTTGCCCTCATCCGAAAGCAGCCCCCCACATTCCCCCCCCCACACACACACACTGGCAGAGCCTTCTCTGCCGAAACTTTCCTTTTAGTCCATTTTCCACCTCCCCAGAGGGAAATCACTTTGCATGCGTTTTCCTCTCGACGTCTCCTGCTTTCACACACATATTTGGTCAATTTTCAATAACGGAATTGAAATGCAAACACACACACACACACACACAGCTACAGAGAGGGACACACACGCCCAGGCACAGGATAAAGGGAGACGCACACATAATCAAGCATTGAACGCATTTACAATTGGGTTTTTATATTTTTGGGCCAAAGGATTTGCTTTGGGAACAGTCCACAGGGGAAAAAAGGGTTTGCCAGGGTTGAGGAAAAAAAACGTGGGCTTCCAGAAGGAGGAGGCAGGGAGGGCCTGAGAGTGAGAGAAGTGGAAGAATGAAAACACTGAAAATGGCATAAATACGTAATTCAGGACATTTGAATATTTCATAAGGACATGACCCACATACAAAATAAAACACACACAAAAATTATCACAATTTTCTCAAAGGAAATTTTCGTTTTTATTGCTTTGATAGTTTCCAATGTAATTGGAAAGAGAGAGAGGAGAGAATGAAAGAAAGAGATGGCATTGTTTGGGTTTTTGTGGAATTCCATTAACATTATTTCAACGAAGAGGCCACCTTTGACCTGCGAGAGTCCGCTTTTGTTTTTGAGATATAATTGAAGCCATTAATTAAATAAAAGTCAAGATATTTGAGTTCATTCTGACAACAAATTGAGGGGTTTCAATATGCCCATAGAAAGGACTACAGATTCGAATTAAAAAAATATTTTTTTGTGAATTTTGTGGAATGTTTAAAGGGGAATTTATCACTAGAATGTGGCTAAAACTCACAATTTCCCAGAAAAACTATTACAGATGGAACGAAAAGCCACCAGGATCCCATTTCTGTGGTTAGATGAACACTTTAGTACCTTAAAAAGACTTTCCTTTGGGGAAATCCAAAGATAGTAGCTAAAAGTCACAGATTTCGAATGAAATACTTTCCAAAATGGGTTGGAAATCGTAATAATCTTTAGGTAAAATAATCCCACAACAATAATGATCGAAAATGAGGCGGATTCCAAGAGATCAAGAGCTTTCAGAGACATCAAAGTGATAATTTATCTTCGTTTCCTTCCTGTAGTTTCCCTATCGCCCGTTGAAGTGCCAGAAACCCATCCTATCCATCACTTTGCCACATATTCGAGCCCTTAGTGGTAATAGATCACAATCAAAAGACACCCAATTACCGCCCCCATACACCCCAAAGAAAGCAGAGCGTCGGCAGAATTGTTGACTGACATTTGGGCGGCAGCACCTGAATGAGTGGCCCCTTCCGACCCGTCAAATACCTCGACTACGAATGCGAATACGAATACGAATCACTCGTTTCATTCACACATACGAGTGGGTATCGCTTGCAGCTGATTGGCATTGACAGACGTCGTTCGCGAGTGTCCGAATGCCTGCTGCCCCCTGCCCCCTGCCCCCTCCCCCGCCCAACCGGGGTCCCTGGGCAACTGCAATTTTGTATCTTGATAAATTACTTATGACTTGGCCCAGACATTGATGAGGCACGCCGGCCGGGGGCTGGGGGCTGGGGCAGAAAGCAGGTGACGAGACACGCAGCAGAAAATCACAAAATGCGCACCTGAAAACATTTAGCGATAACAAAAGGCATGACAACAACGACACATCGAAGAGGTGGGAAGGTAGAAAGGGTACTGAATCGATGGATACCCTTACGTTCCTTCATTTATGGGGAATATATGAAGGCTAGGGGCTTCTACGAAGCGTAATACCCATTTGAAGGGTATCAAAAGTGCAGGAAAGAAGGGAGAAAGGGAGAGCTGGAGAGGGGTAGGGGTGGGGGTGTGGAAGATCGTGAATAAAACAAAATAAATTACTAATAAATATTTATTTGTTCGACTCAGAAATCCAGCACCCTCCCCCGTCATCCCCTACTCGCACTCCCCCTATCCCATCCTCCCACTCCCCCATCCCCCCCCCCTCCACCCCTTCTCCCGCGCCTTTCTTATTCTTTTCAAACTTTATTTCTCTCTTGTTTTTTGCTGGCGATTTGTGTTTTCTGTTTCTGTCACTCTGTTTGGGCGTCTGTGCCTGTGTTTTGGCAGCCAACAAAGGCGACAGCCAAATCACGGCACGGGGGTGTGTGGGGGGGGGGGAGACGACTCCAAATCGATGAGACGCTGGTCGCCTGCCTGCCTGCCTGCTGCCTGACTGGGGGGTGGGGGGAAGGAATGGAGATGGAGACGTCGCCAACGGCGTCGGTGGGACAGTTAATGGCGACAACGACGGCGCACGTCTGGCAGCAGCAGCAGCAGCAAGGCAATGGGCAATGGGCGATTGGCGATGAGGAGGATGACGATGACGGTGACGCCGACGGTGTCGTCGACCAGACAAACCCCGCCAGAAGGCAGACAGCGGGAGAGACGCCAAGAACCCCAGAACGACACAGCCAAGTGGCGAGGATATTGGAACAGCTCGTAAATAGGAGGATGCCTGGCAAGAATGGAAGGGGCGGGGGTCTATCATCTACCATTCACTAGGGGAAAATGAAAACTTTACGAGAAATACACTTTTAAAAACCCTTAGAGAGTGATCTCCAGGCTGTCATATCTATGAAACATAGAGAATTGTAGGGGAAAGGGCCTTGTACCATGGCTCCCACGGCGCTGAAGACCAGGCTCGATTCTCAGACGGATTGGAGATCGAACCGGAAGATCAGTTTGGGCAACTTCAGAGACCAAAACAATAACACTATCAATAGCAACCAAACGTTATCAACGAGGCTCGAGTCGCATCCTAGGCCGAGAGGACATCCCTGTGTTCCAGGCATAAGCTGTGGTACTTTTCAGCCAGACGCCGTCAACATTCTGCACGACAAGGCGGGACTCAGGGCGAGGCGGAGATCGAGGTCCAAGGAGGAGGATGACCACGACGATCGGCCTGCCTATGTGAAGATGGAGCTGTGCTCATCGCCTCCCACTCAGAGTCCCAGTCGGGCTTCCCTGAAGCCTCCTTCGGAGCCGAAACCTCCTCGCCAGAGCCGCGACGAGGCTGCCATCTACGCCGAGGGCTGGGCCACCAAAAGATGCCCCGAGAGGATCAGTAGAGCTGAGTGTTGGCCCGGGATGGCTATAGAATCTCGCTATAGACTCTCTTTGGTGGTATGTCATGTATTTCCCCAACGATCGGATCAATGAAGCCATTTTCTATTCAACCACACAGATGAGAAATTATTACTGGTTTTTTGGGCTGACAAATGAAGCGGTTAAAGTTCTTAATAACAATTTTCAGGCCGTACATTCGAGGGGTGCTTAAACTGTTTGCATTTGCCTCATTGATTGTCTCGTCTCTGCTGTTGAGGCACACACACGCGCCCAACAGTAAACACTCTTGAATTGAGTCTGCGTTTCAGTCAACAGGGGGCCGGAGTCCGCAGGGAGACAGAGACTCTTCTGGAGGTGGAGTTGACTGGAGTTGATTCTGGCATAAATCCACCCGAAAATACAGTTGACGGAAGCGCGACATTCCCTCTTGCGAGTGTGTACATACTCGTACTCGTACACCCTCTGCAATTCCGCGTATCTTTCGGATTCCCTTCTTGTTGTTCTTGGATAAACACGCAATTTTCCGCCTTCTGCCCGCCCGCCTGCCCGCCTGCCTGCCCTTCTGCACGTGCTGCCTGGGCGGACTAACAATAAAAACAATCAGTCAATAAGTAAAATTAAAATAATAACAAATTTTCGTGAAAGAAGCACCAGACAAATATAATCAACGAAGAGCGGAGAATACCAGCAAAAATCTGTACATTTTTCCATTTAAGTCGTAAAAATAAATTAATTTAAAATTTTTTGTTGTTTAGCCCCAAAGGGGAGCGGGAGAAGGGGAGAGGGGGATGCTCTGCGTAAGAATATTAAGTAATGGCTGTTCGGGGAATGTTCTCCTCTGCCTCTGTGGGATTTTTGTTTGTTTATAAAACCAGCAACAAGTTGATTTCTGGTGCGGATTCGAAATCGAATAAATATGTTTAATGATTGTTTTTATAAAACCCGCGAAGGCGGAAAGAATTGCGCAATGAAAAATATTCACTTCCCCCCACCACCCCCACCCAGAAAAAAAAAAATCAATACATAAATGTAGGAAAATTCAGGGAGGGGGGGAAAAATCAAATTTATGAAGGAGGTATATCATATCTGCCACACCCCCACCCACACACCCCCATACCCACACCCCTGACCTCCTTCTTCTCTCCCCTCCTGTGCTTCATGCAACAAATTGGTTTTCGCCTCTGGAATTGCTCATTTTTCTTCTTTTTCTTTTTGGCTACGGAAAGTTTTTCCCTTTTTTTTTTCGTTGTTGTTTGTATTCGAAAGGAAAAACCGAAAAGAAAGTCCCAGATATATCCTTTTCTTGTGCCACTCTCTCATTGTCGCCCCTCGTTTCAGGCCACACCCGCAACAGCAACAGCAAGAGGGAGGGGGGGGGGGGGAGGGGGAAAATTGTTTTGGCCCCAACGCGGGAGCGAAGGCCTAATCAAGTAACCCGAACACGTTCTTTGTTAGATTTATATGGAAAATATATATTTTTATACATGCCACCCAAGGACCCGCCCTGCTGCGAGTGGGGGGGTGGAAAGCTTTCACCCAAGGATGGGGCATGGGGCATGTGGCAGCGGCAGTGGCAGCGGCTAGACTTTGCCGCGTAGTCAAAAGTGATATTTTACATATTTTCCACCGACAGTTTTTCCTTATTTTTCTTTCTTTCGTTCTGGCTGCTCCTTTTTTTCAGCTTTTGCTTGAATTTTATTACTTAACGGTTAAGTGTGCTTCTTGGGGGGGGCAGGGGGAGTGGGGGTGGAGGGGGGGGATTTCCTTCATTTTGCCTCTTCTTTTGCTGGCAAGTTTTTTCTGTTTTTTCCGTTTTTTTTCTCTTTTAAAATTGAAAAGTTGTAAAAGGATTTCAGTCGGGCTCCTGCCCCCCCCCCCCCTTTGTTCGGTGGGAAAATTAAACACTTTCTTCTTGGGGAAAAATGATCAAACAAAAAACTTTTATTTCAACAAAAATGTATCTTGGGGATGTGACGCAGAGATGGAAATGAGATGCGGAACAATGGGGATGGGGGATGGGTGGATGGATTTTATGGCTGGGAGGGGGGTGCTATCACAATTACCAGCTGCCGCCGCCACCGCCCTGTGCCCAGCCACCGCCGGAAGCACCGCCAGAGGCCCAGCCTCCAGCTGGAGCCCATCCGCCAGCCTGACCACCGCCCTGCGCCCATCCGCCAGCACCACCAGCTCCAGAGTCCGATTCGGAGATGATTTTGATGATCTTGACAGCCGAGGAGGCATCACCGCCGCCTCCACCTGAGGACCAGCCGCCGCCGCCGCCGCCAGCACCGCCGGAGGACCAGCCACCACTGGAAGCACCACCCGAGGACCAGCCACCACTGGAAGCACCGCCGGACGACCAGCCGCCACCGCCATGTCCTCCGGAAGGCGCCTGCTGGGAGATGATCTTAATGATTTTGATCTCCTGACCGCCGCCGCCTCCATAGCCACCGCCGCCTCCATAGCCGCCGCCGCCGCCCGACTGCCAGCCACCGCCGCCGCCTCCTCCGCCTCCCGACTGCCAGCCGCCTCCTCCGCCTCCTGACTGCCAGCCGCCACCACCGCCTCCTGAGGGAGCACTCTCGTGGATCACTTTGATGACCTTCACAGGAGCAGCAGCCCCATGATCATGATGATCATGTCCGCCCACCACCGCCGCCGCCGCCATAGCTGTAGCCACCGCCGCCTCCATGGGATCCATGGGAGTCGCCTCCTCCGCCTCCTGCTCCGCCAATGAAGCCGGCATGGGCAACGGCGCCAAGGGCCAGTAAGCAGACAAAGATTTTCATGACGTTGATGTTGACCTGTTGGAGATGAGCCAAGGCGGTGAACTGATGCCACAACCAAAGCGGATCTTTGCTTTTATAGAGCATTTCAGTCCCCCCAAAACGCAGACGCAGATCGGCCTTGGACGGCAGCACGAACGGTGGCCGGAAGCCCCACCACCAAGCCAGAGCCGGGCAGCGGAGCAGCAGAGGGTGCTCCAGGCCACAGGCCGAGACAGAGACAGAGGCTCGAGTGGTAGCGAAAGCAAACGGCGCGCCGGTGGGATGATGTCAAGACGTCGCCTATAACTTATTTTCATGCGAAATGTGGCTTACATCAGAGGAGGATTAAAAGAGTTTGGAAATGTGAACCTTTTGGATAGAGAGGCAGTGCCAGAGGAAGGAACGGGCTTCAATATGGATTTTTCTAGGGAAAACCAAGTCTGGATCCAGGAAAATATTCCATCTATATAGTTTCCAGGTCTACCAATACGATTTCTGGTCAAAAATATATCCCAAATGAGGTCTGGGAAATTGATTTTGTTTACTCCGATTATAATATTGATTCCTGGAAATCAAGTATATGATATTTGTATATAGGAGAGCGCAGAGTCCTATGTATTTCCTCCGTTATAGGGTCTCGAGTACTTTCTTTGAAGGAATTTCTCGGCAAAAACCATCATCTATTCACGATTTCTGTCCCAATGTTAGGGCATTCGTTCTTCGACTTGTTCGATCAGTTGTTATACTTTCTCGTGATTTTGTGATTATGTAATCAAACATCAGGCAACAACAAACAACAAACAACAAACAAATGAGCAAACAACCAGCCATGGCATGGCGCTTCGAGCGCACACTCAAATGAGGTTTTTCTGGTTGATCATCCACTGAACAACCACTCGCACCACTCGCACCACTCACACCACTCGATTCGGTAACCCACACTCTCTCCTCTCGACCTCCGAGTCGATCCCGTGATTAATGGATGCGGAGCATTACGGAGTCGGAGTCGGAGTCGGACCCAGAGCCCGACAGACTGTCCCTGACATCGTTTTTGATGGCTCGATATTTTCGTGTGCAGCTACCGTCGCTGGCTGTTACGCAGGCCTGTCCTTAAGTCGTACCCGGAGATCCACTCCACTCCATTCATTCATCTATATCTGTTCGAGTGCCTGGATCCATCCTGCCTCATTCATTCATCATTCAATCATCCATCATCCTCGGGGGCAGTGGGGCTGTGGGGGGAATAAGTTCTCTCAATGAGCCGTCAAGTTCTCATTAAGACGATAGCCATAGAGCCGTGGAGTCGCGTATGCAAATTTCCAATCAATTAATCAATTTGTTTTGGCCAATAAATATGACTAAATATGGCCAAAACGGCCAGAGATCTCTGGCCTGCAAAATAATGATAAATGGTTTCGGTTTTTGACTGATTTTTGGTTTTTGTTGTTTTTTTTTTTTTTTGTGCAAAAATAAATTCAATTAAACAAAATATTTCCCTCTAAAATGAACGTGGGAATATTTTTGTGTTTGGGTCTTTTTTTTTCAGCCACACGCATGACAAAATATGTCATGCCACACAGAGCCCCCTTGCCCCACCAAATGGGCAATGCATGCAACATGCTGCTGCTGCTGCTGCCAAAAACAGTTCAGTTTTCCATGTGAGAAAGAGAAGGTTGTTTTGGCCTTAAATATGTATATTTTTGGGGTTTTATTTTAGGTAATATCTTAATTAATGGATGGCTGGAGGAGAAAGGTCTGAGAGAGCCAGAGATGAATGCATTAATGGCTTTATTAGCTTTATTATTGGGCTACTATTATTCCATAGAAAGTTCATCGAATTAGAGGCATAATTATGGACATTTGAAGGGGCAGAAAGAGTTCTTAATGTTCTTGAATGAAAGCAAAGAGAAGGCCAGAAGAAAGGTCTATGGAAGGGCATTCAAAGGGGAAACAAACGAGATTCTCATGGAAGTTTGAGCAAGATATCTGTGCAGATCTATGGAGGTGCCTTTCATAGAGTCCTGCATATTTAGGGGGTTTTTGGTCAGAGCTCTAGTGATTCCGACGACAGGCTGTCCAGAGATCAATGTCTTAAATAAATGATGGACGAGACGAGTAATCCTTTGGAGCCTTTGGAGATGCATAGCCTAGCATCCTGCTGGTTTTTATTGAAGGGTTTCTTGTATGTATCCACCCAACACAAAAAACAGGCCGTTTTCTTTGGGGACAGACTATTCTTTTAGCAATCAACATTCGCCCTAGCTCCGAACCAGGAAACACTTTTTGGCCGCCAGGAAGTTTATGAGTTTTGGGCAGGGGGGAAGGGGGGGAAGGGTTTAAGTCCAGGCTGACATTTGGTGGAAAATATATACAATATATGAGTGGAAAAGCGAAAAATAAAGTTGCAATTCCTGCTGCAAGAGCTGTCAAAATGTTGCTGCCGCTGCAACGGCTGCAACTGTGGCAACTGCAACGTCTCTGCTGGGCTCGGCAACCTGCTGACTGTTTGACTGTTGACTGCTGCTGCTGCTGCTGCTGCTGCCCGTCGTTTTTTCCCATGTGAATGCTTAACCGATTGCAAAGTGTATGCCCCCCACTCCACCACTCTCTTTGGGGCAGGCACACATAACTGGAGTCAAGTTTTTGGGCTGCTGCCGCTGTTGCTGTTGCCACTTGGTTGATATTTTTGTCTACAAAAACAATTTCGACAGTTGCGCATTTTTCACGCTGCCTCATTTGCAGCGATTTTCAATGCGATATGTTGTTGCTGTTGGTGCAGTTGTTGCCTGCCTGCCAGCCTGCCTGCCTGCCTGCCTGCCTGCCTGCCACCGATTGCTGCCGGTTGCTGTTCACATAACCATAACTCCGCTTGCCACCTTTTCTGTGAGGTTTTCTGTGATTTCCTTGCCTTCAGGATCGTGACACAGCAGCGGCACTGAGCTCTGCTGTGGGATGTTGCAAGCATTTCTGCCTTCTGCCGCAGCAGCAGAGATTAGCTGCAGCAATGCTCGGGCCCTAAATGAAATCAGCCATAAAGCGAGGCCTTAAAAACCTTTTGCTAATATGTCATGAACCAATCGGCGGCACCACAGCCACACAGCCCCAGTGTGGCAGAGGGGTGGCAGAGGGGGAGGGGGAGTGCCGTGGGGTCAGCGCATTGGGAGCATTGGGCAATTGGCATTTTGTTTGAGACTCGGTTATGCCGCTGCCGCTGCTCTCTGTCTGTGTTATGTGGCAGGCGGCGGAAACCAGTTTACCGTTAGCACACACATGTGTCCCAACGGCCGAGACGGCGGCGGTACAGTGGTGACCCATTAATGCAATCAGCGAATGACTCCAACAGTGGAGCAGCAGCGGCAGCATGGAACACATGTAAGTCAAGTGGCAAACTGTGGGGCGGTGGCGATGGCGACTGGGTCTCCCTCTGGGACTCCTCCCTCTTGGTCACCCATTGCCATCTTGGACTCCCCTTTCCCCTTACCATCTGTATCTGGAGTTTCAGTCACGGGTTGCGGCTCATTACGCAGTTTTGCCTTTGATTTGCATACAAAATTGAATGGAACTTGCGGCCAGAAATCGAGTTGTTGGCCAGAAATCGACAGTTGGCCCCTTGGGAGGGGTGTCTGTGTGTGTGTGTGTGTGTCTGTGTGTGTGCTCCCCTTTGGGGGCACCGCTTTTGGATTTGTGTGACATGTGCAATGGAGAATTATTTGCTTATTGTTCAACAGACATTTGTGTTTGGGTCTTTGAATAACTTGTAAACTGTCAAAAGGAACATTCATACCATTAACCCATTAACCCATTGATGGCGCTGTCTGTGGCGTGCCGTTGGGAACGGATGGAGCAACTGCCTGCATCTCAGAGGCTGGATAAAGAAAGCTTTCTAGCTCTAGCTATTAAATGGCATCAATATGCCATCCCTGGCTATCGATATTTGATCGATAAAGTGTCTATGCTATGGCAGCAGCGCTCCTCTGCTCTGGTTCTGCCTGGAATCAGCAACACTTGTGACACTTGAGGTCTAGATATCGAAATTAGCAACACAAAAGTTCATGGGTTTCCGGAGAGCAGTCTTCATGGGATTTTAATCGATTTCGATTGCTTAAATATCGATTAAAGTCTATTATCAGCTGGCACTCCAGCAGCTTCGCCTTTGAGGAGATTCCTGAAGATCTTCCAGCAGAAATGCCCCCTCTATGATCCAATCCTTGTCCATTCCGTGCAGCTGTTAGCTTTACACTCTAGGGCTCCCAATGGGTTAACATATTACAGCCATAGTCGTAGTTAGTGCCTCTCATAATTCCATATTCAGGCGGCATGGCATTCCTGCACTGCATTCGATTGTCGACTGTCGATTGTCGGACCAATGGGGGAGACACGCGGCGTATGCGCAATTTCAGACTCATTGCATTCTCAGTGCTGCAGTGCTGACTTTTTGTCTACTGCTTGGGCTCTGGCTCTGGCTTTGGCTTTACTGGCTGTACTGACCATGTCACATTCGCTTTTCGTCTCAATTGCAATTGAGAGACAAATTGCGACCCCTTTGACAGCTTGGAATTTGACTTTTTGATTGACAACAGCGGCAGCAGCGATCTGTGATCTGTGTGATCTGTGAGCCGCAGCTTCAAGTTGCAACCAAAACTTTTGGCTGCAGCCAATGAATCGATTTCGCAAACCAGCAACAAAAAAAAGCAGCTTTAAAGTTCAGTTTATTAAACGTCGACCTCGAAAACAAATTCAATTATGCAGAAAAGAAGGAGGAGATCGAGGCGGTAGAAGGGGGAGACGGGTGGTGCGGTGGTGCGGTGGTGGAGCGAACAAAAAAAAACCGCTATGGCACCTACGCCGCCGACTCTAAAATCGACTCCAAAAGCAATTTGCCAAAAAAAAAGCACACAAAAAATAGCGACAAATATCAGAGTGTGACGAGTGGCGGCTTCACCTTCCCCCCCCCACACCACACACCACACACCCCCCTTGGGGCTCTGCCACTCCTCCAAATAAACAAAACACAAAAACACATCAATGCCAAAAAGACAAAGCGAATGAGCGACAGGCACAAGGAAAACAAAAACAAAAACAAAAAAATAAAAATAAAAACAGGGCACAGAGACGACTGTCTCTCTCTTGAGAGAAATCCAAGTGAAAATCAATTGCAGAAAGAGAAACAGGGGGGTAAGGGGGCGAGCAGGCGGGGTGCAGGCGGGGTGCAGGCGGGGTGCAGGCGGGGGGATATTGCCATTCTTTCTGTTTAAGTTTTCTTCCTTTCGAGTTAACTCGTCAACTTCCTCTGCTCCTCCTCTAATGCCGCCAGAAATAGAGGCAGAGAGACTGGGGGCCTGGAGATGGAGTCTCCACAACGCAGTCCCCAAGTGAGAGACAAAGCCAGCAGCTGACGTTACAGGTTTTCAAATCTGGCACATTAATTTCAAAGACAAATGAAACGAAAATAATACAAGATGAAAGCTAAAGAATCGAACGAGCAACGAACGGCGAATGCCCTTCAAAACGAGTAACATATTGGGTGTCATGCAGCAGTGCACCTCTGTTTGTATAGGAATATCTCTACTACTTACCTTTTACCTAGTTTATACCCCCTTCATAAGTCCAAAAGGGTCCATCTTTATCAATAGCTTTATTTTCCAACTCAACTTTTTGAAATATTTCCTTAAATTAAGATCCAACGTCCTCAAATCTGTTCTAGCTGAATCTTCACATATTTTATGCCATTTTTCTTCTCCAATCTTTCCTCTTTTCAGTGAAACGCAACTCTTAGCAATAGCCAGGCCCCTACTTACCTCAGAGAACCCATTCCTTATAGTACTTATCCCCTCTCAAGTACTTCCCTTACGAGTCCTGCCTATAATCTGCCTTATATCCGTATCTGTTTGCCTCTTTTGGCATCCCCATGGCTAGATCATAGAGTAGTGCCCCTACTTACCTCAGAGAACCCATTCCTTTCAGTACTTATCCCCTCTGAAGCACTTCCCTTACGAGTCCTGCTCATATCTGCCACATATCCATATCTATTCCCTCACTAAGTCCCAAATGGATGCCTCTTTGGGCATCGCCATTGCTAGATCATAGAGTAGTGCCGCAAAACAACGATAACGGGGCACAGAGGCTCACCTCGATGTGGATCTGGTGGATGGTGGATGGTGGACCACCTTGTGCGACCTTCTTTTCAGATGCCGACGCGACGCGACGTCAAAGCAAAACAAAACAAAAACCAAAAAGCGGCAACAATTACCCCAACAACAACAACAACAACAACAACAACAGCAACAGCAAAAAGACCAGCAAAAGACCAAGAGATAATAATGGCCAATAGTTTTACGAGTCAGAGCCAGAGCGTTAGAGCCAGAAACAAATAGAAATACTCGATACTCGAATTTCAAAAGCTCACTCTGTGAGACGATCGCCAATGGCCAAGTTTTTAGCCATTTTGCTATGCTTTGCTTTTGAGGCTCAGACATTTGAAAGTTTTTGCTGTGTGCGAAAAGTCAGTCTTCCAAGGGGAGTGAAGAGGAGGGTGTACCCCAAGAGGCGAGAGGCGAGAGGCATGGGGATGGGGAGTTTAAAGATACAGCGGCCTTTCCTTTTTGTTATTTCTGTGTCACTTGCTGCGAAAGTCACTTGCAAAAACAAAAACAACAACAACAACAAAATGTAAGTTGAAAGTTGAACCCAAGAGGCGAGCAGCAATCGCAATCGGGCAATCGGGCAATCGTTGGCAGATTTTCACACCACATCTTCAAGAGAGCCACAAGAGGAGCGGAGAGGAGAGGAGCAGAGTGGTACGTGTGAGAGGAATTAGTGGGATTTCATTAGGGGTATCCATGGGTATCCCCCAGGAGGTCTCTTCGTAGGGCACAGGGGAATGTGCCATCGGAATCCCAATTTGTTTTTACAACGTGTTTCGGCAATTGACCGCAATTAAGCATCCGCCAAAGAAGTGAATGGATTATGAACGGAACTATGGGCAAAAGATACACATAAAAAGTGCGAGAAATGGTGGAAGAGTCCATGATATCCAGTGAAAATGAGGCAGAAACGAAGGCTGCATCCATTGAGGACATTTTATGCAAAGGTAAGGATTTTATTGGGTTATGTATTGCCCAAAAATGAGGATCAAAAGCATCAAAATTGGGCCCAAGTGCACTTAAGGAATATTCTTTGAATGGAACAAGGAAGAGGCTTTTATCTTTTTCGATTTTGGATAGTCGATGAACCCAATTTTGTATCTGTAATCTTTCCAAAGGCATTTGAGATTCATTTGTTTCGCAGTCTACAACCATCGTAACCTCTTGACCCTGTCCAATTATTTCTCCTTTATGGATAATTTGATTCGTTCTAGAGCCTTAGTGGTATCTGTCTATCTTCGGTAGCTTTTACAAGAGTCTTTCCCAACAGAATGTTTGTAGATTCCTTTCTAAACGATATTCAGGGCATATTCGCAAAGAAACAAGACGCAGAGCAGGTGAAGGATTTCCAGTATATGGTTTTAAGGACGCTTCTTCAATGTTTTTTATATAGAAATGTATCTAAACATCAGCCCGGAGCATCAGCAGTAGATTAAAGTTTATTATTTGTTCGCAAGTTGTTCAGATATTCCTCTTTTACAGGAAATACAATATAGCGACTAGGTAAAGCTGATTTTGACAGATGAAAAGTATGACAATGGGCTCTGGCATATACGAGAATTTCCGAACCGGGAAAGAGTGGAAGAAAGTGCTTTGGAAGTGTCATATCTCATACAATTCCCAGATCTAAACCTTATTAAGATGATAGATAGATAGAGACTAAGCGGATAGTAGATGGGGCATAAATGGCTTCCAAAGATGGTTAGACAGTGCCTAATGGATACGTAGAATGCTATCCCCAAGAATCTGGCATCTTCTGCTTTTTACGAAACTGCAAACTCAATCATCCTCATCATTTCACGATCATACTCTTCATTCTCTCTCGCTGGCTGCACATTTCCATCATCTTCTACAACTTCTATGTGCCCCCAGTCCCCCCAGCCCCCGCCCCTTCTTGGCTTCTTGGCGACGCGGCACAGATAATTTGCCATCGGCAGCGCCAAATGTAATCCGCCATATAACCGTCTAACGGTAACCCAAAGCCAAACATAAATATGCGCAAACGAAAAAAACAAAACAAAAAAGCCAGCTTCTAGCGAGGGGCTGGGGGGAGAGGGGGGAAGAGAGATTGAGCAGGAGCGTGGGGAGAGGGGGTGCGGTGGGAGGGGGTGAGGGGGGCGCGGGGGTACGGTGCAGAGTCAAGCAAACAAACAACTTCATGGGCGACGTGCAAAAATTCAATTGCTACAACATTCACGTTGTTTTGTTGTTTTGTTGTTTTGTTGTTGTGGCTTTTGTTGTTTGAAGTTCATGTGGTTGTGTTGTTGTTGTTGTTGTTGTTGTTGTTGTCAGCAGCAAATCACTGTGCAAAATGCTCCCAGCTTCATCCACTTCCATGCACACCGTCTTGTCTCCCTCCTGCTTCAGTTTCCACTTCTTTCACAAGATCTTCATGATCTACCTTTCCATCTCGCTCTCGCTCGCTCTCCCTCTCTCTCCTCATTTCTCCGCTCTCCTCCTCTTTCTTTAAGCCTCAAAGTTTTATGCATTTGTCAGGCCACACTTCGGTCTGCGCCTTCCTACCCATCGTCTCGTCTCTCGTCTCTTCATCATCAACAAAAAAATAAAATGTAAAAAAATGTGTGTGTGCGCAAAAAAAATGTCAGTCAGTCACAACGGCAGCTGCACAGAGCTCCTCCAGGCCTCCTCCCTGCACCTCCCTCCCATAACCCCACTGAGAGACCACCCACCCCCCCGCCAACCCTCTTCTATGAGCACCAGTGAGCGCTTTCTTCCGTCACATTTGTCTGTTTTCCATGCCCCAAGACCAAGACCAAGACCGAGACTCGACTCGACCATCGCTGGCTTTCTGACAAGAGTTGAAATGTATCTTTCACCAAAAGCCAAAGCATTGTCCACCAGAGAGATGGAGATAGAGAGCGAGAGAGAGAGATGACAGCGTGACACGAAATCGCAGCCAGAGATTTGGAAATCTTTCATTGGTGTGTCTCGAAAAGTCCAAGAATCGAATGATAAATCGGTACCTATCGCTCCTTGGCCTAGAGAAGACGAATCTCGAGAAAGTTTATCGAAAAGTGTTGAGTTATCGATAATTATCGACCAAGACCAACGATAAATCGATTATCATTTACATTTCACCTCTGGCTCAAATCAAGCCATCGATAGTTGGATCCAGCTAAGATGGACCCCGTTTCTGGCCCTCTTTTGGGCCATCTCTGGCGCCTCATCTTTCTGTTAGTGCACTAATATGATAATAGCCTCCCATACGGGTACATGTGTTCAGACATCTCCTGAGAAAGCCAACAGTCTCGTTCCCAAAGTCTCGTTCTGAATGCACCGACGGCCACCGAGGCCACACTTTAACCCAGCTCATGGAGAACCCCTTCCCCACTCCCCACTCCCCAGCCCCCCTCTCCCCACTTGTATCTATCTCTGCCACCCCTCCCGTGTCTCGCTCTCTTCCCCCACCATTGCTCCTTGTTCTCAGTGTGATGGAAAACCATTTTCTCTACAACTCCAATCGACGCTCCACTTTTTTTGTGTATTTTTTTTTGCTTTTGCTGTTTTGTTTTGTGTGTGTGTGTGTGTGTGTGTTTTTTTGTAGTTTGTGTAGCTAACATTTTTTATGCTCCAACTCCAACTAAACAATCAACTTTTCAAACTGTTTTTTTCTTTCTTTCTTTCTCTCTGTGGCAGTGCCCCCCATCGTTGCCCCTCGCTGCCCCTCGCTGCCCCTCGCTGCCGCACCGACTATAGCTTTTCCTATTTGTTGGCTGCACTTTTTGACGGCTTTTATTGTTTGCCAATTTCTGGCCCCCGAGACCAGCGAAGCATTCCATTCCATTCCATTCCATTCCGTACTACCACAACGCACACTACTGGTCGTCGCCTCCCGTCCAACCCCCTCCTGCGGCACACATCACCGCTGCTGCTGCTGCTGCTCACTCGCCCAATTCGAGCGCCTAACTGGTTGCAGCAGGGGCAAGGTATCCCCCTCCTGGCTGCCCCACCAGATGGGTTGCGCGCATCCATTGTAAATCCGCTAGGCGGTTGAGGAAGCGTTTTGTTCGGCTTGTTTGCCGATCGAAGAAGGTTCGCTGACAGGCGGGGAAAAGCGAAGAGAAAAGAGGGAACAGAGGGGACAGGGGGGACAGAGGGGAGCAGAATGGAGCAAAGAGAGACCTTGTTTTGCTGCACTTCTCCACTCCACTCCACTCCACTGCACTCTTCTCGATTTATTTGACTTATTCTCGCCCGTAGATCTCTGAAGATCTCTGGCAAAGAGGTTTTCCTTCTCGCTTGCAAATCGAATTGGCTTTTCTCCGTGTGGCTTTGACTTGGGCCTCGGCTTCGGCTTCGGCTTCGATTTAGATGGTGGCATGTCTCGAGCATTTGTTGACGTAAATTGGCATTAACCTTTGGAATGACCTGCTTCCTTCCTTTCTGGAAGGGAAAGGCACAGACAGGCAATGAATGGGCTCTGCTCTGCTCTGCTCTGCTCTTAATATATCAATCAATCGCCACACTTAACTGGCAAACATTTTATCTATTTTCTTTTCAGATATTTCAGAGGAGAAATGGAAGATGCGAGCATCGAAATTCTAGGGATTGAAAGAGGATTGAAAGATGAACAAGTTCTGCAAATATTTCCCTTGCTTAAGGATTGCTAAACATTAAGAAAATTATAGTAAATTTAGACCCCCTCCCACAAGAAAATGTATGACTGAAAGAACAATATAAATACAACATGATACGAGTATGTTAAAAATTATAAAAAAATAAATAATAAAATAATAAATAAATAATAAATAAATGAACAATAATAAATAAATAATAAAAATACAAAATAATTAAAAATAATAAATAAATAGCAAAATAAAAAATAAAAAAATAAAAAAATAATAAAATAATAATAAATAACAAAATAAATAACAAAATAAATAAAAAATAAAAAAATAAATAATAAAATAATAAATAAATAATAATAATAATAAATAAATAATAAATAAAAATAAAAAAAAAATTAAATTAGCAATGAAACCATTGCCTTTGGTGGAAATTAAGCCACGCTACCACATGAATTGTTGAAAAAACACGAGGGTAACATTGTGAGACGCGGCAAGGTCCGCGGCTCTACTTTATACCCGGTACCGGTCGTTTGGTAACGCTATTCGCAACATAGCAATAGGAAAAATTGATTTCTAGCCAAAAAAATTTCAAAAAAATCGGTTGAACCATTTAGGAAGATTTTTATACCCGATACTTGAAGATTATAGCGATATATTAGATTTTTTGTAGAGGGTGGACTTCCAGAAGGAAGCGTTTCCGACGCCAAAGTGTATACAGCACCAATAGCCGAGTCGATATAGCCAGGTCTGCCCGTCCGTCCCGATGAGCGGCTAGATCTCAGGGACAATAAGAGCCAGAGCAACCAAATATTGTATCCAGACTCCTGTGATATCACACTGTTACAAGTGTATTTCAAAATTGTACCCCGCCCCCACCAAAGACGAAAATCTGTGGCATTTGTGAAAACCAAAAACGCAGAATCCTAGAGGAGGACCATATCTAGAAGATTGCCGAACCTGAATCAGATCGGTTCTTTATTTTAAAAGTCAATGATCGTTTATTAAATTCATGAAGATATGATGGGAGAAACACGAATTCCTAAAGTAACCTAAACCAAAAGATTCCGAAATTCTTAGGATACCCCCTAAAAATCTCTCTAATATTTAAATATATGAAAAATATTCGTCGAGAATTGATATTCAGGAACTGAAGAAACGTATCTTGGACCCTGAAGTAAGCTCTGCTTAAGAACCCACGTTGAGCACATCATTTTGCTCCTATTTCCGTATAGATTTCTTCGATCTCAAAACTAGATTAAGAGATTACGCAATAAAAGATTTTCGAGTCGCCAAAAATCGTATTCTGCGGATGATCTAATTGCCGGAATTGGCGGAAGCCTCGCGCTCTCTTGACCTTTGGCATTCCTCATGGAATCGCACGGTGTTTATGTTTGTTTGTGTCCGGCACTGTGTCGTTTATTAATTAGCGAGTGTCGAAAATATGCAAATCCAAGAACAAAAAACATTCCTCCTCTGGCCGCTTAGTGGGGACTGGGGGCTGGGGGCTGGGGGCTGGGGGGAAAGGGGGATTTGAGCCAAAGTCTCGTGAGAAATAAAGAGAAATATCAAAATTATAACGCGTCTTCTCAAAAAAGTGGCACAGAGAAATACACAGAGAACAAAAGTCGACAAAAAAAGGCTGAAAAACAAAGAGTATTTACAGTTAGTTGATTGTTCCCATTTTCCCCCCCTTCCCGCCCTTCACCGACCGTCTTATACCCTAATTTCTTGCCCATCTCCCATCACAGATTCAACCCAAAAGACAGACAAAACGATGGACTCCCCCCCACCGCCCACCGCCCATCGACAGAGACACAAAAGAGGGCCAACGAACGCAACGAAATGAAGGGGCAAAGAAGAGCAAAATAAAGAATGAGAATAAGCAGAAAAGTAGCCAGAAGATGGAGAAAGAGAAAGAGAATAGTAGTAGAAAGAAAAAAGATGTAAAGTAGAGTCTCGCGGGGGAATAAAAAAACGAATTATGAACCAATTTACAAATTACCGAAAGACCCCAAAGAAAAGGACCAGAGGGGCCCAGAGGGGGGCAGGGAGAGGGAAGGCAGAGTGTGGGTGAGACAGTCTGTCTCTCAGATGCTGGCTGGGGGCCATCGAGTCACCCTATTCTGGGCGGGGCAGCAGCAGGCGAAGCCATTGACCAAGTAACGAGTTCCGAAGCGCGCGAGACGCGATTCTCGTCCAATGATCCGCTTATCCGCCGCCGTCGCCGCCACAGGGCCACTGGTCACTGGTCACTGGTCACTGGGCTTCGGCTGTGGGGCTGACGACTTTTGGGAGATGCTGTCCATGATTCAGAGAGGAGAGGCTACTTACTTATGGATAGATTAGGATACCTTTCGATAGCGCAAATCCATCTAGGGAACTCTCATCCCAAAGGTATTTCCATGTAGATCCGTAAAAAACCCCCCTGTCAGGCCCCTGCAGTGCCCCGTTTCGTTCCTTCCATTTGTTCATCGAGAGTTTTGACTTTTATTTGCCTGTCGTCTCGTTTACGGTCTGCTTATGCTTCTTCCATATTCAAACGTACTGCAAAAAAAAAGATACAAAGATACATCTGTCTGTCGGTCTGTCGGTCTGTCTGTCTGTCGTACATAAGTAAGTAAATATATCTTCTGTTCATTCGGTGGAGTTCTTGGAAATTGTGGTTCTGCTTCTGCCATCTGCTATCCCCCTTTCGCTCTCTCCACACCCCTCTGTCTCTGTCTCTGTCTCTGTCTTTCTCTTTCTGTTCACCTCGCGAATTCAATTAAAATGCCGCCGCTCTCCACAACTTAACTCGAAATCTGTTCTGTGCCTCGGTTCTGGGGTTCAACACACTTGCCTCCAACTTGCCCCATTGCCTGGCCTCTCTCTCTCTCTCCTCTGTGCTGGCTCTGTGCTCCAAAAGTGTTATTAATTTGTGAAAGTTCTGATGCCTGCTGCCACGCCTCCTCCACCCATCATTCGGTTGAGGCGCACCTGCCCGATGATCGTTCGCATTTGTTTGCTCAAGTGCATCACTCTTCACAGATCCGTTTCTGTGTGTGTGTATCTGCAACCTGTGCCACAAATTTGAATTACAAAACGATCGACAAAACTCGAAATGGGGCTACGGCTACGGCTACGGCTACGGCTACGGATACGCGATCTTGTCGCATTAATTAACTTAATTTGCTCACGGCTCACGCTTCTCGTTATCTCCCGCGCAGTCGGTGGCGGTGGCGGTGGCGGTGGCCGACTAGCGAACCTGTCAATTAGCATTTTATTGGCCATCGGACGAGGATTGCGACGAATGTCGGGCCGTACGTAGCGAGTGTCGTGACGCAGCGAGTCTCGGCGGGCGAGTGGCAGGCAAAGTGTCGAAATATCTCAGGATATCGCCAGTCCATGATTCTCTTTTCATTCTGGAAGTTCGCTTTCGGTGCTCTGCCGATTACTCAGCATAATGTGCCTCTTCATGGCCTTCTGTTATCTTACCACCTTTCGGCGCTGATAAGATTCGCAGCTAAATGATTCAACAACTTTTACAGACCATACCAAACCTCTTCCCCTCCCACTCCCACTCGCTCTCTCCCTCTCTCTCTCTCTCGCTGTGGGGATTGCATAAATCCGAAACTTGTTTCCTTTTCCCCATTTTTCTGATTTAATAAATTTCGGTTCGAAATTAATTTGCCAAAAAATCAGCAAAAAAACAAATAGCTAAAGCAAAGCTGGCCTGGCCTGGCCCAACAAAAGATACTCTCGAAAATAGTTGCAGATACAACAAGCCAGACAATCCACAAGATACGGATACGTGTGCTGCTGCCACTGCCACTGCTGCCCGCTGCCACTGCTGCCTGCTGCCTGCTCATTGCGCAGTTAATTTGTTCAAGCGCTCAATGCGTCAATAGCATTTGACTTTCACTTATTCCACTCCGCCACTCGCCGCCGCAGACAAACCGAAAGTGAAGACAATGTTAGAAGGGGGAGTACAGCCACAGATACAGATACAGATGCAGATACAGATGCAGATGGAGATACACAGAGGGTGAAGCATGAGGAAGCTTGTTATGAAATCAGGGAAATTTCAAAGGCGGGGGGATACTCCCAATACTTGGGTCAGATTCTGTCACTAGAAGATACATAGATACATTTTGAAATATTCCAAAATTGATAGGAGATAGATTCCATCGTTCTAAGAACGAGATTTCTTGCTCTCCGCTGCAGAAGATCTGAAAGAAAGTCATCCTTGGATTTGGGATTGAGTATTTCACTTACAGTTACTTGTAGCAGGTTCTTTCATTCAGATACGTCCTCAAAATCACTGAATACCCGCGTATATTCGGTTCCAAGAGGTCTCACAGGTAATACGGATCTGAAAAGATAGAATGGATAGATGGAATGTTATTCTCACACTTAATCCTTCCATTTTTTGTATTTTGTAGAACAACAGATGTGATAAGATCTTCTGAAGATCCTCTAGAGATCTGTAACAGATAAGTTCCCTCAGATACACTTCTTCCGCCCCCAAAGCTCCATGAGGTTTCCCTTAAGATACATTTCAGACTCCCCCGCCCGCCCCTTTTGGCATAAGTTTTGGAATTTCTTGACTCATGTGTGATTCATTCTCTCCGCTTCACCCCCCTCTCTCTCTCTCTCTCTCTCTCTCTCTCTGTCTCTGTGTGTCGTTGTATCCCCGTTCCTCTAATACACAGATACAGATACAAAAACAATCTTTGAGATACGATTTCTTTTAGGTCGCAGTCGTTGGTTGTCGCTGGTTGTTGTTTCTGTTGTCTGCCGCGCGCAATTGATGTTGTAACATGGCTACCACGAGTGCAACATACCCTGCCCCAACGCCTCCCCCTTGCAACAACTACTACTCCATGCAGCATGCACCCCTCTGTCTCTCTCTCTCTCTCCCTCTCTCTCTGTGGAACACTCCCCCAATACGAACGAAAATGTGTGACATAATCTGTGCAGACTTCAATGCTGCTGCTGCTGCTGCTGCTGCTGCTGCTGCTGCTTTTGGGGCTGCTGCCTGCCACTGCTGCTGCTGCTGCAGTCGCCGTCTCCATCTCCGTCATTCAATAAGTCAGTCAGAGTCTCCACCATTGGAGTCGTCGTCGTCGTCGTCGTCGTCGGAGTCCAAGTCGAACTCCAACCAACAGATGGAGAGGCAGAGAGCGGGCGGAGGGTCTTGCGAGTTCAATGAACCACTCAACAGAAAAACAACAACAACAACAACAACAACAAAACAAAAACTTAAATATTTTTTGCTGCCTTTTTGGTCGAATATGTTACAAATTTTGTTTCTCTCGCGCGCGCGCTTTCAGAGACCCCCCTGCTCCCCGTTCCCTCGCCCCAAATCTTTGTTAGTTTTGCCTGCTGCTGCTCCACTCGATGGCTCCAACTCCAACGATGGCGACTCGAGGGGCGACTCTGTGAAATCACTTACTGGTTTTTATGCGACCAACAGGCGGCAGCAACAACAGGCGACAACAACTGTAAATTTGTTGAACGCCGCACGTTGCTCATTTGGCAGCTTCGCACCTTTTTTTTTGTTGCCGCTGCCGCTGCTGCTGCCCCTAGTAAGTATCTGCCACTTAAGGCAGACGAAGGCGCCACCAGATGAAACCATTTGAAGATACATAGTTGGAAAGGTGGCTAAAAGATTCATAAATATTGGTCGCAAAGAAAGGGGAAACAGGGGAACAGGGAAAGCAGTTCGGGAGAGATCGAATTCCGGGAAAAAGTCCTTTTGAAAGTGAAAATACATCGACATTTCCATCTACTATATGGATCAAGCTACGATTTGTGGTATCTTTTGACTAACGAAAGGAGTTTAGATGGCATATCCAACAGATGGGGATCTCCTTGTGAATATTTTCGTCAAATAAATGTATTTTGTGATGAGTCTAAAATTCCTAATTGAATGATATATTTCGTGAAAGATCGATCTTCTTTCAGGGCAAACAATGCCAAAAATAATACCAAAATTGAAAAAAAACCCCATAATTCAAGAACTTCTAATAGACGATTTTTCCACGATCTTTAGATTAAATCCAGAATAAGAAAGATCTTTTAAGAATAAATCCAACGAATATAGCAATGAATGTTTGTTTCCACTGCGGATACTAGATTCATTCTTCCACAAAAGTGCCCAAAACTATCTCAATCTCAAATTAAATATCTATGAAATGAAAGAAAAGCAAATGTGTTAATAAAAATCCAGTTAAAAGCTGACAAAAATCTAGACTGTTGTTAGAGTGCATTCCATTTCGGTCTAAATGAGTTGAACTTTGTACTTCTATGCTTATAAATGTATCTATATATCTATTGTTCAAACAAATGTATCCAAAGCCCTGCCTTTGTTGAATTTACTTTGAAGTACTTTATTTTTTCATTCCTTTGCCCAATGAAACAGCATTGAGACGTCATTTGATCGCGCTCTCAGCTCCTCAGCTCCTCAGCTGCTGCTGCTGTGGGGCTGGTTGTAGATCTCTTATTGACTATTAAAATTATGCGCACACAGAGGAGGAGATTTTTCTATAATTACTAAACAAATGCCAATGTCAGGCACAGACCAATGCAGCAGCGGCAACAATCACTTTGAGTACTACTTTGAGTATTACAACAGCAAACAATCATAATTACAGAGGAGTCAGTCGCAACGATCCAAAGCTGAGATTCAGTTTAAAGCGGGCTGTGCCTCGGCAGCCGTTTCACACTTGGAAAACCCTATACGATCAACAGAGAGCCCCACACCCCAACCCAAACCCAAACCCAAACCCAAACCCGAGAAGATTGAAAAACATTTCGTAAAATAATTGTTGAGAAATTTGTTTGGTCGAGAGAGCAATTACGGGGCCCAGAAAGGGAGTGAGCGTGAGGCCAGTGAGCGAACCAGCTCGAAAGATACAGAGACAGACACGGAGACAGAGGCAGAGGCAGAGGCAGCTGCTGTTGCTTGGTGGCATGCCCCCTCCCGGCCACTCCCCGACCCACTGTTCTGCCTCTTCACACCATGGACCCCGCCGTGGCGCGCTTAATGACCCTATTTTAATTTCAAGCATCGCTTGTCCATCGCACTTTGCGGAATTTACATTATACGCATACAATATTTCCCAGTCGCCCAGTCGCCCAGTTGCTCGCTTATTTTCGGTTCGTTTTCGTTTTTGAAAAGCCGCCCCTGAAAAGAAAAAACCGAAACAGAGCGCACAGTGGTAGGAATATCCATAGAAATCGTTTGAATGTGCCTATGATCTATGATCCCTTTATGGACTGTGATTGAAATGATCTTGTGTCCTTGGCGATGGCTTTTCTGGTGTGTTTTCAGTCTAGCAATCAATTTTGAGGTATTTTTTTAGGTGATTTTACCATACCATTCTTCCCACAGATCCTTACATCAATAGTTCTGTAAGCATCCCACCCGATCTGGTGAAAAACTTCCCCATATCCTATTCTTTCTTTATTTTTCAACCCATTTCCAACTGCTCTTCAGCCACTATGCAATATTCATTGTGTTTTGACGATGAAGAAGCGACGAAGCTAAAGTTGACTTTTGGACGCTAATATGACGACGATCTTGGCCTTTGGGTGAGGCAACAACATCGGCAACAACAACAACAACAACAATGAGAGCCTAAGGAAGCCTGAAAAAGTATATATTTAAGACAATGGAAATTCATTTCATTCGCTGAGAGACAGAGACCTGACTTCTTGGCCAAAGGCAAGGTCTCGGTCTCGGTCTCGGCTGTCGCGGAACCCCTATACACGTACCTTATAGCTATACCGTGTGCCCACCGGTGCACCTCAGATCGCATCCCCGACCATCTCCATGAGAAATTAGCTGCTTCAGTTATTGTTATTGTACCCTGCAAAAGAGTGAGGGTATGCCGAGTGCTTCTCTCACTCTCTGAAGAGGATTATTATGGATTTACCTATGCGTTTCCTAAAGATTTCCGGCTGAAAACAACAAGATCCCATGAACACCCATTGGAATAATCCGTCATAACTTTGCTGTTGCCAGAGATAGTCATATTCTCTAATATAATATCTCTCTACGCCCAAATTCCAAGTTTCATCACAACCCTATGAGTATTTCGCTTTAAAATATAACTTTAAAGGGTTCCTAACTTCTTTGTTTCCAAAGATAATCCCACCAAGTATTACATATCTAAATATAATACCTTTCCACTCTTGAAATCCAAATTTCATCCAAATCCTATGAGCATTTCATATAGAAAATAACTAAAGAAGGGTATTTCGCAACCTCTACACCCTCTCGAACCTTCTTTTCTCTGGTACTCTTCTTGTTATTGCTGTTGGGCAGACGTTTTCTACTCAAATACAAGGTATATCTATATAAGTGATCGTCACTGGCACTTCATGTTTGCCTTTCAACCTGTCTGTCTGTCTGTCTGTCTGTCTGTCTTCCTTCTGGCTTCCTCTTACTCTTCTCTGTCTTTTTTTTTTTGCATCCGCTTCCGCAACAACAACAACTACGACTACAACAACTTCAACAACAATTATTGTATTATCAACGACGAAATTTGTGTTACCCAAGCGGCCCAGAGTTTTCTTCCCGTCTCTTAAAGTTGACCTCAAAAATGAAAAGTTTGAAATGGAAAAATATTTAATCTAATGTGAAAATCGCTGAAGCGTCATCAGCTTTTCTTCCCCCCTCCTCCTCCTCCTTCTCCACCGTTGTTTAGCTGTTGTTCACCTTTTGGAACTGATAATGACGACACGACACAACTTTTCGTTTGTTGTCGAGAGAGTGAGAAATTGTATCACTCGCTTGCTGATTGTTCTCCCACCACCACTCGCCCCCTGCCCTTTGGGGGGACCTACCCCCCACTTAGTTAATTATATGTATAGAAAACTTTAGTTGGGAACTTTTTTGCCCCTGTCCACGCTCCACGCTCCGGACTTCGTTTTTTTTTTGCGCATAAATCAAGAGAAACAATTTTTCCGCAAAAGTGGCCTGATTTGGCGGGAATTTGTCACAAAATTCTACTTTATTGTTGATTTGTTGAAACTTTGTTTTATTTGTGATCATTTTGGTGTTGTTGAAAATTGTATTCATCTTGTAGTGAATATTATGTGCATTTTATTGTTGTTGTTGAGTCTGTTGGTATTGTTGTTGAGTATTTCTTGATATTGTTGAGAGTTCTTTGGAGTTGTTGTGGAGCGGTGGGTGTTGATTGGTGTGTTTATTCAATGTTATTGCTGTTGTTGTTGAGTATTCATTTGGGATGTTGTTGAGTTTTCATTGATCTTGTTTTGGAATCTTCAATTGCATCTTTTTGTTGAATATTTGTTGCTGTTTCTTTCGTCTTGAGTTGTTTTCGGGCATTCATTGGTGTTATTTTTGATTGTTAATTTGTTGTTGTTGATTATTCATCGTGTACATTGTTGTAATTTTCGATTACTCATACGCATAAATATTTATTTGCATTGGATTTTCTGTTCTGTGTTTGTGTCAATGACGATTATCAGCATCGCGAGGCTGAAACAAAGACTCAATCGCCGAGAGTCACATGATCTTGCTATCCCACTCTGTCACCTTCAACATCTCCCTCTCCCGCTCACTCCCCCACTCATTCTCTCTCTTTCTGAATAATCACAGCACCCGCGCACATGCATTCGCCAATGATTCGTTCATGATCATGATCACGTTCCAATCATCTGAAAAGCTCTGAACATTTGACTGATATGGAAAACTTTGACGGGGAAAACCGAGAGGGAGGCAGAAGGAGGGGTTGGAGTGGGTTGGAGTGCTGGGGGTTCTACAGAGGGCCTCCCGAGGTGGGGCCTTTGCATTTTTGTGTGCAATTTTAATAAATATTTACATTTGTTTCAAACCAATTTGCGCAATTTGTGCCAGCTGCCTGAGAAGATCTCAGACTTGGAGAAGGGGCGAGGGCGAGGGCTAAGGGGGGCCCGGGAGGGGGAATGCGAGGGCTTCCCTAAGAGTTTCTCTCAAAAGCCATCTAGATCTGTGGCTGCTTCTCGGGCAGCTCTCGTAGTACATTAGCTTTTTGTCATCGCTTTGATTTGTGCATGCGCTACTCATTTTGCTTTCCAGATTTATGACAAAACTATTCAGAAATCAAGAGAACGACAGAGGGGGCAAGAGGAGAGGGCTTTCGGTGATCATCTATTAAAAAAAATCATCTTAATGCAAAAACTGAGGCCAAAGTCAGTGCTCAAAACAATGAGCACACGTGTGGCATTAAGTACCTCCCCACTCCCACTGTCGAACCTCTTAACAGACGCCTCTCCAGGCCCCCTTGCCGCCGCCCCCTTGGATGTTCATGTGACAAACAGATGTGCGATTAACAGATACAATTACAATCTCCATCTCTCCATCTGCCCCCCTTCAGAGGGGTGTATCTTCTCCATTGATATCTCTGACAAAGACAGATACAAGGAAAGATACAGGCAGTCAGTGCTCTATTTTTATCAATGCTTTTGCTATAGCCCCAAAATTGGAACAATCAAAGCCCCAAGCAACAACAGATGCCACAGCGGAGAGCCGCCAAACGGCAATCACAAAAATAGTACGGAATGTGACTAAATTTAGGCAAAACAACACACAAAGATACAAAGATACATTCATGGAGAATGCCTGGGCAGAAGAGGGGCGCCAGAGGGTGTGCCAGAGGGGGGCACATGCACTTACACATGTTCCAGACGTGCGAGAACACAGAGGGCGAGAGTTCTCGACTTTGACTCCTTCGAATGCGTATTAATAAAAGAAAGTGCAATGAATTCCCAAATATGTTAAATTTTCTACCAAACAAAGGAACTGAAAGAATGAAAGGGAAAGGGAGTGATACCAGAGAGAGGGACAGAGAGAGAGGAATGCAGAATGCAGCAGAGGGGCTTGTGTGTTGGACAGTGTTTTCCTCCCCCCCAACAAAAACATGTGTGCAACAGATACTCTCCTCATACTGGAATCCAAAGTAAGAAACGAATGCCATTTGAGGGAGAGTCGCCCTGCATCTACCCGATCTGCTCAGATCTGCTGAGATCTCCTCGTGATCGTAATTAAAATTGAAGTGAAGAGGCACTAAATTTAACAGCCCCCTCAATGATCAGCAGGGGAGTGGCATCGAGAGTGGGAGATCTAGATGGAGCGGATAACACATAGATGAAGATGTACAGAAATAGAAGAAAGAATCAAAAGTGAAATGTAATAGTACTCGCCATGGAAATGGGTAGAGCAATGGCTAAAAGCTTCAAAGATCATTGGCGAATAAAAGGCTTCAAAGAAAGAGAGTCTGATCTGCTCTTGGCTTTCATAATTGAAGAGAATCCATAAGATATTTGCTTGGAAATCAATTGCCGATGGGTCTCGGGCCTCAAGAGCAGGCACTTCATAAAAGCCTAAAGATAGGCTGACTGTGCAAAGAGAATTGAAGAGAAAGGAAAAGAGATATGTATTTTCAGACAAGAAATATTGGTTAAGTCCCTGATTAAAGCAGTTTAAAAAAATCTTCAAATATTTAGGGGAAAATGTCTCCATTTCAAGGGTCTCTATTAACGAATTTATAAAGATTTTTCTTTCATTTAAAACATACAGAAAAGAGCATTTGCCCTTTGTATTGGAAGGTATAATGATAAATGGATTCTCACACCTTTTAATAGTCCATGTTTGCCGGCATTCCGAACCCCTGATAGTCACACACCTTTCCCTGCCTTACCTTTCATTTCCTTATCTTTCTGCGATAATGCTTTGATCTTTCTGTGATAATTGTTGGCCCCCGATCGTGGATGATAATTGTTGGTGTTCTCTGGGAATTCCCTTAACCACAAAACTTCTTTCTAGCCTATGCTTCTCTTTCTCTGTGATCTCTAGGCTTGAGAACTTTTTCGCTAGTGCCTCAAGGTCATCATCGCCCTAGAGAGAGACCACATAAATATGCATGGCATTTGCCATATCAGGAGGCGGCAGAGCAGCAATATTACAATACTTATCTCTCGGACTCTCAAAGGGAACAGAGCGGAGCGGAGCAGAAACCGCCCTAGCACCTACATATTGTATACACAGAGGGTTCTGAGTACATTTATCTACAATATAAGCAAAGTGTGAGTGTGAGTATGAATATGAATGCAGACGAGACGAATGGAGTGAGTGGAGTGAGTGGCTGTGGCTGTGGCTGGCTCTTACATTCGTAAATAGTTCATTGCTCCGCTTAGAGCCAGAGACTCAGGCGAGACACACACACACACACACACATCCAGAAAGAGGGGATGGATGCAAGACGAGTGGCGGCGACTTGGAGACGACTCCAAGACGCAGACACACACACACAGAGAGAGATACGGAGATACAGAGATACTTCTTTAGAAGTATGACTCTCTCTCTGCAGTTCATAAATCTCTTGGCCCTTAGTACATTTCTTGGCTACTCTGCCACGTTGCCACTGGGCCTCCTCCTGGCTTGTTGCACATTGTTTCCAACAGACTTCTTTTATCTACAGACGTTTTATGATGACTATTTTAATATTAAACTAATGAATGCATTGCAGGCACGACTCCCTCCTCCCCCCGCCCCCCCCCAACACTAGCCCCCCTTTCCAGAGGGAAAAATGAAATGTTTTCCTTCTGTTCGGAAGAGAGACGACGACGACGACGACTACGACGACGACTACGACGACCCTTTTCGGAATTACAGACCATTGCTAATTTATGCGGCTTTTGTATGATTTTTCACTTGAGTTTTTTTCTGTACTTTTCCTTTTTTTTCTCTCCCTCTCGCTCTCTCTCTTTCTGTGATCCCTTATCCCTTGTCCATTCTTGTTTGGCTTGAAGTTTGTTTTGTGCTTCTCCTACTGCCACTTGCACACATGTGGAAGCCACAAAATGATTCCAAGGAGTAGGGGAGTGGGGGAGGTCCAGGCTAATTGCATGATGGGGCATGTAATATGTGTGGCTATGGCTGTAGCTGTAGCCTTAGGGCGTGGCATATCGCATAATGGCATAATGTCTGATGTCTAATGTCTGATGTGTCTGTGTGTGTGTGTGTGTGTGTGTGTGTGTGTCTATGTCTGGGTGATGGACATGAATGGGAAAGTTTGTTTTTCCGCTAAATGAGTCTCAAACACGGACTACAGAATGTGAAACTAAAGAAAAATGAACCAGGAATGGGGCCCACAAGCGAGTGGAGTGGGGATATAGTGGTTTAAGGTGGGTTTAAACAGGAATCAGGTAAGAGACAGGGCTTCCTATAGAGATATAAGATAATCCACTCAGAGATCCTTCTGCAGGGATGAACACCTTCTAAGGCATGAATATTCGTACAGTATTCTATATCCTTATACCTATTCCATTCTGTTCTGTTAGATACTACGATTTGTATTCCATCCCTTTACCTTTTTACATGTTTTGCGCGTCCTGCAGCAGCACTCATCGGTCGGCTTCGGCTTCACTACAAAATCTCTTATATCATCTTCTTTTCCGTTCTAAACGCATTCCATCTTGTATATATCTATCGTATCTAAGTATATTCCGTTAGATTCCTACAAAGACCTTCATATTCATATCCCAAAGACACCCAAATACCTTTTATCCATCTTTAATCTCTCCTAATCTGCAAACTTGTATGCTTTTTCCTGGCATTTCCTTAGATATCATACCATTTATCAGTTCTCATTAATTTGTATGCACTTTTATTCGTTCTTTTCCTCTAGAGGCAAAATCTCTAAGTAGGTTTTGTCAGAAGGTCGCTGCCTGAAGTCGAATCGCAAATCAAATCCGCTTGGATCTCTCATAATTATTCAAATTTGCAAAACAATTAAAAGACGAACAAGAGGGAGATTCCTCACCTCCGAAGACTCCGAAGAAGGTTCACCTTGTGGCAATCGCATCTGATAGATCAATTGTCTTGGAGGAGAAGAAAGAAGAAGGCCTCTGCCTTGTGCTTCTGCCTTGTGCCTGGAGCCGTCCATCTCCTCCTCTCAGTGTCAGTGGCATTAAAAATTACCCAGACAACGCGTCAAATCTACGGCTTGACTCCACTTACAAATACAAGCAACGCCAGACAGAGGGGTTCCATCTTTTTTCCTGCCTTGGTTTTCTTTTCTTTTTGTTTTGTTTTCTATCTGTTTCTTGCTCCAGTGAATCTTTGCTGGCACTGCCTCATGCTTCGATTGCGGATGGGTCTGGGGGTCTGGGGGTCTGGGTCTTGGTCTTGGTCTTGGATTTTCGCTTTGCTTTTCACCTGTCCATCGTGTGGAAATCCATGTGAAAACATGTGGCCGCCAGTCAACCAGTCAACCAGTCAGTCAGTCACTCACTCATCCACTCATTCAGTCATTCAGTTAGCCAGGTTTCAACAGGCAACAATGGGGATCAACAAATTAAAGTAATTTCCTACCGCAACGATAATTCCCCTGCATTTCCCTTAGGCTACAGCTCATTCCTTTAAGCGTTTTGCCCATCTCTAAGAGCGGATCAGAGGATTAGGGTATTCCCAGCTTCGGTGTAGACATTTCTCGTGGGTTTTCCAGAGCTTCCCAGAGCTTTGATTCGGACTTTTCATAACCAAAAGAGGTGTCTCCGAATGGTAAGGACTCATCGGTAAAGGGACGAATATTCATAGAGATTTGGAGACATTTTGGGAGACTCTTTAGGGATGGAAATCTTATACAGAATATGAGGAATTGTCTCCCCTTGGAAGTTCTCAAAGTTTCCCAAAAATATCTCTCTTTTCCGACCAAAATCTCTTGCTTTTCCCCCCAAAATATGATCCTTAAACGACTCCTATATGTTTCCTCCTCCCCGCTAAATTTCCCACCTCCTCCTGCCTCCTCCTAGCCCCCGAAAGGTGGCGTCATTTGTGGCTGACAAAATGGTGTCAAACTCTCACGAGTAGTAAAGCACAGCGGCAGCGGCGACAGCAGATGTATCTGTATCTGTATCTGATAGATACATTTGCTCATAAGCATAAATAATGCGATCGCAGTGGAAAATCTATGGCTTTGATTGTTTCGTTGTTTGTTTACTTGCCTCTCGCGTTGCACTTAGATTTTTGCCATCCATTTATGCGTCAGAGCCAATCGAAGGTGGCGGAGGCCGGCGGCCGGAGGCCGGAGGGGAGGCAAGGAGGCGTGGCCGGTTGGGCTGCAAGCTTTGACTGACATTTATCGCCAGCTTCAATTGTTGCTGCTGCCGCGGCAGCGACGTTTGTTGCAACAGAGCTCGCAGATACCCCTTTCGGAGAGGGTATATAACGATGTTTTCGAACAGCTATCGATTGGAAGCGAGTCCTAGAAGAATTTCAGCCAAAAGGAGATGGTTTTCCTCTTCATTTTATTGAAGTTTAAGGTGTAGATACATTTGTATCTGAGGAGTGAAAAGAACTCAATTGAATCCCGGAAAAATCGATAGTTTTAGGAGGTACTCCCAGGGTATCAATAGCTTCGAGAGGAAGGCCTGCCTCAGCTTCGGCATCGGCTTCATTTCTGTGTCTGTTTTTTGTTGTTTTGTATTTTTGCGATTTTTGGATTTGTGTGATTTTCGGTTGCTGCGGTGTTGACGACGACGATGCCGCCGAAGCGGCGTTCAACGTTTTGGAAAATTTAGCACAAGGTTGCAACAAAGCAGCAGCCAGCAAAATGAGCAATTGTGGCAAGCAGTCAGTCGCCATTCGCAGTTTGAGTTTGAAATTGAAATTGAAGCTGCAAAAGTTGTTGCTGTTGCTGTTGCTGCTGCTGTTGCTGTTGCATTCAACATTGTTGTTTGTTGTCTGCTGTTGCTGCTGTTGTTGTCATTGCCCAAAATTGTAAATAAATAAATACTTAATTATGTTGTTTTGGGCCCCAAAAGGGGGGCACACACAGCACACAGCGCACAAGAGGGGCAGCAACAAGACACATTGCACATACGCCATGTTCGACAAGACGGGGAACAGCCGCCGCGTCGCAAATCTCGTGGCAGAGGTGAGAATCGAAGGAGAGAGACCCACCAAAAGGTCTCACCTCGATGGTCACCCCATCCCCCACCACACACACACACACACACACACACACACACACACACACTTGTTGGCAATTAATCAGGCATTTCGGAACAAGTTAAGAGAACTGTAGCTGTGGCTGTGGCTGTGGCTGTGGCTGTGCTGCAAATATTGCGTATACGTTGAGAGATTTATCTGCCGGGGGGGGGGTTGGTAAACAGGGAATAGAAGTTGCCAGTGACATCTGTGGACGGGTTTCGGGGAGGATTACAGTGAAAGATAGAGCACGTAAAAGATACACAAGATGGATGAAGGAAAAGATCGAACAAGAAGAGGGATTCGATCAATAGAAAGATCTATAATAAGGTTCAAAGGTGAATCATAGAAATGGATAGATAGTACCTATTGGAATGCAAGGGAATTACAATGGGCGTTGAATCTGGTGGATTGGTAGATTGCCAGAGCGATGGCTTGCAGGACCCCAAGATAGATACATTAATGAGCAGTTCTATAGATAAAAGATGGTTAATTCTTTCGTTGGGAGGAAGCTTTCCGCCTTAGGAATTATGAATTGTCCCGCCATAGATGGAATATCTATTCTATATATAGATAGAAGATCTTTTGGCCCACAAACAAAATCCATTGTAAGACGCATCTTAATCCTCGTCGGAAGCACATCTAGAATCTGTTGAGGCAACACTTTCGGTTATGAAACTTCATTGGAAGCAGCAGCAGCAGCAGCAGAAGTGCAACAGAGTGTGGCAGCAGAGCTGACAGCTGCTTACAACTTACTGCTGCAACAGACTCCACTCCCACCTACAGCTTAAGCAGATGATAAGAGCGCGGAGAGGAGAGGAGCGTTGCATGCAGCATCCGCTGTTACAGCGGCGGCGGCAGCAGAACAAAAATGCTAAAACAAATATGCAACCGAAAGGCGAGGGCTAGGGACGAGGGGGTGTGGCAAGTGTCTGGAGTCCAACGACCGCAAAGCGTGCAACAAAAGACAACGAACGCTCGGAGCAGCGGCAGCAGCAGCGGCAGACCACTCGACTGGGATCGGAATTTTGCGCTTCCTCTCTCTGGAGGCGCCCCCCCCCCGAAACTCTCTGCTCTTCCTCTATCTCTCTCTTTCTGCCCTCGAAAAACCGGAAGTAGAAAAGCAAAAGCCCGACGGTTGCCCGACGGCTGCCCGCAGCTGCTGCTGAATGTTGCTGCATCTGCATTTGCGGCGCTCGCCATAGCAGGAAAACAGCAGCAAATGCAAGTGGATTCTTACTCTCTCTCCCTCTCTCTCTCTCTCCCTCTCTCTCTCTATGTCTCTGCTTCTCTGTTGCACGAAAAAAAAGAAGCAACTTTAAAGCGCTGCTCAAGTCTCTGGCTTGCATTCGTTTCCCTCTTTTGCCACCCACTAATCTCCCAGAGAGGAATATCATCAGCATTTGGCACTTGTCTTCTTCTCCCTCTCTCTCTCTCTCTCTCTCTCGCTCTCTCTCTCTTTGCCTCTCCTTCTCACTATCGTGGCCCCTCTCTGTCTTTGCTGATTGCCTGTTACAATTTTAAGCTATTTTTATTGAAAATGAGCGATATTCTCATTCGCAAGAGAAAACCAGCCAGAGAGAGAGAGAGAGAGAGAGAGAGAGAGAGAGAGAAAGAGAATCCCAAGAGTTGACGAAAACTGTGTTAAGTGCCAAGTGCTTTTTCGGTGCGGGAGGGGACTTTCCTGCCCCCCCCTCTGTGGCACCCCCCCACCCTCCTCCTTCCTGTTGATGGCTCTTTCGGTATGGCTTCATTGTCACTGCAATTCCCCCACATTCTGCTCTTTTGTCCCCAATCCCCCAGAAAATCTCCAACAAATTTCGAATGATTCCATCAGATATACATATCCACATATACTCGTCTATATAGAGATATGCATATACCCTCCATCTCCTCCTCTTGCTCTCACTCGTTCTCTCTTTCTCACTGTGTTTGTCGTGATTTTTTTACAAACAAAAACTGCGCTTGTTACGCCCCAAACAGCAACAACAGCAACAACAACAACTGCAATAAGCAAAAGCAAAAGCAAAAAGCATTAGAAGAAGCTTCTTATGTATAAAAGCGACACAGAGGCAGGGCGAGGGGTGCGGAATGGGGGGTTGGGGGTGGGGTGGGTGGCCGAAGTGGGTAAATCTGCCTTTTAAGCTCCTCTCAAACACACAGCTGCCAAGTGGCTGCCGTTCGGGAGAGACTAAAAAGCTGAGCACCGAATCAGCAACAGAAACAGATACTGAATGAGGCAGAGAGGAGAGAGGAGAGAGTGAGGGGAGACTGGAGAGAGAGAGGCGGAGGACAGCAGGCAAGAGCTGATACGAGGCCGGAGGCTATGGCTATACATGTACATATGTATAGGGAGGATCCGATAAGAGGAACATCATCTAAGAACAGCTCAAAAAATACACTATGGCATGCAAGAATCTTCTATAAGTCCCATCTATATCTAAGCATTTTCTATACCTCTGAAAAATGTATACAATACGAAATTTATGAGAAATCTTTATACAAAAATATAGTCTTTAAAAAATATCCCTAAATCCTACGATTTTGATACTTTTTCCCCAAATAAAATACAAAACTTCAGTTGAGGTTTTTGGCAGGGGAAACCCTATAAAATTCTATATATCTTGGCATTAAAAATCATTGATATTCAGTGATTCAGTATTCAAATATTAAACAACAATTCTTTGGTTAATCCCTTGGGCGATTTTACTTTGGGAGGCCCTCGAAATTCTGGGGATGCTTCGAGCACTTTGGAGCTTCTGGTGGCCCCTGCTGTGAGCCTGAAAAGGACTCCAGCCTCATCATGGCAAAAGGTATCACAGGTATGAAATATATGCAGGTTTTTCTTCTCCAGATTAACAATAATTATGGGTATTTTTTTTTCAGGAAATATGCCATTAAAATTGTATAATAAATAGTGAATAAGTGCACTTCCTTCTGTGGCAGTATTTCCCTTGAATGTGGAATGATTCCTGCCTCTAAATCCCTCGTCTAGTGGTTCTTTTGTGGCAGTCTTGACTGTAGCTACTGCTGCTGTGACTGCATTTCGCCTCATTTCGTTTCATTTGCGCTTTGCCACTGTCCTCGGCTGCCCCGCTCTTCGCTTGTGGCACCATTTCTGGACTCTGGGGCCTGCCTCAGCCTCCTCTTCAGTCTCTGTTCTGCCTCCTGCCTCTTGCCTCCTGCCTCTTCCACTGTTCTGTTCTGTTCTGTTCCTTTGATACGTACGTGTGTGGCAGAGAGTGTGTTCTGTTCTGTTCTGTTCTGTTCTGTTCTGTTCTGTATCTGGGCTCCTCAATTTCCAGTTTTTCGCACATTTCGCCTATCATTCGTTTGTGTACCGGGGAGTACGGGAGTATATTTGGCAACTTGTGAGCGCAAAACTCAGAGAAAGAAACAGAAACAGAGACAGAGACAGAACCCCAGAACCGAGAGACGACTCCAAAAAGCCGAGAACAAACCCGATACCCCATACCGACGGCGACAGCAGCAGCAGCGACACCAACAACGACATCGTCGCATATCGCATTCGAGAGACCAAGCTGCGTTTAGCAGCGCACAGCACATCCCATCCCATCTCTCCCGCCGCCACACCCCACACCGCACACCCCACATGCCACAGAGCCCATCCCCCCAGGGCCAGCACTCGAGTGAGTCTCTGGGTTCTGCCGCCTGCCTGGCCGCCTGCCTGGCCGCCTGTCGCTGGTTTCTGCGCGCCTGCTATGAAACGACTCAAACTGAGAGAGAGATAAAAGCATTCGGTGGATTGTGTGCAAGATGATGCTTCTGTGTTGATAAGACCCCTACCATATCGCCTATATGTGGCCATGTGTTGGTGCAAATTGAGCACAATTTCTATACGCAATGCGCGCACACAGATACGGCAAGTATCTCATGGATGCCACCTACTTATATACATTCGTCGTAGGCCGTAGGAACAGAAACAGAAACAGAAACAGAAACCGAAAACGAAGGCAAAGCCTCGTCTATGGGCTAAAACTTGGGCTATCTGAGAGATACTTCTTTGAGTGAATTATGAAGTTGTCTTCGACTTGGACCGTTACGTGGGTGGTGCTCTGGTGCTTCCACTCCCACTCTCTCCCTGCCTCTCGGCAGTGCCCCTCTTTTGTGGCTCTTTAAGCGTCGATTTATTGTTATACTTAAAGCCAGAATCGGGTTCCAGTTGGGTCTCCAATCCCCCATTTCCCCCGACATTGTAATGCAATCTGTGAAAAAGAGTTTTCATCATTGGGTAGGAGAGACACCGTTAGCGCTGGGATCATAAAATAAAAGAAAAAAAAACCCAAGCACCGGCGACTTTGAAATGCCTGCCCCAAAGCCCCCACCACCGTCCGTGCTTTTCTTTTTGTCATAGCTGTAAAAAGGCAACTGACACACAAAGCCACGAGACGCACTGCCAAGATCACGAGAGAGCGGGCGATGGAGCTGTAGATGCAGATGCATCTCTGAGATGGAGATGGAGATGGAGCGGCAGATGCAGATGCAGATGTATCTCTGAGATGCTGGTCATATGCAAATGCATTCTTCTGTCCAGTCATCTGTCCCTCCATTCTAATGGTCTCTCGCGTGTGATGATGATGATGATGATGATGTGCTGGATGCCATTGACTCGCTGTAGGGTCTCTCTCCATAAAAGTTCTACGAATGACATTATTTATCACTCACTTTGGCATGGTCTGCGTCTTGGAGTCTCTCTCTCCAATAAAACACTTTCTACAGCTGGAAAATGGGCTGGAAATCTGAAACAAAAATGTGGATCACCGGCAGTCGCTCTCTAATGCATTCTGTAGATTAGTTTTATGATTTTTCACAGAGTATCCGCCAAGCTATTCTACCTTTTCTTTGGTTTGGACAGATTCGACTCCTTGTAGATCCATTAGATACATTTTGCAGTGTAAAGATACAGATTTGCAAGAGTATCTTTAGCTTTCTCAGCTCTAAAATCTCACATATACTCGTACCTTGTGCCTTTTGTTCTTTGAGATACATCTTTCTTGCTTTGGAACTATCTTTTTTCGTGAATTTCATTCTACGGTTCAGTAATTCAAAAAAAATGTTTTTGAACACTATCAAATACTGTATCTATTAGATACATCTCCTAGATACCTTTTCTGTTAAGTATCTTCAACATATTTAAAGAAAATCCTCCTCTGAAAGGTCTTTGGATCGTAAGATACAAATTTCTCTTCCATGCCACAGATACATTTTTTTCAGGGCTGTCCTTTGACATCGAATGCTTCCAGAGACTTCATTCCGCTGCGATTTAGAGCTTCAGATGGAGGATCATCCAAGGTTCAGCTTTGACTTTCACTTTGCTTGGATCTGCCCCACTCCCCACCCCCAGCCGCCCCACCGCCCAGCTGCTGCTGTAGCTCCACTCTACTCTCCAATGCTCCGAAATTACATCTAATTATGCAGCATCTTAGCATCAGAGATTGTGGGCCACAAGCTCCTGCAACTGCAATTTGGCTGGAGGCTGTATCTGTATCTTAAGCCAAGACCCAATGCTGCTGCTGCTGCTACCGCTGTTGATCTCTCTCGTCATGTGGGTTTTTCCTTCTGGCCAAAAGGCAAACCTCTAATAACTTTGTTTCCAGCGCTGGGCCGTGCACTTTGTGGCTATTACGCAAAATTATGCGAGCAGACTTTCATTTTTAGTCTCTGGGGGAAAAAGTTGATTTGCACAGATACTGTGTATCTGTGTATCTGTGTGTATCTGTGTATCTCTGTATCTGTGTCTTGTGCAGTCGTCTCGTGTGTATCTTGCAAGGTCAAGCGACAGCCACCACAGCAAGAAGTTGTGTATTTTTTGTATTTCTAGAGCAAAGAATGCCCTGCCCGTTGACAGTATTCCCTCGTTTCAACTTAATTAAAAGGCAAACAGAAAACAGCAAAAGCGAGGCAAAGCGAAACGAAACACAAAACGAAACACAACGCAACGAAAAATAAAAAAAAAAAAAAAACTGATAAAAGAGGTTTTATCAGTGCAGACATTAACCACACGATAATTATACAAAACAGAACCTAGAACCCCAACCAGAAACAGAAAAAAAAAACAGCTACACAGACATACAGGCAGTCAGACATACAGAAACAGAGAAAACAGGCCACCAAAGCATAAGATACAGATACAAAATGTGTACGGGAGTGATAAGCAAAAGGGCGGCCACGTGCACAACAGTTGGAGATACGAATACAAAGCAATAGATACAGAAACCAGGCGGAAGATACAATTACGAAGGCAATAGATACCAGTACGAGGGCGATAGATACAAGTGCGAAGGCGATAGATACATACCTATAGGAAGCTCCAGATACAGGTACAAAGCGAGTGCGCGAGTAGGAATTTGGAGCACCTCAGGAGACTATCTACGAGATACGATATGTATCTGCTGTACAGTTCAAGGAAATGCCCCAACAGATAACCCCCTCGCATTCGTATCTCCGAACATGACATCTCTCTCTCTCCCTCTCTCCTCTCTCCTTCGCTCGGGCAGCGATAAAAATCCAATTCTGATAAGCTTTTAAATTTCGTTCGTTTTATTTGGCAAACGATCCACACAAAACGATCCCCAAACGACGGTTTATCTTGTGGTTCGGTGCTGGTGCTCTTCGACTTCTTGCTTATCAATTTGCAGGCAGTCTTTTATCTCCCGACAACTTCACCAACGGAATATAAATACATTTGTGGGCAATAATTTGCCTAATTATAATGCGTTTTATGGTTTTTTGAAATATTTATTCAACATTTTATGGCAGATATAAAAGAAAACGAAGGGAAACGAAGGAAAACGAGGATTTAGATACTCTTTTGGGGGTTCTTAGATAGAAAGATACTTCCTCCCTGGGAAGTAGTGCTAAGAAAAGTCCCAAGACTCAAAGTTCTATGAGTATGTCCTTCGAAAGGCTTTCTAAGAAAAGTTATTACTCCTTATGAAAGGGTATCCAAAAGGGGTTTTAGTTTCCTCACCCAGACTCTGTCTCATTCCCAGGATCCCCTTTTATGTCTCTCCACATCTCTCCGATGATCCCCTGTCTCTCAAGCCTCTCTTATCTCTGAACCTTCCTCTACCTATATCTCCCTCTCTCTCCCTCTTCGCTGAGGCTCCCCAGAATCTGCTGGTCCTGCCCGTTCCTGTTGTTCCCACTCTTGTTGCTTCTGTCACCAGACAGCGCTCTCAAATGCACTTTACCCCCACCTCTCAGGCCCACAAAGAACGGTCATCATCCATCGGCCATCCACCAATCGATGTGTGTGGCCCTGTGGACAGGGTCTGGGGCTGGCAACTGGCGACTGGCAACTGGGGATCTGGGCTCAGGGCTGGCTCGGGGGGAATGGGCATATGGGTATATGGGTATCTCTGTTGTCGGCGGCGCCTCTGGAATGTTGTTAGTTATAAAATGGCCACAAAATCATAACGCGGGCGTGGGCTGCTGCCACTGCGACTCTCTCTGCCTCTTCCGCCTACCCTTTTGCCCCCTTTACCCCTATACCCTCCCTATCTCTCCGGTTACCCCGAACGAACCTGATATTAACGATGACGAGTTGTTGCCTCTGTCCGAGAGATACCTCTGTCTCTCAGTCTCTCCTCTGTGGCTCTGTGGCTCTCCAGCATCCAACGCATATTTCTGATGTCTCGTCTGGAGGTTTTTTTAATGGGCTGGGGTTCCCGGGGGGGAGGGAGGAGGGAGGAGGGAGGAGTGTGAATTGAAATGTGTATTTTTACATGTGTTCTATGTTCTATGGGCGCTCCAGTCGATTGGATCTCTCTCGAAATCAAATCAAAACTCGTCGTCGACTGTCGCTGTGGTCTCTTTTTATGGCTTTTAGAAATCCCCAAAAAAAACTCTTCCCACAAAAAGAGAGAAGAACTTGTTCTTGTTTTCCCCCGCAATGCTGTTTGTTGTTCTCGTTATTATTATTATTTTTTTTTTGTCTATTCCCATTCCCATTCCCATTTCCATGGGACGAGACGACGGCGCGCTTTGAATAATGATGATAAGACCCCGCGAGAGATCCATCCATCCATCCATCCATCCAGCCATCCATCCATTCGGCGGCGGTCAGTATATTCTTTTCTCTCACTCTTTGATTATTGATTTATCGTCTGGGGGCACTCTGTTCTGTGTGTCGCGCACAGGTAAACGAAAGAAATCGTCACGGATACGCAAAACGATCCACAAAATGTATCTCCAAGTTTGGTTCTCAAGCGGCAGATACATTTTGAAGCGCACGCTTCAACATTTCTGAATCGTCGACGACAAACGTTTCAACAACAACAACAACAACAACAACAAAAGAAAACATTCTTGATCTCGAACGTTCTCATAATTTGTTTGTGCCCCTCTCTGTCCAGACCCCTGCCTCATGCCCCTTACCGACGAACTCTGAAGACCGCGACGACGACGACGACGACGACGACCGACTGTGAGAAAGATTTTATTTCGTTCAAGTGGTTTTTGATTTAACACCAAAAACACAACACAGCGATGGGAAGAGTGGAAAATATTTTAATGATGCGTCGTCGTCGTCGCCATCAAAATGCAACTGAAAAACCAAACCGAGCAAGAAACGAGACGCCTCTTGGCAAAACGAATCCACAGATACTCTAAGAAATCTATAAACTATGATGGGTCTAAGGACTCGTTGGATTATCTTGAGAAATAACAAAGCTATGATGGAGTGACCCCAAGATCCCCAAGGTAATAGATCGGTAATGAATAGGCTGTGAATAGGTCAAGAATCTAGTGTTGAAAAATCCACAAAATATTCGAAATAATTAACAAAATTCCGCAAGAACTGAAGCCTTTACGGTTTTCGAACTTTCGTGTCTTTCGTTCGGATTCATGGTTAAACCAATCCAGCCGATATATACACCTTCCCGGATCAAATCACTTCCCTTTTCTGCTAGGCAAACACCTTGTGGCAATCAAAATGCTCCTCTTGCAGAAGAGTACAAAAAGAAAAGACCAAAACCGAACCCAAATAAATGGGAAAACAACAGAACAGATTTCTAACTAGTTTTTGGTGGCCTTTCTCCAGCTTCTTGTGCTGCTTCTTCTTCTTGCACTCATCTCTCCGTTTGTTCTCAATTTTATTTGTGGTTTGATTTTCGGTAGAGACATTCATTCGACATTCGATTGATTAGCCCGGCTCTCTGGGAAAGCTCTCAGAAAGAATCGTCTGCTGATCGTTTGGATGAATGATTAACCAATTGAGGTCGCATACACACTACGTATTGTATATGCCACATATATGCCATCGTATTTATGTGTATTTCCACCCCATTAAGGGAAGTTCTACGCTTAAGTTCTCTGCCACGAGAGGGGTTCACTCAAGGGACACTCGACAAGCTGCCAAATGAGAGTGGCAGTCCTGTTTCTGGTCGTTCCTTGTTCCTGGTTCCTGGATGCGGTTTAACATCTGTCACGCGGCTGCTTCCTGGGACCGGGACCGGGACCGGGACCAGGCAGCCCCAGAAACCACATCCAAGGGCTTAAGGACACAATATTGAGCAGCTTTTATGAGGTATTAAACTATAATTGACATACATTTATGACGATCGAACATACTCTCTGAAGAGGAGGTAAAAGGAGGGTATATACGGTTGGAAGATCGGTTGGAAATAAACAAAAAATCGAAAGAAAGATGCAAAATTATAATAATTTATTGGAAGGTAATATTCCCCCCGTAGAACATGTGAATGAATGGATAAACTCTACCGCAAATTCTTGCTACTTCCCTCCAACAGGGTAACTCTTTGTCGACTCGTTTCGGTCATGTATTTTTAGCCAAATTTCGAGTGGTATTTATTTCATTATTTCAGTATGCAAAACCCTCTTTCACATCTCTCTCTCAATCAACCTTAAAGCCTCTCTCATTCCGCGTCTTTTGATATAAAGCCGACGTGCGGTATACCCCTCTATATATCAGCTCTCTTGCCCCCCTTTCCACCAGTCTAATGTGACACTAATCATGTGACCTCGAGTGCCGATGGGCACATTTTTATGACCGCTTTGCACGCTGTTTACACACGACAACAATCAACGAATCGAAGCAGAGAGACCAAAGTTTTTCCAACATTTTCCCAAGAATACAGAACCAGAACGGAGAAAGAAAAGAAAAGACAAGACAAGAAAATGCGATCCCATTCATAAAAGAAATGCCATTTGAATGCTTTCTTCTGGCTCTCTTTTGATCGTAGACTCTATTGTGGCACCTTCTGGTTCTCTCCATTTCTCTGCGGAACCTTTCTTTGGGCCTCGCTTAGGAAAATCAACAAACGAAGAATGGGAAAATGTGTTAAGAGGCATCAAATAGAATAGAAAATGGGACTCACTCTGCCTTTGAATTGTGTAGGTTTTCACGTGCTACCTACGCAGCGACACAGACAGAGGCACACACAGAAGGAGAGAGAGAGAGAGAGAGCAAGGGGCAAGAGAGAAGCAGAACCCACCTTTTCGTGTAGCAGGGAACGCGTGTCAGGGGCAACAACCAATTAGCAGGAGCGAGTGGGAGCGAGAAAGGGCACTCTGCGCAGGCGCAACCTTTTGTGTCGTGTATCTCAGGGGTTGTATCTACGATCTGCTGCTGCCGCTGCTGTTGCTGCTGCTGCCCCTGTTGACGCTGATGAGCCGCAAACGATGCAGGAAGCTCCTCTCTGCTCCTTCAAATCGATTGACAGGCGGCATTTAGGGGATAATTTCGGGGCATATTGCAGGATCCCATCCGATCCCATCCGATCCGATCCGAGTCGAGTGTGGCTTGGAGTGGTGTGTAGGCAGGAGACGCAGCAGGAGTCGCCGCCGCTCCACAACGATCATTCCCTTTGCTGTTTTCTGTTGTCTGCCGCTGCAACATCTGCCTGCTTGCCTCATCATCATCATCATCATCGTCGTCGTCATCGTCGTCGTCGTCCTTTCAGGACATGTGCGTTTTTAGTTATTGAAATTTTTACTTGTTTTGTCCTGTTCTTTGGCTTTAGCTCTCGATCTGCGGCTCTTTGGCTCTGTGGCTCTCTGTGTTGCATTGTGCATTGAGTATTTAATTGCAGATAATATCGACAGAAGAAACAAAAACAGAAGGCAGAAGGCAGACACAGGAGGCCCCCGAATCAACAGCTGAAGTCCCCGGAAATGCATCTGTGACCCCTCCAAGGGAGAGACTCCTCTCTCCTCTGTCCTACGCTCTTCCCTTGACATTTTCTCCGTGGAGCACGTGTCAATAATTGTTCCAGAGATGCCAAATGGAGGAGCCCCAGAGCTCCTTTTGTGGTTTCAGCTGTCGTGTGTGTGTGGGGGAAGTGCGAAGAGCAGCCCTCAAGGGTGGACTGAAGGGAAGGTGTACAGTGGACAGTTCTATACGAAAATTCTTTGTTCTGTGAAAGGACTTTATTGTTCTTTCAAGTAAACAAATTTATTCCAAAATTTGTTCACCATTTCCACCATAAACAATCTTGCTTTAATTGGTTCAGTTTTTGTCGTAGTTTCATGTAAACCATGACCATTTCTATATTCATAAGCCGTTTAGGAACTTTTGTATTACTTAACAGCCCATCTGTTGCGATCAAACTTAATCTGTGGTCCTTTGTGCTCAAAGGAATAGATAATTTTGCTGGATATCTTTGAAACTAATATTTTCTGCTTGTTGGTGTAGCTTTAGGCGTCGTTGATGTATCAATTTTAGTTGTTGGTGTACTTCTTTCAGCGTTAGTGTAACTGTTGGTGTCGTTGGTGTAACTTTTGTAGCTTCTTTATATGTTTGTGTACTTTTATTAGTGTTGGTGTCGTTGGTGTAACGTTTTTTGGTTGTTGGTGTGACTGTTGGTGAAGTTGGTGTAACTCTTGTATGTGTCTTAGTTGTTGAAATCTTCGGTAAACACCATTTGGTTTGATATTGTGGGAATTCTACAAAGATTCCCATCTTCTACGACTACCAAACACTTTTCCAGTACATAAAATACCAGCAAATTCCATCCTTTACTAATCTCTTAAACCACAGAAAATTAAGAATTTCAAGAGGAAACCCGTTTTATAAACTTCCTTTATGCTACCAGCTACCATTACAGGCTTCCTCCACACATCATCCTCTCTACCATCTCCCATCAATTGATATCTCTTTAACTCGCCCAAAGCCATCATCTAATTGCACACTTGAGATCACAGTTACTTCGAGTGAGATCACACACAGCATTTGGCAAGATCTGCAGCCGCAGAAACTGCCTCAAACGAATGCAAATCAGTTGCGCACTTGGTCAACAGTTAACTCATCATCGCCCCATCGCCATCGCCATTGCCATCGCCAAACCCCAAACCCCAAACCTCACCGTCGTCATACCACATCGACAGAGGAGCTCTCTCGCTCGTCCGGCAATTGCAAAAAAATAAGCTAACGGCAAAGCCAAAGCCATGCAGAAGAAGAGGAGGCAGGGAGTCAGAGCAACATCTTAAAAAAAAAGAGAAGCCCGCAAAAGAGAAGCTAATGTAATTGTGTTTGTAAATGCCATAAAGTTGGCAACACTTGCTGTGCCAACAACAACAAAAGCTACACCAACAAATGAAATATGTTTGCTTGCCTCAGAGCCAGAGCCAGAGCCAGAGCCAGCCCCAGCCCCACCTCCTCCTCCATCCACTCATCCAGTATTCCACCTCAACGCTTGCAAATGAAGTTCACGAGATGGTCAAGACGATAATGTTGGCGAGCGCATTTGCCAAGTCATGACGACGACTGCGATGCTGGTGCTGGTGCTGGTGCTGCTCTGCCCTGACACCGTAGCAACATCCAACATCAGCCACAACGAACGAGTTTCAGTTGTTTTTGTTGTTGTCCATTTTGTCGCCATCGCGCTGTGCCCTCAAAAAAGAGAAATAGTTTGAAATCAAATCAACATAAGCACAGGGCAGTAATTCCAAACAAGTATAATGGTTACAAAAGTTACAACAACAGTCACATAAAAATAGCTTTACAAAAAGTTACAACAACAGACAGACCAATATCTCTGGGAGCAGCACCAAGCCTTAAAACAGCTAAAAAAAATGTACCCCACAAGACCAAAAGGTACCCCAACAACAACAAATGTTACACCAATGACACCAACAACTACAAAAGTTGATCAAGAAGAAGAAAACCCTGGAAGGTTTTACCCAATAGGTACACCAACAGCTACAAAATTCACTTCAACAACACCTAAGTTACACCAATAAGTGAAATAACCACACCAACAACAATAGCAGAAACAATACCTACACCAACAACATCACAATCTTCTATCTATTGGTTAAGACACCAAAAACTATACTACTACATAAGTAAAAATTACAACAACAAAATATACATATGCCACCAATAGCTACACCAACAAAAACTAGCAACTAAAATCTATGTAAAACTCAATTGAAGGTGGCTCCCTACCATCGTTGTCGCTCCACATTTCTGCTCTGGTTTTTTGTTGCCTTTTGTTTGATTTAGCTTATGCCCGGGCCACACCTCCCCCTCCACACCCTTTTCCACAGCATTGCGCCCTCCTTGCCCCCCCCTTCTGTCTGGTGGCATGCATGGCAAACCATTGGCGTTCCAAAAGCTGACTCCGGACTGCAGTTCCAATGCCCATTCACCAACACTCATACTCCACTCATACACTCACTCATCCACAAATGAATCTCTGGCTCTGAGTCGATGCGATGCTCCCTTCCGTCCCTCCATCGTCTCGTGGTCGTCGTCGTCACAGTCGCCGTCGTCGTCGTCGCCGTCATCGTCATCGTCATACAAATATTTAGTAGAGTATGAAGTAGTTCGGGGTTCGGGCGGCACATGAAATGAGTTGACCTCGCTTGACCTCGTTTCAGTTTCTTTTTTGCCTCTACCTCTGCTTCTCCGCCTCTTCCTCTGCCCCTGCCCATGCCCCTGCCACTGCCTCCCTCTGCCACTGTACTCTCTTTTTTTTTCTGCTCTTTGTAGCATTTATTTTATTTGTGCAAACGTTTTTAATGAAATTTCATTTCATTTCGCCCCCGTGTCCCACAGTCTCACAGTCGCTCGCCCATTGTCTTCCATTTTCTCTTGGATTTCAATTAGAAATCTTCATAATCGTATCTTGTTTAGTGTGCTTGTATCTGTAACTGTGTATCTGTCTGTTGGTTCTCTCTCTCTCTCTCTCTTTCTAATTGCGACTCAATCTTTTTGGCGAGTGTAGGCTACATTCTGCTGCTGCTGTTCCATGGATTTAATGCTGCTGCTTCCGTGGATTGTTGGCTGCTGCTGCTGTTGTTGATGATTACTTTCACCGGACAGCAAGACACCGCCGCGTACAACAAAACACAGTTATGGCAGCAGCAGCAACAACAGCAACAACAGTTACAACAATAACCATGACAAGATACAACCCAAAAACAAAAAACAAAAACAAAATAAAGCGTAGCAAAGTTTTGATATTGTTTTTTGTTGAAAATACACTTTTGATAGGGTAATGCAATTATTTTCGAAACATAAATGGAGACCACCCAACCGAAGGGCGCTGCTGGATGACGGGTGGCACGTGTCGAGCAGGTTTCTATGCCAAGAAAGAAGACTATCCCACTCTGCCTTCTCTGAACTGTTTCCATGGCTTTGTTCTCTCAAAATGATGTGCGTATTGTCCAACACTGCATCGTTTAAGTGTTGAAAGTGCGCAGAAATGTTATCGATAGCTCTATCTCAGAGATGTTTACTCAGTTAAAGCTCTAAATGGTTCTCTTGAAATCTCATACGTAGAGTATTTCCATCTTCGACTTTACCTTCGGCTAGCCGTCTCCTTCCTGTTGTTTCTGTTGTTTGTTGGAATATGAAATATGTTTTTGAAGCATAATGAGGCCAACTGTGAGGTTGCCTCTTGCTGTTGTTGCTGTTGTTGCTGTTGTTGCCTCTGCCATGCAATGAAATCAGGTTGCTGTTGCCACTGTTGGATGTTGCCTCGGGCATTGTCCGAACGTTGCAACAAAAGCCACCGCTCTCGAGGCTCTCGAATCTCGAATCAAAATGAAAATGAAAAATTTGCAAATAATTAGCAGAGCATTTACACCCCAAAAATGCATTCAACTGAAACAAAAGCCATGGACACCACGATGCTGGCCTGAGGGCCTGAGGGCGATTTATGGGCCGATAATCCCAATCGATAAGTCAGCAACAGCGTTGTATTTTGATATTTCATCATCTATCGGCCAGTGCTTGGGGTTGGCAGGGGGATTAACCTTCTCTCACTCCCGTTTCTGGGCTCACTTTACTTTCTATTTCCCTGGGCACGCATTTGTTGGTCTTTCGTTGTCATGCATCTCATACTTACAGCGTGCCCCCTCTTCATGCCACAACATATTTGAATCATCATCCCGAGAAGACCGTCGCGTCGCTTGTTTTTTGAGTTCACGTTTGCTTTTTGGTTCACAAAACGAAAAATTTCATTGTACCCACGCCACGCCACGAAGCGACAAGCGGAAATGGTAAAAAACATTACCTACACTTACTGAATGAAGAAGAGGCACTCCAGAGAGGGCAGACGCGGAATGGGAAATGAGTAGCAGCGGCAGCAGAGGCAGCAGCGGCAGAGGCAACAGAAAAAACAGTTAGTTATGAAACCGAAGCATCACTCAAAGAGCAAACCGCCGCCAAAAGCCCAAAGCCGCCCGCGCAACCGCCACACACACAGAGAGGGAGAGGGAGAGGTAGAGAAAGGAGAGTGTGAGAAAGAGGGGGGAAAAAGGTTGGGGCCAGTGGCAGGGGCAGAAACTTTCCAATGCACAGCGACCGAGGCATAGATACAGATACAAAACAGATATTTGTATTAGTAATCGTAATGAAATTCATTATAATTGTACGATCCCCCTGAAGATACATTGTTTCTGTGGCAGCCATAGATGAGTCCTCCGGCAGACAAATATAGGGATAGGAAAGGGTTCAAAGTTGAGAAATTGCCTGGATGAATGCCCCGAAAGGGGTCAATGCCTCTCATCGACCCCCAAACGAGTCGCAAACCCTTTCAAAAGAGTATTCACACTCTACGTCTGTTGTCCTTCAAACAGAGCTTTCACTGTACTCCAAAACACACACACACACACCCCCCTCTAAAGCCAGAGAGCGGTGGGGCGATAGGGCGTTGCATTTCATGGGACGCGACGTTGCAGGTGGAAATGCAGGCAGCAGCGGCAACAACAATAGCAATCTGCCAGGACTATCCACCTGGAGGGGCGCCCCCCCTGTCTGGGGGGCTGTGTATGCACTTCCTCCTCCGCCACATGTTCAGTCCCTTTCTGTTTGCAATCATTGCATGTGCCAGCCATCGTGAGGGGCACGGGCAAGGACCTTCGCAACCAAAACGGCCACAACAAAATTTTCTCACCCATCGGGGAATAGAAGGGGGAGGAATGGGCAGGAGGATGGGGATCCCCCGCTGGTACAACAGGCAAAATGGCAGCTCATTGAGTTTTGACTTTCCCGCCCCGGAAAAACCAAAGAAAAAAGCTTTATGGCTGAGCCCTGGCCACAGGAGAATCACAAATCATTGATCGGAGGTGATTGAAGGTAGATATGAGGCGACAGGGTGTGTCCTTTGAGGCGATACCGAAGCAATGTTCCATTGAATCGTATTTCGTAGATTTCTCAATGATTTCTTTTTGCTCTAAAAAGACAAAGAAATGCATTCCAGACATGATCTACGGGCATTTCCTAGTTTTGTTGGGCACAAACGTGACATTGACAGTGACCAGAGATTGAGGCAGCCACAGCATCGCACTCTCCACCGTCCACCGTCCACCGATTGATGCCACAAGGCAGCAGCACTCCTCTGGACACCCCCCTCCCGGAGAAAATCTGCATGTGGCAGAGAAGGAGCAAAGTACAGGAGAAAAAAGCAAAAGAGAGCCCAAAGGCAGCCATAGGGAATGCATTTTTCGGCCTGGTCAGGTGGGGCAACCCCACCCCCGTTAAACCCGAGATCCCAGTCGCAGTCGCAGTCGCAGTGGGCAGAGTACAGTTTACATCAGAGTAGCCATCGAGAGACATCAGAGAGGATGGGATTGGAGATTGGGAGTACGAGTACAGTAGAGTAAAGGAGAGGAGAGGAGAGGAGGGGAGAGACTTTGGGCCAGAAGCAGAAAATCATAAAACGAAAAACGAGTTACAAAACTGCTGGAAATTCCGCCAGAGAATCGACCGGAGAACAGCCAGGCGACAGCGACATAGAGGGATACACAGGTGGAAAGGTGGAAAGAGGTAGAGGTAGAGCTAGAGCTAGAGGTAGAGGTAGAGACAGAGGCAGAAGCCAGCGAATGGGTGAACCAACGTTTGCGGAATGCAAAACTAAAAATAGGAAGCCAATGCGCGGAGGCAAGAGGCTCTATTTATGCCTCTGCTGTTGCTGTTGCTGTTGCTGCTGGCCCCATGGCTGTGTGTGTGTGTGTGTGTGTGCAGGAGGCAGGAGCTGCCTGAAAGAGGAGTTGAGGCTCCAAGGTGAGTCCTCTCCTCCGCCTCCGCATGGCAGTCCGCTCTCTAATGTCTGGAACCCATCGTCATTGCCATTATATCGTTAGACATGGCAGTCACCCGAACCCCACTCTGCCGCATGCCGCATGCCTCATGCCCCATGCCTCATGCCGTCTCCGCTTGCTCCCCTTTTGATTTTCCTTTTGATTGCAAAGTTTACATGGCACCAAAGTGCATTTTCAATAAAAGGAAATATCAAAACTTCCCAAAGGCAAGCACACACACACACACACACACACACACATACCCCCCCACCTCCCCAGATCTTTCTTCGAAAGTATATTCTATATATATTTATCATGCCATTAGTTTTTGCACTTGTTTTTGCTTTTGCAACGAAAAGGAAGGAAAACCTTGTGGAAATTCTGCTGTGACCTCGCGCCATGAAAACTTGTGTCGCCGAAACGAAAACTTGTCTTTTGCCTCTCATATCCCATATCCCTTCTGTCGCTGTCCCTCTTCTCCGCCGTATTCCGGCGACCTTCCTTCTCATATTACATATCCTCACAGTCCTCCTCTCTCTCTCGTGCGCATAAAAGGTGAAACTTTAAGGTAAGTTTACTCTGGGGAACACCCTTTCGAGTTGGCCTCTTGGATGGGAGAGATTATGCTCTATTTGCTTTGGGATTTGATGGTGGCAAAGTTTTGCCCATGGGGAGGGGGCGAATTTGTTGATCTATGGGTGGAAGGATTTGGGGTTTAGGAAGGGGTTTGTTCTGTTTGAGCTGGGCTTTGCTTTGGCCTATTTCAAGTAAATCCTCCTTTGGCCAGTGTCCACTGTACCCATCGACTTCTCCTTTGTCTTTGTCTTTTCTTTAATTCGAAATTCATTTCTTTCTGCCGGACATCCGGAGTACTTCAACAAGTTCTGGACTTCTCTTTGCTCTTCCTTGCCTTGCCTTTCCTTGCCTCTTGTTGCGGTCTCTTCTTTGTCCTTCTTTTCGTCTCGTCTCTTTCTTTGGCCACGCCTCGGCCTCGGTGTATTCATCAAAAATTCACTTTAACTTCATTATCATCGTTATTGTTTTATTTATTCCACCTTCTGTTTCGCCTCAAGACACTTGATCGCTCAATTGATTTTCGTCTTCTTTCTGCTGCTGCCTCTGCCTTCGTCTTCCGTCCTCTTCACAGTCGCTGGTGCAGTCCGCAGTCGTTGCTGCAGTCGCCGCTGGCAGCGCAGTCTTAGTCTCTCTCTCCCTCTCTCTCTCTCTCTGTGTGCGTGGCCTCTGTCTTCCCTGACCAGCAGCGCTCGCCCCCTCCTCCTCTACCCAACTGACCAGCACTAACTTCCCCTCCCCCCAGCCCCACCCTCATCGTCATGCAGTGCTGTTGTGGTGCACTGCTCCCCTACCCTACCCTACCCTACCCTACCCAACCCTCCTGTTGTGTGCGCTGTGGTTCATGGCGTGGCTTGCCTGCTGCTTTTTGACGGTTTTCGTTCGTTGTTGTTGTTGTTGTCTTTCTGGTACCCTGGAGGAAGAGGCCATATCGAGAGGAAGAGCAAGGAGCTCCGATGGGGAGCTCATTGGGTTTTCCTAGGAACAATTGCTCCTTGTTTGGATATATTCTGCAGGAAACACTTACTTACTTCTCAATAAACTCCAGTTTTCTATAGTCTCATACATCAATCAATGGTAGACCTGCTCCTACAGGGTATCTCAGTCTTCGTTAGCCGTCTGGTGGCCCTTTCTTTCTTGTTTCTTCATTGTTTTTGTATGGTTGTTGTGGGCATTGTCGACACTTTATTGACTACTTTTCTGGATGAATTTGTTGGTTTCTTAATTTCTGTGGCCCTTTGGCTCTGTCTCCCTCTCCCTCTCGCCCACGCCCACGGCTCCCTCACCTTTTCCCCCCCCCGCATTTTGCCTTTTGGCTGCTCTTTCGTCGTCGTCGTCGTCGTCGTCGTCGCGAGACGTTTGCTGCGTTTCGGTTTCGTTTTCCTCTTTTTTTTTTTTGTATTTTTTATTCCGCTTTATTTTATTTTTATTCACTCTTTTTTTTCATGGGGGTTTTTGTTTTTGTTTTCTGTTAGTTAGCAGCCGGCTGCATCGATTTTGCTGTGTGGCGGCTGCCCGTCTTTTTTTCTTCTTCTTATAATTTTATTGTATTTTTTTGTTGTTGCTTTTGGTTTACTTTTGTGCTTAATTTTTTCATACTTTGGCACATCAAGAGGGGTACATGGGTTGTGCCAGAAGGTTTGTCCGTCTGCCAGAAAGAATCCTCTACAAATCCGATGGAGGATTAAACCTTCTTCTGTGGAAAAAATGATATTTATGGGGGAAAAAGCCTAAAAGTGATCGTCTTTTTGTTGTTCTCTTGTTTCCAGGGTACTCCCTGGTCGACTCTTACTCCCCCTCAACCGCTCTCATTTGCTTTTTTTTCTCGTCGCTGTTTTTGCGGGCCAGACACAAAGACAAAAACCAAGCAGCAGACAACAGACGACGGCGACGGCAACGGCGACGGCGACGCATTGGGTGACTTGGATACTCGGGGGCTGGCTTCCACACACACACACACACACACACATATATATATATATACATACATTATATACCGATTTATACGCTGTGATTTAGCTGGCTTTAAATATGAGTTGAGGTGTTGTCCTCGCTTAAATTAGCCTCCAAAACGGACGGCTCCAGACTCGGACTTCGATTCAGTCCCAGGCTCTGATTCAACGTTCGATGCAGCCTCCAATGGAGGCACTCTCTCTCTCTGTTTGTGCCTTTTCGCCTCTGGTTCGGGGTTCTCCTTCTGGACCTTGTACATATCAAATAATTTGCCTGCATTTATGTATTACCTTTATGTACATCTTTTTTATGTACAATATCTTTTGTCTTTGGCATCGGCTCACTCTTTAATTTACGTTCTTCTGCCAGGACTGCCTTTGTGGCTTCTTTTGATAATCTCCTTCTCTGCCTTCTCTGCCTGTTCCTCTTCGATCGATGGCCAGTAAATCAGTAAACATTTCTGGGTCTCTCGCATAACGGTTATATCTTTTTATAGCCCCATCATATGATTATCCCGATTCCCATCTCGAATCGAAATCAAAATCCAAATCGAAATCAAAATGTGTGAAAAGTAACATAAACATTTAATTGCCCAAACGACCGCAAATTGTCATTTAACCAGAGGGTAATCGGAGTCGAAACAAGGGGCAAGTCTGAGAAAGGAGGGGGCAGTGGAGATTTATGGAGAAAAGTAGCCACAAAGGGGAGAGGTGGTGGTGTTGGGGCTCTAAATTGCCTGTCATATAGTTTTATAGACCCCCCCACCAATCGAATGGGGGGGGGGATACTACATATATCGCATACGGCGAGGGTATATAAACTCTTGAAAGATCTCTTATGGCCTGTTAACTGTGATCATAACTCAACAAATTGGTCTGCTGATCGGTACAGATGAACGATCACTGGACACCGGAGTCTGATCGTTGTTTAGGAGGTGAAAATGATGTAGGATTGAAGCGATGAAGATCCATTTGGGATCTGCTAAAGATGGCAGGAAATGTGTATACAATCCATAAGAAATCTTCGCTTTGGGTCCGATACCAAGGGAGAATGTTGGAGATCTCTTCGGGAGAGGTGTCTGAAAGAGAGCTAGGCTCTTTCTGATCAATCCAGGCACTCTATAAGTACTACAAGAGGTCTCATTTGGCATGCTCCTGATGTCTCCGCCTCCGCAAGTCAGACGGGAAGATACAGTACGATTCAAGGATCAGTTTACAAAGCAGTGTTCCGTGGGTTAGTCAAGCATTCCTCCTTCACTAGTATACGACGCACGTGGTACTATTGCCCGGTACTGCCAGATCGGAGGATCACTAATAGATCTTCCACTCAAGAGATCAGAAGACGAAGATCGCTACAAATTCCGAAAAACGATCTTCTAATGAAACGAATCTCCCACTAGCTCTCACGTCCAGTTTGTTAATCCTTCCTAAAAAAAAACCCATCGATGATCCTTAGTTCCACCTGCGGAGAGCCAAAAAGACAAACAGGACAGGCGAAACAGATATTGACAACACCCTTCATCATAAACAATATCACACGATCATCACGACGATCATCATCATCATGATCATCATTATCTTTCGCGTTGACATGGGATTTGACATTGGAATTCAATACGGGTCGAGGCTGGAACGAATGAAAGAGCCCAAAGCGAAAGCGCTAAGGCTTCTCTTTAGAAGAAAAAGGAGGGATCATCGTGATCAATTTCGAGTCATAAATCGCCACACGAAGGCTCTCTCGTTCGTTTTGTGTATGCATGGGGCAATATTTACAAATTATGTGCAAAAGATGGAATGCTATGCGATAGAACGAGCGCCAGAGATGGCGGCAGGAGGCAGGAACCTTGGCAATGACAACGCACCCAAGAAACAACCGACACAACAACAGCAACAACAACAACGACCAGACAACAGACAACAGACAGAACGAACAACAACAATGACATTGCACTGGTTTACCTTCAGGACGGTCAGCAGCAACTTCAGGCAATGTCTGGGCACCCGACAACACAACACGTTCCACATGCAACCTCCACTTCCACTTCCACTCCACTCCACTGTGTGCCACACACTACACTCTACGGCAACGACTAGAGCCATCCATCCAGGAGGACAGAAGGCGGTAAGAATGATGACTGGGAATGGGGCTGGGGCTGGGGATGGGGATGGGGATGGGATCCGTAGAACTGCCGGTTAAAGGGGAGGGCCGCGACCGCAACTGTCTGTAAATTAACGCGGGCGTTAAAATTGCAATTTTTCACTTAATGCACACAGAGGAGACAGGAGAGAAGAGAGAGAGAGAGACAGAGACAGAGACACCAGCAGCAGTGCTCGTGCCCATACGAGTATCGTAGGATTGAGATCGAGATTGGTCTGACATTCATACCTTTAACTCATTTACGCATTGCACAGAGCACAAAAACGAGGAACAGAACAGAACAGAGCAGAACAGAGCATTACGGAGCGGAACGGATCAAAAAGAGGATCAGTAAGAAGTAGAAAGAGGATCAGTAAGAAGCAGAAGGCAGAGCTAGAGATGGGTCTAACGAGAGAAGAGACTTTGGAGAATGTTCAACACTGGATATACTCGTACTTGCAGCAGCGCTCCTCGGTCGTTTCCTATAGATGCTACAGATTCGGCTGATGATCGCAGGCTTGGGTTCTCTTGGGTTCTCGTATATCTAGATCCACAGACAGATCAGTGAATGAATCGTACATATATCTCTCTCATTTATAATGCTTTGAGAGGAATCTGCCATCTCTAGTTGCAGCGAATCTGTGGGTCCAAGTGAAACTTGTTTTCTTATGTAAAGTGTCCTTGAAATAATTGTAAATTATGTCTACACTTCTCTACGTTCCGGCTCTGCCGTGCTGCCGCCAATCTGTGGAGGGCAGTGGCATCTTCAGGCAGCGAATCTTCATCCAGTTATCGTCGGGTGGGGATTCCCCTTCGCTCTTCGCCACAGACGTGTGGCGTGTGGGTGGTGTGGTGTGGCGTGGCGTGGCGTGGCGGGGACTTTTGCGGGCTATTAATAAATTTCAATAAAGTGCATTGGCGGCTGCCATGTGGCATGTGGCATGTGGCATATTTGTGGGGCATATGTCACACCAACAGCACTTTTCCTCCACCTTTTTCTTGGATTTCTGGCTTAATTGAAAATCGCAAAAAGGCATCGCTCTCTGTTTGTATCTCTATCTTTTGCAATTGGCAATCGAACAAATAAACAGATACAGATACTTGCCACCTAATGCCACATTCCCCCTTTATTTGTGCCACAATCTGTGCATTCTATTCCCAACCTGTTCAATTTCAAAGCTTTTCCTCATTTCAATAATTTATTTGGCCACCAAAAAACAAGAGAGCAAGAGAGAGAGAGAGAGAGAGAGAAATCTAGAGAATTAGTGAATGAGAAGGAGATACAAGCGCCCTTTCTCTCCCTCTCTCTCTCTCTCTCTCTCTCTGTCTCAGTCTCTTCTCTTTCTGTCTTCCTTCTGCTGAATGCTAGCCAAATTATTTGGCGAATAATCTGCGGCTGCTTTTGGTCGACGGATTGCAATTAAAAACTTATTTTTAAGAAAAATATACACACACTGGCAAGCGTGTGGCATGGGGCAGCGGGTGGTATGCGGCCTGAGAGCGGAGGTTGCATGTAAATTAAATGCACATAAAATGAAGGCAGCCACGGCCCACATGCTGCCGCTGCTGCCGCTGCTGCTGCTGCTGATGATGGTTGGGGCAGACACTGCCACATGCAACACACACCAGCAATTGAGTCGCAAATTTATTTGGTCGAGACGCGCCAAAGCGATGAAGGGGGGGGCCCCAAAAAAAGAAAGTGGCTGGGGGGGCGGGGCGGGGCGTTTGAATGATTACAGGGGGTGTCTAAGGGGAGGCCGTGAGTGGTGGGTGGTGGGTGGGCACTGCTTTGTGCTGCTTCGTCGGTGCGTTGACGCTTGGAATGGTTGCAATTTTGAATTTTCGGCAAAAAGAAAAGGAAACGCAAGAAACGTCAAATTAATATCGAGATGAATATGAGAAATGAGAGAAAAAGATGGAGGGTTGGGGCAATGAGAGCGAAATAGATATATGTGGAAAGGCGTTCCTATTGCAAGTCCTGCAATCCCCATACAGGTCTGAAAATCTAGCAAAAACTTGATTCCAGCTGTAAATCAGAGACTAGATCGATAGATTTTCTATTTTCATTTATCGATAACTCTAGAAAATCATTCTTCGATCGATAAACTTAGCGATAACGATAAACTGTCAATCAATTGATAGTTCCACCAATCGATAATTCCAAAGAACAATAAAAATTACTTTTGTAGGCCTATAGCTTGATATTTTTCATTGATTGAAGTAAAGCGAAGAGCCCAAGAGTCGATTTTCAGTCAATAAATAATTCAAATGATCGATAAATGCCTACTTCGATTAATTTAATGATCGATGGCTACAGTTGATCATTGATTCCATTGAATAGCTGCATATTTTGCACATTTCTCAAGATGAAACCCAAAAATGTTTCCCCCCTGTTGATCTGCCCCTTCCAACTCATTCCCGCCTCATTTTCCACCAAAGAATATTTCCTGAATTGTTTTCTCTGGTACTGTACCCGACCTGCTCTGCTTTCTATTCAAAAATTTTCAATTGCCTTCAATATTTGCCAGAAAACAATCAAAGCTCAAAAATCCGTGGGGAAAATATGAATATTTGAAATGTGTTCATACATATACCATATAGACATTGCTGTGGGATTATTTGGCCTATACATATGTACATATGATGGGAATTTAATGCAAAAACTGATTTTCGCCCGACGTTGTTCACTAATTTTCAATAAAAATATCAGACAACAGAGAGCAGAGAGCAGCAGCAGCAGAAACAACAATAAGCCATGGGCTACAACAAATGCCAATGCAAATGCAAATGCAAATGCAATAATCATATTAAAAGCCACAGAAGCAAACAACAACAAAACAGCACCACTGGCAGGCAGTAGCGGCAGCAACAAAAACCACAAAACAATCTCTAAAGGCAACAAAATAGTTCGTTTTTAAAGTTATTATTAGCCGCAAAATGTGCGCCCGATACAAGAGTGCACATACATATGTACATCCATTCGGATACATATGTACATCCTATATATATCGTATAAATAGTATATACATATAGTCAAGTACTCGTGTGTGTGTGTCTGCAATCAATATATTGTACATCGGTCGTTATATCTGTATCTTTGCGGCAATTGAATGACCATCCTATATGTGTGCACAATATAGGAATGCCCTAGACGGTATTACGACCATAGAGGTATCCTATAATCGCTGTTCAAAGAGCACTCTTTATAAAGGGACTACGATGACTTACGTCTCAAACATACCTAGTTATTTTTTTATTTTAATTTGTATTTTTTTTTATTTATTTATATTTTGTAAATATTTTATTTATTTATAATTTATTTTAGTTTTCTTTTTTACATTTAAGTGGAAGAACAATTGATCAAAGGTGATACATACATGGAATTAATGTTAATTAATTGTTAATTAATTAATTCATTATTAATGTTATTAATTAATTAATTAATGTTTTTTTAATTTTGTAATTTATTTTATTTATTTTTTTATAATTTATTTTATTTTATTTATTTTTTATTTTTTTGTTATTTATAAATTATTTTAGTTGTTTTTTTTGTTTTTTTTACATTTACGGGAAGAAACAATTGATCAAAGGTGAAACATACAAGGAATTAATGTTACATATATGGAAAGGGTAAAATATTTACAATATTTACAAAAAATATATCAAATATTACCAGAAGAATCTTGTAGGGAGAGTCTTCTCTTTCTTGGCTTACTAGGGCATTAGGGTGACCACCGAGGCATTGAACCCACCTAATTCTTGCTTTTATATATTGATAATATAGTAGAGCATCACTAGAGAGGAGAATTCTATCCTTAGATCGCTATTATCATCAGAGGAAAACCCAGGAAAACCTAGGACCCATTTGTCACGTTGTTGTCGAGGCACACTCGAGGCACTCGCTTAGGTAACAGATCCAACGCATCTACTATATACTTTTTGGGGTCGGTCCAAGCTCCATCCTACTTGGAGGTCTTACTTTTGATATCTGCTTTATTTTTTTATTAATACTTTTTGATTTTATGGGGAATATTTCTCCACAAATATGTAGAATACGAGGCTGCCAGTTTTCCTGGGCACTAGATTTCCCATATCTCTTGTAAACTCTGTTCTCCGCATCTGAAATATACTCCTCCCCTCTCCACAATTACAGGGTACACCAGATATATACCCATGTATATTGGGGGATTTTTTGTGCTGTTTTGAGTATAAATCATTAAAGCAGCCACCGAATAAAAATCAAGTTGAAAACATTCAATGAACTACATTTTTGCCCACTGCCAAAGTGTTGCATGCAACACTCGCATGTGCATATAAACAGTACATATGCCCCAGCACAATATCTATATGGATTTATAAAAATATATGTATATATTTATAGGATTTCATGCACTCGACTCCACTCTTTTTTCATAGGAAAATCAACAGAACACAGCAGAAAAACAATGCAAATATGGAAACATAAACTATTTGCCGAATGCCAAATGCCAAATGCCAAATGGAAGCGTACGCTTTTTTATGTGCTCTATTTTTGAGTGTGTGTGTGTGTTTCATTGTTTGTACAATTTGTTTGATGAAATTATAAACTATTTAAGCACAAAATGCCAAAAAAACGTAGGGAAACACACAACATCCTCCATGAGGGATGGAGGCTGGAAACCGCTGGTGGATCATTCGAATACGGTTTCAAAGGACCGCAATGCTGGGGATCTGCTTTGGATTTAGATATTTTGGCTCTCCCAAAAGTATGCCTCATAGAGCTGTCGATAGACACGCGGATCCATCAAAATCCTTTTCCTAGCCTGACAGGCACTCCCCCCACAGAGAGAGAGAGAGCGAGAGAGCGAGAGGGAAGCCCCAAAAAAGAACCTGTGGAGATCCCCCGCAACCTGCAGCTCCCTGTGGATTTTGATGGCTTCTTCTGCACGTTAAGTGCCTGCCGCAAATCGATTTGATGTGGCAGAGATACCAGGGGGCAGCAGCAGCCAGCCAGCCAGAGGGGGCACGTATCTGTCAACAACTTGTCGGAGATCATTGTTTGGACACGCCTCCGCCTCCACCTCCGCCTCCACCTGCAACGCCAGCAGCAGCAATTAAAAAACGCCTTCGAACACTCGAATTAATATGCAGCAGCATGCAAAAAAAAAAAAACAGAAAAAAAAGGTGGGCTCCCGCTGATGTCTGGCTGCTGTTTGGGGGCGTGCCACTCTCTGTGGCAAGTGCCGAAAATTTATGCGCCACATTAGTTTCGTATATTTCGTAGATACATAGATACAAAGATACGGTATCTGAAACGGCGGCAAACGCCCCAGCCATTTAACAACAACAACAAAAAGAGATACGAAATTATTTATTAATTTGTTAATTCGTTGTTTGTCATTTTGGCGGCTTAAACGTTTCGTTCTGCCACAAAACACATGAAATTTATGGGGACCCCCACTAAGCGATGGGGGGGGAGGGCCAGAGAAGGAAAGAGATCGCCACGCTTCGGGCTCTGCTTCGGTTTTTCGGGGCATCCATCGGGGATCGGCCTCGGCTCGTCGCTTGCAATTAACACGCCAAATTAGCGACGCCAACGCCGACGCCAACGCCTCAGTCGGCGTCGCTGCCTAAGACGCTCTGCCAGCGCCAACAGCTCTGCTGATTTCATGTAAATTTTTCGGGGGTTTTGATACCCTTTCGAGGGCTTTAGACACTTTGTTGCAAGGCCAAATACTCCCAGAGGATTCTCTGGGAAATCCCATAGGATATATCGGATAAAGACCTTTATAGGAGCTTTGATATTTCCTTATAATATGTTTCCATCGAAATCGAATGACTATAACCCACAGCTGCCATAGAAATGCCCAAGTTCGTTTCGTTTTTTGTAAAGATGGCCCCCTAAAAACGTTGGAAATATCATTCCCGAAACGTCATACAGATCGGTTAGCTATAGGCTATAGTTTCCATAGGAAATATGATTTATTCCTAAGGATATTCCAGCCAAACGTCCAGCAAGTGTTCTCCAAGATCTTAGGGGCCTCAACATCGAGTGACCTCTGTCCTATGATGCCCTTCACAGGCTCAATCGATCTTCTAGGGTACTCGACACTTCGTCTTACCCAAATCTCATCAGTGTCTTTTCTGGTCTTCAAACAGCATCGCCAACAAACAACAGACGGTCGTCGAGAAAACTTGTTGAGCATTTTTATTGATACGTTTTGATATTTTGCTCAAGAATTTATTTAATTTATTTACAGATTTATGAGCTCGTACCCGAACGAACCGCTTTGCCCCTGCCTTTGCCCCTGCCTTTTGCCTTTGCCCCTCTTGGCGCTCATTCAAATATTTGTAGATTTTATTTATGGCCAAAAGCAAAAGAGCAACACGAAAATTTATTAGCTGAACTTTTTTTTGTGGTTCGAACACAAGTCTCAGCGCCTCGTGTGCGGATCAGTCGATGGCTAGAGGGGCTGTTCGACGACGGGGGTGGGGGCGGGGGGGGGTGGGCTATAGAGTACAGGGTATGCACCCAAGGTGACTGATCATCATCATTGCGGTGTCTAATGTGTCAAGTGGTTACCACGAGAGAGAGAGAGGTGGAGAGAGGGAGAGAGAGAGGTGGAGCATTGAATAATAAATAATTGTTTATAATGTTTTGCAGTGGTATCTGTGGCGCGAGATCTTTCTCGGTTTTTGGGGGCCAGAAATTGGGTTAAATGTGGGGGAGGCGGGAGGGGCAAGGGGCATGGTGTGTGTGTGATCAGGTGATCGATTATGGGCGATGAGAGGCTAGCATTTATATGCTTCAAGATCATATTTGCTGTTGATGGATTTCCAAATGATGAGAGATCCAGAGGATGGAAAGTTTTTCCCCCCAAAAGATGTGGAAAAATATCTAAATTAAGAGATGGAAAAGCTAAGATTTTATGGAAATCTATGACGATCCATTCTTCTGGCAGGGGAGTGCCTGGATATGGGGTTTGTGCCTGGAAGGATATCCACAAGCGGATCCAGTTTCCAGTGCCAAAGACCCTCCCCTTGCCACCAAGTCATGGATTATCCATCTTCCCATGCCATAAGCCCCTAGCATGAGGCTACGCCCAGTGTATCGTAGCCCTCTCCCTACAAACTACATTTTCCTCTATGTTTTCGATGACATTTCATTAGAACGTTTTCATTTCACTTCGTTTTCGTTTTGTTTCGCTTTGCTAAACATCTCATAGAACATATGTTCTACTGTTTCCCATCTCCCATCCAACCGTTGCCCCTGTGCCCCGTTGCCCCTTTGCCGCTCTCCCGTGGCGTATACGTAATGTGACAATTGCTCGCTTCGCTTCTCTGTCACTTCACTCTGCCGCAACTTTGTCTAAGAGAGAGGGAGAGAGAGAGTGAGTATCTATCTATCTTTGGGATACACTCTTCGTGCCCCACCACGCCTGCACTGGTGCCGCCCCTCCTCTGAACATCTTGTACAATTTTATTACGCTTTGCATTGCATTTTGTTGACAGTTTTGTCAACAAGCGTTGAAAATTGGCTAAATATAAATATATATATGCCCCAAACCTACACCAATACCTATGCCCATGCCTGCCAATGCCTCCTCTCGCCGCGCCTTGCCACTGTTTGTGGCAGCAGCAGCAGCAGCAGCGTCTGCGTGTGCGTTTGCGTTTGCTGCAGGAATATTTATTACAACGGCAACAACTCGTTCGCATCGCATTTTATTTATAAATGCGAATATAAATAGGTGCAAGATGCACAGATTTCATCTGTATCATCAGCAGAATACCGCACTGCCACTCCTGGGGCAGGCAGGCAGGCAGGCAGGCAGGCAGGGCACACTCAAGCGAATTCGCAGCAAGCATGACTTGTAAATAGCTGCGAGTTAAGTATCTGGCAAAGTGCAAAGTAGTTGCCAGGCAGCATACGAGGCAGACGGGGCAGCAGCATCATCATCTTCTCTGCCTCGTAATGATCTGGGGTAGCACACGACGCACTTGCCGCGCTCAGCCGTGGCATGATGTATGTGTGGCTGCAGATGTGACTACTGCCGGCTGCCGGCTGCCTGCTGCCGGCTGCCTGCTGCCCAAAAACAAATTGCAACATTCTGCCGCTTTATCGCTTTTCCAAGGAATCGGAAAATGCTTCCGCCATCAATTGTAAAACAGTGCCGGTTTTTCTTTGTTTTTCGTGTGGCCAGGGGGATTCTCAGGGGCGGAAAAGGTACCAAATCTTAGGAGTGCTTCTGCCACTTGATTCCACCTTTATTCTGTGGCAAGTACATGGGTTTTGGGGGGAGCTTCCGATCAACTGTGCCTCGAAATTTGTCCAAGGAATCCACAAGAAATTAATCATTAGTCCATCAGTTGGGCTTTATCTTTGGTGTGTTCTCCATATGTTCTCCATATATCTATTTCTCACCCTCCCCCTCCCCCCCTGCCCTTTAACAGATTCTTATCGGGGGTTCTTTTTTTTCTTCTCACAAATTAAACTCTTTTTTTTTTTTTTTTTGCTTTTTTCTGTTGTTGAACCACAAAATTCTTCATTTTTCAATTTTATTTCGTTGCTCGTTTTTTTTTTGGCTTTGTTTTTGTGTGTGGAAGGTGTTGTTGTTGAGATTGTTGTTGTCTGCTTCTGGGTCATCGCTCTTAAAATATTTAAATATTTTTTGTTCTCTTACACTTTTTTTTTTGGTGGCTTTTGCGCGACGACAACGTTGTTGTTGTTGTTGTTGTTGTTGCTTCACCTGAAAGTTGTCTTCGAGGTTGAGGTTCGGTTCGGTTCTCCTTCTCGTTGTTTCTGTTCCATGCGCCACAAATACCCCTCCCCTACCCCCTGCCATAGACGGACAGACAGAAAAGTACAGGTACAAATATATACAAGTCTCTCCCTCTCCCCCTCTCCCTCCCTCTCTCTCCCTCTCTCTCTCTGTCTTTCTGGTCGTTGATCCGACGATGAGACAGCGAATCGGTGTATTTAACTGATTTTCGGATGACATCGCCAGAGGGTGGCATGGGGATGGCATGGCATGGAGGAGTCACTGAATTCTATTTTTAAGATCCGCCAAAGAGTGAAAACATAGATTATCGTAGTCGTATGGTAATAAAGGAGAAAAGGAGTGTTAAGGGAAGGGTATGTAGAGGAGAGAGAGGGAGAGGGAGAGACAGTGCAAGAAAGAGAGAGTGTAAAGGAAAGGGCGTGAAAGTGACACTAATTTCCATCCAAAAATCGAAATAAAATCACATTTTCAATCATTTTCCCCCGGAACATGTTTCCAATTATGGTTTCGCTGCAACAAAATGTTTCTGGGCGTATCTCTGAGATACAAAACTATCTTCTTCAACCGCTACCTGCCCCTGCCCCTGCCACCGCCCCCGCCCCCACCATCTCTCTGGCGATTCTTCCAACATTTTTCTGAGATCATAAATCTTTTTTAGACGCTGGTCTTTTCTGGTTTTCTGGCTTCTAACGTCAAACGAAAACACTAATTGGTATTAGCGGGAGCTAGCCCTCCTCCCCCCCTGCCACCCCTTTAGAGTTGAAAGAACCCCACGGTTGGGGGTTCAATGGATCAAAAGCAAAGTTGGTTTTGGTTTTACCTTTTATGGTTTTACCTTTGGCTTTGAAATTGTGCCGCTGCTTCCTCCAAAAACCAAAAAACACACTCGTGCACACAGGTGGGCGTGGTTTCTTTTTAATCAATTGGTGTTCTTTTTGTTAAGACAATAAAAGGGGTTTACCTGTTTACCGGTTTGCCGCTATACCTGCTGATTGTTGCCCACCCACACGCTTGAAACGAGTGGCCACAAATGGGTTTTCGGGGAGAGAAAGAGTGTCTTTCCCCACTTCATGGGCTACAGGCGTTACAGGATACTCCCGTAGTCCATCAACAAAACAGAACAAATTCGAAAAAAGCCACGAGCAAAGTGCGAATACAAAAAATCACCAAAAAAAGCAACGAATCAACGAGAAATTGTAACCCAAAAACAGAGGGGAGGGATTCAAGGGGGGGAAATGCAAATCCACAGATACAGATACAGATACAGCCACAAAATGTACATATATCCCGAAAGAAAAAAAAACCATACGTCAATTGCTTATTCGCTGAGGCTAAAAATGAAAAATTGCTTTTCAAAATTAAATCAACATTTAATTTTCTCGTAATTTGCTGCTCACTCACTCAAGGAAAAGGTGGGGGCAGAAGAGCAGGGCAGCAGGAGGAGGGAAGGGGGAGGGAGGGAGGCAGGGATGGTGCAAAAGGAACCTCACGCATTTTTCTACAAATTAATTTTAGCACAAAGATTGCCAGAGATACAGATACAGATACAGATACAGCAGAATCAGCGGCAAAATAAAATGTATCTGAAACACAAGACACCCCAAAATGCGATGCGAGCACGGGGCTATGGCCACCACATAGACATATAGGCAAATGTCTGCCTAAATGTATCTATAAGATACATCGTATTGGTTAGCCATTAAATGACGCCGCCAGAGGCAGCAGCAGCAGCAGCAACAACAACGACTACAAATCGTTTCGGCAGCCAAGTGCCAAATAAAAACTTATTACTTATACGCCTCGTATGCCAGCCGACCAGCCGACCAGCAGAGCAGCAGAGCACATGAATCTATTATGAATTAGACTTTGAATGCCATCACAGATACACAGACAGATACACATAGATACACAGATACATTCACACACCGACCGATTCGAATGGGGGGCATAAATAAATATTTTGTAGCTCGTTTAAATATTCACCCTGGAGGGCAATTTCTCGTCAAAGATTTCTCGATTCTCGATTCTCGATTGTCGGTTGCTGTTTCGATTTGGTTTTGGTTTTGGATTTGGATTTGCGGGGCAAATATTTTAGTTGAGGGTCTCACTGGGAGAGGGGCAGAGGGGCAGAGGGCAGGGGCAGCGGCAGGGGCAGGGGTGTATAATGTGGAACAAGGTCCACAAATAAACAATTGAATGGATTATTGAATGCTTGACGACGACGATGCTTTTGCGACGCCATCAAATGGAAGGTTTTTGGATTGAATATGAATAATAATAAATCCCCTCAAAGGATCTACTGCTACTTCTAGTTCTAATTCGATTTCTTGCCTCAGTAATCCCCATCTTCAGGGATTTATTTGGTCATGGGTCCACAATTTCTTGCCTCAATCATCCTCCTTCCTAGCTGCCCCTCATCCTATCCATAACAAGCCCAAAATGGGACACCCCCACGACGGCAAATGATCCATGGCATAACTCTAAATAGAACGCATTTGTCACTCAAATCAAATATATTTAGAAACATCTTTGAAATATCTTTTTTGATTTGTTTATGGAACTGTGAAATTGTTAAACTGCCACTTTATTAACGCACAGATACAGATACAGCTACAAAGATACATATATTTGGGATACACAAAAGAAAATCAGAACAAAAAAGAGTTTTTCTTTTGAATTGAAATGTATTTTGACATGTTCCGAATAATTTTTAACGAGATGTATCTATGACTTGTATCTATGCATATGTAGCCATGTGTCTGTGCATATATATCTGTATCATTCTATAGAAAAATGTCTCAAAATAAGAAAAGGCAAGGGAAGAGTATCCATCGAATGCAGAAGCAGCCACAGCCAAGGAGAGCGCTTGTATCTGACAGATACAATTTATAAATTTCACAACTGCCAATAACTACACAAACAACAAAAAGAGGCTAAAAATTATAAACTTTCAATGGAAACAATCCAAAAAAAAACCCAACAAACAAAAGGCAGAAATTTGTTGACAAATTATGATTTAGTATCCCCCCCACAACCGCATTAACATACTCTACAGATACAGATATCTATATGCAAGCGGTGGGTGGGGTAGGGGGGGGCTGTGGCGGCTGTGGCTCTGGCCATCTGTTCATAAATTTCACGCTGCTTAATTAAAATTTTGAATATTTTATGCAATTTATGGTGGCAGTGGCAGTGGCAGTGGCATGGAGCTTGGAGCTTGGAGCATGGCAGTAGCCCCACAAGTAGCCGAAAACTAATGCCCGATAAACGTTTCGACCTTTTGACCACACCACAACGACATTTACACATTTGCATAACGAGGCATTTACTACCCCTTAAATCGGGGGCAAGGTGGCTTGGGCTGGACAGGGCGGAAGAAACGTTTGCTTCGAGGCGCATCTCGAGACATACGCATTCATCTATACTGCTTTAGGGCTATGCTTTTACTCTATCTATCAATCTGTTAGATATCTCTCCAAAATCTCTCCATCTTTCCATTGTTCAACCGATGGACGCTGCTGGATGACGCGTGCCCTGCGTAATTGAACCAGAATACCCAGAATATCCTTAATATTTCAGTCTTTCAATCAATCATTAATCTGTTTTTGAAACCATCTATCCATCAGTTTCCCTATTTATCCATCAGTATTTTAATGTTATGAACGATCCCTCTTTGAATACATGATTCCAACAAAAATTTAATCATTTTATCAAAGGTTTTTAAGATTTTTCAACCATATTTTCCATATATCTTATACACAATAATTTTATAAAGACTTTTGTAGATTAATCTTCGCTTTTTTGTTCTATTATAAAACGAATTCTACCAAAGAAAGGCTCACATATGCCTGAGCATTTCCCCAAAGTCGCCAGAAACCCAGGTCATTCCGTAGTCCATACCCTGCCCGGGGTTTTGTTCGCTTTTGTTGCGTGGAAGCACATATTAACAATGCATTTGAAATATCTAAAACGCACATAAATCTATATATACACAGCCATCGGGGGAGATACAGATACATCCATATATGTATATGTGTGCTCGTACGCATATCTCGTATCTCGCACTTATGCAAATGTATCGCTCATTCGCTCTGTGGGAAGAGGAGAGGGAGAGGTGTTTACATCTCACTAATCGCCACTTTGTCTCCATTCTCCCTCTCTCTCTCTCTCTGCGGGCAATTCTCTAAACACTTCCCTAAACAATTCGTCGGTTCCTCTTCCCATTTGCATTTCTTTGCACTAAATTTCCGCTTAAGCATTTCTAAATTGTTCATTAACGTTTTTTGCTGTTTTGTTGTTCCCCGGTTTTTGTAATGAATATTTTTTTGTTTGTTTTTTGTTTTTGTTTTGTTGGTCTGGGACTTTTGTTCTGTCGTGTGTCGTCGTGGGGGCGCCGTGTTGTTATTGATCATTTATCCTCACACTCACAGCTTGTTCTATTGTTTTTTTCGCACATTTAGCCGCTAATTTATTTTCAGCACGCGCTGAACGATTAACCCATAGATCAAGATCAACAGATCAACGGATCAACGGATCAGAGGGCAGGCAAGGCTTCCAGCGAATCCCCATAGAAGAGGTTCAGCGAAAACTTTCTTGGAAGGACGGGAGGATGGGAGGAGAGAAAAGCTCACTGGAATGTAGTGCAAGCTTTCGCCCATCCATTGAATCTGCATTCCCAAAAGTTCTCTTGGAAGGAAAAGCTCTCGTGGAATACAGTAAAAGCTCTAATGGAAGGACCTTGCTTGCTCCTTGGATAGCAGTAAAAGCTCACCTGGATCCCTGGAACCCTTGATCCCTGGAAAGCACTGGAATAAATGAGCTCTGAATTCCAGAAAGCCCTCTTGAAAGGATAGCTTTTTAGCAGAAACTCTCTCTGGAATGCAATAAAAGGTTTCCTGGAAAGAACGCGTCGCGCGTCTTGCGGCAGCGCCCCTCGGTCGGTTGGGCGGCAGGAGGGCTGTGTTTTGCCTGGGATCCGCGCGTAACAGCCTTTTGCTGGTATCACACGGACCAATTGATGGTGCAGTAACCGCATCGCCTCTTGAAAGATGCAGTCATTGCATGTCAACGTCCAAGAAGAGCCCCAGCCTTGTGCAGATCTATGGAAGATAGTGAAATCTTTAAGGTCCTCAATGAAAATGTTGCAAGGACAACCTGCCAAAGCTCCCTCAAGTCCAATGAAAGCTATCTTCTATGGACAGACCTCGTCCAAGAAAGTTTACCCCCATTCCAGAGACCGCCTCTGGATGCCTTAAGCCCCGTTTTCACTGCCTTTTAATCGCCTTCTGCAGGTGATCCATTAAACCTCTCATCGCCAGTCCACAATCCACAATCCACACACAAGAGAGAATCACAGTTATCGAGTGATCGACTGATCGATCGATTTGGCAAGAGTCTAGACCCCGAAAAGAGTTCCCTCGGCGCAATGATCAATCTTCAGAGCATGGGGTCTTTCATCAATCAACCGAAAGCCCATTGAAATCTTGAATCCGAATCGGAATACAAAAATGTCAGCACTCTGTCAGCAGGATGACAGACATCCCCCACTAAAAGCTACATATCCGAGGTTCCTTAATCTGTTTAATTTGCAGATGCAGTTCCACAGATACAGATACAAAGATACGAGTGGAAAACGCGGATAAAATGAATGAAATCTGACAGACAGACAGACAGAGAGACAGTCCCTGAATGAGCGAGCGTCTCGCATCGCGCGTCGCGGAATATAATTTATGAGTCAATTTCAGACAATTATTGTTAAATATTATTAAGCATTCGTCGGCCTGTCAAAACACACACAGAGAGGGCCCCCCACCCCCCCGCAAGAGCGGCATGATTTACAAGGCGAGCGAGAGATAGCCCGAAAAGGAGGAGAATTGAAGACAATTGTCACTCGGATGAGGAATGGGGCTCTTGAGCGATGACAAATTTTAAGTGGATAATCTTCCTGCTCAAAGAAAAGAGCAGCAGCGGCAGCAGCAGTGGCAGCGGCAGCGGCAGAAAGGGCGAACGAGCGCATTGCCAACGCAAATTAATGTCAAAATTGATTAGAGCTCTGCCAACTCTGTGGCAGCAAGTGAAGTGATTGTTCCGTCAAAGACATTCCTTGCATTTACACCCAGACGTAGAGCCGCAGAGACGAGAGCCGAGAGGCTGTTGCAAAGGCGCGTGGCTGCCAATTAGGGCAGGAAGACCAGGAAGGAGTACAGAAAGGGGAGGCAGCCAGAGGGATCAGAGGACATGAAGGAGAGGACCAGAGACAGATAAAAGTGTGAAGAAAAGAGAGGAGTAGGAAGAGGAGGGGAAGAGGAGGGGAATATACTAATTAATAATTAATTTTAAGAAGAAAATATTAACTCTAAATTATTTCTAAAATATTTTCATATTAATTTTAAAATTAAAAAAAATTAAATGGCTTAAACATTAAAATCTAATTAAAAATATTGAAATTTCAAGGCAAAAGCCTCTGGATATACATATTAAATGGGTATTACCCACGATTGAATGATTGAAGAGTCAAACCCCAATAAATTGATCAAATCGATTCTAATTTTCCGCTTAATCCATCCTTAATCCCTGCCCGCATTTGTTTGTTAACCAACACTAAAACCTGTCTCCTGCTAACCAACACTGGCAGCTGAAAATATGATCTACCCCACATAATGCTCGATAATAAACCTTTAAAAGGGGAGTCTTCTCTTCTTTGCTTTCTACTCCTTTCCGTCAGTCTGCTCCCCGCCGTCCCCTCCCCCACCCCTTCGGCACACAACCGAAAAGCAAACAAATTAAGACAATGAAACCCTCTACGCTTTTGGCGGAGATAAAAATCAAAGCAAACACCAGAAAAAGCAAAAAAAAATAACGAAAAAGAAACAAAAAACAGTAGAGACTCCCTCTTCGACAGCGGCATCTCCCCACTGCTCCCCTGCTCCTCCCTCGGCAATCTCCCGCTCAAAATGTGTGAACAATATCGGCGTGCGGATCTTGCCCAGCAACCAAAACAGAGAGGCCTCCAAGCCCCACAGAGACAGAGAGACAGAGAGACAGAGAGAGAGAGAGAGCGTGAGAGGGGGAGAGATCGACCCGAGAGACCTGTTTAAAAACCTGTTAATCAGCCAGAGAGAGAAAGAGAAACAATGAGAGAGAGAGAGGAGGGGAGCGGGAGGGGGAGAGGGAGAGCCACACTGCAGTGCGAATGCAACAAATGGAGCCTCTGTCGAGCTTCTGCTGCTGCTGCTGCTGCGCTTTTTGGAGCAACTAAAGAGCCTGTACTTTTGCATGGCCTACCCCTCCTCCCACCCTCCCTCTAACTATGTTTCCCCCGCACAAACAACGGTAGGAAAAGCATTCGGAAAATGACAAACAAAAATAGCAACAGGAATGCCATATGCCCTCCGCGCTCTCTGCGTCTCTCCTTAGAGACGCAAGCACCAAGCAAAATTTCAATTCATGCAACACCCCCCTCTGCCACATGCCCGCTCCATTATGTACACCCTCGAGGACCTCCCCAGCAGCATCCGGGGGGCTCCATTTGGAATCCAATCAGCCACGCGTTGGTGATAAAATGCGTTAACAATACGTGAAAAGCTCTTTTTTCCCCAAACGATTTTCCCTTTGCGCTAGTCCACCCCTCCCCCCACCACCCCTCGCTACCCTTAAACTTTCTATCTCTGTTCTCCCTCCTTTTTTTCGGTTGCTTTTGCGGTATCTGACAGATTTTTGTGGGTTATCCCTTGGGGGGGAAAGAGAGAGAGCGAGACAGTCATAAGGGGGGGATGGGGATTGCCTCCTAACATTGGCAGTGCCCTTGCAGTGGGAGGACAGAGGATTGAGGTGATTGCCAAATGCGTGTGCGGTGGCACGAGGCACGTGAGGGGTTGCAGGGATATCCTGCCTACGATTGCGGTGGAGCGCACATTACTATACATGCCACACATGGCACCTGATTTTTGTGGGCAATCGAGAGGCTTCGAGGCGGTTGGGGTATAGATTACGGCCAATAGTGTCTTGTGGCCAATACAGGGTGATTTGCAAGCAATGAAGTGGCTTAAAACTGGCGATTGATTGATTGATTGATTGACGAAAATCATAGGTGAATTTCCTAGCTTTTATTCTGCCTTAAATGCCCCTTTGTCCTGGGTGGGGGGGGGTACGCGCAATCCCCATATCAAATAGCTGCACAATTAACCATTTGAAAATTGTCTGATCATGTTGTTTGAACCCCAACACTTGTCACAATAAATCACATTTCAATCCAAATATTTACACAATTCGTCCAAAAAGTCAATCTACGAGCCACACCTCCATGCAACGCCCCAACGCCCTCCTGCTGTGACTCTCTCTCTCCGTCTGCCCTTTTAACCCTTTGACGTCCTTTGGCGTAGCGCATCACTCATACGCCCCGGCATACAACGGCGGAATTGTCCAAAGGGCAAACAGCTTCCCAAAAAACAAGAACAATCCCAAGAGGAGAGCGGTGCGAAGCAAAAGCAAAGCAAAGCTCAAAAGCAAACAAACACACAAAACAAACGCAGTGGCAGCTATCACCCACCCAGCTCCTCCGCCCCTCGCCTGTACACACATTCCACGCAGAATACCAACAAAAAAAAAGCAACACTTTTAAGCAAAATCAAATTTACAACAAAAAAGCAACAGAAACAGAAACAACAAGCAATCGACGCACAAGCAGCGTCGGCAGCGTCGGCAGCGGCACGGCGTCACCGTCGGCGAGCATGACGAAAGTCCTTTCGCACATTACCACATTTTTGTGTTGTTGTTGTTGCTGCCACCCATCATGCAACAACAGCAAACAGCAACAAAAGGCAGCAACACGAAAGACAAAAGCTAAAAGCGACAAATGAAATAATAAGAGAGCTTAAATAACTCCACACGACACAAGAGAGTGAGAGGGAGAGAGCGAAAGAGAGAGAGAGACACAACCAACACACACACACACACACACACACACAACATGTATACAATCATGCAAGTATGATGGGAGCTGGTGTGGGTGGGTGGGAGAGGAGGGGTCTAGCGGCAGAGGCCCCTCGGTGTGTTTGCATGTTTGTTGTTACATTGACTTCCGATGACTGCCATCGTTGACGGGCCACCACCCCCTCTGCAACCCACCCACCCACTCAGCAGCAGCAGCAGCAGCGCAGGTCCCAACGAACGTCGCGTCGCTTCGCGCTCAGAAGCTGCCAACTTGTTTGCTCAATATGTTTCAAACACACACACACACACGCGCACACACACACACACACATGCTCGACAGCCGAGCTCCATAGAGCGTGAGACAGAGACAACGAAACGATGGCCACACGAAGCTTTTACAAGCAGCCCCCCACCCCCCAAACCCCAACCCCCTCTCAGTGTACGCTAAATAATGACTGACAGTATGTTGGTGCCCCCCCCAAAACCCTCCTCTGGCACTCAAGCATTCGTGTGACCCCCAATTGTTCGCTGCACCCCGCACCACAGCCCCTCGAACAACCATTAAACTGACAAACAAACCAAAAGCCCGACGAACGAAGCGACCAACGAAGCGACCAACGAACCGACGAGATTCGGAGAGAGCAATCGACAAGCAGCGAGAGAGCAAACGACCGCCTGAGTCGGGTCGGAGAGAGCGAACGAAAGAGAGGAGAGCATAACAAATTGCGGGAGTTAAAAGCAGGTTGCAATCGAACTTGTTGCGTTGTCACCTTGCGTGATGCTCTGCCGCTCTGCCTCTGCTCTGTCTCGCTGTTGTCGCTGTTTGCTCTTTGTGCTCCCAATTACTTTTTGCATGCTACCTTTGGTGCCCCCACTTCACCTCACAACACGTTCGTATTGGTTTGATTTGGTCAGCAGCGAGACAGCGGCAGTGGCAGCGAGATGGCGGCAGCGGCAGCACCAGCGACAGAGGCAGCGCGTCATCGTTGTGTTGACGTATGCTTAATCCCTATAGCGGTTCCCCCTCCCATCTTCCCATGTGTGTGTGTGTGTGTGTGTGTTTGTGCCTCTGCCCAGCCAGCCCGTCACCGTTCGACCGCAAAGCGCTGGGGCCATGTTTTCACACAGAGCTTACACAGAGATAAGCGCAAGGCTTCGGAAGAGTGTGTTGGGCGAGGCGGTGGGGTGGGGTGGGATGGGATGGGGCACATATCAAACCGCCATCGAGCAGCGACACGTTCGAAGCGTTCTCATTTTGCAAATTGACTTTAATCATTTTTGCTGTTGTTTTTTCTGTTTTGGCTTTGTTTGCGTTTGTGTTGCTGTGGGAGAGGGGGCAGGGGCGTTCTAATTAATTGTTGCTATATTATTATTTATACTTAAATGCTAATGCCACATGAGAGTGTGTTTTGGTTAGAATTTCAAGGGAAATATAATTGATGGGCCATCAAAAATTATAAGAATTACGATTTTTAGGACAGAAATTACACAAAATTTCACACAAATTATAAGAAATGTTTGATCATGCATTAAAATTATCTCAAATAAAATAAAAGTCAATAAAAATTAAACCCAAAAATATGGGTTAATTAATTTTTGATTGAATCCCAAACCGAAAATCTGCCTTCTCGCTGCCCCGCCAAAGGGTGTTGCTGTCAAAACTATTTAATCTAAATAACAGCAAAAACCGCAGCAGCAGCGGCAACAGCGGCATCAGCGACGCTGGCATCCAAAAGGGTGGCAGCGGGGGCAGCAACACAAAAGCGCACACCAACGCGTTCAAACAGCAACAATACAAGAGAGAACAAGAGACGCAACGAGTGAGAGAGAGAGAGAGAGAGAAGGAGGCAGAAAAAGAAAGAAACAAAAGACAAGAGCGCAAACACCGCAAAATAATAAACCCGCTCGACAAGTCCAAATCACACTCATTAGCAAAAGCTCCCCCTGGCCGCCCCCTCGACGACGACAAACCAACCAAACGCGTCGTCGCCGCATAAACCAGAGTGACCCAAACCACACATATACAAGCACACACAGACACACACACACACACACACACACACAAAGAGAGCGATATCTCAAATTGTTAAACGATGAGAACGAGATGAGAACCTAATAAGAAACCGAATACAAAAGATAAACACAAGCGTAAACATTTAAGTAACAAAATTGGCTTTTTGTTATGCTCCCCGTCCCTCTCAACCAACAGCGCGCACACACACAAGCACAGACACCACTCTCTGAGAGAGAGAGAGAGAGAGAGAGAGAGAGAGAGCAGAAGAAAGCGCTAAATGAATTGAGCTCTTTGCAGCTCGGCCACACTGCTGCCAGCAGCACAGCCACACTGTTTGAGAGAGCTTTGACTTACGCTCTTTCTGCTGCTCTCTCTCTCTGTCTCTGTCTCGTTAAAGTAACGGCTCTCCAGCGTGTGTGTGCTTGTGTGTGTTGTCTCTGCAATTGTTTTTTCAGTGGGACAGATTGCCAATTGATTGTTGTTGCTGCTGCCGCCGCCGCCGCCGCTGCTGTTGCTGTCTCTGCCTTAGCCGCTCTGCTGCTGCTCTGTCGCTGTCGCTGCCTCTGCCGTCGCTTTATGCTTTTTTTTGTGCCTTTTTTTCTGCCGGCGTTTCTGATGCTTCGGGGCATAAATGCTCTCTCCCTTTCTCTCGCTCTGTGATATGTAATGTTCGCTGCTGCTGCTGCTGGCTGGCTCTGCCTCTGCCTCTGCCTGCGTTGTTGTCGCCACAATATTTTCCGATTTCCATATGTTGGTGCTGTGCTTTTCCTCTTTTTTATTGTTGTTGCAGGGTTTTCTCATTCTTTTCTTTAATCCCCACCGCCCCCCTCCCCCCTTTATTGTTTTTTTTTTTGCTGCACCCAAAAGTTGTTAATATATTTGTAAAATGAAATTCATTTCGGAATTGCTGTTTGTTCTTCTGCCACACGACAACGCAACGCGAGCCGAGGCGTGGCGATGTGTGCGCGCGTGTGGGGGGGCATGCAGCACTTTGCATAAGGGGGCAGCGTGTGGGTCGTGTCGGGGGGCGGGGATGGAGTGATTGCAGGGCCAACCAATTTACACTGAATGACAATTTTGATTTATAATTTCTGATAAAACAAGGGGTAGCAGGGGGGTAGGAGAGGGGTAGCAGAAGTGCATGCCCTTGAGGAGTGTGGGCTATAAAGGATATGGGATCTATAAGATATTCTAAAATTAAGAATATTTCGTATTATATTACATTTTCTATGGGATTTTCTATGGGAAAAACATTTTCGAAATTTCCGAAAATTCGCAAAAACAGAATATTTCACCCCTCAGCAGATTGAAGGCAAATCTCAAGAATCCTTGTGGGAATTAAAGCCTAATTTTTAGCCCCTGTTCAAAGTTTCTTTCAAATCTTTAACCCTTGTTTGAAATTGAAGCCATTTTCAAACGCCATCTGCCAGTTTCGGCTGGGACTCCAGGGCTCCCATAATCTGTTATGGATATCATAAGTAACGATAACATTAGCCCCCAAATAGACCCATTTTCCCAGACAGAGACACACACACACACAGAGAGAAAGAGCAAGAGAGATGGAGAGTGAGAGAATGGGGAGAGAGAGAGAGGGAGAAGCACTTATGTGTGTGCTCGACTTTTCAAAGCACAAAACCGCGCCAGGCTCCATTAAACATCCAAAGAGAGAGAAAAATAAAGAGTGCTCAAGGACTGGGGGATAGCCCCCCCCCTCTATTCCCTCGGTTTCCCTCGGAGGATGTGGCCAAGAGTGTTGCAGAGGGACGGGGCGGGTCGGTGCGGGGCGGCTTGGCTTGGGTTTCGGGTCGCATAAAAGTGTCAAAACTTTCTGTTCAGTTTTCTGTTGTTTTTGTTTTAGACTTTTGTTGCATGTACCCACACATACACACACACACACACGCACACATACCACAAAGGGAACAAAACAAAGACAGAGAGAGAGCGAGAGCGAGAGAAAAGCATAAGCTTTTTTTGCCATGTTCTACGTGAGTTAGAAAGAGAAATGGAAATGAAAAGGCAAAGGCAAAGAGAGAGCTGTACAGGGAAAAAGGAAACGAACTGGGGGTACGGGTGGAAGTGGGTGGCGAGAGAGAGACAGAGAGGCAGAGAGACCATTTCAGGATGCTGAGAAAAACCATTTCGTGTTGCTCTCAAATGCTGAGCGCCCGTTCAAAACACAAACGGAATGATAATGATGTGCGTTAAAGAGTACACACAAGGATGCAAAAAGGATAAGGCAAGGAGCGGAAGGGAAGGGAAGGGTAGGTAGAGCATGGAGGATGGCAAGGCAACAAACATGGCGCCCAAGTCAAACAAGTGTCTCCAGTGGAGCCGCTATGTACACTCCCCCTTCCTGCCGCACGCCCCACTCCTCCTGGGAGGATAGCCTCATTATGTGCCCCCCCGCCCCAGCGCCTAGCCTACATTTTTATTTATAACCGTATGCGTGCGTGTGCGCGCCCGAAGGATATACACGGGAAATGACTTAACACAATTACAATAACTTTCGACATGAAAAGTGGAACAATAAACCAAACACAAAACCAAACCAAACCAAACCGAACCGAACCGAAAAACTGAACGAAAAAGGAGAAAATGAGAAAAACACAGAGCCCCGATACGAAATGAAATGAATGGCCCATGGAGGGAGGAGGTAGGAGGTAGGAGGGAGGGTGGTAGTGGTAGTGGCAGTGGTAGGGAGGGGGCACGTTCGACACCACACCACAGGAGGCGGCGGCAAATGGCGGTTTGTACGCTTCCTCTTTTGTGCCTTCTGCCTCACGCGCTGCTCAACTTCCGCTTCGATTTGCACATGTGTGCGTGTGTGTGTGTGCGGCATGTGTGTGTGTTTGGGTGTGTGAAATGAAGCGACAGCCGTCGGCAAATGTTTCCACAAAACAGCAGCAAAAACAACAACAAGAAAAGGCGAAAACATTTATTAAATGAAATTACAACAACAACAACAACAGCAACAACAACAACAACAACCACAACAACAACAACAGCAGCAGTGCGAAACGAAAAGGAATTAAGGAAACTATTGAATACGCTACTCGATGAGAAATTGTAGAGCCCCCAGAAGAATGGGAGAAGAAAAACAGGCTGTTCCTTTGGGGATCCTGGAGATCGTTGTTGGGGCCTTTGGGGCCGACCTTAATGTCGGAAAAAGGATGGAAGCAAGTCAAAATATTCATGATTTTTAATATTTATTTTTCGGTATTTTCAGTATTTTAGTACTTTTTGGTATTTTTAGTACATATTTTTTAATTTTTTGTGTATTTTTGACAATACCAATTAAGTATTTAATGATTGAAATTTTTGTATTTTTTCAGTATTTTATGTATTAATGGTATTCAGTAAATAGTTGGTATATTAGAGGTTAAAGGTTTGTTATTTTGTATTTAATTTACGGTATTTTTAGTATTTTTTCAGTATTTTCTAGACAAAAAACGCTTTTTATTCCACCTGACCAATGGTTCCAAGTAAATACATCAAAAAATATTAAGATTTCGATCAATTTTATATAGAATTATTGTAAAAAACACCCAAAAGTGGAGATATTTTTCATGCAACGTCTTCTGACAAATCAAGGGAACCCCGACTGAAATCGTAGAGCAACCGTAGCTTGAAGCACTCGCAGTGGTGTCCTAGGCACGCAACCAGCCCCTACCCTGCCCCTCATCAGACCGCGCCAGATCCCTCGCCTCTCGCTGACACTCATTCCCCCATCCCCCATCCCTCGTCCTTCATCCTTCATGCTGTTATTAATTTAGGTTAGTGACTTAAGTTTAGCATTTGCCGCAATTAACTTAATTAGAAATGCATTTTGTGGTTTGAGGCATCGAAGGAGTCGTCGCGCAGGCAAATGCCACCAGAACGAATGAATGAATCAATGAGTGTGTGTGTGTGTGGGTGAGTGTGAATGTCATAGTGTGAGTAGAGTGAGGGAACCATAAAACATTTCGGGGCGGTTGTGTGTCATTTGGCCACTTCATTGAATGACGAAGGGAATGGAACGGAAATATTGTACTTCATTCATTCATGGCGCCGGTGTGAGTGAGTGTGAATACAAATGCGAGTGCCTTGAATGAGTGCTCGGCCATAAACCATTATGTCAGACATATATTTATTGAAAAAAAAAATAAAAGAAAAAAGAGAGCCTCCAATACACGATACGATACTCTTCGATTAAGTAAATGCGTATTATTTTTGCTCGACTTTGTCCCCCCCCCCACTCTTGGGCAACATGGCGTATACGTCATGTGGTGGAACGGAAGTGGAAGTCGCCTTGGGGGCAGGAAGGGGTGGCCGGGGTGCGGAGGGCGACACATGGCCATTGTAGCGGGTGTAAATGCGTTTGAGCATCCAAGCGAATACTAATCCAAATCAAGCGAAGCAAAAATACCAAAAAATAAAATAGAGAGAAAAAACCGTAGCCAAAAACAAACCAAAATTTCAATCCGGTTTCCCTGGCATGGTTTTTGTTTTAATTTTTTTTTGTGAATTTAGAGAGCGTCCCACGCATGATCCATCGCTCGTCGCCGCTGCCGCAGCCGTTGCCTGAGTCCCTCTCTTGCCACCATCCCCATCCATCACTGGTGGCAACACGTTTTCGCGTTTCAACTTGTCAAAGACTTTTTCGATATCATATCTCTCTTTTTTGTTGTTGTCTTTTAGTTTTTTATTTGCCTTTTCGGTCTTCCTTCGCATATTTTTCGCGGTCGCTTTGTTCGAAAAAAAAACAAAAAATACGATTAACAAAAAATTAGCAATATCTTTGGTATAAAATCTTTTAATCGAATCTTTTTGAGTGCGAACACAAACCGTTATGTAATCGGTATTTTGATGAAAACTATTTTGGGTATGACCTACCGAATGAACGAAATATTGGAAGAATAAAGAGATATATATCGAAGGAAGTACCAGAAGAGTTTGGGAGCGTTAAGAGATATTTTATGTGATTTATGGTAACGTGATATCAATACCTATAAATTGGGAGGTATTTTTATAGTATTTTAGCTTTGTTTTCGGTGTTTTTGCAGTCTTAATGCGGGGTTTATTTGGGTTTTGTTGTATTTTATTTCTGTATTTATTTTTTTGTATTTCTGTATTTTTGTTTTATGTGAGTTTTTAATATAGGCGGTTTTTTGTGGTTATTTATATATATATATCGAATGAAGACCAGAAATTTTGGGAACGTATTTTTTTAGGTATTTAAGGGGTATTTTGATATTATTCTTATTATTTTTGGTATTTTTATGGTAATGCAACTAATATATTTCAAGACATACGGACCTACAAGTTATAATGGATCTCTGATGCTGGTTTCCTTGAGAAAATTCCGTTCAAAGAGGATTATTCAGCTAAAATGAAACGAAATTGATTCTTTACTTCAGGGAACTTGGCTTAGATATGGAAAGACAAGTTTTAAATAGTTTTACATCTTTGAGCAATGTAATTCCTGCAAAAATTAATTAATAACACTTTAAAACATTTACAAAACCTATAGTTTTTGTGGGTATCTCCATTGATTGAAGGTATTGTTACGCTTTCACTCAAAGTATTCATTACAGAGCCACGAAGCACTCTTGAGCGAGCTTCTTCATCTGTTAATTGTCTTCAGAGACTGGGTCACACATCCACAGAGAGCCCTGAAGCCCGGTGAAGAGACTTTGAATAAAAGTCAAGTGGTGGCACCAAACAATAGACCAAAAGATACAGATACAGATACAGAGAGAGATACTCCCCCGCAGAGATACACATGGACGGAAGAGGGGGCCCTGTCTGTTTGCCTGTCTGCTGTTGTAGGTGTCTTTCGAACAAATTAGCATAACTTGTCATAAGTTTGAAAAATCTCATTAGGCTAAAGATTTGGCTTATTGTTGCTTTTTGTTTTGGCAGCAGATTCGAAGGCTGATCACCGGAGAGCAGTCGTCGACCATTAGGAAATTAACATTTATTTCTTACGCTTATTGGAATTCCCTTCACTTTAGGGCAATTCATTTGCATAACTAAACAGAGATCCATTTCATTTTGCAGCCGTTTTTACAGCCCCCCAACCCCGCATTTCTGATTCGGCCGCAAAGTGGGGAGGCTCCCCTTCTCCGCTGTTCCCCTTTCCGCTGCTCCCCCCTTTTGAGGTCTATAAAACCCTAATGATATCGATTAATTTGCATTTCCCTTTACAGCATCCGCGTGGCAAGAAGAACTTTTCCGTCCGTTGTAATTAAAACGCCAAAAGGTGCCACACCCAAAGGCCGTGCTCCATTATCCCACCTCCATGCAGCTCCTTCCTTCAATATTTTATATACTCGAGGCAGGACTCAAGGATGGAAATGTTTTAATGTCTGGCAAAAGTTGAGAAAAACTGAGAAGCAGCAGCAGGAGGTGGCGGGCGGAGGGCGGAGGGGGGTAAACAGTAAGAAAATCTGTAGCAGTACGGTAGAGAGGGGGTAGGGGAGAAAAACAGAAAGGAAAGTCAATGCCTAAAGACGAGGACAAAGTTTTATGGAGCTCCAAAAGTAATAGGCAAAGACGATGAGCGGCAGAAGGGGAGGAGCGGAGAGCGGAGAGATTCCTAAGAGCTGCCTCTCGGAGGAGGAGCTGGACAGGGCAGGGGATTGCTTGGGTGGTGTTCCGCCACAGCAGCAGTCGTAAGTAGCATTTAACAGCCAACTTATGGCCAATGAAGGGGGCAGCAGAAGATGAACAGCCAGTAGCCAGTCGCAGGAATCATGAGTAGAATCGAGAAAAAAAAGAGGCAAAGTCATCAAGTCAGCCATGAAACCCCAATGAAAAAAGTTCTAAATGATACTCCAGAAAGCACAGCCCCCTCCCAAAACCCCCCCCTTTGAGGGGGTGTGGCAAATATCATTCAAATCCGATTTGCATACAGAAACCAAATGTTGATCATTGAAGGAAATGAATTTCTGGCGATTTTATAAGCCGCAAATGAACAGAGAGAAACGGGGGAAGAAGAGAGCCCTCTCTCTCTCTCTCTCTCTGGCTGAGATCTCCTTGCTGCCCCCTCCTCTTTTCTCGGGGAAACATGAAAATTTCATTTAGTTTCTTATTTCTGGCAAGCGCCGAAAAAGTTTTTTGCCTCCTTTTGAGAATTTGTCTGGCTTTTCTTTATTCATTTTCTTATATTTTGCTTCGTCCCCCCCCCCTTTGGTCCATTGGCAGGGCATTGCAATCTGCAGAAAAACTTTGTCTGCATTTTTGGGCTCCTTTTTCTCTCTGTCTTGCAAGAAGAAGAAGAAGGACAAAACTTTTTCCTTTGCTTTTTGTCATATTAACAGCAGTGGCAGTGGCAGTGGCAGTGGCAGCAGAGCAGTGGAGCTTCAGAGGGGGAGGGGAGCGAGTGGGGTGGAGGGGTTTGTGTGGGCAAAAGGTTTAAGAGTTTGGCTATCAGACAGTGTATATGGTAGAAGGTTGGCAAATATAATTTCTAGCTTTCTTTCTCCTTCTCCCTCGCCCTCTCCCCTCTCTGCCTCTCTCACTCTTTCGGCTTTTGCCCAGAAGTTTTTTCCCTTGAACCCTGACTTCATCATCGGCTTTTGGTCACTTTGTGCCTGATGTACGAGACGCTGGCATCGTCTACATACTATGGATATATGTACGTATCTATAGATGGATACATATTGTGTCCTCTCATACATAAGGAAGCCCCAGAGCCACAGGAATCGCTCAGCAATCACAAAGGAGGCAAGCAGAACGACGGAAGGAGTAGGAAAGGAGATGAAACATTCCAGGCGTTGGAAGAAGTCCACGGATTACTCTATTTTTCTAGGCAAAGATATGACGATCTATCGTTGTACTCATTGTTCTTCTGCTAGTGGGTTCTTCTGCTGTTCCTGCCCCTGTTCCACCTGCCCCTGTTCCGCCTGCCCCTGTTCCACCTGCCCTGTTCCACCTGCCCCTGTTCCACCTGCCCCTGTTCCGCCTGCTCCTTGTGCTGTTCTTCCCTTCATTTCATATATATCTGGTTATACGTATTCCTCCATCAAATGCAATCCACATTCCTGTACGATCTCTCTCTCTCTCAGGGAGTCACTGTCGTTTCCTTCGTGAGTTCTTAGTTTTTTTAGACGACTCCTTTGCTTGCAACATCCCTGCCTGAGTGCATTGGCGTCTGTTGTCCTTGCCAGCAGCAGCACACACACACATTTCCCCCTCGTGCGCCCCTCGTACGCCCCTCGTGCGCCCCTCTTTGACTAAGTAGAAGAGTGCATTGGCAGTGCATCCTCCCATTTTCTCTTCTCCCTATCTGCCGCTCTCACCCGCTCTCTCTCCCCCTTTCTTTATATATAATTTTCCCCGCATTTTCTTGTTGCTTTTCTTCTTCTGGTGGCATGTGAATGTACTTGAAGCGTTTCCGGTGCACATTACAGCACACAGAACAGAAAAGAACAGAAAACAGAAAAGAAAAGAAAAATAAGAGCGAACCAACGACGACGACAACATCTCAGGGCATTGTTGGCATGCAACACCCCCTCCATGCCCGCCATGACCTCAAAGCTCCCCCCCTCCCCCCCTGCAGAAGGAGAGTCAACTTTTTCCTGCAGCAGCAGAAGGCGGGGGGCAGGGCTGGAGGGCGGGCTGCTGGAGGAAAAATTATCAATTTAATTTTGTAACTCAACTTCCGCTCTCGTTGGCTTGGCCTGACACCAACCCCCACCCCCACCCCCCCCCCCCTCCCCCGCTCACTTAGTTGAACTGCTTTTCGCCCCCCTGCCTCCCCCCCTTCCTACCCCTCTGAACATACAACATTTTCTCATAATACTTTTTTTACTCGTTCGCTTTTTTCCGCCTTGCACACTGTTGACACTGCACCACCCACAGCCCCCCTCACCCCCCACCCCTTTGTGGGTTGCATAAGCCCGAAGTGGGAGTGTTTTTCCTGCCGCGCTGCCAACTTGTTTGCTAAATATCCCAGCAAAGGAGTGCAGCCAGCAGTCGTATACGCAATATGCGCGCAAATTACGTCCCCCCCATTTCCCCTTTTTATAAAACATACACAGAATATATTTGTATGTGTGTGTGTGTGTGTATGTGTGTATATATTTCCATGAAGCGGCAAAAGTTCTTGCATAAAAAAAAAAAAAATGGTGAAAAATTCATGGCATTTCATGGCAAAATAATGGCATAAGTCGGCAGCTCCTTTTCTCTACCTCTTTAACACTTTTCCCAGCGTTTTATGATCGCGTTTCACTCTCTCTCTCTCTCTCTCTTTATATTTCAGCTTCCTCTCTTTATATTTCCAGAAGTTGGCAAAACTTCCTTTCAGGTTTAACGATAGTTATGGAGAAAATGGCACCACTTTTATGCTTTTTGAAATGTTTTTCTTAAACGTTTATGCGCCCTTTCCAGGAGAAGTTGGCAGCTCTTTTGTCAATACTTTTTGAAATGTTTTCCGGCCAAGTTGGCAGCTCTTTAAAATACAGACCTTAAACGAGGTTTACGAGCCCTCACTTCAATGGAGAAAATATTACCACTTTTTTCAACATTTTTTGAAATGTTTTTTCGGCGCAAGTTGGCAGCCCTGCCGCGCCTCGCCTCGCCGCCGTGCTCCACGTGTATTTTGCCCTTTAATTTCCTACGATTTTATCACCTTTTCTCGTGGGGTTTTCATTTCTCATTTATGGCTGCAAAAATGTTGAACTGCTGTGCAATTTTTTTTTTTTTTTTTCGGCTAACGTTTCGCCATTTTCTAGTTTCGCTTTTAGCCAATTTCCCAGTTTCGCGTTACCCCATTTTGCTATTGCTATTGTTGTTGTTGTTGTTGTTGTTGTTTTTCTTGGCTTCGTTTTACGCGTTGGACAGGTGGCACGGCTGGTGGGCTGGTGGGCTGGTGGGACAGGGAACCGCAGGAGCAACAACACGCATCGCAGGATTTTCGCAAAACCCACAGCATAAAACATCAGTTATCCCCCACCATCCGAAGGATCCACTGCCTGGCGTCCTCTGTTCTGCCTCTCACTTGGGGATTGCCCTGAACAAACGCTTTTCGTCCTGCCTCCCTCCCTCTCTCCCCCCCCTCCCTCTGTCTCTCTCGCTCTCTTTTGTTTCTCCTTTTCTTGCCCCTCCTGCCCTGCCCCTCTCTCGTGCTTTCTACTTTACGAGCTCTGAATACAAAATGGGTTTTCTGTTGGGTCGTCTCCTACATCCCTCCCCCTCCCCCTCCTCTGTCCCTCCCTCTTTCCACGCCGCGCAGCAACGAGTGTGGCATGGAAGCTTGCCGCGTGAAATTGCCACTTGCTGCCACACGCTTCTCGCCTGTTCCACTTGGCCTCCGTCCATGTCCATGGCATCGATGTCGACGGCGGATTGGCAGCGGCAGCGGCAGCAGCCCCGAAGTTTGTGCCACTCCCCTCATGGCCCCCTCCGCATAAAGTTTATTTCATTTTCGCGCACATTGCGTTCCCGTTGTCACAGCCTCCTCTGCCCCTGCCCCCCTGCGCCCCCTGCCCCTTGGGCTCACGAGGAAAACAAAAGTGAGCGAAATGGCAGCGTCATCGTCAACGCAGTGCGAAAGAGGAGCAGCAAAGAGGAGGAGCAGGAGGAGGAGCAGGAGGAGGAGGAGCAGGAGGAGGAGCAGGAGGAGGAGCAGGAGGAGGAGGAGGAGGAGGAGGAGGAGCAGGAGATGATGGCATAGGAGGAGACTGAAGGAGCAGGGTCCTGCAGAGTAGGTTCTGCATGGAGCTGCCGGAACAGAAGAATGAATGAAGAGTGGAAAGAGGAGCGAAAACAGAATGGAAGCTGTGTAGGGAGCAAACAAAAAGTGGGCAAGAGACAGAGAGGAAAACCGAAAATCATTTTCACCATTTGCACCAGAAAAACTGTTGGCAGCTAGGGGCAGGGCCAAAGGGGAGGCAGGCAGGCAGGCAGGCAGGCAGGCAGGCAGGCAAATGAAGGGCCAGCAGTCATCGATACGAGGCGAGAGGTAAGAATCAGCGGAGTAGCGGAGTGGGCGACTCTGGCCATATTTGTGGGCGTGGCGGCCGCATGGGGGAATGCGAAAATGCGTTTCTGTAGCATACTTTTATGGGCAACAGAGAAAAAAACGAAATGAAGACAAAAAAGAGACAAAAATCTCACACATTATCTGCACGCAGATCGTATGTGCCTCCCTCTTCCCCTTCCACCCCAAAAAAGGCAACAAAAGTAAGAGGGAAAGGAGGGAAGGAAGGAAGACAGGCAGGGCTGAAGAAAAAATCGTGGAAAGAAGAGAAGAAGAACAGGTTGAGTGCAGGGGGAGATGCGAGAGAACTAAAGCAGAACAAAAACACACATAAAAGGAGACGACAAACAGCCACACACACACACAGACAGACACACACACACAATCAGGCGGACAGAGGCGATAGACAGCAACAGAGAAGCGAAGCCCCCAGAAGAGCGAAGAGGCCCCAGAAGAGCGAAGAGGCCGAAGAGCTGCAGCAGCAGCAGAGCTTCGGGGAAGAGGGGCAGGCAGCAGCAGAACGCAATCAACGCACCGAAAAACAAAACAAAAAAGAGGTAAAGAACGCCAAAAAAGGAACACCAAAAATAATGAAGGAAGGCAAAGCAAAAGCAAAAGCAAAAGCATGAAAAAGTGCGAGCAAAATCATAAAATAAGTAGTTCGGAAGAGCACACAAGAGCCGACGCCACTGTAAGCGACGGCAAAGATACCCTGCAATGGCAGTGGAGGGGCGTGGCAAGAAGAGCTGCAAGAGATCAAAGGTCGAGCAAGGGCAGCGCTTCCTGAAGGAGCAAAGGGAGCAGGCCAGAGAATCATTTGATTCTTGGGATCCATACGTGCCTAGGATCCCCCCCGGGGATTCCCTCACGTCTTCCACATTCTACATACAGCATTTGCACACTTCAAGCAGTTCTCCCTCGTTCCAAGGGACTCTCTCTGCTCGTAGCTCATGCCCTATTTCGTTCCACAAAAAATAGTTGTCACTGGCTACATATTTATGTCCTCCTCCAGCCACCTTTTCCCCATTTTCCCACCCGCTTTCATAATCTGCCCACCTTTCCTCCCCCTCCCGCTCCGCCGCTCATTTGCTGCTTTTCGAAGGAAAACCTGAAGAAATGCGCGGATCTCTGTTAAAGAAGCGAAAAAAAACCATAAGCATAAATGTAGAAGAAGGGGGGAGTGGGGCATAATGGTGGGGGGGAGAGCGCATGGCGGTGGCAGAGAAGAAAGGCAGCGTTAGAGATGAAAGCTGGAAGAGGGGCCAGAGAATCCCAAAACAACGGCATTTCCCTTTGAGAGCGAGACGGAGAGATACAGCCGATAGAAAGAGCAAGAGAGAGCATGAAATGTTGTTGTTTCTGTATCTGTATCTGTGTATCTGTGTATCTGTGTGTCTGTGTGTCTTTGTGTGCCACACTGGGGCATTATAACGTTATCCTTCTGGTTATGTTTCCGCTTGCCAGTCACAAGCCCCCAGCGCGCGATGACACGATGCCAGGGGGGCATGGGGCATGAGGCAGCAGCAACAATGGCTGACTGACTGACTGCCAAGAGACACAAACACAACACACACACACACACACACACACACAGATACACACCCATACATATCCAAGTGGCAGCAAAAGTTCGCTCTTTATTTTTATAGCCAAAAAGGAGGCAACAGGAGGAGACCCCACTGGGTGGCATGCCATGGGAAAGCGTGGCACGAGTGCAACTTATTTTTATGAGCCTCGCACACACACACACACACACCCCAGAGATACACAGATACACAGATACACTCGTAGATAGACAGCATCGACTGCTGTTGGCTGTTGGCTCTGCCTCTGCCGCTGCTGTGGCAGTGGCAAGCTCATAAAATTTATAACACAACGTCCTTGCCACTGCCTCCTTGCCTTCTGCGGCTTTGCCCCACACCGCCCCCAGCAGCCCCGCTGCCTCCTCTGCCCCCTCTGGCCCCTCTCTGACTTATGTTTGAGTTTCCCTTTTGTATCTGTATCTGCATCTATGTGTGTGTAGTATCTGTGTGTGCTTGTGTGTGTGTCTGCTGGCGGCTTCGTTTGCTTTTTCATAGCATTTTATGCTTTTTGTGTTGTGGCTCTCTCGCTCTCCCTCTCTCTTGTTAGGAAAAGATTTGCCCCGAAAAATGTCTTAGCAAAGAGGAGAGAGAGAGAGGGGGAGGGGAGGGAGCAGTAGGCGGAAGAGGAGCCAGTGGCAGTGGCTGTGGAATATGTGGCAGGAGGTGGCTCGCTGGGGCACAAAGAATGCCGCCCACTTAAACGCTAAGTGGTGCAACTTTTACACAAAACTAGACGGGGGTTGGGGTGCGGGGGGTGCGGTGTGGCATGAAAGATGTAAAAGACAGAGAACGATGTCTGCTGGGAGGGGGTGGGCTGTGTGGGTGTGTGGGGATAAAAGTTACTGTGGCACCTGTCATGTGATGTGGCAGGCACATATACATGTGCAGGATCCTTAATAATGCAGATACTAGATACATGTATAAAGATAGAGATACACATGTGTGTGTGTGTGTGTGTGTGTGTGTGTGTGTGTGTGGGCAAAAAGCCAAAAGTGGCATACAAAAAGTTCGCACAAGAAGAAACGTTTCATTCGTTTGCATCCTCCCCCCAGCCCCCTGCCCCCCACCCCCCCCTTTCATTCGCTTCATTCCGCCTTTTTTCTGTTCATCCTTTTGCATACTTATCCTTTATCATTTCCCTCTCATTCCGTCTGCATCCAGAGCCATTCCCTCTGTCATTCTCATCCTCTTTGGCCCCCCTTTTATTCCCATTATTTTTGTGCTTTCTTTCGTTTTTTTTCGGGCATGTCATTTCCATCCCATAATCATCCGCAAAACTCAAACTCAAACTCGATTTTTCGAAACTGTTTGGAAGCCTCTCCGTGTATGACATGATATTTCCACCCCCACACACACACACACACACACACACATGTTTGGCATATCCTTTGGGGCACACACGCACAGACACGTACAGTTATTTTTGTGTTCTTTTTGTCAAGAGAAAAAGTTAAAAATTTTTGCTTACAAAATGCCAGGCGAACAGCAAACCGAAGCAAGCGAACGATACACGAGGACGAGGCAAAGCACATGCAAAAGAGGGAGAAACAGAGACAGAGAGAGAGAGAGAGAGAGAGAGCGCTGGTGAGGGGGAGGGAGTGACAGAGAGGACACATTGCAGGTCATACTCGTACATACACATATCCCTCCCCCACCCCATCATCGTCGTCGTCCTGCCCCCTCCACCCCCACTCACAGGAGTGTGTTTTGTGTGTTGCAAGCAAAATTCAAAGCAGAAGAAGAACTCCGTCACCAAAATGCTGGCCATTTATTTGGAAATGTAAGTGAAATTTCGTTTGAAAATTAATAAAGACAACAGACAACAGAACAGTAAATATTTACTGTTTAAAGGGGGGAGGGGCATGCCACTGTGGCAGGATCAACATTTACATACGAGTCGACACTTTTGCCAAAATAACAGAAAAGAATCGACACCAGAGGACACACACTAACGCACACACACACACACACACACACACACGCACGCAGATGGCTGCAAATTGTAACTGCTTCTGCCACTGCCACATGTGTGCCCCCAATTGTCTCTCGCTGTGTCTGCCGTCGACAAAAAAAGAGGAAAACTCTAAAGGCAGACAATGTGTCCATAGCTCTGTTCCTTCCTCCTCTACCCCTGGCTGTTGCAAGCTCTCCTTCTGCATCTCCGCCCATCTGCATGTGTTTGCATAAATAGACAATGAGGCAAACAGCTTGCGCACTGAATGATAACGTTGCAGCGGCGAGGCAGCGCGAACGTAGATGCTTCATTCAGTGCCATGTGGCACACAGAGGCCCCATTGGAAGGCCCAAGAACAAGGCTAAAGATTGGCTGCCCGGAACGACAACGATTATCGAATGCCCTGCAACGAGCAAATATTCCTTCCGATTCATGGGGCATGCCCTTCGCTCCCCTCACAGATCCTTGGGAGTCTCTGCAACGGCCTTCGCACACAGTGTGGCGCGGCGTATGCGTAATAATTAATACGCTTGAATTCATTAGTTGAGCGCAGATTTTCCATGCCACAGCGACTGTCTGTGTGGTTCGTGTGTGGCAAGCGACTTGGCGGTGGGCGGTGGGCGGTGGGCGGTGGGCGGTGGGGGGGGCGATGGAATAAATTACTTTATAATTATTAAAGTGATTTTGGAAATGTTTTGGAATTATGAAAAGGTTTTTGGTGGAAAAGCAAATGGCGGTAAAAATGTGTTCCATTTCCACAATTTTTGACACGTTTTCCAGCAACTAAATCATGAGGCTGTCAGCCAGTCTACTGTACTTGGGCCTACATTTTTGGGACCTGGAAATCCTTGCTGTCGGCCACTCGGCCATTGGTTCATTGGGATTCCTTTATTGGGAACCAAACTCAAGCTCAAAAGAAGCGAAAGGTCCTTTACTCGAGCCATCACGGGACCCTGGCAGATCGGCACTCATGCCTCTAGACTGTCAATCCCTCATAACGACTTCTGCAGGGGTTGTCGCGACGAGGAAAGAGGAGGAATCAGTCCCCCACTTCTTCTGCCTTCGGATTCTCGGGGCCGCTTTCCTCACGGACTCCAAGCCTCCGGATGGGACTGCCCTTAACCTGCAGTAGTCTGCTCTCACGGTTCAGGCAACGAGAAGGGGCACATGCCCACCTCTTAGAGGTCCAAGTGAGCTTGGGGGGGCGGTGGTTTTTATCCCCCCTTCCCGGCCTATGTCATTCCATGGCCAGACCATCCTGCGGATATTTCGCAGCCAGAACGTGGTTCCATGGTTCCGTGGTTCCATCCAGAGATCACTGTTCTCTCTGGGATCGGTGATCTGTTATATTATCTCGTTTCCTTGATGGGGAAAGCATTTTCTATACTACGAAAGAACTGTCACTCATTAGCCCTCGTTTTGGCTGCTCTTCTGCCCTTCCCCTGCCTTTAGCCCTGTTGAGCCGGTCGCTCCTTCCATCCCGAAGTGGAGTGAAGGGCGTTTTGCAATGAAATTATTATTTAAATGAAAAACAGCAACAGAACAAAGAAACGGTGGGGGCGGTGTGGGTGTTTGGGGCTGCGATGACAACAATTACAATAACAACTAAATGTCACAAGGGGTGCGGTGGAGGGTGGGGCAAGGACGACACAGAGTGACAAAAGGCAGGAGTCGGAGTCGGAGAGGGAGAGGGAGACGAAGGAGGACCCACAGAGCGGACAACAAAGCAGCGAAAATGTTAATAATTACGCGAGAACCGAAAAGAATGGGTGGGAGGGCTATTTTTTTTGTGGTGGGGCTATGATGTCAGAACATGAAAACTACTAACTGTAAAAATTGTCGAATTTATTGAATGGCATTTGCTTCCTCTTTTTGTTGTTTTTGTTGCATTTGTTCTTGCCAAATGAATTGGAACGGGGTTTTCCTTCGCTCTTTCTGTCTTTCTGTCTCTCTCCCTCTCTTTGCTAGTCGCTTGTATCTCTTTCGCTATTGTTCACTAATTTAACTAGAGGTCAAAGCTATGGTTATTTCCTCCCCCACGCATTGTTGCTGTTATACTCCTTCCATTTCCATTTGTTTGTTGCTTTTGTTGAAGACAGCAAAAGCCGGCCTCCATGGCAATGGAAAATAAAGATGAGAAAAACAGCGGAAATAAAACAGAAAAAATGTAACTCAATTTTTTTAGTGGGGGGTTTATTGAACTTTGTTTTCGGGGCTCAAAATATGTAGAGTGTGAAAGGTTGAACATCATTTCAACAGTTGGTGCCCCAAGAATGTGGGCAAAAAATAAAAAATATGCAAAAAATAAACAGAACGCAGACTTACGGGATACCCTAGATTTCTATTGTTTCGTAAATCAGCATAAATTATCTACCAAACATAACCTGCATTTGTTTCGCTTTCGAAGCCCTATTCTTAAACATCTATTTACATAAAAATACCCAACTTTAACCTTTCGCTATCGCTGTCACACCTACATGTGGGACTGGGTTTTGACAATTGCGATGTCTAGACAAAGCATAAACGAGCGAGGATGAATTCCCAACCACAAAAGGAAAGCGCACAAAGAAGATCGGCAAGAGAGACTCCGGGAGTTTCAAACCACCCTCTGACAAAAGGGGCTGTGATGAGAGGCCAGACCAAAGGCGACGTCTTCACCACACCTGCTCTCTTTCGAGGGTCCATCCGTTACTGACAGCATGCATGCAAACGTCGTCTGCTATCTCTTTCTAACGCTTGTCTCTCTGAGAGCCGAGATAGTGAGATGAAAAAATGGATGGATCACCTTATTAGTAAATTAACCTTGGACCAGACGACGAACGATGTTCAAGTCAGTTTCTTTTTTCCATTAATATATTTTACTTAATTACTTATTAAACTTTGCTCTCTACCTGTGACGTTTCCTCACTCTCGTGTTTATGCTTTCTAGTGATGGAAAGGATTTCTTTTTTCAGTGTTTATAGACGATTTTTCCCCTTTCTTTGTGTGCTAGTGTTGGCAAACATTTAATCGTGTTTTGTGTCGTGTTGCCACAAAAATCGATGCTCTCCCATCTCTAGGACATTATGACAGGCAAAATTGTTTCTGTGCTCAATCGAAAGCTGTGAAAAGTAGGAAAAAAAGATTTGGTGGCTAAAGAACGAAAACTAATCAATTAAAATATATTCAATCAAATTGAAAAGCTGAAGCAATGGTAAGCCTATACCTTTTTGTGCCTATAGTTTCATTTAATACACCGCACCGTCGTTCTGTAGGCTTCTGAAGTCGGTCCATATACGAACAGAATCCACTTTATCAAGAAGAAAATCCTCGAAAAGCTGACAAGGAAGCAATATGCACAGGTCTTCATGCGACCCATGGACAAGCGCCACGGGGATTATCACAACCTAATCAAAAAGCCTATGGACCTGGGCAAAATCATCACTGGGGTGCAGAATCGATTCTATCGGAACTCGGATGAAGTGATAGCTGATCTGAGACTGGTCTACCAGAATTGGTTTGCGTTGAAGAAGGGCAGTACGATCCTGTGCCGTCCCGGTAATCAGTTGCAGAAATTCGTGGAAAATAAGCTGGTGCAAATGCCAGATGGCGAAGAGTTTGAGATTAATAAGGATCCCAGGATGACGGCCAGGTCCATCAATGAGTTTCCCTGGCTGCAGCTGAATGGCACACAGGAGATGGAAAGTTTTTCAACATTTATTCCGATGCCCGTGAGATCAGAGACTATGGTGGATCCTGTCTGGGTGTCTGTCATGCCGGAGCCTGTGGTTGAGCCAATGCCTATGAAAACAGAGACTATGGATCCCGTCTGTTTGTCTGTGATACCAGAACCTATGGAAGATCCCATGCCTATGATAGCAGAGCCTATGGATGATCCAATGCCTATGATAACAGAGACTATGGACGATCCCATGCCTATGATAACAGAGCATATGGGCGATCCCATGCCTATGATAACAGAGACTTTGGACGATCCCATGCCTATGATAACAGAGACTATAGACGATCCCATGCCAATGATAACAGAGCCTCTGGATCCTGTCTGGATGTCTGTGGTACCAGAGCCTTTGGATGATCCAATGCCTTTTCGAATAGAGCCTATGGCGCCTGACTGGATGTCTGTGCCAGCCGAGCCTTTGGAAGATCGAATGGCCTGGAACAGAGAGCCCAAAGAAGAGGATGCCAACGAAGAGGATGATCCATTGCGTATAATGACTAAAATCCTGGGCAAAGCGCAGCTGGAGGACTACCTTAGGGTGGCGGAACAACCCATCGATGATGCTGAGCCTGAGGACTTTGAAAACAACTGCAATATGTGGGACAGGGGCGTGGATGATCTGACGTCGTGTGAGCTGCACATTGTCATGCATATAGTGGTGCAACACAATATGCCAGCCACCATTAGAAACGGCAAAGTGGAGTTCAGCATAACGAAATTCTCCCGCCAAGTCATATCCCTGATCATGGAGGGTCTGCATCTGACGAGACGCAGCTACCAGGCTCAAGTGCCGCAAGTTATGACACCCGACGACCAGAAGATAATGACGGACAGCCTGCAAGCCCAGCTGGGCGAAATCACTGCCAAATTGTCATCAAATCGTACGGCGGTTAAAAGGAGCCTTACCAATAGCACTACCTGTAAAAGTCTGGAGGTGGAGGAACCCTTCGGTCCAGCGGCAATGGCGAAAATGGCACGTCTATCCGATGAAGAGGAGAAGGTGGAGGAAAGAGTGGAAAAGCAGAGGAAAAAGAAGCGCCATAAACATCATAAACGATCGAAGAAACATCGGTTAATGGAAAGGAATCATGCGCGACCCAAATAATAGGTCTATAGATGAAATAATATTCAGAATTAAATAAAATTGTAATCTAAACATCATTGAGGTATGTCAATGGTAATTAAATCTATTAAAATTCAGAGAATTCACTGAGTCTGAGTCTGAATCAATATACTCTTTATGTATGTAAGATTAATAATAATGTATCGTTTATTAATAGTGTTTTTCGAATAAGAGTACAAAGTGTATGATTTAAGATGTGTAATTAATGAGTCTGTTCTTCCGACTTTTTGTTCAACTTTTCGCTTCTACTTCCAACAACCGACTCCCATATCGATAACCCCCTATCGATTAGCTCTTTTAAATATCAATTACGTCTGGTTATATCGCTTAGGTCTTATCGATGGTATCTTAAGTTCAAATGTTAATTTAGCTGGGATAGTGCTAACTACTTGATACCCTGTCTTTTACATAAATAACAAAAACAACGATGGGATGGACAAAAAGCAGTCAACGGGATGGTGGGGGCTAAAGGGGAGCGGCTCTTTTATAAACAGGGTATATCACAGAGGAAAGGTTGGGGCAGAGGCAGGATAATCCCTTCTTCCCGTTCGTCTCCCTCTCTCCTCGAATGCTGCTCTGCCGAATGTGGGGCCATACCTTACCTTGTGCTGAATATACCTTGCGTATATGTAAATGCTTGTGGGGAAAAGAGCGAGAATTATGCTCCGTTTTTTGTCATTGTTTCGTGGCGGCGGCAGGAGCAGGGGCAGGGGCACGGGCAGGAGCGGCGGCAGCGCCAAAAGTGACAGCGAACAATATGTAATTATGTTGCTCCCCCCCCACACACACACACACACACACACACACACACGAAGGGTAGAAAGAGAGAAAGAGGAGCGAAGAAATATGGCAAAAGGATGCAAAAACGTTGGCAATTTGTGTCGCGCCAAAGAAGAAAGAGTAGCAGAAGCACCAGGGAATGGGGGACCGAAGGACCCAGAAGAGTGGGGCCAGAGCCAAGAGGAGTAGAGAGAAAAGAAGCAGCAAAAGAGAGAGCAGATAGCAGAAAGCGAAGGAGAAGGAGAAGGCACAGGCCCAGGCACAGGGCATGAAGGAGGCGCAAAGGGGTCTTTATCCAGAGGACTGTAGAGCTGAAAGAGGCGTGGGGCAGGCCGGAGGGGGTAGGCGCCATTGTCAAAAGTGGAAAAGTGGAAACGGGTTGCCAGACCCTTAAATGTGTAAAAGGCAATATAGCCTCGAAGCCCAAGGCAGGCAGGCGGGGGGGCAGGCACACCCACACCCACACCCACACCGACACACAGGAAAAAGGTAAACTGCGTGCGACTTTTATTGCTCCTGGGAGTCGCAGGAAACAGCAAGGAGCCCGGGGGATGAGTGCGAAAAACTGTCGGGTGGCGGGGCCGGCGGGGTGGCGGGGTGGCGGGGGTTTGTGCCGCTGGTCGGAAAACTGGCGACAGGTGGCGCGCATATGCTGACAGCACAAGTAAATTTCGAATTTGAGGGCAGATCGAAGAGAATTTATGCCGGGGGAAAGGGGGGCTAATTATTCCATTAAGTTTCAATTTGGACTCCACCAAAACTTGGGAAATTCGTGCACTTTTCAGCTGCTGCTGGCTCAGAAATGTACTCCACGGGGTATACAGGGTATGGAACAAGTCGAGCAATAACAAAGCAAAGCAGAAAACATTCGGCTGTGGGAAAAGCATGTAGAGGAACGGCAGAGTAACGGCAAAGGAACGGCAGAAGATGGGTAGAGGAACGGCAGAGGAAGGGCAGAGGAGCGGCAGAGGAGCGGCAGAGGAACGGTGGAGTAACGGCAGAGGAACGGCAGAGGAATGATAGAGGAACGGCAAAGGAACGGCAGAGTAACGGCAGAGGAACGGAAGAGTAACGGCAGAGGAACGGAAGAGTAACGGCACAGGAACGGCAAAGGAAAGGCAGAAGAAAGGCAGAGGAACGGAGGAGTGACGGAAGAGTAACGGCAGAGGATGGGCAGAATAAAATCTCATACTTTGAATCAGCTGATGGCCAACGAACGAACCAATCAACCAACCAACAAAACGACCAAACATTTGTCGTTCTGTGTTCCTTGCAAGTCCTATCTCTGCCTATCTCTCCTTGCCGAATATATTTGTCTTGAAGTGTAGTGGAATGCACATCTCTCATTTCGAATCAAAATATAATTCAGAGCTGGGAATCGGCCGTGAAAGCAGGCCAGAATTAGGCCATAAACTTAGCAAAGAGCGCAAGGAGGTATTTAGGATTAAATTTAATACATCGATACCTCAGAAGATGCAAAGCAAAGAGCAAAGAACATCTGCAGCTCCAGCGAACAATGAAATATTCGAGAATTTGAGCGCTACTTGGGCCTGCGGAAACCTATTTGAGTGCTATTGGAAACTACCTATGTCCTTTGAGTCCTTTACGTTCCATAACTCGAACGTCTCCATTGGAGAATAGTGATGCGACTTATGGAGGTCCAACTGTCCAACGGGAAGTCGCCAACACAGACATTGACGTTCATTCCCTGAACGACATAGAAATGCAGGGGGTGGGGTTGTGGGTGCCCCCCCAAGGGAATAATGCCAGAGCGTAGGCTCACTTTGTGACGTCATTGGTCCCACAAACTGTGACGTCATTGCAATAGGTTTTCAATCTATAAATAGGAAACCCAAAGAGAGAGAGAGGGAGCCAAAGAGAGCGCCACAAGAGTGGGCGCTGAAATGTAGGCAACAGGAAAGTGGGTTGCGGGGGTTGCGGGGATTGGGGGTTGCGGGGCGGGGGGTTGGGGGGAGGGGCACACATGTACATATTTCCTTCTTCGTGTTTTTGTCATGCATATTTATTAACCTTCAAAGAACAGTCGCAAGGATGGGGCTTATTGTTGGTAACCTTCGCCGCCCCCACCTGGCGCCCGCCCACTGCCCTTGCCGGCGGCAACCTTCGCTTCGCCCCTTTGAGCGGTCACCGACGCGACGGCAGCCTCGACCCATAAATACGAAAAACAGGCTCCCCACGCCATACACTTCGAGGGCGTGCTCCAAATATTCTGAAGCCCCAAGAACCACCGTTCTTATTCCCTCAAAGAGGGCAGTACAGGTCGCCTAGGCCCCCTGTTAGGGGCCATGTGTTATTTTGCGATAATTTCTCTTGGTCTTTGTTTTGATTGTTGCTCGTTTGAGCCTCCAGTAGCCTTCAGTATTCCGCACTCCGAGGGGTCTCCTAACCAGCGCCAATATATCGGTCTCATTGCAGCGCTCGACGTGGAACTGGCTTACGGACTGGTGCCATTGATACACGCTTTCGGGATCTAACACGGGATTGAACTCCGAAACTCCGACTCCATTGGAGGAGGACTCCACTGCACTGCCATCAGATTGTGTTCAAAGAATAGGAACGGTCTTTTATCAATAGATTCAGAAACACTAGGAAGCTTGCCTTGGATCGATACGCAGAATAGGACTACTTCTAAGGAGTTATGCAAAAGAAGAATCCCTCCGACTCATCCAATGATTCTTGGAGTTTCTCGCAGGGAAATGTAGGGTACAACCTACTTTTAGTGCAGGATCTGCCTGGAAGAGCTCTGAGACGACGACCCTTGGGCATCTCTCTCTTCGGCAGATGGTGCGTTTGAAGCATTGAAAGAGATGTTTCGAGGAACAGCAGAACCTCTACTTCAAGAGAGTGAGCACAATATACATATGTGTCGGATCCTAGTGTATTTCTCAGTGTATTTTCGGTCTGTTTGCTGTCCGAGAATTCACTACGAGATTGTTCGTTGCCTTCTTTACCATTTGGCGTTTGTTCTCGTCTTTGTTGGTGGGAGAGTGCGCAGAGAGGGAGATGACACGCTCAAAGGGAACAAGAGCATGATGAAATTATACAAGATGGTCCGCTCCCGCTACGCGCTCTCTTTTCGGGTCTTATTTTGCGCTCTCCGTAGTGCTGAGCGTAAGATAAGATCCGAAAGAGGGTTAGCGGACGGAAGAGAGCGCGCGTTGAGCGTCTTCCTATGCGACATGGTGATTGCCTTTGAAGGATGCTCTCAGAGTAGTAGTTGAGTTATTGGAGTCGCTGTTTGACGTCTTGCAATGGATACAGATCCGAGTTCTAATAGAGACCCCGACATATATGATTCAAATATGCAATTAAATACAAATATAATAATAAAAGGGCCAAGTCAAATGATAATTAAATAAAAGGAGGATAAATACATATATAAGAAAATTGTACAGTCGAACTTCTCTATCACGAACTGCCATCCAACGAAGTTTTCTTTATAAGGAATTTATTTCCCGAAATGCTATATTCTGCAAAAATGTATCCTATTCTGGAAGTGGAAGTTCGACTGTATAAGAAACGAGCACAAAATGTTGCCAGCTCCGGTGCACCGCGGTGGCACGCGCTGCGAATTCTAGTACTCGAATAGTGTGACCAGTCGCCCAGAAAAATGCCTGCAGTGCTGCCAGACCGTCGTTTGGCGCACTAATCGAATTTTGTTGGTGGGAAAAGCGCTTAAGTGGGAAATTAAATAAAAGAAATATATGTTTGGGTCGCTCTTGCGGTGGAAAAAGCGCTGCTTATTAGAGGAATGGAATCGATCCGATCGGATCGGATCCGATCCGATCGCTTGCCCAACGAATTCTCTTATCGAATCGAATGAGAAACGCTCACTAATTCCGCATATAAATAGCGGACGAGACAGAGTCGGTGTCGAAGACGGAGACGGACGTCTCCTCTCTCTCTCTCTCTGGGGCTCTGGCGCTGCAACCAGAAAATAAACCAGTCCGATAACTGTTTAACCAAAGCGGCGGCACGCAACGGACACCGCCATGGACCTGCCTCAGACACCATGAGCATACATGAGGGGGCATGCCCCAAGGCAGTTCAAGAGGTAGATGCAACAGTTGTCGCTGGCTGCTGCTGCTGCTGCTGCTGCTGCCGCTGCTGGCTGCTGAATGTTTTTGATGAGCGTGAAATACAACAAAGTTGTGGCAGCGTCGGCGCAGGCACAAGGGGGGCGTGGCAGCAACAGTTGTGGCACTCTGTGGTCGGTCGGCCGGTCGGTCGGTCGTCCAGTTCTTTGGACGCTGACAAAACGATCGTAAATAATTTTTATTTGCAACAAAACTAGTCTGCCACGGCAGCGACGTCAACAGCAGAGGCAGCGGTGGCGGCAGCGGCAGCGGCGGCGGCGCAACGGCACAAATGCTGCAAATTTTAAGGAAAGTTTTGAGCAAACAAAAGCCTATAAACGTGCTAAGAATCGACGTAAGAAGTACCCCTTAAATGGTTATAGATATTCCCCATACAAATTCCATGGGAAACAGCTGCGGGCACATTTGTATCTCCAATATATTGTATCTTTTCCGGGTAAAGAGCCCACTTTCATTCCTTTCTCATTTACAGGGTAGCAGCCACAGAACGTAAGGGCTTTGCAAAGCCCGCCCCGAGGCAGCCTCATCGACTAATGATAGCCCTGTTTTCTGTGGCATATCTGTGGCCCTGAGAATACCCTCTAGAGAGAAGGAGAGAGGTAGGGGCTACACAGGTGATCTCCAAAATATCCACCAATGTATAGATCATCCTCCAAGTGACGTTTTCTGTTTGTGTGTGTGTGCGTGTGTGTGTGTGGATCAACCACTTCTGAGACGACGCCTCTCCACGTCCCGCTGCGTGGCATCGATGGACCCTGGTACGTGTGACCCAACAGTGCACTCGGTCTGGTCTCTGCTGATCTTCTGGTGTTCTGGCGTTCTGGTGTCTTGTGTCAATGGCCGCACAGCGGACGGACGCAAGGGGCAGGCGCAGACATGGGATGCCAAGGGGATACGGCAGACGGGGGCAGAGGCAGGGGCAGGGGCAGGGACAGGGGCTTTGGAGGCTCAAAATCCTGGGAGCCACCGTCGTAGCGCAATTGAAATGAAAATATTCGCAAATTGGCTGTGCAGTCCCCCACCGCCCTTCCCCTCCTGCCCACAAGGGCCCTTCGTTCCTCATTCCTCTCTCTCTCTCTCTCTCTCTCTCTCTCTCTCTATCACTGTGTTCTTCATTCTTCCCCCTGCCATTCCAGCACTTCTTCGCTGTATTTGTGAGCCACGCAAATCGTCAGGCAGGCGCAAAGGCAAAAGGCTAACTTACAGGGTAGCAGAGGGTCTCTAGGCTCTGTCATATACTCATACTCTTGAAGAAAAATGCATTTTCCAGACAAAATCTCTATAATTTATAAGAAATAATGTGCCCAGATTCTTGTGGCATGGAAATTCCTATATTTCCTGGTGCTTCGACTCCTTTTGCCTGTAATCCTGGCAGGATTCTTAGTTTTGGGCCTTATTTGTGCAGATAAATGGTTGTAGATCTGGTAAATCCCCATAAACTTTTAGCGGCGGCCACTCAGCAGAGGTCTCAAGTATTTCCCAGGGTATGCGACCTGCTGCTACTCTGTTTGTCCCATATCCGATCCCATGGATCGTCTGCTGTTGTTTCGTCTGCTTATCGGCTGTTGTGACTCCGCAAACTTCTTCACCTCCGGTACTGGTACTCCTTCTGCCTCCTCCTTCTGCCTCCTCCTTCTGCCTCCTCCTCCTCCTCCTCGTACTTCTGCTGATGCTCTTTCTCCCTCTGCTCCTCTTCCTGTTCTTACTCCTCTCTTCCTCCCCCCCGCCATCCCGCCATCCCGCATGCAGCAGCAGCAGCAGCATTTGTGTTGTTCTGTGAATGTTTTCATTTCCAGGCGACCATGTCGATTTATTTGAATTTAATCTCTGCCTTTAACATGTTTCGGCATGGGGCAGCAGCTCCAACTGGAGCTGGATCTTGTGGAGCCCGCCTCGAGCGTAGGAGGGGGGGCTTATGAAGAGCTGCAGAGGGGCAGAGGGGGGCTAGGCAGTCAGAGATGGAGCCATGGCTTTGGGTTTTGCTGTTTTGGTAGCTGTTTGCATTTGGATTTAGTTCTTCTGCTGCTCCTCCTGGTGCTCCTTTTGTGGCATTCCTCAAGTTTATTATATGAGAGCCTAGGACATCGACATTCACATTCGATCGACACTTGTGGCGGGGGACAGAGAGGGCACAGAGAGGCCAGGGAAGGATTGAGGCGGCGAGGAGTAGCTGCTTCTGGGAGAAGGAGGAGAAGGTGATGTTGCTCCTCCACTGGGGGGAGGGGGAGGGGGAAAAGAGCAGGTCAAGCCGCCTGTGGGCCCTCTGTCCGTCTGTCGAGGCCCCAGTTTTCACAGCTCTTCTAGGAGCAGGCGGGGGCTTGGGTCTATCCCTGGGCTGCTTCCTCTTCTCCTTCTCTGTCTTCTCTTTTCGTTTTCCCATAGCTCGACGACCGCTAAGGAATTTGATTTATTTTATTTGGCGTTAAAAACACAGCAAACGTTGAACAACAATCATGTTTGTTGGCTGCTTGCTGCTTGATGATCATCATGGTCCAAGCGATAGAACGTTGCAACAACTGCAGCAAGAGGCAGGCAAAGAGAGAGAGAGATGGCAGGGGCATGTGGTGCAGCATGTATCCCTCTCTCTCTCTCTCTCTCTTTCTCTGACTCTGCAATTGGACACGCGGCTAGATCTCAATAGAGTGGATGCCACAAGATGCAGCAGCAGCCGCAGCCGCAGCAGAAGCTCTTCTCTTCTTTGGCTTTGGCTTTGGCTTATTAGATGAAGGCATCGTATAATAAAAGTGTTTGCGGCACGGCTCACTGGCTGCCGTGGCAGGCTGTGGGGTTTGTGTGGCAGTCAGGGACATTTGGGGGTGGCAGGAGGCTAGGAGAGTGGACACCAAAAACCAGTTGGTAAAAGTTGCAACAAGCGGCAGCAGCAGCAGAAAAAAAGCAGCTTAGATGCACTCTTTGAGGCTCTCCCCCTCTCCCTCTCTCCCCTCTCCCTCTCTCTCACAGTTTGTGTGTGCTTGAAGTCTTTCTCTGTCGTTCGTTGGCTTTAATTTTTCCATTTGTTTTGGCATTTAAAAATGCGCTTCCTTGTGGCGCGCGGATAACCAGAGAGGAGAGATCTGTGGGGGGTGGGGGGGGAGTGCAGATTTGTAGGAGAGAATGGGGGGGGGAGAGCCTACGCTTAGGAGATTTTCCACAGCCGCCAGTAGTCGCCGTCGTCTTCATCTCTGGGCTGTGCTGCCTTGGCCTTCTGCTGCGCGCCTTTTGGCCATGGCTTAAATGCAAAAAAAAAGGCAACAAAAAAGCAAAAAGCCATTGAATTCCTTTGGATACTATTGACCCCAGCATCTCTCTCTCTCTTTCTCTCCCATAATGAAGCTGTTGCAAGTATCTTTTGTGGCTCGCTGCCTCGCTTTGTCTCATTTAAATTTATTAAATTTTTATTTTATATTCGCGACTCGACTGCAGGGCGGAAGAGGGAGAAAAGAAACAAAAAGCAAACTGCAGGCGGAAGAAGGAGGAGGGAGGAGGGAGGAAGGAGAAGAAAGAAAAGGAGTTGGGGGATAATCGGGGAAGAACAAAGAGAGAAAGACAGACAGGAGAGACAGAGAGAGAGAGAGAGAGAGATACATATAATGCGAATAATTTCCAAAGAATTTTGTTTGTTAGCAGCTGCTTCCTGTGTTCTCTCTGGTCTCTTGTGTCTCTCTCTCTCTCTCTCTCTCTTGCTGACACACGCACATTCTCTCCTCTTTCGCTGTCTCCCCTCAGTCCTGCCTCCTGCCTGTAAAAACTGCCACAAAAGATACAAATCTACAAACCATAAGAAAAGTGAGTGAAAACCTACCCCTCACTGCTAAGCCACACTGGAAGAGGGGGAGAAAAGGTAGAAATGCTAGGAATATAATATAGATCATGATGGTTTATCTATATCTAAGAGATCATTGTAGAATCGGGTTAAAAGCATGATCCAAGGGCTCACAAAAGGTAAAAATAAAGAACTTCGAGTTGGTAAGCCCTAAAATACCAGATACAGGGTAGATATAGGACTAGATATAGAGATATGTTGAGAGGAAGCTCTGTTCAGCGACCACTGCAAGGGATAAGCACCTTTCTACAGCCCTTCTATAGATCTCCGCTTCAGAAAGAACTGGTAGTCGAAGTCTTCACAGTCTTAGGATAGTTCCAGCTTCTACTGCTGCAGATCTCTAGATTCTGTTCCTTCCCAGCGATGCCTGCGCCAAGACTCCCCCACTTTCCCCCCCCCCATCATCCCCTTGCACTTCCACTTCTGATCGCCGCTGGGACCATCGTTCAGCTGCCCTTCAGATGCACCTGAACTTCAATTTGTATTATAAATAATATTAAATAAATACAAAATATGCATGGAGCACAAGGACCTGGACATGGACTTCCACTTGGATGTGTGGGGACAGGGGAGAGGGAAGGGCAGGGTGTCTCTTGTTTGGGTTCTTTTGTTGCTGGTGGATTGCTGGTGGATGCATTTTGGAGGGCATTTAATGACTCCGAATGCCAGGTGAAAATCCACCACGACAGACAGACCCAAGAGGCAGCAGCAGCGATGGACAGAGTCGGAGGCAGACACAGAAAATAAGCTAAAACAAAAATAAAAATAAAAATACAAATATTATCCATATGGGTGTGTGTTTTTTATTTTTGGGATCTCTGGAACCACCGACCATTCAGCAGATGAGAGGATGTTGTGGTCACAGTCCAAAGGCAAGGAGGAGGAGGAGGCAGTGGCAGTGGCAGGCCCGATCGCCTGGAATGTTGCAAGATGCAGAGAGGAAGAGAGAGAGAGAGAGGCGGAGAGCTGGAGCAGAAGGAGGACTCTTTTGACTTTGTTTTAAATATTTAAACTTGCAGCAGGATCTGCAGAAAATGGTAAAGAGCGGAGGAGCGGAGGAGCAGGGGAGGCAGCCGACGAACAGTCGCAGGGAAAGAGCGGCAGAGGCATGATGTTGCCGCTTTTGTGGCAGACGGATCTTTGATGTTTTCCTGTGTGCAGCAGCAGCCGCAGCAGCAGCAGCGCAGGCCCCGATTAAAAAAAAATTTATAATGAGCGACGACGATGGAGACGACGACGACGACTGGAGGATGGATTGAGGGCTGGAGAGGTTGGGGTTGGGGTTGGGGCTGAGGATCTACCTTCAGAGGTAGCAAAGAGGTTCGGTTCCGCCAAAAAGATCGATGCAGAGGGGAGGGGGAGGCACGGCATGGCGTGGCATGGCATGGCATGGCATGGCACATGCGTATGCCTCGAAACGAAGGTCCCCAGAGAAGAAGGAGAGTGAGAGAGACAGAGACAACAGTCTCCTGGCCCCCCGTCTGCCATCCTTTGGATTGGCACTTAGTCAGTCATTTAGTCATTGGTCCCGTCGTCGGTCGTCGGTCCCCCCCGTCCCCCTCTTCATCCTCTTTATCTTCATCATCTCCTTCATCGTCTGGTTCTTTGCCGGATCTGTTATTATATTTATTTTATATATGCTTTTCCCTTTGTCTTTGCTGCACCAATTTCTGGCCCAAAAATTTACTTACACGCAAAGAAATCAAAAGAGAAGAGCAGAGCAGGGCAGGGCAGAGAAGAGCAGAGAGAAGGAAGGAGCAGGCAAAAGAGGAATTGCATTCCCTGCCAGATATATGTACATATATCCCCATATACTCCCTCTATATGGTACTCCTCCCCGCCCTTCCCCCCACCGTCCTCTCATAATCCCACTTTAATTTGTCTTTTCTTTTTTTTTTTTTTTTGTCTTTGGGTTTTCTTTGCTTTTCTGCTCTGCTCTGCTCTGCTCTCCGTTCGGATCTGTTCTGTTCTGTTTGTTCTGTTGCCAACTTCTGTTGTTGTCGCTTCTCTTGGCCAAGAATTTTAATTGAAACGAGTTTGAGCCATGGCTTCCCATCCCACCCCAACCATCCCCATCCCCATGCCCCGAACAGTGGCATCCGCACATTCGGAGTCGTTTCGTATCGTATCGTTTCGTTTCGTTTCGTTACGGCCTGCATTTCGGTTCAAGTTGTCGTCTCAGACCTGGGTCAAGTTTTTGCCCGCTTTTTGGTCAAAAGCGGCACATTTTCCCCCACAAAAACAAAAGCCTGGGGAAATGTGGGAGGAAATGCCAGCAAAAGCGATAGATTCTATCGAAGATAGGTATTATAAATAGGGTATATGGAAATATCTGTTCCATCTGTCAATCAGGCTATAATCACACCAAGAACCCCCCCTTAAGCCTTCCGCCTTGCCCCTTCTGCACAGATCCCCAGTCTCAGTCTCATCTTCATTCATGGAAAATCAATGCAACAAAAGCCTCTCTCTCTCTCTCTCTCCCTCTGCCAAAAGCGCATTCTCCAGAGAGAGAGAGAGAGAGGAGGAAATCACGACTTGGTCCGAGGAGGAGGATCCACCGGTCCAACAACTTCTGCAGTGGCCTCCACGCCGCAGGAAAACAACAAAACAAAACAAAAAAATCGAAACGCAAATATATATCTGACAAAATACACGACACCTGATGGCATATCCCCACAAGCACAAGGCCTAAAACAGGAACAGAAACCAGAGGCAGGAGGCGGGAGGCAGGCAGGAGGCGGGAGGCAGGAGGCGGGAGGCAAGAGGCAGGCGGCAGGAGGCGGGAGACGGCAGGCAGGGGAGGGAACAGCAACATGCCACATCATTGGCCACTGGGATGAATGCCTTCGCCTTCGCCTTTTCGGTCAATTTGTCTAGAGGGCAGCCATGGGACTGGGCACCGGACTCTGTGCACGTGCTCCTCAGAGATTCACTCTCGACAATTGACCTTAAAATGTGTATAAAACATGAGAGCAGAACCAGGAGCAGCAGCAGCGGCAGCAAAAGCCTCCTTCTCCATGCAACAGCCTCCTTTCACGTGCAACAGGCCTGCATTTTACTAATTGAATTCCAATGGCAACAATATTCTGGACTTATTATGTTATTACCACAAGAGGCAGCCCAAGGAGGAAACGGGAGGAGGAGCCAGGCCACATGCCACATGCCACATGCCCTTCACTGGCGTCCGACCACTTACGAGTCGTCACGGCAATTGGGGGCACACAACTTTCTTTCGGCATCTGTTCTTCTGATGCTCCCAATCCTTTCGTATCATTAAATTCACACCCGAAACGAGGACCAAGGGGTTATCGGGGGTTCAATTGGAAATTATGTTGTAATGCCTTGTGGTAATTACAATTTGTGGCCAGGTTAATGCGCATGTGCAACAAACACGTCAACAGGCGGCACGGCTGCGCACGGCACCGAGACGAGGCGAGACGAGACGAGACGCTCACGCATAACCCGAAACAGGAGCAAGGAAGCGGATCGCACGAGAGCGAGGGGCAGGAAGCCAAGAGTCCAAAACCGAGGGGCAGGGGGCACGTACTTACACCTGTAAGGGGAGGGGCACGGCCACAGAAAACTGAAATTTGAAACGACTCAAACGGGGTGACCATGTAAAAGCGGCCCCAAAACATGCGCCAGTGCCAGCGCCGCACAGTGGTTACCAAAAATAAACGACACAACGATCGGGCGAGGCGACAATTTCATTTGGGCCCAAACAAAAGCCAGGAGCGGAGTGGCCGCCGATCAATGCTCAGAGATGTCACAATTTGTCGATCATTTCGTGGTGCAAAGAGGGATATATCCGATACTGGATATTGGATATATCTTTAAGCTACTTTTCTTTTATTTTCTACAACTAAAAATCTCTCCTTTTAACAAATCAATTAACAAACAAAAAGAAAACGCATCATTTAGTGGCCCCCAACTGAGCGGCGCCCAAGCTCGGCGCTCGAGACGCTCCTGCTGCTCCTCGGCAAAGTCTGGACAGGCTTTAAGCTGCAGCTGCCACAGCGGCAGCTCCAGCTCCAGCTCCAGCGGTGGCTCCACTCACACGCAGGTGCTGAAAACTTAATTATTGTATAACACACACGCGGACGGGCAGCGGTGGCAGCAGCAGCAGCTACTTGCAACGGAAGCAAGTTACTCGCGAAAGCCAGTTCGAGTTCGAGTTCGAGTTAATTAATATTTCTTGACTGCCAGACTCCTGGACTGCCCGCCTGCCTGCCCGCCTGCCTGCCTGCCTGCCAGATACAAATGTTTTATTAATTTTGTTAATTAATAATTACCAATGAGCTTCAATGGAAATGTCAACGATAGCAGGCAGAAGCCATCGCTCGTTCGCTCTCTCTCTCTCTCTCTCCCTCTTCTCTCCGTCTCTCTCTCTCGGAGAACCTGTTTTTTGTAGGCGCCAAAGTGCATGTAAAACTAATTGCAACCACAAACAAGAGGCCAGCAGCAACAACAGGGCCACTTGCCGCAACAATTAGCACGGGTTTTCCCCAGTAATTAATTTCTCTTTGTTGTTTTGTTGCTTTTTTGTTCGTTCTCTCTTCGATTTCTTTCGTTCGATGTTTTTCTCTAACGATTCCCTGCTCGATATCGATAGGTCTCGCCGCATAGCTCCCGATCCGAACCGATCGATTGGACTCTGAAGAATGTGGAGGCTGTTCGCTTTGGAACTCGTTTTCTGGCTGGAATGATTGATGGCCCGACTGATTGACTGATTGATTGATTGACTGATGATTGGTAAGGTCTTAAGTGACTCGCTGACAATGTTCGCTGGGGTGTTAATTACACGGTCACCCCTTCAGCCCCCCTTTCAGCGGAAAATACACAGAAATGCAAAATCAATGTTTTAGGCGCGGGAAAATGCAATTAATTTGTTACACTCACACTCTCTCACTCTCTCTCACTCTCTCTCTCCCTCTCTCTGTGTGTGTGTGTGTGTGTGTGGTTTCCCCTCTTCATTTCCCTTCCCCCCCTTCCGCTCTCTTTGGCTCCCATTCTTCGTCATTTCAAATAAAAACGAAGGCAATAAACTGCAAATTTCATGGCAGTAAATGCTATCTCAATGTTTGTCTAGGGTATGCCAAGGGGTAGATTGGTTCTGCCACTGCCTTAAGCAATGACAACACAACAAAAGACGAGCAGCGCTGCATGTTGTTTATGCCTTCGTAGCACAGAGTCGAGCAGTCATGCACACGACATGCATTTTGTTTTTCCTTCATCGAAGCCTCGAGTCTTGACGTTATCGTTGATGGCATTCGCTTTCGCTTTTGGTAGCGTCCCTCAGACAACAGAACAGATCACAAACGGTTGGAACTCCTCGAAGAAGACTGGAGGGGGACAGAGGAGAGCAAGAGAGGAATATCAATCCTTTTTATGGTCTTTCTCGATGATCTCTGGGCGCTTAGTTTTCGAGCCTTCACATCTTTCCATCGTCACCCGTTGGCCGTGTTTTACAGGGTATTCATCCAGTATATATGTGGCCTTGTTTCCAATGAAAACTTCTCACTTGTTTCACGTCTCGTCTGCCACTGATAAAAGCATTTCCACATATCAGGAGCCACACAAGCACACAGAGACACACCGATGCAAGGGACAAGGACTGATGTACTCTTCTCCCGTTCTGCCATATACATATACACATATATACACATAAGCACACACAGACACACACAGGCACACAGATGCACAGGGAGGACACGTACTCGTAGTTATCCTGACACCGACACGCAGTCAAATGTAAAATGCAAACAGAAAATTTCATGATTCCTCTCTCCTGCTGCTGCAACGCCCACTCACAGGCACTCGCCCTCTCGCCCCTCTCTCTCGCTCTTTGCCACACAACACCACACTCCATTTCTGCCTCCTGCCTGCCTCCTGCCTGCCTCCTGCCTGCCTCTTGCTGCTGCTGCTGTTGTGTTTACTTGTATGCTGTGTATAAATACGAATTTTATGTTATTTACACAAACGTTGCACATCCTCACCTGCCACACATATCTATCTGCATCTCGCTCTCTCTCTCTCCTCCTTCCGTGTGTGTGTGTGTGTGCAACGCAGAGGCAAACTTTGTCATTTGCATAACCTTTTTGGTGGATCTGCAAAGGCAGAGGCAGAGGCACAGGCAGAGGCAGGGAAAGACAGAGTCGGAGTCGGAGTCCAGAGTCCAGAGTCCTTTGCTTTATTTTAAAGCAATTTAAAATATTTAGTTGCAATTACATGTCAACAAATATACAGAGTGAGGTTGCACAGAAGGGACACTGGGCAGGACACCTATTTGTTGACTCAAAAGGCAGGATCATTCGTTCATTCAATGTCTCTATCGGTAAAGACCGACCTTCGACCGTAGAATGGAGCCATTTTTATGCACTGCACACCGATGCGTATGATTAATTTACGTTTACAACAGACAAATATTAAGCATACGACCAGGCGGAGGAGGAGGAATGAGGGGAATGGGGAATGCGGTGAGTGGGTTGTGGCAAGGCAAGGCAAGGCTATCCAACCCAATAGTCGACACAGCACTGATGTCTAGACAATCTAGACAATCGACAATGGCGGCGAAACAGCCAGAGAAACGCTTAAACAACACCACCTTCTCCTGCCCCTGGGGAAGCGGAACAGAGACAGAGATAGAGATAGAGAAAGGGAAGGAAAGGAGAGGAGAGAATGCATAGAGATGGCAGCGGGATACGTTGGGAGATGCAAGAGGATGGATTTCATTAGATATGGTTATCGATATAAATCGTTATCGGTAATTATCGTTATCGTTATGTTTAGTAATCTGTATCGTTACCGATATTTATCGTTATCGTTTGATGCACCTTTATTGGCATCATTATTGATGGCTATCATAATTTATCGATATGTTATCGTTATTTTCCGATTAATTATCGTTATATATCGTTATCGGGCAGTGCATCTCTAACTGTAGCGAATAGATTTAATGGAAAAGTTGTTGGCTTGTTGTTGTTGTTGTTGTTGGACTCTGCCACTGGATGTGTAACCAGAATGCAGCAGGCGGCCATGGCATGGCATGGCCTGGTGGCATGGTGGCATGGCCATTCCCCTCCTTGGCAAACAAACAAACCGAATGCCGAGCCAAAAACCGAACTGAAACCCCAAAAAGGGGGCAACAAATAAACGCCAAAGCGAACATCGTTGAGCACCTTTAGAGTCCCGTGTCCCGCGTCCCGTGTCCTGTGTCCTCTGTATCCCCTTGTCTGCCACATGGAATGAAAATGCAATAACGAGAAAGGGAACTGGAGATACAAGGCATGAGAGGCAGGCGGACGACGAGCAGGACGAGCGGTGCGAGCAGGAGCAGTAGTTGGATGTAGGAGTGCTCCTCCATGTTGCATATGCATGCTGCTGTAGACTCCCTTTGTATATAGACTCCTTCCTTCATCCTTCCTCTATGTACATGTACTCCTCTGCTCTGCTCTCCTCTCCTCTCCTCTCCTCACGGGTGTATCTGTATCCCCGTCTAGGCTCCAACATTTACTTAATGCACGAAGCATGAGGTTACAGATGGAAGAGGATATTTGTGCCCGTACTCCATCCTGTAGATGCGATTCTCTGTCTGTGGATGTGTGTGTCTGTGTGTGTGTGTGTGTGTGTCCTGCCAAATGGCAGGTAACATTCAACGCAATTTCGCTGGCAAAAAGAAGAAAGCGGAACGAGAACCAGCCTCCCTCCCAACCATAGAGTAAAGTGAGAGAAGTTCTACGGGAACGACGGGAACGACGGGTTTGTGTTGTAGTTTATTGCAAAATTGTTTGTTCTTATTGTACGCGTAACTTTTGTTGGTCCTGCAGTTTCGCTCTCTCTCTGTCTGGTGCTCCTCCTGCCTCTGCTCCTTCTCTCGTCGCTTTTATTGCAATGCTGTGGATCCATTGTCTGCTTTAAGCCGGGAAAACGTTGCAAAAACTCATGGCAAATGCATATGCAAATGGCTTTCACATGCCGCTCCAATCAATAGACGATGCCTTTTCCTATGGAAATTTCAAATACAACTAATTGGAGCCATTTTTTGGCTGCGAACCCAAAGAAACAGCCACGAAATGTCCCGCACCAAAGGATCTTGGATCAAAAATGAATTATTTGCAGCAAAATTGCATCCTTTTGCTTATCCTTATGCCCTTGCCAGAGAATATGAATTTCCCTGTACAATTGGTTATTTTTCCAACCCAAAGAGGTGCTGTCCTGTCCATGGGCATTCGAGGGGGCTTATGGCTAACCGACTTTGATTACACATTTAGCCAGTATGTTATTTTAATTTATAGCCCAGAAATTTTACAAAATAAACCAATAAAGCGGCCAACAACCAGGCAGATGTCGCACTTTCGGTCAACGGACGTGGAGAAGGCGGGAGACATCAGGATGAGCATCAGGAGCGGGACAGGAGCGGGAGGATGATGAAATATTTCAGAATTATTTGCCATATTTGAAACCGCAGTCAAAACAGGGAGGCAGGCGCAAGAGTCTGGGGGAGCGTCCAGGGATAATGACCCACCAAATTGTGGGGTGTGTATCCCCCTGGATGTGATATTTCCCCCTCCCTCCCCACCCCGTGTCACACGCTGTCGTTGTTGCTTTTGTCACGGAATCAACGTGCAACAGCAACAACAACAACAACAACAAGGAACAAAGGAGCCAAGCGACCACGAGAGGAGCAGCAACATCATCATTGTCGTCCACAAACCGCAGGAACCTGACACGAACGCCCAGGCTGCAGGACGCAGGACGCAGAACGAGGGACGGAAACGCCATGGATGCAGGATGGAGGTCGCAGGACGCAGTTCGAGAGGCAGGGACACAGAATGCAGGACGAGGCACTTATTATGCGAATTTATCCGCCTGAGCGGACACCGTGTCTGTGTGTGTGTCTGTGTGTGTGTGTGTCCGCGTCCTTCCCGTCCTGGAACTCCGTTTTGGGTTCCGGGCAAAAATGTTATGCAAATTTGCATCATCCGCATGTTGCATGCTGCATGTTGCGGGTGCGGGTGCGGGTGCAACACACGTGTGTAAATTGTTGTATGCATTGTTACCTTATAAAAACAGCATAATTTTTTAAATGGATTTTATTTACACTCATTCGATCCACCCCGTCGACCGACTGCCTTCGGCCCTGCCGCTTATCCCTTGATTCTCGGGGCAAAAAGTGATTTTCCATACAAATAAACAAATAAAAGGAGCAACACAGGCGACTGGCAAACACACACATGCCCTCGCCGAGCACTGCCTTACAGATACACAGACATATATCTATATATATGTACATATATACTCTGATATTTATATATGTATGTATGTGTTTCCTTTGCTTTTGCACTGAGTGAAAAAAGCGTTCATTTTTAATGCAAATATAAAGCAGAAAAATGTAGTTCCCTTTGGTTTTTGAAGGAAAATGTATTTCTTTTTCTTTTTTAGGGGAAAAATGTAGATTTTTCTGATTTTTTCATCTGTTTTGGTAGATTTTAAAAGGAATTTTCCCCACAAATCCCTTCACTTCAAAGAACGCTCTCTCATTTACAGAAGGATAACCAAAGAATAGCAGATCTATTGTAGTTTTGGCTTTCTTTAGAAGAGAAACCCCCCCCATACCGTACAACTGTTTGTATAATATAATATAAGATTATCGACGAGAGAAGGTGGGGGGGGGCAGGGGCGTTTTCCTTTCTGTTTTCACCACTTAAAATCCTCTTAAAGCCAACAACAGCACAGAAAAGCTAAAGTACTCGGATTCGCTTTTCTTTCAAGAGCATAAAATTCATTTAAATTGTTGACTTTTTTGTCATAAAATGGTGCAGCAGATTGCCAATTGGTAACCAAAAAGACACGCACACACACACACACAGAAGCAGATAAAGTTGCACAGATGCAAAATACATATGTAAAATGTGTATGGAATGCTGGCAGGATGCGAGGAGTCCAGTCCAGGAGTCCCTCCGAGTCCATTTCCATGTCGGGCCTCTGCCATGGCAAACGTTTATTTAAGCAAGTGAAAATGTAATTATTTTGGAATTTATTATTAAATTAATTGTAATTGTAATAATGTGAAATGTTAAAACAGAGACACTTGTATGCATATGTATGTGTGCGGCGCGTGTGCGTGCGTGTGTGCACTTTTGTGGTTTTTATTGATTTTAATTTATTTATTTAACCACCAGTTTTTATGCACTTTTTTTTTTGTATTCATTTCCCCTCATTTTCATTTTTGCTTTACAGCATTAATCAATTTCATTTTCACTCTGGCGAGCAGAAAGCAGAGAGTCCGAAATTAAATGAAATTAAAAATGCATTTTCATAGCGGCAGCGGCAGCGGCAGCGGCAGCAGCAGCGGTAGTGGCAGCGGGCACCGTTTAGGCCATCGAATGGATGGAATGAATGTGTAAGCCAACAAGTAAACAGAGTCCTGACCACAATTTCATGCCTCATCTCATCTCTCAGTGGGGGTTTCCGCACAAACATTCATGTCTCATCTCTCAGAATGGGGGGGGGGGAGGAGGGGGCGGGGTAGAAACAATTTCATTTTATTTGCTTGCATATTTTAATTAACCCTAAAAGCCACACACACACACACACGCACACGCAGACACACACGCACACGCACAAGGAAAACTTGCAACAATTTGCTGAACAGCAGGACGGATTCATCCGTGCAGCTCCGTGCAGGCTCTTAAGGCCTGTTAAATCCTTTTCTGCTCAATTGTTATTAGGTGTGATTTGTAAACACAATACGACTTCAACTTTTGTATCTATGCGAGTGTTTTCCTGTGTGTGCGTGTGTGTGTGCAAAAATATTTCCCACAAGATTTCCCATTTACAATATTGCCTACTTTCAGGGGCTTCGCTCCTTTCTCTGTGTCTCTGTAGCTCTGTCTCTCTTTGTGGAAATGGGGACGGACTCGTTAGGCTTCGAAACGGACGTGCTTAAAATTTCATAGACAGCACACACACACACACACACACACACACACGAGAGAGACGCAGAGCAAGTATGCATGTAGATGTGTTTGCGTGTGTGCATATCCTTTATGGTTTTAATCCGCATGCCTGCGGCTGGCCGCAAGATCAACTGTTGGCAGAAGTGTGTCAACAAGGAGGCAAGGACCATGGGGCTTTGGGAGTGGAAGTGGGAGTGGTAGTGGGAGTGGGAGCACATGCAAGTGGTCATAACGGGTCAGCCCCACCCTCATTGCCAGCTCTCTCCCACTCCCTCTCTCTCTCTCTCTCTCTCTCTCTCTCTCTCTTTCTGTTGTGCTAATAATCACGCTTTAAGTACGTGCGTCTGCATGTGTGTGCGTGTGTGGGACAGCAAATGAAATGGCCTAAAAGCCTCCTCTGCTGACCGTAGAGATTCAAAAAGTGAATATGTGAGTGTAAGAGTGATTGACGAAGTATAAGAGTGAATGAGGCAGTATACGAGTGAGTATACGAGTAATTTACCTAGTATAAGAGTGAGTATATTGGTACGTGAGCCTGTATAAGAGGGAGTATGGCTATGGATGTAGTATACGATTGAATGAATGACTATACGAGTGAGTATAAGAGCGAGTATAAGAGCGAGTATAAGAGCGAGTATAAGAGCGAGTATAAGAGCGAGTATAAGAGTGATTTCCCGAGTAGTGGGAAGGTATAAGACTCATTAAGGGAGTATAAGAGTAAGTGATCTAAAGAGCGACTACGTGAGTGCGTCTACAAGCGAGTGAGAGATCGATTTCTGTTTGAGAGGATGTTTGAATGGTATATTCATCCCATTACTATCCTTATCCCTGTTCCTGGGCTCCCATTCAATCGTCGCTCGTTTTGGCTCTTTCAACCAAAAACATTCCATTGTGCCACCCCCCCCGCTCCCAATCCCAACGCCCCTTAAAAACCACAATTAAAAGGATTGTTATTCTAAAATAAAATTCAAATATCTATTTTATTTGTTTCAATTCCAATCAACTGAAGATGCCCCCAATTGCTGCAAGAGAATGGACCCAAGAGGCCCATACACGCAATTTGGTCAAGAATTAAAATATTTACATTGGCAAATGAACAATAATTGGATAAACGGCAAGCAGAAGGCAGCTGGCAATTGGCAACTGGCAGCAGAGGGTGCACAAAATCTATACGAAATCGAATGGGGAATTTGAATGGGAGTTCCACATTCAGGCAGGCGGCAGGCGGCAGGCGACAGCAGGGACTCTTCTTCCTTCAGTTATGCAACATAACAATCAACAAAGCAACGGGATATCATCCACAAATATCAAAGTCATTTCCATGGGATCTCGACGGCCCGTCGCCTCCTCATGACAGGACCTCCTCTTCTTGCACATACATGTATGTACATACACATGTATGTACATATGTTGTACATTTTGTATACATATCCATTGAGGCATGCACGGGAATGTCTGTGCGTCTGTCTGTAGCGGCAATCATTACTGAGGCAATGATGTGCATTTCATGAATTATATACACACGGAAAGATGATGCTTCCTGCTTCAAGCACTGCCTGTGTGCCACCACCACCACCCCCCAGGATCAGGCAGCAGGCAGCAGGCGAGGCAGCATAGCTGGTTGGGCAATGCGTTGAGGTAAGTAATAAACTTATTGGGCCCACCGTCTGTCTGTCCTTTGATTGTCCTTCATATGTAGCATACAATATGGACCAGCATGGGGCAGACATCAGGCCAGAGATGAGCGAAAATATCGAAGGATTGTTTAATAGCTATGGCAATGGAAGAATTTGTTTCTGATTTCCTCTATAAGATTGAGTATACCAAAGCTTAGCCTCGATTTTTGGTGGAAATATGAAATATGTAGTAAATACTCGTATGTACTAATCATACTAACCCTTACGTCAACACATGCATCCGAATCACAGCCTTTCAAGGTTGAATATCCTTGCCAACTATTGAAAATATGTAAACAAGGATGACCTCTCAAGGTTAACCAGCCTTGCCAACTATTTCAAGCAATTGATCGTCATCGATAGCTTCCACCTGCTCGTATCGATCAAAAGCTCACCTTCTCCTATCGCATAATTGGTCATCTCTAGCAGACTGCCCGGCGGGAGAGCAGCAGCCCAATAAACGACCACCCACCGCCCACTGGTGGCCATATCATGACGAGAACCGGCAATGCCAACGGACGCTTCTTCGTTAAATGTGGAACTGTTAAACAGATAATGAGCAACCACACCCACACTCCGCAGCATCATGCCGCAGCATCATGCCACAGCACTACACCGCACTATACCCCAGGAGCAGACAACCAGACCTGACCACACCACAGCAGCAGCAGCAGCAGGACATGATTGGTGTGGGTAGGGGTAGGGGTAGGGGGAGTACTGCCCAAAAGGCTTTTGTTATGCTCCCTCCCCACGCACACGGCTTTTCATAACTGTATCAATGGTTCAACGATGATGATACAGCTCCTGGTGCTGCTGCTACAGAGCATGGTGATGATGATGATGATATTACGGAAACCAGACAACTGTCATGCTGAAATTCTGATGCATTGAAATATAATTATTGGGAAATGTGCGATTGTCGTTTGGGGTTTCCGTTTACGTGCCTGCCATTTCGCTATGTTGGATTATGCATGCATACAGGGTACATGTGTGCATATATATCGGTATCGATTTTGGTGTGTGGGTGTTGGATGCTGCTCATATAAATACACGCACACACACGCACACGCAATAATAATTTATGCAAGCCCAATGACATAACAGTTGCAAGATTATTTCCATACATAATACATGTGGTACATATGTATGCAAAGAGGTATATAATGAGGGCAGCCACTGCTGCACCATTCAATTATCATATTAATCGAAACGACTAATTAACTAAAGTTGTAGTTTCTCACACAGCTTCAAAGACGATCGGAAGGATATTTAAATGAATTTACAACTCACCTTTTCCTTAATAATTCGCGAATTCTCGGCAATCTCTTCACTCTATTACCTTCTGCCGCCTGTACTTCTCAACTCACAACAAAACACAAACCACACGCAAAAACAAAAAAAAATGGTTGATTTTATTTGATTTTAGATTTTCTTCAACGATCGGTTTTTTTACCCACACGATTTTCACCCTCTTTCTAGAATGTTAGCTACCGAGACTGCACACACTCACGCACATGCAAATCGATTTCAAATGAGAGAGATTCCAATAAGAGCAACAATTTGGAGGGTATTAAATATAAGGTGAGGCATTGGAGGGAACACTCTCACGATGCCCCGCATATTTGGATCGAGTGCGTGAACGAGAGAGTGGTGACGTTTCCAGGATTTGGAATGCCTCACCTCATGTTGACTGACACTTTGAAGCTCTCGTCTATTCCTTTCTGCTCCTCTTCTTCACTGTGGCTGTGACATGATGAAACGCTCTCTCTGGGAAAAGAGAGAAGAGCCACTTTGCGCCCTTTTCACACACGCACGCACACACACAAGCCGCAGAACTCGTGACCAAATGAAAAAATTAAAGACACAGGTGAAGAAACCTAACGGAATCGGGGGTGCTGCAGCATTTTGCCTGATTCGTTCACGAGAAAAAAATAATTGCAATATATAATATGCACTGCAAGTGCACTTATTTTCGAACATTTACTATCGCGATCAGTCCATTCTGATACAATTTTTCCTGAACCCACCCCCGCACTAGACACACGCACTATTTCTGGCACTTAAAACATGATTTTTACCATTTTATTTTTAATAACAGGCTACACTTCACACTTGCACTTTACCCTAATTGCACGACCTTTTTCTAATGGTTTTCCCCTATTTTCCCGGTTTACACGGCCCGAAACGCGGAGCTGGCTTGTGACTTGGCGAAGGAGCACGTGAAACAATGGAAGCTGTGAAAGCGGCAGAGATGCGGACGTGACTTAGGTGCACGCTCATTCCATGCTCTCCCTTTGCTCCTGTTTCTAATTGTTCGCTCATTTGACATTCGTTTCTGCTCGTGGTCTCTCCCCCTCCTACTGAAAAAGGAGATCGCAAGCGTGCGTTTGTCGGCATGACACTTGTTGATTGGACTATGATGGAGCGGGGGGAAAGGTGAGTGAAATGGTTAGATGCGTAGGGCGCTTAGTGCTCGCTCACTCCACACTCCACTCCACTCTTCTCCTAATTGCTCGTTTTCGCATCTCCCTCGCCAACTGCACCCCTTCCCCTTCCACAACTACTGCAAAAGCAGAGAGAACGTTTCTGCTCCGCGTCTTCTCCCCCCTCCTATTGGTGAACAAACTAAGCCACATATGATGTAAAATGTACAAATCGTAGAAGTTTCTATATTTTAGGTGCTATGGATTGCATAGGGCATAGGTATGTGGATTATCTTCGGTTTCAAAATCAGAAACAACCTAAATACGTTTGACTTTGCTTTCCCCCCTCCCTAAATTTGCTTTTATATTTGTGGCGATCATCGATACATATCAGTGCTGGCAGACAGTGCAGTGTTGTAAAGGATGAGAATTGTGGCGCGAAGGCGGAAAATTCAAAATCAGGTTGCTAGTCAGGCAAGAATAAACAAAAAACTGATGTTTAAAGAAGGTTTCACGATCTTTTATGTACCTGGGGAGCACATAAATGTTAGACACCCAAAGAAGTGAACCTTATCCAACTGAAAAATGTAAAAGCACTCACTTGTCGATTAATTCTTTTCACCAAACGAAAGCCCGCCAAGGAAAAAGATTCAAATATTATATACATAAATTAGTTTTTAGTGTATTTTATGACATTTAATTTATTTTCATTTCATATTATTAACGAAAAAATGTACATAAAAACGTTTCTGCTTTGGTTTAACTTCAATTCTCTTCTCACTTTCTCCCCTCCCTCCACATAATTATACATAATTTGACTTTTTCCTATGGTTTTCCTTATGGTTTTCTCTGGCCCATGCACACACACGTATTTATTTGATGAGAAGCCTGGCTATATATCAAAATACTGTTGGGACAATCCTTTGGAGTTCTTGGAATATCTGTTTGTACAGGGTAAAATTCTTTTATACATTTTCGTGTCCGGAATGGGGATTCAACATTCATTCACCTAATTATCTTCCTTCATCGCGTAGCCAACAAATTCGCTCTAAATATGTTATTTGTTTTTGTGTGTTAATTATGCATTAAAAATTAGCCCTTTGCTTATAAATATATTCTCCTTTTTTTCTGGTTTTACTTGTATTTGTTATTGTAGAAGCAGCCTGTAGACGGTTCGTGAGACGCAAGAAGTGCAGTTTCTGTTAATATTTTTGATTTTTGTTCAGTTTTCAGTTTCATTTATAGCTTTATCGCTTTTACAATAATATTGTTGGACAATTTACAGAAGAGATGCTCTACATATTGTATATATGGAATACAAGTACAAAAAAAAGTTCATTGCACGCACACACAGAGACACACACGATTCGTGATTCGTGTGGGCTACAATCATTAATTGCCTATAGGGTTTTAATGCTCTCTCTTGCTGTTTTTTTGTTGTTTTTTTTGTCTTTTGCTACTTAAGATTATTGTACAAGCAATCAAAAATCAATTCGAATCAAAGGGAATACAACAGATAAATTCAAATATAAAAATGATCCTTGAAACTCTAGTGTTCCTTGTTCTACTGGTACTCATCGTCGCTGCTTAGCAGCATGGTCTTCTCATTGTAGTTCTGGCTAATCGTTGCCACACGCTGTCCCCCCGGTGCGAATTTCCTTTGGTTTCCCAGCGTCTTGGAGGCCAGTGGACCACTGGCCACTGCATTGTAGCCACCGCTGGTCGGCTGCTGATGCTGTGAGGCCTCCTGCATTGCTCCACCGCCGCCAGAGTTCGGATCGTCGGGATCGTAGCTGGAGACGCGTATGCCACGTGAGTTCTTGCCACCTGAGGTCAGAGGGGTTAGGGAGCTCTTAATCATAGGCTACATATATATTTCTATGTATGTACAAGAGGAATCATATCATTTGAGTCGAGTCGAGTCAAGAGTAACATGCAGCAGGCAGAAAACAAGGCAAAAGTCAAGCTTATTTGTACATTTATTTTCTAGATATTTTATACAATTTGATTTAAAGATTTAAACATTTACAAAGAAACACGAAATATTTAGACGAAAGCACGACGAGAGCTTAGGGTTTGAGGTCTATCACAAAAGGGAGGGGAAAACAAAGAAAAACTAAAAGAAAACTCTGGGGTTTTTGTTGTTTTTTTGTTGTATCTTTTGAGCGAAAAGTAAATGCTGCCTGAAGGGGTTGGGTTGGAAAAACGGAATCTACTGCCATACAATACAATATATGTAATAAAATCATTTGTTTAAGAATATGTATAATATTTTACATATTATTGTTGGTTTTTGTTGTATGTATGTTATCAGAAGGTCATTTAAACGTATATGCTAACATTTAAATAATTTGTTTAAAAAAATGCTTAAATTTAAGAGTTTTTAAAAATAAGAAATACAAAAAAGTACACAGACGGGGCACGAACACAAAACAAAATAGAATGGTTAGAAGAGGGTGGGGGTGGGGGTGGGTTGGGATGGGAGGGTCATCCCTAAGGCATTTTCTGTTGCAGCTTTCAGCATTTGATTGTGTGTTTTTTGTGTGTTTTAGTAAGTAACTAGGCCTAGTACGTATCTCTCTCTCTCTCTTTCATCATCTGTAAGGCAACTGCAGTGGAGGGACATAAGCTATAAGTACAGTTTCGTATTTTGTATTTTGCTTCATTTCGTATTGTGTCCGTTTAGTGTTTTTTTTTGTTTTAGTTTTTTTTTGGTAGCGAGCATCGCTAGAGTTTTGCTTTTGCTTAATTTCGTATTGATTTTAGAGCTTTTCGTAACGCTGCGCCGAGGTTACTTCTGCAAAAGATAAGAAAAAACAAGAAAAAAAGAAACAAAATAGTGAAAAAACATAACGCAAATGGAGGGAAGAATGTCAGGCAAACAAAATGAACACAGAAATAAAGATAAGAAGAAGTAGAAGTAGAAGTAGAAGAGTAGAAGAGCAGGCATATAAACGAGCACACCACACATAACGAGTGAAAAAAAAAGAAAGGAGAAAGTGGGGCGGCATCAAAACGCACCTGAGCTGTATTGCGTGTACTGCTGATATTGCGGATGGAAGTTGTGTATAGCATCTGTCATAATATCCTTGGGATTCATGGTTTCCTGGCAGGGGGAGAAAACATTTTCAATTAATTTCAATTGTAAAGGGGAGTTTCGAATCATACCTTTAGACTGCTTGAAATCGACTGCATGGTGACAGAACGTCCATGGCCATCGCTAATGCAGCTGCGTGCATATACCTAAAACAATTAAAAAGGGAAATTAAAGACTTATCAAGTAGAAATTCCACATTTGACACGTTCTATAGCGCTCTATCTTATCGGTATTGCCACATACCTGATAGGGGAACGCATAGCGCAGCGCAATCGCAGCAAAAAGCATTTCAATGCATATGAAAAAGTTCTGATAGCCGGCCGAAACAGTGCCCGCCTCTGTGGCCACAGTGCCCGCACTGTCCACAATAGGCGAGATCACATTGGCCTTCTCCAGAATGGCCAGGCCCACGCCCTGCCAAAACGACAAGAATATCACCGATTTGATGGTGCAGAACTTCAAGACGGGCTCGAACGGAGTCAAAAGATCACGTGTGGCAAAGTAAAACAGATAGAGTCCATACAGGGCAAGCGATACGGAAATGTTGTAGATGATTGTGATGTAAATATAACCACCATCGGCACTGAAAGAGAGAAAAAAAAAGAGTGTTATAGTGGCGTCTCTTTTCTTTTGGTGCTGCTGCCTCCATACCTCCAATCACCATCATGATAATGCCCGAAGGCCTGCAGAAATATAATGATAAATGCCACCAGTGGCTTTACCAAACAGAATTGCAATGTGGCCTGCTTGCAGAAGCGCAGGAAGCCAATCGTGTAGGTCTTGCCCTTCAGGCAGCAGGTGCCATACAAACAAGAGGTCTTGATGGGTTTACCACGTATCTCCGACATAATATTACCCTCGCCGCCGAGGTATTCATAGCACAGCGACAAGAAGTTGTAAATGACAAAGGCTATACCAGAATAAAGGATACAAGAGATTAGCTTTCAAGAAACAGGCACTCAGCAGCACTACTGACCTTCGTAGCAATCTCTTACTGTGAAAAAGTATATATAGACATTATCTGAGTTGAAGAACAACAAACTGATCCACGAGTATGTCGCATAAATGGGCACAATGAACAGTATGCGTACAATCCAGCGCTGCTCCTGAGGATTTGTATACCAGCGCAAATGCTGATAGATCTGGTGCGGAAGGACAAAAGCAGGTAAACATTAGCCAAAGGTATCGGCGATAGGTACAATCATCAAGCACTTACCTGTTGACAGGTGATGAATAGTGCGGCCCATACACACACACCCGCTAGCACCTGGGCGGTCTTCGTTTGCAGGAATATCCCATCGCCCACATGGAGCAGTGGCTCGAGGGGCGCACTCATTGGATCCTTCACCTGTACAACGTAGTTGGTATTGGGTTTCACTGTTGTTGTGGTTGTTGTAGATGTTGTCACTGTTGAGTTGCTAGCAGCCAAGCTGCTGCTGGCATTTAGAGCCGCCTCAATGAGACTGGCGGCGGTTGTGCTCATGCTGGAAATACAGGAGAGAATTTTATTGTGAGGCGGGTATTTCCAGATGAATTACAACTAAAATGTACTCCAAATATGACTAGGGCTAGGCAGATTAGACAGCTCGAGCAAAGCGGCAACTGTTTACATTCTCGTTTCGACTTTCACACGAACATCGTTTCGAAACAACGACGAGGCGACGCCAGGCCAGACACTGGCTGTGTGGCAGGCACGCCATGGCAACCATCAAGAGAACTTGCAACAATGTTTGTGGACGAATTGGGTCAACAACTAAAAACGAAATAGAGAATGTGGAGCAGAAAAGCAGCGACAGAAAGCAGAAAGGGTGGTTGGGATGGATGGATGGGCGCGCATTAGATCATCACGCAATCCAATATTAATAATGGACTTTGGGACGAGCACAAGAGTTATGCCACCTGTCTCAGGGTCACTCCTAGGCGCTCCATATCGATTGGCACAGCGGGCGAAAACAATCAGTAAATAGGCATGAAATAACCATTATATACTCGTATGCATCATATATTCACAATTGAAATGCACCGCTCTGCGAGAGGAAAGTTCGTTCAACTGGAATCTTTGGGTGGGAGTTCGGTATACATAAATGCGGTCCGAAATCCATGGAAAGCTTTTCTGGGGAGATAGCAAGATCACTGTGAAGTTAATGAGGCGTACAAAAATAGCTTCCGAGTCCATTAAAATTGATTGGAATGCGGCAGAAGAGAGGGAAAGCACTTGAAATGGCACATGTGTGATTGCAGCATGGAGGGAAACATTTGGTAGTGCTGGTAAACATCACAAATAACAGTAAAGGAAGGCTATAAAAATAATGATAGCATCGTGGTTCCCGAAAAACATTTTAAATGCCATTAATTAGACTAAGAAAAAGAAGAAAACCGTGCCACGTGGCAGGAAAGCCGTAAGTGTAGTGTGGGTAAAGTAACAGACAGTAGCCAGTGTTGTAAAGCTTAACTCAGCTTAAAGCACGTGGCCAGACATGAAATATGACTTTACTACAAGAAACACGACGGACGCTACAGCTACAACGTGAAACCACCAAACGCAAACTCCTTTTATTTATTTAAGGTCTCCTTCTTTAAGACATAAAGCTGATTTGTTTGTTGAGAGATCATAAGAGATTCCAAATGGGGATGGATCCACACGTCTAAGCCGAAGCCGAGGAACCGCTGGAGGAGCTGGAACGGCGCAGGGAGAGCGAACGACGATGCTTCTCCGACTGGCGCTGAGCCTTCGACTGCTTCTTGCGAAGGGCCAACAATTTGGCATACTCGGTGGCCATGGCCTTTTCGTTGGTCTTGCGCGTTTTGCGCTCGGCCATAAGGTGGCGCCGGCGCTGCAACTTGGCGGGCGTGATCAGACGCTGTATCTTGGGGGCCTTGGAGGTGGCCTTCATGTTCTCCTTGGCCGGCAGCTGGCGACGCACCACATAGCGACGAACATCATCGTCCTTGGACAGATTGAACAACTTGCGAATCTTGTTGGCACGCTTGGGACCCATGCGACGCGGATGGGTAATGTCCGTGAGTCCGGGAATGTCGTTTTCGCCCTTGAAGACTACCACCAAAGCCAGCGCCGAGATGTTCGAGTTGACGATGCAGCCGCGCACCGACTTGCGCCTGCGCTCGCCATCGCGACGAGCACGATAGCATGGTTGGCCATCCTTCAGCAGCAGACGAACACGCTCCGATGTCAAAATGCCCTGCATCATGGGGAAGCCCTGCTTGTCGTTGCCCCCGGTGATGCGCAGTACATAGCCCTTCCACTCGATGCCAAGGGGATCGGCCTGAACCAAAGCGCCCATGCGCTTGTCGTAGAAAATACGCAACGAGTGCTCGTCGTTTACCACAAAGAGCTTCTGGGTACCCCTCACCGGATACGAAATGTTCAACTTCATCTTGATTTAAGCTTTTTCTTGATGCTGAATGTTCGGAAAAGAGCAGAGTAGACGCTGTGATAACTTTTTCTCAAATATTTTCGGGAATGATGCGACGATTTCTATAAAATGTTTAATCAACACTGGTTTCTACATGGGTACTACTCAACACTGGTTAGGTTACTATTTTCTACAGGGATAACAACTGTATTCTATGGTGATTTGAACTATTTTCTACCGGGAATTCAACAAAACAATTCCCGATACCAACGATGTTTTCTACAGGGAATACTGGGTTTTCAACAATATACGTACAAAATCACTTAAATTACTACTCCAGATAACGCGTACACAGGTCTCGGACATGAGTCACGAGCTCGGGGCCAACGCTGAATCCCAATCAGGATGATGGCTTTTCAGGCGCACACACAAAAGGCGATAAACGAATGAATTTGCGTACCAATCTCGCGACACTGGAGGCCACAGAAGCCACCACACTGCACAAAAGCAGAACCAACAACAAGTTGCTGCCGTCGAAGATACACAGAAATTGGCAGATGGGAGATGGCGCTCCACTCCCACACTCACCACACCAGAGTCTCCATAGAACCAAGCCAAAAAGAGGGAGCAAGAAAGACAAACAGACAGAGTGGCATATATTGAATAATGCGAGGGGGAAGTCGCAAAAAGAAGTTGAAAATTCAGTCAGTGTTAATTACATATTTGTACAGCTGTGAAGAGAGAGAGAGAGAGAGAGGGAGGGGGAGACAGAGTGCGCTTTGTGGGGCTTCAGCTTCAGAGCCACTTAAATTGATTTTCGAGCTGTCAAAATATTGGTAAAACGAAGACTCGAAATGCCAGCCATATGCGACCTTTGTGGGAGACTCCCCCGAAGAGGTGCTTATCAACCCCCCTACACACACACTCACGCACACGGGCACTGCTTTGTGGCAGCCACAGATACACCACCTGTCTTATCAATGCGAAAATTATTTTAAGCAACAACACACACTCAAAATCTCTGGAAACTGAATCCCGTTTCTGTAATTTCGTCATCGAAATTGGTTATTTTTACCCAAAAAAAAACCTGACATTTCAGGGAAAACAACTTTTTCACACACTCACACACACACAAACACACAAAACTGTTGTTTGCACTGCAGCAGAAATTAATTAAATTTACATTACCTTTTTCAAAAAACAACTCTCCACGATTGGCGCTGGCGCTTGAGTTTTTCCCAGTGCAAAAATTCCTTTTAATTTTCGCTTTGCTTCAGTTTGTGCGTGCACTCTTTTCTATCGCAATTCTCGGGTTTTTTTTTGCGCGTCGCCCACTGACGTCGACGTTTAGTTGTGTGCGGACTGCGTCTGGAAAAGCGTTCGTTGTGCCCGAAAACGAAAGCGAACACCAAGGCAAATATTTAATACGTGATTAGTGCACTCGTTGCAAGGTCTTTACACAATTTCTGTAATTATTTATGCAGTTCAAGTGTGTGAAAACATTTGATGAAAGCAGGAGCAAAATAAATGGAAATTACGCACGATATGCATTAGAGGCGGTGCAAAACCATCGATTGCAGTATCGGCCGACTATCGATGGAATTTCCACTTATCGCACCAAACAAAAACGATGTTTTCGCAGCCCTGTGTATCGTTGAGTATATATATCGATATAGCCATATCGTGGGTGGCCGCCATGTTTTTTCTATCACTGTCACAATTCAGAAATTACAGCATTTTTGTTGTGGGAAATTTTAGACTTTCACATTGAATAAGCAATAGAAATTAACCGAATAAATATATAGCGCTTGCAGCAAAACCGAACCCTAATTGTCTTTGTGCATTGGCCCCTCGAATAAGTTGCGTATTTGTATGGTTTCCCATTTGGTGTGAGGTGAGTAAAAGTTCATTGAATAAATCGTACTCGTACGGCGCCCAACCCACAACAGGAGCACCCCAACGACTAGGGCGTCTAATATCTGAGTCGCTGATAAAAAAAAACCGTGCTATTAGTGAAAGTAAACCAAAAATCCATTCAAGTGAAAAGTAGTGAAAATGCGCAGGCCAGCAGCCCCCGCTATTGATTTTTTCATTCTGGCATAGTATAATGTGTTGTGTTTATTAGGAAACTCTCTTGATGCTTAAGTTAAGGTACAGTTTGTAGACCCGAATATATATGTAGTGTGCGGTCAATACTTTAGGCCACGTGATCGCAGCGTGTTCGGACGATTTGGGCCACCACCGCCTCCAAAGATGCCAGAGCGGAAGCTGGGCGCCTGCTGGGGCGGCGAGCCTAGCGGTGGCAAAGGTGAGACCGGTCCCCGACTGATGCCCAGGCCATTGTTGCGCAACCTGGGCGCCACATAGGGCCGCTGGCTGGTGGAGATCCCATTGCCGACTGCCGGCAGTACTCCGCCACTTGGCTGCTGGGGCTGGGGCTGAGGCTGCTGCTGAAACGGAGGCTGCGTCTGTGGCTGAGGAGGAGGATTGCCCACGGGCGGCACAATCGAGTTGACCGAGGAGTAATTAGGCGGCTGTTGAGGCTGAGGCTGCTGCCCCTGCGGCTGTTGAGGCTGTGCCGGAGCCTGTGGCGGAATCTGCGTCTTCTTCGTGAGCGATGGTGCCAAGTAGGGATGATTGCCGCCTCCTGTGCCACTGCTATTGCTCTGCGGTATGTCGTAGGTGCGTCCCGAGGGCGTCGTCACCTGGTAGCTGTTACCCCCAGGCGGGGGACCGCATGGCTTGGAGTAATCGTAGCCATTGGGCACTGCCTGGACATAGTTGTCAAAGTACTGCGTCACCTGGTGCATGGGCGTCGAGTAGTTGACGGCTATTAGGGACTCGCGCGTCTTCAGGCGGCTCTCCATGGAGGCGCGTGCCTGGGCCGCCTGCAGACGTAGGATATTCGCCTGCTTAATGTGTGGCAGCAGCTCGGCATCGCCCTTGATCTTCTCCACCACTGCCTCATCGCTGTCACTGTTGCTGGTGCTAGCGCTACCGCTACTACTGCTACTGCTACTGCTACTACTCTCGCTCTGCTCGCTGATGGCCTTCCTGGTGGTCGTCTCCTCTACGGGCTTGGGCTTTGGCTTGGGTTTGGGCTCCGCATCCAGTGCCTTCTTCGGCTCGTCGGGCTTCTTGCGATTCACAAACTCAAACAAATCGTCTATATCGGGGACATCGGGCAGGGCCCCATAGGAGTCAAAGTTATCCCGAAATGCACTCGCCCAATCCTCGTTCTGATGCAGTGACGGATCGATGGCCAGCTTCTGCTGCTGCCTCTGCACTTCACCACCGACGCCACCCACATTCTTGATCACGGTGATGGTCTTGACTCGTGTCCCCTCCTTGGAATCAATATTGGTGGCCGCATAGCTCAGGCTAAGGTCCCGCTTTGCCGGCTGCGGATGCTCCAGCCCCACATCACCGCCTGCCTTCTGCTGCTGCTGCTGCGATAGTGTGTGCGGGTATTTAATGCTGATTATGGTGGTTCCATGGACGCCAACAAGCATTAGAAGGCCCAAGGCGGCCATTGTCTGAAAGCAGGGAACCTGTACCATCATTATTTTTGAGTTTTCTATCTGAAAAATCTTTCTTTTCGGTTTTCTGGTTTGCAATTTGAATCGATCTTTGGGTTTAGTAAGGCCCTAGAGAGATTGGGGGTTGGATTTTGGTGTATTTCTTAGAGATACGAGCAATAGGAGTTTTAGCTTTGATTGTCTTGCGATACTTTAGTTTTTTAGTCGTAAAGATCTTTAGAGATTATAGGACAATAAAATAGTGGATCTATATAATCATTTTAATCACCATAGGTATTTTTGTCGTTGTCTTTCGCATAGATCTCTGGGTTAGTAAGGCCCTTGAGTGGTTCCACAAACATTAGTCTTCTATCTTATATTTGCTATTATATTTTAATGTGTTTCTCATCTTTCTCATGCCAAATGGAGTTCAGTGTTCATCTAATCTTGTTTTAAATTGTGTATTACAGCCGATTCCCTTAGAGAGGAAATATAAATGATAACGAAAGTGTGGAGTATATATGCATATGTATAAAGAACTATCAAAGGGTTTATCAACTGAATGATTGATTGTGGCGGACCTTTATTGCAAGAACTAAAGATTAGGTGCAAATCTAATAGGAAATCGAACAGTAAGTTGCTCTTCATTAACCCAAAAAAATTAGTGATTTTCCTGAGTGATTTGGGATCCTTAAAGTGCTAAAGGATCGCTTCGAAAAGCGGGGTAAATCACAGATTGGACAAAAAAAAAATCACAGTCCATAGTTTGAGGCACACATCGATCGGATCCATCGATCAATCACTCACTGTGCGGATTCTCATTGCTTTAATCCTTAACGATGCATGCGATCGATCAGTCGATGCGATCTACGATTCAATCAATTCACGGATCACAGAGCTACTGGCGATGACGAGATGATTAACACCGACTTCGGAGACGGTTACGCGGTCAATTCGTTGGTGTTACTGCCAGGCCACATGGCCAACAATGCTTTTTATATAGCAAACGGAAGGAGTCGCTGCCGACTTTTGTGAGGAGTGTGAAGTGGAGTTTTGGGTTTCCTGAAGCGCCGCGCTAATAGACAACAGCAGCAGCTCCCCGACTCTTAATGTCTTTGACATCGAAACACTGACAAACCGATCGGTTCGGAACGGATCGGATCGGATCAGGCTTCATGCACTGCTCCTCCTGCTGTCTGCCGTCTGCCGGCTGGCTCTGTGTTTGCGTTTTGGGTCGATCGAGTATCGAGTCTTGAGTTGCAATTGAATTTAAGCTGCATAATAGCTTTCCCATTACGAACCAAAGCAAAAACAACAACGGGTTATTCGTGGCATTTCTTTTTCGGGAAAGCAGTTTGCATGGTGTCCCCCGGTTCAGCTAATTGAATGCGTCTCTTAATGAGGAAATCGAAGCCGACTTATGATCATGTGGATGAATGGAGGAATGATCATGGTGGATCATGACACAGCCTCCATTTAACGGGGGAGTACCAATAGGTAGGGACAACTCTTCCATCTTCCTTTTTCGTGTCTGTGGAAGATCATGTGCGAAGGTCACCCGCCACCGCCGCCTCCTGGGTAAGTGAGCCACAGACCCATTCAGATCTTTCTCGAGTGGGGTTTTTTTTTCGCCTGGGAAAACGACTCGCAGCTGATTGGAAAAACTGGTCTCGTCTTATGCAATACCTTAAACAGACACCTGGCCCCAGACCGTAGATTATTGTCATGAGAAAATGCGAGATTATTCGCGAATGGTGTAACCCGAAATGTGTGAGAGCGAATCCACCGATAAATATAAGTAGCAGAGAGGCTTTTCCACACAGGAAGTCCTCGTATAGCCACAAACACAGATTTGCTTGTGTCGGAAATGAAGAATCGAGAGGTAGAGAGATCTATGCGATCTCTAAAGACGGAGCTCAGATCTCAGGGTATTCTTTAAGCTGTTCGAGAGATATGGATCCAAGGCCCGACGCTTTGAATGGGGGAAAACTCTATTCTGGAAAATGGTAATTCAAGAATCGAATAAAATATATACAGATGTTTGAAGGAAAATTAACTAATATAAAATCTGAGAATTCTAATCTGAAATATAGTTAAGGAAAATGAATGGTTAGAGGTGGAAAACATTGTTTCTTCTCTGACATTTTGCCTCTATTCAAGACTCGAAGAATTTTATATCTAAAACTGCCAAACATTTGATAGAAATCGATTATTTTACTGCCTGACGCTATAAATTAAGGGAAAATATGTATTTCCAATGGGAAACCCCTTTCAGCAAAAGGAAAGGCCAACAACTTTCTTTATAATAGTACTTGAACATCTTGCAAAGATATTGATATATATGTACCTATGGTAGAGCACAAAATGGTCTGTAATTTCATTGCCTGACGCTATAATTTAATGGAACAACTGTGTACTCTTTTCTGAAAAATGGTAATCAAAGGATCTATGGATTCGATTCTGATCATAAGTCTGACCATAGTCGATAGTCGGAAATCAAACATTTTCGTTCTGGATATTGGTAATAAAACATTTTAGTCGATAGATTCCGTTTGAAGCTCTGAAATCCATTAGGTAATATAATTTTTAAAGATATTTCTACTATCCAAGCAGATCTTGGTCATAAAAAAGTTATGATATGGCATAAATTAAAGGAGATCGATCGCATTTGTAGGCATAAAATATCTATTTCATTCTTTTGGGGTATAGTCCATAGTTTATGGACTTTTTTTTGGGAAGAGTGTGCTTTTTAAACGCTGTCAGCATTAGACCAAAAGAACCATTAAGTACAAATAAAAACAAGGCGAAACGTTTTTGTCGAGGCACAGGACACGTGGTAGCAACATCGGGCATGACAGTATTAATATTTAACTAAAGTTCCTTTAACTTTTTCAATTTGCTTGTCATAATATCCACATGTCTTCCATTCTTCTTACAGACCCAATCTTGCGATAATTGAAAGGACTCCGTTCCCTCTGAAGACCTCTGAAGATATTTTCCAGAGCTGCGATTAAATGATGGAGGAGTCTCTGACAGAGCACACAACGAAGGATCATTGATAGTCGGATAGGATCAGAGATACGTCTGTCTCTCCACCTGTCTAGCTCTCGGTGAAAAGAAAGAAATAAATTTCAAATTGCAAGTTAATTGATTGATCAAGATGAGTGTGATTATTCGGTTACAAAATCTGCCGTGGACGGCAAATGCCCGCGACATACGAAATTTCTTCACGGGCCTCTCGATACCAGAGGGCGGTGTCCACATAATTGGAGGCGAGATGGGCGATGCTTTCATCGCTTTCAGGTAGTTAGCCCACACAAAAAAAAAACCAAAAATTGTAGTCCATTAAGTAGATATCTAAGTAGTACGGAGGCGCGTGCTCTCAGAGCTCCTGGAGGATTCAGGAGGGGGGTTCCAGTGCCGTTTCTCCATACAAAACCGACAATTCTTTGAGAATTCCTAGCCTCATTTGTTGCTTCTCTTTCTCCCTTTCTCTCTCTTTTTTCCCCCCCAAAACAAACAATCTTTAGTACCGATGAGGATGCCCGCTGCGCCATGCTGAAGGATCGCGAGAAACTCATGGAGATCCAGGTGCGCCTGCTGCTTTCATCGCGCGCTGAAATGCAAAAGGTCATCGAGACGGCACGCACACCAGCCGTTGCCCCGGCACCAGTGCCTGTGCCCGTGCCCGTACCCATGCCAGTCCCTGTGGCAACACCACAGCCACCGATCATTGGTGGCCTAAACAGTTTCCTCAGCCAAAGCCAGAGCAAGGCTGAGGTTCCCTCTTTTCTGGCCTACCAGCAGCAGGCCGGCATTGTCCTAGCGGAGGTTACAGGCGGCAGTGCCAGTGCCAGTGGCAGCCAGAATCGCCGCCAGAGCCGCAGTCGTAGTCGCAGTAGATCCTCCAGCTCTGAGGACAGCGATCGTGAGCTGCGTGAGCGAGAACGCGAACGTGAAAGGGAGCTTGAACGTGACCGGGAGCGTGATCGTGCTATCCGTAAGCGTCGCTTAGAGCGTGGCGATAGCAATGAGCGCGAGCTAAAGCTCCAATCCAGCGGCTTGAGTGGTGTTGCTGGCGGTCTGTCGCCCTGGGCCAATCCCCCGCAGACTACTGCCGCCGTGAGTCTTCCGGGACTGGGGAATATACAGGGCATGAGCATGGGAATGGGCCACGGCCTCGGCCTGGGCCTGGGCGTGCCATCCGTTCTGCCCTCGTTGCAGAACTATACGACCAGCAATACCACCAATAACATCACAAACAACTACAATATGACCAGTGCCAATGGCCCGGCACCAGCCCCAGCACCGCCACTGGCCCCCGATGCACACAAATTGATTGCCGCTCTGCAGGCGGCAGCCAGAGCAGCGTCCAACAGTCCTGCCCAATTGGAGGGACAGCAACAGGTACAGATCCAGAGGCAGCCGCAGGCGCTGGTGCAAGCGCAGGTGCAAGCGCCGGAGCCCGTTGCGTTTGCCAGTGTCAATCCGTACGCGCAGATCTATCCGCAGTTGTTTCAGCAGCAGCAGCAGGTGCTCCTCCAGCAGCAGACGGCAGCCAAGCTCTCGCCATCTGTGGGCGGATCACCAGGTGGAGGAGGGGGCGGTCTCAGTCCTCGAGGCGGTGGCGCCATGTCCTCGGCGGTGGCCGACACCTGCTATGTGAAGATCAGTGGCATGTGCCAAAGCACCTCCTACAGCGATCTGCGCAAGTACTTCCAGGGTCTCTATATACCGCATAATGGCATCAAAATCATGACTGTGAATGGCAGTCGGACTGGAGTGGCCTACATAGAGTTCTCGCGGGTGTCCAGTGCGCAGAAGGCGTTGCAGCGCAACAACACCATGTTCCGCGATCGCCAGGTGCAGATTGTGCCCATCGGGGATGCAGAATTCGAGCAGGCCGATGAGAAATCGCGTAGCCAGCAGCAGCAGCCGCCACAAGATGTCGTTGGTCGCAATGCCAGCGATCGAGGTGGTGGCAGCGTGCCCAGCTTCAATGTCCTGTATGTGGAGGATCTGCCGCAGTTGACCACCGAGCAGGACATCATGAAGATGTTCTCCGCCACATGTACCATTGTGGATATCCTTCTAGCGCCGTCGCCCAACAATCGCCGCGAGTTTGTGGCCTTTGTGCTGTTTGCACGCGAGAACGAGGCATTGTCGGCCCTGGAGGACACATCGCGGCATTACATAGGCTTCCGGCAGCTGCGGGTGCGCCCCAGCAGCCAGGCGGAGATGCTGCAGGCCAAGGAGAAGCAGCGTCGGGCCAATGAGCAGCTCTTGAAGGAAGAGGCCGACCAGCGGGAGGAGCTGCTCAAGGATCAGAAGAGGCGCCAGCAGGTCCAGGCGCAGCTCCAGCTGCAACAGCAGCAGCAGCGCGAGGAGAGCGCCATGCAGGCGAGGTACAACAGCGATCCGCGGCGACGCAATGCGGATGACAATCAAAATCGCGACCAGCAGCATCAACAACAACAACAGCTGCAGCAGAATCACATGCAACCGTTTGGCAACACTGGTCCAATGGGTAACGGTATAATGCCGTTTGTTGTCCAACAGCAGCTGCAGCAATTGCAGCAGCAAAACAGCGGCTCCAATTTTCCATTTAACAATAACAACAACAACAACAATATGGATAACCATAACCGGAACCAAAACCAGAACCAGAACCACAATGGCGGAGGAGGAGGACCCATGGACGCATCGATTAGTCGGTACCACAACGGTGGCGGTCCCTTTGGCATGCCCATGCCCCACCAGAATGAGTCGGTGCGTCCTCCCCGCCAGGAGGATAATTTCGTGCGTGTTCATAACTGTGAATATGCCACAAGGGTCAACGATCTGGGGGAACTCTTCTCCCGGGAGAATCTGCGCATCGAACACATCGAAATGCTGTTGAACGATCGCAATCAGAGCTCAGGTGAGTTCATTATCGAATTTGCCGATGGGCCCAATGCCAAGCAGGCCATTCGGGAGTTCCACAATCGGCGATTCCGTGGCCGAGGGCTGCGGGTGGTGGCCATCACGCCGCAGGAGATTGCCGATCGCATGAACAAGCCGTTTATGGACTATTTACCCGGGGGCAATGGGCCACGGCAGAGCGACAATGGTGGTGCCAGCGGGCAGGGGTCTGCACAGCCTACGTCTAGGCGACGTGGTCCCAGTCGCTTTGACAACCAACAGCAACAGCAACAGCAGCAGCAGCAGGTGCCACAGGAGCGGCAGCGGCAGGAGGATGAGGATAGCAACAGCTCACAAAAGCAGCATTTCAATCCGTTCGCCAGGCCAGATCCTCCCATCATCCCAAGCGGGGGCGGCAGTGGAAGCCTGTCGCCAGGGCTGAATGTGTCCAACAGCAGCAGCAGCAGTTCTTCGATTCCCGACAAATTCAATCGTCCCGGCTGTGTGGTGGCCATGCGTAATGTCCCCTTCAAGGCTGAGCTGAAGGACATCCTACGCTTCTTCAGTGACTACAAGCTGAGTCCCGATGATATTATCCGCCGCTTCAACGACGATGGGAAACCCACCGGAGATACCAGGGTCGCCTTCGAGTCGCCAGCCGAGGCGCGCTCGGCGTACGAGTCGCGGCGGCGCAAGCAGATCTTCAGCCGCACTGTTCATCTAGATATTATATAGACGTTGACTGTTTGACCATATAGCTTATTGTAAATAGAAATAGATTTAAGAATTAGATATAACTAACACACACACCAAACACGAAACCCTCGTATAGATTGTATATACATATATGTAATTGTTTTAAATAAATCGAAATACAAATATAATCCTAGGCGTAATTCTGTAGTTGTATCACTTGCGACTTCTTTAGAGACTCGCGGCACAGCGGGCACTCGTCGCGCTCCTCCAGCCACTCCAGAATGCAGCTCCAGCAGAAGATGTGGCCGCATGGCGTCAGGCTGCAGTTGGTGCGCGGCTCCAGACAGAGTATGCACTGAGGGGCATCGTGATTCGATGACTTGACACTCGATGCACGCTGGAGGAAACGTTTACCCGTCTGCTTGAGGGACTCTAGCTGCTGACGCTTGTGCTCCCGCCAGGCATCCCAGCTGCTGATGGCCAGGGAGACGGTCACCTGGAGGAACGTGATGACGCCCAGGATCTTGTAGCCGTACAGCGAGAACTCTGGCTGCAGCCAGTGGCGAATGAGTACGTAGTTGATGCCAGTGGTGCGCTTGGACAACTGGTACTTGCTGGAATTCAGGTAAAAGAGCGACTTGTGCAGGGCCTTTATATAGCTGGGCGACTGTTTCAGGCGATGGATTAGTTTCTTCAGCTGAAGCTTGGCTTCGGGACGAATCTCCTCGTGATGGGCTATATACAGGTCCAGCTTTTGCAGTAATCGGATGAACAGGGCATCTCCACCAAACTCTAGAACAATGGCAAGAAGTTGCATCTGCAAAGGAGATTGTAAGTCTATGAATTGTATAATAAGAACCACATTCAGCACTTGCCAGTCGACTGGGTATCTGCTTGTAGTTGCCATCCACTTGTATGATGCCCGTGTACTCCTCGCCCAGCGTCTGAAGGTTGTTTACCGAGGCGAATCCGTGATAACTAAGCTCCGCCAGCAGTTTGCACATTTGATTGAATTTAATCCAATTTCGTGGGCCAGTGAGGCGTAGGACGTCCGAGAAGTCCTCGGCCAGCTCGTTGGTATATCGAGCATCCTTTTGCACGGATCGCACGATTTCCGGCTGCCTGGCACGGGCTTTCCGAAAGTCCATTTTTTATCTGGTTATTTGGAATGTAGTAGGTTTCAACATCGTTTTGGTAGCAACGGCCGATCAAAGTGCAAAATAGCGTGATCAGCTGTTCCTGGGGTCATCGAGTGTACTCGATATTTTTCAGCTATCGGATATGGTCGTATGACACTAGACACTAACTGGCAAAAGTCCCAAACTGCAAACTGCATGCAAAAGCCGAGACAGCCTTATGGGAAAGCGTGCAGTGAGAGCGAGAGAGAGCGGCTGGTCGTGTGTGTAATAGCCGGGAGACGTGTTTAGATACGGATACGAACACTAATTTTGCGTTTTGTCAATCATGCCATCTCTCCTGGCAGCAAAGTTAGCCAAGTCTAATGTCATCAGGCCATTAGTTTTCAGACTGTACGGTCTTGAAGTACAGTGGAATACGACCATAAGGAATGCCTCAGCTTCTTCATAACCTTTGACGTGTTCAATATTCTAATATTTACAGCATGTAGGCAGTGGACGTTTTGTAATGTGCAATATGCCAGTGCTGATAAAGCAGTTATCACCGTTTGCAAAATTCTGCTCGGCTCATGATGGAGTGTGTCTTCTCCTCCATAGCCATTTCAAATTTCCTAATGCCAACAATTATCCGGTACGCTGCACACACACTCACTAAAATGATAAGTGGAGGAGCTTTAGCAATGCCAAAAGCCCCAATAGAATCACCCGCCGCGCCGTTAGTTTACAAACAAAGCTCGGCGAGTGTGGAGTGGAGTGGATCGTGTGCTGCCGAAGTTGGATCCCGCCGAGCGATATAGAAAAAAGAAGCGCCCCTGCCGTGAGCATATGTAATTGCTTATCATTAAATATTATTAAACGGCATGCTTTGATCCAGCCCCCAGCAAAATAAGGGTTTACGTAAGCTTCATTTTATTGAAACACGACATCAATCAAATGCGTCTGCTGGTGAAATACGCGAATAGGCTGCTGTGCCAGACTGCAGCACCGGTTCCCCTCCGCCAGAAGGCTTCGGCAGCAGCAACCGGTTCCCTGAATCTGGCGACAAGTGCGCAAACTGAGCCGGAGAGAGTCAACAAACAGGTGGGAGCAGCCACATTTCTAATGAGGAATGAATCAGCTAATCCTCTGTTTCATAGGACTCGCCGCTGACGGACACCTTTGGGCGACACCACACCTATTTGCGGATTTCGCTCACGGAACGCTGCAACCTGCGCTGTAAGTTTCCAACCAGCCCTACCGCAACAGGTTCTGGGCCAATCGTTCGTTTATCAGCGACACGACATCCATGCTGATACGATAACACGCCCAGGGCCCACTCGGGCTGAAGTGGATGCCTGGCTTAATTAAATGTTGTGGCGAAATTCACGGAGAACATGTGTTTCAGGTGACTACTGCATGCCCGCGGATGGAGTGCCCTTGCAGCCCAAGGCGAATCTGCTGACCACCGAGGAAATACTCCGTCTGGCCCGCATCTTTGTGGAGCAGGGGGTGCGAAAGATACGGCTTACGGGCGGAGAACCCACTGTTCGGCGGGACATTGTCGATATGGTGGCAGATATGAAGGCCTTGCCCCAGCTGGAGCATGTGGGCATCACCACAAACGGCCTGGTACTGACTCGTCTGCTGCTTCCCCTGCAAAGGGCAGGTCTGGACTCGCTAAACATCAGTTTGGACACACTGAAAAAGGACCGCTTCGAGAAGATTACCCGACGGAAGGGCTGGGAACGTGTCATTGCCGGCATCGATCTTGCCGTGCAACTGGGCTACCGCCCGAAGGTCAACTGCGTACTGATGCGCAATTTCAACGAGGACGAAATTTGCGACTTTGTGGAGTTCACCAGAGATCGGCCCGTAGACGTCAGATTCATCGAGTACATGCCCTTCTCCGGCAACAAATGGCACACAGACAGGCTGATCTCGTTCAAAGAGACGGTAGAGCTGATTCGCCGTCAATGGCCCGAGTTCGAGGCATTGCCAAATGGGCCAAACGACACATCAAAGGCTTTTGCAGTGCCGGGGTTCAAGGGACAGGTGGGCTTCATCACCTCCATGACAGAGCATTTCTGCGGTTCCTGCAATCGGCTAAGACTCACCGCAGACGGAAACATCAAGGTGTGTCTGTTCGGGAACAAGGAGTTCTCACTGCGGGACGCCATGAGGAGCAACGTGTCTGAGGAGGATCTGGTGGATCTGATCGGAGCCGCAGTGCGGCGCAAGAAACGACAGCATGCAGGTGAGCTTGAACGGAGTTCATCAGTGGAGTCACAGAGGAGTACTCACATTTTCAGCATTCTCCCACAGGCATGCTGAATCTCTCGCAGATGGAGAATCGCCCGATGATACTCATAGGCGGCTAGCCGACACCAGTCTCCAATTTCCCATTGCAAGCGCTGCACTGCTCCACCATCATCTTCATTCTCATCGTTCACAGCTGCTCCAGGCAGCCCGCCACTGCAGCACCCTCAGCCACGTCAACGCCCAGGGCAAGGCCCAGATGGTGGATGTCGGCGAGAAGCCAACCAGCACGCGACTGGCCCGAGCAGAAGCCACCGTTATAGTGGGGGAGCGACTCACTCAGCTCATTGCAGCCAACGAGTTGGCCAAAGGCGATGTTCTAAGTGTGGCTCAACTGGCCGGCATTCTAGGGGCCAAGCGGACATCCGAGCTGATCCCCTTGTGCCACAACATATCGCTGTCCTCGGTAAAGGTGAAGGCACAGCTCTTTTCCGAGGAACAGTGCGTGCGGCTGGAGGCTTCTGTCCGCTGCTCCGGCCAGACGGGCGTCGAAATGGAGGCCCTAACAGCCGTCTCCATTGCGGCCCTCACTGTCTATGACATGTGCAAGGCCGTGTCCCACGACATCTGCATCACCAATATCCGTCTGCTGAGCAAGTCCGGCGGCAAGCGGGACTACCAGCGGCAGGAGCAGTCCTGAGAAGCGTTCCAATAAAACCCCACACGAGTGGTTCATTCTGTTACAGAAGTGGTTTACTTTCGGGACCGGTGTGTGGTTGTTTGGTGTGGTGTGGTGTGTTATGCGTGAATGAGAGATTTGGGATGTGAGTGGGCGTGTGAACTTCGCCTTACAGCTAAAAATTACATATAACATTAGAACTTCAGTATTCAATCCATGATCCGTGATCGGTTGAGTTATTGTTCGCAAATCTTGGCAGAGTTCATTTCATACATAGACACAATAAATACGCTGCGCAGGCTGGGTTCTCTGCTTGCTTGGACCTCTAGTTGGACACGAGGACGTTGCGGTTCTCAGACTTGCTGCCGCTGCTCTCCGCATCCGATTTACCTCCCTCGGCACCCAGGTGCTCGCCACGGATTTTGATGTTGTGCTCCTCCTTAAATTTGTTCAGCTCCGTGCCCTTTTTGCTCAGATCCTCAGTGATTAAAGTAATGGTCTGGGCAATGAAGTCCTGGTTCTCCACCAGCTGCGGCAGCACCTCCTTCACGGTCCGCTCACAGAGGACGCCGCCGATCAGACGAAAGCATTTGCGGTCCGGATCGGCCAACTTCAGTGTTTCTATCACAGTTCTGGGAGAAAGAAAACACACTTTTAGCATTGTATGTCCACTGGTGGCCTGCCCGTGACTCACTTGTGCTCCCTCAAGTCCATTTCCAGGGTGTTCAGGTTGTTGGCCAAATTTCGCTGGTCGTTCCGCAGCTGTTGAAATTGGGCCACAATTGCCTCCTGGCTGGGCGCTGGTTTCGTTGATTCGGTGCTCATTATGATGCTCAGTCCTTAAACGTCACCCCGAGTATACTAAAAGTATGTATTCGAATACTTAGTCGGTTTGTTTAGCACAAGTTAAGAATTTTCGTTCAAAATATGACGGCAAACACGAGGGCAAAAAAACAGATACGTCACAAATTTTAAAACATACCGTACAAATACTGATGAGTTGCTTGTAATCATTGCATCATATTGCTCGTTTTTGATATTCGGTTGAATATTACCAGCTAGCTAAGACCCTCAGCTCTGAAGTCATTATTTCATCCGATTGATAAAACAATTTCCTACAAGACTGGTTAACTTTAAGTTCTCACGTTTAGCGGATTGTTTATAAAATAAGGTTTAAGCAAAACCGGTCAACAAAAATTTCCACTAAATTAATCTCCTTACATGGTAACTACACGCTAACTCCACATTTGCTACATATTAACTACACTTTCATGTAATTACCAAAGGCGACACCTGAAGGGGAAATGTGTACGTTTCAAAATAGTTTTGCCCGTTTTTTTTTCATATAAGCTCTATGGAAGCGCCAGTGTGAAAAACCTCCGTTATCCACTTTTTTACATGCATTTTTTTCCGACATTTTTGAAAAAATTTAGATTTTGATGGCAAACGATCAGGAAATTCGATGCTGATCGCGAATTGGTATTCGATGTGGCCTGGGACACGGCTCTAAGTGGCATTTCTACACGGTTTCTACATTGGTGCATTGGAAAGAGGGTGAGTCATAGAATATACCGTACATGTATAAAATTTGCAAGGTGTGTGAGCTAGACGTGGTGGCAAGAAAATCAGTGCGACCGCGGCCAAAATATACCGCAAATATGAAAAATGCTTTTAATAATGATAATAATAAAGAAGTAAGCTTTTTAGATAGCTATCAAAATATATCAAATGAATTCTAATTTTTCGCCATGTTCTCCTTGCCGCGCTCGCTAAGCCGCAGTTTTGCTTCCCTCTCGGCCATTCCCTCCTTAACCCAAGGATGGGTCATCACATCCACCAAAGTGAACCGGCCATTACTCTGCTTTCGTAGTAGACCAGCGATCAGTTCCTTGCTGCCTTTGGATAAGTGCGAGGGGTAATGAATCTCGAGGTGCCTGATCTTTTTGTAGGTGTTCTCCGCGCTGTTCGATTCGAAGGGCGGGAAGCCCACGAGAAACTCGTAGCACAGAATTCCCAAGCACCATTGATCGACAGTTTCATCGTAGGAAGTGCCATCCACCATTTCCGGCGGAAGGTAGTCCAGTGTTCCGCAAAGGGTCTTGCGCTTGTTGTTGGGCGTGTGTGCTGACCAGCCAAAGTCGGCCAGTTTTAGATCGTCCGTGTCTGTCAATAAAATGTTCTCGGGCTTCAAGTCTCTGTGAATGACGTTGTTCAGATGGCAATAGTTCAGGGCATTAGCCACTTGGTAGGTGTATTTCGCAGACCGCGGCTCATCGAACCGATTATTGGGCGCTGCACGCAGATGCTTGAATAGTTCTCCCTCCGAGGCGATCTCCAGAGCCAGGTAGATCCGGTTCTCGTCGTGAAACCATGTCAGAAGTCGCAAAATATTGGGGTGCTTGAGTCGCGATTGGATCTCTATCTCACGGAGCACCTGACGCTGAACATTTCCCTTGCGTAGCTCCTCCTTGAACATCACTTTCATCGCCACCAAATAATGCGAGTAGCGCTCTCGGGCCAAATAGACGCGTCCGAATTTTCCTCTCCCCAAGTGAGCGCCCATTTCGAAGTCGCGAGAGCTCCATTCGTAGGGCTGTCCATAGGCATCATGAGACATCATTTTGAGGCACATATTTTTAATTGGCTCACGGTGCTCCTCCGGCACTTTGCTCATTAATGCCGGCAAGTTATTGCGGTTGGCGTGCTTAGTAAGTAGGAGTGTCATGGCACTGATACGGTATGTGTTGCGTTAGTTAGTTTGTTTAACTGCCTGCTTAATTTTCAATTTTAAAATTTTAATTTCAATTTCAATTTTTTTTCTTGCGGCGTCCTTTTCTTATATATATATATATATATATATGTTTCTCCAGCTCTAACACAAATGCGAATAACACAAAAGGACTTATCGATAAGATATACCGTCCGACCCTCCGAAGTTTACCAAAATATACCATCTCCTTTAAAAATATACCGTAAATATACTAACCAATTCAAGTTCTATTATACATATTCCTCGATTTTGATCTTCCGTCGAATATTCCCAACTACATAGAACATTTAGCCATGCCCACATTATTTTATACGATTGATGAATAAATTCTCTATTTGACTGGCCTATTCTAAATACTTGCTTTTATTGGATTTCTATATAACGTTGAAAATGAAATTCGAAAACACACGGACACGACTACTGCGTGTTAGAACAGCCAGATTTTCAGAGTCAGAAACATACCGAAATACGTCACAAATTTCAAAATATACCGTAAATATACTGGCGAATTATTTGTATTCAAGTTGCATCACATTCCTCGTTTTGGATATTCCGTGGAATATAACTAGCCAGCTAAGACCCTCAGGTCTAAACTGATAATTTTATCCGATTATAACATCAATTTCCTACAAGACTGGCTAACTTTAAGTTCTCATCTTTATTGGTTTGTTTATGAAATAAGGTTTAAGCAAAACCGGTCAACAAAAATGTCCACTAAATTAATTTCCTTACATGGTAACTACGCGCTAACTACACATTTGCTACATATTAACTACATTTTCATGTAATTATCAAAGGCGACACCTGAAGGGGAAATGTGTACGTTTCAAAAAATTTTGCCCGTTTTTTTTTCATATAAGCCCCATGGAAGCGCCAGTGTGAAAAACCTCCGTTATCCACTTTTGACATGCCTTTTTTCCGACATTTTGAAAAAATTGAGATTTTGATGGCAAACGATCAGGAATCCGATTCTGATCACGAATTAGTATTCGATGTGGCCTGGGACATGGCTCTAAGTGGCATTTCTACACGGTTTCTACATTGGTGCATTGGACAAGAGGGTGAGTCCATAACGCGTCTTAAAATATACTGGAAAATACTAGAAAATACTATGAAAAGTATAAAAATTGCGTGGTGTGTGAGCTAGACGTGGTGGCAAGAAAATCAGTGTGACCGACCCTCAGAAATATACCGTCTTGTTTTAAAAATATACCGTAAATATACTAACCAATTCAAGTTCTATTATACATATTCCCCGATTTTGATATTCTGTCGAATATTACTAGCTAGATAGAACATTTAGCCATGCCCACATAATTTTAGGCCTTTGATGAATAAATTTTCTACGCGATTGGCTAGTTTTTGGTCCTTGCTTTTATTGTTTTTTGACTTAAACAAGGCTTAAGCAAAAAAGTTCAAAAAATTGTAGTGTAATGCCAAAATGCGATGTTAACATCGATGTCATCGATGTTTGGGTTGACTATTGAAATACAGACTAAACAATACGATACTATTCGTACAGACTATTGTACGGCGGACTCAATAAACATGTAGTACAAAAATTAAATTCCTTGTATTTTATTTATATTTGTAATTGGGAACAGTAAAAAATAAAAATACAATACAATTAATATAACAAATATTTTAGCATTTTTTTCCTTTTCTTTTCCATTCTTCCTTCAAACGTATGTATGACATACAAAGTACAAAGCAAAACGTAAAATTTCAAGAAATAATAATAATAATAATTATTACAATTAATAATACAAATATTTTAGCATTTTTCCTTTTCTTTTCCATTCTTCCTTCAAACGTAAAACAAACTTATTCCGTTTGTCTTGCTCAAGCTCATATGTGTATGTATTGAGTACGGATGTCCACCCTCTAGTACCAGGCAACTAGTTCAGCACCGGTGCCGCACTAGCTACCATTCTCACCTCCTGGTTCCCGCTCGATTACCCTTCGATTACCCGTAGCTAGTTGCTCAGGGTAGTTCCGAACTAGTTACCAGTAGAAAGCCAGCAACTGAGTTCCCCACTCGACTACCCTTCGACTACCCGTAGCTAGTTCTGACCTAGCTACCAGTAACTAGTTCCGAACTGACTACTGGTAGTAATCAATCTGGCAGTCTGGAATAATACAAAAATAAAAACACAATGTCTTTCAATATAAACGAATAATTTTTAATTATATGCTGCTTAGCCTACTCCTGGTTCTTTGTAAAACATTTCTTTTTAAATACCATCTTCTTCATCCTCTGCTTTGTCTTGCGTAGAATGCTTTCGGGGGGCTCATCTCCAGGCGGAATACATTCTGTAATTAATATTTATTTTATTTAATTTGAAAATTTTTAAACTCTAGAAATGTAAATGGTATTTTACCTAGCAAAGCTGCAAAGAATTCCTTGTGGGTCTTAAGGGCCTTCTTCCTTGGACCCCATCGACATTATATGCCAGAACAATGTCCTTGCTCAGTATAAAGTTTAAGCTGCTTAAAACGCCAGCTGGCTGAAGAATTGATTTCATAGCTGTTATCTGTAAATGAAACATTAAAATATAACAATAAGACAGAGGAAAAAGTCATATAATTTACAGTTTAGATTTACTTACATAAATGTCCCTATTTTGATCTTTGTACACAATTACTTCTTCTAGCATAAGATCACGCACAGAAGTGAAGAAAAATCAACGCAGAAAGCAAACGCGCGGAGAAAAATGCATTTTGTTTGTGTAAATTCTTGTCTCTTGCATTCCACGAGCGCAAGTACAGTAAAAAGACGATTAACTTACCATTTCGGTGCACATTGCATGGCGTGGCCCGGTAAAACTAACTGAGTGGGCACTGTATTGTAACTCTTGTTCGCGTTTTCTTCATAATTCCACGGGTTATTTGTCGACTTCGAAAACAAAACGAAGGCGGCTTCGTTTTTCGGTTCTTTTTCGACTGGTCCGCGTTCGCTTCCCGCGTAACTAGTTGCAGAACTAGTACATTGTAGTCGACGAAGCCCTGGTCCGCGCTCGATTCCCGCGTAACTAGTTGCGTAGCTAGTTGCGCGGTAAACAGCGCAGAACTAGTTCGAGAGGGGTCAATTGACCCCTTTGGTTCTATGGGCACGGAGGGCCGCCACATATGAGCTCATATGTGTATGTATGAGTAAGTAAGGACAAGTACAAAGCAAAACGTGAAAATTTCAAGAAATTTTAAATTTTCTTATCGATACAACTTTTTCATTTTATCGATTTCAAAAATAAAATTTTTACCTCTTATCGATAAAATATATTTTAAAAATACCGAAAATATACGTCGGTTCAATTTTGTAAACGGTCACCCTGTGAATTACTGAGCTAAATTTGAAAGTTCCACTAAAGTTGTGGAACAACCCGCCGTTGAATTTGAATTTCCCAATATTATTTTCTACTAATTATAAATATTTCATTTATTTGTATTATGCACTTTTATTATACATTCATTTATAAGTATTTTGCTTTCTTATCGTCCATTTATTTTGTTGCTTTATGTTAAGTTATGCGTGAAACTAGAAAACCATTTTCGCAAGCTGTCGTATTTCTGTTTTGTGTACTATTTAGAGAACATTGATTTGAAAATGTAACCTTCGTTTCGTTCATTTCTTCAGAGAGCACCCCCCTCTGGCTGTAATTACGACACCAGCAGAAGGCTGTTACGCGCGCATTTCAGGCAAAAACGCTGCCCTACTCCCGCCCAACCGACCAAGGGGTGATGCTGCATGACGCGCGGCGCGTTAACCGAACCAAACAGGAACATGCAGGAATGATAGCTGTTAGACTAATATTCGAGGAAATTAGAACTAAACTTATTAAAAGAAGTAAGCATGCATTCAAAATACAAGTACAAATACAATTACTAAATACGGGAAAGGTAAGTGAGTATTAGTAATTGAATAAGAGAAAGGGAATTAGTGGTGGATATAATGTGGTAGAGAGAATCAAAAACCGAGCGTAAGACCCTAAATGCAGGGACAAATAAGTACATATATAGGTAATATATATATATATATATATATATATATATATATATACTGACGAATGCAAGTACAAATGGTACAAATGTATTAGGTAGGGGCAGCTGATTATATTACACAGCACTGCAGGTGAACTGGAACTGGCTATCGATTCACTGAACACCAGCGCGAAACTGTGTCAATCGACTTATCGAATTTAAAAAAGTTATTCCATATTGTAAGCTATTCAATTAGGTTGTGAGCCCTTTCATTTGGTTTTCTATATAAACTGGCAGAGACCATAGCAAATTTCTCCAGCTATAACTTTATTGTCCCTAATTGAATTAAATTGAAGACTTCTTTGATTTTGCATGCCTCCATGCCATCTTTGCAATGCCCCCAGAGATGCGACCCCATTCAGAATAGCTCTTCAACGCTGTCATCAATCAACGGCTAACCCCATGGAGTGCCTGTGTAATCTCCTTATAGGGCAAAGAATGAGTCCACGTCGCTCCTCTGCTTATCAATTCAATTGAAATTGTTATTAATAACAATAAGCATGCTTTATATTGCAGCACGCCCCTCCGCCATGGGGGATGAGTAAGCACCCAGAGGAGCAGCTCAGCTCAGCTCAGGGTTCGAGTTTCCAGCTGCTATCATCTGTCTGGATGCCTGGATTGAGTGGAGTATATGCAAATAAATGCGACACGACACGACACGATCATGTGTTTACGATCATTAAAAACATATCAAATAATTTATTCTGCTTATTAATTTGTTTAATAAATATACAATATATAAAACTGCTGGTTAGTCCACACACAATTAACTGTACGAAGAGTAGTAGTAAAAAAAAAGTCTGATTGTGGGGCTATATCACCCCATTTTGGACTAAAGTTGTAGCTTTAACATGCTGCTTGGGCTTGGGGGTTTGGGGGCTGTGGGACTGTTAGAAATACATACACAGAACACAGTACACAGAACATTGACTTGGAGTTGGTTAAGATTGCTTCTGGCAAAAGGCACAACATTGTTATCATCAGTGTAGGTCGTTATTAGTCTAGGTATTTGCTGCTCTATCTTCGTTTCCATTTTTCCCCATTAACATTTACACATACACACACGAACTCTTTAAATATAGATAAAACATGCGACGAAGTTTGTGCTTGGCACTTGTAAGACTGCTGCTGTACTCCTCCATCTACATCTCCAGCGCTCTATGATTGCTATGATCCCTTTACGACCATCCACCCGTCAGCTTGTGGAACATCTCCTCGTTGAGGGTCTGATTGTTCTCCTTGGAGCGCATCGACATGAAGATGTAGCCGCCAATGAATTCGTGCACCACCTTGCAGTCGGCGGACTGGCAAGAGAATACCACGCTCTCGTCGTGGAACTGAATCATCATGCACTTGATGCCCCAATTCACGTTCCAGGCCTTCATCGTGTTGTAGCGCCAGGTCTTGATGTGGTCGCCCGAATTGAGGTCCATGCGCATGATGCGATTGTGGGCCACTCCCAGTAGCTCCTCCTTCTTGTGGCCATCGAACTTGATGATGAACAGCGTGACGCCAAAGTCTGGTAGGGATTGCCAGGCCTGTATATACTTGAGCTTCGAGTCCATCAGCGGCAGCTTCTTCACATTGGCATGCGCCTCCAGTATCCTCTGCACCGCCTTGCTGGACAGCTTGCGCAGCATCTTGGGCGACAGGTAGTCCATGGGCTCCACGCTGCGGGGGTTGATGGTCAGGGGAGCCCCTTGGGCAGGCTTCTGCATCTGCAGCAGGGAACGAATGCTGCTCACCTCGCTGTCATAGGAGCTGTCAGCTAGAGAACGGCCCTTGGCGGCCAGACGGCAGGCAGCCATCCACTTGGCATACTGCTCCTCGCTCTCGCACCGCACCCAGACCTCGCTGTTGGGCCCGCTTCTGCCCTCGGGCGGCACCTCCAGACGAATTGCGAACTTTCCTTGGGCCAAATGAACATCGGGAGTCACTTCGCAGCCGCGCAGGTTGATGCTGATGGTGGGAGCACCGCGACGCGAATCCTCCTGCGACTTGTAGAGATGCAAGTGCAGATCCCGGTAGGTGAAGAAGTAGCGCTTGTAGCCCTTGAGGGTGAACCTCTGTGGCTTGAGGAATCTCAAGTAGTCGGACAGCTCGGGTATCCTGGTTATGTTGCCCTGATCTTTGCCATTGCTGGGTCCCTCGAGTGTAATTAGCAGCTCATTCAGAGCTGAATCGATGTCATCCTCTCCGCCATTCTCCTGGCTCGACGTCTCTATCCCGGAATCTATGCCGGGTGGATGCAGTTCCGTCTGGTGGTTCACTTGGAACTGGAGGGCGGCAAACATGAGGGTCTCCTCCTCGGTGCAGTCCAGCTCCTCGTTGAGAATAGACCACTTGGCCTGCTCGTACAGCTGATTGATGCGCACCTGGTCGTACTTCGGGTTCAGATCAAAGAAGGTGAAGTACTTGAAGCGCAAACAGAGTGTGTCGTACTCCCTCACGCCCTGCTCCATGATGGACAGCGAGGAGTCCAGCCAGCCCACATTAAGGCGTGCCTTCTCCACCAGGGTCTTGGGCCGCACCAGACGGGCCCGCACGTCCGGACTGGGGGATCGGGGAGAGACGGCCAGGTTCTCCTGGAAGTCACCGAAACTGGAATTCGAATCGTAGCTGGCGTATCCATTGGAGCTGTGCTTCCATGTCCCTGTGGGCGAGCTGATCGGTGTTCCCGGCGCTGTGGCCGCCCTCCTTGGTGTGGTGGCATAGGGCGAGGCAGGGGCACACAGGAGATTGCCATTGTGCGACCTGTCAAGGCTACCGTTGCTACCGTTGTAGGCTGCGGCAATGGGCACAAAGGAGTTGGTGTCCGGGGCCGGCTGTAGGTAGGACACGCCGTTGGCCTCCGCCACAGGGATCTTCTTCTGTGGCAGCTTCGAGAAGTTCTTCTTCAAGTGCTCCTGCTCCACGGGCTTGCAGAGGGACAGCTCCTCCGGGTAGCGTATGTCCAGATCCTTGCACAGGTTCACCACGGCCCCAAAGGTCTTGGCCGAGAAGTTGACGCGGTAGTCGAGATACCGAAGATCGGGCAGCTGCACCCTCAGTGTCTTGTGCATGGGTGTAAAGTGGAGGAACGAGTCCGACTGTACTCCGGCCTGGTCCAGTGTGGAGCGCGTCCTTGTTAGCCACACGTTCTTGGCGGGCCACCAAAGGGCATGGTCCGACCAGTCCTTGGGCATTTCCGGGTCAACAAGCTGGAGCATCACTCCGCCAATGTGCTGATCTCCCTTCACCCGCAGCGTCTTCTCCACCTGCAGATCTGTGATGAGGATCTGCAGGTTCCAGGTGTTCTCACCGACATGAATCATCGTCCGTTTCAGTCGCAATCTATAGCCTATTTCAGATACACAATGATGAGGGGGCGTCGCCGTCCAATACTAGAGTAGCGCCGCGAACAGAACGACCAGCGACCAGCGAACAGAGTCTAGAAATGTATAGCAACACAAACAATCACCGTCTAAAATTGCTCCCAAACGATGACGTAATCCAACTTACGTTTGTTTCGACGTTTCTCCGCAGCTCAACAAAATTGTGCGCCGTTTTTGCAATAAATTCGTTCGTTGGGACGGGGAGGGGAGCGGATCGCCCTTATCTCGCCAGATGTTTGCTCTGCTGCTATATCCGCCACTCGGTCACTTGGGGCGGGAGGTGGAGGTGGAGGAGGATGAGGAGGGGTAGAGGAGATGTCAGCAGAATAGCTGGGGCTAGCTGCTTGAAGCGAGTAATTAATACACACGCCCAAGGTTATGATGATGTTTTGTTTTCACAATTCAATAGTCGCTTGTCTCGTGTCGTCGCTCCGCAGCAGCAATGTTTTCCGTTCCGCGACACGAAGATTCCTTCCGAATTTGTAAATAAAAAAATATATTTAAGTAAATTTTCAGCAAACAAAACAGAATTTATCGAAAAAATATACCTTCCGACGCTCAGAAATATACCGATACATACCGTCTCCTTCTAAAAACATACCGTAAATATACGAAAAAGCGAATAAAAACTCAATGTTTTCGGTCCACAATACGAATCACGAATACTAGTGCAGAAACTGAGGTGATTCGCCCCCGAAAATATATAAATAAAGAAATATTTATTCAAGTAAAATACTAGATGCTGGCCATTTTTAGGGTATAAAAGGCTTTCTATGCTCAAATTTCCGTTCCATTGATGCTACAGAAATAGGTCGGATTGTTTTATCGCATTTGAAATGATTGGGCTAATAACTCGGAATTCGTGTTGGCACTTGAGCAAAGTTTTTTTATTGAGTTTGAGAGCTGATGGTTGATCTACTGATAACATTATATTAAAGTATTTGTTGTTAAGATTATATGTCTATTTGCACACTATCCCTCAGCCAAAATTTGTACGCGCCAAACTTTGATTTTTGGACAGGGTTGAAATATTCGGAAATCGAAAAAGAGCAACTAAATAACTGTAAATCCTTTTCCTGAATCGGATAATGATGACATGTAGATTATTTTATTGGAATTTCGGGATCCTGGGGATTCAAAACGCAGCGAAGAGAAATATCGTCATCGATGGTCAATAATGCTAATTGTTGTTTAGGAAAATGATCAAGCCTGAACTAAATTTAACCGCTATGATCTAGTTTAATTATACCATACTTGGTGGCAGCCCTGTTGCCACTTCGATTTTTAGTCGAAATGCAACCAACCCTCACGCCTTTCCGCTTCACACTCTATTCGTAAACAGAGACAACAAATGTTGTGTGGGTGTGTGTGTGTGGAGCAAAAAGCTCCATCGCTCCGGCTGCACAATATGCCTCAAAAGGCCCCAGTCTGTACAGTGGCGACTGTTGTTGCGAGCGCACCGACTGGGGAAAAACTATTAGTTTTATTAACATAGCACATAGCGGAACATTGTGTAAAGCACGCGCGAGTCTGGTCTTTCGTCTCACTCTGCTCCACACACACGAACACACGAACAGAGAGAAATACCAGTAAAGCAGGCGAAGACTTCGTTTGTGGTTGCAAAAAAACGGTGCATGGAAAATCGGAAAATCTTTTTGTTTTTGTTTAACAAAGTTTGCCCTTGCGAACCAAGTGTCAACTCAAAACATAGAGCCATAGTCAGTTCATTCAAAAACCTCATTCTTACACCAGCAAACCTTACGGAAGGAAGCATACAGAAAACATCTGTGCTCAAAAAATCGATCCAGACAAAAAGTGAACTATTTTTACGGGGCTAACAACAATTTACATTTATTTTCGTTATATTTCGGCTTGCACAATAATTATAAAAGGAGAAACACACAAAAATAGCTTCAGCTCCAGCTACAGCTACAGCTTCACGAGTCGAGTCGAGTCGAGTGTAAACGGTGTATTACGTTGATAGTAAAAATAAAAGCGCAACAACCGCGGTGCTTAGTCATCCGTGCATCCGTGCGAGAGATAGTACGCTGCTGCGAGATTCGCTGAGGAGGTATCTCCCATACGAATTCCATTCGAAGGAACTCCAAGCCTCTCATAATTACGAAATTGCATCAGTTGAAACAACGCCTACAACGACACGCCAGTGATTACAACAAAAGCAACAACTGCATACGTCAGAGACAACAACGTCAAGGCGAATCGGTAACAGCAACAACAACTACAACCACTAGATATATATGTATATAGAGATATATCGTAGTAACCTGTTGTTTGTTCGCCACTCAACCTCTCTACGTGCCCCCAGCCGCATCTGAAATTGGTCATTTGTGTGCGGTTTACATACAGAGAGCAGAGCTTAGACGGAGCGGCAGGCACACCTGTTTGGTGGCGACTGGAACCCGTGGACTGGACTGGGACTGGGACTGCGACTGCACGGGTCACTGGAAAGCAACACACAATGACGCGCCTCACGGAGGAAATGGTCATCGCTCGGGCCAAGCAATCGGATCTGGGCCTAATTACGAAACTGAATTGCTGGTAAGCTGCTGCGATAGATCTCTATTGTTAATCGTGCAGGTGCAGTAGCAGAAAACGTAGGTGAAAGCGTACCGTGCCCCTTGTTAGAGCTCTGATCTGTTTGGGTATCTGCCCACTTTTTGGGGCATGCTCTGGCGGCTTTCACTGGGGTGCCTGCCGGTGCTGGTGCTGGTGCTGGTGCCCCTCCAGTTTGACCCAAATCCGGGGGCAATCTTCTAACCAGTTTAGAAGTGTCGTCCATTGCCGAGCGTCACGACTGCCTCCGCTCCGCTGGCGAGTGGAAAAACGCCTGCCACTCAAGAGCTTAGAGTGCCATGAAAATGCTTGGAAAAGGCACTAAAAAGCAGTTGAACTACTTTTTCGAGCAGCAGCCAGCCTACTCTGCTCTCAAGCCCATCTTAGATACGGACTGCACTCACTGCACGAATCAATCACTTAGGAGAGGGCTAACTGTATCACTATCTCTGTTCTCCTTTCTCCGTTTCTTTCAGGGGAAGTGATCTCACCGATGTGTCCATCATCAAGCGCATGCGTGGTGTCGAGGTGCTGGCGCTTAGGTAAGTCTTTCCCTCATATAAGGATAATCTCATCTTCATTTCCTGCAAGCCCGCTCTGATTGAGTACGCTTCAGTTCCGCGGTATGAATTGCTTTGATATTTGCTTTCAAGTGATGTCATCGCCGCTTCGCTACGGCATCATCAATAGGCGGGCAGAAATACGAGAAATACTTTGGCACGCTCGTAACGCGCGTAATTAATGCAAACGAAAAAGAGGCAGCAGATACGAAATATAAGCTAAAAGTCGTGGGAGCTCCAAAATTGGCAATAGCCAGTCGCTTGCCTCGTACTTTTTCCAGCTGCGCGGCGTGGGCCCCTTGTGGCGAGTGCGTAGGGGGGGCTTGTTTCAGAGACTGGCTCCAGAGATACTTGTAAAAGATACTTCTGTACAATCTGTACTCTTTTCAGCGATATTTGTACTTGTACTTGTACTGCCTTAAAAGGCGACAATCAGTTTTGACTGCCAAGGTCACCGAAATCGATTCCCCCCTTCCCCCCAGTCAAAACTTCGCCGTCATCTGCTGGCAATATGCTGACAAGTCTCAGATGCATGACTATTACATATACATATATGTATATATTCGTATTTGTATAAATATGAGAGGTGTATGCAAAAGCTATGGCCATATGGGGAGTGCTCTGATGATGAAGGCTTGTCATTGAACTTGAGGTATCGGAAGAGCAGGAAGAGAATCTTGATAAACAGCATCTTATTGTAGAAAGACAAGAGACAGGGACAGGTACAGAGACAGAGACTTATGGAGAAGTATCTTTTGTGGCTCTTAAGCTATGAATCAAACTTGTCAACTTCGACGTTAGATTTATCTTATTATGTTTGCCCTAAACCTAAAAGCTATACCTTTTCAGAATCTTTAAGAATACACCAATCGATTGGCATTCAAAATGTTTCAAATTTACCAAAAATCGTCAAAAATGTCCCTAATATGGAATGTAGAATTAATCTGATAGTCTTGTAGATTAAGTGAGTGTTTGGTTGATTGCTTAAGTTTTGATTTTGTTAGCGCCATGGAGAACTCTATAAAAGCGGTTCCAAGATAGAGATTGAGACTTAAAATATATTCTTGGGAGATATACAGGATTCCATGACGACCTTACCTTTGTACCCTCCCTAAAACCTCTTCAAGCCCTCTTCAAATCTACGTATACATACATATATGTATGTCATGCCTATTATCAGGAAGCTATTGCCGCAATCGAGGCTCTTCAACTTTGCTTTGCTTTATCATTTGGGTTTATCAGCTACTCGTAATAGATAGTAGTATATTGCATATTGTATATTGGGGGGCAACAACTTCTAGATCCCCTTTGACTATCAAAGTTGACTGCCTTTTGCTTTGCATTTAACAAGGAAAACCTTTTTGTTCCCAGTCGTTGGGCAGAAAGGAACAACTGGGTTTCTTTTTCAGTTGTTGTCTGTTTGCCATTTATATGTGGGGGAGAGAGAACGATAGTCGTTCTGCTGTTGTGCTAGGCCTTGCCTTGCCGCGACCGCGACGTCGAGTGCCGAGGTACGCAATGTTCTTATGTGAGTCCATAAATCAGTTCAGGTGAAACGCGTTGGCGTAGTCCCTTTTCCATTTCCTTTTGGTTATTAAAGAATCCATATTGATTTGAATTGCGTGCCGCTGGCTCTTTCCTCCTGCTCCTCGGGGCTCGAGTGCCAAGTGCCATGACTCTTGCGGGCAACCTTGACGTTAATGGGGGATCCGGATTATGCATACTATTTCTCTGATGGTTCCACTCCCGAGTGGCCTGCTTTAGTTCCCAGCCCTAAAAATAGTGGAACGGCTCCAGAGCCACTCGGAGACAACTCGAGGCGACTCTCCTCGAGGCAATGCACCCGTGTGCCATTTAATGACGAGCCGTGGCTAAGTTTAGCCACTTATTTATACACTTCCTCCGTCGGCCTCATATCTTATCTTATCGGTGGGGGGTGCCAGAGCCACGAAAAGGGGTGGAACAATCAAAGCACGCGCCTCCGCCTCTGCCTTTGCCTCGGGCAATTGGCCATTTGAAAGTAATTAGCATCGATGAATCGATGGATCGATGGATGGTGGTGTTAACCGGGGTGACGACTCTACGAAACTGACCTACAGATACAGATGATGACAAAGAGCGTGTCTCCTCTGCCCATCTGGTGCTTCTTTAACGGCGGTCGCTGTTGTGGCATTCTTCGGTTTCAACAGAGTTAATGACCTCTCCACGCAGCTGCCACCGAAAGAATCTTTTCATGATTCACGGCAGTTAGTTGGAGGCCGATGCGCCTCTGTCGCTTTATAACAGAGAAAGTTTGTTGAACCACAGATACTCGTACAGCTTGTGAGACATTCTTCTGAAACTCTTTCTCTCTGTTTTCTGTTCTTTTGCAGCGTCAATAAAATCAGCACCTTGGCGCACTTTGAAGACTGCTCGAAGCTGCAGGAACTATATCTGCGCAAGAACCACATTCAGGACATCAATGAGATTGCTTACCTGCAGAATCTGCCAGCACTGAGGAACCTGTGGCTTGAGGAGAATCCCTTCTGTGACCAGGCCGGCTCCAAGTGAGTAATACCCTCCTCCGATTTCAGTCGAAAGAAGCCCCCCAATGAGTACTCACACTTTTCACACCGCATTTGCAGCTATCGGGCGATCGTATTGCGCGCTTTGCCCAATCTGAAGAAACTCGATAATGTGGAAGTCACACAGGAGGAGGTGGACGATGCCTTGCGCCGCGGTGGCAGTGGCGGCGGCGGCGGCGGCGGCGGCGGCGGCGGCAGCGGCTCGGTGCCCGAGGATGAGGTGTACGAAGATGCCTATGAGGTACGACAGCAGCAGCGTACATCGCCGCAGCATAGCTACCCCACACACTCACCGCCACCGCAGCAGCAGCAGCAGTATCATCCACAGACGCAGCAGCAACCTCAACAGCAGCCACAGCAGCAGCGCCAGAGTTCGAGTCCCATCATGCGAGAGGTAAATCGCTACCATTGTCGAGACTCTCCCACGCCACGCCCTGGTTTCACACTTGCCTTGGCTTTAATCTTAACTCTTAACTTTTAACTCTTAACTGAACTCTCGCCACGTCTTTGTATCTCCACTCCTGCTAATCCCGTTCCCATTAACAAGCCGCTTTTGTTAGCCAGCCCGCCGGGCAACCACAGCTGCGAAGGGACCATCACACACAGTGCCAGCGATCTAGGTGGCAGCCAGGTGCTGCCAGTGCATGGCTCCAAGCCCCCAACACCCACCAAGGTAACCCCTAGAGATGGAGAATCCCATAGGAGAGATGTGCAGTGCAGGAGAAGGCAGTGGATCCATCAAGTTAGGAGTGTCTGTCTGTCTGCTTATAAATATGAATTCTGAAAGGAATATACGAAAGATAACTGAACAGGGAAAACCTTCCAGAATAATCTTTAAGATCACCCCTTCCTTATCCCAAAAACTAAAAACTAATCTGTCTTGGTTTTCCCAGGAACCCGTGCATCCGCCATCGCCCATGTATAACACGTTAACCAAAGAGCAGCGCACTTCCTATCAGCAATACGATGTAAGATCCACTTCCTAACCAGCCATCGCCACCGCCCTACGCACATCCATCATGACAATATGCTGAGCCTCGTTGCCGAGCCCACTTTTTGGGGGCACCCTACTGAACAGGGTAGGGTAGGGTAGGGCGTGGATGGGGGGCACGTCACACTTGGTTGAAGTAGGAGGGTAACCCCTTGAAAGAGTCACGCGATGGCTTCGGCTGCGACAGCGACATGGTTAAGGTTCTCTTTTTCCCGTCGCTTGGCCATCGGACCCATTGTCTGCTTGCTTTTGTGGCTTAAGTCAGTCAGTTGACTTTGGGAGCCACAGGGAGAACTGGGGGTGGGGGAGGGGAAAACGAGAGAGACAAACAATAATTGCCAAAGAAGCCCAAATCGACAGCGAACAAAAGCCGAAACTGAAACGGGGAAAAATGGGTCATTATATATGCAGAGAATAGAGGAAGGGCTACACGGGCTAATGAGCCATTGAAGCACCATTAGATTGTGCCCCAAAAAACAGTGCGACTTGCTCAACATTCCGTCATGTGGATGGCCGTTGGGGGGACACCAATGCGAATTTAACGTCTCTAATGTGCTCACTCTTTCACAAAAACCATGCACCACCCGAACCACAACCTCAACCAAAACCACAACCACAATTCAACCCCCGACTAAAAACATGTGCACCACTAACCAACGCCCGATGACGAGCAGCGCTCGCCGGGCTCTGACCAGGAGAGCAGCCCAAATGCTGGCTATCGGGAGGTGCGACCAGCGCCCATCCCGCCCAGCATATCCGCACACTCGATGAAGGTAAGGGGCTTGCTGCCACACGGTGTCCCCCACATTCAGACGATGATGAATCGATGTTCGATATGCAAATCCCCTTTTAATTTTGGTATTCCCCGAACAGGAATACTATCAGTCGGATCGCCCGACCTACCCGGCACACTATCGCCATAGCCAGACAGACCTCACCGAATGGGAGGAGCACCAGCAGCACCAAGTGCCGCAGGTCCACCACAATCCGTACGGCAGCCAGATGCTGAACCACCCACAACGTCGCAGCGTCGGTCCCGAGAGTGCGGATCGTTTCACTGGCTACCGGAATGGAAGTGCGCGTGAGAATGGCGGCGATTGGGACCCAGAGGAGAGGCCAAGATCAAGGTAAGCAATGGGATTGCATATGATTCGTATGAGGATATTAGATAATTAATTCCCTTCCAGCAGACGGCCCGAGGGTCGCTACAGCGATTCCACTAACAACGTGTCGGCCTCTGTGGCGAATCATTACTCGGGTTATCATCGCCGACCCATTAACCGGGTGAGTATGTGGCACAATATCGATAAGATATATGTATAACTGAATCATTTCCCTTTTCGTCAGAGCTCCAATCTACTGTCTGCCACGCTCTGCCTGGTCAAAGAGCTTGACTACGCCAGCCTGGAGGTGCTCGAACACGCCGTGCGGTGTCGCATCGATGAGCTAGCGACTGAATGATGAAGACGTCTTTCTAATCGGATGTCGATTAGCTAATCCCTGTCGCGTACCCTGGCCCGCGCACGGGAATCAAACACAAAAGACCAGAACAGAACAGATACGAGCACAAAAGACACTGTGGGAGCAGGAGCTGCCGCTGGGAGCAGAAGCTACGGCTGGTGACAGGAGGAGCCCTTCGAAATCTATTATACTAACGTCTAAAGCTACAAACCCAACAAATACTTAACGATTCATACTTGCCAATGTAAATTACGATATACTAGGTTAACAAGTTTTCTAAGAATATTGCTAAGGGGAAACCAGTACAGTAGGAGATAGATTGAGGGATTGATATCTGAAATATGAAGCTAAGTTTCGTTTCGATGATACGCCTGTCGTTCCCAACCCATTTAGTTTGTTAACCACCTCCTAGCGATCGCCGATCGGGCACTGACCACTGACTAGCCTTCTTTTGTACTTAATATGCGAGGATCGTACTAATTAACTAACGCCCAAGGCGCAAGCACAATGCATCTTCCTCGTTTAATTATAAATTAGTTGAAATGTATACTCATGAATTTGTTAAATATTTGTACACGACCGACCACTAAACTAACGTGACTTTTAAATTAATTTAATTATAGTGAAAAAAAACACGTCCAGTTTATGTTTGTCTCCTTCTGTCCAATGATTATGTTTGAATATATCATGCATGCGCAATAAATAAGCAAATTAACAGAAGGCGAACACTTGTTTCGATTATTGATTAATGTTAATACAAAATAAAAATAAATCGTAATCTATATGTATAATAGTAATAGATAGGTAAATATGGGTCTGGCACATCTGGCACATTAGCATAATTATTTATTAAATAACTATTATGCTAATTAATTATGCTCGTTGTTCCAGAACCCGGTATTCATCACTGCTACTGTTTCTAGTGATTCAAATTTGAATGTACTGCTTAAAGCAGTAACAAATTCTTCGAAACGGTTACAGACTGCTTGACGACCAAGCAGTGAACCGAACCGGCAAACGATGGCAGTGGTTGAGCTTTTAAAGCAGTGCATTTGAATTTTATTGCGCCAAACAAGAACTCTCGGACTAAGAATGCACATATTATACTGCTTAACGCAGTTGAAAATTCATCGAAACGGTTATATGTAGACTGCTTGAAGAGCTTGACGAAGCAGTGACACATAATTCCTTTGGCGGCAAGTCCAATCAATAAAGTTGTGGTTTTTGTGTCCGTTGCACCGTGCGGCAACCTTCTCTCCTTCCATTAAAAACCCTGGTGGACTCGGGACTCAAAGCCCATACTACTGCGAAACCAAGCCGAGTAAGTGATTCCATTTAGGAGATATCTTCAGTGCCCTGCTTGATCATTCCTCACCGATTCCACCCGACTCCTCCCTATCTACCTGAACCTGGTTCCTCTTGAGCCTGACTCGTCCTCCAAACCGACCACCCACACGGATGTGGATACGCTCCGTACCCCTTTGTCGACCCCACAGATGCGAAACGCTCCGTGTCCTCTAACCCGACCCCATGGATGTGATACGCTGCGTGTCCTTTAACCTGACCGCCCCCACGGATGTGACAGAAGGAGACTGAGTTTACCTCAGCCTGAATGAGGATACGTTACAACCTAATGACCTATTTTTTTACAACTAATATTTTTTCTGTTTTTATTCAGATCTGTCTCTCTCTCTCTTTTCTCACACCATCACCAGCCATTCAGCAGCGCGCAAACTGCACGAGGAAGAGAGAGAGAGAGAGAGAGAATTAGTAAGCGCGTGGAAGGGGTAGCAAAGCCACTCTAAATGTCTTTCTTCATTCTGGCTTTAATAATGATCCGAACTGATCCAGATTCGACAGATCTGGTCGATCCCTATGATTATGCGTTTTTGGTTTTATCGTATCTTCAAAACTGTGGATGCCACAGGTGTTCGTCCTTTGTGGGGTCGTGGCAAAATTTGGAAACAAACTAAATTCAGTGTGATAGAGTCTGCACACAAGATTGGGTTGCTCTAGCTCTTATAGTCTCTGAGGACTAGGCATCAAACAAGACGGACAGGCGGAGAGACAGACAAAGCTATATTGACTCGGCTATTGATGCTGATCAAGAATATATATGTATACTTTATGGGTTCGGAAACGCTTCCTTCTGGGTGTTACATACATCCAAGTCCACTACGAAGCTAGTATAGCCCTATCCTCTTCGAGTACCATGTCTGACCGCCAACAAGTAGTTTCTGCACGTAAATTCTTGATAAATCGCCGTCCATCGAGGGTATTTTTCACGACTTTAGGAGCATAGGCCCATATACCGAACATTTACCCAAACTCCAAGTATCATATGAAAGATATTCCTTTTAAAGACCTATGAAGATACGGAATTTGATGGCTACCCCATTTCCTTTCCCACCCAAATGAAAGACTTTTGGTTTGTTCGTTTTTTCTTTTTTTTGTGTTTAGAGGGGCTTTACAACATTTAACAGATAATAGATATATTTGCCTTTACTTTGAATGCTTGCTTTTGGTTTTGTTTTTTTTTGTCTGTTTTTCGGTTACTTGTGTGGAATTGTCTTTAAATTTCTGATTTTCTTCGGGGTTATTTCACTCGCGGCATACATACTATATGGCATTTCAAGCTATTCAACTATGGTTCTTCCTATCTGCTATTCTATATAATCGTATCGACCCAACGCGGGCTAGATCGATGCCTCTTGTCTTGCCACAACAAACGAAAACAAACTGCGAAACGGTTTTCGGTTCGGTGTTGCAATTGTAATCGCAATTGATGATGATGTTTTTTATAGAGTTGATTATTAATTAATCTGGTTTATAATAATGGTTGATATTATGGTTCCTTAGCCGCAGTATTCATGGCAGAAACGCAACGCCTAACACATATACATAAATGCAAGTGCATTGGAGTACGATTAGTAGTACGATTAGTATTTTGTAATTAGTGATTGATTAACGTGCTACACATCGATATACATACTGAAGCCGCATTAGGTTATCAATGAATGTGCTCTGAATAATGCTTCTTAAACTCCTGCGATATTCTCCATCTAAATAATCTCGTAATTATCGTTCGGTGCAATATATTGTATTATATATCATATATTATATATTATATATAGTATAGGTGCGCGATTAAGTAATTAGTGATATTTAGACACTGAATACCCAAATCTCCATCTCCATCTATCTTTTTTGTATTATTTCTAGTAATTATTGTCAGTCACAGCGTCGCGTTTGACACAACAACGTGTGCTAGCCATTGACTAGGTTTTTCTTTGTTCTTTTTTCTTTGAATCGAAATAAGGATTACGTTTAGTATAGTATTATTTATGTTATTTTTGTAGGGTCTTATTGAACTAGTTGCAAGGGGCTGGATGGTTTGTGCCCCCATTAAATTGACGCATGTCTTCCAGAATGCTTTTTGCTGTTGTTGTTGCTTGCTGAAATTGTCTTCCATTTCATACAATGCGAAAAAATGTCTTCCAAACACACAGATAATGTTAGCATATATGTTAAATATGTATATATGTATATATATAGAATGATTTCTATAGTAATTGTAAATGTATACGCGGGTATTTCAGGGTTTTTGCCCGCCTTTGAGTTTGTGATTTGCAATCGCAACTCATTTTGTGTATAGATATATAGATATAGACCAATATCGTATTTATATTCATATTTATATCTGTAAGTGGCTGTAACCAACACTAAACTCTTGGTTAACGTGGCCGCTAATGTGACACATATAATTGATGCCTATCTTTTATTTATCTTTTTTGATTTGCCGATAATTTGTAAGCCAAAAAACTGAACAAAAACTGTTCGGATACCAACTTCAGATAGCCTCCTGCCTCCTTCGTAAATTGATATGCTGATTCCGTCAAAAAACAAAAAGGTCAATCAAAAGTCCGATGTGAGTTACGTTGAGTGTAAGTAATTGATTTACCACGATATGTTGTGTTTGTTGATATTAATTGGTTGTGTCTCCCTATTCCAATCACCTAATACTGTGGGTTGTGCCCCCACGCCGGATGCCCAAGGGATGAATGATCCTTCTATCCAGCGAGGGGACACTGGAAGCCCTGCGTGATTCTGCTGTTGGATTCTCCTCCGCTTACTTCCTATATAGCTTTTCTTCTATAGTTACGTTTTTTTAATTGAAATTAATTACAAATTAATTGATTCGCATAGGGAATTTTCGAATTTTCGCTCTTCCTCCGGCTTTGCGCGTGATTCTTTCATATATATGCATAGTGCTTGTATTTTTTTGTTTGTTTTTGTTTTTGTTTTGGTTTTTTGTTTGATTTACCTTTTTTCTATCGATTTTTGTTTGTTCTTTACAGTATTTCAACTAAACTCTCGCAACAAGATATGGAATATAGAATATATGTATATATAAAGACAACACTAGCACTAACTCAAGTCCAAAACGAAGAACAACAAAATGTTATATAACTTTTGAATTATATATATAAATTATTTGTGATCCAGCGCCTTCCATCGCACCTGGGGGTTCCCCTTTCAGGTGAAGAACGGCGATAGATCACAGTTGCACAATGACCCGCCATCGCCAGTCTTGCAGAGCGCCTTGCACAATTCGTCCCAGTCGGGTGTCGCCGTGGTCGTACCATCCGAGGCGGCTGCACGTCCTGCTACTGCCGCCAGGGATTCCCCGGATCTGGGACCATGTGTGGCATTGCCTTGCACTGCACTGGCCTCCTTCCACTCCTTCTGCTCCTCCACCTCCTGCACCTGGCATGGACTGCAGCCGGACAGCGAGCGATGCCTTTGCTGGCAGAAGCTCGAACAGAGTCTATCGCCCACGTTATCTGCAAGGAACCGAAGGAACAGAAAGAAAATATGCAAATGGAAGAACGTTAGTTAGTTGGGGATTATCGTAGGTGGATGGGATATATGGGCGATGGATCAGGGAGGATCTGTTCTAAATGGACACTAACCCCTTGGCAGTCCACACAGTTGCCCGCACTTGGCCGCATCAATTTCCGGTCTCAGGATCGTAGAATGGGCCTCGCCAGGCGTCGCAACGCCCAGGCCGGCTCTGCAATGGAGAATGGTAATATTTTCATAGTTTTTTCCTCGTTTTCTTTGCGAACTCTTAAGCGTTGAAAGATTATCCTATTGGAATCAATATATTTCCATGAAAATTCTTTGATCTCTATGAAATTTGGTAAATCACTAGATATTGGTTTCATAGACGTGTGCTCTGATTTACAGCTCTTTATCTTTGAATGTATTTCTAAATATACGACGGATTTCGTAATCAAAACCTTAGCCATTAAATACCTACTTTTAACACATATTGCATACATTATTTTATATTGTACAAACTAGAATTCGTTACAAAAGTAACAGCATAGCAACCAAATAAATAACTTTAAAAAAAAGACATCACATTTTTGCCATAGTGCTCTTCTGTTTAGAGATCATAGATATCTCAGTACTACAATTTTAGCTCTCGAACTATTTTGTTTTCAGATATCTAAGTGTTTGAGTACAATATATATGTATTTATACACACTTTGTGTATATGAAAAACCCTGGTTATACAGCGTAATTAATCACTCAAAAAAATAGAAACACTTAGAGCTATTGACAGATTCACCGATTCAGATATGGGTACACATCCGATCAGGTGTTGAACACATAGTTTGCTTGACAGCCGCGATTACGGTGGGCTCTTCAGAGGCCTCACCCTCACTCGAAGTGCCGCCGCCGCATTCCACTGTCGAGTATTCACTTTCGAGATTTCGACATTTAATCGTTATATTATCATCATGAGTTCACAAAAATCACTTAATGGAGGAACTTGTAAAAAAATGTATCTCTAGCACTTCTTCATTTTAGAATCCTTTACATCCAAGGACACTTTGGATTTCTATTCTTCCGAGACTTACCCGCAGAGCTCTTTGCACACCAAACTCCAATCCTGAACTACGCTGCTGGGTCGCGCGTCTTCAAGGATTTGGGCTGCTGTGGCCCTGAGAGCAGCAGCATCCCCCAAAGTATCCCCTGCTGCTACTGCTGCTACTGCTGCTGCCGCTGATGCAGTGCTTCTTAATGACGTCACAGAGCTTTGCGTCTGCGCAGAGCAGAGCAGGAGTCCAACAGCCAATGGCAGGACGACTCCAAGTCCATATCGCTTTCCCTGTCGGCTTCCCGGTGGCCACATGGTCGATGGCGCAGAGCTGGGCTACAGAAAGAGACGGAAGGTTAGGTATTGCTGGGGTTGCAAGACTGAAGGAGGAGCTAAAGGAGTGGGGATTGGGCGGTTGGGTGGTTGGGCGGCTGGGGGTCAAGAGTCATGGCTGGCATGTGTAATGGCATCTGTGGGCTGGAGCAGGCGGATCCAGAGGAGCAGGCTGTGGTCCGTACAATAGGAGCAATTGTGCTCGAAATGCAATTATCGCGCGCCCGAATGTAGGCTGCAAAAAGCATCCTCCTGGAGCCTCGTCCTGTGTGCATTGTGTTTCCGATTTCATGCGCTTGATTTACCAAACCCAAAAGGGTTATGTAAGCGCCATCGATTGGCGATGTTCCAGGAATCCCCAGCACACCGTTTTCAAAGGATATTTCAGGGATTCATCCTTTGTTCCTGCTCTTGCTCCTATACTCTTTGCTCCGCGATAAGCAGGAGCTCCCATACTCTTCGCTTCAGCGATAAACAGCGGGCCCGACTTTATTTTGTCAGCTTAATGACAGTCTAAGCTGGTTCCCCAACTCCTGTTTCATTGACGGGACCGGCAGCTGTTGCCAGATGGAACTTTTTCCGCCAGTTCCGCCAGTTCCGCCAGTTGAGAGTTGAGAGCGAAAGAGGACGCGTCGCAACGCCCTATCCAATCTTCCCGGTACTCGTCTCGCCGCCCAAAACGCCACCAGACTTATCACCGTTGCCCCCCCTCCTCTTTGGGTGAGAGAAAAACTCCAAAGATTTTCGCCTATCTGGGTTACAGGGCCTATCTGCGCTACGTGCAAACACAGCCAGGTGAATATTTCATACCCATCGCTTCTACTCACTTTGATCCGTAGTATTCCGTAAATTCACTTGACTTCTCTTCGTACTACCCTTTAAATGACTCTAGAGCGAAGTCTGCTAGAGATATATATATATGCATAAAGTTGTCCGCTCCGAATGCCAGCAGTTGCTCAACTGAACCTCCAGGCAAATGGTAGCTAAAGTTAATAATAACATAATATACCTTTTTTGACGGCTTTGTCGGCTGCCGCGATAGAGTCAAGTGCGAATACTGATTCGGATATGATATCGCAGATTTCCATCGCCATATGTCCTCTATCGCTCTCTCTGTCTAGCCATCAGATCGCCGATAAGAGATAATTATTATTGGTAGCTTTTGCCTATGAAGTGGGGTTTTTTACTCCGATAAGCCAATACCCAAAGGTGTGTTTGCTCTGCAATCGAGAATATTTGAGTGACACAAGTGATGGATGGGACTACAAGATGGCTAAGTTGGCAGTCAATGAGTCAAAAAGATAATACAGGTGGGTTTCCACAGGTATTTCGTAGTTAGCGAAGATATTTCCAGAGCATTCTTAGCTACGAAAGGGTAAAAGAACTCTAAATTAGAAAAATCAAAGGAAAATCCCGAAAAGTATATGCTAATGAACAGGTTCATGGAAGGATCATAGAATTCTATTGCAAAAGTGAGATACGAAAGGAGGACTTAGCTTGATATAGCATCAGATAGCATCTGTAGAAGAAATGCCATCTTGCTTACTGATACTTAAGCTTTTATCATCACATATTGATAATAAGCAGAAATCCAAATCCAAAATCCAATCCAAAATCTTTAATTAATGAAAGTTTCATATCCATGTTGAATCTCTCATACGCACTTAAATCTTAGAATTGGGTAAACGTAAATGGTCCCCAAGCACAGATCGGATAGATCGGTTCTCTCTCCAATATTAGGTATAGTCATAGTTCTATAAATGTACATAGCTACTATGGAAGACTCTATAGAGAATAATATGATCTTCACATGAGTTTTGAGCTATCGTGTTTGATATTTGTAAATTTAAGTCCCATCGTGCATAACTTAATCAGGGATCAGTGATGGATCTCTCACGATAGGGCTGGTGAACGCACAAGAACGCATTAATTCGTGCATCAGATTTTCAGAAATGTCATAATTGCTTGCGAGCAAATTGCGATATCTTTTGCGATTTCTTGCGAGCTAGTTTGTGATAATTTTCGATACAAAAATGTATCGCACGTACACAAGCTCGCTTGCGAGCTCATTTGCGAGCATTTTGCGGGACTCTCGCAAAAGACATGTTTGTTGTTTTGCTGGGATGATACATGAGGCATGTTGCATTGTGCTGGTTCCCAGCAAACCAACGAACGGGCCATGACTTTCGCTCCCAAGCAAGCAACAAAAATATACATATATCAAAAAAAAAATCTCGCAAAGCATATCGTAAAAGATACGTTTACGAGCTATACAAAAATTACACTTTTAGTGCCACAAACTGAACGAATCAAGTATCATAAATTTGTATCATTTCCGGATCCAAATACGAGCGTTTTGTCGGGTTAAGTCTCGCATTTGACTCGTATGCGATATCATTTGTGAGCCTTTAAATGGCTGGGTTGTATGGTTCTCGCTCGCAAGATCAGATCTACTTGAAGGTCAAAGCTCATTTATTATCTTATTTTCTAGCTTGAGCCTACATCCAGCTGCTACTGCAGCTCCTGATGAAATTATACAATGGACCACTTTGTCCATTGCCTCTCTTTAGGGTCTTATTGATACTCTTAAATTAAACACACATCCAATCGCAACGAAGTTTGCTGTTGTATCTGCTGTTTTAAGCCCCAAAATAAGGACCACCTTGCATAATTTCATCATGCTGCGGCTGTCTTGCACTTATCTACGCAGTAAAGCTTGGATTGCGAATAAAAATGATCGTGTTTTAGTTCTGGATAAAGTTTTAATCATAAAATATTATAGTCGTAGCATTTTTACATAGAAACCACCATATATGTATGTGTCAGTATTCAATTTTTAAACATTAACCAAGAATCTTTAGCATCTTATGGCCCCATAATCGTAAGTATAACAGAAACCTCTTTGAGTTTAAACTGGGGATGGGTTGGAGTGAAAAGAAATGAAGCAAAGCAAAGTTACTTAAAAAGTTACTTATCGAGTGGCATCGCCGCCTCCGCATCGATGGGGATGACGCACGAGGTCCTCCCAGAAGCCTTTGCAAATCCTTTCCTGCAGCAGCAGCAGATGCTGCTTGCTGTCAGATAAGAGAGGGAGGTGGGAGGAGCCCTGGAGGGATGATGATGATGCTGATGGCCCCCACTCTGAGGGCAAATATTTTCACATCTCTCGTTGTTTTTTCGCTTTACCAGGCAGCTTGATGGACGTCATCTGGCATTTCGCTAGGCCCCCGCCCACCCCCAGCTGCTACTGCTCCACCCTCCTCCCACCTACCTCCTGCTACACCCAATTACATAAGTGTCCTCCTATGTGCGCGTTCAAAAGCGGGTTTGTATGTGTGCGACCCTCGAAAGTATCCTACGAAATTCGTTCAGCTGAAAATAATGCAATTTCCCAACTAGATAAAGATATTTTCCTGTGGAAGGGACAGGCTTTGACCCAAATTTAGACTTGTTCCATATACTAACACGATTATATAGTAAATGTATATAGTATATGTATTGAATATACTATGTATAGACAGCAGATGTGTTACATACGGGGCCGAAAAACAGAAACAGCAATTATGGAGACGTAGATTGCTTTCCCTCGATGCTCGTGAGGACCAACTCTCATAAAAAGTTGTGTGTTGTGGGGGCCATTGTAAATGTCAGAAACAGTGGCAGAAATTAGTTTGTTAATTAGCTTTTCATTCTGCCACGTCACAGGAGGAGAACGGGGAAGGGACAGAGGAAGGAGGCCTGACCTCCTCATCCTCCTTCGCCTCCGCCTCCGCAGTCCTGCGCACATAATTTGGCTTTTCCTTTTTCCGTGTGTGTATCTGGTGCCCGCCCATCGCTGTAGCTCCGCCCACGCCATCAGCTCAACAAAGATGGTTGCCCCAAAAATCAATGACGTCACGAGCGGCATACCCATACACAGAGAGTCTTGAGAGAGAGCGCCAAACAGCTCTTCATCTCGCGCTGTTGGTGAAGGTTATGCAAGAGCTCCCTAGGTGTATCTGTGTGTGTGCTTGTGTGTTTGTGTGGGCAGCCATTTTGTTGAACGAACGGAAAAGCTTCGTAGGCGCCACAGACGCACGCCAAGGCTCATAGCTCCACAGATCGTCAGCGAGTGTAGGCTGCTGTCCTCAGATCCCAAGCTGAAAATTGGAAATTTCAAAAAAAAAAAGAATAAAATAGTATATTTATCAGAGTTCTAACATATATATCCCCATATTCAGTCGAGTATTTGCTCCGTCCCTCGCGCGTGTGTTTTCATTTAATCAAAAGTGAAAGATTTTTTTTATTGTGAGTGTCGTTTGAAAGGATTTATGTAAGTTGTATAGATTGCCTCTTAGATTCCACGTAGAGCCAGCACCAAAACAATTCGCATTCCTCGCAGATCCATCTCAGAGATACTACTACTACTCGTACCAGACTCGATTCTCCACCTCATTTCTCGCACATTTCTTTCGTCCTTCACATCGTTGGCACCGCCACAGTAGCCAAAGTGAATTATCTAAGGCAATACATCGACGATATCCGCAGGATAATCGGTAAGATTCCTCAGACATATGCATTCCCTCCCCTCCATACTGAAATCGTTTCTATTTGCCAGATGTTGGCTTACCTTTGCTCTGATTTTGCCACATTTTTCGCTAGTGACTTTTTTTTGCTTGTTGGCTCATTTTGATTGAAATTGGCGATTTTTTGACACTAGACTTAAGTGTACCTAACTAAAAGGTTGGTGAGACCAGTTGGTGAGACCTTATGGGTAAAACAGGCAGTGTGAGTGAGAGAAATATATATGAACCATGAACCATGAACCATGAATTACTAAAGATAATCATTTTGGCGATTTTTGATTGAATTTGGCTAGTTTTTGTATGGCAACCGTGGTTACATAAGTCTCTAGGGACACTCCAAGCTTTCCTCCATTAACTGCAGCTGTCGCGCTGTCTGTATCCCTATGTACAGTTTTGCATATACACAAACATATATGCATATCTATATATATATCGAGGAAAACAGAGGAAATTAGCTTAACGCTCACTGCGCAACAGCAGAAGGCGTCCCAATGGGAAGAGGGACACCTTTCCACTCCTCCTTCTGACGGGGAGGGGGGTATATGAAATCAGTGTGTATACCTCCCACCTCCCACCTCCCACTCCACCATTGCCCTTCAGTTGTCCTTGTGCCTATGTGGCCCCCATCTGCCATCTGCCTCCACTACCGAAATTCCTCTGTTTATTTACTCGCCCATTGCATTTTCACACTCTAGACAAATTTTCGAAGGTTGTTTGTTTGTTTCTCCTCGATTATGCAATTTCTAGTTTGAAGAGGGAGAGGGAGAGTGTAGTACGAGGCAGACTTATGTAACACCTGCTTTCAGTGGCCAGAGCTCTCTCTTCAGGGCCTACCCTTTAGGGTCTCCGATTGCATAACATTGACTATTCACTTCATTTGGCCGAACATCATTTGCCGCCTACTACGATAGGGTCCTTCATCTGGTACTCCTCCCTTTATTAATGGATCGTTTTCTCTTTCTTTATACCATTGCAGAGGAGAAAATGTCGCTCAATCCGAACGGGTATAAACTGTCCGAAAGGACGGGCAAACTGACGGCATATGGTGAGTAGAACTTACAAAGTAATTCGAATTTTAAGAGTAAGTTTTCCACAGATACTTATAAGAATTTTCGTATGCTGGAATAGAAGTTGGAGTACTATGATATGATATGATATAAAATAATATAATACAAGTCTATAGGATTCGAAAGGACATAAGCCTATCTTGAAAATGTTTATTATATTTTGACAATATAGGAGGAATACTTACACTTATATAACAGGCAATGGATCAACATTTCGTACACCTATTAGATAGTATACCACGAGATAATAATAAGACATCTATAGGTGCTCCCTATACGAGGGCTGCCTATTATATTCGTAGCCTTATAGTGAAGGATCAACAAGATAACATTGAAAATGGTTTTTACTGTTTTTACAAATATTCTCTAACCTATTTTCTCAGTTCTTTTGGCACTCAGAAGGAAGTATCTCTAAACAGCGCTTCGTCAGCCTCAGTTTTTGCTCAAAAAATCTGATGAGGGGGGCAATGTTTGAGAGTTTGGATTGTCGTAGAAAAGTACAATTCGTATTTGGAGTTTCAATTTCGTCAAAAATGATTGGGTACCACTTAGAAGTGATTTTCATACTTTTCTCTATCGAAAAAGTTGCGATCTTAGGAGAAAAATTCTTCTTGACTGCCAACTGTTCATGCAATGTTGAATGCTCCCTTTAATGCTTAAAGATGCTTCTATCTCATGGTATTGCAATACCCAATCCCGTATAGCATCCATTTTTTCCGGTACAGTAACCGTTTTTGGACTATCCTCACGAGATGACACGGAAGTGTTCATTTTTCCCTAAAGATGGATTTTGTTTATTATTGAATTATGTATATAAAACGCGATGGTAGAAGAACAAGTTCTAAGCATGATTTGGCCAAAAAATGACTAACTTTTAAATGGAAGTGTCAATTTTTACCTGGTTTTATTAAACATAGTCAAGGGAACGGATACAAAAGGCAGCCTACAAGATCAATTGGAATATCTTAGCCTGACTTACAATATAGCAAAGACTTTTTCGTATATTTAATAGCTCGGAATACTATCATATGACATTAAGATATTGATGTATATCGGAGTCTAGCTAGATCTAAATATCATAAATAGTATGCCACAAGAAATACATATTATACATAAGGAATTTCATTTACATTTGCTGCGATTATTTTCAATTGGTTATTCATTTTACTCTTCGGCATGTTCTTTAGGTATCCAAAATCGACCTCTAAATGGTTTACAAATGGCTAGCTCTCTGTCCATAACATTTCTCCCCAACTTACACCCATGAACCGCACTGTCCTGTCTGTCTGCCAAAACCATTTACCAGTAATAATTCTGGCAAACATTGGTCCTCCTCCACCTCCTGCTTGGCATAGCTGCACACAAATCGCTTTTTGGCCGAGCAAATAATAAATGAGTGTTAAACCGACACTACGACTGCGAGGCAAACAAAACAGGAGATCTGCCAAGGACATGGACAAGGAGCTGGGCTGTCCAGAACACTCGTGTCCTTGATAAATGGCCTATGCACACTAGGCCTGTCCTACACTACCGTTGTTCAGCTGTTTTTGCTCCTGTTTTGGCTTCTGCTCCTGTTTTCATGTGTGCATTTGGCTTTGGTGGAGCGTGAAAGCGGGCCGACTGTTGCCTTGTAACAGATTTTCGACCGACAAACAGAGAGACAAACAGACGCGCGGCAGAAGTCAAAGGAGAAGCCACCACCATGCCCAGGCCCAGGTCCAGGCCCAGGCCCAGGCCCAGGACTCTCCCTGGCAGCCAGACGCGTGCACCAAATTGAAAACCCAACAAACATAAACCGTTTAGTCACAGGATATTGCGCACGCCTGAGAAGGACACACTGAAATCCTGGTCGTGTGTGAAGCGTCTGTGCTTAATGCTTGCTCCTTCTGCAGGATCAGGGAGGGAGAGAGATGGATAGTCCGAAGGGTGGGCGGCTGCCTTTGACAGCCTGGCCATCGAGGCAGTCAAGCACATTAAATTTTATTTAACTTTTTGCCGTAAACTCGAGGAATGTTCAAAATTGCTACAATTTGTCGTGCAACGACTGCTGCTCCCTGCTCCTGCTGCTGCTGCTCCTGCTGCTCCCTGCTCCATTCTTCCTGCTTCTTCTACATTTGGTAATCATCCGCAACGTTAAGTTTTCCAATTGATTCCCGGGGAGCTACTGTTCCCATTTGCCTGGTGGCTTAGTGGCCAGACCTTAAGTCCCCGCACAAAGCCCTAGAAATTAATTGCAGCCACCGCTGGAGGATGACGCGAAGGACACGACCACCAGCTGGGTGCTGCTGGCCTTGCCCTGCGCCACCCCTTGGAGGATGACCATAAAAAGCTCGTTATGAATCTCAGTCTGCCCCCGGAGGATCCCGCGTTTGACTCCCCTTAAATCATGACCATAATAATAGCCATATATCATGATAAGAGCGAGGGCCTGTCAGCAGAAGCGGGGGCACACGCTTTTCATATTTCCCGATAAGCATTCACATTCACATTTTCCTTTCCTTTTTTATGTTCGCTCTTTTTTATCAGATCTCATGCCCACAACAGTGTCCGCCGGGCCGGAGACACAGGAGTTCCTGCTGAAGGTAGTCGATGTTCTGTTGGATTTCGTAAAGGCCACCAACGATCGAAATGAGAAGGTACTGGACTTCCATCATCCAGAGGACTTGAAGCGTTTGCTGGACCTGGAGGTACCCGATCGGGCCTTGCCGCTGCAGCAGTTGATCGAGGACTGTGCCACCACATTGAAGTACCAAGTGAAGACGGGTGAGTTCGGCTATTTCTTTTCCAGTGAATCCTCTTGAATCCTTATCGGGTCTCTCCTGTGTTTGCCCAGTCGCGGGTTAATCAAATTTGTTGCTGCTCAGCATATGTCCTCTGTCGGACGCGTGCCTCCGGACGATGCGGTCGCATTATGACACAAAGTGTGCAGCCTTCTAGATAAGCACATTAGCATATTGATGGCACTCTTCCGCCAGGCACACAGACAGACAGACACACAGGATGAAGCGTCAGACAAAGCCATTTTATGGCCCATTGAGCCATGGCCCAAAGCTGGTTTACACCTTTCAAAAACACTCGTAGTCCCTTTGGGCTGCCATCAATCATAAATCAGGGAAAGGGTTCCGTTCCCTTTCGTTTCCCTGGCTTTCGCAGCAAAAGTCATTCGCACGTTTCGGCTCTCCTTTTTTTTGCTGCTGTGTGTTAGTATACGATGAATGTCCTTGCTGATTTCATTTCATTGAAAATTAATGCCAGGGGCAGCTCCTGTGTGTCCTGTGTGTCCTGTGTCTATGTCTCTCGCCGCACGTGACCGCAATTGTGTTTGGAGTATCGATAATAAGCGTATTTACTATACAAACCCCTCGTACTCCTGCCCAAACCAACCCCCGGAAGCTGTGGCCTTGTCTCGGAAGCAGGCGTTGCTTCCGCGATTTGGTTGCCAGGAAATGGGACTTGCTCTGGCATCCTCCTTCCCCCTGTGGTTTACTGACTTTTGTGTGCCTAAAAATTGAATTAAAAGTGTACGCAATCAAGTCTGCCCGCTGAATAAACATAGATTGCATGGGAGACTTTTGGGAAAGGAGAATAATTAGGATGGGGACTCCTCAGAAAAGCGAGAAAACTTCTTCGAGAGAAGACTTCTTCTCTTTAAGGAGCTCCTCTTTTTTGCATCCTCTGCCATTACGCTAGACTCCGATAAGAGTCCCATTTATGATCCTTAATCTCACATAATGTGCGCCCTGTCAAAAAGCAGGGAAGACGCGGCGGCAGCAACCTGATACGACAACATCATCCTCCATAAAAAGAGGGGAGCTTTAATCAAAATCCGTTGTTATTTTCTGACTCGCTGCATTCCTGATCCTTTGATGCGAATGAATGACTGCCTCTCCCAGTCCTATGCCCAAAGTCCTGGCCGTCTGCTGTCTGCTGCTACTGCTGCTGTCTGGGTCGAGGGTGACTCCTGCGCAAATTGAAATGTTTGAATGCCGACGCTCTGGCAGAGTCCTTGTTTCCTTGTATCCTTCTGTGTGTGTGTCTGTGTGTGTTTGGGTGGATTTAGCCTTGTGGGCAATGGGATTTTAATCACACGACTTATGGCACTCAAGATGTGAACTGACAGACGCCGAAGGGTTCAAGCTGGAACAGGGGGACGGACGGACCGACGGACGGACAGCTTCCTGATGCTTTTCTGAAAGCATTCTCTGGTTCTTCGTGGGAGTTTTTCCCCCACAAATCGAAGCTCCGTCCAAAGTCCTACAATTAGCTACAATAAATGAGCAATTTATAGAGCTCTTCAGTCAGAGAAAAGTACAGGGATTACAGCACGAAAAAACTAAGATCCAGCCTCCATCCATCCATCGATTGGCCACCAGGACCTTGTGTGTGTGGCGTCTGCCCTTGAACATATGCACTTCCGTGGCGGCTGGCCTTCCATTCGAGGCCAGTCAGCCGTGCTGCTTCGTTTTGGCCTTTGTTTCAGCCCTCGAATATATTTTTAATAAAACAAAAAAAAACTGTGGCAGAATGCTGCCGGAAAGGAGGAATGAGGATGATGGAGGAAGATGAAGGCAGAAGGAAGCTCCTGGCGATGGAAGCACAGCTGCCAGACACATCTGCTGTCAGCTTAGGGACATAGACAGACGGAGGCGACAGCCATGGCTAAATGGAAAGCATTTTCAGCCACATTAAACACCCAACAGGCGACACAACATATCCCCCAATAGAGCTATTGGAGCTATAACCTCTTTTCTTATGTGTAACCCCCCAGGACATCCACACTTCTTCAATCAGTTGTCCAATGGACTCGATCTGATCTCCATGGCTGGCGAGTGGCTGACGGCCACGGCCAATACCAATATGTTCACATACGAGATCGCCCCAGTGTTCATTCTTATGGAGACGGTGGTGCTGACGAAGATGCGCGAGATCATCGGTTGGTCCGGCGGCGATTCCATCCTGGCGCCCGGTGGCTCCATCTCGAATCTGTACGCCTTCCTGGCGGCCCGGCATAAGATGTTCCCCAACTACAAGGAGCATGGCTCTCGGGGATTGCCCGGAAATTTGGCGATGTTCACCTCGGACCAGTGCCATTACTCGATCAAGTCATGCGCCGCCGTCTGCGGCCTGGGCACCGACCACTGCATTGTGGTGCCCTCGGATGAGAATGGCAAGATGATTACCTCCGAGCTGGAGCGATTGATCCTCGAGCGCAAGGCCAAGGGCGATATACCCTTCTTTGTCAATGCCACCGCTGGAACCACTGTCCTTGGGGCTTTCGATGATATCAATACCATTGCGGACATTTGCGAGAAGTACAACTGCTGGATGCACATCGATGTGAGTATTCTGCACTGGGGGATTGCGGTTGGGATATTCAAATGAGAATCGTTTCTGTTTCTTTTAAAGGCGGCTTGGGGCGGCGGTCTGTTGATGTCGCGCAAGCATCGTCATCCTAGATTCACTGGCGTTGAGCGGTAAGTAGAAGACATTCGAGAGGTTAAAGACTGTTCCTCAGACTTGCTCAGAGCTCATATCATATCCTTTCACTTCATAGAAGTTCCTCGACAATCCTCTGGACCCGCTTCCCTTTTGTCCCAAGCAATTGTCAAGCTCATTCATCATCCTCCGTGGCAGGAACTCGTGTGCCTTGGGGCACCCTCATCTTTTGCCAAGTCAAAACACAAATTGAAATCTCCGCTTGGGTTTGGGTTTTTTGTAGGATGAATTTAAATCTAAATGCTCCCAAATGGCCCGCATCGCTCAGCCGTCTCCCCCTCGTGCAGAAAATCAACTTCAACATGTGGGAAAAATCTCAATTTGTCATTTAGTGCCTCCATCAGGTGTTCAGAGCTTACAGGGATTACAACGACCCAGAGCCCAGAGCCCAGAGCCGAGTGCCGAGGGCCGAGTGCATTTTTGGGCCAGACAAACAAATGAACAAAGTGGATTTTCAACCAACCCGTGTTCTACCAACCCGCGACCTCCAGGGGGTGGCATGGCATGGGCATGGGCATGAATGGGTGGGCATTACTTACGCAACAATTACGACAAACAATGCGAATGGGAGAGTGGCAGAGTGAGGGAAAGTGATTCATCCCCGAGGAGAGGAATTTTTAATTTTAAAGTTAAAACCTGAAATGCACTTTAGCACCAGACCCATTCCTGTCCTGAATCCATTCCTGAATCCCTCTCCAGTCCCACCTCCGACTCCGCCTCCGCCTTAAGAGAGGGCTTAGGCAAATGTGGCAAGTGCAGCTGTCGTTCGTATTGACAGACTGCGGTCAAGCAGGAACAGCCTAGCCTTAGCCTCCTTAAAACACTTTCAAATTGATTGCCTCCTCCCATCTTTCATCCATCCATCACCCACAATAATGGCTCCTAATGCCAGCGTCGTTGTGGCATGCAAATTGAGGCTCTTAATTGAAAGGCTCTCAATGCGAATTAATCATTAAAATGCCCATACAGCTGACAAGTTGCGTTGCGGCATTTTGGGGGCTTACAGAGCCCTGATTAATGGTCCTTTATTGGGTACAGAAGATGAGGGAACCTCTTAAATTCGCTGAGTTTCAGTTTGAAAGAAGTTTCTTAAAACAATTGAAGGGAAATCTCATCCTTAGCTCAATCGCCACATGCCGCCGCTCAATCACAAAACATATGCGGGAAGAAAGAAAGTTAGGGGTTTACTGAAGGGTGTATCGACTGTGCGGATACCCAATAGGGGGATCTATTGAGTGCTTATATGATCCACGTTATGGCTGGATAACTTATATTCATAGAGATATGAAAAGATTACTCATGATACCTCTTTTCTGTGATTAAAGGCAAAGATAATATAAGTCACTTGTGTTTTGTGATTGTAATACTTATTCAATAATTATGACAATTGATGTTTAGGTAGATAAAAATTTGATCTATAAATTAATTAAATAACAGCTCCATATCTTAAAAATTGTAGGGGCCACTATATTTTCTTTTTTCTTTAACCAAAAATTTTGGTTACAAAGAAGATTTCTAAACCCAATATACCCTCGGATTCCCACCAGTAGAGGGCACAAAAACCTGAAGCACACTTCCAGGCACTCCATAAGGATCATGTTTATAGACACCCACCCACCCACACACCCACCGGGTGAGGCTGGGAGGCAGGCAGCAAGCTGTGGCGCACCCACATAACTGTAAATAGCTCCCCCAGGGATGTTTAGCTGTCAACCCTCCCCGAGGCCTTGCCCCGAGGGTTGTGTCTCTCGCTTTTGAATTCAATTAAAGTGCTGCGGCCTGAAATTGCCACAATTTATGGCACTTGCCGTGGAGAGACCTCCCCCATTTGTCGCACAGCGGGACTTGTGGGATGGGGTGGGTAGCGGTAGCTGCCACAGTGTGGCAGCTTAGTGTTAATTGTTTGTAATTCGTAATTGAATGTCTATTTACGAATATGATTTGACTTTTTGCAGCGCCGATTCGGTCACCTGGAATCCACACAAACTGATGGGAGCCCTACTGCAGTGCTCGACCATTCATTTCAAGGAGGATGTAAGTAGATCTATAATATACATAAGTAAAGAAGAGATTATATAAAATCTATGGGGATAATGTGGAGGAGATATCCCACTACCAATCAGATAAGTTTCTTTGGGTGTTATAATTATATAAGGTATGAGCACCTCGTTTTGGAGAGCTATAGACGGTTTTACGGCTCATCTCTGACTCCTTTTGGCTTGGGATATGATATGAAGGCGATATCATATACAAATAAAACCATTTCCTAGACTTTTTCAGCACAACCCCATATTTAAAGTACCATTTTCCTGCCCCACAACCCCAGAACGATGCCCGACATTCTTTTGGATACACATTGAACAATGTTTGTGCAAAGAATTCCAATTGTGTTTCGAACAATTCCTTGTTATTCTTCATTTCAAACAACGAACGAGACCAGAGAGACGGACGGACAGACAGACAGACAGACAGGGGTTGTCGCACACACAATGAAAAGCGTAATGAAATCTTTGACAACCCTGGTGGCTCGGGGGCCAAATGCGCCAAGTCACCCTCCTTCAGTCCGTCCTTCCTCCGATTTTTTACATTCATTGCAATATGTTGCCATCGGTCACAGTTGCGTCTTTTGGCAGGCGGGAATTTTAATTAAAATTTCGACTTGACTTATGGCCAGAGAGAAAGAGAAGGGAAGAAAGGATTCCATTCAATATCGATTTTGTTTTCTATAGGGCCTCCTCATCAGCTGCAACCAGATGTCGGCGGAGTATCTGTTCATGACCGACAAGCATTACGACATTAGCTACGACACTGGAGACAAGGTGATCCAGTGCGGACGCCACAACGACATCTTCAAGCTGTGGCTGCAGTGGCGCGCCAAGGGCACCGAGGGCTTCGAACAGCAGCAGGACCGCTTGATGGAGTTGGTCCAATACCAGCTGAAGCGCATTCGCGCCCAGTCCGATCGCTTCCATCTGATCCTGGAGCCAGAGTGCGTCAATGTTTCGTTCTGGTATGTGCCCAAGCGGCTGCGGGGAGTGCCCCATGATGCCAGAAAGGAGACAGAGTTGGGAAAGGTAAGCTCTACTCAAAGATATCCAACGGTATGGTGGAATAACCCCTCGATCTCTCTGCAGATCTGCCCTATTATCAAAGGACGCATGATGCAAAAGGGCAGTCTGATGGTAGGCTATCAGCCTGACGATCGACGACCCAATTTCTTCCGTTCGATCATCTCATCGGCTGCCGTCAACGAGGCGGATGTGGACTTTATGCTGGATGAGATCCATCGTTTGGGCGATGATTTGTAAGCGGTTCTCAGGATGGAATGATAATGGTAGATCATACAAAAAGCATATCAAGGAGACCGCAAAACGAATCAAGAAAGATCATCAGAGTTCAATGTTGAATGTAAATTTGTTTGTATGTATCTATAAAGTGTTACTAGCTGTTCCTTTTCCGATTCTTCATTCCGTTACTGTTATACGTTAACCGTTATCCCAGTGTGTGGGCCAGTGTTGGAAATTTTCATATAATCGAAACCTGTTAATGCGAGAGTTTGTTTTTTTTTTGGGAAAACTATATCTAAAATCGATATTAAAATCGAAAAAGATTCAAGAAAACTATAAGTATACAATATTTGAATATCTATATGTACCACCACAACACGCACCACCCGAAAACACGGAACACGGTCCCATAAACCCACATATGAAACCTATGAAACGATATACATATATTTACTGTTGGAAAATACTGTTGAATGGTTAATCGAACGCTATCTTAACATATCAGGAAGATGAAGAAGGAGAGGGTTCCGTTTGATTCGTTATGTTAATCGTTTGATCTATTTTGCGGAGAGAAAAGTTACCTACTATACTCGTATAGAGACGTTGATCTATGGCCATGCGTACCTTTATAGAGAGACCTGTGCTTGTTACTTAAGAAGAAACTGAAAGAGGATCTGGGGACCCCCACATCCTTAGATCGTATCTAGTCCAATTATCGAACTGTGCTATATACTCGTCTAGAGAATTAAATACGTATAAACGAATTAGTTGGAGTTTAGTTTCCTATATCCAAAGTCAATTAAACTCAATTACAAATGTTGGAATGCCTATTCTTTTCTATAAGTCTCCATATTCTTTCAAATTCTGTTAGTCCAAAGGAAGGTATAGGAAAAGTCAGAGAAGGGATGCGATACCACTCCATGTACACAACTCAGACAAATCATATACAACAACAAAAGAACACGAATCGTTTGTCAATTCAATATAAATAAAGATAAATCAGATCAAAGATAAAGGATATATATTATATGTATTGTATTTTAAATGTGTTTTAACTAAGTTTATCCAGTACAAGAGATATACTATGTGTACATCAGATATTGGTATATATACATATATCATGAGTCTCATTTAATGTATGTTTAAATTATTGTATATGTATGTGCAGATCCCAAAACAAGAGCAAAACAAGAATTATTCCAACATCAAAATATAATTATAAATGGATATATTATATATATATATATAAACGAATGATAAATCAAAATAAAAGTAACCAAAGCGCAGAAAACAACTCTCTTTTCATTCACTCTCTTATGATATTTCTCTTAGTCGTTTGGGGGCTTGGTTTCGTTAAGAGAAACGCATTAGATCTGTTTGGAGAGCACCCAACATATATAAGGCGGATCTTAAAGGGGAGCTCGCTCATTCGTTCTTTCTTGTTCGCTCTGGCTCCGCGCACATTGCTGGTCGTCTGTTTCAGTCTACTGATCCGCTCCCACCTTCCAAAGTTCTCCAGTTTTAGTGCTTCAAAGATGCCCCAGAGTTTTGTGCCAGTGCCAGCGGGAAGCGATTTCCCTCTGGAGAACCTGCCCTATGCTGTGTTTTCCACCCAAAGTAATGTGAGTACTGCAAATGATACCAGAGAAAATATTAAAGATATATGTTGGTTTCTTCTCAAGTTCAACCATTTTCCATGTGACTTTGAGCCAGTTCTAGATTTCGCTTCGTTCTAGAACAGAAACCACTTTGGGGCATAACATTTGCATACATCATCCGGCAAACAAGTTTGTTTAGGAAAACAATATGCTAATCTTAACTCAAAATAACTTATAAAACACATCGTACCATCCCAGCTCTGATAAGACCTCATATCGTATCGTATCGTATTGAATATCGTAATTAACATCACTCTCTCTCTCTCTCTGCTCAACAGAAAGCTCATCGGTTGTGCGTGGCCATAGGAAAACATGTCCTCGACCTGAAAGCTGTCTCTCAATTATATCCACCCTCCGTGCAAGCGAGCTTGCAGGCGGACACTTTGAACGCCCTCATGGGCTTGGGCCACGAAGCTTGGGATGTGGTAAGGACACAGACTCAGAAGCTTTTGCAGAAGGGTTCGGAACTGGATCAGAATGTGGACCTTAAGGAAGCGTAAGAAAAGAACAGTTGGAAAAACCTCTCACTACCCTTAACAAATTTCGTATACCATTTTAGTGCAATCATCGCTCAGTCAGAGATTAGCCTGCATCTGCCCGCCCAAATTGGGGACTATACGGACTTCTACTCGTCCATCCATCATGCCACCAATGTGGGCATCATGTTCCGTGGTCCGGATAACGCCCTCATGCCAAACTGGCGGCATCTGCCAGTGGGCTACCATGGTCGGGCCAGCTCTGTGGTCGTCTCTGGGACACCCATCCGTCGTCCTCTGGGACAGACGCTGCCCGAGGGCGCCGAGAAGCCTGTGTTCGGGGCGTGCCGTCTGCTGGACTTTGAGCTGGAGATGGCCTTCTTCATTGGAGGTCCCGGCAACCGGTTGGGCGAACCCATCCGCGTGGACGAGGCCTGGAAGAATGTGTTTGGTTTCACCCTGATGAACGATTGGAGTGCCCGGGATATCCAGAAGTGGGAGTATGTTCCACTGGGGCCATTCACGGCGAAGAACCTTGGCACCACCATATCGCCTTGGGTGGTGCCAACGGCTGCCTTGAAGCCGTTCCTGCTGGACAACTTCCCCCAGGAGCCGGAGGTTCTTCCGTATCTGCGCCAGAGCGTGCCCTTCAACTTTGACATCAATTTGGAGGTTTCCCTGAAACGTAGGTACCAAATGAATGAGAGTCCTGAGTACTGGGCTTGATGTGGGGATCCTTTCATTCTTACTTCCAGCTGCGGATCAGAACGAGGCCCTCATCTCGAAGTCCAACTTCAAGCATCTGTACTGGACGCCACTGCAGCAGATTGCCCACCACACGGTCACCGGCTGCAACCTGCGACCTGGCGATCTGATGGCCTCCGGCACAATAAGTGGAGAGACGCCTGATTCGTATGGCTCCCTCTTGGAGCTGTGCTGGAAGGGCACCAAGAATGTGGAGCTGCCGGGCGGCAAGAGCCGCAAGTTCCTGCAGGACTACGACGAGGTCATTATCCGGGGTCACTGTGAGAAGAACGGCCTGCGCATCGGATTCGGGGAGTGTGTGGGCCAAGTGCTGCCCGCCCACCCCCTGCCGCAGTAGGGTTAAGTGGAATCTCCGTTGAATAAAAGTCAAAATGCGAAAGAAAAACACGCTCAACAAGTGCTTTAAAGCTCTCTTTCAGCTGCTTCCAAAAATGTTGCTCTCACACTCTAATTCACGCTCTCCTCTCTCACGCCCCAATCGCTGATTCTGTCATTCCACGCTGCTTCGTAAATACACGCATGCCTGTTTCTTCAGCCCCAAACGAATGGCATTCGGAGAGAGCAAGAGCAAGAGCAGAGACGACAACGACAACAACGACGACAACGACGCCAGAGACAGGCCGAACGCAGTGGCTCCCGCATTCATTTACTTCGAGCGGGCGAAGGCGGCCAAACGAACATCGAGCGGCAAACGTCGGCGCGGCCATCCAGCAAACTAGTTTAAAGCACCGTAAAAAGCCCCAAAAGCCAACAACGGCGACGGAGAGCAGACGCGACTGGCGCCGGGGCCCCAACAATAAAGTTTGCGGCTAGTGTGTTACTTTTCTTCAGTGCAAAAAATTAGTTAATAAAACTACGGAAAATCTCTATAGAGTGCAACTGCAGTGGGGAAGAGCATGCTCTGAATTCCGAGTGTAAGTGCAGGTGCAGCGAAAAGTGTTTGAGTTTGTGGATACGTTCAAGTTTTTCCGCAAACAACTCGAGAAAAATGTCTTGGAAAAATCAATTTTTCAGTCGTCTCTGCGCACGCACACCAGCAGAAACACACATAATACACTCTCACAGACAGTTGGCGGCGACGGCCACCCACCCTGGCAAATAGAGAGAAGAGAGAAGAGAGGAGTCAACAAGACCAGACCCCTGAGACCCATTCACATTCACTTTGCCATTATCGTTGTTGCTGCTGCTGTCTTGCTTGCACTTTTGTGTCCCGCATTGATTTTGCATGTCGCATCGCGTCGTCAGTAGTCAGTCTTCATTCGAATGTCGCAATTGAAAAATGCAGCCAAACCAATGCATATTGAATAGAGGGTGAGGCGTTCTCAAATTGGCAGCGTGCAAGGATTCACGTAATGAGATAATTGGGTAACCGGGGCTACCTTCCCTCTTATTTACCTTGGCCAAACGAAGATGAACCCCGAAACACTCTCACGCACTCACACACACACACACACACACAAACCAAAAGCGTGGACATGGACAAAATGCACACGCGAAAAGTTAATCAGGCCCAACAACAAATGCAGCAGCAACGAGAATAAACGCAACGCATAGAAAACAAAAGTTTTACCGACACTGGCATACCCTTTTGCGATCACAGTAGTTAAAAGTGTGTCTTAACCACTTCTGAATCAGATATACCCCACGTTGGAGAGGGTGGCGAGCAGCATTTGCAATTAACTGGCGCCGTCGGCTATCGTGCGGGAGCACCCGGCGGCTCTTCGAACCACCCCACACTACCGCTCCCCTCGCTGACAATCACCAGCACCACTTGAGACAGCGCCAGCAGAACCTGTTTTGGCGCTACAGAGAGTTGCTGGTCTGCGCCTGCGCTAGAGGGGAGAGAGAAGCTAGCCGGTCGATGCGTGCTGAAAGAAAGGGGGAACGGACTCACTCTGCGGCGATAACGTGCAAAAACAGAAACAAAAGTTGGGCAATGAGAGAGAGCGCACAGAACTCCAGAGATCTCGTTTTACTCAATTTGTGTGGTGTGTGGTGTGTGGTTTGGTGTACCCACGTCCAAGAAGTCCAAAGGAGGGACTCTTGGAATCTCGAGATTTGAGAACAGGAAAAGTAACGCAAATTGAAATTGCCTTTCATCACGGTAGATCTTAATCGAAGTCCCAGTTCCTTGACTACTTCTCTTACTTCTTACGAGCAGCTCTTCTAGCTCCTCAGATCTTAGGACGGGAAAGGGTTAGAGCTTTTCATTCTTTAATTGAATTCCAAGAGTATGAATTGAAAGCTCAAAAAAGTATCTGATAGGGGAGTGTTTTGATAATCGTATACCAGCCTCCTTATCGGACAAAATATTCCTATCTCGCTGGAAATTTCATGCTCCGTCACCCACAATTAACCCAAATGTCGCCCCGATGCAAATCACTCACCATACACACACACACACACAGAAGCACAACATATATACTCTATATACAGTGGGAGAGCGTAATAAGCTCAACCATCCACATAATTAATGCTTGCAAAATTTTCTAATCAGCGTCTCGAGTGGGAGACAGCGAAAGAAGAGGAGACTTGCGTACCCCTTACCCTGTGCCGCCCCTAGGGGCATATCAGCACTGTTGCAATTTATTGCCAATCCCTCTGGATTTGGGTATCCCCTAGTCGAGGTCGTCTCCATTCGAAATGGTTTTGCATAGACAGGCGGCGCCTGGTTCCGAATGGGTTCCAAAGTGCAGCCGCTTTCCCCCTAGTGACTGGAATTGTGGGTGTGGGTGTGGGTGAGCGTAAGCGTCAGACGACACTCGGTAATAGGCGCTGGTTGGAATTGGAATTTATCTGGGTCCGGCATTATCGGTTGGCCCACGGCTTGATAAAGTAGCTGAACTTGCAAACTCCCATCGCATATTGATACACAAGCCAAGGGAAGGAGCGCTAGCGGGGAATGAGGAGGGATCGCAGTGGATCGCAGACTATTGATAATTCTTATTGTTGCGTCAACAACAATATTTATAAAACATTTTCGGTCTTTCAGCAGTTTTATTCACCCACAAAATGCCGTAAATTTTTAGTGTTGTGGCACCGAAACGATACAATCGAAAGACCTTAAAGAAAGGCACCACAAGGAAGCTATAGAAGGATTTCCAAAATGAATCGATTTACATGGAGCTGGTTGCTAGTGGCCCTGGTCTCTCTGGCCAGGAGCTGTAAGTATTCGATAGATCGATGTCATATAAATGCACATCTTCTAATGGAACCCTCTCTCTCTCTCTCTCTCTCGGATAGCTCCTGTTCCCAGTCGGCAGTACAGCTGCATGAGCTACATGGACATGGAGAACGATAACTCCCTGCACGACGATGACTCCGAGCAGGATAATAGCGGGGAGCTGCTGGAGCAGCAGCAGGTCGAGCCCAGTGCAATTCCCAACGAGCCGCACAGACGCAGCTGCTCCGAGGGATACACCTTCTGCTTTACCCTGTGGAATCAGAGCTTGAATAGCACGAGAATAGTCAAGCAAGGTGAGTGTCCATAAAGAGAGATACCTGATCCCAATAAATCTATCGATTGCTCAATCCACAGGCTGCTGGAAGGACAACACCGATCGAAACTCCATCTGCAATCCGTCGGAGTGCACCGCCTCGGCCCCCACGTCGAGGACCAGCTCTTTGTACTATTGCTGCTGTTCGGGAGATGTGTGCAATGCGAAGTTTTCTGTGGTGGAACCCGCACCCCTGGAGCTGGGCTCCAACGATGTCCGTTCCCCGCTCACCAATCTGGCGACGAACAAGCAGCACCAGTCCTTCCTGGCAAGCACAATGCTGGGCGTTGCTGGAGGAGTCACTGCCATCATGATTGGCATCTTCCTAGCCGTGCAGTATTGTCGGGGGCCCAAGGAGAAGCCGGAGCCAGAGGAATCCCCTCTGGCACCGTCGGGACCGGGCTACAGTTCTAATCTGCGAAATGTGGACAACATGAATCTAATTGGAATGCTAGGCAGTGGAAAGTACGGGACTGTCATGAAGGGTCTGCTGCACGACCAGGAGGTGGCTGTAAAGATCTATCCCGAGGAGCATCATCAGTACTATGTGAACGAGAGGAACATATACGCCTTGCCGCTGATGGATTGTCCGGCTTTGTTGAGTTACTTTGGTAAGAAACCCCCACTGGGAGATGCGACAGCTCCATTTGAATAGATATTTTATTCTTTTAGGATACGACGAGCGCTGCACCATGGACGGACGGATGGAGTACCAGCTGGTTTTATCGCTGGCTCCATTGGGGTGCCTTCAAGACTGGCTGATAGCCAACACCCTGGACTTTTCCCAATGCTGCGGCATGCTACGCTCCATCACGCGCGGCATCTCCCACCTGCACACGGAACTGCGGCTGGGGGATCAGCATAAACCCTGCGTGGCCCATCGCGACATCAATACGAGGAACGTCCTTGTCCAGGCCGATCTCTCGTGCTGCATTGCGGACTTTGGCTTTGCTCTGAAAGTGTTTGGCTCCAAGTACGAGTACAAGGGCGAGGTGGCCATGGCCGAGACGAAGAGCATCAATGAGGTGGGAACGCTGCGCTACATGGCCCCAGAGCTCCTGGAGGGAGCCGTCAATCTGCGAGACTGCGAGACGTCCCTCAAGCAGATGGATGTCTATGCGCTCGGACTCGTTCTCTGGGAAGTGTCCACTCGCTGCGCAGACTTTTATGCCGCTGGACAGATGACGCCGCCCTACAAGGCCCCATACGAGCAGGAGGTGGGATCCCACCCCAGCTTCGACCAGATGCAGGCGCTGGTGGTGCGTCACAAAGCCCGACCGCTCTTTCCCGCCGGCTGGGGAGGCGGTGCAGCGGCCAAAGTGGTGCGGGACACCTGTGAGGATTGCTGGGACCATGATGCGGATGCCAGGCTCACGTCGCTGTGCGCCGAAGAGCGAATGCAGGAGATGTCGGGACTAAAGCCACGCCTACAGGCCCAGCCGGCCAGTCCGCTGCTGAACACCAACAACCTGGCGTCGCCCACATCTCTGGAGCAGGTGAATCTGACAACAACGACGACGACGGCAGCTGCAGTGCATCACCAGATGAACTCGGACACGGCCGGACTGCTTCAGCCGCCGCCCAACCAGCAGCTGCCGACGGAAAAGAATCATTTGAGCTACACGCAACAACAGCTCCAGCCGTACCAGGGTAGGAATCCTTGCCAGGAGCGGAATCTAGCGACACTGCCACTGCGACCGCCGCCGGTGCTCGTGGAACGAAGCAAGAAGCACAGCTTCCAGACGCAGCCCCAGGAGAACAGCCTATCCTGCCTGGAGCACGATGTTGGTGTGGAGGAGCTGCTGCCACCAGGCGGCGGAGGCCCCCCTGCCCATCACCATCAGAAGAATACCAACACGAATTCCAGCCTGGGGCAGGGATTCCCCAAGCAGCAGAACACGGACCACAAGCTACGCGGCTGGCACGGAGTCCGTGCGCTCATCCACAAGAAGCTCTTCCGCAAGGAGCACGCAGAGGAGTTGTGCCGCCAACTGCAGCTGGGGGAGGAGAAGTCGAACCTGGTGGCAGCACTAAAAGCGGGGGGCGGCATGCGACGACCCAACAATCTCGACCTGAGCCCACGTCAACCGCTGGACAATAAGCCCATTCCCGTGCAGTTGCGGAGTGCGGAGCAGCGGAGTGGCACTCCCGCCCATATTGTGCCCCGATCTCTGTCCAGCAGCCTCATTAAGCACATCAATAGCAGTAGCAGCACCACAACCACGAACAACAACTGCATCCTGAGCCATGGGAACGAACTGCAGACCCTCACGCGGCCCTCCTCCAAACGTCGTCCGGGTCACCTGCGCACAAACTCCCTTCTGGTGACGAGCCAGACCCAAGGCCAGGGACTTCCCACGGAGCAACAGATGCGTCGCCAGCATAGTTTGGAGGTGTTCCGGGAGGTCTTCAGCGGCCGAGGGAGCAGCGAGCGGCTCAGGGATCCCGCGGAGCGTGTGAAGACCCCTGGGGATGTGCCCCCATCGGTGCGAAAGGCCAGGGCCAGCAAGACCCTGAGTCTGTACGATGATCGGATGATGGACTCGTCGCTGCTGAATATACTCTAGCATGAGGAGGTTCTGCTGCTGGAACTGTAAGGAACTCCAGACTGGAGGGGCAGCAGAACACGGAGGAAACGGAGGGCAGAATCATATCTCATCCTCTCATCGAACACACATATTCAACGACAGCCATACTCGCAGGAGACTCGACGACTCGAACCGCTTCCTGGAAAAGATGTCTTCTGAACGAACAGATGAAACATTTATTTTTTCACCATAGCTAGAGGAGCAGCTCCACCCGAGGACCTGTATTGTATATTTAGATGTATTTTTTCACCAATCATCCTAGCGAGTAGTGCGGCAAACAACCAAAGTCCTTATAGGTTAGATCTGAATAGAAACGGTACGGATAGGAGTGTATCACAGTATATAGGATGGTGGCTCTAAATGCTTCCCCTCCCTCAACGATATATATTTTTGACATGAAAGTGAGCGAAACAGGTAGTAGTTTATATAGTTTTCCACTGGGCGTGAGACAGTGTGAGACAGAAGTAGAGACGGAGACGGAGACAGAGACAGAGACAGATGGGGGCTTAGTCGGACCACTTTTATAGAGCCATATACACTTAAAAATCCCAAATGAAATACAAGTATATCTATAATTAAAACACTGTAACTGAATATTTAGTCACCACATACTATACGCGTGTATATGCTGTTGTCCACCAGGGCTGTCACACCTCCATTAGAATTCCTATACAAAATTAGAAGAAAAAATACTCGAAGAAATTTATATAAACAAACCACAGCACCCTACTCTGAGAGGCAGAGACAACCCTTGTGGGCCCACACAGCTGTCTTTTTTGTCGAGTATTATGATTAACAAGTCGCGCGTCATGCGGCAGCGCCTCTCGGCCTGGCTTGGAATTATTCTCCTTGAACGTTTGGAACCCTAGACACCATTTGGATGAATTTTTCTGGAATGAATTTCCTTAGTAATTAGACCAAAACACCCGCAGCCTTTCAATCACATAAGATGCAAGATCTAGTTATATGATTTACACTAATTATAATAATTAATTAAAATAACCAATTTATTTAAAATTAATCTGAACTCAACTGAAGAAAAGATTCCTCGTACTTTTCTGACTTGCAAATCATTTCGAACGCGACCGAAGTTCGATCATCACGGGGGCATCTGGTTTATTGATCAGCAGCGTGACGACATCCAAGTCCGCATCCGTTCCTCCTCGCCAGATTAGCTCAAAGTTCCGTAGCAGCTGGAAAATGCAAATCGCATAAAAAGAGATCGTTTGACTAACAAATTTTGGGAAACGATCAAAGATTGATGATCGTGCTCTTACCCGCAAGAGCAGCACATGGATATTTTGCTCAGCCAAACGACGGGCTATGCAGGCCCGCATTCCATGGCCAAAGGGCAGCACCAGGTAGGGATTGAGGGCATTGCGCTGCTGGAGCCAACGATCGGGCTGGAAGAGAAGGGGATCCGGGAAGTGCTGCTCCAAGCGGCAGGCAATCATATTCTGAGTCACAACTGTGGTCTGGAGAAGATGGAATCTCATTAGAGAACCCTTAAAGATGGGCTAATTTCCCTTACCCCTTTGGGCACAAAGTAGCCACTGAGCACCGTATCCTGGTTGAGTACTCGTCCAACGCCAATGGAAATGGGATTTAAGCGAAGCGACTCTTTCAACACTGCCCTCGTGTAGGTGATTTCTGTGCGAAGAGCGTCCGCAGAGAGCGGCTGATCGGGATCGGGCAGCACTCTTCTGGCCTCCGCATGGAGTCTCTGCTGCACTTCCGGATGCCGAGCCACGTGGTAGAGCAGGAACGCAGAGGCATACGAGGTTGTATCGATCCCAGCCAAAAGGAGATCCGCTGCAGTGCCCACCACATCGCTGCGATCGAGCTCTGGGTTCTGTAGGTACGTGGAGATCAGAGAGGATTGCTCGGTGGAGGAGCTCTCCATCAGTTTGAGGGCCACGCTCTCCATATAGGACTGTGCCTGACGCAACTTCCGATAGCTTGGCGTCTCCATGAGGCGCCACAGCTGCAAGCCCTGATCTGTGGGCAGAATGCAACTGTTGGTGGTCTCGGCGGCGTGCATCAGGTGCGTAGATCGCGACTGGGGAGACTGCTCCTCTGGCGAGAAGGATTGCAGGCGGGCACCAAAGGTGAGAAGGCAAGTAACTGGAAAGGGATTCCCAGATTACAAACATAGATCCATCGATTCGTTCTCCACTTACGTTCCAAATTCAATCTTGTTAGTTTTGGCAGCATATCGATCGCATCTCCATCGTCCGATGATTCCCTCAGGAATGTTAAAAACTCTCGTGTCACGCCATCCACTTGGGGAATGAAGTTCCTTACGCTCTTCGGGGCACTCAGCTCCTTCTGCAGCTGTGAACGGAGACGCCACCACTCCGGACCATTGGTGGGCAGCAGACCCGTGGTCTTGTACACATGCGGACGCTGGCGGCGGTACTGTGCGAGGGCCAAATGACTGCGTCGCTGGGGACAGTCGCGTTCGTTCAACAACTTGGCAATGTCCTTGGGGTCGTATAGCCAAACGATGTCCTGTCCTGGGGCCATGGTCTCCCTTACAATCGCTCCGTATCGCTCGTACTTGTCCAGCCCGGCCTGATGCAGCCGCAGGAAGGAATAGGAGCCAATGACCGGCATATAGTTGTAGAGATTCCCCAAACCCCAAGGGCCGCGTGGTCCCGGCATGGCCTCGAAGGGCTTGGCAAAGGTGCACTGCCTCGAAGTGCAGCTGATCTTCAGCAGCTTCGTTAGCATTTTACAGTTTCACAGTTCTAGTCGCGGAGAATTCCAGAAACGCACTGAAGACATGGATTTTATTGCTGGCCAAGCGCATTCGTGGACGCTGCTGGTCGGGTCGTCTTTTGTCTCACTTGTCGCCATAAAAACTGTTCGGGCCATGGAGTCGTGCCTACCTGTGTGGGTTCGGGTTCGGGTTCGGCTTACCTGCTGCGATCTTCTCTTAAGACCACGCTCTTTGTTAATCCAGAGAAAGAAAGAGCAGTCCAGCCATAGAGCATGGTCAACTTTTGGGCTGCTCCAAAAATCATCTTTGGCTGAATGAGATGTGTAAAATTCATGTAAAAGTTATGTAGAACTGAGATAAAATATAATTTTATACCCGCTACTCGAGACTACACACTGAATCAAGTTTGTTTCCATAATTTTGAAAATACGAGAAAACCAAAAACGCAGAATTGTATGGCAAAACATATCTACTAGACTGCCGAATCTGGACCAGATCGGATTATTAATATAGCCAGAATAAACGAATTCCTTTGCAGTGGCTGTGCTACCACTTCCACGCGCTTATTCATTCTCTCTCTTTCGTTTCTCTCCCTCTCTTTCTAAATCGTGCAATGTGCTAAGATAAGAGAGAGGGAGAGAGAAAGAGACAAAGATGTAAGCAAACAAAAGTGCAAAACAGAATGAAAACTGGAAACAAATAAAATATTCCGTAATTCCAATCAAATAGGTCATAAAGTGGAAAGGGGACAAAGTGCAAGAATTAGCATTAGAACATAACCAGCGGTCGTGGCTGCCCTCTTTCCCTACATGGCTTTCCCATCTTTCATGACAAGTTCGAACAAAAATTAAGACAGTTCGTGGTCTGCGTTGGCAGCCTTACCAAGGTACCCTACCCCCCCAAAAATTATCCCAAAAAGCCAACTAAAATAAAGATTATGAAAGTTTCTTGCAAGAGGAATTTTATTAGGTATCTTCGTTTGATCTTGTCAAAATCTAAGGCTATAACCTTTATAAATGTTGGACAGAAAACCATAGAAAGTGTAATACAAATTTCAACAAATGGTCCAGTTCTCTTCAGATATCCATTGATTATTTATTAGACAGCTTTTCTTGGGGAATACAGTAGTTTAAGATCAATCAATATAAGAAGTACTTATTCCTCCTTTGTGAAGTCCAGAAGACGCTTACATGGCGGGCATACCATAGTATTCTTTTCTGAAGAGGGAATTCTCTTCTTCTGTTTTCTCATTTCATTCTCATGGCGAATCTCATATTCTTCCAAGGTCTCCCAAACCACCACATTGCCGTCATCGTCGATAAATTCCCTCTTCTTTCCGTCGTCGGACTTGATTAACTGAAGCACTAAGAGGATCAGATTGCCCAAGAATACCAGGAGGACTACAGCTGGAATGGCCAAAGTGTCTAGCGAGTGGGACACAAAAAAGTTGACGGATGGCTTGGCGAGGTGGCTGTAGAGTTCGGGTTCGGTGATCAGATGCTCCACGTACCACACGGCCTTCTTTACCGGTGGCATGGGACGTGTGCGGAACTTGACTTGAGCCTTGGAGACAGCATTGGTGATCGCCTTATTCTGGAGGACCCGCTTGAGGGTTCTGGCCATGGTCATCTCAAAGAAAGTGTTGGTCGGGAGCACGACTCCCAGATTGCGTTCCTCGATGCGCTGAGCATTCTGCGGCAGAGGGAAGATGATACATGGAAATATCAAAGAATCAAAGGACCTACATTGAACTGTTCAAGTATCAGGGGTATAACCAGGACGGGAACAGCATAGTGGACGGCCTCTTGGAGGCTGAAGCTGTCGCCATGATTGAGGAAGCACTTCACCCTCGATTGGGCTGTGTAGGGAAACAATTACAATTATTGACCTCAAAGAGAAGTACTCGTAAAGACTTGCCTAGGATGTCCTGCTGCAGTCTTGCATCCACATGAAGGGTCAAAATGTTGTCCATCTTCTCCGGCAACTCCTTCACATTCTCCACATTCCAGATGAAGCCGTAGGTTACATAGCGCTGGGCCATGTGCAACACAGCCTTAGTCCCGATCCCGAAGAACAGATCAATGTGCGGAAAATTGATGTAGATAATGCCATCGATGAATTTATTCACGAACTTCTGAATATTCGCCGGTAGAGGCCTCGACTTGGTCCAAATGTGGAGTCCTCCCACTTCAATCACGCTGGCTGGCAGATTCTGGGCGTAGTCCAGGGTCGAGTCTGTGTTGAGTAGCACCATCTTAAGGGGTGGATAAACAAGGTTCTTGCGGACTAAGGCGCCCCTGTTAATGGGATAAATATCGGTCCAGCGAAGTCTAAGGCAAAGACAGTCATTAGTGTCTTCTCAATCGATATAACTCTCCTGGAGATCTCACTAACAATTTCTCCGCCAGATACAAGGCGCTGTTTTGGAGGCGCTCCACAAAGTCCATGTTTTCGGGCAGCTGGCTTATAGGGTGTGGAATCTTTGCCACATTGATGGTGTCCTCGGCCCGGACCAGCTTCAATAGTTCCGATGTGAGCTTGCCGCCACTCACCCCCAGTATAGGGATTGAACGGTGCTTGGGCACCAGAGGTAGCAGGCACTCCATGGCATTGGTGGCATCGGAGATGATCAGGTCCACGTCGGCTACCTCGTCGATCAGCTGGGCCCGCAACTTCGCCAGCACCGGGGACTCCATCACCGCTCGGCAGCTGCCCAAAGGAACCTCGTGCCGCACCATAAGCTGCATCGCAGTAAAAACCGAGCTATATGAGGCCGTGCGGCTGACGAAGTACTTCTGCACCACATCGTAATCGTTGGGCAGCGAGAAGGCAGTGATACCTTCTATATTATTTTTTGGAACTGGAGCAGTGCTCAGAACGGTGAGACTGTGCCCGCGTTCGGCCAGTGCCTCGAAGAGGGGCTGCATCCATCCCGGATTGTTGTGGCGGGCAGTGCCCACGAGGCATAGTATATTGGCTGCTTCTATCTCCATCGGGAGCCAAGTGAAGCTCATGACGAGCAGCAGCAGCAAGGAACACAACACATTCATGGTTCGACGTTCCTCGGACAAAAGATTCACTTACCGATTGGGCTAACAGTTGTCGGTTATGATAGGATTTTGCGAAAAATTTGGGGAATCGGAGAACTGAGAACTGAGAAGCAATAAAGTACACAATCGAGTTTTAAACACAGACTGTCTGGAATGAGGGACTATTAACTGCTTACTGAGATCCCAATTTTCCTAAAGCCCTAGGTCCGCCCTGGGATATGGATCTAAGAAACCTAAGATCTCCTTGTGCACAGACTGCCTGAATGAGGGACTATTAACTGCTTACTGAGATCCCAATTTCCCCAAAGCCCTAGGTCCGCCCTGGGATATGGATCTAAGAAACCTAAGATCTCCTTGTCACAATAAATAAAGTACACAATCGAGTTTTAAACACAGACTGCCTGGAATGAGGGACTATTAACTGCTTACTGAGATCCCAATTTGCCCAAAGCCCTAGGTCCGCCCTGGGATACGGATCTAAGAAACCTAAGATCTCCTTGTCACTTTGAAAATCCGAATGCAAACTCATGAAAGGTACAAGTAAATCTCTTGAAGCCAATCCCTTTGGCTGCTCAAAAAAAAAACAATCCCCATTACATTGGCTTTTAAATACATAATTATTTATTTTATTAAAAAAAAAAAAAAAATATTTCTTAAGAATTACACAAAGAACGGTCGTACTTTGCTAGAGGTTTCTTGGCAACGGGTGCTCATTCATTTACAAAAAAAAAACTTTCGCTATAATCTTAACAAGTCGCTTTACATTCAATGAACAGCTATTGGCAAAGAAACGTTGTATCATGTATCGGGTGTAATCGTATCGTTTTTATCGTACATATTATATGCTAAGGATTGGATAGATGTGTTGCGATGGGGAGTGAGAGTGGGGCGGCGCGCTTTGTTTAATTACTTTTCGTTAATATGGCAAGATTAATACATGAAACGAATGCTCCTCCTCACTTCATCACTTCATCACTTTGCAGCACTTGTCAGAGTTGCATCTCACTTCATCACTTTACTTTGCAACACTTTACAATATTTGACAACACTTGTTTTCATTTGTTTGGGGAGCAGTGATGTGGTGGCTGTGAGTACCCCCAACGTACCTAGTTCTAGGCGCTAATTGCATTAAAAAATGTTCGTTTATAAATTAAGTTACATTTAAATGTGATTAAGCATTAAATTAATTAACACAGATGTCGTTTTCTTTGTGTGTGTGTGTGTGTGTGTGTGTAAGAGATAGCCATAGGGTGAGGATTAGAGAGAGAGAGAGAGAATTGGATGCTTAAAGCGGGGATTATGTACATGGTTAATCTTAAGTGTTATTCTGAGGTTCTACGGTTAGTTTTGGTGCTTCATGTGAGAGAGGCTCCACCAGGAGGCATAGCTTCGGGGAATGGGTCCACTGGGAGGCAGTGCTTCGGGAAGAGACTCGACCTTGGAGGCAGTGCTTCGGTGAGTAGGTGAGTGGAGTAGGTGAGTGGATTAGCTGGAGATGCACCTCCATCTGTAAGGACACTACTGGGGGGACACTACTCATTCACCAGCTGCGCGGGACCCGGCTCATCGTAGGGCGCTCCATTCGCACCCACGTACTGATTGTTGTTCCTGTGGACGAAGCCCCGTCCCGGCGAGGCATTGTAGTAGACCACGCGACGGATGCCGAAGGGATCCACGTAGCCGAAGCTGCCCGCTCGCTTCCCATCCGCCGCGCTCGTCTCCTCCTCGTGGTACTGCTTCGGGAGGACATAGCGGAATCCGTTCCTGGTGACGCCCACACCGTCGTATCCCGCGGCACTGAGCTCGTCCAAGTGATTGCTCTGCACCGGACGCAGGCGGCGGCGGTAGGCGCGGGATGGGAGCGGTGGCAGTAGTGCAGCCTCCAGGGAATTAACCTCCAGCGGGGAATTGGGCGAGTAGTATCCATACCCACTGTTGGAGGATGAGGGTGCATACCCACTGGTGGATGGCGTGGGTAAGGGCGCATAATGATACCCAGAGGCAACAGAAGGCGGGGCAACAGAAGGCGGTGCAGCAAAAGGCGCTGGAGCAGAAAATCCATAGGAGTCCCCTGCAGCAATGGGCGATGGAGTGCTCGCCACAATCCCAATGGCAGTGGGACGCGGACGCAGGCGGCGTCTGTGCGGAGATCCCAAGGGTGGCAGCATTGAGAGTAGGGGCGGTTGGGGAGTCGTGGAGCTGATCACCGATCCGAATCGTCCATGGCCAAAGTCCCGATCCGCCTCCGCATCGTACACGTTTATGGCATTGAGGCCATTGTCCACGGGCTCTGCATTTGGTTGAATGTGCACCACGGGCGAGTGCTGGCCGGACAATAGCTGGCCCCGTGCCCGAGGCAGTTCGTCCGGATAGTGATCGAAGCCCAGCTGGGACTGCGGCTGGATCTTGGCCGCCTCTTCTGGCGGCAGATAGTTGAGCTTTCCCACTCCTGAATCCACCAGCGGATCCAAGTCCAGCTGCAAGTCCCGAGGAGGAGATTGAGTGGTGGTCGAAGTGGTGGAACTAACGTAGCCATAGGCGGGCCTTTGGTAGCCGCCAAAGGTGTTTCTCGAACCAGAGCCCGAAGAACCGCCATCGACCAGAATGCCCGATTGCGCAGGCGCCGACTTGGTGGATTTGATGGCATCCTGTGGGGCAAACGAATCATGACAGAGGTTAAGGGGAGAGTGGGAGAATGGGAGCATAGACCTACCTCAATGGGACGTCCCTGGCCCACATAGATGGTCTTGGACTTGAGGATCCTATAGCCCTGTTTGTCGGCTATGTAGTCCTTCTGTCGCAGATACCCTGCCGCATCGATCCATGCCTCAGTGCCTGTCAGGGAGCGATGAAAGCAAGCAAAAAGGTGAATGACCATCACTTTATGGCATTGCTGCAGTCCACTCACCTATGACAGTGCCATCCTGGAGACGCTTCTCCTTCCGGAACTGTCCGTTGTCCGTCTGGAAGCGGAAATACCGCTCGGGCCCCTCGTCCGTCTGGATGTGGTACTGACTGGAGCTGGGACTCTGGCTGGCTCCAATCCCCGAGGTAAACGCTGCCAGGGCAACGAATGCCAGCAGCTGCAAGAAAGCGTTAATGTCGTTGATTAGTGAAAACTGCTCCAAATGGGGGGACTGGACAAACAAATGGCATCCGTAGACAGCTGCTTCGAACACCCAAAGAGGCAGCAGTCAATCAGTTGGTGGCTTTCCGGTGGGGCAGCTTTTGGGGGCAGGCACGTTTCAGAGTCAAGGTGACAGAGTTGCAGTTTCTGCTGCTGCTGCTGCTGTTGTTGTGCAACATGCAACATACAACTTGCAGCAGCAGCAGAGCTGCGTGCGGAAATGCGGCATGTGAAAGTGTTTTTGCAGCAACCGGTTCACCACTGCGTATGCGTTATGCAGATGAGATTTTGTTCGACTGGGATTGGCTCACGGTTAAGGTTGAATGCCGCATTAAGATTCTTTTGGCCAATTATTCTACCACCCGCACGTTTCAGCATTACGCTGCTCATTCCGTCATAAATATCATCAACATCTCCAAAGAAGGCAGTGGGAGGAGTACAATATTGTACCTCCAAGTCGAGACTGGAGGCTAATTTTCGACTACGCTGACATTTTTATTATAATTTCGTGCTCGTTACCCGCTTATTATTCATCTACCGACGACCCTCCCTCCATTCTGGCAATTTATGGCGCTTTAATTAATTGTTGAAACACATTTATTTCGGAATAATTGAACCGCAAAGAATGAACTTCCCTTAATGGCGGGGAAGGAACTTTGCTCTGCCTTTTGCTTTGGCAGATATGCTCCTACATGCAAATACTCTTATTGATTTATGGCCATAATGACTAACACCTGTCACAGGTAACACTATCCATCATTAATTACGGTTTGCACAAAGAAATATCATCGATTACATCAGCGGGAGAGAAGAAAGGTATCTGTCTGAAAGTCCAACACTTCTTTAATTTGTTTTTGGGAGAAGTGATGGAAGAAGAAAGGAATGAATTGTACATTCAATGGGTATTATTCCCTAATCGAAACGAAAGGTACTTGCGAGGCATACGCAATCTCTCAATCAACATCCATTGAAGACATAGCCAGAGATATATTTCGAAGATATAAAAAGGTAACTTTAAGGGTAATTTACGAGTATTTGATTCATTTCCTCCCATTTTCTTGTAGGTTAATTTCCATCATCATCTACAGAAAAAAGGGTATACGTAAATCCCTTTGCTATAGTTTTATCTGCTTCACTTTCTCATAGACAAGAAGCCACTCACAATTACTCATAATTCGCTAGGTATTCGCGTGTTAAGAGCCAGCATCCATCAGAGTTGGAGATTTATTAAATCAGCTAACGCAATGAAATAAATTGCCAACAAATTATTGCGGCCATTTCCGCTGTCTTTGGCCAAAACGAGAGTAAAAGTGGCAGCCAGCGTGGAGCGTGGAGGCTCCCTCAATGGAGTGCCAGAGCCAGAGCCAGAGCAAGAGCCAGAGACCCCCCCGATATGGCAGACATCCAGTTACCCAACCGGTTGGCGGCTACCCCAACGCGGACTCCGATGCGGGATCGGGTCGAGCCGAGCTGAGCCTCAGCCTCAGCCTGGAGCTGTAGCAACATATGTTGCAGCTAAAGCTGTTGTTGTTGTTGTTGTTGTTGTGGCAGTGTCTGCGGTTACGTGAGAATCGCTGGAGACGACTCCCGGCAAAAGCGGACTCCTTTTGGGCGCGAGAGTGTGGTGCGCGCCTTAAAACCCAAAGAAAAAACAAAATCAAAAGTGGAAAATCACGTTTTCCTTTGGCGCGCAATTTTGTTACACTACAAGGCAGCTTGTACCCTGGCACCGAAGAGTATTATGATTTTGAGGAGGTGTTTAACATAGAGAGGAGGCATATATGGTACATTACTTCCTATATAAATACATAATATATGTATATATATATATAAATAGTCGATTTCTTCGGATATTGCAATACTATATGGCTGTAACTTTCCTCAGATCTTTATCTTTCTCTTGCAAAAGACATATAGTATGTGTATGTTGATCGGATTAGCCAAGACCTGCTATATCCTACAGCTTTACCTTAAACTGTATCATATACATCTTCCAAAAACACTATTGTTCCTAAAGGGTATCTCAAACTTCTTCCTCGAACGGTAGCCTTCCTTTCTTCTTGTTGTTTTTTGTTTTGGTGGTGGCTGCCGCTTGTCGAAATGGTAACAAAAAAAAACAACCAACTAATGTTGCGCAACAATCTCCCCCGCTCCATAAACCCTCCCCCTTCTCAGTACCACCCCTCCCTCCTTCTGTAATTTACGCAACATCTCAAATTGCCCCAAAAGCTGACCCCAAAACTGAACAAAGAATTCTGCAAAAAATGTTAGAAACAAAGCCATAATTTGGGGGCCCCCCTAGCACGGCACCAACTCTGCCCCACGAATGACCTTCACTGCCCCACTGCTCACAGTTTTTTAATTAAAATTCACTTCAATTATGATCCGTTTGCTCTGAATTTACTGGAGCAGACCAGACCAGAGCAGACCAGACCCATGGGATAGTTGTACGATGATAAATGATCCAAGGAAAATGGCAATTCGATGGCTGCCTGCATTCTGAGCACGAACAAAGAGCTAATGAAGCCCCAAAGCCCCTTTCAAATCGATACGGTTTCATAGCAAAACTCATGTGGCTATCGCATTGGATTCGGATTCGGATTCGGACTCGGGCTTTGAGATTCAGGTTTGGTTTGCGTTTTGGGTGGGTTCCGATTGAGTTTTTGGGGAGTGTTTGGTGCTTTGCATACTGGCCATCGAGACTGCTGGGAGAGTGCATGTTTCGATGGGTTTTTGTTTCCCAGTTTACACATAATTAATGCGGCGGATGAATGCTTCCGGCATGGTGAGTGCAGTCATGAATCTTGTGGCATGAAAACCCATAGAAAATATCAGGCAATGTAATCTAGTTTAGGATGGTCATACAAATTGGGGAAAACACCAAAATGATTCATTGAAAATATGCTTCCCTTCCCTTTCCTCAAACTTCCAAGCAGTTTTCGTTTGTCATCACGGATTTTGGTGAATAAAAACTATAATTGTATATAATTTAAGAAGTAATTATGTAATTATGGGACATTTCGGTTGGAATTCAAGGAAAATGTGACAGAAGAAATATCTAACTCGAGACACAAACTTTGTAGAAAAACAAAGATGATCAGTTCAAAGGTCCCCCCAAACATGCCATCATTTTCATAGCACAACAAAAACTATAATTCTATATCATTTATTAGATATGTATTTACATGCCTAAACGGAAGAATTAAGAAACAAACTTGGCAAGAAGGAAGGAAAATCCCACAGAAAATAAAGAAAAGTAAACCAATTAAAGGCTAGAATCTTCAATGATTCATTCGACATACAACTCCCTTGAACACATTTCGCTTTGAACCGACATTGAGCAATGCTCTGCTGATCATCCAAGCAAATAATAATTTCTAATTGCTTACATTCCACACATGACATCAACAGCAGCAGCAGCAGCAGCATTCAGCGAAACCCGAGACTATAGATTCAACTAATGAAACATTTCATTAGACACAAACGATTCCAAGAATGTGACCCACAACAGCAGCAGCAGCAGCAGCAGAAACAACTATTGAATTACACTTGGATCCATGCCGAAAGAGATTCGAGTTGGAGGAGAGAGAAACACCCACATAGTAGGATGACTGACAGACAGACAGATTTCGAGCAGAGCCGCTGATTTTTCGGCGGTGGCAAGCAGCTGTGTGGCAGCCAAAATTGTATTAAATTTCATTAGATCTTTGACTTTTTGTAACTGCAAAAATAAACAAAGAAAAAAGCGCCTGGCCTTTTTTGGTCAACGAATTTTTTGGCTGCGGCACTTCCTGTTTGTCTTGGGGCACCACCAAAAAAGAAAAAAAATGCTAAAAAACAAACACTACGAGTATAGAGAAATAGTGTAAGCGGTTATACAATTGAGTCGAATGCTGAACCATGCCTTAGCTGTTAAGGCTTCAACTATGGTTTCAGTAACAGAGTGTGGGCTTTTGTAGAACCCGCCCCTCAATCAAATCAGCCACGCAGCGTTCGCAGAGAGCTGCCTGCTGTCTGCTGCTTGTCTTGTTTGTTCCATTCAAAAGCCATTCAATCAGATCGGATTCTAAAGAGATTCGTACGCCTTCAAGAGATCTGTTCTATAGTCCGGTCGCCCGCATTTGCTGGTAACGTAACCCAGTTTTCCATTAGCCAGCTGCTGTCCAATGCTAATTCCTATAAATACGAGTAATACTGCTCAGATTCTTCTCTTTAGCATCAGGCCAAACCCATTCAGAAGGCAAGCTTGCATCACATCTCAGTTGAGGCCAAGCTGAGGGTATCCCCCATTCGATTTGCATCAGAGATTGCACTCGAAACACTGACTGGCAGGCAGTAGCATTGCATCATATCCCCAGCTGCTCTCCATATTTGTGGCACTTGGGGTGTGATACCTGCTGCCGCCACAAAGAGTGTTGTGTTGCGTGAATGTTGCGAGTGTTACGAGTGTGTTATGGGATGTTATGGGTGTTATGGGTGCTATGGGTTGTAAAGTGTGAAATCCGCATAGCTCTCTAGCAGTCACGCATGCCTTTGAATAGAACAGAACACCCCAAACATAGAATTGATATGATAATCATGCAATTGCCATGCATTGGACTGCCTGTCAGTTGTCAGTGGGGGCTGTCAAAACAAATGTTCATCATACAAATTATTGAAGCACAAATGGTAATGGGTAATGGGTAATGTGTGTGTTGCGGTTGTGTATGGTAATGCATGCCCGATGCTTGCATGCCTCAAGGTCATCCAGAAGCGACGAACGTGGGCGGACAGCACACACCTCTAGAGCAGCGAAGCGGCGCTTCCGACAGTTTTCATCCATTTTTACATGACACATTTATGGAAAAACGTTGCATAATGAACACTTAATGGAAGTGCGTTGCATAATGGGGCCACAAGAATGGCAGACAGAGCTGTGTGTTCTGTGCCCAATTTTTCGAGGCGTGAAAGAGGCTTGATTGGGCCGGGCCGGGCCGTTGTGTAATGGGCCCCCTGATGAAGGTCGACATTGCCATTAGGCGGAGAGCAGAAGCAGTAGCAGAAGCAGCAGTAGCAGAGTGTGGTATCCAAGTGGAAAATTCATTCGATGTGACGCTGACTCTGACTCATCCTCTTGTCTCTTTTGGCAAGTTCGTGTCTTAAGTCTTTTGTTATTTCGCTTTGGTTTTTTCGCGCACTTCGCGCTTCGTCGCCAGAAATGTTTCCGCAATTTTTGGCACTGCACTTGGCAGCTCTTTGGCAGCCCTACTGTCCCTCCGGTTTTGCTCCAATTTGTCACAGTTTGGCGCCCAACCTCCGCCCCAAAAGAAGTGGATTTGGGGCCACAGTAACGAAACGAAACCAAACCAAACCAAACCGAACTGAACCGTTGGTTCGCTGGCCAACGGTTGACATTCGGCCCCAAAAGAGAGTGAAAGCTGCACGAAGAGCTGCCGCTGCCACTGCCACTGCCGCTGTTGCTGTTGCTGCCTGCCATCGAATTAAGTTTCAGATCAGGCTCCAACTGCTGCTGGCACTTCGATCCGTCGACATGGGCCAATGCAAGTTGTTTCATTGCTCGCCTCGCTCGCTCGTGTTTTAATTTTCGTGTTGTTCAAAGTCGATTTTCATTGTCAGCCACGGGATGGGGTGGAAGGGGTGTGTGAACCGTGCGGGCATGCAACTGTTTGCTGGGCTTCTTCTTTAGTGCCGCACACAAATGCTAAACCGTATTTCATAATTGCGCCTAGCACTTGGAGCACTTGGAGCACTCGCGATGCACACATATTAAGCGAAATTAATCATAGTAATTGGTGGCAACAGCTCTGCCTTTGGCTCTGGCTCTGGCTCTGTTTTGTGGGCTCTTACTTGAGCTGCGTGTAAATGAACTCCGTCTGGCGCTGAGCAAACAGCTGTGGGAAAAGCACTTTTGGCAGCAGAGCTGAGGCGCCATCTGTGTCAGCGTTATATGCAAAAAATTCCTAAAGAGCCAACGCCAAACTATTTCTGATAATTGTGTGTTTACTTTCGAAATCGAAATGGTGATGGGGATGGTAATGGGAATTGGAATTGGAATTGGAAAATTGTGGAAAAAGGGCCAGGCTAGGCCAGGCCAAGCCATGCCCCAGTGGCGGCAGCTGACTTTGGCATACTTTCGTTGCCATGCCAAATGATTAGCATCTGTGGAACTCTGCAGCGCCTGCAGCTGCTCCTCCTTCAGCTTCTGCTCCTCCCATCTGGCATTCAGCTCATGCCGCATGCGTGGGACTCCACTGAAATATGGGTACCCATAGCCCATACCCCATGCCTCATACCCATACCCATACCCATACCGATACGAGTGTGCTTTGTGTGTTTCTCTGGCGACATTGTTTCGCGCTGTCAGTTCTTGTGTGGGCATTATGTCTGGGTTGCCTCGTTTGCAGTCTTACAAAAGCCAACTGGCAGCTTGTTGGCAGTTGAAACTGTCAGTTTTGTTGGGCGATAGACAGCCAAATGGAATAATAGAAAGACCTGGATCTAGTAGAAGGATTCCTTAGCTATCGATACAGTTTGAATAGGTATTCCAACACATATCAATTGATGGAAGTATTCCTTACAAATCAGTTCACCTCTATGGCTAATATAATAGACCTTTATTGCCTTATTAGCACCCCCAGAACATCACCATCATCATCTGTTGTTGCGCTTCCCACATCACTCACTCGGCGAATGGCCGACCCTCCCCTCCCCGCGATAGTTATGGCTGTGACCCGCCTTTGGATCCGCTTCCCATTCAGTGGCGAAAAACAGCAGCTGTAGCTAATTTGTTTTAAAAGCCATTAAAAAAAGTGCAAAAATATTCTGCGAGATCTCTATCTTTAAGGCGCATAAGGGGGCAAAATCGTGTGAACCACACGGAATACCCAGAATCGAGTCAAATTAGCCAGCTCTATCCATCAAAAGGAATTGGGTCACAGATCTATAAATATTATACGGAATTTCTTCAAAAAGTTGCAGCATCATTGGCCAAAAATGTATGCGTGAAATGCAGAAAACAAAACGCCAAAGATAACAGCCTAAGGCTAAGGCGGTTATCCCATTGGAAGTGATATTTAATAATATGTAATTGTGAAATGAAAAACATGAGAAACAGAAATCAGTCGCAGACGAACGAAGCTATATATCACATCTGCGGCAGAGTTCATGCGTCCATTTTTGGGAGGGGGGAAACTTGCATAATTACTGGACGCTGTCGAGGCGTCCGTCCTTCCCTCTGTCTTTGGAGTCTGTCCATATGTCTTTGGGGCTTGCCGCCTGAGAAGAGAAATGTGAGACAAAATGGCAAAGACTATTTGAATTCATTTCTGTCACTCCATGAGTCGTTAGGGCCTGGCCTGGGCTGGTCAGTGGCCATTCCGCCATCTCCTCTCAAGGTCACATAAATAATAAAAGTAAAATGTGGCAAGTGATTCCACTTGCTAATTAATTCAGTTGCGCTAATTTTGGGTTGGTTCATTTGCATATGCTTGAAGAACTGGGGCTCTACTTCTCTGTGTCTCTGTCTCTGTCTCTGCCTCTGAAGATCTTTGCGCAAGTAGTTCCCTTCAAGTTCCCTTGTCGAGAAAATGTTGCCCACGTGCTACTGCCCACTCATAGATACACTCATAGATACACTCATCTTGTATCTGAATACAGCACTATCATCTTCCTCTATCATCATCATCATCATCCGTCACTCTTTCGATGCCGATGCCGATGCCGATGCCGATGCCGATGCCAGTGACCTTTGCTTTTGGCTCTTGATTTTCATTTCTCACTCACATTTTTGTGGCTCTGCCAAGAGGAAGATCAATATCTGGGGGAAGCCGCCATGTAATGCACGATTTCTGTTGAAACGCCAGACAATTGAGGCCTCCGTAAAACAGTTAAGGAATAGCGTTAACGCTGCCCTCCAGCTCTGTTGCTGTTTTGATCGAGTCTCTCTATTTATATTCAAATTTCTGGCAAAATAATCTCTAATATGGGTCAAAAACTACAGGTTTTCACGTTTCTCGTAGCGAAATATGTGTTAATCGCTTCCCATGAATTATTCAATAGATTTTTGTTTAATTTTTTTTTATAAACAGAGACAGATCTATCGTGTTGGCTAGATGAAATGATAGTGGAGGAAGGAGAGGGATTGTGTTTGTGATTTACAGATGGCAATTAAGAAAAGTGTTTAGAAAGATAATCAAACAATTTAGCTGGCAGATTCTATGTATCACTATAATGAAAATCAAATAGCCATAAATCTGTAGAACACGCTGGGGGAGGGGTCTCAGTAGATTGAGGAATCCCCAGAGCGGCACTCCAAAGTTTTAAGCGAAATTAGGGCCACAACTTATGACAATTGCCCAATGCACTTGATCAACAAAAAAAAAGCCTCTTAATTACTCGCAGTCTATTTGGGAGATAATTGCGGATTGCAGTGGCTAGTGGCTGTAAATCAAAGCTTGAGACAGCGCGACGAGGCTCTTAAATTTCGGATGCTTCTCATAAATTGTTTGGGGCGAGGTCAGGCGATGGATGGGTGATAGATGTATGGCCAGAGGGATTTACGATCCATCTACGAGCTGATTGAGATTCGAAATTTGTGGGAAATCTTTGAATGATGTCATCAAGGAACTTGGCTAAGCAAAATTAAAGAAAAACACACCAGAAAGTAAACCTTGACTTCGAACTTCAGCCTACAGTTTTCGAGAAGGAACTTGGCTAAACAAAAATAAAGAATAACACCCCAGAGTGTAGGCCTTGACTTCGAACTTCGGCATAGAATTTCCGAGATGACTGGGAAATATCTAGGATTATTCATTCCCTTTTTAATAGTCGCACGGAGCAGAGCTCCAAAACAAAATTATTTCTAATACAAATATATTTTAAAAATTTAAAAAAATCGGTAAAAAAGAAACAAAATTACAAAAAAAAATTTTAGTTGTATTGAAAAAAAAAAAATTATTTTTTAGACCGTGATGCCTTTTAACGGAAATGTGTTCCCCGCCGATAACAATGCAACGGTCTCGCGCATATCCGCGGGTGGATCTGGATCCGGAGCTGGTGCTGGAGGTGGAGATGGCACTGATTTCTCCAGACTGAATTCTGCAGTCCGTGCGCACACCCAGTTGTTGGATGATGGACCCGCACCGTTTGCGACCTGCCGCAAGCCGCGAATGGATCTCAACTCGCTGCCAGTGCGCCAGTACCTAGACCAGACGGTGGCCCCCATCCTGCTGAACGCACTGCAAGCTTTGGCCAAGGATAGGCCCGAGGATCCGGTCAGCTATCTGGCCGCCTATCTGATGAGCAACAAGGACCGCTGCGTCGAGATGAGCCCAGAGCTCATGTCTACAGACCATCTATAGCATCCATACTACAAAATACACAAAACAAGCCGATTGCCCCAGTCCCTAGGCTCTAACCCATTGCAGTAGAATCCACATGCAGCCGGCCGCCACCCCAACTACACACACAATGTATCGTTGATTCTTAAATGCAGCCAAGAAAAGGGGAAATGCCCAGTCTCCAGCCAACCACACATAGCTTCAACCGATTTTCAGCAGCCCCAAAGTGACGCACATATTTTTTGTCCACGACTGTTGTTTGCCGATTTTATAGATCATTGACTTGTGCACAATTTATCGCTGATTAAATATTTTTTAAACACTCACCAGACAGATCTTCATGATGGGTTTTTTTTGTTGGTCTTCGGTCCCTTCTTTCAGGCACAACGTCGATTTAGTAAGTAATTTGCAATTTTCTTCTTGTTTTTCACGCTTGCCTTCACACGCACAATTTTGCTCCGAATTTTACTCGTATCTTTTGCCAATTTCGGCAACCCTCATCGCCAAAACATTCGACTGTAATAATAATTATCCCAGGGAGAGATGAGATCTCCAAGTGTGTTCCGCCGCTCAATTAGTTCCGCCGCTCCAGAGGGAGAGGGAGTGAGAGCTGCTGATGGGGACTGCTGCTCCAGCAGAGATGAGTGTTTTGAAGAGAATTGCACTTCCGATTGCCGACGACCCACGCGAGATGCAATCTTCAGATTCGGTTTCGTTAGTTTTAGTTTTGCGGTGGTTCAAGCTTCGCGTCGCGTCCGTGGTGTCCGTCTGTACAGCTCTCTGGCTCGATTGCCACTAAATTCGCAGCGCGCTTAGTTGACGGTTTAAAAACTTCAAATTCAAATCGAGAAACGGTTGGGTATTCGGTTGGAGCTCGTTTCCAGCCCAGCACTGCGATTCGGCAGCGAGTCGATTCGTGGATCGTGTCTGACAGAGCACCAGAGCGCGGTGTCTGCAGTGTCTACAGTGTCTACAGTGTCTGCCGCAGCCCAGAGAGGGGTCTGGTCTACGGTGTCTGCTAGAGCCCAGAGCCAGAGCGGTCTCTAAGGTGTCTGCCGACTGGTGGCTGATGGTTTTTTGGTCTGTTTGGTTCTGTTTGGTTCTGTGCCCGATGTAATCTGCTTGGGGGCAAGTACTCTAAGCCGATTTCTTTGCCGCCTCGGCCCACCCGCAGTTGTCACGCGCCAAAATCGAACTTGTTCCGGCTGCCTGGCTCTTAAGCTTACATCAGATCTACTCTGCTCAGATCTGCCCTCCACATATGTGAATAGAACACTTGGAATAATTAAATCTAATTGCAAAGTATCGCACCTCAGTCCAAAGATCACTTCACATCACATCACATCTCTCAGTGCCCCTCCATAATGCATAGCAAGTGGGGGTGGGGGCTGCTCGAATCGATGCGATCTCTTATGGGAAGGTATCTCGTTTTCGAAAGGGTCTTTGCATTTGGCCTTGGTATTCGTTAGATCTTGAAGTGCGAAGCGGAGCCAGCCGCCAATTGGAGTGAAGTCTCGACAGTTTCCGATCAGTTAAAAACTTATTAAAAATATTTCGTTTTTTGGGCAACTTTTATCGCTCAATATCCCTCAGGCGCTAGACGAATAATAAACATATCTTAAAATACAAATCTTTTGGGGCGATTCGCAGGTTGAGTCAGCAAATCAAATAATCAGTAGACGGGGGAGACGAAGGGGAGCGAAAGGCCAATGGCGCCAGAGCGATTGGGGAAATACCCTTCTCCAAATGAGAAGATTGGCTTGGGATTCTTAAGGGATTCCTTGATGATACGTTTCTTTCGATTTGTCATGGTTATTTAAAGAGTTTAAGTTAAGTTTTGGTCAGGTGTGTCTTTAGGAAAGAGTAGAAATACTATGATATATGGAACCTATGAACCCTTCTTCAATCCATTGCCGACTTCTTTTCAGAATGGAAACTCTCGACAAGAGTATGGATATAATATTCATAATCCATTAGAAAAATAGGAAAAGAAAAAAGCATTAATAAAACTGCAACCCACGTCGACAATAAAAAGTCTGAGCAAGCAAATGTTTTTGTATGGCATATCCATATCTATTTGTATCTCGACTTCAAGCTCGACTTAATTAAAAAATCAAAGCCGTTGTAATTATTTGTCTCGCCTGCAAAAAAAAAAGTATGAGCGGCACTCGGCGGTACGACGACAACAACCCTCGAGATCTTAAGACCCGAAAGTGGAGTTGCAAATTGAACTTGCTTTATTTTGGCGCCACAGAGATACGAGCTACGAGTGTGTGTGATGTGATGTGGAGTGCGTGGGTGAGTGGCTGCCGCCGCCGCCGCCGCCACCGCCACCGCCGTCTAATGGAGCAGAGAACCTCAAGGCCCCCTGTTTCGGATCGATCCATTCAACTGTGAGGCAGCTCCATAGGCTGTGCCACCGATCGCGATGGATGCATTGGATGGCTGACGTCACGCCCGTCGCCCACAAATGAAATCATTTTCCTCACCCTCACACTCACACTCTCAAGTGGTTCGGGCAGTGACAAAGGGGTGGGAAGGGGAGGCATAGGTGAAATAAATCAGCGAGCATTCCATGAATAGTCACAGCCCAAAAGCTAGAGATACAATATATTTGCCAGCCAGTTCAATAAACAAAACTACGGGGAATTATAAATGCAGTGCACACCCGACGCCGCCTCGTACGCTGACTTTGACGGCCCACTGTGCGTATGAGCGACGCGGAACAAGACGCAGTAGTGTTTTCGACCTGCTAGCTAGAGTATTATTTATGCGTTACATGCCAAACTCGACAAAACCAAAACCAAAACCAAAATTTGAATATTTCACATGACGCATGCGACATGCACGTCTACGACAAATGTCGATCCACACAGCCCCGGAGTCGACAATTGAAATGAAATTGATTGAAATGCGATTAGCAAAATGAATATCAAAGCTCCCAAACCATTTCACGGAGTTTTCTGCGGTGTTGAATAATCACACTTATGGCAGGGACTGTACTGGAGGGAAGGCAGACCCCATGATTTTGGCATATCGAAGTCGGTTGGTAGCCTATTTTTATGGCCTTACATCGATTGTTTTTGGAAAATTTTCCTGCAAAGTCACGAAACTTTTGACAATTTTGTTATTCACTTTATATAATTCAATGAGATAATCGCCTTAAACTGGAGCAATCAATCGGTGCCGGGCCTACAGGTGTCTTTCCTCTGCACAGATCCCGATCACTAGGGTGATCTCAGCACTCGAAACTGTGAAAGTTCTATCGAGAGACAGAGACCCCCACGCAACGCCCCAACCAGCATAGATTCTCGTACATATGTATGTGAAATGAAGATCCCATGTAGTGCTCCACTTCGGTCGCGCGGACAAACAGCATGACCTACGCTAATAGAGAAGAGAAAGAGCCCCCAAGACGGGCTTCAGACTAATTTTAGCAGTTGCGACATCGCCAAAATATCGGAATATCGGACCACAACAGCAACAACAACAACAAAAGTTCGGTGAACTGCACAAAAGGTATAATAAGACAAAGCCAAGCTTCATTAGCTCTCCCATCATCATCTTGGGCATCGGGAAAAGAAAGCAGCAGCAGCAGAACACACCACCAATACCATCCATCCATAGGTCCATTCCATCGATTGGCTCTGAGATCAGATGGCGAACAAAAAAATGCACACAAATCAACGTTAGAATTTGGAATTCCAGGAGAAACAAAGCGGAGAAAGATGGAGAAGCTGGAGAATGGGATGGAATGGGAGAACTTTGGACGGACCAAGACCAAGACCACGAAATTCTTGGTATGGCCAATAAGTAAATTGACTTTTTATAGACAGTGACAACAATTAATTATATTTTAATATGCCGCGCAGCTTGCATGGCCCGACAGCTTATTAGTTTATAGTATCAACAATACAAATTAAAGAGCGAAAGACCCAAAGCGAACCCAAAACAGAATCCGAATCCGAATCCGACCTCGAAGAAAGGCCGTCGCTTCAGCTGCTGCTGTGGCTGCCAGAAAGTCATCGAACTTTCTCCGTGTGTTCTTTTTGGCGACTAATTTCTATATTATGTGTCATGGTCCTCGCCTGTCAGTCGATTAATTAATTATTTTAACAGCAGCCATCATTTATAACCTTTGCTATCGGACCGTTTCGGGGAGTCAATCTCCCCTTGGAGTCGCCCGATCTGTTACAAATTGTAAATGGAACTTGGGAGTTCGCAGAGTTCGCAAGGTCGAACAAATTTGCCCAAACACAATCGGCGGCTATTAAGTGCCGGCCCCCCGTTAGGTTCCCTCCCAGATGGGAGCCCGAGACCATGTCACCACACACAACTGAGAACTGAAAACATAGAACAGAGATCTTAGACAATCGCGTGAGCAAAAATTCCCAACAGACGCGGATCTTTATTTGCTTAATTCGCTTTGTAAGCGACGCAGCGCTGGTGACATGCGAATAGAATGGTTATGGATTGATGGTTATGGTGTCTTAGCAGCCACTTTCGAGAGTCTGAGCTGTAATTAATAGCAGCTTACGAGTTAGCCGCAAATTAACTCCATGACATAGGCGTCCCAAGAAGTTGCGGCGGCACAGCGTAGGTGTCTTGAGCCAGATTCGAGGCGGCGGCAGACTGTGGGCCGAAAATCCGGGATTGGAACTCTTTTCCATTTCCCATTAAGAACTCTGGCTTCCGTTCGATTGGAGGCGTTGCGATCGTCGACTGTTGACTCCTAAGGTGGGTGTCACTTTAGTTTATGAGGTTACACATATTGATGTTTCATTCTGAACTCGTTTCTTCTTGAACACTAGACTTATGGAATTAGAATTTAATGCGACACTCTAAGGGGCTCTAAGCTAATTCAGGGAATTCGATGTCTTGGCGCTCTCATGGCGTATGGCATTGATCAGCTCGTAGTTAACCAGAAAGGTTAGGCGCAGTCCGCACATCTCCATGGTGCAGTTGTGAGCGAGGCGCGTCTTCATCCCCGTCAGCAGCGGCGTACCATTGATGAAAATGGCCCGCTTGCCCTCGTTGGCAATGAAGAAGTCGCCATTGCTGCGCAGCTTGATGGTGCCTTGGCGACGAGAGATTTTTGCCGCAGCACCCTCCAGCGACAGATCCACATCAATCAGATAGTCCCTGGCATCGCGTCCGAATGTTATCTCCTTGGAGCGCATCAGATAGCGCACCTTACGGCCGCACAAACAGGCCAGAGTCTGGCTGTCGAACTCAGAGGCAGCCGTCGGTCCCAGCACAGAGTCCACCAGGACGCCCCAACGTGACAGCTCGTTCTCCAGCACGCGAATGTCCCGCTTATTGCGACGATCCGTGAGAGCCCTCTCCATTTCCAGCGCCTCGTCACGCGGCACATTAACATCATTCTCGAAAACCTGTTCCTCTGCATCGGAGAAGCTCAGCAGCGTCTGCTCCAAGCCATGGAGCGGCTGCACCACCTGGTCCGGTAGCAGACTGTACTGCTTTAGGAGCAGCCAGTGGTTGTGTAGCGACTTGGCGGTGCGGGCGCAGTAGAAAACACCCGCATTCTTGTCGAGCAGCTTCTGGAAGTGCTCCAACTTGGGTGTTTCAGTCTGTGGGATGGGGGGATTCCATGTATAAGAAGCTGCTTTTCTTAGTCAGATTCACATCATATCTCTACTTACACTACTGATGGTGCCCAGCAGTTCCTCCTCCTGGGTACTGTACGGGGCCTTTCGCTGTATGGACTCTACCATTTCGGGGTGCAAATTGCGCATAGCGGAGACGGCAATCCGCGACACTGCCGGTTCATAAAGCAAAGCATACCAACGCTGCTGGAGCTCCTGGGCCGTAAACTTGCACGAGAACTTCACACCGCGATGGATTAACCGCAAATCGTTCGTCTGCTGAATGCCGATAATCAAAGCCATGTCGTCGCAGGGTTTCCAGCGTCCCAAATCTTTGGTCGCTAGCTGTGCCAAAGGACGGCCATTGCGGCGCTGCGACCTCTTGCTGGTCGGACGCCCGGAACGAACGGTCGCTCGTTTATCGGTGGCTGGAACACGTTCCACGACTGGCTTCGGATTCACTGGCGCAACTGGAGGCGCTGGTGTGACTGGCGGTGCAGCAGTGGGCGTGGCCGGGGAAACAGATGCCACTGGCCCACTTGGAGTTCCAGGCAAAAGGCCTTCCACTAATCCGGGTGTAGGAGGGGTCTCTGGCATGGGAGCGGGTGCTGCATGCATATTAAAGAGATGTGGGTATTCCCATCAAAGCTGGATAGTTTTGCGAACTGGTTCGTGGCCTGTCCCTGCGGCTAGGGTCTGCTCCTCCACGACTTGTGGGCACAGTGATGTTGTACTCGACGATTTCATCATCAAAACGTTTCCGTTTGATGGTGCGCGAGGAGCTTTTAAGCGGAAAGATTACTTAGCAAATGTTGGGGGACTGGATAATCTTTTCTGACTCACCTTCTGCGCTTCTGATCATTCTGCAGTTCAATGGGAAGATTGTGAATCGGATTTCGCAGAGGAGTCGTCGCCGTCACTGTCACTGTCGCCGTCGCTGTCGCCGTCGCCGTCACCGTCGCTGCTGCCACAGTCGTCGCCGTTGTGGCTGCTGCTGGCGTCGCTGTCAAAATGGAAGTCACGCCTACGGTGGAAACAGGGGACGAAACAGTTGGGGGGACAGAAATGCTCTGAGTGCTGGCAGGCACTGTATCGGTATTGTCAACCACAATATGTGAACCTTCCATTGCAATTATATTAGTGTTTTTTTTTAAATTAAAATTTTTTCACGACGCCACAACAATGTGAAGATGTTGAAAATGTATCGGGCTTATCGATCAAATATACCAATATATACCGTCTCATTTTAAAAATATACCGCAAATATACTGACGAATTCAAGTTCTATTATACATATTCCTCGTTTTTGATCGGCTCTCAGCCCTGCCCACATAATTTTATCCAATTATTTTCTACTTGACTGGTTTATTTTAAATACTTGCTTTTATTGGATTTTGCCTAAAAAAAGGTTTAGCAAAAAGGTCAAACAAAAACACCCAAGAGAGTAATCGTTCCTACTGCTCAATTTAGATATTCGTTGAATAATGTTGGCAACTCTAGATCAGGGTGACCGTTTACGGTATTTTTAATACTTTTCGATATTTTTGCGGTCAAAGTGTATGTCGGTATATAATAGTATATTTTGTCAATTTCATCAATCTATTAAATTTAATTTTCAACGGTATATAAAAATCCAATCAAAGCAAGTATTTAAAATAAACCAGTCAAGTAGAAAATTGATTCATCAATCATATAAAAATATTTGGGCAAAGCTGAGAGATCTATATAGCTAGTAATATTTGACGGAAGATCAAAAACGAGTATTTATTGGTAATAACCGGTTGACGACAATGAGCCCCTTTCCATACACAAAGTTTCTGGGCATACCCTGGGGAAATGGATATTATAGAATTGAGAATATGTTTGTCATCCCAGGCACCAATTGATGCAGAAACAATTTAGTCTCTGTTTTAAACCTATTTCAACGATATTTTGCAGCTCATCGTCTTTCTACAGAGACAAAGAATAGGTATAAGGAGATATATATATACAGGATAATAACCATATGCATGAATGAATATGTGTACAACATATCAATTTGAGAAAATTTCTTTATAAATCACGTGTTAAAAACAGTTTGGATCTTCATATCAAATCAACGAAATAGGGTATACAATGGCATATACACGCATCATGTCTTCAAATACCAGCAACAGTGCGACTTTTTTTTTTTGAACTATTTTGTTCAAGCCTTATTTTAGACAAAATACAATAAAAGCAAGGACTAAAAACTAGCCAGTCTTAAAGAAAATGTATTCATCAACGGCTTAAAACTATGTGGGCATGGATTTATGTTCTATATAGCTAATAATATTCCACGGAATATCAAAATCGGAATATGTATAATAGAACTTGAATTAGTCAGTATATTTACGGTATATTTTTAAAATGAGACGGTATATTTGGTATATTTCTGAGGGTCGGACGGTATTTTTTAACAATAAATCCGCGGTCACACTGCTCTAGATTGGGCCCAAAAGAGGAAAATTTGTTTACAACAAAAACAGAAAATTAAGCTACAACAGCTGACTAATCAAGCAGAAGGACTGATGCACTGCCAGAATTTAGCATTGCCTAGATGAGTGGGCAAGCCAATTTTCACACAAGCTATTCGAAAAACACTGGGAACTATGAGGTAAAGCGCGGATCTCCCCCGCCAACACACAAAACAATACATCCGTCCCACTACATATGACTAATCGATTTGCAGTTTGCATTACGCGGAATCGGAATCGTCGCAGTCAGAGAGCAAAATGGACATCTCCGAGACGCCCACGGACTCGACGGGCATCTCCCCGCTGGCCGATGAGTGTACGCAGGACACTGCGCCCCAGGTGAAAACCATTCTGGAGGAAGAAAAAGACACCAAGACGAGCGCTACCCTGGACAATAGAATAATGCGACCGGAGCTGCTGTCCATCGAAACGATGCCACAACGACAAATCATTGAACGCACGCTGGCCAACAGCCACCCGCTGATGTCGCCCACGAACACAGACTCGGACTCAGAGCCGTTTCAGACCAAGCGGAACAACTTTCCCGACGTGGTGCCCGCCACCGAGGCGGCCGTGCAGGCGAAGAACACACTGAACCAACAAGCCCCCCGCAACAAGCCGCAGGATGCCAAAGTCAGTCTTTTGAGGACCAATAGCCCAGACATCCTCAGCAGCGAATCGGATGCGGATGTTTCGCAGTACCTTGCTGCTGTGGAGTCAAATTTTCAATCCGTTTCCCTGCTGCCCAACGCCAATGGCAAGAAGACAAAGCGCGGCAGCACCCTGCCTGGTGGCGAGGACATCTCAAGCCTGGACTCCATCTCAAACCATAGCTTCGATGACGATGAGGATATCGAACACAATCTGGCGTCGCTGAGTCCCTCGAGCTCGCTCATCGACGGCTTGGACGGGGAGGACGATGACGATGAGTGCGAGGGTCCTGAACTACTGCCCGACAATGACGATGATCTGGACCTGGATTTCGGTCTGGCCACAACGCCCACGCCACACACTCCGGCTGCGGCGACCCTACCACAGTATTCGGCTGCCGAAGAGCGGCGCGACTCACGGAATTGGCAGAAGATCACACTACCAGATGGACGCACGCGGGAGATCGACATGCGGGTCATCGAGCCCTACAAGCGTGTGCTGTCACATGGCGGCTATCTGAAGTCTGGCGGTCAAAATGCAATAGTCATCTTCTGCGCCTGTCACTTGCCGGATCGGTCGCGGGCCGACTACAGCTATGTGATGGACAATCTGTTCCTCTATGTGGTTAAGACCTTGGAGCAACTGGTGACAGATGATTATGTCTTGATCTACTTGCATGGCGGCTCTAATAGGCGCAATGTGCCGCCCTTTCCATGGCTGAAGCGGTACGTATGGACATGATATCCGATTATCTTACCATTGGATAAGGCCTTTTTGCCCCTTTAGATGCTATCAACTGCTGGATAGACGCTTGCGCAAGAGTCTGAAACACATGTATTTGGTGCACCCAACCTTTTGGATCAAGTCATTGGTGTGGATGGCACGTCCGTTTGTCAGGTGAGCATCTAAGCACAACTATTTCGTTTTCCATATTGGGAATTTCGTATTTTTTTGGTAGCACAAAGTTCTGGCGCAAACTGATTTATGTAAAATCTCTGGAGGAGCTCGGTCTGCATGTGGCTGTGGAGAAGGCAGCCATTCCGGAGAAGGTGAAGCAGTACGATGCCAAGCGACATTGAGAATCTGCAAATACTCTCTAGACTTGTTTCATTCAAACGCAAAACACTCGCCATTTGTGTTTCAGCATTCCCCATCTTCATCCTCTAATCGATTATTTGAGCTATCCCTCTCTCCCTCTCGCTATGCTTTAATTTAAGATCTCAATCTTTGTGATACTTTGTGTTTGCCTTCTACCAGACGTAGCTCTCATATCCTACTTCCCCTGCGCGAGTGTGAAGCAAGAGGAAGCGTTTTAGCAAAACATCGAACAAGTTTTTGTAGTTCTTTATTGGCAGCTGTACAATTGTATTAGTAGACACATGCATATGCACACGCGACATGTGCTAGGATTCCTATACACACACATATAGATATCATAGTAATTATCATGTAGCTTCCGCTTCATACAATACAATATTCATATATTTTGTAATGGGAAAACAGACATCATAAGCAACCAGAAACCACCAAAACTTCCGAACATGTTACCTTTTTTGTGTAGTTGCAAACAAAAAAACGAACAAAACGAGACGACACGGGAAAACTGAATTTAAACATAAGTAATTGAAAATCTTTAGCTGAATTTTGCATTCACTGCATATTGTATATTCCCCGAGCTGTTTCGCCACCGCACGACCTAAGACCACTGAGACCCCATGCCAGTAAATCGTAGGTTGCACCATACAGACACACACATGCATAATCGTAATACTCGTACTCGTATCCACCATCTGTAGGAAGCCCCGTTTAGTCTATAAGTGATACAATACATATATAGTGACCATTCTTGAAGAACGTTTGATATTTGTAAAGTCTACACACGCGGAACACATGTAGAATCTCTCTCTCTCTATAGATGGATGATAATCTGACGTACAATTTAGGCAATATAACCGATTGATATTACGGTCGACATTTTGTTGGTTTCCTTTAATTGCTTTAAACAATAATAATAATAAAGTGCAAGATGATTTTTTTTATTTATTATGCAAATAAAACCCTCTCTCAAATTAAGAGTAATAGCTCTGATTGCAATCCCACAAATCGTTATCCTCGTGGAACTGGATAAGCACCAGCTCATAGGTAACTATGGTGCCTGCCACCTTCACAGAGAAACATTCTATTAATAAAGATATTCTATTTCAGAATCGATTACAGGCTTACTTACACTCAACACCAACTTCCGTGTGAGATGGAAAAACTTCATTCCGCTGAGTGCCACCTCATCGCTGATTACCTCCTCCGAAAAGCGCTTGACCTCCGGACACCATGAATCCTTTGGCACGCAGCGCAGATATCTCAGGGTCAACCGCGACTCGTCGTGGACACTGGCGGAATATAGAGACACAGCCAGCGTGCGGCCAATGAGGAATATCAAAGAGAAGTAAAAGTAAACGGCATGGGCCACCGAAGGCATTGTGCTGCAAATGGCAAAATGCATAAATGAACAAGCAAATATGCCAGAAATCATTGTACAAACTTCAGGCTACGCAGGAGCTGGACGCATATGAAGTAGAGGTTGTTCGAAAAAGACACCATTGTGATGAGGGAAATGGCATCGTCCATTTTGTCGCACAATATGCAAATGTTTCGGTATTGAATGCGACGCTCCGACCAGTACGAAGGCGCCATGTGCTAAAGGAAGATACAATGAATGGCGAAGGAGGAAGGAGAACTGTGTCACTCACCATTCCCTTAAAGTTCTTCAAGTCATTGTTCAGCTGTCGGAACTTTGCTGCCAATCCAATGCTGACAATCATCACAAACATGTCCATATAGTTCCATATAAACGTGGAATAGACATTCTGGAACTTTCCCCACAAGGCCAAGGCCGTGGAGTAGCTGGTCACGTAGAAGATCTCATCGTTGGTGCGGAGAAAATAGTTCTTGATGGGATCAGAGGTGCTATTGCAATATCTCGCATAATGAATGGCCGATATCATGCTGAGTAGGTGCTCCGCTGTGGTTAAAAAACAGAATTTATAATCATTTCTCATTTGTGTACACATCTTACCAAAGGAAAGCATCATTCCCACAAGCATAACCATTCGAATGGTGTGTCCCATCTGGCATTTTCCCACCTGCGATGGATACTGCGGCAAGTCCTGCTCTACTTCGTGCCAGTACATCATCAAAGTGGGCCACTGCTGCGCCAACCTGAGAGCCACAATGAGAACCAACAGCACAGAACCGCGAAAGATGATGGGCTTGACGCTATTGAAGCTAATGGGATTGTTCAACACCTTGAACAGGGAGAGTCCAAAGTTTGCCAGACTGGAGGCGATGAATACCAGGCAGAAGCATGTGCGTACGTTGCGCCAGGAGAAGCTTAGATCTCCCGGATGCTTGGCCGTCACTCCCTTTACCGGCATCATGGCAAAGAACTCGGCCACGAGCAGAACCCTGCCCACGGCCTGGTGGAAGCTGCCTTCGCTGAGAAATGTTTCCCTCGTGCCGCCAGGGAATTCTATGGAAATATTTATATTAGAGGCAAAAATGGAGGATGGGGTTTAGCTACTTGTCGGTCGTTTCCTACACTCATACTCCGACTGCTTTTGATTTTTGTAGGCATCGCAGTTGTCTTGAATGACTTTCTTGCGAGCACTAATGGATTGAGATAATATGTGATTAATTCTACACTTATAACTATTTCATCATTTTACCTCTCGTGCATCACATCAAGTTTTCGCGTCAATGATGACCTCGAGTGCTTCTTTAAGCGACGGAACTTTCGTTCGAGCTTTGCAGGCAGAAATTTCATGCTGCGTTCCGACTGTGTCCAACTCCAAAGGACTACTGAGGAAAAAAGGGCTGCTAGACTAGCGAATTTCCATTTTCAATGCGAATGGCCATTAAAAACACCTGTTGTTTTCAGTTGTCTATAATTAAGGCAACAGCAAAAATAAAACTACACACAATTTGTGGCCTCCCCTTGCCACATTAGGCATTTTCACAGGTGAACGCCGTCGTTTCCTCCTTGTTGAACTGCAGCAGAATAAGCTCATAGGTCACGATAGTTCCTGCCACCTGCACAGGGTATATAGTACATATAGTATTCTATTAATCGACATGACTAAGGATAATCCATCTGCATGTACGGACCGAAATGACAACGCCACGCGTCAGACGAAAGAACTTCATGCCCGTCAATGCCACCGTGTCCATATGCACCTCCTCGGAAAAGCGTTTGAGCTAAAATGCAAATTAAAAGATTACTTTTTCTGAATAAAATGGAAGTTCTGTTTTGGCTTACCTCATCGCACCAATACTCTCTGGGCACCATACGAAAAATGCGCAGCGGTCGCTTGGACTCGTCATTGATGCTGGAGCTGTAGAGCGACAGAACGAGTGTACGACCCAGCAAATACGAGAGCGAGAACCAGAAGTACATGGTGTGCGAGGCAGAGGGCTTTGTCCTGTCAGAATATCATTAAAAGTAGCCACGATATATAGCCATAACTTACTGCATGCTTTTCAGTATCTTTCCACAAATGAAATACAAATTGTTGCTGAAGCAAAGGAGAGTTATGGTGGAGATGCCATCGTCTACGACTTGGCAGAGTTTGCAAAGGTTCCGGAAATTGACTCTGCACTGCATCCAGTAGTCCACTGTGGTGGCCTGAAAATGGAGAAACGGCTCTTAGAAGTAATCATTTCCCTGTGGCTCCCTTTATACCGATCTTGCTTCGCGCTGCATGTAATCGTTGAGATGGCGGAAACGTGATGCCAGTGCCACACTGACGGCCATCACAAAGATGTCGTTAAAATTCCAGGCAAAAGTGCTCAGCACATTTACCACCTTCCCTATCAGACCCAGGAAAGTGGTGTAGTCCACGAAATGGAACACGGTCGCGAAGTTGAAGTACAGAAAGTTGTCAATGGGGTGACCTGGCCAGTGCGGACAAGCCACTGCATACGTCAGCGTGGATGTCATGCTCAGCAGGTGCTCCACTGTAAGGGAGATCAATAAATAATGAGAATCACGCAGTAAAACCAATTATTACCCAGAGAACATGTGGTGGCCACCAGCGTAATCAACTTGATGTGATGGGCCAGCGATCGGCGTTCCTTTGCCAGTCGCAGCGGCGGCAGCTTGGTCTCCACTGCCTGCCACTCCTGGGCAATGGCTGGCCATCTCCTTGCGAGCTGCAGAAAAGACATCGAGATGAGGAATATGGATCCATAGAACATCATGGTCTCCACCGAATCAAAGTCGAAGGAAATATTCGTCATGAAGGCAACGATGTATCCAGAGGTAATGCCAAAAGATATCATCATTGCCAAAGCATAATATGTGCGAGCACTGGACCAGGCGAAGGTTAAGTCTTCGGCCAACTTTGAACCTATGCCACGCACAGGCATCAGGGCAAAGATCTGGGCAATAATGAGTACTGAAAAAAGGGAACTATTAAATGAGGATTGAAGGAACATTGCTTTGAATCCATTACCTGGTTTGATGGCCTCTTGGAAGGAACCGCTGTAACTGTAATCATCCCTTACGGCCCGACGCAGGAAAGCGTTCACTGCAAAAGAAGGGAAACTATTAACAAATCCAGAAAGATATCCCACGTACTCTTGGAAAACTGAAAGCGTTGCGATTGGTTGGAGGCCACTTTATACTTGAGGATTCCCAGAGTAATACTATTCAAATATAGTGACAGATTAGTATTGGGTATTGGGTAGTTTTTCTCAAAAGCATGCACATACTCGCTGCCCACTCGCGATCTTCGCCAGAACTTAATGCGAGCAATGCATTTTTGACGCTTGGCGGGATCCCCCGTTGTCCTGGCCATGTTCGGAGCTCGACTAACAACTGAATGCAGCCCACAAGCGAAACCCAAAACGAAGCCAAAAGCAGGGTGCGCTGTGCTGCTTGTTCCGACTAATTGAGGGTGTCCGTGCCAATTGTGCGGCTTATCATGTGCATAATCTTTGAGCTAAAATGCCAATTGCTGACAGTATGACAGTTCCATGAAGTATGCATTAAAGGAAAGGCAAGGGGAACGGGAACTGCTGAAAGGGAATTACGAGAAGAAAATACTCATGGAGGAGCCAGCGCCACGGTTGCAGATGCTCCTTTGCACCTCTTCGCCCTCCATTTGGTTGATCAGAACCAGCTCGTAGACCATCAAAGTGGCCGACATCTGAAAGATGTCATCGTAAAGCTTTGAAAGGGTAAAGATTAAAGAACCCACCGTAAAGATTAGCCTTCGGGTGAGCACAAAGTACCCCTTTCCACTAAGTGCAAACGTCTCGTTGTGGAAGATCTCGCTCAGGCGCTCCAGTTCTTTGCTCCAGCAGCTTGTGGGAACCTCATCGAGTGTGAAAGTGATCTGCTTGGCCTCTTGGGGGATGGAGGAGGCGGCAAGCACCATGTTTACAATGCGACTGACAACGTAAAGCAGAGAGAACCAAAAGTACACCTCATCCAAGATAGCTCCTTTGACTCTAAATATAGGAAAAATACATCAGGGAATTTCTTCGGATAGAATTTTCTTCACTCACTGAAAACTATGATAGATTTGAACACAAATAAAGTACATATTGTGGGCGCAGGTGACGAGCACCAAGCCAGACAGTTCCTTGTCATACAGTTTTAGGAGATCGTTCAGGTCCAAGAGGTCGTAACGCACCTCTTGCCAAAACTCGTTGCTCATGCGCCGCCCAATATGCTGGCGAATGCGCCAGTGTAACTGCTGGAAGCGCATCTGCATGCCACGACAGACCAGAATCAGAAATATGTCCACAAAGTTCCACACAAACGTCATAGAGAGGGTGCACCACTCAACATACAACGCGAACCACGTGCTGTAGGGCAAAGTGGAGAACAGTTCCTGGCGCTCGCGCAGGAAGTAGTTCTGCCAAAAGTCAATGTCTAGATGGCATTCGCGTATCTGCTTCCAGTTACTCCACACGGCGCTAACCACGTACGAGAGATGCTCGCACAGGGCAGTCACCAGCAGAACAATGGCCCAGCATCGCAGGCGCTGGCTAAAGCGACGGCCAATGGAGCAATCGTAGCAAGACTGCAGAAAAATCCGCTCGCACTCTGATGTCCGACGGATGATGTGCGGCCAGCGTGGTGCAAGCAGCAGAAAGGCTCCAAAGCAGAAAATACAAATCACACTAAAACTTAGTGATCCTGCAAAGAAATCATTTGATCACTATGGTGATGATATGGCACTGATATGATGCTTCTCTTACCTATGGTGTATAGCTTGAGCCCATTTTGAATCACATGCTTTGCCGACAGCACCAAATCTAGAAGAACAAAGCAAAGCACGGCCAGTGGCAAAAGATTCAACGGGGAGAACCATCGAAAGCGAACACTTGCAACCGGAACAGAGGGTTCCACTCCAGAAAGGGGTAACACGCCAAATAATTGGGCCACAACCAGAACTGTAATAGATCTATCCTTTAAGGTGGTTCCTTTCACTGACTTGCACTCACCATATCCAATCGCATGGTGCAGGGTATTCCCATTTGGACCACTCTGTGCGGACCACTCCATTTGAGGGCTGGTGCCAAACAAATGGCTACCATTCTGCATGGGTGGCACAGCCCCAGGAACATTCTCTGACACGCATTATATTGTATTGATATAAGATAAGATCTAATGTGTGCCATTACACAGATATTGCAGATAGGTGCGAGAAATCCAAAACAAACAAACAGACAGCCGATTAGGCAAATACGCTCTTGGAGGAGCCCACACCGCCGTCACAGAAGCTCTTCTGGGTCACAGTTCCAGCCATTTGGTTGATCAGAACCAGCTCGTAGACCATTAAGGTGCCGACCATCTGAACGAAATGAGAAATTACAGGAAAGCCGATCAATTTAATAAGACTCCAACTCACTGCAAATATCAGCCTTCGAGTCAGAAAGAAGTAGCCCTTGCCGCTGAGTGCAAAGTTCTCAGAGATCAAGATCTCATTTAGGCGCCTGAGTTCCACGCCCCAAAATTCCGTGGGTATTTCGTAGAGAGTGTCCGATATGGCCTTGGCCTCCTGGGGTATGGAAGAGGCAGCAAACATCATATTCAAGACCCGCAGAATGACATACAACAGGCAGAACCAGAAGTAAAGCTCATCGGCATAGTTTCCCTTGGCTCTACAGAAATTAAGATGAATGAAAAGAACTCTGGGAAGGAATATGATCCCAAAAACTCACTGAAAACTGTGATATACCTGCACACACACAAAGTACATGTTGTGGGCACAGGAGAGGACTATAAGTCCAGATAGTTCTTTGTCATAGATGCTGAGCAGATCATTCAGATCCAGAAAATCGCAGCGCATTCTCTGCCAGAATTCGTTTGGCATCCGCTGGAAGGCATTCTGGCGGATGCGCCAGTGCATCTGCTGGAAGCGCATCTGCAATCCCCGAAAGTTCAGAATTAGAAATATGTCTACAAAGTTCCACACAAAAGTCATCGAGAGGGTGGTCCACTCGATGAAGGGTATCCACCAGGAGGAAAATTGGAGCACTAGAAAGAGCTGCTGGCGCTCGCGCTGAAAGTAGTTCAACCAGAAGTTTACATTCAGCTTGCACTCGACAATCTGCAGATGATTGTTGTACAGGGCGCTGGCCACGTAGGTGCAATGTTCGCAGAGGGCGGCCACGAAGAGAATCACTCCCCAGAGCCGCATGCGACGACTGAAGCGACGGCCAAAGCAGCATTCGTAGCCGGGCTGCATGAAGATCTCCTCGCATTCCGCTGTCCGTTGGATGAGATGCGGCCAGCGACGGGAGACCTGCAGGAAGACTCCAAAGCAAAAGATGCAAATCACGCTGAAGCTGAGAGAACCTGCCCAAGAGGAAGCACAATGGAAACACAGCACAACACAAAGGAAAGAACATGTTTTACCCACCTATAGTATAGATCTTTAGGCCATGATCGAGCACCACTTTGGAGGATAGAACGCAGTCCATAATGGAGAAGGCGAATATTCCAACGGCCGCAAGAAACGACAGGGAGAACCAGCGAAAGCGTACCTTCTCCGCAGGCGAACTTGGCCAGATCCCCGAAACTGGCAGCACACCAAAGAATTGTGCCACAACCAGGACTAGAAATGGTAGAGATTATAGCATCCAAAAGAAACATCTAAGTACATCCACGCCACTCACATGGTCCAATGGCATGCTGAAGCGTGTTTCTAGTCGCGACCTGCTTCATGGCTTCGCTGTTGAGTGGATAATGATTTAGAGCGTGTCCCAGGACACAAACAAGGGGGCGTGTGCCTTTCGTTTAACTGTTAGCCTTGTATTTTGCAGATTATTATCTGAATAGCTGTGCAGGTGCTTTGCATGGGGCTTTGTGACACTTATGGCTAATCGTGCTCTTGAATGTATCGAATTTATTGCTTAGAATTCTCTACAGTATTGAGTCTTTTGCCTGATGGTGCCCTGGTTGATCACATCCGATATCATCAGCTCATAGGTGATGATGGTAGTGCCCATCTAAAAGGAAAGAGTATAGTTGAGGCATCGTAATGGACAGATGTAGGGTGGGACTCACAGCCAGGACAAGTGAGCGTGTGAGGTAGAAGAAGCCACTGCCGGACAGAGCCGTCATATCATTACCCAAATGCTCGCTGAAGCGCTGAACCTGCATATAGAAAGAGTCTTAGATGAATCCCAACCAATTTCTATACCCACTTCAATGGACCATGCCCTGCTGGGGACATCCCGCAGAGCCGTTATAATCTTTCGCTCAAAATCATTGATTGAAGAGGCCACAAAAATCGTCAGCAAGGTGCGTACTACGGCAAAGACCAGGGAATACCAGAAGGCCATCATCACCATAAAGTCCACGCCAATGTTTCTGTTGAAGAAAACCATCAGAAGAAGCCTCTTAATGCTCCGCAAAACTTACTTGAAACTATTAAAGAGCTGAAAGCATATGAAGGACATGTTATTGCCAAACGCCAGCAGTACAAGCGGTGCAATGGCGGCATCCAGGAGACGCACCAGACGCTTGAGGGCCAGATAATGCTCCCGCACTTCAGTCCAGAAGACAGCTGGCATGACCTTTCTGTGAACAGCAGCAATGCGTCGATAGAGTTGATGGAATCGTGCGGCCAAGCCAATGCCAATGCACATAATAAAGCAGTCGGTGAAGGAGCGCGGATAGGCAATGGTCTCGTTTATCCACTCCAAAAAGGGGAGCATCCAAAAGTTATATGGCAGAATCATGTAGAGATGTGGACGCTCCCACCTGTAGATACTCTCGAAGTAGGTGACATTATTCTTGCATTGCGTGCGCTCTAGGTTGCTGAGATGAAAGGAGTTTGTGAGCAGCAGACAGTGCTCCGCTGAAAGGAGATGGGATAAGCATTAGCTAAAGATTTCTTGTGTCAGTCGCAAAACTCACCCAAAGCCGATAACATGACAACTGCAAACACAATGTAGATCCGTTTCTTCATCTTGTACTCCCCATAGAAGCGATAGGGCACGCGCAGAAAGAGCTGCTCCACGCTATGCCACGAGCGCATGATGCTGGGCCACTGGGCGGCCAGGCGCCAAAAGAAAAAGTGCTCCAACAGACAGACAACATATAGCGACAGAGTGCTAGAGTTGTGAAAATTGATGGCCACCTGGCCCACATAATTCAAAACGGCACCAAACTCGCAGATATTCAATGCTATGATGAGTGCAGAGTAGAATACGCGTGGGGAGAGCCATCGATAGCGTATGTCCTCCACATCCAAGGCTCGGACATTATTTACAGGCAGCAGGCCATAGATTTGTGAAATGAAAAGAACTAAGATGAAGAAAACGATAAAGACCCATGAAACTTAGTCCAAAAGTACCCTGTCGATCTGAAACGCACCTTTCGAGACAGCCCGATGGAATGTTTCGCCCTGCGGCATGGCCAAACTGTCACTGGACACTCGAGTGGCAATCTGGCAGGCAGCACCACCTCCCGAACGGACAGCGGGGGCGTGGTTGTTGTTTACGATTTGCAATTTACCAACTAAGTATTTAAAACTAATTGCAGCACTGCCTGTCCGTGGCAGCTGGCATGACAAATGGCGAGAAATGTGGGGGCATGTTGTTTGTCATCAGGCGCACAAGGGCAGCAGACCCTTGCGTCGATTGGGTTCATCGAATTGCAGCAAAACCAGCTCGTATGTGACAATGGTTCCAGCCATCTAAAACGACAGGCAGACACAAAGGGAGAGAGAGGAGAGGGGGAAGAGTGTCAACATAAACTAGCATTTCGCCACGGGGGCAGGGCTACGGCTACCCACTCCAAATAGAAGCCTGCGCGTGAGGAAGTAAAACTTCTTGCCCGACAGAGCCACCGTTTGGGTGGTCATCTGGAATATGAGGCGCTCCACCTCCACACACCAGCTCTTGCTGGAGACGCGTCGCAGTACGCCCAGACCACGCTTCGACTCCTCATTGATGTCCGCTGCCGTGAGGAACACAAAGGCCGTGCGTCCAATTAGATAGAGCAGAGAGTACCAAAAGTAAACATAGTTGATGGGCCAGCGAAGTTTGCTATTTGCCAAGGGATTAAAGTCACAGTTAAACATCATACTTAAGAGCAGAGATCAGGGAGTACACTCACTTGAACACGTTCAGAAGCTGATAGCAAACAAAATACAAATTATTCACACAGGAAAGGAGTATAAGGCTGGACATGGAGCTGTCCACATACTCCAGTAGTTCGCACATCTTTACATAGTGCTCACGGATTTCGATGAATGTGGACTCGGCCACCTCTTCATGCTCTAGCTTTCGTATGCGTGCCGTGATTTGCTCGAAGCGATAGGACAGTCCTTTGCTGACCATCATGATGAACAGATCCATGTAGTTCCACACAAAAGTGCAGGCTCCATTGATAATCTAAGGAATACTGATTAGTATTAAGATATATCGAAAGAATATTCTTCAGATGGCGTACCAGTATTAAAGCAGCAATGATGGGGCTGTAGGGCAGCAATTGAAACACATAATCATAATTCAAGTTCGCATAGCCCTCGAAGTTGATCACAGCTGTAATGTTAGCCGCCGCAGAGCACAATTGTTCGCGCCGCTTGTAGCTAAGAATTGCAGAAATCTGGTACATGGCATGTTCCCCTAGAAAACAAAGAAATTTAGCAGGGGAACACTCTAGCAGATCTCCAAGAGTCTCTTACCCAACGACAGTCCAATGATCGTCATGCCAGCCAACTGCACTCGTCTGTATAGGTTCCTTTTGGGCATTTCGTAGGGCGCCTTGGTGAAGACCAGCTCCGTGCGTGTCCAATAGCGGATCAGCGAAGGCCAACGTCGAGCCAAACGAACAAAGACAACGCAAGCAGTCAACACACAGCCAAAGAACACAAGACCTACTGCAAGATGAAACATTGAGTATTTTTCTCATTTGATAATCTTGAATTCTTACCAAAATTCTTGGCATTAATGCCTATCTGCAGTAAGTGCTTGAGCATGGCCAGTTGCATCATCAAAGTGGCTGCGATAAACGTGAGCGTAACGACCATGGGCAACGATTTGTAGGCAAAGCGAACTCGTCGCGGATTGGGCTCCCGGATGCCAGTCATGGGCATCACAGAAAAGCACTGAGCCAGGAACATGACTAAGGGGAACCTTTGAGAAACGAATGAGAGGGAGAACTAGAGGATACTCACATGGATACACAGCTCGATGAAAGAGGTCCAGCCGGGCATACTCTGGCAGCTTCTCGCTGGCAATCACATTGAATTCAAGGTGCGCTTTATCCGCCAGCTTTGGCACAGTGTTCGCCGGCTGTGCCACAGTCCTTAGTAGTGACTCATGCCTCCTTTTGGGTCCTGTTTTGCGCGCATTCAAGGCAGGTCCTTCCATGTCGCCGACGGTTTTTGCACTGAAACTTCAGGCTTACACGAAGTGCAAAACTTAAACACATACAGAATATACATTGTCCGCCGCTGAAGTGCTGTTTCGGTGGAACCTAATTACAGGCTTTAGACTTTAGCCTTGGGTCGCATGTCCGGATCTGGGAGCTGTATCCGTAAACAACAATTATGAGACACAGCTCTTGGCTTAGCTGCTGTTCAGACTTGAGGAACATGTCAAAAGCACCGGATAGCATCCTGCGGCGCCTAAAGGTGCGACGGCAAAAGCAGCGCACTATCCAGGCTATGAGATGGCGCTGTGCCAAGGGCGGCAAGGAATTCAAGGAGCTGGATACCTTCTATCGAGCCATCAGGCCATGTAAGTGATGCATTCCTCCTGCACTGCCAGTGGCCCTTATCTCATCTTTTGTCTACAGATCTGTGTGTAGCACAACTGTTTGGCATCATGCCCCTTTCGAATGTTCTCAGTCGGGATCCGCAGGATGTAAAGTTCCGCCTCCGAAGCGTTGGAATGTGCTTTACCGGACTGTACTTGCTGCTGGGAGGGATCAAAACTGTAATGCAGGCAAACATTCTCTTTAGAACGGGTCTGAATGCCAAGAACATGAGTGAGTTGTTGCTGATTCTTGGGGAATCCCCATCCAAAATCCTTGTTCTATATGTTTTGTTGCAGTGAATTTGGTTTTCTTGATTGTGGGGATCGTCAACTGGTTGAACTTTACTGGTTTCGCTCGTTCCTGGTCGAGACTAATTCTGCCCTGGAGTTCTTTGGACATTCTCATGCAATTTGCACCCTATGCTCCGTCCAAGCACAGCCTTCGATCTAAGCTACGCCTCGTAGGCTGTGTCGTGGGATCTATGGCAGTGGGTGAGTGTGGATTGAGTTGATTCCTCATTCATTATCCCCTTTTTTCCAGTGGATCACTTGCTGTACTATGCCTCTGGCTACTATAGCTATCACATGCACATCTTTCACTGCCACACGAATCACTCGCGCCTGTCGTTCGGCTCCTATTTGGAGAAAGAATTCTCAGAAACCTTCGATCTGCTGCCCTACAACATGTTCTCCGTTTTCTATGGCTTTGTATGGGATCTTATTTTAATGCTACTATGTTTCCCCAATTAATTGTTGGTTATTTTTAATGACAGTGGCTAAACGCAGCCTTCACTTTTCTATGGAACTTTATGGATATCTTCATAGTCCTCACGAGCATTGGTCTAGCGCAGCGGTTTCAGCAGTTTGCAGATCGGGTTCTGGCATTGCAGGGTCGTGTAAGACAATCAAGTATAACTCTTCATTCACCTACTCTTATTGATATTTCCATTTCAGCAAGTTCCGGATACCCTGTGGTACGATATCCGCCGAGATCACATACGTCTCTGTGAGCTGGCAAGCCTCGTGGATGCCAGCATGTCCAGCATTGTGTTTATGTCCTGTGGTAACAATGTTTACGTCATTTGCAATCAGGCGCTGGCTATCTTCACGTGGGTGTTAATACTAAAATTTCTCCATTAAGCCCTTATTGATCTCCATCCTGATGCTGCAGCAAACTCCGTCATCCCATTAATTATGTGTACTTCTGGTACTCGCTGCTCTTCCTGCTGGCACGCACTAGCCTTGTCTTCATGTCCGCCTCCAAGATACACGATGCCTCGCTTCTGCCCCTTCGAACGCTCTATCTAGTGCCCAGCACTCACTGGACAGAGGAGGTGCAGCGGTTTGTCAGTCAATTATCCTCAGAGTTCGTTGGACTCTCTGGCTATCGTTTATTTTACCTCACACGCAAGAGTCTCTTTGGGGTAAATTTGGGGATGTTTGGTTTATAATTCCTTTGATCTTTAACTTGTGGCTTTAACTTCCTTCCAGATGATGGCTACACTCGTGACCTACGAGCTAATGCTCCTCCAAATGGATGCCAAGAGCCATAAGGCTGGTCTCCCCGATCTGTGTGCCTAACAATTGAATTTCAATTATTGTATGCCCATTTTTTGTGCAACAGGAAGGGCGTTATGGGGTTGGGGCTTTCTTTTGGTTTCAATAAAGAGCCAAAATTGGTAATTGGCCATTTGAAATATCATTTCAATTTTCGGGCCCTGCGGCTGACAACTGCAGTCGTTCACAGCGAGAAGGACACGAGGGGATTCCAAAAATGGGAGGGCAACCAAAGTCGCTTGCCATTAGTTTCAATTATTCTTACAAATGTACGTAAATGGCTGACAAAAATTGGGAGGCCTGGGCCTTCAACGAGCTGTCTAAAAGAGGAGGAAGGAGCAGGAGGAGGAGGAGTAGCAGTAGCAGTAGCTGCCAGAAGAACGAGCAGAAGCATAACATGCCAGGAGAAACAGCGAAACTTTGAAATGGCTTTTCAATTTCAGGGACTTCCCCCCTTTTTGTACTTTGACACTTTGCCAATTAACACTTTCCTGGTTACCAATTGCCATTTTGTTTATGGAGAAGCACCAAGCCGCTCCTTCCCCGTACCAATGATGGAAGGAGTACGTGGAGGATCCACACAGAGCGAGCATTCGCCTCTTTTGGGCAATTATCCTGTCAGGAAACGTGGACACAACGCAACGCAACGCCACCGAACGCAGCTAGCAAAACAAAATGCCAGCAAAAACAAACGGTGGGTCATTAACAGGCGCCAGCAGCAGCAGCAACCCCGTTTCCGGAGCACACAGAACGTGAGTCAACCCCCATTCGAGCCGAGTTTGTTTTGACCCACCTGTCACCTGGCAACCGAAAAAAGTGACAGGCTAGCGGCACTTTCAGGAGAGAGCCTGAATCGTAGCCTGAAAAATCAGGAAACATTTTGCATTGTTCAGAACGAAAATAGCGGCCAAAGCGCGAGGCCATGAGCCAGCACCAGCATGGAAATACCGGAAACTGTATCTGTGCGCAAGTTCCGCGACTTTACGGCGCGCCAGAAGCAGGAGCTGTACGAGACGCTGCTGGAGTTGGCCGAGACGCTGGAGGAGCTGCCCCGAAAGTCCTTACGCAAGACACTAGAATTGACGCTGGCCGTGCTGGAGTACAAGGGCGAGCAGGCGGCCCAACGACTGGAACAGGGTGGCAGTGGCGGCCGGCTGCAGGGCGAGAACGAGAAGCTGAAGCGAATGCTTCAGAGGCTGGAGGATGAGCGCGATGGCTTGAAAAATAAAACAAAGGAGGTGCATTCTCGCAGGGACAATCAAAGGATTTTTTGAATGAAAAGTTAAACAATTTGTAATTGCAGTTGGGGGAGGAGATCAGGCAGCTAGAGCTGCGCCTCAGGGAGGCCGCCCAGCAGGCAGAGGCAAGCGACAAGGACTCTTCCGATCCGCTTTCCGAGCTGGACAAACAGGACGCGCTGCTGCAGAACATCGACACCAAGAACAAGCACATCAAGCGGCTGCTAAAAGAGATAGAGGTAAGTGGAATGAAGGGCGGAAAACCATTCAGTGGATGCTCAACCTCTCGTTCCCTTTAGACGCTTCAGAACCAGAACATTAGTCAATCCAAAACGATAGTCGTCCAGGAGCGTGAGCTGCAGAACATCAAGACCAATCTTCTGCAGCTGAGCGAGGACATCACGGAGGTGGAGCAGGAGCGCAAATCGCTCAGGGAAAAGGAGCAACAGCAGTGCCTGGAAATCACACGACTCGAGGGCAATGTCACCTTTCTCGAAGTGGAGCGCGAGAAGCATGAGAGTGAGATGCGTCAGTTCCTTGAAAAGTACGAGAGCCAGTGCCTAAACTGGAAGAAACTCCTGCAGGACAGGGACAAAGAGGTGGAACGACTAACAAAACAGTTGGCCACGGGCAGGAACACTCTACTTGCCAGCCCAAAGATCAGCCACAGCAAACCGGATGAGGAGCAAATGCAGCTGCGAAACGTAAGGACACCGCTTCCTTTTCTTATTTAAGATTATATCCTTTGCCTTACAGATCCTCGAGTCCCGCGAGAAGCACATTGAAAAGCTAGAAGCAAAGCTCAAGTCCATGGCCGAAGAAATGATTAGCTCTACGAAGGTGATGAAGAAGCTTACCGCGGAACGAGAACGCTTTCAAAATCCGGAACAGCCGCGTGCCTGCTGCCAGATGATCGAGGAACGCCTCGCGGTGACGCAAGCCCGTGTCCAACAGCTCTCCGAGATGCTGGACGCTTCCGAGCAGGATAATGTGGTGAAGTCTAAGCAGGCAATGCATGCTCTGAGTGCCCTCGAATCGTACAAGCGTGGAGAGGATGGCCTCTTGCCGGCTCTGCGTCGCAGCTCGGGCCTCGAACAGAAGCTGGCGGAGCGCGAAAAGCAGCTGCGAAGCTATGTCCAGGAACTCAATTCCCTCAACGAAGTGATGCAGGAAAACGAGCTGTTGCGTCGCCGACTGAACATTCCCGAAGACGTGGTGGTTCTGGCCAAGAATACGCGTTCCAAGCAGCGCAACAAGGACAAGCAGATCGAAAGACTGATGCTGAAGCTGCGCACCTCAGAGGAACTGCGTCTGCAGCTGAAGCTGGAAAAGAGCGAACTAAGGTGAGTGCGGAGATTTCTTCTTTGATTCTTTCTTCTCACCTGTGAATCCTCCCAGGCGAAAGCTATTGGAGCTACATCGCGGAGAGCCTCCTGTGTTGGATGATGTTCTGCCACAGGTCAGTGAGGTGGGGGAAGTGCCCTCCAGTACGCCCCTGGAGAAATCCCCACGACGCGGACAGGGTGACGGTGCAGCCAGCACGGAGATGCAGAGCAGATACGATGAAGTCCTGGCCGAAAACGAAACGCTGCGCATGGGAATGTACGAGATCTTGGAGAAGCTGCGCGAGTACGATGGTAAGAGCTTGATATGTCTTTAACACTCTCCATTCAATACTTTTCCTTTACAGCCACTTCCGAGCACATCACCATCGATTCGGAGCTGCTGCGACGACTCATCGAAGCTTTGCCCAGTGGCACTTCCACGCCACAACGTCTGCAGGGGCAGCTGTTGGAGCTAAAGGCACGCGAAGAGGCACTGCGTCAGTTGCTCCTGCAGCAAAATGGCAGCGACTCGGAAACGGGAGAGCTCTCCTCTGTCCAAAGTTTATGCGATGTCCCAGAGATGCCAGAGGAGGAGCATCAGGAGGAGCATCCGGAGGAGCAGGCCGAGGCTGTTCCAGCTATCAACACTGCCACGCGTCCTAGCACGCCCACTGAAGCAACCATTGGACTCCAACGCCCCATCATCACGGATATGGAAAAGGCTCCCAAGTCAGAGCAGCTGCTGGAACTTTCCCTCCTGCGAAAGCATTATGAAGAACTGCGTCTGCACATGAGCGCCGATGGCAACCAGTTGCTGAACCACAATCAGCAACTGCACGAGCAATTGCTCAGCTTAGAGCTGCAGCTGGAGAAGAATAGCAGTTCCTATGGTTATATGCGGCAGGAATATGATCAATTACTCACCGAATCACGGCGGCAGGAGCTGCGCTTTATCGAAGATAAGTCCGTTCTGATGCGGCAACTGGAGCAAACACAGGCCGAGTTATCCGCCTCTCGGGATCAATTGGATGATGTACATCGCCGGCACTTGTACACAGCCGAGGAACACCAGCAGCTGGAGCAACGGAATGCCATCTTGTGCATGCAGCTGGGCCAGGCCACGGAGCAGCTCCTGGGCGAACTGAAACTGCCAGACATCTGTGCCGAGTATGGCATTATTGGGGACAACTATCAACTGGACTACGTGACAGCCAAAGAGTACGAACAGCAGCGGCAGGAACTGGCCTCCTGGCGAGGAAAGCAAGCGGAATTGCAGCGAGAGACAAAGCAACTCGAAGGTCTCCTATCAGTGGCCAATGGGCAAATACATTCGCAGCAAAAGCTTCTGAATGATATCACCGACAATCACATCAGTCTGCGGCATTTGGTGGCCGATCTCCAGAGCAGCTCTAATGAGAAGCTAATGCTGGCCAAAGTCCAACGAGATTTAGACAGTGGTGAGTGGGGGCACGCAGCTTATCCTCCTCTATTCCTTCTCATCTGTATCTTTCACAGTCAAAGCAGAGGTCTCCCGCTTGGAGGCGGAGCGAGAGCAAATCCAGCTAAAGGCAGACGGTCTGCAATCCCAACTGGAGGCCACTGAGCGTTCGATGGCGCAGGCACAACAAGACTTCCAGCAAGAGCGCAGCAATAGTGACATCAAACAAAAGTAAATGCCATCATAATATTATTATGCATGAAATACCAATCTAATCCTCTTTTCCTGCAGATTCCTACAGCATTCGCTGTTTGCACTGAAAGAGAAATATGCCAAATTTACACCATTGATCTTCCTCACCAACTTTGTGTTCGCCTACCATAAGTTCCAGCAGCGTTTAGAGGAGCACCAGCAGCAGCAGAAGGCAGACCACTCGGCAGTTATCCGAGAGGCCCTAGAGTCAGTGCAATCAAAGGTTACGCCCCAGGAGGATAGCTCCAAGCAGTTGATCAAGCTTATCAAGTCTGAAACTCAATCGAGATTGCTGGAACAGCGATGCGAGAGCCTGCAAACGAAGATGGAGGAGCTCCAGCGGGAGCTGTCGGAGCTGAGGGTGCGCCAATCTACAGATTCGGAGCACTGGCAGACCATACACGCTCTGTTCGGGGAACAGGGCACTGGGGAGACGACTGCCCGTGCCACAGTGGAGGCTGCCACCAATACGGAGACAGCGGCTCCAGCCACCAATACGGAGGCAGCGGTGGCTCCTGTTCCGGCCATGCGAAGAGCAGCCCAACTGATAGACAGGCAATCCTCGCCCATTGGCTCGCCCTGCAGACGCCATCCTCACTCGGACACGTCCACCCAAACGCAGGAGGAGTCTGTAAAGCTGCTGGAGACAGCAGTCCAGACGAATGGCATCCGCACGCAGCAGCATCAATCGGTTCAAACAGCAGGAGAGAGCAGAAGGGGCTCTCGTGAGGATCTGCAGCAAATTCAAACATCGTAAGTAGTGGATACTAAGAGTAATTTCTTTCCGACTTACTCACCTTTCTCCTTTCCCGACCACAGACTCCTGGAGGCTAACGAACGCTGCGAGCTGCTGCGTAAGCAATTGGAGGCATCTAAGGCGGAGAGCCGCGAGCCCGAGAGTCCTCACAGCGGTGTGGTTGAGAAGACCATACTTTCCTTCCACACTCTGCTCCTGGAAAAGGATCAGTCTATCCAGAAGTTCCAGGATCTACTGCAGACTGAGCGGGAACAGAGCCAGCAATTGATTAGCAAACAGACAGCCGAAAACGAATCCCTCAGGGCCACAGTAAACAATCTGAACTTCAACATCAAGACAAAGGATGTGGAGATCCTGGAGCTGCGAAACAAGCTGGAGCAGTGGCCCAAGCAGCCAGTGGCAGCAGCCTCCGCGAGTGCAGAGCCCTCGGTCCATGACCTCACCGACGAGAAGATCGAAGAAATGTTCGAGGACAGCAGCTCCCCAGAGAGGCCTGTGGAGGAGGAAGCAATCGACGAAGATGACGAGGTGATGGTAGTGGAAGTACCAGACGACGAGCCAGAAGGAGAGCAGGAGAAGCAGGACACAGAAGAGCTCAAGGAACTGCCAACTCTGCATAAGCAGATCAAGGAGCTAAAGGACAAGCTGGAATACATCCAAAAAAGCCTGAAAACAAAGGAAGAGGAAGTGGAATTATTAAAGGAAAAGTGAGTAATAGGCAGAGGATCTGTTAGACCTCTAAACTTATTCTTTTTCAGGTTAAAAGTCTGGCAGGTTCGCGAAAAGGCCGTGGAGAACCAAATAAATCCCGAACTAGATCAATTACGCGGCTTCCTAGAGGAGAAAGATAGACACATAAAGGATCTAATGGAAACACTGAAAAACTTCCATGTAAGTATTATACTAGCATGAATCCTCCAGAGAAATATGAAAACTCTTCTTGGCCTGCAGGATGATCAGCAGAGGTACATCAACGACACTTCCAACTACTCGGAGGAGCAGATTGGGAAGCTGGCTGCCGATCTCAATCGGACAGAGGCCACCAACAAGATCTACCACACGCAAATGGAGGCCCTGCGCCGACAGTTGACGAATCTCACTCAGCGCGAGAAGCAGGCCCGAGAACTCACACAGTCGCTGCGCCAGCAACTACTCAAGCGGCCCGTGGTCTCCATTAAGACGGAGCTCAATGCGCGAGTGAAGAACGAGAACCAGCAGAAGCGCATCCAGCAGCTGGAGACGGAGCTGGAAGATACTCGCGACCAAATGCAGCGCCAGCAAAGGATGCTAGAAGCGAAGCGTACGCGGAGCGCCAATGAGGTGGGTCTCTGGGAGAAGCAAAAGCGCTGGCAGCAGCAGGCCGACAAGTACAAGGCCAAGTTGGAAGAAACGGAGATGGCGCTGGACAAGTCGCGGGCCCTGCTGCAGGCGGCGCGCACCACGATTGCCAGGCTGGAGAAGGATAAGCATCTGCTAGAGACCAAAGTGGCGCGCGGAGGACCAACCAGTGCTCCGAATAATCCCCTCAAGTGCTGTCGCACTCCTTCGTGTCCCAACCTGCAGCATGTGGGCGTGAACAAGTTCTCGTGTTCTCCGTCGGAAAGCCCCGAGACATACACGGGTCCCAGTAGCGAGTGCAGTTCGCCAGCGCATCATCTCCAGCCGCGGGATAACCACGACTTCTACGATAGGAGCCAGTTGGACCTTATCGAGGCCCTGAAGAACCGCATTGAGCTGCAGCAGCGTAAGATTATTGCCATGGAGCTGGAGGGCCGGGGCAGCAATGCTCTCACCACAGAACTTGAGAAACTTCAGGAGCGGTTCCAGGGCGTAGAGGCTCAGAACATACGGATGGAGGCAAGGAATCTCCAGTTGCAGCTGGAATCGGATCTTCTGCGGCAGAACGACAGCAGCGATAGACTGCAGAAGCGTATCAAGCACTTGGAGGAGTAAGTACAGCCTAAAAATAGTTCCATGGAAGGCAATCTTAATCGTAATGTATCCTTTTCCAGTTACATTATCGCCCTCAAGGAGGAAATGGCACGCAACGAGTCGCGGCGGGAGCTCTGCAAGTGCAGCGGCCTCAAGGTGAATACCCAACAGGGCCAGTCGGCAGAGCACACGATTCTCTCGCTGCGCAATCTCGTGGAGAAGCTGCGATCTGAGAATAAGTTCCTCAAGGACGGGAGACGCTCGACCGAGTCACGCAGCTCAGTAGACTCTTCGGCCATACCTTCAGACGTAGCGCAGTTGCAACAGCAGCATGCGGAGTCCATGCAGAAGATTTCTAGTCTGCAGCAAGAGCTCCAGAAGCGGACCAAGTGCAGCCAATGCAGCGGACGCAGTAAGGTTAGTCAGGAATATTATATCTGCACTTTGTTGTTAATAATTAGTGTTTGATTAACCTTTTTAAGGACGCCACCAACGGGGAACTGAAATTCATCAAAGAACAACTCACGAAGAAGACGCAGCTGCTGGAAAAGGCCAAAATTCTGCTTACACGCGCTGCTGCCAAGGAAAAGGTGCTGCGGGAACAGCTTGTACTGTGGAAGCGCAAATGCTCCGAGCTGGCGAATGTGCCCGTCATCGATGAGATTAGCGAATAATTAACGTTTAAGTTGATGTTGTAAATACAGCACAAAATAAAAACATCCGATATTTTTTTCAAGCTTACCGGTAAGTGACAGTGTTGCCAGATCAATGCAAAAAGATGAATTCAGCCCGCGAAGCGTGACAGAATTTGCCAGTACGGTGTAACACTTTATCACATTTTTGTCGGCAACTTCTTTTGTCCGTGACTTGTTCTATACAAATACTTTGAAGTTAAGGTATCGCCCATCTCTATAGCGCATAATTTATTTTTAGATCGAATGGTAAAACGTCTTCTAGTTTAATCAGATAGTGGCAAACAAACAACAATAAACATGAGATAACACAGCATTAACTGGACTTTGTCAGTCACTTGCTCGAGGGCACTGCCATTCACAGTACAGAGATGAAGTACCAAGGATATCAGGAGCTGCTAGTGGAGAAACAGGACAAGCTTCTGGTTGTGAAATTCAACAATCCTAAAAAGAAGAATTGCCTGAGTCCTGTGGCCTACAAAGAGCTGGCCCGCGTGCTGGGGGAAGTGAACAATGATGCCGACGTGACAATAGTTGTGTTGACCGGGGTGGGCGATTTCTTCACGGCTGGAAAAGATTTATCTCAAAGTGGAAAAGCCGACAATCTCACTGAGTATCTGGTACAGTCAAATGTCATATTCAAATTCATGGTAAGTAGCTTTATAAGCTGCAAGAAGATCGTCTTTACCTTGGTGAATGGTCCAGCAATCGGCATCGGCGCCACCGTTGTGGGGCTCAGCGATGTCGCATGGTGTGCCGAGGAGGTAAGTCCGAGCTTGACCTCTCAATAATTTTAGCTCGATCTTGAACATATTCTTATTATTTTCAGGCATACTTTCTCACTCCATTCTCGAAATTGGGTCTCGTCCCAGAAGGAGGATCTTCTTATATGCTGCCCATGATTCTTGGTCGCTCCAAAGCCTCGGAAATGCTTCTCCTCAACGAGAAGTTATCGTCCGCCGAGGCGTACAAATTTAACTTTGTGTCGCGCATCTACAAGACCGAGGAGCTGGACTCTGTGGTGTGGCCCAAGCTGCGGGAGTTTTCCACTTTGCCACCGATTTCTCTGAAGGAGGGAAAACGTTTGATTAAGGAGGGCTTCCTAGCGAACCTCCTGAACGCTCATGAGGCTGAGTGCAAGGAGTTGATCAATCGATTTCATGCAGAGGAGTTTTTGCAGGTCATAAAGAACTTTGGAAAGCGAAAGTCAAAACTGTAAAAATTGAACTTTCTTGTAAGCTTCTATTTTCGTGGCTGTAAATGAGATTAGAGCTCAAGTGGAATGTTTTTTATAGCACAAATAATAATTTTTCATGTTTTGCGGTACTTTCTAGAGCTGCCAGATCGATGCAAAGAGATTCATTCATAGCTGAAAATTTTTGTGATTTTACCTAGCCAATATGGTGACAATTACTGGAATTCTACTTAAATTATTTATAGCTTGCGTAGCACAACCAACCAACCACATTACTTGCTTGGCTAATGGAATTTCTCATAGAAAAGCACCAGTACGTTTGCATTCAGAATTTCTTTCGCCGTGAACTGCGACTTTAAAAATACCTCGCAACGATACTATCGTTCATCTCTTGAATACCACACGCATTTATTTAAACACACGCATACTCTCACACGAAAGTAATCCGATGGCGGTAACAACAATAAACATGAGTTAAATAGCAAATTAATTGGACTTTGTCATCCACTTGCTCGAGATAGCTGCGTTTCTTAGTAAACAGATCGATGGCAGCATACCAAGGGTACCAGGAGCTGCTAGTGGAGAAGCAGGACAAGCTTCTGATTGTGAAATTCAACAATCCCAAAAAGAAGAACTGCTTGAATCGAGTGGCGTACCAAGAGCTGGCTCGCGTGCTGGGAGAAGTGAACGACGATGCGGACGTGACAATAGTTGTGTTCACCGGCGTGGGCGACTTCTTTACGGCCGGAAATGACTTGACCCCAAGTGGACAAACGGGCGACATCCAAGCACTTCTTGTAGAGGGAAATAACGTATTCAAGGCCATGGTGCTAGGCTTTATAAACTGCAACAAGATTCTTATTAGTCTGGTAAATGGACCTGCGATTGGAATCGGCGCCACCATTGTGGGACTTTGCGATGTCGCGTGGTGTGCAGAGGAGGTAAATCTGATCTTCACACCTCAATAGCCCCTGCTAAATAGCCATCTCTTATTCATTTTAGGCATACTTTTACACTCCATTCACCAAACTGGGCCTCGTCCCAGAGGGAGGCTCTTCCTTTCTGCTGCCAATGATTCTTGGACGCTCCAAAGCTTCGGAGATTCTGCTCCTCAATGAGAAACTTTCCTCCACCGAGGCATACAATTTCAACTTTGTGTCGCGCATCTACAAGACCGAGGAGCTGGACTCTGTGGTGTGGCCCAAGCTGCGGGAGTTTTCCGCCTTGCCACCTACTTCTCTGAAGGAGGGAAAACGCTTGATCAAGGAGGGCTTCCTGGCGAACCTCCTGAAGGCTAATGATCTTGAGTGCACGGAGCTCCTCAATCGTTTTCAGGGAGACGAGTTCATCCAGGCCATAATGGACTTTGCCACCCGCAAATCGAAATTGTAAGAAATTTGTTTACATCATTTTCCTTGTAAGAACAGCTGTTGAGTTTGCGTATCAATGGATGGATTGAATAAAACGCACTTTGATCGATAGATCGATATTGTGTGGCGTGATCAAATTTAAATTTAAAAAAAGCTGCAGCTTTGAATTCACTTTGCACTCATATATAGTTCTTTATTATTGCATATATACGAGTATTCGTTTATTAACATATCATTTAGTCGATCGCTTGCTTGTTTGTATGTGTGTGTGAGTGTGTATGTATATAATATGTATATGACAGTATTGCACTTTATAGTTAGTTCAACATTGAATAGTCTCCGCAGGAGTTCTTCCGCATGCAGCTATTCCTTAGGCAGCTCCCAGCCCTAGGTCAGCTCCAAAATAAACCGCGAGTGGTGCTGATGCTGCTCCGCTCCTCTGGTGACTTACACATAATGCTTTACATTCCTGTATAAACTAGATCTAGGCCAGACCGTGACCGTGACCGTACACGTGTCGTTCTGCTAGGGAAATTCGTTGGCCTCTGCGCCTTGTACCACCTTGCCTTACTCTAAGCTTAACTCTAGGCGTGCTCCTGCTCATGTACAAATTGATGATAGACGTAGAAACATATCTATAATAGCTAGTACACACGACGATCGCTTGGAGTTTAACTTAGGCTGCGTTTTCTTTTCTTAATATTTGTTTTAAATTTTTTTTTAGTTATTTCTAATAACTCTCCTGTGCCCCCGGGGCCCCAATCAAATTCAAAATCTTAACAATTACTCAAAAAAAAGTGTATGTATGTGTACGTAGGAAGGCTCATCCTCATCCTCCTCCTCCTCTTCCCCCCACTCGCTTACCCTAACAAAACAACTGGGAACCTTACCTAAAATCTGCCCTAAGTCTACTCGCGGCCAGCAGGATGAGCATTAGGAAGTGCAGCGCCACCAGATTGTGCCACGTGGCCTGCACCGCTCCTGCCCCGCCATGGTGCAGCTCCGCAAAGCTCTCGCCTGCAACGGAAAGAAAGGAGATTTTGTTACCCACAGTCGGGGGAAAAATTCGCATTGCATTCCATCGGTTGGGGCCTCACCATTCAGAATGTGCACCACAATGGTAAAGTTCTGGAACTCGCTGATCGAGCAGGTGTAATTGCCCGAATCGGTTTTGCTGATCTTCGCTATGGAGAGGGTGGAGTTGGCCCCATCCTCCATCAGTTCGGTTTTGACGCTGCAATCCAGGATTCTCGTTAGTGGGGAGTACTCGTACTCTCTATCCCCTTTCTCCCTCACTTACCTCACGCCACCGCGTGTCACGTCATAGTTGAGAACATCGTCGATGTGCTTCCAGTACACCACGGAGCTGGTCATAGCCACGTTGCGCACCACACAGGACAGCTGCAGCGTGGAGTCGATCTCGTAGTACTTCTCCTGCAACGGATCCCCCACCTCGTCCACAATCATCACCTTGGGAGCTGTGCCAAACCACTTGAGTGACTTCTCTTCCAATGTCTGTATCTGCTTGCGCGTACTTACCATTCACATGCAAGTTAATTTGTATGAGGCGGGGCGGATGGGTCGAGATCTGGCACTCGTAAATGGCCTCGTCATCCTTCTTCACATTGGTTATCTTCAGTCGCCAGTTGTTGGGATATTGGAACTCCATTTTGTAGCGTTTATCACCCGTGTATGTGTGCATGCCCACTGTTAGCAGATCCAGGGCGTTTTCCTCGTCCTGCGTATTATGTCGCACCCAAGAGACCTAAATGATGGAGCCGGAATATGGAAGAATATTTCAGTACTTCCCATATGGCATTTTCAAATTTTCAAAAATGATAGCTAATCGATGCACTAATAATTTATTTCATCGATGTAAAATTAATCGATGCTTTTTAATTGATTGTGTCATCACTAAGCAGAAGATCTTAACAAAAAATGGCGCGGGTTTTAGTAATGGAAATAATCATGGAATTCAGCGGTTCGAAAGCAGGTAAAAAGCATTTGATAAATTGAACCTGGTCAGATGCACTTACAGTCTTATCCTGCAGCAGCGAAATCCTGCAGTTCAAGTGGATGCTGGAGCCTGCCTGCACGGTCAGATTCGTGGCCTGGCCCAACCGCTGTGCGTCCTCGAAATGGGGACCATATCTGTGAGACCGGCAGGTGAGTATTAAAGAATACATCTTCCCATCTGGAGGCGACTCCACACTTACCTCTGATCGTGATGGTGGTGCTTATTGGCCGCCGAGAACGTGTCAAAGATGTAGTTGAGCATGGGCGCATCGGTTTTCTGGCCCTTGGGCAGCGAGTGCTTGCTGTTGCTGTCCACCCTCACCGCCGAAGTGCGGACGTTGTTCGTTTTGTTCCTCACGGGCTCTGTGGGCGTCGCAGTGCTCGCATTGGTGACGGCACTACCGCCGCTGACTGTCGCCGTAGTGGCCAGCATTAAGGCATTTATCTTTTGGCTACCAATCTGCTGGAAGGTCATGTCGTCCCTGCTAAGGGAGTTCTTCCGACTGGGTGCTTCGGAAAGCGGACCCTTGGCCGTTGCTGTGGCGCCTGTTCCGTCCGCCTGCAGCGACAGGGACTCCATATTCTGGGAACGCCCCAGCAGCCGCTGCTCGAAGATCGTTGAGGCTGTCTGGGAGCTGGGGGCCACCGTCGATGTCTGGCCCATATCTATGACGTAATCGGGCTCCACATCGCCATTGCCATCGGCCTCAAAGGCCAGGCTGGTCCCATCTGCAGGCACAGCAGCAGCTGCGGCAGCATCGGCGGCGGCGGCGGCATAGGAGTTATCGATTTCATTCGAATCTGCTTCCGACGAAGAGAAAGGAAAGGGAAAGGAAAGTTAAGAATTGATGACATGGCCACCCACTGGCGGGAAAGTGTGGGCGAGAGTGTGGGTGTGGGTCTGGATATCTGCTTGAGTGTCTGTCTGAAGGGCCTATGCTAATTTCTGGTTTCCACAAAATGGGAAGGGGTTGGATATGACTAATAAATTTGGAAAATCCGAGAATCAGGAAACCTATTTTTGGAGGCAAACCAAATCCACTTATTCGAAGATGGCAGATAATCATTTCAATACAAAGGAACATATTAGATGGGCATAGGATTTTGTTATACATTATCCACATTGCACTAAGAAAAAATAGAACATTTTGTTGATAATTTATTGTATTATTTATCGGATACGCCAATTGGTAAATTTTGCACTTTCAAATGAAAGCAGTTTATATTTTCCAAAATAGTTTGCATATTATTTCATTGTGAATATGTTTGTATATAACCATGGTATACATATGTACATTCATATTTGAGAATATCATTTCTAAATTTATTTTTGTAATGCAGATTTTTGGAATTTGTTTCACATTTGATATAATAATGTCCGGAATAGCATTATCTAACATCGGTTTTTACTTGTCTTTTGTATATTAAATTATTCCAATTCAATTATTTTCTAAAACATTTTTAGTTTGCTTTTTAAAAATCTCTTAAGTCTTGTTATAAAAAACCTATATGATGTCAAAATGAAACGATATGAAAGTGTCAAAATGGCTTTCTTTTCGTACAATTTTTCATTACCCATTGAGTATGAAAATGTTGGAATTATAGAATTTTATCATTAATTTCAAGTAACCATTGGCTTTAGTCCCGAATTAAATGATTTAATATCACCTTCTAACATCCATTGAAATTTTGAAATCACACAAAATCGCCTTTTCGGAATCGTCATAAAAGAAAACTATTTTTTTTGCTCTCAGTGCAGGTGAAATGTATCACATTTTTTCCAAGTATTCAAAGAGGGAATGTCTTTCAGCCTTTCATTGAAAACCAATTATATAATAATGGCCCTGCGCCGGGCCCACCGCCCTTCGCCGCCCCCTCGTTGGGTGGATTTCCAAGTAGCAATTTTGCATTTTCCCTACCGTAACTATCCCGCCACGTGGTCAACAGCAAGTGGTCCGACGAGGGCGTGGCAGTGGTTCCTCCTTCTCCTCCTCCTCCTGCTGCTCCTGCGGGTGTGGTTCTCGCGGGCAGTTTTACTGTGGCGTCCAACAGCAGCTCGTCCAGCTGCTCGGAGGCGACAAAGCCATAGGGATCCACACCCTTGATCCGATTGACGGCCTCATAGACGGCATTGGCCTGGACCAGGCCGCTACCGATGGCCCTGCCACTGCCCATGATCGTTGTGGTTAGGATAAACAGCCTGATCAGGTTGCGCACGGAGCATTCAATTGGTCGCGTGGACGCAGAGATCGATGTGGTGTGATTGGCGGCTGCTGCTCCTGCTGCAGCAGTGGTTGTTCCTGTGGCTTGCTTCGATTTATTTCTCGGAGACGCTATTTTCGCTGGTTCATTCAAACGCATTTTGCAGTCTGTGTTCCCCGTTTGGAATCGGCACTAACTAACGCACATTTGGCCAACTGCATTGGAGGACTGGGAGATTACGCTGCTCTGCCGCTCGATTTTAGGGGGTCACCTAGAGCTCTTACTTCGTCTGGGGCTATTGCTGCCTGCCACTCGAATTGGGGGTCACCTACTGCTCATCTGCCACTCGATTTGGGCTCTCACGCACTTCTGCCATTTGTTTGTCGGGGCGCCCCGGGGCGGAATCACGTAAATATCAACTTGATAAATTCACTTAGGGACAGGAGCAACTTTCTCTTGGGTCCTCCGCACTGAATCGCACTGAAACTTTAGCTCCCTTCTGCTTATTGATTAGCTGATTAAGTTAATATATGCTTTACATGCTCTAGGAACGATCGTTAACAAAATGTAGTTTTCCTTTTATTCGGTTTATTTCGGTTTGTTCGGGATTTACTTTCCGGAAGGAGACAACACTTCTCATTCACATTCACTTTCCGGTATGGGATTCGATTTTGGGACACACACGGATGGGCTATAGTGCGGATCAAGGAAGCGCCACTCAATTGTCAGGGAGTGCATCGAGGACGAGACTCAATCACTGGCAGTGCACAGGCTTTTGGCTTTTGGCTTTGCCTCAAACAAAAAAACAAACAAAAACCCTGTCGTAGAACACGCACGGGATATGGGATTCACACGGTGGAGAACGGAACGATTCGGTTCGAACAACTGCATCACGTATATCCGCCAGTTGGGGATTCGTCGGAACATCCGGCACGCACGGAGGAACGTCAGCACGCCGTTACACTTCGCCTATGAATGAACGTCGACGGAATTGAGGCAGGAATTCTTGTCAAATTGTTGTTGATGTTCCCGAGACGCAGAGCCCGAGTCCTTTGACTTCGTATCGTCTCGACCATTCATGACTTTCTTTGCGCATGTCCTGCTTTCGTTGAGTTTTTCCCCGCTTTGTGGTGACTTTCGGTTGGTACAGTTTCGGAGTGGAGAAGCTTTTACCCCTTCTTTCTTGTGGTGAATATGAGTCCGAGAGGGGATTTGAATTCAAATTCAAATGCAAATTGACTTGGGCAAGCAGTGTTGTTCATTGAAAGCGGTGTACTCATTGAAAGCAGTATATGTGTGGGAGGAAAGGAAAGCATGAGAGGCAGAACCATCTCAAAACAATACCAAGCAGTTATTTCCGTTGACAGCAGTGAGATTTTTAAAAGCAGTGTACTTCTTGAATTCTGTATGTCAAGCAGTGAAAAATAATAAAAGTGTGCGAAAGTATAATATATCAAGCAGTGCAAATATATTTAAAAGCAGTGGATAACAATGAACGAGTGTGAAAGTATAATGCTGGTTTTAAACGATGCAGCGGCTGCATAGCAGCATGTGTACACTCATACACGCCAATGCTGCACAGAATATCAAAATGATTTAAATGCGAGATAACACAACTGAATGCTAAATGCTGCAGCCTCACAGATGTCTATGCTGCACGTGCAATGCTTAAGCCCAGCTTAAGAGCAAGTTACTATCTAAGTGTTATACTACTGTGATACGGATGCCATAAAACGCCCCCGAGGTAGATATCCACAATAGGTGGCGCCAGTTATGCCAACTACGGAGAAACCTGCCCAAAGAGCAACCAACCCCCGAGGACCAGCATCCCCTGGAAGAGTGAAACGAAGTCCATTGCAGCGGGTACCCACTGCCGATTTCGACCAGTCTGCAGACTCAGATTTATGGGAATCGAGAGGCGATATCATGAGGGATGTATGCTTCGTGGTGTTGTGGCACCGTCTTATCAGACGCGCGTGGAGGTTGCTCGGATGCAGACGCCATCGCTCCAGTCAGCGAAGTCCTGCCACAATCGAGAAAGCTGCGGAAACGCTTCAGGAGTGAAAATAAAATATCATTCTTTATTCGGAAATTGAAAAGCCAAGCAATAGCCAGAAAATGGAAGCCACCAATGAAGATATAGAGCACTCCAGAGGATGACCATTGAGGGTAAAGTACAGGTGAAAAGTGGAAAATATATGCACATGCCAGTATACATACAGACGCGAAGGCAAAAAGTGCTTTTAGGTCACACAAAAGGCTCTCCTCGCATCGACAGCAAACAGCAACAGCATCGACATCAGCAGCAGCAGCAGCAACAGCAGCAGCAACAGCCCGAAGGTAGCATCCAGGGGAAGAAGAACCAACAAGTAAGCGATTAATGTGTACGAAACCCGGTGACATTTTTGTGGGGAAATCGTATGCAATCGGTGTGAAAATCCTTTGTTTGATGGCTGAAGATTGGAAATGAACGTTTGTGAAGTGAATTTCCAATTCAATAGCTTTGAAAATTCCTCTATTGATAGAATATAAGTGCATACGGCAGTAACTGAAGCACTATCTTAATGAAATCCCATCTGAAAATCCTTCGGAATGTACGTTGCCATTCCAGTGAAATCTGTTCAAATTGCTATGAAATTTCATCGGTTGATGGATGATAAGGGAATCAAAACAGAGTGAAAGCTCATTCGGCTCGGTAGCATATTCTTCGAGCGATTCAATCAGTGCAGTCTCATTCAACCTCTGAATACACCTCACAGTGCCAATAATGGAAGTGTGCTCCAGATAGGCAGTGTGCTCCAAGTGATACCCCATCCAGTGGCTCTCAAAATCCCGCTAATGATGGACCATAAGTGCATGCAAAAGAGTGGGAATGTTTCTCTGGATGGGCAGCCAAGCAATAGGCACCACTGTATCCCCATGCCCCACAAGTGGCACCAATGAGAATACGGTCTAAATTTAAGCAGCAGCCTGCGTCTTGGGGCTCACGTGTCAAGCAGCACTCAGGAGACAGAAGAAAACGCGGCCAGGCTGTCATTGTAGGCCTTGTTATCAGGACCCCGGACCCCTTCCACCGCCTCGCCACCTTCTGGTCCTCCGCTGGGAGCTTGCGTTTTGTTTGGCTTTAATTGCGGCACAGCCGCGAACACGGCTCCGGTGGTGGCGCCTCTTGAAGGAGTGTCCGCTATTCTTCAAGTCCCATCCACATTATTCTGTTGTTGTCAACGGCTTCTTCAGCTATTCTCAGAGTCTGGCATTCATTGTACTCGTTTTTCTTAAATTTCGAATTGTTAAGCATTCTCTAAGCTTGGTTTTTGTTTTTGATATGGCTCTCCTGTAGTTATTCTCCTTCAAAATGGTGAAGAATAAACAGCCAGAGAACTGCCTGTACTGGGGTACACCTTATAGTCGGACAACCGGTGGAGATGACATGAGACATGCAAATTTATGCTCTTTTCGATCCATAATTTGGTGAAAACTTGAGCAATTTGTGTGGAATGCAGAACATACATTTTAGAAGATTCCTCTATGTTCTTTGCACATCGATGCCCGAGAGTCCAAAAACAAAATACATGCCGTGCGTGGTGCCACGCTACGACCCATATCCATTTCAAGGCTAGGTAGTTCTAGAAGATTCTAATCTATCAGATCATTGGATCCCTTTTCTAAATTCGAAATCTATCGTATTTCAAGAAGAATCAAGAATCTGGATTAGAAAATTATACAATTTGAGGATACGTCCTGTTTGATACATTTTATGATCCCTCAAAATGTGAAATATCTCCCTTCTTTGGATACCTTCCTTCTTTAGGCTATATCTTGATTAAAACTTAACCGATAATACATTTTGAATGGCAGTCGATGGGAAAGGATAGGAATGTGATAATATTAGGCCATTCCCTAGACCTTTCCTTTCCTTTCCTAAGTCTATCCTCAAAGATGTTCAATTGCTTAAAACAAAAAAATAGACTTGCGGACCATCAGTAAAGTTCAAGTATTACTCCTTCTGTATGTTCCGTACAAATCTTTCAGAAATCAACGTTAATGTTCTGCAGCCGCAGTGAAGATTAAGAAGCATCGTTGCAATGCCATCCCGTCGCGCCGGCGGCGGCACAATCAAGCGGAAGCACTCCTTGGGGAACCTACGACGTGCGCATCCCGCCTCCGGAGCCACATGGAATGTGCAGGTGGTCAGAGGCAAAATGTCCTCAAAGTGCTTGTGGCATGCCTGTCGGGCTCTGATCCTGGGCCTGACGCTGATGCTCTTGGGCGCCGGAATGGCTACGCTGGGCTACTATGCGGATCACCTGTCGATGGGGTCGGAGCTGCGAGGCAATGTGACGGTGCGCGTAAAGAACGACCTGAAGGGCTTCCACCTGAACAACTTTGCGTATGTGGGGCCCATTGTGATGGGCTTTGGGGGCTTCATTGTGGTGGCCTCTTGTGTGATGACCTTCGAGGCACGCGATTCGGCTGCGAAGGTGGTGCCGGCACGACTACGTGCCGGAGGAGGAGGAGGCAGCAGCAAGAATCCAACGCGGAGTAATCAGGGATCATCCGCTTCGCAGCGACGGGGAATGGGTACGGATTTGCGTCACCCGTAAGGTATATCTTAATCTTCTGTTTCCTCTGGCAGGTGCCCAATACCAATCCACGCGCTGGGATCAGCATTTCGGGGTGTTCCGCTCATCGCCGGGCGATCCCCACCAGCAGCCACAGGCAGCCATACTCTCTGCCACGCATCCGCATCACCAGCAGCTGCAGCAACAGCAGCAGCAGCAGCCCTTCGATAGGGAGGCACTGACCGCGGAGTTGGTGAAATTCTCCAAGTCCCTCAGGTATTCACAGACAGCGCAAGCGCCATAAACCATTCGGAGAACTTCATTGCGGAGTGGAAATTTGTAGCAGAGAATCTTTCAAACACAATTGGCTAATCTTCCACCTCTTCCCATTCCTCTCTCTTTGCATCATCCATCGCCTCGCCACCTCGCCACCTCGCTACCTCGCCAGTCGCCAATCCACACGCTTTTCGCCGCAGTTGCGCCGCCTCACATGCACTGGATCAGTGCCCGATCTGTCCACCATCCATGCCGCTGCCACCGCTCATGCTCATGCTCATGATCATGCCAATCTCCTTGAATACACCTCCAACACCACCACCACCACCAACGCCGCCACTAATCCCTCCAATTTGCTCTCACTGCACCACTACCACCACCTGATGACGATGACGACGACGCCGCTGGACGCGCTGCTGCACACGGGTCCGTGCTGCACGAAACGCCATCGGCGCCACCACCACCGGCACTCGCATCACCATCACCACGACCACAACCAACGATACCACCCGAAACCCTCGTCTTCGTCGGCAAGCAGCAGCGTGAGGAGAGTGCGCCAGGGGCGTCCCTGGGCAGGACCAGGCCCAGGTCCGTCTGCCGCCGCCGCTGCCTCCTCCTCTTCGACTCGCATCATTAGCAACTCCTCGAGCCTCATCCAGCGCGCTACACGAGAGTGCTCCCTGCTGCAGCCTCCCGCAGCGGGTCGGGTGTACTGGCAGGCGTCCTCTTTTGATGGCGGCAGTGGCCATGCCCATGCGGCTGTCGGCATCTCCAGCGCCGAAAAGCGCAGCGAGCGGAACAAACGCTCGGACACGGCCAAGCGGCATGTCCTATCCCGCCAGCGTCCCATCGAGCAGGAGGAGGGACGTAGTCCTCTTGGAAACAGGCGGTAAATATATCAAAGCGCAGATTTTGAGGCCCTTTTACTGATCTGAGGATTCCTTGCAGCAATTCCACCATGTCGGATTCCTCGTACAGTGGCCGCTGGACGGCTCGCTGTGCGTCGGTGGCTAGTCGCACCTCCAGCATTGAGTCGAGGCGCGTTCAAGTCGATCTGCACAGCCCGGAGGTGATTCCCAAGTCAATACTGCGCTCACCAAAGCGCTACAGCTCCGGACCCTCGGCCACGCCATCGGTGGATAAGGATTTTCGGTGGGCAATGACACTTTGACACCTTTTGAGAGTCTAATGGGAAAACTCACGCTTGTATCTCTTTTCCGTTTAGAAGCCAATTGTCTGTGTGCTCGGAGCCACCGCCTCCTGTCCGTCAGCTGTCGGGGCAGTCGAGTATGGAGCCCGCCGTGCCGGAGGAGAGCCTCGAACAGGCCGAGGATAGGTCCTACGATGAGGTGCTGGCGCTGCAGCATCACACGAGCAGCCTGCCCCCGAAGAAGGCACGCCCGGACTTTCTGCCCCTCTCTCGCAGCGAGCAGGAGGAGAATCCGAATCAGAATCAGAATCAACAAAGGCAGAATCAACAGAAGGCGATAGCTGCTGTCCCACTGTTTCGCAGCAACAGCTCTCGGCAGTTCTACAGGCCCAAGGCGGCGGTGGCTAGCGAGCGGGATGACTCTGTGTTCCATGCCCGCTCCATGGAACGGGGATTGGCCAAGGGCACTGGCAGTGCCGATGATCAGATGTACGATTCCCTCAAAGTGATCAACGAGCGGCGCTCCACGCTGCTGAAGGCGGACTCACAGAGTTCGCTGGGATCGGCAGAGCGGAAACTAAGCAGTTTCTCGTTGAAGATGCCCGAGATAACTGAGCGGGAGAACTCCATAGATGTGGAAGAGCCAACAGCAACACCACCAACACCACCACAGCCACCTGCCCCTGCCCCTGACTCTACCCCTGAAAAGGATATAGAGCTTGGCAAGATTGATCCCTAGGATCCGTAGGATGCCCGCGGGAATTGCGCATATGTAAAACAGCAGCCATCGACAATTACTTTAGAAATTGATGTATATTTGTATTGTATTGTATTGTATTGTATGTGTGTGTCGTCTCTTGTTAGATCGTATTTAGATAAGTGTTATACCTCCCCCACACACGGACTGGTTCTGTATCTACCCACTCCCACAGCAATCCAGCAATCCAGCAATGGTTAATCGACTAAAAGAACTAAGAACTAAGGAATCATAACGATGTCTATTATATATATATATACATATATACTACTTGTTGCCTGTGCATACCGTACATATGTATACCGTACTACTCCGTAGTCTTCCTATTGTTAGAGTATCGAGATACTACTATGTCGTTATAACTATTACCATTACCATTACTTATTTGGATGTTAGTTTTCATTAAATTGTCATAGAACAGCATCTACCCTGTAAAAAATGTACAATCAGCTTATAGCAAAGACTGATTAGGCAAAACAAAAAAAAAAGAAAGAAAGAAAACACCCACGGAATCGAGAGGGCAAGGCAAACACACATTTAATGAAAAAAGCAATCAAATAATATCTGCCAAACAGTTGAAGCACTCGGCACATGAATTTTTTTGGTCTCAGCAAAACATTAACGATTTGTTGCATTACAATGTACCTAATTAATATGTATGTTTATATATCTGGATGTTAATTTTTAAGACAACGCGTTTCTTGTTCAATAAGTGTTTTTGGAAAAAAAAACCCACAAAAAGCATTCAAAATGATGGAATTAGCTGTGACGGCAACCTGTAACCCACAAAAAAACGTTGCATTTTATAATACTGTTCATTGCAAGATTAATATCAAGTCAATAAAAACAATGTGTGTGTCTAAATCAAGAAAAGTCTTCTATAGTCCTCAGAAAAGTTTGCAATTTAAATTCAAATTCAAATTTGAATTCAACTCAAGGTCCACACGGGCTTGCAGATTTCTCATACTTCGATACATCGGCCGATACAAGCATCGATGGAAGTATTGGTAAAAATGTGACGGTTGTTTCGGTATATTTCTGAGGGTCAGACACCATGTCTAGCTCACACACCTTGCAAATTTTATACTTTTCATAGTATTTTCTAGTATTTTCCGGTATATTTTAAGACGCGTTATTTACTCACCCTCTTGTCGAATGCACCAATGTAGAAACCGTGTAGAAATAGCACTTAGAGCCGTGTCCCAGGCCACATCGAATACTAATTCGTGATCAGCATCGAATTCCTGATCGCTTGGCATCAAAATCTCAATTTTTTCGAATATGTCGGAAAAAAGGCATGTCAAAAAGTGGATAACGGAGGTTTTTCACACTGGCGCTTCCATGGAGCTTATATGAAAAAAAACGGGCAAAACTATTTTGAAACGTACACATTTCCCCTTCAGGTGTCGCCTTTGGTAATTACATGAAAATATAGTTAATATGTAGCAAATGTGGAGTTAGCGTGTAGTTACCATGTAAAGAAATTAATTTAGTGGAAATTGTTGTTGACCGGTTTTGCTTAAACCTTATTTTATAAACAATCCAATAAACGTGAGAACTTAAATTTAACCAGTCTTGTAGGAAATTAATTTAATAATTCGGATTAAACTACGAGTTCAGACCCTCAGGTCTTATCTAGCTAGTAGCATTCAACCGAATATCAAAAACGAGGAATATGATGCAATGTACAAATAATTCGTCAGTATATTTACGGTATATTTCTGAGGTCAGACCGCATATTTTAAGTCCTTAAGTCCGCGGTCACACTGCTAAAGAACAATAAATCCGTTTGTTGCACAAAAAATAAATTTAAATAAAATTTAATCGCAATTGATAATAAAGTACTGTGCTAACACATACCAAGTGCTTGTGCGTGTGCGGTGGCCGTCGGTGGAACAACATTGTTAATTGGAGCAACGAAGTAGAAGCGTGTAAAGAGTTGCGGAATTATCGTCGTGGTCGTGTCATTAGAAAAAGAAGAGAGCCAGCGAACGAGAGAGCCGCCGCGACACCAGCCAGCAGCCACCAGGCCATCTCAGTGCCGCATTTGGCCGCCCGCACGCATAAAATATGATCAAATTGCTACGAAATTGATTTCAATTGGCGACTCAACAAAAGGTACGTTCGATAAACTGCTCATTTCCCTTCTCCACCCAGCCCCCTCCCCTCCACGCCCTCTTGTTCGCTGTGCCGCCGCCTCGCATTCCTCAGCGCTCAGCGTTCTCTTTTCTCGCTTCAACGTGTTCTTCGGTCGCCATTGGACGTTGAATCCGGCGACGACCGCCTGGCTTTTGCTGGCTGCATTTACATAAAGCTAAAGCTAAAACATGCCGCCTGCAGAAGCAGACGTCTCGAATTAGCTAGAATTTCGACACTCGGATTCAAGCTGGTGGCAAGTGTCGCCTTTCTTCTGCCACTGAAGATATTTTCTAATTTCCTTTATTACACAGGCATACGCGCGCACATGTGTATTTGTGTGTTTCTGTGCGTGTTCGTGCATGTTTCTGTTCGTGTGTTTGTGTTGTGTTTGGCAGAGATGAGTAATGCTGCGACTCTACGAGTCCGTGGAGCGACAGTGACAGATGTGATTTGCCACCAAATGGGTTCTATTCTACTATAAATAAGTGTACTCCCAATTGCAGCACAAGTGAAGCGGTGTTTGTACGTACTTTTTAATTTTAATTAAATCACTTGCAGAACCCTTTGAACCGAACCTGTTACACACTCCGATATTCGTGACTTTTTTTTTCGCTCATCTCTAATTGGGGAGGGAGTGTGTGTGGCATGAAAGTTTAATAGTGAATAGAAAAAACACAGTCTGAACGCCGCCGCGGCCGCATGGTAGTTTTATTGTTGTTTTAATTATGGTACACTTTTGATCATAGTCCGGGAAACCGATGCACCACTGCCGTACGGCATGGCCTCTTGCTCTCCGGCGCTCTTCGGTCTGTTTATTTGATTTTTTTATTACTCCAAGACAGCTGTGCAGAGTTGCCAGACCGCTGGCGGCGCAAATGTTCCGGTAGCGGGGACTCTCCCTAACCTCAAACCTGCATTTCGTTGATGTGTTTTTCTCTCTTTCATTCGTACGTTACACAGCAAACCGAATTTCAATGTTTGACGCCTGCAGCGAATCTTGAGACTCATTTCACCCCTCCAAAAAGAACAAGCAACGGAGCAAGCCAAGTACTTGAGGTTCCCAAAGAATGGCGCAGACAACACAGCCGCAGCAGGCAGCGGCACCGCCATCATCGGTCGGAGCAGGCACTGCGGCACCCGCAGCAGCCGGAGCAGCAGCAGCAGCAGCACAGCCGCAGCCACCGCCAGTTGCTGCAACCACACCCAGGTCGAATCCATCCACGCCGCAGCCTCCTAGCAGCAACAATAACAACAACAACAATAATAGTGTGGTGTCTCCCGCTGGAAACAACAACAATAATAACGTAATGGCGGCACCCGTTCAGGCCTTCACACCCACCGGACAGCCGATATACAACCAAGTTTACATGCCCGCCCATGGAGGACATCCGCATGCGGGCGGCCACTATGCTCCAGCCATGCTCCAGGCACCCATTCCGAGCAACGTCTATGTGAACAATGTCACTGCCAATGTGAATCTGCATGGCTGGTCGCACTCGGTTCCCGCCTACATACCCGGAGGAGGACAGGCCCACTACATGGCCCACGGGGACATGCCCCAGGACCAGCAGGTGAGCGATCAGACGCTAAACAGCTATAAAATGAATTTCCCCACTAACTATTCTTATTGTAATCTCTGCAGGGCAATCCGTTGATGCAACAACTGCAGCCATTGCCGATTAATTTGGCTGCCCAGGGAGTCAGTCCCAATCCGCATAATCCTGGCATGGGTGGCCGTGGACGTGGACGTGGGCGCGACCGTGGAGGTGGACTGCGACGCAATAACTACCACGGACCACGTCACCTGCAACAACAACAACAGCAGCAGCAACAACAGCTGATTTCTCTGCCCCCACAGCAACAACTGCAGCCGGACAGCGGCGGTGCCGGGACGCCCAACATGCAGCTCCAGCCAGACCATCAGCTGGTTGCTGGACCGCCCGAAGGGCAAATGCAGCCCGTTCCCTACTACGCACCCCATCACTACACCTACGGGCCATATCCCGCTACCTATTTTGCACCGCAGCATGCGGCCCTGCAGGGCCCACCCAACGCGGCCGCAGCAGCGGCTGCCCAGCAGGCCACCGGCCCCCCGCTCTACATGCCGATGATGTACAATCCGGCCGCCATGTACAACTGCATGGGAGGCTACGTCTACCAGCATCTCATCCCACAACAGGAGTACCAGTACGTGCCCGAGGATGGCAGCCAGGCGGGCGGCATAGATGAGCGTGGCCAGCAGCCGGATGGAGGCATGCCACAGATCTGGCATGCCGGCCCCATGTACGCGGAGGAGTACGCCGACGTGCTTCAGCAACAGCAACAACAGCAGCAGCAGGTCTCGCATCCGAATGGTGCCCCTGCTCTCGGGGATGAGCTCAACCACAACAGCTTCTCGCTGCCCTCCTCGGAAACGGGCAGCATGCTGAGCCCCAGCTGTTCCGTCTACGAGGCGTCGATCCATGAGATGCAGCACCAAATGAGCGTCATGCAAATCTACGACGATGGACAGATGGCCTCCCTGCAGACCATTCACCCGGGAGCTGGTCCAGCCCAACAGGTTAGCGATGAATCCTTCAATTTCCCCTTCGTTTTCTTAATTTTCTTTCCGTTTGGCTTTTAGTACGTGGATGAGCTATCTGAATGCGGTGTTGCACCGCCTGGTGCCATTCCAGTGGAATGGCCAGCCCCAATACCAATAGCCGGACCAGCAGCCATGTTGCCTCCACCGCCACAGTGGCAGGCGGGGCAGGAATGGCAGCAACCGCCAACAGTGGCCATCGAACAGCAGCCACAGCAAATGATTCAGGCGCAGCCATCGCAAGCCCCCACACCGACACCACAGCAACAGCAGCAGCCGCCGCCGCATCAGGATCAGCTGGGTGAGTGCAACACCACACCACACTGACAATTGTTGCAATAATAGATTATGGAAAGCAAATGCTTTTTGTTGACAGTATTTGTGGGGTATACAGCGGGTCTCAATATCATTCATGACTGGCTCTTTCTTTGTGTATTTTTTCGAGCTGTTCCCATTTTCAGTTACTGCCAAGTGGGAGGCGAATCACTTTTTCATAATCTAAACTCAATTTGTTCGATGCCTTTTCTGATAAGAATTTAATTGTTCCACTCAATGCTAATGCCCCTTCCTATGGGGTACATCGATGTGGCAGAGCCATTTGTAAGGCCTAAGACTTGGACTTTCTCATCTTCGGGCAGCATATCCAAGCTTCGGCTTGCTCCGGCTTCTCTTTTCAGTTCTCTTTTGTTGCATTTTGCATTTGTATTTTGGAATTTGTCATGGCATGCCTTCGATAACGTCGTGTTCATATGCAGTTTGTTTTTGTTGTTGTTGTTTTATTTTTTTTTGCTTACTCTTGCTTTTTACGCTGCTCCGCTGCCACTGGTGCCACGGCTGCTCTACTCAGCTTACGGTCGTTCGATGGAGTGTGTGTGTGTTCTGGCAGGTGAAGTGGAGCCGCCGAGCCACTGCCTCGTCACATGAGCCACAGAAATAAACAACATTGTCATCGGCAGTTCATCGCACGTCTGGTTGTTGCTAGGCCAGTAGTGGCCAGGCTTTGGCTTTGGCTTTGCCTGTTGGTCCCCTGCCCTTTTGTGGAGTTGGTGGTGCCGCTGGCGTTGCATTCGTTGCATTTGTTGTTTAAATTGCTCTACCCCTTCTATACTTCTATAATCAGCTGCACAAGTGGCTTCCGTCTTGTTGTTTGTCGTTGGTTTTGCACGCTTATCAAAACGAGAGTTGAGGCAGAGTCCAAGCTGTGGTGGTTACGCACTGCACTCCTATACACAGCTACGCTACTACTCGCCTTGGATTTGTCATGAAAACTAATTATTAATCAGTTTAAGAATTGCATTCCTTATTTGAAGTGCAAGAATCATGCGACAAAAAGGGATCTTTTGCCCTTATGGTTAATCGAGACACTTGCACGGGTCGTATATATCTGTATAGACATATCAAGTGCTGGAATTGACAAACTGATTGGGTTTCAGTCGCTGTCGCTGTCTCTGTCTCTGTCGCTGGCTGTTACTCTGGCTCCCCTGCCCCCCTTTCGTTGAACATGCCAGTTTTATTGCTGTTTTCGTAGCACTTGGTCTGGTTTCTCGGGCCATTCGTATAAATAGCGGCCGATAGCAGCGACCCAAGTGTTTGGCCATAGACTAGTAGATTGATAGGCGATATCGATACTCGATACGGCCGTGTGGCCTCTACAATTAGTAATGTTCATACATAACTCAATTTATAGCCAGCCCCCTGGGCTATTGTATTGATTAGGCTAATCACATGGGGGTTCCGAGAAGGTTTTCTATGCCTCAGAGTCATGTTCTGTGCCCAGTAAGCGGAGGCGCACGACACCCAAGAAGAGCCCTTGAATGTGGTGGAGTTCTACCGATAAATGCAACATTTTAAGTCTGAAAGAGCGGGGTTTTCCACTATCTGCTCTATCGGGTCTTGATCGATGGGTTTTAGAGCAGTGTTTCGTTAAAACAGATTATAAACAGCGCCACATGTGCTTCCGCCTGATTAGGGAAATATATCATAAGATATCTGAGAGAATTTGTTAAAATGTATGGCAATTTCTTTATTACTATTCATCGATCTCCTCTGCATTGCTCTCCAATCTCCTCAAACAGTTATTGTTCTTTTGGTTTTTACCCCCATTCTTATGCGTATAACAGTTTCGTTTTAGAATATTTCTTGTTGTATTTTTTGTTGTAGTTTTTTGGTTTTTTGTATTTTTTGGTAGCAGCGTGGTTCAATATTTTTCATTCGCTTATTGCTTATTGGATTTCTAAATATTTTGAGTTGAATATTTGTTTTTAAAAAGTTATATTTTATGTATAACACGTCAACGTATAGCACATTATATATTTGTCAGCTCTTTCTCTTCTCTTTTTGCGACCTCTTTGTTCCTCTCAGTGTATAACAGTATAACAGAAGGCACAACAAGCCTTCAAAAAAAAACTTTTCTACATTTAGTTTAGACTTGCAAGTTTTTTTTTGTATATTCGCTTTTGTTGATTGGCATTTCTTCTTTTGCTTTTTTGCTTTGCTTTGATGTTTCTCTATTCAGGTGTTTTTTTAGCTGTGGACTTTTTGAAATTGTTTTTAAAATGAGACATAAAATTTGTATTTTTATTATTTTTTAGATTAATTTTTTAAAATTGAAAACAATTTTAGTTTTTTTTTTAATGTTTGCTGTTCTGCTGCTGGTTTTTTTCCGTGTTTTCGCTGCTGCATTTTTTCGGCTTTTTTTGTTGTGTGTGTTTGTGTTGCTTTTGTTTTTGTAGCATTTTGTTTTCTTAAAAAATATAAAATTTATTAGTTTTTAATAGTTGTTGCCGCCGTCGCCTCTCCTTCGTTTAAGTTTTATTCGGGCCTCCTACAGATCTAGATCTGCTACAGAAACATACATACATCAACTATTTCTAGCACTACTCTTTGCTACAGTTTACTCGTTACAGTTACACGTTCGGTTGCTCTCGCTACTCTTCAATGACACATTTTTTTGTTTTATAACAGCTTGCCGTTTTTTTAACAACAACAACTATAATTCCTATAATTATTAGTACACAAAATTCATAAATCTTTAATAGTAATAATAGTAATCGTAAGGTTTTTCTTTAATAACAAAAAAAAAAAAAAAAAAAAAAATTATTTCATACAAATATTTTGTGTGTTTTTGTTGCTGTATAACAGTTGCAAAACTATATAATGGATATCATTAGTATATCAGTTTACCCCAGGGTTGCTTCTTCTTTCGATTTCTTGTTCTTCTCTTTTCTTCTCTTCTCTTCTGTGTTGTTCTTTGTGTTTGTTTTTCCTGTTGTAATGATTTATGAGCGTATAATATTAATTTTAATTAGTAGCCATAAAAGCCGAAGGTATTTCCCCTTCGCCCCGGAATCTTATCTGAAAGCTAAAGCCAAGTTCCTTGTAGAAATTCCAGCATAAGGCAATCCTCTATTCTGCTGCTGTTGGTAATAGTTGCTGCCGCTGCTGCTGGGGCTTTAATAGTACATATATATATATATCTTTTTATATATATATATATATGGGTATATATATATATATTTATGATCCTTGTATATAGGTTTTACTTTTGTGTGTGTGTGATCTCTCTCTCTCTCTTCCCCTCTCTCTACAATACTCTTTCTCGTATCTATCGACCCGCTTTCTGTATATAAGCTTTAGAAAAATATCTGGCTGGATCTTTCAATAGGCTCCGTTCCCCCTGGCGTTTCTCCTCTTTCGTATGTAAATTCATCTCTTTTCTGTGTCACGCCCCCCTCAAAAACTCATCCCCTTTTCGAATACTTAGAGCTTTGATTCCGATGTCGTTGCTGCTGGGGCCTTCTTCTGTTGATGCGGAAACATTGGCTGTGGCGGCTCCTCCTGCTGCGGACTGGCCAGAGTTTTGATGATCTTGGGCACCATGGTGATGGGTTGATCCTCGTCATCCTCCGCCTCCTCATCCTGCTCCTCATCGATAGGCGTGAGGGTCTCGACATGGACGGGCGTCTCATCCGAGGGGCTGCATCGCTTCAGGCAGGGGCCAAAAAGCTGGTGACCGTCGAGATGGCAAACAGAGCACCAGCCATGTAGAAGGGCAGATCGTACGTGTGCGTTATATCGTAGATGGCGCCGGCCAGAGGGGTGCCGATCAGAGCAGCGAATCCTCTGAACAAAATGAGCAGGCCGAAGGCATTGGTGAGCTTGTCCAGGCCGAGCAGATCGACCAGGATAATTGACGTTAGCGAGATGTAGCCAGAGATGGCAAGGCCAAAGAATATCGACATCGTGATGTACGCCGAGTAGCTGTAGCACAGAGGGGTGAGGGTCACAGCGATGGTCGACACCAGGAGGCAGCAGTTGTTCAGCAGCAATGAGTTGACTTGCGGCAGATCCGCCACCCAGCCGCAGAACACGCGACCCACTGTATTGGTGATGCCAATGATGGACAGCAGCATGGCGGCATCGCTCTTGGGTATGTCGTGCTCCTTGGCCGCATCCACCAGATACACAAAGGGCACGTACAGTCCGGCCATGCCAAAGATATTCGACACTCCAATCAGCATAAATACGGGATCCTTGAGCAGGCTCACGTCCAGCATGGTGTTCACCACGGATTTGACCGAATCGGGGATGCCCAGACACGGGCACAGGTCGTACTCCTCGCGATGCTTCTCGGCGTCCTGCAGGGGATCCAACTTATGGACACTCTGCATGCTCTTCTCGTACTTGGTGAGGGACAGAACAGAGTTTCGATAGCCAGCCAGGGACTTCTGCGACTGATACTGCGGCAGGTTCGTGACAGAGCCCGAGTAGAAAATGTCCTTGCGGGACATGGGTCGCACCATTTTGCCGCTCCCACTGCTGCCCTGCCGCTGGGAGAGCGACATCTTTGAGGTGGTGAAATCTCCGCCATTTCCCGCCTCCAGATCGTGGCGGGACGAGGCTCTGATGGCCGCCAGCGAGGGTTGAAAGCGCTCCGATGCCGAGGTCTTGCGCACGCGATTGAATGAAGGCACTGAACCGTTCTTGGGCAGACCCTGATGGTCGCTGGCCAGGAAGGCGGGCTGCGAGGCGTTCCTGATCATGGCTCCGCCATCCTGCGAGTGGTACGGACTGTGATCCGACTCGGAGCTGCGATGCGGCCGACGACCCCCGCGTCCACCGGCAGAGAGCTGTCCATTGCTGTCGGCATTGGGCGGGGACTGGGCGCCGCTTCCATTGTGGTGCACATCAACCACCTTGGACTCGGTGATGGTTGGTAGCGTCGAAACGGGATGCAGGCCGCCCGCCTGTTGGGCCATCAGCTCCAGATTGAGGCTCGAATGGACGCCAGGGTCTGCGTTGAGGGGCATCTTGAGTTTCCGTTCCATGGTTCCGTCCGGCAGCTGGACCATGAAGTGCGAACCCGCAAACGAGCCACGCTCCAGCTGCAGCTGCTTCTCCTCGTACATGCGCTGCATCAGGGGCTTCACCTTCTTCTTTTTGGGGTACGTGAGGGGTCGCATCATGGCGCCAAAGATGGCGCAATTGAGGATGAGGCCGGCAAAGATGAGGATGGCATTCTTCCAGCCATACTCCTCCAGCAGGTACGTGGCGAGTGGGGCAAAGGCAAAGGTGCCAAACCCAGAGCCACACACCGCAATGCCCGTGGCCAGCGAACGCTTCGTCTCAAAGTAGTAGCCCACGGCCACCACCGCCGGGAGGTAGATCATTCCAAAGCCGAATCCTCCCAGGAATCCATAGGTGGCCATCAGCATGCTCACGGAATTGCTGAAAGTGCTCAAAACAAAGGCGATGCAGGCAATGATGCTCCCAGCGATGCATACCGCTCGACAGCCGTATTTATTGGCCAGCGCCGAGACGATGGGTCCGGCACTAAGGTACACCCCGGAGAGGAGACTCCCCACCCAGGCCACGGTGCCCTTGCCCTCGTGAAAGTAGGCCACAAATTCCTCCAGGAAGATGCCGAAAGTGTAGGCAATGCCGTCGACGATCATGTTGCACATGAAGCTGGCAAAGCAAATGACCCAGCCATAGCCACCGTCCGGCGGTGGCGGCAGCTCCCCATATTCGCTCTCATCGTCCTCATCCTCGTTCTCCTCGTCGTTCTCGTCCTCTGGACTGTCGTTCTGTTCGGCGGTCAAGCGGGCCGCCTCCTCGCAGGCCAGCTCGCTGTCCGTCCTATCGAATTTGCGCAGGCGTGCCGCAGAGTTGCCCGACACCGCGGTATTACTTCCGCCATTGGTATCCAACATGCTGAAGCGGTACTTCTGATGCGTTTATTCCGTTAATGCACACGCACACGCGACGGAGTAAAAGGAAAGAGTGCAAGTGCAAGGAGAGAATGGTTGGAGAAGCAACACGCGAGGAGGAAGAAGTGTGTGCGCCCGCGCCTCGTCTGTTCCCGTTCCCGTTTTCGACTGCGATGCCTGTGCCGATGCCGATGCCGAATGTCGATGTCGATGTCGAGAATTCCGTTGCCGACGTTGACTGTGTTTTTATCTTGTCTGCTGCTCTCCTCTCTCTCACGCTATCGTTCTGTAGCTCTCTGGCTCACCCCCTCAGACAGCTAGCAGCGTTTTGCCACTGTTCTCTCCCTCTCCCAAGCTTTTGCACTCGCTCTCTTCTAATATTGGGCTTTACTCTCACTCCCTCTCTCTAGCTCTTACTGCGACTGCATGCGCCGTTATGTGTGTGTGTGCTGGCTGGCTTGCTGGCTGTTGTTTTTGTCAATTGTTATTGAGTTTTGTTTTTGCTTTCATTTACTTTTGATAAATAAATTTATTTATTTATTAGCGATAGATAGGCGTAGGCCGTGTGCATATATTCAAAATATCTATAAGGTCTCTGCTTCTGCTGCTGCTTCTGCTGCTGCTCGCGTCGCTTCTCGGTCTATTTGCACTTTGAGCTTTACACTAAAAATTAGTTAATACTTTTAACTGTTTTAAAAACTATGTCAAGTCACTCGTTGTGCCTGTGCTTCTATTGAGAATCGGAATATTTTTTCTAGATTTTCAAATATTTTCGAATGTTCATTTATGGGGATTTTTAAGTTGTATTTTGTATTTGCAATTTGTCACGTTTTGTGCTGTGCTTTTGCTTCTCTTTCTTGTTGTTTGTTCTGTTTTACCGTTGCACTTGCAGTTGCATCGCTGAGGTCACGGCAGAATGTTTTGTTTTGGTAGTAGCTTCAGCTTCCTTCCTTCTCGAGATTTCCCTTACTTTGCACTTTTTTTTTGTTCTTCGCTTTCTGCTTTCTGCTGCCTTCTGTCTTTGCTTTTAGTTTGGTTATTTCTTTGCCTTTGCTTCTGCTTCTGCCTCTGCTTCTAGTTCATGTGCTTTTTCGGCACTGCTGGTTTTTTCGGGGGTGCTGTACGTATACGTACGTACGGTACTCTCGATGATAGGTACGTAGCGCTGTACGTCGTAATAGCCACTGCCACTGCCACTGCCACTGCAATTGTATAATTTATTGGTGTCTTTGAGTTTTGTTGAGCATTGAATATTGGTTTAAAGAACGTCCTCCGCCTGACGGAAGAAGCGGCGTTGTGATCGATAAATGTCGGAGCGGCGGTGAAGCACAGAAGAACCACACCACACACGGCACTGGGGAGGGGGGGGGGGGACGGGACACTCACGCCGAGCTTACGTGGTTCTCATCGTCAACACACAACATTCACGCGTCCGGACACTTTCAGCTGCATTTGCATTTTCCGCCTCAAACCAAACCCCCAGCTGTTGTTGTTTGGTTTTTGTTGCAATTTTCAATTCAAATAATTTTGACTTTTTCTTTGTGCTGCCCGCTTGAGACGAGTGGGGGTAGGAGGAGGGTGGTGGTGGTGGTGGTGGTGGTGGTGGAGATATATAGAGAGATGCCAACAAAAATAATAAGGAACACAGAACACACGTCGCTCCGCGTCTCGGTCTCTCCGTCAATGTTCCACGTTCTGTTCTTGACTGCTGCGCCGTTCGCTGCGGAATGAAAATTCGTCGTAACCAAAAGCCAAGGGGCGGCAGCAGCAGCAGCAGCAGCAGTGACAGTGCCACTGCCAGTGCCACTGCCACTGTTATACGATATACAAAGCTCGCAGCAGCAGCAGCACTAGCAGCACCAACAGTAACAGTAGCAGTAGCAGCAACAAAGACAATTTGAAAAACGTTGTAAAAACAGCATAAAACAAAAAATACGAATGCGAAAACTGAATGTCTCTCTCTCGTTCTGTCTCTCGGTGTTAGAATGCATTTGAAGTTCAAGCTCACAGAGCGCAAGCTCCACTCTCACGAGCCGCCATGTGGAGGAAGCTCTCTCTCTCTCTCAGGTGAATGCTAGCTGTAGCTCTCTTTGGCTTTGCAGGTATATGATGTGCCTTTGGCTTTGCAAGGGTTGCCGTTGCGTTTGATTTGGTTTGGTTCTCGTACAGCCTGAACAGCTGATTGAACAGCAGAGAGTCGAGCAGAGAGCAGAATCGAGGAGGAATTCTCACACAGAGATTTGGGCAAACAACCCCCTACCAACCTCTCGTCTGAAGGGGTGGGATTTTCTGAATTGTTGTTTCTGTTGCCGAGGGAAAGCCTGAAAAACCGGTAGCCGCTGGCGCGCCACATGGCAACCAAACGGCCTGTATAACAGTTCTTTCATACATATGACAGAGGAGCGTATGCCCTGAAGCAAAGAGCGCACGAAAAACTGTTGCGCTCTTTAGTTGCGATTTAGGTTAAAGGTTAACCTTTCTTTCCGACCGACCCCGAAATACCGAGCCCCAAAGACTTTTACTTTTCAATCCTACGCATCTGTGTGTGTGTGTGTGTGTGTGAGTGTGTGTGTATATGGGGTTGTGCGTGTGTGAGAATCGGTTTTTCGTATGCCGCCTTTTAGGCGCCGACAAAACTACCATTCGAGTGCGAAGATTGTATAATCCGTACATTATCTTAACGCTTTTCCACCTATAAACTGCATTCGACACGGAGACCGCGATAAGCCCCCGCCACCGCCACCGCCGCCGCCGGTTTCATCCCTCCTCAAGTATCTCAATATTTCAGCCCTTCATTTCTGCGTCACGCGTTTGTTGCCAGGCCATAAAAATCGTACAAAAATCGTACAAAAATGTGCTTTGGTTTCTGGTTTATAACAGTTTTTTGTGTTGTACTTTGTTGTCGGTGGTGCCATGTGCTACGGTCGTAGACGTAGACCACTATTGTGTGTGTTTTTTTGTTCTTAAGAGATTCTTGAGGCGGAATGGCGCTGTGCCGATGTGCCGCTGAGAGCAGCGAGAGAGAGAGAAAGATAGGGGGTTCGCTCAAAGGGTGGCTTAAGAAGTGTACGGGCACGGTCGGTCTATATGTCTTCCTTTGGGTGGTTGTTGGTCGGTCAATGTCATTCATAAAAATTCCATGTCACAAACACATACATGTACACTCTTAAGGGCACACACACACACACACACACATGGGGGCATGTACTCGATATTGTGGGTCAACGCCAGAGGGCGCTATAGATGCCTCTTCCCGGCATTGCCCGGTGCCTTTGATTCCTGCCCTCTGCCTCGGCTTTTTCCTGCTCCTTCTTCCTTAAGTTTGTGCCTGCCTCCCTTTTTGTGGCATAAGTTGATTTGCAAGCTTCCTCTATGATTAGCGCATTACAAGAGCTCAAATGGCCAACGCCTCCACATTTAGCTTGAATCTTTTTGCTGTGCAAAGGAAATTGCTATTTAGTGAAAGGCGCGTGCATAAAATCCCCTCAACGGGAAATATAATACGGCAGGAGCGGCAAAGGCAGAGGCACAGGCAGAGGCGGAGGCGGAGGCGAAGGCAGAGCAAAACTGTAATGCCACAGCAACAGCGCGTGTGCCTCCTGGTATATAGGATTAAATTATAAATGCATAGAACATGAAATGCAAAACGTACAACCAGAACATGGCTTAGTTCGTCCTACGCGTGGCACGCGGCAAAGCGGAGGAAGGGGGAGAGAGTGGAGGAATTCAGGTGACGCGCCCCCACAGGCGGCAGCAGGTGTCTTTAAATTGGTTGCACCATTTGACAAGCATACTGGGTGCATTCCCACACTCTGGGAATGGGGCCAAAACACAGAACATTCTAGAGGCCGGAAGGAGGCGCAATCAATGGGCAGAAGACGAAGCAAGCAAGGGCCAGCCAGGCAAGAGGGTAAGGGGTTGGGGGACTATATATTACAGATGTTCGGAATGAATGATGGCAGTACAACCATCCGTGACAATCCTTGAGGCAGAAGGTCTCACAGATAGAACAGAGGGAAGGAGAGAGAAGCAGCTTCCTTCTCTTGCCACATCTTGCGGCATTTTTCTTATTCCAGAAAAAAAGGTTGAATGAACCAAGCGACGGCCGTGACGATGACTCTGGGCAGTTCAATAAAAGCCATGCTACCGCCCCCTTAACACCTCCTATTCCACCCCTTTCTTCTCCGTGTTTCCTCTCCGTGTGTCCTCCCCCTCTCAAACAGTGGCGGGCGGAGAGTGGAGAGGTATAGCGGGGCACTTTCTTTGTTAATGAAAATGAAAATTGCGCATACGACGCGTTGTGTGCAGTCAATGTGCTTTGTTTCGTTTTTTACGCCGTTCAGCTTTTCAGCTTTTCTTTCGCCTTTTTGCCTTTTTGCCGCTTTGGCTCTTACATATGCTTGTTCGTTCATTCGGGATGTACATATCTGTCGGATACATTTGCACGGGTACTGATACATCTCATAGATACGTATATTTTACCTAGCATGGATGACGCAGTTTGTGTCGCTGGCTGGGACTGTGACTGTGACTTGTTTTACCTTGTTCTCTGGCGTTCCGTACTTGTTGCTTGTTGCTTGTTTCTGCTTTGCTTAGTATGCAACGCGTTTGAGCCGCTTGAGCCTGGCCTCTGTTTGGGGTCTGTGTCTGACAGATACATTTGTATCTAGTCCATGGCTGAATGGAGCTGCTGCGCTCTACGCTCTACGCTCAACGTTCTACGCATTTATATGTTAATGATGTGGGAGTTGAGAAGTGGGAGAAGTGGGTGACAGTCAGGACTGTGCGTGACAGGTTGCTGGCTGATGAAAGGATACACTCGTATTTTACAAGAGACTAGCGTGTCCTTGGAACTGCTCTGCCCTCTGTCGCTCAACTGTCACTTCACCTTAGCTCTCGTTCAGTCGATGCAACGCCCCGCCCTGCCTCCCTTTATGACATCTCTCGCTTTCGTACATAATTCCCCCGATAGCATACCATTTTCTCCGATTAACTTTATAGTTTGATTTTTTCCATCTTCTGATGATGGTCATGGTGATGGTAGTGCTTTGGCTGCCGGCAAAAACGAAGGCGAAGGTCGCTCATCCGTTGTACAATTATGCAATTTTCACTCTCGCAATCGCACTTGCACTCGCAATTTCATTTATTGAGCGAGAGAGAGAGAGATAAAGAGTCGGTATTCTCTCTGTATTCTTTGGGTATTATTTATTGTAAATTGACATAAATGAATTCAATTGAATTGCGGTGGCAACAAAACAATAGCCAAAGAAAAGCTACAGGCTACAGGCTACGGGCTACAGGGTGTCTCTGCTTTTGGCTTTTGGTTTCCCCTGTTGCTAGGGGCAGGGCTTTCCCATGTTGTAGATTAGCTATCATATTTCCATGAAGGGGCAGCTGCAGCAGCAGCAGCAGCGGATTAAGTACTGAGAATGCCGCATAATAATAGAGTACACCGCGATGAAGAGGGGGTACTGCCATGCGAATCAATAGCGTAGTCGAATCGTTACGCAGACAGCGCCATCTTGGCCGCTTACGAAACTTTCCCATTCCTCCTCCATTTCCCATCCTGTGTTCACTCCCCTTCCACATGCCCCACATGCAATTGTACCGCTTACACATATCATATTCATATATTTGTATACATTTGTATATACTATATATCTCAGCATTTTGCTCCGCTATGTGGCATTCCTTTGTTTTCACGCTTAACCCAACTTTGGACGGACTTTGGTTTGTTTTTCCTGTACCCTTTTGCATGGGGTATGATGATTTTTTAGGAGATGTTTTCCACACAGCCGTAAAAGACGAAAGATTCGTTGGTTATCAATAGTACAATAAACATTTCTTTGTATGCGAAAAGTAGTTGATTCGACGATCAATGATCATCTGGGGCTGGGGTTAATGAGCACGTGAGAATCGAACAATTGTTAACCTAATTTGAATTAATTTTTACCGCAGAAATACGAGAAAATACGATAAAAAGTTACTTAAAAAGAGTTAAAAATATTAGAAAATACTACAAAAAATACTGAAACACACAAAAAAAAAGACTAACAAATAATAAGTGCTAACCAAACTAGAAATACCGCAAAAAATACTAAGCAAGCTTAGAATAGAAATATATATGCCTATATATGCCCTGTCTTTGATCACTCATTCCTAAAGGGAAGAGGGTACATATGATACATATTGTACATACATATGTGCATACCGAATGGCAAGAAGGGTATCAAAAGCTTCGACCAGCGAAGTTGCAACCCTTTCTTTCTTTTTTATCTCCCTTTTTTTATTTCGATGGTGTGAGTCGTCAGTCAGTGACTGATTAACAACTAATCAACAATTTCATATACTTGCATAAAGAGCGGAAAGAGTGGAAAGAGAGAGGATGGTGCATGGGCCTAAGAGATACATTTGGGGAAAAACATATACATACATGACAGATATATGTATTTCCTAAGTCTTGTGATAATTGTTTTGTGGTCAACGAACGCGTTTCTGTTTTGATTCCCAAATGAACCATGAAACTCGATTGTTTGTTCACTTTTCACTTGCTGTTGATTCTCTCAATTAAAAGCGCCCCCATATCGTGTTTGCATATAGATATGGGGCTATGCGATCGAAGCTCAAATTACTCATAGAGAATAGAACCAGCCAGCCAGCCAGCCAGCCAGCCTATGTGTGTGCCCCTCAGACGCTGCCTTCTGCTGTTTGCATCTGATGCCGCTGCCGCTGCCGCCGCTACTGCTGCTGTTGCTAGCTAATAAAAATTGAATAAAATCGCGCTTTCAATAACAGCAACAATTAGATTGATGGGGGATCGATCGGGGGGTTTTAAGGGGTGTATTCCATGTCCATAAGTGAAACAAGAATTTAACCCATTTCTGTTGATTATTTTCGATCGGATCTCGGATACCAAATTTGTTTCGAAATTCAATGAAGCTTTAAGCAACTGTTATACGTTTACATACTGTTATACAACTCCGAGAGGAGTTCTAACAGTTTTTGTATGTGAATGAAAGCGAAAGTGAAAATTGTGTCGACTGGAATGAGCACGTTTTTGATTTGTAGTATTATTGTGGAATTATTCAGTATTTTATTTGTCAGTACTTTTTTAAAGTAATTTTTTTTTGTATTAATTTTTGTTAGAGTTACTTAGGTTTTTGTTTAGTATTTCTAGTATCTATCTATCAGTATTTTTATAGTACTTTTAAGTATTTACTATTTTTGTTAGTGTTTTGGGAGTTTTTGTTTGGTGGGAGGAGGTGGAATAAAGTCAAGGAACAGCACTATTCCAATGGATGGAATAGTGGCACTACTGTCCATACCCCCCCCACTGTCTGGGTCTCTCTGTTTTACACTATTCCCATCTAACGCATTGAAATGACAAATGGAAATTAAGTACAGTCTCGTATTTTCTCTCGTTGTGTGTTGTGTTTTCGTGCCTGACAATTTCCTTGTTTGCTATTGTTGCTTTTGTTGCTGTCGCTGTTGCTTTTGTTGTTATTTCTGTTGCTATTGTTGGTGCAGTCAACTTATTGCAATTTACCTGTGCACTCATGTCTGTAATTATCCATCCAACCTTGTGACAGCACACGGATCGAAGCCCCCTCTCTCTCTCTCTCTCTCCCTCTCTCTGGCTTTAGAACCCCTCCGTTCCCCTATACTCTATCGTTATGGTAACGTATATCAAAAGCTGTTGCTATTGCAACCCAAAAGCTAACACCCTGGCATAGATTTTTTTTCCATATATACTATAACATATATTTCCACTATTTTTAATGCATTCATCTCTATGGCAGCTGCTGCTGCTCCACAAATTTCCATACAAATATACTAGTGTGTGGCTGTTCTGTTGGTTTTTATTTTCGATTTTGCACTATACATATATTTATTGAAGTATTTAATAATTCTGTGAGAGAGTCGCTCGTTAATTGCTAATTGAAATTAATTAACACATTCAGAGTTCCATGGATAGCCATCTCTGGCGAGTGCTGGGGACATTGGGGGGAGGTTTGCCCTGTCATATGATTTTCAGCGAAGGGAGGCGCTTTTGGGGAGGAGCTGTGGCGTGGGGTGTGTGACGAGGGGCGGAAACTTCATAAGTGGGCGTTTAGCACCGCCTTCCTTACAATTGTCGAACGAAAGCACTTCGTTAGAAGTACTCCGCTAATTAGTGTCTAAATAAAGCCTTTTTCTAGAGCAATGATAGAATTGCTCAAATATATGTGCCTATGCATTTAGTTTTAGCACGTTTTAACATACGTTTAGAAACAATTACAAGTAGGTACATTTTTCTGCTCAGAAATCGGGTCGGGATATTTGAGAATTTAGGAATTCTCTGCTGCTCAGAAAATTAAGGATCTGTTGTCCATGAAATTGGTAATCTGACCCACAGATATTGTGCATCTGCCAGAAATCCCCGGGGTTTGATGATAAAAAGAAACTGGTGATCTGCAGCTCTGAAAATTGGGAAATATTCTGGTAAGCATTAGGGAGTCTGCTGTCCAGAAAATTTTAAATTAGAAATCTTCTGGGAGTTTTCATGAAATTGTTTTACTCTGCATGAAAATTCCAGAATATATAACGTTATTTTGCATGAAAATTAAAACAGATTAAGGACCTATTTCCACGACCTATTTCCCAAGGTTGCGATTACATTTTATTGATTCATTTGAGAGAGAGGCGTAGCCCCTCATATAATCTTGGGACAACAGAACAGATCGCTTCTGTTTTGTCATCGATGTGGGATGTTGGGATGTGGTTGGGGATATATGGATCATGTGAATGTTGACTCTTCTCCCGCTTCTCCCTTGTCCACTCCTTTGTTGGCCTAACCTTGTTCCTCATTCGTCATCCCTTTCTCTGTTTTGCTCTTTCAATTTTCCCATCAGTTCTTATCGCATCGCATGTCGAATAATGTAGTTTAGTTTATCTTTCGTATTGCCGTATCTCAGTGGCAATCGAGTGCCGAAGTTCGCTTATACGATGGGACGGGGATGGGGACGGGGACGGGCACGGGGGCTGGGGGGAGTTTTATTGTGATTTAATAATCATTTTTGGCTTGGCGGCTTGTCGATTGCCGAACAAATAGTCTATTCTTCGTGTCCCCCCCCGCTGTGCCTCCCCGGACACCACTCGAGTCTTTGACATGGATTAGTTATGTTTTCTATTTGCACTGATAGCGCCCCGCCGACAGGCAATCTGTTGGACAAAATTGAAGGCCTGTTGGTCGCGCGGTCGGTCTGCTTATCACTGAAAATACTCGTAATAGTTTGTGGAGCAGTAAACCACCACAGCAGCACAGGGCTTTGGACGTCTATAACTCTCTTTGCTTGGTTTCTCTTTCGAATGAGAGGAAAAAAGGAGGGAAAAAGGTAGCCATTGGGGGCTAGAGCTGTTGGATGCCCCTTGTATAGCACCTACGTGTATGATACAGGGAGGTTTTTAGTGTCCCGCATCGTGCAGCAGGGCCCCTCGGTTGGTTGAAGTTTGAAAGAAGCTGCGGCTTTCGGTCGCTTGGGTCACTTTCAGTTGCAGTCACTGTTCTGTTCCCAATCCTCTGCACAAGGTTACGAAACAGGGCGCATGCCTGACCTTTTCCCGATCAAACGGATCTGCATCTATACCCATATTGATTTTAACTTTTGTTTGTCATACTTTCTGCATTTCTGACGAAAACAAATCAATTGAAGGGCCACCACAAACAAATTTAATTGCTGGGAAGATGGGTATGCTCTTCCCCCCATCATACTATACCATCATCGTACCATCGTACCATCCAGAATTTCATTATGTGTCTGCTGTTTAATGGCAGACGAGAATTCGATCCCACATTCAAGTGCTCTGCTCTGCTCTGCCCTGCTCTCCTCTGCTCTCCTCTGCCCGCCTCTGCTCGCTCGCTGAAGTTGAAGATTATTTTAGCATCGTTTAGCATTCAATTGGCATCAATTATGGGAATAGGGATATTGTAAATTAGTTTGTGGCATGTGGTATGTGGCAATTGAATTTTTCGTCGAGAGATCAACAAAAGAAAATGTCTTTTACTTATGCTTTATTTTCGTTTTCCTTTCTTTTTTAGTCGTTGAGAAGAATTTGATGAACAATAATAATGAAGTTCCTTTGGAGAACGTTCCGAGCAATGACAAGCAGCAGCAGATCGAAATGGAGTATCAGCAGCAGCAACAACAACAACAACAGCAGCAGCTGCAGCAGCAGGTACATCCTCCTCCGCCTCAGCAACAGCAGCAACAGTTGCCACAGCAAATTGAGAAGCAAACAACGAAAGTTGCTGCCAATCTGGTGGTGGCAACAGTGGCACCTCAACAGCAACAGCAGCAGCAGCAGGCGGCACCGCAGCACCATCAACAGCAACAGACATCGCCAGTGGTGCCACAGCAGCAACAGCCCCAACAGCAGCAGCAGCAGCTACCCCAACAGCAACAGCAGCAACAGACCAGCTACCAGGAGATGCAACATCAGGCGCAGCAACATCAGCCACAGCCACATCAACATCAGCCACAGCAACATCATCAGCAACATATGCAGCAACAGGCGCCACAGCAGCAAGTGCGAAAGCCGCCCCAGCAATATAATCAAGCGCAGCAGCATCAGGTGCGTCGCAAGTACTCGTCGGAGTACAATCATCATCACCAAGGAGCAGGAGCCAGCAGCAGCAGCGAGACGGGGATTCAGACCACAAAAACTATGTCCTGGACAAACTCTGCGCAGCACAAGAAGTCCACGCAGTCCGTTTCGGTGACGGCATCGCCCAACAATGTGAACAATGGTCCAGGAGGAGCAGCAACAGCAGGAGGCAGTGGAAGTGGCGGTTTCAGCAAACCCGGCGGCTACAGTCATACCACAAAGACGTACACCAATCAGCAGCATTACCAGCAGCAGCACTATCAGAATAATTATACGAACAACAGCAGCACCAGCAGCAATAGCAGCAGCAGCGGTGGCGGCAACAATAGCAACAATAGCAGCAGTGGCAGCAACAATCAACAGCAGCAGCAACAACAACAACAGCAGCAACAACAACAACAGCAACAACAACTACAACAGCCTCCGCAAGTTCGTACCTATGGAACGATGAAGGTGCCCTCGTCGCCGGTGGCAAGCAATGCCCCACTGCTAGAGCGGAAGAACAGTCAGCAAGGAGGAGCCACAGGAGCAGCAGCAGCAACAGCAGCAACAGCAGCAGCAAACAGCAGCAGCAGCACCAACAGCAGCACCAACAGCAGCAGCAACAGCAGCAACAACAACTACCTCAACGGCGAGCATAACAGCGACGCCGAGCCATTTCCAGCAGCAGGAGACGAGCAATGCGACGGCAGCAGCTCCTCAGCAACAACAGCAGCAGCAATCACATTACCACCAGCAACAGCAGCAGCAGCAGCCGCAGCCACAACCTCCCACACAGCAACAATATGCTGCACCGCCAGCGGCAACCACCAAGACCTACAGCAGCTATGCGGCCAAGCGGCAGCATACTGTCTACGAGCAGCCAGCCCTAAGCACCGTGGTATCCTCATCCGCATCCTCCTCCTCTTCCGCCAATCCCCAGCCGCCACTGAATCTGGCACCGCCCGCACCACCTGCTTCGCAGAGCAACCAAAACAGTGCCGAGAGCTCGCAGCCGTCGTGGGCGAGTCTGTTTGCCAACAAGAAGCCAGTGGCCAAGGTGGCACCTTACGAGGCCAACAAACCAGCACCGGCAACGGCGCCTTTGCCTGTGCTACAGCCAGTGATGCAGTTGGCACCGCCGCAGCCACAGCTACAGGTTCAAGCACAGCCGCAGGCCACTGTGGCAGTTGCAGCAGTACCACAGCCTCAGCCTCAACCTCAGCTACAGCCACAGGTACAGCCACAGGTGCAGCCACAGGTGCAGCCTCAGACACAGCCTCAGACACAGCCACAGCCACAGCCTCAGCCTCAACCTCAACCTCAGCCACAAGCACAACCACAACCACAGCTGAAGCCCCAACCACAGTTGAAGCCCCAACCACAACTGCAGCCACAGCCAAAGCTGCAGCCACTTTTGCCCGCGCCAACAGCTCACCAGCAACTGCAACTCCCAGCACCCGTGCCTGCGCCCATCACGCCTTTGATTACACCCGGGACGCTCTCGTATTCGGCTGCCTCTGCACAGGCGATGCCAGCGCCCAGTCCCTCGGCATCGATCAAGCCACTGAAGCCAGAGCCTGCTGCGCGTCCGGCGGCGCAACTCGATGAGTGGACCAACAAATATGCAGATTTCTTGACACGTCAGAAGATCACTTTGACGCCCATTAGCCTGCGTCCCAGGGGCCTGACCAATCGCTCAAACTATTGCTACATTAACTCTATACTCCAGGCGCTGCTGGGCTGTTCGCCGTTCTACAATCTGCTGCGATCGATACCCAAACAGGCGGCGGTCCTGAGTGATGTGAAGACGCCCACAGTGAATGCCATGTGAGTGAGGGATAAAAGGGGGAATGGGAGTCGAGTGCCACAGACAAGTCAACAGACACCAAGGCACCTTGCTGACGTTTGTGTTACGTTTGTGGCAGAATAAATGACACGCGGCTTCGCTATGCGTTCAGTGCATTGTCTTCGTTCTGACGGCAATCGCTGGGCGTTGGAGTCGCGTGCACGTGCTCTGCTCTTTCCAGCAGAGTCTTTCTTTATAAAGACTCTCTTTAGAAGCAGGCACAAACATGAATGATAATCCCCGACTTGGAGAGTATTCTAATGATTGTTTTCTACTTTTATAGGATGTCTTTTATGACCAACTTTTCATCGCTGCCCAGTGGCCTGCGTCTGCGTTTGAACACCCTCAATAAGGCGGCCCAAAACAAGGGCAAAGATGAATTTGCCGGCACGGATCTGCAGTGCGATATTGCCTTTGAGCCCACGGATATCTACAAGCTGTGGAACGATAGCCGCGAAGAGCATGTCGAGGGTCGCCAGGAGGATGCCGAGGAGTTTTTAGGCTATGTTTTGAATAAACTCAACGATGAGATGTTGGAGGTAAGCTATAGACAGATATTATATTAGATACAATGAATATTGAGGTTTCTTTTTCTCTTCTTTAGGTAATAAAACTGATTGCCAAACCCGTGCCTCAACAGAATGGCCAAGAGCAGCCGGAGTCGGAAGATGGTGGCGAGGTCTGGCAGGTAAGTGAATGACTTATGAAAGGAATTTCTTTATTTAATTGAAATCTGTCTCCTTGGAAGATCTGCAACAATCGCAACAAGGGCAGTGTCACACGCCAAACAGATTTTGGACGCACACCCATCAGCGACATCTTTCGCGGAGAATTGCGCTCCCGTTTGCAGCGCGAGGGAGAACACTCCACGGATGTGATCCAGCCATTCTTTACTCTCCAATTGAACATTGAAGTGAGTACCGAGAAAGTTCGTACTCTAGCCAAAGAACTACTAATCCTTAAACGCTGTTTTTCTAAACCACAGAAAGCCGCTTCTGTCAAGGAAGCTCTAGAGATCCTGGTGGGTCGTGATCAATTAGAGGGCGTCACTGGCAGCAAGACCAAACAGGAGGTAGTGGCCTGGCAGCAAATGACCCTCGAAAAGCTGCCAGTTGTACTGATATTGCATTTAAAGTACTTCGATTACCGATCCGATGGCTGCACAAAGATTCTAAAGAAAGTCGAGTTCCCCGCCGAACTGAAGATCGATGCCAGTGAGTGCCAGTCACGTCGCTTATCTTATATCCGGATATTAATCATCTTTCTTGCAGAGATACTTGGCTCAAAGAAGACCTCACAGAAGCAGCGTGCCTACCGCTTGTTTGCTGTTGTCTATCATGACGGGAAAGAGGCCTCCAAGGGGCACTACATTACGGATGTGTTCCACACGGGGTACAATAATTGGCTGCGCTATGACGACAGCTCGGTGAAACCGATTAGCGAGAAGCAAGTGCTGCAGCCGCATGCGCCGCGGGTGCCTTACCTACTCTACTATCGTCGCTCCGATACAATAGTGCATGCCACACAGCCGCACCAGCAGGCAAATGGGGGGGCTGCATCGGGAGGCGTTGTGGGAGGATCAACAGCCAATTCAGACGCCAATAAGTGAAAGAAAAATTGTAAAATATATCAGTTATACCGATAACTATAAGTGTTAGGCGATATAGAGTGAGCGAGAGTGAGAGAGAGAGAGAGAGAGCGCGAGTGAGTGAGTGAAAGAGTTTGGTTTTTAGATGCATATACATATACAAACAACATAGCGATTAAGATATATTCAAGCGTTATATTAAGCCAAAAGTCCAAAGCGCATGTGTGCGAAGAGAAGTGTGTGAGTGAAGCAAGGAACTATAGCTCTAAGCTTAGGAATTTAGCGATTAAGATGACTTGTTGAAACGAATTCGTTGTACAAAGAGTAGCGAGAGAATGGCGGAAGAAATCGTTGTACAACCAGTAGCGAGAGAGAGTAAGAAAAGAATTCGTAGCAAGAGTAGTAAGAGAGTTGCAGAGAACGAACACTCGTACAAAGAGTAGCGAGAGAGAAACGAACACTCGATAAACTGAACAGCGAGAGAAAAAATATCATCTATAACTTAGTGCTAAAGAATAACTAGTTCCCCCACTTTCCCCCATTTCTTAAACCATTTCTCCACGGCACAAAACAAAACAAAAAACTACTCTAGCCATTATCGTTAGTCAGTGTATAGCCCCCCTCCACCCTAGAATTCTTCGATTTATGACAAAACATTTAGAGCTGTAAATATTATACGATTTAACTATATATTGTACTGCAGTTTTTCGTGTGTGGCATGCAGCATGTGCATTTAGACGCCCAACAATATATATGGAATGCTTTGAATATGCTTTAAAAAGAATATATAGAAACCAGAAGACTCTCTTCCGATTGAGAGCAACAACCAGATCATAGAACCTACAACAAACACGTTCATCTTGTAATTTATTATTTTATGTTGTTTAGTTTTACTTAGAAATCCGTTTAAGGACAGGCATATATGATATATTATATCTATATATATATATATACACAAATTGTTATTCATAGTTAGTCAAACGTCCAACGCGACAGATGGGATACATGATACATAATACAGATTTGGATTCGTTGTGTTTGCGCCTTTATGATATTCGAACACCACATTTTGCTTAGGTCTAGGGTCGCATATAGCATACTTTATACATAGGTTGATATAACATCATAGAGAATTGTTTGTGGGGATTGAAAGCAAAGAAAATCAGAACTAACAAAACAAAACACTAATCAATCATTTACATATATATTTTCATAGGCTATATAACACCGTATATATTATTTATAAATATCGTGCCAATGTTAAAAAAAAAACATCTAAAAAAAAGAAACAAAATTTGTAAAACTTGTCAATGCTTTGTAAAGTCATTCGGCTAAACGATAAGGAATATTTGATTATTAATCGATATATAGATCATCATCATCGATATATGTGCTGATACCAGACAAGTGCTGACATTCAAATAGATATATGATCCATTCATGGATCCATATGATTGTCACGACTTTTGAAATACACTACAATATATTCTTAAGATAGGAGATCATTGACACATACACACAGATATGACGTACCAATATAACCAATATAAATCGATATATAATATATATATTTTGATGTTATACATACACACACAAACACACACACACACATATGAATTAATTGTAAGCCCAAAAAATTATAGGAAAGCATTTTTTTTTATAGAAATTTGTACGCGTCGTCTAAGCGTTCAGCTAGTTAAAAAATAGGTTCCTAAAATTATAAAAAAGAAAAAACCAGATAAAAACAACAAAAAAAAATACCACAAAACATAAGGGAAAATACCACAAAAAACAAAAGGAAAAATGTTAGAATCGTAAATGGAAAGCGATAAGCAAAACCGTAATATTAACAATATAATGGAAAAAAATGTAATCTAAAGCCAAGCTAAAAAAAACCATCAACAATTAAATAACAAAAAAAAAACTAACATTATATATAATACATTTAACTATAAATACAATTTATACAAGAAAAAAGAATACCAACCAAGCGAGAAAATTGGTGGCAAAAGACCTGAAAAATGTATCGGAATAATGTTTATACCATATAAATAATGTATATTTTTGCAAGCGAAATTATAATGTCAAACATAGAAACGAAACGAAACGAAAATGGATAAAAGGACCTGTAGGATAAAGCGATATATCGATCATAAATCGATAATAAAGACGTAAACATTTTCGCATATACATATTATTATATATATATATATCAATTTTTTTTAAAACTATTTTTGTTATATAACTTATGGAATAATCCAAAAAATATGTTTTATTTTATTTTTTTTTAACTAAAGAACTTTTTTTTTTGTCACACTTAGCCCGGTGCGACAGTGCGTGTCATAGCTGTAAGTCGATGAGAAAACTGAATTTATATTTTAAACAATTGGATATCCTTTCACCATTGCCTTAATTCAAAGAACGCCTTAATTCAATGATCGCCTTTTACGATATATCCATTTTTCTGAAACAATTGCTAACGACATGGGGTTGTGAAACGCACTGTACACTTTTTAATAATTTTTTTTCCCATTTCTCGTGTTTCTTTGCTAATTTGTTTGTGCACGGTTTGGCATTGTGTTTGTCCCCATGATTTCATGTACGACTTAGTCCTTAAGTAGTTTCTAAGGCTGTGTAACTAAAAACTAAAAACCAGAACATGTACTAACAAAAAAACAAAACAAAACAAAACAAAAAACCTATGGCTTACGGACATACCCCTTTGATTGGTTGTTGTATTTGAGTTTAGCGCCGTACAATTTTTGTTTATTTTGAATATGATTTCGAGGCGAGGCGGGATAAACAGAAATTGGCAAGTGCACTTACTAAACGTATAATGAAATATAAATGAAGTACATATATAATGAATCGATTATAAAAGCCTAAGCTCTAAGTACGATACAAACTAATATTACAATTAACAATTTTTTTGTAAACCATTTTGTAAGGCTTGAGCCTTTTGCTTTAAGCCGAAGGGTCAGAATGGTCCCCCAAAGCGAAAGGTCAGAAAGGGCCTAAAGCAAAGGGCTAGAAAAGGCTCAAAAGCAATGGCCAGAAAAGCGAAACAAAAGTGTAAAAGAAACACACAAAATCAAAGTAAAGCAAAGCTAAGAAAAATGAAAGCAAAAGCTGAAATAATTAGTCCACATTTTAGTCTAAACAAAAAAGAAACATACCAAGAAAGGTTAAAGCTAAAGTAAATCTACAAACTAAAATCAACAAAAGCTATAAATGATACACGGAAACACAAATTGTAACATGGATTTGCTATATAAAAAAACTTAAACTAAACAAACGAATGAGAATGAAATGAAATGATTATCTAGCAATAAAAATAAACCGAATGATTTCATTTATACAGATCGCCAGCGATCTATCGATTTGGTGGAGAGAAGAGGAATGGCGGGAGAGAGCTGTTTGCTAATTTATGCCAAAAATAGGTCAACACCTGAGCATGCTACTCCGAAAACCTGTTTGGCAGATGGGTTTGCCGATGATCATCGCGGGCGTTCCCGAAAGTGAGAGGAAAACATAATCTGTGATTTGTATGCGAGTTTTGGGTGATTTCTTTTCTGACGACATCTTTTGACTGGGACTCGTGACTCATTATGAATGCCAAACACAATCCCCGCGACTGTGTAAACCCGTTTTGAGCGAGAGAAAAGAAGAGTGGGAGCCTCTTCAATCAGCTGGCAACGAAATGCATTCGTTGCGCTGTTCAAAACATATACGATCACTCTCCCTGCCAGTGATTGCCTGGAATCCAACACGGAATGTATCGCAATGTGCTCTGCCTGGTGCTGGGCCTGGTCATTGGCATACGACTGACGGATCTCTTCGATTACCTGCGACTCACTGATAGCCGTGACTATGCCCTCACCCAGGCCCCCGCTGCCACGCCCCAGATCCACACTGAAACAAAAGCTCAGACGGAGACGGACATTGCCGCGTGGCTGTTTAATGAAACGCGAGTGCTGTGCCTCGTGCTGACAATACCCCAGTGGCACCACAGAAAAGCCGCAAAGGTGAAGAACACGTGGGGTTCGCGCTGCAATAAGTTGATATTCCTGAGCAGCGAAGAGGACAAGGAACTGGGGGCCATCGATGTGGGTGTGCCTGAAGATCGTAAAAATCTGTATGCCAAAGTTCGCGCCGGCTTTGCGTACGCGTACAAGCATCATGGAGAGGATTACGATTGGTTTCTCAAGGCAGATGATGATACGTGAGTGGGACGAGTAAATATTTTGAATCTCTTTTTAACATCTCTTCTTTTTCAGCTTTATTATCATGGAGAATCTGAGGTACTTTCTCTACCCCTACGATCCAGAGGCCGCTCTTTATTTTGGTCACAAATTCCATACGGATTTCCCGCAGGGCTACATGTCCGGTGGAGCAGGCTATGTGTTGAGTCGTGATGCCCTGCGGCGACTGAATCTCTTTGCGCTGAATAACACCCGTTTCTGTCCAGCGAATACGCTGTCAGAGGATCGGCAGATAGGCAAGTGCCTGAGGAATGTGGGTGTTGTGGCAGGGGACTCTCGGGATGAGGAGGGACAGGAACGCTTTTTGCCGCTGTCCCCCAAGCATTTGGTGCCCCATTTTCCCACTACTGGATGGTTGAGTGGCTTTGTGTTCTATAAACCGGTAAGAGATACTATTTCTGTGGATCAGAGATCCTCCTTTATTAAAGAAGGTATCATCCTCAGACGGAGACCTGCTGTTCGGACACTGCCATCAGCTACCACTACGTCAAGGACTTTGAGTTCGAGATCTACGAGTATTTGTTGTATCGCCTGCGCGTCTTTGGCATACCCGTGCCCCAGCGAACACTGCCCATGCGTCTGCCACAGCAACAACTGCAAAGACAGATGGAGCTCTGGTCCAAAGAAAAAACCACAAATCATAAAAAGGGATAATCGAAGGTTCCATCAGGAGTTATGTTTATGTGAGAACTAGAGCATTTTGATGTGAAATTATTTTACTAAAGTCCCTTTAATTTCAGATAGATCACATTGCTCTAAGATGTGGATGAAGCGGAAGAACAAGGACTCAAAACTAGACCTAAATCATGTTAGAATTTGTTTAAATTATATGCGCAAGTGCTGCGAGGAGGAGAAAACAAAACTGTGATTCGAATTGACTTTGTCAGGCTCCTTAAGCCTCAAATCAACGTCTGGGATCTGCCCTATAGGTGGGGAATGATGGAATGACCAGAGCTCGCTGCATTACTATGGAACACCGTTCTCTGAGGTTTGAGCCAAATTTTCGGCATGCGACTGGCTACTGGAAGATTTTGAGGGTGAATAGCAAGGAAATTGGCCGCAGAAAGTAAGCTGATCTAATGGTCTCCAGAGGAGAACAAGGAACAAGGACGAGGAACAAGCCTGAGGATATGCCAAATATAAGAAGCGGCAATCGGATTTTTCCACAGGATCAATGTGAGATTATCATTCAATCGTTTTGATTTATTTCTTCAGATATCATATTCTTCCGTTTCAGAGGACCGATCGCTGCTCAAGTTCTGCCGCTTGCTTACTTTATCCGTATCTCAAGAGAGTCCCTTGCTCTGCCATCGCTCCAGAGGGAACTTCCTGCGCGTCTGTTCTTTGGGCATATTCTGGATTTTGAAGGGTTAAGCGATGTTGAAGGAGTATAGCAGCAGAGAAACATACTGTGTCTACTAAAGCCATTCTCTCGCCTCTCCATTCCATACCTTCTGTTAGTCCCTTATTTTCCTATAATTACTATATCCATTAAGCTGTACAATAAATGTATTATAACATAAGAAACGTTTGCAGATCTCAACCACTGTGGCACTGTGCGTCCGTGAGTGAAGGCATTTGCTGCGGCTATTAATGGTTGAGCCGTGGAAAACGATCTTCAATTGCGGCTGCAGTATTCAATCTATCCCACAATGATTCGCAATGCCTTGGGGCTGGTGCTCGGTCTAATCTTGGGCATACGCCTGACGGAATACTGGGACTACGGATACATGAGATCCAAGTCAAAGATGGTAGTCCCCCAGTCCGAGAACATGGACTGGCTCTTCAATGAGACCCGAGTGCTGTGCCTGGTATTGACGAATCCCCTGGATCTCACGAGTGTGAAGGCCAAAGTGAGGTCCACGTGGCCCATGTGATTGTGATTGTGATGTGATTATGGAGAACTTGAGACGTTTCCTCTATCGCTATGATCCGGAATCTTCGATAATCTTTGGCCACCGATTGGGGTGGGACTTCCGCGAGGGATATATGCATGGCGGAGCGGGCTATGTCTTGAGTCGCGGTGCAGTGCGTCGCTTGAATCTGTTCGGTTTTAATGGAAGTAATATTTGTGATCCCAAACATCACGCCTTTTCCGCATTGGAGGAAATGAATCAGTCTTTTGCTGCATTGGGGGATTGGAATCACTCCTTATCCGCGTTGGACACGCATCTCTCATCTTCGTCTGAAGACAGGGCCATGGTGAATCCCGCGATGGCCTAAAACAAGAGCGTTTTCTGCCCCTCATGCCGCAGTGGCTGATGCCTTGAACTGTCCCATGGAAGCGCTACACGGACTCCATCTACTTTAAACCAACGGTGAGAGGAAGGCAAAACTCAAAGATCACTTAAGAACACTTCTTTCTGCCCCTCTTAGCGCCGAAATTGCTGTTCCACTACCTTGATAAGCCTTCATTCAGCGAATGGTTTGGCCTTTGATCTGCTGGAGTATTTTCTCTATAAAGTAAGGGTTTTTGGAGACCCCAGGCCCCTGCAGAAACTGCCTCCACGCCTGGGCTTCAGGGAAATGCATTCCCTGCCGCGCTATTGGTCCCAGGTGGTGTCCGATAACCTGGGTAAACCTGGGGCTTAATGTAATTGCTACACTTTGAGATAAATAAAGCAAGAGGCAACGACGATGAAGATTTATTCCCATCAATAAGGCAAAACCAATTGTTGTCTTTGGCTCCAACGTCTCTTCTGCATCCTCCCCTCCTTTGGGGGGGCTGTCCTGTCCGCTGGCATTGCTTTGGCCATTTGTCAATGCGGCTGGCCCTTCGCTTTAAAGCACAATTTATCAAAAAGGGCCGCGTGCCACATACTCATTCCCCATCCCTCCTCCTCCTCCTCCTCCCCACCTTTTGTTGGATAAGCAGGGAGGAAAATTGAGGAATCGAGAACCGGAAAATCGAGTGAAACGTGCCAAACACGTGAAAAATACCTGGGGATCATTGCATTGTTATTTATGAGCATCGAAATGAGGCTCGAAATGAACTGCACGGGGAGGAACAGGACTCGAGGCATGCGGCATGCGGCATTCGGCACGCGAGTGCCCTGACTCCTCGGATAAAGGATAAACTCGTTTTTTGGCAAAGCAGGGCAGCTGTTTATGTACCGCTATCTAGAGCTATCCAGAGGGGTAGAACCGTGGAACGTGCCGCCGGTCCCTGAACCCCCAGGTTGCGCCTGCGCAGCGCCCTGCCTCGCCTCGCCTTTCATCGTTAATATGTACATAATTCTACATTTGCATTTTAGACAAATATGAGTCGAAAGGGAGCTTTTCCCTACGCAGATCCCTTGTGCGTTATCCCTATTCCGTGTACCCATTCCTGTGTTCCATGTAAATGAGGTTGCCGTTGCCACCACACACGTGTGCCGCCTGGCCAACAGGCCGTGAACACAGGCTCCTGGCTCTTGCTCCCCGCTGTCTGACAGATTTCTGGGTGGAACTGCTATCAGTGCCGTTGCGATAAAGGTTCGGCCAGGCAGCAGCTGCTGACTTTTCCATGAATTTAGGGGAGTTGGATGTAGGATGTAGGGAGTAGGAAGTAGGGAGTGCCTTTTGTAAACACAACGGGGCAGAAACAGGATATTTTTTAAATAGTCCATCGATGCATTTTATACACTCGACATTACATTCTACATGATTTGATTACATGACACTGCACCTACACCCGCACTCTACATTTGCTCCTCTCACACATGCCTGTACCAGAAAGTTCCCTATAAACGATCGTCTTACCTTTGTTCAGTAGGAGAGGGCGGAGTAGAGGAACATAAAAGTTCGCTCTTCTCAGTTCGTGCAGTGGAGAGCGAGAAAAAGAGAAGCCACAAACAATGCGGATTAGCAATGCAAGAAGCAGTAAAAGAAGAGTATGGTAATTAGCGTGCATAGCAGGCGAGAGTGTGTGGGAGAGAGCAATTACATGCTATACAAGGTGATCCGCAACCGCAACGCGCTCTCTTTTCTGGTGTTGTTTTTCTCAGTACAACAGCAAGCAGCGTCGAAGCGCTCTCAGTTGTGCTGAGCGTAAGATAAGACACGAAAAGAGTGTTTACCTTGTATAATTCTATCATGCGAGAGCACTAACTAAGCCGCCTACGCATCTCTAACGCTCTCACAGCTTCCATAGTTCCCCCCCCGCTCTTCATTCAACGCGTTCATTCGGAAATCAAACTGGCGTTGTTTTGCTGTTTCGGGCCGTGAAATGCGGGAAAATTATGAAAATTTGTCGCCAAAAATTGTCGCGCAGCTGTGCAGTGCAGCTGTAAGTGTAAGGTAGTGATTGGAACACACTAAAATACGTCTAATTTTACGTGTTTAATGCAGAGTTGAGTGAAAAAGTGGCGTGATTAAGAAGAGGCTGATCGTGGAAAGAAATGTGCGCTAAAATGTGCAAATGCAGTGGAACAAGTGAACATATTATGTATATATTTGATGTACTAGATTTATTGTATTTATTTGTTTTATTTTTTGTGCAAAAAGCCATTCCGTTGTGTCTCGAATGTTTTCATTTGGTTGTTTTACCGGTGTGTGTGTGTGTGTGTGTGCGCGCGTGTGAAAGAATGCAACAAGGAGAGGAGCAAAAGGGAACGAGCAAGCGCTGCTAATCTTCACCGCTCTCCTCCCAAATGTCAATCAATGTGAGGTGAGGCACTCAAATAGAGATATGATCTCCCTCTCAATCCCGAACCTCAGCCAAATAAGTGAGTTGCGTGGGAGTTTGCGCTCTGATACCCCCACCCCATATTTAATGCACTCCAAATGTGTACTCTTATTCGAGTTATGGAAAAAAGATAAAGGAAAGAAAAAGAGTGTTTCTGTTTGTAATACAACTAGCCTCCTTTTACGGATTATAGCTCCTAAACCACCTCTGCCACGCCTCCATGCATCTATCCTCCACCCAAAGATCTTCCTAACTGCCGTCCTTTCCTAAGGAACAACATTGATTCATTCCTGTCCATTAGCCTCTCGAAGTCCTTCACCCATTAACTATTCAACTGCCGCCTCATTGGCTTCTCAAATGCTGCCTCAAATGCTTCATTGCGTTCTTCCTGGGCATCTAAATGGCTCTCCCATCTAATTAGTTGCATTCCTCAGCTTCGACTTCAATTCAATCCTGCCACGCCTTCCACTAAAAACACAAAACCAAAAGAGAAGCACAGAGAGAGAGAGAGAGAGAGAGAGAGAGACAGAGAGACAGAGAGGACTTCCCTGGGCGACATGATGTCTGGCAGGAACGGTTTACACACATTTCAACGACGATGTCTTATAATCAATTTAATGGCTTCTTCCCCCCCTGCGAAAAGGGAACGGAACGAATACGAAGAGGTTTCCCCTCGAGAAAGGAACCAGACCACGAGGAGAGGATTCCCCCTAAGACGGTGATGGCGGCGGTGACGGTGAGGGTAATAAGTCCTCGCCGACTGAGGGGCTGAGGGGCGTTTCAATTTGTATCCTAAAGTGAAACCTACAATTGGCACCACTTTTGCAGCCAAAGGAATTGCCTCTTTTATGGTCTCATTTTCTCTGGTTTTCTTCTTGCCCCTTCTTGCCGCAAACTCAATTAAGTGACGAATGAATGAATGGATGAATGAATGGAGGGTTCCCTAAAAGGACAGCGACAAGGCGCCTCTTGCGAGGGTCTTGCGAGGGTCTTGCGAGGGTCCTGCGAGGCATGTAAATGCCAGCACACACAGGGCGGGGGGATGGTACGATGATGACTCAACAATGTCTTGAACGTGTTGCTTTGCTTTCCTTCCTTCCGGCAAAGGAATGCCTGCCATGCCCGCGCTGCCTCTTTCAAGGAATGCCACACAACCCTCAACGCAAACGGCAAACGGCAAGCAGCAAACTATCGAGCAACCCCTAAAAACGCACTGACTTCTTGGCGGCGCGAGGGTTCTGTTCTTTCTGTTCTTTCTGCCTTCTTGGGTTTGAGGTTCTCGCCTTCCTTCCTCCTTTGTCTCGTCAGTTCTTGTGTCTCCGAGGGGTTCTCCTGACGCGTGCCACCAAAAGGGGAAGGCTGTGGCCCAGGACATACCTGTAGCTGGGAGGATGGGTTCTGTTCTGTTCTGTTCTGTTCCCAATGTTCTCTGACTCATTGGCATGTCATACGGCAGGAAGTGCACGTACAAAAATTATTGAAAATTACAGTAGTGGAAAACTTAAAAAAACCCCAACAGAGCGAAGGACACGTGCAGGACATTCGTATGCAAAAAAACCGGAGAGGAAGTGGCAGCCAAGCGTTAAATTGAAGCCTGTGCCAAATCAATTAAAAAACAAAAAAACAAAAGAAAACACTCGTGCCCCAAGCCGTTGCTTGTTTGTGTGGCAGTTGCATGGCAACATTCTGACGCATGAGGGGAGGGGAAGGGCCTTCCCCCCGGCTTATCACAGTGGTTTTTCCGGCCAGCAGCAGGACTGCGATTGGAATTCTGATGCAGTCCTGCAGTCCTGCAGCTGCCGCGAATGCTCTTTGCGAATGCGCCGCATAAAAATCACAAAAATCAAAATACCTTTACACATGATTTATCCCTGAAGCACCGAAAGCGGGTATCCTTCCCCCTGTGTCTGTCTGTCCATCTGTCCGTCTGTCTGTCCGTCTGTCGGCGTCTGCGTGTGTGAGAGTGTGGCAGCTGCAACCCAACCTCCCCTTGGCCCTTTCCCCTGTCGATCAGAATGCTTTTACTTTTGCCCTAAAACCCAATCGAAGCACACAATCAACCCCTGGGTCTGGTCTTTGGTCCAAACCCAAAAATCAACATTTGTGCCCTCCCTTCTCCTCCTCCTCCCTTTTTAATGGGGTGGCTGCATCCCCTCTGCATCCCCTGCATCCCTGTCCAAAGTTCCAATTTTCCAGACTCTTTCTTTAGTTTAAAAATTTGGAAATTATATAGCAAATCTCTTTGGTTTCGTGCTCAATTGGAATATTTGTTTGTTTCTTTTGTTTTGCAGCAGCGGCAGCGGCAGCAGCAGGAGGCGGAGGTGTATCCTAATTATGTCCTGTGTCCTGCATCTGCGTGTGTCCATGGGCATGCCATGTACCAAACGAGTAGAACGAGGCGAAGTCTCTTCGAGTGGAACTAATGTCGGTGGAACGGATATGCGATCGAGTGAAAGGTACGGGGAATAACTAATTTACAACAGACATCTGTCGTTTCTAATGATTGCTTTCTATGCACTTTCTCTCAGGAATCGCAGGCCACCGTGCACTTGTTCTAATGGAGAACTACAGGGGGGGACAGCTACAGCAGATATCTTTCGTTTCAGCCACAATTCCATGTGAATCAGGAAACGTAAGTATTGTAGGAAACATTAATTACACAACTACAGAGTTCTGGGAGAATTTCCAACTTCAAAATGCACTTGCTCTTTGATTTATTATCTGTAAGATGTTTTCCTTTTGACTAGGGTTTCGATTGCCTCTCTGCTTCCAGACCTCTCCACTAAATCCACATTTAGCCGTGAAACAATCATGACTAAGGGTCGTAAATAGACCTACCTTTATCTTGACACACTACCTTTTTCTATTACCACGTCCGACTATGTAAAGCGTCGGATGTTTATTGTTCTTACTGAGTGTGTCTGATAAGAGGGCTCCACAGAACCAGCGCCAGATAAGCGGGGAGATCTCTGGCTATAAAAGCAGCTGGCCCGAACAGCATCCATCTAGTCACCGAAGACAGATACATCAGAATGCAGCTCCCTGCTGCTTGACACTCGTAGGACTCTGCTGCCTGGTGGCAGGCACCTACTCCGTACAGCTGGCACCAATTCGAGCTGCCGCTGCCGCTGCTGCGCCCAGACCTGTGCCACCGCCCAGCACACTGGCCTTAGAGCTGAGGAGCATCTTCCGGCAGATACCCAGGAAGCAGATCGAGAAACTCGTGCAGGCGTACATCCTCAACGACGAGGAGTTCCAGGGTGTCGTCAGGGACATCAATTCCCTGCAGGCCTATCGTCTCAGTCGACAGTTGCTGGTGCAGCCCGAAGTGCGGCAACTGCTGCAGTGGCTCTCCCAGCAGCTGATTCTGTCGGGCAGCTCCCCGAAGATCTTCGACGACTTGGAGCTGGAGATCAAGGTGATCAATAAGTATCCGCAAGCCTCGCAGTTGGTGAACGGCATCCGCGGCTTCGAGCTGGAGTTCTTCCAGATCTATCCGCTGGAGCTCATCCGTTCCCTGCTGGAGCCAAGTGCCACGCAGTCGAGTCCCGTTCTGACGGAGCTCTGGCGGCGTCTGGTGGCCCTGCTCCCTGCCTACGATCGCGTGACTGGCTCTCCACCGGGAAAACTGTTTATCCAGAAGCTGCAGACACGAGGCGTTTCTGTCCAGGATGTGGATGCCTTTATACGGTATCAGTTTGGCTGGAGCAATGCCACTTTGGGGGGAGCAAATTATCCCAGCTACGATTATGCGTACTACTAAAGAAAATCCACTCCAAAACTCTGAGAGGCCACCGGAAAGACACCTTCTTTTTTTTTGCTTGACTAAAAGTCCGTGTATACTACTTATATACTACTACTATATACTACTACTACTACTACTACTTATACTACTTATATTCATTTAACCCCAACTATATTCTGAGCAAAATACATAAATATATTTAAATATACCTTAGATACACCTCCTTCCAATGGATTCTAATTCTTAAAATCATACTCTATATTCTACAGTTTTTAAACACATATTTTCGATTATTTGCCCCTGAAATGCCCAAAGAAAATGAGTGCAAAATAAGCTAAATCCTGAAAAACACTCAACACTAAAGAGACGACTCTTCTTGTGTATGAGTGTATCTGTATCTTTATCTGTATCTGTATCCATGCCCATGCACTGGCATGATTTGAGCGCCTGTCTGTCGGTCCATCGTCGGCAGGTCCCCGAAGGCAATGCCAAAAAATGATCTAGAATTCTAGAGCCGCGAGTGCCACTGAGAGTACACGTACGAGTATATAGGAATATATATATATATATATACATTCCCCAAACGAATAAAGACCAATGAATGCTGCAAGGGAACGCTTATATGTAGTTCCATCAATTATTATACAAAATCATTTAACATTTTCCATGTTTCCGGCATTGTCTTTAACCACACATAGTATCAATCTCCAATCTATTTAATTCTAAATTTAGTCTGATGTGAGACCTGGTGGAATACCAGCGCAAATGGAAGTCCCACTAGCCATCTGTGCCATCGAATGGCAATAAATATCAGTGCCTGCTCAAAGGTCGCGTGGGGCAGTACGACAGGACAGGGACAGGGACACAGGGACACCCTCGCTGCGAAAGGTATCCATGGCAATGCCATGATTAAGTAACAGATGAGCCATGGCCGTGTGCCCTGCCCTGCCCTGCCCTGCCCTGCAATGTGTCCTGTGTCCTGTGTTCTGTTCCGTGGATCGCACATGCGATTTAATTGAAACAAACCAAACAGGAAACGGCGCTGTAGAGAGTATAGAAGGGGCATTGGCTGGGGGCAGGGGGCCCGTCGAATGGGGTTGCTTTTGTAATGAAGTTCCTCATTAAGCGGCGACGGGTAGAATCGCTGGATTCGGAATTGCAACGGAAACTAGTTAATGCTCTGAGAGGCCCATTGTCAAAAGCAGAAGCGCAAGTCGTGCAATTTTCACACAGCAGCAGCAGCGGCAGCACTGAAGGGGAATCCTGTGCACAGGATCTTGGCAAACGAAGGGAGAATACTCGTATTCTCCCCCTTTTCTTTCTGCCTCGCTTTTTGCGGTGAACGCGTCCAATTGGAATTTTATATATCGCATAGTCCGTCAGATAAGGGGGTAAAAATGTAATATTTTATATTCGCCCCCCGACTCCGGGCTCGGGCTCGGGCTCGGGTTCGGGTTCGGGCTCCTGGCTGCTGGCTCCTGGCTCCGAACCCTCCCTATGGACATTCACGGCGTTGTGACTGACATGCGGCGGCGTCAGCGGCGGCGGCGGCGGATATTCGAGTACGAGGCTTAGAACGGAACGGAACGGAACGGACCCGGGCATAGCAGAGCTCTCCTCCTGCAGCGGCCGTGTGTGTGTGGTGCAGTGCCACCCCTAAAGCGCAGAGTGACGCGCGGGTATTTTTATTTAAAAAACCCCCCTATTGAAATCAGCAACAGCCTTAGAGACCTCAGAGCCGAACGCCCGGACGCCCGGACGCCCGAAAGCCCGAAACGCAGTGCAGGATAGAAATCGCGCTACGCTTGAGCTCTGCTTTATGGCCACTAGATACAGTGGTGACTAGCTACAGTGGCAGATCAATGTATGGGAACTAGAGGAATGAATCGAAGAGTAGTTTTGAAAGGCATCCCCAGCGAAGCGAATGAGGGAATGGGCATCCAAACCCTCAAATTCGTTGCATTTGAGTCCAAAAAGTGAATGATTTTCACTTGCAAATAAGAAAACAACGAAAATCCAACGAAATCTTTGCTGTGATGTCTATCTCCTTTAATTCCTATCCCTTATAGTCATGCCTCACTGCCTGTCTGTCTGTCTGTCTGTGCCCCTTGTGCACCCTTCGATTGGTGCTGCTGCTGCTGCAAGCACTCGTATGTGGTGGCTCGTGTGTTCTGTTGGGTTTTTGGTGTTTGAAAATGCACCTGGCTGAATTTTCAGCTTCGATTGCGCTGCGGCCAGGCCACGATTTCCATGCTGGGGTTCGCACTGGGACTGGGACTGGGACTGGGCCTGAGATTCGGGTGGTTGGTTGGTTGGTTGCATTGCATTGTGATTTCCATGCCGCACATGCCGCTGTATGAGGCAGGCAGCAGCAGGGTCTGTGCTTGTGCCTGTGCCTGTGCCACGGAGCGGCAAGGACATTAGCAGGCGCAACAACAAATGAGCGTTGGTCGCTGGTCGCGTGCCCGAAGCACTTTGACACCCGACAGAATTGTGAATTGTGATTGTTTTTTGTGCTGTTCCTTTATGCCTTTACTATATTTTATTTCTTTGCTGCTTTTTGCCTCCTGCCTCTCTTTTGCCTCGATTTTGCTGCATGTGTGAGTGAGTGATTTGTATGCCCCTGCGGCGCTGCACGCTGCACGCTGCACGCTGAATGCTGCATAATTTCGCCTTGACTCGTGTGGAACACATCTATAATTATGTATCCCCCGAATGCATCTAATTTTCCCCTCACTTTTCTTGATTTTCCCCGCTTTTTCGGCTGTTATTTGTTTACTTCGGTGGGGATCACCTTAAGCTTTTCGGGGATTTTCCTGCTGCGATTGGATTTCTAGAAGAATCGAATAATTTGTGGCACTCTGTGGGGGGCGGGGGGCGGCAGCGTAATCTCTTCCTTATGGCAGGAATCGCCTGAATCCCAATTAAAATATAATTCACGCCTCTGGAAACCCAGAAACCAGAAAACCAGACCCAGAAATTGCATGAAATTATGAAAGCGAAAAATTTAATTACAGCTCAGTGGCTGATGGAGATCCCTTCGGGGCACTGTAACCCCCAAAAAGGCAGCATGAATCCAGCGGGCAACAACCAACAACCCTTCGACAATGGGGCACGGGGCACACAGGCAACATGTGCCACAAGTTGAGTGCATCCTCTCGAGGAGCTGCCCAAGCAGCAAGTGCTGTTGCACGCGACTCAAAAGAGGCTTTTGAGACGACACACAGAAATGGATGCAACGAATGCATTATGCCGCATAAACGATGCATTTTCGAACATTAATTATTGCCACAGGAGGACGCGAGAGGGGCCAGGACTCCGCCAGGACTCCAGAAGACTCCAGAAGCAACAGACAGACAGAGACAGGAGTGGGGCGTTGGCGTTGGGTGGCGGGCGGAATGGGAATTGCACTTGAAAATTACCATAAAAAGATGCACTTAAGGGTTAGGCATTGGGGCGATACAAACAACAAACAAAATGCGTAGCTAAAGAGCAGCAGGAGGCGGCAGGAGGGGGCAGCAACAGGAGTTTGGGCAGCATCATCTCTCTCCATGGGTTGTCCGGGTTGTCGTTGGTGTTTTTGAGTGCAAATTTGTGCCAAGTACGCCTTGGAGCGCAGAAATCAGAGCAATCAGCCAGGAGATTATCAGACTACACAAAGAGAAATGGGGGAGGCCCCTGAGAAACATCAAACAGAAATTAATTACATATCTTTAATTATATTTTTATAAATGGCAGATCTTACCAGAACACTCTAAAAATCAACTTCAAATTTGTTAAATCAGCTTCAAAATAATATTCCCTTCTCCCAAAGCCCTCCCAAAAGGAATGATCTTTAGTTCCTTCGTTGGATTTTGCTTGAAGGCTTTCAAGGACTCAATTATTTGTCCAAAACAAAGGAAATTCCCTTGATTCCGTATTTGCCGAATAAAGAGATAGTTCCATGATATTGAAGCCGGGTTTGATCAACGAATACAGCACATACAGACTTTGTATAGCCCAGAAAAGTACTCCTTACAACCGATTTGCAGGAGATGGTCCCCTGTGCTACCCTGTGGCACCCGGAACTGTCTAGATCTGAGTTGGTTCTTCTAGCAATTTGTGGATGGAAGATCATTGCCATCTAAAATGATATAAATCACATTCTGAAACACTACCCATAAGCGGTAGATCTATGTGGAAAAGCCTTATAGATGGAAGTTTCTCTCAATGAAAAACTGACGAATGAGGATCATTTCCATATCAAGGGATCATTCAGACACACAGAGAATGAGATGTATTTGTTTATGTAGAGGACTTTCCCTTAAGCCTTATTCAATTTCTGGATAATCTTCTTTCTTTTGATAGACAGACGTCACCAGAACGCGGGGATTAATCCAAACCTTCAAGCGGAGGATTTCCCCTTTGATTGCTTCATTTTGGGCCTCACTTTTCTCTCACTTTATTGATGACAAAATAAAGCAGAGCAGCAGGCGGGGCTGAGCGGTCTAAAGGAGAACTTTTTGCCAGGACTTTCTGCCAGGAGGGTTGCCCTTCATCGAACATGGGGTTGGAATTTGCAGCGTCCCAGATCTATGTATCTTTCAGGCGGCAGGAAGGACAATGCTCGCGTGGCTGGCGCACTTCTGAGACGAGTCTCAGTCCCAGTCCCAGTCCCAGTCGACTTCCCAAGGATTCTATGGCTTTAGCTTTCGACTGAAGTTCGGGCAGGGGTCGGGTCGGGTCGGTTCGGGATATGGATTCTATTTGTAATTCTAAGCTGCATGGCAAACACAACACAACACAGCACACAGATTGATTGAGAAGAGGCACAGAGCCACCCCCTGCAGGGCCCTGCTGCGATTGGGATCGCTCTGGGAATACTCTTTGGACACGAGACTCCTCTCTCTCTCTCTCTCTCTCTGCCCGTTTTGGGGTGGCGCGTTGCCATGTTGCACGTGCCTACCGTAAGAACAATGGCGTCGAATCGTCCGTTCTTTCCTCCAACATACGAGAATAATATGCCATATTTTCTATGAGCCCTTAACGGGGGGAATCGAAAGTGCATTCCCTTTCATGGCAACCACTGCCGCTGCCGCTGCCACTGCCACTGCCACAGGACGATGACAACGGCGTCGCATTTCGATTATGTTTAATGGCAAAGCACAGGGCAGGCATACAGATACAGATACAGATACTCTCTACACAGATGCACAGACACACAGACACACAGATACGTAGCGATTGTTTATGCTGAAGTTTTTTCTGTTGTTTTTTTTTTGCTTTGGTGGTGAACTTTCGTCGAAACCAATGTTGTGCTGTGTCTGTTGTTGTATGCCACACGCCGCATGGTGTACCTACCCCACCAAAAGCAAACTTGACAACGAGCTTAGCCTTAGCCTCAGCCGCCACCACGGTCTGGGGCAGGAGGCAACGAGGCAACACCGTCTGAGGCAAGGGGCGAGTGAGACAGAGAGAGAGAGAGCGCTGATAAATGCAGCTACATACACGCAGAGAAATCGGATGATGGTAGATCCCTTTTTTTGCGGCGCCGAAAGATACACTTGGAGAAATCGGATTGAAAAATGTTAGCTTTTCCTGGGAAAACCACTGGGAGAGGCATAAAAACCCCGATAAATCCATTAAGAAAATGTACACTCAAAGAAATGCCATTGCATCTGCTTTACACCATACACTTGAAGAAATAAAATGAATTTCGAGACCTTTTTCGCATAAACATAGATACATTTCACCTTTCGAGACCTTTTTGCACTTGGAGTACATTGATTTCCACCTTCGAGTCCCAGTTCCCTGCTGCAACAGCTGTTTTTCGTTCAGGAAGCAAACAAAGCAGAGGAAGGATCCCCCGAGAGGAAGGTTTCGCACCGCTCATTCATTTGGTTGCACGCTCAAAACCTTAGAGGTATCAATCGGTTGCACGCACAATTAACACGGGGTGCAAGGAGGGGGGTGGGGGGTAGGCTTCACGGTGCGGCGTCAGCTGTTTTTGCGCCCGAAAAGGAAAAGCAAAAGGAAAAAGATCATCATTGTTTGTGCGATCGAATTTCCCCTGAAATATTTGCACAAACACTGAAAGAAGGTGCCATCATCCTTTGCTGGCATTTTCATGGTGCGTGGCAAAGGGAAAAACAGCTGCTGCCACATGCCACATGCCATACACACCATGGCATTTGCATGGCATTGATTTCTGCGAGTGCATTGTCCTTTGGCCCTTTTGCAGGAGGGGAAGGGAAGGGAAGGAAGAGTGCAGTGCGTGGAGGATCAGGGCGGATTAAATGAATGGTGGAGGCACCTCTAGAATGGTGCCCCCGTTTGGGGCAGATCGATCTCGATCTTGGGCCTTACCTTCTGCGGCATGTACCTTTCCTGCACAGGACTTTCACTGCCGGCAGGACTTTCCCCTTAGCAGTGTTCTCCTCTGTCTGCATTTGTATCTGTGTGAGTGTGGAAAAAAGGGTGACTAATGCGTGTGCATGTGTGTGTTGGTGTGTTGGTGTGTGTCGGTGTGTGTGTGATTGCTAACAAAAGATTCCGGCTTTTGCGGCTGCCGGCAAAGGTCCCGTCTCTCTGCTAGCGCCGCTGCCGCTCTGCTAGCGCCTCTGCCCGCCAAGGACCTCTGCTCTGCTCTGCTCCGCTCTGTGCAAGGGCTAAAAAGGACAACGAACGTCGCGTCGGGGCGGCTGTTGGGGGATGAAAGAGCGACGCAACGCCTGCCGCCGCCGCTGCCGCTGCCGCCGTCGCCGCCGCCGCCGCCGGAATGATTTCCCTTTCGGTTTCGCTTTCCTTTGACATAAATAGCCGTGCGGGGCACCGCTCTCATTCATTCGCAGCAGAGACGTTGAGCGGAACGACAGCCAGGAGAACAGGAGACCGACCGTTCTTCGCCCAAAAGGAGCTTTGCCTCAGCCTCAGTTTTGCGCCTCAGTTTCTTGTTCTGTTGTTAAGTTTTTTTTGTTTGTGCTTAGTTTTCAAAAAAGTTTTCCAAGTTTCCCGTTCAATCGTTCATCATTCAATCATTCAGTCATTCAATCATTCAGTCATTCATCGTTCTCCACGTTCAATCATTCTTCAATCCACGTTACGTTACGTTCACGTTTACGTTTTTAAAGGTGCAACGCGTTTAAGATTTGTTGCCCCATCATTTCGTTTGACACGCGGCGGTGGCGACTCTCAGTGCAATGGCCACGCAGACACAGACACAGACACAGATGCAGACACAGACATCGACACTCTGCCACCCGCATAGCATTGGCATCCAGCTGCAGCACAAGGGCATGCCCCATGGTCTGGGGCTGCTCACCACAGTGGCCTCGCTGCCCCCCAAGTACCGCAGTCGCTATCTGAATCTGAAAAGCAAGTGTGAAATTCCGCTGGATCTCTCGGTGAAGCCGCCAACACCCACAATGGAGCTGCACGAGGAGGCGCTGCAGGAGGAGGTGCTGCATCCAATTAGCGACGGGATGGATGTTCCGATGGCCACCGCATTCGCTGAGGTTTACAGCAGCGAAGCCGTGGAAAAGGAGGTGCCAAAGGAGCAGGAGCCGGAGCTGGAAGAGCAGACCACCATCACCCCACCGCAGAGTCCTGGTCCGCAGTTGAAGCGTAAATTGAGCGCCACAGATGATGATGGCCAACACGCTGCAAAGCTTCCCAAAAAAAACATTGAGGAGGACGAGGAGCTGCCCTCGACCAGCAGGGCGGGGACTCTTGTGGAGGCCACACCTGCCAAACCCATCAAAATCTCGGACACGGCGCCCAGAACCACCAAAGCATCGACATCGGGCAAGTCCTCGTCGCGGAACAAGGCCACGCGGAAGCTGAAATTCGACGAAGAGACATCGTCCCCCGTTTCGGGGACCATCATACGACCCCTGGAGGACATCACCGATGGCACGATGCAGTACAGCAACGGGGACATTGATCCCAAGTACAACATCGTGGAGATCACCGAGGAGACGAAGGCAGAGCTGGCGGCCATCAAGAATGTCATCGGGGACTATGTCTGCCGCTTGTGTCGCATCAAGTTCGAGGATGCCTTCGGTCTGGCGAGGCATCGGTGTGCCTGCATTGTGCTGCTGGAGTACCGCTGCCCCGAGTGTGGGAAGCAGTTCAATTGCCCCGCCAATTTGGCCTCACATCGGCGGTGGCACAAGCCCAAGAAGGAGGCGGCGGGCGTGAAGAAGGAGAACCAGCAGCCAGCAGCAGCAGCAGCAGCAGCAGCAGCGAAAGGAGGCGCCATCAAGAAGGCTGTTGTGGCTGAGGAGACTGCCAATGGCGGCGGCTTTGATTGCTCCGATTGTGGCAAGAAGTTCAAGCGAGCGGCGTATCTCAGGAAGCATCAGCTGACGCACGCCAAGAAGGGAGCAGCAGAGTCCGCCAAGGAGATGCCGCGGACAACCATCAGGGCGGTGTTCAAGGCCACGCCATACAGCGGAGCCTCCAGTGTGGCCTCCTCCTCCTCCGCCAGCAGCACGCACTCGCACTCGACGCACGAGGATGAGGGCGTGTACGTTGTGGCCCCCACCACCAACAGCACCAGAGCCACCGCCACAGGCACAGCCCCAAGGAGCACCAGCAGCAGCCACTACGAAGTCGACTACGATGCCGACTACATGTCCGACAGCAGCTCCTCGGCCTCCTCGGCGGGCTATGGCCGCCTGCAGATCGTGGAGCACGGCCTCACGGAGGAGGAGAGCATTGCGGCGGCGGCACTCACGAATCTACGGAACTGCGCCTCCGTCATCCAGCACACAACGATGGCGCACTAAAGAGAGAGAGTCCCCGAGTCCCTGAGTCCCTGAGAGTGCACGAGAGTGAGTTTTGAGGTTGAGTTTTACTTAAGTTTTAGTTATAGTTTAAGTTTTAGTTATTAGCCATTAGTTATCCCCGCCCTCCCACAGAGGGGGCGGGTCTGCAGCTGAAACAAACCAAAGAATTTAGTTTTACACGAGGAAAACTACTCTTGCCTCTATTTGATCACTTAGTTAAACACTAGTTAGTCGTAATGTTTATGTTTAGTTATCGATTTGGTTTCCATTCCACGAAATGAGTTCAATTCTAGTCAGAGTCTCCTTCGAACCTCCTTCAGTCAAGCATTCCCCTTTGTCTCTAGTCTCTAGTCTGTAGTCAGTGCTTAGTCAGTGTTTAGCCAAAGAATAGTGAGTGGCACTAGTCAGCTTCAATATGATCTCGTATGCGGGAGTGTACGAGTGTCGTTCCCTCCCGCAGTACCTCGTACCAGGTAGCAGGCATTTCCATTACCATTTCCCTCTAGTCATTAGGCATAGATACTCGTAGGATATCTAGTCATTTAGGATCAGAACAGAACCGAACAGAACACTCTTCTAGTCAACACATCCATACTTTATTCTCTAATCATTTCCTCATACATCCACCCAACCATCTATTCTCATCTAAGTATTCCTCATACATCATTCCTTCCATCTTCTCCCTCTTCATTCCCACATCATTCGTTCTCCACTTGTGATTCCTACTCGTTCTTTTTAACATCCACTACTTCTTCCTCATAGATCATAGATTAACACTAGCCTTTCACTACTTTCACTCTTCTTTCAAGTCTTTCATTCAGTCTTCAATCTGAACACTCCTGATGTGTGAACAACCATTAAACCCCGAATCATCCTTCTCCACTCATCCTTCCTACCCCTACATTCCCTGTTCTTCTTCTATACTCATCTTTCATTAATCATTCTATACTCATCTCAGCATTCCTGCTCCATTCCCACTTTATTCCTTCTATATTATGCCCACATATCATTCCAAAACCTCGAAACACCTTCTTCATGTCCTTCTAGTCATTAGTTGTTCTTGCATTCCCACTAGTCATGTCATCATCTTTCATAGGTCATAGGTCTTTCTCTAAGTTTTGTACATGATAAAAGATATACATACATATATATTTCTTCGATTTCGGCTACAGCTTTAGTTCTACATAAAGTACTCTAGATTGTCTCTAGGTATTTTTTAAATTTAAACCCAAACAAATTCAGGCGAAAATTGTGCAGTAATAGTTTTTAGGTTCCAAAAGCAAAAAACCAAAGCAAAAACCAAAAACATCCTTAGTTTAGTAGTGGCAGAGGCCAGTGTTGGTCTACGAAGACCAGTGTTGCTAAAACCAAAAAGTCGAGTGTGAACTCTAGTCATTTTTTTTGTCATAGATAGGATCGTAAGCTGGGGAGAGCCCATCTGTATCTGTGGGCCTCCCCCTTCAGTTCTTCATAGCCATTCCACCCCCCTGCCCACCCAGTTATAGTTTTAGTTATAGTTTAACCTTAGTTTTAGTTTTAGTTTTAGTTTTAGTTTATGGACATTACGGACCAGCGTCTCACTACCAGTCAAAGTATTGAAAACAGTACAACATCTAGCTATAGAACCTAGGACACCCTCTGTCGCAATACAGAGGCAGAACAGAACCAGCGGTTGTGTACTTAATTACTCACTAAACAGACAGACGGACAGAGAGAGGGAGAGCAATATCACAGCATTATTGTTCCTTCAAAAAATGTATAATTTAAATGTATAAATCGGTTGTAACCACACACACACACACACCAGAGTACAACGAAACAATGGGAAACTTTCGCTCAAAAGTAGATCATAAGCTAGGATACGTCTTTAAGTCTACACAATCTATATACGATCTACATATATACAGATATATATCAGTGGATAATCTCATATCTAAAACGGTTGATGATTGACGATTTTTGTGATACTAAAAAATTAAGAAGCTAAGCCTAAAGTTTACAACAAAATGAATATTTTTTTTTCGTATTTGTCTGCTCGCTCGATTGTGCATTCAACAATAAGAAAAAAATACAAAACAAATATTTTTTTGATATACGTAATATTATAGAACCCTTCCCTCCCATATATACCTCCCCATATACATATGTATTTACATACCCCCCGAAAAAAAACCCACTAGATTATATACTATATATATTTTTATAAAAACTTCTATTAAAAATCTATAAAAATTGAAAAGCATAAATATTTTGGAATAAAAATAAAGAAAACTGAACTAAAAAACTTGTATTCTTTGGGAAAACTTATCACCAAAGGGGTTCCTTTAATTCGAGCCATCGATATATCTTTTATCTGAAAATTGGGACGTTGAAGTGCACCATTGAGTGGCAACCAATGTACTCTTTTCACCATTGAAAAGGGAAAAGAAATATATATATTCCTTGGGCTTGAAGCCCAGTAACCCACCGATCAAGACTTATGATCGTTCTGTATTTTCCACCCATAGATTCCAGCTTTTGTTGATCCAATCCTCCATCGTATCAGCCATCATTCCCTGCACGGCTGGTAGATCCCCTCGGCACAGGCCTGCAGACTACCGTCGAGGCTTCCATTTTCTTAGACATGGACTTTGGTCTTTGGTCTCTATTCCACCATCCTCTCGTTAAGCGAAAATCTCCATTAAAAAACCATAAAAATAAAAATAAAACAGAGAACTGAAAGCACAAACTTGTGTTCTTTTGGTTTTTGGTTTTATTGAGGCAAACAAACCCCCGATCAGGGTTGGATAATCGTTTTATAATTGTGGGGAAAGTACCACCCCCACAAACATTCAACCTTTCAACCATCCATCCATCTATACATCATCAATGTGTGTGTGTGTGTGTGTGTGTGTGCACAAACACCACTTAAAAACCTCTAGTATTTCATGTCCAATAATGATGATGATGGTCGATGACGAGGTCCAAGAGGATGATTTCTCGTTTCGAAATAACGCTGCAGTACGCTGTAAATGAAATGCCATTAAAGGCCATTGACATGGCCCATCGATCTCTGGGTTTTCGGCGTTTTTGTACCCAAAAACAAATACCAAAACATGCACGCACTGGGAAAACGGAAAACGGGAAACGGATATCGATGTGTGGATAGAAGGAGGTGGCAGTGGCAGCGGCATTGTTGGACAGATGCAACTTGCGCCTAAGTACACAAATAATCATCACAGTAGTAGTTGTTGTTGTAGGCATGGAAAAGGACTCTGTCTAGGGGTGCGTCCTGCCAGGGGGTGCATACATGGGGGTGGGAATGGATTGGATGGGGTGTGGGTGCGGGCGCGGGCGCGGGATGCGATGGACCAAAATTGAAACCCTAAACTTAAGCAACTAATGATGCCCCGTTCTCAGCGGAAATGCCCTTAAAAAACTGTTTAATCAAACGCGAAGGCATGACAGCACGGCACAAAAAAATGTATAAGCAAACAGGATACGCCAGCAAGGATATATGCGAGGGTGCACTAGAGGAATGGTAGAGGGTGCACTGGGCGCGCTGTGCGTGTGCGGTGTGAATCAATTTAAAGCGTCAAAAGAGCCATATAACGATTTGAGGAGATGTCCTGTCCGCTCCTTCCAACCACTGCTCAGCGCCCGACAAAGGGTGTTGCGTTTCGGAGTGAAATTATGTAAAATCATGCCGACAAAACTACCCTCTCTCGCAGCAGCAGCAGCAGGGGGGGGCAGTGCAGCATCTGTGCCACAAAACGTGGAAAGCAGGGTACCTGGAAGTACCCCCCGACACTGCGCGTATGTGGCAAGGTTGCAGTTTGCACCTTGGCCGCCGGCACGAGGCATTCCTCTAGTGTGAGCCCGCATGAATGGGGCATGCGGATGCCCAACAAGTTTCGGGTTTTCTGCGGGTTCCCGAAACGGCTTTCAGCTGTTGTATCCTTAGACCTACCTACACTCGCTCTCTCTCTCCCTCTCTCTCCCCCCATAACCATATCCATATCCGAAACGTAATGCGGAATTATGTTGTCCAGAGATCATCTTGAGTTTCATGTTGCGCGGTGCTAATTTGCACCTTGAGAGGCCCTTCAGGGGCCTCCTCCAGAGTCTGCGACATTTGTGTGCCCCAGACGTTAGACTGTTTATGCAGGTCCTTTGTCCTTTGACCCAAGTGGCCGTATGGTCGTTTTCTGGCAGATTGATGGCACTGATTGGCATCAGCGATGCCAAAGTATCGCCTGAGAGTCCTCCACTTTGATTACCATCATCCTTGCTTCTAAATGTAACGGTTTAACGGCTCAAAAGCTCCTTAAGCTTTCAGAGCCCGCATGCAACCCTGTTCGCTGCGTGGCAGCTGTCACAGAAATTGCAACTCTGTGGAGTCCCGCCAGCAAGTGGACATTTCCCCGCCAAACTGTCAAACGGAAAACAACGGTTTATCGAAGCGATTCCCTCTCTCTCTCTCTCTCTCGCTCTCTGGAATAAGGGGGGCCGCGAATGAGGATGGAGAGAGAGAGAGACACGCACGAATCGGGAGCCGGAATTCCCAACGTTCGCTGTCGCACACCTGACATTCATGTTGTGGCGACGCTGAAAGTCAGACGTGTGGAGCGCATCCTCTCTCGATCCATCCTCCAAGTCGAATCGCAGTGCAAAAGTTTTTTTTTTTTGTTCGAAGAAAAAGAGTTTGAGGAGAGACACTGAAAACCCTCGAGGCGTCGCGTCCGCTAACGGTACGGTGTGCACGGTACTAGACCCCTTTTCGCGGCCATCCATTTTGCGAATGTGTGTGTGTGTGTGATGGTGTGATGGTGTGCGTGTGTGATGGTGTGTGGAAAAGCGGAAAATCCTGGTGTTAATTTGCTGGAAAAGCCACAGAAAAACATGAGACATGAGACTCCCGTCTCAACAGGAGGGGAGGGAGAGTAAGCATGTGCTGCAAGGGGGAGGGTTGGGAGTGCGAGTGCGAGTGGGTGGTGCGGTGGTGCGGTGGCAGGTTAAGGGTGTCCCCCCTGGTGGGGCTGGGGAGGGAGTCTGTGAGAGCGAAAGCTTTATTGATTGAGAGCTTTTGTCCTTGCCTTTGGAGCGCGAGAGCGCGAAAAATACTGGTATTTTCTGAGGGAAAGAAAAGCTCAGCCTTGCGTGTGCTTTGGACACAATTTTCGTACAACAATTTTCACTTTTCTCAGTCATTCTCACGTCTGTGTTTTAGGGCGGTTCCGCCACAGGCAGCAGCAGCAGCAGCAGTAGCATCAGGCATCAGACAGCAGGCATCAGGCATCAGACAGCAGGCATCAGGCACTCGCACTGGCACTCGCAGTCGCAGTCGCAGCCCCACTTCGAGGAGGAGACTCCACCGCACAACAGTTGAACGCGTATGAAAATTCCACTTTCCACTATCTACTTTCCGTTTTTGTACGTCGCGCGTCATCGAAAAAAACCAACAAAAAATATCCAAAAAAGCAGCGATTCAAAAACTCGAAACATTCAAAAGCCTGTTTTCAAAAAGAGTTCTTTTGCACCCAAAAAGAAAGCAAAAGCAAAGCAAAGAAAGAGCGTTGTTATTATTTTTTGACTGTGTGTGGCCCAGGACGTTTTTTTTTTCCTCTGTGTGCGTGTGCTCCTTTTTTGCGAGTGTGTGTGTGTGTGTGTGTCAGTTATGTTTTTGTAAAATTCAATAGAAATGCACGAAAGGTAATGCAATTGCCAAAAGAATTACAACCAAAAAAAACATACTTATCCACGCACGCACACGCACACGCACGCACACACACGCACACACAGGCACCAAGAGCGAAGGCACGCATACACTCGTGGAAATTTCAGTTTCAGAAATTTCTCATTTTTCGCGTAGTTTTGATTTTCTCCTTTGCGGGACTCTGCAGGCTCTGTGGCTTCTATCCTCCCATCCCCCGCCACCACCCCCACCCGCCATAACCTTCTCTCGGTGTGCTCTCTCTCTCTCTCTCTCTCTCTGTGTGTGTGTGTACTGGTGTGTGTGTGTGTGTATGATGTCCTTCGTCCTGCTTACGTACGCAGACTGAGTGACTCGATTGAGGCGAATGGGCTGCCTGAATGGCTGGCAGTGTCGCCGCCGCGCGTCTCCCAGAGTCTCTTGTCTCTTGTCTCTACTGCTCTGCTCTGCCCCTGCCTCTGCCCCTGCCTCTCCTCTGAAATGAATGCGTATTCAATGAGCAATGAAATCCGTGACACATTCGCGCCTTCTTTCCGCAGCTCCATCCGCACCCACTGCCTGGCCTTCTGCTCCACAGATTTTCGGCTGCTGTGATGCTCGGGGTGGAGTGGGGATGGGGGTGGGGGTGGAGTGGGGATGTCCCTGTGCATTTTCCATTTAATTTATTTTTTATTGCTTGGCATTCGTATTGCTTTGTTCTTTTGTCCGATTTTCCGTTTTAAATAAAAGCGATATTAACACCCATAACCTTTGACATTTAAAGGCCCCGGACTCGGACTTGCTGCCACATGTGGCACACAGCACACACGAGCACACATTTTCCGACCTGAATGGGAGGCAAAGTATTTTATACATTTTGATTTCTGGTTTGCTGCCACTTCTGGCATTTCCTTCTTCGCATTCCTTGAGTTGCAGGACTGTTCCACACACACACACACACACACACACGCAGACGCACACACACGCAGGACTTTCGCTCTTTCTCCACATATGTGTCGGTGTATTTTTTTTGTTGATAAATTCCTGAAATCTCCATTGTGTTCCATTTGTTTTTTTTTTTGCAGCTTCGATAAGTGAAAGCCATTAATTGAGAAATGGTGTAAATGGTGTTCGTACTGCCAGTTCCCATTCAAAATACCGCCTGAAACTGTATGCCCATGTTAGTGCCTTCCTCGGTCTGAGCGGAACAACAAACTGGAAGAAAAACAATCGAAAATCCAAAATATAGTGTGCAGAATATGTTGAAGTCCGCGAGAGATTGACTCGAGTGTATCTGCGAGGACGGAAGGCACCCAAAAACCCTCAGGTGAGTCAAGGATTGTGAAAATATACAAGTCCTAGTGAAGGATACAGCCAAAGAAGGGAATTTTCCAAGCGTTTATGGGGGGCCCTATCCTTTGTACACAAATGAACCCTTTTTGCTCTGCCCTGCATCGAGAGAAAGTGGAAGTGGAAGTGAAAGTTGAAGCGCACACTTCCCGTCGGCCATCTATCCGTTGGGCGGCAAAATATTTTACAAACAACAACAACAGCCGTCTATTAATGAAAATGAAAATGTGTAAGCGAAAAAAATCAGTATGGAAAAACGCAAACGAAATTGACCCGCAAACGGGGGAAAAAAAGCCAAAGGGAAGTTCAGTAAATAATTGAAGAAAGGAGGGAAGGGAAGAGTCCTGCCTGAATGGGGAAAAAGCCAGGCACAGCACCATTTTCCCAGCCATCCAAAAAGTTGAGCGAAAAGAAATGGAAAGGAAAGGAAAGGCGGGGAAAGGCAGGGAAAGGCAAGGAGCAAGGCATTTGCTTGGGCGCCGGAGTGCGTTTACTTAAGCAATCAACTCGACCTCAAATACACACACACACACACACACACCACATAGTAAAAGATATATGTATGTGTAGTATATCTTTCCCGTTATATTATAACAACTAAAAAAGAAAGAGGCCGCCGCACAAAGTTTGTGTGCGGAAAGCAGAAGAAAAAAAACCCTTTTTTTTTGGTGTTTTTTGTGTTTTTGGTTGCAGTGCATTTTGCTGTCTCTTTCGAACAGTATTGGTCTCTCTTTTTCTCTGTTTGTTTGTGTGTGTGTGTGTGTGTGTGTGCTTTCGGAATCAGAAACAGAATCAGAGAATCCCAGCGAAGAACACATTTCACACGCGTGCATAACAAAAGACGTGCAAATTTTCACGTCAACACAACAGATCCTTCAATCGCACACACATAAACCACTAGCAAATACACGCAGGCACACACACACAGAGAGAGAGAGAGAGCGCCACGAGGATGTGTCAACATGTGTAGCATACTTTTTGGGGCCCCTCTTACATCCAGCATTATTTGCACCTTTCCGACTCAACTGCCGACTCCTGCTCCTGCCCCAGCTCCTACTCCAGCTCCAGCTCCTGCCCCAGCTCCTTCTCCAGCTCCAGCTCCTGCCCCAGCTCCTGTTGTTATCCTTTTGTCTTCTCTTGTGCTTTCCCCCATGCCTTCTCGGCCGTTGTCCTCGCCAATTTTTGGGTTTTTTTGGTGTGGCCCTTAAAAAGGGTATGATGAAGAAGCAACGATCGATCTTTGGGGCTCCCTGCCTTTCCGATGAATTGGAGCCCCCCTCCGAAAAAGGGTTCCTCGTTTTGGATCATTAAGTAAAGCCGGAACTTTGGAGTGCCTTGGGGTTTATAATACGCCAGCAAAAAAGGAGTCCGCGCCAGAATCATCAGAATCATCCAGAATTCTCTATAGAGGCCATAGAAGCCATCGTGTCTTATCGTCCCATTTGAATCGTCTCGAAGGATGTTCATTCCTGTTTGAGGTTGGAAAGGGGCAGCAGAAGCTTCGTTCCCCCCCCGAAAGTAGCCTGCGTTCTCTTCCTGTTATTTGGGGGGCTCTTTCCCTTTGGTTCTCTGCCTTTAGTTCTCCTTGTTTCTGCCTTTACTTGTTCTTATTTCTGTTTCCTTTTATTCCTCCTCATTCTCTCGTCTTTTATTTTGTTTCTTTCTGTGCGATTTGTATCTGCCAGATACGAGTATGCGGAGTATGCTCCTCCGTTTCTTGGGCGCCGTTCCATTCCATTCCGCTCCACTCTGCTGCACTCCTTCCTCTCCCCCTGCCCCTCCCCCTCAATCTGCCTCTGCCTATGCTATCCTTCTCCAGCTCCTCCTCTCTCTGCGGCTCTCTCCCCCCATTTTGCGGTTCGTTTTATGATGTGCGCATAAAATATTTGTCATATATTCTTGACGAAAAATCTGCTGGTTATATGCCCCGCATATTGGATTTGTTTGTTTGCATTTGTATCTGTATCTGTATCTGTATCTTTATCTGTAGCTGTAGCCATGTGTCTTTTGTACCTTTGTATCCTATGTGTGTGTGTGTGTGTGTGTGTGTGTGTGTGCCTCCATTAATGTTTGCCCTGCAATCCTTTCTTTTTCTTCTTTTTCTGGGCACAGTTTTTGGTGGAGCCACGCCCCACAGCGTGGCATAATCTATGGATCTCGACCCTGCAGACCCTCCATCTCTTCGTCTTTACGGCCATCTATCCATCGTCTCGATGTCGCGTTTAACGAACTGTGTCATTTACACTTTTTGACAATCGACAGAGTCGCAGTGGCAGGCAGCAGGCAGCAGGCAGCAGGCGGCAGTGGCACCCGGAATCCCTTTTTTTCCGTGTCAAAAAGTAAAAATATTTGCCTTCGAATTCGCTTGAATGCATTGCCACGAGCTCCCTGCAGGGACTCCTCTCTCTCTCTCTCCTCCTCTTTGGTCCTTTGTTGACTTTTTGGTTTGGGGACCGACGATGCTTTGACGTCGATTACGCAAAGCCAATAATGAAATGACTTTGGGGTTTTGATTGGCAAAACATTGCGGGCTATAAATGTGCACACACACACATACACACACACATACACTGAGTGCCACGCCTCCCTCGCTGCATGTGTGTGTGTGTGTGTGTGCGCTAAAATTCACGCTCTATTAATGGCGCTTTGTGTGGGGCATCGTCATCGAGCCATTGGAGCCATTGGAGCCATTGAGTGGCAGCATTGGCATCCAGCAGCGGTGGCTGCCTCGCGGTCTCCATTCCATTGTGTGATTTGTGCAGCGTCAACATTTGCTGCGGCCTCGTCCTCGGCACTGCCCTTTGATTTACCCTTTTAATTAGCCATCAAACAGTGGGTAGGAGGGTAGGAGGGTAGGAGGGGGGGGGGCAGAGGCAGAGGGAGTCGGTACATATATATCGTGTTTCGAATGGCATTCGATTACTCTTCCATTGAGAAGCGATTTGTCACGTTACGAGGAGTCCTGGTCTACGATACATCGCCTCACATCTGAAGGGTCCTTCCAGTTCTTCTTCGCTGTGTTCTCCATTTGATAGTTCTTTCAATTCTTCTTTATTGTCTCCTTCCCTTTCTCCATTTGATTCATACATTTATCTGCTAATCCATCTTTTTGGAGCCACTCTGCTGGCACCTCTCCACATGACATGCTTTTCGTTCGTCTTCCCATCAGATATTCCATCTTCTGGGAGATTTTATGGTAGACATTGAGCCATAAAAACGGCTTGAAACAGAGTGCCTCTTCCTTAGAACATAACTTTTGTAAATTTCATCATAGATTTGCCACGTTTTGCTGTGCATTTTCCTCTGAATTGTTGCCATCCATCAGAGGGCATTCGTTGTCTCTTCTCTGGGCTGTAGTTCCTCTCATTGGACATCCTTCTGCTGTGTTGTTCACCTTTTCATATGATATATGGGGATCTACTGGCCATCCCAGGAACACTGTTTATACCCCTATTTATACATATGTTTTTCGGCCATAAACAAGTTTGTTTTACAGACGTTGAATAAACACAAAGGTGGGAGTGGGGTGTGGCAAGTGGGAGACTCTCAATCCACTGGCGCCTGTGTCTCGCTCTCCCCCTCTCTCTCTGAAAGCCAATTCCCAATCCGATGGCACTTCCTTAACCTACTCCTGCTCCTCCTCAGAGTCCTTCCTGCTGGCAAGCGATGCCATGCCGAATGCCCCATCGAATGTTTACATAACGCCGTGTGGCACAAAGGCCGTTAGCCAAAAAAGCCAAAAGTCGAATGCCTCCTCCTCCTCCATCTCCTCCATCGCCTCCATCTGTCTGGTGTCTGTCCCTCCCTCCTGCCTCCCTCCGCCTTTGTGTGCTGGATATTTAGCTACCTCTCCTATCGTATCGCATCGTAGGATATTTTTGATATTGCATTCGATTCGATAATATCAAAAATAAATAAAAAATAAATATAAATCTCACAAAAGTCGGCTAGCGCTGGAATTTATAAGTAAATAAACATTTATTTGGCTCATTTGTCGGCTTATGGGGGGTCTCCATCCCCATCCCATCCCCATTCTCTTTGCTGGCCTTTCAGCAGCACCATTTATCGTAATTGCAATCGCGATGCGCTGCTCTGCGATGCGATGCGATGCTGTTGCACAACTCGTGAGCTACTTTCAACAGATATTACGGATACATATATTTGGCTATATGTAGATGTAGAGTGGAGCAGCGGCCACAATGCAGAAAGGCATTTGAATGCCCCGTCGCTTGTCCTTCCATCTTTTGGGGCACACAGGGCCTCTCTCTCTCTCTCTCTCTCTCTCGCTCTCGTTTGGTGTTTTTTTTTGTTTGTTGGTCAAACGCTTGGGGAATAATAAATGTGTGTGCCCCAGCACCATTTTCATAGTTCATTTGGGGCATGCCCCGTTCGTATCTGTGAAGCGTGTCCATGGGTCCGGTCCGGTCTGCTGCTGCTGCTGCTGCTCTCTTTTTTGGGGCCATCTAATCCTATAGAAGTGCCTTTGTCGTTGTCGATGAAGTGTGACGTTTATTAAACTCAATTTAAAAGAATGGTGGCTCATTTATTTTATTACTCTGCTGTCAGTGGATGTTGCCACAGGCCCCCCAGCCCCCAGCCCCCAATCCGCCTCCTAAAGTTACACGAGTCACACACACACACAGCGACAGAGAAAGGTTTGTGTTTTGGGGGCAAAAGTAAATGTTGATAGTGGCACACATTTCCATGGCCCGAAATTAGTGAAGGCCCCCTCTCCATGTGTGTGTGTGTGTGTGTGTGTGTGTTCCCCTCCTCCGTTTCGTGTGTGTTTGTTTGAGGCATAACAACCATTTGTTATTGATATTGACAGCTGCAAAATAAATGAGCAATTTCCATTGGTTGGAGGAGTAGGTGGCATTTTCTTTTGGCTTTCGACTTTAGCCAGAAATTTCAGTGTTCCGTTCCCTGGGATTGTTGTGCAACTCCTCCTCCTCCTCCTCCACTCTCTCGTCGCGGCTCAAGGGCTTGTTATCCTCTCGGCCCCCCTGTTCCCCCTTGGCCAATTTTCCCCCTCAGCAATTTTCCCCCAGTGGCAGAGATAGAGAGCAGAAGAGCGGTAGAGCGGGAGAGCAGTCAACACTTTTTGTGTGTCCATGGTCCATGGGGCAGGCAGGTTTTTTCTTGCGGATTGTCAAAAGGTTCTTTTCACTGGTTTTTTGTATCTTTAAGAGCAGGGTATTCGGCACTTGGAAGGGGTGTTTCGAGCAGAAAAGAACGATCCATAGATGTGGCAGAAACGATCGATCTTTGAGGGAGAGCCGCCTCCGAATGAGAGTCGCCTTTTGTGTGGCATTCAGCAAAATCGAGTGGACTGATCGATCGACAGATGCTTTCATGTTCTCCATTCGTTTTGTTCCGCCGGAAGGACGAAATCGACTTAAAAATACTCTTTTTTATAATATTTTTGTTAGACCTTTGCAACAATGAATCTTCGAGGGTATCAAGGGCTTCGATTCGCGAAATTCGTTTTCCTTTTGGTGATTTTTTCAGTACGAAGCTCGTTGTCGCTGCATGCAACACTTTTTGCACTTCGCCCATATTGATAGATGGAACCGCTGGCGGCCATTATGCAACACCCCCTCTCTCCCTCTCCCCCTCTCTCCCTCTCTCTGTAGCTGTAGCTGTAGCTGTATCTGCATCTGTATCTGTGTGTGTGTGTGTTTTTTGTGTATCTGCATCTGTATCTGTGGTTTCTTTTGGCATAACTCACATTTTGCTTACAGCTTTTGCTGTTGCTTTTGCTGTTGCTGTTGCTTTGGCTGCTTGCTTACATATTTACCCAAAAAATGTAAAAAATGATGCAACAACAACATGGGTAGCAAAGGGAAAACAACATGCAACAACGAAAACTGTGCCAGTGACAGCAGCCAGCAGCCAGCCAGCATCCAGCAGCCAGCAGGCAGCATCCAACAGCCAGCGTGTGGATGTAACAATTTTTCAAACAGTGCCACACATAAGTCTGTGTCTACCAGCTGCTATAATGTGTTTCCTGTTGTGTGCGGCAGCGGCGGATATGAGGCGTCCATCGGAAATGTGTGTGTGGCACTGCCTCACCTCTGACCCCCCTGCCCCCCTGCCCCCTGCCCCTCTGCCACTTTCCCACGTTTTTTTTGTATTTGGTAAAAGGTTGCAGCAGAAAGAAGCACTTGCGACCTGCCTCTTATCTTTTGCGGACAACCCAAAAGAAGGAAAATTTGTGGCACGGGGCATGTCTAGCGGAAAAAGCGTGGAAATTGTGGGTGGAGCCATTACAGTGTTTATATTCGGTTTTTGCCTCACTTTTTGGGCGTCCGAAGGGCGTGGGGGACATCCTTTTAATTTTCAGCAGAAAGCATATTGCGAGGAGCATCCTCTTCTTTCGGCTGCTGCACCGCAGCCCCCACTGCTTCCGGCATTCTGCTCCTCTGCTGCTCTCTCCCACTGTTGCTGCACCCCTGCTACTGGACCCGGACTGTCATTGCCAGAGAGAGGGGGAGTGGGAGGGGGAGGAGGAGGAGGAGGAGACCCCCTATTGCTGCCTCGCTGTGCCTCTGTGAAATTGAAAAATACGCGCGATAAAATGCTTGACATGCCACGTAATGCGTTGCAAATATATTGCCAAAGTTTTTTGTGTGCCTTGTTGTTGTTGCCGCTGCTGTTTGGTTGTTGTTGTGACATCGCCGCGCAGCGTGCGACTGCAGCGGACACACCAGAGGACACAGAGACAGAGACAGAGACAGAGAGAGAGACAAGAGGAGGGACACACACACAGATAGAAGAGGAGGGAGAAGTCGGGAGAAGTTTTTAACTCGTGGCGCCTCCGAACGTTCCCCGCCCCCTGCCCCTGCCCCTCCCCTGCCCCTTGCCGCCCCCAACGTTATTATTCATTATTGAACTGCCAGAATGTCCTGACATACGCCAAATGCCATGAGAAAGCGACCAAATGGCCAGAAATGGCAGAAGCACAAACCGAAAACGAACTTCCACTCAACTGAAAATGCGATTGCCACTGCCACTGCCACACTGCCCCACAGCCCCCACACTGCCCCACAGCCCCACTGCCACACTGCCCCACCCACTGCCACAGCCCCCTTTATTGCCTGCTGGTGCATTGATTTTTGCTCTTTTAGTTTTTCGGTTTAATTTTGAAAGCTAAAGCAAGGCTAAAACTAATTTCAAATTATTTGGCATTGGAACGTGGGAGGGGAGCAGAGCGTGGTGGGGACCTGCAGCTTGTGGCACTGTGGCACACTGTCCATTAAGTGGTGCCGCGGAAAACTTTGTCCATTTGACAACCCCGATATTTGGACCCCAAATTACACTTGGAGAAAACATTTCGAGATATTTCCAATGAAAATTGAGACAAAAATATGGAAAATTGTAATTGGAACTCGAAGAACTCTGGGCTCCCGAGTATCTTGAGGTCGAGGCACGTGCGACTTACGTTGGACCTTCATCTTTGGCTGGTTTAAGCTTGGTTTTGCCCCAAAAGGTGCCTCTGTTCTTCGCTTTTCTCTCGCTGTACCCGTAATGAATGCCACGCCACAGCAGCACACATCGATCGACCCAAAGCAGTTAATAATGCAACGCCCTGGTCGAAGGGAAGTGCAACAGAAGTGCAAAGAATTGGACCCTCAATTAGACATCCGTTTTGGGGGGTCCTGGGGCCTGGGGCAACGAGCATCCATATGTTCTGTGCTTGCTGCTGCAGCAGCTACCGAAGGACAAGATGCCCCATAAATATGCGGCTGCTGCCATTAGAAATTTATCCCCTGCGTTCTCTCCTGCTTTGAGGTCCTTTGGCTTTTGCTCCTCTCTGCTCCTCTCTTTTCTCTCGCAGTTTTCTCTGCTGCTTTTATCGCTTTTGGCGCTGCCTTTGACGTCACCTTAATTAATGGGTTAATGCGACGTCGACAGAAGCAAAAGCAGCGCCAGCGCCAGCGCCAGCAGCAGCGTTAGCAGAGGCAGAGGGAGAGGCAGCAACAGAGAGGTAGAGGTAGAGGTAGAGGTAGAAGCAGTGGCAAGAGGCACCAACGACAGCGTTTGGTAATTAAGCGACTTTGTCGTTGTGCCTCTCGTTTCTGTGCCAAATGAATTATGTGTCTCTCCTCTGCTCTCATTTCTATATAGTAGAAGTCTCTCTCTCTCTCTCGCTCCCCTGCATCCCTCCTCCCCGACTGTCACGACCTGTAGTTACCCTCTGGAACAACCCGAGTAATTTGGCATTGATTTAATATTTTATTTTAATTAAAATTTCGCACATTGTTGTATGCCGCAGAGCGGCAGAGAGACAGCAGCAGCAGCAGCAGCAGCAAAACGTGACTCGGGATGGCATTATCATGCTATAAAATGTCATAAATTAATTGTAGCTGCAATTTTCGGACACTCTGCACACTGGACCGCCCTCTCTAGCCTCCCTGAAGGACTCTCCGCCTCCCTTTCTCTCTTGCTTCTGTGTGGATGTCGCGGCACACGTTCCTCGACAGCCAGATATCTCCGGCAGACTCTGTATACATATATATCCATACCTTTATGTAGTAGTATCTTTTTAGACTCCATTCCCCCTCCCCCCCCCCTCTCTCACCGCTCGCTCTGTGTCAAGCAATAAGTTTTGCATGGGGGCCATCGCTGCGTATACGTAATATTCTAGCGCCTTGATGACAGGCCGCGATACGACAACGGAACGTGCAGGAGGGAGGAGGCGGGAGATGGGGGATGGGCTTAGTGGCAGCTGAGGGAACGAGTCGGGTGGCTGGCAGGAGATTTGGGGGCAAAAAACAGGAGGGCAGGTCCAGGGTCCAGTGGCAGGACAACGACAGCATCCAAAGGACAATGGCAAAATGCTGCTGCTGCCTGCAGGTCGCCTGCCGACTGCCGCCTGCCTCTTCATTTACGTAATGTAAGCAATTTATGAAAATTGCCAGCAATTTCGTAGATTAAACTGCAACCAAAGTGCAATTGCGTGCAAATTTCTCCCACTGTATGGGTGTGTGTCTATGCGATTGTGTGTGTGTGTGTGCTGGACAAACTTTTGTGGCACTTCAAAAAAGGAGTAGATTAAGATAATGAAGCTGCAGCTTAGAGAAGCAGCAGCCCGAGCCCGAACCAAGAGCAGGGGGCAGAGCAGGGGCAGAGCAGGGGGAGAGGCAGGGGCAGGGGGGGCAGAGCAGGGGCAGCAGGGCAGAGCAGGGGCAGAGCAGGGGCAGAGGGCCAGAGCAGGGGGGGCCAGGCAGGGGCAGAGCAGCAGGGGGGGGCAGAGCAGGGGCAGGGGCAGAGCAGGGGCAGAGCAGGGGCAGAGCAGGGGCAGAGCAGGGCAGAGCAGGGGCAGAGCAGGGGCAGAGCAGGGGCAGAGCAGGGGCAGAGCAGGGGCAGAGCAGGGGCAGAGCAGGGGCAGAGCAGGGGGCTAGAGGTAGAGGCAGAGGCAGAGGTAGAGTTCGGGGCAAAGGGCACACTGCTTGATGCTGCTTGCTGCTGCTTGCTGCTGCATTGGCAGCCACTCCATCACTCGAGCAAATTAAAATTAAGATGAATTATGGTCGTGAGAGTCGAGACGGCTCCCAGGGCGACGATGAGAAATTCAAGCTTAATGCGAGAAGGGCTCCATAAATCAGTGTATCCATTCGTTGTATTCCACTCCTTGGATGATCAATGGACTGCAGATTGAAGGAGATTGAAGGCACACGTATCGAACGACAGCTTCATCATCATGGTGTACGGTGTGTGTCCGCCCCGCACCGCCCCGCCCCGCGCCTGCCAAGTGGCAAGTAGCAGCAAATGTTGTACAGAATATAAGCATAGTATTATGCCCCGCCTGCCACACAAAAGGGGGGGGGGGCAAGGGTTAAACCTTCAAGATGTGAAAAATGTGGAAAAGTCATTGATTCGTATGGCAATAAAAACGCTGGGTCCTATCCCCACTAAATGGGGCCACTCTCTGCCTGCCACTATTAGTTGCAGCTGCCAAAAGTGATGAATGTGTGAAATGTAAACTTTGCCACCGACAAAATAACAGCGCCAAAAGCTTAGAGCCAAAAAAGGAACCATCCCAGAGGATGGAGATGGAGCCCAGTCCCCTCAGCCCCCCTCCTTCTAATGGAAGCGAATCGAAACCCGCGAACGGAACACAACGCCTGACGAAAATTGCATTTCTCCTTTCTTTCTCATCCGCTGGCTCTTTTCATTCGACTTTTCCTTTTTACAGCGCGAAATTTTCTTTTCTTTTTTCGTCGATTTTGCGGCCGCAGCAACGAAAATCCAATTAAAGCCCCTGTCGTTGGGCGTGGGGCTGGGGTTGGGGCCCACAAAAGGGAGCATATAGAGGGTAGGGGGCACTGATTGAATGTCAGATGCGATGCGCCCGACGATATAGGGGATATAGGAATCATAGGAGTACGATGTGTAATAAAGCGGAGATTGCCTTATGCGGAGGAATCAGCCAAGCGAAAAGACTTGATGCGGGAAAAAGCTACAGGAGCGATAGGGGAGGGAAGGGGGTGGAGGGGAGGGGGTTCTGCTTTTGTCAAAATATTTCATATTGCAATGGCAATGGCATTTTACTTACGCTTTTGGATACACTTTTGGGAAGGGGGATTGTTGACTTTAAAGAGATCTTTCTTGGGCATGCCTTTCCATCCATAGAAATAAAAGATTGTAATACATAATTGCCAAGGACAACTCAGTCTTTAAAGGTACACTCAGAGAAAAATGGCATGGCAAAGGCAAATACAGCCATTAAGGGTGTTTCCAGTCTGGCAAAAAGTCTTCAAAAAATTATTAAAAAGTGCAATTTTGTATAGTCATTGGGTAGCCCAATTTAAAAAGATTACGGTTTTAAAGATAGAAGCCAGATTTTTGACGTTTTTTGCAAAACTTTGAGAACCGGGTAGGACTATCTGTATAACACTTTTTAGGCGTAAGTTTTCCTAGTAATTAAATGTAAAAACCTTTCCTGTTTTTTTGTTGTAAGTCCGCGGAGGCATCGGAATAAAAATCTACCATTAGCCGAGATTGGGTCTATTTTCTGGGGCTTTTGTTAGAGAGACTTTGATCCAGAATTATATTTGTAATTGCAGATAATTGTGCAATAAAAAATACCCAAAAAAAACACCGAAAAAGTGAACTTTGGCCTTCTTTTTTGATTAAATTTCAATTGGTTAAATTAGTTTATGTTGAAAATAATATCTGCACCAAAGTCTATGGTCATCTGATTTTTTTATTGACTTTTAATGTGTGGCAGATATTTGATACAATAATTTTAGGTACAAAAAATGCTTTCCTCTCGAAGGAAAGTAAATAAATGAGAATCGCAGGGGAGAAACGTGTGTATCGAAGCGGAGGGTATCCTTTGGTATCCTGAACCTGTGGCAACCTCATTTGGGGCTTTAGTTACTTTAATATGTTTGCGGCTCATTAAGTTTTTCATTAAAAATTAATTAAAGTCGCCAGTTAATTAGGTCTAAAGCGTATTTATCATTTTTCGCTGAGCTCCAGCGGCACCGCATTCCGCGATGCCTGACAGGCCACCGAAAAACTTTTGCCTTTCGCTGGCGGGTGGTGGCATGCCACTGTGAAACCCCCTTTTGGCAGTGCTGCCTGCCACAATGTTGTAAAGTGTCATTAGTCTGGCATAAATTAGCTTCGCCCGCAACGCCCCCCCTCCAAAAACGTTGCAGGAAGCACAGAAGCGTAGCGGGTGGCATGCTCCTCCTGCTGTCAAGCATTTTTGCGGCTTTCCTTCCTTTCGGCATGTAATTTATTGATGAATGATCTATAGATCTGGGATCTGGAGTTGGATGTGGCACGAAGGGGCGGTGGGGGCTGCCTTTGAAGTCCCAGCAAACAATGGCTGGAAGCCAAGAGTCAAGTTGATAAGACGCTTAGAAGCCAGAAGCTCCAACAAGCAGTGGAGTAGGAGTCGGAGTGGGAGTGGGAGTGGCTCCAACCACAAAAGCAGTGGCTAATATTGTAATAATAAACAATGGGGACAAGTGCTTTAATCGCTTTTGCTGATTATGTTGCTGCTGCTGCTGCCAGAGGGATAAGTGCCTGCCTCCTGCTACTTCCCTTTGTAAGAGTCCTGCTGCCTCGCCTGCTCAAAGGAGTGCTCCTGCTTCTGCTCCTGCCCCTGCCTTAGAGGATGATTATGGCATAGCCTTAAGCGCAGAGTCCCCGAGTCAGAGGTTGCATTGTTGGTGCTTGTATCCCCCCATTGTTCGTACGGTCGAATGGGGCCTGGGCTTGGGCTTGGGCTTGGCTTCCAGGTGACACAGGCTCCTCCAGGCCTGAGCCACCGATGGCGGCTCCATCATGAGTGGAAATGTGTCTCCGGAGCCACAAAAGTGTATGGAGCCCTATGAATGGGGCGACTAATGCCAGCAGACAGATGATGGGTTGATGGGTTGATGGGAGTGGCATGCCTTAAACGCTCATTAGGCAGCAGGGGGCGGGGGGCGGGCGGAGCAAGGGGGAGAGGCATTTAATTAATTGCAAATCCAGCAAAACTATACACAAAACAGTCAGCCAGAGGGTGGAGGGTGAGGGAGAGGGAGAGGGAGGGAGGGAGCTCTCGTTTCTGAAAAGCAAAAACTTTCACAAAAGGCCAAAAAGTTTGAAGGCAACTTTTCTCCCAGAGAAAGAGAGAGGGGGGTGGGGGAGAGGGAGGAGAGAGCCAAAGCCACTCGACATTGCATTCATTGCTAATTTGGCTTTAATTGCATAAATGTTGCGCTTTTTCCTAAAGAACCAAAGCCAAACAGAGTGGGCACAGGGGGGCAGAGGGGGCAGGGGGGCAGAGGGGCCCAGAAATGGCCATAAATTCACTTTGGGGTCCGAAAATTTCATAAAACGAGCAAAAATGCAGGGCGAAAGCCCAGCAAAGGGAGAGGCACAGAGAGAGAGAGAGAGAGAGTGGAATTTTTGTGGAAATTGTTTCGTTGGAGTGCACTTGAAATTGAAATTTTGTTTTGTGGGCAGAAGCAGTAGCAGGGGGAGGGGGGGGCAGGAGGGGGTTGGCTGGGGCACCTTATCATCCCTGCCACCTGAATGAAGAACTGAAAGACTGACATCCATCATTCCGTCATTCTAGAGCGAGTGCTGAAGCGTTGCACAAATATTTGCCAAAAAATAAAAAGGCGCCCGGAAAACTCTCCTACTTAAATACGAAACTAAGTGAAAAAGTTCGAGAGGGGCGACGAGGGGGGGCGGGGTAGGCGAAGGAGATTTTCGAAAACTAAATTTAATGAATGCCAAACGTCGCGTCGTCTCTCTCTCTCTGTCTGTCTCGTTCATATTTTATGATTCGCAAAACTTCACAAAAAAAAGAGCCAAAAGCCAAAAGCCCTTTCATATGAGCGAGAGGGCCGAGGGGGGCTTTGGGGGCTTTATTCTTTTCACTCTGCACTCTCTTTCTCCCTTCCACTCCCTTCGAATATTTTGCTCAACAAAAGTGCGCTTCTGTTTTCTCTTTTTTTTGGGATAAAACAATAAAAACTTTTGCTGCATTAGGCTGCATTTTAAGTGAAGCCTCTCATGTGTGTGTGTCTCTCTGGAAGTGTATGTGTGTGTGTGGGAGGACAAAGGACGAAAAACTTATTGACAAAACTGTCATTAGCCTGTCGTCCAACTCGAGGGGAAACTTTCCCACTCGCCCTCGCCCCGCCCCTCGCCCTTCGCCGAAAGGGATTTAAAGTTAAGCGACCAAACGCAAAAGTGTATTCAAATATGCAGCAGCAGCAGCAACAGAATGTGGCAGGGGTGGCGGGGAGGCAGGCAGGCAGGCAGGCACAGGGCAACTGCCAGAAAGAACAATCATAAAAACAACTCGAAACAGGTGTACGCCGGAACGACATCATCATTGGCTCTCTGTGTGTGTGTGTGTGTGTGTGCAGATGCCCCTCTACACTTGGAAAATAAATGAGATTTTCCAATTTAATGAATATTACAATATTTTGAAAGAGAACCATAAAAAAACACACCACACCACCAACAAATCCAAATATTCCCTGCCCAAATAAACACCATTTGGTTTTTCTCAGTGTATGCCTAGGCACCCCCCCAACACACCCTCCTCTCAGTGTCTCTGCGTTTTTGGCTCACGAAAAATGTTTTCTGCCAGAGAAGGGAATTTATAATGCGATAAAACTTTAATAAGGGCAGCCAGCCTCCAACCCACCCACTCCCACTCCCACTGCCTCCTTGGTGTCTTTTAAGGGGGCGTGGCACAAAAGTAGTTATGAGTACAACAACAGTTAGACAGACAGCTGTGCAAGAAAGGAGAGGATCAACACGAAAGGAAACGAAAGGCACGAACGCACTCAAAATTGTATGTAATTGTGCAGACGGGGAGACGGGGTGGCGGGGAGTCGGTGGGGGGGCGGAGGGTATGAGGAGGGGCACAAGATTGCAACATTTGCGTATGTCTATCTCTATGTATGGGTGTCTATGTGTGTCTGTGTGTGGGGGTGAAGGAGAACTCTTTCTTCGGTTTACTTCGAAGAGTAGCAAAAGTAGTTATAGAAATGACAGACAGCTGCATGTCTGATGGGAGCAGAGATACAGAGAGAAAGAGAGACGGAGAGACGGAGAGAGAGGAAGGGCAGATTGGGGACAAGTTATTACCACCCTCTCCACCTCCAAAAAGAATCTGCAAGCCTTTGCGGTGTCCCAGGGACCAGGAGCAGGAGCAGAAGCAGGAGCGGCCCATGAGGTGTGTGCTAACGAGCAGTCGACTACGATGCCACTTGACTGACATCCAGGGAGCAAAACTGACAGCCCAATGGGAGGCGAAAGAGAGATGGAGACGCACAAGAATTGTTTTGAGAGATGCAAGGTGAGGATTAGAGAAAATGTTGCAGTTTGAAATGAAAGTTTTGCAACTAATGTCTGGGGGGGCCCCGAGATATGAAGGGAACAGTGGCAGATAGATTGTAGATGGAAGGATGGTGGATGGTGGCCTGGCCTGGGCTGCAATTTATGGAACTGCTCTCTTCTGCTGCCAAGTGAATGAAGAGGAGTCTCCTGCCGTGCCCCTGCCGTGTCCCTGCCTGCCTGCCTGCCTGCCTTATTTATATGCTAATTTCTGACAAATAAAAACGCACAGCCATATACTCGCTTGTGAATTGAATCTCAGTTTTGTGGCCATAATTCTTGTTACACATATCTGCCGCCTGCATTTGCACATCCTTTGTGCCGTCCGTCCTTCCGAGTGAAATGTCCTTAAATTGCCATTTAAGTGTTGAATGAAATGTCGCCGGACAGGCACCGGACCGGCACCGGGAGACGGCTCTTTTAATTCCGTGTTAAATTGTATAGGCAATTACCCGAATGCAAATGCAATAAACACTCGGGAATTTAATTCCATGGCAGGAGCCAAAGGAGCCAGCACTCCTCTCTCTCTCTCTCTCTCTCTGGTTAATGCTCAAAGCTTTTTACAAAATTAAAGTCGTGGCAGGATGCAGCAGGCGGCAGCAGGACACTGCATTCTGCCAAGTGTTTGCTATCAAATTAATTGGCACTAAAATTAGCACTGGAACGAGGCGCTCGGCGCTCGGCGATGCCCTGGCATCCTTGTCGAGTGTTTCCTGATTTAGTTGGGCGAAAATCCCCTCTGCCGCAGTGCATCCGCTCCTTGCCGGGCCCTGCTTAGCCCCGAGGCCGAAGCCTGCGTCGTGGTGCCAGATCCTCTGTCTTCATGGTTTATTATCGCATTTTCCCATTTTCCCCCGCTTTCCCCGCTAAGTACACGGATTTTGCATTAATGCAGCACTCACATGAATCATTCATTGATTTAATTACAATGATTGCAACGCTCTGGGGCACGCGGCACCCGTCTGAAGGAGCTCTGGGGCATGGCAGCGCAAGGTGCCAAGTGGCTAGATGGCTGGATGGCTGGCTGGCTGGTGGCAAGTGGCAGCTTCTGGTCGCACCTCGAAAGAGACGGAAGAGCAGAGCAGAGAGAGAGTTTAATTAAAAGTGCTAATGCAAAATAAATAAGCGACGGGACGACTGCCGGGCGACAGGAGAAATCAATTTGTGCTAATAAGCAAAGCACATCGAACGGAAGCAGGGGAGCCTTTGACATCTCGGATTCATTTTGCCTCAAAGGACAGCTGCAGGATTGCCCACACAGAGCTGGACATGGGACAATGCGACAATGCGACAAGCATCTGCATGTCGAAGCTTTTCAATGGGATTTGCCTCATCCTCATTGCCCTGCCACCTGTCCTTTGATGCCACACAAATCCCCCCCCGTTGCCGCCGTTGCCAAGGACCCACCTGGCGCCATACAAGAATACTGCCATTCAATAATATTTTTTTGTAATTTCTCTCGTCTTTGTGTGGCAGTCTCCCTTTCTCCCTCCCTGTCTGACTCTGTCTGACTCTCTTTCTTCCTTCTAATAGCATTGCCGCATGTTGCAAAGAGGTTAAGCTATCGCTTTAATGCTGCCCCATGGCCTGGCCTGGTCTGGTCTGGCCTGTGCCCTGCGCTTTCATGCCACTTGGATTTTGTGCTTTGTGCAACGACGTCTAATAGTTGAAAGGTAAATTGCAGAGCATTTTCCTGCAAGGAAATCGGTGGAAACACTTCCGCTGCCGCCGCCGCCACCGCTGCTGCCGCTGCCGCCGCCGCTGCCGCTTCCGCCATGCCCCTTGCCCTCGTTCGGGTTGTCGGCTTGTCGGCCAGCACGGAAATCATTTGATTCCGTGCCCCTCACCCCCACCCCCACCCCCACCACATTCCGTGTCGTGCCTCGCCGTGTCTAATGCGATCAAAGCGATTTTCGAAAAGGAGGTTTCTCTTTGAATCACTTGCGAGTATGGGGGCCATCGATCTGCGTGGAGGGGGAGGCCTCCCCCCCTCGGATAATGCGCTTATGCCCGTATCGGCGGCTGTCAATGGGCTTGCGGCAAGTTTTTATTGTCCCCAGAGATCTGTCCCGATAGGGCTCATATATCCTTCTGTCCGTCCTCCCAGAAACGGGGGCGGGGCGGGGCGGGGCAGTGCACACAGATAAATTGCATTGACAGTTTTCTGTTCGGAATCGGGGCAAATTATGGACGTATAATTCAAATTAATAGCAGCTTATGGCACTCGAATGAACGGTTTGAACGGTTCGAACGGCTTGAACGGCTTGAACGGTTTTAACGGCCAAAAAGTCAGTCGAGCAGCAAACGCGAGTGCCAAGTGCCAAGTGCCAAGAGCCACGCCCCAGCCCGGCCCCCACCAGGCAAGACCGACCCCATGCTGTGGAGAGGGAGAGAGAGAGAAAGCGAAAAAGGAGAGAAAGGCTTTAGGGCTGGGGATACCCTACCCTTGCAGATTTTTTTATATGATTATACGATAATTTTTTTTGGTATTTTTTATGATTTTTTTTGTAGTATTTTCTGTGCAGTTTTTTGTTGCATATTTTGTTTTTTTCAAAAATTATTTTCTAGTATTTTTTTCTTCTATTTTCTTCCAAGTTTTACAGTATTTTTTTGGTTTTTTATTTAATATTTTTTGTATTACCTTAGAATATTTTTTGTTATATTTTCAGTACCCTTTTTAATTTTTAATGTCGTTTTTATTTGTGTAAATTTAGGCATTTTTTGGTATTTTTCAGCACTCTTTTGGGAATACAAAAAGTATTTTTATATTTTAAACTGTATATTTTGGTATTTTTGTATTCAACAGTGTTTTTTTTTATTTCTTAAACGGAATTACTTGAGCATAAAAACATAATACCCTCTATATATAGGGTATTCATAATCCTCGATTTGCAGCGAAAATGTTATTCGATTGAGGTCGATATCCTCGGTGGGGCTGGAAAAGCCTTTAGTGCTGTTTGATTTTAAAAATTGACATCTGCTGCACACACAACTCGCATTCGTAGAGTCGCAAAGTCGTGGCTGGGGTGGGGGCTGGGGCTGTGGCTGGGGCTGGCGTGGCGTATGCGTAATCTGCATGCAAAAGTCAGTCATAAAACGGCCATCAGCTTAAACTGTTTTGCGGCCATAAAGGTTAACAGCAACTACACACACACACACACACGCACACACACACACACACACACACACACACACAGCCTCGTAGCCCTCTAGACGGGGAGCGGATGCGAAAAAAGCGAATCAACTGCTTAAAATTTAAACGAAACAATGAGCTAAACTGTCCGCCCACTTGCCACTGCCGCACTGCCACACAGCCGCACTGCCCCACAGGGTGGGGGAGGGGGGGGGAGAGCAAAAGGCATTCCAATGCCACACGCAAGTGACGGCCATGAAAGCGTAAAAATGTAAAATTAACACGCAGCTTCTGGTTTTAGTTTTGTGGCGTTTTGCAGCAAAGGGAGGTGCCACGAGGGGCCATGGAGCATGGAGCATGGAGCAGCAGTAGCAGCTGGACAACCACAGCCATAAAAACCACACAAAAGCAAGAATGAAGTTGTTGCCGCTGCCACCAGCGGCAGCGAGAGCGCTCCTGCTTCTGGGCTGCTGCTGCTGCCACAAAAAGCGCTTGAAAAATATGTTAACCACAGTTAAAACAGCGCCAGGTCAACCGTGCAACACACACACACACACAAAGGCTATCAAGAATAGAGAGAGAGAGGTAGACACGCTTGGCATGTTGACAAATGTTGCAGAGACGACTGCTGAGGCTGCTGCTGCTGCTGCGGCACTGCTTCCCCACAAAATGAGCATCAACTCAAGGTATATTCAAGGGGGGAGGTGAGGCAGGCACTGCTTTACAGGTGGACTCTGCCATGAATACACCCTTGCCTGTGCCCCGTGCCCCGTGCCCCAAGTCTGACAGTTTTAGTTGCGCTTAAAAGCATGCTACACTTTCTAATGCTCGCAGCGCGGCGGAGGCGGGGGGAGGAGGAGAAGCCATGACTGAGTGATAAGCTGAATCCTGGCCACAGCTGACGTTTGTTTTAATGCCAGTGTCATCCTGCAGCGAGAGAGTGTTAAAAACTTTCCGAACAATGACATTATCAAAGCGTTGCAGGGGCGAGCCGGCGAGATGGAAGGCCAAAAAAAAAAGAAAGCGCCACCAGTGCAATTTGTGGATTGAAATTTCAGTTGAAAACTTAAGCCAAATGATTGATAATGAAGCTGCAAGCTCGCACGTGCCACGTGCTGCACAAACACTCATTTGGCATTCAATGGGCATTCGTTTCGTTTCATTCAGCTGCAATTTCGCCTTCGCAGGCGATTTTTATAGATGTTTTTAATCAGCAGAACGCAGTTATATCCCAATATCCCCCTATTCCCGTTCCCATTCGCACTTCCACTCGCAATCTTAGGAGCAGCTCCTTCTCCTTCTCCGGCATCAGCATTCAACTTCACTTAACTTTTATTGCATTGGCAGTGGCAGTGGCAGTGCCCCACACCTATTTCATTAACAAAGTTTCACACACTGATGATGCATGTTCCCTCTTGCCACACCGCACCGCACCACAGCACAGCACACCACAACACACCACACCACACCACAGCACACTGTATCTTTGATGTCTTGTGGATGCTGCAGCAACACTCGTAGTCGGGAGTCGTGGAGTGGAGTGGAGCTCCGCTCTGCGTGAATTCAATTTGATTGACGTTACGAGCTTCTGCTACTGATTCCAATTGCAATCAATTTACTTTTGTGTGTGCTGCTCTCCCCTGCTCCCTGCTCCCTGCTCTCTCCTTCGCACTCGGATTCGCATCCGAGTTGCAAACTTCATTAGAAATTTCTCCAACAGCATCCTGCAGCATCCTCCATTGCTCCATTGCTCAGGGTGTTCCTTTTTAGCTATCCTTCTGCTCGTTCCAAGGGCTTTTCACTCGTCACGATGTTGTTGCTGCCTCTCCTTGATGCTTTCTGGCAGCCCCAGTTTGCAGCTGCCTCCCCGCCCCGCCTGCAGTTAAGTAGCCAAAGAGGAAAACCAAACCAAGAGCAAAAAAATAAAGGAAAAAAGAGCACAACTTTGAGCTGGCAAAACGGTAGAAAGGAGAACTTCTTGTCGTCATATGTGAAAAGTTTGTCTGCGGCTGGGGTTTATTTTGATATGGCCAATGAATTGGGCGAAAAAAGTTTCGTCTGATATGCAGGCAGCTGCCATGAATTATGGTGCCTCGCCTCCTGCCACAGGGAGACAGACCTGCCTGCCACACAAAAAATTAGCCGGCTATAATGCGACTTCAATTGCAGTCTTTTGGGAGCCAAGGATACGGCTAACGATATGGGAATCAAACGGAGCGAGATAGAGAGACAGACAGACAGACAGACAGACAAAGAGAGAGACAGAGAGAGAGCTGGGAAAAGTTTTGCACTTTTATTGCATTTTGCTGCTGCATTTAATGGAGGGGAAAGACGATCCAATGGATCCAAAGACGAAGGATGAAAGAATCCTTCCATTCTCCTTGGGAATGAATGGCTCTTGAATCGAATACGATGATGATTCTCCATGGAAATCCAGTCCCCTTACGAGTAATCCTTGAATCGATTGGCCTCCAAGAAGACAACCAAGAGGATGATTCTCCTGAAATTGTGCTCCCCAAATCTTTTCGGTTCAAAGAAGACTTTCCTTGATTCCTTGAGTCCCTGCCTTCTACTCCTTGAATCGATTCGACGTATTTGCATCTTAAATTTAGACTTAATTCAAAGAAAATGATTGTGATTTTCCATTAGAAATCTACCTTTTGAATGGCTTTTGATTCGTATAAGAGAATGGATGATCGGTGACAGTCCCAAACAATGATTCCCCGGACAAAACTCCCATGGAAGGCACCTCCTCAATCAATGCGATTCGAAGAAGCTAATCACGAGGATAATGGCCTGGGAAATCCACTCTTTGAGTCGCTTCCGATTCCAGATGAAAGAACTCCCCTAAAGAATCCATTGTTGGATGATTCATTCCTCTGGCAAATTACGAGTATTCGAGTGTTCCTTTGAATCAGTTTCGATTCAAATCGAATTGAAATCTTCTTCGTTGTGTTTATTCGGATTTTATTTACATTTAATTCCTTTTCCTGGACTTCCATTAACAATTCTCCCTCTCTGTCTCTGTCTCTCTCTCTCTCTCCCTCTCGCTCGCTCTCTCTCTCTCTACGAATTTATTATTCATCGGTGGAATAACTTTTGTAATTTGCAAAAACTTTTAATTGAACTGTCTGATCCCCCACCCCCACCCACGCTGCATGCCACCCCCTAGTATGCAACTCCTCTCCCGTGGCAATGTTGCAATGTGCTGGCGCATGATTTTTCACGCTCGTTAGTTTAAAAAGTATTGTGTTGCACGTGGCTGCTGCAGGATGCAGGATGCACTGCATCCAACTCCATAACGAGGGAGAGAGCGAGAGGGAGAGGGAGACAGAGGGAGTTTTTAATTAAAGTACACATGTGTATGTGTGTGTGTGTGTGTGTGTGAGGGTGTGTGCTGTATGATTTTTCGTTTGTAAGGCAAATAAAAAGTGAACATCGTGTAAAACATTTGCCGGATGAACAGTTACGCTTCGTCCTTCATGGGCTTCATGTCCTTTATGTCCTTCAGGTGGTGTCGCCTCCAAATTGAACAACATGGCTCGCGTTGCAACATGGCGGCAATAAACGCGGCCAGTTCGTTGTTGCCACTCTTTTATTTTGCTGTTGTTTTCCTTCGGAAAAGTGCCTCTAATCTGTTTAAACTGCAGCGGCACCACCAGTCGAGTGGCCCAAACGATTGACATGGCTGCCGAACCATCAATCACTGGCCATCCTCCCGCAGCCAGGATGTCCATCCTCCCATCGAGTGGGATGGCCACAACATTTTTGTAGCGCCCCCCCGTATACGATGTAAACGGAGTGATAAATGAGTGAAGCTCTTGTGATCCCGAATGCCTGGAGGTTGACTCCAATTTCCATTTACTTTCGCCATTCAGTGCAGCCCCTTCTTCTCGGAGTCCTTCAAACACCTGGACATGGGTCCTCTCTCGCTGTCGCCCTCTTATCGGAATGCTTCACCGCAAACATTGCAAATTATGAACGGGGGAGGGGGGTTGCCCCTTCCTTCTCTATCCTTCAAGTGTTGACAGGCGAAAACCAAACCGAAAACCCCCCTTGCTTCCCTGCTGATACCCCTTTTTGGGCCCCCTATGATTCAATGCCATTGAAAGGAAGGATCGTTAAGGGTCTCTTCTTCTTCTTGCAAAAATCGGTTGGAAATATACCCTAACCGCTTCATAGACTATGCTATTTGGAGGCGCTCTACGGCTCCACCTCTTCGAAAGGGGGCCCCTACAAAAACCCCTCCTTGACGGGTATCAAATGCTGCGACCACTGCAATTTAGCCTCTCTTTCTTCTGCTCTTTTTTCCAACAAAAGTTGGGGCCACTCGGCTGTCAATAAAAATTGTCCCTCGAATGCAGAGGGGAAGCAGTGGGGTGGAGAGAGGGAAACCTGTCAACGTTTTGCAGTTATTTTATCTCTTCGAGGGACACAATAGAAAGGGGCAGAAAGAGAGTGATAGACAGCGAGAGAGAGTGCGAGAGAGAGAGAGAGAGAGAGAGAGATCAGGTGCAGCAGCGTCCATCGTTTGGCCATTTGACTTTTTGCAACATTGCGCATACGCACTGTTGCATTTTAATTAAGGCCCAAATAGATTTTCAGCGCCACGAACCCAGCGAAAACACGAGAGAAACACACACGCGAAAACCAATTAAACCAAAGCACAGCCACTGAAGCGACTGACTGCCAGGCCAAATAAAATGCAATTACTGGGATGGCCAACACAACTGGGCCACTAAATTAATAGCCCCCGCTCGCTGGTCCATGGTCCATGGATGGGCCCAGAGCAAACACACGCGGCGTATGCGTAATGCGAGGCAGCATCGGTGGGGGGCAGGGGTTCAGGGGGGGGGAAAACTGTACCAGAATTGGGCCTCTGCTGTTACCACTGTTTCTGTTTCTGTTTCTGTTGCTGCTGCTGTTGCAAACCGCAACAAAGGGCACACAATTTGCAGCGTTAATGTCCTGTCCTCCTGGCCTGATTCCCATTCCACCCTCCCCCCCATCCATGGCGCAGGCAAATGAATGGGTGGACTAAAAGTCTCCGCCCGTCTGCCGGGGAGGACCTTGCGAGTAATTGCAATTGACGACACCGACTGTAGAGCTGTAGAGCAGTAGATGCCACCAGGTGGCAGTGGCAGCAATGGCAGCAGTCGGCAACCCATTCATAAATGCATTTAACGTCTAATGTGGGATCTCTGGATCTCCAGTGTGGGCTCCAGTCGTGGCCCGTCCTGGGCCCAGGTGCCCCACTAGCGGGGAAACAATTACGCGCTGCAAATGGCATTAGGTGGCGCCTCCCGCAGGGCTCCAGGGTTCCTGGGTTCGTGTTTGTGCACGCACGCACTGCCATCCCATGCCATTCCATCCCATCTACCTAATGAGCAAATGAAGTCGATTAAAGGTGTGTCCCGGGGTCTCTCTATACCCATTCCCATTCCCGGGGATCAGATCTCCTTTCCATCCCATCCCATCCACGCTGCCACGCTGCCACGCTGCCACTCGCCCAATCCCCAAAAGGCTGCAAATGTCTCATCTCTCGCTTCTGATTATCGCCTCATGGCCACACGTTCGTGACAGTTGGAAAAAGCCTGAAACTTAAATAGAAATTACGTACGTACAGGGCGGCGGAAGAGCCAAGTCTTGCCTACTCTCCACTGGAGAAATCTGGGCTTAAAACAAGGAAAGATGCGAAGCGGAGTGCTCTACAGAATTCTATCTTTAATTGCAATCAGAATTTGATGCATACAGGGACACAATGCACGAGCATACTCATAATTCATAAGATACGAGTAAACTGCCATCCAAGGGTATACACAATTCTCGCCCCACATGTGTCCGTGTCCCTGTCCCTGTCCGTGTCCGTGTCCTTGCCGCACAATGCGAATAATGACGCAAGTCGCGTAGTGCATAACGAAAGTAATCGTTTGTACTCGTATTTATTGTGTACGAGTATGTTTGTATATGAATATGAATAATGAATAACTTAGATGTGCAGGTGCAATCGTCTTTGGGGCTTCATCGTCTGTTCCCCCACGCCCTTGGGTCGAGCCAGAGCCAGAGCCAGAGCCATATATAATGATGATTTATTGTACATTGGATTAACTCTCTTTTTGCCCGGGAGTCCCGCTTGAGACTTTAAATGGGACAACTTAAGGGATAATTTGGTGGAAATTCTCATTTCAATTTGCTGAGGGAGCTGTGTTTTTGAGTTTCTGTTTCAGAATGGGACTCTTCAAACCTTCCACATCTTTGTCTCACTTTTAGACCCGATGCAGTCGAAGATTCTCTGTCGTTTGGCCATCTTTCCCACTCTATTCTCTGCTGAAATTTAAGCACCTTTCAAGAGACTCTCTGCCAATTTTAACTCTTTCAATTATGTACAATATATCCCTGTGTATCCCTGCCTGCTGCAGTGGAAGATTCTCTATCATAAACTCGCATCATCTACTGCTCTGAAACTCTTAAGGGTTCTCTACAATCCCCCAGCCTTCTGCCAGTTGTATCCTTCTTGATTCTCAACCATTTACCCACCTTTCTCTCTCAGTCTCACTTCTTTTCTTTGTGTACTCAACTCTCTGCAGGTGAAGATACTATTCTCCAATTCTCTATATCTTTCTTCCACTTGTAACCCCCCTGCATGCCTGACCCTGGGGCAGCTTTCTCTCGCCCTTTTCCCTGCTACCATCGGAGTTATATGTATGTGTATTTCTGGTGCAGTTTAGGCTCCTCTCAGACGTCGCTTTAAATGCTGCCTTTGCCACAGAAGTGCCACAAATTTGATTAAATGTGCCTGCCCCTTAAATCCCCTAGTTTGAGGCAGATACGAAATACGAGATACAAGGCAGCCCCACAACTCATTTAACTGTCATGCACTAAATAACGGGACACCAAATCTGCATGCCACACACACACACACACGCAGACAGATTATGGCTTTACATAATGTGGCACATATGCGTACATATGTGGCATACACTCCTGCCATAGGAAGGACCTGGAGTGTCGGTGTCGTCTGGGCCGTCGACATAATGAGATGACATGACACATAATGAGGTGTACAACGCAGCTTCCCCTCTCTGCCCCCCTCTCTCTATGTGTGTGTGTGGCATGCAGCAATTTTGATGGCAGCGACTAATTGCCACATATGCCAGGCGATTCGAAATTCAATTATTCAGGGAATTCCATTAATTTCAAATTAGTTTTGAACGTGCCAACAGAAACACTTAATATGGGGTATCAGCCGCATGCCACATGCCCCCTGCACCTGCAACATTTATCCATGGGACCCTGCTAAAGCCATGGAGCCACACATTTCATCATAAATATGGACCAAAAGGACCGCCACAGAACGAGGGGCAGCAGCAGCAGCAGCAGCCACAATCCACAATCCCTGTTGTTGCAACTTTGTTTTATGCAAGTTTTTTTTATTGTTTTTAATAGTTGCAACACACACAGATAGAGTGAGAGGGAGGGACTTGTGTGTGTGTGTGTGTGGCACAGAGGATAATGCCTGGAAATCGAAGATGTGGATGACAAGGCGGCTTACCGCTGAATGACCGCAGCAGCAGGACAGGACCCAGGGACCTTTTCGCCTTGCAAATTGCACACACAATGGCACTACCTGCCGCTTGCCGCTTGCCGCATGCCACCTGACCCCATCCACCGGATATAAAGTCAGAGGACAGACGACAGGCGACCGGCCGCCATATGTTGGGCTGTATTCAAAGTGTTCTTTCATTTGTGTGTGTGTGTCCAGTGTTCACTGTACGAGTGTCCACTGTGTGGTGATGTGTGTGCGATGCGGGGGCATGTGGCAGCAGCTCCTCCCTCCTCCCTCGGGGGCAAGCCGTGTGGCCGCCTGCATTTTTTATGCACCCACATATCCCACACCCACACAGTAGTTGTTTTTTTGCGCTTACCTGCCACACATCCCCAGTCCCCCGCCATGCCCCCATCCCACCAGCCCCCTGCCCCACACGGAGCGGCGTGGAGGCGGGTGTGGCAGAGCCACCATCAGGTGTCGGAGCATGCAGAATTTTGTGGCTTTTGATTGGCTTTTTTCCAGTGGTGGGGCATGGTGTATGGGTCATGGGGCATGGGGCATGCTGATGCAAAAAAGTTATAAATGGAGTTTAGAGAGTGGTTCATGCCCCATGCGGACAGCTCATAAATACGTCAAGTGCGGTCTCTGTTGCGTTGGGGAGGGGGGGCGGGGGCAGGGGGTCTCCTGTGCTGCTGCATTATGGATCCTTAAAATCCATCCGCAAAAGTAATTTCAGAATTTCATGCTAAACAGATTGGTTGGAGGCGCCTCCCAGCAGCAGCCCCTCCCCCCACCCCCCTCCTCGCAGACACACACAAAAATAGAAGGAGGATACTCCGCTTTTATTTGCTCACGAAACTGCCGCGAAATGCAATGGGAAAATGGGAAAACACACACACACACAGACACAGGCACACAGGCACATGGAAAATGTAAATAAAAATCGTTGGGAAAACAATGTGGGAAATGTATGCCACACAGCCGCAAAGATAGAGGCAAAGGGCGGAAGGAGCGAAGGGGAAGGGGAAGGGGGTAGTGGAGTGGAGCACACACATGAAGGGGCAAGCAGTAAAAGCGAAGGCAAATAAAACGCGAGGCAAATAAAACTAAAGCCAAAGGAGGAGCAGGAGAAAGGAAGACGGGGAGACAGGGAGAAAGGGAGAAAGGGAGAAAAACCAACGCGCGTTATTTACCAAAATTTTTGCATAGAAAAAAAAAGGGTACCCAAACAAAAAAATAAGATAAAAAGGTAACTAGAAAGGGAACCAAAAATATACCAAAAAGTAAGCCAAAAAAAAAAAAGAGATACCAAAAAGTACGCTAAAAGGAAGGATACCAAAGAGATACCAAAAGGAGAATATAAGCAAAAAACAAAGAGCAACTCTACGCCTGTGGGGTATGCCCCTTAATCGGAGACTCTTCACCGAGAAATCGTCTTTAAATTGGAACGAGACTTTCCTGGGAACTTCCGGGAGAAAGCATCAACATATTCTCCTACTTTCCAGGCTTCAATCTCCCGCATGGCAATGGTTTTCCCCATTTCCAGGCTATGTTTATTCGGATGAGCATGAGTTTTCCTTTATTCTGGCTCTTATTTTTCTGCCTTTAGTCTTTAATTATATGTTAATCAGAACTACAGTGATTTTACCTACCATTTGGCTTCAGTTTTCCAAATTGTAGTGTTCAGTTTTTGAACAGTAATTTTCGGGGGTTAAGAGGACACGATTTCCATGAAAAAGGGGTTTTCCAGGCACATATACGACCCTATAGACAATTGTGAACAACTGAGTCTCAAAGACAATATACATACGCCACGACAGATGCCTTGGCCCCCGGAAACAGCCCAAGAAACACTCTCTGGGGAGGCCCCACAAGAGAGCTGCACATCTCATGAGCGGAGAGAAGAATGGAAGCGGAAAAGTATCTAATTTGGAAGGGGATCCAGGCAACGATTCGATGGGTGCACTCCGTTGCATACTTTGTGGCAAAGACGCCCGAACCACAGGGCTATCTATCGCTCTCTCTTTCTCTGTCTCTGTCTCTGTCTCCTTGGTAAATAAAATACTATCTGGTGGAAAAACATGAAGAGGAACAATAAAAATTTACAACCAGCAAACAGACAAAGGGAGCAAATATGTAGTTCCCCAAACCCAAGCCCGAAAACGGAACGGGGGGGGCAGACGAAGCAGCGGAAGAGGCAGGAGGCAGCAGGCAGCAGGCAGGAGGGGCAGGAAGAGGAGCCACCAAATGAGGCAGAAGAGGAGCCGCCACCAAAAACGAGGGAAGCGCAAAAAAGAGGAACTCAATAAATTGTCATGCAGTAAAATGTGGCAAGAACGGAAGAAGAAACCGCCAGAGTGACTTTGTTTCAGGCGATGAAGTGTATTGGTGGCGCACAGGGGGTTATGTGTGTGTGTGGGGCACGTAAACTGCCAGAAGAAAGTAGCAAAGTGCAAGTGGCTGGCTGTCTGGCTGGCTGCCGCACGGCCACGTGGCATGCAGATACGAGTAAAAGCTAAGCGGAACGCAAGATACATTCCCAATGGTGAATGCAGCGGATACTCCCCTTATACCTTGTACCTTGTACCTTTCTGTTTAATATACCCTGCATGCAACATATACCGACCTCCCGGGACGACAGGCGGGGAGGGTTGGCGTCGTGTGTGTGCATTGGTGCAGTGTCTGACCGAAAATCACATGTTTCTGCCTGTAGCGGGAAGGATGTGATTTAAGTTGCAGTGCAACAGCAGCAACGTGCCCCAAACAACCATCGTCGTGCCACAACGACGGTTGTTGCTTGTGTGACATTTTGGCATTTCCAGTAGGTCTACTGTTGAATTTTTCATGCCCCTTCGCGCGACATAAACTTGCCTGCCCTTCCTCCATTCTGCCTCCTCTCCTGCAGGACATGGCTTGCCTGCCTGCCGGCCTGCCTGCCTGCCGGCCTGCCTGCCTCAATGGTAAATTAAGGCGGCTTCCGCTTTATTGGCCACCGCATCCCTCCGCCCCATTCGTGCCACTCATTCCACTCATTGTGGCTGTTATGCCGCCTATACCCTGTTTAGACGAGGGTTTCCTGAGCAGCAGGAAGCCGATTCCATAAGCGATTCCACGCAGAAACGTGCGATCTTCAAGTGAACACAGATCTGTGTATATTATCCCCGGCAAAAGAGGGCGCTTCCTCGGTTCGGGAGGCTTGAACCCGATTCCCTGAAGCTAAAGCTCCCAACGGATCAGTCGATCCCAGAGGGTTATCCAGGGTAGCCGAATCTTCGAACAACGCAGGGCAGAGGTCCCTCCTTCATGTCCTTTCTTGTAGTTTTAGTGGCTCCTTGTTGCTGTTGCTGTCGCGACTGTTATTGCGGCTTCATTTGGCTTTCAGGTAAATGGTCGCTTAGCGTGGCCGTCGCTCGCTCTCGTTCTCAGCCTTTTTAAGTGTATTAATCCTTTTTTATATCCCGTACAAGGAGCAGAGCGGAGCCGAGCAGGCAAATGGCAATGGCCGAAAATTAAGTATACGTAGTGTGTGCCGGGGATGTGCTTGCCGACACGAAGGGCGGCTCGTCGTTTAGTTTTTGCCCCGAAAATTGCATTAAAGTTGCATAAGTGCACACGGGCTTTAATATTTAATTTGGCAAAGAGCTTTCCAAACACCAGGATCTCCAGGCTTCTATCCTGCCGTCGGTCTTTCGGAGTGTCCTTCCATTTCCAGAGGAGTCCTGCCGGGCGATAACGCCGCGTGACATCCCACGCTTAACATTATCCCCCCTCTTTAGACTGTGAAGGGGGGTGAGGGGGATGGGGATGGGGATGGGGTTTGAAACAAAACAAAAGCGCAGCAGCAGGAGCAGTACTGTCTCTTGCTTTGATTTTCCTCGAGGAAGGAATGGAAATGGGAAATGGGAAATGGTGAAAAGCGCAAATGGAGATAAAAATTTGCAATGGCAAAAGCCGAAAGGAAGCGACAAAAAAATAAAACTAGAAGAAAAAACAACAGCAGCAGCGGCAGCGGCAGCAGCAGCAGAAAAGTGCAGCAAAAGTATTTACAAAAGCGTTATCACGCTGTGACCTCTGCCCCTCGCTGTGCGGCGCCACCCCTTTGAACTTTGACTCCCCTTGCAGCCCCAACCATGGATAGCATCTGCCCCTCCCCGCCCCGCTCTGCTTTCAACACGTTCCACATTGTTTATTCTTGCCTCGGGCATTCGCTTTCTCTAATTTCTGATGCGCTGCTGCTGCAGTTTTTTCTCTCTTTAGTTAAATAAAAAGGCGCTTAAGCAGGCGATAGAGTGTAATCATGGGGCATGGGGCATGGGAAATGGGAAATGGATTGCAGTAGGGATTGCCAGTAAAAACGGATATAAGGATGGGGAATGGATTGCAGGGATATAGCAATAAGGATGCGAACGGAATACGGGCATAGCCATGGGGAGTTTCGGGATGGAAAATTGTAAATTAAATGTGCATTCATCTAACGGGGGGGTAGAGGGAGGGGGATCCCCACCGGGAGAGGATCCCCTGGCGATAGGGCACAGATAGATGTAGAGATGGAGATGGAGATGCATGGATTCTCTCTGGGCTCCATCAATTTGCAGGAAACGGGGACAGGACTCGTGAATCCTTCGCTTCGGGAAGATTTCATGCTTTATCACTTCACTACTGCCCATCCGCAACAATTTATCTGCTTCTCGGACATTTCCACTCCCACTCCCACTCCCACTCCTGCTCCTGCTTCTTTCCACCCTTTCGACCCTCCCACTCCCTTTTGGCCATCCTATCTCATCTTCTATTCCATTTGCCAGCTCTTTACGAGCTCTTTTGCTCAGCTGGCTCTCAAATTTAAAGCTCATCAACGCGGGTGGGGGGCGTGCATTAGTAGTGGGGCCGTACCGCAGCATCTGAGAGGTCCCCGGGGAGGTGGGCTCCCGGAATAGTTTCGCATTTTATAACTCACTTAAAGGCGGGCCCCCGCCGCCTGCCTGGCAGCCTGGCAGCCTGGCAGCATGGCAGCAGGAAGGCCAATTAAAATGGGCAGACAAGCAGAGCAGCAGCTGATTAACCTTGGCAGCACACCCACACCCCCACACACCCCACACACACACACACAAACCTACAGTCGATGCCAGGCAGCGCCTGAAAGTATGCAATGACCGCGTCGCCAGGTCACGTCGTCGTCCGCTGCTGCTGCTGCTGCTGCTTCTGCTGGTTTTGTTGTAATGGTAATTGTGCGAGCGAGTGCAGCAATGACGTCATACACTCGTGCACAGAGTGCCACGCCCACGAGGCAAGGGGCAGGCAGGCAAAAACGTTGCCACGGTAATTGTGTGCGCCGCTGCTGCTCCACGCTTCGGTTGCTGGCAATATTGTTATGACCAAAAAACCAGGTCACAAAGGGGACAATCGCTGCTGCTGCTGCTGCCACACGCTGCAAGGACAGGGCGTCCTTCCCATTCGCCCACTCTCTCTCTCTCCCCCCAACTGAAGCTCTTTCTTCTTACGCCCCGCTGCATCCCTCCCATTAACCGTTTTCTTTCACTGAAGCCGTTGAATCTCCTCTCCATCCGCTCTCGCTCTTCCCCCTCTCTCTTCAAAAGATCTCTGCTTTGACCCTTGGGAAGAATTGTCCTTTGCACACCTGAAGATCGTTCTTTTCGGACACACAAATTGCAGGAAAAGAGGAGGTTCTTTGAAAAGGAGAAGCCCTGAGAACTAAAGAAACACACAGATTCCACTCTTCCTAGATGTGGATACAGATCCAGGGTAGATTCCCAGGAAATCATAATTCCTTCTCCGAGAGAAGGCTACCGGAAAGCGGAATTCTAAGAGGGTTATAGAGGGGAAATCCCTGCCGCTGCTGCTGCTGTCAGTTGGTGGATTTCTCACACAGGATTCTCCTGCATTGCCACACTCCTCTCTGCTTGCTCTGCCCTCAACTCATTTGCTATTTTACATTTAATATTTATGCATTTTCCGACCGTCTGTTCTCTGGTTGCAGGCGCGCAGGCATCGCATTGCACCGAGTGCTGGCAACCGCTGCTCAACTTGTCGACTTTCGGCCGCCTCAACCGCTGACCAGTGGCCAAAACCGAGCAGAGGATAGAGCAGAGCAGAGCAGAGCCGAGCCGAACGAGATAGGATAGGCAACGACAGGACGTGGACATGGCCAAGAGTCCTTAGCCATGGCTGTTGAATAATTAATGCAGTTTCGGTAAGTGCATTTTGAGCAATAGTTTTTGGTGCTTTTCTGTCCTCTCCTTTCCGTTCCTGTCTTTTCTTTGCTTTAGTTCGCAGTTTTACTCGTAGTTTTACCCGTAGTTTAGTTTAGTTCGAAGCAACTGTCAAATCGCTTCGCGTCTCATTTAAATGCAAGCAGGAGCAAGGAGTCCAGTCCTATCCTTCTCTCTGCTGCTGCGGAGCTTAGCCTCCTGACAAATGAAGTGTTCACTGCTCTGCTGAGTCCTGATTCCTGACGAGCAGAGTCTTCCCTGCCTCATGCATAAACCAATATGCGGCATTCCTTCGAGTTATCTCTGGCTTTCCAGCGTTCTAGCAGCGTTTACGCGCCGGAAGCGGAAATTGTCCAGCGAACAAAAGCCAACAAAAGTGGCAGCGGGTGGCAAGGAATGGCCAGCAAAAATGCCATGAGAGTGTGCTGGTTTTTTCCCCCACTATTCCACTATTTTCACACATTTTGTAGACCTTCAGGAGGCAGCCAAGGCAAGCCCCTTTCCCCGAAACCTCTGTTGACTCTCTTCCCTTTCGAACACCGAAATTAGTTTCCTGAAACTAAAGATCAAATATTTAGATATGATTTCAGGGATGTTCTCCGTCGGAGGACCATCAATTTTACACTTTTCGTTTGCGATTAAAACGAAGAAGAAGTGTATCTAAATGTTGGGCATCTTTGCCCACATTGCCTGTAATTTATATCTGCGTTGGTCTCCTGCTGCTGCTGCTGCTCCTGGTCCTTCCTCCTGCTGCTGCTGCTGTTGGTGTGTCCTGCCATCTGATGCTGTTGCTGGCTTTATCTTAATGCTCTCCTGATACAACATTTTCATCGTTGTCGTTGCTCATCGCCGTCCTTCCCGGCCGTGGCCGTGGTCCTAGTCCTGGTCCTGGTCCGGTCCGGTCCTGGGCTCTGGGTCTTAGCTTGTTGTTGTACACGCTTATAGCCATTGCTGTTGTGCACTGCTTATCCTTATCCACAACATCGTCTCTTGGTCGTTGTTCCTTGCAGAGAGCCTTCGCTTCGCTTCTCCTTCGCCTTGGCTGTGCCTTCGTTGGCCTTCTCCTTCTATGCCTTCGCCGCGTCGTTCCTTCTTCTGCTCCTTCGTCGTCGTTTGTTTTGTCATTCAATTCAATGAGGCTAATGTCCGTTGAGGTCCTTCTGCTGTCTGTCTGTGGTGTGGTGGTGTGCTGTGGTGTCTTCGTCCTGCGTCCTGTGCCGTGCCGTCCAATGCTTCCATTGCTTCCATTGCTGTTGTTGAAGTGCCATTAAGTTTAGTTGTCACTTAGCCTCTTTTGCTTTTATATGCCGTCTGTCAGCCCCCCACCTTCCTTCCCTCTGTCCCCCTGTCCCCTGTCTTCCTGTCCATTTGTCCGCTCTGAATCTGACCCCATGCCTCCCTCCCTCGTGGGGGCCCCCCGACGTTGTTGTTATCCTTTTGGCTTGAAGCGTCTTAAGCGCCTAATGCCCACGGCCATAAAAAGTCCAAACTAATGCTTTAAAGTGTGCCACACACACACACACACACACACACACACTGCCTCTGGAATTGTCATCTGTTGGCGGCCCGCAAAGTGTCTGGGGCATGCCCCAAAAACGTAGATAGCTTTCGTATCTCCTTTGGGGGCCTTATCGATCGTTTTGCGTGTTGTCTTTTGGCTGTTTGATTTTCAGCTTTAAGCAAAAGTCCATTGCCAGGGCGTTTTACTCCTTTTAGTCCTTTTGCTCGTGTTTTTTTTGTTTTTCGTGATTTTTATACGTTTTTCGGAGCCGTTTCCTCTGTGGACGGGCCATGCGGGGCAGGGGCAGGCGGAGGCTTGGTCTGTGGATAGTGTCTGGAGTGCTGGGTGGAAAATTGCGTGTTAATTTTCACACAAACCGGAGACACACAGTCCGCAGTCGGCAGTCCGCAGTCGGCAGTCGCCATCGCAGTCCACAGTCGCAGCGGCTCTCCACGTATTCTGTTTGTAGTTTTTGCGGTTTTCTGTTCTCGTGTCTGTTGCGGCTTTTGTTTAAATATTTGCATTTTTATTGTGGCCTACAGGATACAGGACGACGACTGCTGTTGCTGCTGTTGCAGCTGCCTCCTTTTGCTTCATTAGCCCCGGCAGTGTCTGTTGACACGGGCCTCTGTCTTTCGGTCTGTCTCTGTGGATCACCCCTTTGTGTCCTGGACATTGTTGCCCCCAAAAGTTCATCTAAATGAAGTGCAATGCAACCCCATTTTCAATTAACTTTTGAATGAAATTTCAACGAATTGCCCCGAAACTTGCAACAGCAAAAAAAAACCCATACACACACAAAAAAAAAAATGCAAAAAGTTTCCCCTGCAACTTTTTGTTGATTTTCTCTTGGTTTTTCCCTGCCGCTGCTCCTCCTCTTGCTGTTGTTGTTGTCGATGAATTTTCATTACGTTGCATATTTGTTCGACTGCTTTTCCTACGGCTCTCCCCCTCCACCGCCACCTGCTCCTCCTTCTGCTTGCTGCTCCTTCATTCACTCCTTATTCTGCATGCTTTTTCCTGGTGCATGTAAACAAGCCGCGCCAATTTGTTGCCCCCAGAACAGCCAACAACTGCAACAAAGGATACAAATTTTCAACTTGAAAACTTGTCAAATTCAGCAAAAACAACGACAGCCCAGAGCAGTGCTTCAGGAATCGAAGCTGGAGATACCCTTTAGGATCTATAGCCAAAAGATGGTGACATTTTCCGAGGAAAGGTCTGAAAACTAAAGAGTTTTTGAGGCAGATTCTGGAATTCTGGAATATTTGTTTCGGTTTTCTCGGGGGCTGCCAAAGACGTACTCGTGTTTGTAATACCCGTTTTCTTCTCGGTGTAGAACCAACAAAAACCGATTCGGAGTGGCAGGAAATGGGTGGAAATCGGAGTGGCAGGGCTGTGGAGTGGATAAGAATCGTTGTGGCAGGGTGGCACCATGGTGGATGTGGATGGGGCATAATTTAAGCGTACACTGAAATACATTTTCCACTTTAATGGTAGGGATTGAAGTGCATTAAAAATGCAGATACAATGAACCGAAAAATGCCCGACTGGCCCCAAGGGAGCGAAGGCATGCAGGAGGGGAGTTGGGGGGGGGATCCGGCGGGGGCAACGAAGGCCATGTATGGCACGTATGTACACACACACTCGTATTTGCTGCTGCTTGCTGCAAAATTTTCAAGTTGTCAATTTATGATTATGGCACCTCATGAACCGAGGCACAAAATGTAAATTATACGCCAGCGTCGTCGTCGGTCGTCGGTAGTCGGTAGTCGTTCGAAATGAAAACTCTCGTTCGAATAACAAGGAAAATTGCATGTTGCACAGAGAGTGTGTGCCGGGAGGTTGGGAGGTTGAGGGGAGGAAAACAGAGTTGGTGTGTGGCTGAGAATTTTTAAGTTGATTTTCGATTGTTGTGGCTCTCTCGATGGCTGCGATGAGTGCCTGCTGCTGCTGCTGCTGCTTTCTGTTGCCGTTGCTCCTTTGCCACATTTAACGCTTTTTAATGCCGAATCGACTGCTACACTCACGAATACACTCACTCTCGCTTTAGTCGTTGTTATGTAAATGAGAATCGCGATTCAGACCAGCCCGGCCCGGCCCGGCCCGCACCCGCCGTTCAATCGACAGCAACCATCGCCATCGCAGGTGCAATCAAATATTACGTATACGCCACGCTGTGCACAATAGTTAGCAATAAAGTCGAGGCAGGAGGCGTGGGGACAGGCGTAGGGAGCGGATGGGTGATGGGTGGGTGCCGAGGCATGCCCCATGGTTGGGCATGGCTAGCAAACTGTCAATTTGGTCGTTGCCATTGCCTTTATTGCTCTTTACCTTATAACAACGTTAACGTTGGAGGAGAATATTGAATTACGGATGGAGCGGAATGTGTGCAAAAATACGTGTGTGTGTGTGGAGTGTGGAAAATCGAGTGAAGTGTGTGGAAAATCGAGTGGAAAGAGCAGCACAAATGGGGGGTAACTGAGTTCATTGTAAAATTAGATAACTGAATCTTTAAGTGTGAGTTTTCAGAGGGCAGAACGGGAGGTATCATTGGGTTCGACTAAGCCTTTAACGAGATTCCATTTCCCAGTTCCCATTTACTCTTTATTTTTATTTTTGGCAGGCGAAAATGTACTCAAAGAGAGAGCTGTTCTGCTTCTATACTCGCATGCACTCCGTTTCCCGTTGTTCGTTCGCGCTCTCTCTGTCTCTCTCTCTCGCTCTCTCTCGTGTGTGCGGAGAGTGGCATAAAATTTGATTGTGATTGAAAAGTGTAGCCTACTTTCGGGCGGGCGCATATAAAATGCATGTAATCAAGCGAAATGGCAACCGTGTGCACAAATGAGATCGTCAGCAAAGCAAAGGATAGGTGGAAAGAGTGAAGCGGAGAGGAAAGGCGGGGAAGAGGAACCTGGGGCTGATGAACCACTGCATTTGAATTTGCATTTGCATTTGCAAACAACGCCTCTATTTGCCGGCACGCCCCCACTGATGGCCAGGGGATGTGCATACAAACACTTCGAAAGCGAACAATAATTGAAATTTGATTTGATTAGTTTTTGGATATTGAGGCGCGGCTGTTGTTTTTTTTGTTGTTGTGGGTATTGTTGGTGTAATGGTTGTTGTAAATATTGTTGGTTGATGTTTTGGATGGTATTACAGTTGGATCCTACACTGTGGAAGCTGATTTCTAATTGAAATTTGATTGGTTTTAATATTGCAGCTGTTTTTTTCATGAAGTTTCTTGTAGAGTTGTTGAAATTGTTGTGGATAGTGTTTGAATTGTTGTGGATGGAGCTGTTGTGGATGTTCTAGTGGAAAATTATGCAAATGTGGTGATTATTTCAGCTGATTCTTTGCTCAGACAGTTGTTTTAGGTCTTTGTTGTTGAAATAATTGTAGATTTGTTGTTGAAATTTTTGTTAATCATGTTGGAATTGAATTGCTTAAATACGAGTGGTTTTGTGGTGAAAATTGTTGGTGAAAATGTAAGAATTGTGATTAAAATTGCTATCCTTATTGCTATTGGGGATGGTATTGCCTTTTCGAAGCCAATTCTTATTGAGAAATGTAATTTAATTGCATATTGTGTTCATTTTTTCTGCTGCTCAACGACTTTTGCCACAAATCCCTTTATAATTAAGTCTCTGCCACGAATGGAGGCATTCGCAGGGGGCATCGGGCAATCCCAGCGGAAAGCAGCGGAAATGAAAAGAAAAGTCATTTAACAATATGAAAAGCAGCTCGTGTCGTGGGACAGAGAGACAGACCGAAAGACAGACAGACATAATTGAACTATTTGGTTATCATAATTGAAATTCTCGCACAGACAATTCAATAATAATTAAACAGAGAATCCAGAGTCCAGAGAAAGAAGAGCGCCTGGGAGGAGGAGTGGAGGAGACGGAGACGAGTCTGTGTCTCCTGCGGCACGTGAAATATTTAATTAAGTAACTTATTGCGATTATTATTTGCATTCCTTTCGTGGAATGCCGTCCAGGGCCATGCTGGCCAGCGGCCAAAGATAATTCACAGCATTTTTGCGGCCTCTGTCCTCGTCGCTGCAATTAAATAAATATTAAATATTTGCACAAATATTCCTGCACAAAAACGCCGTGAGAGCAGCGCGTGCAAAAACTATAATTCAATATTTTCCCCCACAGCAGCAGAGGCAAAGAGGAGCAGAGGAGCTGGCGAGAGTTGCGTTTAATATTATTGCAAATACTCGCAGCGTATCGAGAATCGGAGAATCGGGGAATCGGACAATTTGCGCATATTTGTGCGCTTTAATGGGCCAGGCACTGGGGCACTCTCTGATGGGGGCATATCGATAAGCACTGGGGCGGCTACTGGGGCCGCAAGAGCCCCGGCCCGGCCCGGCCCCAGTAAATGATGAAAAATGCTCTGCATTTTCCGCACCTTTTTGTGTGCGGCATAAAAGAAAGAGAAAGACAGGCAAAAAATCCCAAGGAAGCGACGCCTTCGAGCGCAAGAAATGAAAGAAGCCAACGCACAAATATTGGCTCTGGTATTTTCTGTATGAATTATGACTTCTTCCTGCCTGCCCCAAAAGAGGCGGAGGACGGCGGGCAGGGGCCGGAGGATTGTGGCATGAAAAGAAAGGAAACTCAGTGGCGCAGATTGCTGCAAGGCGAAGGAATAGAGAGGTTTTTTTAACAAGAGGGTTGATTGGATGAGTGGCGACACAGACACCACCAAAGGTGTTTGGGCGCTAGTTGAGCAAATAGTTTTATTGAAACTGATATTAGCATATGGCCCCAGCCAGCGAGAGGAGTGCAAAGAAGCCAAGACTGAAAGCAGATGAAAGATAACTCAAAAACCAGATTGCGGAGTGGCTAATCAACAGAGAGAGGGATAGAGATAGAGACAGAGGCAGAGGCAGAGATAGGGCTGTGGATGCCACAATTTGAGAAGAGCTGGAGAGGCTCTTTCCTAAACGGCGATGTAGTGGTTATATTCATGAATTTCTTTGCAGATATTTCTCTTCCATTTGACTAATGAACCAATAGAAGTGAGAAAAAATTTAAGAGGAGTTTCCCCCCTTGAGAGTGTTCATTCTTTAGCCAATTATCCTTGAATATTGCTATGCTAATCCTCGCAGATTCTTTGGCACTTCTTCTGGGATACAACTTAGGATAGCTCACAGATTTTTGAGCATTCCAGCCTCAGACCTCCAGACCTTCTGGTCTGATTAGGTACTCCCTTTGAAATTTTCTTGAATTTCCGAAGTTCTTCTAAAAGTTCCCTTTTTTGAGCTCTCAGATCCCTTTTTGGAGATCCCCCAACGCCTCTGGGTGTGTCTCTATGGGTTTTCTGGGTTTCTGTTTACAATTTTCGGTATTGCTGCTGGTTTTTCTTTTGGCACGCGTTGGCCTCTTTGTTGTTTGTTCTTCTCCTGCTCCTGTTGCCGCCTCTTTGTCCCCCTGTTCCCCCTCATGCTTCGTCTTTCTCCTGCTCCTTCTTATGGCCACTATTGTTGTTGGTTTTCTTTACGGACAACATAATAATAAGTTTTCTCGCCCTCTCTCTCTCTCTTTCTCTCTCTCTGTCTTTTGGTTTATGCGGACAACAATTTCAAAGGCCAAACCTGCAGCTGCTGCTCCTCCTCTACCTTCCCCTTCTCCTGTTGTTGTTCTTGTTGTGGTATTGAGCGCAAAAGTTTACAGAACGCAAAAGGAAGAGAATGGAAGGAGCAGAAGGTGGAGCAGGAGGTGGAAAAATATTATGCACACGCACACAGCAGCAGCAGCAGCGGCAGCAGCAGCAGCAGCAGCGGCAGCGGCGGAGGGCAGACACAAGGCACAACAACTACTGCCCATAAATGCATATGTATTTATGTGTGTGTCCCATATACATACGCACATACATGTGAGTGTATGTGTATGTGCATGTGCGTGTGCGTGTGTATGCGGGACTCCCTCCGCTTCTGGCGCGCTCTTTATGGCAATGGCCGCGCGCCGTCCAATGTTTTTTCGCCGCCCCGTGTCCTTTACACACACTTTAAATTATTTATTTTTACACTTTTGTACGCCCTCTGTAACACATTTTAAGATTCACATGTGTGTGGGTGTACATGCACATATGTACATATGTATGCATATATATACTATATGTGAGTGTGTGTGTGTCTGGAATTCCCTTTCCAGAGAGTATTACGATTTCTGTTGGTCAGTTTTTTTACGGCAAAGATGGCTCGATCAGCAGACTTTATAGCCATATCCCATAGACACGATCGATCTTGAAGATCGCAGATCCTTCGTTATACTCTATTTAGTATATAAAATGTTTCAAAAGTATAATTTTCAATAAAAACCCTCAAAAAGCAATGGTTTCATGTGTTCCTTTAAAGCTCTTACAATTTCCATCCAGATCGAATGCCTGTATCATATGGCTGTCATAGAAACAAAACGTTTTTGGAAGGATATCAAAGAAGGCTATCAAAATATTTGCTGTTGTTGCAGCTTCACGGAGCAGCAGCAGCAGCAGCACCAGCAGCAAAAGTTTCTTGGGTCCACGGACTGCTCTTTGTATTTGCACATGTTCCACACGCTGGCTATCTGCCACACCCCTCCGCAGTCCCCGCCGTCCCTTCAGTCCCTACAGCGCCCTCTTTTGGTTGCTGAAACTTGTAAATTATTTGCCTTTTGCCTTATTCCTTACACATACGCGCACAAATTGTCTTGAGTTTATGTGTTAAACTTTACATCTCATCGGGGGGGAGGCAGATGGGGGCCAGGATTCGGGTCCTGCGCCTTGGCCATTGTGCGGGGGCGTCGTCATTGTGGCTGCTGCTGCTGCTGCTTGGCAGGAGGGGGTGGGGTGGGGCAGCAGTGCCTGGTGTGGCATGTAAATGATATGTTCCCTTCGGCCACGTCCAAACGTTGGAGACGTCGCCTGTCGTTGTCGTTGCCTTTTATTGCTCCAATGCTTTGTGCAGCTGTCGTGGCCGTGGAACAAATGAACGGCATAAATAATTGCAAAAGCACACACACACACACACATACAAGAGCGAATGACATACACAGATATACACAGTCTCTTGAAACTGGAAATGGAAATGGAAATCGGAGTATACTCCAAGGCGTCTTCGTTTCTTAGAAAACGTTTGAGCCTCCTCGGCCTCGGCCTCGCCCTCGTCCTCATCCTCGTCGTCTCCTCCGAATTGAGATTAATGAGCAGAGCAAAAGTGATTTCAACTCTGCTTTGGCTTCGTTCTGGTTTGGTTTTATTTCAATTTGCTGTCTAGCAAGCAGAAGGCAGCGAGTGATTAAATCTTAGATAATATGGGACTATATCGAAGCCTCAGGGAGTCTAAATGTGGATGGGGGGAGAGGGCCTATTCTGGTGGCTGATTTCTTAGACAGATACTCTTGCTGATGGATCGTTTTTGCCATTCTACTATCCTCCTGCTGACACGCCTTGCGCGTAATGCGGCAGCATCCATCGGTCGATTGAAATCTGTTAAGTTTAGCGATAGTTTGATGGGAATACCTTCAAAAACATTAAAAAAAAACATGCCATATCGAACGATCCGTTCCATGAGAGATACTTCTATGATATTCCCTCAAAACTGAATCTTCTATTCCCTACAAAATCAATGAAGAAATCAACCTGTACCTCCTTTAGGGTACAAAATCGTAGCAGTTTTCAGACTTAAATCAGAGATTGAGAAGGTGTGTCCGGTGCTCCTTCGGTAGGCCAAGTCTTAGCCAAGTCAAGTGGCAAACGGCAACCGCTATCGGTGTACGAGTACGAGTATCTGCTTGTCGAAGTCTCATCACCGCAAAACACCCTCGAAGCACGGAACGAGGCATGCCAGCAGGGGGGCACCCTTAGCCCCAGTTGTCCCCAGACCCCACCCTGAGATAATCGGCACTCGACACTTCTCGACACTAATTGCCGTCACACCCTCGACAGGGACTAAGCCCTCTCCACGACCGACCCCCACCCTACCCCATTGGGCCTACCCCATTGCATTGCCCATTCAGGTATGCCATTGTTCTTGTCCCTTGTTGGGGCCTGATAACAGGCCGCAATCGGAATCGTAATCGCAATTCGGAATCTGTTTCGGCATCAAAATCAAAGCCCCTTGCGATGCCCCTGGTACGAGTACGAGTACGAGTGCGGGTACGAGGGTATCGAGTATACGAGTATCCGAGTATCCGAGCATCCGAGCATCCGAGTACTTGTGTATAATTGCAGATACAAATGCGATTACATTAAGTAGCTTGTCTCTCGATACATAATACGAGTGAATGTGTGTGTGGGCTGTGGCGCAGCAGGGGCATGGGATGCCGAGGATGTGGTGGAATGGAAGGCACTCTAAATCGAAATTTGTTGCTGTGTGATGCACCTCCAGCCTCTTGCCGCTTGCCCTCCACCTTCGGGGTCTGTCTATCTGTTAAATCCCAGTGTAAACCTTGCTTTCACTTTTCGTCGCTTGCTTGTCTCACAGTTTATCCAAGTTCGTTTTGTTTCGTGCTCCCACCCATGGAATGCAATGGAAGTTAATAACATGTTGCAAAGTGTATGCAAAGGTGGCGAGAACATTCCCATCTTATTGTTCTTCTCTCATTAAGGTATTCTCTCCCTGTTTTTCTCTGAGAGCATTGACTCATTTCTTCATGAGCCTGTGGGGCTATCTGTTGATCAGAATTGTTTCTCCTTCGAACAAGATTCTGTCATTGACCCTTAAAAAACACTCTTATTTGTACTGTATTCGAATGACATTCAAATGCCAGTAAAGGAATCAGTCGATTTCTAGGATCCGACGCCAACCGACACCGAGCTATGGCTTGAAAACATTTGTATTATTTACTTCCCGCAAAAACAGCTGGGAAGAGCATTCCAGTCATGGTATATGTATTCCCTTTCCTTTCCTGGAAAGAGTATTCCAGCTTCGCTTTGTCTTTGCCCACTCCATTGTTCCCCCACTCCTCCCTCACTCGTCATCTCGTGGGCATATCAATAACAAAACTCTGGTCTGGCAGGTTTTACAGTTTAATGGCCCTCTCTCTCTCTCCCTCTCTGTAATCGCTCGCTCTCTCTGTCGCTGTCTCCGTCTCTGTCCCTGGCGCTGTCGCTGTCTGCTTTGCCTATAACTTAGGTTTTCCCTCTCGACTTTGCTTGCGCTCCGCACAGTTCTATCGCGAACTCCAACACCGTCAGTCGTCAACCCCATCGTCGTGTTCGCGTCCGTGTTTGCCGGTTTGTTCGTACAGGTGTAAACGTCTTTAATTAGCAATTGTTAACGTGTTTCGTTAGTTATTGCTCTTGTCCGTACCGTTGCGTTCCTTTGCGTTCCATGCCGTTCTTTCGTTATCAGTCGCGTCAGAAGTGCTAATCGTCCCACGCTCGTGTTTCTCAAGTGCAATAGTAAAGAACGAACCACTACACTCCAATTTTTTTCGGGGCTTAATCGCCTGCACCAATAAATTAATTATTGCCTGGGCTATCTCCACGTTCCAACTCAGTCGAGTTCATTTAAAGCATAAATTAATATAAGAGAACAGCCGCGTAAACAAAAAACAAACAAGACAGGTAAGCGCAAAGCAAACAGAATTTGTTTCTCTCTCATTCGCGGGCATTAATCTTTACCGCTGCCGCTGCCGCTGGTGCTGCCTCTGCCGCTGCTCTGCCGCTGAGTGCTGTTTGTCCCCCATCTCGCTCTGACGCACTTGTCAACATGACATGGCATTCCATGAGTGGAAAGGGGGAGACGAGGGCGAGACAGAGAGACAGATAGAGAGAAAGTGACGCGCGGGAGGGCGGCAAAGAAGAAAGAACTTAACAAGATAAAGCAATAAACGAAAATTGCAACAAGTTTGCGCGATGATGTGTTCGACGCTTAAAAACAATTGCATTTTAAATTAATTGAAAAGAAAAACGACAAGGAAAATCACGATGCAGCAGCAGCAGCAGCATCAGCAAAAGAGACAAGAGAACAGAAGCACACAATGAGAGAAGAGCGACACGAGCTCAACTCAATTAAAACCTCCGTCAGCCGGCAAAAAGAAACAAAAACTGAAAAAACGATGAATTGCAAGAGAGTGCAAACACATGAAACAGCAATAGCAACAGCAGCTACATTGCATGCCCAAGGCATGTTTATGTGGGGTGTGGTGTGGAGAGCAGGAGCTCTTACGATAGGGACCAAAATTGGCTCGCAGGTGGAACTGATGTGCTGCCTCAGGGAATAGGCAACCATCACAAGACACCGGTCTGGTGGTGCCTCACCTTGTCTGAGATATACCTTGTCCATACCGGTACTCGTTTTTTCAATCGCTTTTTGCTCATAATTCGGCAGTGATTACTATGCTGTTGTTATTCTCACTTACTCTCTCTCTCTCCCTTGTTGTTGTTGTTTTTTTTGCTCGTGCACTTTTTGTGTGATGCTGTTTCTCTTTACTGTTTATTTGGCTGTGTGTGTGCTTGTGTGTGTGGGAGTGTTTATGATTTTTATGGCACTTCCAGGCGACTAAGCAAACTCCATAAACATTTATAGGTAAACCTATTACGATGCACACAGCACAAAACAGCCACAGCACAGAACAGCACTCGGTATGGTATGGGGTATGGTATGGTATGGTATCACCTTCCACTCAACTGTATTATTTTTATGGAATCACTTGACATATGGCACTCTCTCTGTTTTCATATTTAATGCGTAATGAAATTGAAATTGAAATTTGAGTTGATGTCAAACTCGAATTGAGATCGGAAATTGTGCAGTTAGAATTTCATGGGATTCGAAGATTGTCACACACACACACACACACACTGCAGCAGGGCGACGAGCCGTTGGCTTGACAACGTTTTCCCCATTTTGGCCAAAAACCCATTCAAATATTCCCTCTGTCCATCAGAGCAATATTCGTGCTTATGGCACCTGGCAGCACACTCTGCTCTCTCTCTCTCTCTCTCTCTCTCAGAACATCGAATCATCAAAATTGCATTGAAACTATTTCCACTCTTGCTCAACGGCAGAGGGTGGGGAGGGAGGTAGAGGAAATCCTTGTCCTGGACTTGGTGTTAGTTTGCTGCCAACTGCAGAGGGAGAGAGGGTAACAGAGACGGAGGACGGGGCACGGGGGACGGGGGCACTCTTAAAAATTCATGAGTGCGAAAAGCCACAGGACGAAGTGTGGGTGAAAGAGCAGCTGAAAGGAAGAGCCAAAGTTTCGACAAGCAAACAAAAATCATAACGGACGGATTCCCAGTGCTGCTCTGCTCTGCCATCCTCCCTTCCCCTGCCCTTCCCTGCCCATCCCCTCACCTTTTTCGCTTTTCCTCTTTTACTCTTTTCCACTTGCCCTCTGTTCTCTGTATGGAATGGCCATGCCATCGTAGGAATGAATGTTTATTGAAAGACAATGTCATAGCAGCAGCAACAGCAGCAGTGGAGGGCAAGAGGAGGAAGAAAGCAGGAAAAAGCAACGGAACTCGCGACCAGAGGAACCTCAGGAACGGCATGAAATGTGAGTGCTGGTCCCTGCGCTCATATGCATAGGCTGGGACTGGGACTGGGACTGGGACTGGGACTGTGGCTGTGGCTGGCTGCCTGTCACTACAGTGGACTCTCTCTCTCTCTCCCTCTCTTCTCTCTCTCTCTCTTTCTCTCTCTCTATATAATGAAAGAACTTAATCTATGCAAGAACCACAGAGAGAGACAGAAGAGAGGTGAAGGATGGTTGGAATTCCCAGATGAATCCCACTGTAGGCAAATCCGAGTGATTGGACCAGCGTTACCCTGGGTTCCGTTCCGTTACGTTCCGTTTCTCCTCTTGTCGCTCGACAGCAAAACAACAACAAAACTGCAGTGCAAGAAAACACAGTGCAGAATACCAATACCAGAACGAAGGGTGGAGAGGGAGGAGAGCGAGGGAACACCGAGAGAGAGAGAGAGAGGAGTCTGGGCAGAAGAGAGAGACTTTTGCTTTTCATTCATACGAAATTACCTGCGGCCAAGAGCTTAATGCCAGTTGGACTGCAAAATCCACTTAGGAAGTTGATACAATCAGTTTTCTCTCTCTCTCTCTCTCTCTCTCTCTCTCTCTCTCTCTCTCTCTCTCTCTCTCGCCAACGCCACAGAGCGAGGGGGAGGGAGAGTGCCTGCCTCCTGCCTTGTGTGGCCTGCATGGGCTGTGGCATTGTGGCATGTGGCATGCGGTTCTGTGGATGGATCCCAATGGTAGGATAGGGATGTGGATGTGGATGTGTGGCCTGTAGGATGGATTCATTAAAACGAATTGCAAGTTTTACGGTACGGTACGGTACGGCCTCTCCTCGGCCATAGGAGGCGTGGTGGAGTTGCATCTCCCTCTTCCTCTTCCTCCCTCCTCCCCATCTCTTTCTCCTTCTCGTTCTGTGTTTTGGTGCAAGTTGTTTTTGGGGTTTTGTTTCGGCAACTCATTGACGTGCAACATATACGAGTGCAGAGCGCAGGGGAGGGTAGGGTGCACAAACCAAAGGCTGCTGCTGTTGCTGCTGCTGCTGCTGCCGCCTCTGGGGTTCTGTAGGTTTTGCTTTGCGGTCAGGGGTTTTGCCGTATTTTCGGGTTTTCCATCCATCCTCAAACATTTGCCACAAGTGGAAAATGCATTAAAAGTGCAAATTAACTGGAGACTAGTCGTGCCATGATATGTGGCTGCTGCTGCTGCGGCTGCTGCTGCAAATGATGATGATGATCAGCCCCTAAAAGCTTGCTGCCTAATTAGGGGAAAGAGGTTTCGCCCCGCCCCGCCCCGCCCCACCCCACCCCTCACACACAAACCTCTTGGATTCCCATTTTCCCATTTCCATCCGTAAATCCCAGAATTCGAGCTCCCGACTGTGTTAATTATTTATGCTTTATATTTAAATGCAGAGATTAGACAGGGAGGGAAAACCCCGCCTATATGTACATATCTGAAAGGGAGAACATAACCTTTGAGGCTTCGCTTCAGTTTGAAGTGGAAGGAAGCTCCAGGAGGCAGAGAGGCGGAGAGGCAGGAGGTAGGACCTCCTCTACACTTCCGCATTGGGAAAAAGGCATAAAGCATATGCGTACAACCCACAGATTCAAAGGCAGAGGGAGAGGGAGAGGCAAAGACATAGAAGAGCCACGCACACACATCCCCACAGAGATAGACACACAGAGTGGGGGTGTGGAGCGGGGAGGGGAGGCATAGGCAAAGGCATAGGCATAGGCATACATTTCCACAAACAAACAAAAACGTGGAGAGGTTGGGGCGGAGTGGAGCGTGGAGTGGAGTGCAAACGAAAGCCCAAGTCTCACCAGCGACTCGACTCGACTCGACTCGAACTCCGTGTCTCGTGTCCCGTAGTCCGTGTCCGTGTCCGTGTCCGTGTAACATGTTAATGAACTGCAGGAACGGAACGGAACGAAACGGAGGAGAACCAACTCTGGTGTTTGCACAGAACTTAGTGTAATGTAATCCCCAGGATCCAGGCTCCAGCCTCCAGGATGGAAGCAGCAGAAGGACACACACACACACACAAACACGTCCATGACTCCTTCTGCCTCCTGCCTCCTGCCTCCTGCGAATGTGTCGAATGTTACGCCAAGGAGTAACTTTGACATTTACCCATTCAAGGCGGCTTATGAGTGCCACAACACAGAGCGGGCGAGGGGGCGGCCAGGGTGACGTGTGGCAAGTGGAAAGTGGCAAGTGGCATGTGGCATGTAGGGGATGCTGTGATAGAAATTGCCTTATGGGTTATAGCCATAGCCCTGGCCACAGAACTGCGAACCAAAGTGTGATACGGGGACACGGGGACCTGGGGAAAGGGGCAAGGAACGGGGCAGAAGGTTGCATAGAAAAAGAGTTTTCATGCGGGGATTTGGGGGCGGCGGCGGAGGCGGCGGAGGTGGAGGTGGAGAGTGCCTTTGCATAGAGAAGAACTTGCATCATGAGGTGGAAAATTAAATTGCATTTAAGGCAATTGACAGACCAAAAGGAGACCAGACCCATTGGCAGGGGCAGCAAAGCATCCACATCGTGTGTGATGAATGAATAAGGAGGAGGAGGAGGTGGAGGAGGATGCCCCTGTCCCTTCTTCTCCCTCTGCAGCATAAATTGGAGGGAATATTCTATACAGAAAGGATCCTTAAAGACTTTCCGAGGCAGGGGAGGCTTTCTACCTTCCATCTGGCGCTCCCTTTGCGGCATGATGGGGGTGGGTGGCATGCAACATGAATGCATGAATAATTATTCATATTTTGTTGGCCAAAAAGTTGTGCGAGAGAGGGAGAGTAATGGGGGGGAAAAAAGACGAGAGACAAGAGTCCAGGGCCACTTGCTGCACTTGCACTTTGCACTGCACTGCAGTGGCATGGTGGAGTGGGGGGAGTGGAGAGTGGCAGTGTCAGTGTCGTATTAATTTAGTCAAGTTGCCACTTAAATTGTGGCACGACAACTGCCACACGGGAGAGGAAGAGGAAAGAGCGGGAGGAGCAGGAGGAGCAGGAGGCAGAGGAGAATGGATGACAAAGTGACATTAAATGTGCAAAATTGGGCAGTGGCTGTGGCTGTGGCAGTGGAGCTGCATTTGCTGTGTCTCCTCCTGCCACACTCTATCTCTGTCTCTGTCTCTCTCTCCCTCTCTCCTCTCTCTCGTTTTATCTCCCTATCGCTGAAATTTGCATAAGATTTGCATGGCTATTAAGTTTTTGCGGCTAAAATGTCACTGACTTTTTGTCAGCCGTCTGTCTGTGCCGTGCCCCAAAAGTCTCCCCAGCCATGCCCCAAAGAGGGAGAGAGGCAGGAGGCAGGAAGATGCCCCTAATGATTACAAATTGTGGGGCAGGCAGTGTGGCCGTGGTGGCAGTGGTGGCAGGGGTGGCACTTTTAATAACGCGCCACAAAACGTAATAAATAGGCAACAAAAGGGATCTAAAAGCGGCTTTAATGCATTTGCTGCTGCGATTAATATTAATTTCAATGCAGCGCCGCGCCCAACTTGCCACAGCAGCAGCAGACTGTGGTACGCGGAGGATGCAACGATGCAGATCCCTTAGATGAAGATGAAGTTGAGGCTGTGGCTGTGGCAGTGGCACACTGCTGACGCAGGATGATGGAGACGGATAAAGACGCGAGCGAGGACAATGCCAGCGAGAGAGAGAGGGATAGAGAGAGAGCGCGAGGCACCACAGCCACATCATGCGCATCATTAGCCCCATTTCTCCAGCAGTAGTACACTGAGAGAAATAGAGAGAGCAATTATGGGAATCCCCATCCCACTTCCCCTCCCCCCCCTATCACACTTCATTCCTCATCCAATTTTCCAGTTCATTTCCACGAGGAAAAGCATTTTCCTTGCATTCCGCTCTCCAGATGCAATGGCCCCTCTCGTGCGTCTTGATGCTGACTCTTGTTGCTGCCATCAGAAGATAATCAGACTCTAATTGGTATCCATAGCTGCGGCATGCCCCCGAATTTGATGTTCTAGCTTTCGACTTGTACATATTCAGGGGATTTTCCCTAGATTCTAAGCCACATTTGCATATCCATTTCCATCGAAGGAGCAGCCGCAGGCGGAGGAGGATGAGCCGCAGGGGGAGCAGGCGGAGGAGGATGAGCCGCAGGGGGAGCAGGCGGAGGGCGGAGGAGGAGCCTCATCATTATCAGTAGCGTGTGTGGCATGTGGAAAACTTTCAAATTCATGGAGTAATTAACGAAACTATGAAAGGGAGGACAGAGACGGAATGAAGGGATAAATGGAAGGGCATGAGGGGATGGATGGTGGCCAGGATGAAGGATAGATGGGTGGATGGATGAATGAATGTTTAGAGCGGGGGATAGGGTCACGTTGCTGGCTTTGAATCTGATCTGACTTTTGGGGGACACGTTTCGGTGGCGGGTCCCTAAAAATAGAATTTAATTTGACTTTTAGCAGTTTTGGGGCAGCAGCAGCAGCAGCAGCAGCAGCCATACACCTGTCTCTGGGGCCGGAGGGGAGACACTCACTGGAGGAGGAGGCGGATGTGTGTGGCAGCCACACATCAGCGAATGAGTGGCAGACAGTGAAGGGGAGATGAGATGTAAACGATGTAACGATGATCTGCTGACGGCATTTTCACAGCCTGAAAGCAGTCGAAATTCAAGCCTGGAATCTACATGAAGTTTTGCTCAGTGGAGAAGTTTAAAGTGTTATTAAAACCACAGCCAAAGAGAGAGGACAGAAGAGAGGAGGGGGGAGGAGCAAAAGCTAATGGAAGAAGGCGATTAGTGGCTGGCTAATCGGATATATTAACTTTTAAAAACACGGTAAGAGAGTGAGAGAACCCCCGCTACCAGGAGGAAAACACAAAGGATTCACTTTTGACTCCACTTCCCACGCCCCCCCTCCGAGCCCCTCTACGTCTTTTCCACTCTGACTCCTGCTGGCACTTTTACCTTCTGCTTTTGCTCTGAATCCACTTTTATTCCATGTGTTTTTCCTTCTCTATTTGCAGCTCCATCAACCCTCCCCCCACACACCCACCCCCTGGTGGCTGCACGGTCCACGGTCCACGGTGCAACGGCAACGGCAACGGCAAACGGAAAAACTAATTTATGGCATTAAAAATGCATATTTTCTAGCAGTTTTTATCATTTGCCACAACTGCTGCTAGAAGGGAGAGAGAGCGCGAGAGGCAAGAGAGAGGCAAGCGGAACCTGCCACATCAGCAGCAGCAGCAGCAGTAGCAGCAGCAACAACAACACAAGGAGCAGCAAAAGCATCTGAGGCGGAGGATAACGCAAGGATAATTCGCCATCTCTTTGCCCCCGAAATGGATTTCCTATGGATAAACGTAAGTCTCTCCTTCCCCTTCCCCTTCCCTCGCTCTCTTTGTAAAGATTTAAGTGCCCCACATCACTCTTAATGTTGCATATGCGGCACGGCACATGCATATGCGTAATATTTCATGCATTAAGTTCTCGTCGCGTCGTGCGCGAAAAGTGATTTTAATCATGTGAAAAATGCTGGATCGTTAAAGTCGATTCGCGGGTGCATTGATGGATTGCCTGCTGCATGCTGCAGCCTGACTTTGCGGCTGGCAAATCATATTAATCATACGCCCCGTGAACTGGCAGCTGCCTCTGGGAAAGGTGAAAGGCATGCGGCTTGTGGCCTCCGGCCTCTGGCATGTGGCATGTGGCATGTGGCAGGCTGCGCAAATGTGTGGACAAATAAACACAGGCGATAATCTACGAGGCAATCTACTTTGGGGCAAGGGAAAACAAAGGAAGGGCCAGGAGCGGAGATTCCTCTAAGATGAAGGATGGAGGATGAAGGACGAAGGAGAAGCCTCGAAAATGCGAGGAGAGGCAAGTGTTGTCTTAACAGCTGCCCCGCATTGTCAATACTCTCAGAAAAGCAGCAGGAAAGCAGCAGAGGAGAGCCCTACGAGCCCCAGACGAGGAGTAGGCACACTGGGACGGCTCCAATGGAAATCCTGCAACTGCAATTTGTGGAAACTCCCATCAAAGGAGGCACATTTGCATGCTATTGAAAGAACGAAATGATGTGGAAATGTAGGTACCATCTTCTGGTTGTTCCCAGAATGATCAGACAGTGAGATTTCCAGGCTTTCTAGAGCTTAGAGGCACACTTTCAATGGGCTTGTGCTCCACTGTGTGTGTGTGTTTGTGTTTCCCTGTGGCAATCCTGCTGGGAATCCTTCTCTTGGGGTGTCTATCACATTTGGGGCCCCGGCCAGAGCAGAGGCTGCTGCTGTTGCTTCTATTGATGTTGCCTCCGTGCTGTGGCCTCCTGTTGCCAGTGAGATGAGAGCTGATTGTCAAGTGCTTGCCCCAGACACACACAATAGGTACTGCAACAGCCAGAGAGGCAGAGCCCTAGCCCATCCTCGTTGTCTCTCAATATTTGGTTGGAAATTTCGAGTTAAGCAACTCTGAAGGAAATCCTCCATTGATTGGAGGGCGGTAGGACGGGAGGAAGGATACTCATGGGTGGGTGAGGGGGAGGCTTATCTGCTTTCTGTATTAATGCAGCATTTAAGGGGTATGCCACTGCCAGTGGCAGCACAATGAATGCCACACATACGATATTCAGGTATTCAAGTGCATTTAAGCAGCAATAATTTTGTATCTGCGGTGAGCAGAGACAAAAGCCTATTAATGAACATGCAACAACCTGCCACAATGGCAACAAAAGCGGCATAAGATACTGAAATGCAGGTGTGCCTGTGTGCGTGCCTGTATCCATGTGTGACAGGGTCCTTTATTTCATTTAATCAATCACTTAATCGATGAATGGAAGCATTTAGTTTAAGACAAAAGCCTCCTTTAAGCAGGCCGCATTAAAAGGCTTTTCATTGGCGGAAAATCGTGTGTGGGGCATGCACATGCGAAGGGGTAGGCAGGGAGGACAATACCCCCCGGAAAGTGCATTGTTTTCCCCTCCCTTTTTTGGCTTTTGCGGTTAATTGAATTTTAAATTTTGTTCCCATTCCCCATCGAGGGCGAAGGACATCAAGGACTCGTCTGATTAGGCGAGCGACGGCCCCCCATGAATTAATAAGTTTTCAATTTTCCCCCGGCGATGATTTGATTTCGCTGTCGAGACAAAAGGAAAATGGAAAATGGGAGGGGGAGAGGGAGAGGGAAAATGGCCCTCAATCGGAGCCCAAAAATAAGTCTGGAGATTGCATAATGCTTGTGCCTCTTTCGGTGGGGGGAGGGGGAGATGGAGAGGGGAGTAGTGTGGGAGTGTGTTGCATGCAACCCTGCACCAGATTGGAGGCCACTTTTCATAACTTGCCCCAAGACGAAGCAGCAGCACGAGGCACAAGTCGCAGGGCAAAGGTTTTTTTTTATATTTTGTCAATGGCCAAGAAGGAGCCTCAAAGTCAGAGTGCCACCGAGAGCCTTGCAACAGACACACACACGTACACACACACACACAAAAAAGACAGTGCCACATGTGAATAAACTGCTCAATGCACTTGCCACACACACACACACACACTGCCACATGGCTGACTGCTTGCGTCATCAGCAGCAGCATCATCGTCAGTGTGGAGTCGTTCCTCTCCGTCTCTCAGGCTTTCATTCAGCCTTGGCATGCAGTCAAAACGCAGCAGCAGCAGCAGCAGCTGCCCCTTGCCCCAGTCAACTATTTTTCTATGTCAGGAGCAGAAATAGGGAGTGGGGCAGCATTGGAGGACGGAGGACGGAGGACGTAGGATAGAAGCAGAAGCAGACCGACCACCAGCCAGACCACGAGACAAGAGACAAGAGACAGGGCCAAAGCCAAAGCCAAACGAAGCATCCAAGCGGATGGAGCGGCTGCCCCCAGACGCAATTGTGGTACGCAAGGTACAAGACGTCAGAAGGGAAGGTCGGTCTTTTGGGAGCGGAGTGGAAAACCTATGCAGCAGACGATGCCAGCCTTAACTTGTTATGAAAATATTTCTATATGTTGGAATATATATTTCTCTCAAGGAAAACCCTTTGAAAATGTTTAACAATCGATTGAAAAAGGAATTTCACTGCATTTGTGTTGTATTGGAGAGTCGAAAACCGTCTTTCTAGATCTAAAAGTACATAATATTCCATCCTTAAAAACGAGATGAAATAAAGTTCCCTCAACCTTTTTCCTGAGATATTTGATCTTTCAAGGATCCCTATTCCTGGTCTATTCTAACTTGAAGGCAGACTCTTCTTCTCCGAAGAGTAACGGAGACTGTGCGCCCCACCTGACATTGCATATACCTTTCGCTTTGGACAGAGGCCATTGGGGGAGATGTCATCAACTTTACTTCTGCCTTTTCGCTTGCCCCTCTGCCTCCCGCTACTTCTCTGCTTTCCCCTCTCCACCTCCACCTCTACCTCTCCCTCTCCCTCTCCTATTCATATTTTATCTCCCCTTCCCTCCCCTCCCCACCGCTCGGCTGCTGCTGCTGCAAAGGCAAACAAAAAGCTTAACCTCAGCACAAATTTAAGCAAATATTTGCTGCCAAAGCCTCTGCATCCTGCATTCTGCATCCTGCATCTCTTGCATCTCCTGCCGTCTCCTGCTGTCTGTCGTGCGGTGTCCTGCTACTCCTCCCCCGTCATCCGAAGGCAACTCCATGTCGTCGTCGTCGTCGCCGTCGCCGTCGCCGTCCATCCTCATTGATGCAATTGAAGCCGGAAGCAGTTTATTTTTATATTCCTCCTGCTCCTCTTTTGGCTGCTGCTGCTGCTGCTGTGCTGCTGCTGCGGTGTCAGCAATCCGCAGTATCCAAAGGCATCCCTTCAATGGCAGGTGTAAGAGTAGGGGCCATGGACATTCTACTGAGAGAAAGATCGGGCCATGGACATGGACATGGACATGGACATGGACAGGGCTCCCCACAGAGAAAGAAAGTGGCATTCATGGGCAGATGGGCCATGAGGCATGCACGGATTTTAATCGCTTAAATGCCAAAAGGGAAATGATGCACCACCACCACCACCATGCCCCATGCCCCATGCCCCAGACAGGGCGGAACAGGCGCTAGGGATCTGCAGATATCACAGAGGAGCACAGAGTATTCGTTCGAAGGAGCAGCCGCCGCCGCCGCCGCCGCCGCCACCGCAGTACAGAACTAATGATGCGAAAAATGTTTACAAATCATTTTGTCAATATACTCGGTTCTCGGTGCTCGGTGCTCGGTGTATCCTCGTAAAGGGAGAACGACCCAAAGGGATGCGGATGCGGATGCGGATGATGATGAGGCAGAGGCAGAGGCTGAGGTTGAGGCTCGCTTCTGACGAGGATACAGAGATGTGCGGCTGTAAATGTGGCTAAGGGATGTGCCTATGTGGCAGGAGCGGATCCAGAGAGGAGGCCCATAATTTGCCATCACATTTCTTGCATTCATCGACAGGGGCGCAGTGGGGCAGGGTGGCCATGAAAAGGTCATTAGTGTATGCGTGTATGCACACACACTCTCCGCATGTGTGTGTGTGTGTGTGACACAAATGGCCATTCAATGGGAAGCCAGAAGAAAAAGTGGGGCTAAAGTTGAAGGAGTAGGGGGAAGAAGAAGGTGATAGAGGGGCAGAGGGGCAGAGGGGGATACACCGATAGCCGAAAGCCAAAGCCATAACAAGGGCGCCTCCTCCTTCTGCCACCTTGCCACATGCTTGTTTTTTCCACAACATTAACGCAAATTGCAAATAATAAAAATTCAAAATATCCTCGACCATCCTCCCCTCCCCCCCCCCCCCGCTCTGCCTTCCCCCTGGAACGCTTGAACGACGTTGAACGGTAGAAAAAGGCAGCTGCTGCTGCTGCTGCGGATGCTGTTGCACGTGTGTTAGTGCCAGTGGCAGCAGGTCGGAGGGAAGGAAGGGGGAGGGAGAGAGACCCCAACCACAAGAACAGGAATGGAGGAACGGAGTAGCCTTTGGGGCACGGAACACACATTTATCGCACAGCCAACGAGGCATTTTTTAAGTCCTGCCAAAGGATGAAGGGGGCTTACAAATTGTGCAAGCGGGAGGAGTGGGGGGAATGGAAAATGGAAGGAAAATGGCATCACATATGAGGTTTCCCTTCGATTGACCCGACTTTTATTGAACTTTGATTGATCCTCTCCCCATTCCCCATTCCCCTCTCTCTCTCTCTCTCTAATGGGAGTCTCTCACCTTTTGCACCTTGTGCAGCATGTAGCATGCACCATGCCACGACAGGGTGCACAGCGGAATAGCTTAAAGACTTGCAGTCCTTCCGCTGCCGCTGCCGCTGCCGCTGCGGTGCCTTCCTTCGAATCAAAATGGAAATCTATTTTATGCAGAGGCACGCACCACAACACACACTCAAACACACACACACATGGGTGTGCTCGTGAGTGCATAAGTATGGGTGTTCCTTTTCGCCTACGTTTTCTTCGGTCTTCCAGGGTTAGGTTTTCTCCAGACTCTTCTCTGCTTCTCCCTCTCGCCCTCGCCCTCGCTTCCGCTCCTACTCTTACTGTGTGTTTGTCGAGGCGTTGCTTTTGCGTATGCAGCGATGCATGCAACGCCCATCCTTGGACTCGGACCCGGACCCGGACCCAACCCCAGGCCCCCCTCCCCCCCGGTTGGCATACAATTTATGTGCGAAATATGGCGCCCGCACTGCCGCACATACCTTTTTAGCATTTGCCTTTGCCTCTGCCTTTGCCTTACACTTACACCCTTACCCTTTTCCCCCCCTCTTCCTTACCCTTTCTACCCTTTCCCTCTCTTTTTCCGGAATTAAAAGCTTTTCCATGCTCCATGCTCCCGTAGTCCCTTTGGGGACACAGAGACCCAAACGCACAATAAACCATAGTTTTTAAGCATCTCTAAAGACCACAATGACTCTCTCTCTCCCTCTCTCTCTTAACGCCCTTAGCTCTCTCAATGATTCCCGCTCTGTATTAATTGTAATGTAATTCTCTCTCCTCTCCGCTACAATCGTTCCGTTGGAGAAGCCTGCCAGATCAATGACATGGCGACCATTGGTGACATATCATCGATGATCATCTCACCGCCGACGTCTTCCATTTCGAACGATCAAGATCCGTTTGGACAGCTGCCACCGCTACCACCGCCACTGCGTTCCACCCAAGTGCTGCAGCCATTGAGCGTATTTCCAGGTGTGCCACCACGCTGCCACAGAATGTTGCATATCTATTTGTTATTGTTATTGTTGTTTGCCTGCCGTTTCTTTCGTTTCTGTATTTTATTCCCATTTATTTTGTTGTTTTTTGGTTTCGTTTTTGTATAGAGATTTTTGTGCCCCATTATAAAATTTGTAGCGCACCAGTTTGTTGCTGTTGCTGTTGCTGCTACCGCTTTTATTTGTGGCTTTGCCCTTTGCCCGCCACTCTTATCTATCCATCCCTTTTCCATCCCTTTGCCATCCCTTTTCCACCCATTTGCCTTTCGTTTTCGAGCCCAGTTTTCCAATTGATTGCAACTTTAATTGGTGTGTAGATTGGGGCTTCTGTTCGATTGCCCTTTTGGTATTGGATTTTAGTTTTATTTATACTTTTCCGTTCTGTTCGGTTCTGTTCTGTTCTGTTATCTTTTTTTAGTTTATTTTCTCTTTCTCTATCAAATAAAACCCCTCATTGCACACACACACACACAGCTACACCTGAACTCTCAACCTCTGACACACACACACACACACAGCTACACACCGTCGTACTTTGCATTGGTCCCATTAGAAGAACATCACATTCCATTCCCATTCCAATTCACACACTCACACTCGCAGACGATGTTTACTGGCTTGTGGGACCGAATGCCAAGCAGTTTACATCTAAAACCCAAATATTTGAGCAATTCGCAATCAAATTGAAGCAGTTTTTCAAATTTCACCCATTCAATCAGTGATTGTCTTTGGTGTTTCATCGTTAAGGCATCCCCAATCCATTCTGGCCAACGGAGCCTCTCGCTTATGGGCACATTTGCGCTGCGAGTCCACACCACATCGGACCAGCACATATATACCTCTACACTGGTATCGTATTACACTGTTTGTCCCCTCGCCCCCAGCCCTGCCCCCACCCCATCCACCCCCCTCTAACTTTTTTGCAAACAGCAGCAGAAGCACCACTCATTCAATCAATCAGTCAGTCAGTCAGAATATCAATCAATCAATCAATCAAAAGCCAAACATCTCTACCGTTCCTTCACATTTCAAATCAACTCTATCTCTCTCTGTCTCTCTCTCTCTCTCTCTCTCTCTGTGTCTATATGTTCGAACAGTTCTATATATTTGCCTGATGTTTGTATTGCCATTTTTTGATAATAGTTTTTATTTGTATTGCCTCTGCCCCCCGCTGCTGTTCCCCTTCAACCTTCAACCTTCAACCCGTTCCCCTTTCAACCCACTAAAACGGGAAAGCCACTTTCCCTGCTTCCACTTTTTCCATGATCTATGCTCTCTCTCTCTCATTTTTGTGTGTGTCTATTTTTTGAAGCTGTGCTTTTCTCTAGAGAGAAACACCAGCGGAATGTGTTTTTTAGCAGTTGCGCTTTTTTAGGCTCTTTTAAAGCCTACTACTACCCCCGCCCCCCGCCCCACGCCCACTAAGACCTCAACCTTTTGTGCTGTCGAAACACCGAAAATTGAATGCAATGAACAATGAAAATGTTAAAAAACTACAATGATGTTTGTGTGCTCTCTTCTTTCAATCTTCTCGAATATAACACGAACAACAACAACAATCTCTCTCTCTCTCTCCCTCTGTCTACAACGAACTGCAACAACTTTAACTTTAACTATAACTACAACCAAAAACTACAACCAAAACTACCACAAATTAATGATATTATATGACCATGAAATCTTGACAAACTAAATATTTGCTTTGATTCGATTTGATTTGATTTGATTTGATATTTTTTCATATTTTCCTTATTTTTATAATGCTTTCGATGGTTTAATGTGTGATTTATTGTGGTTTTTTAGAGTGAGTTTTATTTACATTTCGATGGCTTTATTTTGATTATTTTGAGACTCTGATATCACGATATATTGTGTCCATATTCGAGTAAGCAAACGAAAAGATTCCTGCGTATATTTATGGAATAAATTCCTTGTTTCGATTGAATTCTGCTCATTTTGCTTTATTCTTTAATGTTTTTTATGGGATTTATTGTGTGTCTAGAGTTAGTATACACCAATCCCAAAGGATTTATATTAAAATTATTTCGTTTCGGCTTGGTTTTCTTTATTTTATGCCAAGATTACCAAAAGAACGTATGGGCATTTCCAAGAAGTCGAACGGGACGGGACAATCGTACACATTGACAGATTTTCGAAATTATTTTCCTATTGTTAAGTAGCTCTTGATTAGCCCTAGAATTGGTGCCAAGGCCGATTTGACGGCCACGGGACAAATATTGAAGTGGTATTCGCGTCGATCGATTCAAACTCAGATCTCAGCGAAATTTGAGGCAATATATTGATTCCATATCGATGGAATCCTCGCGGGAAATGCCCATATACCGTCTTTTATGTTTCGGTCAAGTTTTCTTTAATTTTGTGATATTTGCTGTACGGAATATTATGATTTTATAGTAATAGCTCGCTTAAGAAATAAATCTTTGAGGTAGACTTTTATTATTTAACGATATTTATAAACAATATTTATTTACGTTGATTTTCGTTTAAGTTTCGGTTCAGTTTGTGCTTCTTTTCCTGTGTTGTTGTGTATCAAAAGTGTTGAAATCGAAGCCTTAAATGGTTTTCTTTCCGTTGTTTCCTAAATCTAAACTCCGTCCATACCTCCCCCACCCCCCACTACCATATCTACCGATCTACCGATCTACCGATCTGCCGATCGATCGATCCAATCCAGTGTCCAATTTGAGCGAAGATTCCTACGATTATGTGTTTGGTGGTCGACGTAAGAATCCGCCCTCAACAACGTCACAACAACTCAAGCTGACATCACCGCCAGTGCGATTGCGACCAGAAGGTAAGAATATACACAGACATAGTATACCCTGTATAGTACAGATAATGTATATATATTCGCCGTGTCTTTGCAGACGCCTATCGTGGTGGTGCAGAGAATATACAAAACAACGGCCGTTTCTATCGTCATTCGTTCAGCTATGCCCCCAAGCGGCAGCGCCACACCTCCTCCTCGAGTCGGGATGATCGTGATCGTGAATCGAGATTGAGATGTCATGGAGAGGACGAGGCCACATTGCGCCAATTGCTGCTCGAGTATGTATCTCTCTCTCTCTCTCTCGCTCTCGCTGTAAATGAATCTATAGAACCCCCTCTGTTGCATGCCCCAGATAATGACTCATTAAGAGTCATTTATTTTGGTGGCAGGCACCGTTTGGAGGGGGGGGTAGCCATAAATATCTTCCGCAAATAAACAGCAATTATTTTGCGTGGAATTTGGCTTAATTTATGAAAACAATTAATGTTTTTCTATGTTCCGAATAATTCATTTTAATTTCAAATTTAATTTCGGTCTCTGTTTTGATGTGTTTTTTGTTTTTGTTATAAGAGATATACCTGTATCTGTATATGTACTATGATCCAATGTGTTTCTCCATTCCTTTAACAGATTTGTGTTCATTTAAGTGTGTTCCTCCTGTGTGTCCTTTAGACTACTGTCTTCTGTCAATTATTCATTGAGAGAGCGCATTGAGCGGCATCATCCATTGCCCATTGCCCATTGCCCATTGTGTGTGTTGTGTGTATTGTTTCTGATACCCTCGAGAAAGTACCCTCGAACAAAACCTGCGGGCACATACGACATTCACCAAAAAGAAAAAGCAAAAGCAAAAACAAAACCGAGAGAAAAAGGCAAAAGCAACGAACCAATCACTATATCTAATATATATACTAAAAATACAAATAATAAGATAATTAGCATCTAAAATACTTAACAACGGAGCAGAGAAATAAGCATAAAAAGCCAGCAGCAAAATGATGGGCACAATGCCACCCAGGTACATATCCATATCCACATTCCGCTTACTAGCATTACTAACTAACATTAAACACTAACTAACATTCATTTTAACAATTAATCACAACTAACTAACGAATAATCACGAATAATCCATCACGCCATAATGAGCAGCAGCATTCGTTTAAGAGTTTCTTTCATTCATTCATTCATTCATTCATTCATTCATTCGCTGTCAAAAATGTGTTGCATCTGTTTCTGTTTCTGTTTCCGTTCTGGAATCCGAATTGTGTATCTGTAAAATCTGTAAATTATTGCAAAAATTAGTGCTTCTATTCAATTTTGTCTAATTTTACATTTGTTTGCTGTTTTGCTGTCATTATTTTCGGTTTTGTTCTATTTTTCTGTCACTTTTTACGTACCCGTCACTTCTTTTGTTGCTCAGCAAAAACTGCAATCAAACACGAAAAATTGTCATAAAATGTCACCAGAGTTTATTGAGTGATTGAGTCACTAAATAATGATTGTCCATCACTCAGAATATTTGATTTCCTGTAATAACCAATCTTGTTCTCGGTTTTATTCACATTTTTGAAAATTAAATGCTGATAGACATGGAAATTCCTTTGAATATCCAATGGTTTGTTGATTGTAATGCTTGAGAACTGTACGGTGATCATTCCTTATAAATTAAATTCTATTAATTCAATTGTCAGTTTTTGTGGAAATGAAATCGAGGACAGGCCTGCGAGTTGGTCTCCCATTTAAGCAGCCCCAAAAGTATGCAACGAATTTTGTACGCCATGTATTGTGGACAATTCGCACAATGTGTCTATTTAGCACCATTTTTGTAGCATACTTTCGGGGCTGCTGCAACTTAAGGACAGACACTCGAGCGAATTTCGTTGTCTACTTTCTGGAAAGCCGCTGAATTTGAAGCGCGGCTGCCATAAGAAATTCCATTAGTGTCACTCTGCCACCACACACTCTCACTATGTTGTACCCAATGTCTAGTATATGTGCTCTTTTGTCATCCACTTCATCCACCTTTCTGTCTGTGCCACTCTGCCACCACTGCCACTGCCACTGCCACAACAACATGAACAACAACAACATGAACGATGCAGCCACTCGCAAAGTGGTTTGGTATTCACGCCACTCAATGAGTATGCAATTTAGTTCCAAAAAACCAAATAAACTTCAATTAAATATCGAAATATATTTGCTAATCCCCCCTCCCCCCTCTCTTTCACTCTTTGTAATGTTTAATCCCCCTTTAACCTGTAACCTGTAACCTGTAACCCCTACTCTCTGCACTCTGGACTCTCTCTGTCTCTCTGTTTTTGGCACTCAAATTGATTTGTTGATTATTCGAATATTTGCCACAACTCTTTCTCTCTATTTGCCATTTCCATTTCCATCTGCATGCAAACATTCAATTAGTATTCAATTATGTGCAAAAATATAAATTAAATTAGTTTTACCAACGAATATAATACGTATGTACATATTCTCCAAAGGAGAGAGAGTGTGGCCCCAGGAGAGGGTATATTCGAAGAGAGATGTGCGGCGTGCCATGTTGTGCCCTCGAGGGGCAGCCTTGCGGATGCCTGCCTGCCTGCCTGCCTGCCTGTGTCATGTTTTTTATGACATGCCGAAAAGTGTTTGAGTGTCCATTAAGTCGCAGGACACACGACACACACACACACAGTCACTGATCCAGAGAGGAAAAGCCATGTACAGTCATTGACAAACGTACTCGCACAGGCAGTCAATCAGAATGCGGTTTTGAGCCTGACTCTCTCTCTCACTCTCGCCCTCTTTCTGGTGTCTCTCTCCTCTCTGCATGTCATCAAAGCTCATAATTAGCTCCATTCCCACTCTGCCTCCTCCACTCTCACGATCCACTCCACTGTCCATACTCCACTCCCCCGTAGTCGTAATCCATCAGTCAGTCAATCAGCCAGTCAGTCAGTCAGTCACACAATATGTTTTCGGGATATATTTCACTTGTCCACTTGTCAAAGCTACTGCTGTTACACGATGTGTTTTTGATCCAAAATCATCAGAAATAAACCTCAGAAACGTAAAGTCTGCCGAACTGTGAAGCGAATTAGCTATAAAAAGCCATTCACATGGGGAAATGAGAGCCATTCTCATGAATACGAAAAGCAGACAATGGTTTCTGTAGTTTTTGAGAGGTTTATTTAGAAAAACACCTCACTTACTGGGGAAATCAGTGAAAATGTAAAGAAAATGTCATCTTCAAACGCTTTAAAAGAAGCCATTCCCATTGGGAAAATAATGCCATTCTCATGTATACAAAAAACAAGACATACCTTTCGGTAGTTTCCGTAGAGTTTTTGTGTAAAAACCAATATTCCAAAAAAAGGCAAATATATGTTCCATGTTCCCAAAGTTTCTGTGTAAGCGAAATGGTGTGAATGGCAAAATGCAATGACCATGAAGCACCGACGCGTCGGTAGAAAACGCATCGTGTAACATCTCCTAACTGTCCTTCATTTTGTTCTGGTTTCCATTTTCGTTTCGTTTGCTGCAATAATTTACTGCACACACAGTTTTTATGGTTTAAAAAAACACCCAAAAAAGCAAAAACCAAAAAAAAAAAAGGAAAACCCCAAACTAATTGGCGTAACGGTCATTCTACCAACAAAATTAACAAAAAACTAACTAAAGAGGGAAACAAACTACCATAACAGTAAACCCCAGAAAAAGTACATAGTGTTTGTTGCTATCTTTGTTGCATCTTTGTTGTTGCCTCTTCACCCACTCACATGATAGGGAGGGAGGGACAGACTCCCTCTGCCCTCCTCCTCCTCGTCCGCCTCCGCCTCCGTCTCCACCATTTGTTTTGTTTCCCATTGAACAACATTTTGCTTTTCTGCATATCTCTCTCTATAATAATTTATAGAATTTATAGAAATTGAGGAATATCCAGCCGTGAAAAAACAAATTCAGAAATTTCAGACACGAAAAGAATCAACATCAAAATATGAATTATGCAAATCATAAAATATTGCGAGACCCTGGAAAATCAATGAAAATCAATGAAAATCAACGCAACCGCAAATAAAATTGATATTTAATTCAGAAAATATGATGCCAGCAGAACAGAATGCCACGAGAAGCTGCAGCAAATGTGTTAGCGTTTGGTGAATGTCCTATATGCCAATTGGTTTATCCTACGTATCCGTATCCGCATTTCCACTATCCCCAACAGATCTGATTCGATCTGTATTCCTCTTCCCTACTGCTCTGATCCGATCCGATCTTTATAATCGAATTATGCTTTCAATTCATTTTATGTATGTATTTCCTTCAAATGTATTGTGTGTGCACTGAAATGATGTTTCCATAAGCAGAATCCTGTAACCTGTTACCTGTAACTGATGTTTCAACGTTGAAAACGAGTGTCTGAATGATGATGTCGATGGAAACCATATTCGTACTCTTTGTAGAGGGCGGTTTTCCCTTGCAGAAGGTGGTTTTGCCCCTCCCAATGCTAATGGGATTGAAATCATCTGCCAAAAAAAATAATCCGTAGAGGGCAAGCCCTGGCTTTGTCTTAGGATTTCCACTCCTGTGACAAATTGAACCGAAAACCGAACAGATACATTCATATGTGGCATGTGGAATCCTTTTTCGACGCAAGGGCGACGCACGTACTCGAGATTTTAATGAATGCAGGGGGGAAGACAGGGTGAAGACAGGGTGAAGACAGGGGGAAGGAATCGGAAAAGCGGAGAAAATTGGCAGAAAATGTATTAAATGCTCACGTATACAAATCCGTTATACAAAACCGAAAATTCCTGCAGCTGACAGGAGACAAAACGGACGAAAGGAGAGACAAGTACAGGCCGCAAGTACAGTTGTGTTGTGCTGTGTGTTGCCAATACACATGTTGCAGGCAGACAGCAGATAGGATAGCAATTGTTTTCATTGAGAGAGAATAATAACTTGCAACAACAGGATGCCAACAGTGGCAGCCGCCTGCCGTTCGTCCTCCGTTCTGGTTTCCAGGGTGTGCTGCTGCTGCCTCTCGGCTATGGTCGGGGGTTTCGGTCTCTGGTTTCTGGTTTCGGCTTTCGGTTCCGTTCCGTAACGTAACGTTCGCTGATGTATGCATAAAATAATCCTTTTATGCTCGGCAAAACAATGTCCGTGCAAATGCAAAACAATAACAATACTAACGACAGCAGCAACAGCAGCACCCCCACTGCCTCAGTGCCTCAGTGCCTCATCCGCATTAACATAATGCGGAGCAGCAGCAGCAGCTCGAGAGGCACGGCATGGACTCCAGGGTACCCGGCCCACGTGTCGTATGCGCATTGTGTGCAGCATCGCTGCCCTTTCGCTATCCCGCCGCATAGAGTGTGGCATGGAGTCCTGGTGACTATAATTTAGAGATTTAGAAGAGGGTTATTTGATTTCCATCAGATGTGCGTGAAGCAGAAAACGGATGTATCTAATGCCACATCGAAATCGAAAGCATTCCCATTGGCAGTCAGGATTTACATATGCTGAAATCCGATCCTTTCCTCTCCGTTCGAAACAAATGAAACGACGAATGACCTCCTACTGGAACTAGGGGTGTAACTTCTGTAATAATCAATGTTTAAGGGCAGGGTATCAACAGCTTCGACCCTCAGAGGATGGCTTTTTGCCATTGTTGGCATTTGATTTAGATGCCGGCCCGTTCGTTCGCTTGTGTTTTGTTTGTTGCATGTTCGCCTGTTCGCCTGTTTGTTTGTTGTACGAACAGCATTCTCTCGAACGCACAAAAAGCAGCACGAATATGGATATATCTGGGAGCCAAAAACTAATGCAAACAGCGCGCCAGCGATTTGTTGTCTCTGATGAAAATGTAAATCTAATGCATTCTAATGCTGATTCTGATGGGACGAACAAAAAGCAACCAAACAAAAGGCGGACTGTACGAGTATCTTTAATAAATGATGGTTGCCTCTCGGATGTGGCAGCGACTTAAAGGGATGGGATAGCTCTGCAACGAGTACGACTACGACTACGACTACCACTACGACTACCGCTGCGACTATAATACCATCAATTTTTCATTCTTTCTGGATTCTACTTTCTACTTTCGACTTTCCCATTACTCTTGAGCCTTGGACCCTAACGAAATATGCCAACAATTTAGTTTAAGTTACTTTTTTATGTACTTAGTGGCCCGTCGACGTCGACTGCCTTCTGGGCCTGGGCCTGGCCCTGTCCTGGCTTTTGTTTTCGTATTTGTTGGAGAAACAACCTACTGCTTCTGCATCCTTTCGTGCTACTCCTCTTTCGACTGCTTCTGCCTCCTTTCCTGCTCATCCTTCGTGCTCTTCACGTTTTTTTTGTTGTTGTTTCTATAGAAATCCCTTCGTTTGCTCTTGGACTTTTGCCACCAGAAACAGAACCACAGCACAGAAGAACCCCAAGAAAGAGCTGCCTGCTGTTGTATCTGGTGTGCGTTTTTCCGCAGCTTTCTCTTTTCCCTGTTTTCCACTGCCCGATCCGTGCCTCCTTCCTGCTTCCACCTTCCATCTTCCACCTTCCTACGTTTTTCCTACTCTTTTCTGTTGCTGCGTTTTCCCTGGCTCTTAATATTTATGTTGCTCCCCATTCCATGCCGCATTCCGAATTCCCCACTCCCCATTCCCCATTCCCCATTCCCCATTCCTCAATAATTGCATAGTTCAGTAAATTTTAATGCAAGCGGTCATAAATAATTTCGTTTTCTGTGTGTGTTTTTGCGAAATAAATTACGTATACGTACACGCTAAATAGCTCTATATACGATACAAGTACCATATATATACATACATATATATATATATTTGTAAATATATATATTTATATGTATATATGTACTATATAGTAGGATTTCGGCCGAAATGAAAGCCATGTAGCGTATCGTACGACTAAAGTGCATTTTCTGCTTGATATTTTCTTAAACTTTGACTCCGCCTCCGACTGTGACTGCGACTCTCTGCAACTGGACAACCGCAAACAAAAAAAAACCCACTTGCAACCTCTTGCGTGACCTCTTGCCCTGGAACTGGAACTGAAACTGCAACTGGAACTGAAACTGTGGCATGCAACCGTTGCTGTGCAATTGAATTAAATGTACATTGTACAGTTTGCAAAAGCAAGTTAGCGTGATGAGCATGAATCTATCAGCGAAACTCGATGAGCTGCAGCGAGGCGATCGACACCTGGAGACGACAGTCGCCTTGTGCGAAATTCGCACTCAGCTCCAAGAGCTGACCAAATCCGTGGAGTCCTGCCAGAGTGAAGTCTCAGAGGTGAGTATCCTCCGCTCCGCTCCATTGATTGATCGACTATATGATATGCCGTCTGTCGTCTGTCGAACAGGTCAAACGTGATATGGTGGCCATCAAACATGAACTGGACACCGTGCAGCAGGTGAAGGAGGAGATCGAGGAGCTGCGCGAATATGTCGACAGACTGGAGGAGCACACGCACCGACGGAAGCTAAGACTTTTAGAACAAGTTTGTAGCTTAAATTATTTGCCATGTTGTGTAATTAAATACTTGAATTTCATTTCTCTATCTCATGTACTACAAACCGAACTACACCACCAAAGAGCCAAAGTACCAAAACCACCAACCACCAACCACACACACTGCCACTTGTCCACTGAAACCATCCACCCATTCAGCCACCCCACCCACTAAACCCACTAAAAACTCAACCATCCCGTCATCCGTGCCACAGAACCACCTTGCCACCTTGCCACATACCACACGCTCCACACACACACACACACACACACGTCCACTGACAGCAGAAGCTGCTACCTGAAAAATGGGATATATACTCTCCCGATTTTGGGCACCAGCTTCTGCACATCCCACAGATACACACATACAGACGGCTTTGTCATCAACGTACTTTATGTAGGAATCTTTTGTACACCAGTTCCATTAGCAGGAGATGTCCATTAGCCGATATAGCATCGATACCTTTTTGAAATTTCATCGTTTAAACATACCAGATCGCTGGTCGCGAGCGATGGGCTTTCGTTTATGAGAAATTTGATCAGCGAGTCAATGAATCACTAGCACAATTTAACAAATGTATCCTTTCACTTATGGGAAATTTGATCATCGAATCAATGAATCATTTCCATAACTCGGGAAATGTAACCTTTTGCTTATGGAATCAATGAATGAATCATTCCAATAATTCGATAAGTGTATCCTCTCGCTTATGGGAATTTTGTACATTTAACTTTTCAACGGATCTCCTGCTAGTGGAACAATGGTATTTTGAATTATAATTTTAAGTTTTCTATTAAGTTTATAAGCGAAAAGCTAAGGAAATAAAACGAATCTTTTATGAAAATATTATTTAGATATGATTTTCCTTTATCTTTTGAATAAATTTTCCTTTGAAACATCCCACCAGACAGACACTCTCCATTCATCAGAGTTTTATGTATGATTTCGATTATGCCTAAGTTTCGATTAGAATAATTGGCGAAAACGTATGCTTAGAGAACCAATCGATCGATGGATTATGGATTATGGATATTGAATATTTGGTTTTACTGTACCGCACACTCGTTTGTTTGCAAAGCGTTTGATGGACCCGCACAGAACCCCCCAAGAACCGAATCCTTAAATGTCCTTCCGTTGTCCTCCCCTTCGGGCAGATGTTGTACAAGACTAATGGATACATATCCTTCTTTCGGCACACATTTTCCAGGGTCTCACCTTCTTCCTCACGTACTCGATCTTCTCGGCGGTGCTGGGGATGCTGCAGTTCGGCTATAATACCGGAGTGATCAATGCCCCGGAGAAGAATATCGAGAATTTCATGAAGGATGTGTACAAGGACCGCTATGGCGAGGACATTAGCGAGGAGTTCATCCAGCAGCTCTACTCGGTGGCGGTGTCCATCTTTGCCATTGGCGGCATGCTCGGCGGTTTCAGTGGCGGCTGGATGGCCAATCGATTTGGCAGGTACGTTCCAATGACCGTCCAGTCCACAGATGACACATATATGTATATATTTATGATTTCGATATCTCTTTGGATCCACAGAAAAGGCGGCCTACTATTGAATAATGTGCTTGGAATATCGGGTGCTTGTTTGATGGGTTTTACCAAAGTTAGTCATTCCTATGAAATGTTATTCCTTGGCCGATTTATAATTGGCGTTAATTGTGGTACGTAGTCTGATCTCCGATTGAACAGATGCTCTAAATTCAAAGATACTTTCTGCCATATTCCCCATTCCCCATTCAGGCCTCAATACATCTCTAGTGCCGATGTACATCTCGGAGATAGCGCCACTGAATCTACGCGGTGGCTTAGGTACTGTTAATCAATTGGCTGTGACTGTAGGTTTACTATTATCCCAGGTCCTGGGGATCGAGCAGATACTCGGCACCAACGAGGGCTGGCCCATACTCCTCGGCCTGGCCATATGTCCAGCAATATTGCAACTAATTTTACTGCCCGTCTGCCCAGAGTCGCCACGATATTTGCTGATTACCAAACAATGGGAGGAGGAGGCACGCAAAGGTACCACGAATCCAGATATACTTTGAGCATCTGTATCTATAGCATATTGATTCCCTCTTGTAGCCCTTCGACGGCTGCGCGCCTCTGGCTCTGTCGAAGAGGACATTGAGGAGATGCGCGCCGAGGAGCGTGCCCAGCAGGCCGAGAGCCATATCTCCACCATGGAGCTCATCTGTTCGCCCACCCTGCGTCCCCCATTGATCATTGGCATTGTGATGCAGCTGAGTCAGCAATTCAGTGGCATCAACGCCGTCTTCTACTACTCCACATCGCTGTTCATGAGCTCGGGTTTGACGGAGGAGAGCGCCAAGTTTGCTACGATAGGCATAGGCGCTATAATGGCAAGAATTAACGATCATTTTATATATCATTGAATGTGTCTAACATTGGCGCTTCTTTCCCATAGGTTGTAATGACACTGGTCTCCATTCCATTGATGGATCGCACGGGTCGTAGGACTCTGCACTTGTACGGCCTCGGGGGCATGTTCATCTTCTCCATTTTCATAACGATTTCGTTCTTGATCAAGGCAAGTATAGGAGTGGCCAGGTTATGCTATAGCATACAATATTATATATTAGTATTATACATATGCATATATTCCCCGGAATGTGGAATGCGAATGTGGAATGCCTGCAGTTTGTTCCCTTTTTTTGTGTCTCGCATTTGCATATGATTTCAAAGGAGATGCTGTTGAAACTACTCTACCCTTAAATACATACATATGTATACCCCTTAGATGTATATGTATATTCGTTCTTGCCACATCTGCATATCGTCCAAGCGAATGCGTGTGTTTTTATAAATATTTGAATATTGATATGAATATTTTATGCATGAAGTTGTGTTTAAACAAACCCCAGTGCCAGTAGCCGTAGCCCCCCAAAAAGAGCTAAGCAGCAAACAAACAAAAAACACTCACACACACTGAAATACGAGTACACTCACATTCACACCGAGTACACTCCTCATACGCAGATACACACTCAACACATAGATACCCTCAAAGAGAAAGAGAAAGCGAACGAGATAGAGAGGAGGGGACACATGGCATGACAGTTGTCCCGCGCGTACATTTTTCAATAAATTATTGATGTGAGATATGTTTTGAATTTATAACACGATGAATTTATAGCCTCTGCTGCTAGAGCTCCCTCTCTCCCTCAGCCATTAAACTTGTACCTATATTTTATACCTACTTTATACATATAAATATATACCTATGTAGTCGTAATTTATAGGCCTACACTTGGTATCGCTTTTGTGGGTTATTAATTATCGTTTTTCCATCGGATTGCAATCTTTTTTTCCCGCTTGCTTTTGCATGATTAACCATGGGCCTCTCCAACCATTTTTAAATATTTAAGCACATAATTTTGTACAATATATTGGCGTAATTTTAAGCCTTAACTTTTCTTGTAATACTCTTTGCACTTTGCTTGCCTTTAGAATGCATTTCTGAGTTGTGTTTTGAAATTTTGCGTTTGCCTAGTCTTAAGTTGTTGCACGAGTGGGAGGTGGTCCTGAGACCCCGTCAAAGCAGAGCCAGAGCCGGCATTCGCTGCCATCTTCCACAAAGAATGGAAGAGCGACGACTGCCGGTGAAAGGGCTCCCCATGGATCCAGCTCCCCGCGTGCAACCCGTCCCCGCCCCTTTTTTAAAAGCTATTCTCGACTTGGCAGGCTTTCGCCCACCCACACAGAACACAGAACAACAACCAAGCCAAACCAAACACTCACTCGAAATCGAAATCATTTGACGAATCTGTTTTCATTTGAATTCTATTTTATTTATTGCTTATACTTTTCGCTATGATCAGGCCAACAAATTCAATTAGAAGCAATCCAAACCACACAGTTTCAAAGGCAACAATCGCAATAATCGAACACAACTCTGCAAAAACGTTTATCGGACACGGCACCCTGTTTCCACTACTGCCACTAGCCAACACTAACACTGAGACACAACACTGTTGCAGCAGTTTTGGTAACTGTACAAAAGATAGAGCCAGAAGCAGAAGAGCACTCGCGCTGAAAAGCAATCGCTTTCAAATCAAAACACAAACGAAACACTACTCTCAATGTCGACTTAGACTACGATTAAAGCTTACTTTAACTTTAACTTTAACTTTTAATTGACTTTAATTTAATTTAAGTTTAATTTAATTTTGATTACTTTGTAAGATATAGAATCACGCTCTAATTAATAATATCCCAAGCAGCAGCACAGAAAAAGACTCGAGCGACAGTTGTGGTAAACGGTAGAAACTCTTTGAGAACCAAGAACAGAACCGAAAAGCTAAGAAAATATACTAATCCTAAACTATTGCTATTCTCTAATTTCAACTCAACTCAACTCTCATGCATAAAAGAAAAGTCAGCGATAGCGATCTTAGGGTTACGATATATAGTTTTATTCTTTGTTTGATGAGACTTCATCAATCTCCTTGATTTGATTTTGGTTTGAACAGACAGTTCGTTGAACGTTAAGCGAGTAACGAGTAATTAGAGAACAAACAGTTCGTTAAACGTGAAACGAGTAGAAGGAACGAGTTTCAAGTAACGAATAACTGTTTTTTCTCTTTGTTAAACGTAAGACGAGTAAAAAGTAACGAGTAACGAGGGAAAAACGCGAAAGAGAAAGCCTACAAATCATCGAGAATGCGATTACTATGCCATTTTGTATAGGAGTTTTTTGGTTACGTACAGGAAATGATCGACTGGATGTCCTACCTCTCGGTTGTGGCCACCCTCGGATTTGTGGTCTTCTTTGCCGTTGGCCCCGGATCCATACCGTGGATGATCACCGCAGAGCTCTTCTCCCAGGGACCACGACCCAGTGCCATGGCCATTGCGGTGCTAGTGAATTGGATGGCCAATTTCGTGGTTGGCATTGGTTTCCCCAGCATGAAGGTGAGTGGGATAGGGTTTGGGCTTAACTGCGATAAATATGAATAACGATTATCCTTTCTGATTCCCTGCCCACCTCAGACTGCTTTGGAGAACTATACGTTCTTGCCGTTTAGCGTTTTCTTGGCCATCTTCTGGATATTCACGTACAAAAAGGTGCCCGAGACCAAGAACAAGACGTTCGAGGAGATACTGGCCCTCTTCCGACACAACAATGGCAGGTATGTTCTTCCGATTTCATTCTCAAAACTCACGAATCTGCACACCAATCATGGCAATTGTTCGACGAAGTTTCTGAAAACTCTAAAAGCAATCTTCCCCCCCCAAACCCTCCCCCAACCCCAACAAAAAAAAAAACTCTGAAGAAGAAAACCCCAAAAACTGAACTAACTCTGACTTTTTCTTAACATTTACTTGGAAGTTTATTATGCGGTTTGCATACCCCTTGTTTATGATACCCCTTGAGTCGAATGATGGAAAACATATGCCCTTCGACTCGGGGGGTTCCCTTGATTTCTTTTCCTTTGAAAATTTGTTCTCTTTTGTGTTTTGATTTATGCACAGTCGTCCTTTCGAAAAAAAATAACTCTCTCTCTCTGACTTGAAATACATTCCATTGTAATGCCCCGATAAAAAAAAACCAAAAGGACTTTTCGAGATAGTAGACTGTACGGGTAAGTCCATCGATGCATGAAGTCACACCGAAAGCCACCTATCCCCCAAAAGCCCCCCAAAAGAAAGCCCCTCCACTCGTAGAAGGGCTGGGCTCTAAATCTCAAAGAATCCGAATCTGATGCGTTTCCGCTCTTCTTCTAAACTTTAAAACGTAGCTATCGTATTTGCTGTACTTTATTTAGCAACATTTATGTACATTAACCAAAACCAAAGAAACCAAAGAAACAAAAAACAAAAAACAAACAAAAAAGAAACAAAAACCAAAAGAAAATGAAAAAGAAAAACCCAATTGAAATATGAAAAGTGCGCTCAAACGTTTTCTATACAATTTTTCGGCATGTCGCTTAAAAAACTTTGCCTGTACTTCTCGTTACTTTGTTACGTACCACCCCTTAAAAAATACAATACATTAAAAACAAAACAAAACAAAACAAAAAAACCAAGTGGCTGCCGTTTAAAGCAAATCTAAATAAGAAACAAAATCCATAGCAAATACTATATCCAAATAAATACCCAACAAATATCTTTAATATGAACTTTAAACTATTCTACTCTCTAACTTCTAACTCTCTCTATTGCATAAAATCAATCTACTCGTATAAAAAAGTATATATTTATAAGAGCCGCCGCATCCTTCGAATCATGACTCATGACAATCAGCGCCCCCCGCCCTCTCATCTCCGCTCATCAACGATTAAAATTGGTTTAGTTAACCGGCAAATGTCACATGCCCATATGCCCACATGCCCACATGCCACACAACACCCCATCCAACCAACCACCCAACCAATCCACACACACGCACACTGATTATGTCTTTGATTATGTCTATGTCCCCTCCACACACCGCGTTTTTAGTGAGGATAGTGTCAACGAGAACAATGGCTCCACGGCCACGGCGGAAATTGACATATCGCTGAGGGATGTTCAACAATCGCCGCCTTCCTCCGGCAAGGGGGAGGCCTCCAAGAGACCCAAAGCGCAGTGATCCACTTTCGTTGTGCTCCTCATTCCCCCCTGTCCACTGGAATGGAAGATCCAATATCCAAGATCCAAGGGGACCCCTGCCCCCTCCCTTCGTTCTCAAGGAATGGAAGATCTTTTATGGGAGAATGTTGGATTGTGTCTTGTGTCTAGCAAATATTCCGATTTTAGTATTAATTCTAGCCTAAATACAATTTTGTTTCACGTTTTTTTTTTTTTTTTTTATAAAATAAACTTTATTTTCTTAGCATTTTTCAGTTGAATTTTATTGTTTAATTTTAATTAAAAATTTAGTTTTACAGCCGCGCCTAATAACTTCCAAGCAGCAGCCATCCAAGAGCTCTTCCAGCTATCTGTAAAGAAAAACACACCCAATGGACCCTTAAAATCCCAGATATAGAAAGAACCCTTTTACAGAACCTCTCGCTTGGTCTTTCTCTCCGTGTCTTTGACTCTCTCTCTCTCTCTCTCTCTCACACACACTGCCTTGAGTACCCCCCTGCCAACCCGGAAAATTGCTCTCATTAGTTTTTGCAAAATTACAATTTTACAATACGTTTACACTTAAAACATAATCGTAGAGTGTGCGAATTTCAGGAGTATGCTAAACTGCACAAATAGCTTGGAGCCACAATCAATGAATTCTGGCATCGAGCATGCCGCCTTGATGGTATCCGAGGAGAAGACCCAACATGACTCACGTAAGAATCCAAAACAAAAATCCAACAAAAACCACACACACACACACACACACACAGCCCACGTTCCACCCTAGAATCCACCCACCCGAAACCACCAAAAAAAAAAAAAAGAAACCACTACACAAGTTTTCACCTTTCGTTTGAGTTTGAATTTGAATTTCTGTTTCTGTTTCTATTTCTATTTCTATTTGAGTTTGAGTTTTTAATATCCCCATTTGTGCTCTTTGCTCCTCATTATTTGTTGTGCAAATTGCTCGAAAACAACATCCACAAATATTTGCATATCCATGTTGCAAGACAAATACACACAGATACAGATACAGCACACACCTACCTCTAGATAAACAGAAACAGCCACAGCAACAGGACTCTTGCCCCCAAGAAAAAAACACCTACATATAGAAGAGACTTGTAAACTGTTCGAAAAACACACACAATCACAGCCCACACGAAAGCGAAAGCGAAAACGAAACAGATATCTAAATGTAAATGTAAATTCATATTAGTGACACTTTTCCCCTAGACGAAAGGATACACACCCACACAAATACCTCAAAGAGCAATTATACAACATTTAAGTTCTGTTTCTGTTCAAACATAATCCAAATAAATAAACATCCAATCATTCCACTCATTTTTATAGTACTCGTACATACATACTCGTATCTGTGGTGTAAAACTCTATTTATGATTATCGTTTGCCTATAGAGTATTTTCCTTGATGAATTTTCATTTGGAATGAAAAATGTACTGTGTACTCGTCGTACACTCTTCTTTTGTTGTTTAGCTGCTTGTTCGTGTAGAAAATTGTGATCTTTATATTTATAATCTTGTAATTATTATAATCTCTCTACTCTACAATTGAGAAATCGATGTGATACTCGCGTATTATCTGGTAGATAAATTAACTCTCAAATTGTTTATTTATGAATTCTGTCACTGAAAATCGAATCAAACTTTGAACCATTGGAAACCAAATCAATCAATCAATCAATCAATTTATCAATCATCAATCTACTACTGGGACCAAAAACACACTTGCCACACAACCAAATGCAATGTATGCTACCAACCGCAACAACAACAAACAACAAACAACAACAAATCTGGCGACTATGAATCTGATCTGAATCTTGCATGAAATACCAAAACATAAAACGAAACGAAAACTTGTGTAACTACTCGTATTATTTGTAATAATCAAAGTCTTTGGTACGACCTCGTTCTCATTGACGGTTGAAGGCATGGGTCCCTATCCCTTAAGCGACAGCACCAATCTCCTGGGTCCCACATCGACTCCCCACAGCTACGGGGCGGCCTCGAGCGGAGGAGGAGTAGGAGTAGGAGTAGGAGGAGTAGGAGGAGGCCTCGGCGGTGGTGGCGGAGGAGGCTCCTCCACGTGCTACACGAACTATGGCACGAATATACAAACGCCAGTGGCAGCGAGAAAGTGCTACCACAACGAGTCCGACTACGTGGGCGACGACAGTTTCCGCCGGCACTCGGCGCACGGAAGAATGTCATGTAGGTTGCAAAAGGCACACAAAAGCTACCAAAGAGCACCCAACTACTCGTAAAACACCCAATCACGAAAGCATTTACATGAAAATGCCCAGCGCGTGCTGCTTGGAAGACCCGCCGCGGCGGCGCCAGTCAATGCACTCAATGCACCCAAAAGTCGAATCTAGAACTATAACTAACTATACAAAATATATCTAGAGCTACTTAATGCTGAAGCTAAGGCTACAACGAGCTATACTCGTAGACAGTTTCGAATCTGCTTAAACATCTTGTTTTCATTTCGTTCTTTTTATAGTACGCAAGTGAAGAGACTATCTACTCGTAGACTTGGGATCAAGCGAACCAACCGATTGGCTAAGTAAAAACTCCAGGGCCCCAGGGCCCCAGAGCCCCAGAGCCCCCCACGCACAACTCTTTCCAAAAATCTACACTCACCCAAAACAAAACTCGTACACCACTCGCCACTCACCCACAAAGCCAACAAACTCTCGCGTACACCACTCGCCTCACAGACTCACAGATCAAAAACAAAAGAATAGTGCCAATAATGCGTCTAAAATACCATACACACACACACACACACACACATACACACTACTTATAAGAAAGTCGAATGAAATGAAATTCATTGAAAATACAAGAAATCATCGGCATCCTTGAACGATTCATGGGCATACTTTTTGTTGGCAGAAGATAATATCAGGCGGGTTCCCAATTTCATTACCAAAGTGAAATTTATGTTAAAAATATCCTTAAAGACTGTTAATTATCAAATCTCACAGAATTCTTTCGTAACTTCACTGTCCGCTTAATTTTGGTGGCAATGAAACACGGAACACGACTGTGATGCTGATCATGGTCGCAAAAAAGTATGCTATAAAAATAAAAACTAGTAAGGAAGCAAATGAAAATCATTACAGTCAATCAAACAAATCAAACCATTAATCAATCCATTAATCAATCAATCAGTCAACCCGTAGAGCCCCCTATCAACCTCATCAACGAAAGTCCATACGAAAGCTTTTCATTTATTTTCGAATAGAATTCGCATGATACTAGTGCAAGCGTTTATTTTCCATTGATTGCATGCGTATTATTGGCATGTCCTTTTTGCATGCCCTGTTTTATAGTGAGTGATTGAAACCACAGCTAAAGAAAAAAAACAACGCCCAGAAAAAAAAGAGAAATTAATAAAGTACTCGAACGACACGAAACGAAACGAAACGATTGAACCACATTTGGCGGCTATATTAATCGCTTTTTGTATTCTCGATTTTTTGGTTCTTTATTTCTCACGTTTTCGTTGTTGCCGCCGCTTTGTCGTCCTGCTCCTGCTCCTGCAACTGCAACTGCAACCGCAACTGCGCTTCCCTGCAGCTGCATCAGAGCGATTTTTAGACGGCGGCCGAAGTACACACCAGGGCCGGAGCGGTGCCTCTGCGCCCCATCACCTTCGTCAGCAAGCACCTGTCTGCCCGAACAGCGGGCCTTGACTGAGGAACGCCTCACCTCCTGAAACTGCCAGTGTTCGGTCCGTGAGTCGCGCTGAGGAGATGCCGATGCCGATACCGATGCCGATGTCCATGCAACAGCAGCAACAGCAGCAGCAGCAGCAGTCGCATCACCAGTCACGATATGCCACACACGAATACGTACATTGTAGCTATGAGAAGGATGTTGTATGTGATCAAGCAGCCCCCTCGCAGCAGCCCCAACAGATGCCACAGATGCCACAGCAACAGCAACAGCAGCAGCAGCCACTACCGCACAGCCACAGCCACAAGCACGAGCCGAATCAGGAGACGGTCTCCATTCTGTCACACTGCCACCAAATGCAACAGCAACAGCAGCAGCAACCACTGCAACCACTACAACCACTGCAGAACCAGCCACGCAAGCCACACAGCCACAGTCCGCATCATAGTCGCCACACCTCACCGCACAGCCATCACTCACATCATCATCATTATCGTAGACGTCGTCGCCAGGGCAGCGGGAGTCTGCCAGGAGCCCACACCACTTCCACCCATCATTCGGGGCACCACTCGGCGGCAGGCACCACCACGCGCCACGGCGCTGTCTGCGCCGCCAGTCGTCGCCATCGCTCAGTCACAGATGTGTCCACCAATTCCTGCCAGGATCCCAGTTGCGCGGATCGTGAGGTCCAGGAGATAATGGTGCGCAAGTCCTGCTGCACTTCCTCCTCGCGCACAGAGCTGGCCCAGTTCTTCGCCGAGGATCTGTACGGCTCCTCGTCGCGACGCCCCAGCAGCTGCTGCACCAGCTCCGACTACTGCTACCAGACGGACTCGACGAGTCTCTACGGCTCCAGGTCCTCGCTCAGCCGCAACAACTCCATCAAGTCGGCGTCCGCAGCCATGCGGAAGCAGCAGCGGCTGCAGCACCGCCAGCCGAGCTACACATCCATCTCCTTGAGGGGATTGAATGCCAGTCGCCCGAACAGTCAACTGGGATCACTGACCTCCATCTTCGACAGGGCCAAGCAGATGGCGGGGGAGCTTAAGGCAGGAGAGGATGCGGCAGGCTCTACTCTGGAGAGGCAGAGCTCCAAGGGAGCTTTGAGCAACGATCTCCCCGAATACGCCTGCTCGCCCTCGCCCATCCGCTGGAGCTTCCTGGCCGACGGCAAGTCGCCGACGGAGTTCGAGGGCGCCGTAGGAGGGGAAGAGGAGGAAAAGCTGGATGCCTGGCAGGTGCCAGAGCCAGAGCCCGGGAAGAAGCCCTGCAGGAAGATCACCAGCGCAGAGACTGCCTGCTGGAAGAGTGGCTCCGTGTACGATGAGGGTCCCAGTACTTCGGCCGCGGCTGCTGCCCGGAAGCGTCGCGGCAGCAACTACCATTGCGAATTCGAGGAAGAGTCCACGACGGTGCTCTTCCATCAGGATCCCGGGGAGTCGTTCAACAACTGCTGCAACAACTACATTCAGTGCAACAGCTACCTGGACCAGGACCTGCAGATCACCAGCGAGGATATCCATCAGTATTTGTCCAAGGGCGATCCCACGGCCACAGATGTCCTCAACAATTCGAAGAACTATCCCTTCCAGCCGAGCAATGCGCTGGAGTTTCAGTACAAGAACAACTTCCAGCAGGGCGGCGGCAACAACAACAATACGAACACCACGAACACAGCCTCCAGCGATGCGGGGGAGTGCTTCCAGAGCTACAGGGCCAGCTCCAAGGAGACGAACCTCAACCAAACGGCGACGACGGTGACGACGGCGACGACTGGAACTAGGACTGGGACTGGGACTGGCACTGGGACTTCGACGGAGCCCATGTCCCCGACAAACATCAATCTATCGACCAGCTCGAACAACATCAATATCGTGTTTAGCAGCAGCCTCGAGCGGAATGCCAACGAAGTTAAGTTCATCAACAATCGGAGTGGAGGCGGCACCTCAGACGAGAGTGGGATGGTGGGATGCGAGGGCCATCATGCGGGGTATCTGCCGTACACCTTCCCCAGCTATGATTACACGAACATGTCGGGGAACTCGCACTTCGAGAAGTCCCTGGGGATCGATGAGCTGCCCAAAGAGTTCAACGGAGTGGATGCCTCCACCACCAGCGAGCACTCATCGTCTCTGCCATCGCCATCACCACAGCCGCTCTACCACCACCACCAGCAGCAGCAGTTCCATCACTTTGAATCCTTTGATGCTGCCTCCGAGCACAATCTCCTGTCGCAGCCCATGTCCCCGGGTTCGCCGCTTTCCGGGTCCGTGAATCCCGCTGGCGACGACGACTTTGTTCAAATGCATCACTATCACGCCTCCACAGCCTCCACCTCCACCTTGCATTCGCATGCCCATCACCACTCGCAATCGCAATCGCACCCACCCGCAATCGCAATCGCAATCGCACCACAGTCACGCCCATGCTCACACCCATGCCCATGGCCATGGCCACCATATGCTGCAGCATCAGCCACAGGCAGCACATGCCACGCGCTACGAGGACCCCCTCGCCGGGTCTGGGGTCTTGAAGAGAGTGCGCAAGCGTGCACGCAATTTCCTGCGGAAGAAGTAAAAGAGTGTTCCCCCGTCTCGTGCATCCCAATCCCATAGATTCGCCGTACTTTGGCCGAAAGTATCTGGTGGTCTCGAAGCAACAGAAACCCCAACAGCAGCACCTGGGACGGCGGACGCAGAGCCTGGACGAGGACTGAGATGATAGTGGGACAGTGGCTGTCCATCAGCATCAGCATCGCCATTGCCATCAGCATCATCATCGCGACAAGCAATAACTGAGTAATGACCAGAGAATGTTGGAACACCTATGGAAATCTTTTAAATTTAATTACAATTTTTACACTGCCAAAAACAAGAAATGAAAAACGGAAGAAAGTTAAGGTTAATTTTGTGCTGAGCCAAACAAAAACTCTGTGGAAAGCGTCACTCATCACTCATCACACACCACACACCATGCACTCCGCAAAAAGATAACCGAGTCACGAATCAGATACACAAATCGCAGATACACACACACACACACACACACATCACGAATCACAGCTACAAGAGAGAGGCGAAGGAGAAAGAAAACAGCAAGCAGAACAACGACTATTTTAATAAATAATGATGATGATGATAATGATAATGAAATACTTAAGCACAGTACGCGTACTGTACACTCCCGGAACATTTGTATATTCAAACTTAATTATTAAGCGACAGTTTTGAAATTTACGTATTTAAATTGACTAAAGATACAGATATAAAACTAGAGATACATATTATACATATACATAATATAGAAACATAAGATTATGAGGCCTGGAATGGAAATAACAATGCACCCACTACTCCACAGAGTACAGTACTCGCAGATAGAAAAGATACGGAGCGGAGTAGGAAAACCCAATCTAAAATGAAAATGAAAATGAAAATGAAAATGCAAGTTAAAGATACATAGTTCTAAGGGATGCACCGATTGCATCGAAAGCAGCGCCACAAGATTTAGAGTTTCAGCAACCGCAACTGCAACTGCAACTGCAACACGCAACGTGCAACTAAATAATAATATTAACAATTACAAATGAATAACCAAAGAAGCAACCACAGCAAATGGCAAACAGCAAACGGCAAACAGCAAACTGTAGTTTTTGGCACACAAATTACCGCAGTTATAGGAGAAGCAAAGGCAGAAGCAGAAGAGAAGAGTTTTTAAGATCGAATTATAAGTAAAAACAATAACAATAACAATATATTGCATAAATAGAGTGGAGGAGGGGTGATTTTTGTTATCATTTTTTTGATATGCGCAATTTTTATGATTGATCGATCGATGACTTTCTTCAGGGACTGCTTGCGATTTTTGTAACAAAGCAATAAGCCGTTTTTTGCTCAAATACCAAATACGATTCAGTTTTTTCCCCAAAGAAAACCAACTCCCAAATATTGTTTTCTTGGGAGCTACTTTTGACAAGGGGGTTCTATGAATCTATGAAGGAGTGGGTTCTTCGACCCCTAAAATAAAGCTAAAGAGGTGCTTCTCTCAGCTCAATGATCGAGAACTACCCCCAAGGTAGAGGAGGTAAAGGGATTCTCCCAACTTCCCGCATTATCGTTTTCTGTGTGCATTATCCCACATTATCCCCAAAACAACTGTCTTCCAATTATGTACTCGATATATTCGATGGTCCTCTAATCTCCTCAGTTTCGCTTTCAAAAAGAACAAGATCAAAACTTAAAGAAAACTCGAACACAGATTGATTTCCCAGTATATATATATATATATTGATAGATATATATATATATATATGTTTGTATGTATAGCCGTTGAATCGGAAGTACCTTGCGAAACACGAGATGAAAACTGTATATATAGTAACTGCTGTTGATTAATTAATAACCTTTAATTTATGAGTAAACTATAACTAAACGAAACAAAAATATTCTGTAGTCGAACGAAGAACGAGAATCATCACGAAACGAGACGGGACGAGACAGGACATAGTGAGGCGAAAATAATAATAAATATAAATGCACTGCCAAAAACAAAGGTTTTACGTAATTGAACAACAAAGTAGGTCGACAGAAACAGATAATAAACGATAGATAGAACACAGTGGGGGAGAGCTGCGTTCTAGTTCAAGTTCAATGAAAACCAAAACCAAAACCAAAACAAAACCAACACCAAAAACAAAAACAAAAGATGAAAAACGATTAACTGCTGTAAATATAAGAATGAATACATATAGAGAAATCATAGACATTTTTTAATGGCACATAATTAACGAATGAGCGCATGCAATTTGCAATTTTTTTACATTATTTTAAATGAACTAAGCAAAAAAAAAAAAACCAACAATAATGAGTTAAAATTACGAACGAAACGAAACCAAATGAAAATGAAAATGAAAAGGCCAAGCGGCTGCAATTTTGTAACAAAATCAAAAGAAGAAAAAAAAACAGACAACAAAATGTTAACATTGCATAAAGTTTAAACGAAAAAAACATAATAATATACAACAGAGAAGAACAAGAGAGCAAGAACAACACGAACAGAAGACACGAATACGAAATACGAGAACATGAGAACACGATGCCGGAATCGGAATCGGAAACGGAAACGGAAACGACTACTAAAGGAAGTAGCAGCGCAGGGCAAATCGGAGGAGAGGTCCTTTCTAATCTTCAGAGTGTATATAACAGATCAGCAGAATACTCATAACAGCCTAAAACCCAGCAAAAAAGCAAAAAACAAACAAAAACACGGAGCGATTAATGCAAGTTAATGAAATTATCTAATACGAGATACTAACGAGAGGAGGAGAGGAGAGGAGTAACTTAAAGTAAAGTAAAGTAAAGTAAAGCAAAAATAACTAAGCCGAGGCATACCATTTTTAATGTTCACGTAGCGAGACACAAATTTACCAAGAAAATACCTTAAATACGAGTACTTTGGAGGGACAGATGATAGTGTTACGAATGGAAACGGATATAACATAGGATGCGATAATTATACACAGAAGCAGCAGAAAGCATTAGAGAGAGAGAGAGAGAGAGAGAGAGAGAGAGCTCTATAGCTCTATAGACAGATGATATGATGCGCCGTTTGAGGTATATATATAGCAGAATTAAACACAATTAGCGCAAGACGATTCAGAGTCGAGTGCACAGACATTTATCCCCTAGAATAATATTTTTTTTTACCTATTTGATTTGTTGTAGCATTTGTCATAGCCACATACTATAGTTGTGTATATAACTAAATAAAATTGTGCATAAAGAACGGTTATCTTAAGTATATAAATACACGTACACATACATACATACACACAAAGGTGAATATTAGACAAAGATACAGATACAGATACAGATACTGAGACATGGGTACAGATACAGACAAATGACACAGATACAGATACAGATACAGATACTGATACTGAACACACATCGGAGACACTAATTCAATGGCAAGAAGTGCAGCGCAGCAGATAGATAATGCGAAAGTAATAATTATATTATTAAAAATATACAACAATAAAACTTGGACCTAGGTATATGATTCTGAATTTAAATAATTTTTAGTAAAGCAGAACAAACCAAAAACAAAAGCAAAAACAAAACCAAAAACAAAACAAAAAACAAAACAGAAGAAACTCTAAACACTTGAATGAAAATTTAAATGAAAAACTTATTAAAAAATACAAAAAATAATACAAAAATTGATGAATTAAGTAACGGTAATAATTGCTCAATTTAGCAGAGAGTATAAATAAAGAATTATACGTTAAGTAATAATTTCAAAATGCAAACACTCTTTTGATTTTTCGCTGTCTGGCTGGCCGGCTGGCTGGCTTGCTGGCTGTCTGGCTGTCTGGCTGGGGGTGCGTGTGGTCCGATAGTAATCGATAATCATCGATAGGTGCGCATCCAGTGCGCATGTCCTCGACCTGGACTCGTGTCAGATCCATTGACAGCTTCTGCAGCTTCAAGTGTATATACCTGGGGATAGACCTCGCGACCATTAGGACCTGCTGCAGTGGCAAATGTATCCATAATGAAAACCGGAATTCTATAAAATGTTGTCCGCCCTGCGTCGGAAACTTCGGCTTGGAATGCAGCGAACAGTTCTCATTGCGGTCCTGCTGGCGGTGGGCCTCTTCAGCTATGCCTTCCTCAACCTCAAGTTCTGCTTCAAGCTCATGTCGCACAGGAGTCTCAATCTCATGGTGAGCCCTAAGAAATTTCATACTAAATACACACATATGTACTTATGTATATCCTTTCATACATTTACCCGTCTCTGTCGAAACAGTGCCAGAAGTTTGAGCAGCAGGAGTACAGTGGCTCGCTATGCGAAGAGCTATGCGGGGCACAGTCCACATTCGACAACTTCCAGTGTCCGCTGAATGACATGAAGACCATTCTGTTTACGGCCGAAAAGAATGGTGATATGTATGCGGTGAAGGTAGGTCGTGTATCTGGCAATTTCGGGGCGTTGTCATGCCTACCATTTCCGTTCATAACTCCCTTTTTGCAGCTGGCCAGGCACAACGATGACGAGTTGAGCTGGAAGAACACCAAGGGGGAGTCGATTTACCCAAAGATTGAGGAGTTCCATGAAATTGTCAAGCTACACATTATACTCGCTTACAATGTCACCCTCGACGATAACATGGTGGGACTCTGATCAAGGTCCAAGGGTTGGTCCATGGCTAACTTTTTTATGTACATATTTTCAGATACGCGCCTTGGTCAACCAGGAGATTGCCGATGACAACTCCCAACAGATGGTCAGCTTCTGGCGATTGTTCAAGGACAACAACTACATGATGGGGAAGCTTTTCGACGAGGAGTCTGTATTCCCAGCAGTACTCGGGTCTTGCGGGCCCTACTATGCCACCGAAGGACTGGAGATAGTGCAATCGAATCCCAGCATTATGCAGTACTTGTGAGTACATTAAAAACCCTTTTGTCCTCCCCCCTATAAGCTTTTCAATGCCTTTTTTCAGAGCCTCTAATCGGCAGCAGCGTCTGAAGCACGCCCTCAACATCATGGAGTACATCTTCCGCATGGACGAGATGAAGCCAGAGCCCTTGAAAATGTGCAAGATGCAGGTGAATCGATTTGGCACCACGCCCGAGCGTCGCCTCAAGTACCAGAGCGCCGAGCACGTTTACGTGGAGAGTCAGCTGGACAAGCGCCTGTCCCGCGGGGTGAAGTGCCAAAGCGACAAGGACTGCCACTTCCACTCCTGTCGCGGAATGTGCAACGAGGAGCGACATGCTTGCACCCACATCCAGCAGAACAACAACTTCCAGATTTTTTGTGAACACATACTCTTGGGCGGCGGAACCTTTCAGCCTGGACTCTTGAGTGGTGTGCGGCTCACGCGACCCATGCAGAAGGTGGTGAAAATGTGCGTGCAGCCGCCCAAGGAGCACCAGGTGCCAGGCCGCCACCAAGCGCCAAATATGCAGCTCGCCGTACGGCTCTACAATGATCTGAAGCAGCTGTACCAAGCCGCGGCGGCGGCTGCAGGAAACGAGGCTGGCGAAGACGGACCCGGACCCCGTCAGATTGAGGATCAACGCGGCGACTAAATGGAATAGTAGAAAGTAGATTAATTGCTGAGCAGCTTTAGACGACAGCTTGCTCAAAACTGATAGCATTTTTTTACAAGTAGTTTTAATTAATTTAATTAATGACTAAAAACCTAACTAAACCAGATATTAGATGACTTAAGAATGCTTAAATTAATCATTGCATACTTTTGGGCTGGGCTGGCTCTCAAGTTAAGGTTATCCTTGATGTCAATCACGTTTCAAACGATCTGAGATATAGCCTTCCGAAGATTTGGATTTGCACATCGTTAAAATACTGGTTTTTTCTGCACGCTATATCTCTGCTGCACAGCTGCCGATCTGGGCGTGGTATGTCTCCCCGTGATCGGGAGAGTCCTGCCAATCGACTGCAATCGGAAAAAAGGACATCCATTTTTTCAAGATTTTCGCAAAAAATCATGATGGTTACATCATTAAATTTGCCAAAAAATCGGCCTCATTTTCGTAGTCGAGATTTTGATGCCGTTCGACAGTCTGAATCCTCACGGTCCTGGGAAGGTAGGTCCTTGACCGATCTGGCGCTGTTTGACTGAAATATAGCCTTCCGAAGATTTGCATATCATTAAAATACTGGTTTTCTGCACGCTATATCTCTGCTAAACGGCAGCCGATCTGGGCGTGGCATGTCATTTCGTGATCGGGAGAGTCCTGCCAATCGACTGCCATCGGAAAAAGGACATCCATTTTTTCAAGATTTTCGCAAAAAATCATGATGGTTACATCATTAAATTTGCCAAAAATCGGCCTCATTTTCGTAGTCGAGATTTTGATGCCGTTCGACAGTCTGGATCCCCACGGTCCTGGGAAGGTTGGTCCTTCGCCGATCTGGTCCTTTTTGGCTGAGATATAGCCTTCCGAAGTTTTGGATTTGCATATCATTAAAATACTGGTTTTTTCTGCACGCTATATCTCTGCTAAACGGCAGCTGACATCAAGGACATCAATCATTTCGTGATAACGGGAGAGTCCTGTCCAATCGACTGCAATCGGAAAAAGTGCTATCCATTTTTCAACAGGAAAAAAGCTGATTTTAACTTGAAGTTAACCATAAAAGAGCTGAACATTTTCAGAAAATATAAAAAATGCCGTTTGACTGGTTTTAACCCATTTTCCTTATAGTGATCCTTAATATGATCTTTTGCGGTTTCCCTGATTATACTCATCTTTGCTCTGCGGGATTATCTTCAAATTCGGTTTCGTAAGACGTGGTTGTACCAATCATTCATGGGCGTGGCAGGTCATTTCGTAGTCAAAGTCCTGCATTTTCTGCAAGTCTTCGGAAAAAAGATATCTTTTTCAAGATTTAAATAAAAATGAGTCACATACTTTCACTGAAAATACCTTTATTACCTTATTACCTTTACCTTATTATACTTTACCTTATTCATAGAATGCTATTGGTCCTGCCACTAGCCATACAGAAAATAGATGTGCCAAATCGTTGAATTTTCACATGGTCGCAAACGAACTTTCTGGATTAGATCCCAGGATCTGCGGCTCAAGCAATCGGTTAACGCCGCGTCATCATGAGACAGCCATGACGCTGATTCGTACGCAGCCAAATCAAACGCAGGGCTTCAGCTTTGAGACGCGTAAGTAAATCAGTATATAATTGTGGATATATTTTAAAATATATCTTCCTTCACAAAGGACTTATGTACCCTACGCTTTGCCACAAATCCGAGTCGTACTCGATTTTCCCCCGCCAGACGGAACGCTATCCAAGCATTACCGAGGCGCATTTGAGATAGACCGCGGCCTATCCCAGCCAGACAGAATTGTATCCCAGCAGGACAGAAGCGCACACCTTGCAAGATCCGAACCTAACAAGCCATCATCATCCTTCGACCAGGCCACCGACAACTATCTCAAGGACTTTGGCTATGGCAACCATAGACTCTAGATAGATCTCGTTGTTGTTAGGATATAAGAATATAAATGTTTTCCACTTGTTTATATATTTAAACTAGGTTAAGCTATGATGAATAAAACTATTGAAAAATCATTCTTGCTGTATTTTGTATCGGGGAAACTATTCCGATTAAAAAAAGGCGTGTCACGCCCCAATCGGTTCACAAATAGCGGAGAAAAGTAAATATTTTTGGTTGGGGAAAATGTCCTTGGTCCTTGATAAGGACTCCATTTAATCAAGGATATTTTTTTGATCACAGGGAGCCGTCGCACGTCCCGATCGGGCCACAAATAAGGGAGAAAACAAGATATACATGTCTGGAGAAAATATCCTTGTTCCTTGGTCCTTTATATGGACTGCCTCAGATCAAGGATGTTATTCCAAAAACAGGAAGCCGTCGCAAGTCCCGATCGGACAAGAAATGGCGGATTTACGCTATAAACAACAAATTACAACAACCACATACAGTTATTACAACAACAACTTTCAATTTGGTGGCGCTTGAAAATGTTCAATTTTTCGATTTTCAGATCTGGGATACCAGGCGAACAGAAATCAGCAGAAGGTCGCTGGATTTTTTTAAATTTGTTTATTATTTTCGGCCCCGTTTCTCAAACCCCCAAAAGTATGCAACAAAATTTTTTTGCAATCGCTAAAGTTGCTTGCTGCTAATTTCTGTTCGCCTGGTATCCCATTTTAAAAATTCTCGATTTTGGCCATTTGAGCGGTCGCAGATAGAGAGTTGTTGTTGTACAACAACAAAAGTTTGTTGTACAACAACTGACAATAAAAATTTATGTTGTTTTCTCCGTTATTTGTGGCCCGATCTAGGCGTGCGATGACTTCCTGTATTCGGAAAAAGCTTCCTTGATTTAATGGATTCCTTATCAAGGACCAAAAATCAAGGATATTTTCTCCAGACATATATATCTTGTTTTCTCTCTTATTTGTGGCCCCATCGGGGCGTGCCATGGCCCCCGTGGTCAGAAAAATTTTATTGATCCTTCGGTAAGGACTCCAACAACCCCAATCAAAATATTTAGTTTTCTGGGCTATTTGGGCCCCGATCGAAACGTGAGACGGCTTCTTGTGATCGGAAAAATGTCCTTGACTTAATTTGAGTCTTTATCAAGGATCAAGGACCTTTTCCCCAATCAAAATATTTTTTTCCTCCGCTATTTATATCTTGTCTGAGCGTGCCACGTCTTTTTGTAATCGGGATAGTTTCCCCATACGGGATACAGCGATCATGAAAATTTTTTATTCATCCTTCGGTAAGGATAAAACAGCCCCTACCATGGAAATATTTCGTTTTTTCTCGGCTATCCTTAAACCTAACAACAACGGATCTATCTAGCGACGGCGTAGCCCCTCCTGTGATCCAAAAAAATGTCCGTGACTTAGTGCAGTCCTTGGCTTGTTAGGACCAAGGACATTTTCCCTGGGATAGGATAAAATATTTAGTATTCGGTCTGTCTCGAATAAGCCTGAACCGATTGGGGCGACTCAAACCTTTTTGGGGATCGGAATAGGTTTCCCCGATACAAAATACAGCAAGAATGATTTTTAAAAATATTTTTATTCATCATAACTTAACCTAGTTTAAATATATAAACAAGTCCAAAACATTTATATTCGTGCATCTCTCCTCCTCAATGGAAGGACCATTGCTGCTCGATTGCCCTGTGCTATGGTTTGCCATAGCCAAAGTCCAAAAGAACCCATGCGCCCTTGTGGTTGATCTCCCCGACCAACAATGGCAATGGCCCATCTGTTGGGTTTTCGCCAGATCTTGCCAAGCTTGCTTTTGTCCAGTCATTGGGAAAATATTCGGATCCTTGCTCCATTAAGGGATACATTTTGGATAGGCCAACACACTGATCAGGAAAATGCGGAGAAAACCTCGGTAAAACTGACTTGTTGTAGTTTATTTTTGTTGTGGCGGGCGGCAATCGAAAATTAATGAAACGGTTTTTTCTCCAACGATTTTTGTTGTTGTGCAACAACAAGTCCTCTGTGAACCAAAATGGCCATTTTTTCATATTTTCTTTGGCTATATCTCGACAATTTATCGACCGATCTGGGCGTGGCATTCTCCCCGTGATCGGGAGAGTCCTCGACTGCAAAAAAAGGACATCCATTTTTCAAGTTTTCGAAAAATCGGGTTACATCATTAAATTTGAAAAATTTCATTTTCGTAGTCGAGATTTTGATGCCAATCGACAGGATAAATCCCCACGGTCCTGGGAAGGTAGGTCCTCCAACGATCTGGCGCTGTTTGACTGAGATATAGCCTTCCGAAGATTTGGATTTGCACATCGTTAAAATACTGGTTTTTTCTGCACGCTATATCTCAGCTGCATAGCTTCCGATCTGGGCGTGGTATGTCTTTTCGTGATCGGGAGAGTCCTGCCAATCGACTGCCATCGGAAAAAAGGACATCCATTTTTTCAAGATTTTCGCAAAAAATCATGATGGTTACATCATTAAATTTGCCAAAAATCGGCCTCATTTTCGTAGTCGAGATTTTGATGCCGTTCGACTGGCTAGAACCCCACGGTCCTGGGAAGGTAGGTCCTTCACCGATCTGGCCCCATTTATCTGAGATATAGCCTTCCGAAGTTTTGGATTTGCATATCATTAAAATACTGGTTTTTTCTGCACGCTATATCTCTGCTAAACGGCAGCCGATCTGGGCGTGGCATGTCATTTCGTGATCGGGAGAGTCCTGCCAATCGACTGCAATCGGAAAAAAGAATATCCATTTTTTCAAGATTTTCGCAAAAAATCATGATGGTTACATCATTAAATTTGCCAAAAATCGGCCTCATTTTCGTAGTCGAGATTTTGATGCCGTTCGACAGTCTGAATCCTCACGGTCCTGGGAAGGTAGGTCCTTGACCGATCTGGCGCTGTTTGACTGAGATATAGCCTTCCGAAGTTTTGAATTTTCACATCGTTAAAATACTGGTTTTTTCTGCATGCTATATCTCTGCTATACTTCAGCCGATCGGGGCGCGGCATGTCTTTTCGTGATCGGGAGAGTCCTGCCTGGTATCTCAGGCATATTTCTGTTCGCCTGGTGTCCCAGCTCAGACTTTCTCGTTTTCAGCTATTTAATGTCGTTAGTAAATCGGCGAAGGACCAACTCTCCGAGGATCGTAAGAATCCAGACTGTCGATTGGCATCAAAATCATGCTCAGATCGGCTTAGACCCGACTGGATATAGGTAGGATCCAAAGAAAGACTTCATATCGAACCATTTTTCAAAATGGGCAAAAAGAGAAATTTCAGATATACCTTTCAGCTTACTGCCGTTTTAGGAGCTTTTCCATCGGGACTTTTGATGGACAAATAGTTTTATCCGATAAATAAATAAATTTTAGGATTGAGTAAATTCTGAAGCGAGTAGGCAACTGCATTATTTTTAAATATTTTTCAACAAAAAGGACAAATATTTCGCAAATATATTTTTTTCTACATGGTAAGTACACGTTAACTACACATTTGTATGTAATAATAAACTGAGACACCTGATGGGGAAATGCGTACCAGCCCAAAAGTATGCTACGACTTACGAAATTTGCCAATAGAGGAAGCTTTACATGTTGTGAAAGCGGAGATGTTGCGCAACATAGGGTCGAGCATCATTGCAAGCACCAGCAACATCGGCCAGAAAGCCGAAAATTTGGCATAAATTCGAGATATTAAGTTTGAGCCTTGAAAGCGGGTACAGTTGATTGTATTGAGATACATTTTTGACCGATCCGAACACGCCCAATAACAATGCATCTCCTTAAATTTTTGATATTTTGGCAAGCTCCTTTGAATTTCAATTCCTGAGATCATTATTTTTTACTTGTTTCATCATTCATCGTGAGCTAAATATGTGTATGTCTTCAGTTGCTTAATATGTACATACTTTGGCCTCCCTGTTTCATTATTTAAATTTCCATTTCCATTTCTAAATTACTAAATTTAAAGTCAAGAAAAAAAAACACAAAGAAGCAAGGAGAGCGCCGTCCTGGGTCCTGGTCCTGGGTCCTGAAAACGTTGTGGTGCTGTGGCGTCACTTCCATTCCAGGCCGAGATCTAGATCTTGTTGTTCGCATCCAAGTACAAATACAAAGAAAATCTGAAATGGATATAAAATGGCTTAGGTCTGATAACACACGCTTTCTTCATTCTTACCAACTTGAGGTCGTTGAGGTTGACGTCGTTGAGGTTGAGGCCGGGAGCTAGGTCTATGTGCTTCCTTCGTATTTGCAATCGGCGTGGGATGCGCCCAGACTGCAAGCAGCTACATTCTGAAGAATTAGATAAGTGAATCACAATGTCATTATTCATCAAATTCATACCTGACGCATCCTCAAAGTCCCAGAAGATCCCGCGCAACATCCGTAGGGCGATATCACGGACACCTAGTCGTAATCGCCATGGTGGGGCTCCTTCTGCGGCTGCGTGGATAAATATGAGTTAATAAAGAAATAAATAATAGTGTTTCATTCAGTTCTGCTACATAGCAAATAGACACCTAACGATTGGGTGCATATTTTACAAGGAACATCATAAAATGTTAAAATAAAAAGTCGACTGGGAAATTCGTAATTATGATAGTTTCAGATGATGTGCAATCCAAGAGAGTCGCAAGACTATTGATTCATAAATCAAAAGCCTCTTATGAATGGAGAAAACAAATAGTCCTCCTGCACCACCGCTGCTCACCAGAACTCGGCATCTGCCTGGCCCCACAACCGAAGGAGAAGGAGAATCGAGGAACCAGGACCGAGGTTATTTATGAGCCAATAACTTTACAACTAAACGCTCATCTACATTTAATGGCGATAATTTTTGACGCAATTTGAGAAACAGACACACCGGCGGTCGATCTCTGGCTCTTGGCTCTTGGCTCCCAGCTCTGGGCCCAGACACACTTTCAGCCCCAGCCCCAGCACCAGCACCAGCACCAGCTCTCCGGGCCTGGCCTACAAAGAAGTGAAGAAGCCAACCGCAGCAGATAACACAAAACACTTGACACCTTGCCTTGTGTGGGTCTGGTCTTCGGCTTCGGAATGCGTGCGGCAAGGAGAGAGAGAGAGAGCCCCACTGCGGAGACACCCGAGGGCAGAGCACAATAAAAAGAGACCAACAGAAAGAGCGATCGTAAATTTACAATAAAAAGAACGAATGCCGAGCCGGGACAGTGGCAATGGCAGTGGAAGTGGCAGGGACTGGGACTGGGACTGGGACAGACAGAGACTGGGCCTGGGACTGGCACTGGCACTAAAAGGAGGAAGAATGCTGTAAATTTGGGGATTTCGAGATGGCAACAGCTGTCTGTCGATCGAGTGCCTTCCGATCTGAGCTCTGTGGGTGGTTTGACCACTTCAGTGGACTCCCTTCGGCTGGCTGCGTTCTCATTCATCGCATCACTTGCCAGAGCGGCTATGTCTATGGCATTGTGCTCTACTCGTACTCGTACTCGCACTCGCACTGGCACTCGCACTCGCACTCGTTCCACAAATCGATTTCAGGCTTCATTAGCTCCCCCCATCAGAGCGCGGAGCACAGGAAACTCCCGCTCGCTTTTCTAGCTTTTCCTTTGTTTTCCTCCCGTTTGCGTATTGCAAACACAAATGCGTTAAACTAGCTCATGCCCCCAAACGGCACCCTCTAACCTAATGCCACCCCACCTACAGTCCAAATCCACTAAGTTAGTCGCTCTATTGATGCTCGGTCAACCATCGAGTTTCTGTTTTTCTGTTTTTCTGCTTCGTTTCGTTGTTTGCTGAATGCCGCGCGACCGACTGGACTGCCTGCCGATATCTGGACTGAATGATTTTTCGGGCTTTCGCTCTTCTCATGCTACTCGTACGCGTTCTCAATATTTCCATCATTTGGATTTCCATCGCCCCTACTCGTTTTCCCCCCCTCTACCCGTTTTCCATGGGCATTTTCTGTCGCTTACCGTCGCTTTCCGCTTTTTGTTCTACCACCTTTTGTAAATTTGTGTCATGCGTTGGGTTTTCCTGTTGGCTCTTCGCGTTTTTTTCTCGTTTCTCCCGCTTGGCTTTAATTTCTGTTTGCTGGGAAAGTAAAACAAAGCGAGAGTTGTTGACTCTTGATTCTGGCGATGGATGAATGGTTGAATGGCTGGTCGTATGCTTCCCAGAGGGGATGGGGTTGTGGTTCTCAAGGGGGGTGGTCGGGGGGTACGTGCCAATGACCAATGTTCTGCTCTAATTCAATTTCGATCCGAGTTAATGTTTGCTTTGGCAAATGATATCTTCGCAGTCCGTTCTTTATGGAATCCAACTGGGAAACCCCCCCAAAAGCAAAATCGATTTATATTCTCGAATCTTACCTTCTGGCATTCTGGCATTCTGGCATTCTGGCACTCTGGCATATCCTCTCCTTGCCTAACCTTACCCCCTGCTGTTGTCGTATTTTAGCTTATATAATTCCTCACATGTTTTGACACATTTCTTAATGGCACCTCACACACGCACACGCATGCACCTACACTCCTCACGGATAGAGTCGGAGAGGAGGGGAGAGGAGAAGAGAAGAGAAGCGAAGCGAGCCAGAGGCGAATGAATACAAAATGAACAAATGCAAACACAAAGCCTGGAAGACAGAAAGAGAAATGATATTGTAATTGGCAATCGTTGTTCCGCATAAATCACATGCATAAATTTCGAACCTCGAAGGCATTCTACAAAGGCAACGAATGTTCCACCTCCACCTCCATCTCCAGATCCACCGATTCGGGGACGCAGTGGAGTGGAGTGGAGTGGAGTCCAGGCCGCCTCATCCTTTATATCCTCCTCCCGCGTTTCGGTCGTTAGTTGAAGTCAAATGTTGTTTTCCAATTGGAAAATTTTTCATTAACTAATTGAACATTTTATGGGCAGACAGCAGAATGGGGGCCGGGCGGAATGGGGGTGCTGCTTACAAAGAGTCAGAAAGACAGGACCTGACCAAAATGGCGCCAATATTGAATGGCAAACAGAGAGAGCACGGAGACGGACACGGACACGGACACGGACACGGACCCTCTTCTGTCCCTGTCACCTTTACTCTGGCAACAAAAAACGGGCCATGGCAAGACACTGGACGAACAATGTTAGACAGCCAGGACGACACGAAAGGACGTTGGCCCAAATGGACAAACAAACGCGAGATAGGAGGTGTATCTGTGTGTGCTGCCTGTGTGTGTGTTGTGTGTGTGTGTGTGTGTTGCTTCGATAATTTACGAGCGCACGCTTTGCCACGGACTTTGCTTCCGTTTTGTACAGGACATCCATTGATGCCAAAGGGAGTACGGGATTTGTGGGACACTATGCAACGGTATGAGTGGAGTGTAGGGCACACAAGATTCATCTTGAGAATGGGTACGGCACCCTTCCTTCTTGGCCACCATTTACTACAGTAGAGATATCTTGCTGCAATCATTCCCCGGCACTACCAAAACTTCACTTCTGTTTCAGGGCCATCGTCCGTCTTCCAAGGTACTCCCCTAGTCCATCAGCCGTCGTTCGGGGCTCTTGTTCTTCTTTGAATATACAAATAATGTTGGAAATTTGCATAACTGTCTGGGTCTGGGACTGGGTCTGGGACTGGGTGCCTTCTTCGCTGCTCTCCCTCTGGTCAGGGCTGTCCGTTATCCTGCCGGCCATGGCGGATATTAAACATTAGCGCGTGCTGAACACATCAACCAACACCACCCTCAAGCCTCAACCCTCAACCCCAACCGCATCGTACCCTCTTCCTTGGCACCAAAAATAATTAAGGTGAAAATTGCTGTCGACACGCAAACCGAAAAGGTAAAAGCCATACCATATACCATATAGCATATACCATGTAGCACATACCGCATACAATACTCCGCTGATCCGCAGCCGAAAGTCCGACCAAAGTCGAGCATTTTCGAAGTTGATTTTTTGGCTTTGAGAAATGACTGGCCAACAGAAAGAGCAGCGCAGCTGATAAGCTAAGGAAGCAGCCGAGGAGGAGCGATTGGAAATGACTAATGAAACCTATTAGCCCTGTGACAGATGAGGAGTCTCTGTCTCTGTCTCCGTCTGGAGGAGCTGTGACCGTGATGATGGATAAGCTCATTAAGCTGAGACGCGCCGCTCTCCGCTCTCCGCTCTCCAGGAGGAGATCAGGGATCAGATCATTCGGTAGCGGCATCATCTATGACAGCAGCCTGACCTTTCGTTTAATTGAAATCTGTTGGTGGGCCGCCCCTGCTCAACTCTTTTATTGGTTCTGGTTCTCTGGTCCCCCCCTTCCTCCCGATAGTGGCCCCTAATTTGGTGATAAGTGCCGTCGTCTCCACTTGCCCTGACATTTTCTTTATCGCTTATGGCCCTATACAATGAATTCGAAGGTAAACCCATTGCCAATCAATCAAGCAGGCTCGCTGAGTCGCTCGACGGCATCGCGGGGCACTCTGAGGGTCCATTTGCGCATAAGCGGGTTCGGAATGCGTCGCTTTGAGAACACATTGCGGAAGTGGTCGCCAGACTGGAGACGCGGACAAACGCCTGAGGCCGGATCGTCCACCAGGCAGCTAATCCTTAGATACTGGACGCCAGAGTCCCCAATCTCGCTCTCTATGGTGCACTAGGAGGGATGATAAGAGTGCCATCTATCTGCTTTCAAATGGTATGTATTATTCGGGAATACTTACATTTTCCGCATGACGGAACACTGCCTCCTGGTACTGTCGGAATTTGTTCTCCAACTTATGGGCCAGACAGCGGCTCTCAAAAGCTGTTGAAAGGAGAGAGCCATTAGCTCGGCCCCAACTGGAAGAACGCCACTTACGGGGCTGGCAATGAAATTGCGACTGGATCACCACACCGATTATGTAGGCGGCCGCCACAATCAGGAGCACCAATCGACACCGTGAACTTTGAGGCATTTCCGTGAAATAAATAAAAACTATTGAGTAATTTTGTTAACAGCTTGTCTGGGAAGTTTGGGAACTGAATGATTGAACTTTGACTGTAAACTAAATAGAAACTAAATCATCGATTACTAGATTACCGAGCCTATGCTTCACCAAATCCGTTTGTATGGATTATTTCCTATAGATATAGGTATAGATATAGCTATAGAATGGTATTTGTGGGCCTTTGCTGTTAGCTTCTTGAGTACGTCCTCCTCCTTGGAGGTTCCACAAGCCACTGCCGCCTCAAATCTGCCTCTATCTTGCTCCCAATGGTGCTCTGGAAGGAAGAATCCCAATATGATTGGAGTACTTTCAAATGGTTTATTTTGGAATACTTACGCTGTGCTGTACGCATCCTGGACCATCTACTCGTTCCGAACCAGATTTTGTGGCATATCAAGGCGGCGCATATAGGCTGTCGGAAGGGAGAGAATAAATATGGGAATAAATGATGGTGTAGAAGAAGGCTATGAAGATCAAAAATGGCCTTGGAAAATGCCAAAAACACGGACCCATATTGCATATTACATATAGCATATAAATGAATACACAATTTTGATGGAGAACTAAATGACTCTGAGGAAACTAGCTGGTTGAAAAGTACATATATACTATATAGAGCTCATATCAGATAACTCTTAGAATTCTACCCACAAAGAGCCAACTTCCAGCCTTCATCTAATCAAAAATTTAACAATTCCCGAAAGTTCTACGAAATCTATTTGGCCTTTGTTCCATCTACATATCTGTCTATCTATCTATCTATCTATCTATCTATCTATCTACCTTTTTTGGGTAAACTTTTCCGATTAGCCATAAAAATCAATAGAAAATGCTATGGAAATTTTTGGCTGGTGTGCGGACGGACGGTGTTTGCTCTTTTCTGTGTCAGTGTCGTCTGTCGAGCCGCGTCTGCTCCGCGTCTGACGTTGGGATTGCGGATTGTGGGTTTGGCAGCTGGCGAATTGTTGACGGCTGTTGATTTTACGATTTACGATTTAATTTGACGAATTTCACCTTATGATCATTATGTATTGTTATTTCTTCGGTGCAATTGTTTTGTGCGTCGTCGCATTTATGATCTATCAGTGTGGTTTATGGCTGGCTTTTGGCTTTTGGTTGCCGGTCGCCCCGGGCAAGGCAACACGAGATTTCACAACACAACCCCCAAACATGGCTGTGGCTATGGCTGTTGGATTGTTAGACCAATTAATAATTGGCTGGAGCTATGTACTCGTATGCTCGTAGTTGGAGCTGTGGCTGGGGCCCCAGATCTTCTTCGGGCTGTGGTGTAGGTGGAGGCCTTAGCTTTCTCTCCTTCTGCGCCCACAGATGTGTGCTTTAATTAATTATTGAGTAAAATTAATTTTGATTCAATTGTGCAGTCGCATCATTAGCAGCCCAGTTACCCTCCCCCTCGTACAAGACTGGGCCAAGAGGCATCAGGCAAACCTGCTGAGTAAGCAATGATATCGTTTATAGGTTGCCCCCATCCACCATCCACCATCCTCCATCCTCCATCCACCATCCCCATCGCAGAGACTCATCTGAAGTGCCATATCGTTTTTATGAGTGGGCTTGAAAGGTGATTAACGCGATCATAGAAACGATGTTCGAGAGTGGAGTGAGTGCTGGCTGGGACTCGTACTGGAACTGTAACTGGGGGCTCATCTTTCCCTAACAACACCTCAAGTGGGGGACAGGGACAGGGATTGGGAATGGGAATAGATCGTTAGATCTCCCTAGATCATGACTCTTTCTTTCTTTCTTTCTCCATTTGCGCACGCGCTAAATGTCAAAAAGAAACCCATGGACGGAGATCGGAGCTCGGAGCTCGGTGCCGCCTGCTGTTCTGCGCTCCATCGTCTGACTCTGGGCTCTCTCTCTCTCTCTGTGGTGGCAGCGGTGGCACGCCCTCAGCGGCCCGCCAGGCCGCCCACTTGGAACATGTCGAATCATTCATTCAACGCACAAAATGTGGGCTTTCGGCGGGGTCTTCGTTGAGGTGTTGAAAGCGGTGCTCTGCAGAGAGCCCTGCCCCTGCATCTGCCCCTGCCTCTGCCTCCCTCCGATGCAGGAGGCATTTTGTGTGCATTTGTAATTGTTCAACTGCCGCACTGCGGCACTGCGGTGCCCCGTGCCCCGTACTCTGGGCTCTGTGCTCTGTGGCAGCTCTCTGTAGCTGTCATTATTTTCTGTAACATTTAGCAAAATCATTAATAATTGTTGTTGCTGTGCGACACAGATACGCACTTTAAAAATTGTCAGACGACAACGACAGCCGAGATCTGGTGTTAACTTGATTAGCATTCGCATAAATTTCGCAGTTGCATCGCGGCATCGCTGCAACGCGGCATTTGCATAGAATGTGCATTGCAGAACGATGGAATTGCCCTCAAAACCGAGAGAGAGAGAGATCTAAGAAGAGCCCTAGAGAACGCTATCTCTGTTGGCCAATCGACGGCTGGATTAGACGGCACTCGGTGTGGGCCCTGCCCCAATTCCCCCGAGACGGGAGACACTTCACTCCACTTCAATTCACTTATTATGCAAACAAATAATTTCGTTTAAATTCAAAAGATAAGAATACCGAAACCGAAAGGAAAGAAATTATTAAGAAAATAATTCCTAAGAATTGTGCAGACAAAACAAATTGCCGCGTAATCTTGTGGGCTGCTTTGGATGGTAGATCGGAGTTGACAATAAATTGGAATCGTTTCCCAGAGACAGAGGACACAGAACAGAGAGGGAGAGAGAGAGAGAGAGAGAGACTCTTTATCGACAAGTGCCGCCAAGTGGAATCAATCAGGCGGAGAGGAGAGCGTTTATTTCCTTGGAGGGTTTCGGTCTTTGGTCATGTTTGTTGTCAAGACCGATCTCGAAGCGTGACAATATTTTGGCCACAAATTCAAACGAAACGATCTCGAGGGGCCATCCCCTGCAGCCAGGGCGGTGGCAGGGGCAGGGGCAGCGGCAGCGGCAGGGGCCAAGGGTCTTCAGAATGTAATTAATCATGTTGACTTGAACGATAAGTTCAGATCTCCTTCGAGGGTACAACAGGTAGTTCAATGAGAGGTGACTGCCTTCGTTGTGTGCGGTGCACACAGGAGGACCAGGAGGAGCTCCAGGAGGAGGAGGAGGAGGAGGAAGAATCACCGAGTGAGCAGTAGCCTCAATAAATCTACAAGATATCGGGTGCGAGTATCGCTCGCGGGCAAATCAATAATCCAGAAGGGGTCTTACGACCCTCGCAGGACATACAATTCGAATATTTATGATGTATCCGAAAGATCACGACATAAAAGCGCCAAAATTGATACATTATAAGTAGTTTTGGGGGAAATTAAGGAAGAGATTACGGGTAAAAGATACCACCGAGTGATGGATTAGTTACGGGAAGAAGTTTGCTGGAAGATCTTCAGGGCTTTGGGGCGCAGATACGATACGAGCATGAATGGGAAGGAATCTCTTCATCGGCTGCCATCTATATACAGACGATCATGCCTATAGATCGGGCTCTCTTCATTCTAGGCCAAAATCACCATAAATCGTTTAACATTTGTCAATGGGCATGGAGTCAAGTACGGACTTCAAAATGTATCTTTTGCTTGCGTTCAACGTAAGACAAGCAGCTCGGGAGCAAACAAAAGCCTCGTCTGAAAACCAACAAAGAAAACACGGACCGGGGGGCTGCAGGGGAATCCAACAATGTCAGCCAAAGATTCAAATGTATCTGCGGGTGTACGCTGGGAAGGGTATCCATATCTATGGCTGTGTATCTGTAGAAACGTCTGCTTTGGCATTAATGGCAAATTTGCACGGAGTAAATACTCGTACCAGAACAGACGGACGGACGGACGGACGGATGGACGGAAGGACGGTCGGACGGATGGATAGACAGCGGCAGTCAATTATCAATAGACTGGAATGTGTGTATCTGTATCTATATCTGTGTGAGTAACTAACACACCCATACGATGGATACATAGATACATTTGTATCTGGCTGCCGCTGGTTGATGTTTTCAATGCTGTTGTTGCTGCTACTTCACCTGCGTGTGCTGCAGCTCTCTCTCTCTCTCTCTCGCTCTCGCTCTCGACCTCTCTTTCTCGCTCTCCCTCTCTCTCTCGCTCTCTCTCTCACCATCTTTCCCTCTTGCTTTGTCTGTGCGCGCTCTCTCGCTCTAACTTGACTGCGGATTGGCTGGCCTCGGCGTCTGCGCCGCTTTTGCGGAGAGGCCACACCTCCATTTTATCTGTTCTCTCCCCCACTACCCCATGCAGCGCTCATGTTTGCAGCCCCAGACAAAGCGACGTTTGCGTGCAGGTCCCCCCCCCCAACCCCCACCCCACTATTCCAATACCATGAACTCGTACCATCATCCCCCCAACATTGGCCCAACATAAGCTTTCGACCTAAATGGCTTTTGGGGGATGGCTCGCCACCACCTGGAGGACAAAATGAAAATGGCTTTTATGCGTGGCGTGCGCTGGGGTAATTTTATGGCCAACATTGGGGGACCATTCGGGGAAACCCTTATCCCTTGCCCCTTGGGGCGGAAAACTGCTTTCCACCTGGCAACCGCACTCTGGACACTGGACACTTGACTCTGGACGAATATGTAGATACTCCTGCGGATATGTTTTAATTGTCCTAGTATTGATTTCTGGCCAAAGACAGGCCACAACCTGGCCAAAATTAATGCTTTAATTTTGTTTAATTATGTTTTATTTTGTGGTAACAGCTTGGGGTCCGTTTGATGTTTGCGTGATGTTTTTGGGGAACTGGAAAATGGCAGGGGTATGGTATAAGGGGAAAATGGTATAACCCATCTGAAATGTGTCAAAATTAATGATCCCTGAAGGAGGGAGAAGCTCCCAACATTTGCTGGAGTTAGATTGGCTCGAATGGAGCTCCTTGAGTTAGGAAGTGCCTTTTATTTATTTCTTATACGTGCTTTCCTTCATTTAATTCCCCTCGAGTCCGCTCCTCCCGCCAGAGATTGAATCTAAAATGGCGAATCCCAGCAGTTCATTCAATTAAAACCCATCGGGTGCTCTTATACTCTTATACCTCCAATAAGATCAGCTGCTCGCACACCTGAGAGAGGCCTTGTATAAGAGAGAAAACGAGTTGGCGATGATCACCTGAGAGCGGCAGCAAAGAGAGAGAGCGCGAGCGTAAGCTGCTCTCACCCACATGCGGCCTGGCGGCCTGGCGGCTTGTGGCTGGGTCTGTGCCTGTGTCTGGGTCTGGGGAGCACACCTGGCCACCGGCGCTCCGGCGCTCCGGCAAAGGTGTGCAGAGAGACAGAAAGAGAGAGAAAGCGAGAAGGAGAGGTGGCGAGGTAGAGGCAGAGGCAGAGTGAGCAGGCAGGGGAGGGTTATCCAAGCAGAGCGCTACAGCGCTGTAGCGCGACTGGACTGGCGGCGAGGTTCTTCTGCGCAAAACCCTCGCTCGTCCAATCAGTACGAACTCGGTTCCCGCCAGCGAAGTGACGACTTCCCCAGACACGACCGACACCGCGCGAGAAAACCACTCTTTCTGTCCCATCACTCTCGACTGCCGTTAGCCGGATTCAGAGCCAGAGTCAGAGCCACAGTCAGAGCCACAGTTACAGTCAGAGTCAGAGTCAGAGTCGCGTTCTCTTGACCAAGAAGTTCCCTCCATAAGATATAGAAGAAATCGTTTATAGCCCACAAATTGCAGGCGCAGACAAGATACAACAAAAGATACAAGATACGAATAATCATCCATCCGCAGTGGAGAACGCGCGCATCGCATCGCATCGCATCGTCTCTGAAACGAATGCGGAAGTGGAAAGCCGGCGGCTTTTAATTTTTTTTTTTTTGCATTACGCGTATTGCAATACGTCGTAAAGGATCGAGCCATAAAAAGTCCCGCAAAACAAAAGCCAAACGATACTTAATGTTCTCGCAAAAAAAGAGCTCCGGGGAAGAGGAAGAAAGTGATCGAGAGTGCATATCCATTCATTTGCATATCCTTGCAAGTAATTTCAATTAAAAAAATATTGTTAAGACGTGCACCAATGCCTGCTGCTGTTTTTTTTGTTACTGTTGTTCCCCCACCAAGTGCCATGCCAAGATTCAAAGGTATTCAATAATATTCAATAATATTCAATAATTCGGAAATAAATTCCCGAAACTGAAACCCGCAAAAGCAACCAGCAACCAGCCACCAGCCAAGAGCCACCAGCAACCAGCCACCGACTGCAAATTTGATTAATCATTGTGCCTTGAACTGGTCGTCGTCGTGACTCGTGAGTCAGGGAAACGCTGTCGCTGTCGCTGCCTTAATTACCCGCAAATAAGACAAAATTCAACAAATTCAACAAATTATTTAGTTAAATATAAGCGCAAGCCGCAAGCCGCAAGCAGCAAGCAGCAGCCGCAGCCGCAGACACCGCTCTCCGTGTGCGTGTGTGCGTGTGCGTGTGTGTGTGTGGTGTCCTCTGAAGCCTTTCCTCGAACGGAGCCCCTGGATGCGAAGAAACTCCGCTTAAATGCATACGGATATCATAATCGGTGACCAATTCGCGGCCAACAATAACTACTGGGTGATGCAGGTGAGTCCCAGAACGAGAACTACGTCCAGAAGTGGGTCAAATATCGATAGAAATTGCAGGGGAACTCTTGGAATCATTCGGCATCTAAGGAAGAGAGTCTCAGAGAGTTCTCTTTTAGCAAACAGGAAGAAGATTCAGGTGGAAGGGATGCCACCAGGGATTCAATCCTCTTAGCACTTGTTCATTCCCTCGAAAAAAACATCTCGTAAACAATTACTTCCCATAATTATCAGCAAAATACGTTAATTAAACAGATTTTATGGCAAATTAATTTTAGCCAAATTTGACAAAACAATAAGACAAATAAGACAAGGCCCCAACGAGAAAAAAAACAACAAAAAACAAAAAACAAACACCTTTCCGAGTAACTCCGACTTCCGCTTATCAAAATGCAAATCTTGCCCTGGGCCAGATTTTTGTGTCGATTTTTGTGCCTGATTTTCGCTCGATTTCAATCTCAATCTCCGAGGGAGGTACATATTACGAGTATAAATAAAAAGCGCACGCGGCAATCGTAAATTACAATAAAAATTGAAAACAAATTAGCTTGATTATCGAGCGGATGGATTGATACTTGTATCTGAGGCGATCGACAGGAGACGGAAACGGAGACGGAGGCGGAGGCCGCTGCCAGACTGCACTTGAGCAATCCGTCGCCGCGAATGTTTTCACACGGATTAGCACCTTCTCAGGTGTCCCTCTGGTTCTTAGTTCTTTCTCTCTTGGCCGGCGATTCCCTGCCATACGAGTGCATGTACTCGTCTCGTATTTGTGTATTTGTCAACGCGGCAATCGATTTGTAAATCTCGTTATCACCTGCAGGGCACATTCGATGCAGTCCGACGCTCTTTAAGCCGTTCTTAAACAGCGCGTCGGTCCGATCGTTTGAACTGGTCCCAGAGTAGAGCCCCCGGAGAACCCACCCCGTCGTCTCAGGGGCGTCGAACGTTTGGCCGCACTTTTCACGCGTTCCGCAAGGAAATTGTAGCGATCTTCTGGCACTCTCCATCTCCCTCTCCCGCTCGCGCTCCTTTCTTTCGGGGCAAATGTTTGCCAGCCTGTTCCTGCTTGTGTGTGTGCGTGTGTGTGTTGTGTGTGTGTTGTGTTTGCTCCATTGTTTGACTCGCGCTCACTTGCGAAGCTCCGCGTCAATATTTGCCCACAACACTTTGCCAATGTGCCAAGTGCTGTGTGCCGTCTGTCGTCTGATGAGGTGGTGCCTTCTTCATCCCCTTAGAACCCCGAGAAACCCCTGTCCCTGGTCAGTCTCCACAGCCTGTGTGGCATCGCTGGCGGCGGTGGGAGCAGTGCGTGAGGGGGTAGGGGGAGTCTATAAATATGTTATTCTGCGGATGAGTAATGCTGCCTTTCCGTGGAATATTTATCCTTCCTATTAATAAGTGGGCAAATGTCAACAGAACAGATGTTGCAGTTCAATGCGCAGGACCTTGGCACTGGAGGGGGTTTTCATGAGAAAGCGATCAACTCTTGGAGAAGATGCTCCGAGGGAAATATCCATTGGTACTTCACTGAATCGATATTTTGTAGAGTATTCCTTTTGCCTATTCTTTGGGCTTTTCCTTCCTTCTGTGGCAAACATTTCCCGCTTTGTTTTATCTACTTGTTCCCTCCAGAAGACTGCCTTCCAGTCTTACGCCTCTTCATTGATAAGTTCTCTGCAAGAACTATTGCCTTACTCAACAAAAGCCCTCCCCCCCGCCCCTCAACAACAACTTAAGTGCTTCCTTCCTTCCAGAGAGATAAGAGAAGAGCCCAGCACTCTCCGAAAAAGAACCCACGACATTGGCACTTCTCAGGAAACACAGCACAGTGTCGTAAAAGAGCCCCCAGCCCCCAGCCCCTGTTTTCCTTCCTTCATGTTCGACAAGTGTTGGTTGTTGTTTCTCTGCTGTGGTGTTGTTGTGGTGTTGTTGTTGTGTTGTGGTGTTGTGGTGTTATGGCAGGTGACGTTGGTTGTTCCGCCTGTCACCCATCCAACACTCAATAGCTGCACTAATTAGGCATGTGTTGTCAAATATTTACAGACAGTCGCAAAAGTACAAAGCGCTGTTGCCCCTCTGTCTGTCTGTCTGTCTGTCTGTCCGCCTGCCTGTCTGCATGGACGAGTGGAAGAGTGGAAGATTGGAGTCGAGTGCAGAGATAGAGGGGGCGTCAGAGGAGCGGGCGGCGCTTCTTCCGTTTTGTCCACTGATTTACCACACTCGTAGATACTCCTCGGCAGATACTCGGCAGATACTCGACAGATATGACGCGGTAATTCCCACGATTCACACCGATTATGACGAAAACAGAAACTTTCATCTTTTATGGCATTTAGCGAACGAGTTTACGAATTAGTTTACGATCCATTTACAAGGAATTAGCAAGCAATGAGTCGCGTACTGCTGTACAGCGGTACATATATCGGTATATGTACATATACATATCCTATAGATATCGGGTGAATAATGGAGCTAATCAAGCACGTAGGCACTCCACCCGCTCCACTCCACTCCACTCCACTCAAGTCCAACTGTGGGGCCAGGCACTGGCTCTGACTCTGACTCTGGCACTGCACTGATTAATGGCCCTGAGACCATTGTGCTTCAATCGTAAATAATTAAGTATAGATAAAAATCAGATAACTCATAAGTTTGCCAAGAACAAGGGGTGGGGGGCGATGGAGGTGACTCCACTGTCAGCACGGGGCAAAGATTTATGCAAATTGCTGTACTAAACGAAACCTGCAGTCAAAAGAGTGATTTGTCAATAAAAGATACGGTTCTAAGCGACACACAGAAATCAAAAAATCAAAGAAACCCTAAAAATATATAGGCACAAATATGTACTGTACATGCATAGTCGTATATTGTATATTATATGGGTTGTTCCGTATCTAAATCAATAGGGAAAATACCCGTAGACGTATTTGCATTCACGAATCGCACAAAGGCCGGCGGCCGCCTTCAAAGTGGCAATCGGAGCTGAAAATTTAACAAGAATTGCAGAACCCCCTCCCCACCCGTGCCGCCCGATACGGAGTATCTGGTATCTGGCAGATACACAACAGATACAATTGTCTGTTCATCGGGCGGCCAATAAAAACTTTGTGGCAAATTAGATAGAAAAGGCCAAATAATGGCTCCGATAAGATAATTACGAGAAATGTTCATGTCAATAGTTGACTTTCCATTTCGAAAAAAAATGAGTTCAAGAGTGAGGCAGCCCCACAGGCACCAGCCACATGCCTCATGCCTCATGCCACAAGACACCGAAAATGCCAATTACACAGGGCCCCAGACAATGGTTGGGGCCAACAGTTAGATAATAACTGGAGTAAGCCATGAAAACAGTTTGCAAAAATCTCATTAAGGCCCCGCGCAGTGCACAGTGGGAGATCGCCGACAGTTCATCCATCTATCCCTCCATCCATCCATCCATCCATCCATCCATCATCCATCCATCTTTCTATCTGCGAGTATCGTAGTATCGATCGATTCCTATGCAAATCCCTCGTTCAATTTTCTGTTTCCTCAATCACAATGCCACAAAGATTTTATTTGCCAGTCTTTGCCATATATTTATTATTTTTTTTTTTTGGCTTTTGGTCTGGCTTTTGCCAATTCATGCAAATGAAAACGAAAACGAAAACTGGCACACACACACACACAAACACCAACACACAGAAAAAATGCGCCAAAAATGGCACAAAATATCATTTATTTCTGGCCAAATTTTGATTGATACGCCGCTCCAGTCTGGAGGTCAACTTTTGTCTGAGGAAAATCAATCACTCACAATTCATTGAGTGCACAATCGGAGATCAGAGCAGAGCAGAGCAGAGAGAGAGAGAGAACCTTTAGGATACTCGTAGATAGAAGAGCGGATTGCTTAGAAGAGAAACTAAAAGTTATAGATACTCGTATCTGGATTTGATATACGACGGTCATACGATCCACAGCCCGAGGCTCCATCAATCTTTGAGTGATTTTCGATTGAATCATCCTGCAATCAATATCAAATCCCTCTTCAATCTGCCCCTCTTCGCTCCTCCACCAAACCCCATTTTTTATGGCACGTGAGCGCTTTTATTGCCGCCTTTGGGTACCCTTTTCTCCACTTAATCCCAACATTTCTTCGAGTCAGACAAATTTTTGATAGATTGCCCCGAGTCGCAGCCAAAGAAACGTTTCAAATTCGGCGAATTATTGCGGAAACTAGTTTGCTGAAATAAAAGCCATACTTTTTATACTACTCGAATGTCGCTGCTGGGTCCACTCTCCACTCTCCGCACTCCGCACTCTGCCGCAGTGGAGGTGCTAAAACACAGAGCATTGTGTGGCTGTGTGGCTGTGTGCCCCTCGGTATCGCCTCGGTATCGGTGTCCCCTGTGCCGGCTGGAAGGCAACATTGAAGCGCAATTCGTTTCAAGTTTGATTGGATCAAAAGCTCAGCAGCTGACAGAGAGACACGTTTCCACAGTTGCCACAGATGGGACTGGGGGGGACTGGCGGAGTCTGGGGGTCTAAGGGGGCTTGGAAACGAAATAAAATATATTTAAAGCTCTCCCCTCGAGAGAGCTCATTTGATGCCGCATTAAGATCAATTATTTGATTATGAAACCAAATCCGCGTAAAATCTTCAAATAGTTGAACGGCTTAGGTGACCCAGGCCGATGTCAAACGCTCTTGCTGTAAATCTCAATAAAAACTGAAATTTATTTCTGCCGACAGCGCGTCAAGGCGCAACATCTCATCGCCCCGAAAAAAACACACAAAAAAAAAGAAAAAACATCATCGGGCCTGAAGCCTGAAGCCTGAAGGTGAGAAATGTGGCAAAACAACAATGGGGCAAACACATTTCGATGGGCGACCGCTGATAGAGTCATCACATCGCATCGCATCACCGGCCGGCCGCCTCCCATCTCGAGATCTGGTCCCTTTGGGCGGCTGGGCTCGGGCCTCGTAAAACCCAAGCCCCAAACCCCAAACCCCAAACCCCAAACCCCAACACACAAAAACACAAAAGTTCAAATAAATAAATAACATCCCAAAAAGATACGCTCAAATTGCAAATTCAAATTGAAATCGAAATCCCGGCCCGGCCCGGCCCGGCTAATGGCGGGCCAATTTTCGTTGAAGTTGATGTAAACCCATTTCGTAAGCTTAACTTTTGATGGAATTGGAACTGGAAAGAAGACACACACAACACACAAAGAGCATAAAGCATACAGCATACAGCATGCGCACAAGATTATTCCAATTTACATTATTTGCTTACTTAACTTTTATCACCTAAAGATCGAAGATTTCTATTATTACCCCCGGTACCATTCCCCGTACCACTCGAGCGCCGATCATCGACCATCGATCATCGATCATCGTTCCGTTGATGCGTCGATCCGTCGATCCGTCGATTACTTGCGCTAATTGCCACAGTACGCAGCCGTACACGCACGAGCCTGTGGATAGAATGGAAGATCGTAGCGCCAGAGATCTGTGTGTTGGGCAATTGACCCACTAATAGAGCCTGTCAATAAGAGTATCGTATCGTATCGTATCGTATCGGAAAAGGGAGTCGCAGTGACTGATCTTGTGCTTGGCCGTTGAACCCCTTTTCGGGAACCCCTCGGCAGGTTTGCCTTTCCCTGGGAGGTACTACTACTACAAATACGTACAACCATACATATGTACATATTTCCTGTTGCTGTTGTTGCTGTTGTTGCTGCTGCTGCACACAAAACACAAATTAATTGCCCGCAAATCCTGTATTATTCAACAGTTTTCATTTCATTTCAAATTTTTATTGATTCCAACATGTTGCGCATGCCAGCAGTTCCCCCTCCTTCGGGCGATCGTCAGGCCTCAGTGATTTCCACCTCTGATCGGAAATTGGTTTTATGTGCTTCCAATGTTCTTCCACTTACAGCAAAAATGCCCTCAGGTCGCCCTCGGCTCGGGCATTTCCTGTGCCCTCCGATGTCAGGGTTGTCACCCTCAACCATAACCATTTCGTAGCTTCACTGGTCACCCTACCATCCTAGCCATCCCATTCCATGTGCCTGTGTGCGATGATGATTGCTCAGCGTGAAATTGTGAGAATATTTTTGAGGCGACGCGTCATCGACATCAATTAATGTTTTATTATGCATTTTTAGTGTGTTTGTTCAGTTCGGAGCGAAGGATATTCAATATCCCGATGATATGCAATAGCTGTGCGAAGGTTTTCATGCAAATGAGTGGCAGAGTGGCACAGTGGCAGAGGGTGGAAAGTGGAAAGTGCAGCACAGCACACAGGATACACATATACTCGTGTCATATGGGAAATGTAAACAAAAAGTTAAGCGACTTCCCCTGGGATTTTGAGAAGGTGAAACATGTTCTGCGAGTGTAAAACTCTTTTGCAAAACTATTTCGCAATTGCATTTTCCCCCACAAAAGCAATTTCAAAATAAGTTTCCCATAAAAATCCAATTAATTCCATTTACAAAAACCTCACATAAAATACTATAACAAATCGTTGTTGGCCATAGAAAATGGCGCTCTAGACGGGAACGACGAACACGAAATGCCAATAGCAATAGCGCAATATCAATATAATTCAGTTTCGAGTGACTTGTCATTAGAATAAATAAACTTATATACGGGTATGGGTACGGGTACGGTGTACGGGCACGGGCACGGGTACGGGTACGAGAATAGGCAAAAATATATACATTTAAAGGCAGCCAATAAAGAAAATAGACAGACAATCAATAGATAGTCAAACATCAGTCGGACAGAGAGATAGAGAATGTTAGAGGGAGAGAAAGATATCATAGTTGAGGGAGAAAAAAACAAAAAAAAACTGTCGCAAATTGCGGTCATTCGTCATGCGCACATGAGCAGAACGACAGCGGGGGTCGGGGCCGGCAGCAGCAGCAGCAGCAGCGGCAGCAGCAAATGGCGTCGCGGCAATCGATGCTTGTGGATGGAGCGGAGCGGAGGTTGGGTACTTAACGGGGGTGCAGAGTGGGTGATAGATAGCTAGCACTGGTGAGCGTGTGAGAGAGAGAGAGGGAGAGCACCCAGCAGCGATGTCACTCAGCTTTAAATGAAACAAAAGCAAGCAGTTTCTGTTTTTGCTTCTGCTATTATCTCCCCACTCCACACGCATAAATATGAGCATATTGTATGGCCGTGTGTCTGTGTGCAGGCAGTGGCGTAGGGGGGACTACGAAGAAGAGGGGGTAACCTTAAAAGGTGAACAGATTAGAAAATAGTTTCTCAAATATTTTACAACTGCAGAATTCTTAGTATTTATCTCTCAACCCCCTCTTTGACCACACCCCTGTCTCACAGCTTTTGCTGCTGTATTTATCACTCTCTCTCGGTCTCGCTCTCTCGCTCTCGCTCTCCCTCTCTCTCTCTCGGTGTGTGAAACTATGAAATGTGTTTTGATTTGCTGCGCTTGCCGCAAAGCTTTTGCTAATGCCTCTGCTTGTTGTTGCTGCTGGCGGCTGCTGGTTGGACGCTTCCAGCGGGTGTCGGGCACTGTCTGCGGTGGGGATTGATGTTGGCAGGGGGTAGGGGGGGCACTGGGGGCTGTCTCAACATGGCGACGTTTGCTTTTGCTGCTTAATGGTGCTTAACAGCCGTCGAGCGGAGCGGATAGAGGCGACTGCGCATGTTCCATAGCTTAACGGGAAGTATACGTATACATATGTGCCAGTGTATATATAGAGTGTGAGCAAGTGTGTGTGTGTGTGTGAGCTGTATATAGGAAGAAATTTGCACTGAAACAGTTATGCCGAACGAGAATCAAGAACGAATGGAAAATGTCGCCATTTTGATTGTTCGGGAAATTTCTAGTACATATATTCCTATATATAGGAACTATTTTATTGTATTTCCTGGAATAATAAAATATTAGAGAAATTCAACATTTCTTGTTCACTTTTCAATGGCTTCAATCGATATTCGATCTCTTTCCCATGGCCCCCAAACCATTCCCATATCAATTTCATTCAACAATTTGTCGACCAACTGTTCACCCCTCCCCCCGCGCTACTCCTCTGCTCTGCCATCTTTCAGGTCCAAAAGCCCAAACTCCAGCGGGGAGTATCTTTTCCCACCTTTCCCTCAAAGCCATTGTTGGGGTCTGTGGCATGGGGCATGGGGCATGGGGTATGGGACGGGGGCCACCGTTGTTATGATACCTATTAACGCTATTATTATGAAAATTTTCAGCATCATTGATTTTTGTTACCGATTTTCTAATTTAACCAAATTATTGTTTATTCCCTCGTCGTCTTTCCCATTGATTTATTTCGAATTTTTTGTCTTTCGCCTTTTTCTTCTGTTTCTGTTTCTGTTTGTCGATTTTTGGGAGTTTTGTTTCACCCTCCCCTCCCGGCTCTATTCTGGACCCCTCTGGGAGGGAGGGGTCCCCTGGAAGGGGAATCGGGTTTTCTGTTAACTGGTTGCGTAAATATCTCTTGGCCTCAATGAAATGCCTCCGCACTCACACTCACACTCACACACACACACTCACAGTGCACTCCTCCCATAGATACGATATGGATATGGAGGCTCTTTTTCCTCAATGAAATGCCGAAAATTAGCATAATCTCTATCTCTGGTGGCTGGTGGCTGGTGGTGGCTGTGGCTGTGGCCGTTGCTGTGCCTTTCTCGCGCTGGGTTTACACTGGCCAACAGGGGTTCTGGGTCCCCCCGAAGGTGTGATGTTTCTATGGAAAGTAAGAGTTGAAATATCTTCGATTCGATGCTGTGCAGTGTGGCAGCAGCGGCAGCGGCAGTGGCGTGGCGGCACTCCAAGAGGGAAAATAAAAGCGAAACCTGTTCGCATTTTAAACGAAAATCTTGTTGGACATGATGTTGCCCCCTAAAGAGGTGTGCAGGTGGGGGCATAAGGGAGAGGGTGACAGGTAGGGGCAGGGCGGGGAGGGGAGGGGAGGGGAGGGCAGGGTTATTTGTTTGTTGGTGTCAAAGCTGTCACATATTTTATGAAGCTGCAGCGGCAGCGGCAGCGGCGGCATACAGGCGGTTCAAGGGGTCACCGAGCATACAGCTCCGAAACCGTGTGTGCCCCACACGCATTCATCTCGGTGCTCGCCCCGCCGATGCTGCCCCTCCGTTGCCCCTCTGCTGCACATGCATTTTAATTTCCCAGTTGTTGGTAATTGCCTGGCCCGTCCCCTTGGGCCATCATGCCGCATTTGTCCCAAGCCATGGCTATGATTTCTGGCCAGGCACAGGCACAGGCACAGCACAGATTTCTGGCCGGGTCCGCCGCGTCTGAGTCGTGATTGCAATTGGCAGCAGTTGCCTCCCATAGAGGGGAGGGGCACGGGGCAGGGGGCAGGGGCAGGCCAGACATATGTTAGCCTTATAATTTATGCCCCTGGATTTGTGCTGTGAGTTTTTTTCTGTTTATGTTTCTGTTTCTGTTTCTGATTTTATTAATTGTACAAACCGATGGTCAAAATATGTCTGCCCTCGAGGCGCATTTGTACGTTTCAGTCTTACTTTTATTCGATCTTATAAGAGCTACAAATACGTATCTCTGGTTCTACCAATAGTACGAGTACGTATCTCCCTGCCTCTGTGCTCCCTCTGCTGACAATTCATTCGCAATTATATAAAGAGAGAGAGAGAGAGGGGAGAGAGAGAATTCGAGAATCGAGAACTGCCCAAGGTTGCTGCCTGATAATTTATATGTCACTGTTAAAAGTTAAATGCACTTAACACGAGAATTAAACAAACAGTTAAGCCAATACAACAATAACAAATACAATCGAGTAGCAAATTAAACTCATTTGGGTGGATCGTTAAAATAAATCACATTCTGCCATTCTATGGAGGGATCCGTCCCACAGAAGAGAGAGAGAGGGCAGAGGCAGAGAGGCAGAGAAAGGTGTTCCATAATAAGTGAAATTAGCAGGGGAAAAGGGGGGGCAGGGAGGAGAGTGGTACGAGTACATGCCACCTCTGGATCTCGCCCATTTCCATGCGGAATTCCCATTCTCTGTCATATTTTTCCACCCATTTTCCAATCACTAAACGAAACGTTTAGTTTTATCTTTCCTCTAATTAAATGCTGGAAAATAAATGCTTAATTGGACAGTCAGTCGATGGACTTTTGAATGAGCAAAAAAACCTCGGCAAAAACAAAAATCAACAAAAAAATGCTTCAAAAATGTTAAACAGTAGCACAAACGTATGTCTGTCTGTCTGTCTGTCTGTCCATCTGTCTGGTGGTGATGTCTGGTGGCATTTTAAACTTGCCACACAATCTGCATACAGCAGCAGCAGCAGCAGCAGGCATGCGGCACACGAAGGAGAGTCCATTTGGGCCCGATATTTGAATGCTAGTCAACGCGAAATAGATATGTGCCAAAAGATTTTGACAGGCCAACTATCAATTTATATCGTTAATGTGGCAGACTCTCGTTTCGATTCGATTCGATTCGTTTCGTTTCGCTTTTGCCTGCCACTTTTTCTGTGGCAACATTCGGGCTCTCTGCGGCTCAAACTGAAGCTAATTGAATTGTCGATAAGGCAAACGTTTTGACAGCTCGACAGCTGCCCAAAAATGTTACAAAAAAACCAAAAATAACCAACAAAAAGAAAAAGAGTCAAGTTCCAGCTGTGGAAAATGTCATTTCGAAGAAGTTACTGCGCTGGCCCACATTGCGTATACGTAACCGTTGACTCATTGTCTCTATGTCGCTCTGCCCCTCTGTCGCACTGTCTGTATGAGGCGGCATTCTAAGCACACGAATGTGCCGCAATTTGACCCAGTTTTCTCGACAATAAGAACAGCCACCACCACCACCACCACCACCACATGAGTCATGGGGCACACAGCTCTGCAGCTCTCCAGCTATCCAGCTATGGATGTCCCCACTGTGGCAGCAGCAGCTGCGACTGCAACGACGACTCCTTTGAAGCTTGTGCGAAATTTATGCGCACAATATGCGAAATTTATTGTAATGACAATCGCTTAGTGCATAATTCTCCAGACACTGTAGTGCCAGTGCCCCCACCCGCCCCTCTGCCCCTCTGCCCCCACTCTTTGTGAGCAGGAAGCGGGCAATCATTTCGGCTTGTTTTGCCATTTGTTTGGGGTCTTATTTTGGATGCAGCTGCTCGGCTGCTGCTCCAATTGACGCCCACCTGCGCGGCGAACGAGAGGAGCCGAGGAGGAGCTGAGAAGGAGCTGGGGAGGAGCTGCCTTTGACGTCAGAGTGGGTTTTGTGCGAGAGAGGCAAACTAATCGGCTTGAGTGGGGCCATAAATCCCACAGGGATGCACATGACGAACAAGGGTATTCAAAAGTACAAGAGCCAGGCTTTAGCTGGAAACAACTGGTCGCCAAGATGGTCCCCAGAGCGAGACGCAATGGAGGCTATTGAATAGTCCTGATTTCAAAGGAAATTCGACACCATTTCAGGGCAAAGAGGGCATATCCAGAGACAGTTTTTGAGCATCAAGTCCATGGGAATGCACAGGTCGAAGGTGTATCCAGTCGGAATCTGTGGCACTAGCCGGATTCCAAAGGGAAAGTCTCTTTCATTTCTAGGGAAAATATACCCAAAACAATGTCCGGCACAGCCCTGGAATCCTTTTGAGACGCGGGTCACAGCCTCAGCGTCGGCTTGGCGTTGCAGTTGCAGCTAGAGGGGGGCGGGGGTGCTTTCATTTTCATTGAACAATGTGCATCATTAACGCAAAATGCTCCCCGGCTGCCTGCCTGCCTGCCTGCCTGCCTCTCTCGTTAACAAAAGCGCAAATATTTTAAGCTTACATTTCGGTTTTCGGTTTTCAGTTTTCGTATTTTGTTTTTCTCGTTTGTTATTTTTACAGCAAATATTCAGCAAAAAATAAGAAAAAAATATACGTCTTAATGAAGTGCGATTCAGATTCACTTCACTGGAGACCCAAGGGAGGGAGGAGGACGGGACGGGACGGGAGGGGGTATCCAGGGTATGCACGGGAGGGGATACGTGTTTTTTTGTGGTCATGCCAAATGAGGAAGTTTCAAGCGTTTCGGCAAGTGTCTCTGTCGCTGCCCCTCCACCTTCGCTCCTCCTCCTCCTCCTCCACCTCCTCCCTTTGTGGAGCCACTCATCTGGGACTCACGTGCGACACAGTCGATGGTTGAAGCTTTTTTTTGCTCGTGTGTGTGTGTGTTTTTCTGATTTTTGTGGGCTGGTCTCCCTCTGCCCATTTTTGGCTTTGGCTTTTCGGCTTTTCTGCTACTCTTTTTTGGGGCTCTTGCATTGATTAACGCATTTCTTTGGCCCGCTGCTGCTGCTGCTGCTGCCGCTGCCGCTGCTGTCTCGCATTGTCCCGCCACAACAATTGTGGCTGTTCCCCTGTTCCCCTGTCTGTCCGCCAGTGGGACTGCCGCTGTTTTGGCAAGTGATTTATGCCGCCGTTGGGGGACTGTAACGTGACACATTGAGGAGACACATTTGTAGCTAATAAGTTTAGTGGCATAATGAATGGCATTTGAAAAGGTCCATTGAATCGCGGCCCGGGAATCGCGGTGCGGCAGGGGAATACGATTGCAACACACACATTTTGAAATGAATCATTGGCGCTCAAATGTGGGTTGCAAGAATTAAAAGTGGACTCATTTTTTGGGTCGAGAGATCGGGGGAATTGGTCCAAGGAAATACTGCATGATTCTCTACTGAATATCAGGAGTATTTGGAGGATTTCCTTTATAGAATTGATATATAAGATACTTTTCTCACCTTTCAATCTGCTTTCCATTCGGCTAAAGCTTGGGAGATGTAGGAGATTTATGATCCTCTCCGAAATATCCTTGGTTCAGGGAACTCCTCCTCCTCCTTCACGTGTTCCATCTGGTTTTCTATCTTGAACCTCCCTGTGGCACCCTTTAAGCCCTAAAAAACAAAAAAGGAGTCAGAAAAACACATTTTGTCGGAGAAAGACGACGCCAGTTAATTTTTAAAGACTCGCACGCGTCTCCTCGAGCGGCAGCGGCAGCGGCAGCACACGCCAATGCCAATGCCAATGGCAGTGCCAGTGCCAGAGATCGACAGGCAGGCACACACCTTCATAAAGGTGTTAAAATGTCGGGCTCTAAAGGGCACAGGCACAGGCACAGCCAAAGGACAGACATGCCACGGCAGAGGAGTGGGGGCAGGGGCACGGGCACGGGGCAGAAAGGTGGTTAATAACCCGAACGCTAATGAAAAAGACACTGAACAACAAAAAAAAGGGAGATGGATATGGCTATATGGCTACATGGATGAGGTGCACGGGGGCGGCAGCAGCAGATGAACGCCATTGAGGAGGGTTGAGGGTCTGCCACGGACTGGCATCATTATCTGGGCGGAGGAGCGTTGAGGGTCGGAGGATTGAGGGTTGAGGGCCTCTCCCTCGCTATGATATGATATGATATGGGGGCGAGGGTGGGGCGAGGGCGAGGGCGTTCGACTAAATTTATGATGATGATCTAAAATTTGATCAGAGTTGATGAATGCTCTGCCAGAGCTCTGAGCGGGAAAGGGAAAGGGAGAGTGGAATTTGCAGCTGCCCCTATTAAAAAGATGACCAGGCAACATTTGATTTTTTTAATGGACTTTTAAGAAAACGAACCCCAAAGGAGAGGGAGTGAGAGAGAGAGAGAGAGAGGGAAAAGGGAAGGTAGATAAACGTTTCATGCTTTTCTTTTAACACCTTTTTTTCTTGTCGAGAGATGAGATGTTTTTTTTTCTGTGGCTAATGTTTGCCCTTCCACTTAGCGCCTCTTTTACGATTAGAAATCATTACGACTGCAGAGAGGGGGGGGGGGCATGCAGCAAGAGGCAGGAGAGACCTCATTTAATTATGTAAACGACACGAGCACAGTGGATAAGAGAGAGAGAGAGAGAAGTACGAGAGAGAGAGAGACCCGTTTATGTCAAATTGACACCTTCTCGAGGGTCTCGCAGAGTTTCCCAAATTCCTCACAGATCTATCTGTCCCTTGAGATAGATCTCTCCCCTCCCCATCCCCCTCCCCTCTTTCCCCTCCTAATGCCCTTTAAATATTTATAAGCTTCGAATCTTTGCACCTAATTGATGGGCTCTGCTTTCCGCTGGATGGAAGGTGTTACAAGGAGGTGGGGGGCAGATATTTCTAGCTGGTGCCACAGCAGACGCGCATCCCCGCTGTGCCAACAAATTGGGGCAGCTGGCGACAAGCAAATAAACCAAATCAGACTCCAAGCGCGGCATGAACCACCACAGACTCCCTCCTTCGTGCCACAGCTACAGCCTCTGCCTCTGCCACTGCCACTGCCTCTGTTACTGCCTCTGCAGACCTGCTCGCGTGTAAATGATTCTCGCTGCGGCATGTCCCATGTAAAGGTTGCAGCACGAGTGTGTGCAACAGGTAGCTGCATGGCCTGTCAATACCTACACGCCTGCCTGCCTGCCTGCCTGCCTTCCTGCCTTCCTGCCTGCTTGCAACTACATGTGGCAATGTGGCAATGGGGCAGTGGCTGGAGGAGGCAGGGCATTCCCCATTCGAGTCGAAAAGAGGCACACTGAATAATGCAAAATGTGCAGCCGCCATGTAATCCTTCTCCTCCCAAAAGACACACAAAATTCAGTTCCAAGTTCCAAGAAATTGACTGCACAAAAGCCCCAAGCGGGGGGGAAAAGCTGTGTGGAGTGACCAGACCATTTCCCAACCAGAAAAACGAAAAACGAAAAGCCAAAACCAAACCAAAACGAAACGAAACGAAACGATGCAAAACGCATGTCGAGCATGGGCCTGCACTTGTCGTTGCCTCGACTCCGACTCCGACTCTGACTCCACTCCATCTGGGCAAAGAGTGGGCCCCCTCGCCCCATACCCCCCACCCAACTACTGTTCCAAATTTGATTTGCTATGCTGATATATTTTGGCGACAAAACGTAGAAGGAAAAAGGTGCAGAGGCAGTGAAAAATGCGGAAAACATATTTGGCATAGTTTTTCCTACTTTTCGCTCTCTCTCTCTCTCCCCATCTCCATCTCCATTTCCATCTCCATCTCCATTCGTCTGTGGGCCTCCAACCACCACTCGTTGGCCAAGATTTATGTTCGTTTGGTCCAATAAAATAATTGCCAGTGATTTTTTATGCAAATTGTTTCTTGGGCTGCTGCCTGCCGGCCTGTTGCCTGCCGCCTGCCTGCCCCATGAGTCACATACATATGTGGTACAACAAAACTGAACAACGAGTAAAACTAAACGATTTTTACGATCTTCTGTTTTTGTTTTGTTTTATGGCCAAGCGTTTAGTTTTTATGGCAAAAAGGGGTTTCTAATTTGCAAAAAGAGTGCCTGCCCCTTGAAGAGGGTCAAATGTGGCATTTGGCATTGATTTCAATCGAAACGAATCGAATGACTCTGGCAACGAACTTGTTCTTGCCACAAAGTTGCCGTCTCTCTCTCTCTCTCTCTCTCTCTCTCTGAATGTGTCAAATATATCGTTTCCTGCCTTAATGGAAAACTTTCACTATTTCTATGCAAAAAAAACAAAGCAAAAAAACATTAAAAGTCGTTTCATTAAACAAAATTTCAGGAAATATTTTCGATTGAAGTTTGCCCTCGGGCCGGGGGCCGGGAGGCGGGATGCGAGTGGGGTGCGCGGGGGGGGCCTTCGAGGGAACAATACTCGCGCACTCGCGCAATGAATTCATCGATTATTGAACGATTATTCGATTGTCTGTGTGGCGGCTCCTCTCTTTCTTTTCTTTTCTTTTCTTTTCATCTCGTTTATTTTCTTTCTCTTTGGCCAAGCAATTACTTTTGGCCGTTCGACTCGACGCTTATCCGCTGGATACATCAGGCATCCATTGTTAGAGGCCCCATCCCGTCCCATGGCCCCCATGGAATTCCAAAAGCAAAGATCTATTCAGTGATATTTGGCACGTGCCGTTAATGAAGTTTGCCGTTCAATCGAATCGTTTTGTCCGCAGCAATTACCGCACAACAGCCTCAAGAGACACTCTCCTCCAAATAAATCCCCCGTATATACTCGGATATTGTTTATTTACATCTTGGAGACCAGAGTCCCTCCGTCTGCTGGGCCGTGTGGGCGCCTGGTTCTCGTAGATCCACTGGCATTTTATAGCCCAATTCCCTGTGGAACCATTTAGGCATTTAATTTATTATCTTCCCGCAGTTCAAATGCTTTTGTTATTGATATTATATTTGGACCCATTTCTTAGGAGTTTTATTGGAAGAAATATATGCACAGATCACCGATCCACAGATCACCGATCCACAGATCACAGATCCACAGTTCAAGCGACATTTATGATCAGGTTTTATGCGACGACGCAGCAGCAGCAGCAGCATCTGTCAGAGCCGCAAAATGAAGCCAATTTTATGGCTCAATATTGGTAGAGATCCGAGATCCAAGCGATCACCAAAGAGCCCCAACAGCAGCTCTGCTCCAAAGAAAATGTTCAAAATTAATAATAGTAAAAATATCAAATAAACAGTTGGCAATTTGACATCTTTTTTAATAGGGGCTTTTTGATTTTTGGCATATTGATGGCTGTTAATCGATAGAAAGACGGGGAAAACGATAGACGGCGAAAGAGAGAGACCCCGCCACAAATGTCGAATGTGTGCCCAAAGACTTGGGGGGGGAGAAGAGTGGAGGGGTCCCTATAGAGTGGGGCTCTTTAAAATGCAAAGCGTCTGTCGAGGCAGCACAATAAAAGTACCAACAAACACAACAAAATCACAGCGGAATATAATGGAACATCAAATTTATTAATTTTTATGGCTATTATTATTAGTTGTGTGTGTGTGTGTGTGTGTGTGTGTGAGCAGAGCAAAGCAAGTGCCAAATTTGGGCCCTCTTTGGGAGGAGAGGTTCTTGACCATCCGAAGCACGTGTGACAGACAGACAGACAGACAGTTCTCTCTCTCTCTTTCTCCCTTGCTGTACACTCAAAAAAATAAACACATATTTCCCTTGTAGTAGAAGTTGTAAATGAATTAAAAATGTTCCATCTTTTGGGCTTTTCTTTGGGTAAAAACAAAACAAAAACAGAATCATAAATGTACTAGGAGTACAAGGCATATATCTCTCAGTGCTCCCTCCTATATAGTACACACACATACACATGTACATATATCGTGGGTATATTTTTATCTTTGCGTCTGTTTTTTGTGCGTTTTGTGGTGTTGATATTTTGCATATTTTGTTCGATTTGAAATGAAGTCACGTTGCACTCGTAAACGTTGATATTTATGTTTGTCATTATTTTTTATGCTCTCCCTCTGGTCTCGGGTCTCTGCTTGTTGTTGTTGTTTTTTGTTGTTTTCTTATAAATAAATATGGTTTCTGTTGTTGGATTATTGTTGCCGTTTGCTGTTTGGGGGCCTTAATACACGTGTAGGTGCCACAACAATGTCTTTGTCCCTCCTCTGTCTCTGTCTCCGTCTCCGTCTCCGTCTGGTCTGTCCGATCCGTCCCTCCGTCCCTCTGTCGCTCTGTGGCGTTAAACAATAGTTAACAACTTTATTTGTGTGCTTATATGCACTTAACGCTTTTGGCCATTAAAAGGCAACAGGCAACAGGCAACGGCTCACGTTTTGTTGCCTCCATTCACCTGAGAAATGCCAAAGCGGCATGCCACAAGCAGCAGCAGCATCAGCAGCACCTAATGAAGCTGCAGTTGCACTTGCAGATGCAACAGCAGCAGCAGCAGCAGCAGCAGGGAGCTGTGTGTCAGTCCACATAAAAGTCAGAAATACCTATGAAAAATCACCAAAACGAATTGCTAAATAGCCGCAAAAATGCACTCGAAAATCCACGAGCCATGGCCAATCGGTAGGTGGAACAAAGGGGAGGGGAGGGTAGGGGGAGCGTAAAACTATGGGAAAATAGGAGAGAAAAAAGGAAGAGCTTTCCTTGAATGAATCATAGCTGATGTCAGAGATAGGTGGAAATCCCTTGAATTGTGGCAGGTTTCCCTGTGGGGCCTTCCATCACTGGAAATAGGTTGGAATGGAATTTTCATACGATTCCCCTATGCCTAGCCATGGGAAAAGGATTTAGAGATGGAGGGGAATACCTAGAATAAGGAAAATTCCTGGTAAACAGTTTTCGAAGCATTTTCTCTTGAAATTATATCTTTAAATGGCTAATGAGAGATTGAAACAAGGCTTTAGGCACACATGAAATGTATTAATTTGGGAATAGAATCCCTTTGAAGGGTTTTCATTGTATTCTGCCTAGTATTTCCCTTGAAAGAGATTCAGAAAAGTGCCAAAAAATCTAAAAAAGTGGCTTTATCATACTCAATGGCTTTCGAGAGCTCTCGCACCCCAATTCCCAACAGAACCTAATCGATATCCAACGCATTTCCTGCCCAGCATATGGAATGCCTTGCAGTCACAGTTGCTGCAGTTTTATGGTTTATGGGCCCCATCTAAGCCCCATCCATCAACACCCGCAACACCGCAGCACCGCAAATGGGTCAAATCAATAAACAATAACATAAAACATAAAACAAAACACAAATCAAGTAACTCAAAGAAAGAACAAAATCAGGGACAGCATTTGAACATTTGAAAGGCAGCTCCTCCCAAAGTTCCCTACAAATTTATGCAAATTTTTATCTGGCATTATACGTAATGCCCATTTATCGGGAGGGGGCGGGGTTTATTGACAACGGCATTTTAATGCTCAAAAAAGAATCATAAATAAATAAAAATACTTTGGTGTGCCACAAACACAAAGGAAAACACAGAAAAAAAAGAATAAAAAACATAAAGAATAAAGTATAAAAAAGAAATTGAAATTATAAGTACCTGAACATAATTTCTCCTCCTCAGAAAGAGAGAGAGAGAGAGAGGAGAAGGGCAGTGCAGAGCAGAGAACTCTATAGAGAAATGTCCAAAAGAACGACGACAACGACAACAACAACAACAGGTTCATAATTGAAATTCATGTTTGTGGCTCTCGTTGGGCCCCTGTCAATGTGTCAACAAGAGATGGGGAGAGACGGAGAGACGGAGAGAGACCCAGTGAAAGAGAGGCCCAAAGACAGGTTACCGTTGCCTAGAGAGCTGCCTGCTGCTGCTGCCTGCCGCCTCCAAAGTCCAAATCGAACTACGGGGCTAATGCCCAAAGGCCCCCATTTCATTAAAGATTCCGCAAGGCTCCACCAGCAGTGACGCGACGACACGCCACGCATTCTTATGAGGTCATTTGCGTGGGGAGCCCACTAAATGCGCCCTGGACTCGCCGCGAGAGAGGGAGAGAGAGAGAACTTTTGCCAACGGTTGGGGCGATAGTTGGGGGCCAACAGGGAAAACCGATTCGTGGAAATCCACAGTCCACAATCCACAATCCATCGAGACAATCACATCACTCCTCCGCACTCCACACTCCGCTCTGAGCGACACTCGCGGCACTAGCGACACTCGCGGCACAGTGGGGAAAACAGACATTACTCATACGAACAGCAGTGAAACATATATACTAGGTATACACGAAAATCTATTAAAATTATCACACGCCATATGTTTGACCTCCCGCTTTTGAGCAAACATTATTCACCAAAAAGAGTGGGGCCGCCGCCGCCGCTGCCGCCACAGAAAGCCCCCAAAAACACAACCATAACCAGTCGGAAAAGGCCCAAGTGACTCGACCCGTAAGATACCCAAGACGCATGCTCCTGTAGCCAGTCAAAAGCTCGTTGCTCTGTGATGAATAGTGCTCGAGGAAGCCAGGTGTTCAAACAGCCAAACGACTGTTGTTTTGCTCCGTCTGGCTGCAACAATGATCCGATTTGATTCAGATTCAGCAATCTAGTAGATATTGTCTATCTTTATGATTCTGCATTTGTGGTTTTCTTGTTTTTGGACAGAAATTGGAGTTTTGAGGGGGCGCTATTGATGCTGATCCTACCAATATACTCTTTGAGTCACGGGGTATCCAAAAAGGTATTCCCGCAGTCAATAAAATGGAAAAAATGCTACGGCGCACCGCACAGCAAAAATATTGCAGCTAAAATAATTTGCCATGCTCGTAAATTTTCAGCTCATAAAAGAAAAAAAAAAAACACCAGAGAAAACGAGGCAACATTGCTGTTCGGTTCGGGGTTCGGGGTTCGGGGTTGCTGCTGGCTTCGCAGATGGATGTGTGGCACGGGGGGCATCATGAGTCAGTGTCGAGCATTTCTCGAATTGAGTCAGATTCGTGTGTGTGTGTGTGTGTGTGTGTTTTTTTGGCTATTTTTTGGCCGGCCTTTCGATCGGATCGACACTTTTGATGATATACTGTCCCTTTGGTCTGCTGCCACACATCATTTGCATGTGAAAAGCGTTCATTGCGGTTCTGTGGGGAGTATAAAACAAAAAACTCAACTAATTTGCCAAATGATTATTATGTTTGCCTAAACAACGCTAAGTGTTGCCATAAATTAGCGGCGGAGACAACGTGGCCTGGTCTCTGGCCCCAAAACAAAGGAAAGGCGGAGACAAAGGTTTCTATCTATAAATAGATCTATAAATACCTTCTTTTTGGTTTTGGATAAATCATCTCACAAATTGGCAACATTCGGGCCTGGACAAATGCCAAGGCTCGGGAGTTTCTTAGCCTCACAAAAGCCACTAAACAAAACCAATTTGTTTGCCACAAAACGAAAGACTTAGGCAACGAACTTGCAACGAAACGCAGCAGATACAGCACGACTGCGGCTCCGACTGCTGTGCTGTGCTGTGCTGTGTCTCTGCTAGCCATAAAAATAAAACTTCAAATCCAAATCAAAATCAAAATCAGAATAAAAATAAAAATAAAACTCCAGCAAATAAAAATAAAGAAAGAAAAGCGAGAGAAAAGAAATGCTCAAAGACGGAACATAAAGATAAAGTAGAAGCAGCAGCAGCAGCAGCAGCAGCAGGGGGAGGGCACGAGCAGGAGCAGGAGGGAGCCCCAGAGTGTGGCAAGGCAGGGCGATAAAAGTTTAATCAAAATTTATGGGCAGGGAGGAGGCGGAGAGCCGTTCCTCTGATTACCAGATGGGCCATATACCACACGATTTACTAACACTTTACGCTCTTCCCTTCTCTCTCTCTCTCTCTCTTTTTGTGGCAGTCCCCGGAACTGGACTATCGGCACGAGCTGATGGGACGTCTCCACAAGATAGAGCCCGCCGACGTCGAGCTGGAGGTTCTGGCTGCCACCAACAACAGCCACAACAGCAATGGCAGCCAGACCCCCAGCCTTGCGACGTCCCACCAGCAGCAGCAGCAGCAGCAGCAGACCCAGCAACAGCAGCAGCAGCAGCATCAGTTCCACCATCATCACCTGCATCACCATCATTCGCACCAGCACCAGCACCACCATCAGCACCAGCACCACCACGCGCACCACTTGCACCAGCAGCAGCAGTCGCACAGCCTGCAGAGCGGCGAGAGCGGTGCTGGTGCCACAGACGCGTGGCAGCTGTCATCGGTGGGCTATGCCACCACGGATCCCCAGCACCAGCAGCAGCAGCAGCAGCATGCCGCTGGTTCCCCCAACTCCAATTCGAACTCCGCCTATGCCTGCACGCCCCTCTACGACGGTGCGCCCTACGAGGTGGCCCTGGGCTATGGCGGGGGACGGGCAACGGGCGGCAGCAGCAGCACCGGCGGGGAGAAGGAGTATTTGTATGGTAAGTTCCCCCCACCACCCCAGAGAATAGAGAGGTTAGAGGGGAGGCACCCCGAAAATTACACGCATGGAGAAATCTCGCAAGTCAATATCGAAAATGTGAAATCGGAAACCAAAAGCCAAGACCCACAAAAATTCAGACAAGTTCCAGCCTCAGCGAAGTGCGAATGAGCTGCCATCTCTTGTAGATCTTTTGTGTATCCGAAAGATACGCAATACCTACCCTCCATAGCGTCTATACCGTCTATAGCGCATCCATAGGCCTCTTAAGACTCGGCTTGAGCCCTCTCTTCTTCGGGCAGGCACAGCCAGCACAGCAAGCTCTATAAATAGTCAAACAAATCAGCAGCTGGTTAGAAAATTTCATGCATATGCGAGATTTCTCATAGATCCCCCCAGCAACCGCCACCAGCCACCCGCCCCCCGATCCACACCCGATTGATTTGCATAATGTGTTAGCATCGATCGATTATAAAGCGATTTCCTCTGCGCTTCTCTTCCTCTTCTTTTGAAACAGAAACCAAAAACAAAGAGACGGCTACGCTCTTTGCGGATCCATTGGACGATCCGTATCAGAGGCCAGTGCTCTGGGACGATATTACTACCTCAATCCAAAATATCGATCCAGAGAATGCGCTCATGCTGAGTGCCACAACGAATGGTGGCGGCAACAGTGGCAACAACAGTAGCAGCAACAACACAACAACAAGCAGCACCAGCAATGGGGACAATGCAGCATCGGTGCAACAGCAGCAGCAACAGCAGCTGCCACAGGTCAAAATGGAGGCACTGGATGAGAGTCTGCTTGAGACTTTCTCAACGCCACTGCTCAGTCCCCTGGAGATCAAGACAGAGAAGCAGCAGCGACAACAGCAGCAACAGCAGCAGCAGCAGCAACAGGCACAACAGCAACAGCAGCAGCAGCAATACCAGCAGCAACATCAGCAACACTATCAGCAACATTATCAACAACAGCAGCAGCAGCAACAGCAACAGCAGCAGCAGCAGCACTTGTACCAGCATCATCCCAGTCTGTCGTCGGTGCTGCCACCCGCTGTCGAGACGGTGGTGGAGTTGCAATTGCAACAACAGCTAGTGCAGCAGCAACAGCAACAGCAGCAGCAGCACAGTGGCAGCAACAGCCCCAAGCAGCTGCTGCAGGCGACGGCGACCCCCGGCGACAACAGCAGCACCTCCTCCTATCAGCAGCAATACGCATCTCAATTGAATGCCGCATCGGGCGGCGGCTATCTGAACGGTAGCAACAGCAGCAGCAGCATCGTTGGCAACACGAGTGCAACGGCCATCAGCAGCAGCAGCAGCAGCTACGGCTATAGCTGGCACAGCAGTCAGGTAAGAGTCTTGTCCTGCCCCCTCGAGTGGCACGTTGCCTCTTTACCAGCCATCAATCTCTTCTCTTCCCGTCTCTGTTTTGTTGCAGACATTTCACACCAAATACCAAATACACCCGCCATCCGCAGCAGCAGCCAGTGCTGCATCCGCCACTGCCACGCCCACAGCTCAACATGGCGTTGCTCAATTGCAACAACTGTGCCCCCCGGCGGCACCCAGCACTCCCTCTGCCACATCCTCCTCAGCCTCCTCGTCATCGGCCTCTTCGTCGACGCGCCACATGTTCGTGCCACCCCTGACGCCGCCCAGCTCTGATCCGGGCAGCCCCTCAGCGGCCGCCGCTGCCGCTCAGAGACGCACCACCCCGCCACCGCCCTACCAGCAAGGTCACGGGCTACTGGGACTCCCACAGCCGCCGCAGCTGCAGTTGCTGGGAGTTGGCGGAGGCTCCTCGACAACGCTCACCACCCTCACAGCCTCCGCCTCAGCATCCGCGCAACTGCAGCTGCCCCAGCAGCAGCCCTCCCCCGTGGCACCTGCGGCCCCTCCGCCGCGATCGGGTGGCTCCTCCGGGGGCAGAAGGGGTCGGCATGCGCACCATCAGCCCGGTACGGCGGCGCACATTGCCAGCCTCATGAGCGTCCGGACAGTGCGCTACAATCGCCGGAACAATCCGGAGCTGGAGAAGCGTCGCATCCATCACTGTGATTTCGTGGGTGAGTACCAGTACCAGTACCAGTACCAGGGCCAGAAGATGCCACTGCGCTTCCTCCTCGACTCGACTCGACTCGACTGGGGATCTGTAGATCTTTAGGCATTCGCTGCATGTCGCTCCTCTCGTTTATCATTTCGCGCGCTTTGCGACACTTTTCGTAACAGAGAATACTCCCCTGCCCCCTGCCCCTGCCCCATTCCCCGGCCCCATCCAGTGGAATCTCTAGCTCTAGAGCCCGCTCCACGTGCGTTCCCCATTGCGCATGCGTGACGCGTATTTCCAATCGGCATTTATTTATTCTCTCCATTTATCTATACATTTATTTATTATCTTTCTGCCATCGTCCGCATCTTTCTGTCGCTCACTGTGTGACAGTGACCCCCTCTCTCCCACCCCTGCCCCCTGCTCGCTGCTGCTGCTGTTGTGGCGCTTTTTCTATTGCCTTCTTTGTAATTCTAATTAGCCAATTGCCATATTTATGTAAGACGACGTTTCCTACTCCTCCACCTCCACCTCCACAGTGAGCTGTGGCTTTCGTTACACATTGCAACCGATCGTTGCACAGAGCGTTTTCAATGTCATAGATACACAGATCCGTAAATAGGTTGACTCACTGCTGAATGGTATCATGGAGGATAGGTCGAGAAATCAATGAGGAAAAGAACGATCTCTCGATCTCTCGATCTCTTGGGTAAAGAACGATCGGGAAAGCAGTAAAGCCTTCAAGGATCATCAAACAAACATCTCATCGGAGGATCGCTTACCCACTAGAAGGCTTCTTCTTTGAAAAACCTTTCGAGGATCTCTTCGATCAGTAGCCTTCGATTCTAACAGAACCATTCAACAAACCCCTCAATGTTGGGGAATTTGGATCATTCCCGATATGAGATAGTGTTCATACGATCCTCCCACGATCTACCAAGAATCTCTGAAGAATCACCATGATGTGGAGATCCCTACAGCCGAGTACAGAAGAGGGAGCACTGTGGAGAGAGTATTTCTTTGGAAAAGTATGGAAAATAATTCAGAAAACTTGTGTATTTCGTCCGCCTTCCAAGAGAATCTTCTGCAGATCTTCCCAATAAGCCACCAAAGACCTGTAGACCTGTAGACCTCTAACTGGAAGTTCAGAGAGGGAAAACTTTTCTAAGTTGAAGTCTACAGTCAACAGAAACCTCTCTGCTTCCTTCCGCCTTGGATCTTGGATCTTCTAGTTCCAAAACGGAAGATCTTCTCCAAAATACCAAAACAACAATCCATCAAAAGCTCTTTAAAGAGAACTCAACTAAAGATGGGAGATATCACATCATCTCCCCCGCCATTCAATTCCACGCTCCACCGAGTACCCGACGCGTATCTCCATCCATTAGCCATCGATGGATGGCCAAAAAAGCACTTAAGAGCCCAGAGCTAGAGGCAATGATTGTCTGGCCACAGATTTAGCCACAAAATAGCGACTCCAAAGCGGAGTCCCAGACGGAGTTTTGTGTCTGTCTGGGATCGATGGATCGATGGGGCTTGGGGCTTGGGGCCTGTACGTGCGTTGCCACTAATAAATAATTGACAATTGTCTGACACGTTTGCCATGGCCATTTTTAGACAACTAACAGCAACTACAGGCAGTACACGGAGTACACAGAGTACAGGGAGTACACAGAGTACAGGGAGTACGGGCAGTACAGTACAGAATGCGCCTAAGACCACAAATATTAGACTTGGAATGGGACTCGCGATTGAATGACTGAATGACTGACTCACTGACTGACTGACTGACTGAATGGCAAACAAAAATGCTGTCCAAATGAAGTTATTATGCCATAAACGCACGCATCAGTCGATGGGTGAACGGTTGGCTCTGCTGCTGTTTCTGCTCTTTCTGCTGCATGCAACTGCGGACTGTGGCAACAAGTGAGTTATGTCTGGAGGAGATCGAAGGTGCAGTCGCAGTGCAGTGCAGTGCAGTGCAGTCCTCCGTATCGGTTCGGTTCGGTTCGGTTCGTATCTATGCGACCAATCACGCGTTCAACTGTCGACGATTGTCGATGCTGGTTGCATGTTGCCCATGTTGCCTGTTGCTGTCTCTCGGTGCAACATTCTTGACTGCCGCTGATTCGGTTTCGGGGGCATTGTTTTGCGCGGCACGTACATGCTGCAGCTTTCAATTAGAGCGTACGTGTGCGAGGAGGGGGCATCCTTGTAAGTGCCTCATAAATGTCACTTGCTCTCAGCGATCCGAGTGGCGTCTCTTCGGTGGCGACTTTCTCTCAAATGAACTTCCTAATTAAAGGAACAAAAGCACAGAGCCAACGCCCAGTGACCCACTTCTCTATCGAGATGGGCCCCCCATCCCCCCTCCCACATGTATCTTTCTTTTGCCATTTCCTAATCCATTTTCCTTTCGTATCTTTCAGGTTGCTCCAAGGTTTACACCAAAAGCTCGCATTTGAAGGCCCATCAGAGGATACACACGGGTAAGTCTGCCTTCCGCCCTCCACCCTCCTCCACCTTCCACCCACTCGGGTCACAGATTTCTGTCTGTCTTCAGGTCTGCAGGCTTGCAGGTCTGTGGGGCATGTGGGCTGCAGCTGCTGGCAGTGGCAGTGGCAGAGTGGGCAGCCTTTTGATTAATTCGCAATCTCATATTTGTTGTTTCTGCCAGGCAAATAATTTGGCCCAAAGATCGCCTTCGAGCGGATTTGTCTGCTGTTCAGTTTTTTTTCTTCGTTTTTTTTTTTTTTTTTTTTTCAATTTTCAACCACAGAGCGAAAATCGTGATTTCTATGGTTTGGTTTTTTTTTTCGTGTGGCTCTGGCTTTGTTTTTCTTGTGGTCAGTGGTTGTTGCAACATCCAGCAGCAGCAGCAGCAGCAATCCAGCGGCAATCGCCAACGCCATCAGCTGGGCGCACGTTTGGCCTGCATTTCGGCGGCTCCTTCTTCTTGCTCAGATTACACTTGACGTTCCATTCGGATCTGCTGCAACTGCCTGATGCTCTCTCCCCAGGCCCGATGCCTGATGCCCAATGCCTGATGCCTGATGATGTTGATCACCACCTGCCTCTGCCTCTGTCTCTGCCTTTGCCTTCGTTTTATGGGCCACACGTTTTATGCCCCACACAACAGAAAAAAACAACAAGGCAGCAGATCCTCCAGTGGCTCTTCCCCATTCCTATTTTTTGGGGCGGAGGGTGGGGAGTTTTATTAATCGCACATGACCACCTGATTTATGCCACAACTTAAAACGTCTGCCCCTTAAAAACATTTTTATTATTACGAGTATTCGTATTCGTATTCGCATTCGCATTCGCATTCGTATGATATTCTGCGCTGATTTTCACTTAAGCGATAAACGTTAACGCCCCATCAAAAGGGGGGAGCGGAATAGCCCCAAGTATTTACTGCTGCCGCTGGAGAAAAGGTCAAAGAGAAGCCCAAACCTTGACTCTCAAATGTGGAATCTCGTACAGATCAGTGCTGAAAGCAGGCAGGAATGATACCTCTTTCCGACTTTGGGGCATCGATTCCATTCCCAATCTTGACTCTTTCTCTCCTTCTAATTTGGGGCAAACACTTTTTATACCCAGCCTTTGGCCAACACGATCCTTGGACCCCCACTGGCCCCTCCTGTCTCTCTCCCTCTCCCTCTCACTCAGTTTTTCAAGTGTTTTTGGCTACCGTCTGATGGCTGTCCGTTTGTTTGGCTTTTGAGTTAGTTAACGTCCGTGCCACACCACACCACACCACTCCAAGAAAACCCCACCCGTACTCCACACACACACACACACACAGACAGACTGGCATTCCTCATGCAATTTGCGGCACAACTTGAGGCGCCACAGACGCCAGTCGAGTGTTGTTGTCTTTGCTGATTAGCAACGCAACGCTGCAGCAGGAGGAGACCTGTAGATGGATGCCTGATGGAAATTTTGCTTCAATATTTGCCAGAGTCATCGATAGATCTGTCTGTCGCTTGAGATGTTTGTGGCTTTTGTTTGTTGTTTCTAATGCGTTTCTAATGGAAAGGGAAGACATACGAAAGGGAAAATCGATTCCACAGATCAGATCAGATACCAATACCAATCCACAACCTCTGTCCCGGCCTCATCCTCCACTTGGCTCGTAAATTTCTCCGTTTTATTTGGGCTCTTTGTTTTTATCTGCCTGCGTCGATTAGAAAATCATTTGGTAACTAATCTTTATGCAACAAGCGAACGCATAAATTTCTCGTATCTACCAGTCAACGGTCTCCCGATCCCAGTCTCGATCCCCGATCCCCGATCCCCTATCCCTCTCGTAGCTCTCGTAGCTCCTCCGACTGTGGCTTATTTTGTACTGATTTGTTTGCTAATATGTTCGCGCTGCCATAAATTAGTTTGAATTTTTATGCCCAGCGACCGACGACTGGAGGAGGTCTAGGCTGTGGACCACATGGACCCATGGACCCATGGACCCACCGGACTCGAATCGACGATTAGCCAGAGGCTATAGTCGCGAGCTCCAGCCTCAGTCAGTCGCAGTCCCTGTCCCTGGGCCAAAGCCACAGCCTCCCCGTTCAGCGCCTTTTTTGGTTTAGCTCTAAATTTATTTGTATTGCCGGGCGGCCTTATCGGTGGCGGCCCCACAAGTAAAATTATGAAGTAATTCTCTCTGCTCCACTCCACTCCGCTCCATTCCGATCCGCTTATCGCATTGCGTTCATCGCACATTACAAAACAACATTTACATAACTTTTGTCTGTTTGTTTGTTGGTCTTTTTTTTCTGATCATTGCCAAATTATATTCCCACGGACAGCCTGTTGTTGCTGCTGTTGCTGTGTGTTTCGGGGAGGTCTTTCCTCTCCATAGAGATTCGATTTGATTCTATGAGTCACATTTTTGAAACCCCCTACGAAGCACACAGCACACGGCACACGTGTCTCCAGTTAGGTCTGCGATTCGATGAACACTCAAGTTCATTAAAATGAGATCTGAATAAACCAATAAGTCACGCCGCAAAAGACACCAACACCCCTCCCTCCCTCCCACAAAACGAAAAGTGTCAGACGAGTGGCCACTCGAGTGTCGACTCGAGATCGAAGCTCATGCAACACTCGAGACCAAAATTTGTGCGTTTGTCTGCCACCAATAACAAGGTTTACGAGTATTTCTTATGCTCTCAGAGATTCCGAGATGGTCTCCAGAAAGCTGTCAAAATTAGTGTTGAATCTTTGGGGGGAAAGTTTATTGAAAGAAACAGCCTTAGAAAAACGTCTTTCTGTGGCATTTTGATTGCTATATTTCCACATATACATATATGTACGTATGTATGTATGTGAAACCAATTCGATTATAAGCATTCGTTACACTCTATAATCTCTGCAGAAAAGACACCAAAAATATGTCAGAGATCAACAAGCAACAATTTTGGAGAATTGCTGAGGATTATCGCCTCTAGAACTAGCGTCTAAAAATAGCACCAAATACAATAAAACAAAAATTAAAAAAATTTTTTTTTTTTATATTTTATTTAATATTTCAAATCAGTTTTACTTAATATCAAATATTTTTTATATTTAAAAAAAAAAAAAAAAATTTTAAATTGAAGAAACATTAAAAATGTTAGAAAACCTTAACTTTGGGTCGCTATATCTTCAGGTATATCCGCTCTATCGACACGAATCAAAAATCTTGTGGAAGGTCGTACAATTTTCGTTTTAATCCATCAATTTTCCTGGATATCCGAAAACTTATAAAAGTGCGCAAGTCACAAAATCGAGGTTTTTGAATTTTTAAAAAAGATTTTGGGCATATATGGAAAAATCCCAGTATGAGGAAGTGATCCACTCATCCAGGCCTACAACCTAGTTTTTGTCTCGTGGAAAGTACACTCAAAAGTATTCATTTTGGGAGGGTCTCGTTAGAAGTTCACAAATACTCGATACTCATCCACAAACATCTTTGTTTTTGTGTTCTTTTTACAGGTGAAAAACCGTACACCTGCCAGTGGCCCGAGTGCGAGTGGCGCTTTGCCCGTTCCGATGAGCTGACGCGGCACTATCGCAAGCATACGGGCGCCAAGCCCTTCAAGTGCATCGTTTGCGAGCGGAGTTTCGCGCGTAGCGATCACTTGGCGTTGCACATGAAGCGGCATCTGCCCAAGAACAAATGAGAGCGAAAGAAGGTCCCCCCGGGAGGCGGCGGTGGACCAGCAGCAGAACAACAACAGCAGCAACAACAGCAACAACAGCAACAACAGCAACAACAGCAACAACAACAAAATCAACTATACCACAATCCAAAGGACTTTAGTTTAGATATGACATGAATTCGGTTTAGTTGAAAGGTTAACTACTACATGGTACTACACTCTAGGCATCTAGGCATCTAGGAATCGCTGGCAAGAACTCAAACTAACTCAAAAATCTATAACTAGTTTAAGTACTAGTGAAATTACTGTTACCATCCTGCTTCAACATTCAACAACAACAACAGCAACAAAAGCCTACTCTTAAGCATCGCTAACCCCCACCACCCCCACTACCCGCACTTGTATAAAGGTTTTCTCTCGCATAAGATCTAAATAGATTCCGTCATCGTAGGATTAGATCATAGACAAACAAACAAACAACAAGAAAAAAAAACACACACATAGTTCATAGTCCGCTAAATGCTACATTTATTGTATGTACTATATCTAACGTATAATTATCCATCTGTATCTGTATCTGTAACTGTAACTGTAACTGTATTCCGTGTACGACTAGTGTTTTTTTTTTTTAGCCATAGATCTATATGTATTTCCACGCATGTATCCATGTATATGTGTAGATTATAAGTATGTGTGTGCGTCGCTGTATACTGTTTCAAACCACCAAAAAGTGCTGGCACAAAACAATCCAATAAACATTTTTGAAAACCAAAAAAAACCCCCGATCTCCCCGATCGATCCTTTCTCTCACTTACAGAATTTTCTTTAAGCTTTGGGTATCATTACTTACCACAGATTTCAGCTCCATTGGGTCTCAATATAAAGGCAAATGATCCGAAATTCCAACGCCTCGCTTCGGTAGTTCTGGCGTTGCCAGACTCATCGATGCATCACCATTTCATGAACAACTGATGCCATTTCATGAATTCATGAACCTAAAAACGATATTCGAACGATAAAATTGAGCCCATTTAAGCGCATAACTACAGAAAACCCTTGGAAATGCCGAAATCCATGATATTTGTTGACATTTAAATACTTTGAGCTCTTGAAAATAGACTAAAAATGTCCGATTTCACGTTCAATTCTCGTGCGGAGCTGGAGGTATGTCCATCTTCCATTCCATGAATAGCAAAACTTCCTGAAGTCTCCCGTATAAACATTTCTAATCTCAAAGGAGTTGCCTTCACTCTTTTCTCTTCACAAAATCCCCCCTCCCTCCTGAAGATATGAGCAAGCCACCGAGTAGACAATTATTTCATTTAGATCACGGGAATCCAAAGCCGATAAGTGTGACCGCACCGCACCGCAGACCCGACACCAGGTGGAATGTCTCTGTGTCTTGTGGAACTTGAAACTGAATTGCGTTTCGTTGTCATTGCCCCGCGATCATTATCAAGATATTTTGTACACGAATCAAACATGTCAAGCAAATGCGGTGCCCCCGCCCCAGCACCAGCCCCAGCACCAGTCGCTGGCCCGCGCTGCTGCTTGAAAATTGTTAACAAAAAAAAAAAAATAAAAAAAAAAACAATAATAATTTCGATTGTTTGCATTGCATTTCGAATTTCGAGCGCGTCATTGTGTTTTGATTGGAGGCGATAAAAATGCGTCTGCGCTCGAAAAAAGGTTAATCATTTTATGTTTTACGAGAACGTGGGGCACCATCAAATTATTGGGGGTTTGGGGGTGGGGAAAGAAGAACCACGGGGGAAAATCGTTAAATTTGTCACAAATTTATGAAAATTATTAGGCAACTAATTTGTGGAACGATGCCATGAAGAAGAATGCTGCCTTCTCAGCTGCTTTGTTCAACACTCAAAAAGGCAGTGTTGCACAACTCTTAAGAGTACTTCGATTACTGGTATCTTCTTGAATCTTTTGCCGAGTTCAAGGCTTTTCGGCCAGCTTTCTTTCTTACAAGTATCTTACCCATCAACGCCTTACCCTTGCCCCAACTCTGATATACAGTGTACACTCCGTAAGCAGACCCCTCTGTATATACCCACGCATGTGGGCGTTGAGACATTGGCATGCCCCCATTCATCCACATATCCACATATCCCCACATCCATCCATTCAATCTTTGTGCCATTCCATCGCTCACTTTGGGGGCCCCGCGTTCATTGTACCGTACAATACTCTCGTACGAGTATCTTCAATTGTGGTGCGTCCGTCGGTGAGCGTTGCGTTGCGTTGCGGTGCGGTGCGGTGCGCTGATTAATCATATTACGACTGACAGCTCAACTTTGCGGCCACAACGGGGCAACCCGCTTATTAAATTGGCTTAAGATTGCTAGATAAACTTAATATAAACGCACAGACACACACACACACACACACACAAAGAGCGACGCGACTCTCGCTCGTACTCGTACTCGTACGTGTCGGTATGTCTGAGGACCCCACAAATTGATATTATGCATACGAGTACGAGTACCAGTACGAGATACGAGGCACGAGTACATGCCACAAAGGTTTTTGTCTACAGCACCCACTTGAATGACGAACAATCGAGGAGGAGGGGGACCGGGGGGCAGACTTCATATAAAATTGATTCGATTTCAGTCGCAGATCGCAGATCGGTGATAAACCTCATATGATTTCAATTAATTTGTGCGCTTTTGTTGCCACAGCGGAGGGGGGGGCAAGTGCACTCATTATGCCAGGCGACGGCTAATGTCTACCCCGTAATGATATGCACCACAGAGAATATGTTTTAATTTGAACGCTAATTAAGTGAACGAACGACTGGCATTCGAAATCTGAAATCTGTGATTAATTACGAAGGAATGGCAGAATAGCAAACTAGCAAATGAATTGAATTGAGTGAATGCGAATGCGAATGCGAATGAATGAGATGTTTTCGGTTATTCAATAATTAACAGAAAGGCTACACCCAGTGCTATACTGGCACTTTATCCGCCATTACGATTGTTGGAGGTTCCATAAAAAGCATTCCTTTCTTAACCGTCGATTCCATACAAAGAATTGATTTCCGATAGTTTCCCAGTGATATTTTCCATCTTTTTCGATTATTTGTAATCGAAGCATCGATGTAGATTATTTATGGCAATCTTCTACAGTTTTCCAGTGGACTCTGCCTGTAAGAAACTCCTTCTATCGATGGCCAAGTATTCCCCATCGTTGCCCCCCCGATAATTGGCCAGAGAGCGGCCAGATCTACGCCCAAAGTTCATCCCTAACCGAAAGCACGTGGTGACTGTACACAACCCATTAAAATGCCATCAAATATCCCGTTTTCTGTGCTGGCAACCACTGTGATTTCCTTCTTCCTCTACCACTAACATCAATTTGGCTGCACCCTGCCGCCTCCGCCTCCGCCTCCTGCGCCACCCCAACGGCAACATCTTGCACGCTTGCAACACCTTTTACTTTCATTCAGACAAGAGTCCAGCTGCCAGCCTGCCAGCCTGCAACACACCTACAACAACAACAACAACAGCAACAACTGCTCAAAACCCGAACGAACCCACACGCCGCTTGGCCAACGACGGCTACTAAGGCGACTCCTTAGCAGGCTCATCCATTTTAAGCCAGGCCAAAAACCAAAAACCAAAAACCCAAAACCTAAAAGCCACCATTAGTGGAAGGAAGCCTGGAGGAGACGAACAAATGCAGACGACCATCACTCGTGCTCGTGTCGCGCAGTCGCGCAGTCGCTGTCGCAGTCGCAGTCGTGTCTCTTGACTGAATGAACGAATGACTGACTGACTGACAGACAGACATTGGCTTGGCTTGGCTTGGATTAGGGGCAAGACTGAGCACAGTACAGCTTTTGGCCAGCAACCGAAATCGAAAACGGAAAAGCAAGAGAAACAGGAACCGCCGCCGCAGCAGTGCCGTACCGTACTGCCCCCACGCTAACAGATGCTAACTGGCCCGAAGAGTCTGGGCCTGGTCTATGGTCTATGGGTCTGGGGTTTTTTGGCCAGACGTGCGCCTGCTTTGCATACAACAATATGAGACACAAGACAAGACACACAACACACACACCAGAGACACCAGAGCCACAAGAGACACCAGAGACAAGCCTGGCTAAAAACGGCGACAACTATAATTAAGCTTAATTGCTGTTTAATGCGAGTCTGAGCAGCACTGTGTCGCTGTTGTTGCTGTTGTTGTTGCAGTTGCAGTTGCACAAACAGACAGCCAGCCATGCACCCACCCACGCATGCATCCCCCAGTCCCCAGTCCACAGTCCCCGGTCCCCGGTCCGCAGTGGGACCATTTCACGTATAATTAAATTAAATTTATAATGTGAAATATCAGTGCAATAAACAAACTTAAACCAGGTGTCTGCACCAGAGAGGGATGTGTGGGGGGTAGCTCCAGCTCTGGTTAATTGAAAAGCTCAAATCGCACTTATCTCTCGCTCGATTATGGTTTTTCGTGTGTCGGGGAAATTAATTAGCAATTAAAAATGCACCACACAATGGAGCCCAGAGCGTTGCTTCGGTCTCTCTGTCTCTGTCTCTCTCTCTATCTCTCTGTCTCTCTAATCTGCTGGGAAATAATTCATATTTATAAATAGACAAACATTATTCAAAGTGTCTGCTCTCAAGTCCGAACGGCAAGGGAAGGGGCTGTGAGAAGGGGAGGGGTGCTCTGTCCGTGGCCCGAGAACCGTAAATTAAATCAAAATCAAAATGAAAACGATATGGTCCTATGCCTAGAATTTATAACGAAAATGAGAGCCAGAGAATACAGAAAATGAAAACAGCAAAGCGATAAAGGAAATACAACTGAGCGTTGGGCGACTATTTAATGCTCTAAAACGGGGAATAGGGAATGCGAAGACTGCGAAAATGAAATAAAAACAGAACAATTTACGCAGCAAAAGAACGGGTCCCGTTAGGTATTTCCTATGCTTCCAGGCATGGCCCGCACTGTGGGCACCTTCGCATCACAAAAACAGTTTTCGTCAAAGTCCGAAGGCGGCCGACGAAAACAACAAAAACAGTTTCCATAGTCCACGCTTCCTCAGCCGAGGATGGCGCATTGTTGTTGTTGCAATAAGTGCAGGTTAGAAGGAATTGGGAGAGGAGAGCGTGGCGAAAGCTCGAAAACGCATATACGATTCAAAAGGGAGAGATAGCGACTCACAAAAATGCCCGAATCGAAGCAGCAGCTCGGGAATCAGCCGAGTGTGAAGTGTGGGTTGTTTTTGCTGCTGAGAGAGCGATAGAAGGCAGCACAGAATGCATTACTGAGAAAGAAAGAGAGAGAGAAGTAATTTAGGAGAGCATGCATTGCATGAGAGGAAATAAAGATCAAGAGATAAGACCATTGCGATGCACTGCATGGCTCGAGGCTCGAGTCTATCCTTTAAATGTCTGCTGCACGTATGATCCTCTATCCTTAGACGTAAGCCATCACCCACTCATTGTACCCTTCCCGTAAAAGGGTAGCCAAGCCATTTGGCCAGTGAGCCGCCCACAAAAAACAGCATCGTTGACGGTTCGCTGTTGTTTTCAGGTACAACAAAAGCCACAGACGGCAGCAACCGGCAGTTGGGGAAGTGGAGAGAAGTTGGAGGTTGGAAACCCTGGCCGTTGTCCGGCGTGTGACTCAATGCTGGCTGCACAGCCAGATCCACAGCCACAGCCACAGCCACAGCTGCAGTTGATCGACCGAGTGATCGGCTGCTGGCAATATCGATCCATGGGCAAAGCGGTGGCTGTTGCATTTGGCAATGAACTTTTCAAAATCGAAATTGAGGTATACCTTAGAATGAGACAGAGAGAGTGGCAAAGAGAGAGAGAGGGAGAGGGAGGGAGAGAGAGGCAATGGGCTGGCTGCCAAATGCGCTGGCAATTTGACTTTGAACTCGAAGTCGCGTCGAAGTCGAGACACATTTGAAAAACGGTTTGCATATTTAATTGCAACACCTACAACAACAACAACAACAACACTGCTGTTTGCTTCAACACAATAAATGATCTGCAGCTGTTTCTGCAGCGGTTTCTTTCTGATTCTATGCCCCCGATCTGTGGCCATGTGCCTCTGTGTTCCTACGGCCGTTCTCCGCCACAATGTGGCTAATACTTACTCGTAATAAGCATAAGCATAAGCATAATAATAATCAGGCGCAAACATGGCTCTCAGCTTGGCCCAAATGGCTGCCGGGCAAATACTGTTAGCCAGTCGCCGTCGCAGTCCAGTCCCAAAGCCAAAGCAGCGGCCAGGTCGTGCCGTGACAAACCTAATGACCATATTTAGCCCCATGAACCAACAATCGCGACAGCGCGACCCATTAGCGGTGCACTCCTCCAGGCTACAGGGCTCCAGGGGCAGGGCCAGGGGCAGGGACAGGGGCAGCAACCTTGACCAGCAGCAGCAGCAGTGCTGGAAAGTATGAAGCAGTGTTGAAAAAGGTTAGAGCAAATTCTTTTGCTTTCGCAACACTAAAAGTCGAAAAGAGAAATAAAATAAAATAAATAGTAAGGCACCGATTTCCAAGGGTTTCTGCGTATCAGAGAGAGAGACAAATGAGCAATCATTTCCTGCAGCCAACATTCGACATTCGACATCGACATCACTCTTCATATGTCATGTGGCTTGTCATTTATGAGATACAGATACACATGCCACAGCCACCAGCAACCAGCCAGCAGTCTCCGGGCCCTGCCTCTTGATTAATTGTCGGGGCACGCGACGATGCGATGCCAATCGCCATGCCCCAAGTGACAAAAATCAATGCAACTGCAAATGTGTGAGAGATGAGCACAAGTGGCAGAGTGGCAGAGTGGCAGAGTGGCAGTGCGGCACTGCAGCACAGGGGGCAGAGGCAGGGGCAAGAGCTCATAAATCTCTTTCGACCCCAGAGATCGAAGGAGATGTCATGTGCCCACACACCAACTGTTGCTGCTGCTGCTGCTGCATCCTTCGACTTCGACTTCTTATCAGGATCCCACTATCGCAGAGTTCTGGGGAATGTGCAACGTGCAGTGCGTATCCGTGAAACGGAAGTTGCCCCACAATCAATCTCAATTAAAGTTGATGGCTACCGTATGATGGAACAGCGCTTAGCCCTTCTGCTCATTCGATTCTTTGTGGGGGATCCAACAGATACAGACCCTTCTGTGTCCATATCTTCAGTTGAGGCACAAACTTCGGTATCCATATCTTCAGTTGAGGCACAAACGAGTGACAATCGCTTCGTTCAATTGCTTACATCCGCTACGCTGCAGTGCGGCCAAAGTGTGTTGCAAAAGGAGCCGCCATAATTTACCGCAAATATAGCTCAAATAAACGCAAACACCCAGCACACCATTCGTGGGCTGGCTGCCACTTCGGAATGGCCCATAAACAAGGCCCAAGAGCACGCGTAATTTGGCCAAAAAACACATTTCCATGCAAATGGCTGGCAAAGCGGCAAATCAGTCGCAAATGAAAAGAAGCTTACCAGAGGAGGCCAGAGGAGTCGACTGGCAATTGCGTGTTGCACAATCATTGCAACCTACACGGCACGGCGACTGTGTGCAACGCAACAGAAAGAACCCAAGAACATGACATCAAATGGCAAACAAAGACCAATTACATGGAAGAGACACAGCACACAGCACACAAAGTACACGCGGAATTCCTGACTCAAACCGAAAGAGGGAATGCCCTTACCAAAGATCAAGACGAGTAACGGCCATACATTTCGTTGGTAAACGATTTTTTAGGGTGGATTTTGGATCTCTTGAAGACCAGAAGAGAGCGTCCCTTGCCCCAGCTATGTATTGAGAGGTTTTAATGATGGTTAGGCGATAGAAAACTGTCCTAAAATCGGTCTAGACATCATTTAAACACAGAGAAATGTTAGCAAACCATTAAAAGATACGATTTGTGGCAAAGAAATCCTTGAAATCTTCAATTTCTTCTCTGAAAATACAGTTAGAGATTTAATTTTGAAAGAAAATAGTTGCAGACGCCATCCATTTATGCCAGGAAATGCCACAAGACTAAAGGAAAGGATATCGAAACCACTTAGAGATCCATTAATGGAGAATAAAGTCTTTCAAAAGTCAATTTTATGTGGCAGACCCATAAAAGATTCAATCTCTGTGGAAAATAGCTACACAATCCTTTCATCTAAGCCAAGAAATACCCCAAAAACTAGGCGACAGAAAGCCCAACAATCTGTGGATTCCAGCCCAGAAAAGCTCCAACAAAAGTCTCGACGGAGTGCCTTCCTGTGGCCTGTCACAAACGTTGCAACAAAGTCTCTCATATCCCATATCCCATATCCCATTGCCCCGCTGTCTCTTTGGATGCCTCTCAAACGTAGATCGCAGCACATGGGCGGGCAAGGCAGCACAAAAAAACATTAAAGAAAACCCATAAAAAAAAAACGAAACGAATCGAAACGAAACGAAACCCACGGACTGACTCACTCATGGAAGATGCGTTGGTCGTTGCAGTTGCAGTTGCAGTTGCAGTTGCGACTTGCAACCGAAGTCAGAGTCAGAGTCAAAGTCTGTCTGTTGCATGCTAAATGTTGCTAAATTCAAGAGCAGGCCAACATTTATCACACTCCGCCTATCGCCTATCGCCTGTCCATCCGCCCCATTGCCCCTACCCTTCACCCATCAGCCATTCCCCCTCCCCTTTCCCCCACCCCTTTTCCCTTTCCCATTCCCATTCCATCGCTAATTAATGATAATGTCAGAAAGAAGAGCAGAACTACCTCCACCCCCTTCCCCTTCCCCTTCCCCTGCCTCTCTTTTAGCCACGTTTATCATCAGTTAACGTTTTCATTAACCATATGTCACACGCATGTCCCTGTTCCTGGGTCCCTGTGGCAACCCTCGGGACTCGGGGCTTAAATTATGCGCTCGTGGTCGCGTGTCCTGCCACGATTTCCACGACCATCCACGACCATCCACAGAGTCCTTTTCTGATGAGTCAAAATACATACGAAAATGCATACGTTTCCACCCCCCAAATGGTCACCTCTTGACCCCCGCTCTCTCTGTGTTCCGTTCCCCATAAATTTGTTGAAGGACCATTTGGTTACGTTCCGTTCTGGGCCTCATCCAGGGCCTAAAAGGTGTTAAAATTGTGCCACAAAATGTGTGTGTGTGTGTGTGTGTGTGTGTCCTGCGACCTCTGGGGTTGGTTTTTATCACCGACTCCTTTCTGACTTTTTCCCTGACTTTTTGGCCCTTGATTATGCCGCATTTTGTCGACACTGAAGTTTATGTTTTTTTATGAGGCGCGTGCCACGGGATACAGATATTTTTTATACGATCATGACACGCAATACTCATATTCCTGCCATGAAGAGCGGCAACAAGCCTGAAGCATGAAAAGCGTGGAAAACCCAGGGAAGGGGCCGACCACATGTGCGATTTGAAGATCAGCTCGTGGCGTATCTTTTCCGTATGCATATGTATCTTTTATCCTCCTTCGCTCAAGGCCCAACCCTGGGGCACTCAATCAGATTTCGTAAGCGCGGACCCCCTTAACCCCCGTGCATGTGCCCCACAGTTAACCCACTAAGCCAGTAACCCACTTTTTAAGACAAAAACAAAAAATTAACCACCGCTGGAATCCGCTATAAATTTGCACATCACGCCGCCTCGTACTCGGGATTTCGGACTTCAATTAGACCAAGAAACTCACGCGCTGGGCAGAAAAAGTGATGGAAATTGGCAGCAGAGGAGGCTGGGAGAGGAGGCGGGAGAGGAGGCTGTTGTTTCTATTACATAATCCATAGATTGGCCGCTGATTGATGATGGATTGATTGGCCATCAACAGAGAGGGAGCGAGAGGGGCGCGAGGGGCAACGGGAGAGGGAGAGATCAAAGAGCACCAGCCCCCAAATGAGTGGCGGCATAAACTAATTCAATTGCTTTATAATTGGAGGTCCAAGGAGGCTCCAACTTCGACTCGAAACTTTTGATTTCTGATTTTTGATTCATTTAATGAGCCAGCTACGTGCCACACATGCGGGGGGGCACTTGGCTTAATAATTTAATGGACATTGCCCAATAAACGCCATAAACCAACCCATCATTCGATTCGTTTTCGATTTCGATTTCAATTTCGGTTTTCAATTCGAAAAATTGAAAGATTTTGTTGTGATGTGGTGATGATCCGTTGCTTTGTGGCATGATGGATGATGGTCTGTGGCCCACGCTAATTAGCCAAGAAAAACGCGTCAGTCCCCCCTGCCACACTGCCCCTTTAAAATGCTGACAAAGTCTCAAATTTATACGAGGTCTTGGGGGACGGGGAAGGGGACGGGGTCTTAAAATGTGTGCCGTACCGTGCCGTGTCGTGTCGTGTCCTTTGTTTAATTAGTGCACTGAAAAATTAGTCAAAAAATAACAACAACAACAACAACAGCAACAACAAATAAGACTCCAGTCCATTCCAATACAACAAAATACTTAAGCGGATTAAGCGGCGATTTATCAAAAGCAATTAAAGATCCATCCCCACACACACACACAAAATCCCCCAAAAAATGCCTTTGGATTCGCGGAATGCCAGCGGCTGCGTTGAGGTCTGAGGATTGAGGATTGAGGATGACAAATAGTAGCGAAAAATGTTGGGGAAACAAAATGTTTATAATGCTGCTAAAAGCATGTTTTGTGCACGAAAGTATCTCACAGATACAGATCCGAACAAATCGGAAAGGTAGGAGGTGGAAGGTGGAAGGCAGGCGGCAAATGTGGGGCTGAAAACCAGGCGGCACAGTGGTCAAAATCTCATCAGAGAGGGGAAAACCTATGCAGAGTGGCAACAGAAGATTCTACCGGAAAACCCTCCTAAAGAGGGAAGATATTACCAAGAAAAAGGCATTTCCACGGCAGAAAGTGGAGATGCGGCCTGCGAAAAACCATTGAAGAGAGGCAGAACCAAGGAAAACCCCTTCAGAGAGAGGCAGAACCAAGGAAAACCCTTCAGAGAGTGAGGTATCCCATAAAAGAGACCTCCAAAAAGAGGAAAAATACATTTCCTCACACTGTTGCCTCCTGTCGGCTATCGGTGGCAGATCAAAGACTATATCTTGTGGCAAGTGGCAACCAAAAGTAGTGGCCAAAACTCCCGACAAACTGCGGCTAAAGTGCGGACCAAAGTGAGGCCCAAATGGTGGAGATACTCGAGTATTTGGGGGGCTACTAATTACCCTATGGGGAGCACTGCAGAGACACCCAGAGATACATACCTCCTCCTGTGGCACCTTCTCCTGCTCTCTGCCGCTCTCCTGCTCTCCCGCTCTCCCGCTCTCTCAGCATGGGAGCCACAAGTGGAGCAACCAGTGGAGTGGAGCAGCAGTCGTGAGCCTCGCTTTGCGCGAAGCGTCGTCAATATTTGTCAAACTGTCAGTTGGCCTGACATTTACGTTTGATCAACACCAAGCAGCCAGGCACCCAGGCACCCAAGCACCCGAGCAGCCAGGCACCCAAAGCGGGGCATGGGGCATGCCACAGCCCATGCGAGTGTGTGTGCTGGACTACTGGACTACTGGACTACCAGGAGCCGCCTCGAATGGCAGTCGGCGGTCGGCGGCCGTTTTGTGTGTTGTCGCTGACACAAAGAGATAAAAAGTAAAAACCGAGGCGAAAACTAGTGCACGTCCGAGTCTCCAACGTCCATGTGGAAGTCTCCGCCGCAGAGACACAATTCAGCAGCAAAGGTGACACATTAACGAGGGGGCAACACAACAACAAAAACAGAAGGAGACACACGGGGAGGCAGGAGACGCGGGAGACGGGAGACGGGAGACTGGAGTCCCCGGTGGAGCGGTGCCAGGAGAGTGTTGCCTTGACGCGCTTTTGTTTCATTTCAGGGGAAAGGAGGAAGTATCTGTTGCTGTTCAAGAGATACATATCTGCAGGTACATGCAACAAGTGTCGTTGTTTGGGGGAAAGTAGAGCAGCCATGGGGGAAAGGGGCGGACATTCAATCAAAAAGTTGCATCGAGAATGGTGGAAAATCTATTCAGATACCGATTTCGAAGCATATTCCCGATTTAGGCCACATTTTGGGGGTCTCTAAGGGCACCTAAGTCTTACCTTTATTCTGGAGCACAAAACCTAGTCATGGCCTACGATCTTTGATCCAAAAGTCCATAGATTTTACTTGGTTCTCCATTTCTCTGACTGGGGCTTTCCACTAAAGCGAATGTGCAACGAAAGATCTGCAAACAGTACAGAAATTAATCCAATAAATCAATAGGCACTGAGTTCAAGAGGTGCAAAGAGATATAATGTATAACCTTCAGGGATCGGTGGCCATCGGCTGTCCGATTCCTAAGATTTCTTAGACATTTTCAGGAGTAAATACTCCCATTGAAAGATTCATTTCCATTCGATTTGTTGATCGAAATGCTTAGAGGATCCCCTTTTCCATCTGTGGCAGTGGCTGTGGCAGGAGAGATCTCTCTTGCCACAAGTGCCACAAATCGTGGCACCTCGTTCTAGTCACCCCAATTGGCTACCAGTTCTTCAATGGATGATTTATGAGGCAGCCCCAAGCGGCAGAGATCACAGAACATAAATCATGCTGCAAATACAAGTATTTTTCACTATCATCCATGCCCAATGGAGGATGCCAATAGATGTGGCAGGGGTTGGGGGCAGGGGTTGGGGGCAGGGGTTGGGGATGTGGCACTGCAATTGATGGCAGAAATCGAAAGCCAAAGGCTGATCCCTGGCTGCCTGAATTGAGAAACCTCATTACGGATTGATTGATTGATTGAGTCTCTCCCTCTCTCTCTCTCTCGCTCACACACTCTTCTGGCCACAAAAGTGCAAAAGGCCTGGACCTTGGCGATGCCAGAAATGCGGGCAAATAAACTTCCGTTGAATGAATGCTGCGCTGCCTCTGACTCTGCCTCTGACCACTTGGCACACTTTTGCGTGCATGCCTCATGCCCCTGCCTCCTGAAAGATAGGTGAAGTCAGAAAGGTGATTCATGCCGCCAAAAGTTGGCCAAGTTCAAGCGCACAGCTGGAGAGGCCAGAGCCCGCCGAATGCTGCGTAAGAATTTTGTTAACGATCTCGTCTCGTCTTCTTTTTAGAAGAGCCACCGAGACTAGAGCTCTGCCCTGCCTCTGCCTCTGCCTCTGCCCCTGCCTCTGCCTTTAGGGCGTGTGTGTTTTTGTGAATGAACCGAAAGCCGACCAAAGCCTCGACTCGACTCGACTCGACTGGAAGTTCAAGTCTGAGTTTCTCTCTGCGGCATGGCGTGGCGTGTGGATTTTTATGTTCCATCAATGAAATGGCATTTAATTAACATAATTTTTATTGATTGAAAACACCCAAAAATAAAGAAGAGAAAGAACAAACGAAGAAACACACAGAAACGAAGAAGGAGGAACGGGGGAACGGGGGGAGGGGTCGTGGCTGCTGTGGCAAGAAGTTCTTTCAACCTCAGACTTGGCCTCAGTTCTAGCCCCACTCTTAGCCTCCATTCCTCGGCTGATTTGCATAATTCCAACATCGAAATCTTCTACTATTTTCGAACAAAAGTCGCCACTTTTGCGTGGGCCTTAATCGCTCTCGAAGGCATCTTCGGCTCTGCCTAAAATATGCATGTTAAAGCGTTTGTTAAAGCGTTTGTCAAGTGTTTTCGTGCGGTTTTTTCGGGGTGAAATTATGATTGAAATTAAGATAATGCTCCGACGGCTCGGAGAGAGGTTAGTGCCTCGCATATCTGGCACGATCTGGCGATCCGGTGCGAACGGTAGATACACACTCGTATCCCATTCAGTCACTGCATTATTCATGGCATAGCGACAGCCAGCAGACGGCAGACAGAGAGACTCGCTGCTCCGACGACATCTTCAATTTGTTGTCGAGTTGTCGGCGAATCGTTAATCGAACATCGGATATGCCAAAAACGATGATCAGCTCTCGAAGGGGGATGGGGGGCCTTTACAGGTGTCGATAGATACACTGAGAGGGAGAGAGAGGGAGAGAGAAACCTGATCGCTGGGAGCATGGAAATGACATCACGCGTACCGCAAGAAAACACCAACGAAATGAACTTTGATTTTCACTAATTTCCACACATTTTCTTTGCCTTTTCTCCCCTCCCCAGCCCCCGTCCCCCCTTCTGGCTGCCGCTGCTCTTGGGCATACATTTTCCATTGCCATTTTCCTCGTTGCATTTTCCGTTTAATATTTTAATTAAAAGACAAACGTGAGTCGAGGTGCTGCTGTGTGCTCCACATGCCGCCACATGCCGCTGCCTCTTGCCGCTGCCTCTTGCCGCCGCCTCTTGCCGCTTGCTGGCTGCTCGTGTGTGCTTGCTGCAGGTGTCGAAGGTTGTCTGTATGCCCCACCTGCCTGCCACCCCTCTGGGTGCTTTGTACATGCCGTGTTAATCACCAATAATAATTGTTAAACGAAGTGGAAGCCCCAACGGAGCGGGGCAGAGCGGGGCAGAGCGGCGCGGAGGCATTCGTTTCCATGAAATATGAGGCCATGCCAAAAGGATCGAATCGGATCGGATCGGGATCGTTGTGGGATCGGCTGAGAGGGGAGGGGGGGATCGTAGATATATAGCCTCTGTTCATGCCTTTTGGCCATTTCGGTTATGCGATGAAATAATTTAAATATTTGCAAGGCAGCGGGAGCCAAAGAGCCAGAGAGCCTGCGACTGCGACTGCGACTGCCATCTCTGTGGTACAGTGAACACCCCCGAAGCGTGGCTTATGCAACACACGAGGCAGGGGAGTGGGAAAGAGCAGCGTCTTAGCCAGAAACCAAGTTGACAGCCCACGCGTGGAGGCTGCCGCTGCTGCCTGCTGCCTGCTTATCCCCATTTACCATTTTTGGCTATCGATGCATCGGAGCAACGACGGGGCGGGGGCAGCCACAGACAGACACTGTTGCTGCTGCTGCTGCTGCTGCTGCTGCTCCACTCCTGCTGCTGCTGCTGCTGCTGCTGCTGCCTCTTCTGCTGATGAGGCAGTCGTTGCGCAAGTCGCGCCTCCGTCTCGCCCTCGCCTCATGGGAGATTCTCAGATATATTTCATTTTTATGATTGTGTCGTCTATTACCAACAACCACGCACGTTTCGGCCACACATTTTGCCACACGGAGTGGAGTCTAGCCGTTCCTTAAGCCACTTTGAATCAATCCACGGCCAAAGTATATCAAAGGTTGCAGCCAGAGGTTCCTCCACCAAAGTGTTGCCACTTGAAGGGTATTCCTGCCACAGGCTTGGCTGCCTGCTGCCTGCTGCTGCTGCCTGCTGCTGCTGTTCTGCTGCTCGTTGTTAATGTTGCTGCTGCTGCTGTGTCTCCTTGTGGCAACAACATTTTGAGGTGTTGGTAATTGATTTTTGTAATATCTTTCGCCTGGCTTTCTGTTTGTGCTTTTTACTCAACAGCAAACAGGCAACAGCAAACAGTCAACAGCAAACAGTCAACAGACAACAACAACAACAACAACGACAGAGGACAAACTTCCGAGATGCATCTGCGACATCCGTTGCAGCATCAGCAGCAGCAGCAGCAGCAGCAGCAATAACGACTGCAATAAGTGCAACAACTGCAACAATATCTGGCAAAAGGCCAGAAATGAAGGCAGACTCGTTTGATACCCTTTCGGAAAGATATGGGATATGGGATATATAGGCTATATCTATGGTTTGTTGGGAGCCAACGCAGGTCCTTCTGCTGTCAGCTTCGGGGGCATAGAAGCCCCTAGGGATACCTCCCCCCACAGTCCGTATACCCTCTCTTTATAGAGTACTCTCCAACGACAACAACAACAAAAAAAGAAGGCGCGCAAGCGTGCGAATTCAATTGCTCAATTGTGGAGCCTGGTCACAACACTCCTCGCCTCTGCCCCTCGTGCCTCTCCCCCCCCCCCCTGGTTGCACCCCCACGCCTTTGCAACATTTTCGTCTCCGGCTCTGTCTCTGTGTTGCTCCCTTTTGTTTGGCCGCCAAGAGAAGCGTCTTTTATTGATTTCTGTGGTTTAAAACTTAAGCTTTTGTTAAACAAAAAAAACTCTTTTGGTGGGGAGGAGGGGGGAAATCCACCCCCCTACCCGCTTGATCGCCTTCCCCAGTTTGGGGGCTTACAAGTTATTGTTTTGCTGAAAAATGAGTCACATTTTCCAAAGAGCTTTTGCAAATCGTGGGAAATCATTCACAAATCTACAAAGCGCATAGTTGTTGGTGTTTTTTTGGTGTGGAAAACACACACACACACACACACCCGCATCGGAAAAACCCACTGGAAAAGCCTAAAGATTTCCATCGCCAGACAAAAGATACAGATACAGACAGAGACAGATACAGATACAGATACAGACTCTTGGGAAATCGAAATCGAAATCTTATTCGAGTCGCTGAGTGTTTGAGTGTTTGAGTGTTAAGTTCTGATTAGTTAGCATTTACGAGTACCTAATATTCATGAGTATATTCATCATAAATGACATTTCAAAGTCTCCGACTCCGACTCCGACTACGACTGGCGTCTGGTGTCTGTCTCTGTGGCTCTGTGGCACACATTGTGTGACATGTCAAAGTCTCGGCTAAAGTTGCAGTTGCAGTTGCTGGTTGCTGGTTGCAATTGCTGCTTGCACAGCGGTGGCTGTTGTCCGACCAGCATGACACTTTACACACACAATAAATCAATGGCAAGTCCAAATGGCAGGAAACACCTAAGAAAAATCAAACAGAAATCAAAGAATCGACGCCTGACATTGGACAAAGGTCCCAGGAAGAATCTAAACGGAAGGAAAAGTACTGGCAGTGGACCGCCTGCTGTTTTGGGGCTGCCACCAGGCCACCAGCTGCTTGGCTTGTTGGCTAATTGGCCAGCAAATTGGTTAATTGAACAATTGCTGCTGCTGCCGCTGCTGCTGCCAGCAATCGAAGCCATAAAACGATCCACAAATGTATCCATAAAAATAGAGAAGAAAATGGATCAGTCGAGAGCAGGGGGAGGAGCATGGGGAGCAGCAGGAGGAGCAGCAGGAGACAGCATTAGAGACAATGCAAATTGGAGAGGCGCTGCTGCCAAATGCTGCCAAATGCTGCATAAAAAACAAACCCAATAAATTTCCAAATGTCGGACGCACACTTTAATTAAAGCTACTTGGATGGATGCTCCTCCAGCGATGATCCTCTGGCAGCACTCACACAACAGATCGTGCCTCCGAGTCCGCCGAGTCTCGCTGAGGCTGTAACTCACTCACTCTTGCAGCAACAGGCAGCAGCAACAGGCAGCAGCAACAGGCCACTGCTGGCTGTTTGCTGGAAATTTATGTATGCCACACATTGATCGATTGTTAGTGCAAAAGTTATATCATTCAACAATTATAAAAAGCCAAAGAGAGGGGGAGAGAGGGTGAGACAGGGGGGCACGAATTCTCATTGACAAATTAATGACTGCTGGGGGGGATTTCAATGGAGAAAATTGAGTTCAGTGGAGAATTGGTGTTACTTTCAGTGGAGAAATGATGTCAAGCACTTGGGCCTCCCCGAACGGTAGCGTATGCCCTGTATAGGGTTTCATCGTAACGTAACGTAACGGACATTAATTTTAATATTTTTCAGAGGCCACACAATCTCTGTATCTGTATCTGTATCTGTGTCTGTATGGAGATACAATGGAAAATCAAGACTGAAAGCCAAGTTCCAAAGAAACAGAAATAAAAGTACTGCCAGACGGTCGCTCGTCGACTGTGCATAATCTTGGGATCAGAAAGCTACGTCATAAAGCGTGCTGGAATTTTTTTGTCATCGAGAGATCGAGAGATCGAGAGCTCGAGAGTCCGGACATCAGTCATCGCCAGAAAACAAAAAACAGAAAGCAATTCATTTGATTTCTACGTTTTTTGTTTTTTTTTCTGTGTTTTTTTAATTGACAGAAATAAAAAATAATAAAAACCCCATCATAAATGTCATAAAAATCATTCGGGAAATATCGAACGGGGGAAAAGTGTCTCCAAACAGTGTCTGTCTGTGTCTGTGTCTCTTGTTTGTTGTTGCCACGGTGGCATATTGATATTTCGTTCAGAGGGAAATTTTTCCCCAGGGGGGCGGCGGGGGGTGCCTTCGTTAGCTGAAAGTCTGTCAAATGGTCAACAAATCAGAGACACAAATCGTACAGCAGCAGCGGCAGAGGCAGTGGCCACAAAACGTAGCACAAACAGCAGCCAAACAGAAAATGTGGTATGTGGATATGTGGGTATGTGGTATGTGGCATGTGCACCCTCCAGAGCTCTGTAGTAACTAAAGTGTGTAAATATTTGTTTAATTATGCTTCAGAGTGCCTGCTCTGCTTGAGAGTTGTTTGTGGAATGCAGAGGCAGGCCCCCCACCCCCCTCCACACCGGGAAAGTGCCCTCGATAGAAACTGTAATCCCGAAATGGTCCAGCATTTTCCCAAGCAATCCCAAGAGAGACGTACAAATCGATTTGCGGGGGCAAAAACGTATCAATTATTGCATTCATCGAGCGGCGGCTCCAAGTGCGGCGGCGGCTCCATTCGTGGGGCTAACAAATGTCTTGGCCATTAGGAAACGTTTGGCGTTTAATGTGTTACAAATATTTCATAGATTTTTGGCTCTCTCCCTCGCCCTCCCCTCTCCCTCCTCTTTTTTGTGGTCTGCAACATTGTGTTTTGTGTCTGCAAATTACTGGGACATATTTCTGCTACCATATTGCCATTGCCGCTGCCCCCAGAAGACACATCTCCATCGTTTGAGGCCTGCTCTGTGCCCCCAAATGCCATTACAGGCCGATATGGCCCGATGCCTGCTGGCAATTATTCATTTCCTGCGGTTGCCTTTTGTTGGCCAAGAGGCTGAGAGGCTAGGAGGCTAGGAGGCTAGCAGGCTGAGAGGAGGAGGCACCGGACAGTGGTCTCCATCTCGTACTCCGGGATGCGTTTTGGCCCACTAACAGCCATAGATCTGTCTCTCCTTCTGCCATTTGGAAGCCTTTTTGTTTTGTTTTTTGTTTGTTTGGAGCTGCTTTTTGTGCTGCTGCATTTGTTGCCGTTTGTCGCATTTGCAGCCCATCAAATTGTCAAAGAAACGACAGCAACAAGAGGCAGCAGCAGCGGCAGCCGACAACTGGAGGCAACAATAGACAGAAAAGCACATCAGGCCACATCCAAAAACAAACAATATATCTTGCAACACGAGTCAACTGTCGGTTTTTATTGTCGTCCAAAAAACAAAAAAACCAAAAAAAGCCAAACAAAAACAAAAACAGAAACAAAAACATTTCTTTGTTATTTCTTTTTTTTTCGGCAAACAGAAATTTTTGCATTGCAAATTGCCCGGCCACAGCGGCAGAGGCGGTGGCAGAGGCAGTAGGAAAAATGTTTGCAGCGGAAAAACTCATAAAAAAGCGATACAGTGCTGCAGGGGCCTTCCACCGATTTTCGAAGCTCATTTGAAAGTCAAATAACTCTCGGGTCGAATGTGGAGCCACAGATCACAAAGAAAAGCTCAGCGGAAAAGCCCCGAAAACTATTGCCCAAAAATCAGCGAGCGAGAGAGAGAGAGAGTCGTGGACATGGACATGGAGATACTCTAGCGATCCATCAGGTCTTTGGGCATTCTTCGAACTGCTGGAAAGAGTATCCCCATTCGGTCTTCCAGCCACAAAAAGGGGCCAGACTGCTTTGCATTCGAGTTGATTTTCGGTCCCCAAAGCACACAGAAAATTACTCCCCAGCCGAAAATTGTTTGTGGCTAAAGTGTCTTGCCAAATGGTAGGAAAAACAGAGAAAAAAACCCGCCTTAAATGGGCAGCGACCCCCTCTCCGAGAGGAGGCCCGTACTTAATGCAAAAATGTTTTAATTAATTTAAGCCTCTCTCTGTCCCCGTCCCCCCCCCGACCCCCCCCGACGCCCCTTCTCTGCGGTTTCGGGTAGTCTTTGAGCGGAAAAACAACTTAATAATTCATAAGCAACGCCTTGCCACCTCCCCCTTCCAGCTCCCACTTTCATTGCCGCTGCAACGTTTTCTTTGATACAAAGTTTGGTGTTTGGTGGCGGACAGAAATTGTCACGTAGCCGAAGAGAGGAGACGCAGATACAGATACAGATACAGATGGAGATAGAGAAACAGAGAGGCGGGAGAATGTCGGGGATGTCGGCCGGTTTCGGGGGTGGTTGATCCGCTAATGATTTCTGGGATTTCACAAGTGAAAGATCTTTCGGCAGGCGATAAAATGCCGCCACCGCCATCACTCCCCCTGCTGCCTGCCGCCTCCCTCTGCTCCTTCGATGGGGCTTTCGTTTTGGTTCACATTTTTACGATTATTTACTTCTTTTTCATACTCTTGCAGGAAGAGTGCTTCGGAGATTTTGAGAAGAAGGTTTGTAATGCACTACAAAAATGGAATTATTGGAATTTTAAACTTCTAAGGGAATATATTCCCTTTTATAAGCCTTTTTCTATCTCTGAAAAATAGCTTTGCAGAACCTTAGCCACAAATGCCTTTTCTTTTGGAATCTTATATTTTTGTAAAATTTTTCACAGTTTTAAACAACTTTTTCCAACTACATTTAAAAATATTTATATATAAAATTAAATCAAATTATTTTAATATTTATTTTAAATAACTGAATGTAATAATACATATTTCTTATAAAAAATTAAAATCATCAAAAAAAAAAAAAAGATGAAAGTCTTGTTATTAACGAATTTTATTATCTATAAATTTTATTTTAATAAACGAAATTAAACTAAAATTTAAATGTTTTTATTGACAATTACGATTTATTATTATTTATTTATTTATTATTATTTATTTATTATGACAAATTTATTTTAAAAAAACGAATAAAATGATTAAAAATATTTTCAGAATTACTTTCAAAATTGTCCCAGATCTCAGCTCGATTACCTTTCAGAGCCCAGGGGCACTAAAAAGGGTTAGAACATAGGTGGTCTCCCACGCCCATAGGTGTCTAAGTTTGATCTCTTTCTGGCCAAAAACCATTCAAATACCCTTGTTTTTTGTGGCACACACGTTCAAGCTTCTATATGCCATAAAACCGATAGATTTCAAAGGAAATATGGATCGAAAGACGAAACTTTCATTGAAAATCCTACCAATCGTTTCATATAGAAATATCCCAAAAATCATGAAAAATCATTGATTTTCTAGGGTATCTAAGCCTTCGGTTTTCCATCTTCCAACTCCTTGTGGCCATTCCGTTCTTGTATCTTTTTTGTTGTATCTTTTTCGGTAAGTATTTCGGTTAATTGGCAGCCCAACAACAAGCATCCCAAAGATTTTCTGTCATGTGGGGCGCTTCTCGCTCTTCGAGTCGGCCCCAAATAAAATAACAAAAAAAAACGAGTCCGTAATGAATGGCCAACAAGAGGCATGATCACGTTTTCCACACCCCAACCCTTGCTTGCCCCTGCCCCTTATACTGCTGCCCCAAACGGACGGAACAACGAATGTATTTTGATTGTTGTTTGACGCATGTCAGCTGTTGCTGGTTGCTGCTTGCTGGTTGCTGCTTGCTGGCTGGCGCCACAAAAATGTCAAAAATTGTGCTATACAACAGTCCATACCACAGTCCATGCCACATGCCCCTCGCTCGCCCTCCCTGCCACTCCAGAGAGTCTGCGTCTGCGTCTGCTGCTCCACAAATGAAGTTGTTTCGCTTGTGCGGCACGTGCGTTTGCTTTACAGATTCGAGCCTCGTCGAATCTCAAAGTTTGACTTGAATTCGTTTTTCATGTCTCTCGCGGAGGCACGACAGCCATTGACATGGGGCCCAAAACGCAGTTGGGTGCCCCGTGCCCCGTGGCCCCTGCCCCGTGGCCCACTCCCCACTCTCCCTGAAGCATGTGGAAAGGTTTCTTTCTGCTGTTGAGTTAACTAAGGCTTTGACGTTTGAAGCTTAGCTTGCAATTAGTTTCGAGAGCATTCGAAAAATATGTTGAGAGGCTGGATAGTCGCTGGATCTGGATGGAATGTCGAGCCAATGATGGATCTGCCCCCAAATGCGAGTACGAGTATACTCGATCTTCCGATCGAAACCCACAACCGATACGGATCGTAAGCCTCTCTTTGCCGATCTCCTGGCACTATCTCTTTGTAGATTTTGACAGCCTTTTGGGCGCTTTATCTTCAATCTGATATCTGTTGGATATCTCCCATCTTTGCGGTGGGATCTTTCTGCTTCATTAGCCGAGCGATTAATTTCTATCTGCCTGCAACACAGCCTTATAAGGCCACAGATACTCTTTCTCCGCAAAGAGAGAGACAGAGAGAGAGAGAGAGAGGGCAGACTCTTGGAGATTGAGCCACAACTCGACTCACAATTGATTTATTTTCTCTGCCACGAAGAAAAGTGCGGCCTGCCACACTTCGTCATCGTCTTGTGGCATTTGGATTAATTTTGAAATATTGCACAGTGCGCCCCCTTGCCACACTTGCCCCACTTGCCCCACGTTTAAGCGCATGTAAAGTAAACGATAACCAAAGGACGGGCAGGGCGGTGAGGGGGGGCGGGAGGGGGCTGCATGTATGTACATGTATCTCTAGGGGACAGCCACATGTGAGTCTCGTTTGTCGATGGCGCTTTGATTTATTACCAAAACGCTAATAAAGACAACAAGCTAGAGGCCGCCTGCGAGAAGTCAGAGCCAGAGACGGGGCCACAGAGGGGGCCCAGAGACGGCGACGGCGACGAGGACGGAGCCAGTGTGTGGCAGTGTTTGGGGCAGGATGTGCCTGTTGCCGCTGGCTGGCCAAAACGACAATCGTGTCAGGGAATACTCGTACTCCACTGGAGAGGGAAATGCATCTCTGCGACGAGCATGAAATTTGAGATCTTTAAAGCGGATTTTTATCTAGCGAACCTCTGGCAAGTGTAGGCCCCCTTTTGGGGCCACATTTGTTGTCTAATTAGCCAACTCCTCCTTGAGGAAATCATGGCTCCAGCTTCATGGCTTAGTGACCCAAATAAAGGTCTTTCTCGACTTGTTTCGGGGCGGTAGGCCCCACACAAAACATGTTCTATCCGCAAGAGAAAGAGAGCGAGAGCTAGCGAGAGCTAGAGAGAGCGGCAGCACTTGTTGGCCAGGAAAGAGTTTGTGTTGCATCATCCAGAGGCAGGAAAAGGGAGGAGGGGTCGTATTGTACAACAAGCAAACGCGCGCCTGCCAGCAAATGATGCCATGTTATATATATTCCCTCGCCATCGCCATCGCCATCGCCATCGTCCGAGACCAAGACCGAGTCGTCGGCACATTCGTGCAGCTCAGATTACTGCGGGGCGATAAAAATGACTTGCCAACTTGCACATTTGGCCAAGACGGCGTACCGTACAGCGCCAAGAGGAGCAAAACGAGGCAAGCGACCAGCAGAGTCCCAGTCTCAGTCCCAGTCCCAGTCCCAGTCCGAGTCCGAGTCCGAGTCCGCGAGAGCTCTCTGCTCTGCCCCACAGACAAATATTTAGATAGATTTGACTTTTTCATGTTAATGGCGCGCTTTCAGCTCGGTTCATAATTAATCGAGCGTCTGCGGCAAACAAGTGAGGCATTTTTATTTGCCACAAGAGTTACGGGAGACGTGCGGCAGAGAGTCGAGAGATTACCGCAGAAATACATGCCAACCGAAACGACATATTTTATGGCTAATTAAAGAGACTTTTGAGATACTTATTGATGGATCATCCGAAAGGGGGCATAAACTGAAAGATAGATGGGCGGAAGAATGTTAAGCGATAGAAGAAACGATAGAAGATATGCCATAGGATTGATCTTTGAAAAAAATAATAGATTTAAATAGATTTATTTGGAAGTGTTTTTATTGTTTTTTTACAAGTTTGGAGTTTTTTCTATAAAAAAAAATACCATGCAAATATTCTCGGCATAATTTAATTATTAATTATGTATTTTCCTGTTAAAATACGAATTAAGAAATACTAATTTATTTATTTTATAATTACATATCGCTTTTTATGTACAAAACGATAGAAAACAAACACTTTCCCCACTTTTTTTGCGCTTTGTTTAGTAGAAAAGATGGGCTTCATCCAATAAATAGAAGTCGACTTTGGCTCAATCTAAAAAAAAGCTAAAAATCTGCGAAAAGGAACGGAATATTCGAAAGCGATTTATTTATGTTAAAAAAGGATTAATGTTGGTTTCTGTCGAGTATTTATACAATAATTTGTCTCTATTGTGTTTTTTTAAATGAGCTAAGTACCGGTCGTGAACGTACGATTTTTCCATATTTTTTAGAAATCACGTCATATTTGTTAACCCAGAAACTGTGTAGGCTTTTAAGAAAAACTTTGAGGCAGAATTATTACCAAGAATAATCTTTCTTAAAGGAGATAATATTTCCGTTCCATAAAATACCAAAAAAAAGTCAACTTTTGCCTATTTTAATAGTTTTTCAAAACAAAGTTAATAAAATTAAATGCCAATTGTTTAAATAAGTTGAGTTTCATCCAATTTAGAAAATAACATTGTGTCAAAAAATATGGCAATGGGTCTATATTAGTTTATTTATTTGGTTATATAAATTATTTATTTTATTATATATATTATTCTTATTTTTTTATTCATTCCTTTACTTAGTTATGTATATTTTTTTATTTTTATATTTATTCTTTTTTTTTTTTTTGTTATAATTATATAATTTATCTGGCGACTGCGTGTTAACAACTTTAATCTTTTTTCGGTTTCTCATTAATTTTCAAGCACTTCGAGCACTTGAAGCAATTGCAAGAACATGATTTAGACTCAAATTCCGGCTCTCAGGCCATAAATAATGTGAAAACAAACACAAAATCAAACAGAGAACAGAAACACACACAAAATCATGGAAACGACCCGGCGATAATAATTATTTATGAAATATGCACGCAAATACACGGCGAATATTTTTAATTAAATTCGTACATGCAACACACAGACTGGGCTGCAAGTCAGTCCGAATGTTTGTTTTTGTTGTTGCTTTTTTTCGGACTCTAAGCCTCATTTTCTAGAGCGGGTCAAATCGATAGAGCTCCGGTTATGAGCCTTTGAGCTGCCCCCCCGACCCACCGACCCCCCGCACTCGTATATTTATTAATATTTTGTCATAATTTTAGCTGGGTGCTTGCAACGTGAGAAATTATTTGTGCAACGTCTCTGGGTGTTTCGAAGGTGTTGTTTTGACAAGCAAACATTATGCTGTAGCTCCACATAAATCGAGAGATAAATCTCCATGCGATAAATACCGATGCGGGTCAAGTGCAGAAAAGTTTAATTAAAAATCCACGAGAGTCCGCCGGCGGAGAGTATGGTGGGGGGGGGGGGGACTCCATATCTATGGCTTTATCTGTGGCACAAATTTATGGACACACTCACGCATTAAAATCATTTATGGCAGACACCAAACACCAAATGAACAAGCAGCATATATTCCATTCCGTCGGAGAGGCGGAGAGGCGGGGAGGCGGAGAGGCGGAGAGCCAGCCGATAAAGAGACCGCAATCTGAATTTATTAAAATGCAATTTTCACAGTTTTCCACGAGGTTTTCCCCCAACACCAGCAACACCAACAACAACAACAAGTGGGAGCTGCAACTTGGATTCAAAAAAGTGTTGCACATTGCTCTGCGTTGCACTGCGCTGCTCTGTGTGGCATGGGGCATGGCAATACAATCAATTTTTAATAAATTGTAAAAATATCTGTACGATTGCCGCAGCATTTTGCATTTTCATATGCACTTTTTGTGGGGCTTTTATGGCCGGGCATTATTTAATGACAGCCTGTCTATCGACAAGCGATTAAGTATTTCTGCTGCGAAAATTGGGGGTGGGGGGTAGCAGGATGTGACCTCTGGTAACCCCGCAAGGGATTGCCGCCTATCTCTTTGCTTTAAGAGACTTCATTATGCGACAGATTTTGATATCAATTTGCAGGAAGACTTTCCATCATTAGGCCTCCTCCACCTCCTGCCCCTGCCCCTGCTCCTCCTCCGCCCCGAATCGATACGATATTTATGACTGCAGTCAATATCCATCAAATATCCATTAAAATTACTATCCATCTGTGCTCCTTCCACTGTCATGCCACAGGCAACACAGGCAACACAGGCCTGTGTGACTGCCACAAAGATTGTCTGTCTATAAAACTTGCAATTAAGCCGAGTCGAACGCATATCTAAGCATGTCGCCGCCGCTGCCGCTGCCGCTGCCGCTGCCGCACTGGAGGACGCCTTGATGGAGCCTCAACGTCTGCGACAATTCTGTGGATTGGATTGGATTGGATTGGCGTGGACTGGAGTGGGGCATGCAACGGGTTTCAATTTCAGTTTCTGTTTGCAGCAGCAGCAGCAGCAGCAGCCTCGTTAAAATCGGGGGCTTATTAAAGGCAGCGCGCGCGTCGTTTATGGCACATGAAAATCATTTAATCGATGGCCATATTTGGGGCTCCGCTCCGTGTCTTTGCCGCCCCCACCCACCCACACACACACACACACACACACACACACACACACACGTGCGACTGCCAAAGACAAAGTCTGACAGTAGCTCTTTGTGGCAGAGTCTCCACCAAATGATGTACGAGTATGTGCCACAAATCGACAAAGACAGAGAGGGAGATAGAGACAGAGGAACAGAGGAACAACAATTGCCATTCCGTTGCTAATTATGATCATGGTTTTGTGCTAATTGTAGAAATAAATCTGCTTAACAACTTCAATTTGTTATTCCGCAAAGTTCATAAATATTCACGAATCATTCTCACGGTGCAAGATCGGGTCTACAGCTGCAGAAAGACCTCTAATTAGACAGGGATTGAATGGGGGATCGAATGGGGGATCGAATGGGTGACTGCGACTGCGACTGCAACTGTGGGGGGATTCGATTTCTTGATCTGGAACTAAAATTTATTGCAGCGTGTGCAAAATATTCGCGTTAATGCAAATTAATTGCAGAAAAAGATCTCAATATAAATAGTGTAAAAGTTCTAATGGGGAGAAAAAGTGTTTACACAGGAAAACGTTTGGAGTCTTCTGGGAGTTCTATATCTGTAGATATAGATATATGTGGAGAAATACCAAAACTTGGGGAGCAAAATGGTGCTGATTGTTCCTTAACTTTTCCAAAATATTTCAAGGACACACGCCATTCATGCCTCAGGATGTGCGGCAAAAATCTTAGCAAAATAGGAATCATCCGAAAACTCTGATGGCGATGACAGCCGACCTTGGTTTATTCGGACTTTTGTTCTCTCGAAAGCGATCCCCACATCCCTAAATTTGGATATCGAATTGCCCATCACAGCCGTCGATACAATGGTAGGCTTTTCAATCACCCAAACAAAGCAGCAAGAGGGCTACTGCGTCTACACCCCTCGTCTACACCCCTCGAATATTAAAAGTAGAAAAATTCTACAGAATCGTAGAGAATGACCATATCTACCAGGTTGCCGAATCTGGATCAGATCGGATAAACAAATCAATTTGCAGTGGCTACACAACCCCCTTCCACGCGCTTACTCATTCCCTCTCTTTCACACACACCTTTCCTCGTGCAGTGTGCGCCCTCTGACGGAGGCAAGCCATACTGACTGAGTATCGCTCGTTACATATTAGGTTTTATCCGTTTCTTTCTTTTTCTTTCAATTTTTTCTTACATCTGTCTTACAGCCGTTTCCGTTTCATGTCGCTCCCTTCCGCCAGAGGGCGCACACTGCACGATGAAGAGTGTGTGAGAGAGAGAGAATGAGTAAGTGTTCCTTCTGGCTATAATAATGATCCGATCTGATCTGATCCAGATGCTAGATCTGGCTGTTCTTTATGATTCTGTGTTTTCAGTTTGATCGGATCCTCGAAAGTGTGGACGCCACAGATGTTCGTCCTTTGTGGGGCCCAGAAGGGCGCTTCCTTTTGATATATCCCTATAATCTTTGGATATCGGTTATAAAAACATATGTACATATTCAGGGGCTCGACATCTAATGCAGTATTGTGTTTGGAGCATTCCGTACCGTCGCTGGCTATGAGAGGATAATAATAATATTAGTTCAACTCAAAGATCAATATGAATAAATGAAAATGGAGGTACGAGAATGAGTGTCCGCCTAAAATTTGAGTTTATGGAATAAAGGGGCAACAAATAGGTACAAAAATAGAATAGAATTATGATAGAACCCTTTGATCTGGAATGGAAATAACCCTTTCGCCGAGCCCTTCTTTTGAGTAGCACTCATGGATTCCCGGGAGATGAATGATCTTTGCATTGAATTCCCAAATATTTCTCTCTCTACAGATCTCTCTTTTCAGTACTCCACTCCACTCCACTCCCCTCTTGTTGCAGCAAAATGTCAAATGCCTCCTCCCACCACACAAATACAAATACAAATACAAATGCTGATTGCCAATATTCACATTAATCTCCGCAGATACATGCCCCTTGCACCACCCTCCGTTCCGCTCCCCTCCTCCACTCCCCTCTACTGATTCTCTATCAAGAAATATCTCACGCCACAATATTTAAGATGCCAAAGCGTTTTGCGTATTAATCGCCAGCAGCGCGAACCACCAGAGTCGTTGTTGTTGTTGTTGTTGCAGCAATCGTTGAACGTTGAACGTGACGGCAATTGAGTGGCGCCACCTGATGTTGCCAGAAGAAAAAAGAAGAAAAAAACTCACTTTTGAATAGGAAAATCAACGAAATGTTTCCCTTTTTTCGATTTTCAGAGGGAAATCCTCTTTTTTGTTTCCTTTTGAAGATCTCGAACCTTTGGTTTTCCTCCGATTGCTTCAGAGTGTGACTTATGCGGGTGCAACTGCAGCACAAAACTGTACCAATTGCGAGTGCAACGGCGGCAACTGCGGCAACACGGCGTTGCAGTTGTATGCTATGCTGCAACATGGAATGACTCGTTACGCCTGACCTATGTTGGCCATTTTTTTGCTATGGTTTTTTGTTGGTTTTGTGGGCTTTGGCCGTCGCCGTCGCCGTCGCCGTCTGCGTCTGCGTCCTCAATTGAGTCTCTCTGAATGGTCTCTGAATGGTCTCTGAATGGCGTCCGATTCGATTATTCTAACATGAATTATAGTTCGTGTTCGTTGAATGGACAATTATGAATTTATCATGTTCAATTTTTTCGAGTACAGAGCACAGAGCACTCGTACTCGTACTCGTATTTTCTGAGGCGGCAGCGCCTCCCCCGTCGCTACAGATCCATGGACTCCAATGAAAATTGCCAATATCTAAAGTTGTTTTCTCGTACTCTCGTACATAATTAGTTTTTGGCCCCCGATTCTCTGTGTCTGTGTGTGTGTGTGTGTGTGTGGGGGGGGGCTGTGAAAATGTATGTAGTATTTCCCAATCGCCTTGAAGATTTATTCGCAGGTTTTCCACGGGAATTGGGAAATATATATGGCCAGATATTTAGATACATATATACTTTCATGAAAATAGGTATATCCATATATCCAACAAAACTGTCTGAAGTATTGCATATTTCCTTAAATTTTTTTCCATATTTCTGTATATTTCCACAAATTTTAAAGGTTCTTCCACAAAATATAGAAAAGAATACAGTATTTCCTTCTTTCTTAACCGATTCCTTGGGATGTTCCTTCTGATTTCGAGCATTTATTTAACTATTTTAATGATTCTCAAAGAATCCCAAAAGGAAATCACACAGAAGAAGAAAATTTCACTACCTTTCGTGGTTTTTCTTTAGCAAAAGCCACTTTTACTTAATTTTCCATGATTTATCCTTAAAATTTCTATATTTTTTATAAAAACTTTTACAATTCTAAAGCTTAGAGATATTTCTGAAGAGGAAGGAAACCCTAAGGGAAGTTCTAAAATATAATATTTCACTGATTCTTACGTTTGAGGTTTGCCATCAGTCCATGCCACATGGTTTCCTGCTCGTTTTCAGGATTTCTTGACTCGAATTTAAAATATTTCAAGCTTCCGAAAATATCTGCAAAGAAAGAAAACCCAGAAATGTAAAAAAAAACGTAAATTTCCTCTACTTTTCAACGTGCAACCGTTTTTCGCAATAAAATAATTCATAGGATTTGAATTTCCTTACATTTTCCATGGCACTTTCCTTGGCCAAAGCTGTGTGCTATGCCCCCCCAGGGTCTTCTTTTTATTGGTCAATAAATTTATGAATATTTATCGCGTAATTCGGTGACTAGTGAGTGCACTCGCGAGTGCCCCTTCCCCTGCGAATGATCGCATGTGGCTTCGGCATCAGTCATTCGCTCAAACAACGAAAAAAAAAAAAAAAAAAAACACACACATGAAACTTGAGCAATAATTTAGCAGAAATGGTGCTGTAAAAAATTATTTGTTTATTTATTGAATTTAAAGAAAAATTCAAAAAACAAATATTGCAAAAAAAAAAAAATATACATATATATGGAAATGGAAATGGCAGGAAAATTTGCAAATGGAACTCTGGGGCTACGATTTCGATTTCGCTTTCGATTGGTGTATATATATTTGTTGTGCTTTGTTTTCATTGGAATTTAACGAGCCCGACTCCGCAACCCCCCCGCTCCAGTGTTCCGATATAACCGATAATATAGTGTCGTAAATCCCTGGCAAAGAATTAGTCACGGGAGTGCGTGATAAATTCACTTTTATTTGTCTTTCGTGTGAGAATGTAGCCCCAGGGGCAGGCGCACTCTGTGGATTCTTTTGTTGCCACAGAATTTTGTTCGCCTTCGATTTTTACTTTCCGCTTGGGTCGTTGACCACCAATTCCGTGGAACATTCACCTTTCCCCCTCCCCGAGTCCCCGCGTCCCCGCCGCCCTGCCCTTCCTTGTGGGCCAGGCCAATGTCAAAGTTTCACTTTTGTGGCTGCAACAACAACCTGTTGAGGCGATTCTTCTGGGGGCCTGATTATGCAATTATTGGCAATCACTTTCATGCCCGTTTAGAGCAGCGGGAGGCCCCACTCTCGGCCCCTCAAAGAAAAGGGAAATTACATAAAAGTAAGCAACTAAATTTTCGCTTTTTGGGATTTGGGATTTGGGACTTGGGATTTCTGCACGTTGCGCCGCACCGCACCGCACCGCACCGCACGAAAATATTCCAGACGCCGCCGCCGCAGCCACAAAATCGCCACGAATCGATCGCAAATGAGGGTTAGAGTTCAGCAGCAGCCTCCACAGGGGGTGGGGGAGGGGGGGAGCCCGAAGCCTGGAGTCTGCTGCTGCTGCTGCGGCAACGTTTGCTTTCGGCCTTAATGGCGCTGGCGTTTTTCGCTGTGGCATGGCATGGCCTGGCCTTATTGTTTGGCAAATATTTGTGCCACATAATGGCGCAAGGTTTTCTGGAGCTGGACTCTCTCGGTTTCGTTTCGTTTCGTCTCGTTACGGCTACGGCCATATAGAAGAAGTCTACAGTCTACAGTCGACAGTCGACAGTCGCTTAACCCCATTTGACGGGCGGGGGGGGGCGGGGCGTGTGGGGGATACAACGAGTTTAGATGCTTATCGCTGGTGTTGGTGTTTGTGGCACGCATGCGTTAATTGTTGGTGGCATGGGGCAGCCAAAAACAGCAACAAACACATCCTGCGCGTGCCCCCAAACCCAAATCCAAGCCCAAACCCAAACACACAAACAATATATCAAAATCTAACACTGGCGCTGGGGATATCGCATTTGCCTCTGATTGCAACGGCATATAAATCATTCCTTCCTTCGCGCTCTAGAGTCGCCTCGGATTTAGAGTCGGAGCTGGAGCTGGAGCTGGCGCTGGCGCTGGAGCTCTGGGTCTCTCTTTTTGTGTCGATTGCAATCATCTCGGAAAAGACAGCACGCACGCGCGTGCCAGGATAAGCAGGATGTGGAGTGGTGGTGGTGGTGGGGGTGGGGGACCCATAGAAAAAACAACTTCATTAGAGGATTTGAGGGGAGGGGGAAAAAGAAGGAAAACCATGCGGGGAAAATTCATGAGCGCGTAAAAATGATTTACGCAAGGCGACAGCCGAACAAGTCTTTGCACTCATTTCAGCAATTTGACAATTAATCAATTGCCACAACAGCAGCGGCAGCAGCAGCATGAGCCAGCAACAACTGCAACAACAATCGGGGCATTAGTCAGCAGGCAGCCAACACGATCCGTCGATCGGTAGAGGATATGCCCCACACTGAGGGCAGAGATACCCTACGAAAATTTGGCAAAAGGAAGCTATTTTTCAGTCAAAAGTATTCAGGGACTTTGGTGGATTATGGATGGACCCATTATATTACGGATTATTCCTGCCCATTTCCTTATAACTTATAACCGCAGATTTTCGCCTTTATCAACTTTTCCTTATTTTCAATGGACATTCATTAATTCTTTCATTCACAAGTAGGGATATACGATAGGGATATACCATTTTATACGATAGTCTGCCTCCACATTCAAAAGCATCTTCAGAATTGTACATTTTGAGAGATCCCCTGGAAAAATCCCAAGAAAACCCTTCAGAAATTACCAAAAATTTATGGAAAATTATAACCAAAGATGAATACAAGTATGGACGTGGTTTAATGCCTGTTTTCCTGGGAAAACTGTTGATCAAAAAGGATCAATAGACAAGAGATTTTTATCCAACGATTTTTGAAGAAATCACCTCGAAAATTAATTCAAAAGCATATCCACAAGTAAAGATATATTTTAATGATCCACTTTCCTCGCAAAATATTTCCCTTTCTGTTTCAATGTCTGTCCCAAGCTTTCGTTTCGAGAAAGCCCAAAATACAGTAAAAATAATGATAGCCTTTGATTCCTGCATTACGTATCCCACAGTCGAGCCCATATACCCTTCTGTAGCCAAAAGGGGGGTAGCCCCCCATTCAAAGTCTATTTGCAAAGAGTTGTCTATTTTGAGGTCAAATGCCTGCGATTTTTACCATTTTCGTTCGTTCGTTTCTCTGTCGCTGCTCTGTGGCTGCTCTGTCGCCGTGTCGCTGCTCCGTTGCTCCGTTGCTTGGGGCTTGGGGTTCGTAGCCAGAGTTCAGAACGTGCGGGTGCCTGTGCCTTGGAACCACATAAGAAATCTATAGTTCGATCTATCCATCCATCTATCGATTCAAATTGCCTTTGTCTTCGCGTGCCCGCGTGTGTGTGTGTGTGTGTGTGTGTGTGTGTGTGTGTGTGTGTGCTTTGCTCGCTCGCTCGCATGGCAATTGGCGGGCGACTAAGTGACATGTGACATATTGTCAACGCATTGGCCTGACGATCATTTGCATAAATTCCGCACAACACACAGAAACCACAGTGCAACAGTCATGGCAACAGGCAACAGGCAACAGCCACAGCCATAGCCACAGCCACAGCCATGCAAGCAGCCAAACAGACGACGAGACAAACAGACGGACAGACAGACAGGCAACAATTGTGTTGACAAACATTGTTGCTACACATGCAACGCGTCGCGTCGCGTCGCATTGCCTCGTGGTGACAAAAATGTTGCTGTTGCCCCGCACAAAACAAAACAACAACAAAATGGCTAATTGTGTAAGCAATCGTTCGAGTACGAATACGAGTACGAATACGAATACGAATACGAATACGAATACGTTCTGGGGCATATGTCAGGCGGCTAATCAGCAATTGTTGTTGCTGTCAGTCCCGTCGTGAGTCGCCCCCAAAATTGGTCAGAGAGTGTTTATGCCACAAACCACTTTTGATAAGCCTTCGTTTGGCCAACAAAAAGAAGAAAAAAAACAGCTCCTTCAATGAATGTGGCAGGGGCCAGGCGGTCAAAATGTTTTATATTAAATTTCATTAAATTATTAAAGCCTTTAACCCCCAAGAGCACCCCTGAAAGAAAACACACAGATACATAGATACAACGGCCATAATGGTCATAACACATGTTGCAGGCGGCATAAAACAGCTGAAGAGGCAGGTAAACTGATAGTTGCAAGTGTTTTTGATACCCTGCAGGTGGGGTATGATGATTTTGAGCATGGGTTTGCCACAATGGGAAACAATGCTTCACGCAAGGGTTCTCCAGGGCACCTTCCCATACAAAAGCATCACTCAAAGAGTTTTCGTCAAAGTCCGAAGGCGGCAGACGAAAACAACAAAAACAGTTTCCATAGCGCACGCTTCCTCAGCCGAGGATGGCGCATTGTTGTTGTTGTTGCTGCTGCTGAGAGAGCAATGAGTGAAGGACAGAAGGAATTGGGAGAGCGTGGCGAAAGCTCAAAGACGCATATACGATTTAAAAGAGAGAGATATCGACTCAAAAATGCCCGAGTCGGAGCAGGTGGTCCACTGCCGCAGCGCGCTCACTCTTCGGGTCTTTTTGAACAGTTCAACGGCACACTTCGTTCTTCTCTCTCTGATCAAACATGTCGTCAAAGCGCGTCAAAGAGAGTAAGCGGACCACCTTGTTTAATTTCATCACGGCATATACGATTCAAGAGAGAGAGATAGCGACTCACAAAAACGATAAGAACGCAGCAGCAGCTCGGGAATCAGCCGAGTGTGGGTGGCGCATGGGTGAATTGAAGGAATTGCTAAGAGAGAGAGAGCAATGGAAGTGAGAGAGTGTGTGCTACGAAAAGAAGATCCGCAGATAAGACGATTGCTACGCACTGCGTAAAAACTCGAGGGCTGTGCTTTTACTGACATTTAAGAAAGTAAATATTCCTGCAGTAAGCCCTGAAAAAGAAGTTTAATCTAAAGATAATCCCAATAGAAAAACTCTACTCGTAGCTTTAATAATTCCAAGGTATGTACGATGTATATTCCAGGGTATCTTTGTGTTCGGCTACCCGAAAAGCATCGGCCCACCTCGTTATGTTTCATCGTTATGTTTTTGGCTGCCAAATAAATTGCTGTGTATTTATTGTATGTTTCACTCCACCTCCGACGCTCCCCCCCCCCGTGGCGTCTTCGGCTTGGACGTCGACGTCGACGCTGCGGTGTGGTGTGGTGTGGTGTGTGAATAATTTAATTCGAATGGTTAAAACGTGACCAATTTGGTTTATTTACACGTATTGGGGCATAAATTGCACTTTAGTTTGTTGCACATTTCATTGTTTGTGGCAGCAACAGAGGGGGGGAGCAGGGAGCGGCGAGCAGGAGGCAAGCTTTCACTGTGCCACAAAATAGTAAAATAAAGTCATTAACACGCCGCAAAAGGAGAGCATGCAACGCAGAAGACGCACTCCACCAATCACATGGGTACTTAAGTCGATTTTATGTCTTCATTCGAGAGAGTGGGAGATACATACATACTGCCTGCCTGCCCGCCTGCCCCACGTTGCACGCTCCACACGATGCCACACTCTTTACTCTAGATGCCCCACCAGGCTGCGTACAAATTACGAGGCAGCCAACCAATCGACAGCGGGGCGGCATCCTTCTATGGTAGGTTGTTGCTTGTTGCCTGTGTTGCACGTGCAACACACAGGAGAGCAACTTGAAGTACATTTGCATTTTAAGTGGAATTCTCTCTTCCACAAATAAGAGGCGATTGCTGTGGCTGTTGCTGTTGCTGCCGCAGTTGTGCCCCTGCTGCAACACGTGCCAATTAGCCGCGCAGCAATTTGGCCAAATTGCAATATGTTGTTACCTGTTAGGCGTTGACATTCGAGCAAGCGAAGCATTTTATGAAGTTGTCGTCGCCAATGCCACAATCGACAATCGACACTACGACACTGCGGCACTCCGACACTCGAGTTCTCCCTCTCTCGAGTGGTGGGGATTTATGACTGCGGCAGCAGCAATCCATGGAAATGAAAGGAAATCCTCTTTCACTCCCAATTCCTGTGGAAATCCGTTCCCATACCCTCAGGAAATCTTCTCCCGGTTCGCCTGGAAATCCTCTTCCGAATCACCTGGAAATACTCTTTCCATTCCTTGGAAATTCTTCACAAAAAAGATCTGGAAGTCCGCTCCCAATTCCGCTAGCCATTCTCTTCTAATTCCCCAGTAAATCGTCTTTCGACTCCTCTTTAAATCTCCGAAATTCATTTGGAAATTTCTTTCTGGAAACCTCTTCCAATTCCACTGGAACTCCTCCTTCCATTCCCCTGGATATCCTCTCTCAATTCCACTGGAAATCCTCTTTCCATTCCCCTGGATATCCTCTCCCAATTCCCCTGGAAATCCTCTTTCCATTCCCCTGGATATCCTCTCTCAATTCCACTGGATATCCTCTTCCGAAATCCTCCTTTCCATTTCCATTCCTTGGAAATTCTTTACAAAAATTCTCTGGACATCCTCTCCCAATTCCTCTAGCCATTCTCTTCCAATTCCACTTGAAATCCTCCTTCCATTCCCCTGGATATCCTCTCTCAATTCCACTGGAACTCCTTCTTCCATTCCCCTGGATATCCTCTCTCAATTCCACTGGAAATCCTCTTTTCATTCCCCTGGATATCCTCTCCCAATTCCACTGGATATCCTCTCTCAATCACCGTTAAATTGCAGCACCTGCTCTCGTGCTCTCCTGCTCTCGTGCTCTCGTGCTCTCCTGCTCTCGCGATTGACAAATCACAATCTTTGCTCAATTTTCGGGCTGCACTTTTGAACCCCATTTCCATTTTTCGGTTCGATTGTCGATTGGCGACGACCGACCCCATTCCATAATGGATAATCGATATCTGTGTCTATATATAAATTGATATTATGCCGAAAATAATTATGCAACATCTTGCGGCGCGGATGGTGGGGGGGCGGGGGGTGCCTAATATCGCCGGCACAGAATCAATAAACTTTTATGCACGAGCTGCACTCCACCCACGCCACGCCACGCCACTCTCCACTCCACTCTCGGACGGCATTTTGTGTGTGTTTCAATATTTCGGTGTGTGCCTCCTGTGCCTTGCAACAATTTGCACCCAAAAGGCAGCCCAATGTTGCACACTGGCACTGTGTGCCACCCATCACCCACTGCTGCGACTGCGGCTGCTGCCTCTGGTGGGGGTTCAGTGGGTCAGCAGCGTCACGTTTGAAGCCGCAAGCAGCACAGCGCCACCATGCACCATGCACCATGCAGCATGCAACAGGAACCAGTTGCAGTTGCAGTTGCAGACCCAATTTCGTTTTCATTTTCAGAGTTTCACTCTCTCTCTCTCCCGCTCTCTCGCTCGCTGAAGGATCGGTGGATCGCTGGATCGCTGGATCGTTGGATCGTTGGCGGAGGAGGCCCACAGATCGAAGAGTCGTTTTTCCTTTTCTTGTTTTTCTTTTCTACTGTTTTTTTTTTGCATATCTGTGGCAATCAATCATTAGACGCAATCATTGAACGCCACATTAACTCGCCACGCGGTTGTTGCCGCAGCCAGATATTGAAAACTAATGCGCGACGCCCACTGGACACTTGGTGCAACGCAGTGGCAGTGGCTCAATGCCTCGTTAGCGGGGATTAGCAATTACCCAAAAAAAAGTGGCAGAGGCTGGGGCAGGGGCTGGGGCTGGGGCAGATCTAAAGACAGATCTCGACGCAAAAGGCTACACAAACGACAGCCAGATTGTCAGTCATTTTGTCAGGCGCTTAATTGCGGCACAAAGAACGGTGCAACGTGCAGCAACTGCCACTGGTAGCCGCAGCCGCAGCCGTAGCCGTAGCCACAACAATGACACTGAACCACTGACAAAAAAAAAAAAAACGTTGGCATGACTCAGAGACCGTGGCTATCAGGAAGTGAGGCAGGCAGCGTAAAAGAGGCTGCCACAGTGGAATAGATCTGCCATTCGATGGCCCCCACTGTACGTACTGTGTACAGTGAAATCCTTGACATAATGACCCCTTTTAGCGCTGCCAAAAGATAACAATGGAGGCAGGCTCCCCAACAGCTGGCTGGACCTGGACCTGGACCTGGACCTGGATGGTTATGCCCCGCAAATGCCAAACGAGGCTGTTGCTGCCTCTCTGGCTCTCGACTGGGACTGGGACTGGGACTGGCCAGACAATGACGTCTAATTAGTTGCACTAAGCCAGGGGAACATGCCACAGCAGCAGCAGCGGCAGTGGCAGCAGCAACGTTCAACACGTGCATGGCAGCTACCGTTTGCTGCTGCTGCTGCTGCTGCAACATTGCTGCATGTTTCCATTGCTGCCTTTGCCTTGCAACAGAATGTAATTCAATCATGCGGCTGCCTTGGAGTAGGCTTTAACCATCGACTGGGCCCCATGCCTCATGTTGCATGAAAGCTGGGTGCTTGCCTGCCTGCCTGCTTGCTCAATCGATTGCATCGTATGAGGAGACGCACGTTGCAGACCCCTCTTCTGAGGTCAGCTTCCAATTTGCGGCAGTGGCAGGCAGGCAGTGAGGCAGGGAGGCATACACTTTCGATGGATCGGCAGGGGGAGAGGCTGGGGCTGGGGCAGGAGCCAAAACACTTGGCCAGCGGCAGAGGAATGTTAAATGGAAGATTAACTGGCGGCCATCATCCGCTGCTGTTATCCCACTTTTCTGAAACTCTTTTTTAACTGCAGGAAATTCTAATTATTTTTCTACTGCTGGGATTATCTGCTAATTCCGCGCATCCTCTGTGCCGCTGCCTCAGCCTGTGAGATTCGACCTCCTTTTCCTTGTTAACATCTCTTTGGCTCATGTAAATGTCTTTCGCTGGATTATTAACCTCATTAGCAAGGAATTTCCACTCCAGAGAGACACTCGACTCCGCTCCACACTCCACACACTCGACACTCGAATCCACACTCCTCTCACGAGGTGTAATCGGGTTTCGTTTCCAGCACTTATTAGAATCGTTGAATTATGGCGGCACACAGTCTCTCCTTCCATTCTGCAATCTGCAATCCCCCAAACCCAATCCCAAGCCCAAGCCCAAGCCAAAGACTCCAAAGACACCAAAGCCCAAGCCCCCGAAGTCCACCCACGCAATGAAAATGCTGCAAAATGAAAATGTTCATTAGATTTGCAACGGTTTTCAGCGCAACATGTAATAAGTTTTTTGTCTCAATTCGAATGTACGCTAACGCGGGAAGGGTATACGCGATGTTCGAGTGTCCTTTGTCTATCCTACTTTTGGCTCCTTTTGGGCAAGCCAGACATGAGGGGACATCCTCGAAGGTCACTCTTCAAAGCACTTCCCAGAGATTCTTCTCTTTCATGGGAAATCTTCCTCCAGGCAGGGCATCCCCGGTTCGTTCTGTTTTGTGGGTCTTCCCACCGTTTTTGTTGTTGTTTTGTTCGTTGTGGCCAAAAGCCTTTTTGCCTTTTGCCAAGACAATGATTATGTGTCAATATGCAAAAGGCGATTTACACGCAAGTTAAAGCAACTAAATTGTATAATAAAAAACATTTTATTATGGAGTCGCTGCCGCTGCAGCCGCTGCAGCCGCTACAGCCGCCGCGGGCCAAACAAATTGAGTGCCATGAAGGCAATAAATGGCTTGGCAGCAGCCAGGCCCCGTACCCAGACCCAGACCCGGTTCTAAGCCAAAAACACACAGAAAAGAAAAGAAAAACGCACCTTAGTGGCAGCAACGCACAATGCAACAGAAGAGGTGCAGTGGCAGTGGCAGCGAGGCAGAGAGGCAGGTTCAATGAGTCACAGAGAACGAACGACTGGGGACTGTGGACTGGGGACTGGGGACTGTGGGCTGTGGGCTGCAGTGCTGCACCAAAACAATTGTCAAAGTCTCTCTTGTTTTGTGTGCAAAGAGTTTTATGGGTCAACGTGGCGTATAATTAATACAACGACTTCTTGGGCAACTTCCATTTGCCATTAGCCAGCGATTGCAATTGTTGGCCAGAACGAACCCCACTGCCAACACAATGATGTTGATGATGATGATGATGATGATGGTCATAATTAATATTTGGTGCCTGCTCTTTTTGCCTGGTCTTTTTTCTGCGTTGATAATTGTCATAACCTTGCCATCATTTCCTGACATTGATCGATTTGCCCGTCGCAGCACTTTGCCTTTTGTCTTCTGTCTCTCTCTCTCTCTCTCTCTATCTGTTTTTATTGTTTTTGGAAATTTATGCATATAATTGATTTTTGTTTCGCTCATTTTGTTGTTGTTTTGGGAAGTCATGCTGCTGCGGAAAGGAAGAGGAAAAAGGCAATAACAATTGCTGACCTGATTGAATGATTATTTTGGGTGATTCGTTCGATTCGTTCGATTCGTTCAATTGATTCGCAACTTTTCGGCTGAAACAATTGCCAATCGAGAAGAAAAACTGGTTCAAGGCTAGAGAGAGAGAGAGAGAGAGAGAGAGAATGGGGATAGCGAAAGCGAAAGCGATCGATCTCCCTTGCACTTGCAAGATCTCCATTCAGTGATTCACAGAGGGACCTAATGGAAGATCTGTGGTGTTTCAGGGTGAGATCTTTACTGATCTTGAGTCCTTAGTGATCTACTACCGATCTAATGTTAGATCTGTGATGTTTCAGCGATCTTTAGTGGTCGATATTCCAATCTATTCCAAATCTGAGAGCTTTGGGCATCTTTAGATATTCCACAATCGATCTTTGGTACTTTTAGAGATCTTTAAGGATTATAATATCAATTGATGTCACATTTCCCTATGATATGTAGTAACTTCATCAAAAATATGATCCTTTGGTGATACATTTGCCAATCTCCTGTAGATCTATGATCTATTCGTGAACTCCTGTGATTCCCATGCGGATTTACTGCAGTTCTGTGATCTTAAAGGATCTTCAATGATTCCTGCTTCGATCTTCAGAAGATATACCATCATTCAGTGATCGCCAAATGATTCAAATGTAATTCTAACAGCAGTTCTATCATCATTTGGTGATCTGCAAATGATTCACATTTCCATCCTCTGCAGAACACGGCAGTGATTCATATTTGCAGTCCCCCGCCCTCCGTGCAGCGCCCCCTGCCCCACCATCTGACGTCAGGCAATTGTTTGATTTACTGCAGTTGATTCTCAGCAATTGCTGGCTGCTGCTGCTGCTGTTTCGGTTTCTTTGGTTGAAGACTTTTGTCATTTGGCCAACAGACAGACGGACAGACAGACAGAGACACACACACACCTTTTAGCCCCGCAACAAGCAACATTTGTGGCACCCACTCGCTGGCCAGAGATTCCCATGCCTCTCCAAGTGTATGACACTTCTGCGACAGTCGGTGTCTGCTGTGGCTGTGGCTGTGGCTGTGCTGCGGCTTCCGCTTGTGTGTGGTGGCTCTTGCGCCTGACCAAATTTGGCAATAGCGCCCAACAACGATGGCTGCTTGCTGCCCCTGATGGCAGCTGATGATGGCGCCCGCGCATGCGTGCAACAACTGTTGGTGGTGCTGGTTCTGGTGCTGGTGCACACTGCTGCCATAATCATCATCATCATCATCAACATTTATTTCGATTTTAATTGTGAATTTTGTTTGCGCTTGCTTCTATGTGATCTACCTCCACCGCTCGCCTGTCCTCTGCTACTCCTCTGCCCTCGCTCTCTGCAGCCGCTGCTACTCCTTGTCCTCTGCTACTGCCCTGCCTTCGCTCTCTTCAGCCACTGCCTTCGCTCTCTTCAGCCTCGGCCGGCACCATCGCCCCTCTTCGGCCATCGCTCTCTTCGCTCGCCCTCTTCCAGCGTTGGACATATTGTGCATGTTCCCTCCACAGATTACATGCATAAAAACGGTTGCTGTTCTCTTTTTTTTTCAGCTCTTTAATTCTTTTTTTTTTTCTGTTATTTGTATTTGTATTTGTGATTGCTGTTGCTGTTGTTGTTGTTGCTGTTGTTTTGGGCAAATCTTTAATGAATCTTTGTGCAGGTTTGTGTTTCTTTTTGCTTTCGTTTTTTTCTTGTTTAGTTTTTTTCTCTATGCAGTTGCTTTTTTTCGGGTTGCGTGTGGGCCTCAAATCGTTTTTATTATTATTGCGCTTGTCGTGTAATTTAATTTATGAATCTCTGCAGATGGAGGGGGTCTTGTACCGAGTACTTCTCTGCCTCTCTCTCCTCCCCCCTCTCTCGATCCCTCTCTCTCTCTCTCTCTCTCTTGTGGTGCTGCATAATTTTCTAATGCTGACAAATGGGATTTGGATTTATGGCTTTTTGTGTGATTTGTTTGTGCCCCACGTAGGTGTCTGCCGCCGCCTGTTGTTGCTGTTGTTGCTGTTGCTGTTGCAGTTGCTTTTGATTGAAGATGTTGCAAGCAGTTCGACCTCGAATGAAAAACATGGTCTCTAAAACTTTAATTGCGAAAATTTGTAATGTTTTTTTGTTTTTTGTTTTTTGCCTATAAACGAGTGCACACACCCGACGAACCCGAGAGATTCGTTTGATATATGACCGAATTTCGGCTGCCTTTTCGGTACAAATTACCATATTGCTGAGGCTGAGGCTGAGACTTTGAGAACCCCGTGACTTTGCTTTGTGCCGCTCTGTGCCGCTGCTGCTGCTCCCGTGCTGCTGCAAAACCGTTCTAATCTAAACTCATTATAATTAAATAAGTCACGAGTTTTGAATTTTAATTCAACCGCTGACTCTGCGCTGACAGACAGAAAATTCAGGCAGCAGCTACCGCCACCAGCAACAACAACAGCAACAAAACAGCAACAAACACAGCCACAGAGTCAATGGCAATTCCCGTATTCTCTTTTCTGCTTCTCTGTTTTTGGCTCTGTTTTTGTTTTTTTTTTGGGGCAATTTTATCAGCAAAAATCGCACAAGCCAAGGTCTAAGCCAGGCCAGGTCTCGGTCTCTGTCTCTCTATCTGTCTCTGTCTCTCTCTCTGTCGCCCCTCTGAAAGAAACGTTAATTATATGGCTAGAATAGAGCTCTCTGGGCTGGAGTTGGAGATGGAGGGTCTGTGGTCTGTCTGTGTGCTTGAAGGCACTAAAATTTGCACTTTAAGCAGCCAAAAGTAGGGTCAGCCGTGGGGTGGGCGAGGGGGAAGTACCGCTACAAATTACTTAAAAATAAAATGAGCCAAATTAGCAGCAGACTCCTACTCCACCTCCACCTCCACCGCCACCGCCACCGCCACCTCCGTCTCCACTCGACCCATGCCGTGCAACAGAAAATGCTACTGATTTGGACTTGGATTTGGGATTCGGAATTTGTTGTATCCGATTTCGATTTCGATTTCATTTCAAGTCAAGGTCTAAGCGAAGGTGTTGAAATGCTGCTGGCTGCTGGCTGCTGCTCTTGTGTTTGATTTACGACTGATGCCACTCTGCCACACTGCCACACTGGGCTTGAAAATTGCTTGGCAAAATTGGCCAAGCCAAGCCAAGCCAGGCCAGGCCAAGACGGGCCAGGCCAGAAAGGAATGAGGCAAGCAGCAGCAGCAGCAGCCAGCATAGAATTGGGGCCCAGACCCAGACCCAGGCCAAGAGAGCTCTTTTCAGTGTATTAAGTGCTTTGATAGCTGCTGCTTGCTGCTGCTGCTGCTGCCCCTTGATTGTTGCCCCTTGGATGTTGTTGCTGCATTGTTGTGTCGATTTTGTGCGGCATTATGCAACTCACGACAATGACAATTCACGGCAGGACCTTTGACGACCTACAAGCGTGTCGGCAACCCCTCTCCAGAGCGCGCCTCACACTTATTTTCATTTTCATTTTCATTTTCATTTGTGAAGATGCCAAAGCAGACCCACAGACGAAGTGGAAGTGCAGTTCCAGTTCCAGTCTTTAGTTTCGCTTTTTTGTTGTTGTTGTTGTTGTTGTTGTTGTTGTTGGTGTTTTTTTTCTGTGTCTGTTTCGGTGCTGGAACTCGTATGACAAATCGACAAATCGATTTACATAGTTTTTGGAGTCTTTTGGAGTCTTGTTGGCGGCGGTGGCGTCTCTCCCTCTCTCCCTCCCTCTCTCTCTCTCGCTTTCTGGTGCTGCTTTGCTTTGGGGGCTTGGGGGTTCATTAGGTTTGGCTTTGGCTTTAACTTTGGATTTGTGGGCCAATTAGGTTTGGTTTTCATTCGATTCTCGTATTAAAATGTCAGCCTTCAAGCCGGCAATGCCTCAAAATTCTTACATCACTCGTATCATTCCCATCCCCAAAGCCCCCCCATCAGCCCTTCGTCCCCTCATCCCTCCATTACGCTTACGTTACGTTCTGTTGGCCAAGAGCGGCTACTATCGGCCATCGAGCGGTACAACGATGTACCATGCTGCAGGACCTGTCGATGGATGTAAGGAAAACCCTCTCGAAGGATCAAGGAATCTATTGGAATCAATGGAAGATATGCGTGGAGTGTTTGAGTGGAGTGTTGTTTGAGTCCTTGGAGAACCCCTCCCCGAACACTTCATCGCCGAAAAGTCTCTCTACTTCTTGCTGCAAATCTCTTTCCTGGCAAATAATTTCCCATGATTTTGATTGACACTCAAGCGATAACTTGTAGATTGCTCTTTGCCCCTCCCCCTGGCTCTTCAAAGGCGTAAGCACAGCAGCTGGCGATCGCTTTGGACGGACGGACGGACGGGTGTCCGTCCGTACAGAGTGTTTTCGAGAGCAGAGACATGTTCTGCTGTTCTGCTGTTGACCATGTCCAATGTGTCGCATGTCCGAGGTGTCTGGCGGCCCTATTAAGAGCATGGCATTCGAAATGATTTATATAATGCGCTGGCATTGTCTTTGGCGGAGCAAAGTGTGATTGCAGACATGAGATAGGAGTAGCAGTGGAAGTGGACCCCCTGTAAGCCCCCTGTTGGGGGAGGAGCAGGAGGTAGGGGAGGGATAGACGGACAGAGGGGAAGGAGTGGACACTGTCCGGATTGTCAACAGCAATTTGACATTTTGGTTGTCACTTGTTATGTTTTGCTTTGTTTTTTGTTGCTTTTTGTTGTTTCGTTTGTTGGTTTGCCCCGACATTTAACACACAACATAAATTACAAAAATTTGTTTTGGCAAAAATGAAAACCAAAAACAAATACAAATCAAATAAATAAAAAGAAATATAATAGAAATTCTTTGGTCTAAGAAAAACAGTGGGAAAAAAGGGGGATACGACGGCAGAGATTTCGATGGTCGGAAAATCCTTGATGATACTATTCCGGAAGCTATTCCGATCAGAGTTTGTTAATTTGTAAATGCACTATTTGCAAATAGTCCAAAAAAAAAACAAAAAAAAAAAAAAAAAAAAAACAGGTATATTTCAATTAAATATTCGGTTTTTATATACAATAAAAAATAATGCAAAATATAATTCACCTTGATTTAAACATATTTAAACTTTTAAGCATAAAACACTTAAAAATCAGTAATACTCTTAGTTAAATATATTTCCCACAAATAAAATTTAATAACATTTGTAGGATATATTTTTTTAAGGTATGAAAATCACAAATTAAAACACTCACAAATTGGAACTGCCCAGAAATTAGAACCGGCCATTTGGTAGTTCTAGAATTTTTTGTTTTTTTATTTTTTTGTTTTTTTATTTATTTATTTAATTGAATTCAATTGAAAAAATAAATTTAAAAACACAAACAAAACAGGTATTACAGATTTTAGTTTAAAAAAAAAATTAAATACTTTTTATAAATATTAATAAATAAAAATGGGCTTGTGTTGAAATAAAGCTTGCGTAACTATTTTTTATTGCTATTTTCAGAAACAAGAACAACCCGAGCAACAAAGTGGTTATAATTTGAGAGACCCTACTGTACATATTTGTAAATCAAATATTTTCGCATTGAATTCTTTAGCAAATCTATTGTTTTTATTCGAAGTGTATATATTGCAATTTGAGGGATTGTACAATATTCAACATCAACATCGATAAATAAATAAATACAACAAATGGGGGCAGGAGCTGCAGCTGGAGGTGGAGGTGGAGCTGCACTCCAAGAAGACATTTCTATCCCTCTGTCCGCGGCTCTCGGCAATTAGCAGTCGAAACAAATTGAGTTAAATTAAATAAATTAAATAAATGCCTGGCATTTGATAGTCGCGGGGCAGCAACATTGTATGCCGGCGCACGCGGCAATCATTTCAACAATTTTCAATACGCGTTCCCGTCCTTCCGCCCGTCCGTCCTTCCGTCCGTCCGTCCGTCCGTCTGTGGCGACAATTAAAAATCAGTTTTGGCTGCTCCACAGCCGTCGGGGCTCTCTGGAAATGCCTTAATAAAATGTTAATAACTTAATCAATATGCCATAAATATAAGCAGCAACAACTCCAGCCAGCAGCCAGCCATCCAGCCAGCAGCCAGCCAGCCAGCCAGCAGCAGAAAAAACAAAGGCTGGAAAAAGCCTGAAAGGCTCCCTGGGACTGCAGGCGAGAGGGGGCGGGTTTGGGGGTGGGGGCTGCTTCGGCTGCTGCAACACTTTTGTATGCGAAAACAGGGGGAAAAAAAATTATAAAAATAAATTCTTGAAACTTGTTTGCTGCATGCGATTACGTCGACAATCGACGATCGACAATCGACCATCGTCGTCGTCGTCGTCGTCGTCGTCGTCGTCGTCTGTCTGCATCTGCGAGAGATCGCATGAATTTCAAAATCGTCGACACAGCTGTGACGAATCATGAAAAATCATTTGCCGGAGAGGCAGCAGGCAGGAGGCAGGAGGCAGCAGGCAGGAGGATGTGGATGTGTGCCTATAAGAGGGCGGACCATGGCACATGGGGCACATGGAGCAGAGCGAGAGCTGCAATTACCACTCGATGGGGCCTCTGTTGATCGGTGGGGCCTGCAAAACGCTTTTCACTTTTCAATAGCCATGCCACTAATTTGACAGGCGGGCGAGCAATCGCCATCACTCCTCCAGTTTCCAGCTCCAGCTCCAGCTCCGGCTCCGGCTCTGGCCCTGGCTCTGGGGTGCTCCACTGGTGCTCTGACAAAGTGTCTTGGATAGTCATATACTCGTACATACGAGTACGTAATATTGATATAGTCGATAGGCGATACTCACAATAGAGAGGGAGAGAGACAGAGAGAGAGAGAGACCAGGGAGGAGGGGGCTGGGTACAGTGGAACAAGATAGATTCTGGTATAGAGAGTGTATCTGAAAGTCCTGTACGGGTAGATTTTTGTGGAATTGAATTCTAGACAAAAAAGAACATCAATGATCTTAAGCAGGATCTCTAAATGGTTCATGTGTTTAAAAATTGAAGTGATCGAGCCCAAAGATCCCTGAAATTTGCACCATTTTGTATCCAAGTCTCTGCCATGACCCAGGAGGATCCTCGTATCAAATCTTAAAGTACCTACCTTTTATTTTGGATATTTTTGCCAAAGTATTCCTAGTGCTTACAATTAATATTCTTTGATCTTTTTCCAAGAATATTCAGGGCTCAGGAGACATGCACTTGTTCTTTGGGCTTTCATCCTCTACCATTACCAACGAGTTATCCTCGATTAAAGCTATACATCTCTTAGTCCTTGCCCCTGGGTATCCGTAGTATCCTCCTCCAAAGAAACCTCAAAGTGTTTCCCTCTTCAAATCCCTCCACAAATTCGCTGTTGCAGCCCACTGTGCCTAGGAGGAGGCATTCCTTCGCTTGTGTGACAAAGACAACTTTAGCTTCCTCTGCGACTGCGACTGCGACTGGGACTCCCAGCTGTAATATCTGTAGCTCTGTCTGCTCTGCATTGCCCCACTCCCCAGCTCTGCTCTGTTGCTCTGCTCTGCTGCTCTTGGCCAAGACAGACAGCTATCGATCAGCTGCACAGTTGGCAGTGGAGGCAGGCAATGGAGGCAATGGAGGCAGGCAGCTCAGCGGGCTTAATAATAAAAGCCCGCCACTTAGCCGGCAGTTGACTTTAATTTATGCAGTGCGCTCGAGGGGCCCGCAACTTGGCCCGGACGTTCCTCTAGCCTCCATACTCCCCTCCCCCATCCATCCACCTTTCCCCTCTTTCATAGAGCTCTGCGGCTTAAGCTTTTGCGTTTTGAGATGCGTGCCAGAGATAAAATGTAATTTGCTTGATTTAATTTTAGACGGCAGCACACGTCCCCGCCACCACCACCGCCTCCTCCACTGCTGATGTGGTAGCATCCTGTTTTTGGCAGCAGCTTAGCTTTCGGCCAAGTACTCCGTTTTTTTGTTTTTTGTTGTTGTTTTTTTTTCGTGTGTGTCTCGCGTTTTTATTATTTTTAATTAGGCAACTGCAACAAATTTTTGCAGCAAAGTTTCATGTTGCAAAATGTTGTGTGCAGTCTCATGTAAGTGGCAAATGGCCAAGAGCCAGAGACAGAGCCAGAGCCTCCCCCTGCCACCCAAAAAAAAAAAAAAAAAAAAAGACACAGAAAGAGAGAGGGAGAGGGAGGGGGGGAGACAGAGCCACTTCTAAAGTGGCTAATTGTGTTAGAGCATAATTTACACGTTGTGTTTTCGGTTGCCCCCTAACAAGGCGCTGGACATGTGCCTGCCACAAGCAGCAGCAGCAGCAGCAAGCAGTAACAGCAGCCACTTGAAATACTTTGCTGCTGCTGCTGCTGCTGCTGCCGTTGTTGCAACAACGCTTTCAGCCTGCCACACACACAAAAACAAAAACAACAAAAAAGACAATATTTCTTGTTTGGCTGAGAGAGATCCCATTAAGAGCTTCTTACTAAACCAAATTTTACATAGATTTTAAATGGAAAATGCAACTGCAGGAAAAAGTTATGGACAACAATTAAATTTTTATAGAGATTTGGATGTTGGGGTGTGCTGTATGCTGTAGGTGTTAAATACACACATATGTATGTACATATGCATGTACATATGTACATACATAGGTGTAAGCCAGTGAAGTGATGCTGCTCGCCTTGCTTTGAAAAGAGAGCAAGACAAAAGCAGAAGCAGCTCAGAATCAGAATATGATTTCTCTCCCACTCTCCTCGTCGGCACGAAGCCATCATCGAAACACCACGAAATACGCGTTGTTGCGAACACGAAGTGCAATAAATAGCAAAAACAAACGAACGAACGTGCACTGGCAATAAATGCGAACGGGAAGCGAAGAGAGCAGCGCAGCCGAAAGACATCATTGTTTGCTTTTGTTGTGGCTCTGTTGTTCTCATTGAAAATCCTTTGCTTGCCATTCGGTTGCCTTTTGCTCTGCTCTCTTCTGTTCTTATCTCTTGTGTAGATCTTGTGACAGCAGAAACAGAGCAATATTTCGGGTGCATATTTGGTGCTTTCAAATGTAAACACAGCCGTCTTAGTTTTAAGAGGCGTGAAAGGGGAAAGGGGAGGGAAACAGTGCCCTAATGGTTACGGTAAATGATTCTCATTCAAATTTATAGAACAGAGCGTTTTGTAAATAGCGGAATATCGACTCGTGTTGCCTATTCCGCGGTCATCTCGGACGAGTCTTGAGTACAATGGTTAGCCCTTAAATTCCCCTAAAATGACTCAGATCGGAGTGTGTGTGCAGAGCGATGTCTTCATTCGGTAGCCGACGCTTTCACGCACCCCGAGGCAGACACAGTGCCGATCAGAGCGTGGGAATTGAAGCGCTATCCGAGTGTCCGTCACACACAAGCAGCTGTGGAGCTGTGGAGCTGTGGGTCAGCCAGCATTTGATTAAACGCCTCGTTTTATTCAATATTTAATATGTGAAATTATTGACAGTCGATTGGGCAATGCAAACAGATACGCACACACACAGAGTGGAGTGTGGGGTATTCTGCGGTTCGGTACGGACCCCGGTCAATATCAAAATTCAAATATCAATATTTACGCAGCAATTATGCAAATTTCAAATAAGTTCAGCGTCTCTCAGCAGTCTCGAAACGGATCGGATCGGAATGGAATGGAATGGAATACCTCTATATGCACATATGTATGTATATGTATGTATATCGAATCGGATCGGATCGGAATGGAATGGATCGTACGAGTATCGGGTGTTGTGTGGCGGCGGTCTATGACGAAACTCCGTTGGCATCTCGCGGCGTTGGAGAGTGCCCGAGTGCCTGCCTGCCTCGTTCTTGGGGTTGGGGTCTCTGTGCGTCTTATCTCGCTGAGAGATTGCATTCGCAATGACATGCCGCATAATTGTTCTAATTACATGTGTCTCCCCGCCCCCCTCCCCACCCCCTTCCCCTTCCACCTCTTTTAATGGCGCGTGGGAACAGCATTTGCAGCATTTGGTAATGCAAATATTACCAATGTTTTTCTTTTGCTTTTGCTTTTGCTTTTATTCTCGAGTACTGCCATGCACAGCATGACACCTGTGTGTGGCACACAGTGCGGGCGCTTTTGTGGCGCCTCTAGTGGTTCTCTAGCTATCGTTTAAGAGGTGTCCTCTAGTCAGCGACTTCCCGCTGCTGTCAGCTCCTTAAATGTCAACCTACGGAGTGGCGTCTAGCGTCTAGCGTCTAGCCTCTGGGGCAGAGTGTCATCATCTTTGGGGACTTGCAATTAAGTTTTGAGATATTCAATTTGTCAGATTTCCTGGAAATCCGGCTACAACTAATGATAATTTCAGATACTTCCTTATAAGCATCATTATATATTTATGCCCCCACTCTGGGGAGCAAGGCTTACCTCTGCCACTGATCCTCTCCCACTGTCTCCCCCCTGTCTGCCCCCTGCCTCTCTTCTTTCATAAGTGACAAATTTATGGCGCGTGTGTTGCAAACCACATAATTTGTCTGACTTTGAATGCCCCCAACCCCTACAGACGCAGGAGACCCAATCCCTCTCTGGATCGGTCATTGGATACATCCGAAAAGAATCATGAAATTTATGCGCAACGCCCCTTGGGCCAAATTAATGGATGCTTATTAATTTATAGCTATTTAAATGATCTCTCGAGGATCGCAACATTCCAAGGCTCCCTCGCTCGATCCTCTCTCTGTCCCTCTGTCTCTCTAATGAAGTCTGATCTGTCGCCTGTGTGTGTGTGTGTAGGTGTGTGTGTGCATGCGCCAAAGTGTATTTAATTTACACCTGAAACGAAGATCGAAACCGAAAACCGAGAACCGAACTTGAACCTGAAATGCTCTCCCCTCTCCACTCTCCACTCTCCACTCTGTTCGGATTGGGGATTGGGGGTCTGACTCTTGCTGCCATATAAATTAGCATCATGGGGAGAGGTCGGTCGATCGCTCGAAAAAATCGGCGAAAAAATTAAAACATTTTTCGCCTTTTATTTCTCGGTGAAAAATGAAAGTGTTTGCTTTGGTTTCTTTTTGGGGTCTTTTGGGGGTGACTTTTGTTGTTGTTGCTGTTGCTGTTGTTGCTGTTGTGGAGCTTGTGGCATTGACTGGCCATAAATTTGCGGACCACGGCTCCGGCCAGTATCCAGCTCATCGCTGAGCAGAGCAGAGCTCGCTGTGTGGTCAACCGCCACGCTGCCGCCGCCTTTCTATGACTAAGAGGCCCGCACAGCTGGCCAGGCCCGAACCGAACCGCTGGCTCTGTGGCTCTGTGGCTCTTTGGCTGGGGGATCGGCGATTGCATCGCTCTTTCTCCTCCATTTGAAAATTACTATTATAGTTTTATGTGCTATTATTTGGGCATCAAGAAAAAGGCAGCGAGCGAGCGAGCGAACAGAGAAACAAACGCCACAGCCCCCGCAGCGCACAAAAGATCTCTCAAGACACACATGAAGCCAAAGCCAAAGCCAAAGCCAGAGCCAGAGCCAAAGTCGAAGCCGAAGCTGGAGCCTGAATCTGTGGCTCAGGTTGAGGCCGAAACTGGGGGTCGGATCCATTGGACTTTTTGCATAATCGAAGCGGGTTGCTGTCCGGCGGCGGCGGCATCTTGATTAGCATTCAGAGTTGAAGTTAAAGTCGGCATCGACATCGAGCATCGGGCATCGGGCATCGGGCATCGGACTGTGCCACCACCCTACGGGCAGCCGGTGGTGGCAAGAATCTTTTTGGCGCCAAACGAAGCCCCGCAAACGGCCAGCCAGCCAGCCTGCCAGCCAGCTCTGGGAGATACATTTTGTAACTGTTGCGGATGTCTGATGTCTGATATCTGTAATCTTTTTGGGGGCCATGTGGCATGCAACGACGAACTTGATTAACTGCAAATGCAACTGCAACTGCAACTGCAACATTTGGTGGCCATGGGTTCTCACACAATTAAAATGCCTTCTTGTCAAAAGGCGGCGCCTCCTCTTCGGAATGTCAATGCCACAGCTAGAGCCCCCAACCCCCCCATATAGGTTCTCTCCCCTTGCACTCTCTGTGCTTGTGGCACAACTCTCTTTGGTGGCGTGGGCGTTGCGTAGCGCGGCAGCAGCTTTTGGCTTTGTCGCCGATTGTCGCCTCGTGTAAATGTCAGAGATTGGCAAATGCCATAAGGCAGGCAGGCAGGCGGGCAGGCAGGCAGGCAGGCAGGCCAGCAGCAGCACAGCTCCAGCCACAGCTCCCACTTGGGGCCCGAACTGATCTGAATTGTGGGGCACAAGGCGCAAAACCAGTAGCCCCATTGGAAGCCAGTCGACTGGCAAATGCGGCAAACGCCGATGCAAAGCCAAAGGCCAATCTATGGGGACAAGTCAATGGTGATCGAGACCCGAGACCCGAGACCGGGAGGAGATGGCGGTGGCGATGGCGGTGGCGGTGGCGGGGGAGGTGGAACCACTCTAAGGACAAGTTCAGACAGCAAACATGAACATGTCCAAGGAAATTTGGGTCGAAGCGAATCACTCTTTTCTGCGGCATCTTGGGAGGAGGAGAAGGAGACTTCTAGACCCACGAAAGAAGCAGATTCTCGGTTCTTTAAAACGGAAATGAAATGATCACATATCGCCACGCCCCTTAACAAACAGTACGCCCACACGGGCCAGGCCAAAATGCTATAGAAATGAGAGCCAAAGACAGATCTTGAGAGGGGCAAAACTAAAGGCCAGAACCGAGAACCGAGAGCGTAGCGCAAATTATTTCTCACCATTTATCTGTAAAAATTCGCATATTAAATAAGCGTGCAACCCGAAATTATCACGGACCTGGCATCGCCGAGAGAGGGAGAGGGGAGAGGGAGACCGACGGACCGCAGCCCCAGACCGCGGCCGATCCGTCGATCCGATCCGAGACCAAGAGTTGGCCAAGGCTCCTCCGAGAGATCGTAATCTCGTAAGTGTTTCTCTCTCTCTCTCCTCCCGCCTTCCGAGGCATTTATTTGCTTTTGCTTGTGTTTATTTATTTTACGCAAAGGATATGCTGCCACAGCAACGCCTACAACAACAGCAACAGCCACAGAGCACCGCCACGGCCTGGCATAGGGCAAAAGCAAAGAGAAGAAACCGAGGAACCGAGGAACCGAGGAATGGGGGATGAAGCGCGCGCACACACACACACACGCACACAGATAATGGCAAGCGATCTGCCGCCGCTCCTCTGCCGCCGCTCCATCCTGCACGCGCAGATGAGCATGATGATGATGTCGACAACGATTGCGATTGCGCCCATGGATTACAATAATTTAACATCATCATAATAAAACAATCAACGTAAGGCATTTATGGAAGGGGCGGAGGGGCAGAGAGAGGAGAATCTCCTTTGCCTAAGAGTGTGGAGTGTGGAGTGTGGAGTGTTCTGTGTGTGTGTGGAGGCAGGAGGGCAGTGCAGGGGGGCGGGGCAATAAATTGAGAGGTCATTCTCTTTGCCATTCGCGGATGGCGCTTCGATGCCCCATGATCCCCGCAAGACTTTTGACTCCGAACAGAACCCAGCAGAGTGCTGGCTTTACACACTGAAAGAAAAGGTCTAGCAGGAAAATCTTTCGCAACTGCAGGACAGCCTTCGTCTGCCTGCCTTTCTCTCTGTGTATGCCGTGTCGCTTTTGGACTTGTGCCAAAGTAATTGATGTGCTCGCCTGACCTGTGGGAGTTTACGAATCACAGATTATCTCCACCAGACAATGGAGAGCCAGCGACTCACGTCGTCGCTTGGCTTTTTCGGTTTTTTGTCTTATTTTTTTTGGTGTACGCCCACCAGACGATGCCACAGACAGCCAAAGAACGAACAGCGAGGGAGAGCCCCACGGAGAGGTCCCTTTTGGGGGTTTCTTCATTGATTACGTCCCTGTGTCCCCCATCCGTAAGATATGCAAAGAAGTATCTTTGCTGCTCCGTCAACAGGTGAAAAGGCGACATTCAATGAGGGGAAAACCAGGCAGGAAAAACCTCCCGAATCTATTGGAAAAACGATGAAAAGAGCCAAGCCAACAAAAAGGAAAACAAAAAACTAAATCGCCCGAAAACCCATATGCAAATCAAGTTTCGGGTTGTGCAACGTCTCTGTGCGGTGTGTCTCCCATGCCCCAGCGCTTGACCTCGCCTCTGGGGTCTGCCTGCAGCCTGCAGCCTGCTGCATGCCCCGCACAGAGCCCGAAAAAATGCATGTGTGAAAGGCTCTTGGCCAAAATGTCTGGCTCGGGCTAATTTGTCTGCGTTTTCTGTTTTCTGCTTTCTGCTTTCTGTTGTGTCTCTGGGATCTTGTCTTTTGTCAGTTTCTGCGGCTGCCACATGCGTGGGACGCTAAATAAGTGCAGCAAATTATATGGGGACAAGTGGCAGGACCAGGACCCCAGAGATGGCCGGAAATCGAAAAGAGGAAGAGGAGTCGTCGCGCAGCGTGGGTTGTGAGGCACCCCCCCCACACACACACACACACACAGCAGTGACCCGAACAGATACGGATTCTCATCTCTCGAATGCAGATTGCATCATTTGGTTGCAAGTGCAGCAGGCAGCGGCAGCAGGCAGCAGGCGGCAGGCAGTGCAAATGTTAGGCTTGTCTTTTGGCTTTTATTTAATGCTGGAATTAACCTCGCCTCGGGTCCAAGCCATAGATCGCAGATCGTATATTTCTGAGACATATGTACGAATGCTGCACTGTACTCGAACTCCACTCCGTTATACGCCTATGACTTATATGGCCAACAAGCGGCAAGCAGCAAGCGGCAAGCGGCAACATACCGCCCGTGTGTACCGCCCGTCTGTACCGCCCGCCTGCACCGCCCGCCTGTCTGCATATGCAGCATATCCGCCTGCAACTAAAATAAAAAGCGACAAAGCGAAGGCTATCGTCTGTCTTTGGGGGGCAGTCGAAGCCGGAGATACCCTCGAAAGTACATTTTTGGGGTTTTTCTTATCAAAAAAAAAGCAGGGGATCGTAAGGATTATTTTATTTATTGATTTTTATAATAAAATTAATTTGTATTATTAAAATTAGAAATAACTCTGTATCATTTCAAAATATATTTATATTCAATTTTTATTTGACTTAAATGATTTTTATTTTCAATATTTGAAATTTTTCAAGACTTTTCTTCATTTTGGTTCTCAATTTATTTTGGGATCAACATTACTACGTTTTTATTGGAGCTATTTTCGTTTTTCTAATATTTTTAATATTTTTTTAAACAATTTTATTGCAAAGAAAATCGTAGTTTTTAGCTAAAATTCCTCCAATGATGAAAGAAATTTTTTTTTGCAAGATATTTACAGAAATAAAGGAACTATCTTTGGGATCTAGATTCCTTATGGCATCGATCTATGGTGTTCGATTTCAAGGGGATTTCCACTTGCCACAACAATTTATCCTTGGCAAAGCTCTCCTCGCAGTCATAAGACCCTCTCTCTCTCTCTGTCCCTCTGTCTATCTGTCTGTCTGTCTGTCTCTTTCTTTAGAGTACAAAACCATTCCTGAGGCAGTGGGAAACCGAAACCTGTGCCATGGCGATGGCGAGATGTGCGGCTCTGTGCCATTTATGAATCGCTTCGACTGCCGCTGCCGCCGTTGCCGCTGCTGCTGCTGTTTCTGTGGCTGTGCCACCCACAAATATTTGACTTCTCACCTACAATAAATAAAACAATAAAACCCCCCACCCCTCCCCCCCCCCCTCCCGCTGTCTACACAGAGAGAGGGAGACAGAGAGACAAATGCAAAACAGCTCGCAAAAAACATTGCATATTCAATAAATTTCTTGTTTGTTTTAACAATATTTGAGATCTTTATCTCGCATATTGAAAAGCAATCCACACATACAACACACACACACACACACACACACACACACACACCACTGGCCATTGTTGCTGCTGGCTGCTGGCTGCAGCATTTGCATGCTGCAACATGGCCAAGAAACGCTTGTCACGCTTGGCTAAAAATGGTAAAAATGACAAATGTTTCACAGCAGCAAAAAAAAACAAAAACAAAAAACAACAAAAAAGTGCAGCCCCCAAACTGCTCCCCAAACGAACGAAACTGCAACAAAAAGCGGCAGAGCGACAGAGCGGCAGAGCGGAGAGCGGCAGAGCGGCAGAGCAGAGAACATGACAGGAGGCCATGCAACTATCGTAGCATTCAATAAAATATGTAAAAATATTAACAAAAAGACACACAAGGAGGCGCTGAAACAAAAGACTTGGACAACGAACTGGCAACGCCAGGGGAGACCAGTACAAGGGGAGGCCAAGAATGGGGCAGGAATGGCAGGCAGGGAGGCAGAGCAGAGCAGAGAAAGAGGCCTCTAATAGCGGGTCTAAGAAATGGGGGAAGAAGAAAAGACTGCGCCAAGGAGTCCACAAACGAATGGCAGCCGCTCTGGCAGCTCTCTCGTTGGGGGCTGCCATTCAGCATCATTATTAGCAGCAATTTGTGTCTTTTATTGCCCCCAAAATTGTCCAGCGTCCCCCAATAATAATGTTAATGCCTCGTACTTCTCATAATAATACACCCGACGATCGGCGATCGACGATCGACGATCGACGATCGGAACGATCCGAACGGTCGGATCTTCATTCAAGCGATTGTTTGTTTTGTTGGGGATTTTTCGGCCGCCCTCAGCCATTCAAAAGGCCATTTACTCGTATTGGAAAGCCATCCCGGAAAAACTCTGAAAAATATTGGAAGGCAACGTAAAGTGCAGGCCAATGGCAGAACGAATACGGGGATGCCCTTGAGGAAACCAGGAAATTTCAATGGGCTTCAGGGATATTTTTCGTAGGAGAAAGAGGTGGAATTTTCTTTCCTTTGGGAATAGTTCTGTAAAGCTTGAATCCCACTACCATTCTTCGTTTTTCTTCAGTTAGATTTCTTTCATCTATGGCTCCAGATCTGCTTAGGCCCTGGGTATATCCGCATACCCTCGTGGAGGGTATTCCTTAGAGCGAGAGACAACGGACGGCCGGATAATTTAGCATACTTACGGCCTCTGCGATTGCCTGCAATTTGTTTTGGGCACCACCTACTACTCTCCCATGCATGCCCCATGCTGCATGCTGCATGCTGCAGAGGCCTCTTCTCTGGCGGTAAGAGGTCGAAACCTCCTCCGCCACCTCCTCCTCCCTCCACCCCCCCACCCTCTCTGCGAAACGAAACCTTTCTGGCCATAAAAATCAAAGTGGGCTGGCGATTCACTTCGTTGTTGTTGATGTCTTCATTATAATTTCATCTTCCCTTTAATACGAACGAATACTCATACTCAACTCATACTCGTATGAATATGAATATGAATATGAATATTCCCTCTCCATTGGGCAGCCGTTTGCGTGGGCTGCCACACGCCACACGCGAGTGGAGCGGAGTGGCATGCAATCGAGTGGAAAATTGTGGTTAAGCCCAAAAATCCCAAAAAAAATATCAAGGGTTTCCTCCTCCTTGGGGGGCGGTTTCTGTATCTTTTGGATTGCATTTTCTTTTGGAATGAAGACATTTCGGTCATTCGCTATGCATGCCCCTCCCCCTCGCCCCCCTCCCCACACTCTAATCATGTCAACAGAGGGAGGGGGCTGGGGCTGGGGGGGGCTTCCTGTTCCCTGTCCTGCGCCTCATCCAATGACCCATTATCCACGTTTTGTGGCAGCTGCAGTGCCTCTGCCTCTGCCGCTTGCCACTGCCTCCTAATTATCGGCATTTGCTTAACAAGCTGCTCCGTCTGCTGCAACGATGTTTTTGCCTGCCTGGCGCCTGGCGCCTGGCGTTTCGCATGGAAATTAAAGGCCAGTCCATGCCAGGCAGAGCACGACGATACGCAAGTGGAGGCCTGTTTAGGCCAGGAGCCAGCCACTCTTTGGGCCAGCGAGACGGGCCCCTGCTTAGGCCCGCAGTCGGTCGGTTTAAAAAGCAATCAACACGTGATTATAATGATGCGGCAAATAGCAGTCCGGTCGCAAGTTGCCTGGCGATTTGCTCCCCGTCTTACACATAATTGACAGGACAGGACAGGACAGGAGGATGGTGGAAGGAGAGGTGCTGCAAGGAGGAAGGTGCATTCATTCGATTAGGAGGCGACTCGCTGTGACAGTAATTTCTGGAATCGCATGGAAACCCGTTTCCCGCGCTCTGCCGCGCTCTGCCGCGCTCTGCCGCGCTTTGCCTTTCAGTTGCTGATCATTTAATTTGCATTTGTGCCACAATTTATGCCGCGCTCTTGTGATGGACATGGCTACCTCCTGCTCCCCCTGCCCCCACCCCCTCTTCGGCTGCCACAATCTGTGGTACGCTCCCCTCGCCCCGCGCACTGCTTATCATATCATTTGCATCTACACTCGTGTTTATTTCTGCACCATTTGTGTTCGACGATCGTTATCTGCATCCGTTTAAAAATGTTGCACAGAGCTTTTTCTGCCTGCTGCTGCTGCTGCCTGCTGCTTGCTGCCTGCCTCTTGTTCAACAATTTGTAGCAAGTGGTTTTCATGTTCATGGGAATATTGTTTTGCATGCCACAGATACACACACACACACCGATACAGATACAGATACAGGCAGAGCCTTGGCTCTAACATGTGTTTGTTTATATTGCGGCTGCTGTTGCCATGTTGCCATGTTGCAAATGCCACCCAGTGGGTGCCACCATCGATATCGATAGCCCCCCCCCGGCCCACGAAACGAGCCAGCGCTTGCCCCATAAAATCATTGGCTTTATGCCCCATCCTTCGTGACACGCAGACCCTCCCCTCTCTCCCTCTCTCTCTCTCTCTCTCTCTTTGTGCCACACTTTGATGGCACTTTTTTAATTAGTCTTTCACTCAAACGATGGCTATGGCTGCTGCTCTTTCGCTTCATGCTACACAAAACTGTCGCTCGTATGGGGCATGCAACAGGTTGCATCGCGTGCTGACATGTGGCTGCCACACACCACACCACTGCTGACTGCCTGCCTGCCACTGGGGGTAATTAGAAGTCATTTGTCATATGCTGCGGTCTCTACAGTGGTCTCTCCAATAGATGGATCTCTTTTTTCTTTTTCGGCGGTGTTCCGGAGATCTTTAGAGTCTCCTCTACTCTCTCTCTATCTCCTTGTAGCCTGTGCACCACCACAGTACCTCCTGTATCTCTCGCGTATCTGCATCTGTGACCACATTCCTTGACCAAAATTAAAAACTGTAAACTGTCACCGCAAAAGCGCAGAGAATTAGAGACACTTTCAAAGCAAAAGGTTAAACGCAGGGGCACTGCTCCGCTCCGAGTAATAGATACATTTAGACGAAGGCTGTGGGGCAGGAGCGACAGCCAGCCAAAGAATGTATCCCCAGAATGCACGTTCAGATGGGGATTCCTCTCTACGATATCTAGCGGAAGAATACTCGAATAATAATAATATTCGCTTCAAAAAGTAGTCCAGAAAATGCATTTCCGATCCAAAATTTAACGAATTTTATGCAGAAAAATGCTTCGAAGTGAGAAAGAACCGATAAGGATGGATGGTAATGGATCCCGTACCGATAGTTGGACAAAGCAAAGATAGTTGGCTCCCTCGTTATTATTTATTTTGAACTCCATGGAGTTTTATTAAATTTTAGGTAATCTTTAAATTTTTATAAATTAAATTCCCAAAAATATAATAGAATATATATAATATGTATATATACATATGTATATATATATTTAAAATGTGGCATTTTTCACCTAAAATTAAATTAAGAAATTAATAAAATAATATATAATATAATAAAATTAATAAAAATAAATTCATTAAAATCAAGAAAAGGTTTTTCCCTCTTGAAAAACACCATAAATTGTTAAATGAATATTTCTGATAATATCCCGGCAATATCCCAGAGTTTCCTCCAGCAATGCCCCCTGACAGATTGCTTAACCTGCCCCAAGGGAGAAGCAATAAAAACCCCCATGGACAAATTACTCTTTGGTGACATTTTCATTGGACTTCGATTGGTCGCGAAACGACTGGAAATTTATGAAAACTCTAATGGCAGGCGATTTATTTATGTATTTTAATGTGTTTTTAATAAATTGCCGCTACACAAAAAGGTAAACAATTTAATTGCGGACTCAAAGCAAAGCTCAAGAGACCACGAGACCAGAAACCAGAGACCAGAAACCAAAGACCAGAGGCAGAGGCAGAGGCAGAGACAGAGTCGAGGGCCCTTACCACAGACAGAAACAGAGGCAAAGAGGCAAAGAGGCACAGAGGCAGCAGTGGAGCAGCATAGAATAGAATGAATGCGTTTAATAAATCATAATAAATATTATGGCAATTGCAAATTATTCTAAACAATTCAGGGTCACGAGAGGGGACCCAGATGGGGCTGGCAAGGGGGGCATGGGGGCTGGGCTGGAGACTTATCGTAAAAGTAACATTTCAATGCGAATCGTGAACCGAAAACAGCAGCCGCTGCCACTGCCACTGCCACTGCCACAGATACAAAGTGGCAGTCGATGTCTGACCAGAGACCAGACGCTCGCTCGCTCCGTGCCCCATGTACCGCGTGTCCCGCGTGTGTCTGCCACCGAATCGAGAACAACAATTGCTACTAAAACAATTGTTCTGCAATATGCCGCATGCCCCTCGTGCCCCTCGTGCCCCTCCCCTCGTGCCCCCAGTGCCTCTCATGTTGCCAATGATTGTTCTTGTAGCCTTTTAATGTTGTACAACATTTGCATGGCACTTGGCCAAGACTCTGCTGTGGTTCTGGGGCTCTCTCGGTTCTGTGCTTCTGGCCTCCTTCGTGGCTAGTGGTATTGGCCATTTGTGATGGATTTATGAGCCATGATTTGCGATTCAGTCGTAGCCTTCGGCCTGCATTTAAATAATTAAAATGTCTGAGCACAATCAAAAGTGCAAGCAGCAGGCAGGCAGGCAGCAGGCAGGCAGCAGGCAGGCGGCAGCCCAGCGGGAAATTAATTAGTTGCTGCCTTTATGATAAATGAAAATTAAATTAGTTGCTTGTACTTAAAGCCACACACACACACACGCAGCGAGGGAGTCAACAAGTCAAAGCAATGAATGGTGTGGCGTGGAGTGCTGCTCAAAGGTCTAAGGTCAAGAGAGTGAATGGCTTCGATTAATGGATGATGCCCCTTTCTTCACTCTCCTTTTCCCCTGCTTTTCAGCCAGATTTTCCTTTCATTTTTCGCTGGTTTTTCTCGAGTTTTCCTCTGGATTTTCTGACTTGGTCACTGGACCATCGGACCACTGGCTATAGGCTATAACCAGGCATTCGTTCAACTTATAATCTGATAAAAATGTTGTCCGCATTTCACATTTTAGTGACTGCCTGCCGCCTTGTCAGCTCTTTACACTTGTCATTGGAGAGGCAGAGGCAGAGGCAGAGACAGAGGCAGAGATGCAGAGGCAAACATCGTCTTGTCTTGTCTTGGCCACCACCTACTCGTTTGGGCCCAGACCACAGATCTGCGAGAGTCGGGGCCCCCGTTTAAGGCATATCAAATGCATTTGCCGTGTGTCTAACGAAGTCTGCAAATATTAGCGTTGAGTTTGTCAGATTTATGAGCAAATCTCCATAGTGACCGTCGCGACGAGAGTCCGTGTCCGAATCGTACGACTGGACTCCAATGGTGCCATGGATTGAGTCCAAGTTTCGTTGAGGCCTTGCCGCATGGCGTTAGGCCATAAGTGGAACACATTGCACTGCACTGCACTGCACTGCTGTCCGTCTGTCCGTCCGTCTGTTTGTCTGTTTGTCTGTCGCCCCCGCTATGGCTATGGCTATGGCTATGGCTATGCGGTGGTGCCTGCGCTTTTCCAAGCATTCAAACATTTGTAAAAAGGCGTGAAAATAATTCAGCGTCAAGTGACAGAAATGCCACACACATCGGCGGTACACGCCGCCGCACCGTGCCTCACCGTGCCGCACTGTGCCGCGGCGTTTGTCGTCCCCTGGGAAGCAGCCAAATGTTAGGCTCGGCGATAATTGCTAGAGATGGCAGCCTGATCGATTGTGCGGTTTCAATGGTTCTCTAATAATTAATCGTCTCTTGCTATCGATAACTTGCCGATTGTTCGAAGACAGCTGTTTTCTACTTCTTGGAAATCGATTGATTGAAAGTTTCCTCAAATTTATGGAAATTACAAATGGAATTTACTGATTAGAATGATTGGCTATCGATAACCGATTAGCGAGTAGGCCTATAATGATATTTTAGTAGTTTCTTTGGGATTCCTCTTTAAGTTTACCCTTTGAACACAATTTCCATAAGTTATCAAAAGTTTATCGATAAACCCAGCACTATATATCGAAATTCCATCAAGCTCCCATCTCTATCCATCGAATAATCTGCAAATATTGGCTAGAAATGGAAGATTGAATGGGCCAAAGTGCTGCGGGTTCTTAAAAGCAGATTTCAGACTTTTTTTCCAGTCAAAAAATTTGTAAAAATTCCACAAAATTCCATCTCTATTTGGATCGATGCACCGATGCTTCTTTAAGGTTTCTGTGGGTTTGCTCGAAGGATTTGTTCTTTATAGGATTTTTCTTTTGATTTTCTATAGATTTTTTCTTGGGGATTCAGATGTGAAACCTATGGATATCCCTACATCTCCATCTCCAGCTGTAATTTATCTTTTTCACACGCTTCCACCTCTATTTCTATCTGCAAGCGCTCTATTCGATGATTCATTGAGCAAAAAAAAGCAACGCCATGCCACAAAATTGCGGTCAGTGCGTGTGCGCAGCGTGCCAATCGATTTGTGGAATGCAACTCCATCCCCCATCCCCCATTCCCTCCTCCACTGCCCCAACCGTCTCTTCTCTTCTGCAAAAAAAAAAACTTATATAAAAAACCTGCATCGCCCACGCGTTGCTTGGCATCACTTTCCCAGAGAGTCGCCTGCCTGCCACTGCCTCTACCTCTGCCAGGCTGCAACATGCTGTTGCAGTGTGGCGTTTTCCTTGTCATTATGCCACATGTTGATAGCGCGCCAATGGGCCTGCCAATGATAGCGACGATCGACAACGACAACGAAGGCAGCACAGCACAGCGATGACAATCGACAAGAAACATGGCCAAATGTCAACCGCTTACCAAATTTGGCCAACAAATTGTGTCATAATTTGTAAAGAGTGCCACCTAGCAACGGCGGCAGCGGCAGCGGCAGCGGCAGCACCGGCTGGAAAATGAGGGGAAAACTGTAATGGAACGATGGAAAACCTAAAAACTAAACGAAAATTATGCCTGGTCTGCCAGGGGCATGGGACACGGACCAAATGGACAGCGCGCTTTGACTTGTCCGAGCAGTGCAGTCGTCGGTTGAGCTTTTACATTCTGTCTGGACTGCCCCCTTGGGGCACCACCGAGCGGTGGTGGTGGGGTGGTTGTTCGTGCAGCGGGTCGTGACAAATTTAACCTAATGATCCGAAATTATTGCACCTTAATTGCCCCGCCGCTGAAAGGCTGAAAGGCTGCAGTCGGCGCTGCCATGCGCTGCGCTGCGGTGCCGCTAAATGGGAAATCAACGCGCAAATATTTAGAGAATTTTATTTATATTTTAAATAATTTTTGTCGGGGGGCCTTGCAGGCGCTCGCTCGACTGTCGGCTGCTTTTTTGGGGCCAGCAGCAGCGGCAGCGCAGTAAAAGTGATTTGTAGTTGCGGCCGAAATGGCAGCAGCAGCAGCAGGATCATGGAGCGGGGGAGCGGTGCAGCGGGGAGCGGTGGAGCAGCAGCGGGGAGCGTGTTGTATGCCTCTCAGAGTCTCTCGTGAGTTATTTGGCGGCATTTAGGGGCTCTTGTCGGTGTCGTTTCGGTAGTAACTGTTGACAGTTGAATGCCTCTCGTCGAAGTCCAACTCCAGAGTCAGAGTCGGAGTCAGAGTCAGAGACTCCACTCCGTCCGCATCAATGTTGCATGTCAGATGGGGCAGGCACAGGCACAGGCACAGGCATAGGCAAACAATTGGCGGCTGTGTGATTCGGCGTGTAAAAATTTACACGAACACAGCGCACATTTTATGACCTTTTGCAGATTGGTTGCAACTGCAACTGCAACTGCCACGCTGATACTGATAGCCTGAAAAGGAAAACCAAAGCCAGAAAACACAAAGCCAGAAAACACAAAACAGAAAACAAACAAAACAGCAGAACATTTTGTTATGAAAACGCAGCCAAATAAAACTGCGGGCACTGCTTTGGCCAATTGTTTTTCGCGGTATTCAGTATTTCCATTTCCATTGCATTGCCCCGAAAAGTTCACAGGCGGAAAATGTGTTGCATGGAGGTGGGGTTGCGGGTCAAGGCACCACTGCGGTCGCTCTGTCTGTCTCTGTCTCTGTCTCTGACTCTGTCTGAAATGTTGACCAGGTGCTTAGTGCCTAATGCTTAATGGCTAATGCAGTGTGTGTGTGTGTGTGTGTGTGTGTGCTTCGCGATTGGATCTGCTGCCACACAAAGTGTCAAGAGTCAGGGGAGTCATGAGTGTTGCTGGTGCCACAAATCGTGTAATCAGATCAATTAGAGTACACTTTTTAATGGGATTCTGTGGCAGATTCAGGCCTTAATTCATCCCCATTTTATGCCTAATTTTATGCCTAATTTTATTGTTAAAGTTATACCTTTGTTTATACTAATCAGTATATCGTATTTTTAGCATTATTTACCGTAATTTTAACTTTATTTTATTTAATTATTTAATTTTATTCTTAAACTTATGCCTATTTTTATACCCAATTCTTGATATAATTTTGTAGCTTATTAATTTTATTGTTCAAGGTATGCCCAAATGTATACCTACTATTTTGCCACATTTTATACTTTTTTTTGCATTTTTATACGATATTTAAGGCTTAGTTTCATTTACAAATTTATTTTATATCTAACAAAGTTTAGACCACATTTTATACCATAAACCTAAATTTATACCTAAATTTATAATTTTATACCTAATTTTTATACCAAATGTCATGTTTAATTTTATACCTAATTTTATACCAAATATTTTATTTTATACCTAATTTTTATATTTTTATTTTATACCTAATTTTATACCAAATGTCATGTTTAATTTTATACCTAATTTTATACCAAATGTCATGTTTAATTTTATACCAAATTTTATACAAATTTAATGTTTAATTTTAATGCTTAAGTTATACCCAGTTTCTTAGAACACCCTTTATACCATATTTTATACTTAATTTAATTGTAAAAAGTTAGACCTATTTTTACACCAAAATAAAACCACAAATCGAATCTAATTTATCACGAATACATACATGTGTACATGTATATACACAAATAATCGAATTGAAAGTGAAATTTATTGCCCATAAAAATATCCATAGACAAAAAATCGATTACTGTCTCGGAATGGGTGTGGCCAGGGCGGCCATAACTAGGGGGCCATAACCATTGCGGCGGCGTTGTTCGGTTGCACGAATCAGCAGCAGGTGCATAAATTAAAGTGCGAAAAATGTAATAATAATAATGATATGGTGGCAGGGGCAGGGGCACTCCGACTACGACTCCGCTCCGACTCTCATTATGGGAGCAGGAAGCCGAATGCTGTACAATATTTCCCGCGCTAAATGCTAACTAACATGCAATGGCAATGGCTGACATACATAGATACAGATACACACACACACACACACACAGACACACTCGTATTTGCTGCTGCCACAGTCGACACGTAATTGAATCAATGTTGCATTTGGTGTCGAGTGTGTGGGAAAGTTCATTTGTGCAACGCCCCCACACACAACCCAACGACTTCCACAATGCTTTCAAGCATTTCAATTCTATTGTTATGCTCTCTCCCTCCCTGCCACAACGTGCGGGTATATTGACTAATCGAGGCGATTAGGGGGAGCTTTCATGGGGATATTCCTCGGAGAGGAAGGCACCATTCGAAGGGTCCATCATCTGCCTAAATCTCACTCAATCTCGATACAAATTTCCATCGATTAATCGCTCAATTTTCAGGAGAGTTTTCAGTACCTTTGAATGTAGGCTTTTTCTATCCATTGGATCAAAGAATTCAAGTCTTTTCTCTAAGATTTACCTCAAAATATTCCCCATTTGGGATCCTCTTTGAAGGCAGCTTCTAAGGGGAGATGGTTCCATGAATGAATGCGGTTTTAGTTGTAGATTCTATGGGGCATACGAGGCCTTTGGGCATGCCTTTGCACTCTTAGTGCTTTCTTTGGATCATTACTTTTAGGATAGACAAAAGGATCCCCCTAAGGAAAGGCATACCATTTCAGTTGTTAAATTTGTATGCATTTCTCATTCCCTGAGGGAATTCGATACTTTTTATGCCTAATATTTCTCGACTTCCTTCAGTTTTCCATCCAGGGCATTCGTAGGGTATCGCTGTCGCTTTTATTGCTACCCGAAAAGATACAGAGATACACGAACCTATGAGTATTTTCAACCTATTGCACCGTTGAACTAAAAATCGAGCACTAACGAGGCAGCAGCCACCACAGTGGCAGCAGCAACAACAACAGCAAGAACCACATCTCTCATAAGCAAACAACAGCAAATCCAGCGATTGGCTGCGGTTGTACGAGCGGAGAGGAGGGGTAGAGGGAGGGGTACAGGGAGGGGGAGCCTGATATTGCAATTAATATGCAGCCATATAGACTCTCAATCTGGCGGATATGTCTGCCGCTGCCGCTGCCGCTGCAACCATTAGTGGGGCCATTAGACGGTCTTTGCCATGTGTGTGGCATTATCTGTGAGGGGTAGGGGGTAGGGGGGGCAAGTGGGGCACAGAAAGGCAGTCTTATATTCGATCAGCAATCGGCAATCGGAGTACCATAGAATCTCGCATCGAAATACTCAACAAATCGGCGGGACAATCCGTCAAAGCGATTATGTGATTTAATTTAGATTCATTTCTGGGCGCCCGTTGACAGTTTTTCCTTGAGTCTGGGAAATGTTTTCCTCCCTCTGCAGTGCCCCCTCCCTCCTCGCTCCTCCCTCCTACCAGCCTGCTGCTGTCAACCAGCAGCCCTGCTGTTGACATCCCTGCTGCTGCCATGGCCTGGCCTGGCTTGGGCTCTTGTGTTGTTGTCGATCGCTTTGCAGCGATAAAGTTGTCAAAGCTGCAATTTTTTTTTGGCCAAAAGCGCATTGGAGGAAAAATTTCTGCCATACGCCCGGGCTTTTTGGCTTTTCCAAGCGGTTCGCCTGCCCCTGCCCGCCCTGCCCTGCCTTTATGCCTTTATGCCTGGTTATGGCTGCCTGCCCCTCTCTCTCTCTCTCTCTGTTGAATGTCTAATGTCGTGACTCGATTAATGAAATGTTGCAGCCGCCACATGGCTAGAAGAGAGGGAGAGAGCAAAGAGAGGGGGGGGACGGAGAGTTAGAAAGAGAGAGGGCGGGCGGACGGGCGGACGGGCGAACTTTGTGGCAAAATGCAGACAGAATTATAAAAAGTTATAATAAAAAGGCGCATTGACAGTCCGCCTAATGGCCGTTTGTCTGGGTCTTTTGGGGCGCCTTCTTGGTGTCACGTTAATGGATCGACTAATTAGATATATGTACGAGTATGTGGCCAAACGAGCCGTACGAGCCATGCTGCACACACATTAAGGGGCAGCCACCAAGGGGCATGAATAAATATGGTAATGAGACGATCACCGATCGGGCATTCCCTCTGCAGAGAATGAATATCGATCCTCAATTTCCAATAAAGAAAGTGCATTCTCTGAATGATTCCCTAATCAAGATCGACTCTCCGGAAGATCGCATGATGATCGAAACAAGTGCCAAGGCATCTGGTTCTTTCATTTCGAATAAAGATCGTGCTTAGGCATTCCTTCGAATGATTTCCCTTTAATACCTGCCTTCAGTACGGCACTCCCTGCATGATCCTGCGATTCTAATGAGAATTGTAGGCATTCTCTCGTTGATCCCCAGTTCCAGATGCCTTTTGGAAACTTCTAGAGGCCTAGGAATTTCGTATTTTAAATGGGGTTCTAATGTTTCGACATTCCCTCCATTTTGTACGCTGATCTTCCGTTCTAATAATGATCGAAATGAGTTCTAATGATTGAAGATCCATGAGAGTGCACGGATATTCTTTGGATGTGGAACAGTATCGGATAAAGATGGTAATACTTGCCTGAATATTTATTGAATTGGTCCCATGCCTCTATTGATGATCGAAAGAATGTTTAGATGAAGATCTACATGAATTCTAGGCCATTTTCTGTATAGTATCGCGTAAGAAAGTCAGATCCCAGCGAGGGGACTGAAGATTCCTTCCCTGAACTGAACTCTACTTCAAATGAAGATCGAAACGAGTGCTTGGGCATTCCTTGGACGATCGGACGTTTCAAATATTCAAAGCTCAAAGAAATGGTGATCCCAAAGAGCCCTGGCATTCCTCTTAAACGATCCCCAGGTTACTCCGGGGCCATCCTCTCTACCTCCCATTAGCTTTCCCCAATTGTTGACAACTCGGAGCTCTGCTGATCGCCGGATCTTTACAGATTACCTTAATAATATAGCCATAAAATCGGTGGGGGACGGGGATTGGAGTGGGGGTGGGGCTGGGGCTGGGGCTGGGGGGTGGGCATTAAGTTTTCTCCTCTATCCAAACATCTTAATAATAAAACAATCAACGCACAATCCGATGCCAAGATCAAGTATCTGCCAAAAGACAACAACAGCAACAATCCAGGCATCATCCTCCTCCTCCTCCTCCGCTATCGATGGATGTTGTGGCATTTCCTGGCATTATAAGCGAATAAGCGTTAAATTGAGAGGTCAACCTGTGTCTGTGTGTCTGTGTGTCTGCCTGTGTGCGTGTTTCCTGTCTAGAGAGGGAGGTCTGTGCCTGCGCCTGTGCCTGTGCCTGCGCCTGCGCCTGTGTGCCACAAAGTAATTGATGTGCCACGCTTGACCTGTGGGAGGCAACATATTGCAGATAATCTGCCTGCAAAAAGCCAGACAATTGCCTCAATGAATTTTTTACGAGTATACGAGAGCCACCAGCATCACCACCAGCATCATCCCAGCATCATCATCATCCGAGCACCACTTTGAATACTTTTTTTTTTTTTTTTTTTGTTTTTTTTTTTTTTTAACGTATACGTAAAATGTGGCCCATTGTTTCGATGCTCTCCTTCAGATCTTTCAGCATTTAAGTATTTATTACAGCTTTTTATTAAACGCTTTTTCACACACACACACACACACAAGACGAAGGGTTTTTTACTGTAAGAAAATCAACCAAAAATTCCAAGCAACGCAAATTAGTTAAAAAACAAACACAAAAAATCATTTTGGAAATCGACAAAAAAAAAGCACAAAAAAAAACAAAAACAGATACAAACGTGGGCGTTTGTTGTAGATTTATGTTTAAAAAAGTGCTCCGATCGAAGGCAGATCTGTCTACTGTAGAAAATCATTCACAGATGAGAGGCAGAGGGAGAGGGAGAGAGAAGAGCTCTTCAAACGTGATCTTTGATACGAAATTCCCTTCGTCTTTCATTCATGAATGATCTAACGAGCATCTCATAAATATTTGATATGAAAAAAATTCAAATAAACATTGATACGCATCATTCGAAAACTCATCACCAGAAGAAGAGCCGAAGAGTCGAAGAGTGGCAGCAGATTCGTAGATCAAAAGGGGGCCAGAAGAGGGCCAAAAGAGGGCCAGAAGAGGGCCAGAAGAGGGCCAGAAGAGGGCCTGAAGAGGGCCTGAAGAGGGGCTTTATGGCCCGAGAGCCGCTCATCAAAATCGCGGCCCCCACTGACAGTCTTCAGTCATGGCCCGAAAATGTTGTTCCCAGTGCTCCATGCCTCCGGGGCATATGGCATGCCTCATATTTGTTTTTTCTTCTGCTGGTTATAACATTTATATTTCAGAGTTTTGTTAATTAATTAGTCGGGGTTAATGGGCTGCCATTAATAAAAACGCTTATTTATGGCGCTAAAAATATAAAATGCCCCACCAGCAACAAAACTTTCTCCTCCCCAGCCACTTGTATAACAAAAACAAAAACAAAAGCAAAAAAAAAATGAATCTGAAAACTGAATCGAATCGAATCGAATGGAAACGAATGTAATCGAATGGAGGGAGAGAGAGGGAGGGAGGCCTACAATATGAATTATGCGCGGCATGCCTCAACTGCCTTTGACACCCAGAAAAAGTCTTAATTAGCGCACAAAAACGAAACTAAACGAAACTAAACGAAACGAAACGCCTTTTGCCTTAGTGGATGCCGTTGGATGCCGTTGAATGCCGTTTTGGCCAGCCATTGCCTCCCTCATTGGCCTGGCCGGGCATTCACTTTGGGCCATTTATGGCTATCGCGCAAAAAGACTTGATAATGATGAAGGCTGAAATAGAAATGAAATGTGCTCCCGTAATGAAACGAATGCTGTGTGTGGAGGAGGAAGGAGGAAGGAGCCAGGAGCCAGGAGCAAGAAGCAACGAGGAAGGAGGAAGGAGGAAGGTGGCCTCCTCCATCCTTCCTTGTGGATATTTCCCATGATAACTCTTGCGGCGGCCCAAAAACCGATTGCAATTGTCTTGCCAACAACCTGTCCAAAAGCGTTTGCCTGAAAATGGAACCAGCCCACGAACCGCAGAGCAGCGGTACAGTGCTACAGTGCTACCAGTGGTACAGTGGTACAGCGGTACAGCGGTACAGAAGATCTCTGGATAGCGATATCCCAGCGATATCCCAGCGACTCCCCCCAGAATGGCACCAAATTTTCATTTTCATTGTCCGCTGAGTAGATTTCTGGTTTTAATAATTTTAATTAGCGATCGCTTATCATTGATTATGTCAGGCAGCAGCAGTGGCAGTAGCAGCAGCAGCGAAGAGCAGCACAACCCACACACACACACACACACACACACAGAGAGACGATCGTTCCCCGTTGCGTGCAACAGTCAGGCAGCCCCCTCCAAATGGGATCTCTCTCGAAAGCATTTTCACACCAGGAATGGAATCGAATGGAATGGAATGGTTCGAACGACAGCTTTTGGCATCAGTTATGGCCTCAACTTCAACTCCAACTCCATCTGTCAGACATTTCAAGCGGCATGTCCGTGGGCAGCGTTCGGGGCTACTGTTTGTGCCACTGCGGCTGCGTCTCTCCACTCTTTTCCTCTGCCAGCCAATAGGCCAGCCAGCAGGCCAACAGCAGCTTTGTTTGACCATAATGGAGTGTGACTAATTAATAAATTAATTTCGTTGTTGTCTCATTTGTAATTTCAATTTGTCTAATAGGATTTCATGTTTTGACCATTTTTGGTTGGAGTCGTCGCTGGCATACACTCTCTACCTCCCCCTCTCTCTCTCTCTCTGTCTGGATCTCTAAAGCGTGTTTTATGCTCTTGGCTTAAAGACTGTGTTTAAGACCCTCGCGATAAAGCCATTTGTACAATGCGACTAATTAGGCGTGAAGTAGGGGCTTAAAAGGGTGTTGGATGTTGGCTGTTGAATGCTGGGATGTGGGCGCTGAATAAAGTCTTCAACTATTAAGTATTTATGTTTTACAAGTTGGGGGACGGACGTCTAAGCGATCGTGTGAACAGTTTTCCCCATTTGAATAAAACCTTAAAATAATACGAGAATTACGAAAGCGATAGTCCGTGTGGCTTTTGAGTGATGGAAATGGCATTTATTCGAAAAATTCCTGAAAAATTCCCAAATAATTGTTATATTTATTTCCCCAGCTTCAAACGGGCCCATATTTTGTCACACTTTGGCTGTCGCCTGAAGGCAATTTATAGGAGAACAAACGAGGACAGCCAACAGACAACAAACATCGACAGGCAGGGGCCACCGACAGCAGCCGCTGCCAGAGAGACTTTCGAAAAAAAACAAAAAAAAAAAAAAAACAGAAAACCAGAAGACAGAACCAGAAGACAATCCAATCCCAATCCCAGCGACAGCCAGTACCTACGAGAGTCTCGTATGTCAAGAGTTGGACGAGGAAAACAGATGGCGACAGGCTCTCGGGGATATATCATATCTGGCAATTTAAACGTTTAATCACGCGTAGACATTTGGGCGAGATAAATCCAGAAACAAAGTCCCACAAACCAGAATATTGTATGCTGCAAAAAAAATTGGAATCAGAGTAGTAATATTCGCCGTGCCGAAGTTTCTACACCCTAACTTCAAGGGCCTTAAGAGGAGTAGGAGGGGAACAAAAAAGCAAAACAAACAAATAAGAGGTATTCAAATAGAAAAACATTCTCTTACCATTCCTTTTCCAGCCAGCACATCGCAAACGCAAATGGATTTAGCATGAGCCATTTCCAATAAGAGCGCATCTTTGGTGTAAATTAATATAAGGTGAGGCATTCCACGACACTCGCACATTTTGATCAAGTGCTTGAGCCACACACTAAGCGAGAGAACGTAACATCTTCGGGGATTTGGTGCGCACCACCTTACATTGTGTGCTTGCTTGTGACTCGTAAAAAGAGAGCAATGCTCTGCTCCTCTTCTGCTCTGCGCCTAGCGCTCTCTGGGAATGGTGAGCGACTTGTTGCTGCTTTTGCATTCTATTACTCTCACACACACACACACCGCAGAAATAAGAACGAACAAATTTGAGACATCTCCAGACATAACGGGAACATGCATGCGCCGATGGCATTTTGGCTGCGTTTTGCACAAGAAAAAAATTGATTGCGTTCAATATATGTATTTATATGAAAAATATACATGTACCAAGTACCAAGTTGTTTGCAAATACTTCCACAACTTCCAGCACATGGTCCACCCCCGCTCAAGATCACACCACTTTTCCACTCTTTACAATAAAACACTACAAAGCCAGGTTTTTGGGTTGTTTTTTAAATGTTTAATCACTACACTGCACTACACTACACTGCGTAATATTTTCCGGTATTTTAACAATTTTCCCGCTTTTTCCGGCACGAAAGAGCAAAATTTAGACCGCGGCGCTGACTAATGCACGTGAAACTGACATCGGAAGCTGTGAGTGTGAGTGATACAGATGCGTGGGGCGGCTGAATGATCTCACTCATTCCATGCTCTCCTTCTGCTCCTCTTTCTTTCCTAATTGCTCGCTCTCATTGACAATTCGACAATCGTTTCTCTTTGCTCGTCGTCGCCTCCCTCTCCTATTGCAACGAAGGTTTTGGCCTATCTTCTTTTCGCTCTCCTATTGAATCGAACCTTTCTGCTCGTCTTCGTCTCCCTCTCCAAATGCAAACGGGGAGTGCTCTACTTCGCCTCCCTCTCTTGCTCAAGAGGTAGAATGAAGGTGTCTGCTTATAACGAAAGTTTGTTATTGTAGACCACTTGTTCGTACAGTGGTGGTTGAGTGAAAAGTGCGTAGTGCAATGTAGAATGTAGAATTCAATGTAGAATACATAGAAAATGAAATGTTTTGCAGAATGAAAAGGAAAAAGTCGATTAAAATTCTTGGTAAGTCTTATTCTGATTGCAAAAATCACAATACTCTTCAGCAAAGGGTATAAGACAACACAAAAAAAATCAACATAATAAAAAGTAATTACAGGCACACGATGCAACGTAGGCAAAACAGAGCCAAGAATCAGGCCAGGCCACGAGCAACAACAGCAGCGCGAACAACAGCAACAACAGCAACAACAGCAACAACAATTTCTGTGACAAATCTGCAATTTTTATTACCGTTGTTGTATCTGTTGTATGGGTTCCTGTTGCCCTGTCACTCCATGCCGCAAAATGATCGAAGAGTCGCATATGAAAATGCGAAGCAATTGAGATTGATGGGGGAGCCAGCCAGCCAGCCCCGGCAGAGACCCCAGCAAGACCCGGGGCCTTGGGCTCTGGAATCAGGGCTGATGGAGGAGGTGGGATACGTTGGATGTGGGGGGGGCGTGGCCTGCCAGTCAGTCAACACTGCTGCTGTTGCTGCTGCAGTTGTTGTTGTTGTTGTTTTGTTGCAGGGCCATTTTGCAGTTGGCGCGACTTTTACATGAAAATTACAAACTACTGGCGAACGAACAGTCAGTCGAAACATTCAACCGAACGGAACGGAACGGAACGGAGATTATTTTTCTTGCGTAGGTTGTGGCACGCGGATGGTGGGGGAGGGGTAGGGGCACAGGCACATGCCAAAGGCAGGCACCACAAAAATTGTGTCGCCAATTGCTGGTGGCATATGCATATATGCGCTTAAGGCAGGGGAATGACGCATGCAACGTCGACGCCAGAGGCAACGGCAACGGCGAGTGCCAAAGCTCATGGAATTCATGATCAATGACTAGACACAGAGACACACACACACACATGCAGCAAAATGGAGCAACAAATAAAAAGAGGGAGACCGAGGGAGAGGGAGAGGGAGAGGGAGAGGGAGAGAGACACGAGATACACAAATTAATGAACACTTTGGCTGACATTTTAAGGACAAGTTCGTCGTCGATTTGCGGCTTTTGGCTGTGGTTTTTGTGTGGCTTGTTGCATGGACAGCTGCCAGAGGGGGGCAGGGTGCTGTGCCACAGTTGATGGCTTATGCAATTGGACACTGAGTGATTGGAGGCAACCAAATGCTAATGGTGATATAGTACTTCGAATGGACGAATCCAATCCGCTTAAAGGATTTTGTCTTTAGAGATAAAATGTATACGTACATATGTGCATGGCGGCTACTGTACTCGCAGATAAAGATACTGTAATCTCAAGTTGTGGAAATACTTCGGTATCTGTATCTGTATCCGTATCTTAAGCCATAAAAAACCACCTCTTCTGAGACATTCTCTGCGGGAATTACTTCGGATATCTTAAGCCATCGTTGGCTGCACTTTTGATTGCTTTTCAGCTGCATCTGTGGCTGGCATCTCTCCCCTGCCCCGCCGCGCCCCCTGCCACCGACTGGCGACTGGCGACAGCTCCCTCCCACTCACAAGTGGCACAAGGACAGCGGCCACGAGCAGTGGCAATGGCTGCCACAAGGCTGCTAATTAACTGGCTAACCAGGCACCACTCTGCCCCAAACTTTGGCCCAACTCTGGCCCCGACAGTGCCCCAAACTCCCAGACCAGACTCTGCTCCAACTCTGGCCCCAAACACTAGTACGGACCGTGTTCCCCAATTCAAGGCTCAAAAGTCAGGCTCTAGTTTGCGGAGGTGGACTTAGGGTCTGCCACAAAGGGAGGCAGAGGCAGAGGCAGAAACAAAGACAGAGACTAGAGTCAGGGGCAGAGTCAGAGTCAGGGCCGTGTGGCATGTATGTAATTCAATCAATTGAACGACTACTCGTAACAGCTGCAGCAACAGTCAATGGCAGAGAGGGCGAGAGGGGCAGAGGGGCAGAGGGGAAGACCCACTACAAGGGTCACCCTAATCAATGGGTCTTTTCGATGTTGCGGCAACATGTTGCCGCGAGTTGTCATGTTGTCAATAGAATCGCTTTTGGAAATTGGTTGCACATTTTCCCTGTGTGCCTGTGTGCCTGTGCCTGTGCCTGTGCTGTGTGTCGCTGCTGCCAACCTGCTGCTGCTGCCTGCCACAAGCCAGCGAGTGGGTGTTTTGTTGTTGATGTTGCCTGTTATTGCGTGTTTGCAGCAGAGAGGCAACAACTGCAACAGCAACTACAAAAAAGGGGGAAAAAGGCAGGAAGGAAAGGCTGGATTTTGGGGGAAACGAAGACTTTGATGCCCTTGAAGATTGATATAGGGCCTCGATCTGGAAGCGGAAGTCCTTCTGAATAAGCTCTTTTTAAAGGAAAGCAGAAGGATTGAGATATGGCGCTTCTCTTTCTAAAGATTGGATACCCCCAGTGTCATGCCATGGCCTAGAAGGCAGGAAGGAAGAAAGGAGACCCTCCAGCCTCCACCAGAAAGAGGAGAAACCGAAGAGAGTGCCATCTCCCAATCAAACCCATTTCGATCAGACCCCATCCTGCTGTTAATTTGACAAGCGCCTTAACTCACGATTCCAATTGCATTCGCCATTTAGCCATTTCGGACATTTCGGACAGTTCGGACTTGTCTTCTCTCCTTTTTTTTGTGGGCCATAAATCAGTGCCCCAAAAGACAAACGAAAGTAAAATGTGGCAATGCAATGTGCAATATAATTACAAATTAAAAGCATGCCACAGAAACACAATCGCCGCTGCCTGCCTGCCACACAGACACACAGACAAAAAGAAGGCTGTGCGACACTGCGAGCCGATTTAATGGGAAATTATATAAAAGAGAGGAAAGATTGGCTGGAAAAACAAAACAAATCAAAAAAAAAGGAAAAAAAAGGAAAAAAAAAAAGAAGGAAAATCGAGGAAAATGGCAGGAGGCTGTGTGATTGGGGGAGAAAAGAAAATTAAAGTCACGGTTTCTAGCGTGTAAAGTGTGCGGCAGGCAGTGCTGTTGTTGTTGCATGCAACGACACTTGCAGCAGCAGCAGCGGCAGCGGTAGAAACAGCAGTAGAATGTAAATGTCTTTTTGGTCAGGTTTTGTTGGTGCCACAAAATCCAAATTGCTTGGCAGCCATCGACAAGCAACAATAAAAGCAACGGGCACTGACTGGTGCAACCAATGTGCAACCTGTGCTGTTGCCTGCCTCATCAATTGATTAAATTTGCAACAGCAGCAGCAGCAGCAGCAGCGGCAGCAGATCGTCGTCTTTCGTTGCCTTTCACTTAACAGTGCACGATTTTTATTTATTTAGATTTAGATTTAATTTCAGACTCCGCCATCTCTCTGCCTGCCGCAGACTCTCCCCCAAAAGCATCTGTGCATCTGTGTATCTGTGCATCTGCGCATCTGTTTACCGCCTCAATTTGCTGTTGTGTCAAAAGAAGATCCCAACGCACTTGAGACAAAACGCAATTGAAATGTTGGGGTCTATCCAACAATAAGCATCGTTTTGTTTTGTTTTTGGCCATTTTCGGTTAGCCAGGATAAGATCTGCTGGCTGTTTGGGCCACCAACAAAGTCATCGCCATTGTTGCAGCCCCAAAACGAAACGAAACGAAACGAAACGAAACGGCAGTCAGGTGTTGCTTTTATTGTTTTACAATCACCAGCAAAAGGCAGGCTGGGAGGCTGGGAGGCTGAGTGGCTGGGAGGCTGGGAGGCTGGGAGGAGCGCTACTCTTCTCCATCGATGATTGTGTGGCGGCCCAAAAACCGTGTATTGGCCAAACTTTCACAACACAAATCTCGGCTGCCGCTGCCGCTGCAGCAGAGAGTCGTCGTCGGTCGCGCCATAAAAGCCGCAAAAACACAATTCAAATAAAATGAAAATAGAATCAAATAAACTTTTTCACTGCCAAAAGACAGCAACAACAACGAACAAAAGGCCATAGTGAAAAATCTATATACAATAAAAGAGCGGGAAAAAGAGGCGCAAAAGGGGAGGGAAATAGGTGGGAAAAGAGGTGGAAAAGAGCAGGGAAAAAGACTCCAAGACTGCAACAGAGACGATGGGTCGTAAAGAAAGCAAAGCCCAGGGAGAGTCTTCCACGGGGAGTCGCGCAGCGCAACCTCTGGCCAAATGCAAATTTCCCGCCGTTACTCTCTCTCTCTTTCTCTCGCTCTGTCTCTGGGGCTGACCCGCAAACAATGGACGGAGCCGTTGGTCCGTTCCGCTGAAGTGTTAACCGATTGTTCGGATTGATAGCAGGAGGATTGATAGCGCTGGACACACAGCTGCAGGACAATCGATGGGTTGGAAGGATAGGATGCCAAATGGTTGTCTTCATTACCCTTTGAGCTTTGGCTTCCAATGAACGTTGCTTCTCCTCACATGTGGATGTGGATCGAATACAACATCAAATGTGACCGAAAGGAGGAGATTCAGCGGGCCCAGATACACAGATACAAGATAGTTTTGCAGGAGGGGCAAAAGGAGGAGGATCGGCAGAACTATGGATAGAAGAGTATCCAACGAATGTCTCCCTTTATGATGCTTTGATTTCCGGTTCGATCCCTAGGAAGGTTGTTCCTTCTCTTTCCATCTCCCAAGCATTCCAGATAAATATCTCTTTTTCAGCTGCTGTGAAATCTGTGGCAAACCGCTACCTAAATCCTCCATAAACTTTCCTCAAATCCCAGCGCTATTTCCACCAACGTTTTCCCACACACATATGAGAACATGAACCCGGATAATTGGTAGCCCAATCTTTTGCCCCATTTCAAGAAGAGCCTCCTCCTGCAACGTGCCTCAGCCTCGGTCTCAGCCGCGGTCTCAGCCCCGGTGTCAGTGTCAGTGGCTCTACCTCGGAGGAACATCATCATCTCTCCGCTAACTGGCCATCAAATAAATCAACAGCACAGCACAGACAAACGCACATGCAAACACGTCCTACAGCGAAGTCTCTTCTTCGGGTTACACTTGGCTGCGTTTGTTGGCCATTTGCGGTTATCAAAGTGGCGCGTTTTAATGGGTTCGAGTACGTTTTATGGCCAACAGAAGAGAACTCTCGAGAACTCGAGAACTCGAGAAGCATCCAAGGGAACTCCGCTGAACGCACCAAAGTGGAATGCACACAAAAATGTTAGAATCTTGCCGCGGCGATAAAAAGAAACTTTCGCGAAAAAACACTCGACAAAAGATCTCCAGAGAAGAGCCCCAGAGCCAGAGCCGGAGCCAGCAGAGGCCCCCATCATAATCAACGTGCGATGGCGATGGCGTTGGTCTTATGATGATTGTGATTGGTGTCGCCTCCGCACCTGCGGGGCACAGAAGAGAGCCGCGTGTGGCGGGGAGAGTGGAGTGGACTGGAGTGACTCTCTTCTGTTGTCTGGCACGTACGCAGCAGCGGCCACCTCGACCCCAAAAACCAGATGCAAAAGATACAGATACAGATACAGACGAGAGAGGCAGGCAGGCAGGCAGGCAGGGGCAGGCACTACGTGGCATGTGGAAATATGATGGAAAAATGCCAAGGAATTCATGAATGAATGGATTCCGGCTAAAACGGAATATGAATGAATGAACGGAGCAGGGGTAGGGGGCGGCAGCGGCAGAAAATTGGCGAAAATAAGACTCTGTCAAAAGTAGACAAGAATTCCATGGATTGGCCCAGCTCTCACATTAAAAGCCTACTTTTGGGCAGTTGTCCAGCATCTAAGGTATCTTTGAGTTACAATTCATGGGAAAAATATGTATCTCCGATGTCAGATTAGTCGACAAATGCAGTTCTGGCCCCTGTTGTCTCTTTCGGTGGGCCGCGAATTGGCCGAAACCATGGGAACCATCAGTACAACAGAAGGAGGAGATTCGCCTACCAAATGTGGAGGCGGGGACCCCACAAGATACGTGTGAAGAGCAGCTTCTTCAGCGAAATACTGCAGGAGATTGATTGCTGATTAATGCCGAACCATTTCTGGATACACAGAGCCTGTTGCAGGCAGTGTTTACATATTGATAGGGAATCTGTTTAGATAAATGTCTAAAGGTCTTTTGGTGAGTGATTAAATCTGCATTTATTTCGTTCTTTGATGTCTAAGATTTTCAAATCTGGAATATCTAGGAAACGTACCATTTGTCAGTAATGAAATCTCTATTCCTTATGTAATAAATATACAATATTTCCACAGATAATATCCCCTCGAAAACAGTCCAATGTCTCACCAATTTCTTGAAAAAACTTACCATTTGTAAGCAAAGGAATATCTCTTCTTTTCTGTAATCATCTTTCAATATGTATCTCCACAGATTGTATATAAAGCCTGAAATATATATGGAAATTTCTTAAACAAAAGAATATCCACTTGTGCGAATATATATTGAATTTGTTGTTTTGTTTTTTGTTAGTAATTAAATCTTTATTAAATCTCAATTTGTCGGTGATTATTATTCAATATTTTTCTTCTTGGTTTTCTTTTGGGGTTTGTTTTTTTCCTCATGTTTTCTGTTCTGTTCTTTTGTTTTTGTTTTTGTTTCAATTTCTGTTCTCTGTTCTCTCTTCTTTCGGTTATCTTTTCTCTCTCTGTGTGTTTTAGCCGCCAAAAATCTCTCCCTTAAGCTTATTCCGCTACTGTTTTCTTTTTTAACTTGTATTTCTTTTTGTTTCTTAGCATTTTTCTCGAAATTTTCACAACTGTATTTGCTTTTTTTTTTACTTTGACTTTTACTCATGCCACTGCTGTTTCTTAGTTTATTGCTAAAGAGTTTTTGTTTTTTTTTTCTTTTGTTTTTGTTTTTGGTTTTGTATCTCATTGCAACGGCAACTGCAAAAATTGGCAAAGATGTGTCGAAAAATAGGGAATCAGATAGAATCAGGGAGGAGTACATATAACCAAAAGGCAGAAACTAATGGGGGCTGGTGGGGGATCTGGATCTGGATCAGAAGGAGACCTGGAGAACCTAAAATTCGTATCTAGATAGCTCGCCTACTGTTCGTTCGGGGTAGGGGAGTGGGGGAGTACGAGGGTTTCGAAACCGTCGCGACGCCTCTCTCTCTCTCTTTTACTCTCCTCTGGTGCTTCTGGTTGGCTTCTTCTGGCTCTATAAATCGCTCCATAGAAAAAGTGTAAACTAATTACTATCCCATATTTTGATAGAGTTCTTTATAGTATCATCGGCTCATCATCATCGTCATCATTATCATCATCGCTTATCATCGTCATATAAATAGGTGTATACATATACAATACATATATATACTCGGTATTCTTCGGCCTCTGCTCTCTTGTATTTTTGTATAGTCATTAAATATGTATAATTTATTTATTTATATATATATGTACATATATATATGTATATATATATATATGTATATATGCAATATATATTGCTTAACTTTTGTTTTTGACAATGCAACGCTTTGAAGCAGGAGGCAGACATAGAGATAGAGATAGAGAAAGAGAAAGACAGATTCATTCTCTTCTCCTCTTTTTCAGAGAGAAACCCAAGTGGTGTTCCAAGCCCTAGCCAAAAAAACTATGATATATCCGAAGTATCCCCAGACATCTCCAAACATCTCCATGAAACACACAAGTCTTCATTCGCTTCAAGTCGGTATTTTCTCGAGAAATATGAAACGTTTTTTTGCAAAGGAAGCGCCACTTTATCATTATCATTAGAAATAATTTTCCACCGGCTTTTGCCTATTCATTTTTTTGCTTTTTCTTTTTCGTTTTCGTTTAAATTTATATGCAGTATCTGTATCTGTATCTGTATCAATAGCTGTATCTGTAGCTGTGTGTCTGTGTATCTTACTAAGTGTCCAAACGGATTTCTTTAGGTTTTACGTTTCTTTAAGTTTAAATATTCACGAGCACGCGCGAGCATTTCAATTTGCATTTGCCTCAAAAATGTACAGTTTTTTTTTTTTTGTCTTCTGGTTATCATATATATTTCTTTTTTTCATCTTTTGGTTAAGTTTACTATTCTGTTGGAATGTTTTTTTTTGTTTTGTTTTGTTTTTTTTTTTTGAGTAAAAGTTTTCAGTTTCCACTCCTGTTTTTCGTTTGTTTTTGTTTTTTGGGCGGGTTTTACAAAATAAATATTCATCAATTCCCATCATCAGAGGGGTGGATGTTTGTTCCATCTGTTGTTCCGCATTCTATCGTATTCTCTTGTCTCTCTAAAAAGTGTTTACGTGACTTTTATCTTAAATTGTAATTTTGTTTTGTTTTTTTTTTTCTATACTGTATTCTTTACTGGTTCTCTTCTCTCTAAAAAAAAAAATCTTCATTCTGGGTCCAACTTTTATTCAGTTAATATTTTCCTGATATAAGAACTATTCATTTTTTCTTCTTTTTTTTTGTTTCTATTTAGTTTTTGAGCATTTTCTGACTTTTCCTCCTGCTATGCGACATTTTCTTTGTTTTTATTTTGTTTTTTTTTTTTGGCGATATGTATGTACATGTTGTTGAAGAACAGAGGGAAAACTCAAGAGTCTGTAAGGGAAAACAGGTGGGACAGCAATAAAACGAAGGTAAACAAACAAAATGATCCTACAAAACATTAGTGTCTTTCGAAAAACTTGCATTTATTTTTCCGTATCGTATCGTATCGTATGTGGTAGTCTTCTCTATATTTTAATGTGTTGTTTTTCGTTTTTTTTTTTTTAATTTAAGCTTTTTACAATAATAATAATCATAGTATTTAAAAATTAATGGTTTAGAATTCTCTCATTTCTGGGTTATATTTTTAACGTTTGTTGTTGGTTTTTCTCGTGTGTGGCTTAAATCAAAGTTTTATTTAGAAATGTATGGAAAGCAACAGTAATTGTAAATTAAGGCCTAAACTTTAGTGAATTTACTCTCAGCCATCAATTGGTTTGGGACTCTACCTTTTTTTTTTACTTTTAATTTTAATATCTTTTTGTGTCGTTTCTTCTCGTTTTTGTTTTTGTTTATATAATATAATACATAATGTGCCTTCAGCGCGATGGTTGGGCGCTGACAAAAGCGACTTAACATTTTTCTACACAACGAATCGACGAATCGGTACTATTTTGATTAGCGTTTTCTTGACAAATCGAACGAAATTTATTTACAATTAATATAATTAACAAATAGAGAAATAGAGAAGTAGGTGGAACAAAACATAAAGAACTTAGAATTAGAAAAAAAAAAAAAAAAAAACTCAAACCTAGATTATGTTCTTGAATGTGGACTCTCTTTCATTTCATTTCTCTTTTCTTTCCATTTTTTTTGTGGTTTTTTTGTTGTTTTTTTTTGTGTATTTTACTTGAATTTTCTATCTGGGAGGAAAACTGTTTTCTGCTCTTAATTTGTTGCCTTTAAATATTTGCTGACATTTTGATGTTGCATAAAATACAATTGTTGCTTCTTCTTGGGTTGCTTCTGTTGCAATTTGCTGGAAAGTTGCTGCCATTGCAATCGTCATGGCCTATGGAATCTGCAATAGGACGAGAAAGTTTTGATTAGTTTTTGTGTGTGTGTGTGTGTGTGTGTGTGCAACACGCAGCAAGTTTATGGGATCGCAAAGTTTCAACAGAGCGGAAGGCTCGGCTCCCTGCTATTGCTCTCCTGATTTGCTGCAGCAGACCTCGTTCGGCTTTAAGGTTGGGTCTGGGCCTGGGCCAGACCATTGCCGGCACACGAAAATCCAAAAAGCCATTACACACTCTTCTACCCAGAGAAATTGCAATGGAAATGGAAATAGAAGTGGAACCACCAAATCCTTTGTGGCTACATATCGTCCAAAAACGATGCAAGAGCGTGGCATGGCATGGAGTCCACTCCCACATCCACTCCCACTGCCACTCCCACTGCCGCATGCACGTGACACTTCACTGGCCATTGGCATTGGCAATTTTTTGCTTGGCTCACTCGTTCATTCGCCATTCGATTTGGCCCACAAGGACATCCGCTACATAATTCAGTGGCCCCCACCACAGTGGGGGGGCTGGTGAGATTGCTTTGGACGCAGGAGAGCAATTTGCAAAGAGCCAATGGCAGCGAAAGGAGAGAGGTGGGCGGGCCAGCGCTATATGTACTATAGTGTACCTCGTCAAATGCCGACTGCCCTCGTGGACGGCCATTTCGGAGGACTTGAACTCGTTCAGCTCCTTGCGTATGGCGGCCTTGTCCTTTGGCGTCAGTCTTGTCCATGGCTTGTCCGCCCGGCGATCGTAGTCGTGGGCCTGCGTCACCTCGATGTAGTCATTGAACCGGATGATCTTCTTCTCCTTGAGCTCCTCGACGGTGGGCCGAAAACTGAGCTTTCGCAACAGATACGACTTTTTCTCCTCCTTTTGTTTCTTCTCCTCGGCGGGTGATTGAGCTACAGAGCAACGAAATTCAAAGGATTAGAGATGATTCTTTTTATTGAAATCCTCATTTGATACTCACTTTTCAAGATATTACGCTCGACCAGCTCTTCGGCAGTGGGCCGCATCGAAAGCCGTCGTATGAGACGCGCTCCGATCGCCTCCTTGGACTCCTTGATCTCGTTGTCGGTGACCTGGTGCAGGATATTGCGATTGATCAGATCCTGTTTGTCCGGCCGCAGTTGCAGCTTCAATGACAGCGACTCCTTGCGTGCCAGCTTGGCCAAACGCACGTTATCGTTATCGTCGTCGCGATAGACGATATGCCCATCGCTCTCGTCGCTGTCGCTGCTGCTCTCCCGTATCACATGTGAGGGCCGAGTGTTCTCCTTGTTCTCCACGGTGCACGGCAACTGGATGTTGAACATTTGCTGCCTGCTGCGGGAAAAAGCATCCAAGGGAAGGCACATTAGCTTCGTGGCGTTTCTATGATACGATATTCTGTGATGCTCTAAAGGTACGACACTAAGGTTGGCACTACGACACGACACCGAAATGAAAACAACAGCAAAAAAAAGTTTACATTCATGCACTCTTGTTTAATCTCTTGGTAAACTGGTTTGGGGGCAAGCTGCCAGATTTACTCTGCCCCAGCACATGCTCACACACAGATACTGGCACACACACATGCATGGAGATGAAGGATGTGATGTTTCGTTAAGCTTCTTGCACTCTCGTTCTATCAGCTCTCGCTGTTTCTGCCTCGCTCTACTTATTTTCACTCGTTGTATATTCTCTCGTTGCATCAGCTCTCGTTCTACTTATCTTCTCTCGCTGTATGTACATATGTACTTCTGATTCTCTTGATTCATCTAAATCGTTCCTTAGATTTCACTTCAGCTGCTTTCGTTCATTCAGCTCTCGTTCTATTTCTCTGCTATTCTGCTGCTCTCGTTCTATTTACCTTGTCTCGTTCTATCTGCTCTCGATTTATTAGCTTTCGTTCAGTCAGCCTGGGTTCTGTCTGGTCTCGTTTTTATATCCGCTCGTTCCATCTTTACCCAAAACTCTCGTTCTATAGCAGCCTCTCGTTATATCTGTGCCGAAGTTCTCGTTCTAATTCTATTTTCACAGGTTTTTTTTGTGTCACATCTCATTCTCAGAACTTACATTCTATCTATCGCTCTCTGCGGGTTACATCCTTAAAGTTTTTGTGTCACCAAACCGAAAAATGCTTATTTTTTCACCTCTTTATTTTCCTTGCGCTCCCCACTCACTCGTTGCTGCTGCTGCTGCGGCAATTTTGTTTTCCTTTCCTTTTTAACGGCACGTGGAGTGCACATCTGGCTGCCACACACTACACACACTCTCACTCGAGAGAGATAACCACACACACACACACACACACACACACACACATAGATACAAAAGCACACACTGCCGGGCATATAATATGCAAAATACATGCATATATGTACTCGTATGTGTCGTATGTGGCGTATGTGTATGTGTTTGACTTTGTATTGTACTTAAAGCTGTCGTCGTTTGGCTCTCGGCTTGAATCTCTTTCGCCTTGAATGCCATATCCTGTTTGCCAGCTTCCGCCGCACTTTTGGGGCGTTAATGCCAAACACGATTGTGGATACAAAAAAAGCAAAACAAGAGTGCTGCCATGCACTGCGTGGGAGTGACGCAACCGGTATACCCTGGGGAGGACACACAATAGTATCTCTCACAGCAACTATCATTCTCATCCGCATTCTCGGAGGAAGTTCGTCCACTTCTGGCATTGGCATTGCCATTGCCACTGGATGGTAGGAAGTCACCTTTTTTTGTTGCTCGATCCCGAGACAAGCATTGCTTCAAGTGCTTATGCGATGCGTTTTTTGTGTAGAGGAAAAAGATACAAAATACTACTAGATACTCTGTTAAGTTCTGTCGGTTTTAAGGTTTTGTCTCTATTTTTCTTTGAGACAACACAAAAGCTACTCTAAAAACCCATTGGATTACTGCATCTTTGTTCTATTTATGAGAAAACAACTTGTGTGAATTCATCTGAAAGTTTATGAAAGTTGAAGCGTGCTTCTTCTGGCAAACATTTTCCTATTTCAATATCCTCTATCCTGTATTCCATCCCATAAATATGTCAAATCAACAGATAAACAGAGAGACCTGCACCTCTTCATATGCTGTATTCCATCATGCTCGTATGTCGATCCATTTAACATTCCCTCCCCAATCGAAATTGCTTCATAGTTCGACAGATCCATAAATTGCACTCAATTGAGCCTCTGCTCTGCTCGTACCCGTACTCGTGCCCGTACCCGTATGATAGATATCATGGCAGGGAGACAGGCATTCGGGCAGACAGGAAAATGTTTTCCCAGGCACGTACTGGGCCATGGCATGGCCTGGCATGGCAGGCTTCTGCCTTTACGCTTTGTTGCATCTATTTTACATATTTCCTGCTCAACGTTTTCTGTTTTTGCTTCTTTTTGCAATAAACTGCATAAATTTCACTCATGTGAAGAGAGTGAAGGGAGAACCCTTCTCCCGTAAAAGACTTTCTCCTTCAGAGCGAGAAAAGACTGACATATGTTGCGATTCTATGGCTCAATATTTGGCGTTGGAAAACACTCGCATGTGCGTCTCCTCCTTCCTCCTTCCTCTACGTCTTCCTTCTTCAATTTGAATTTAAATTTCAATCCATGGCTTTCGTTTGAACGCCTCGGGTCAAAAGTTTAAAGGAAAAACTTTTTGACTAATGCACAAAAAAAAAACCTTAAACTTATTTCCTGCTTTTGGGTTTTTTTTTCTTCTTATTCTAATTTTCCTTCATTCTTTCTGGTGTTCTGCTTTTTATGCATATTTCGAGTGTGGAAAATATCAAATTAAAACAGGCAGAGAGAGAGAGAGAGAGAGAGAGAGATGTGGGGAAACAAATTCTTATTTGAAATAAAACATGCAGAAAGAACAGGAAACAGGACGTCTCCTCTTTCGAGTAGGAGTATGGACAGAGTCAAGGAAGACAGAAAGAAACTTTTACGAGAAAAATACACACACACACACACCGATACACCGATACACAGATACACCGATACACCGATACACACGTACATGTAGAGGGGAAAATGTGTTGGGTACTTGAGGAGGATCTCTAAGAAAAAGAAACAAGTTTCCTCTTCAAAACAACACAGAAAAAAGTAAGTTAGTAATTTAATATTAAACAAAAAACAACAAAAATACAACAAAAGAGTGTGTAAGTAGCTTCCAGTGGTACAGTGTTCTTTTCCAGTGTGCATGTGTGCAGTGTTGTAAAAGTTTAAAAAGAAACTTAAACACAAAAAATTACTACAGAAACGGATGTTGGAGTGTTTTAGAAGTGCAATGGCGGGCGGGCGAGTGAGTGGCAGAGAGGAGCCTGGGGTAAATGGGAATTCCATTTGTATTTTGTTCTGTATGGTGGGGGGGTTGCGGGGGCTAAATGTTACATAACAGCACACATAGAGGGAGGGAGAGAGGGAGACAGTTAGGGGAAGATGCATATGTGTGCGTGTGTGAGTGTGTGTTGGAAAGGATGTGCACTAAAAGCATTTTTTGGGGGGGTGGGGGTCACGATTTGTTTTGTTTCTCACACAAATAAATTATCTAAAAAATGGTTTACCATATTCTAATCCGTGGTCGTAGTATTGGCCTGATTTTTGTCGATCAGAATAGTAGTAGGTTGTGGTTACAGAAGTGGAGGAGGGTTTGTTGGTTGGTTTGTTGATTGATTGTTTGATTGATTGAACGTGTTCGTACGAATCAAATATGATGTAAAAGAACAAACACAGTACACGGTACGTGAGGGAGGGGTTGGGGCGCGGGGCATTAGGAGAAAAAAGGAGAAGAGAGAGAGAGAGAGAGAGAGAACAAATTGTTATATAGAAAAATCGTTCAAGTAACAAATTGAAGAAAAGAAAAGAAAATTTCAAAAAATAGTGAAAAATAGAGAGGAAATTTTGGTTGGGAGGTTGGGAGGGAGTTCATATCTTTTGGTGAATAATACAAGTTTTTCTCTGGGGGGAAAAAAAACTACCAAAATATGTGAGTGGTAATCGGAGGCGGGGGATTTAACTGGGAGTTAAGTAAAAAGTAAACAAAAAACCATACAAAATATGTATATGCTACTTGAAGAGGGAAAGGGCTTTTCCCATTTGCAACTCCACCAAAAGAGGTCCCATGGAATGCATCTTTGGGTTGGAAAATATCCTTGAATCCTTCACGATTCCTCGGGATCCCTTTGGTTTAGATGGCAATCGAGGAAAACCCCCACCCCCTGTTTCTGTTTGTGCTGGTGTTTTACTCACTTGAGCGAATAGTTATTCCCTGCCGCATCCTGTCGCACCACCAGAGGCCGCTGACTGGCCGATTGCTGGGCCGCTGCTGCGGCGGCTGCTGCCATGGAGCCAATGCCGCCATTGCTATTGGATATGGCCGCCGCTGTGGCTGCACTTTGGCCGCCGCCGCCGCCGCCGCCTCCTGGTCCGCCCCCATGATGGTGCTCCTGGGTGGGGGTCACGGGCGTGGAGGCGGAGGCTGGCAGGGCGCCGCCCTTCTTCTTCAGGGCCGATTTGAGAGGAACTGCATTTGGCTTTGGCTCTTTGGCTGGAATTTCCTCAACGCGTTGGGTGTCCATCATGCGGACATGATTGCCGCCGCCACCACCGTATGGGGCATACTCGTCGTCCGAATCGAGTTCGTCCTGATCGGGATCGTGATCTGTGGGGTGATTGGGATGGATTATGGCATCAGTACGGCAAGTAATCAGCATGCAAGGGTCATAGGTTATGCGGGGGTGGGTTGGGGATGGCTAGGTATGGCTAGGGACGGGGAGGGGCGTCTCGGAGCACTAGCATAGGTATGAAGTGCGCGTTTTTGTTCTGAGGGGGGTAATGAGCTAATCAAAGGGGAGGAGGGGGTGGTGTCTGGGCTTGGTTCTAGGGGATCAGAATATATGTATGTATATATAGAGTGGAGTCCCCTCATCGATCGATTTACCATCATAGTCATAGTCCTGCTGGTAGTCCTGATCGTGTATGGCGCCTGGCCCGTGCGGTCGTCCAGCGATGAGCGTGGGGCTCGGCGTGGAGAACATTGGCGGCGGTGGGATCGGTCCGATCTCCGACAACGGTATCGGCGGCTCTGGCAGTTCGCTGAGCATCACCCCCGGTGGCAGCTTGCCGCCCGCATACGGCGGCGGTGTGCTGCCCGGTGGACCGCCTACCATCTTGCCGCCATCGTCGCCATCTGTGGGTGGGAAATCAAAAAAAAAATGTGTTTGGGAATCGTACAGCGAGTGGTTTATTTTTCGAGAGAGCGAGAGCACTGGAGAGCGGGAGAGGATAGACAGAGCGAGAGCGAGAGCGAGAGAACTGTTCCTTGATTCTAGCCAATAAATGTGTGCGTGTGTGTGCGTGTGACTGTGACTGTGTGTGCGTGTGCGTGTGCGTCTGGTGGGCTGGTGAGTGTTTTGGGGTGTGTGCGTGTGCGTGCGCGTGTGCTTTGTGGCTTAGTGTGCGTGAAGTTTCTTGGGCGAACGAGGGAGAGAGAAAGGCGGCAGGTTGCAACCGATTGATAGCATTTCGATTGAAAATCGATCATTTATCGACTGTAGATTTATCGAAATTGAAGAGTTATCGATATATGTCGATAATTTATGAATATATTTCTATAATTTATTGGTTATCGGTTAATTTATCGATCTATTTCGATAATTTATGAATATATTTCTATAGTTTATTGGTTATCGGTTAATTTATCGATCTATTTCGATAATTATATAAAATGATCCTCAATCGTATCAAATTTCTGTATCCATTAAAGATATACCTAGTTCTAGTGATATTCCACAACTTTCGGCTAATAACATTTGGAATTCGTTGGGAAATCCCATTAAAATTGATGGAAAAACTAAAGTTGCTCACTTTTGAGGGTCTGAAATGGGCTAAATATTGAAATATTTGTCATCTTTCGGAATTCCAACCTCCTATGGACCAACTATCGTATTTCAATCACCATTTGCCCCTTTCTTTACTGCCCATACATTTTGCATAGAGTTATCTTCCTTTAATCATCTTTCAATCGGTTGCACAACCCTTCTAGTGGCTTCTCCCTCCCTCGCTGTCCCTCTAAACGGATTCTCTAGTGCTATGAGTAATCAAAGGATATTCCTCTTGAGGGGGCTGGGGGTGCACTTACACATGTGCTCGTTGTGGTAGCAAATATTGACTCCTCGGCGGGTCAGCTTATTGGCGCCGCCCAATGTGTTGGGCCTCTCCATTTTTCCATCCACCTGGTGATGGCCACCACCTCCTCCTCCGCCGCCGCCGCCGCCGCCTCCTGGTGGCGGTAGCATGGAACCCTGACATTGCGGCTGCTCGATGTTGGGCGTGGATATTGTGCCGTTGCCACCATGTTGCTGTTGTTGTTGTTGTTGTTGTGCATCAGTCTTGTCTTTTCTTGGTTCTGCAACAGAGAGAAACGAATGAGAATAAAGTGAGTAAAGAGTAAACTAATTTATAGTTAAAAGAGTATGCCGTAAATCCACTCGACAGCCAGCCAGCCAGCCAGCCAGCCGGCCAGTGTGGTGGCATGCCCCACTTGACACAAGCTTTTACTTTAATTGTCGGTGGTCAGAAAACAGTTGGCTGGCTGGCTGGCAGTGGAAAGTCCTTTGGGCCAGTGGAAAATTGCCCTGTTCCCGGCCCTGCCCCTGCCCCCCACAGACCACATGCCACTTGAGTGGCCACAAAGCCAAAGGATACACATGTCCTTGGTCTGTCTCTCTTTCCCCAAACCACCTTCTGTGGTGCTCCAGTGGCCCAGTCGTTTCGGTCAGTAATACATATATATTTTTTTTAATTGTTGTTAAAGGTTTAAGTGGTCTTACAATTACGAACCGCACTCTGCTATGCCACTTTTGGCCATTTATTTCCATTTCAAAAGGTACACGAAATAATGAGAAAGAAATGTTTACGATGGCACCGGAAACGGGTCCAAAGATTCCTACCAAAAAGATTTCTTTCGGAAAATGTCTTATTTTTCCACACAATTAAAATTCCTCCCTTAATAGACATTTTCCCTCATTTTCGCCACCGAGAGACAGAGAGAGAGAGAGAGAGAGAGAGAGGCAGGCACACACACACATGCCCATCGCAAAGCAATTAAACAGAAAATGCCAAATAGATTTTCCCACATTTTCCTTACACTTCAAGACAGTCATTAAATGCTGATCGGTTGACAGACAGCCCAGCCGCAGAAAAATCCAACAAAAATATTTATGGCCTAAGGAGCAGCCACGATATACGAGTATCTGGCGGAAAATTCAGTGCAAAACCATCACGCAATTAATTGGCACTCGAGTAGAGGCGGGGCGGTGGCGGTGGCGGTGGCAGGGGGCGTGCCAGGGAAGGGGAGTAAGACATCAAGCAGTGGGAAATTAATGTGAATATTTTCAACAGTCACCACGCCCCACGCCCCCCCCAAAACCCCACTCATTCTGCAGGCAAATCGGTAGTGAATAATCCCACTAAAAATATTACGATATTGCATACCAATTTATATATATATATGTATATTTTTTTGTTGTTGTTAATCAAAGCATCTTTCCCTAAATACGCAGCACAAATTGCAGATACATACACAGATACAGATACAGATAGAGATAGAGATGATGATGCCTCTACTTATAGTGCGGATCGTTGGATGCCTATTTGAAACAGATACAAATTCCGTTGGCCCAATGCCAGACAGAGGCAGTGGCAGAGGCACAGACAGAGGCAGTGGCAGAGGCACAGACAGACGCCCTGACGTGTTTGCCTAAATATTTATTTCTAAACAACAAAAAAAGAAAGAATATTCCCGCATTCATTTCTCGTTTTTTGTTTGACACCAAAAGTTAATGAAAATTGTTTGTTAGAAAAACACACACGCACACACACGCACACAAGATTTTTCATGCATCAAGTTCATGAAAACACATTTACGGGAAAGGAAATGCATATAATATACAAAAAAGTAGAGGAATTAATGCCCTGACTTTGACATGGGTGCAGGCCAGCAGATTGTTTACTTATCGTCGGAAAATTAATGCAAATCTAAACAAATTTGAAAGCGATATGGAAACCAATTAAGACTGCAAATCAATTATGCAAATGGGAGATGCTTCGGTCATATATCAATGAGGAGTAGAGGGCACTGACAGGCAGGACACGGACTGGGACAAAGACAGGCTGTGGGTCTGGCTATCTTTGGGCCACAATCTACAAGACCTTCTTTCAGAATTTTCCAGCCAATCTTTGTGGGCTAATCTGCAAGTGGCTTTCATCTCTGGGACCTGTCTCCCCGTCGTGCAATCATTTTTTGTGTGTGTGTCTGGGAAGGTAAAGTTTTCTTGGGGGCCCCATCTGGCATTTCCCGCTCTGTTCTTTTGGCTGAAACAATGCGCACCACTAATGACATTAATTAAGCAGAAAGTTTGGCCTCTAATTAGCAAACACACAGGAACACGATTGCAGACAAACACAAACATGGCCAAAAGCATTACCCACTCTCTGCCTCTGCCTATGCCCCTCTCTCTCTCTCTTTCTCTCTTGGCCAAACAGCCGACACTTAAAGCCGAACTCTAATCAATTATCGTTAGTGTGGCTGGCAATTACAACGGGGATTCGTGTCGGTAAGTGAATGGCCAAGGACGAAGGCCCAAAAGGAAGGCAAAGAGGTTTATGCGGTGGCCTAAAAACACTGCTAAGACGAGGAATAGCTGGCAATGACCCCTTGATTTCTAATAGGTCACTGAGGAATAGCATTTTTCATAGAAAATTGATGGAAAAATCCAGGAAAACTTCAATAAAGCAGTTCCAGCAGTGCCCCCCCCTTTCCTTCCGAATTGCATTTGAAATTTTCCAATTTTCGAAACCCATTTAAAGACCCACAAAATGTAAACATTTTTGCATAATTTCGGAGGATAATTAATCCTTCCTTCCCCCTATCGCTCTGTCTCTCTCTCTCCCTTTGTATCCTGCCAACACAATAATTTCATTAAAATTCTCACAGCATCGTGACATCTCTCTCAGGTATAAACCCCACCAAAAGTTCGACTTTTGCCCCAATCGCGTGAGCTTGTATGTGTGTGTGTGGGCGACACAGTGTGACGTCAGATGGGATTTCAATTTTCATGTTAAACGTAATACAGAGATTTATTTATAATTCAGGATGCCCCAAAGTCAAATGACTGCTGGCAGGACCCCCGCCCTCCCCCCCTCCCCGCCTTCCACACCCCCAAAAAACAAACAAAAGAACAGAAAAGAGCGACAGCACGAATTCGTTAAGAAGCCGCAAACTAATTGTGCGGCCAACAGAGGGGAGGGGTTGGGGTTGGGGTGAAGGGAGAGTCGCTTATGAAATATCAAATCAAAGGAGGAAAAACGCGTGGGAGACGGGCCGGAGAGTCCTGGCAATGTGTGGATATATCTGATAAATAAGCAATGAGCATTGTGTGTACATGTTGAGCGATGCAGAGAGGCAGGGGCATGGGCCAGGGGCAGGGGCATGGGGCAGCTGTGTGGCAGATATCCCAGCGGCAGTGGCAGTGGCAGTGGCTGGAAAAAAGGGAGTGCCAGTGGCTGTCCTGGGGACTGCCTGAGAGAAAAGCCAACATATTTTCAGAGCTCATTTTCAGTTTCAGTTTCAGTTTTTGCATTCAAAAGGACATTTGGGGAATACACAACACATGGCCTGGGGCACACACACACACACACACACACACACATTGTTGCAATGTTGCAGAAAGCAGCGCCAGACATTGACATGGCCCTGGGAGGCCGCCTGCCTGCACTGACGTCATAGCCCCGTGTGCGCGTGTGAGTGTGTGCGAGTGTGTGTGTGTGTGTGTGGGCGGGCAACACGTGCACTTGACTCCACGGCACCCACACACAAGCATCGTGCAACTGCATCTTGGCCTCCAAATTACAAATTACAAATTACAAAACTACATCACGTATACGCCCCAACCTCCTGCCATTGCACTGTGCAAGAAATTAGCCCGATTGCCCAACGATTCGCTGCCTCCATCATCTGGCAGTGGCAATGCCTCGCCTTCCACCCATCCGCTGCCCCTTGCAGCGTAGACATTAAATCAACACTCTGTCACAATTCATTAATTTTAATTAATGCCCGTCCCGCGCCCCCCACACACACACACACACACACGAGAAAATCGCATTTACAGGCCACAGGCCACAGCCCGCTGCCACATGGGTCTGGGTCTGGGCCTGGGTCTCCCGTTGATTCAAATGTAATTGAATTTATAGCATACAAAAAAAAAGAAGAAAAAACAGAAAGGAGAGAGAAGAGAAACCCAATTGCCGTCGTCTGGCATATCAATTCGATTATAACGACAGCTACATGCGACATGTGGCATGCTGTGCAAAAGGTAGGTGCACGAGGCACACACGAGTACGAAGGGGGTTGGGGGTAGCAGAGTAAACCCTTCCATCGAGTGGCCCTTCGCCCTGTCTGCCAAACTCTTCTTCAGTCGCGCTCCTCGATTCATCAATTTTCCGCCCCATTTTACCATTTCAGAGTTTTTCTTTTTTTTCTTTTTTTTTTCTCTTTTTTTTCTCTTTTGAGTGTTTGCCAAAGCGAAGCGAAACGTTTTGCTGCTTCAAAGTTTTCCACATGAACAAATAAGAGACTTGTAAGCCTCTCCTCTCTCTCTCTCTCTCTCTCTCTCTCTCTCTCTCGATGGTTTATTGAATGTGCAACAATTTTTATTGAATGTAAAGGTAGATGGATATGTGTGTTTTCTCTGAGAAAGAGGGCAATTTTCAGCCTGCAAATCCTGAATATTTATCCTTCAAAGAGATCGGAATTTCTTCATGAGAAAGCTGGAGGCTACACTGCGAAAGTCCTCGAACGGGAAACATCTTCCTTCAATTGAAGGCAGCAGCAGATCTACTCCCAATCTACTCCCAAAACTGGCGCCTGTCTGCGGCCTCCGGTGGCTTCGTTTTGATGGTTTTCTGGCTTGCCGCACAATTGATAATTTTTTCCACCTTTGGGCAAAGTTTCCGTTTTACCCACCGGCAAATATATGTATATATCTTTGTGGATGGGATTCCATTAGGATACATCCCACGGCCACTCGTAAATTCCGCCTTCAGGCCCACTTAGCAGCCATCGCGTTGGCATTTTCCCCCGCGGATAAGACAGATACTCCCGCGAAGAGTTTTCAAACTTTGACCTTTTCGTTTCGTTCTCTCTCTGTGTTTGTATTTACTTTCAATATTTCACCTCACACCACCGCCTCTCGCGGGGCTTTCAGCGACACATTGGCCCACAATTTCGGGTGCGGTGCGGTGGGGGGGGAGGGGAGTCTCTCCTCTTGGCCGCGATTGAAATGCGTTTGGCATTTAACAGTTTAATGCAAAAATAAACACATCAAACAGCAACAGCAACGGCAACAGCAACAAAGAGGAGGAGACGCCTCCGTCGGAGCACTGCAAATGCCTTCTTTTCGTACAATTAAAACTTTTTACGCGGCAGCAGAAACGCAAACAGAAAACAATGCAGCAGCGGGGCCTTAAAATTAAAAGGCGATTAAAAATAAATTAAGTTTACTCGAACCAAAGCCCACCCACCAATCTGCTCTGCTCTCCTCTGCTCCCACCTGTCGGCTTTTGTTATAAACCAAATGGCAAACCCACACACACACACACACACCAGAGGGCACGGGGGCATAGCCAGAGACAGGGGCCGGGGCAGCTGCATGGAGCAGGGGGTAGTGGCATGTCCTCCCTCTTCTCAGATCTAAAGAAAAGTTTAAAACTTGTTTGAGGAATTGCTCATGAAACATTTATGCAAAGGTGAAGGTCGTTTCCACCCACCCCATCGCCCTGCCCCCCCCGTAAAATTTCCTTCACGATGCCATTAGTCAAGAGATTTGTCATCGCGTCTTAGAGAACTGTATAGCGTGCTATGCGGTATCCCAATGAAATATTTAGTGGCCAAAATGGAGAGATGGAGAGGGGGGGAATCAAATGCAGAGAGGTGGGGGCAGAGGCAGAGGCAGAGAGTGATGATTGTTGGCCATTCAGTCGACGAGTGTGGGCGTCTAAAGGTCTAACGATATCTATAGGTTGTATCTATCAAACGAATGAGATTGCTGATCCAGAGATCGTTTTCTATATGCAAAAATCCTATATACAGATCATCTATAAATGTATTCCATTTCTATTCCTCCCATCGTTTCCATGGGTTCCCTCTACAAAATATCCTTCCCGATCGTTTCTATCAGATTATCCCACTTCTATGCCTCCGATCATCATTCTTTCTGATCCAGAGATGGGTTCCACAAATCTCTTTGAGTAGTATCTATGAGTTTATCATGGGATAGCATCTATGTTTATATCTCCGATCAGCTCTAAAGCTCATTCCCCTCACCCTTCCGATCGCTGCTATAAGCCATATCCACAAACTTTTCGAAAACTCTTGAAAATCAATTTGTTTTTCAATGAAAATGAAAATGAAAATGTTTGTAAACCGAAATAGAATCCACAGCTAAAGGCATTCCTAAACATTTTCTAGATTTTCGCTTTCGTTCTCTTTGGTACTTTCTTCTGCCTCTCTTTTGACAAGTCGCCTCGTATTCCGCCCAACAAATAATGATGCCGATGATCGTTAAGAATTCCGACTTAATGACAGTTGACGCTGCGCTTGCACTCGCATCTGTGGCACCTTTGAAAATAAATAAAAACAGGGAAGAAGGTATCTATAGACTAGAATTTCGGGCACCCCACCCCCCCCAAGAGATATACGAAAGTGTCGTCTCGTCCCCAAAATATGTATTTTTCAATCTACTCGATACATATTTTCTTGATATAACGCCACAGATTTATGGGTGGGACAGCAGACAGCGGAGGAGGCAACGACGGCAGAAAGCAACAATTTTTAGCTTTTACTTTACTTAATTTGATAGATGAAATCAGCGCCCAGCAATGCGGCTGAAAGAAAGAGACAAAAAGCACAGAGAAAGAGGCAGCAAAGTGGGGCCAAGGGGTGGGGTGGATAAATAAATGTGTGTACGAGTATTAAAATGAAAACAAATGAGCATCGAAAAGAGGCATTAAATTAATTCATTTAAAAGGTCAGACATTGGGATGAAAGGTGCGTAAATCTCTAGCCGCCCTCTCCCCCCTCCCCCCCCTCTCCATCGCTTTCTCTCTCTTTCTCTTGGCGTTTCCTTTTACTGATTTATGGGTATGGCCCCTCTGTAGAAATTGTTGCATATCGTAAAAAATGAGGCGGCTCTGTAGAAAGAAAAAAAAAAGCATAAATAACATTTAATTTTTCTTGAACTCGGAAACGACCCCAAAGAGAGAGAAAAGAAAGAGAGTGCTGGGGGGGGGGAAGGTAGAGAGAGACTTGGCCTAAAAGTTGATGAAAAACCGTTTCGACAGTTCGCCCGCAGGCGAAAAAAATTGGTCCGAAACGAACAAAAATAATGCCATAAAAATGAAATTTCAACAAACAACTGAATGACTGACAGACAGAGCAGGCAATAGAGAGAGGGGGAGAGGGGGGGGAGAGAGAGAGAAAGCCTGAGAGTGTGCGAACAAAAAAAGTTCTGACAAAAGTTGGGAAACTGTAAATGCGGGCGGTAGGCAGAGGGGGAGAGAGAGAGAGAGAGAGAGGTCCATCCATTGGTCGTGTGGCAACTTGAACTGCGGTTTTTCCCGAACATAATCAAAGACCTACAACAAGTGTGGGGCACGAGGCACGAGGCACGGGGCACAGGGTACGGGGCAGCGGCTGTAGAAACTTTACGAGCCGCACACTCGACACACACACACACACACACACAGTCGTGTGGCACACACGCGCCATTGCGGTGTAAATTTTATAGATGCGCCCTGAAAAGTAGGCAACACAAAATGCCACAAAACGAAAAGTGTGTGTGTGTGTGTCGGTGTGTGTGTGGCAGAAGGGGGAAAGAGAGTAAAAGAAAGAGGCCTAACTGAGGGGGCGAGCGGTGACTGAAAGGCAGAGAAAACATGGCATTCCAATTAGAGATGGAGAAATGCTCTCTCTTCCTCTCTCTCTCTCTGCCATACGGTCATACGGTACATACATGGTACCATAACCTAAGTGGTTCGTTTCGTTTCCGCTCCTCCTCTCAAATTGAAAACGTAAAATCTAACCATGAGCTTCAAATTTTAATTGGAAATGTGATGGCAGCAGAAAATGTCCATCAAACAGAATTATGGTGGAAATTCTTCAGACAAACACTTGGGGAATTTTCACTGGAAACTCTATTTCGAAGAAGGTCAATAGAAATTATGGATGTTTCCCCAAGAAGTGGAAAAGAAAAGAGTCCACAAACTGAGGCGAATATAATATATTATATGGACTAAAAAGAGTCCACAAAATGTTGGAAATTCCTTAAAAGAGTCTGATATATCGGGAAAACTCCCGTTGAGAGCTTAGGCAATTCTTTGATCTAATCTAGACCCATGAAAAGAGTTATAATAATCCCTAAATGAACGACTAATTCCTTAAACGAGTCCGATATATCGTACATTCTATCGTATATTCTCCCAAGAAAACCTATAAACGAGTGCATTAAATAATGAAAATAAATAAACCCAAAATAGAACCAAGTTTTTCCGATTGGATCTAGACCCATGAAAAGGGTTCTAATTTCCCCTAAATGAACGACTAATCAATCGCCTCTGATCGATTTCCGTATAATACCCAATTTACTCAGCGGCCTAGAGCAGATGTCAACTGTGATCCATTTGCAAGTGACAAACTCTAAATAACTCCAATTTATCATCGCCCCAAGAGGTTGCCCCACAAATCGCATAGATTACGCTTTCATCTGCTCACAAAACACCTTTGCCGGCAGGGGCAGGCAGCAGCAGGGGGCAGATACATTCCACTCAAGAACACAGATACTTTCGCAGACAAAATACTTCTCGACGGGAAAATTCTTCTTAACAAGGCCACAAAAAGACAGAAGAAAAAGGAAAAGCTCATCAAAAAATTGGATTTGCTGTTGGGGCAACAATTTGCTGTTGCTGCTTATGTTGCATGCCTCTTGTTTTAGCCGATTTTCGGTCATTCCATTGGGCTCGATCTCGGGTTTAAATTTAATGAAAGGCTCGGCTCTCGTTCTAACCTGCCGCTAAGCCCCGAGCAGCAGGAGAGGGAGGCCAAAGGTGCAAGTGAAACGAGAGGCAGGCACATTAACGAGCTGGCAAAAGCTGCCTAAAGGCTTAAATGCCTTCGTCCTAGGCAGCATCCTTTTCCTTTTCTTCCCTGTGACTAGGCCTGCGCCTCGAGGGCCAGTACGACTAGGTGGCTGTGGCACGTGCTACACGGTTTGGGGATGGGGATGGTTGGGATGGGAATGTGGGGGGATGGTGGGGATGGGGTGCCGACAGTAAACGTCACTTTAGCGCTGCCACTGCCACTGGCACTCGTCGACAAAACGAGTTTCTGGCTGATGTGTGTGTGTGTGTGTGTGTGTGTGTGTGTGTGTGCGTGTGTGCCCCGAGCCACATTTTCGGGGGGCACGCACGAAGGCGATAGGCAAACAGCCCAAGTGCTTTTCACACCCAATTGCTGGAAAAACAACGGGGCAGAGGCAGCAGATGAGGCAGCAGCAGATGAGGCGGCACTAACAGCAGCTGAGGTGGCGCCTCCACTAAGCTAAATGCTTTTTCCAAGGCACGCAATTTTTGCCAGTCCGCCAGGAATGAAAGTTACGACTAAAAGATACCCTTTTTCCATGGGAATTTCCATTCAGAAACGGGCAAGGAGAAGGGAAGTCCCTTCTTCCTTCTGCCTGGAATCTATTGATGGCTGGGGAATGTAAGCGGAGATCGACACATCTTTAAAGGGGGGGGCCTTTGAGGCTGAATGCCCAAAATGGACATATCCTTCCACGAATTCAATATATCCTTGGGTGCTGGGGATACTCTGCAGAAAAAACACACAGCAATGTCTCTGTTTTTGGCTGGAATCTACCTCCCGCTATATCTCATGCCACATCTCTCTCTCTCTGTCTTTCTTTCCCTATCTCTCTAGCCCTCGTTCTGTGCGTGTGTGTGTGTGTGTGTGTTTGTGTTTCGTACGTGCTTTGAGCTATTTTTTGTTATGTTTAACGCATACTCCGAATTATGATTACATTCCTGCCATCTCCCGCTCCTCCTGCTTAAGCGGAGAACGACAAGAAAAACACGTATACGCAACAAAATACTGCCAGGGGGGGGAGAGAGAGAGCGGACAAATTGCTTTGGCTTTGACAATAGCCGAGGCGACTGAATCCACCTTTTTGGTGGCACTCGCATCTATACAGTATTTTCTCTAGTTTTACTTGGAATTGGAATTGTTTCGCCCTTAGGGGCGTTGCCTTCTGCCCAATCAATAGAGCTGAAGGTCACACTCGATTCTTCATCGCCATCTAGGAGGATGTATGATTTTTGCCTGAATAATAAATATGATGAGCCTCTCCTTGGCTCTCCTCTCTCACTTTCGCTGGCTTCTGGCTTGCACACATTAATCATACGCCATGTGTTGCTCCTGTCGCAGCAGCAGCAGCAGCAGGAGGAGCAGCAGCAGCAGCAGCAGCAATTAGTTTTCCTCCATTTGGGCGCTTGAATTATGCAGCAGCCATCTTTGGCTATATATCTGCTCTATATAGAGTATATGTGCCGCATCTTGGGTAGGCAGTAAATTGCTTTAATTGACAGCGGAAGTGGGTCCCAGATAAAACACATTCGAAGGCAAAGTGTGCTAGCGACAGGCACTCTCTCTCCCTCTCTCTCTCTCTCTCTCTGTGAAGGTCTCTTTTTGGCCATAAATTAGCCATCATTTTGGCCAAAACAGCGGAAGACGGCAAGGTCAATCTCAAGATGATGGTGATGTTGCTTTCGGTACTACAGATGCTGCCCCACTGATGATGATTTGTTGTTTTTGTTTCGACAAAAAGTGGCAAAAGAATCTGTTGACAACAAGGAACGTTCGTTTCGCTAAAAATGACATAATTAAAATGAAATAATTTACTGCTTTCTCTACTTTCTCTCTCCCCCCTCTGCTGCCGCCTGCCGCTGGCCGCCTGCCGCCCTCCGCCGTTGCGTAGAAAAGTTTATGAAAGAAGAGTGAAAGTAATAAACATAAATTAAAGCTCAAGTAGCGCCAAGGATTTCTTGATTCTCTAGGGATTCTCTTTTGAGAGGCTACCCATGATTGATGGAGGCGACGCCCCCGCCCTCTGCTCTCTCTCTTCTCTGCTCTGTCTCTTAGAATTCCACGAGTATTTCTGTCTTTGACTGTTGTTCTGTTGGAATTGTCATCACAGATGATGCCATGGCAAAATTAATGAAGCTTCCTGCGAATGATGATTGATTGTTCTCATATTCGTGTGGGACAATTGTTGATTGAACATCTCCCACACGCGTTCTCCCTCTCTCTCACTCACACTTGATTAGGGGCATAATTTTCCATCTCTGGGGTTTGGAAAATGTATGAAAAAAACATCGCCAAAAGATTTACTTTGTTTCCTATGTGATTATACGGGAATATCCCGTATTTTATGACTCCAAGATCATTTTGGAGAATTATTTCCCGTCTTTGAGTATTTGAAAATATTTCAATACCGTATCCAAACGATTAAAGTCGTTCGCTTTCTTCAGATACCATTAAATATCCCAAATTTCCCATTTCATGGTACCAGAAAATGCTTTACTCGCCCTTCGTTTAGTACCAGAAAATATCCCAAAAACTAGTTCCATTAGGCGCCAAATTTCCCATCTTTTAGTACCCGAAAATATCGAAAAAAAAAAAACTCATTCCACTAGGAGATAAATTTCGCATCTTTTTTAGTACCCGAAAATATCCCAAAAACAAGTTCCAATAGGCGCCAAATTTCTCATCTTATAGTACCCGAAAATATCCCAAAAACTAGTTCCATTAGGCGCCAAATTTCTCATCTTTTAGTACCAGAAAATATCCCAAAAACTAGTTCCATTAGGCGCCAAATTTCCCAATTTTTAGTGCCCGAAAATATCCCAAAACCTGCCTCGTTTCGAAGAAAGATGGCTCTACTTAGAAGAATAATTTGCCATCTTTGAGTGGTGGAAAATATATCGTCAAAAAAATACCGCACAAAAAAGTCCCAAAGAACTGTTTTCCCAACTCTTGAGATCAGAGAAAACAACTGAGAAAAAAAGAACCCATTCCAAAGGATTGACGTTGTTTCCTGCTGGTGTTTTTCTTTATAGCCGCCTTTATATTATTGCCGCCTTGATTTATATATTTTGATGTTTTCTGTTCGGGGCGGCTCCCCCACCCAACATACTCGCACAGATAGATACTCGTACATATTTATTTAAAGTCGTTAAAAAGAAAGCAAATACCAAATACAAGACACAAAATACAAAATATTTGCTTGCAAGGAACTGTGTGTGTGGCGCAGGAATTTAAGCCAAAGAAAATGAAATAAAACATATGAATTATGTTCGCACATTAAAGAGACAACCGACCGAAAGACGAAAATACACGGGAAAAAAGTGTACCCTATGGCCAGAGGAGCTATGGCGTCAACGAATTTTCACCGATGAGGCGCTGAGGATTTTCACTCTGCGCCATGAATCATAGAAAGCCGACAAATAAATATATAAATTCCCGCTCAATGTGTCACACAATTATAATATTCATTAGGGCGAGAGCAATGTGTTATAAATAAATAATCAAGAGCGGGGGCCCAAAAATAGAAAGCCACAAGAGAGAGAGAGGCAGAGAGGCAGAGGGGCAGAGAGAGAGCCGTGAGATCAAGGGGAATAGATCATCAGTTCATTAACATGTAAAGAGATTGCAACAAATTGCCAGCTAAATGTTGTGCTGCCTTGCCACAAGGTGAAGTTCATTAAAATTCCGCGTCACTCAAAAGTTTTCGAAAAAAAAAAAAAGATACACAAAATATGAACGCCAAAACGATTGGGTGAAGGTCATGGGGGAATAGTTTGCTTTGCTTTGTTTTTGTTTTTTGTCGTTTGTGTTTCGCTTTTCTCGGCAGTTTTTCCATTTCCATTTTCATCATCATTATCGTTAGCATGTGGCTCGGACACAACGGCTGGCTGGAGCTGTGCCTCCGCTGTGCCCCTGCCACCGCTGTGCCCCTGCCTCCGCTCTGCCGCTGCTGTGCCTTCTTCTGTTTGTTTTTCTTGGCCCCCAAAACGATGGATGATGGGGGCGTCATCTCTTGATGACGTTGTTCCCCTCCCCTCCCCCCAGCCCAGCCTAACCCTAACCATTCCCACCTCTTCTCTTCTCTTCTCTGTGTGTGCTTTCTCGCTGCTTGAATTTTCCCGTTTATTTTCATAGGCTGACGCTGCAGAATGTGCGGAAATGCGTTCTTTAGACATCATTTGGGGGGATAATCTTTTCCCTTTTTTTTTTCTTCGTTTTGTTTTTGTTTTGTTTTGGAGAAGCGGAAAGTGAATTTCATTGGCAAATAAATGCGGGAAATTAATTTGATTTGATTGAAATTGGGCAACAAGATGGATGGCAAATGGACTGGAAGGCACCCTTGGAGGGGCTGGATGCTGGATACTGGAAATGGGAACTGGAATGGCCCACAAGGAGGCCCCTCCCTGAAAAAAAAGCCACTGGCAGAGCCTTGGAAAGTACACGTTTCAAAGGGAGATGGCCATGGAAAAAAAGGCACTCTAAAAATAAGTAAAAATCCCCTTCACCGAAAACGCACCTGTGCTAAATTTATGGCCCAATTAATCCCAAGAATCACTTCGCCCAAAGTTCTCCCCAAACCCCACAAAATTCTCTCCAAAACTGACTTTTTATTAACTCAAATAATCTCCCCCAAAAGCCAACAACAAATCCCCAGAAATCTCTCCTTAAACGGGGTAGGGGGGCTGCCATGAAACACCCACTAATTCGATTGTTCCTGATCACGCACAACATAATCCGATATCCTAATGAGTCCTCTGCGTGTGTGTGTGTGTGTGAGCGTATGGCTATCCCCTCATCAAAGTGGATTACAGTGATATGATTGGAGCGGGGGTTGTGTTGGGTGGGGGGAAACTTTTGGTTGGGTATAAAAGTGTAATTAAGACACACAAATCAATCCACCAAATGGGGGCAATGCAATCTGAATAACTTAATTCTGAAGGCTACTTTCTTACTTGCCCAAAAGAGTGGGGTTTTGTATTTATTTCCCCCAAAAAAAAGAGGAGCTCCCTTTCACCCCTTAGAAAGTGGAGCTCCCCCTTAACGAGTGGAGCCACCTGTTTCCCCCCTTAGAGAGTGAAGCTTCTCCCCTTAAAGAGTTGATATTTCCTTTTTCTTTTCCTGCAAGATTGTGCAAGTTTTCCTCAAGTTTCTCTGCTTTTCCTAATTGAATTCCAAGAGTTTTCTTCTGCCGTGTGGAGCTTAATTACATGATAACCTGAAGGACATACAGGACACGGCCATGCAGTGAGAGAGGGAGGGAGGGGAGGGAGAAAGGTCCATGTAATTAGGGGGCATATGCCACATCTACTGCGATAAAAGATAGAACCCTGCTGACAGATGCAGGCGCCATGTATGGCGAGTAAATTACCATAAATCAAAAGGGAAATAAAACTAAAAGGGACATCAGAGACAAGGCCACAGATACAGATACAGATACAGCCACAGCCACAGGCACAGGCACATAACTTTTGTGGTCAAAAGTCAACGTCTGACAGTCATTAGTCATATCAAAAAAAAAAAAAAAAACAATGATATGTGTGTGGCCCTGTCTGTTCCTTTGGGATGATGTGGGTCAAAAGATAATGATGACAGGAGCAAGAACCACCAGCAGTGGCAGTGGCAGAGTGGCAGTAAAAGCGTGCGTCCTTCGTCCCTCCTTTTGGGGTGACCAAGATCAAGGACGAATCGACAAACCGCAGGAAAATGAAAGCCTAGCGACTGCATTTTACGGCCTTGACTTTAGGCCAGTGAAAATTATGCAACAACAGCGTCAGAGAACCACAGCGAAACCTTCCAGCCCCAAAAACGAAAACCAGGCGAAAAGCGGAAAAACCAGAAAACACAAGAAGAAAAACCAAAAAAAGATAAACGAAATCTGTAAAAGGTTTTTCCGGCTCTTCTGTCGCTTTTACTGCTTTTTTGTTTTTTTTGTTTTTGTCTGTTTAATTTCGCCTGGCATTTTATCTAAAGGCAGGCCTATCCTTTGGCCGGGGAGGGGGAAAGGGAGGGGGAAGCTGTGGGGAAAATCTGTGTGGAAAAGGGTTAATTAAAGTTGAGCTACGCCCGCGCTGCAAAGGTGCAGGAGGAGACACACGAAGGAGGCAATAAATTGTATGGTCTCTCTACCTCCCCTCCCCTCCCCTCCCCACCCTCCCTTCTGGCTTTCATCTCGTGTCTCTGCCACTGCCTTTACCTTTTGCTTTGGCTTTTCTTTTCATGGCTTCCCCCCCCTCCCTTTCTTTTTGTCAAGTGAATCGGAAAATCCTGTGTAACTAGTTTTCTTCAACATTTTCGCAGGGAAATATTTTTGTGCTATTTTTCACAATATTTCTTCCTATAAGCTGCTTACAGCTGTCCCTTTTTTTTCCCCTGATCACTTTGATTGGAAGAGCCAGAGGGAGAGGGAGAGGGGGAGAGGCAGTGCCAGCAAGAAGGAAGCGACCACCAGTGGAGTCGACTCAAAAGGAAGTCCCCATTGAGTAGCAGGAAATTACAATTTTAGCCCAAACCGAGTTGAAATTACAGAGTGCCAGCAGGGGCAGGGAGGCAGAGAGGCAGAGAGAGAGATGCATATAAAGAGGGTGGAACATGTAGAAAGACGAAGCCGAGAAGGAGAGAGAAAGTAACTTTCGTGTAGTGCCAAGTCATCCAGTGGAAACGAGTGGCAAGGAGTGGCAGGGAGTGGCAAGGAGTGGCAAGCAGTGGAGTAAAGGAAATTCTTCTGCAAGGAAGTCCTTAATTTGTTTGCCATTCCTACCCCTACCCCACACCCGCTCCCTCTTTTGACCCCTAATTTTCCTTCTGTCTATCTCTCTCTCTCTCTAGGTTTTTCTCTTGGCAATTTTCATTTGAATTTTTAATTTCCAGCAGCAGCTCTTGGCCCCCATCCCCCCCTGCTGTGACACTAAGCATTAGTTTGACACACGACGTATCCCCGGGATGGGGGCGGAATGGAGGGGGGGATAGGATCCTGCCACATTATGCCAGGCGGCGGTATACGTTTTTCTGGCATCTATTTAAGTGAGTGCAAACTTTGGGCCCCCGCACATTATGTAACCCACCCACACACACACAGAGACAGACACAGACACCCCCTGCAGACAGGGCCCCCGAAAATTGTACAAATTTTCAACGCGAATTGTTGGAGCAGGGCCTAAGGGGGTGGGGGAGGATAAAAAGCCAAAATAGGAGACAGGGCTATAAGGAAGATAGAGGCTGAAAGGTAGACACTGTGCCACCGGCAGGGCCAAAAGGGAGACACACATCCACAGAGAAATAGAGAGTCACAGAGAGAGAGACAGAGAGAGAGATAGAGAGAGGGGAGAGCAGACACCGTCATAGCCACGCCACGCTTCATGAATTTTTCTCTCCCTCAATTTTTCACTGAATTTTCGCCAAGCTCCTGCTAAAAATTTTATGCAAAAGCGAGAGAAAAAAACGAAAAACGTATAAAAATAAAAAAAGAAAAAATCAACCTGAAAAACGATGAATAGAATTTTCCAGTGGCATGTGCAACGCAGGCAACCGGCAAGGCGATTCAACATTCAACAACAATGGGATATCATTTCGTTTTTTATTATTAAATTATATTTTGTTGGAGTTGTAGTGGGTCGTTGCTTTTGTTTTCCATTTGAAATTTTCCATTTTCCTATTTTCTGGTGGCAAGTGCAAACAGTTTTTCGGTGTCTGTGCCTAATGGTCGGCAGTCGGCAGTCGAGTCGAGTCGAGTCGAGCCGAGTCGAGAGTTGATTTTAATTTAAAGATTAGCATTGAATTATTTAACGAGCCCCCGAAACAAAGTGGCAGGCAGCAGGCAGGCAGGCAGAAATTTGAATTATGTGCCATAGAAAATTATGCAGGGCCACTGGCTGTGGCAGTGGCTGTGGCAGGAATGGAAATAGGGCTTCATGGCTATGGCTCTGGGGCAGCATTGATAAATGAGAATGGAATTAGTGGAACATGGCAGCCGCGAGGGCTAGGGGATTCGTTTCGTTGATTGTTTGCACACTTGTTGCAGCCTTGAACTTTGGGCTCGAGACGAGGGGGGGCATGGCTGGGGAGAAAGGTGTTGAAGGAAGAGGAAAGGTTAAAGTGGAAGATAAACAGCTGAAGATGAAAGCTCAAGAAGTTTTCGGCAAAAGTTGAGAAGGAGGAGGAGAGGTCGGAGGAGAGGTCGCCGGGGAAGCAGCTTAAGAAGAAGCCACTTAAGCAGTGCAGCAGCAGTTGGACAAAGCAGTAGAAGTGGTACTAGAAGCAGTATTTTAGACTAAGATAGATCCTATTCAGAGCCAGAGACTTCAGGCTGAGAAGAACTCAAAGAAGTGATCTCCAAGAGCTAGTGATACAAAATAACTCTACTAAGAAGTCTTGAATGGGGTTTTCCTCACATTTCCCAGCACCGCTAAAGCCGAACAGAACCACTTAGGCCCCCCAGTTGGTAGTCTCCCCCTCCTTCTCGTCCCCCCAGTTGAGAGTTCTCCCCAATCACAGTTTCTCGCTGCAATTCCCGAAAGTCACAATTAAAACCGCAACAAAGACACCAACAGCAGGCACACACACACATCAAATCCACACACAAAAACCAGAGCGCGAAAATTGTGCCTTGTGTTGACTGAATTGCAGGAAAATGGCTGGAGGGGAGTGAAAAATCGAGGCAAAAGGCGGTCCAAGGGTTGTGGGTGGTGGAGCATTGAAGAAGACAACAGATAAAGAGAGGGGGAGAGAGGGGGTACTTGCTACTGCTGGCATCCTGTTGTCCTTCAACAGAGCTGACCTTGCACTTGCCACTTGCTGCTGTTGGCTCTGCCACTGCCACAACTGCCTGCTGCCCCGGTCTTCCTGTTACACTGCCACACGCGCCGGATGTTGATACCCATGGTTGCATTTCACTCTTTCGCACTTCCTCTTCTCTCTCTATCTCTCTCTCTTTTTGCCACTCTTTTGCTGCTCTTTTTTGTCTCTTCGTTTTCTTTTTCTGTTCCTGTTTTTTTTCTCTCTTTTTTTTTGGTATGTGCAAGGACGCGGCAAGAGCTGATAAACAGACGCACACATGACTGCGCCCACGTGCCGCATTGGAAAGTGCGTTTCGCAAATGTTTCGACCCGTCCTTCCTCCTCCTCCCCCTCCCGACTCCTCCTCCTGGTGGCAGGCTCTGGCACCCCCACCCCTTGTATCCGCAGAGAAAACGATTCTTAATTACATATTTTCGTGGCATGCAGCAAACATTGTTTTGTATGCAATTTTTTGGTTCGTTATTTTTTGGGTTACTTTTTACTTTTTTACTGGCCAACTGCCAGCGCCACACACAGCGCCACAGCGGAATTGTTATGTAAAACAGCATTCAAAACGACAACAACCGCAGCAACAACAACGAGAGAGGGCGGGAAGGCGGCCTGCCACAGACAGGGGAGACAGAGATAGAGAGAGGCAGAGATTTGGGGGCGCGGGGGTTGGGGTAACTGTCAAAAATGGCAATTTAAATGCTGCCCCAAATAAGTATGCAACGTTTTGTTTGTTTTGCTTTTTCCAATTGTGTCTATGTGTTTTTGTGTGTGTTTCTGTATGTGTGTGTCTGTGTGGGTGAAAGTAATTTCATTGAAATTGTTTTCGCAAATAGTTGCAGTTGCAATTGCAGCTGCAGTGTGTTGCAAGCAGATATTCCACATGAAATACCTCGAGTGTCGGTACTCTACTGTTTTCCCCTCTGTTGTTTTCCTCTGCCTCTCCCTTTGCTCCGCTCCTCCTCCCTGCGAGGAAAATCATAAATAAAGGCTTTTCCATTTCCCCGAATTGTATTAGATTACTTTCACTTGACATCCTTCCACTCTCCTCTCTCTCTTTTTCTGCCTGCTGCAATTTCTCTCGTTTCTCGTTGTTTACTTTTACATTTTTGCACCATAGAACATCAGGAGATGATCAACAGGAGGGCCAGCACGAGGAGCAGCTGCTAGCGGGACAGAGGGTTGGCTGGCTACAGTGAAGCCTCCTCCTTCTGGCCACACTTTGTCGTGACACAATAATTGATTACACTTTTGCCGCATTTTCATTTTGAATTGATTGCCGTAGGAGAGACACATTTTGATTGATTATAAAACAAAAAAAAGAAGAAACGACTTTTTTTTTGGGGAAAGAAAAGATATTTTTAGGAGAAAAAGGAGACAAAAAAGGAAAGTCAAAGTTTTTAAAAGAGCATTCATTGTGTTTGAAGAACGTAAAGGTAAGTTTTAGAGAGTATTAAAAAAAAAAATAATAATAAAAAAAAACCCGGTACATTGTGCGAAAACTGGGATAGAGAAAAGAAGCACACGCGTATTTAAATTAAATATTCAGTAATAAGTGAAATTTAATAGAAAATCACTGTGATTTCCAATTGTAAATGCATTAAAAAGATTTTTTTCGCAAAGTCCTTACTCAATCTATATATAAAACACTTTAAAATAAATATAAAAATATAAATATATAAATTAAATATATAAATATATATATTAAAATAAATTTCAATATAAAAAATATATATTTCAACATAAAAAATATATATTTCAATATAAAAAATATATATGTATTCCAATATAAAAATATATATTTAAATATAAAAATTATTTATTTAGATATAAAATATATATATACATTATATATGAAATATAGTAATGTCAATATCGACTCCAGGTGCAGATATATATTAAATAAATTTTCCTATTTTTTTTTTTTTCTGTGGGAATATCTCTATATTTACATATATTAAATATATATAAATATTTAATCACATTTTCTTAGCTTACTTTGTAGTCGAAATCCGTTGTTTCGCTTAAGATTGGCAGCAGTTTGGTTCTTAAATTGAAACTCACCTGAAAAGGGAACAAAAAGGCGACAAAATGTTAATAAAAGATTAAGTTAGAGACAACAAACTAATAAATGATTGAGGATCAAAACTTAAGTGTAAGAGAACCACGAAATCCACTTGAATACCACGCCAATGCCATCCCAGTCCCCGGTCCCCGGCCGGAGGCTTATAATTATGTAATTAAATGTTAATCGAAACAGTTTGAGTAATTAATGGAGACACCCCACTCTGCCACACTCTCTGCCTCTCTCTTTCTCTGCGGAATACTTTGGTTATTTCTCATTAAAAGCTTGCCACATTTGCTGCCTCATTTAATCGACTTATAGATGCCACAGCCACAGCCGCAGCCACAGCGCCACCCAAAAACTGTCAACGTGGCAAGTTTTATATTACCCCCTCTCTCTCTCTCTCTCTGTATCAGTGTCTCGCTCTGTGTGGCAAATCACAAAAAGTTTCAACAAGTCACGCATTCAATTAAAAAGCTACGGGCATGCCACACTCCTCTGCCACTCCTTTTGTTCCCTTCTCCTTCTCCTTCCACGATGATGACTCTGCCACTCTTTTTGGTGGGGTGGGGGCAAATGTTGAATGTTTGCGGATTATAATGCCGCCTGCCCGCTCCAGTCAAGGCCTCTGGTGGAAAAGTTGGCTTATAATAAATACGACAAGTGGCATACACAAAAGTACAGTCCCGTCCCGCATAATGCATTTAATAATTAACAGAGGAAGCCACTGCCACACCCACACCCACACCCACACCCACTCCTTCTCTTTCTCCCCCTCCCCCTGGGGCAAATGGAAACTTCCCTGCCACATTAGCAATTGCCCTCGAGGCTGCAGGCAGCACTGCGATTCCTTTGGGCTCTCACTTTCCTCTCGAGTTTGCAGCACATGCCACATGCCGCATGCCACACACATTCCCTTAGACCTTAACCCACTGCAGGCAGTGGCAGTGCCAGTGCCAGTGGCAGGGGCAGGGGCAGTATATGCAACAACTTTTCTTCGAAAGTTTACCCGAAACTTTCCAATTAATTGGCAATTAATTTTCAATCGAAAATTCAATACAAAACTTCGTCGGTTTTAGTCGTTGACGTTTTGGGTCAAGTTTTGCCCTTCATTGAACGAAAGGGGTTTTTCTTTGCCGAGTTTTTCAATTTAAGAAAGTGCTGGGCACTGTAAAGGCATTGGAATTTCGTGGAAAAGCTGCCTCAAGCATCAATCACTCCGAAACGAACATCTTGATGTGCAATTTTAAGGGATTTTAATGCTCTCCTAAGGACTGCCAGCAAAACGAACTCAAGACCGGATCGGGCTGCAGTTTTCCCCCCCTGAGACCCTCAAATGCTAGGTTTTCCCCCGAAGAGACCCTCAAATGCTGGTTTTTTCCCCCGAAGAGACCCTCAAATGCTGGCTTTTTCCCCCGAAGAGAAAATCTACACTTTATTATGCCTTTAAGCTGTACAAACGGATATGAAGCCTGTTGTCTTGAGAACTGCTTCCGGGAATCAGAAGCAGAATCAGAATCAGAGGAATTGGATTTCTGGTGCAACAATGAATGTTAGACCATTGCCACAATCATTGAAAAATTCGTATGGAATAGGATTACCAAGAAGACACGGGCCACAACAGAACACAATGCAGCAGATGATTCTCAGAAAACGATGGAGAAATGAATACAGGAATGCACGCAGCGAAAGGAGGGGGGAGAAAGCACAGACAGAATAGAGACAAAATTCCAGAGAAATAAGGGGAAACAACTACCGAGTGAAAAAGCTGGAAAAAGTGTAATAAACACAAAGGAAGGGCAAGGGCAAGGGAAAGGGGAAGAGAGTGGGGAAAAGCCATCGTACAAATTAAATTCCCATTAAAGTGAGAACTGCAATGAGAAATGAGAAATGGTAGATGGGAGATGGGAGAAACAAACTCTTCACTTGAGAGACTCTCGAAAGTTGTACCTTCTACCCATCACTCCAGAACTAACGACGAAACATCCTTGCTGCCAGTTTTCTTTTCATCATCAAGTTTTCCTCTAATAGGTAGCTGCTCGATTATATAATATACAAGCTTTTCCTTTCGCTGTCATTGCAAAAGAAAATTTTGATCGGGAAATTGTGCAGGCAAATAGTTTTTTTAGGTAAATGCTGCATCAGCAAAAAGAGGAGGCAGCAGGAGGTGGCCCCCAGGAGGAGGCAGCAGGAGGTGGCCCCCAGGAGGAGGCAGCAGGAGGTGGCCCCCAGGAGGAGGCAGCAAGAGGTGGGCCCCAGGAGGAGGCAACAGGAGGTGGCACAAGTAAAATAGTTTAATAATGAAATGAATGAAGAAAAATCAACCAAAGATTCAGATGAAGGTGAAGATCTTCCTTCGAATGACTCTCCATCTCTCGCTTTCTCCATCTCTGACTGAATGAATGACTGACAGACTGACAGACGTATAGAATGACAGACAGCAGCAGGGAGGGGGGAAAGCCTTGACTGTTGGTCGGATTTATGGCTTGAAAATTGTTTATTTTATTGAATATTTCATAACATGCACTCTGCCACAGCCACTGCCACTCTGCCTCATCTACTTGCAGCAGTGCCTCTTGCCCTGGTTTCCAGCTTCTCCTTCCACTTCTTTCCATCAATCTATTATGAAATCCCTGCTGCTGCCTTTCATGGCCTGCCTCTGCACACAGATTTTTCTTCTTTTTTTTCGTTTTTGGCAAACTCATGTAAGCCTCTCGACAGAACAGAATCTGGGACTGGGACTCTGGTACCTTATGCAATTTATGGTCTAAAATCATTAGCCTAATAGGTACAGAAATTGGCCAAAGAATGGCAAAGGGGGAAGGAGAACTTTCGGGTAGAAAATCCAGGGGGGGTGGGGGGAGGAATCACTGGCAAAGAAATAATTCCTTAGAATACTCCAGCGCTAGAAATTAGAGAACTTTTCCCAAATCCAATTTGAAATTGACCAAAAAAAATATGAGACGAAAATTTCCCCAAAAACCAAAATATTTCTCGTTTTTCATTTATCCCCCGAGGGGCAAACAACCATCTATCTATCTATCTGCATCCCCTGCCCCCTCTCTGGTCTTGCCTGCTGCCTCGCTTGCCTCTCCTGAGTGGAGCTCCTCCTCAATATGCAATTCCTGGCCTCAGCCGCAGCGGTGGCAAATGCAATCAACTATCGAGATACGAAAGGAGGCGACAATTGCATTGAATCTTATTTTTATTGACATTTTCACCACTCCGCGCCGCTCCACTACGCTCTACTGCTCCTCCGATCAAATGTTCAACATTTGCATATGCAGCCACCTCTGCGCCTTCGCCATGGAGCACCGTATCATTGAGTATCAGACAGACAGACAGACACGGAGACATGACGACACCCTCACACATATCTGGGCTGCTGGTGCTACCCAATAATGGAGCTATTTACACACGAAATCAAACAAATAGTTGCATGGGGCCAAGTGCCTGTCTGTCTGTCTGTCCTGTTGATTGCCTCACTTTTTCTTTACTATTATTTTGTGGTGGCAGAAAACTTTCTTTCTTGAGAGATGATTTTTTCATGGAGGGAGCAGAACATGTGAAAACAGAGGAAAAACTTGGGAATAATGGAATCATCAATAGTTCAGGAAATTATTCCAAGAAATCATTAGGGAATCATTTGTATAAAATAAAACTAGAAAACAAACTACAGAAATCATCACAGAACTATTCATAGGAATCAAAGAGGGGCTCCAAAAAAAACCCTTAAGACAATAAGACACAGGAACATCGACAGAAACCAACAATTAGCCATGAAAATGATGTAGAAAAAAAAACACAAAATCATACAAAAAAAAATATATATACAATAAATAAAAATAAATAAATATATTACCAAAAAATATATATTTATCATAAAAAAATATATTAATATGTGTATATCATACAAAAAAAAAAAAAAATATTTATATATCATACAAAAAATATTTATAACATAAAAAAAAAAAAAAAAAAACTTAAAAATAAGATACAAAAAACCTAAAAAAACATAAAAAAAAAAAAAAAAAACAAGATACAAAAAAAAAAAAAAACAAAATACAAAAAAAAACATAAAAAAACAAGATGCAAAAAAACATAAAAAAGATAAAAAAAAATAAAAAACAAGATTACAAAAATTAAAACAAACAAAAAAAATTACAAAAATTATTTAAAAAAAAAATCATTCCAAAATTATATAAAAAAAAATACAACAAAAATCATTATTTAAAAAAACAACATCATGAAAATACGATTCCGTATAGCAACCAAGAAATAATCATTGGAATCGTTCAGTGTATCAATAAAAGAAAATCCTTGGAAATTCTTAGTAAAAATCATAAAAAAAATCTGCAGAAAACAAAAAACAAAAAAATCAAATGAGGGAATGATTTATAGAAACCATTAAAAAAAAAAAAAAAATGATAAAGTTATTTTCTACAGAGCCTCTAGTTCCGGGAAAACCATCGGGAAAGGGTCCATAAGCAAGCATTTAGGTAATCATTAAACGTACTTTCACTTTAAAGGCAAGTACTTTCTGTACTTTCTCCATAAACCATTAAATGTTGTTATGGATCGACAGTTTTGTAGCTTTATTTAAGCCCAAATATACACTCTCCTGCTCTTAGTGTTTCCCTTAGTGTCTCCCCCCACCCCACGCCATTTCTCTCGCTTTCTTTCAGTCAATGTTGAGCTGTTCGGAGCATAAAACTTTTCAATAAAGTTGCAAGCTTAAGCCTAATCGCCCACACCATGCCACACACCCACAAAGGCACCATTCTCCATGCCACATGCCACACGCCACATGCCACATGCCACACACACACACATCCCCATTCCTATCCCCAAGCCATTTTGTTAACACGCCTCTTTGGACGCAGCTGCAATTTGGTCGTCTTTATGGCTTGACCACACCCATCATCACACACACACACACACACACACACACACTCTGTGGCACTGAGGCACTGTGGCACATTCCCCCACTTTATGGCCGTGGCCATAAAACGTTGCAATGTCCATCGGCCATGTTTCATAGCATACATTGGAGGCGGATTCTATCGAGGGATTCCCGATTCCTTCTGCCTTAAACTCCCTGCCCCCATGCCCCTGCCCCCGTCACATCCATCGCTTACCTAAACTCCGCTTGACCGTGGCACGTGGCTTGTTGCTGCCGCTGTTCAATGTGACCGCTATGGTGGCCGTTGTCCGTGGCTTTCCACCATTTCCATTTCCACCTCCGCCTCCACTCGCATTCGCTCCACTGATGCCAGCTGAAAGTTTGCCAACAATTGGAAATGGTTTCTGCTGCCGCATCGGCATTGGCATCGGCATCGGCATCGTTGTCGTGGCCATCAGCGACTGTCTCTGCAGCTGAATCTGCGTCTGGCTGGGTGTCCTGGTTTGTGTCTGTGTCTGTGTCTGCGTCTCATGGTTGCTGCCACTGCCACTGCTGCTGGTGGCACTGGGCAAGGCCGAGGTGGACACCGAAGTGCTGGATCGCTTATATCCTTCGGTGAGGAAGGCCGGCGGCGGCGTGATTGGCGGCGCCGGTATGCACATGTGTTCATCCACTGGAGAACTGGCTGCCGTAGACGGTGCTGTGATGCATTCCCTCAGCCGCAATCCTCCAGCCACGGGCTTCAGTTGGTGGCAAGTGCTGCTGCTGCTGCCGCTGCAGCCGCTGTTGCTGTGGCTCGTGTGGCCACTGTGGCTGCTGTGGCTCGTGTGGCTCGTGTGGCCGCTGTGGCTGCTGGAGGGCATTGGCATTGGCATTGGCATTGTCGGCGGTGTTGTCGTCTCATTGCAGTAAAGCTCCAGGTGATGCTTATCGCAGCGTCGCCTCCGCCGTATGTTCGGGGCAATTGTCTTCATTTTGGTGGAGCTGCCGCTGCCATTTGTGGCGCCACCGTTTTGATTCCCGGATCCGGCGGATGCAGCAGCCGCCTGGCGATTGATTGACGGTACGCCGTCTTTGGAATTTAAACGGATATAATGCACACGAAAGATGCGTACTTCGGGCTGTTTGCTGCCCTGTTGCTGTTGCTGTTGCAGCTGCTGTTGCTTCTGCTGCTGATGCTGTTGCAGGTACTCCTTGTAGGTTTGCTTACGCTGCTGTGGCAGCTGTTGGTGGCGCAAGTGCTGTTGCAACTGTTGTTGCTGTTTGTGGAGTGTCTCCTGATGCTGCTGCTGCTGCTGCTGATGCTGCTCTTGTTGCAAGATCTGTTTCTCTTGCTGTTGTTGCTGCTGCTGATGACTGCAGGCTGTTTCGTATTGCAGCATTTGTGTGGCCTCGAAAATTGTATTTGATTTGTATGTCTTTTTATTACAGATCTATTTATTGTTGTAAATATAGCCCCAAAGTCGGCTCAAACATGTATATATATATATATATATATAGCTTTGATCTTTGATAAATTTTATAGAAAATAGTAACTTTTATGCACATATATATGTATATATAGTATATATCGTGTGTATATAATATATTCTGGATATATATCTGTTTTATAGTTTTGTAGTGTTTTTGTTTTTGATTTGTTCAATAAATGGAAGCTTTCAATTGCTGCGTTTTGTATCTTTTGTGTTCCTTCTTTTCTTTGTTTTGTTTTGTTTTAGTTTTAGTTTTAGTTTTGCTCTTTCCCAGCGTTGCTTAGCTATCTTGCTATCTGTTGTGCTCCTCGTTACTCTTTTATTGTTGCTGCTTTGGCGTTTTGTATTGTAATTAACAAATATTTACCTATTTAGTTGACTTTGTTGCTTTGTTGCTTGGCTAAATATTTATTTTTAATTTTCTTTTAAAAATATTTTTTGCTTTTTATTTGGTATTTTGTAACGTTCAAACTGTAAGCGTTCTTTTTGGTATTTTTATTGAATATTTATATATATGTATATAGGTATGGTATATACTTGTATTTCTATTGTTTTAAATTGAATTTTTTCACATTGAATGTTTTGTTGTTGTTTTTTTTTAGTGTTTATTTGTTTGAAAGCCTCTTTAACTGCTTTTGTCTTTTGTTTTTGCTTTTGTTTTTGTTTGTAGATAAATATATCTGGTATATCTGTATAACTATGTGGTATATATAGTATTTTAGCTGTTTAGTTTACGTTTTGTTTATAGTTAATCCTTTTGTATAGTAGAACAACCGACCCGTAGTTGACATTAATTTGCAAGAGTTTTGTTAACCGTTTAAGTAGATTCCTCCGTTGTATTTCCCTCTTCGTTAAAATCTTAGTTTTTGTTGGTATTTTTGTTGGTATTTTTCTTAGTATTTATTGTAGATTTGGATTTTATGTTACAGGAAACACAATACCTTCCTTATTCCGTATTATTTTTGGTATTTTTGTTGGTATTTTTTGTAGATTTGCATTTTTTGTTGCAGGAAACACAATTTTTAGTATGTTTTTGTTTTTTGTATAGTAACTATTCAATGTCTCTTCTCCTTTTCGGATATTTCTTTCTGTTTTGAAAGAAAAACAAACAAAAAATAATAGAAAATACTTAAATCTTCTTTACGAGATTTTCCGTTTCCTAGAGGTTTTCCCGCAAGTGTTTGTGTCACGCCCCAACCCGGTCCCATGGAAATTGCTAATCAAACAAATGACTCTGGGGGAACGAGACGAGGCATGCCACAGCAGCACTCTCCAAGCCTCGATTCCTAATGCTATTATGTAAATGTTTTTGGCAACCAAAAAATTAATGGTTCAAAGGCGAATGAAAAAGTTGAGGAAGGCCAACAACAAAATACACAAGCAAAAAAAAAAAACGTAAAAGAGGAGTAGCTATTGGATGCCAAATATTGATGGATTGAGGGGTTGAGTGTCGGTTGGGCTTGGTGTTGTGGCATATTGATGCTGCCACTGAAACGTGACTGAAATGTCTGAAGTGTGTTGCAATTAAGAGACAGGGAGAGAGAAATAGCATCGAGAGAAAGAGAGAGAGAGAGAGAGAGAGAAAGTGCAAAGAGATAATGTAATTTTGATGTTATTTGTGGTTTCGATGGGAATTCAATTATGAGAAGAGGTCTCTCCATATGCTGGGTCGCAAGACAGAAACAGAGACAAATGAGGCATGCAATCAAGCAGAGAAATGTCCTGTCATCGCACTCCACTTATCCTCAATCGTTGTCCTGGGCGACAGTTATATAAAAAAAGAAATATATATATATATATATATGGGAGATTCTGCTGGTAGCAGCTGTTCCTTTTTTGGTGTTCGTTTTGTGGCCTGGGGCATGCCTCTGGCAGGGCTATCGAGTTGCCTGCGCAATAAGCCAATCAATTCAGTGTCAGATGAACTGCTTCATTAATTTCACTTGCACGAACCCCCAAAAAGCTGGACGGGGGCGGGTAAATGGAAAGCGAAAAAAGAATTATGCCAGAGCATGCCACAAGAGTCACGTAAGCTTCTTGCGGGGTCGTGGGGATGTGGCAGCAACAAATAAGCCGATGCTTAGCTTTTTTTCCCCCCCCCCTATTGGGATTCCAGGACCCCGAAAGAAACTCTGGAGGAAATACAGTTCCTACCTCTCGCCCCTCTCTCTTCTTCTCTTTATTTGAAGGACACTCCAGAATATGGCATCCACAGCTGCTGCTGCTGCTGCTGCTGCTGCTGCCGGATATCGATGGCCATTTGCTACTTGTTCTCCCCTGTTATCATTTATGTGTATCTGAGGGATACACGTGCCTCTCCGCAGGTGCGTATTTCTCTGGTTTAAAGAGAAAGACAGAGCACACAAGTTCTCCAAGTAAATAATAATTGTGGAGTGGACGCAGCGGATAACGATGTGGCGTTTTCCACTTGAAGCGACTTTTACTTCCCCTATCCTTATCCATCTATGTCCTCCCTCTCTCCCTCTCTCTCTCTCTCTCTCTCTCTCTTCAGCCCTCGATTGAGCTTCGAGTCTCTCTAATTGCAAAACTTTTTCCATCCCATTCCCCACATCATGGCATCCCCATGAATAATGTCTCATGTGAGTGGCTTTCCTTCCTGTTTATTCTCCTCGAAATCAAATTGAAATTTTCGGTGATTTACTTTTCTTAGTCGCAAATAAAACTTATAATTGAATGGCAATTTCCCAACAAAGAGGGGCGTGGCACTTAGACTTGGATATATGTGTGTTTGTGTGTGTGTGCGTGTGTGTGTGTGTGTGTTAGAGGAAAAGCTGATGCTCCAAAAAAGCAAATATTTGTTTTCATTATTTCGCATTCATTTTCTATGTGTTTGGGTAAAACTTTTCGACAAGTATCCATCCACTAATGCGATTGAAGAGAGCACAGTACATACATATATTAAAAATAGGAGAAAACAATCGCTTTCGAGCGATTATTCGAAAAAAATCGAGTGATTTGGGGGATTATTTGGTGAAGTGGATTAATATTCGGTATAACAATTGCAAGTGAAAAGCATTTTCCAATTTCTGTATAAATTCAGAAGAAATTTCAAAATTTTAAGAATATTCAGATACAATTCATTAGATTTAGATACATTTTAGCCATTATTAATTCCAAAACCCCTGAATATGGTTTTATTTTTGAGAAATTAAATACTTGAAAAATAAAGATTGTTGAAAAATTTGAGATTTTGAAATATCTTGTTGTAATTTTGATTCAATTTCTAGAGAATCTGTGGAAGAAAGTTGAACTATTATTTAGCGTTGAAGAACATTGACATCAATTAATTTTAACAACAATTTTTACAAAATTTTCTTCAACAATTTCCGTAACAGTTTCCTACGAATCTCTCTTCAAAAAAATTTGTAAAACCAAAGGAGAATCAGCTTTGACTCCAACAAACATTTTCATATCTTTAAAACACCTCATTTTCACGCACAATTTCCCTTACGTTTTTACAATATTTCTTTTTTTTATTTCAATGCACACAAATGTTAAATATTTATTTCATTTCGTTTGTCATTTGCATAAATTACGCATAAAAATACACTCAAATTTGTTTACAACAGAAAAAAAAACAACATACAAAAAAAATACAATTTTGGATTTTCATTGTCGGGTGGAAAAACACCTTGACTTTGTGCCTTGGATATTTCGGCTCTGCTCTGCCTGCTCTGCCGCCGATCCTCTTTTCTTTTCTTTTTTCGGGGGTGAAAGAGTCAATGCACTTGCTGTTTTATTTTCAAATTTATGATCCACTCTCTGTCTCGTTCTCAGAGAATTATTTTATTTATTTTCCCATTGAAATAATCAAAAAAAAAATCATAAAAACGTAGGCCACATATTTTTTGGTGCGGACATAAAAATTGTTAAATTAACTTTTTCACACTCACACACACACATACAAACACACACAGTTTAGCAACTCGTAAAAAAAATTGAGGAAATTACCAAAAATCAGTAACGTGTGGGGGGTGTGGGGGGTTGGGGTTATCCGAGGGAAAAGTCAAACCGGGGGAGGTGGTGTTGGGAGAGAAAAAACAACAACTCAATGAAAAACCGAAAAGTCGCGTTGGATTCTTCGTATCACATCACAGATGTTTCGTTGCTAATTTTTGTTGATAAAAATTTCTTGTGTCTTTTGTGGCGCTTTTTAGTGGAGAATGTTTTGTTCGTGTTGCACGTTGCACGTTGCTGGTACTGCTGCTGCTGCTGCTACTCGATCTCTGCTGTGTCTTTCTCCAAGTGTTTCTTGAGGTTCTTGTGCCTTGGGGACTGTGTGCTGTTGCGGCCGACGGGCTCGAGAATTGCCAACAAACTGATGCCAAACGGAAGCCGTCCAAATGTTTTTCATGACACGGCGACGGCGACGGCTATGGCTATGGCTACGGCTACGGCGGCGGCACAGCAGAGCGCGCAAACAAGCAGCGACAGCGACGCGAAACCACACACAGAGGACGCATCGTGCCACCCAAGACAAGTGGAGACGACACCACCAAAGGCGGCAGCAGCAGCAGCAGCGACAGCGACAGCGACAGCATCAGCCGCTGATAAGAAAAAAGAGAGAGCTTTTTCCACCACCAACCAAATGGAAGACAAAGAGAAAGAGTGAGTGTATTCTCTCTTAAAAGAGAACCACTAATGCTGCCGCTGCTGCTGCTGCAGCACGTTGGCCTGTCAATTAGCCACAAAATGTTGCAAGACAATGGCGCCATAAGGCAATTATTAATGACACTTTTCAAGCCTTTGGATGGACAGGGATGGGGGTGGGGGCAGAGAATGTCGCCTTTCAATTGAATAATTTAGGAGATTTAACAAAAGTTTATAATTGAAATTGAAGCCAGAGAGAACGTATTATATAAGGGGATGAAACAAAGGAGAAACTATGCCACAAAATAAAGCACAAACTAAAGGATTAACTAGAGAAAAGTTGAATCATTGAAGGAATTAGAGGCAAGAATAGGCACCACACAGCTATGGACATTCGAAACACTGATTTATACATTTAAATAGACCCAAAGATTGTTCCATGTCGATCGAGGGTCCAATACCATTTTGTTCTTACATTCCTTCGAGAATTCCCTAGGAATTGATGTAAAATCGAGTAGAATCTCGTCTGTCCTTGGAGTTCGGGTATATTTAAAGGTTCTTCCACAGCAGGTACATCCAATACCTACATTCTATCCATAAATTTGATGGGTTTCATAGGTATTGGGGTTTATCCTCTAAATTTCAATGAAGTTTTTTGCTTGAAAACTTTTCTCTTTATATTAAAATTCAATCGAAAATTCATTCTATATTTCTACAATACACAGAGTATTTTACGATCGTATATTCTGCGTTTTCATAGAGAAATATATTCAAGATTTGTTGCTCTTTTTGTAGATTATTTCTTAGCAATTCCATTCAATATTCCTCTGAATATATCTGAATATTCCCGTTAATATTATGGATATTCCCTATCATATTCCTCTTTTCATCCCACGAGCATCTCTGAATCTCTGAGTCTCTGAACCTAAAAGATTGAAAGAGAAAAAAGCTCTCTCTTGGCAAAAGACAAAAAAACAAAACTAAAAGCTTTTCCTTATCTCTTGCTCTCGCTCTTCCGTTCGAGGTGGTATCTGTGTGTGTGTGTGTGGGTGTGGGGGTGTTGGTGTTGGTGTGTGGGTGTTAGTGTGTGCCTGTTCTGTTTGTTGGCCCGGCTCAATCGAGTCCCTGCCGTGTCCTGGTCCTCGTCATAGTCCGTCCTGTTCCGTCCGATTCCGTCCGTTTCCCGCTCTGCTCCGCTCTGCTCCGCTCCGCTCTGCTCTGCTCTGCTCTGCTCGTTTAATGCACAACACAGTCGTCGTCGTCGTCTGATTGAAATCAACAAATAGGGAGGAATATTGCGGCTACTCAGAGAGGGAGTGTGGCAGGCGTGCGGAAGAGGGAGCAGCAGGAGTGGATGGATGTTTGTGTGTGCGTCAATGCAGCAAATGATTCCACCACTGCCACACACTCTGCTTCTGCTGCTGCTGCCGCTGCCGCTGCTGCAAGTGCCATGTGCCATGTGCCATGGTCATGGCCATGTTCGTCCGTGCCTCATGGCTATTTGTGGTTGTGTTTGCCTGTTGCACATCCTTCTGCAATCTGCAATTTGCAATTTGCAGCAGCCACAAACCAAAACCAAATAATCAAATATCAAGCAACTTTCCCCCCTCCCCCCTCGCCCCCCACGCCCCCCAATAGCGATATTAAGCATACAATTTGCGAACAATAAAAACCCCAACCACAAAAGAGGACGGATGAAAGCATGGGGCAAAATGGTAGCGGGTGGCGGCTCTTCTTTTATGGCCGCATTTTCTATAGACCAGAGGAAAAACAAGTTGATGAATTATTGTAATTAAGTGGAAGGAAAAGCGCACAAATAGCAGTTTTCTAAGGGAGAGCTAAATTAATACCGGAATGGCATGTGGCAGACACAAGGCAGCAGCAAATTAGTAGGGCCACGAGGCAAGGGCCGAGAGCCAGCATTTTTTGGGGGGCAGAGTCATTAGCGAAGTGAAGAGGCCCAAGAGGCAGGTCTAGATGAGGCCTAAAGGGAGCGCCAGGACAAGGGCCAGGGCTGCTGAAAGCAGCAATGAATGGCTCCTTAAAGAAGCTGCAGATGAGACCCAAAAAGGAGCTCGAACGGTGGCAAAAGTGGCAACAAAATGGTGGCTCTCTGATGGGCAAACAATTCAGTCATATTTTGTGATGGGTACCGAAGCCGACTGTCGCCTCTATTTCCTGGCTGTCCGCGTCCGCGTCCTTGGCCATGTCCTTGTCGTATTCCTGTGCCTGTGCCGCCTTCCCCCCACCCCCAATGTCAAGCGCCATCATTGTCACAGCATCACAATTCCAACGGAGCAGGAAGTGGGTCCTGAATGAAGGTTAAACATCGTCTAAAAATATAGCCCATGCCCTACAACATTGATTCGCATTGAGAACACACACGTATCCCACGTACTCTTTAGTCATATTTCCCATCAATGGATGCACCATGGAATCCACACCCGAAGGACACAGCACAACACAGCACAACAGAACAGAACAAACCAAAAGCTAATCAAGGACGTGGGCGCCCCTCGTGGGGAAACCAAATCAAAGTTCATCTCGAATGCGCAACAAATGCGAGGCACACAGATGAGACCTTCCTTCTTCTTCTTCTGAAGGAGGAATCTTTTGTCGGAGAAGGACAGAACACAAGTTTATGGATGCTTGGCTAAAATATGCGTGGCAGCCACGCCAGAAGGAAGAGGCAGGGACACAGGGTGGCTGTTTAAGGACAGAATAAAGAGACAGCGATATGTTTCAGAGCAAAAGAAAGAGTCGAGGAGATGTTCCAAAGCGAAAGAACGCGTGCGGGAGGTGTTTTAAAGGCAACAAAACGAAAGGGGGAAAGGGATACCAAATCTATTTCGGACAGAAAGATATTTCAGAGCTGTAGAAAGGGAAAGGAAGAAGAACCAGGGACAGGGACAGGGACAGCAAAAACTGTATGGCGAACGTCCTTCCGTTTACTGTTTTTTCCCTTCCCACCTCCATTGACAAGGTCCACCCGATGCAAAGGGAGAAGGGCAGCAGCAGCAGCAGCGGCAGCCGCAGCGGCGGTCGACAGACAACAATCACAAAAAGGATGGCCGCCAGCGGAGGATAAATTCCAAAGAAAATGAAAAATAAATACCAGAAAAAGACACCAGAAAATAATAACAACAACAACAGGAAAAGCAACAGCAGAAAATGCAATTGAAAATTGTTGCCGCAAAAAAGGGGGGAAAAAGAACCACATAAGAAAGAAACAGGCAAAAAAAGTGATACAAAAATACCAAAATAAACAGATACTAAAGGAAAATAAATATTATTACAAAAAAATACCAAAACAAGTAAATGCTAAAAATATCAGAATATATAAATACTGAAAAATAAAAAATAAAATAGCAAAATAAATATTTACAAGTAAATACTAAAAAATACCAGAATAAATAAATACCCAAAAATGGATAAAAAATTAATAAGCATGATAAATATTTATTGAAAACAAATTCCGCAATACATAAATACTCCAAAAAATGGATACAAAATGATATAGCAAAATAAATATTTATTAAAAAAAAAACCAAAACAAGTAAAGACTAAAACAATACCAGAATACATAAATACTCAAACAGTGGATACAAAAATGCCAAAATAGCCTCTTAAAAAGGCTAAAAATACCAAAATAAATGAATACCAAACAAAAATAAGTAAAGCAAACAAAAGATACCAAAATAAATATTCAAAAAATAAAAAGGCAGTCACTAAAAAAAAAAACCAATACAAAAGAAGAACTGCTTACATAATCACAAAAATACACGCACACGCAGTTAGAAAGAGACAGAGAGAGATAGGGAGAGAGAGAGAGAGAGAGTTAGGGGGTGGTATTAAAAAGAGACAGTGCTATACTCTCTCCCACGAGGGAGAGCGAGAGAGAGTGCAAGCCTTGAAGCGCCTCTGAACTTGGATTTTCAATGTTTTGTGCGAGACTTGAACTTGAAATCGCTTTTCGCCGACAGCACAGTGGTCGGTCGCACGTGCTGGCAAAAGCTCGCCCTCAAAGCTCTCTCCACTCTCTCCACTCTCCGCTCTCTCTTTTAGCTGCTCTCTTAAATTGACACTTGACTTTCTCTTGGGCTCTCTTCTTGACCATTTTTTGTTCCATTTAAAATGCAAGTGACGCAAGTTATCAAAAATTTATCCACCAACAGAGCAAAAGCTGGAGAGAAAGGGCAGAGAGTGTTGCTCGGGGGAGCAACAGGAATAAACAATTGTCTGCGGGTCCTTAGATGAGTTAGCACACTCTCTATTACTCTTTTCCCTTCTTCAGTGCCCCCAATCTCCCTTTCCCCCTTTTTTTTTTTGGGGGCGGGGAAAAACTATTTTAGTTCCATAATTTGTGATAGTTTCCTTTTTTTCAAGGATGCAAACAGGTTGTTTGCCACCAAACGAAAGACAAAAGACTGCCCCGAGGTGGAAAAGCTTGTGTCCTCTGCAATTTCCAAGTAGTTTAAGCCGGGCTAACGGGGCGTATGCCCTCATAATATTCATAAGCCACCACACACACACACACACACACACAGAGAGAGAAATCTTCTTTGTGCTGAGAGCGTGGGTGCAAAGAGCAGAGCGGAGCGCCAACGAATTGGCCAAATTAAATTTTAATAATTAAATGCAGCCAAAGGAAGGCTTTTCTTTGCCACGCCCACGCCAAGACGCCGGCAGGGGGCAGGGGGCAGGGCGGAGGGCAGACAAAGTCCGGGGCACGTGCAAAAATTTGCATTCGAAATTTGGTTAAGAAACAGGGCCGTGGGACGCCCCAAAAAAAAAAACGAAAATAAAGAAAGCTGGGCTCCTTCCAAGCACATGCCGTTGCATAAATAAAATCGCTTTAAATCCCCCACCCGATTTCGAATGACAATGACAACGTCAACGGATGATGCGGATGATGTGGATGACTGCCACAAGGCAGGCGGCGGCACTGTCAACGTTTGATTGAATGGCAGTCCATTCCTCAATCGCATCCCTGGAGGGTCCTTCATGGAGAGAGGCAGAGCATTTGCATAGGACTCAGGGACTCATACAATGGTCAAAAGGTACGAACGGTGGAGTATTGACTGGCCTCCTGGCTCTGAAGAAAGGGAAGGAAATCTTTTGGGAGGTGCTGGCAAAACGCTGCTGGAACGAAGAAAATCCGATGGAAATCAGAGTCTCGGTTCAGGGAAGAGAAGAAAAAATCCGATGAAATTCAGAATTTTGCGTGGGTCCAAACTCTGAGGGAGGGATCGAAGCGGAAAATCTGTTAGCGAGAGGATAAGTGAATCATGTAAATCAAAAGAAGGAAATCCATGCATGTAAGAGGCAAATACAGGCACGCTCCTTGCCTCCTCAATTGATTGCAAATTAATGTGAAATTATTTGGAATTTAAGAATAAATCCAAGGACTTGAAGGTGGAATCTACAAAGGATAAAAGCTATCAGTATACTCCAGCATTCCGAGAAATGTTTTCATAGTTTATTTCCAGGTAAAACCTCAAAATTTATATCCAAAAATTACAGGAAATTTCTCCCTCCTTCAGGCATTATGGCATTTCCTTTTAAAAGTCACTTGAATATGGTCGCAAATCATAAATAAATATACAGTGGGGAGCAAAAGTGAGTACATACTCATAATCACTGACTTTCGCCGCCCATAACAGCCAAACGAACAAATCCAAGCAAACCAAATTTTTTACCCATATAAATACTTGTATTCTTAACAAATAAACAATAATTACAAGAACGAATAAAAATTTTTCAAAGAATGAAAATAAAAACCAAAAAACTCGCATGTACTCACTTTTGCACTTTTTTATAAAATGAAAGTAAATCATAATATTAACATTTTGGGCATAGACCCATATTAGATATTACTTTTTTAATACGGTTTGGAATGCTCTCTATCAAATTCCCAAAAATATCTTTTGGAATACGATTGCATTCCGCATCTACGTCCTCAGAGATCGCCTAGGTTAGATGGCGCTGATTCGTTCTCCCAAACCATCGTTTCACGATTGACCATAGGTTTTCAATCGGGTTAAGTTCGGTTCTTTGAGATGACCACTGCATCAACTTAAAATTTTAATTAACCAGCCATTCTCGAAAAATTTTCGCAATTTGCTTCGGATCGCTGTCTTGTTAAAAAGTTATTTAAATTCGGGATAAATACATTTCTCCGAAAAATTAATAAGTTGGGCTTGCAGAAATATTTAAATAGTCCTCTCTGAACAGAATACCATCAATTTTTGTAGAGGACCAACGTGCTAAAAAATTGATGGTATTCATCTTCAAGAGGACATTTAAAAAATCTGCAAGCCCAACTTTAATTTTGGAGAAATGTATTTATCCCGAATTTAAATAACTTTTAACAAGACAGCGATCCGAAGCAAATTGCGAAAAATTTTCGAGAATGGCTGGTTAATTAAAATTTTAAGTTGATGCAGTGGTCATCTCAAAGAACCGAAACTTAACCCGATTGAAAACCTATGGTCAATCGTGAAACGATGGCTTGGGGAGAACGAATCAGCGCCATCTAACCTAGGCGATCTCTGAGGACGTAGATGCGGAATGCAATCGTATTCCAAAAGATATTTTGGGAATTTGATAGAGAGCATTCCAAACCGTATTAAAAAGTAATATCTAATATGGGTCTATGCCCAAAATGTTAATATTATGATTTACTTTCATTTTTATAAAAAGTGCAAAAGTGAGTACATGCGAGTTTTTTTGGTTTTTTATTTTTCATTCTTTGAAAAATTTTATTCGTTCTTGTAATTATTGTTTATTTGTTAAGAATACAAGTATTTATATGGGGAACAAATTTGGTTTGCTTGGCTTTATTCGTTTGGATGTTATGGGCGGAGAAAGTCAGTGATTATGAGTATGTACTCACTTTTGCTCCCCACTGTATATCATCCCTCCCCTGGAAGCTATGGTTATTCCTGGAATCTATCCTCCAGGCAAAAGCTTTGGATAAACTATGAGGAAGCGGAAAGAATCCTTGGGAGTGGGAGTAATTCATTTTTATGAGCTGCCACAACTTGTTGGCTCTGTGGCTCTGTGGCTCTTTAGCCGCTTGGACATTTCGGGGCTTAACGAAAACAAATGATAATCAAGAAAAGAGGGAAAAATGGAAAATGGCATGCAAATCTAGACGGGGAAAACCACAGCAGGAAAAATCTTGAAAAATACCCACGAACCGAAAAAGGGAAAACCTCAAGAAAGCAAAGCACAAAACAGCAAAACAGCAAAGCAGAAAAGCAGAAAGAAAAAAATAAAAATAAACTAAGTCCTTGTCATGGCCAAGGTTGTCTACCTTCTCGGTTGGTCGGTCGGTGGTGCCACAATGTTGCAACCTTCGCCTGACCAGACGCAAGCACTCACCAACACACAAACATTCTCTCACAGACGGAACAATGGATTCCGGCGACAAACAACGGAAGTCCTGCAGACAGAAAGAGAGATATGCAACACACAAAATACTACTGGGGCAATAAATAGTCAAAAAGGAAAGAAGAAAAAAGAAAGAGCAGGAGACAGGACGACAGGACACTGCAGACAAGTCCAAGGATAATCCTCCTCATAATTAACTTTCTGTCGAATGGTGCAAAACTGAAATTGAAATTGCCCCCCCACACACACACACACACACACACACAAAAGGGAATATAAATCAAAAAGGGGGGCAGGCAATGTGGCACAAAGAAACGAGAGATTGTTGCACAAAAATGCGTTGTAATTGCCCCGAAATCAAATGGCCGTAATTTACGTTGACAGGCGAAACGGACGGACGGAAGGATGGAGGGCAGGAGCTGCTAGAAGCAACAACTACAACATTTATTTATGCAAATCTCGTTCTGGGCCCCAGGACCCAAAATGTGACTACTACGTGTGTCCTCTGAAACTGTGTGTCCTGTGTGTCCTGTGTGTGTGGGTGGACACTGGACGGGGAATGTTCCATATTAGAATTATGCAAATAGGACGACAAGCAGCAACATCCACACGCAGGACCTGCCATTGCGGTTCACTTTTTCGGAAAATTGTATGCCCGAGTGAGGCATGAGGCACGTGGCTTGAAGGGTGCTACCCCAAGGATGGCATCCGATCGGAATCGGAGTCGACGATATTCGATGGAGCCATGCCACTCAAAAGCAGGACAACTGCAAACGGAAAGGAAAAGTAGGGGAATTTTTAGGCAGGCCTCAGAAGCAGTTCAATATGTGCAAGCAGTGGAAAATAAGCAGTTGAAGGGTTTAGAGTCGCTAAGCAGTAGAGAAGAAGCATCCGTAGAGCTTTAAGCAGTTCAAGCAGTGCAGAGTGAGCGAATTTTAAGGCAAAAATGATCGAAATTTCTTCCCTTTTTTTTTTTAAGTGTGGTACGAGTTTATCAGTGGAAATCATTAATATCTCCGATAGATAAGGCGATATCTAGGCGTGTTATATGATATCGGCATTTAATAGATTGGCATTTTTTTGCTTTTAATGCTTTAAAGGCTAGTTTTAAGCTTTGAAAAGGGTGCGTTACAGGAGTTGAACATTGGAAAATATAAAATAGAAGGCTTAAAGCAATAGTTTTACAGGATTATATGTATTTCATTGATATTTCATGGGTTTTCTATGCAAATTTTTGCCAAAATATGAGTAAGGTGAACATTTAATTGATATTCACGTCGTCTACGAGATTTCGAAACAAAGAAAATATATTAAAATGTTACATTTGAAGTGTTTACATTTAAAGACTTTACAAGATTCGTTTCTCTCTCTCTTTAAAGCATTTGTGTCTAGAATCTCCCTTCAAAATCGTCTACAAAAACAAACTGTAAGTCATCGAGTCCCTCACCTTTTTGCTCATTTAAAACCATCTACCAATCGACCCTGACAGAGTGAAAACTATTCCAATTGACTGTAAGACGACACACATTAGCCAAAGGAGCGATTCCATTTTCCTGCCACTCCCGCCACCCCCCAAAACGATGTCCTTTTATGGCCGTGCGACGGCACAGGAATGCCTTTGATCAGCAGCTCATCAGCCGAGGCAAAAAAAGAATACACGAGTATGTATGGAATAATGTCAGGGCGAAGCGAAGCGAAGCCACATGCGGAATACTTTAAGAGGAATGTCTGCTGCTGCTGCTGCTGCTGCTGCTGCTGCTGCCAAAGGTTGGTTCCTCTTTCCTCAGAGAGATATTTATGTATACATTTTTTGTGCTGCTGCTTCATTTCTTCTTCTTCTTTTTTTGTAGATGAGAAGTGAGATGTCTGTGAGAGCTCTCTCTCACGCGAAGGTGAAGGACGTCCGGCATGTCCTTGCCTATGGGAATCTATAGGCTATGCAGTGGAGTGGAGTGGATATCATTACCCCCACCCACCCACCCCCCCCCCACCATCTTCATTCATGGGCGGTAAATCAGCGAAGCAGAGCTCTGACTGCTGCTGCTGCTTGAGGAAAATCACTTAGGAGCCATGACGCGGCCGGCCTGAGATAAGTTGGCGGTTTTAAAATTAATGGAGACATTCGTCCTTCGCACACATCCTGCCACGCTTTTAGTAGAAAATGTGGGCGTGGATGGCCGCCCAGGCCACCCAGGAGGTCTATTAAATAGGAGCCTAGCTTCTGCTTACATTGCAGTTTTTAACCCACATGATGTGGCATATAGAATACTCGTATGTGTGTAATAAATTCCAAAGAAAATCCATTCACACATTTCCCCTTTTTTTGTTATGTTTCAATCGATTGTAAATGATTTGTGGGCCATTAGGAGGCATAAAAAAACCAAAAACAAAAGCATTACGAATCACTTTTAAACTTTTCAACTGTAAAATTCAAATAAAAGCTTTCACCAGAGAGCTTTTGGCCCGCCCGAGCTTAATTTAGCAAAGTTGTTGCCCTTGGAGAGCTTTCGCAAAGCTTTTACTGCCACCTAACAGACTGTTAAGTGCCTCTGTTAATGGAATCAAGTCAAAAATTTGATATTTTCAATATTTTTACTCACTCAAAAAATATATAAGAAAAGCCCACAAGTTTTTGCGAGGAGGAAACTCACCTGCAAAGAAAAAAAAAAAAAAATAGAATTAGATTTTCAGTTAAGAGAAAAAAAAGTTTGTGCGCCGTGTCTAAGAAAAAGAAAATCAATACGACAGTAAAAAACGCACACAAACACACACACACACACACACTGAAGTGCACTTAAGAAAGGTACAAGAGACACACAGAAACAGAGACAGAGGGAGAGAGAGAGAGAGAGAGACAGTTTTCTCAGTTGTTCAGTTGTCATCAAGCACCACCCCCCATGCCCCACCAAGCGATGAAGGAAAAGCAGGCCCTGTAGACCACTCAACCTTGATGATCATCGGCACATGGCGGCGCACATCCTTCTTAATCCTCCTTAAAATCATACATGGGACTGTGTGTGTCATTTATTATTTCCTTAGTTACAGATACAATTTTAGGATACAGATACATTCCCCTGCTGGTGCCGAAAGTGTGACCAAAACCGAAAGACCATAAAGTAAATCAACTCAAAGCCACTGATGAGCGAACAGCCAATGCAAATGCCCAAGACACCGCCAATATTTGCTGGAAAGGAAAGCCTCCAATTAAACGGGAAAATCTCTTTTGTCTGAGGACATTTTGGCGTACACAAAATCTGATACCAATGATAGTGTTTGTCCTGCGAGTAGATCCTCCAGCGAGGGGCCCCAAAGCGCAGCAGAAGAGTACTCCTAAAGGGATGCATATGTCCGAGCAGACTTTTGTGCAGACTGTACAACATTTGATTGCAGAGCGGCAGGCACTGCGGACACTGATTCGGTGACCAAATTACTGTGGGGGAAAAGAGATACACAACAGAGAGGAGAAGAGATACATAAAGAGAGGGCGAAAGATACAAGGAAGCCTCCATCTTACCCTCTACCATTTGCAGGCAGCCAATGTCCTCTAGCGTACAAGACTTTTGCCTTAATTTCGCATCTCTCTCAAACGGATACGGCACACACTGACAATTCATTAGAGAGGCCCTAATCCGGCAATCCTGCAGGCACTTTTCCCTGCTGTCACCCTCGTGGGGGAAATAACAGCCACGTCTATCCACTGGATATTCGCGTAGCTCCGAATTGGCCACAAGTTCCATTCCGTTCACTTCCACCAGGGACTTTTCCCCGCCGCCAATGGTTATTCGGCCCAACCAACTGGAAATATGCAAATGGAAACCGGGAAAACTACTCTTTTCCATTGGAAATTCATCTTCTTGGGAGGTGTCCAACGACAGGGACAGTTCTCCCGTGATATTCCCGTCCCTTAAGACACAGCAGTGGCCGTGATTTGTGGCTTGAAGCTGGAATATCTCTGAACAATTGATGGTCATACGATTCTGCTGACATTTGAGGATCAAAGAAAGACAAGGGGTCGATAGATCCATCAAATGGGAGCGTACATCTCTGAATACCAGAGATTCTTGCAGTTCCTTGGCTTCTTCGGGGCCCACAGACATGGGATCCGTGTAGCCCGACAGTAAATGTATCTTTTGCCACCAAAAACCCAACGGTTTTCCACTGGTATTGGCCAGCATCTGCGCGTAGTCCTGCATCTTTCTTTTACTGAATCTATAGCCACTGCAAATCGCAATCGATGGCAACTTCAACGCTCCTTTCTCCCCAAAATCCCTCTCGGATAGATCTGTTATCGTAGAGTTGTCCAGCAGGTCCAGTATCATGGCACAAACCGAATAGCCCGCAAAGATCAGGCCACAGCAGATGAAGGAGAACCAAAAGATACGCTGCACACGACGTCTCCTTATGAAGTACAACAATCCGAATCCATTGAGGCTCGTCTTTCGGAAATACTCGACGACCGTGCGATTGAGGGCCACCACCAGGCGGGAGGACATTCTGGCGGGGACTAAGGCGATCCTTCACCGAATTCCACCGCCTTTATGGCATTCCAATTCCAATTCCACTCCTGATAATTATATGATATGTATCGCTGGTATATATATACATGGTTTTGGGTGGTGGCAACAAGTGGGCGTGGCAATGACAGCGGAAGGGCGTGCACAACATGCAACCAAATGTCAACGGTAATTTATGGCCACACACACACGCACACACACAGATACAAATGCAGAAAACACCCACACACTCGTGCATTGCAGTGGAAGTATCACGCTAATGCGAGAGGTTGCATAGTAATGGGGGAAATATGGAAAATAAGTGGTTTTTTCCAGGGAATAGAAGACGAATAGATGCTCTAGGAAAGAACAAACTTTGAAGAGGATTCTGTAGAAAATATAGTCTTTAGGAAGCCACTAAGAAGGGAACTTTGTAGAAAGAAGCGAAAGAACACTATTCTGGAACGATATTTGGGAAGAATCTGCAGAAAGAAATCATTGAAATGGAAACTATGGAAAGAAACTACTGATCGACTCTATGGGTAGGAATTCTGGCAAGAAACTTTGCGGTAGAAACATGGAAAGGAACTAAAGGAGAAGTTGGGAACGAGGCAAAGGCAGTGTGGCAGTGGAATGAAAGTAAATATGAATACAACATCCTACAGAACGAAATAATGGAATGGAATTAATGAAAAACACTTTGGGTAAAACTAACTGAAGAAATGACAGATGGAAACAATGGAATGAACGATCAAAATCAACAAGGACAGGAACAATGGGAAGAAACAATGACAGTGAACTCTGAGAAGAAACCATGAAAGGAACAGTGAGAAGAAACATTGAAATACAACTCTGAGAATGGACAATGAAGGGAAACTATAAAGGGAACCATGGAATGGGTCTATTTGGAACACTCTACAGCAAGCAAGTACACAAGAAAACAATGAGAAATGACGATAAATATGAGAAGGAACAGAACTATTGCGCAAGAACTTGAAAGAAAGCTTTAAGAACTAAATCACGAAAAGAGTTAATAAAAAACCTGTATCCACAGAGAAAGGAACGATGAAATGCAACTAAGGAAAACGTAGAAACGACAACAATCTAAGGAAATTGTGTAATAAACGTAAAGATTAATACCCTGCACTATCTCTCTCTTCCATCTCTGTCGCTCTGGGTAGAATACTATAAACTAATCAGACAAACTAATATAAGTATATATACTTGTATGCTTGCATGTGTGTGCTCAATGGGCATTGCTTCTCTCCCCATAAAGAGCAAAGCAAACAAGAAGCAGGCATGCGAGTGGGCCAACAGCTAACTGGCATGTAATCTTGGCCCCCCAGCACCCCCAACAGCCTTTTACCCCTTCCACTCTGACACATAGATAGATAGCCCGTCTCTGATAGACCCCACTGGACAAACAAGTTTCGAGAGCCAAAACGCAAAGCAGAGAGCCATGAGGAGCACCAACGACTCGTAGAACTCGCAGACTAAATAAAAATGAACAGCACAAATTTCAATAAGAACACCCACACACAGTGGATGCACACACACACACACACACACACACACACACACACTGCACAGAGGGAGAAGCCTGCCTACCTCCCTGCCACCCACACACCCACAAATAATTTCCGGTTCAATTAAACGCTTGTTTATTTATTTATTTATTTATTTATACGAAAGGGGGGGGGCGGAACTGTATTGGGCTGGTGGGCGTGGCTGCATGTGTTTTCCCCTTTTAATTGTGTGAGGCATGTGGCATGCGGCAGAAGAAGCAGCAACAGCAAATGCCACTAATTTGTTTATGAATGAAAAAAAAACCAAGAATATATATTGAGGGGAGAATGTCAAAGATGAAAGATTTGAGGAGAGGAAAGGAAAATGATGGGGAAAATTTGTATCCAATTTCACAGGGGAAATGGTTATGCAGGGGTAGGGAAGGACAGGGTAGGGCAGGGCAGAAGGTCGTTATAGTTTAAGGACTCCTGAAGACTCGTTAATCTTGTCAAGAAATGGTTTCAGCTGAAGGCAAAGGCAAAGGCTTGGCGCCAAGTGGTTTGAAGGGCGGAGGTGGTGGGCACCACAGGCTGAGTGCCGCAGAGAGAGGTGAGGGGTAGAGATAAGGAAGAGGAGGAGCAGCACTCCCTGTTTCGGGGAGGCAAGGAAAAGGTCAACTAACTGCAAAATGATTGCATACTTTAATGGGCCAAGCACTTAGGCATCCTCCACTGCACTCTCACTCTCCCTCTCTGTCTCTTTCTGGTTGGGTTGTCTCAATTTCCCTGCTTCCGTATCGCGTTGTTGCCGGCTACGCGCCGAGGAAAATTGCATCAGTAAAAATAGCGCAAAAAATTGAATAAAACTAACTATCCGGTGGGAAAGAGAGGGATACATAGAGAAACAGGAAGATACACAGGGAGAAAAAGAGAGGGAGAGAGAGAGAAATGAAGCTAGAGAGCAGGTCGAGCAGTAGAGCAGTAGCGCGGGGCGTGTGCCACTACAGCAAAATGCATAAATGTGAAAGGTTAGAGTGTTGCAACGTGCGTGCCACGAGTTCAAGAGGCAGGGCATCGTAGAGAAACAGCAGAGGGCAAGGAGTGTAAGAGAGAAGAAGGCAGGAGCCAGGGAGAAGGAGAAGGAAGAAGAGGCAGAGAAAGAGGGAAGGGTTAAGTGCTTTGTGGCTTATGGAATGCAAGCCAAACGAAGAGCTTCGAGGAGGAGGCAAGAGGCGGCACACACGTGGAGCCCGGAGCCATAGAGAATCCGGTGACAGAGAATGAGAGGGCGTTGGGAATGGGTATGGGGCCCCTTCTTTATCTGGAAAGCAAATTCCCACACACACACAGAGAAAATTCTTTAAGAAGCATCTCAAGGATGTGGAGTCCGTGAAGAAATGTTTAAAGCACACACACACACACACATACACAAGCGAAAGGAAGAGTCGGCAAGCAGTTTGGGGAATTGGGGAACCCAAAACAGATCTGCAGTTGTTCCGCCTCAAAGGCCACATAACAAATCATCATTTCCACACGAATGAAAAGCGTACTCCCACTCACATTCCCATTCTGCCATTCTGCCATTCTGCCATTCACCTCGCTCTCAAAATGCCACGTGTGCATATCCTGTTGAAAGATAAACAAGCAGGACTCAAGGACTGAATCATTTTATCCACAAAACAACAGCAGCCTGGCAAGGCATGAAAAAGCATGGAAAGTGCAAAAGGCAACATCAACATCAAAATCAAAATCACATTGCACTCGAAACGGACGTTTGTACATATCTATCGGAATAATTCACACAAAAACAACACACAGGAAGGAGGAAGGAGCCAGACGGAAGGAAAACCAGCATGAAAAAACAACACCCAAAAATCAAAAGAAAAACAAATAAAAGTTGGCAAAACTAGCAGCAGCAGCAGCAGCAGCACGGAAAATGCAGTAACAACAACAGCAAGAAAAAGTTGCCATAAAAAAATGTTCAACCATAACAGAGAATGAGAGACAAGTGGGAGAGAGAGAGAGAGAGCTCTCTCCTTGCGCAGGATCTCATGCTCTCCATCATCTTTCCTCTTCGCTCCCCTCGCCGTGACGTCGTCCATGACGTTGCATAGAAAAATGCGAAAATGCGTGTATAGAAAGACGGCACAAAACAGGAATACGAAAGAAAACTGAACAACAGCAGGAGGAAGGGAGCGGAAGGGAGGAGCAAGTGGAAAAGGAGAGCAGCAGCAGCAGCAGCCCCAAGGCGCAATGCGTTGAGAGAGGTGCCTAATGAGCGGAAGGAAGCAACGAATGCGAATGGCGGAGGGGCAGGCGGTGGGACAGGCGGTGGGGCAGGCGGTGGGGCAGGCGGTGGGGCAGGCGGAGGGGCAGGCGGTGGGGCAGGCGGAGGGGCAGGCGGTGGGGCAGGCGGAGGGGCAGGCGGAGGGGCAGGCGGTGGGGCAGGCGGAAGGGCAGGCGGAGGGGTAGGCGGTGGGGCAGGCGGTGGGGCAGGTGGAGGGGCAGGCGGCTGGGCAGATGAGAGCAACGCCAGCGGAGAGGGTATCGAACAGATTATACCCTCAGTAAGTTATAGAAGGATAAGACTAGTTTTGTCCTCTAAAATGGGAATTTCAGAGCGGAAACCTCACCCTACGTTGGAGACATTTCCACGATGATCTTTTTTAGAAACCCCATAGAAAAGTTCTTTGTTTTTACCCCTATATATAGGCATATTTCCATTGTATACTGATGCCACATGCCACCAAATTACACTTTTGAATGGGCATATAAACCATTCAAGTACACTAGTGAAACTTATTTGAGACTGTATTCACACACTCATTCAGAGCATATTCACACCTATGTCGAATACTACATATATTCACATCCTTAAGCTCGTATTCGTATTCGTGTATGATATGATGATATCCATTACCTTTGAAACAAGCACAACCCATGATGTAGCCCATCATCAGCGTGGCTTTGATGTCGCCTTCAAGGTGCCTTCGCTTTTTGTCTCTCTCTCTCTCTCTTGCCCGCACTCCTCCGCTCCGCCGCTAGCAGCCTCTTCCTTCTGCTCTCCTCCTTTATTGGTGGTGTTGTTGTAGTCGTGGATAAGTGAACGACATCGGGATTTGAGTTGAATGAATATTGCAGGCAGGCAGGCAGGCAGGTCCTCTCCTCTCCTCCTCAGTCTCGCTCTCTCTCTCTCTCTCTCTTTTTTTTGTGCTGTCTTCTATCTTCTGTTCTGTTCTGTCTCGTGGTGCTGCTGTTGTCTCTTTCGGATTGGTGTTTCGTTCTCTCTCTCTCGCTCTCTCTTCGCACGCATGTATGTATTATTTAACACACAATCTGTGTTTATGAGGCCTTTGCGTCGGACCTTATCACACTTAGCCGCACTAACGGTTAACGGTTCGCACCGGTTAACGGCAATTTATGCAATAAGCCTCATCAAATATATATATATATATATACGTATACTCGTATTTATTAGAACGGGGTCCCCTCTTATCGTATCATCCACAATAAACAAAAAAAAAAAACAAAACTTATTTCTGAGTAGCGGCTCGCGGCTCTATCTTTCACTATTTCTCTTTGATTTACACTTGGCTTTTATCACAATATTCTTATAGACTTATTTGATTTTGCTTTGTTTTTGTTGCTTTTCCCATAGATTGTATGCTATATATCAAAGAGATCGCCTTCGATTGGATTGTGGTTATATGATCTGTTGGAGTGTTGTTACGGTATTACACATACACATACATATATATATGTATATGTATATATGGTTCTATACGAGTATTATTATTTATTTGTTTTGTTGTTGTTCTCAATAGTTTTTCTATAGCTATTTTCTTGTTGGTTTTTTATTGATTATCACTTGATATTTGTTTGGTTTCCTACGATTTAATTTCCATTGGCTCTTCTCCTTCTCTTTCTCCTTCTCTTTGTCTCTTCCTATCTTTGCTCGATTTTCGATGATTTCACTCGTTTCGGTTTTTGGTTGTTGAATTTTTGCTTCAGTTTTCGAATTTCATTCAATATTCATTTCATTGATTGTGCTTTTGTTGCGGTTTTGTGCGGTTGTTGTTTCAAGTTTTAATTTTTTAAATATCACAAAAGAATCACTGTCAACCGGACCACACACCGGGAAAACGGAAAACGGAAAATGGAAAACGGCAAACGAAAAACGAAAAACCAATTAAAATTGTTTCATAATTATGTCAAAAGAATCACAAAATTTTTGTTTTTGTTTTTGTTGTTTTTTGGGGTAAACGCTTTTTGTGCATCAAAATTCGGAGGGGGTTTTATTTTCTGGCGGGGGCGGAAAATCTCGTTTGATAAATTGAGATGAATTTATGAGGCGTTGGGTGGATGGGGCAACAAGGTCATTTACTTTTTGGGGGGTAATGTATTCCCATGGAATTCGTCATTTATTTTGAGAGAGATTTACGGGAAGATGGAGAGATATAACAGAAAGATTAAATGCAATCTGAATGCAAATGAATGAGGGATAAATCAGATACAGAAAATAATGCAAGAATTGTAGGGGATTCCTTTTTGGAATCAATGATTCTGGAGATAGAGGCTCTAGAAACTGAAATTCCCACAAAGAAACCCTGGAAATTTTCGCCAAAAACACACACAGTGAAAACTATAGCTCTTAAGAGGGAAATATCCTTAAAGAACAGCTCTTAGAAATTAAAAATACTCAAAGAACAGCTCGCAGAATTAAAACTATGGAGGAAATTCTCTTCAAAATACAAATTCCCAAGGGAAAACTTTCTGAATTCTGAAATTCCAGAAGAAACAGATGCCCAAGCCCACAATTTCTCTACTAGGCATTGCTTTTGGGGTCATTTTAGGTCAAGTTCAAACAGCACATCGCTCAAAATCAGTTGCGTTAATCAACATTTCTGGTATTTTGTGGTTTAGGAGGATGAAACCCTCTTCCCCAAAAACCAAAAAAGCTTTTAAAATGATTTTCCGCCAGCAAAGACACTTTTCAAAGGTTCCTTTCTTTAATAACTTCCTGTAAAGTCACCAAAAACCTATGAAAATCATAAATTAAGCTTCATAAAAACCCTTAAAAATCACACACATACATTTCCCCCTATAAGAAAACCAATATTTAATTAATACATTATCAATTCTGAGAATTCTGAGAAAGAAATGGCCACAAAACTACAATCGCAATCTGTGATGCCACTTGAGGCAGTCAGTCCGTCAGTCGGAGACCAGTCTCTGCGACCACATTGTGGTTTCAATTTCAGTTTCGAATGAAAAATAGCAACAACACCCACGCCCACACCCACACCCAATTCCACTTCCACTTCTACTTGAAGAATGGCTTGTGTATTGTCGCCATATTTGCTTAAATAACGCAGCCCATTGTCCATAAATAAAAGGCAATAAAAGACAGACAGAAATGGAGGCAAGTGGCAAGTGGCACACAGAAGAGGCAGTGCCACTGTCAGTGGCACAAATTGATAAAGATTATCCGAAAGCCGATGCGACAGGCACGCCATGGAACGCCAAGCCACAAGCCGATGGACGCCCTCAAAAACACAAAAAATTAAAATAAAATACAATTTAAGAAGGGCAGACTTTAAGGTAAACGAAGTGTTTGATACCTTCCAAAACTATGGTTTTAATTTCTGTGGAAATTCGTAGTTTTTCCACAAAATCGTATCTTTTCAATGATTTTTCCTATGGAATATAGGAGGAACATAGCGAATCTGCTCTAAATTTTGATCAGAATCGAGGAGTCTTTGAACTCTTCTTGGCAAAAGCCTCTCAAAAGCATATTACCCTCTCTGCCAGGGTATCAAAAGAGCATCAATGGCTGGGGGATGCATTGATGAAAAATCCACACGCATAGACACCCCCCGCCCGCCTCCCACACATTCGAAAGCCGCAAAATTTCAATTTAAATTTAATTCATGGAAACAAAAGAAAGAAAGAGAGAGAGAAAGGAGAGCCAGAGAGAGTGTGAGAGGCAGGAGGTCCATCAGAATTAAGAAGAATATTCAATGGGATTCTGAGAGAATGATTGGGGCAGAGGCAGTGGCAGGGGCAGGGCCAAGGGAAAAACTGATGTCAGCCGCCTGACAAATGACAAATGAAATGAAAATACCGGAAGTTGCAGTGAGACGAATTTCGCGCCCAATCCCCCATGCCTCCCCCACCGGGTACCCCGTGACTGGGACCCCCGACCAATTGTTCATAATTAAACATGAAATAAAAAGAGGAAAAACAGGAACAAATATGGGAAAATCAAACAGCGACCGGACAAACGAGCGACATCAAGTATACGCCACCATAAAAGTGAATTTTTTTTATTTGTTTTTTGCGCGCGCGAGAATTATAATTGATTCTGCGGCGCCCACCGCAGACCCACACACACACACACACACACACACACACACAGGCACACAACACACAACAGACATTTCAGTTTCAATATATCATTCTCCTGCTATCCGTTGCTGTGCTCTGTGTCTGTATCATTCCGTATTTGTATCTCTGTGTATCATTTTGTATCTGTATCTTTGTATCTCTGTCTTTGGGGTCTGTGTCGTAGATGTCGGATTTTATGGCCCCGGCTGGAGGTCAGTAGCACATGCCACAACAGCAGCAGTAGCGGCAGTAGCGGCAGCGGGGGCAGCGGTGGCAAGACATTGACATTGTCATCATTTCGACTTTTATGGCGCCTTTAAAAATGTATCTCGGAAATGGTTCGCCATCTCTCGCTGGAAATGGCGAAACACAAGCACTGGGAAGCATGTGCCAAGAAGGAAATCAAAGTAAGCCGGTGGGAAACGGATGCGAAATACCCTACAAGCTAGAGGAAGTATGAGAGTTGGGGAGGGATTCGCGGAGATTCGTTTGGAATAAACATACAAAATATAAGAATGGAACAAAAGGTAATTCCTAATTATTCAGAGTTGCATTTGAATTATTCGGAGTACTTTTAAAGGGGGTTCTGCAGTGTAATTTCACGAGAAAGACATCTCTGATGAGAAGCAACCCCCAAAAAAAGGTCTCTTCGTCCCTTCTTCCTCCAAGGAGGTTCTTCTTACAAACCCTTCTAGAAATCATACAACCCCCAATAATACAGGGTATTCAATGAAAAATGAACAATTTTTCGCCTGTTCTCTTGCTAGCATGAAAATTTTGCAGTTTGTTTTTCGGCCAATTTATACAAGATATAAGATACTTCTGCCCCGCCCCTTGCTGCCGCCCATAGGGAATATGTTTACACAGAAGAATGTGTGTGGAGAACGAAAACAATAAATCGGAAAAGCAGGCGCAAAAGAATTTCCTAATTAATGAGAGCTCGCGAGGGTCGAACGTTCGTCCGTTCGTCCGTCCGTCCATAAAAATATATAAATTTGTTCAACAAATTAGCCAAAAAGTCGAAAAGACCACCCTGGAGGAGGAGGAGGAGCCACTCTGGAGGGAAATACTGGGAAAGCAGTCTGGGGCAACCAAATGAGCAGAAAACATGCAACAATCCAAGCCAGAAATTCTTTCGGGGAGTGCCACACGTCTATGTCTCTATTTGGTCACTCGATTTGGGTATTGAGCCCCAGGTTTAGGGTTGAAGATGGGTTTGGGTTTGGGTTTGGTTTTGGCCAGTTTAATTAGCCAAATTAAATTCACATTCGGGGCAGAGAGCAGAGAGCAGGTGGCAAACGAAACGTTGAATGAAAATCGATGCACAGCCAAAGCAAACAACAAATAAAGATAGAGATAGAGATAGATATGTGGCTGTGTATTTTCCACATTTATTTCAATTATAATACAGAGACAGAGACAGTGGCTGTGGCAGTGGAAGTGGCTGTGGCACTGGTAGGTGGATAAACAAATTGAATTCGAATTCGAATTCTCATTCATCATGTGACCTCCTCAAGTGATGAGGCAAACAACAACAACAACGACAACGCACCAACAATGGAAAAGCTGGAAATTAGTTGAGGTGTTTACCCACTCGCCATTCACCGGCTGGGAGTATCATTTGTATTTGTAGAGCAAACATTTGAGGGAACGAATAAAATATGGAGATTCCATGAGAGATTATCGTTTTCAGTTTGAGTGGATTCCCAAACGGGTCTTAGGCGTTGTTTGTTTTCTCAATTAAGGAAACATTTCACACAAGTTTTCCATCAGATATTTCGTAGATACATATTTCCATTCCATTCATTTCGAATGAAGAGGTCCAAAGCTTTTTTACCAATTTAAGGCATTCAAAGCTCTTGTATGCCCAAATACTCTCTTGTTTTTACGAAAAGAGAGTCTTCAAAGCTGAAGAATCAAACAGAAATCCGAAGATCATGAAAGGACTTTCGCTTCATACGAATCCAAAGATTTGTTGCCAAAGGTTTCCATAAAACTTCTATGGGAGATATTATGGGAATATCGTACATGTATCTTTTAGGGGAGTACCTTTCAGAGGAATATCTTTCAGGAGAGTATTTGCATTGGTTGTATCTTAAGGAAAGAACATGTCTTAGAGGAAAGTATCATCAATTGAGGTATGTCTTAGTAAAGTATCTTTTGGTAAAGTATCTTTTAGAAAAGTTTCTTCTAGAAAAGTATCTTTTGGCAAAGTATATTTTAGTAAAGTATCTTTTAGTAAAGCATCTCTTAGAAACGTATCTTTTAGTAAAGCATCTTTTAGTAAAGTATCTTTTAGTAAAGCATCTTTTAGTAAAGTATCTTTTAGTAAAGTATCTTTTAGTAAAGTATCTTATAGAAAAGCATCTTTAGTAAAGTATCTTTTAGTAAAGTATCTTTTAGTAAAGTATCTTTTAGTAAAGTATCTTTTAGAAAAGTATGTTTCGAGGGCATACTTCAAAAAATTTTATCTTTAAGTATCTTCAATGAAAGTATCTTTCAGGAGAGTATCTGTAATGGTTGTATCTTAAGGAAAGAACATTTCTTATAGGAAAGTATCATCAATGAAAGTATCTCTCAGTAAAGTATCTTTTGGTAAATTATCTTTAAGTAAATTATCTTTTAGTAATGTATCTTTTGATGAAGTATCTTTTAGTAAAGTATCTTCTAGAAAAGTATCTTCTAGAAAAGTATCTTTCGAGATTTTAAAGTATCTTCAATTAGAGTATCTTTTAGATGAATATCTTTCAGGAGAGTATCACCAATGAAAGTATCTTTTGGAAAAGTATCTTTCAGGGTAGTAAATTCTAAGCAAGTATCTTTCAGGACAGAATCCTTCAAGAAAGTATCTTTCAGGACAGAATCCTTCAAGAAAGTATCTTTCAGGACAGAATCTTGCAAGAAAGTGTCTTTATGGGAAATATCTTCGACGGGTGTATCTTTCAGTGGAGTATCTTTTAATGGTTGTATCTTTCATATGACAGTACTTTCATGGACCAGTACTTCCACAAAATACGATTATAACCCAATCAAAGTTCTCCTTGTAGTAGAGCTCTTATCACTCCACTTTCCACTCCCCTCTCTCCTTCTCTTCTGATTACCCGATGAGTCAGCAGGAAAATCAAAGAACGAAAAAAGGGAATGCGAGTAGGAGATTGCTGAGGCAATCTTTCAATCCCCAGAAGCAGCAGCACTGCCGCGTCGTCATGCCACAATGCCACACATTTAATTGCATTATCAGCCTGACTCAATTAGCCATGGATGTACACTACATACAGACACAGACACAAAGATACAGATAGATACAGACGCGCACATACATAAACCTCATCGTTGCTTATCTTTTTTGCCATTGCGGTTCTCTTTCTTCTGCCACCCAAGAAAAAACAGAAGCCCAGATTCATTATTAGATTAGAATGCGGCGCAGACCTCAGGGATGGGTATATATATTTCTGGGCAAATATTAGATAGCATTCTGATAGATTTATCTTTTCTTTTTTTTCTACTCTATTTTATATTCCCTATACAAACTTTCAGTTTCCTTTAATGGTCTCTTGGCCATTAAAATGTAGCTAAAATGGCCATAAAGAACTCACTAGGGTAATCCCCCCCGAGTGGGGGACATCGACACCTTGCTGTGAGGCACGAGTGGCACCCCATGGAGTGCCTGCCGGCTCTCATTACAGAGTTCGTGACCTACCGCAACTGTTTACGAGGGGAAAAAGAGTGCTTCCGAGGAGCGAAGAGATCTTAAATCCCTACAAAATATAATTCGTTCGAAGAGCAGTAGGAAAATCCACAAAAATTAAGAAAATTTCACTGGAAAAGTCCTATAAATTCTCAAGAAATAAAGCCAATTTGTAAGAGAAACGCAGAAATATAGTCCTTCACACACACAGATACAGATACACCAATACATTGAAAACAGGGGATGTAAAAACAGGAAAAAGGTGGACGACCCCGCCACAGGATGCAGCCGCCACAAAACAAAAAACAGAGGCACCTCTAAAACAACAACAAAACAACAAAAAAACAAGGAAAACGACTGTGAAAATTACATGAAAAACAGCGCAGGAAAACACAATAAAAAATACAAAATTACAAAAAATATTCTTGAATTTACAAAAATTTAAATTTTGTTTTTAAAATCAACATTTTTAAAGTACATATTTTTGCACTCATTAAAAGAAATTCGAGAGATTTTCTTCCTGTTTTGAGAGCAGAAAGAAAATGAGGAAAACAAAGCAAAACAATGAACAGAGAGAGACAGAGAGAGAGAGAGTAACAGAAAAGGATACAGAGAGAGACAGAAGTGGAAAAGAGAGCGTTTCTTGTAACAGAGTGAGAGAGAGCAAAATAAATAGAGAGAGAGAGAGAGAGAGAGCGGCTGTCCGCTCAATGGTAGTCCGACAACGCGGCGTATGCGTAATGTGAGCAAAAGAAAAGCCCTGCAATAGTGGAATGGCGGAAAATTAAAGTTTCGTTGCACGTTGCCCGTCCCCTGTACCCTGTCTGTCGCTGCCCCTCAAGCCCCCTGTCCCTGCTCTCTCTCTCTCTCTCTCTCCTTAAACACACACCCTGTTGGGGGACGCCCCCCCTTTGACAGCTCCAACGACTTCCTGACGTTCAGGCAGGCAGGCAGGAGCGCAATTTATGGCGTGGCAATGCGTACAAGAGAGCCCCCAAAGAGGCAGCAAGAGGAGCAGGCGTGGAGAGGCAGTGTCCTGCAGGAGGGGGGGTGCTGAGGGGTAATGTGTGGCAGGAACACACATAAATTTAAAATGTATTTCGAGGTGAGGAAAACAGAGGAAAACAGGGGCAACTGTGTTTCATTTGCCTGCTTTTCCACTTATCCCCCGCGCTCCCGCTGTCCCTGTCCCTCTCTCTCTCTCTCTGCCTCCACTCCTTTACTCGCATGTTGCATTTTTTTTTATTTTTGATACAAAAATATTTTTGTTTCGCTTTCATGTGGGGCGGAAAAACTTAACTTGCAACAACTGAAAATGTTTTTCCTTTTTTTTGTGCTCTCTCTGCCCTGGGTCTCTCTCTCTCCCTCTCTCTCTTGGGTCAAGAGTTCTCTCATTGTTTTGTTTACAGAGCAAAAGTCAATTTCAACTGCATTTCATTTAAATTTTTGTGAACTTTACAAAGGAAAAAGAAAAAAGGAATGAAAAAAAAAAAAGATAATAATGAGTAAGCGAGGTTTTCTAGGTGGAAATTATGAGGCACAGACTGTGCACCTATGGGGCATCTACGACTGCTGGAAGCTTAGAGGTCCATGAAACACTTTAAGGACAAATTTCCATGGAATTCTGGCTTTTCATTAGACCTTTCCACCAACTAAAGATTCAAGTATCATTAAAAACTAATAAAATGATTCTTGAGCATGGTTTTTCATGGAAATATGAGACTTGGGAATACATCTATTGTAAATTACTGCCTCTGGCACAAAGACTGGCACAAAAAACTTAATTTTTTAATTTTTTTAACCGAAATTTCATTAAATTCTGGGTTACACATTCAAAACTGTTGGGGATCATAGAATCATAGAATTCTTGGTAAAGGCAGGCGATAAAAGGCTCTAAAAACCCTCTAAAATATGAATCATATATTCTCTAGCAAATTCTTCGGTTTCTTGGCTCAGAGCATCTCTCCAGCCGTCTAATGTTTAAGCTTTTTGCCAATTCAAACATTTACTTCCTCGTAGTTCAATATTTGTTTACTCCGGTGTAGAATATCCGTACCCGGCATTCTCTTTGGCCACATCCCCACTCCCCACTCCCCACCCTCCACCGTCTTCCCCTCCCCCCACGAATCGAATCGAAGCACAAAAAGCGAAAGGTAACACACAAAATACTAAATGAACTTGGGAAATGGTTTTTCTGGTCGAAAACATTTAGTTGCAATTACTTTGTTTTTGTTTCTTGTTTTTAGATTGTTGTTTCACTATGACTATATGTTATATACATAGATATGTATTATTATTATTAAATACATTCGTAAATTACGTATTTCTATAAAGCACTCGGGCACACGCAAACAAACAAACAAACAAACGCACACACAGTGTCACACACGCGCGAATGCTACAGTAGGCGACGACGGTTCACGGGATAAATCACGGGATACCCTGTAGACCCCGCTGTGGGCAGTGCAAACCCCTAAAGCACAGTTATTTGTGCATTGTGCATTTTTGCTTTTGGTTATTTTCTTTCACATAATATCGGTTGTATTTCTTGGGGGTAGTATAGTATTTTTTACTATATTTTCAGACGCATCGGTAGGAGGACGATGCGACGCGTTTCACTGTTAACTGAAACCGAAATAAGCGCCAGACGCGATATAAGCGGAATAGAGTTTGCTATAAACAAAATGTGCTATAATCTGAGAGAGCGGCGGCAATAATAACAAAAGCACAACGGGAGAGACACAGAGCGAGAGAGCGCACATGCAAAAGCCGACATCGAGAGAGCACCAGCCAAACGCAACAACAAAAGCGTCATTCCAGAGAGAGACGGAGAGAGCGCAAGAGCTTCATGCCATTCCATGCACTTGCTTGCTCTCACACACTCTTCCCCTTGCGCTCTCCTCTCCAACGCTCACGTACCGCAAAACAAACAAAAGCACAAAACGTGCGCAGAGAGTAAGAGTGAGAGAGCGCGCCATGTAACCGTATTATGCCGGTTGCAGGCTTCTATAAAAGTGCGCCCGCCGCCCAAAGGCGACAATAAAAAGCTTCAAAGTCAAGTCAACAACAAAAAAAGCAGCTTCGTGAAAATTTAATGGTCATCAACAAAAAAAACACAAACAACAACAACAACAATATCCCTGGCTAATTATGAGCAGGGGCCCAAAAAAAGATGAGACTTCCAACATATGTGTGGGTGTGTGTGGAAGAGGAGACAGACAGAGAGACAGACAAAACTTGCTGTTTGTTTAACCAGTCTCTAGGCCTTAATCCATTCCCCCCCCCTCTCTTTCTGACTAAATCCCCCTTTGGGCACACGCATATTTTTTTTTTTATCAAAGATTCCTCCCATTTTATTTGGTTGAAAATTTAACAAACAAGCGATAAACATTTAAAAACTCAAAAAAGCAAGCACATCAAAATCATCTGCCAGGCAATGGTATGCCATTGTGTTTGTGTGTGTGTGTGTGTATGTGGGAGGGCCTTAACTAGGCGTTAACTGAGCTTAAATGAGCTTCAAGTGTCTCTAATTTATGGCTCATGGGTATGACAATCAAGTAGAACATTAAGGGCAGACAGTAGTCTCTAACGATACGATAAAAAGAGTAGGATATATAAGCTAAGAGAGAATGAGATACACATACGTATGTATGTATGTCCATAAAAGTCCGATTAAAATTGCATATTGCATTCCTCCCAAGAGAACAAAGGCATTTTTGTTTTTGGGACTGCCTTTTTCTACTGCTTTGTGGGGAAGGCACAAACATTCTTTAGTTGATTTCTACAGCTTTTCAACATTTCTTCTTTTTCGTTTTATTTTAAAAGTATTGAAGTAGTACATTCGTACTGCTTTACTCATTTCCCCTTCCACTGCTTGCTTTCAGCACTTTCAGTACTGCCTACTTTTCGGCTCATCGTTTGAATATCACTCCAACCAATAGATAAAACCAATTTTAAGACACAAACACTCCTTTATAGGCTAGGGTATCAATGGATCACTCACCATTATTATTGCTGATGGCGAATCGCTGCTGCAGCTGCTGTGCCAGCGCCTGATGATGCTGCGCCAGCGGTGTCAATGGCGGCGGCTGCTGCTGCTGCTGGCCCACGCCCAATTGCTGTGGCGCCGACTGCGAATGGGGCACGCCGCCACTCAATGAGGATGTGTCCGAAGAGCCATCCCCTCCTGCACCTCCTCCTCCTCCTCCACCACCAATAAGGCAGCCATTGGCCATGGAATTCTGTGGCTGGCCGCCGGCTCCTCCGTTGAACTGTTGCACGGAAATCGAATTGGGAAGACCATGCTGCTGCTGTTGCTGTTGCTGCTGGCTGGCGGAAATGAGGGGATTCCCTGCCGTGCCATAGGTGGTGGCATTTATGGAATTATTGGCCTGATTCATGGAATTGTTGTGGACGGCTGTGCTGAGTAAAGAGCCATTGGCGGTGGCTCCACCTCCTCCTCCTCCTCCTCCATTGTTGTAGTACGACTCCTCGCCTGCAAAAATACACGGAAGAGAGAGAATGGAGAGAAAGAACACAAGTCATTCATAAAAGCTCGCTTTCATTGGTGGTCTGAAACTTTTTGTCGGAAAAAAGCTTTTTCCTAGCATAAACTTTCACCGACTAACGCGCCATCTGTGGGAGAGTGGCTGAACTAAGTGCTTTTGCCGGGACTGCCACACGCGGCATAAAGTTGAGGCAGGTTCGGTTCGCTGCCCCTCTCCCTCTCTCTCCCACTCTGTCTCTTTCTCTGTCTCTCATTTGAATGCATTTCGCGTTCGATTCTCCTTCTTCCTCCTCCTCCTCCTGCTGTTTCTTTTGATTTCGCTTTGGGCCTTTGGACAATTAGCCGTCGGTTGAGCAAACTGATTAATTGGCATTTAAGCGACTTGTCGCGACGCGACACAGCGACGACAGCGACGACAGCGATGGCTGTGACAACGGCGCCTCCTTCTAGTGGATACTCCTTCTTCTCCTCCTCCCTCGCCTTCTCCTTCAGGCACCCTCTCCTTTCTCTCTTCGCCTTCTTTTGACCAATTGACGTCTCCGTCTGGTTGCCTGTCACGCCTCATATCAGCGCAGGCGGAAGGAAGACTCTTCCTCGCGTCTTAGCAAACAATTTAGCAAAGTGCAAAGCCGTCTGGCAAATCATTTGATAGACTGGAAGGAGAGACTGGGCTGGCGTGGGGTAGATTCGAGGGGAAAGGCAGATGGCTGGAATAAGCCAACAGAGTTGGCTAAATCGTGCGTGGCTTATGGCCAATTTCCGCTATGTTTTCTTGGCTCTTCTTCCCTCTTGTTGCAACAGAGCGGGAAAATGGTATGGAAATACTAAGAGGAAACTGCCGAGTATCAGTGGGAATTCTAAAGAGAGTTAGAGGGGAAAAATCTGAGTGAGTCTGTGGTAGCCAGAGGGACAAAGGCCAGACGGCAAAGGCCATTGAAGAGGGTCTAAAAGGGAATGTTGAGAAAGTTTTGAGAGGCGGCTTTTGGGGTGTTTTTGAAAGTGGTTTTGAGGATGCGTTGAGTAATTTTTGTTGCGGGTTTGTAAGAGGCGCTCTTTGGAAGATGGTTTTTGAAAGAACTTTTGGTTCACTTTAGGGAAACTTAAACAAAAACAAGGAAATTCCCTAGCCCTAGATGTTCTTTCCGCGTCGAGAAGACTGCCTCAAACACGTATCGAGCGTAGGCCCAAGAAAGACCATGCGCTTGGGATTAGGCGAACTTCCATATAAAATACCTCTCCAAAAGCCCAAAAACTACGAACTATCATCCATCCCTAATTCCTTATTCCAAATTCCTATACAAAACAAAACTTTTAAGCTCTTAAAAGCCGACGAAAAACTTACCCGGTTCCGGGATATTCCCCAGCGGACTCTCCGGCAGCAGTATCCCCTTTTGCACCAGCTCATCCCGATTGGCACGTACAGAAATCTTGCGCTCCAAAGCTGCAAACAACACAGAGGATATCCATGAGATACGTGGATCTCAATAGTCGTTGGAGGCTGCGAAAAAAACTTACATTTGGAGGCCGCTTCGAACTTTTCGCTCTTCTTTTTCCGCCGCCACTTCCAGGGCTTGAAGAAGCGTCCCAGGGCGCTCAATTTGCTCTTCCGCTCCAGGGGCGGAGTGCGGGTGCCCGATCCGAGGCTGTTTGTGCGTATGGCAGCTCCATTCTGTTTCTTAGCTGCAAAGAGACAGAGAGAGAGAGAAAGAAAAAGAGACAACAATTAGCATATATGGATCTCCGGCATTTCAATCAAAACGTTCCACGGAAGCGGAAAGAGACGTTCCGCCCATTTTGGGGCCACCGGCAGTGGCTGTGGTTCGCCCACTTTTACCGGCATTGTGCGGGCATGCGGCATTCGGCATGCGGCATGTGGCATGGCGGAATGTTGTTGCTGCGGCAGTGGCAGCATTTATTGTGGCACTCATTGTTGCTGCTGCTACTGCAATCATCTTTTGCTCTCTTGGAAATTAGGAATTCAAAGCGGGTTTTTACCGCCCCCACCGCTCCCCTGCCACAAAAATAAGTTGTTTACAATTCTTGGGAAACATTTTAATAGCTGCCACATTGCATTCCATACAAATGGGTGCAGTGCAGCGACAAGTCAATAGAAATAGATTCCTGATTTTCCCCGCAGACTTTTCCAAGGGCTTTCCTTTCAAAACGATAGTTTCCATGGGGACATGCATATGATTCTCTGTTTCCCTTTATTTTGAATAGATTTCTATCATCATTTTTCAATGATATTCACAGAAAACAAATCAAAATGCCCCAAAGAAATTCCTTCAATTCCCCCTTTTTTTTTTTGGGGCTTAGACAAACATGGAAATTCCTTTACTGCTATTTGCATTTGGCTTTGGGAAATTTCAAAGGCAAACAATCGCTGGCAGAGAGAAAGGGGGGGAAAGGTAGAGAAAGCCAGCAGGATGAAGGCAGATAAGGTTTGGGCCAAAGGCAAAACAGCAAAAGAAATGTCATCTCTCCCGAACCAACACAGGAGCTGCCGCTCCCTCTGAGACTCTGCCTCTCCCTGTCCCCGTCTCCCTCTTTCACTGGCAGTCCCTCCTACTGACAGGGCAGGGTATATTCGAGTAAAGGGTAAGGCAAATAGGCTTTTCTGGTAGCCATATCTGCCTTACCTGCTCTTCGGTATACCCTGCCCTCAGCCTCTTTTCTGCTGTCTGCCTCCCCCTCGGTCTGCCTTGACGCTGTTGATGTTTGATGCTGCCTTCAGATAAGCTTTGTCATACAGACACACATCCCCCCCACACACACACACACACACACACACACACACAGAGACACACGTTGAAGTGCTGCCTGCATTGAAGCGTTGAAATTAGGCTACCTACGAATGTGTGGGAGGGGGAATGGAAATACGAATAAAAAAAACCCACAGAGAGGGGTAAGCACTGAAGAGCCCAGAAGAGTGGAGTTACAGCCAAATGCTGGAAGAGCAAAGTCAGGCAGAAGGTAGAGGCAGGAGGGGGGAGTGGTAGTGGGCAAAGACAACTGTAAAACTACTGCAAATGGGCCAACAGCAGCAACCACTACATATTTGGCTTCCATGATGATCTCTTCTCTTCTCTTCTCTTGCCTTCTCTTCTCTTCTCCTCTCATTCGTTTGTTCTCCATTAACTGGCTCTGACTGGGCAATGGAGTGCCAGTGCTCCAATTGTGGTCAATTGTTGGTCAACAGAAGCAGCAGCAACAGCAGCCGCAGAACCAAAGGCTGCCACGCTTCAAGTTACATAATAAAGGGGAGAGGGGAACAGTGGGGAAGAGGGCGCAAAAGTGGGTGGGTGGTTGGAGGTACAACATCTTTAAGTCGCTTCTGTGTCAATTTGAAGCGGGAAAACTCTTGCCAGCACAGGGAAACCCCTGAGGAGAGCGCTGTGACAACAACAGGAAAAGGAAAGAAAAATCTTTGTCTCATTTCGAATGGCGCCAACAACAGAGAAGACAAAACAGGCTGGTGGGAGAGGGCCTGGCAAATGTGTGTGTGTGGTGGAGGGGGGGAGGGGAACACATGTTAGGAATTTCCGATGATGATGCTGATGAACGTATAGACGAAGAAATACCCTTGATTTTTGCTAGAGGGTAGAGATATTCGAATGGGAATGGTGTCAGAGTGGTTCAGGGTGTCACTTCTTACCCCGAAAAACCATCATACCCTCGCTTTGCACAAACCAAGAAATTTACAGATCATCAGAGATTCTCAGCCTTCCCGTCCCATGCCACGTTTCGTTCCAGCATTCCCCACGTCGTTCCCCTATGCCCCGCCGTTCTTCCATTTCCATTCCCAGCACGAGACCAAAAACTGTTGTGGCCAAAAGCAACAACAACAAACAACCTGCGCAATTCTCTGCGCCTTCCATGGAACGGAATGGAACGAAACGAAACGAAACGATGTTTTCCAAAAATTTCTTATTGTTTATTGCTAAATGGCCCGGCCAGGAGGCCGGCCAGAATGTTGTGTGTGGGAAAAAGGCACCGAAGAAAAAGTCGAAAGAAAATAAAGCAAAACTATATGCAAAAATCCGCAGACCCAGCGGTGGGGGGTAGAGCGCGGTAGAGCTGCTCCATCCAGCCTCGTTGTCGTCATATAATATTTTATTTTTTTTGATTTTTTTTCCATATGGGGAGAAGAAAAAAAAAACCAGTTTTTGGGGAGCAGCTTCGTCGTTGTCGACGTTTGAATGAATGCAGGCAGCCAGCAGACACCAAGCAGCAGCCTTCCATCGCAAAACTTTTCAAGATTTTGGCTTCTAAAAAAAACTACAAAAACAAAACGAAAAAAACCAAAAAACAACAATATTCAACGGCAACGGCTACAACAAAAGCAAGTGAAGGGCGCGGTAAAAAATACAACAACAACAACAACAACAGCAACAAAAATAAAGTAATGCTATGCGAACGCATGGAAAAACGGGTTTTCGCGAAAGTTGTCGTCATTGTTTTTGTGCCTGTTGTTGGTGTTGTTGTTGTAATTGTTGCTGGTGTAGTGTAGGGTATTGTGGTTGTTGTTGTTGAAGTTTTTTCAGCTCTGTTTGTGTTTGTCTTTGGTGTTGCTTTTTGTTTTTGTTGTTGAAGTTCCTTTTGTGGGTATTTTTCTTGCAGTTGTTGTTGTTTTGAAGTTGTTGTATTTACGGTTGCATTTATTGTTGAAGTAATTGTTGCAGTTTTGCTGTTGTTGTTGCTTTTTCTCGCTTCAGTGGCATTTTTTCTGTTGCTTTTCTGTTATTTGGTGTTTTTGGCGCCCACCAGACGCTCAAGCTTGAGGGCCAAAACCCCAAAAGAGAGAAATCCACAAGAAATATGGCTGACTCTAGCTGGAAAAGTGTTTTTCTTCTTATTTGCTTTTGGGGGGTGTGCGGGTACAACAGAGGGGAGGGGCACGGAGATGGGGCACAAGAGAGATGGGGCTCCAAGGGGGGGGCCCCGGGGGGTCAGCGCATGTTCTTGCGGCAAAAACAAGCCATAAAACGGGGGGCCAAATGTGTGCAAAGTCAAGGAGTAAGAGTGCCCTCTCGAGCGAGACCCATTTGTCAGGGTCTATCCATTAGATATGCGCGCGTATAAATTGTTCAAATAAATTGTTACAGAAATTATGCATATTTTTGAGGAGACGATTATGCGATAAAGGGTTTAGGGGTTCTATCTGAATTTCCATTTTATATTTATATGAAATTTCGAAGGCGGAAAATCGTTACAAATTTATCTATGTTGTTCTTTTTTCTGTTTTCTTCTTGAAAGATCATCTCATTTCTATCCGAAATTTCCTGAGAGTGAGAGAGTTTTCATTCGCTGTTTCCCATACGTTACATTCGTTTTTATCCCATGCATATGAATTTCATTCCCACGAATCCAGCAACAAAACTCAAGAATTTCGCAATCCCCAAGACTTGCATTTGTGGGGTACGCAATCGCAGTAAGAGATATACATATATATACACGGAATACAGACAAGATCTTATGTAAGCTTATGGCAATTGTCGTCGAGTCGTGGCTCCCCACTCGGACCCGCTTTTGAATAAACAAAATCACTCTGCTGCTGCTGCTGATAACCGCACTGCAAATAGTACAACAACAACAACAAATACATATAACAAGAATAATATAACTATAGGATTTGACGACAACAAATTTATTTGCACAACGTGATGTGCTCAACAATTTGTTCAAATAAAACCAACACGAAACAACAACAACAACAACAAGAAGAGTGAGGAAAGAGAAGTGAAAAAATGACAGAAAAAACAGCTACAAAAAACAGTCGCCAGAGATCGGGAGATGTATAAATTATTTATACGACTTGGAAAGAGTGAGAAAAGTGAGACTATAGCATGCGACAAAAGTTGTATATTTGTCAGTCAAATAAATTATGGAAGAGAGACAGAGAGACAGACAGACATCGGGGCGACACTTGGATTGACACAGCATGTCAAAAGCGAGCACCGCTGCCGCTCCTCCTTCCCCAAAAGAAATCGCCGCAAAGAAAAACCCCAAAAGAAAAACCAAAAGTTAATTACAACAGGATGGCTAGAGGGGAGGAAAAGAGGTTGAATGAGGCGGCATAGTCAAATGTCAGACAGGTTCAAGCAGATCCCAAGAAAGTGAAACAAACACTCGACAGTCGACACTGAAAAGCGAAAAGAAAAAAAAAGAGAGAGAGAGAGAGAAAGGGAGAGAAAAAGTGTAACAAATTTACAAAAGCAGAAAGCAATTTTCAACAATTTGTTGCACGGATTTCGAAGCTTGTTTGCACCTCATGCAAATTAAAGAGGATTTTGTTCAATTTTTCCATTTTAATCTTTGAAATCACGAATTTCGGTAGAGCGAAGCATTCGATACCCTTTCTATTGTTAGAAGCAGCATTCAATAGCCTTTTAGATTTTAAATTACAAAATTAGAGGTGCCGAAGCGGTAGGTAGGCCCTTGCCACTTACAAAGATCCTTCGTGCAGACGATGTATGATGGAAAATCTTGGATATGCTAGCCCTAATATGATACATACCAAGTTTTGTATGTACAAAGATATATAAAACTATAATTTGTAATGTTTTGCTGGATTATCTTTGAAAGCTACAGAATATTCCACTCTAAAATGTGTCCTTAAGCAACAGCCTACGAAAAGATAAAGATACAAGGGCAAAAAAATTCCAATTTCCAGAGGAAAATCCAGAGAAACTAGTTCTAAGGGCTACAAACAGATGGAAAACACTCTCCCCCATGGCCTCCCAGTACTAGCAATACCCTCTTTTTACAGGGTACACTCAAAATCCACATGTCGAAGGTCGCTCGTCGCTAATTGATGGCTGGAGATGCAATTACAGCGAATCGAGAGCCACGCCACACGCAAAGCGCAATACAAATTCAAGCCAATTTCTGTCTCTGTCTCTATTTCTGTCTCTCTTTATCGGCGTCTAATGTCGATTTTTTGATTGCAATATGAAGCCGGCAATTAATTTTAATCGAATGTACAATCGAATCGGCGAGGAAAACACGGGGGAAAAAGCAGTGGAAGAGGTGGAAAAAATGGGGAAACGAGTAAAAGATTTGGGGCCCTGGTCACGCCTCATGGCCCGTAGTTTTTTCGGGTGGGGGTTGGCACAGAAAATGTTTAAATCGCATTACGTATACGCAACGTTGCGCACAGCAAAAAGGGAAATTCGTGAGACGGGAGACGGGAGACGGGTCGGGTCGTGTCGTGTCGCCTAGGGTGTGTATTTGTTAAGTGATTGAATGAGTGAATGAATGAATGCATGTGTGTGCATCCATCATTGAAGCATAACACGCATTCGCGTAGGCAATGACAAGATACGCGTTGCTTCAATCCAAAAGATAGAGATAGTTGTTGACATTGAAATGGGGGAATGGAGGGATGGATGGATGGATCGGTGTATCTATAGGCATATTGAAATCTATAGATACACATTAATTTATTGAGTAATTGCTGAATGGACATTGAGCGATAAGAGGCGATTGTACATATATATTTCGATATAGCACGAGATGGAAGATAAATGTGAGGAGAGATTGTTCTTTGAAGAGCTTAAAGCTTAAGAGATTCATATTTCAGGTGTGTTCGAGTACTAGATTACGATCTGAAGATCTTTTGGAAAGGTTTTACAAAGTGAAGAAATTATAGAATTATTCAATAAAATTATTCAAAATTAGTCACGGCATTGAGAATCACAAAGTATTCAAAGTAGAATTGAATTTATTTCGATTCCCACTGGAATTTCAATTGTTTTTCTAGTGGTTTTCTTGTTTCCATTGAATTTTCCACATTAATCTCCATGCAATGCCATCTGAAATCTCCCATTGAATGGAAATTCATTTAATTTCAACTTGTTTGCAGCTTTGTGGCACACACAAACACCTGCCACCTGCTAAAAACCAATCAAAAGTTCTATCTGGAGATTCCTGTCTCTCTCTCTGTCTGTGATTGCATTTTCCATTCCCCCCCCACCCAAACTGATTTTCCATCTCATTCCACATCTAAATTTCTAACTATTTCCCACAACTGATTTTCCTCATCCGATTTTCCATTCCATCAAACTGATTTGCCATCCCATTCCCAGGGATTATCCCCATTATTTTCCCCAAACAAATTGCCTGGCGTCTATGTCAAAGTCAATTATGAAAACAATTTCCAGAAATGTGTCACCCGTTGCCCTCCCGCTGCTCTCCCTCTCTCGTAATTGGTGGAAATTCGTGTGGATAACAATCGCTGAAAATTAAACGAAAACTCACATGGAAACAACAAAAAAACAGATACAAAGAGAAAGGGAGAGAAAGAGCGACATTATAGGTGCTGCCGCTCCACGGAGACAATTCCAATAAAAGTTCCATATGAATAATGGATGAATGGCAATGAATCATTCGAGTGAATGGTGGATTCGTGGCGGTACCCACGAACAAACCAACAACAAATTGCATATTAAATGATTGGCCATAAATCGTTAGGGGCTCTTTCTGCGACGGCTATGAGGCATGCCCCTTGCCGCAAAGCTACGGCTAATTGCAATGACACTTGACATCTAATCAAAGATTCTTATGAGTAGAAATAGAAATGAACACCGGACTTAATTGACCCGTGGGAGGGGCTAGGGAATTGAGGGGCTCTAAAGCCAAGAAAAAGGGAGTATACAAAAGCGAAGGAAGCCCCCTAGAAAAGACCCTCCCTCAAAGGCTTCGCTTTTCCCATTTTTCCCTCAAAACCAATCCAATCCCATTTTCAAGATCTAACATCCTCCCCTCCCTCCTCCGCTCTCAAGTGATTCAGACAATGGTTCAATGGCCTCCTCCTCCTCTTAACCAAAATCGAAATCCAAAATCCAAAGAAAACCAAATATTTGCCTGAAACTTACAGCATAAATAAAACCCAAACAAATACAACATTTTCATGTCTGAATTTCAATTAACATAAAATTTTTTTGGTGTAAATCCTTGAACATTTTCGATTTCTTCTCTCTCTCTCTCTCTGAATATTTATTATTATTTTTTTTTGTTTTTTGCATTTGTTTTATCAGCAGCAGGTCGGCAAACAATTTGCACAAATGTGTGTCAGGGTTTGTTCAACTTTTAATTTACATTATTTCGAGAGACAGAGAGAGAGAGAGAGAGAGAGAGAGAGAGAGAGAGCGCAAATAACAGAAGAACACCATACCTTATAGAGAGGGTTCTTTGGGTTCTTAACAGGCCTATAAATAATGGGCTTCGAAGTTTTTGGGTGTCAGAAAAGGTGTTGTACCTGTAACGGTACAAAAACCTTATAGAAAATGCTTTATTTTACTCAAAACTCCAACAATTTGCTCGAATACCATTCGAAAAACTCCCAAAATTGCTTATGTATCTACAAAATCGTCTCTCTTTAAATTTAATTGAATTAAAAACCAATTTCTTATCTATTTATCCATTTTCTTGTAAAACTCTTCTCCAATGATCATCTGTTTGGTTTGTATCACATTGAAAGATAAACTTTAACAAAAGTTCATTGAAATTGGTTGCCGTTTCTCCCCTGCTCCTGCTCCTGCCCCTGCCACATGGGCTGTCAAGTGGCATAAAACTTTGTCCTTCCTTTGGGCTCTGGACAAATGGCCGCCAACTTTTCAGCTGTCAAATTGGCCAACAGCCAGGGCCGATAAAAGAAGAAGCGAAACGCAGAGGAGGAGACACTCACTGAAAGGAGCGATAGACAGTGGAGGAGCAATGGTGGGGCTCAGAGCAAGATAAATGCAAACTCAAATAGAGACAGACACACCTGGACAATGTCTGGCAAAAGTCTGCAGCGGATAAAGATGACAGACAAACGGAAATGGCCGACAACTTACTTTGACACATTTTGAACAGACTGTACCCCGCACAAGAGTGGGAGATTTGTCAGGGCAGATAGACAGACAGAAAGCAAGACAGACTGCAATTGATATCAATTCCGAGGATGGACTGCAAGAAATGTCTTGACCTGCAATGCAGCTTCCTCCATCCGACTGTCTGGCAATCATTTGCACTGCTCTCACTCATTAATTAAGCACCCATTCAAATGAAAACTGACAGACACAGATACATATACATACACATATAGTATAGTATAGTATATATTTCCCCTTTATATCAAGTAAAATTGAAATTATTTTCAATCAAATTGAAGTACTTTTAATGACAAAAGCCTTTCATTCTGGTATTTTCATCAACAAAAAGCTGAACTCTATCGATTGACCGATTAACATACACACTTCCCTGATTAATGGCCATCGAAAATAAATGTTTCTTGTTTTTGTTATGCCTGCCGTCTGGGTGATGGGTGATGGATCGTTTAGTGGCGGCGGCGGCCCTAGTCACTGTCACTAAGCAGAGCACTGCTTTGAGGGCCTTTAACAGACGTATGTAAGCCCATCAATCATCAATCATCTCTTCCGCCAGATCATCAATGGGTCATGGCTTCGATTTGTTGCTGGTTTTTCTCTCTCTCTCTCTCTCTCGTCTCGTCTCGTCTCGTTTCGTTTCTAAGTTTAGCTGTTGAAACCCCGCCATGCGACGGTAAATGTGTTAAAAGGCTTTCGAAACGTTGTTAAACAAAGTTTAAGCTTGGGGCCACACAGAGACAGACCCCATCTCCATTCCCATCCCCATCCCCATCCCATTGAAGTCTATCTCTTGAACACTTCATTTAAATTTTGATTGTTTCCGCAGATTATGCATATCTTTGGATTGTGGGACTTTTGGGTTGGGATTAGTTTTGAAAGTTGGCTTATGGAGATTAAGTTCCGTCACGGTTTAGCCAGAGACTAAGAAATGCTGAACAAAACCTTGATTTTGTATGGCCCAAAACAACAGTTGGCAGTTCCGTTTCAGTGAATATAAGGATTAGGTCTCTGATTCGCTATACTATTCCCTAGTGGCATTATATATCCTCAGCAGGTGATTAGTTTTATTCGGAAAAGTTGGCAGTTCTCTACAGATTGCCACAAATTGGCCACACCCTCCAGTATTCCGGCTTTAAACTTTTTTTAGCACCTATTCTTTGTCACTTGGCAAGTGGTTAGCCCCGTTGAGCAAATTGACGGCAACAAATACATATTTATGATATCATATCACATGAATAAGCACGTTTTATGCAAACAATTCTTATCGCTTTGGGTCTTTTCACTTTGGAACAAAAAGAAGACCGATTCAATCGGTGAGTAAGAGCGATATCAAAACTTGATTTAAATATGCAAAAAGCTGTTGTTCCTATCGCCAAATCACGTAACTTAAGAACCCACAATGTGTGGAGACACCTCAAAAGCTCAAAGTATTTATCTACTCTAATGCGTAATCATCTTTCAATGGTAATCATCGGTAATCATCTCTGGCCTGAGCTCCATTAGCACTTCCTCCACACACACACACACACACAAGAAAGAAACCTCCCACATAGAACCGTACAAGCAAAAAAGTGTTGAAATGTTATGTAAGAATATGAATACCACTCACCGAACTCCTCCACCACCACCCCCGCTCTCAACAATCCAATCCCCTCTTCGCAGACAGACCAAAAATAGAGGAATTCTAATCATTTTATTGATTAATACCGTTCGATTAGCAGAGGCCCATAAAAGAAACCGATATACCCGTAGGGCGAAGTGGAGGCGGGAGGGGCAGGGTGAAAGAGACAAAAGGCATGTCCAAATTTGCTTTCAATGTTCGTCAGCAAGAGAGAAAGAGAAAAACAAAAACAAAAATGTGAAACTAAATTTGGAAGTCAATGGAATGTCAAGAGGTAGAGGTAGGCAGTGGGTCGGGAGGATGCTCTCGTACAGCTTCCATGTGCAGCCTACCTGCTTTTATGGTCTATAAATAGAACTGCCCCCCTTCTCCTTCCCGTAACTCAACACAAAAATTACACACGGACAAAGGCCCTCAACTCTTCACTCTCTCACACACACGCACACACACTACAGCTACAGGCCTCTTCATATGTCAAGTTTCAAGTTCAACTTTAACCCTAGAAGAGTTCATTTAGTAAAGAAAAACAAATTGCACTTGTTAAATGAGAGATTAAGCGAGAGATATGTACATATATAGACCATAACTTTTTTGAGTATTTTTAGGGTTTATCACCCTATAACAAACAAATACCACAAGAAATGACTTCAGTGTACACTTGCTCGCATATCTCTGCGTACACGTAGAAAAACGAACTACATTTTTGTGTTCAGTTGTGGATAACTTTTAATGTAAGGCACTTTAAGCAACGATTCTTTTTATAATATTCTTTGCTTATTTCTAAACTTATCCATATTTTTTTTTGTTCAATAAATCAAACTTAATAGGAACAAAAATTCATTTAGAAAAACATAAGAAAATTTGACGCCTCAAAAAGTCTGCGTACACTCTAAAAAATTCTGCGTACAATGCCGGAATTCGCGATTACTGTTAGTTTTTCACTTTGCTTTATTGTTTTTCGTTGATGTGCGTTATTTCCCATTGCGTTGAAAAAATATTTGCACGCGGTTGACAATGGAGCAAAAAGGAAAAGAAATTTCTGTCGAAGTCCGAAAACTTATTTTAAAATATAGGTTGGAGGGCAAATCCTACCGAGAAATTGGTCTATTGCTGGGCAGAACTCATTCCTCGTGCCAAAGAGTTTAAGACAATTATGTGTCTTCGGGCTCCATACTGTCAAAGCCCCGGTCTGGCCGACCACCGTTCTTGACAGAACGGGAGAAAAAGCGTGTTGTCCAACTGGTGCCACTAAATCCTAGGATTACTGCTCATCAAGGACAGCTTGAAGTTGCAGAACGTTTCTCCAAAGTTGTATCTGAAGAAACTGTCCGACGCACTTGGAAAAAGGCGGGGGTATCATGGCCGAGTTGCTCGCAGGAAGCCGCATGTATCTGAGGTCAATAGGAATAAGCGTATGGATTTCGCCAATGAGCACATTTCAAAGGTTCCCAGCTTCTGAACAGGGTTATTTTTCATATGAGAGCAAGTTCTGCATATTTGGCATACAAGGAAAGAAACTTGTTTGGAGAAAAGCGGAAAAGCCATGGATAAAGAAAATTTACTACCGACTGTAAAACATGGAGGTGGTGGTGTGGTGGTGTGGGGTTGTATGGCGGCCAATGGTGTTGGAAATCTTATTTTTATAGAATCCACAATGGACCACACTGCCTATATTCAAATTTTGAGTGAAACCCTTCTGCAGAGTGCCCGAAAATTTTAGCTTGAAGACGACTTTTGCTTCCAACAGGACAATGATCCGAAGCATACTGCCCACAATGTGAAGCTCTGGCTGCTTTACAATGTAAAAAATCAGCTTCGATCGCCTCCTCAGTCCCCAGACCTGAATCCCATAGAACATCTATGGGATTTACTCGAGCGCAGGACTCGTGAGCACACCATAACTTCTAAAAACATGTTGAAGGATGTCATCATGGAGGAATGGGCCAAAATAACAGCCGAGGACACCAGGAATCTGGTTGACTCAATGCCTAGACGTCTGGCAGATGTTCTAAAACAAAAGGGATATCCCACAAAATATTAACAATTTAGAATTTTAGTGTTGTACGCAGAATTTTTAGAGTGTACGCAGACTTTTGAGGCGTCAAATTTTTCTTATGTTTTTCTAAATGAATTTTTGTTCCTATTAAGTTTGATTTATTGAACAAAAAAAAAATATGGATAAGTTTAGAAATAAGCAAAAGAATATTATAAAAAAGAATCGTTGCTTAAAGTGCCTTACATTAAAAGTTATCCACAACTGAACACAAAAATGTAGTTCGTTTTCTACGTGTACGCAGAGATATGGGAGCAAGTGTATATCCTAGGGTTAAGCTTGCACTCTTCTTCATTCGCATCGGCGTATCGTCGTATCGTTGTATCGTCGTGCTTTTGTCTGCTTATTGTTGTTGTTGCTGCTGTCATTTGGCTACTGTGTGTGTCGGTCGTGTCTGGCTACTCTCCAGCACTCTCAACTCTCTTGAATCCCCTCTGCACTCACACCTCTCCAGGCTTCTATTTACTTCTACTCATATTTTTACAGCTAATGAACGGCAACGGCAGAACCGAATCGGAATTGGCGTGCAAATGAAAAGCAAAAAAAAATAACAACACAAAAGGAAACCAAATTCAATGAAATTTTTAGTTGACTTTATGGACGGCTGACTATGGATTTCGGATAGGCGTATGGATGAAGTGAAGCAACAAAAGCAAATCGATTTGTACAGCTGGGCAGACCGGCACAAGGCGCGCTTCGTATAAGGTGAGGCACTAACTTTAGTGCCTTTGCCTTTCTGGGAGATGAGAGAAATATTCTATGAATACCTCACCTTATACAAAGCACACCTTGCACAAAGAACCATGCCTACTGTGACGAGGGAAAGAGTACGAGTTATTGACATGGGAAATGAACAGTTTGATGAATTGAAACGAAATTGAAAAACGCTTGAATTCTTACGTACAAAAGGGGACAGGGGGGTTAGAAACTGGTTGCAGGGGGAATTGGATCTAACTGTTATTTCGATTTATGCTTTATTGAAGGCAATTTGTTGTGCCACTCTGTCTTTCTTTTTTTGCGTGCTCGAATTATAATTGCCATCGTAAATTGCTCGCTTTTTTTCTTCCTTTTTTTGTTATTTATTGATTTTACAATTTTGAGCAAATCAATTGGGAAAGAATATCCAGGGGCAGGGGATTTTTATTATTGTTGTCTTATGGGAACCGCATCAGATAATGTTCCCCAGATTAATGATGACTGGGAGACACATAAATATGTACAAATGCATATCTGATATAAGCAAAACCGTGTATATGTACATATGTATGTATGTAAATGGTTAACAATTTAAGCATCACATCACCAGCGAATGAAAGTAACAAATAACGACATTTAAGCGTAAGCAATTATTTGTATAAAATAATTGCAAAAATATTCAAGGAATGTCGGTTAAACCGACAGGCAGTCAGGCAACAAAACAAGAAAGAAAGGTGGAATGTGGGAGAGCGAAACTTTCGATACCCTTTGGTATATTGATGGACACAAGTATGTAGATTGTTTAATGGACGGATAGACAAAACGAAGTACAGACAGATTAATGTAAACAAATGTTGGGAAGGACTTACACTGCAAACATCCCATCAAACACATATCATCCGGTACATGGAAGGGTATCAAAAATACTAAGCAATTCCAAAGACGTTGACTCCGCGCACACTACCCGACACACGATCCGAAGGCGAAATGATTCATCGTCATCGCCTCTCCATTGACACACTGAATTATGCATAAAGCAGCAAAACTTCAACTCTCCCGCTCTCCCGCACTCCCGCTCTCACTCTCAGTCCCTCTCTCGCAAGCAGCCACACGTGCCCTCATAAGAGAAACATTAAAAAGCAATAACAATTCTCCACTTGAACTTGAAATCACCAAAGGCAGGGGATGGGAGGGGGAGAGACAGAAACAAAAGCAAATGCAAAGCATTTTAATTGCATCTTTAAATGCCAATAAAAGACAGATAGGCGAGGGAGAGAGGAGAGTAAGAGTGAGACATAGAGATAGAGAGAGATGTTCCCAAAGTTTGTTAATTTGCTAAAAATAGATGCTCTCTCAATAGTTGCTGCTGCTGGTGCTGCGACGTGTCGTTGCTTGTCTTGCGGTTTTTGTTGCTTCTCTTTATCTCCTTCTCTTCCAAGCAACTGCTGATGTTTATACCCTTGCAGAGGGTATGCTTATTTTGCAATGAAGATAAATTTATCCACGATTCTCCAACGATGTGTGAGAGAATATAACAGTAGATTGCCTATATAGATATGCCTCCCCTCTTCTCTTAATCTTTTCTACGTAGATCGAATGACTGTCATGCGAACGATGGTTATCCAAGGGTATTTCAAGGTTCGGCTTTCGAAGCAGGTCTCTTTCTAGTTATTTTTTGCGTTTCTCTTCCGCTCCTCCCACAATGCCCCAGCGGTGTATGGGCATCTGCTCAAATTTGTGTTTCTGCTTTGATTGATGATGCCTGATTATGAGTCACTCAACTCCGATCGGAGGGGGGCGGCGGCGCCGTGTCTTCAATCGCATTGGAGGTGAGACAGAAAGTAAACTAAGCTGCAAAGCAGAGCAGAGCAGAGGATGGCGTAGCAGAGCACAGTGGAGCCACAGAGCAGGGCAGTGGGTAAGTGGGTTAAGTGGGAAATTGATGTCCACGAGTGTCGTCTATATATATTGACATGTCATGGTAATCTGATACACGATATAGGGCGGACACTATGATGATGACTTGTTGAATTAGTGGCACATAAACACACAGAGAGCGCTGATAAAATGGTCTTCAAAATAAATTAAACTGAAAATGTAATCTCTTTAAATTTCTTGCTTGCTTTAAACATTCCATCGGAGTCCATCCCATCCCATACCTCCCCCCTAGCCATTCCCTCTTTCTGCCACACCTGCCACACATCTCAATGTGCTGCTTTCTGGCCCGTCCCTCCTCGCTGCTATCTGGGGTATTGTTTCGCTCGGGGCAAACAGACAAAAGCGTTGACAAACCCATGGTATGGCCCCACCCACGCACGCCTCTCTCTTCGCACTTCCCCCTCCCCCGTCCCGCACTTCTGTCAAGTGCAGTGAACCGTTTTGGGGCACGTCGCTGGGCAAACAGAAAAATGGTAGACAAAAACCAGAGAGAATATAAAAGCACATTTCCGTTCTGCCTGAAAGTGTAAAAAACAAAAAACCAAAAACAATTTATGCCGGAATAAGAATTGAAATATATACAAAATATAACATTTTTTGGGTTATTCCCTTTTTGTGTTTGTATGCCAGTCCATGTCCCTTTTCAGTCCTTTTCTGACCCTCTTTTTGTTGGGCCTATCTTCCTCTGCGCTTTAGTTCTCATTCCATTGTCTCCCATTCCGCAGATTCCCCCCATTCCGTGGTGGAATTGAAAACTTACCACACTGACTACCATTGATCGCCATCCCCGCCGCCGCCGCTGCCTCCTTGGCCTGCTGGTTGGCTCCACTGTTGCTGTGCAGAATGTCGGAGAGGGAGAGCGAGGAGGCGATCAGCTGGCGCTTCTCCTCAAAGTTGAGGAAATCCATGGAGTTGCTACGCTGCGGCGTCACCGTGATGGTCACCGACTTTTGCATCTTGGCCACGACGCACAGCTGCTGCTCGAGATCCGCCGCTGCTGCGGCACTGGGCGAATCCGGGGGAGATCCATGGGATCCGGGGTGATCGATGCCATCCGTGAGATCGGGCGGTGGCAGCGACTGCTGCTGCTGCTGTTGCTGTTGGTGTTGTTGCTGCTGGGGGTGGTAGGAGGAGTGGTGCATCTGGTGCTGGGATCCCGGGTGCTGGCCGTAGTAGGTGAAGGCCGACTGGGCGGTGGCGGCACTGTATGAGGGCGGACCCAGTGGCGAGTGTGGCGGTGCATGGGCCACCCGAGAGGCGGCCGCCGGCGACAGTTGATAGCCGACTCCACCGCCTGGCGACCCTGCCGTTGGATCGTGCGATCCATTGATGGCCGCCACCAGTGTGGCCAGATTGTTGCGACTGGTGTTGCTCCCCATCTGGGAGGGGGAGGGGCCGTACTTCCCATGGGCCTGGGCCTGGGCTTGGGCCTGGAATTTGTGCTGCTGCTGCAGCTGGGCGAGCAGTTGTTGCTGCTGCTGCTGGTAGGCCATCGGGGATGTTGCAACTGTTGTCCCGTGCCGCCGCTGCCACTCCCGCTGCTGTTGCCACTCCCATTGCTGGCCGTCGATTGTTGGCTCTGCAACTTGTTGCTTCGCAGCGACATGGCGGTGTGTCTGTTTCCCGGAAGGAAGTTACTTCTTCTTCTGTTGCGTGGATGGATCGTTTCTCTCTATCGTTTGCCCCCCATTTGTCACGTGACTTTTGTGTGGCGTGGCGTGGCGCACTAATTAGCAGGGAAATGGGGAACCCGGGAACACGGGAACACGGAAACAGGCAACAGGGAACACCCTCGCGTGCGTGGGTTTTTTCTGCACTTCACTTTTTCTGCGTGTCACACGTTTTGTATAAGTTTCACTTTTTGCTGTTTAACTGCTGGTTACTCCACTTGTTGGTTAATTGCTGCAATTAGAACACTTGTTATAGAGATGGTGTTGTGTGGCACAGTCAAGTGGCAAGAGGCAACAACAGTCAGCTGGAGCTGGAGCCGAGACTTTCACTTGTCGTGGATTTGGATTCTTGTTTACAACTTCTTTGACACTTTTCACTTAACGATCGGAGTTTCGATCATTTCCAATGACAAAGCGATTAATAATCGATATCATTCGATAACTTTTTACAGATTTATCTCTGGGCCATAACTTGTTTGACACTTTTTTACTTGAAGATCGGCATTTCGATCATTTTCGATGATAGAGCGATTAATAATCGATATTTTCTTTAAGAATTAGCCCTTAATAAGCTTTATAGCATTTTAACTCCTTTGAGAACACTCCTTGATAATAAAATCTCAATCCCAAAACCATAAAGGACTCTATTCTGATTAAAACATTTTTCATCACTACGAACTTTCCGATAATATTTTCGATAAATATCCAATGAAAACCTAATTAACTTTGGTGTAGCCTTTCTCTGACAATTTGTCAACTTTGACACAAAATCCAATTAAAAGTCACACCAGAATCAACAATAAACCCTAGAGGCCAGACTAGCCCAGATTTTACCCTTAGTTAAAGGCTCCTTTAACACTTTAGCAACACTTTCTGTTAATCTACACAGCGATAGACCGCACAATCAACCCAGATTCAACAGCAAACATCCAGCAATCAACCGACAGCCACTGTGGCAAGTGCCATTCAGCAAAATGTTTTCAATTTGATGAAAATTAACTGCAAAATGCAGCAATGCTGAGGCAAGCAGTGCGCCAAGAGTGGCATGCCCCACCAGCCAGCCACCCAGCCAACCAGCCAACCAACCAACAAACCAACCAACCACCAGCTGCAAACCACAAAAGCAAAAGCAACAATAACAGAAGGCATGGCCACTTGTCGATGTCATCATCAAAAACGTTGCCAGTGCCGGCAGCTGGCGAAGATGCTTCCAGAGAGGGAGCCAGGAGTACGAGTGCGAGTGGGAGTGGGAGTGGGAGAGCTCTTGAAGATGGAAGAGACCCTGGAGGAAGCGAATAGATGTTTAAAGAGGGTAGATCCAAATGGAAATCCAAGGAAATGGAGCATCCTCTCATGTGCAATGCCACTGGCCACTTGAACTGAAACAAAAGACAGAAAACGAAGAGAAAACGTCAAGGGGAGCAGAGTGGCGGGGAGCTCCGTTAAAGGATGCCCCAAAGGCAACAAAGGAAATGCAACCACAAAACGAGGAAGAAACAGTGTAAAAGGGGTCTCAAAATTGAAGTGTCTCGAGGGGAAATCGAGTGTAACCAAGTGGACAGAGCGGATTTATACCCAATTTAAGCTCTTTAAGATTTATAGATATCCCAGGGGCTATGGAAAATGTTTAAGGTCTGAAGATAATCCAATAAATTGCATGAATATCTTGTATAAATCTCCACAAAAGGTAGGAAATCTCATGATCCAAAGTAAAGTGTGGATTTCAGACAGAGAAAATCCCTTCTGCATCTCAGACAATCAGAGAAATCCCTTCTGCACCTCAGAGAATCACAGTACTTCCACATCTCCCACTCCTCCCGCCCAAAAAAAAAAAAGGTCAAATGCAATGAGTTGGCAGCTCTGCGTGTCAGACGGAGTTCAAGTTGGAAGAAGAGAACTTCTCTTATTGGAATGCAGATTGAAAGGCAGGTAGAAGTGCCATCGAACGAGAACGAGAAGGAGAGAAGACGGAGAGAGAGAGCGAGAGAGAGAGGAACACGCAAAGTGCACAGGTAAGCGGAATAGTGGAAAGGTGCGGAATGGTAGGATGATGACAGGATACACAAAAATACAGAACCAGAAAGGGAGGACAGACAGATAAAAAGGGATTGCCTGTTCGCAGGCGAAGCTGCGCCCCAAAGAAAAGGGCCAAAAAACTACGGCGAATTGGTATTCCATGTGCGTGCGTGTTCATCTTTCGCCCTGCCCCCCCTCTAGACGTGTTTTCGTTCCCTTTGAGTTGTATGTGCATAGGTATTTCTTTTAAAATATAAAAGAACCTTTTAAAGACACATATTTCTCCTATTCTTTTTGGTTACTTTGTTTGTGGCCCACAAAATATTGTAGTATCCATCGAAGTAGAAATTGGTAAGCAGAACAGAACCGAACCGAACCAAACCGAACCGATGAAAAGTGTTGGGCGAAATCTTGACTAACTGTAACACTAGGCTTGTGGCAAGGGGATCCATAGATGTAGTATGTAGCTGTTGTGGTTGTGGTGGTGGTTGTTCCAGTGCACTGACTTTTGCCTCGTTAGCTTACATTCTGTTTTTAGTTGGTTATTTCTATGCTTTTTTTCTTCTTCATTTTTGTTGTGGATTTGGCGCGCGACGCCCATTAAAAAGGCGGCCAGGCGAGCATTTAAGAATGAGTGAGAGGGGCAGGGGCGGGGAGAGAAGAGTGAATGTAGAGCGGCAACAATTACAATGGGCAAACTTTTAATACCTGGTAATTGCTACCTACAAAGGGTATATCCATTTAAAGCCAAGCTTGTGCTCAATACCGATTCACCTACGATCAACCAAATTGGTTTATTATTGAAGGCATAAATCACTACAAAACAGTTTCAGGCAAAATTATCTTATCAATCTATATTTCCATAATAGTGGGTATAGTCTAGTCGGCTTTTATCGTTTGAATGCTCTCAACATTTGTTTTAACGGGCCTCTCCTCCATTCAGGCAGGCACTACTATATAAAGCAGAGCGAGTGGGACAGACAGACAGACAGACGATTGAATTAGCAAATGCGTTGCTCCACAGAGAGGGGAGGAAAGGAAGGGAAACAGACCAATAGATAGGAAGAGGGAAGTTAGCGAGGGGGAGCAATGGGGGAGACCGGCATATTGCACATGTGCAGCGTCAGCGTCAGCGAACGAATATTAAATATGAAGAGAAAGAAGAAGTAGGAGAAGGAGAAGCAGAAGCACAGCCTAGAGAGAATAGGCTGCTCTGTGTCTATCCCTCTCTAACTCGCAGGCAAGTTCATTGAACCTCATTTACAGTTCACTAGTTTAACGCCACGCCACACATTCCCATGGGCCAGAAAGGGACGCACAGAACGGGGGGCAAGGCAAACAATGGGTGTGCAAAAAAAAAAAATAAATGGGGAATCGAGAAGGGAAAGCGCTGAGAAATAACTGGAGACAAAAACGAAACTAATGCGATTTGTGGTAGCAGCAGCAGCAGCAGCAGCACAGATTCAAAGAGATTTCGTTCGTTCGTTTGGAGTGGCGCCGCCACCGCCGACAGCCAAAAGCAATCAAATCCAATTAAGAGCAAAAAAAATAATGGCAGCGTAGCATGGAAGGGAAGCAGAACTTTGTTTCAGTTCGAACAAAACTTTTTTTTAAGCGTCTCTGCCAATATGTAAACGCAGCAACAGCAGCAGAAGCAGGCGCAGGAACAACTCTGCTCAAAGAGAGCGCAACCAAAGAGAGTAGAGGAGCGAGGGAGAGCGAGAGAGTGAGGCAAACAGCAGCCGCAGTAACAGAAGTATCAGCAAAACCCAACAACAATAAACTCTTTGACCAGCAGCTGCTACTGCCGCTGCTGCCTCTGCCGCTACGAAGCGAGTCTCTGCACAGTGGGATGCAGGTGTTTAATTTCGCAATAAAATGGATAGACTTAATTGCATGTGCAGATGTCTGGGCCTGCAGGAAGTTTCAGGGAAAACAAATTAACGAAGGTTCCCAGGCTAATTCCGAAACCACTGTGCCGTCATTTGCACAGCACAGTGGGATGAAGGTGCATTATAATTGTACATGCAACGATTTACTTTAAGCAACCATATGGTTGAGAAATGTTTACCAGCAGTATGTTTATGCCATCCCACTGTGCCGTCATTTACACTGCACAACAATCCACAAATACAAGTGTTCGGGGTGGCGGCTGCTGCTAATGGAACACAGGGCGGCTGCAACGTCGGCAGAGGAAGAAACAGCAAATGGAAACCGCTGCTCTGTCTGTGCCGTGTGTCGCTCTCTCTCTCTCTCTCTCTCTCTCTGTCTCTGTCGCTGTCTACAATGCACCAACAAATCAGCAGCAAATGCAACAAAAGCAAAACAGCAGCAGACAGCAAATACAACAAAGGCAATACAGCAGCAGACAGCAAAAACCAACGGACAAACAGCAGCAGCAGCAGCAGTAGAGGAGAGACGACAGCCTCTCATTGTATTAGTTGTTGTTTTTGTTGGTGGCAGAGTCCAAAGGCAGCAAAAGTTCTGTTCCCCAAGGCGGAAGAGAGACAGACAGATGAGAGGGGGAGTGGGCAGAGAGGGGGTGTCACAGTTAGTGCGTTCAGTATGTTCCCATAAATTTAAATTTGCGCGCAAACGGCGCCCACAACAACAAGAGTAAGAGCAGCGCAGCAGCAGCAGCAGCAGCAGCAGCAGCAGCAGCAGCCGCACGAGCACCAGCGGGATGGAGAATGAACAGCAAAAGGCAATAAAAGAGAGAATGCGTTTTCTTTTTTTGGGGGGTGGCTTTTGGGCCGTCAACTTTGGGGGGAAGCTGTGCTGTGTGCTGGGTGGGAGGGGGAGAAAAGTTGTATGGAACGGGATTATGTCGGGGGTCGAAAGTCGTTGGAGGAATAGGAGAGATGGGGAGTGGAGCATGGCCAAAAGTAGTAAAAAGGAGAAAGAAGCAGCGACAGCAGCTAGAGGGTGTTAAAAATCTCTCCATTCTTGGGATACACACACACACAAGCAGTCAGTCTCTGAGTAAGAAGAGGCGGAGGCGACATACTATCATGAAGAAGAAGAGGAGGAGACATCCTCCCTCCCAGCAAGTGCAAGAGGAGCACGGAGCACAGAGAATCCGTCTAGACAACATTGTAAGTAGATACAAATATTTGTTGGGCTCCACACCGCAACAGAAGGAGCAAAGGAAAGAAATAATGAAGTAAGCTCTTCCTATCGCACGCTCTCGCTCCCTCTCACTCGCTCCCACTATTCGATAAGGAAACAATTGTTACGGGTTTTTTCTGTATTCCATGGATTGCACCATCATTAACGGTGTTTACGGATAAGATAAGGCACGCACAGAAAACGATTACCGTACATTTTTCCGCTTTGTTTTTTTCGTGTAAAAATTCAATTTCGCAAAAGGGAAATTAATTATACTACAGGAAAAACACTCTGTCTCGCTCTCTCAGCCATGCCTAACTGTTATTATTTGTTTATGCTTTTTGATGGCTCTCTCTTTCTTTCCTCTTCCTCATTTTGTTATTGATATTTTTATGGCTCTTCTCTTCTTTCTTTCTTGATTTTTTGTTATTGATTTCACTTTTTGTTGTTGAATTTTTCATGTTTTTTCTCACAAACAAAAAACATTCCGAACCGCACGTGTGTTGTTTTTGTATAACAAAAAAAATCAAACATATAACAGCTGTTGTTGCCGCGATATAACAGTTGTAGCTATTGCTTTTTTGTTGTTGTTGTTGGGCATGCGATCACACCTGTCTGGGCCCCTCTGCCAACGCTGACGCTAACGTCACCTCCACCGCTGGCTCACAGAATTGTGTTTGCCTATTATTTACCATATTTTCTCATATTTCTTTTATTCCCACACCACACACAGTCTTTTCTGTTCAAGCACATTTGTTTTATGGAAATCCAAGGGAATCTTCGAAAGAAATACTCAGAAGAAAAAAATAGTCTGTTTCTGCATCGAAATGCAATGAGCGGGCAGCGCAGTCGCAGTCGGCTGAGAATACGACGTCAGCTGCTGCGTCACGGCGACGCCGCTTGTGTCAGAAGTTGTAAAACCGGATTTTCCTTTTTTGGGCGCGCGCGGCTGTTGTATAGCTTATTGTTGTTGCCTTTTGCACTTTGTTTTTCGATTTGTGTTTGAAATTCCTCTGGTCTTTTTATTGATGAAAAATGTTAAACTGATCAGCATTTGCTGTCTCTCTTTCACTCAAGGGCAGCGCTGCGCTATCGTTGCTTTTTCTTCTTCTTTCCCACATTCTTGCACTTACACTTGTTGGGGCGACTGCAATAACAAATTCGCAGTATGTTTGTTTGTTTGCTTTTCTTTTACTTAGTAATAATTTACTACAGCAAAAACTAACTCACACACACGCACGCACAAACAGAAAAAAAAACAAATGAAACACGCCAAGCGACGCGCCGCTAAAACAAAACAAAAACCCAAAATGCGGAAAAAAAACTTTAAAAAAACAAAGCCGCGTCTAAATTTTGCCGTTGGCTAGAAATTTGTTTTGAGCCGTGAAATTAACTTTAACTCAAACTAATAATTTTTATTTATTTGTTTTGTTTCTTTTAAGCTGTCGGCACAAAACACAACAAACGCAATCGCAGCGCGGCGACGGCAGAATTCCGTGCGGTTAAAAGCTGCCCTTACTTAATTTACTTTATTCGACAACGACGCGCAGCAACCGCTCAGTTCAAAAAAATTGGAAAATTTGATATTTTGATAACATTGTGAGATTAATTTACATTTGCTCAATTCATTACATGGCAAATACACGGTATCTACACATTTCCTACTTAATGGGAGGAAAAAGAAGGTATGGACGACAGGCAACACGGCCCAGAAAATTCAACGCACGCAAGGTGAAATCCACCCCATTTGCCCAATATACCTTGGAGGCAACATCGGCTTTTTTTCTTCAGGGTATATTGCTGGATAAAACACGGCGAGGTGAGTTCGCACGAGCTCTGCCATCTTTCTTGGCTGTTTTTGCCTGCTGTCCATACCCCTTTCTATAGTCCATTCAAAATTACGACTCATTTTTCCGTCGCACTATGAGCGTCTACCCTCAGAAATATACCGTCTCATTTAAAAAAAATACCGATGACAAAAACGAGCTTAACAGCTCTTCAGCTTGAATTAAACCGCCGAAAATAATACTATTTGATCTTGTAGATCCATCCTTCCTCTTTCCCGACAACCAAAATTTCCACGATATCTTTCACCTGAACTGCGCTAAAATTATTCAATTTTTATTATTTTCGGTGGAATGGGGGAAATTTGTTAAATTTCTTTGCTGTTAAATCGCTGAAGAAAAATGGTACGGACAACATGCAAAACGGCCAAGAAAATGCAACACATGTAAGGTAAAGTCCACCCTTTGCATAACATACCATGGAACAGTGGACTTATCGATAAAGTATACCGTCGACCCTCAGAAATATACCGAAATGCCCATTTCTTGAATGTTACTGAATGTTGTAGAAAACATGTTGCCGGCAAGGTAAAAAAAAGGTATGGACAACAAGCAAAACGGAATGTTTCCAGCAGCATGCTATATGTTGCAAGCATGTTGCTGGAGGGGCCTACTAGGGTTCAAATTAACAAAAAAAAAGGTTTGTTATATTCAAAATAAATGTAACAGCCGAACTCAACTTTCATTTATCGCACAAAAATACCGGTTGGTAACCGGTACGGGAAAGGCCTTATCTGAGTGATGCCAGCAGAAATAATTACAATACTAGCAGTATCTACTTAGATACTTGGATTTATGCTTTTTTTAAACTAAAAAACAAATTTAGAGAAACTGACTTTGCGGGTCGCAGTTTCGATACCGTTTCAAATTGATTGTTTCAATGCCAGTTTCAACTTTTTCTCTTTAATATTCTCGCGTACTGTTCCTTGGACAAACCTCTCCCAAAGAGGATAATACAATTGCGAAAGGGTATTGGGAATATAAATGCAGTCAAATTATTGGCAAAGGCAAAGGCAATGGTCGTTGGTCGTATTCCACTAAACTTGCAGACCAATCTAGTATGCAAGCCAGAGATATCGTGAGACGGTATGTATGTATATACGGTTGGTATAACATAGTAATGACAAATATTCTAGCTATTTCCACACCACACCAGCCGTTAGATCTATCACTCACTTCCCATCAACGAAGTGCCATCCGGCTGTTATATCCACCTCACTCCGACAGGGACGATGACTAGATGACTAAAAGTTTGGCTTATTCTGGCCAAATCATGCATACAACTTTTTCTTATATCATTTAACGATAAACGAAAATTTCATCTATGGAGAAAATTTGAATTAACACATGGTCATGGTTTTCTACTATTTTTGACGTGGACCTTCAAGACAAGAAGGCTTCGATCAAGGCCACTGAACCACGTCCTTCGCTGCAGAACGAATCTCGTGAGGGTCGGGCATTAAAACCGCCAAGATACATTCAACATTGCATGCAACACAGAAGAAGAAACTTGCCCCCAAAAAACACTCGTTTCAGAGGAGTGGAAAAAGTGCTTTGGAGATTGGTTTCAGCAGATGCAAAGGTGTATCCATCATCTATAAAGAGTATTTTGAAAAGCAATAAAATCCTTTTTAATGATAATTTGTTGGGACTTTCCTATTCCCTTCCCTATTAGAATAAAGTATATTTATCTAATCATTGAATCATTCATATTTTTAGCCCTTTTTTAGGGTTTTTGTTTTAGAATTCCAATAAATATTATTATTTATTATTATCAAAGACACTTTTCCGTTGGAAAACTTCTAAGCCTTCAACCACAGCACAAAACCCCCTCCCCAGCATCAGCCACAACATGCCCCAAAATAATTTCCGCCAGCCTGAATGGAAATTGTATCTGGAAAATGTCGAAGCTATCATTGAAAATCCATTTGCATTCCAAAGTAAAATAAAAGATAAATACAAATAATATTTTGCTTTTGCAAGCACTATGCTCCCCTCCCCTCCCCACCCCACCCCACCACTCGCTTCCATCAACCATTTTCAAACTGTAGCAAAACATACCTCCCTCTCCCCTTAGGAGCGGCCATGAAGCAATCGTTGAAAGCAAAAACAAAACACTTCAAAAGCAAATTTTGCTTTGTTTTTCCACAAATACACATACACATGGAAATACCATAAACAATAGCGGGAAAAACTCTTCTGCTCTTCAAGAATTTTCCAAAGTGGCTGATGGCGTCTCCTATTTTTGGGCCCACATTTTATTTTGGTTTTCATTTGCACACACACACATGCATGCATAAGTACAGTGGACTATCGCATAGACGGAAACGTATACCACATAGTTGCAGGGTTTTTGTGAACGGAAGTATCATTGGCTTTAGTTATGCTCCCTGTTGTCGGGAAGGGGTGCCACGATGTGGAGGGGGACGGGGACGGGGTAACGTTGGCGCAGGAATGTTGTTTGTATTTTTGTTTCCAAAAATGCCGGCAAATGCATAGCAGAGCGCAGGTCTAAAGAGAGCAGCGACATGAAAGAGAGAGAGAGAGAGAGAGTGCAAAATTGACAACAGTTTTTGAAGCGCTGCAGTGGCATGAACCGTTTTAGAGTAAGTGTCATTTATAGCATGGGAGAAAAATGTTTCGTCTCACGGTACTCTGAAACTGTGTGTCGCGTGTTCCGTGTGCCACGATGGAGAGGGGGACGGGGTAACGGTGGCGCAGGATGTTGTTTGTATTTTTGTTTTGTTGTTTCCAAAAACGCCGGCAAATGCATAGCAGAGCGCAAGTCCGAAGAGAGCAGGAGCATGAAAGAGAGCGAGAGAGCCAAATTGACAACAGTTTTTTGGGCGCTGAAGTGGCCATACCAACCGTTTTGGAGTAACTGCCATTTATGGCATGCGAGAAAAATGTCTTCAGTGAATTAGAAACTGTAAATCAAGTAAACTGTGTCGCAGAATGCAAAACTGTGTGGAAACAGATTTTAAAGGAAGTTGAGAATGAAAAGTGCATGGTTTGAGAAAGTGTTTATTATTTCAGTGCATGTTCAACTGTGATTATTTAAAACTGTAGAAATAAACGTTAAACTTTGGGCGCGAGATTCAGAGGAATTTAAAACTGTTTCCGAGGGGATTGAAGGGGGGAATATTCATAAGTGACTGTGCAACTGTTAATGAGATCTTAAAACTGTAGTTTTGCGATTTTTTGAGGGAAATATCCCCTTTTGTTTAGGGAAAATGGGGAAAACCAACACTGTTAACACTTTGTTTATTGTTTAACTGAAATATACACTTAATTAGTATACAAAAAAGATGGCGTTGCCTCTCACTATCCCACTATCATCACAGAAAATCCCCCCAGCATCTTCAATGCCACCCATGCACCACCCACGCGACTATCCTTCAACAAAATTAACTTGAGAGTCCTGATAAAAGAGCTGCCCATTCATTCCAATGGCAGAGAGCTGCCAACTTAATTTATATTGTATTTTAGATGCAAAATTCACAACAGCCAAAGGAGAAGTCGAAGAAGATGCAGGAGAAGGAGGAGAGGCAGAGACTGCAACAATAGAAGAATGAACAAAGAGAGAGAGAGAGAGAGAGAAGCTGCTTTAATTTTACAACTTGACAAATTGAATGTTTTTTCGTCGAGTGAAAAATGGAACAAACAAAAAGAAGGGAAACTTTTTATCGGAGAACGAAGTTCGGATACCCTCGAATATATTGAAATTTTGTATGATCGGTTGATTGATTGAGATATCTTTAAAACTACTGAGAGCAATGAGATCTATACAATATAGTGGATGCATTCAATGAAATGAAGATAAAAGACAAAAACCCTCTTGAAGGGTAACCCCAAGACGAGTTAATATCCCAAACAGAAGGAACTGCAGCAGAAAAAAGGAAATGCAGTGAAGGAAAGCGGGGAGAATGGTTGGGAAAGCGGGGAGAACGGGGGGGAAAGCGGGAAGAACAGTGAGGAAAGCGGAAAGAACGGTGGGGAAAGCGGAAAGAACGGTGGCGAAAGCGGAAAGAACAGTGGGGAAAGCGGGAAGCGTGGAGGCTACGGAATTCAAGGAACTCGGGGAAGCACTTTCCTCCAGTCATAACGATAATTGTCTTAGCAAATTAACATTGCCAAAGGTCAAATGGCATTTGCTTGGGGAATTTCAGATTGCTTCCGTTTCACACAATAGATACTTCCCCCCCTTGCCTGTTAGACAGATACACAGATAGACAGATACTTGCCTCGAAGCTTAGGTAAACGAAGCCTCCATTAGTGATGCAACGCACGAATCGCAGGGCAGCCATAAAGACGAGACTTTGGGGGCCAAAAGCAAAATTAAACGGAGCCCCCACCAAAACCGAAACAGAGGGAACGTGCCACGGTCAAGAGTGACCTACCGCACACACACCATACTCCCGCCCTGCGGAGTAGAGGCTCCTCCCTCCGCCCTCCCCCTCGGCCGACCAAAACTTTGACTATAAAAGCCACCACCTTTGGGGTTGGTAAATCATATCAGTTTCTGTTCCACCAGCAGCCACAACAAGCCCCACAAGATGTTCAAGTTCGTGAGTAGACCAGTGGATCCCCGAGAAGGAAGCCCCCAGGATCATCTCATCCGAACATCTCTCTCCATCCCTCTGTTTCCAGTTCGCTCTGTGCCTTTTCGCCGTCGTTGCTTTGGCCGCCGCCAAGCCCCAATTCCTGACCGCCTACAGTGCGGCCACGCCCTATGTGGCAGCCGCGCCCTATGCGGCCTACACTGGCGGCGTTTACGCCTCGCCCTACACCGCCGCCTACACCAGCGGCGTGTATGCCGCCTCGCCGTATGCCTACAGCGCAGGATATCCCTACAGCTCTCTGTATCTGAGACGTTAAATGGATCCCCACGGACGTTGAATGGAGTGTGTACACGATCGATCCTTGATGACAGCCAAATGAACAAATAAACCTGATAATTCCCGATCTAAAGAGTCACCCAAAACTATTTTCTTTGAGAGCAGGGGGCGGGGCAGGAGATTTTAGAATATTTACGAATTAGCTGTTGGGTTTTTGCCTGGCAATTTCCGTTCCGGCTATCAAAAGCATTCGCCTCGTATATCATGTGGCAAGTGGCAGATACACAGCACTGGCGGGCGGGCGGGGGCACATGCATCGTTTGCTAAAATGTGCAAATTATGGCAACTAAGTTGCCGCATGTTGTCCCAAGCACGCAATGGGTTAAGTGCAGTGCAGAGAGAGAGAGAGAGGGAGAGGGGAGGGGTGATGCTGCATGCTGCATGCTGCATGGACTTTACTTCAGGTTCCAGTCGGTATCTTTTCTACCCCCCCCTTTGCCACTCTCCCCATTCTTTTCTTAGTCGCTGTCGCCATTTGCATATTGCATATGGTGTGTGTGTGTGTGCGTGTGGCATGCTTTCAGGCGCATTGTGGCATTGTGGCACTGTGGTTTGGAATTGGCCAAAATGCAAATGCCGCAACGAAAAGAAAAGGAGCATTCAAAATGCCAGCGAAAAAGAAAATTGGGTCGCAATGATAACGGTAAAAACGGAAAAAGGAAAACTGCTCGGGAAATGATGAATGCAAAAACACGAGTGGCATTTAGAAAAGCAAGGAAATTGGCTGCTCCAGGGGAAATTTGGGGGGAAATCCGAGAAGCAGGCAGGTGTAAGGCAGGACCCAAGGAATGGGCACTCGTATTATCTTAAATTCTACACCCACTCGTTGGGTTTTTGCCCCCACCTCTAAAGCTTTAAAATATATAGAAAAAAATGCAATAAACTTTTCACTTAATTTTCCATTATTACCCCATTGTTTTTTTTTCTCTTGGAGCTTTGCCGCAAGAACAAACATAAACTGTTTTCATTCCCCCTCCATCCAGCCCACTGTGCAGAGGAAATCCCCACAGTACGGCGCGGGGAGGGGGGATAGAGAGAAAAGCCGTCATCAGCAGGAGGCGTCGTCATCCACCATGTGGAAATTGTTCGTGTTTTTTTTTTGCCTGCCTGGCATTAAGCGTGGAACAAACTTTGAGATATGTGGGACAAAAAAAAAAGCGGCGGCGCGGGGGAAAATTTCCAAATCCAAATCTAATTTGCATCGAGGTGGGATGACGGTAAGCCACAGGAGGCAACGCCCACCACATCCTCGATAGACGCCCATCACATCCTCGATAGACGCCCATCACATCCTTGATAGTGGAAGGAGGCGACGTCTGCCTCAGAATTATAGGGGCAGAGGCGACGACGCCTACCACATCCTCGAAAGCGGAAGGGGCTGACGCCTGCCGCAGACTTCATGGAAGAGCAGGCAGGCGCCTCCTGGCAGAGCCTCGATAGAGCAGGAGGCGGCGCCTCCAGAGCCGCGATGGGGCAGGAGGCGGCGACTCCAGAGCCACGATGGGGCAGGAGGCGGCGCCTCCAGAGCCTCGATAGAGCAGGCAGGCGCCTCCTGCCAGAGCCTCGATTTAGAAGAAAAAAAATAAAAATCCCACGCATAAGTAAACGTACACCCACACACGCCAAATGTCTCTGGAAAGTGGGGGAATGTCAAAAGTCATTGCATACATTTCGGGGGAAGTCCTCGCTGCTTCCTCCGTCGCCCACGAACTTCGGATTCGCCTCATTATCATCCTCATGTGTGGGTGGGGCGATGTACTCCATCAATGTCAGACTTACCTGCAAAAGAGATAGAGAGAGATTCAGGCATGAGAAATTGAAGGAATTATTCAAGTTAAATAAAGTCAAGTGTTTGTATGGGAAAATACCAATAGAAAATGAGCGAGGGATAAAGATACAACAAAAGCAGAGATGCCCTTATCGGGCAGGGGCCACAAGGAGGAACTCTCGCAGCACAATGAATGGAGAGACACTAGAAGAGGAATATCCTTGAGGATTTCGCTTAGCGTTCCTTGGGGAATCCCTATTTTGAGAGACAAAACTGTGCCAGGGCCCATGGATCTAAGAAACAGACCTCAAAATGCCACAAAAAGAGCGCTAAAGAGCCAAGAATTGATTGAAAACCCAGAGCCCGGAACCCACAATTCCAAAGCCAGGTCAAAGCCCTTCTTAAAGCCCTTGGAGCCCGCTTTGTCAACCATCCAAATGGTAGGGCATGTGTTTTGGCCACATCGTTGGTCTTTTTGGGGAATATTGTCTGTGAATTTTGTGTCGTTGTTTGTGGATGCCATGGAAATAAGCAAATAACCGAAGTCAAATCAAATTCAAATGGATGGCCCTGATTACAAGACATTGAAGAGCAATCGAGGCGAAATTACAGGGCAGAAAAGATGAAAGGACGAGACAGGGAAGGAGATACTCTCCTAAATGGGAATAGGGATAGAGAATTTGTTGGATTTGCATGATGAAAATGTGGAATAATCGAAGGGATATCTCATGCATTTTATGGCATGGAAAATGCATTATTAAATCAACCAGAAATCCATATGAAAAAACTCTCCCCGGCCCCGCCAATCAATCTATAAAATATGTAAATATTTGCCCTGGAAAAATGGGGGAATTTCCATAAATTTTCATGGGCCACTTTTCGCTGTTCTGTTTGGCTGTAATTGATGATTAAATCATGGCGTTTATCAAATTTGCCCGCTGATTAATGATGGCCCTTAAGCGGGGAACGGGTTGGGGGACGAGGGCAAATTAATTGCTCGACTATTAGCCATCTCCCAGGGAGCCAGGGATCCAGGGAGCCAGGGAGTCCAGGACCGAGCACTCAACAAGTCGAAAAACGGGGTTTCGTTTCCATTTCGGGGAAAATGGGATCAAGGATTCTTTTTGTTCTTCCTCTCCCCCTCTCTCTCTCTCTCTCTCTCTCTATCCTTTGAAGTGGGCTATGTGTAATTGTGGGTCCTGGGGTTAACGCCTACGCATTAAAAATTCATTGCCAGCGAGTGTGAGTGGAGTTTCCGCCCCCGCCCCCCCTTCCCGGGCACGAACCTCTGTTAAAAATGCAGAACAACAATTTCCGTTTCCGTTCGCCGGGTCGGGGCTTTAGTCGTAATTGCTGTTGTTTTCGCTTGCGAAACATCCTGCCAGCCCAAAAGGAGAGCCGAGCCGAGTCGAGTCGAGTCGAAAGGAGGCTGGGAACCAAATCAGCAGCGGCTGGCAGGAGGAGCGTGTTGACAGCTAAATAGGAGCTTCGATGGCATCTCAATTGAAGAGGCAATTCATCGTATCAAATCGCTGAAGGGCAGGGCACTCGAAGGGCCTTCTTTTCCAGCAAGGAGTGAGACTGAGAGCCTCCTCTTCTAGCGTTGAGTGGAGTGGAGGCACTCTAAGCTTTTATAGCTTCTAGTGTAGCTCTTGCTCTGTCTTTCAGTGTCTTTGCTTCTCTTTCTTTCAGTGCATCTGCTTCTCTTTCTTTCAGTGTAGCTCTTTATCTATCCTTCACTGTAGCGCCTTCTCCATCGTTCTTTCAAGAGGAGCAATCCATCCTTTTATCGTTTACTGTTGCTTCCTCTGCTCCTCCTCCTGCTCCTGCTCCTGCTCCTCTAGGGGCTGTCTCCTCTTGTCTGATATCTGATATCTTATCTCACACGTTAAACTCAAGTCTGGCGTTAAATTGAATTCGCGGGAAACCGAACCGCAGCACAACAACAACAGAAACAACAACAAATATCCTCTTTTACTTTTGACTGCGTTCAACGTGGCGTATAATCGATTTTTACTCGATTTATATTACTATTTTTCTGTGTAGTTCTTTAAGAGGAGGTTGCTTCTCAACCATTGCCGTTAGAGGTTCGGTCACAACTAAAATCAATTGCAAAACGCGGGCCAAAAATACTAGAAAATAAAAAACTGTCACAATGGCCAGGAATGTGAGTGAATGTTGCACTCGGACAATGGTTGCTCTCTCTCGCTCTTTGAGGTCTGGTCTGCCTTTGTCTGGCACTGAGGCATGTTCTGGTCAGGGGACGTCTGCTCTGGTCACTCACTGGCCCAAAGAAGAAACCGCGAAGGTCGCTGGGGGCAGCGGAATGGCAACAGCGAAGCATAGAACCCACATAAATCAATAGAATGGTTAACGCATTGTGGGTCATACATGGGCCCAAACAGAGAAATACCCAATACCCCCCATCTAGCACCATCTAGCCCCATCGATGGTTGTCTCTCCTCAAATTTCTCAAATAAATTATTAATTATATTCCATTTCCTGCCATCCTTTTTATGATTATAATTTGTTTAGCAACTTATTTCCTTCAATTCCTGTCCGTCATTGGCTTGCTTCCCTTGAAGTTTTCTTTCAAAAAAACTTTCGCCTAACTTTTGGCCAATGAAAACTTGATCCGTGTCCAAAAAGTCAGAAAACCTGAAAGTTTGCATAGGAAATGCTCTCATTCCGACCCCCTGAAGGTCCTACGTAAGCTCTCGCCGTTCGTGTCGCTGTTGAGCGGTAATTACATGGGACAACGTGGCGTATGAGTAGCCGCTATATTTATTGTCATCTGCCGCTCGCGATGCTCCGATAAGCAGGGCTCTGAATGCAATTACCTGCAGCACATGACCAGAATGCAGTCAATGCAAATGCAAATGATGGCCACCAAAAGGAAAAGGAAGCAGCCTCGGGCACAGAGGAAGAAGCAGCAGGAAAAAGAAAGGATGTGGGCGATATCCCATCATGGACATCAGGTAACCGGGTCAAGCGTATAAATAAATAACCGCCCTGTGGAACCGAACCGATGATGCAAATAGAAAATGCTGATGGAGGGGGCGGGGCAGGGGGAAGGAGCCTGCAGAAAATGACAAAACAAAAATGGAACTTTGATTGTTTTCGAATAAGCGAAGAGCATTAAATTTTTAAGCCAGGCAATTTGACAGAAAGCCAGTCGAACCGACCAGTAATGTCACCTTCCCCTATGCCGTACCGCCCAGAACCCAAATTGAGGCCTAAGTTGGCCATCAGCCCCCCATCTGCTGTCTCTGCTGTCTCTTCTGACCCTGTTGTTCTGGTCTACCTTTTGACTTGGTCTTTGGCGTACCCTTGCCGTGGGGTACTACGGATCTTCGGAGGAATCGGCTGAAAAGTGATTAGAACTTTTTTGTGGCTTAAGATAATTCATTGAAACTTTGGATTTTGCTTTATTATATATAGATCTAAGGCTCAGTGGAAATTAACCAAAATCGGAGCACTTTATAGGATATCTCTCATGGGAATATTTGTAAAAAGATGATCCAAATCGGTTGGTTGGTTTCAGAATCACAATATCTCACCACCTCCAATGATATTCCAACAAAAACTTAGCCAAATCAGAGGACTATAACAAATGGCATTCATAAGGCCAATAAATCTTTAAGGGTATCAAAAGCTCTGGCCATCGAAATCCGACAGTCTTTTTCCATTTTATTTGTGGGTTTTCCTTTGTTTTGTTTTGTTTTGTTTTCGTCTGGTGTGACTTTGGGGAAAAACTCAAGTGGTTTTGGAGAGGAAAAGCAGACGCGTGGAGAAAAAAACAATTGCGGGTAGAGGGTCCTCAAGGTTCAAGGACTCACACACACACTCAGCCACAAGCACATATAGAAAAAATAAAGATAATCTGCCCCATCGCTGCGCATTTTCATGGTAATTTTCCAGGGGGTAGCGGAAAAAAGTGAAACCCCAAAAGAAAAGCCCAGACCTTAATTCAATGTCAAATTTGTTGCCAAAAAAAAAAAACTGCGCCTGCATTTTTGGCCAGCGACAAAGCCACAGAAAGAAGCGAAATTTTCAATTCAATTTGGTAGGAAAATTGATTCTGTAAGAGCCCAAGAGATTGTGGGAAAATGTGTTCATTTGGGGTGCCATTTTTCCAAATTTGGTTTGATTTTATCTGCCATTCTGTGTGGAGTCTCCTTTTATCTGCCATTCTTCAGTGCTCTATCTACACCTATCTTTCCATCTGTTCCACTATCCATCCACAGATCGCATCCATTTATACCAGCAAATGACGTCAATGGAAAACTCATGCACAACAAATATTTCATTTAATTCGTGTTTTCCTTTCGCTTGGCACAAGTTGCAAATTAAATTTAGATTTCGTTCACGTTCCACCAACGCGAAAGGAGAGGAGAGGAGAGCCAGCCAACCGCCAACGCTACAAGAACCTTAATTACTTGGCCAACTTGCTGCGGATACGGATGCGGATGCGGATGAGGATGCGGATGCTGTTGCCCTGCCACATGCCCCCAAGCCTCCTCTGGACTCGACTGGTTGCCAAGGCGATGTGGAAAGGGCTGCGAAATCAATACGCGAAACATTAACTCGAGCTCTAAAGACACGCCATGGAGTCATTATGTTTCGACACATGTGTGCACACATCCGCAGAGGGCGAAAGCAGAGAAAGCAGCGAAAGGAGAGAAAGGAGAGAAAGGAGAGAGTCTGGGTCCATGTGTGATTAAAGCAAAGGAAGCTGTCGTCGCCATCGCTGCACAGTTTGTCATAAACGGCGCCATATTGACAGCAAACACTGAAACAAAAAAGGAGAAAAAGGGGAAAAACACACAGCAGAAACAGCAGAAACAGAAAAAACAGAAAAAAACCTCGTAGGAGCGACGTAGACTGCTGCAAATGGTAATGAAATATTACCAATATTTGTCAATATCCGCTGGATAGGATAGGTCATGTGTGAAATATAATTTCAGCCGATTGAAGCTGAATCGTTTCCAGATGTTTAAAATAAAAAACATTAAAAATGGAAAAAATGTCGAGTCGAAAGTTTGAAAAATTAAGGAAAATAGTAGAAAAAGTCAATTTTAAGCATTTAATTGGTTTATACTATATTATGCCTATGGAAAACATGAGTTAAGGCATTTACAGATCTTTATATTTCGCGGAAAAACGCTTAAGTTTTCGTTAAAAACCAAAAATCAACTGTAAAAAGCATACATTTTATATGAAAAAAAAGGAAACACAAGTTTTAAATGAAATTTTCATGGATTTCCACTTGGGAGATACATTTTGTGTGTGTTTCGGGAAAACATTTTGTAGAACATTTTACGATACAAGAAAGTTGGTTTCCTTCCAGCGCCCTTACGCCCCCTTCCCTCAGCTAATTTGATTCCACGCGAACACCCGCAATGTCGTAAGGACATCCACTCATGAGTGGAGTGGAGTCGAGTGGAGTGGAAGGACCAGGAGCCTCTTGCAGCTGTCGCCTTTGAGACAACCTCATCAAATCGATTCCATCATTTAAGACACATTTAGACCAGACAACACATGTGTGCAAGGGAGAGGCCCAGAAGGAGAGAGAGAGAGAGAGACCTTTGAACCTGCAAGGAAGCGGGGGAAAATCCTCTTCAAGTTGTAATTTAATTAAGTTTCACACCAGACGACAGGCAAAACAAAAAAGTGCCAAAGGAAGGACATTCATTGAGACAGAGAGAGAGGGGAGAGAATCGAAATTGGCATCAGCCCATCAATGGATAGTGCACTGCAGTCTCAGTCTCATTTCTATGGGATTATCCTCATTTTCCGCAAATTGGGGATATATGTAAATATGAAAAGGAAAATTAGGTGCTGCATTGGCCAGTGCTGGGGATTACGAGCTGATTGGAAAAGCGGGTTACACAATAATTGGATCTGTTTGCACCATTTGAACTCTGCATAATTGTTGGGCCCCCCAAGGGAATTTGGTGTGAGAGATATTAGGGGAGATTAGGGGCGTATGTGTGCTCTATGGGGATTTTAAGATGCACAACTAGAAATAATAGAGATACATTATATAAGATAAAGGTTGAATCAGTAAGAGAACTTTATTGGAGATGAGGGAGAAGTTGGTTTTTGAGATAGACCCCTTTAGCATTTGGAAATTGGGGTAATATATGACTTAAGAAAAGAAAAGATACAACGAATCATTCAGAAAAGGAGGTAAAATTCTAGAAAAAACTACCGTAAGCCGTGGCATCCAATGCCCGGTTCGTATCTGCCAATCCCTCATCCAAACCCAATTCCCTGCTGTCCTGTCAAACTGTTGCATCCATCAAACAATTGCATCAGACTGCTACATGATGGACACCCGGGTGGCACCTAATTAAGCTATCAAAATGTCCTGCGGCGAGGGGGCACATCAGCTTCCTGACACGCGGACACGATCCCGCATCCGAGCCGGAACCCGTAACCCGGAACCCGGGGACTCACCTCGATACATGGGAAACTCCCCGTCGCTGTGGCTGTGGCAGAGCATTATGGGGCTGCGACAACGGGAGGCAGCCACCATTATGCCCGTCTTGTGGTGGCGATGCCCTCCGATGCTCAAATGGTTGCCACTGGTCGCTGCTGCCGCCGCTGCTGCTGCAGACGAGGATGCCGATGATGTGATGGTCGTCGATGTTGTGGGTAGAGTGACAGCCGAGGAGGCAGCACCGCCGCCCCCACCTCCTGCTGCTGCTGCTGCAGTAGCACCTGTGGAGGTGCACAGGGAATAGGAACGTGCCACATGACTGAGGGTGCGACGTCGAATGGTTGCCGCATTGGATGCTGACACGGATGTGGCTGACGAGGAGGTGGCCGAGGCGGAGGCGGAGGCGGATGCGGGATTCGAGCGATAATGATGCTGCGGTGTCGAGTACTGACAATGGCGGGCGGTGGGCGTGGCTGTGGAACTCTGTTGCTGCTGCAACAATTGCATCTGCAAGTGCTGATAGCCCACTGGGGCGCCACCTAACGACAGGTGATGCTGCAACGGCGGATGATGCGACTGCGGATGGGAGTGCTGTTGCTGCTGCTGTTGCTGTTGCTGTTGCTGTTGCTGTTGCTGCTGCTGCTGCTGCGAGTGATGCGAATGCTGTTGCGGCAGCTGTTGCAAGGGGGTTTGAAAGGGGGGATGTGAGTGCTGATGTTGCAGCAACTGTCGCGTTGCTGATGCTGCTGCTGGTGCACGGCGGCCATTTGAAACTGCTGCTGCAGCTGCTGCAACAGATCATGCTGCAGCTGTTCATTGCTTTTGCCTGCCACTGTCGCAACATTGTCGCCGCCACTGCCGCTGCCGCTGCCGATGCCACTGCCACTCGATGGTGCTGCGTTCTGGCTCTGGCTCTGGGTCTGCTTCTCCCAGGGTCCGTTGCTGTCTCCGCTATAATCCAGCTTGAGGGAAAACTGTTCTGTTCTGTACGTGAATTTCCCCTCAGCTCATTTGGCATTCCGCGTGCCAAGGACGCGACAATCACAATGGGGTTGGCTTTGCCACAGAGGGGCCAGGGGCCAGGGTTTTGGCGTTCCAATTAAGCCATCTCGCACGTCTTTAGGCCAAATTGGCCAGCAATTGAGAAGAGTCGCGGGACGCGTTCAGGGTCCAACCAGCTGATGGCTGGCCCAGACAGACGGACAGACGGACGGACGGATGCTCTTATTTATAGAAAAGCGGGAGAGAGGGAAAGCCACTCCGTATGTGTGTCAGCACCGGAGACCTACTTCCCAACGGCCAGGAGGCCTTAATCAACGCGAAGCGAACGGACACGAACGGCACGGTATATCGGGGGAGAGCAATCTCTCTCGCTGGCACTCTCTGGGACAGGTCTCTCCAGTGGGGAGTAAGTGCCGCTTCAACCGACCAGAGACGTTAAGCTAAAGTACGACGACTGATTGCACGGAGCTTTGTTATCCTGTGAAAAAGCTATTCGTCCCTGTAGCCTGGTGCTGCTGCTGCCAAAAGCGCAATCAACTGCGAGAGCGAGAGAGAGTTTCCCAGAGCGAGAGAAAGCACAGATAACGGTTCCAGCAACAGGGAGAGAGCGAGAGCGAGAGTGAGGGGAGTGGGGAGTGTCGAGTGTGGAATGGGATGCAGCTTCTTCTGTTTATACTTGCATCCCATCCAAAAGCGTATGTTCTGCCACCCACTCCCCACTCTGGCTTTGGCCTGGGCTCTGTTTACCGTTGCGAATATACCCGTAAAAGTAATGCCAACAACAGCAAACACGAAGGCGGGCGATGGAGAGAAAGACAGAGAGAGAGAGAGAGAGAGAGGCGCAGCAATGAAAACTTTGGCACAGTTTAACATCAGTGACGACCCCCCGCACAGTGGGACAAATCTGTGACTTTGTGGAAACCACTGATTGATGAAGATTTTCAACAAATAATAAACAATAGGAAAAATAATATCATAAGTGCAAAAATTATAAGTAACTAAGGTCAGAAAGAATTTATCATAAATTTATTCCAACCTAAAAAAGCTCTTCATTTGATTACTAACGAGCGGGAACGCAGAGGGCTGCGGCAAGGGCAGCGGCTCTACATTTATACCCGCTCCCGCCAGAGGGCGCACACTGCACGAGGAAGAGTGCGTGGGGAGAGCCACTACAATTTCACTTGTTTGTTTGGAAACTGACACTCCACTGAAAAAGATTCGCCGCTGCAATTCGATGAGGACTGCGGTGGAGTCCAAGGCATCGGATCACCCAATATTGGGAAAAACCATGGTATTTTACGTGAAAATGTGAATAAATCAAGTAAAAGGAAAGAAGGTGGTGGCAAGAATTCAACTTAACACTAACTTTCATTGTGCCTTACAGATCCAATAGATCGAACTACAAACACTATTCCCACACACACACTGCAATCCAGAGAAGGACAATCCCCTATAAAGGTAAGAGAAGGAGAAAAAATATATTGGTGGGCCTGATCACCGAAAGCAATCGATTCTCTCTGTAACCCTCGCACTGAATTCAGCATCCCTCGATCCGTACGCTATTTGGGAGCCACCAATCGATCTGCAAGCAACGCTGGAGCCACCACTCGATCACTATACAGAAACACTACCATCGAAAATAAAATATTGATTGGGATGGCATCAGTCGTGGACACAGCAAGCGTCCATTTCTATCCGCAACACTCCAATAGTATCTCCGATACGATACGATTTATTTTGTATTTTTGAGAGAAAGCTATTCCAGAGGATACAATTTTTGGTTACGTCCATGGATTCTCCGTTGATGGCTAATTTGCCATGAAGTCAGGCTTGGCGGACAGATTTTCGTTCAACCTTCCTACCATTTTGTGCAGTGTACTCGAGAGCATGAAACTGCTTGCTCAATAAGACCACCTCTTAGTCGTTTGGCCGTCTGTTATACCCCTCTCTCTCTCCCCCCTTGTCGATTTGTGCCGGCCCCAAAACAGCTGATAATTAAGGCACACTCAGCTGTTGTTTGAGTGTGAATTTCGCTTTCTAGCGGTTGTTGTGAATGGCAATTCGGTACAAGGTAAACGCACTCTTCTAGCACGTAACGGTACGGTGCATACATGTAGATATCATATCCAATCTTTGCGAATGTTACGGAATGGTACGGTATATACAGAGCGCTCTTTGTGAGCAGTTTCTTGGATCCTTTCTTGGGGTACGGTACTGATGTATATCTATATACGTATTTATGTACATGTCGGATCCTAATATTATTCTCAGTGTATTTTGTTCTGTTGTCTGGCCAAGAATTCACTAAAAGATTGTCCGCAATATCATCTTCCGTTGCCTTCTTTCCGATTTACCGGTTGTTATTGTCCACTGCCTTTCCCATTGCTATGCAAGCTTATTCTCGTCCACTGTCTTATACAAGGTGGTCCGCTAACTCTCTTTCGGGTCTTATATCAGGCTCAGCACTACTGAGAGCGCCTTGACGCCGTGTTTCATGAGAGAGAGAAAAACGAAGATTGCTATTGTACTGAGCAAAATAGGACCCGAAAAGAGAGTGCGTTGCGGGAGCGGACCACCTAGTATAATTTCATCATGGTCCGCTGTCTGTCTCATTGTTGTGCAGCTGTTAGTCGGAGAGAGTGCGTAAAGAAAGAGAGAGAGAGAGAGAGATCAAAAGGGAAAAGAGGAAGAGTGTGTGTGGGTTAGAAAGAGAAAGAGCGACATGGTAGTGGCGTCGCAGACATTGACTGTCTTTGAAGGATGCTCTGAGAGTAGTAGAGCTATTGGTGTCCAGTTACATTCCAGGATGTAACGCTTCAATTCAATTTGGAAGACAGAAAGTGTTTCAGACGATATTCCAAACAAAAACATTACCAATTCTAGAAAATTCGAATGCATTTCAATAAAATGGAAAGCGACTCGTCATACCGCTAGCAAATAAGTGCATAAATAAATATCATTCTTGAGGAATTTTGGACACTTTAAAGTCATTAACTTGCGATAAGATGCCATTTATTAATCTATAAAGTTACTGTCAGGCACTTTTTTATTGGCTGCAATTAAAACTGTGCAAAATATTGAATTCGGGAAATAACCAGTTCTCCCAAAGGTGGAATCTAATCGGGTCTTGGGCTTAAGAGCAGTTGAAGGGGTTCCTATGCCCACAGTGCCCTTGAGATGCATGCGGCCCACTGAACCCCACTGGGGTTCGTTCACCCAACCATCGGGATTGTGGGCGGACGCAGGGGGCGGGAGCCGAGGCAAACAGCTGCTCCTGGGGGCCGAGGACGAGGACGAGGACGGACCCGTTCAAGAGCAGCCTACAAAAGCTTTTACTCTCGAGAGCTTTTCAGGAGACGCAATGTTTAAAAATAAAATTGTGAAGCTGTCAGAGGGAGATGGAGCTATACAGAAAGAGAGAGCGAGAGAGAGAGAGAAAGATATAGAGGCAACCCAAAGGAATATGCTTCTCCTTTTGTTGTTGCTATAATTTATTTATGCATTTGTCACTGTTTTTCGTTATTTTGATAAAGTTGTAGCAGGATAATTTCGACAAGACCCAAGGGAAAGCCCCAAAAACATACGGTGGCACGGAGAAAAGTGCAGTGGGGACTTTCACCAGGGATGCTGTGTTTTTCTTTTGCCCGATTCTGCTTTTATTTTTATTATTTCAGTGATAAGGTCACCGAGAAAGTCGATATCGTAATATAAACACGAAATAGGAGCCCAGAAAAGAGCAGCAAGTGTCGCTGTGTGCCCGACGACGAGGTAGAAAGCCAAATTGTGGATGCCATTGCCATCCCACCCAAAAAAAGGGGAAGTTTCCCATGGGTTGGGGCCTTCAAAAGGGGGTCCTCTGGATGGTGTCGTCGTTCGCGTGGGTTTTGCGGATTTTGCGTGCGCATAAAAAATCGAATCGAGGTGTGGGCCTTGGGCCGTGGGATGTGCGGCTCCTGTGAGTGTTTTGGCTGCTGGCGGCTGGAGCCGCTTGTTACACATTCTGCACTTCTGTGGTTAAGGGCCGACTCGCTTAGGGGCGTTTACCCCTCGCTCACACTCAATTCAGGCACTCTCCTCATCGGCATGCATGCTCGTACATTGGGTATATAGAGGGGATCACACTTACCTATGGTATCACGATCGTAGAAATAACTGCTGGCACTGCTCTTGATGCTGATGCAGTCCAATGGCATTGGTGTCGGCGATGGCTCAAATATATTATAGGAATCACATGACTCAGCCGATGGCGTTGTGGGCTCCACAACTGAACGGAAAATGCAAAAAGAAAAGAACACAAAAACATGCAGGCGGTAAGGATAAAAAGTGCAAAATAATTACATAATTCAAAGGTGATATAAGTATAAGAGAGGTGTTTTTATATTGCTGTTTTAGTAGGTATTTCGCTTATTTTATTTCGATTTCCTTATGGTTCTATGTACATTTCCCAAACATATATTCTTATAAGGTTTTTTTTTTTCGTAATTTTAAACATATTTTTTCATATATTTATGGTTTGTCTGGTATTTTCGGAAGTGTAAAATCTTCAAACAGAACCACACCCAATGCCTTAAACACTAAATATATTTATATACACCACAAAAAAAAAAGATTCATTTCACAGAAATAAACGAAGGTAATTTAGGAGAATCTTAACGTCGATCCACGTTGCGACGGCTCAGTGCCCTTTTGCTATGGTAATTCAGATGACTATTAACCTTTCCCACTATGTTCAGTTGACTGCGACTGAGATACCGAAATATCTCCTGGTAGAGCTCCTCGGGCATGCCCATGAGAGAGGGCAGTAGCTGCTGATTGATCTGCATGAGTTGCTGGGTGCGCATCGGATAAAAGATGTGCTGCTTTATCTGGTAGGAGAGATTGTCCAGTTTGCGAAAGCGATTGAAGATCGGTTTTCCCTTCGCCTGAATGTTGAGGACATAGCGTGCGATGGTGAGAGTTATGCTATAGCCCGGAAGCTTGGAGGACACTGGGGGACTAAGGCTAACCATCAGCTCATCGCCGAGGTGCACGGCCCTAAGGGTGGACTGCATGGTGACCACCAGGGCGGCCTCTTCCGTCGCATGCTTGTCCTGCAGCGTGCGCAGTTTAATGGTGAAGATGGCGTCGTTGAATCCGACTGAATAGTGGGTCCTTTCGAGGCTGAGAATCCGCACGTTGCCGGCATGGAAGCTGCTGAAGGCGGGCACGGGCTTAAGCTTGTGGCGCGTCTGGTTGTAGGTCTCATTCTCCACAAAGCCGCTCTCCAGGCCCAGCAGGTAGATGAGATGCATCAGAAGTACGACTTTAGGAACTTCGCCCTTGTATTGGTCCAGCAGTTGGAGCATATGCAGCGGCACAGCCTCCGGTGTGGCATGTTCAATGTCGAGAGGAGGCTCTTTGTTCTCCTTGGGGATCTTCTCCAGCGGCCGACATCTCTTGGTCCCAGCCGCTGTAATGAGGTTTGGTTTTTTTTTCAATAACTTCGGTCTGATTGGTTTTTTTTGTTTGTTTTTTGTTGGTTTGGGTGTGTTGAATGTGTTATTTCTGGGTGCTCTCTATGAGAATTTCGAAGATTAGTTAGTGGGTGATTGTGTTTTCGATTGGATTGGTATTCAAAAGATGAAAATTACAAGAAGAAACTAACCTGCTGCGTGCGGGATGGATGCAATAACTCAAAAGTTCATTCTCGTGTTACACTACATACGAATATATACACACAGGAAACGGAACGGAACGAAACTCAAACTCAAACTTAAATCGATTCAAATCGAAACCAACTCAAACGCGGGCAATTATTTACGATTATGGTATGTGTGGCAACACTGTCCGGTGGATACCGTTACGCAAAGTATACTGTTACAGCTAAAAACTAAAAATACGAAACTCTTTAATTTGAGCGACAGCGAAAGTAAGACAAATCGTTGGAATTAGTTAAACTACATACATATATGTGTACTGACGTATCATTAATTAAACAATAGGAGTTCTTACTGCTAGAACATTCTCGCAACATTCGTTATCGATGATTTGCCAGAGGTGAGTGCAGAGTAAATACTACCTATAGATAACCAATATGAAATACCTACCATGTTCTGGCGGCTTGGCGTTGCCCGTTGCAGACACTTGTTGCTGCTTCTGCTGCTGCTGTGTCCCAGATGTTGAAGGCCCTTCTCTGGTCGCGGGCTCTGTTTTAATTTCTGACATTCTATTGCTTACGTACGAATTTGGTTCCTTCAACTCTGACTAAATTCTTGGAATGTCATTGCTTAGCAGCATGACAATCGAAATCGGCAAGCTACGTTTGTATCAATATATATTTGGCGTGTGCACCAAGACTTTCCTTCCGAATAAGAATGAACACAACTGTTTGACATGACTGCATTTATAGGGAAATTGTCTGTTGCTTTATCCACACATTGATTCCAACGAATTGTTTTTGTTTAGTTGTATATCCAAATGATTTTAGCGATGCAATCAGCATCTCTGCATTGATCATCTCTCACATCCGCGCGTGGGCCCACGAATTGTCTCCATTCGCTTGGTCACCGGCATATTTCACAATGTTGACCGCATCATCATTGCCCATTTATTTTGTTTAGTATATCTAGTTTTAGTTGCAAAAATCACACGAATTAACAAAAAAAAAATATATATAAATTTCGCATCAGCTGTGGCACTTATCGACTATCGATTAACTAGGGTTGTAAAATACCCTTAACAGAGCTGTGCTGGTTAATGGCACACAGGGCCAATATTTTGAATACATGAAATAGCTAGATTGATTAAGAAGAGGAAAATGAATTTTATTTTTTCTAACCAGTACATGGTTAAACCTAAATTTTTTTGTAAATGATCGCATAAACACATATATATTCTGGGCTGGGCGTTCTTTCTAGCTAGTAATATTCGACGGAATATCAAAATTGAACAATAGGAACGACTATCCTTTTTCGTTTTTGTTTGACCTCTTTCGCTAAAACCTTTTTTTTTGACTAGAACCAATAAAAGCAAGTATTAAGAATATGCCAGTTAAGTAAAAATTGATTCATTACTTGTATAAAATTATGTGGGCATGGCTAAATGTTTTATATAGCTAGTAATATTCGACGGAAGATCAAAATCGGAATATGTAAAATAGAACTTGTATTCGTCAGTATATTTACGGTATATTTTTAAAATGAGATGGTATATTTTGGTATATTTCTGATGGTCGGACGGTATATTTTAACGATAAGTAACGATAAGTTAATAGCTGCCGCTTAAATGTTGACGAAAAATAATAATAAAAATAAATAATGACCAACAACGAGGAGAACGAATTGTACATGGTTAAGCAGGCGCAGAGCCTGCGAAAGAGCGATCCCTGTGCAGCCAAGGCCTGGATCATCACGGCCAAGACGCTGTATCCCGCTGCATTCAATGTGCAGTATGAGGCGTACCTCTTTGAGCGCGATGGCAAGAACTACGAGGAGGCGGCCAAGTGTTTCAGTGTCATGTGAGTAAATAAGACAAAATCAATGCAATATTAATTAGATGGATGGGCATGCAGAGCCACCAACTTTCCAAATCAGCATACAGAGCTGTGGCAGGAAATAAACGCCCTGACCAATGCCCTAAGGAACGAGAGCGAGAACACACCGGAGCAGGAGTTCTTTGTGAAGATGTACAAGCATTTGACGCCCGATGTGCAGCACAACATATTCATGCATACCATCAACCACTGCGGCGACGATCTGGAGCAGTGCATCTGCATCTATATATTGATGTTCAAGAAATTCCCCAAGTCGGTCACAACGCATGCTCCGCGTCTCCTCGAGCTGCTGGCCGAGGGCATGACAACGGATCCGGATGTGTATCAGCGCATACTGGTGGAGGATGTGCTGCCGATGATACAGCACAAGCCGCCAGAGCTACCTCCAGTGCTCGCCTGCAGGCTCTACACCAACTCTTTGGAGTATTATCTGCGTCAGATAATGGACTCGGAAACGGAACCTGCGGACCCCTGGAAGACTATATTCAAAGTCCTAATGCTCTGCGGCCAGATGATGGGCTGGGAACCATTCCTGCCCTTCAGCAAGCAGGGCAGCCAGAACGTATACTGGGAGAAGCTGGTGGACATCCTGTCCGCCAGTCCACCGGGCAGTTCCAAGGTGCTCTTCTATGCCACCACCCTGTTCATCTACTCGCTGCATGGCTACATACGCAACTGCCGACTGCGCATCGATGATGCGGACGTCAGTCATGTGCTGGTCGAAGGCTTCATCGAGTGGGCGCCAGATGGCGACGGCTCTGAGGATCAGACCATGGAGCCGCCCAAGTTCTCGCTGACGACGCCCATCAGTCCGGACCTGTCGAATGCCTTTCTGCACGCGGCCCAGTGCTGGCAGCTGCTCAACACGGATCAATTTCAGCGGGACTTCAGCCAATTGATGGTGGCCCTGCCGCTGGCGCCATGGATATCGCGATTCCTCTTCGATCTAGCCATTTACTTTGGCCATCGCGACGAGGCCAACAAACTGATGGGGGAAATGACTACCCAGAGCAGTTTGGTGCAGAGCCTGCAGATCCTCAGTCTCAATCTAATGCAGGGGAGCATGACTGTAAGTAGATTGTGTCCCGTAAACTGGTGGCTTATCCTTATCATGATTTTCTCCCTCTCCTTTAGCTCCAGGGCTTCCAGTGCATATTGAAGATCATTGGCGAGCTGCCCGCCACAAATGGCCATCTTTTGGAGAACATGACGCTCAAGGGTCATCGTCACATGGTCTTTCTGCCCCTCACTCGAGCCGCCCTCGTCCAATACTGCACGGGAGCCATCATTAGTCGCATCAGCCGACAGGTATACGAGCCCAACTGCTCGGATCGTCTGCTCGGTGATCTCCTGGTGCTGCAGCAGCTGAATCTTCTGAACGACTTGCGGCTCACCCAGCAGATCTTCAGCGTGATCAAGCAACGCAAGTCATTCAATCTGCGCATCCTTTCCACCTACATCATTGGCATCGATTTGATCGAGGAACTCTCGCACATATGGAACTCCCAGCTGGAGGATTCCAATTTCGAGCTAACTGGTTCACCCACAGGTGTGTCGAGCGGTGGGCCAGCCAGTGGTGGTGCACCGGCTCGTCGCATCGGCACGCGGGGAGCGGACAAGGGGGCCAGGGACGAGTTTAAGACCATCACCAGGCAACAGATTGCACGCTGCAATGAGAATATCATCACACTCCTAGCGAACTTCATCACCCAGGAGCAGCTAATGCTGGCACAGCATATCTTTGGCATCCAACCCGTGGAGACCATCGAGATCAAGTAATGTGGCAGGCAGGGGACTAGATTAGATAATAATGGGGGAATAGTGTCCGCTATATATATATCTTAAGCTTTACTAATAGCCTCTTTCTTTTCTATAAACAAGTGTGCACAAATAATTACACATAGTCGTCGTAGACTTAAGAATTTAGATTGGATCGTTTATCAATATCACAAAAAGTACTAAGGTGTTTAGTGCGTTTTCTTCGGTGTGGCTTTGTCGTTTGCTGTCTCCGCTTCTGATTTTGGTGCTGTTGCCGGGGGCGCTCTTAATCCCTGGCTGAGTGATTCAACGAATGATGGCTGTGTTTCCTGCTCCAGCGGCAAATGTATACCGAAGTCATGCTTCATGTAGGAAATTAGCACATTGTAGACGGCCGTGCAGATGTTCACGAACGTAACGCGATATTTGGTGTCCAGGTAACGAAAGTTTAGATACTGTGCCGCCGGCCAGGTCATCCAGTCCAGCAAATAGATGTAGGGGAATTTCCCTATTATCTCATTGTTTGTGCACTCGAGCGTTTGACCCTCCAGATAGCACACGGAGTAGAAGAATATCAGAATGCAGGCGGGCGACATGACCAGCTGGTCGATGAGTATCTTCTTGGCAATGTTCTTCATGGTACGCGCCGGCATAATGCGATCCATCCAGTTGTAGACGTAATGGTGGAGTGGTCCCTGCAGTGCTCCGGCGACAAACATGCGGAGCATGCGCTCCGTATCGTAGCGATCGTGTCGCCGCAGTCCCCTGCGATACTCGTACTCCTGGGCAATCACATCGCCCACGACCATGAGCAAGCCGGAGCCCAACACATTTGTGACCAGCAGGTACTTGCCGAACATGTTGCTCCACGCCAGCTTCGTCCAGCGATGGAGGAGCAGTGTCAGGGGCTCGCCCGTCTTGCCACTGATCATTCGACGGCCACATGCTCTTCCAGCGATTACATCAGCAGGTACTCGTGTGCGGATTCTGGAGAGGGCTGTAAAGGAACGCTGATGGACGACAGGTACATCGATTTGTTTGGCGAGGAGCGGCCGGAGCTGATTCGGGCCCCAAGGCAGCAGCCGTACGCAGCGGATGGACAACATTCTGCACTGCACAGCCTACAGGCGGCGGGCAGACAATTCAAAATTAACGCTCGTCTCCCTACCGTCCTCCTTTCCTCTTTGTGTATTGTATTCTTTCTCTCTTTTTTCCATTTACGTTACGAAAGTGTTGCCTTTTATCATTTTTAAGGGTTGATTTGAAATGAAAATCGATGAGTGAGGGGGGCAATCGATGTATGGATTCTAGTCGGATTTTTCTTTTATTTTAGGATTTTGATTATGGAGGGCCCAATCGTGCTTTAAATAAGAGAGCAGGACAATGTACATACAGTTGGTCACGTTTATGAAGACCACACGATGCCTGGGATTGAGAAAGCGAAAATTCAGGTACTGTACTGCTGGCCAGATAAAACAGTCAAGCATCCAGGTGTATAGGAATTTCTCGCGAATTTCTGCATTAGACTCCTTGATTGTTTTGCCCTCCAGCAGGCTGGATACATAGAAGAACAGAAATATATAGGTTGGCGACATGAACATCTGATCGAAAAAGATCTTCTTCACTGCAGTAAGTCGTTTCGAATCCGGCAGATATACATCTAGGTGACTGTAGAATGCATGCTGCACTGGGCCAACAGCCAAACCCGTTAGAAACATGCATCCCGAACGGTAAAAGTCGAACAATTTCTTATGAATGGCTCTTTCATATTGTTGTGTGACTGCGTCGCCGGCCACCAGCAGAAGTCCGGACCCCACAATATTCGTAACGGCCAAATATTTGCCAAACATTTTCGCCAAAAAATTGTTCCAGTGTCTCCCCCGGCCATAATTCCGGGGAAGGCTTGTTGCCAATATTGTGGCTGGATGCTTTTGATGGATGAGCAAACGTGAAACGGCGTTTCGCATCGGAGCAGTGGAAACAATGTGCCACATAACTGCACGGCGGCTCCCTTCTCTGGCGATATAATATATCGATATCACTTTCAAATCGGTTCACAGCAGCCCTGCGCAGCACAACGCCAGCGTCAGCGTCGGTCTCCACTTTTGCTTTGGTCTTCTATTCGCGTTATTTATAGGCCGCCAAAAATTGTGTCGTTTCGTTTTCGTCGCTAAAATAGAAAATATTGTGGGTATAAACGACGGTGTATCGTCTTTTAAAACGCATATACACGTACCTCGTCGCCACGGCCGACCTCTGACGGTGGCCGCTTTTTAAGGTTAGGTTCGATTGCCGCAAAAAACAAATGTCCAAAATATAAATATGTAAATGTACGGCACGGTCAACGTTCATTATTCATTTCAGTTGACAGCAACGGCTGTACTAACCTGACTAGACAACCACACACGCGCTTTTCCCTCGCAAGAAGTGTGCGCGCGCCCCCCGCAGCGATGAATCTGCTGTACGTTTTTGGCCTGATTCTGGCCGTGCGCTTGGCTTCCGTTTTCGTGGTGAAGACTTACTACGTTCCCGACGAATACTGGCAGAGCCTGGAAGTGGCTCACAAACTGACCTTTGGGTAGGCGACAGCGACAACCACAACGACAACCACTCCAACGATTATCGTTTTCTATTTTTTTTTTTTTGCAGATATGGCTACCTGACATGGGAGTGGGTCCAGGGCATACGCAGCTATGTGTATCCCGTGCTGATTGCCGGAGTGTACAAATTGCTTGCCCTGCTCCATCTGGACAGCGTTCAGCTGCTGGTGCTGCTGCCGCGCATCCTCCAGGCCACCTTGACGGCCTACTCCGACTATCGGTTCTATGTGTGGACCGGCAAGCGTAAGTGGGCCTTGTTTCTGATCTTGGTCCCTTGGTTCTGGTTCTACACTGGCTCGCGCACTCTGGCCAACACCTTGGAGGCATCGCTGACCACAATTGCATTGAGTTACTTCCCGTGGTATGGCGAGGGAACCGCATATTTGTGGCCCGCTGCCATCTGTTGCTTCTTGCGTCCCACGGCTGCTGTGATCTGGCTTCCCCTGTCGATCTATCATCTTCGCAAGAGTCGCTTGTCCGTGGTGGAGTTGATCCTGAAGCGTTTCTTGGTCATCGGGTGAGTGGTGGAGCCTTCTTTGGGTAAAGGTTGTTACTAATTCTTGGGGTTTTCTTTCAGCGTACTTGTTGCCGGCTTGGGCATTGCCATCGACACGTACTGGCACGGCCACCTCATTGTGACGCCGTACGAGTTCCTTAAGTACAACATCTTCAACAACATTGGGAGCTCCTATGGCTCGCATCCTTGGTATTGGTACTTCACCGTCGGCCTGCCCACAGTGCTGGGCATCAACACTCTCCCGTTTATATACGGCATCATGGAAACAGTCCGCAAATCGGAAAAGTACGAGATTAGCAAGCAACTTCTGATTACCATTTTCCTTACATTGGTCGTGCTGAGTACGGTGGAGCATAAGGAGTTCCGTTTTGTGTCCTCGCTGCTGCCCTTGTGCCTGTATGTGTCCGTGGATGCCCTGTCCCGCTGGAGCTACCGTGCCTCGTCCACAATGCTCTGGTGCACCGCATTTGGGATTCTATTGGGAAATGTGCTGCCCGCCTGGTACTTGAGCACGGTCCACCAGAAGGGACCCATCGATTTGATGCCAAAACTAAGGGATATTGCCCAGGAATATCGTGATGAGCGCGAACACCGGGCCAACATACTCTTCTTAATGCCATGCCACTCGACACCGTTTTACAGGTGAGTTTTCTTTGGACCTCTTTCAATCCTCAAGCTAATCTTTGCCTGTTCCTGTAGCCACATTCACGAGAATGTTACCATGCGCTTCCTCACCTGCGAGCCGAATCTGAAAAATCTGGAGAACTTTAAGGATGAAGCAGATCGCTTCTATGAGTCTCCCAATCACTGGCTGAGCTCCCACATCCCGATCCATCCACGCACTGCCCTGCCCACGCATGTGGTGCTGTTCGATTCGCTAACTGAGAAGATTGGCGATTTTCTGGCAAACTACAAGCTACTGCACAGCATCGAGCATGCAGAGGTAATCCAAATGGATGAGTCCCAGGCCCTGTTGAACGATTGGTCGAAAGCCCTGGGCGCCCAGCCACCTAATCTTGCCTCTCTATTGCAGCATCGCCAGTTGCGCACTGGACGTGCTATTCAGGTTTATCAGCGTCTGCTGAAGGGCGAAGAGAATGCGTTTAATCGTGACCAGCTTCCATCGGAGCAGGAAATTGAGTCGCTGATCTCTGATAATCATTTTAATTAAGTAGTTTATGCAAGCCGAAAGAAAGAGACTGGCAAACAATGAAAACATAGCCCTCCGTTCAAAAGAAAAAAGAAAAGAAGACAGATTAATTTAATACAAAACGTATATTTTGTACACATTTTTGGCCTTAGGAAAGTTTTTACAAAATAGACGAGAAAAGTGAGTGAAAACTTGGAAAGACTTGAAGAGATTAAATACGCGATTTTGTGTACTTCGTGCTCGTAGTTTATGTTTAATGGTCTAAAGTGAGGCAATATGTATTTAAACTGTCCTTTGCTTTAATTTCTCAAAAATAAAGGTTCAGTTGGTGAAACGTAGAAATGATTTCAAATTAATATCCCGGTGCTTTACAATGCCTATCCGGTTGATAAGCAACAAGTCTTCAAATACCAGCAACATTGACGTGACAACATTGCGACTGTTTTTTTGTTTAAACCTTGTTTTAGTCAAAATACAATAAATGGGAGTACTTAAAAGTAGTTAATCTTGTAGAAAAATTATTCATCAATGGGATAAAACTATGTGGGCAGGGCTAAGGGATTTAGTTAGCCAGCATTATTCAGCGGAATATCAAAATTAAACAATAGGAACTACTACTCTCTTAAGTTTTTTTGTTTGAACTTTTTCGCTAAAACCTTTTTCCAGACTAAATCCAATAAAAGCAAGTATTTAAAATTAACCAGTCAAGTAGAAAATAGGTTATTTAATTGGATAAAATTATGTGGGCAGGGCTGAGAGATCTATCTAGCTAGTAATATTCCACGGAATATCAAAATCGAGGAATATGGTTTCCAATCCATGACGGCGAACGAATAACCCATTGTAGGCCAAGGGGGTATTTTAATATTCCACCGAAAATAATGAAAATTTAATCATTTTTGCGCAGTACATGTGAAAGATATCGTGTTTTTTTTTTAAGTTCAGAGGAAAGATAGCATGGATTTACAAGAAGAATTTACAATCGGTAATATTTGCCGCCATTTACCTCAAGTCGTTGAACTGTTTAAATAGAGGGGCTTAAGTGGGCTAAGATCGATATACGCGACGCTATATTTTTGTTGAGGCACCAAAATTGAGGCAAAAACATTCAAAGCAATCGCCGTAGGATGAAGTCGAGTCAAGTATTTGAAATAAGCCAGTCAAGTAGGAAATTTATTCATTAATCGGATAAAATTATGTTGGCAGGGCTGTGGGTTTTATCTAGCTAGTAATATTCCACGGAATATCAAAATTGAACAATAGGAACGACTATCCTTTTTCGTTTTTTTTGTTTGACCTCTTTCGCTAAAACCTTTTTTTTTTACAACAACCAATAAAAGCAAGTATTAAGAATATGCCAGTTAAGTAAAAAATTGATTCATTACTCGTATAAATTTATGTGGGCATGGCTAAATGTTTTATATAGCTAGTAATATTCGACGGAAGATCAAAATCGGAATATGTAAAATAGAACTTGAATTCGTCAGTATATTTACGGTATATTTTTAAAATGAGATGGTATATTTCTGAGGGTCGGACGATACCGTCCGTTGTAGAGCTGTCAAGCCATCGATAGTGTCGCAACTCGATAGTTTTGAACTTTTTAAAAATCGATTAGAATAATCTTTTAAAGGCTATTTATCAAGCAAAATTAAATAAAAAGTGTTCAAAATTAAACATTTTATATAGAAAGAATTCCATTTCCTTTTCGCTAGCATAAATTTAAAAAGGGTTTCTTGGAATTTCTTGGAAGTAGCGAACATGTTTTCCAGTAAAACGGCAGCTTGATCTGCATTGAACTGCGAACGAAATCCTTATTTTTTATATCGGGGATCATATATATTGGCAAGGCTGATTGCTGAGCGATCTTCAAATATCAAAAGCCTTTTTTTTATATCTCTTGCAAAAAAAAGCAGACCTGCCTGCAAACATTTGAACCTTAAACAATTTATATGCGATCGTGCTACTTTTAAAAAAGGTAACCATGCGCTTGCACTTTGTCAGCCCTAACTTCAAATTTTCTTGGCTCAAGCAGTCTTGCACCTCTAAATTTAAGCAGTGGTCATAGGTGTAGGTGTTGTTTTTGAAGAATGTCAAATGCCTTAACCATGGCACTCGCATTGTCAGTTACAATAACACCGACTTAACCAGAACCTTTCGCAATGAGTTGGCTATGTTTTCTGATGAATGAATAAAGGAATCTTCAAGTTTTTCGGTTGACTCCACTGCACTTTTCAAAATCAAAGTAGAGATGGGGAAGCGACCGATAAGAGCTCGATAGTATCATGAATAGTAGCAAAACCATCGATACTATCGATAGTGCCATCGATGGTTTGACACCTCTAGTCCGTTGTCTCACAAAAATTTTAGCCGCGAACCATGAAACAACGAGATAGCGCCGTTTTTTTTTGAGAATTCAGAGAATTCCGTTGATATCTCAAAACAATATCTATATTTTCCGCTGGAAAAAGTACCACCTGAAAATATCGTCAATCACTCCTAAACTTTCGCAAATTTACGGTTACAAAGGTGCACGCGTGGGCGAAAAAAATTGAAAACTGCATTTAAACCAAACGAAATCAGTCGAGCCTTTCGACAAACTATTTTTGTCGTTCGGAGCGAGCCAGTTTAGGCGGAAAAATCACAGCCAAGATTGGTGGTTGCCAACGTTACGCACGCGTACAATACGCGAGACCACAAAAAAAACACCTATGCGAGGCGAAGAGTGAAGAAATGCCTCCAACCTGAGTGAAAGTGCTGCAGTTAACATTTTTTTTTGTTGTTTTCGTATATTTTGTGCAACACCAACACCAACAACAAAAACAACGACTACCTGTTCTACCTGTAGCAGTCGTATCGAAAATCCATCCACCCCCGTCCACCCTAAATCCATCTGTTGCGCGCTGCTGCTCTGCGGTTCTCGTGTGTGTGCGTGTGCGTCTTTTTGCATGTGTGTGTCAACGTTTGTGCAAAAATTTGTTTCTTTTCTTTAATGAAATTAATGTCTTATTAACGGGTCTGCTGCTGCCACTGCCACTGCCACAGCCACTGCTGCTCCAATTGGATACCAACATATTTAAACAGGTGCGTTAGCTTTAAGTGTATCTAATCTTTTTTGCGTTCCCAAATTCGCTGCAAAGCCGTCAAGGCACGGCAATTAGCAAAAAGAATCAGTGAGAATGACAGGGGAGACTGAAATAAATGAGGATTGTAATAATTACAGCTGGAAAAGCTACATCTCTCTACTAAACAACAGAGGAAGATTGAGGAGTCGACGAGTGTCTCCATGTAATTATTGATTCTTTAACTTTTTGATCAAGATACTATACTATATGTACCTATGTATGTACATATCCAAATACTACCTCAATGTCTTAATCTCCTTCTCTCGCCAGCTTACGAGCACGCAACGTTAACTCAATGCTTATTGATTCTCAAACTGAGTATTCCCCATTTTAACATTATTTTTTGTTTTTTTTTTTGGGTCTTTTGGGGCAATTAAATAAATGACTTGGGGCTCTGTTCGCGTTTTATGTGTGGGACAGTTGTAACATTTTACCAAATGCGAAAATTCGCAATTGTTTTCTGTTTTCTGTTTTCGGTTTTCCTCTCTCTGTATTTGTTTTTGCTTTTGCTTTACTCTTTGTTGTTGCACATTTCTGATTGTTGTTGGCTTGAGCCAGGTTCGTGCCAGTTGGTGCCGTCGTTGACTTTTTTGTGCTGTGGGGTTTTATTTTAGCTGGATTTGCTTTTGTCTCTATCTCTGTCTCGTTCCCCGCTCACCTCATCCCTCTGCTAGTGTGTGGCCTGATGTTGAGGAAGTTTTGAGTCTGGAAAGAGAGCGGAACAAGTGTTTCCGGATTTCCTTGAGGGACCACCTGCCACAGGACAAGATTCTGGGCACAAGTGCACGCATTTACCATCTACCATATTCCACTCAACGAAGCATCATCCTCTCATCCTTTTCCGCCTGTTGTAATCGGAAACCCACTTCGGAGAAGATGGAAATCTGTAGTAGCAGCTGCTTCCTCTTGCCCTCACCCTCACCCTTGCCCCAGCCCCAAACCCAAGTCGTTGCACATGGTGCTTCCCCATGAAATTTGATATATTTCGTGTCCATTTCCATTTCCCCCATTGAATCCATTTTGGCCTCTGTTTAACATTGTTTAGGGCGCCCTCTAAAATTACAGCTATGTATGTACATACATATGTGCTGTGTGCAGCTAGCTGCTATCTCCCTCACGCTCTAACGGTTCTCGTTTCACATTCGCACTTTGCATATTCTGGCCAAAAGCAACAAAACGGCTCTGAAAATAAATGTTGCCTCGTTTCTTCTGCTGCTTGGCATGGGTCGCCTTGGCACAGTTATGCGGCTTTGCTCATGTTTTTTCTTCATTTTTCTTTGTTTTTGGTTTTTTCTTGCCTAATTGCTTATGGGCAAGAAAGACTACAGTCTGTAGCCAAATTTGGGCGATCTTTCAAGTCTTGGCGGGGCACACAAGGATCAGGTTTCCCAATGTCCAATTTGGCTATCCTAAAGGATACATGGACGTCGCCTGGAAGGTGCATTTTCGACTAAAACATATCAGTAGTAGACCCCCCTGATAATTCCCAACAATCGTATCTTTATATCTGTGGGTAGAAGGCCTTTGCTCCCAAATGGTCGGCACAAGCAACACAATACACGATCAAAAGCGTTGTGTACTGAGCACGGTACCGGTGCTTTACTGTGATATGTAGCTTTCTTGCACGGCCAAATATTCAGAAATGCCATTTCATACTATTGTAGATATTCCCAGGCAAACAGCTGTCCACCAATGCAGTTTTCACTGTAACCACTTGGACGCATGACAGCTTTTTACTCGTATTGATTACAGTAATAAAAGTTTGCTGCCAGAAATCCCCTTTCAAATCGTTTACCAACAACACTCGTAAATTAAAAAAAGAAAACAAAAATCAATTCTCATTTCAGAAATATTATTAAAAACCTTTTGCAAAAGCGCATTAAGTGAAAAAGTAAAAGCAAAAAAACAAAGAAAAACATTTAAAAAACCGCAAGCTAAAATTATAATTAATTATTTGAACTTCAATTCAATGCGATTCAAGGTAAACAAGTCGAAAAAAGATTTTGTATGGCTTTTTATTGTATTTATTTGTTGAATGTACGAGTATTTTGTATTTGTTGTGCTTTTGTTTATGCACAAGGCAAACGACGAGAACGAACGAACACTCGTGCCAAAGCAAAAGAGAATGAACGAAGAAAGAAGGAAGCAGAAGAAAAGCCACAAATGCCAGAGCCAAGGAATGGGAATCGTGTCAGTCAGCAGTTATTTAGAAGAAGAAGCTCCCAAAAGCTCTGCCAAATGACGGGAGAGAGTGAGAGAGGTAGAGGTAGAGGTAGAGGGAGAGGCGACCGAAAGAGAGATGCAGCGACAGACAGAGCTGGTTGATGGTTGAAGCTGATTGAAGAGGAGAGCAAGATGACGTCTTTTCCCCAATTGACACTGCAATTGGTTTGGACAACCTGAAAGCTCGTTGATCGACTGACTGACTGACTGGATGACTGACTGGCTGGGAGATTGACATGGAAATGAAAACGAATTCAAATGCAATTCAATCAATGTGGGTCAGCGGCAGCACAGGTTCCTTCCCCTCTTGCTCCACCTGCAGGCAGTTCAATGCACCGAAAGAAGCCCTCAAATGCCGACTAGGGAATACCCTATCAAAACACACACACTTGGGAGTGGTAGATGTCAAAGTTTTGGCATAAAAAACAACCGATCGGCAGCATATCAGCAGATCCAGCCTGATCGATTCAAATGTACGCCTATGCCCTTCGATTACAGGGTATACAAAAGTGTGTGTGCTTGGTTTTCTCTCGTGTAATTAGTGAGGAAATGCTGTTGGGGAATTCATCTAATTCCGTGTTTTGTTTGGTTTGGCTCTACCTTTTTGAAGAGCCCGCATCCGAGCGATGGCCTAAGTAAATAATTGCGGTAAATGCAGCACGAAAAGAACTCACAAAAGTGACAGAGAGGAAGGAGAGGAAGGAGTGCTGGATATGCATGGCGGAGGGTGGGAGAGGGACTGCCACAACTTTAAACAGGTGTCGTCGCTTTTAATGACAGTCGAGGCCCGCCGTCTGGAACAAAGTCTGTCTCTCTCTCTCTCTCTCTCTCTGCCATGTGTGTTGCATGTGTGTTTTCATCTTTTGTCGCTGTCAGTGCATCGCATACTTCTGGAATCTAGATACATACATATGTACATATGCATGTACGAGTACATCCACATGAACCTCGTCTACCTGTGAGGGTGGGGGTGGGGGAATGGAGACTTCCGTGTTTATGTTTTACTTTATATTTTATTAAAGGTTGTTGTCATTGTTGAAACATTTGTCAGTCTGAAGCTTCAACAGCTGTTGCTGGATACCATTCAATGCTTTTAAAACTGTAAGGCCAATAATAGTAGTATTTGATCTCTTTAGAGGGTTTTCTAGAACTTAATGTCCTTAAGTCTGAAACGTTGTGATATTTCAAAAACTTCCCACTAAGGACTAAGGATCCCGGTCTCCTACCGCCTACCCAACACACTGTGTGTTGATAGGTCTGTGTGTATTTTCTCCTTGACCTGCCTCTCGGATGGCCTCTCAGACAGGTCTGACTGTCTAGTGTTCTACCAATTGCTATTCCTCTCGTGCACCATCTCCTCGAGGAGCTGGTTCTCGAGCACGCCCGCCCCATTATTCATTCAGGCATTCAGGCATTCACCAAAAACCTGACATGGAATTTTCTCTTTCGGATCACAGCTGGCTTCCGCCCTGGAGAATGTTAAGCCTCCGGGGAAGAGCACAAATTAGCGGGAACTGCCAACGAAACATTCACCAGAAATCAGAAATAGAGTCTCAAACAGAGAGAGAGAGAGAGAAGGCGGAGGAAGGGTGTTCCTCCCCTGTCCTCCCCTTCGGAGGTGCAGACAGTTCCGGGCGTAAAAATAAAATTATAAAACAGAAATATGTCAACAGAGGCGTAAAGTAAATGAGATTTGTATTTTAGTAGACGCGGACGTTTCGAGCAACTAATTGATTTTAAAGTATTCACAGAGAGTGCCACAGTGGCACAGTGTGTGTGTCCTACAGTGCGTTTCACACCTTCCGCTTAAGCATACTACAGTTTGAACAACAGTTTGAGAGCCCTGATTAAGTCGCTTACTTCTCTTTATTTTCCCCCCCACGTTCCCCTTCATTTCACTCCCTCGGTTGACCCAATTTTTCCGCTTCCGATTCAAGTGTTGTAACAGAATTTTCTGTTTTCCTTCATTGTTTTTCCAGTTTTCCCAGTTCTCCCAGTCTGTATTTTGTATAATTCATCAATATTTCTTCAATCTATTGGGTCTCCGATTGTTTGTCGTCGTGTCGCTTGTTTTTGTGGGCGTTTTGTTTGCTTTTAGAGGGCGTTTACCATGGGGATCGATCTGAGGGGCAGGCAGTCATAGCTCATTGGCTGTAGTATAAAGCTTGTCTGAGGCATGGAGATGTTGAAAGGAGTTCCACGGGTATTCCAAATCAAGTAAAGTGTACCTTGTTTGCATCGAAGGGGGGATCCCAGCAGTAAAAAGCAGGTTTTAATGTGTTGTATAATCAATCACCCTTCTGACTATATGAATATTTACCCGAAAGCACGTTCAACGTTTGAAATGCATTTCGGTTCAGAGAAATGCTCATTTCTCAGCGTTAAACACGTTTTCCAGCACGGAATTTGCACGTTGGATAAGATTTTCCTCACTTGACTCAACCAAAACTAATGGGAAATGGAAAATGGAAAATCGGTGAAACAGCTGTGCATTTCTGTAGTTTACTTATCGATTGCAATCTCTCGAGCAGGTAGGGCAAACCCTCGAGATGCTGGCTGGCTGGCTGGCATCTGTTTGCCACTTGAGAAAAGGATCTTTCGAAATCTCTGTCTGTCTGTCTGTCTGTCTCTCTTTTTTAATTAAGGGTTTTCATTGGAATTTCGGAACTGTTCTGTTGAAGTGTGCAATCCACTTTCGTTATGGATCGAATTCGATCTCTCCCGTTCTCCTATTCACTGCCATATGGCCCTGGTCCCTGCCCTCTGTACAGAGCATGTTCTGTCTTTCGGTGGTACGTGCAGCTCCCCAATCCCCAGGCATTATTACCACACCACAACATCTGCATAATTAGATATAGACAGATAGATAGATGGAGATGGATGGATGGATGGATGGATGGATTACATGTGTGTGACAAAACAACCAACAAAAGCAATTGAATGGGAAAAGAATTACGGCCACCCTGGTGCCCCTCCTGGTATCCCTCCTCTTCCCACCCATCCACACCCCGCACTTATTGTGTGTGTATATCTCAGCTGTGTGAGGCTCTCAGCGGATCAATTTTTCAATTGTTTTCTCGCACACAAGTTCAAGTTTATTAGTCACACACAAGGCAGGGGCGTATGGGGGCATGGGGTATGGCAGCTGGTCAAGTCTCGGATAACATCTAATAAAAATAAAACTGAAACTCTGCTGCACGCCGCGGCGTCTGTGCCTGTGCCCCGGCCTGTGCCTGTGCCTCCACTCAACCCACTCTCCGCTTCGGAACAACTTGTTCTATAATTAAACAATTCCATATACAGTTGTACTCGAATGACTGAATGGAGATCCCCCACTCGTTTTTGATCTTTAGCATATGGCTAATGAATGATACGGCTTATGAACTGCAGTGCAACTCCAACATCATTCCCCTGCACCTTCCCCATTCAGAGCTTTATTTTTGTAAATTTCCCACAATTCTTTATTCATTTATTTGTACGTATAATTCATATTTTACTGTTTGCGCTTGCGTATCAGGTAGCGATAATTGCGAGAAGAAGAGGCTGCAAACAAAGGAAAACTATTCATGGGAAATACTCGTGCAATATACGGAGTACATACATATATCTTATAATCATGGACCGAATCTGTGGCGAGACAGAGACGGAGAGAGAGAGAGAGAGAGCTAGAGACGAGTGCAAGCGCAGCTTGAGGCAAGTTTTGCAGTAACGGAACCCAAAGCGGATTGGTTTTTGCTGTTGCCTCTTCGTCTTGGGATGCTGCTGCTGCTCTAACTGAACTTCTTGGCTGCTTTTGTTGCTGTTGGCATTAAATCATGTTTAGTTTGGGACATACCCTATCAGAGGGCATATCCCCTATGCCTAGACCTCATTTTAACATTTGAAATTAATGAAAATTATCTAAATCTGGCTTGGATTTGACTAAGCATCGACTTGTCTGCATCCCAGGGTATCTAAGTCTTCGATCCACCGAAGAAGATATCTTTTATGAGCATCTCTTGGGGTCCCAACCAGCTGCAGATGCTGCTGCTGCTGACACAGATTGCATTAGCTGCCATGTTAGAAGAAAAATCAAGAAAAATATGGTACGGTACGGTACGGTACAAGAAATAAGATACAAGATACAAAAAACCTGTAGCAATCAGTCTTTGGCAACTTAATCAAGTGTCATAGCTGTCAGCGATGTGAACAGCAGAGGGTGGCAGCTCTCACACGCGCCCCCCCCTCCCCAGCCATCCTCTTATGCAAAACATGAAAACCAACAAAAAATATCATTGCATAAGTGGGAAAAGTTTTGGGGGGGTTGTACATTTCTTCTTTGTTTTGTTTTTGAGTAACTTTCATCGATTTTTTCAGTGCAATTTGTTGGTGTTTTGGTTGTTGGTTCGGTTGTTAGTTGTTGGTTGTTGGGTTCGGCCAGAGTTCGTTGCACCCCGGCGCTTGGGACTCACTTGGGACGCCGCTCTTCACCTCTTCGCTGAATTGCTGTGATTTTGCCCCCGAGTACGAGTATCATTATTTCCTTTTGCTTTCTTTTGAACCACCCCGGTCGCCTCTAATCATACACCACATATTTCTGCTCATTATGGCATATTATTCCAGCTGGAAACGCTCTGCATCGAATTAAGCAGACAATCGATATTTAATCACAAGTTTATGGTTAGTCTATTATGAAATTGTTGGCTCTGCGGCTCCTCCCTCATGTCAATCCATATAATTTGGAGTACTTGAAGTGAAACTACAGATGACATATTGATGGCATAGTAGTGGAAGATATAGAGAGGACTCCTCTTCAGTATTCTCCTTTCAATTTGCATCTTGTTGTTTTGTTAAGACTCTTATCCCATTCCTGTGAGTGTTACACATTCCCCTAATCCCTCTAGAGAACGTTGACGTTGACGTTGACCTACTTACTCTTTTACAACTAACGGCCCTGACATATCAATCAAACACTCGACCAATTATAGATTTTTCTATGCTCCCCAACAATCCACCAATCCACCAATCGGTGACAATTCAAAAAAGAAACGAAAGCGTGAAACACGAAAAAGAAAACCCGAAAATGATGGCAAGGCAGAGCTCCGACAATTATAGAAGAAGTATACTCGTATTGTAGGTAATTACTCACGCCTAGATCGGGAACCTCTCCCCCTTCCAGCCAGTCATGCCCTGAAGTAAGGGCAGGAAGTGTCCACAACAGACCTCGACCCAATTTGGTTTCTAACCGATAATTTTCCCTTGGTCGAAGTTTGACCAAAATCGGAAGTGGAAAGTGCACCTGTTGCACACGTTGAGCCCCCGAGGGTTTCCCCAGAATTAGGGCTAATTATATTCAAGTAAACATAAATGGTTTGACAAGCACTGGGAGGGCATTGGCTAACCGGTTTGCGACCTTTTGACCTGCCTCTGTAGAGTCTAGAGACCGAACTTCTTTGATAAATGTTTGATTTTTGTTCTTTGTCTTTCAGCTCTTCCACACTCAAGATGGCGCCCATGCCGCGCATTCAGTTGCCCAACAGCCCCAATGCGGCCATCAAAGCCAACACAAACAGTTTTCTCTATGCGGAAACCATGTCCGGCGACAGCAGCCCCACACCCAGCAGTCCGCCCTCCAGCACAGGTACAGTACCAGTACCAGCCGTCCCATGGATGACCTTTGATCGATCTCGCCAATAATCAACTCTTTTTGTGCGACGTGTGACCTTAGCGGGCGTTGCCAAATCTCAGTGTTCGTCCTTATCCGATGGCGAGTCCTTCGAGGGCTATGGCGAGAACGAGTATCCCGCCCAACTGAGGGAAGGACGGAATGGCTCCAATTCAAACAACAACAACAACAGCATCAGTAACAACAACAACAATAGCAACAACCACGTCAATGGCAACAACAATCTCAGCGCGGGAAGCTCCAATCACAGTGGACACTCGAACGATGGGAACAACAATCTGAACGCCAGCGTTGGCATCGAACTCGATCTGGCCCCGCATGCGGGCTCATCCACGCCCCAAGAGTGAGTCGAATCGAGTATCCTTTGGAATTTAGATTTAATATTCATATATATTTTCCAGCGATGACGAACTGAACATTATGCCCCGAGACAATTGGGCCAGACGCAGTCTGAGACGAACACCGACAAGGTAAACACACACTCCCACTCCATTATTCACTCGCTCCACTCCCGAAATGGAAATCGAAACGAATCGAATGCGAATCTCTACAGTTGTAAGAAATATATAAGGTTGCACACATAATCAGGCTACTGACTACGTAATGGCCATAAAGCTGCCCCAACCAGTCACCAGTCCAGTCCAGTCCCAGAGACTTCATCAATTCAAAACTCTACTCTCAATTTGTCCGTAGCAAAAACAAAAAAACCACACTATTTGAATAGTTAACCTTTTCTGTATGTATGTATGTATATGTATGTGGCATTAAAATGCATACACAAAACCAGTTTTTTCTATGCTCGTCTCGGGCATGTGATATGGGGCCCAGGCCGCCATAAGCCGTGATTCATGCGTGGCTCTGTCTTCGAGTCGAAAATCCCAACACGGTCGGTGCTCGTGGAGCATGCACATGTTTTTTGGAGTCCATTTCGGACTTGGTTTACAATTATTATTATTTATTTTGGCTTCGAATGCAAAAAACAAATCTATATCATTGATATATCTTTAATATCAATGTTAAGGGTTAACATTTGGATACCCAACTTAACAGAGTTTTGTTCATTGAATTCCTCCATCGTTTCCATCAACCGAAGTCTGTTAAAGCAGTCCAGCTGCAAGGTATATGGAAAAGGTGGTGCATGTTACACTGTGGCACTGATTTGAGAATGGAAATAACGATCTTCAAGATTCAAGAGACGTTTCTGTAAATAGTAATAAAAGATCAGGGATTATAGATTAATATATTTAAAGTAATTACAAATGGAAGAGGTTCAATCGAGTTCAATTCTTGACCAAACAGCAGAGTAGACAAATATTTAAGGAATTTTCTCACACAAAGATGACGAATGTTCCAATTTCGTGGAAATGATTAGCCTTTTAAACTATAAACTAAAACTTTAGCTAAATGTTTGCCTAAATTTAAACCGTAAATTGATGAATATTTTTCTTACAGCAATCCCGATAGCTTATCGCAGCGTCGTTGGGGCTCCATGAGACAGTAAGCCAAAAATCATTATTCCTTTGGGTGTCATGTAGACCAACCATCTATCTAACCATCTCTCATTTTTGGCCCATTTTGGTTTTGGCTTACATTTATTGTACATATACAAATTAATTATTCAATTAGTGTACATTTATGGGAATTATTTTAATATTTTCAGCATCAACAAGTGTATTTTTATCCGAATTTTGATCAAACCTTTTATTTTTAACATTTTGCGATGAATTTCTTGAAAATTCGTTTCGTTCACTCATTGCTGGATTTTCTCCATCCCAACTACAGTGGCTATCAGGTTTTTCCATCTTTTCCGTCCACTTCAATTGTTATACAACCGAAATGTACAATTGAGTCTCATTTTCAAGAGCTTTCTTTCGGCCAACCCCCCAAAATTTATGTTTATGGCGGGGCCCATCATAAAAGTTACACACAAAATTGGCACATTTCTCTGGGCTTTAATTGCGACTGGAGACCAAAGCAAAGACCAGACCAGACCAGTCCATAATAAATATATCAGATTAATGGAGAGAGATTTTGCCGGAACGAAGGGAAATAAATGAGAACTTTGAGATGGGATCTGCGGTTGTTTACACGAGTACAACTTCCTTGATAGTTGGCGTTCTGCTTGGAGTTCACATGGAGAGGAGACCTTGTTTCCTGTTTGCCCTCTCCCCTGCCAAAGCGGTTTGGCTGCTTTTCTGAGCGCTCTTCTCTCGCTTTTGCGGAAAGGTTGAAGGTACACGGGTACCCATAAAATGCGGGTCTGGCTCTAACCAATCTCCTTTTCCCCTTGGTTCGGCTTGAATTGGCTTGGCTTACAAGTTTCGCTGTCTCTCTGGTCTCTCTGGGGTAGTCATGCCATTGGAATTTGCCCAGAGAGCTCATGCCTGGCTCTTGCCTGGCTCTGGCTTTGTCTGTGGCTCTGGCTCTGACTCTGGCTCTGGCTCTGAGGAACTGAGGAGCTTGAGGCACTGAAAACAGGTTTGACTTGAGGCAAGGCAATTGTTTACTCTTCAGAATTTAGGCCGACACTTTTGTCAAGTCGCGAATAAAATTGACCCAAAATAAAATTCACGCAAAGATGGATGCTAGAGTTTGTCCACTGCCGCCAGGCTTTCGGTGTCTTGAATCGGTGTGGAATATGCCGAGAGATTTCCCTCCGTTCAAGGCGTCTGCAGATCACTTAACCCTTTCCCAGGCACTAAATTGTTTCCAGACCCTGGTGTTCCCAGAGCTCCCCCTTGAAGTTGTCATGCAAATGCCTTTGTCTTTGCCCAACTGCTGGGAATTTGTTGCCTCTCGGTCTCGGTCTGCACTTGGCATTCAACAAAAGATATCGCCATGGAGAGCGATAGGAAAAAATGCACTTTAAGAACCGTAGATAAATATACGGATATATATATCTGGAAAAAAGAGCAAACTTAAAAATTTCAATAAATAAAACAAGTATATATTTTAGGGATATTTCATTCTTAAGACCAAGGAGCTAGCAGATGCTTATTTGATGAGAAATTGCTATCCAACCACCGCATTAAAATGCATGGATTACCCTTCCAATCTGGCCTATATTCGTCTTCCGAATATCACGTATTATCTAAAGAAGGCTTCTCATAAAACCATAATTCTATCGAAAACTTTTCCCACTTAAATCTTTTCAATTTTGGGCATCCTTTTTAAATGATCTAATATTAGTTATGGCAATCCACTTGCTGGTGGGAAATGCTCAAGAGTCATACGCCATATCTACGCTTATCAGTCGAGATCCAAGTGCCGACTCGAACCAGCCGCATTCCCCAACATGGCTCGAAGCGACAACAACAGGCCAAAGCAAAACAAACACAGCAGAAAGAGAGAAGAGAGCCATGCCGAGAGGGAAAGGGTTGAGCCGCTGATCGAGCATTGCCGGACTGTTCAAGAATGCCCGCTCTGTTAGCCGAGACACCCCATACCGTTACCGTTACCGTTACCGTTAACAGCGGGTAACATCTGGCAACTCTTTCCAATAACAGTTTTTCCATATAGAGAGCCACCTGCAGCATTGGCTTTATGCTGCCCGAGAAAGTCGAGCGACAACAAATACAAGAGGAAGGAGAACGAGCCCCTGAGATGCTGCCAACTGCCGCATTTGGCGCTTCAGTGGAGCCCCCGCAAAATGCCTCCATTAGGTGGCGGGGCGGACACCTTAAGGCTATTGGGGCCCCGAAAACAAGCCGCAGACAACTGTGTAATTACGTCTGGTCTGGTCTGGTCTGGGAGAAACCGAAAGGGAGACAACTGAAAATCCACTTTTGGGTGAGCTTGGAAACGTTTAAAGGCTTTTCCAAGGTTGCATTGAGGTCCACTGAAACGCAGGGAGTAGGAGAAGCCTGGACTTAAGGTCAGGCTTCCCTCCGAGCAATTTGGGTTTGCTTTCTTTGATGATGCTTTGTTCGAATTGGGACCCCCTTGTAACCCATCCGGACTGGCAAACGGAGCCTCTGGCATAACGTTGGACGGAGCTTGATCAATCGAAGAAATCGCTGCAGAAGATGACTCTTGGAAGACTCCACTGATGACATCCATTGACATCCGGACTGGAGTTTCCTCTGACACAGCATCTGGCTGATCTTCGTCCAAAAAATGTGATTTCAACTCCAATTCGATATTCGATCTGCCGCAAGAGAGGGCTCTGGAACGGTTTCCTCCTCTCTAGTCACTCGATTGAATTGATTGAACCTAATGAATCGCTTCAGCACTAGGAAAATGACGCAAACCAACGCCACCAACACAATGGAGCGGAGTCCCGTCTGCCCGAGCTGAAGTGCCGTCTCGAAGTCACTAAATATTTGGCAGTAGTATCCTCTAATTCCAATAAGATATATGCTTCATCCTTCAGGATGAATACCCGTTCAATCTTCTCCTACTCCCTGCATTTCAGTGGACAGACAGTGCACCCAAAAGTGGATTTTCAATTGTCTCCCATGGCCCGCCCCACCTTCGCTGCACATACATATGTATGCGCCTTCCTTCTCCCTTTCTGTTTCTCCCAGACCAGACCAGACCAGACATAATTACACAGTTGTCTGCGGCTTGTTTTCGGGGGCCCCAATAGCCTTAAGGTGTCCGCCCCGCCACCTAATGGAGGCATTTTGCGGGGGCTCCACTGAAGCGCCAAATGCGGCAGTTGGCAGCATCTCAGGGGCTCATTCTCCTTCCTCTTGTATTTGTTGTCGCTCGACTTTCTCGGGCAGCATAAAGCCAATGCTGCAGTTGGCTCTCTATATGGAAAAACTGTTATTGGAAAGAGTTGCCAGATGGCAACTGATTTGTACCCGCTGTTAACGGTAACGGTAACGGTAACGGTATGGGGTGTCTCGGCTAACAGAACGGGCATTCTTGAACAGTCCGGCAATGCTCGAGCAGCGGCGCAACCCTTTCGCCCCACAGCAAACACTGGCGCTCTCGGCGCGGCTCTCTCTCTTCTCTCTGTTCCTCTGTTTCTCTCTCGCCCCACACACTTGTTCGCTGCTCTTTCTGCTATGTTTATTTTGCTTTGGCCCGTTGGCCTGTTGGCTGTTGGCTGTTGTTGCCGCTTCGAGCCGTGTTGGAGAATGCGGTTAGTTCGAGTTGGAACTTGGGACTGGAAGCGCGTGCGGGCAAACGTTTTCTGTTGGCGCTTTTTCGCCGATTAAATTATTTATTAAATCCCGCACAGAGAGTCTGTGACGAACAGTGTTCCGGTGGTGTCTGCGCTGAAGAAACAAATAGACAAAAAGTACGTGAAAGTGTGGGTTTTGGGACCAGACATCGCGGCGAATGCGAATGCGAGTGCTAGTGCGAAGTATTTGCGCAAAACTTAATTGTGATTTTTGTTTTGTTTTTTTGGTTTTGGTTTTGGCCATAAATTTCGCTTTCCATGGAATAGAAAACGTTTTTAATTCGAGCAGCGCGGTTTTATGAGATTTTGTACATAGTTTTGGGCTGTTGTAGTTTACGGCGTCGTCACCGTCACGCCTTAATGGTTCGAGCCAAAGCCCAACAACAAGCCCCATAGCAGTGTCTAAAAGTAAAACTACAACAATGCACCTTCCCAGGCGAAACCAGGCGAAAACCAGGCAGTATCTCTGGCATCTCCTGCTTCATCTTCGGCTTGTCTGCCTCGTTCTCTACACGTGACTGTTGGCCGGCTCTCGGGAGGCCCACGCCCTTTTGTGCTGCACTTCTCCCACTTCTATTGCCATCCCCCATCCATCAAAATCAAAGACCCCACCCCCCCCTACCCCGTTTGTGAAATGGGGACACACCTGAGAAACTCTGAATTGTTGTTATATTTTATACAATCGAAGACCAGAGAAATTGCATATCGGCATATTATTGCTTGCTGAGAGTACTATTTGTATATTTTCTCGAGTTAGAGTACTTGCTCAATAATAGACTGTTTCAACACCCTTTGAGCACCACAAGACGAATGGGAGCGAGCTCGAAAAGCAATTACTTCAATGCAGGTCTTCAGGGCAATCAAATCGAAACCATTTCCACGCCGTGAGAGACCCACACTCTCCGCCTTGGGACCTTTTTTCTCGCCTTGTCGCGATCCATCAATCAAAATCGAATCGAATCATCTTTAGAGCCTTAATTACCCGTGGAGCAGCCATATAAATGTTACCCGTCAGTTGCTGCACATTTTCATTGTTAGTTGGTCAGCGAAGCCGTCTGTAGTCTGTAGTCTGCAGTTTTCCATTTGATTTCGCTTTCGGAGAGCTTTTAACGACGTTATCAGAGCGATGTTTGGCCACAAGAGACGCGTGCTCGTAAGATATTAACCACAAGACGCCACAATCCACAATCGGTGTTCGGCTTGAGGAGATTCGCAATGAAAAGTGAAGTGTGGCCTGCCGCCCCGACGATCCAAACCGATCCAAACCGATCCAATCCGAGGCAAGGCGAGGAGGCGTTTTCCATTGCGAAAGTGTGTCTAATTTGTCGATGATGGGTCCGATTCCGAGTCGGTTTCAACTGCAGTGTGCGTTTTTCAAATGAAATTTCCTTTTCTCGCGCTACAAATTGGATGAGAAGCTCGTTGACCAAAGAAAAGTGAAGCTCCAAAGAGCTGATGCAATGCCTGCGATGAATTCCCAAAAATAAATGATTCCAAGTGAATGAAAATGGTCCTAAAAGAAGTAAAAAAAATGTTTAAAAAATACTAAACTAAATCTTCAGAGACTTTAAATAAACCGAAAATAACATGCATAATCCAGAAAGTCTTAAGCCCAATTAATGGATGCTTTCAGTGGCCCAAAGAGTGCCGTAACTAATGCTTATCCAAAAGCCAATACACCTTATCGGTTAAAGCCAACAAAAGCGACTCAATGACGGCCACAGTGCGGACAATGGCAGTAAAAACTGATAGCCAAATCAGCTAACCGAAAGATAACCGAAACCTCCGCGGAATCCAAAATAATCGCTTGCGAACAGAGATACTCACATAAATGGATGATGAGTATTTTGAGTACTTTCCCTATGACCGTCGTCGCAGTCATTTGAGAAAAAAGTGCGTATTCAAATCTTCATTTCACCAAGTTGTTGTTGTTTGTGGTCATAAATATGCACGTAGTATTCCTAAGAATTCAGTCAGCAGTCAAGACACGCCCACAGTCAGAGTAGTAGAGCCGCCCCCACTGCCTCACTGCCACAAATACTTTCCCTTGTGGGCCAACAAAAGACGTCAATTTTCTACATGAAATCTCCGTCTGGCTCGTTCATTGTTTCTTTTGAAAAAATGGCAACAATCACGACAATTTCTGACCCAAACATTTTCAAAAGAAATGATCCGAAGCGTAGTTAAATGTTGCTTAGGGAAAACCTAACATTTATTTGTGGATTCTTTGTTCAAAGATAATCGAAGACATCGTACTAGATGTTGCAGAGAGTTTAAGGGTTATTTATGAAGCCTAGAAATTGTCTTTTCCCACATCAAGATCATGTTTGACAAACTCTCTCTCTTTTTCTTACCCTTTCCCCAATGTGAGGTTTTAATTAAAGACTTCAGACATTTTTCCCTAATTAAACTAATCAAAAACTAAAAAGAAATACATAAAAGGCCGAAGTCTAACTACCCTTATATTTTCATCAGTTTGTTAAGATTTGCTATACCTTTTTTGTTCCCTCTGTGGCTTGCAAATCCAAATGCCCTCTCAAAGGGTACACCAGTATACAAAATCCAAGAAATAAGAGATGCTCGTAATGAGACAGCAAACCTGTCTAGAGCCCCACCAAAAAAGCTGCTTTTAATAGTTTCAATTAGTTGAACTTCCCAGGCACCTAATGAGGGGTTTAGGGAGCGCAGAGGAGGAGCCAAGGGAGTGAGCGAGTGAGCGAGGTGTGTCTGCACCTTTGGGGCAGCTACAGAAACAGAAACAGAAACCGTAACCCTAACAGTATGTCACGGTGCATTGAGGCGTTTCGCTGGGAACAGAGTTTTCTGCAATAGAAAACTTGATTTGGGCAGGCCAAAGAGAGAGAGAGAGGGAGAGAGGAGTCGTAGTTGTATCTGGGTCAGTCTCACCTGACTGCGACAGGTACTTGTCCGAAACTATTTTAGTCAGCTTTATTTGTGCCTTGTGTTTTTTTGCATAATCCGATCGTGATTGATTGACTCTCTTGGGGATTGGCAAGGGAGAGAAAGAGCAGCGAGAGAGGCAGCCGCATAAACTTGACTCAAACCATTGTCTGTTTGTGGCTTGAATTTAAAGCAGCAAAGTTCAAGAAACTTGCCACCTCTAGACGATTATTTAATGTTGCTTACTTTTTGTTTTCTTTGTTGTTTTGGAAGGCCCTCTGAGGATCATTAAAGTGTTTCTGAGTTTGCCTTTGACTTTTGCGCCAGTGTAACCTCATAACAGACAGATGGAACCCTTTGTCAGGTGATCACCCCCTCCCCCTCCCCGCCTACCAGTCAATTAACAGTTGGGTGTTAAACTGGACAAGAGACGATGCGAATTGATCGTATACCGATTACCCTGTATTGAATCGCCTGAAGGACCCAAGGTGCATGGCTGGAGCATTGTTGGAGAACTATTCTCCCATAGCTGCTCCCCAGCTAGAGAGAAACAAAACACTCCTCTCCAACGGCAGCCTTGTTGCTTTTACATATTTTCCGCCTCTAATTATATGAATTTCATAAAAAAAACAAAAACTATACTCGTAGTGCTGTACAATTCATTCTAAACAACAATTGAAATTCCACTCCATGCACCCACCACTCCCTCCCTTCCATTCCCAGTCCCCGTCGCCTCGGCTGACCCCCCTCCTCTCTCTGAAAGGCTAACGAAGCGGAACGCAATGCGAGCGGGGGAGAGGGAGAGCAAATGAACGGTAATTGTGTTGCTAGAAGGGGGACTGCGGGGTGTGGGGGTTCTGTTATTCAACAGGTGCTTGGGCGAATACTTGGACAGTTTTTTCTACCTTCCTGTTTTAGTGCCCCGTAAAGTTTATGCGTGGAGAATCAGAATCTCTCTCTGGGCCGAATTCCGGGTAAAACGCTGCCATAAAGAAAACCAACCGCAGACCATAACTTCCGGCCCAAGTTTCGAATTTCATTTCGATTTTCGGGGGAAGAGAACACTCCCTCGCCCTCGCCCTCGGCCTCGGCCTCTGCTCTACTCTGCCCCACAGCCGCCGAGATTCAAGGTTACCCAAATGTTGCAACTGATTCAGTCATTCAGCCTCTCCACTGAACTCCCTCCTGCCTCCATGTGCTGCCAACGACCTTAATCATATTTAAACAGCTTCTTTTTTTCTGGTTTTTGATTGCACGGCATTACCTCGATCATTTTTTTCTCTTCCATAATTAACTGTCATTTTTTGATTCGTTTTCTTTGGAGCATTGTTTTTGTTTTGGTTTTATGTGGAGATACGATTATATTTTTGTGCAAAAGTTTAATGGGTTATATCAAAACTATTTTTTGTCATGGTTTTATGTATAATCGTAGTACTCTACCATCCAATAGTTTGAGGTCTTCAACTTTTGGGTTCCAATTTAATGTCAACTTTGGGTTGCATCAATAACAGCATGCCACCACACTGAGTCATAAAATGCAGCACCCCGGCAAACCGCAGCACAGTGGGTGAAACGAACCATCTAGCAGGAAAAAGCCTGCATTTTAGCCCATAAAAACGATGGCATTGCAATGAACAGCTGTTTGAATTTTTCGAATTAAAAAAATATTAAAAAAAAGAATTTTAAATGGATACAGCCAAAAAAATTGTATTTTTTAAATTCCACATTTAACCCGAGATCGGCCACTATTTACGTGCTAAAAATGTGGTTTTTTTCCACTGTGCGCAGATGACTTTTCGCATTTTCCACTTTTTCTGTTTGCTGGCACAAATTGCGCAATATTTTTTGCTGCAAGAGCAGCAGCAGCAGCAGTGGCAGCGGCAGCGGCAGCAGCAGGTTTCCCCAAACAATTTTTTGCTTTGCTCAATTTTCAATAATTTTAGTGGCTTATTTTTTAAGATTTCTTGTTTGCATATTTTTACGAGCACGCTACTCCAATTTTGATGTCTTTTACTTATATAAAGTCGATTAAAAACTAAAATCAAGTTGCTGCGAAAATTGTTGCTAATTTGCATGGTTTTATGTTGGTCCTACGTTGTGGTTTATGTCGGTTTAAAAATAGAGTTCATAGCAGAGCCATAAAGCCCAGATGAGACAGATTTTCATCTATGTGTGTGTGCGTGTGTGTGTGTGTACACCCGAAACTGGGTTAATGAGTTCAGTTGGGGCCGCATAGAAGCAGGCGGACAGTCAGTGGATGGATAGTAAGAGCGGGTAATTGATAAATTTTGAAAACTTTTTGTTCTGTTTTTCGCACATTTTTATGTAGTTCTCCAAAACGAAAACAATTTGCGGTTTCGCTTATCCGCTCGACAAACGCAGCAAAACACATATTTGCCATGAGATCATCTTTAACTGGAAACCGCACAACAAAACAAAACCAAACAAAGTACCAATAAATTACTAGAATGCCCAAGTTTTACGGGAACTGTACGGTTTTGGGGACACTGGGCTGGCCTTTCCCTCACAACGTGTTTGTTTTCTTCTATGTTTTCGTGGAAATGGCAAAATGTCTCCCACCTTTGACCTATATTCGTGGTCGATGTGCACTGTGACTGTGTGCAACAAAGAGGATTTTCATCGCCACACCCTACTTTTACTCAAAATGAAGCTGTCTGTCGCTCTGTCTCTCTGTTTCTTCCTCTGCCGTCTTTGGTTTCCTCGTCTGTCTGTTGCCGTTGCAAATATTTATGGTACTCTACTGTTTTCGTGAAAATAGATTGTATTTTTATACTGACGGAGTTCCTAAATTAATCGGATATTTAATATTCCACCATTTAGTGACGAGCAATCTAAAGCAAAAGCAAATCTCTGTCGAGAATACCATTATTTTTTTTTTTATTCGAGTTTTCCTATTGTCGCTGCCGCCACTACTGCCACATTTTCTTGGCTGTCGCGATTCGACTGCTTTTGTTGGCACTTTTCCTCACTTTTTCATTTTGTTGTTGTTGCTGTTGTTATTTCTCTTTCCTTTCATTATCACGTGTTTTGTGTCTTTTTCTTTGTTGTTTTACAAGTTTCTTTTTCGCTTTTCCCTATTTTTCACCGTCAATGTCAGGCATTATTTGCATTTCGAAAATGTTCGAAATTCCTTCTCTTGCATGGCATGGGGCTGTAATGGGTTGTGGGGGAGATTGGGTTCGAATTCGTACACAATCCTTTGGAGTTCATAAGAAAGCAAGAAAGTGGGAAGACAAAGACAAAGCGGTATCCAAAACTAACAAAATATCTTCTCAACCTATTACTAATATATGCAAACAAAAAAATCATAAATACTCATATTTATTTAGCTATTTTTGATCAATTTTTAGCGGCTTTGGTGGCATTCGTATAGATTTTTTCGTGATATTCTCTATTAAATATTAAAATTTTTCTTCTCATTCTCTTGCAGTTCTGGCCGCAGACAGATTAGCACCAATGCCTTAGCCAGGTAAGTTTTATAGCTGCAAAATTACTAAATATATAATATAAGCTACCTACACATTTTTATCTAATCTGCACTGAGATCCATCAGATGCCCAGATAAACCTCCGCAAAATACAGTTTAAGAGTTAGATTATAACAGACAGCAGACAGCTATGTAAGGCCGTCGCTTAAAAATATTTTCCTCAGCACGATAATGGAAAAAGATAAAGTCTTAAAAATAAATAATTAATAAAAATGCTTGCAGCTACAGGTGCTACAGTTTTAAGTCCACAAGCTACTAAAGTTTTAAAAGAATTGTACTGGTTTGAATCTCTACTAAGTATCTTTATGTAAAAATACATGTAGGATTACATTGTAAAAGATCAATTTTACGAAGTGGCGCCACCTGCAGTCTATGGCGCCACCACCAGTACATCGTCAGGTGTCGCCACCTAAATCTACATTTTAGTCTACACGACATTTACATGTGGATGTATCAATAAAAATAATTTAATTGCAAAAAAATCAATCTGTGCCTGATTTCCCGGATCGATTGCGATCAATATTCCCAAACTAGCATTAATTGCTAGAAAACGGACTCTGAAAAGATGTCCCTCCCCTTATATTCAGTTAGTTAGATGAGAGATTCCGCTAGCTTTTTTCGAGCCTGTGACCCGTCAGGTCCCCAAAATTATATCTGTTATGGACAAAACTCTAGGTTTACCTTGCAACTTGAATTATTAGTGATATCTAACGTTTTTATTTATTCATTTTTAGCCAACTCTATAGATCATCGAGCTTTAACTCCTCGGGCCGTAGCTCCAACTGTGATACAACCGAAGACATGTACAGCGATATAAGCTTGGAGAATCGCCATGACTACGATTATAGGGTAAGCAGAAGCTCCGTTCTTCATAGCAATATAGAAGCGAAATATACATATGAATTTGGGAAATCAAATATGATTGCGTTTCCTATTTGGGTCCTATTTATTGGTTTCATTCACATGTTATACATGTTTTCTTGCACAATTTGCCCTCAAAAAGTGTGCATTGAATAGCGGAATATGAGTAAATCACCCAGGCAATGATTTGGCAGGAAAACTGCTTAGAGACTGTCAATGTCTGTCGACATTTCATCAAAGAAATGCCCAATCAGCAGGCGAAAATTGTACTTGAACGGATCGGAGACAAGTTCGCTTCGCCGCGGCGATGATATTTCCCAAGATACGCGCATGTGGAAATCATTTTCATTGATACGAAATTCCAAAAATGTTTTCCATTGAAAAAAAAGTTCCCTGGAAAAGTGACTTTGTGACTTTTCACTATGAGATAAAACGTGTTTTCTCTCCCTCTCCCTCCATTGCCATAGCCATCACCATCCCCCATCACCTTCGCTGGCATCTCAGAGATTGGAGTTCGTGGCTACCTCTGGCAGGTGAAACTTTACTTTTGGTCTTGTGTGGGTTGCTGTTGTCTGCCACGATCCAAACCGATCCGATTCAATCCGATTGTTATATAAAAAGTGGAAAGAGATGGCATTTCACTTAGCTCTCCCTGGCCACGGCCAGGCCGTGTACATTGGCGCCTCAAGGTCATTGATATGTCCTCCCCCCCCGGCCTCTCAAATTATTGCCAATTTGATTTCCCACCCGGCGGGGGCAGTGGTGCCTCTGAAGAGCATTTTGATCAAGTGCCAAAGAGGTCGGACAATTGTAGGGAGGTTGCAGATGTTTTCACTTTTTTTAATGCGCGATGGGGAAAGGCTGGCGGGAGAGACAGGCTGTTGTCGGAGTACAATTTAAGAAAAAACATTTTCTTTAAACTTGAATCTTATTCTGAAAATTTACTAGATACACTAAAGAGACAGAAAAACATGCATTTCCTCGTGGACCTTTTGTTTTTCCTTCTCTCTCAATCAAACTTAAATTTAGACAAATACTTTCTTTCCTCTCCAATTTGTGGCGAACGAGTTCCGCTGAGGAACTCTCATTACTCCCGAAGGAAAAGACTAAAGAAAAGCGCCGAGGCAGAGGATGTGAGTGGGACAGGTGTAAAATTCGTAATTACAAAAAATATGCAAATACACATGCCAGAGAGGGCGAAGAGAAAGCCAGAAAAGGGCAGGAAAAAATAAAGCTGAAAAGATTTCTTTTGCAAAAAAGCTCACGTACGAATCAATTTTTGAAAGGCTGAGAGGCCAGGCCGGCCACAATTGTTCTTTTATGCAACAGGCCAACGGGAAACGGAAGTCGATTTGTGGGAGGGAAGGGTGGAGTGTGGGGGGGCCAGAAGATCGTTACAAGTCATAGAAGTCCCTCGCATTTGGTTTGATTGTTGTGTGAAACTTGGCGCTGCATACGAAATGAGCTGAAAAGGCAAACAAGACAAGGAGTCGAGACGGAGGACTGTGTTGTGACTGTATCCACAGTTGTAAAGCTCTTTTAAGCCCGTTTCAGAACTGAAATTCGTATCTTCTGGCACTCTGTCTCTGTATCTGAAAGTTTTCTGTGGAAATCGGTAACTTTCCACGTCTCACCTTGGCCCAATGCCCGGGAAAGTGTTAAGCGTATCCAAAAAGATTTTCACTGAACCAAATACGATTTTCGTTTTAATTTTTCTTTCACTTCTTTTGGCCCAATTCCACCCCATCCCATCACTCACCCTTTTTTTCAATGCTCCGTTGGCGGCTTAATTAGGCTGAGGTCAGTTTTGGTTGAAATACTCGTATCTAAGGCGGAAGAAAAAGAATCTCCAACCAATTGGCTTATATAAGGCTTGAGGACAGTGATTTTCCGTATTCCCATTGCTGTCGGAGGATGATCGCAATCTTCTCCTCTCTCTCTGTGTGTGGTTTTGCATCGTCGCACTTATGCAATTATAACTGTAGGCACACAAAAAACAAAAACAATGCCACAATTGCAATTTGTTCAATTGTCAGAGACTTGCATAGAGATAGAGATGGAGAGAGAGAGAGAGAGACCCCCGACAGATGGCACGGGAAAGATCTATTTGGGTTAATACATGCACAAGTGGAGTGTCTCCGATGACGAAATCACTTGAGGAGTTGCCCAAGCAAACTGTTTAAGATTTGGTAATCTTTCAAATTGAATATCTCTCCATCTGTGAGGCAATCTGAGGCGGCTGGTGGCTCCATGATGAAGGCGTTGACTGGAAGCAGCCACCTACAAGGCATCGCATAAACAAACAGCCCATGCCCAGGCCCAGAGCCAGGTGTCTGCCTGCAGAATGCATAAATAGAATAATGGAATACTCAATGAAGCAATAGGATTCAGCGAGGAAGGAACTGGAGGTGGCTGCTTTTGGCAATCATTTTCTAGGATCTGTTTTCCACCTTGTTACATAAACCTGGCGCTGAAGTCCGAAATGTGTAACGGAACAAAGAATGAAAACTAATTCTCGCAGAACGGAAAAAGAAGAACACAAATCCGAGAAATTCCTCCCCAAACAATACGAAGAAGATGGTACCCACAAGACCGTTGAACCAATACCGTACCATCGTACTCATCGATCGATCCATCACCGAAAAGCGGCAAAGGAAAACGGTTTCCGTACCCACAACCGCCCCTCCCTATAAAGAGACAACAACGAATGGGCTCCCCACCTGCGATGGCCGTCTTATCGATTAAACAATTTTGCTGGCACCTTTGCTGCCAGCCTGCCACTCATTGAGCGACGCCCACCTTAAGGCCCAAGACCCCAGACGCCCGACCGAAGACCCCAGACCCCAGACCCGACACAACATAAAAAGCATAAGGCAAAACCGAAAGAGATACTAGGAAAAATTCGTGGTGTAAAAACCATAAACGAAAATCGATTTTAACCCAAATGTGACGTTGACCCAGAAATAGGAAGACAAAAGACCCGAAGAGACTCTGAGTGAGACTTGGCTCTTGGATGACTTGGAGAGACTTAAAGACAGACCCACACACAACGAATCGAGGCATAAACGTTGCAATTATCATAATTAATGCAAATGCGCCTTTAAATAGACCGAAAAAGAATTATACACTCGGAGATGTTTACGAAAACGTTTAACCTAAATGGAGGGAAAATTGCTAGAGAGGGTTTTTTCTCTAGGTGGGCTGTGGGCAGGGGAGGAGGACTTCCTTTCGCTCGACATTTGAAATCACTTGATTTCCATATCCATTATCTTCCCATTTTCCTACCACATCTAATAATAATTTTGTTGGTTCTTTTTGGCAACAAAACAGCGCAAATTACCTCAGGCACTAGCTTATCTTACCAATTCTAGTGGGTGAGTGTGAAAACGAACCCAGAAAAGTGTTTCTGCTGCCAGTGCTGGCAGTGCTGTACGCTATCTAAACTGAGAAATCGCCCAAAGAATTGGCCATAATGTGGATTTATGTATGTTCCCACTCGCACACACCGCGCTCTGCAGAGAGGCGCCTGAGAGGCCTGGCCGGGCCGGGCCTGCCTCTCGAGGGTGGAGGCGAGGGTGCGGCTCTTGCTCTGGGACTGGAACTGGGAGCAGTTGCCAAGCACAAATCCTACGCCTTCTGTTAGTCTCCATTACGTCATGTCTGTAGTCTTGTATCTGTTTTTGTAGCTTTTTTCCATTATTTTTGCACAAGGTTGTACAAGGCAAACGGGGCGTTACATTAATGGGTAACTAGTCGCATCGAATCCAGTTGGGATCGAGCGAGGCTGCACTTGCCACAGTCCACAGTCCACAGTCCAGCACCAACTTTGGGCTGGCTCTTTCGCTATTTGGCCGTACAACAATTTATGATAAATAATGAGACAGTTGCTGATGCTGTTGCTGCTGCTGCTGGCCTCGTGGAGAGTTAACAATTACGGCCTACGTGCGAATCAGTCGTTTTTCTGCCTCTTGTAACTCCTATACCACATCATCTTGAACTCTTGCCATTTTTCTGGGGAAGCAGAAGTGAAATGAAAGCTGTGGGCTGAAGAGCTTTATGATTTCCTTATATCTGATGGGTTTTTGGGGGATATTTTCTCCGACAATAAAACTATTCGAGCAGATCTCAACCGAGACCAAAAGCCATACAATGACAGGTTCCCCACAGAACTTCTGCCGTCTGAGTCAAGTTCCTTAGTTACCGGGCAATCTTATCGTATACCAACCTTCCTTGGCGGCCCTCTTTTTAGGTATTTACCCCGAAGTAGCCACCACATTGGTACGTTGCCCCGACAACTAACAAAACACTGAAAAATACGAGTATTGTGTACACAGAATGAGCCAAACACACACGCAAACACAAACAAATATATGTACTAGTATATGTACCTATATCTGAAGCTAGTGGGCTAGGAGGGGTGATATATCGAATACAAACAAGTGCCTGAATTGTATTTGAAATTGCGACTTCTTGAAAACTTGGATAATTCTCACAGCTTTTATTTACCATGGTACATAAATATTGGCTAAGTTTTTTGCCTAATTATAAGAACACATACTCATCGGGTATATATACATTAAGCTATACTATACGGTTGGTACACAAATGAGAATGAAATGCAAATAATGCTGGTTTTGATCATTCACCGACTCTTGGGGGCTGCGGTTGACTCAAGAGTGGGATAAACAGAAACGAGAGGTGTTACGTTGCAGGATCTATAAAGATATCGAAATATATATATCTGAGTTGTTTTATAGCTGAAGATAAGGCTGTGCGTAATAGTCCACTGTTCGACATTTCGTAGACTTGTTTTAGTCCTAGACTTTCCCATGATCTGGTTAGCTTTTCTTGAATGTTCTGTGTATTTTGTAGCCAGAAATGCGAGATATTTTTGTATTCAGAAGGCTGTGAAATCGTAGTCGTACTGTCTTAGAAGACTTTCCCATGATCTAGTTAGCTTTTCTTGAATGCTCTGTGTATTTTGTAGCCAGAAATTCGAGATATTTTTGTATTCAGAAGGCTGTGAAATCGTTTTTGCCTTGACCTCAGTCCTGATACTTGACATCCCCACAAAAAATCTTTATTCTAACTCCAACTGTTCCAGTGTTCGGATCTAAGTATTATTTTTTTGCTCGCACAATAGTTCAAAGTAATTTTTCCGGTAAATATTCGTAAAAAAGTTTCAAGTGTTTTTGGATTTGACAAAAATAGAAACCCCCTACTTAGATCTGGCTTCTGTGCGTTCGTTCAGTAATATAGCAAAGATGTCTCTGCCGCGAGTTTACTTCGACATTACCGCCGGAAACGAGAAGCTGGGACGTATCGTCATGGAGCTGCGCTCGGATGTGGTGCCGAAGACGGCGGAGAACTTCCGTGCCCTGTGCACCGGCGAGAAGGGCTACGGCTACAAGGGCTCTCCCTTCCATCGTATCATACCCAACTTCATGTGCCAGGGTGGTGACTTTACCGACGAGGACGGAACCGGCGGGCGTTCCATTTACGGCAGCAAGTTCCCCGACGAGAACTTCGAGCTGCTGCACACTGGACCGGGCATCCTGTCCATGGCCAATGCTGGGGCCAACACCAACGGATCGCAGTTCTTCATCTGCACTAGCAAGGCCAACTGGCTGGACCGGAAGCATGTGGTCTTTGGCAAGGTCGTCGAGGGCATGGAGATTGTCCAAAAGGTCGAATCGTACGGCTCCACCACTGGCAAGACCTCCAAGCCAATCATCATTGAGGATTGTGGCGCCCTATAAGCCTGCCACTCGAACAACACAAACCACACACCACAAATACTGAAAAAACCCCACAAGAACTAGTTCATTTATACACTTCTGACAAAAAAATGAACTAGTTCAATTCACACACTTGGCATTCATAAACAGCATTCCACATTTCGACAAAGCAGCATTCATAAACATGGCATTCATAAACAGTATTGGACTCGACAAATGTACACGCAGCAAATCCTCAACGAAATGTACTGGGCCACCATATTGTCTTGTGTTTTAATTTTTGGGAACTAGATCAACAGATTCCATCCTCTTTGGATTTAGTTCCCTACATCTGAGTCATATTGAGTTGCCCTTTCCCTTCCCTCACTTAAATTTCCTTGACTTTTCACCCATTTTGGGACTGGTTCCCACTGTGAACTACTTTTCTGACTGGGGCTCTCCTTTGCTTTTCCACCCTATTAGTGTTAATTGACTCAATTCTGTTGGAGAGCCGATTCTTTGCACTGGATTCCTTTGCCCCGCAGCCCTGCCCTACACGCATTCCACACCCAACATGCTACTTCACCCATGCACTTTGAACGAATCTAAAGAGCTACTTTGTCTGCCTCTATCTCTCACCCTCTCCCTCTCCCTCTCTCTCTGTCTCTTTCTCTTTCTTTTCTAGTGCAGAGTTCCTCCCTTTCCTTCCCCTGGTACGAGTAATACAAATTTCCTACGCTACTAAGTAGCATTAGTCGCATTTTTCGTTGCTGCTGCGCTGCCTTTACTCTTGCTATACCCTTGACGAGGGTATATTGATTTTGACCTGCTGTTTGGAACGTCTCTGTGTGCTTTTCTCTGGTACCATCATACAGATGTCCCCGAACCCATCTCTCGAATTGAACTAAATTATTGAAGTCACAATTCCATCTGCCGACACTCGACATTCGATCTCCCAGGGTACTGAAAGCTTCGGCACCAAAAAACTAGCCCTCCTCCCTCGTGGTTTGCTTCTGTTTTTGGGCAAACAAAACAAGTCGCGGATCCAGCTGTGTGACGACGCCGGCAGAGACATGGACAGAGACGCCAGCGTTGGGCGCTTGGCGTTCGGCGCTCGGCGCTCGCTGGGGCCGCCGGCGCTCTGGGTCTGCGCTCTGCTCAGATTGCATTTAACTCTTGCCGCGTGCGCTACACGAACAGCGGCTGACGGACGGAACGGAACGTCGTCGTGTTGGGGTCGGTCGGCCCTCTGCCGCTCTCTCTCTCTCGCTCTCCCTCTGTGGGACTCTCTTTGGTGGGTTTCGCGTGCAATTGAAAATGCAGCTGCTTGGCTTGCCATTGCCGTTGCCCCCTGCTGTTGCACTCTCTTTGGTGGGTGTCTAAACAGTTTGCAACCAATTTTCGTGCCAAAAAGAAAAGAAAAAGTGCCAAAAAAGTGTAAATTCCGTTTGCTCCAACTAGTTAACTGATACTATTTTTTGTTTGCGTGTGTTGGTGGCCGTTTTTTTTTTATCGATCCAATTCGTTTATCAGGTGTGTCAGGTGCCGCGGCCTGGCCGGCTCATTAAACGATTATTTAATATACGAGTATGTATGGAAAATACAAATAAAGTCCAGCATAATGGCGAAAATACACTGTTAATTACCAGCGTATGTTGTGGAAAAGCCTTACGTGTCTGTGCCCCGCTCTGCCGCCGGCTAATCAAAATTTATGCCCTCCCTCCCGTACACCCCCCGTCCGGACCCTTGTAGTCCCGAGTGCACATCCATCCCATCCCCATCCTCTCCCGAGGCAATTGGTTGATTGATCACAAATTGAAAAGTGCGGTTGAATAAGTCTGCGAAAGTGTTTCATGGAAAAATGGAATCAAGTGTGGCATCAAATTGATAAATGATGAAACTGATGACAAAGAAAAGGAACAACACTTAAAAAGCAATAACAAAAATGAAAAATAATGAAAAATTCAATAAAGTTGAACCGTTAACCCAGTCCAATATTGTAAATAAATGGATAAATATATATATCTTTTTGTTTTTTTTTACTGTGACCCAAAAACATTTTACAATAGCCCGAGGAAGGAGGAAAGAAATATCTGAAATGTACTCAAAATAATCGAAATTGTCTTTAGAGCGGTCTGACTACTGGAACTAATCAAAAAATTTTCCAGCCTAATAATAAATGAACGTTAGGTACGGGAAATACGAAAAAATTCCTAACAATTTTCCTAACAATTCCTAAGTATGTACCTTCAATCCATTAAAAGCTTTCCCTGCATTTCCTCTCACAACATTCGTTGTATTACCGTTACCCTTCATAAAAAACGTATTAAAACAACTTCCACATGGAATCACGCACAGAATTTTCAAGTTCATTCAAAAAGTATCTCCCGATACGCCCAAGAGTGGATCGCCCTTCCACATCGCCCAATCTCCCTTTTTCCAGTGCGTTTTCCATACCGTTAGCTTCGAGAATATGGAAAATATTCTTTCATTAGCAATGCAAAGTCAATTAGTAGGCATATAAATCTAACGGCACAAGAAGAAGAAGGGAGAAGGGAGAAGACGTACCGGAACTAAAAACAAAACATAAAAACCAATAAGAAGAAAGGTCTACAAAAAAGAGCAACAAAAACAGACAATGACATCAACGGAAGAAGGAGATAGAGGCAGAGGCAGAGGCAGACACCATCCCGCATGCGTCCCGTCCCGTCCCATCCCGGGCCACTGCTTGGGTTTGCTGTTGGTTCGTGTCCCTGCTTATTCACTTGCGCTTTTGTTTGTGGCTGCGTATCGATGGAGGGGGGGATGGGGGCGCATGGGCGGCTGCTATTAAATTCCTCATAATTATGCGTTGTCGCTGAGTCAAGAACCAAACATACATATATGTGGGAGAGAGATGCAGGAGCCGAGCAGAGAGAGAGAGAGAGAGAGAGTCACCCTCGGCCATACAGATGGCGAAAAGTTTTTCTCGAAATTGTGGATTGTTGATACCCCCAGACCCCAGACCCGAGACCCCAGCCGTAGACGATCGTTTCGTGCGTTCTCTGAGTTTTGTTTGTTGATTATTATTTTTCCTATTTATAAAGATTGCTCTCAGTCTCCCTCTCTTGCTCTCTTTGGGAATGCTTTGGATGATTGTGCCCCTGAATTTCTGGTTCTGGTTCCATTCAGTATGATTTCGCGTTTCGCGGCTTTCAATCGACACTGCTGGTGGGCTGTCTTGCGTCCTGTCTTGTGTTCTTTCTGTAATCAACTCACAATATTTGAATTTTCTTTTAATACATATTTTCCATAATTCAATGTGAACATATTCGTTAAAAAAATCGCTGCACATGAACCAACAATGGATCGGAAACTCGATCTTTCCGAAAACTCTTTGGCTCTTTGTTGGATTTTCCTTTGCCAACATTTTCCTACTTTGTTGCATGAAAAATGCGCAGATGAGAAAAATTTGCATTTAATGAGCTCCCGCCCATCCATAAAGCCAGGCGATTGTATGCAAATATTTTGTGGAATTCAATTTTGCTGGGGCTAATGTAGCTAATGATAATTTTCTTATGTATGTGAGGCAGCAAATTGTTGAACCGATATTGAGATCTCGGCGAACAAAGCTGTCAAAAAAAAAGAAAGTTTGCTTCATTAAATATTAATGTTTTAATTGCCTTGGTTCAGTAAACAAAATGTGTGATTTTCAGCTAATTGCAACTCCATTGATCCGATTTGGAAAGTGCTCTTCTTTGAACTAGTTCCGTGAGAACAACAGTTCCGCTCCCAATAAACTAGACACTAGAGCATTATCAGTCGTGAACTCCTATAGCTTGTTTGACCTTTCTTTATTTGTTGTGTGTTTGTGCAAGGGCATCTCTCACCTATAAAACTCGTCGAACATTTCGATAAGCCTGGCAATGAGTCCGTCCGCCCCCCGTTCCCCATAGACCGTTTCCAGACCGAAATAAAGCACGAAAACGGAATAAATAGGAAAACCGAATAGAAAACTCAGGCAGGCATTGCATTTTGTGGTAATTAGAGACTTGTTGGATGGTCAGCAGAATCCAAACAAAAGATGTTCCAGAGAAACGGGAATGCCTCTGTGGAGGGTGGGAGGGGGAGGATATGCAAAGAGATTCCTCTTTTTTTTGTCTACGAATTTTGCCTTGAAGTCTGAACAAAAATCGTATTTAATGCTCTGCTGGCTAAGCAAAAAAGGCAAAAAGAGAGAGAGGAGAGATTGCTTATATAATGTAGAGAGGGAGAGGGGAGAGAACTAACTGTGATTGCCAGAGTTGTCTGTGTATCTTGTGGCTTTCATTATGATGCAAAGCCCAGGTGAGATATGTGGGTGGGAAGAGGCAGCAGCTAGAATCAGAGTCAGAGTGTGACAGCAAACAGCTGTTGTCTGTCTGTCTGCCTGTCTGTCTGTCTGCCTGTCTGGACCCCGTCAAGCCGTGAATTGAGGTTAGCATGTTGCCTCAGTTTCACCTTTTAGTTCTTTGCCGTCTTCGCGTGGGCGGGCGTCGTCGTCCAAAAGGTGCATCGCGAATGCAAAATAGGAAAAGAATTGCAGGGAAATGAGGTTAATCTTGGCTTAGCTGGAACAGATAGGAATAGGTTAAAGCTGTACCAATGGAAGTGTTACAGATCCAACTAAAACATATATTATTCCCCCTATTCTATTTACACCAACTCTGGCCCTATTCCTATCCGTAAGTCGTAATCTATTTATGCTAAACAAGTCAATCTTTACGGCACCACATAAATGCTTTATCTGCGGCAATAAAATCGAATGATTGCAGCGGGGCAGGCCCAGAAATAGATCGATTTTCCAAGCGAACCCCCTCTCAAAGAAAATGGCCTCCAGTTCAGATCTTGAGCGGTAAACGCTGACAGATGCATCATAAAATCTGTCTGCAACTGTGTACAGATCCCGAAATATTGCAGTTGAAAAAGAAAATTGTGTTCAAGGCGCTTGTTTCACTCACTTTCAGTTTTCATCGTTTTCGAACGAAACGAAACGAAACAAGTTGGTCGACAGGGTCTTAAATTTTGTGGCTTGGGTTGTTCACCAGACGACCGGCTGGTTGGTGAAAGTTGTTGTTGATGTTGTTGTTGTTGTTGGGACTGCAATTGTCCATTGACAAAATTGGACATAGATCAATGGATTTTGTGGTCGGAGTGGAGTGCTTCGACTTTAGTTGATTTCTTTGATATTCGTGTGGTTTTTGTTTTTAGCTACATCCTCGTACATCTGATCTTCAAGATCTTGGATCTGCTGGGATGTTCTCATTCCCACAAACAACAAACAACAAATAAATTCAAATTTATTATGACAGGCCACTTAAACCCATTTGACATGAGAGCCGCTGAGCGAACAATTGTGCAGAATACTCATCTCTTGGTTATTTTCTTCTCAAAATGCTCTGCTCTGCTCTGCTCTGCTTTTGTGAATCATGCAATTTATTATAAACAATTTAGCAGCAGAAGGAAAATTCCGTCAAATTCATGACACATTTTCATTTAAGTTCTCTTCGGCGTCGCCGAATTGAATCATCAATTGGCTGCAAGAGTATCCGCATGCTCTCTGGCTGCGTTATGCAATTCCACAAGTTACAGAAGAATAGCAGATGGCTAAGAAGAAGAAAAGCAAGAAGAAGACGAACTGCATGCTCCAGCAGATTTGCTTCTTCTTAGCTGCATTTCGTAGTGGCTGCTGTTGTTGTTTTTGCGATTATCTACACGAAGTTCATCAATTCCACTAGGAAATTAAAGTCAGGCAGAAGCCCAGAAGACCAGAAGACCAGAGAAACCAAAGACCAAACCCAGTCGTGTAGAAAGAACCAGACCTGGAAGGGGTAGGGGGTCTCTTGGGCAGGGGGTAGGGGTAGTCCAAGAAGTTCATGATTGTTCTTGGATTGTTCTTCTTTGTCTGTGTCGTCTCTCTCTCTCTCTCTTACCCTCTCTCTCTCTCTCTCTCAAGTTTTTCCATCGCCCATTTCCTGCATGAAATACAAAAAATTCAGCCCTGCCGTGCCCTCCACTGCCCTGCCCTGCCCTGCTGCCTTGGCTGTATTTTCTTTTGCTCCTCTTTTTCCATTGTTTCCAGTCGATTTCTTGCTCTGCTTTCTGGCCAAATCCCAATCTAAATCCCCAACAATTACCTTTCAATTTGTTAAGAACTGTGCTAAAGGCCATCCGAGCTATCCGAAAGCAGAAATCATTTGCTAAGCTTCTATTCATTTATTTATTTATTTTTCTGCACAATTCATTCCTCCGCCCGGGGGGGAAATTCTTTTGTTTTGTGCCTGAACTTTGGTCCAAGAACAGTTCAAGAAACCCACTTCTGGGGAGACATCTTTGGGGCACAAAGCCCGAGAATGAATTAAAACTGCTTTTAATTGTGAGAAAACCACTTTGGTGGGGGCCGTAGAGGGAGGGTACTGGAAAATGGTGGAAGAAGGAACGACAAAGAAGTCTTTCGAATTTAATGATAAATAAATTACACTAAATTATGGAAAATGTGAATAAAATTGAATGAACTTACGGGCATAAAAGATGTGACTTAAAACCATTAAATAAATACGCAACTGTTACCAAATAAATACCGATAAACCGATATACCGATAAAATAAATGCCTTTTTCATGTAGTCAGAGCCAAGCCTTAAAATGCATAGAAAAGTGCCTCAAACAAATGATTGAAACTATCTGAAAATATCTGAAAAATGTGCCTACAAAACTAAGAGACAAAATACCCGAGTCTTCCCAAACAAAAATAAACAGACAGCACAAAAAATACTCATCAAAGTGACAAGCAAACCAGTGCCACGCCCCGATAAATCTACGTATAAAGCCAAAATAAAGCAAAAATAAAACAACAAGTAAATCATGAGTAGTCAACCTGCCAGCCAGCCCGATAGCATCGATCTAGCCTATGATATGTGGGCGGGCCAATTCGAGTTTGTCGGACCCACAGCGCACCACCCGCTGGCGAACAAGAGCCACAACAACAACAACAGCAGCCTGAACAACAAGTGCCGGATCGGAGGAGCAGGACAGCCGAGCCGGAAGCTATCGACGGAGAGTCTGGAGGATTTGAATCTGAACTTCAATACGAGCTCCACGCAGAATCCCTTGAGCAACGCCTACAGCCTGGGCGGGGGCGTGGGCGTGGGGGACTATGAGTATTGCGGCTTCGGCAAGCATACACCCATACTGATCGATCAGGAGACATTTCTGAGCCTCAATCCGGCCGACTTTGAGGATATAGTGCCATCGAATTCGGAGCCCAGCTCCTTGGTCTTCATCGAGAACAAATTGGAGACGAACAACAACAACACCATCGAATCGAACAACAACAACAACAACAACCATATCAATAGCAGCCACAACAACAAAGTGTACAACTTGGAGACATTGACAAGTAAATTCAATAACAAAACTAACAATACGAACACCAACGGATTCAAGATGGAGAATATAAAGAATTTTAAAAACAAATTACTCTGTGATTTCGAGGATGGCACCGGCGGCGGTGGTGGTGGTGGTGGCGGTGGCGTTGGAGGCGCCACCCTGGAGGATCTGGCAACAAAATGAACGGTGCACTCAGTGCCGAGATCTGCGATAATCTCAACGAGCAAGTAAGCAGTCCCCCACCCCATTACAAGCGTAACACCCATAATTTACCCTTGATACTGCTGGGGACTCGGTTAATTCCATCAAAAGTTCAGGGTTCACTCTACACCGTGGGGGCCACCCACTTAGGGTTCGCATGTCATGACAGATATACTAGACATATCCGTGGCATGTCAATAATGCCCATTCGCTATAAATGCGCTACACTAGAGTGCAATTAGCTTCAGTCTAACTTTGTCCTTTGTCCGAAAAGGTTTCGAGGTGGAATTTCCCTCTTATTTGACATTTGATTCGATTGCTGCTGGCAAAAATACGATTGCTATGCTGGAAACAAATGATGTGAGTGCTATACCATTTTAGTGTAGAGTTTTGAAAGAGTTGCGGCGTCGGGACCCAATGGACACCCTCAAGTTTCCTCCTTTCTCTCAGCAGCAGCAGTTCTCTTATGGTTTCCTTGACATATTTACCTTTTTCAACGTCAAAACCTAGACAGAAATAACATTTCAAAGTCGAAGAAACTTTTCGGTGTGCCTGGCCTGGCCTCTCGTTTATAATTTGCCAAACATCTGCTAACTATAAACAGAAATAAATTATATTTCGCTTCAAATGAGATCAGCAGCATCAGTCAGTCACAGAAGAAAAGAAAAACAGACCACAAATTTAGAGAAATTAGTCGAAAAAACGAAAATGAATGATGAAAAACTGTAACGAAATTGATGATTAACTTCTAGGGGAAAAAATGTGTCAACGAAAGTAAGAGAGAATTAAGCCCAAATGAGTGGAGCCCTTGGGGTCCGAGAAAGCAGCTCTTTCCAAGACGATTGCTCTAGTTACGGACTCCAAATTAAAGACGGAATAGAGACAAGAATCCCCCTTTCCCACTGTGAACGAGGGCCCAGAGATGCGGAATATCTTTCCACACTTGCTGGAGGTCAGTACTCCAGCGATAGCCTCCAGCGGATGGCCTGCCCGATTTGTTTACCATATCGTTTGATAAATGTAGCAAATGCAGGGCATTGTATCGCCGGGAGGAGGAAATGGAAATCCAGCGAGTGCTGCAATCGAGCATCGTTTTTGGGGTCAAAGCTTATGCTGATTATAAGGCTCGAATGCTTCAAGATTTTCAAATTGTTCTCCATTCTGCTATTTATGATCCGTTTAATGAGCGGACAGAGGCGCGAGTAACGGAAGCCGTTTGGGGCTCGTTGGGTTAAGTAATAATTGTAGAGAATTTTCGGTGATTAGAAAATAAAGATGTGGCTGTTGGATTGAGAGTGGGGCGAGGGTTACATCTCGTCACATGATTCACTCAAACACACAAGACATCTCTGGGAAATTCCCCTCTAGAATAAACTCGAATACAGGGTGCTCTGTTCTAATTTCGTTCTTGCTTCCATTTCCAATTTGGGCCCCACAGCTGTTGCGCATTCCCATCAGTCACCGGGCACCTGTCAGACCTTCAACTTGTCAAAGCGAAAACTGGAAAAATCAAAGTGCAGGCAGCGGCACTCTGACCCTGGAACACCTTTCAACTGCCACGCTGTCCGCCGAAGAAAGACGGAAAGTGACAAGAAAAAGTAAAGCCCATTTAGAGAAGCCGTTTCGTTGCCCCCTTCTTAGGCCGATTCCAGCTCCTTGGGAGCTGGCATGTCATCGTCATCGTCGTTGTCGTCGTCTTCGTCTTCGTCACTTGTTACTCAATTTGTCTTACAGTTTTATTGTTTTCTCTTTATGCTCCAACAACAGTCTTTTTTTTATTTTTATAGCTTCTGTACTTGGCTCCCTTCATACCCTGTACTTGTTATTGAGTACTTGGAGGGTATATCCTCTCGACGTAGAGTTACTTTCTGCTAAATTCCTCATGAGTTCCGAAATACAAAGAAAATTTTAGAGGATCAAATATTGATTTTCTTAGCGCAGGGTATCCCCTAGTCGTTCTATGGCCCTCCTCCCTTTGTTTACGTTCTGAAGAACGGTTTCTGAATGAGAAGCGACTTCTGCCGCCGCCGCTTCTTCTTCTTTCACTATTTTTTTCGGAGGAATTTTGTAGACATTTAAATTAAATTCTAGTTTCTTGCTGTTTCTATATAGTACTACTTATATTCTCTTCTCTTTTCTTGTTGGGTTTTGGCATGGTTCATTGTACACATAGTACACAGGGGCCCCCGAATCGAGAAACCCGCCATATCGCACACTATGAAAGTTGACTCAGCGACTCTCTCGCATTCTCTATTTCTCTCTGGATCGGAAACGTTTTGTTGGTTGTTTTTGGGCGGTTGCTGCCTCTATTCAGTTGCTGCCGCGCCGCGTTTGACGTCGATTGTGTTCGTGTGGACGTTCGTTGATATAGAGTATAGAGTATAGTGTACCCTGCCCTGCACTGCCCTGCCCTGCACTGCTCTCCCTATACTACATATATGGTTACTGTAGATATTCTGTAAATCCAGCAAAACGCTGTGGCCCGCAAATTGCATTTAATTAAGCCTAATTGAACCTTAGGCCAGACAGTTTGGCAGCCATCCGACTGACAGCCGCAAACATGTCGTTCGCCAATTGAACTTCTCAATTGACATTTTCCAGAGCATTAGAACTTATGTGGGGAAGGGGGACGCCCTATGGGTGTTTCTATAGTCGAAAGACACGGCTCGAATCTATGAACTCCCTTAGTGGACAGGCACCCTGTTTCCATTGGCTCTTATCAGACACTCACAACATCCTGCATGGCCCCTGCATTCATCTTGCACATTTCCTATCGCTGTGGGTGAATCATGAGTAAGCCTACAAAATGCAAATACACACAGATATATGTACGTATCGATGAAAACAGTTTTTTGCACATTCCCGCGCACATTGGGGCTTGTGTGGCCAAAAGCCAAATGCAAAACGCCAACGAGAGGCACTTGCCGCCTTCTGCTCAAGCGTCTGTCTGCCCATGAGGCGTATGCGCAATATTTATGAGATACATGTGAGATTCATATGGGCAAGGCATGCGATATATGCGAACAGCACTAGCCAACAAAAGTTTCTGTCTGGTAACATTGGGAAGTGAACTCCATAATCAGTGGCTTCTTTTCCGCTGTTCACTAGTGTAATTAACATTGTCGTTGTCGTTGTCATTGTCGTTGTCGTTGTGGTTGGTGCTGGCTTGGTATTTTTTAAGAAAATAAACGAGCCGCCCGCCGGCCACAGTCGCAGTCTGCCTCGGCCATCAACTGAGCAAAGACGACGCGAAAACAGAGAACAAATTTAAAATCCATTTCCATTTCCATAAAGAAGAGAGCAGGGCAGTGAGCATTCTTGAACAATAATGTAAAGACAGAAACCAAAAGAAAACATATAGTCGGCAAATGTATTTGAAATATCCCATGGCTGATGTGCAGTTGGTGAACGATCTGCTCCTCGATCTGCGGCACATGAGAAACGATTGTGTTAGTGGAGACACGAACCGAACCGCACAAAGAACTTTCCACTCATATCGACTCTCCCTCTCTCTCTATCTTTCCTTTTCCAGCTGGAGCTGCTGCAGCGCAAGGTTGATGATCTGTCGGATACACAAAATATAGCCGAGGATCGAACGACGCGCACCAAGACCGAATATGCAGTGCTCCAGGCGCGATATCATATGCTGGAAGAGCAGTTCCGAGAGGTGAGTAAACCGCATCGCATAGTTTTGAAAGCATTGTGCTAAACTAAATTGTTTGCCAGTCGGAGCTGCGCGCCGAGGAACGACTGGCCGAGGAGCAGAAGCGCCACCGCGAGATCCTGGCCCGCGTGGAGCGCGAAGCCTCGCTGCAGAACGAGAACTGCCAGATGAAGATCAGAGCCACCGAGATCGAGGCCAACGCCCTGCGCGACGAGGCGCAGCGCCTGCGTGTGCAGTGCGATAAGCAGGCCAACGATTTGCATCGCACGGAGGAGCAGCTGGAGCTGGCACGCGATCAGATCGCCGCCCTCCAGCAGGAGTACGAAGAGCAGCAGCAGACACTGCGCAAGCAGGAGATGGAGAAGAAGTCCGCGGAGGAGCTGATGCTGGAGCTGAGCGGAGAGCTGCAGCGGGCGCGGGAGGAGAACGGGGCGAGGGCCATGCCCACCACATCGCCGGAGAGCATAAGACTGGAGGAGCTGCACCAAGAGCTCGAGGAGATGCGCCAAAAGAATCGATGTGAGTGTTCAAAATGCTATAATTATAATCCTCCCGAAAAATGCCCTAACATCACTCGTTCCTATCTTCCCGTAGCACTCGAAGAGCAGAACGAGGAGCTGCAGGCCACCATGCTCACCAACCAGGTCACCATGCTGAGCACCGGTGTGGAGCAGGGCCGCCATCTGCTCAACGGTACCCTGGGCAGCCTGGCCCAGGAGCTGGAGGAGATGTCACAAGCGCAGGTGTGTATCCAGAACCTTGGAAACCGTGAACCCGTGAACCCCCGCCCGCCCCGTGAGATGCCTCACGCTTCAGCTTTTAGTCTTTGCTGCGTTGTCCACACCCAATCCACTATCCACAATCCACCATCCACAATCCAATCCATACCCACACACACACACAATTACAGTCACCAGCCAAGCCTCAGCACACGCACAGTCACCGCCAAAAGAATACGTACCGTTTGAGTGTCCTAGTGGTCGTACCGCATTGCGTCCTCTGATATATACTTGCATCTCGTACTCGTACTGTCTATATCTGTATTTATATTGAAATTTATTGTATTACAGGATTCTGTGGATTCAGCCACATTAGCATCCTTAAGTCAGGTAATGCTTCAATCACGCCACAATTAAACCCAAAATCAAACACGGTTTCGGAGCCACTGTGCACGCCTTGCAGTTATTGAACTTTTACCATTCTTTTGACCTAATCTAAATCTTAATCTGAGGGTTCATTGGTCTCTAATCATTTCTCAAAAACATTTTGGCGTGGTCTCTAACTTCATTTCTTGTTGTACATTTCTAATGGAAACTCTACTTTTGTGTTCCCAAAACTTTTATTTGACGTGAGAACTAATCGAACATTTTGTGTTACAGCTGCAACAGGCCTTCCAGGAAAAGGACGACGAGAATGTCCGGCTCAAGCACTATATTGATACCATACTACTCAACATTGTGGAGAACTATCCCCAGCTACTGGAAGTCAAGCCCATGGAGCGCAAGTAAAGCAGAACACGATATAGAACCAGGAGCAGTAACGTAACCAGAACCAGAACCAGAACCAGAAGACACTGGCGGCCGTGTCGCAACCACCTAACACTAAACACCAACTAAAATGAACAACTAAACTAAATAAAACAAAACTGTACTTTACGTTCATATTTTAAGCCTAATCTAATCTATTTAGATATTTATACCTAACTTAAGACACTAATTTATTTTGTAACAATTTATTGTAGACTAGATTTTTAAACCAAAACAACGCAGTAGCATCTTCCTTAAAAGGAATACAAATAGGAGGAACAAAAACTGTATCCCTGAAAGCAAAAATCCTTAAATTGTTAATATGAATGGAAATTTGTGTGTTTGTTTGTTTTTTTTTTTTTTTTTTTTTTACACGCGTATCATAGGCAGAAAACAAGTCAGAAGTTTTGTGGAAGTTTCTTTGTTAGTTTCTAGTTTCTATGTGTGTGTTTTCAGGATATTAAGATATTAACTATAAATATTGCTAGCTCCTAAGAATTGATATTCGTTTCTCCTTACAAATGGAACCGAAACCCAATAAGCTGTTGATCCAATGACAAGTTACGATAATTGCTTAAAATGTTTGTTTGAGGGCTGGCTGTGTATAGCGCGAGATGAGAAACTTTATTGAAATGTTAACGTTTGAAACGAGATATTTTCCAATTTTCGTTGACACGGGGGTAGCTGTGAAAGCCTGCATGGGAACTGCTTTTCATTTTAATCAATATTTTCATTACCTATGTATACTATTCTCTCTTCCATCTTTAATCTACATATGACTTCCTTCTATTCCCACTATGACCCTCTCGCTGGCTATCCCCAAAGTATGTAGTTGCAGAAATCTATCAAAAAATTTGCGTTTATGGTATGGACAATCCCAGGATATGAGACGGAGTTTTAATTTGAGAAGAAGCAATTATCATTAGAAAGAAAGATATCATAGCCCAGAACCATATGTCAATGTATAGCACAGTAACAACTTACAGATGCCCCCAGATGACCACATGGCCAGGGGATTCACATTCATTCTACTCGTACATACATAGATAAAAATAATACGTAATACTTACTCTGCATATTGTTTATAACCCAATTAAATGGACGCAATGTGCAAACATTTAGGGATCGATCGTGAGCCCAAAAGCTCTCAATAAATACGATCCCTAATAGACTAGAACAACTCAAGCGGTCAACCCTATAGGAACTAATAATATATCAACACAACTAAAGCAATTATGATATAATACGTACATAAATCAAAATTAGATTGCCTTAAATGAAATTGTTTAAAGTGTTTAGGACTTAGATAACTCTTTGAAAAAACAGTCCATTGATTAATGATACTATACTAATACCATGGATTTTTAACATGTAATTTACCAGATGCAAGTCGAAGAACTTTATCGAAATAAAGAGTAATATTTTATAAAAAGAAACAAAAAATCTTGCCCTGCCCTAAAACCGAGTCGATGCTAATCAGGCAAACCCGTTCAAAGACAATAAACATAAATGTAAAATTTATTAAGGAAACCCGAACTGGGGAACAGGTTCTGAAGGAGGGATTACGTAACAGTTGGGGGTGTTATATAAGCTGTGCCCCGATTCCCCTAAAGGACAGAGAAGACCCTGCTGTTGACGATTAAAGATGTTCAAGCTGATTGTTCCTTTGGCCGCAGGTGGGAACTGGTATATACTCATATGATCCGGTCCTTACTTATCGAATCTTCTTCTTTTTTTAGTGCTGCTGTGCTCCGTCTTCGCCACAGCGCAGGTTGTGCCAAATGCAGAGATCGGTCGGGTTACCATCCAAGTGCCGTTGCTGTCTAATGGAAAGCCCGTCATTCTGGGCAGCCACGAAGGTGTTGAGGTTGCCCGCGTAGAGGAGATCAAGCCGGGAAAGATCCAGGTGCTCAATGAGGTGGTAGTGCCTCCAACGCTCAGCAAAGTTCGGAGTGCGAGATCCATTGTTGATCATTCAAGTTCAATCCCAAATCCTGGCATTCCCAATGAAGGAATTCCGAATCCAGGCATTCCCAATGAAGGAATCCCAAATCCTGGCATTCCCAATAGGGGAATCCCAAATCCTGGCATTCCCAACGAAGGAATTCCGAATCCAGGCATTCCCAATGAAGGAATTCCAAATCCTGGCATTCCCAATAGGGGAATCCCAAATCCTGGCATTCCCAATGAAGGAATTCCGAATCCAGGCATTCCCAACGAAGGAATACCGAATCCTGGCATTCCCAACGAAGGAATCCCAAATCCTGGCATTCCCAATAAAGGAATTCCGAATCCTGGCATTCCCAACCATGGCATCCCAATTCCCGATGCTTCTGTGATCCAACCTGTTGCGGTAATGCCAACCCACCGCACCACCACCAGCCCCACTATGACCACAGTACTGCCGAAGCGTGTGCCGTCCAAGAATTGCCATCACCTGCTGTTGGCTGGGATGACCACCGTCTCACCCTTGGAAATGATGGCCACTCCACCGGCAGAGAACTGCGACGAGCTGTGCACCAAGCACGAATACATGCCCGTCTGCGCCCACAACGGAGTGTGTGTCCACGAGTTTGCCAATCAGTGTGTAATGGACACGTTCAACTGTAAGCATCGGGATCTGTCCTTCCGCAGCGTGGATGAGGATGTTTGCAGGCTGGAATTGTGCGCCAGGCGATGCAAGGAGGAGGACTTAATGCTCTAGGACTATGACAACATACACACTTATTCCGTATTCTTTAAGTCCATATATCCATCAAACATAAAACATATATAATGAAAATGTAAACCAATCTCTTGAATTCAATGCATGCATGGGAGAGAAAGAGAGAGAGATTTCCCAAGTGCCAACATGCTAAAGATTTGTATTTTTAGCAAAAGAATCCAACAAGACATTGAGCTTTATCAATTCTTAGTTGTAGCGGACAAAAGACCCTTGTAACTTTATTTTATATTAGTCCTAGATTAGTCTTAGCTTCCTAATAGCTATCAAAAGTGCATCTCTTCATTCCAATTATTTCCGTGCAAAGGCCCAAGATCACTATAAGTATTACATGGCAGCCATTTGGATCAATCGGTCCAAGAAAAAGTCTTTATACGAGTCTTTATACAAATACCAGAGGCCTCTCTCCCAAAACTCGATTTCCGTTTCCGGCTTGTTGTCTGATAAATATTAATTTTCGCTTTGATTAGTTGATCGTTGAAATAAAAGGCCTCCAGAACTAGAAATATTAATGCCGAGAAAAAAATCGAAAAAATATATAGCAAACTAATGGGGAAGTCCCCTGCACACTCGCTTCGCTAGTACGAAAATTAACTTTTTTGATTGCTGATTTTCTGCGATCCCACTGCGACTTTCTATGACCTTACAATTCCCCACAGAACACTGCGTTTCGAGTTTAGTTTCATGTATTTATTCCTTGAATGCTACAACCTCTTAACTAAAACCGTTTCTACAATCCAAACTCTCTGAGATCCGACTCCAGGCACCTGGGCTCCCAGTCCTTCGTGCAGCGGTGATCTTCCACAATGCTGAAGTGCTTCTGGGGATTGCGGCAGTTGTAGGCGGCCATGCTGCAGCGGCTCTCAAACTTTAGCAGGCACTGTCCGTTGGTGGCGCAGACGGAAGGATCCCTCTCCGTGCAGTGATAGTGGCACTTGTCGTCTTCCACCTGATCCTTATACACCCGTTGTCCATGCTGATCAATGCTGACATTATTGTTGGTGGGCCCCACAACGACATTCTTGGCCAGGGCACAGCCGGCAACGAAAACTGAAAAGAACACACAGTTGCAGTGGGCGAGAGTGGGAGAGTGGCGAAGGGAGAGAAGCTTACGCAGCAAAACCAGCGACAGGAGATTCATCTTTGAGCTTTGGCTTGTTGGTTGTCTTTGTTGTTCACGTTCACCTTGCTGTGTGTGTGCAGCAACTGTAAAACTGTGGATTCTGCCGTCCCCTGTCATCGGTTTTATACCAAAAGCGAATTTCGGCTGACAAAAGCTTTGGGTTTCTGCTGTCTGCCCCAGCGCCTGTCCTTCCTGCTTCCCTGCATAATCCTTTATTTTAACACCTGCCAGAGATATAAAATTGCATCATCATCAACGGCATCAACGGCTTTGCCTGGCATTTTCGGATTTTTTTCTGGCTTGTAATTAAATGTTCTCCCGTCTGGTTAAAAATAAGACCGTGAGATGCCAAATTTGCATATTTTTGTCAGCGTTTCAATTTGATGTGGTTCCATTGTTTTGGGGGAAGCTGTGGAAAATCCCGTTGTTTTGCCATGGGGGCGCAATGTTCTTTTCCATATTTCCATTCAGCTGTGGCCTTGGATCGGCTATCGGCATGGCCCCCTCTTTTGTGCATAGGAAAGTGCGCTGCTGCTGCGCTGCTGCTGCGCTGCCGTTCACGTACACGTGTAAAACAGTGGTTGGCACCAATACAATGCTCCGTTTTGCCTGCTGTCTACGCACACAAACACACTGCAAAACATGTGCATGTATGCGTGCCGGTGACTGCTTGGGATAATGGCTTGGAGTGGAAGTCGGTGAATTTTCAATGAGATTACTTTTATATTTTGTAGGATTTTTAATAAAACTTCTTAGAATTACCGTAAAATGTCTGGAGGCGACGCTTTTCCATGTGGACATGCTGTTTCATAATCATAATTATGAATTAAAGCATTTTCATTTCATTAAATTTCTAGATTCACTTAACCCCACTCGTAGAGCTACAACTATTGTTATTATTTAGAGGGAAGTGCAGGATGGTCTTTGGGAGCCAATATTCATGGATATATTCCTGGATGGTTTCTTCAAAATATCTCACAAGTTTCTTAATATAAACATTTACTGCCAAACATCATATTCTATAAGGAAGCGATTAAAGCATTATGAACGATATACCAGCTGGGAGGTAAGTCTCTCCAGACGAGGTCTCAGCGCAGTGTTCCGTTCAAGCGAGACCAGAAAACCTGTTCACCGACAGAATTGAAATAAAATCCATAAATGATATGATCACATGTTAATACCAAATCGTGCCAGAGAAGCTGATGTTAAGGGATCGGAATAAACACTTTATAAAGTGGGAACATTCGGGAATGCAGTCACAGAACGCCTTCGAACGCCAATGCAAAGGATTGTAGCTTAAACAAGCCAATTTTGAACCAAGAAGTGAATTTTGCAAACAAAATGAGAGGATTTTTGGTGCTTGGTAAGTCAGGGCTATTCTAAACGAGATATCCCACTACAATGCAGGACTTTTCCAGCTATCCTGTCCCTGGCACAGGCCGCAGAGGTGCCGCAGACCACAGAGGCGACCACAACGACAGGGAAACCGAAACCCCAGCAGGTGGAGCTCCCCGAGCACATACAGACACTGATAACCAATCACATCCATCAAGTGCTCCAGCACGTGAAGCAGAATGCTCAGAAGCCTCCTCACACATTGACTGGCACTGTGGAGGCGGGCAAAGGGATTGGGAGTGGGAGTGGGAGTGGGTCGCCAGTGGTTGAGCCCTTTTCAGATCTCCTTCCACCACTTGCACACCCTGGTGATGTCCATCTCACTGCCGTTGACCAGCCAGCGGCTTCACCTGCGCTGCAACCTGGCCTACAGTCGCTGCAAGCTAATGATCCACAGGTGAGGGTGATAAATCACCAGGCCACCGGCTCACTCCTCCACCAGGGGCGCCCGGTGGTGCAGAACAAGGTGGTGATGCCCCCGGTGCCACATGTGGTGCTCTCCCTGCCCGGCCAGCAGCAGCAGTCCGTCGATATTGCGGACAAGGTGAACAAGCTGCAGCAGCATGTCAGCCAGGTGATGCAACAGGCCCAGCTTCACATTCCTCTGGCCATTCAAGAGGCGATCAAGAGGAAGAAGGAGCAGCAGAAGCAGCAGGAACAGGCCACAGAGCAGCCGAAGGATCAGAACAAGGAACAACAGAAGGAAGAAGGGGAACAACAGAAGAACGAAGATCAAACGACGCCCCATCCGGACTCCTCATCAACACCACTCCCAACAAAAACCAAAACAGCTCGCTCCCTGGACACGTGGCCCCACCACGCCAACCAGGTGCACATCCCCCAGTTGATTGCCCAACATCAAGAGGAGATCGACCTGGGCAAATGCAGCTTCAAGTGTCCCCGCCAGGCCCTGTCCATCTGCGCCAGCAATGGCAAGTGCGTTGTCAACTTTCCCGGCCAATGCGAGCTGAGTCAATGGAATTGCTTCAATACCAAAAATGGTAAGCTCTCCGCAGTCCATTAGCAGAGTTCCATTACCATGTCTGAGCCCCATCTGTTTTTGCCTTTCCATCCCTAGTTTTCCATCAAGTGCACGATGCCGAGTGCCAGAATACCATCAAGTGCTATAAGCGTGATATGATGTAGAGGTTACAGGATGACAGATACCCCCCCTAGACCATGGAAATCTTTCTTTTTTTTACACTGCAAATATCTTACAATTTAATAAAGAACTATTTTTGTAATATTAGATCCCAATTCCCATCCCATAACATTGTAGGCAATATTTGGAAGTGTTCATTCCGAAATGAGATACAATTTGAAAGATTTTCTGTCTGTTCTTGCCGTTAAGTATTATGTCCCACACCACACAGTCCCCCAGCCCCAGCCCCAGCCCCAGCCGCAGTCCCATTCCCATTCCCAAGCCAATCCCTGTCACTTGTGAAGTTGTTTTCTTGATATTCTATCTTCACTTTCGCCACACTTTCACAAGTGCAGACGCCTTTCTCTCCCACTCCAGGCGCTGTCCCATCTGCTCCTGGCACCCGACAACGACAACGACAACCACGACAACGACAACGACGACGACGACGGGAATGAGGATGGGGACTTCGGAGACGACTACAATCATCCAATTTGTCAAAATGGCTTATTAACGGATTTCGGTTAGAGCCCCGCACAAGAACGCCAAGAGATGGTGCAAATAAATGTCATTATCATTGATTTGCCAATACAAATGCCACAAAACAGATATGGCCCTGGGATGGAGATTGGGCCGGGAGCTGAAGTTGAAGCTGGAGCTGGAGCAGACAGCTGTGCCACTTCGGCTAACAAACAAAGTTGGCTAACATTTTTGTGGCGGCTTATCAGAAAATGTTGCCGTATGCAGAGCGAGAGCGAGACGTCGAGTTGGATCTCCAAATGGAACGGGGACCTCGTTCGGCTGTCAGCTCTGGCAGCGATAAACGCTTGAAATGTTCGCTGGAATTGCAATTGGATTTTTGGTCAATTAAAAAGCACTTTATGGTCTCTGCCGAGAGAGAGACAGAGAGGGACAGAGAGAGTTCAAGGTGAGTTTCAACTTTGAAAGAAAGATTTCTATCTTCTTCTCCGGGCATCGATTCCTCCTCTTGTTGTTCTTTTACCATCCATGTAGCCATGTATCTACATGGGCATAGATCTTGCTTAGGTTCTCCTGCTGCCCCATCCACACATCCACATCCCATCCACAACTGTTAACTATTCTCTCTCTAGCATGCGGAATCTACGACATCTATTCGCCTTTTGGGGCCCATAAATTTTCCACTTTTCCATTCGCAATTCCCCGCCTGGGGATCCTCCTGATATCCCGCTCTGTCTCGGGTACTTCTCGGTGTTCTACAAATGTTTGACTTAGTTTCGCTCCATTTGGGTCCAATGCTGCTGCTGCTGCTGCTGCTGCTCCACTGTTGGGCCGCCTGCTGCGTGTCTGCCACGCATGCGCCATAGCCATCTCATACATCGTCTCTCTCTCCTCTGTCCTCTCTCCTCTCGCCTTATCCCTCCTCTAAGCGGTTCGTTCTGAGCCACAAAAAAAGCTCCGTTAACTCTGCTGCCGCTTGCTTATCTCTGCCAAATGCTTTGGTTTGGCTTGGCCTGGCCACATTTACTTCTGCCAGACACTGCCAGAAATAACGCGCAAGTGGTCTCAACTGTTTTACACTACCTCTATATGAATTTCCCCTCCGGGTTTTCTCTCAGTGTGTGTAGGCTGGCTCTGGTTAATGCCAAATGCGTGAGCTGTGGGCCGTGCCGCATTTTGATGGCTCGGATGGCTTCTGCTGCCTGGTCGGGGGCTTCTTGGGTTAGCAGCAGAGCAGCAGAGTGGCAGAGCAGCAGAGTAGAGCCACCAGGCTCTGAACAGCGGAAATGCAATTAACACTTTGGGCCGTAATTGCGTGCCAAATGCATTTCGCTTGCTCTGTGGCCAGTCCACAGCATTGGTAATGGTCCAGGATGGAGCAGAGCAGCCAGCAGAGGGGCCTGCAGAGTGAGAGTGCGAGAGCGAGTGAGAGGGTAGAACAGGAATCTGGGGGCCTGCCCTGGTCCTAGTCTTGTTTTGATTTGCCTGGCTCATTTGCAAGAAATGTGGCCATAAATCAATTTGGGAATGCTCGTCGACTACTGTCCGCTCAAGTGTGCGCTCCATGTGGGTCTTTGTGGAGGCGGAAGTTCTGGATGATGCAAGTATTTCAAAGGGTCAGTTCCATGTCGAAAGGGCAAACATTTCTTAGGCAATCCCCAGAGAACTTCATGTCCATATTTCAAGCGCCTTTTCGAATTTGGTTTCGATTCTCTCAGGAAGTTTGACTTCCCCTCAATTTCAACTTCCTTGACCCATAAATTGTCGGTCCTTAACTGCTTTATCCCTGGCCAATTAGCCGTGATTTCCATACAAATGGATACCAATTTGGTAGCCAGATCCGGAGAGAACATTTCCCGCTTATGGCCGGTCAAAACCTTCAGCATTAAACGCTGTGTTTAACTTTTCATTTAACTGAAATTAATTGAGTAATTTGATGCGAAATGTTTGCGACACGCACTGCAAAGGGAAAACGAAGAAGAAACAACAACAATTCTACAAACAAGATTGAGAGCGGGAAATGCTGGGCGAGGGGGCAATTGTGGGTGGGTTGGGAAGGTCTAGGGAACTGTGGCAGATGCAGATTATAAAATGGCTCGCAGGCAGAGCAACGCAACTGAAACGAGGCCAGACAACAGCAAAATTTAATATAAAGCATATTAACTTTGATGGCAAATGACCGCGGAGGGAGTGAGGGGGGGGTAAGGGAGTTACGGTGGAGTGGGAAGGGGGGATTAAAGTGGGGGACCAGCAGAGTCCAACACATGGTTTGATGATGATGATGCGCGCTTTTGAAGTCGCTGGGAGTTAGGCCCCAACGTGGGCTCTCCACCGCCTGACAACCGTTTAAAAAGGTTTTATTTACACCGAAGACAGCTCCAGAAGAAGCTCCATTGCGATGGGATGCGATGCGAGTACATGCATACATACACTAACTATAGTATGTATAGTAGTGAGAGAGGGTCTTGGTCTCGGTCTCGGTCTTGGTCTTGGTCTTGGCCTGGTCCAACATGCAGCGCAATTAAGTTGCCAACAACTTTGAAATTATGCAATTATGGGTATGAGAAATTGCCTGGAAATTACATGAGGAACTTGACGAACAGCAGCAGCTCCAACAGCTCCAACAGCTCCACCGGCAACACAACACAGAATGGAAGCTCAAAGCAGCTCAAGTGGAGCTCAACGGAGCTCATAAGAGAGGAGCCCCTGGTTGGAGTCAGCCTACTTGATTATTTATTAAAACGAAAGTTAAACAGCGAAAGGAAGCAATTTTCCATATAAAAGAAGCCAGAAACTGAGAAACAGAGCTTTGGTTCTTTGGTTCTTTGGGCTTCTGGGCTGCTGGGCTGCTGCTGAAGTAGCCACGATTCGCCTTGGCTTCTTGGCCGTGTGTCTATGCAAGTGGGCTCGGCTCCCGTCCCTCGTCTCCCCTCTTGGCCTGCTGGGCCTGTCCCGCGTAATTGCCATGTTTAAAGTGTGATTAATTTGTAATCATCAAAAAGGCAAAAAGAGGGGCACGTAGGGGAAGCTGGAACAGCATCTGAAGCAGAGAACGGAGAACGGAGAACAGAGAAGCTGGGGCAAATGTTTGCATTTTAAGTTTCCTGGCAAAAAGCAGAGAGACTTGGCCAGGAATTGCTCTAGGGCCCTCCAAGGGAAGCAGGACGGACGTCGCGACGGGGGGGCAGGGGCAGGGGATTGGGGGACATCCAGTGTGTTCCCTAAGTAATTGAGTTTGCTCGGTGATGCGTTGAAAGTGGCCGGGAATGCCAGACACACAGAGAGAACACAGAGAGAACTGGGGAATGGCAGAAGTGCAGATAATGCGCTGGAGAGCAGTGTTATGCATAATAAGGTTTTGGTTTATCCCCCGACATGTTGCAGGCTCGTCGTTAGCCAAGATCTGGTGGGGTGAAGGTGATGAAAATGGTGGATACTTGGATGTGTGGGCGGGGAATATATTAGTAAGGAAACCGGAGAAACAGCTTAGAGCATAACTCATATCGGCGCTATCGAGCAAAGCGAGTGAGCCGGGGGTGGGCGAGCCAGCGAAGATAATATTATGATAAGGTTTCCCCAAAGAAATGATCATTTCACTGAAGAGAACAGCCGATGCAGATGCAGATGGATATATTTGCACCACCATAATGTTTCCGCCATAATTGTACAAGCCATTAAAGAAGTGGTATTTCAGAAAGCGTATACAAATTCATTTCAAAATGAAATGGAGAAAATCTTCTTAGCGAAATACGGTAGGGGCTTAGCTGTTTTCAGCCTGAAGCCTAAGCTCCGTTCGCCCCTCAAAATGATCCAAGAAGCAAAAACAAACAATTATTTCGAGAATTATTTGCGCGTCCAATTCGTTAATTTTGAAGCAGTTAGCTTTTCTCCTGCCAACTGTTACCGTTTGTCTGTCTTTATCAATCGTTTATCTTCTAACAATCATGATTGGGACTTTTGCCATTGCCAATTTCATTAGCTGACAACTTTATTAGCACCTGGGAAAAAAAAAGAGGGAGAGATCGGGCACTATAAACACGATTCTCAGCAGTCGACTGTGGATAATTACAGAGTCCCGGCTGCGCGAATGCATCCAGCAGCCAGCGACCAGCGTCCAGCGTCCAGCAGATACGCGTACAATCCATAAAAGCCATCGAAGCCAATCACAGTCGCCGGAGCATTGCCATTAATTAAGCCAAAGTATAAATCTGGCATTCGGCCACAGCCGAAAACCAAACAAAGCAGGAAGCGGCCCAAGTCCTCGTCTCAGCCATCTCAGCCATCAGCCAAAAGGTAACTGCCTGCACTTCGACTGGGACCGCCTGCCGCGCATGAGCAGAGCAGAGCTGAGTGGCAGGGTGGCAGAGTGGATCCCCCAGTCTCAGTCGCAGTCGCAGTACCGTCTAGTTCGACATTCCAAATAATTACAAGCTATAAAAATTTATGAGCGCCAAGGATTTTTTTTGCCACCACAAAAAAGCGAATGCGTGTGTGCGCCTCAGGCGGCAGAGCCAAGTGAACAGCACAACAACAACAACAAAAACGTGTATCAACGTATACACTCGTATAAGATACAATGCGCTCACCCATAAAACAGTCGCCGCAATTGCAGTCGTCGCTCCATGCCACTCCATGCCACTGGGGGCTACCGGTTCCTCTACCTCTACCAGCCAGGCCGATTCCCGATTCCCGGTTTGGTTTGTCTTTTGTTCTGGTTCGTTCTTTTTTTTATGCTTTGATTGAAAATTAAGTTGTGCCCCGACTTTTCCAGCCGATCGGGTGGCTCCCTTCATTCTTCCACTCGTCCACTCAATCACTTGCTCACGATATGTGTTAAAATTCAATTACAAATGCGGCGAAAGGAAACAGAGATTTTCTGGACCGCTTTTTTAGGATTTCCACTTTTCTGCTGTTTGGTTTTTCATATTTTTCAGCCGTTCTACACCCAGAGACAAGAGTCCTGAGCCCCGAATAGTTACACTCATGTAAAAATATATTTTATGTTTAAGTTAAACATTTTTATATTTAAATTAATGTATTTCCTACAAATTTAATACATACCCAATATTTATTTTAAAGTGTTTTATAATTATATTTATATTTAAATGAAAGTGAATCCCATTTGATGTTTGTTTCAAAACCGAGCATTTAATTTAAATATGGGTGTGTTTCTTTTACTATACCATTTTCTCTCAGTGTGCGCTTTCTGTCTTTACAGCTTCTTATGTCAATAATTCTCTAAGATTCTCTAACGATTTTGCCCTATTATATTAAATTTCCATTTAAATACCTTTGACACACAATGAATCCTTATGTTCTTCTTCATTTCTGTCGCTGAATCTTTCACCTGTTTCCTTTGCCCATTAAATTTATAAGGCCACAATCAATTGGCGACCTTGTGCAATTACCCGCTGTTTAACTGTATTTCCACTGTATTTCTCTCTGCGAAGATATTCCATTATTTCGATGCTTATCCTTGTCAATGGTCGGGCTTCTTAAAGCCATTTTTCTGTCTGATAGTTCCTCCGCCTTATGCCACATGCCACATCCGCTTGACCCTCTTTTGTACTTTATTGATTCCCTCGCATGTCCTATCCCTTCGCAGTCACCCTGGAGACCATCGGTCAGAGCCCACAGACAAGCACACACTGACAGGCGATTTGAATTGTTGTCATACGAAGTCAACGCAGTGCCTTCCCCGCAGTTCCCATCACACCCCACCCGAACGCAGCAGCGGCCCGAGTGATGGCTACATCATGCTCTTCCACTTGATTTACGTCTAACTGTAATCGAATAATATATCAGGCAAGGGGCTAACCAGAGTCCCCACCGAACAGGTAGCCCCAACTATGCCGGCCACGAAAACCAATCCAGTCTGCGAGTCTGCGGATGGCTCCCCGCCATATCTACGTGTACCTATCCCCTATCCCTCCCCTCCGCGCAGTCCCTACTCGAGCGAACTTAACGGCACGACAACCTTAGTCAAAAGCTCAGGCATAAAATCAATTACATTGACAAATGAGCAGCTGACAAGCGGAGTGAAGCGAGCGGCGAGGGGAGGGAATCCTGGCAGCCAGGCAGCCTGGAGGGAGCATGTGTCAAAGCGTCCCAAAAGCGCAGGTGCCCCACAGGCCATGGATGCTACCCGGACTCAGTAGGCGCAACGCGGCACAGTGCTTCAATTATGCAGAAATTTTCTAAATCTTCTATTTTCTAGTCTGGCTACTAAAAACGGATCGTATTGAAAAGAGTCTTTGCAACATATTTATCGCCGAAATGCAGAAGTACGAGACAGCCGGAGCGGGCCTTAATATTCTCATACACATATGTACATACTATATAGAGTCTATAGAGAACTACAATTTATTATTTTCATTGGTTTTAAGCTTAACCTCGAAGATGATGCCGAACAGGGAACAAATATGACTCTTTAATGGCTCTCTTAAACATTTTCTCAACGATAGTTAACCAATACTTTCGGAAGCATAATTTTCTTAATGGAGTCCCAGAGTCATACCTTTCTACCATAATTTTCGTTAGGCCTGTTAACACCGTTTAATGATCTCCCACAGCCTTGGCTTTCTCTCAAAGCCGTTTACAGCCACTTGACCCACTGTAGGGTAGCGGCAGCCTTGCAATCTCCATGCTTAACATGTAATCTGGCGTTTTGGGGCACGCGGCAACATTCACATTCGCCATCCTCAGCTCAGCAGAGACTCCACCATCCAGCAGTCTCCTGCCACTCATCCTCCAGCCCCCAGCCCCCATCCACAGCCACATCCACCGATCCACCCATCCACATCGTCGTCGCATGAATTATGTGACTTATTAAAACGTCATTCGAGCTGACAAGTTGCCTTTGCCACTGTCGTTTGTCCACTTGGCCTCAGTTTACCTGTGTCTGCCCACCGCAGGTCCCCCCTCTATATCTGATTCCAGAGCCAGAGCCAGTGCCAGAGCCAGAGCCGAGCAGGAAACTTCTAATTGTTATATACTGTCCATCCGTCTTTCCTCCATCGGTGGCGTGTGCTCTGTGTGTTCTGTGTGTGATTCTGTGGTGGGCCTTTGTTTGTGCTGTGGCACTGCGGCATCTCCCTCTCTGGATAATCAATGAGCTGTCTGTCGTCTGCCGTCTGCTGTCTGCTGTCTGCTGCCTGCCTGACTTTATCAATTTGCATTTATAATTTTCAAATTGATTGACTTTCGGGAGTTGCCTGTGCGTTCGCAATGGATAACCCTGCGATGACAGCCACACACAGAATGGCCAGAGGTCGAAGGTTTCTTCGTCTTTGGAAGTGTTGGACGACTTCGATAGGCCTTTAGGCCCTTTCAATTGAAGAAGCTGCACTTGCATTCAGCATTGTTTCATTGTTGATGTTTCAAAGAAAAGAGGCCTTATTTTTTGCTTGGATTAAATCTATTTTGATTGAGTTTACATCTGATTGGGTTCGTTCCGTTTGGTTGCATTTCTATCATGTTTCAGATCTCATTAGTGCATTTCTAATTTAGTTCATTGGCACTTGATTGGCATTTTATGCACATAATTTCCTTTTCTTTCAATTTAATTTCCATTGCCAATCCATTGTCATAATTTTCTATAATTCCCCGCCCACCCCACTTTCTCTCCAAATCCGTTTTGCAGGATTCGCCGTCCGCTCCATGTCAAGGCCGATATGCCTACACATGTTTCAATTACACTGCACATCTTTTTTGAGGCGACAAATGTCACACATCATAAAACGAAATTTCCCCGTTCTCTCTTCTTTTTTTTATATATTTTGTACTGCTATTCCCCTCCCACTGCCACTCCCACTCCCACTCCCACTCCCAGTTTCATTTTCATTCATTCCGTGCCGACATAATGTTCTCCTCGTCGTTGGTGGCGCTGGAGGATACTCCTGAATGCATTAATTAAATTTAATTAAAATGTGTCAACTGAGCTTGTCATAACAAATTCGTCTCACATTTGAATTACCCCTCACTCCCACTCACACTCCCACTCCCACTCCCCCCGCTTGTTGGCCAAAATGAGACAACAACAAAATGGCTCATTAAAAACTTTTATGCTGATGAGATGGCTGAAACGAAGGCTGTAAAAACTTGGCCAAAGAAGTGTGGCCAAGGCAAATGCTCCTATACGTACGTGTGTGTGCGTTTAGTTAATTACAGGCATAATAATGCGGATACACTCTCCTTCCCTTCGACAAAGGTAATTCAGGCACACCTTTGCATCCACATGAACCCACTAACACGCTTATATCGCAGCATATCCTGCCCCATCTCGCACATTTCCCCATCAAGTGTCTCCTCGCCGGGTCACCTCTTCCTCACAGTCTCCCATCACTTGCTGCGACTTCTTCTTCAGCTTTTTCTAACTGGCTTTCCTGCTTCCGTCTACGTCCTCCTTTTTGCGTTACATTAACCGTGCTAGACAGTGTTGAGCAGCTACCAGCTGCTTGGCAAAAGTCACGGCGATTTTTGGTGGTTTTTGAAGGTATATCATGAGAGGAAAATACTAGAGCCCTGCATCTACAGTATTCATAAAATCAGAGCTATACTCATGCCTCTTCAATGCTTTCGATCATTACGAATACTGCCTTCAGTCAGATTTCGTATCACCCCGAATCACTGAAAACCGAGTGCGAGCAAATTATTATCATTCACTTTACCAGAAAATCAAATGGAGAGTGAGCGCGAAATAAAAACCGAAATTTTCGGATCTGACACAGTAAACATGGCGATACCTGCTTCGTGACCGAACGAAGCGAATACCGAATCCAACTCAATCGTTTCGGTTGCTCTAGTAATTTTATGAAATGTTTTAGAAGTGAGTGGGGTACCATAATAATAGGTGTATCATCTGACGCTTAAGGTTTGAAGAGATTCTCATCTAACAGAAGATCGTGAATAAGAAATATTCATCTATGTAGGTCTAGAAGTGAATAAAAATGATAATTTTAAGCAGTTTAAATCAGTTTAAAATAATATAAGAGCTGCCATGAATCGAAGATCCAGCTTTTATGGTAGTAAAATGTCCTAGATCTTAGAATGTGATTCTGTTAGACACGAATTGAACTGAACTGTGACTCAAACTGAACACGAATAGAAGCTAATTAAGCCGTGATTTACCGCATCCCTATCACAGCGGGATGCACATATACCTCAGAGCCCCTGTCTGTACATCTACTCCTGTTCCAGGAGCATCCTCCTGGTTCCAGGTTCCTGGTTCCTGGTGCTGCTGTACAAACACACCCGTGGGTGTCGTTAATTGAAATTATTATACTTGTCTGTGGTATCATAAATGCGACTCGTTAAATTTGTATGTATGACACTCGTGCTCGCACACTCTACACTCGCATACATATATGCGTATGTGTGTGTGCGCATACATATGTATATATACCAGATATATGCAGGCTCATATCCTGCTCATATCCTGCTCATTTCGCGCGTTGTCCCTTCTGCCATCCTCCCGTGCATGTCTATGAAGTGTCTCATATTTGCATGGCGTTGCCGGCGTCTCGTCCTCGTGTCCTCATTCAGCGACAAAATGGAAATTTGTTGCCGCATTGCTCATAGCGTTTCCACACCCCTCTACGACCCTCCACACCCACGTTATCCACCGCCTGCCAGCCGCCTGCCCCATGTGTGTGTGGCGTGGCCCTGTTGTTGCTGTTTTAATGTGTCAAGTGTTTTATTTGCGCGTGTTACCTACTTTGATTTTATTTGGCCCGCTCGCCAGGGCAACCATGAAGCACCCCATTCCCTTCCCAAAGGGACTGCAGATCCTCCCAGAGGGGGGCTGTGCCTCGGCTTGGGGGTGCGGCTGGGCCTGGGCCTGGGGCTGGGGCTGGGGCTAGGGCATTCCACTCGTGTATACCTCACTTGCTTTTATGTTTAATTCATGCGCAAATTGTCGCGGAAATCTGACGTCAAGTGTATTAAACGCCATGCGCTGCTTTTGATTTATGGACCCAGTTGCTGCCGCTGCCACTGCCATTTGAGGTGGGTCCAAGGGGGTTCCAGGGCTGCTCCACGGCGCAGATGGGGTCGGGGGTAATGTAGCCTGGCCGTCAATTCCAATAGCGAAATGAAATTGTTGCTAATTTATGAGAGACCCAAACCTACTCCCAGTTCCAGTTCCAGTCCCATTCCCAGTGGCAGTCGCAGTCGCAGTCCAGGTCCAGTCCCGGGGACGACTGTGCCAGGTCCGCAAACCGAAAATTCTTCGGATGCTTAATGAGCTGCGACAGTTGGGACACTTTAAAATCCTGCTTTAAAGTCGAACTGAAAGGGATTATGCGAGAGCGGTAACGATAAATCGCACATCATTGAGAGATATTTATTGGACTGTAGATGGGGCCGCAGCTGGGAAGCAGAGATGTGTGTTGGATCCATCAATGTATGTGGGAGCTAAGATTAAGGACTTGTACGCCTATTATTTGCCAAAAATCCAATCTCAAAAACATATCAATGGTTGGGGAACCACGCTCTCAAGCACTTCTAATAATCTCCCATCGCTGCGGTCAATCATCTGGGCAAGGATACTTGAGTTAGCCATTTAAAATCAATTAACACAACAATTTGGGTGAACACACCCCTAACACGAGAAGCGGTAATTATGCTAAAACGCTTATCAAGTGACGGCACACATCACACACCACACACCACACACACATTTGCATCTGCATCTGAATCTGGATGTGGCCCGTGGAAAAAACTTGTAGATTGCAATCTCCAGACGAAAGTGTAGCTATTGCTTAGGGCTTGGATGATAATGGAGCTATAATTATGTGTCAATTATAAATGTATTAATCAAGCGTGGAACTATGCAAAGGAACCACCAACCATCCAAAGAAGACACGAGAGTGGGGCACGGGAACGGGAACGGGAATGGGAATAGGAGTACCAGTGAGACATTGGACATTGGACACTCATGAAGAGGCATTCCTCTAAATCCTGAGATTCACTTTAAGCGAGGTTTCGAGGTTTATCTGCTTGAAATCACTCAACATCTACCGAATTAATTGACGATCCTGCCACTTTGTCTTCCTTGTCTGCATATCAAGTGGCTGTCGCTGCAGATTCAGCGCTTTCGAATGCCAGGCATGGCTTCCCAGATGCTTCTGCCCAGATAACTGGTCGGAGTCGGAGTCGGAGTCGAGGCACAGGCAGAGGCAGAGGCCATGGCCATCCCAACCAGGTGGGCTCCCAATCGATGCCAAATCAGGAAGCCAACGCGCCAAGACAACAACGGAAATCACTCGAGAGACTCGCCAGAGGAGACTCGATCATTATGCAAGGCCTGCCCAGAAGAATCCCACTCCGGTCCGGTCTTCTTGCACTTGTTGTTGATGTCTTCTCTCACTGGATACGTAATCGCGGACAGAGCCGGGTCTGCTGTAGACCGTTTTAATTGCTGCAAATTAAACTATCATTAAAATATGTAGAAAATCTGAGTAAAGCTCTGCCCCAACCCTCCTCATGCGAGTACCGAGTACGAGTACGAGTACCGAGTACGAGTAGCAATATCAATTTCATATTACACATTACATCACAGCCCAGCGAGCTGGACATGGAAAAGAGGGGAGAGAGAAAAAACTATATAGGAAAATGGAAAAATTGCAAATTGATTAAAAGCCATTAACATGTTCTTTATCACTCAACACACATGGCCGACTGGGCCTGGGAGACTGGGAGAGGCAGATGCAAGCTGGCAGGATGGGATGATGGTGACAGAAGGGTACTAGTGCCGGTGCTGGTGCTGGTGCTCCCGCTCTTCTTGTGGAGTGGTGCCTCGAGTGGGATTGGGTGTAGGCTGAAGTTGCTGTCCAGCACATGGCTAAATGGCAGCTATGGGCCGAAGGAGGAGTCGTTCAGTGGGGTGCTCAAATTTTATGGGCATGCATTGATGGATGGTTTCAATGAGCAGGATGTTGACATTCAAAAAGGGGGATTCATAAGCAGAATACTCCTCCTATATATGTGCGTGTATGTGTGGTAAAAACTAAAAGTATATGATCGGAGATTTCCCTGCGGGGCCAGCTGCTTTCAGCTCTCTTCTTGGAATTTATCTAACCCAATTTCATCGATAGCCAAACGCTATTCCTCTTCCGGAAAACTTTACCGAACTATAGCAAACTTTCCTGCTCCCACCAAGGACCCCGGACCCCCACCCCCCTCCACAACAGCCAGTATTCCACCTTTTCTCTATTATGCGATTCATCAATTTTATTGTTTCCCCTTTCTCCGATTCGCTCCGTATGCGTATTGTTGTTTTTTGTGCCATAAAACTATTGCAATTCCAATTTAGCAATTTCCATTTGGAACCGCAACTAATTTCAACTTTATTATTTGAATTCGAATCGGGCAATGGCCAGTGGCCAGTGGCCAGTGACCAGTGACCAGTGGCCATGGACTAGTGGCCAGTGACCAGGAGAAGGAGTCAAAGGCGATAAATCACTCATACGGCAAGTGTGGCGCAGGCCAAAGGAGAAAACTGATTGGAGCTGGGCTTAGCGAAGGGGAAATGTCTCCAAGTGATGTAGAAATGTTCATGGTTCGTTGCTTGTGAGAGGGTTTGGGTCCTGGCTTTCTCTTTCTCTCACTCTCTCGCTGCCACTTGGCCAATTTCCCGCTTATTTACGCAGTTGACATGTGCAACACGTGCGCTGACAAATCATCGAGGGAGTGGAGTATTGTGTGGAGGGGTGATGGCATTAACCCCTTGCCGGTAAGACAATTTAACACCTGAGCGAGAGCCAAGCTGAAATAATTTATTGACACATTTTGCCTGCCACACACTTGGCCACTCTGCTTTGATTTCCTCGAGCCACACGGCCATACGGCCACACGGGCCACACGGCCACCTCACCCCACTTCCACCCCCCAACAATTTCATGCCCAAGCGAGCAGAAGAGCCCGCTCTGCTGGGGCTGGGACTGGGGCTGCGACAGGGGGTCAATAACCGACAGATATTCCAATTTTCCCCTGGCAAAAGGGAAACTCTACTACTCGTATCTCGTAGCTCGTATCTTTCCTGATTTTATTCTGCTTTTCGTTTTTTGCCTGCCTTAACACTTGACTGGGCTTAAATGGTGGTGCTGCTTTTGTCGCTTGTATTACACTCACTTAGGGCCAATTATGGTTAATGTCTCAATTAAGCGGCAGTTATGAAAATTATTGACTCGCGCACATCCCAACTTGAGCCTCCACCGAGGCCTGGCCTCCGCCTCGGCCTCGGCCTCGGCAGTTTCCACCTTTTTGCAGTTGCAGCGTTTCATTGCTTTTGTTGCACCTATTTTCTGTGGCAATTGCAGCTAATGGGGTAAGTGCAAGTCTCCCAGCTTCACCTGATTAGACGATGTTGCCTCTGGGTGCTGTCGTGCTGTTACAGTTGACGGTCACTGGCTGCTTCATGGACTTCATGGACTTCATGGACTTTGGGCCTTAGCTGAGGTTGAATGCACCCAAGTCGCCTTAAGAGAGATTGAAGGAAAGACAGAAGCATTGGTGGTTTTGTCGGGCTAATGCCTGGCTTGCATGCCTTCCATATAATGGAAATTTAATGTCCCTGTACAAGGTTGGCCCTCAAGTCTACCCAAATGATCTTGAAATAAAATTAAAATACATATTTATATAAAAATTAAACTACACACGTACAAACATACCTAAATTAACGTTTTTATACCCGGTAATCGAAGAGTTTAGGGAGTTGAATACCCAGAAGGAAGCGTTTCCGAGTCAAAGAATCATGGTCATATAGATCTCAGAGACTATAAAAGCTAGAGCTACCAAATTCTGTATCCAGACTCCTGTGATATCACACTGTTACAAGTGTATTTCAGAGTTTCCAAATTCAAAATTCCAATATTCATTAGGGGGTATAACAGTAAAGCCGCGGCCCTTGCCGCGTCTGACAACGTTCTATACTTTATTCTACGATATCCCTTTAAATATTTCTCTCATGGGAGCTTGATTTCCGCTTTATTTATTTACAAACAATAAATTCGATATATAATATATTTTCCTGAATCTCTTCCACTTACCCAGAACCATTTTCTACTCTTTTTGAATATTTCAATCTATCCATATCGTTCCCACCCCACTGCTCCCCAGAGAGAAACAACTTTATTTAGCTGGCACTCAGTTCGTGTTGGTTCATTGTACAGATGTTCTTTTCGGATACTCACGAGATCCAGCTGGTAACTTTCGTAAAGAAATCCACATAAGTTGTACAATTTACAGGTTTTTTTTTTGCCACATCATGAGGTGTATGTGTATCCTCTCTCCTCATTGAGTGTAGCCACGTAGCTACCAATCTGTAACCCCTCACTCCAGCTCTCTCGGTGATCTATTCAAATTTCATAACATGTGTCAAAGTCAAAGCGAGAGGCAGTTAAATGGTAATGGTTCAAGTCCCCGTCCCCGTCACCGTCGCCGTCCCCTCCTCTGCAGAGGTAATAAGATATGCTCAGCGAGCTCCTCTCCCGGACTCTCTCTGCTGCTCTCCTGCTCCCTGATTAAGATTGGGATGCCTGCAGTGCAGGCCACAGCTACCGTTGGGGCCGCGCTGCTCCTATAGCGGGGCTGTGGCTGTGGCTGTGGCAGTGGCTGTGGAGTCTGGTTCGTATTCTTTTTCTTTCACTGAAAAAATTTGCCTTAAATTTAATTTTTATACCCGATACTCAAAATGAGTATTGGGGTATATTAGATTTGTGGTGAAAATGGATGTGTGTAACGTCCAGAAGGAACCGTTTCCGACCCCATAAAGTATATATATTCTTGATCAGCATCAATAGCCGAGTCGATTGAGCCCTGTCTGTCTGTCCGTCTGTCCGTCCGTCCGTCTGTCCGTCCGTCCGTCTGTCCGTCTGTCCGTCCCTATCAGCGCCTAGTGCTCAAAGACTATAAGAGCTAGAGCAACGACATTTTGTATCCAGCCTTCTGTGATATGTCACTGTTACAAGTATATTTCAAAACATCGCCCCGCCCACTTCCGCCCCCACAAAGGACGAAAATCTGTGGCATCCACAATTTTAAAGATACGAGAAAATTAAAAACGCAGGACCGTAGAGATTGAATTTATCTTCTAGACTGCAGAATCTGAATTGGATCGTATCATTATTATAGCCAGAATGAAGAAAACAATTTCATTTTTCTCGCCCTGTCTCTCTCTAACACACACGTATCATAGCCGGCTTTGCATAGCGCAAAACATTAGCGCCTAGATCTCAGAGACTATAAGAGCTAGAGCAACCAAATTTTTTATCCAGATTCCTATAATATCGGACCTTGACGAGTTTGTTTCAAAATTTCGCCCCACCCCCTTCCGCCCCCGCGAAGTGCGAAAATCTGGAGCATCCACAGATCTCAGAGACTATTAGACCTGACTGTCGAGCTCTCACTGCTACAAAACTATTTGTAATTTTTCACTGCAGAACTCACTGTTACAAGTGTATTCATTTTTGCTCAGAGAGCTCACTGCTACAAGTGTGTTTCAAAATTTCGCCCCACCCCCTTCCGCAGCCATAAACAACGAAAATCTGTGGCAACCACAATTTTGAAGATAGGAGAAAATTAAAAACGCACAATCATAGATTATTATTATAGCCAAAGGTAACAAATCAATTTGCAGTGGCTACGCAGCGCCCGTCGACACGTTCTGACTGATTTTCTGTCTCTCTCGCACGCACTCTTTGTCGTTTAATGAACCCATACTGACTATGTATCGGGTATAAATGTAGAGTTGCGGTCGCCGCAGCAACTCACAACGTTCCCCCTCGTTTTTATTCGTTTTTCGGTTAGCTCATTCATGCTGCCAGGCTGTCTCAAAGCTCCGTTATAGCCAGGCTCTGTCCAGAAACCAGTTGGCCCATTCTCCGTCCCAGAGTGTCCAACTCTCCCAGTTGGCAGCTTAAGGTGAGTCGGCATAGTCCCAGTCATAGTCGGGGGGATTACTTAATTATGAAGTAACTTGGAACGTCTGCGGGAAGGGAGGTCGGTGCGGTGCGGTGCGGGGAGCGGAGGGGAGTTGTAAGCGACACTAGAAACGAGAAGGAAGTCTCCTTCTGCTTGAACTTCCTCTTTATCCTCGTGTTGCCAGTTAAACTTTATCATTTGCAATTTTTGCAGGCTCCTTCCTTCATTTTTTATTTTTTATTTTTTTGTTAGGGTGCTACTTTCGCTTTAGAGCGGGGGAGTGTGGATGTTGGGTATAGTTTTTATAATTTTTAAGGGTAAGAAAAGAAATCTCCGCTGTTGGAAAAACTAAAATATTTGGAGTATCTTGGATACTCATTTATATCTTTTTGGGCTCCACACAATCTATCGGCCTCTGGAATAAACATGATATTTATTAAAATTACTAGGGGGCCAACCCCCGGCTCACTCGCTTCGCCTTCTCGTGCCGATATGAGTCCAAAAACGTTTTTATATAATATAAAAAATTTTTTTTCAGAGCATTCGAAATGCACCCTTTCGTCCCTCTGCCTGGTATTTTTTGTGTCTGCATTTGTTTTAAGCTTATCAGCTAGTACAAGACTGAAGCACCAAAAAATTGCTGTAAGCTTCGCAAAAAATATGACATTGACAGACACTTAAAGCTGCTTAGTGGCGCTTTCAGATAGCTGGCAAAAAAGTTGGTCCTTTGCATAATTTTTCGCCGGCTCCCGCCTACCGCCTACCGCCTCCCGTCGCCCGCCGCCCGCCGCTCGTTCCCGCTTCCGTGGCCATCTATCTATGTCTCTGGTGCAGAATTTTTAACTTTTCCTTTGTGGATTATTTGCATAGAATACTTAAAGCCTCGCGTAAGCTGCTCCTCAGCTGCTGACAGTGGCAGGGACTTCCATTTTGCTTTAATTAGATAATTTGCCAGGGTCCACACCTGAGGGTGTCCCCCAGCCCCCAACATCAAACCCACGCCCCACCCAGCCCGCATTTGCATTGCTAAGCACTCGCAAACATTTCATTATGCAGCTTAGCGAAATATCCAATGCAGCCCAAGGACAAAATGAATGAAAAACAGCTACCCCTGGCATAAAAATGAAAAAGAAGATGGGGAGAGAAAGCATAAAGCATAAAGCAGGAGGCACTCGAAGGAACTGTAGTTGGGCTATGATTTGTGTATGATTCAAGACCCAAGAAGTTGACTAAATGCTGCTTTAAATATATGTCAAGAGTAACAATTCAAAGAACGTAAAAATCCCTAATTAAATCCAAGAAAGCAAAAAGAAAGGTCTCTTTGCAGCATTAAATTATTAAGTCCAGCACAGAACTAGATCTTAACAAATACCTGCAAAATCTATATGCAATGTCTTGCATCAACCTGCCATAATATACTATTTTCAATGTCCCCATCTCAAAGGTTCTCTTCAGCCCAGTTCCATTAACGGTTTTTTTGTTTTGTTTTTTGTTTTTCCATCCTCTTAAGACGCTTACATTGAAAAATTATAACGCAAAGTATTTTCAATTTAGAAAATAAGCAGAAAATGACATGCCTTGCATTTCTGCTGCGCATTTTCCGCAGCTCCTTCGCCGCTTAACTGCTTTTTTTCCCCCCAGTGACCATTTGATTTTGCCTCTCTTCTATTACGCGCCATTTTTTGCGCCACTTGCTTCGCTTCAGCCTGACTGTCTTTCTAGATCTTTTGCTGTGCTTTCAGCATTCTGTGGCACTGTGCTCTGTGCATTGTGTTCTGTATTTTTTATTTAAGTTGGCCTTAAAACAATTTTATGACACCATAAGTACAAAACAAATAAATTCCCTGGTCACTGCCACGGACCGCACGCTTTTTCCTCTAATGCGCACTGCATTCATCATGCGACCCGTTGGCCCGTTGCAGCCCAGCCCTGCCCTGCCCTGCCCACTCGGCACGCTCCTTGGTCTTGGCTAGCCGTGGGGAGCGACTGAAACAAAAGAAAGAATATGATAAATAAATGCAACCCGAACTGGGGCGAAGAGGGAGAACATTCGCTACAATGCGAAGGATTCAAGGCAGCATGCAACAGCAACAGCAACAGCTGCCCCCGCTGTTATCTCTATCACTCCTGCTACCAGTAAAAGCACAAAAAATAATTTGAGCAAAGAGGAAAACGATGCTGAAGATGGGATGCCCTCAAAAATGCAAAGAATTGTTAACAGAACCGAGGGAATCGTTTCAAGGAAGGCTTGTTATCCCAAGAAAATGATTCAGAATTAAATGATGGTTTATAGCTTGGAATATACATACATCACTGATCTCACTGGCTTCTGCATAAGTTTCAAAACGGGTTTCGTTGTTGGTTTCATGGACCTCCCGCTGATGCCGCAGCAAACCGATCCGTAATACCCTAAGCCCGGGACTCGAGGGCAGGAAAAAAGCGCAGCTCGGGACTTCATAGCGCCCCAGCGGTGGCAAATAAGTGTGTGCGCTTTTGGGTTGATTTATACGGTCTGCCCCGAACCCGGACCACTGAGTACACAACACACACACCCCGAACGAACCGAGGGATGCACACACTCGCACACATATCGCCCTGCATCTGTAGCGTGCACTCGCTCAGTTCCAGATTTTGGTCGCTGTTCTGCGGTGGCTTCATCCGCAGCCCCATTCCCATCCCCATTCCCATCCCCATACCCATCGCCATTCCTGCGGATGGACGGACAATGGGTGGGAAAAACTTTTATTATTACAACGCTCTGCGAAAATGCGTCCAGCGATTTCAGTCTCCTCTCCCCCTGTCGGGGCTTCTTCTTCTTCTACTGTTTTCATTTTCATTTTCGTTTTCCTTTTTGGTTTTTAATAAAACACGCAGCAATAAAATTCCAGCTGTGTTTACGTGATTGGAAAACGATTTTCCATAGCGGCGAGCATGAAAAATTGTTTGGCTTCAGCTACCAAAAAAAAAAACAACAACCAAAATCAAGCACAGAGCTCTCCAAAAGGAAAGAATTCGGTTTTATTTTCTTTGCAAAATGGTGTGAAAAATGCAGCAGAAATGTATAAAACGTTTTCATATTTTTATTGCGCAGATTAAAAAGATATTTCGGCTGGCTGGTCGGAGAGGAGGTAGTAATTGTCAGCAAGGTCGGACCCGGGCCCAGCCTCCCTCCCCTATCCCGCCGATCCATGCATTCTTAATGACCTTGTAAATTTTATGAGCACGCCGAGAGGGGAGTCAATAAATTTTCATTACCTTAATTCATGTTTTATGCACGCCGAAGTTGAAGTCGCAATCGCAGTCGAAGTAGCTTTGAGCTGCCCTCAATCTACAGTTTTCCCCTACACTCCCCTACATATATATGTATACAATATATATATATATATACATATATATATATATATATGCTGTGCTGGTCAGTCTGGCTGGCCCTCGACATGGAGCTGCTGCCGCTTCACATGTTAAATCCCAGAATTTATGATGCTGTGGTCAATTTGGAACATATGGCTGCCGTTTCTATGGGTTCTCTCGGTCCCACCCTCCTTCCGGGCTCCTTTTCTTCTAGCTGGTTGCCGTAAATTGGTTTTCTCAGAAAAAAAGGGTTCTCTTTTGGGGGGTCTCGGCTTTGGGGTTATATTTGAGGGATTTTTATGGATAAACTTGCTGATGAGTGGAGTGGCGGGTGTGGCTAGAACAACAGCTGGGTGCCAAAATATTGAAATCAAATCAAATTTACAATCTCTAATAAACAGTTCCCAGACCAGCAGCAGAACGTAGAATTTTCTGAAGTTTCGGAAGGGCCTTAACGGCAGTAGTGTGAGATTTTGTCCCCCTGTTAAAGGGCGACTGCGTACACTTTGGGCTGATAACAAAAAAAAATATATTAAAAATTCTATTATCTAAAAATGTACCTCGTGCATCATATGTCAGCTTCCGAGCAATATTTATGACACCACACCGAGGATTCAGTGCTGGGAGAGGGTTAAGCCTAAGAGCGCAGCGCTCCTTTCTCCAGTGTGTGCGTGTGTGCGTGTGTGTGCCATTTATCATGTTTAATGCCTTTGAGTGATTATGGGGAGGCCACTCGTACCTGGCAATGCTCCACTAATATTTTAGCACCAGCCCCAAGCTGTGGGCTATAACTTTGTCCAGATGAATTATTTATATACGGCCAGGAAGCAGCAATGCTCGCATTCACAGGATTTGAGGTGAGGCGGAGCTAAAAGCAAATGAATTGCAAATTTAAAGTGCTGACAAAAAGCAGCAACTATTTGTGCTCGTACCCGTCCTCGTACCCGTCCTTATACGTATATAAAAGTGAAATGTGATCTAAGCTGTCAGACGAATGTAAGTGTATCTGTATCTGTATCTGGAGCTGGAACTGGAGCTCCGTCGATGTATCCTTTGGACAGGCTGCCAAAGAACTTTGAGCTTATTGAATTATCCGATTTGTGCATCAATTGGCTGGCAGTCTTCTCCTGATGCGAAAGTAGATTGAGAGCTGCAGCTGCCAGTGCAGCTGAAAATGCAAATGCAATCGAATGATTTAACTAAGAACTTACCGGACGCCGGCAAAAGTTTTTTTCGGGTAAACTTGGGCCGTGTCTCCGCCAAATCAATCGATAAATGAAATGTAATCCCCATGCAGATACCTCAGTACCGAAGCTGCTGCGCTGCCGTTGCAGTCGTGCTTTGTATACGTTTAATGCAGCCCCACTTACCGCCCCTCTGCCATCACAGATGCATCCCCCATTTGCTGAAAACTTTCCGCCATCCATTCTGGGGAGAAAATATTGCTACTATACGGCAAAAGTTTTGCTTACATGGGGCACAAGCAAACAAAACAAAAAACACGGATGTGTACGGCTTCAGGAAATGGATTGAAGACTGTGCCACTGCCCTGTAAAGGTGGATGGAAGGAAGGATTACCACAATCAAACAGAAAATATAAATGGAATTTTTCATAATTTATTACAAACAAAAAGAAAGTCAAATTTAACTGAGAAGAAAGTGTACAACAAATATATTTATAAATACCAGTATCTGGGTATATATTATATAATTTCACAAAAACTATAGCACTCATAGGGATATCCATGCCAATTCACCCCCTTAGCGTATTACTACCATTCCCATATTCCTTTTTTCCCATTTGAAAGCCCAGAGAAATACATAAGAAAATGGCATGAGGAAAAAGGGAAATACAAATCGAGTCGAGTAAAAATGTTTAGGTAGCAAATGCGGCACGTGACAACTGCAACTGTGAAAGTTTACCTCCTGCTTTCCGTCCCTTTCCTTTCCTTTCCGTCTAGTGCTCCCACCATCGCACCTTCCATCGCATCGCTTATACGACGTGTGGCACATTGGCAACTCCCATCTCGAACCCCAGCCACACTCCACTTTCCCCTGTCAAGGCCCCTTTTAGCCTTCTCCTGACTGTTGTCTATTGAGCAATATGTTTTATTTTTATCGCAAATTGGTTGAGTTGCAGGGAGCCCCCGTTTTTTATGTGCATTTAGTGTGTATGTTTTTTTTCGGGAACTGCGGCTGAGTTCTCTGACAAAGTAGTCAGGCCTAAAAAGCGTCAAATGCCCAACTTGAGGCTATGTCTTTTATTTAGCTCGAGGCCATTGACACGCACAGTGTAAAAAGAATTTGTCACTTGGGCGGTTGGGCGGCTCGGAGGTGGTTGGGCGGTTGGGCGGCTCGGAGGTGGCAGTATTCCTTAGAGAAACGCATGGGCCGTTTGTACACTTAAAGTAGATTACCAGAGGGGTGTGCTATGTGTGCCATTTAGGCAGAAGTTTGAGATAGTTAAAGATAGCTTAATCTCGTATACACACTTCTGGGGATAGCTTTAAGCTTTAATCCATCTGTAAGGGTGGTTATGGCTTTGTCCACCTTGAGACGACGCCCCTGGACAAATGGTCACCCAGTTTATTGGGCTTCAAGTTGGCTCATAAAAAAGCGATGGAGGGCAGTTGATTTTGAACAGATCTCGCGATGAATCACTCAGTCGATATCTAGTCTAGCACAGAAGACAAGTCGGAAGCGCCAAGATCTAAGATTCTGGTCTTAAGTTCCACTGACTTCTAGCCTCCCGAAATCCAGGCAAATTCTTAACCATTCCCAGACATACTTTAAGCATATTTCGTCAACCATTGTCTACATAGGCAGTATGTTTCAAAGATTCACCTTAAAGTCCATAGGAAATTCATGAATATATCCGCACATATCTTTAGCATGTCCAATTCCAGCATTTGCCTCTGCAGCTGACCTCGTTCCCTCTCCATTTCTTTCCTTATTTCATTATTTCCCATAAGCAATTGTGCTCGAGGCATTGGAATCCTTGGCTTGGCTAAGGAAACATTCCTTAACTTCTCATCTAACCTGGCTAGGTTGTGTCACACGCACACTCAGATACGGAGATACAGAGATGCAGAGATACAGCCTCAATAGCCTCAATTCAAACAGCCAGCTCCTGGCTGTCCCCCTCTGAGAGCCGCTCACGTCGCATTGAAAGAAATCCTTGTGGGGGCGAGATGTCACTGCTAGTTATAGCCATTTCTGCGCTGGAATTGGTAGAGGAATCGCAATCACAATCGGAGTCATAGCCGTAGTAGTAGACCCAGCCTTTTTATACTCGGATATACATATATATATATATATATATATATACATATGTATATGTATGTATGGGGAATTTTTCCAATTTTGCTGATGGCATTTTAGGTGACGCGGAGAGAAGAGCCTTTCTCTGGTGTATTGTAAGCAGCAGTCATCTCTTTAGCCCTTCTCCTTTTTTTACAACTTGTGTCCTGGTGTCCTTGCTCTGATAGGCATCAGACAGCGTACAGCTGCCAGAGGAGAGGGGTAAATATTGATGGCACATTAAATTGGGCCACCAGAACATGACAGCCTCGGAGTCTATCAATGCAACATGGCAGCAGACGAGCAGACGAGCAGACAGGCAGACAGGCAGACACGCTGCCAATGGCTCAATATGGAATGGGCTTTTTATTGTCCTTCAAGGAGCCGGCGGGTGAAGTGTCAAGTAGTGCCAGACCGTATCGCATCCCTCTCAAAACCGTTGGGGAAAACTCAATTTTCTGGCTCATAAATATTTGTTTAAGCTCGAGCTTTGATTCAGTCTTGTTTTCTTTTCTCTTCTCTTCTCTCCTGTACCGTACCCCCATCAAAATTTGTTTACAATTTTCCCGTTTATATTTTTACTCCTGGAATATCCTGCATAACATATATTGTGGCTCTTTTTTAACGTTTGTGTTTATTGATTTATAATGTTTGCAAAATATAAAAATATTATCCACATACAAATATGCATATATTTGCCCCCTGCAGCGATATTTGTTCCTCCCGTGAGTTGGAATTGAATTCGTTTGATTGATGGGTAGCGTATTAACATACGTACTCCATATGTACTCCGCATACCTGTCCACCATTTTGTTCATGCTTTTTTGCTCCTTTATTTATTATTGTATATTGTTTATTTATATGTGTGTTTTTTCCAACAATTTTGCTCGGATTTGGTTCTGTTTTTCGGTTTTCATTGCGACAAGTCAATTTGCCGCATGCTGCATATTCGAGTACAATTAAATGCATAATAACTCATTTCCAATGACTGATTTATGGCTGATTAATAGGCGAGTGGTAAGCGCTAGGCTTACCTTTAATGATGCCAAATTATCAATTGTCAAATGGCCGACAATTCCAATTACAGATGCTTCGCACTGACCTCAAACTGAAGAGCTTTATTTGTGCAAAACTCGGGAGTTACATTTCATTTTTTACTATTTTTTTGATGGCACTACACTTCACGAACCAAAGCTACGTTTTCTGATCAATTTGGCGCTTTAAAATTAATTTTGTAATTTTTAAAAAATGATTAACCATTAAAAAAAAAATCAATTCGTCCCTTTGGCGAACATCAATACCAAAAGGCGACACCCGCTATAAAGGTAAAGCCGCGGCCCTTGCCGCAGGTCCCGTTAATACAAAGTCTTTTATATAAGTTCGATTTTAAGGGCATTTAGTAGATATCAATACAATTTTCAAAGGAATACCGAAAGGTATGGAAATTGATTCGCCTATGGAAATGGAATGTTTTTATTTTTCCATTTGGTTATGGCCTAGGCATTAATTAAAACAAGTAATAATTAGCACCCACATAAAGGGAACAGCTGGTCCTGCAGGAGTCCAGTGGGTCTGCAAATAAACCCGTACCAAAGTTAAGCCGATTTGTTGCATTCGTTGCTTACAGCTGGCCATTTAGCATTGAATTCTTTTTAGCCCTGTTAGCTAACCGTTTACTCGGTAAAGGAAAACTTGGTCCCTTAGTTGTGGCCCCCCTCTCTCTCTCTGTGATTCCCATTTCCTCCATCTTCGACGTGGCCAATTAATGCTCACTTTTGGACAAAATTTCCCAGTAGTTTTGCCGCAATTTCCTTGCACTTTACCAGCCCCCCGTAGAGCCCAGCCCCAGCCCCATCCCCATCCCCAGAGCCCATACCCAGCCTGTGGCAAACAACTAATTTGCGGGTTGAGGGTTGAGGGGAAATTGCATTGTTTACTTTGAATGTGGCCAAGGGGGGAGTGGCTAGGGCGGTTAGGGGGGAGGGGAGACGCAGTGCCAAGCATTTCCCCAGCCGGCTTAAAATTTCTTTACACTGTTGCATTTTTTTTTGTTGTGTTTTTCTGTTGTTTTTCAGCTTCATTTTGGTTTTGTTTTTGTTTTTGGGTTGGTATATTTTTTTTTTTTTTGCTGGCTCTTGGCTGTTGGCTGAAAAAAACTGAAAATCCCCAAACAAGCCAAAATCATTAGCAACAAAATTGCGCCCCCTTTTGGGGCACCACCGCCCCCGACTCGCCCATGCAGACTTAACATTTTAATTTAATTTGCGCACAGCACAAAAAACTGGAATACATTTTTTGTTCAGCTCTGTCTCTGTTGACATTCGTTTGTTGTTTTTGGTGGTTTCCCTGGAGATTTGGGGGCGGAGCAGGCAGATCTCTCTCTCTCTCTCTCTCCGGCTTGCATATTCGTTTGGTATCTCCACTGTACTGCGTATATCCTTCCCTCTCTGTGGACTACCCTTTTATATACCCTGGAAGAGGGTGTACGTCTGTAATTCAATTTCCATGCAAAATAGTTCCCACTAGTTCCACTAGACCCTTTCCAGGATCGAGTCCCAGCCGAGAGATCGTTTGAGAGAAAAATGTGTGTTGTTACTCACCTGAATCTACCTGCAAGGGTATGTACAGTCTCGCACTCGAATCGTGCCTGGCTTCTTGTGTTTTGCATGTCTCGTCCTGTGGCAAATCCTTTTTCGCCTGTTGTCACAATCAGCAACCAGATGGGGTGGAAGGAGAAGAATGTGGTTGCATGGCAGAGAGAGAAGGGGCACAAAATTCCAACGCTCTTGTTCGCTCTTTTAATGTGCATTTGACATGCAAATTTATTTAATTTTCTGCTCCAAATACTATGGTTTCCTGCCCGCCTGTCAACCATCCTCCTCCAGCCCTCAGCCCTCAGCCATAATTTCCCTGTTGCGCTTTTAATTACGCAACAAATTCCCAGATACCCCCGCCACCTCCTGGCCAGTTAAAGCTCGCACGCGATGGAGCTTTAAGCCAAAATCAATAGAATTTTGAAGCGCCTGGCTCCATCAAGAGGTAGGATGGAGCCCTCTCTAGCCCTCTCCTGATAAATTTGTGCATATATGTACATACGGCACCCCACGATTATGTTTCGGTATATTCCCCATATGAAAAAACTTTCCGAACGGATGCGGAAGTGTGTGGATCGTCGGCGGCGGTTCTGCCATCGCCTCTTTAACTCACCTCCACCTCCACCTGCTTTCACATGCTCCATCCTATCCCTGTTCACTCGGCAAAAGTTACCAGACGCCAATGCCAGACGGCGGGGGGAAACGAACCCAAAAGCGCGTCTCATTTTGCAGGGCAACCCCAGAAATATTTGAGCTTGTTATGATTATGCCCTACCTTGGGGGACCGGGACTCAGGCCAGTCCTGCGGGAATACCCAAAGGACTTGTCCAACCCCACGAGAGCAAAGGGAAACCAAACCAGCTTCCAGCATAGCAATTTGCTAGTTTTTTGGGTTTCTGCTGCTTTAATAAAATATAACAGAGTTTCAGGTATATAGATATAGATATTACTCTATGAAACTAATTGTTCATATATTTATATTTATATATTTATCGCCGAAAAGAGCATTTGCCCGTCTGCTCTGTGGCTGTGTCTTCCGTTTGTGTTTACACTCTTCATGTGGCTGGCTGCTTCCGTTTAGAGCTTGAAGAGGTAGAGGCCCGGCCAGGTCTCTTACCCACATTCCTCGAGTCGCCGTTTGATGTTTGGGGGCACGTGGCGTTTGAGCAGCGCAGCGCAGCGCAACGCAACCCTTAGCCAAGGTCCAACCCTTTGCTTGACTCCTACCACACGTTTCGGCCATCAGGTGGCGTTAATTTTAGAGTCAGCACACGTTCTGACCCTCGCCGAAAGTTGGCTAAGTCGGCTTCATTTCTGGGCTTTCTCTTCTTTTTTGTTTTTGTTTTTGTTTGCCCTTTTCTGTTGCTGTTTTTGTTGCTAGTTTGTGTTTTGGTCTGCCATTTTTCCAGACGATATGTTGCCGCCGCCGCCGCCGCCACTGCCGCCATATTTAATTTGTTGCAAGTTGGCTGGGTGGGTGGCTGGGCCTGATAAGCCCGCAATGAGGGTATGGCCGGCGGCCAGGCTTCCGCTTCCGTTTTCGGGCTTTTTTCGGGCTGGCAACAGCTGTGGCGTCTGCCCCTTTCGGAGGTGGCAAATGCATCACAACGGAAAATCTCTGGACCATAAATTAGTTGTGTGGCAAATTCTCAGCAGAGGGCCATAAAAAAGAAAGCCGGGCAGATTCTGTTTACGAGGCAAAATAGTTGAATATAATTGAAGTGGCTCCAGCAGAGGCCCATCGGCCCATCGCAGGTTTGGGTTTGGGCTTGGGTTCAGGGTTCAGATTTTGTTTAGGGATCAACTTGGGTCAGTTGTGTTAATTGGCTGAGGGACTGCTAATCAAATTTGCTTTGAGTAGGGTGAGTCTTTAGCTGTCTCTGGAGAGGGTATACGATTAGTTAATACAGAGAGAGTGAGAGAGGGACCTCTGCAAATCCTTAAACTATTACTGGAAAATTCCTTGCATACTGTATTCAATTAAAGGCAGAACAGGCGGAGCCCAAGAAGAGCCGCTTTAGCTTCAGCTTCAACAAAACCCCCAAACCCAACCCAAGCCCGTCACCAGAACTCTGTAACGCCCAATTAACCAGCATGTCGACAACTCCGCACAAGTCCCAGCTCCCAGCTCCGTTCCTGCTCGATTTGCCACTCCACTCCATGCTGCCTGCCACAGAGCTCCCCCTCCCGACAACCCGTCGACGCTTCCTCTCGTCTTACTGCATGTAAATCAAATGCAGTTCAAAGTTGAAAATGGGCCGAACAACAAGCGAAAAATCTTTGAGGCCCCGCAGCCAAAGTTGATCAAATCTTCACCCATGGATACATTGCCACTTCCCCCTGCCCAAACCACGGGCAGGCCGGGAAGAGTCGTAAGCCAAATCGCATAAATAACGCCCTAGGCCAAAGCCCCCTCCCTCGCCCCACCGTGATCCGCTAACCGCTGCCCGTTAGAGCAGGAGCAGGAGGGGGGGAGAGAGAGACAGAGACAGAGACAGGGAGCGAGGCACCCGTAGGTGGGCACCGCACACACATTTCCGCTGCTCTTCCTCCTCCCCCCCTTTCCACGCCACGGCACACCACACCACGCCCACACCACGCCCACGCCCACGCCAGGGCACATTTATCACGCATACGCAGCGTATGCTGGTTAGCCAGAGGTACCCCCGCACCGGAGGCCTATTGCAGTGCCAGCGCCCAAGCGAATTGCAAATTTCCGTAGCGTAGCCCCAAAAGTGAGTGCCGACCACCGAACGCAGTCAAGGGGCAGCCTTAACCAAATATGGCCGCACGGAACTACAGTATTTCTGACCTCCTGCCGCAGTGGGGGCGGGTTCAGGGGCGGGGAATGCAATTAATTATGCGAGTGGGTCTAAAAGTACAGAAGAGGCAGAAGTCATAAAGATGCAGGAATGAGATGAAAAGAACTTTAGGGTTATGAGGAGAGTCCGCTTTTACGAGTAGTTGGGCTGAGAAAATCAAATGTGGCAGGCGTTATGCCTCGGGGGATAGGATTTGCAAGGCTTAATGTCTTAAAAGGTGATTTCATTGGAAAGAAGATGAAACTGAACTGAAGGAACTTAGGAACTGAAGCCCTGCATGAACAGGCCACCGAATCGATGCATTGGTCGGTCAGTTAGAGTCGGCGTCTAAGCGTTCCCATTCCCTCAAAACACTTTTATCGTAACTTTTACTATGTCAAATCCGAAAATTTCGGTTTTTTTTCGCGCTCACTTCGCTCTGAGAAAGCAAAACAAAAGTTTGCTTGTTTTTTTCTTTTTTTAGTGCCTGAAATTCTTTAAAAATAAAGACAAAACATTCGTTAAACATTTTTCCAGTGCAAAGCCGAATGTGCATAGCCGAAGTCACACGAACACCGTGTTATTCAGAGACCTCGAACGAAGTTCGGAGTGCTCGCACTCGGTTTTTAGTGATTCGGTGTGATCCGAATCTGACTGAGAGAAGGATAGAAGAGGCATGAGTATAGCTGTGATTGTATGAATACTTTGAATACTCTCTAGCCAGAGGAAACATCTTAAATGGTGGAAAATAATTATTTCTTGCATGGCATTGATTGGCTCACCGGGGGATTGACCCGTGGATGTTACAAATATTTAAATCTCCTATGGCCATCTGTATTCCCCGCTGTCCCACCACTCCCTCTCTCTCCCACCGCCCACAGGAATGCAACGTCATGCAACAGTTTGAAGGGAATGGAACGCGAATGGGAGAGACTTAATGAGATTCCGTTTTGCCCTTTGATTGATTGCACCAAAACGATGCGATGCTGACCAGGTCCATTCCATTCCATTCTCCATTCTCCATCCTGCATCGTCCACCCACCGCCACTCGTCTCTCCACCCCGGAACACCAGCCGCAGGACTTTGGCAATTTTTCAAAAAATTTAATTGAGCTTTTGGCCGTTGGCTGTTTTTGAGTAAATAAATGTTTTATTTATGGGAAATGTCTGGATGGGCCTATAGCCAATGGGGCGAGTGTTGGGTGGGGAGCTCGGCCTGGGGCATTTCTGATTGCACAAATGGCAACAAATGATCTGTAAAAATCTCGAACCCAACCGAACACTGTAAACTTTTAATCAAGAGATACACTTGAGGGGCTTTTTCCCCAATCCCCAAATAGCCGGCACCCTCTGGAAGAGCTTTTACATCTAATTAGAGGGAAGTATACTTGGTTAGTGGCTTTTCGTGATGGGAGGGGCTGAGGGTGGGGGGTGAGTGGCGACCCTGTTAAAAGTTGACATTTTACTTTGGTTTCTGTGTGTGGAGGGGGCCCTGGTCGAAAGTTTGGCCTGCCACGTGACCTTTTCGTGGGTTAAGAGTGGGCTGTGTTGGGGGTTAACTAATGTGACTTGAGACGCCCATCCAGACAGGATGGAGAGGTGGAGGAGAAGGGGGAGTGTTGGTAGGTCAGACGGAAAGTAAAGTAAATACTTGTATTTTTCTATGTAAGTAACTGAAAACCCTTTTTATGGCTTAGGGCCAAGTCCCTTTTGCATTAGGACGCCACACATGTACGTCCTTAAGGGGGTTTCGAGCGGGGGCTGTTTATTTTTTGGCTTTGGCTTTGGCTTTGGCTTTCGCTTTCCATGCGAGACACGAGACATGACTGAACTTGTGCGGATTGATTTGTTTATCCCCATGTATTTTGTAAGCTACAAATGATTGAGGTTCTTTTTCTGTTTGTTGAGAAACAGTCGAAGCTCTTTTGTGCGCCAATCAGACTAATTGAAGGGTAAAATCAGAATTAGAAAACCCCTTTCAAAGTCTACCAAAAGCCAAGAAAATCTCTCCTAATATGAGTTGGATAATTTGGAGACAGTTCTTAAGTTCCCTACTTCCCTAACCATAAATTAGCCACATTAACCATTAGGAATCCAACACAACCATTATACGTATGAATGTTGGATCATTTTAACAGTTCTTAACTTCATTTAGAGCATGTTCTGAAAACCCTTCATTAACTATCATTACACTACATATACAAACGTGTGTACATATATAATTATTCTCAATATCAGCTACCTCCAAAGCGGGAAGTGGTGGAGCGGACGACGAGGAATTTTCAATTTTACTTTCGCTTATCTCAAGAAGTTCATCCGATTCTTCGTTCCTTCGTTCAAAGTATTTTTTCTCAAAGCAATTCCATTTTAATTACATTAAATTACATATTCCAAAAACAGACGCGAGAGAGGAGAACAACAGCAAAAACACTTTCTAACAGGGGAGAGAGGCAGAGCAATGGTGACGGAGAGAGCGAAACGTCAAAGTTCGTTCACTTGTAAACAGCAAAACAGAGGAACAGAAGGTAAGCTTCGATGGTCGAAGCTTTAGATACCCTTGAAAGCTCGAAGTTCCTGCAGCAGATCACTGAATATGAGCTATGTTGAGGGTACAATGTATTAACGTAGAACTGCATAACTCTTGAGGTATCACTGAATGTGCAGGACTTATCCGATTCTGGGCGTTATGTTGACTCGGATTTCGATGCGGGCAAAACCATAATACCCACACTTTGGAAGGGTACAACAAACAGCAACGGAAACCGTCGCCGACGAGCAACAACAATGAAGCCAAAGCAAAAGGCACAGAGAAGAAGCAAAAGACAGAGATAGCGACACCGACAGCGACAACGGCAACGACGGCGACGGCGACGGAGACGGAGATTGGGACAGAGAAGAAAGAGCCTTTTTATGCGGCGCAACTTTGGCGCTTTTTATTAAACAAGCCGACGAAGTGTGGAGCGGGGGCTTGGCGGTGATGATGCTGAGGCGGGTGGCTGGGGGAACAGCATAAGGTGAAGGAGCATAGAATGAACATTGCCGGCTAAACCGGTAACACTTGTTTATCAGCGGAGCGGCAGCCAACCCACACGACCGACAAAAGAGAGATAGAAGGAGAGAGAGAGAGAGAGAGAGAGAGAGAGAGCAAAACCCGTATGTCAGTGGATTGAGCATGGAAATATGTTAAGCAGTGACTGAGTGAGAGGGAGATAGAGCCAGAGGATGATCAGTCAAAAGGGTTGCAGGTGACAAAGACAAAAGACAGAGGAAAACAGTGAGAGAGAGAGAGGGAGAGAGGGAGACTCCTCTAATGTCATCATTATTGTCAATATAACAAGTTTATTGACTGCCATCCCCCCGCCCCATGCACCCCTTGGGGTCATTAGAGAAATGCTTGGCATCGGTGAAGTTTGTCCCCCCCCTTTTTCTCGACCCCACACTCTCCGCGCTGCTAAGCTTAGATTAAACGCAAGTTAATGACTTAATTAAGTGCATGGCAAAAAAACAAACAAATGAGAGCCGAAAGAAGAGATGGAACAGATAGATAAAGATAAATGATAGATATTGTCGCAGCAAATTGTGTATATTAACGCGTGCAAATATGCTCCGGCACAAGAGAGTAGGAGATTGATGAGTGTGGGAGAGGGGGGGACGAGAGCAGGGCTAATGTGTTTTAACGGTACCAGTGCAAGAAGAAATTAGCTGCATAGCGGAGAGGGAGAGGACAATAAGAACTGTAACGGCATCGGCTAATAGATAAAGGTTGAACGACATTTCCCTGAGAACACACACAGAAAATATCCCCAATTACCGCTATGGGGATACCCTCTAACCTCTGAGAATCTCCAAGAAGCCCATTTATAGCTGAATTTAAATTCGAATTAATTCCTTCAGCCCACATTGAACCATTTGTTGATATTTCTTTCGACTAATCAACAGGAGGGAGCGACAGCAAGTGAGAGAGAGAGAGACAGCAGCATCAACAGTAAGAGAGAATATAAAGAGAGCGAGCATCCAAAACAAATGTCCAAACAGGCCGCGATGCACTGAGAGCGGTTCAAATTCAAGGTCGCTGTTAAATTTAGCAGCCAAAGAGAGCCTATGTTATGTTCCAAATGGCATTTGTACGGCTAACAGCGCTGGCATATTCAGCAAGAGAGCCAAAGTCAAGTTTAACTGCTCTGCTAAGTTCGAATATGTTAAGAAAGCAAACAAGAGCTTCGGCTAAGAGCAAGCAATGTTGGCACTGAAATTAAGAGAGTAGAGTAATAGCCTGTTTACACTTCCACGCGTTTCCTATCGATATCAGAAAAGACGCAATGACGAGGATTTACACTGCCAGATGCAGGTTATTGTGTCATGAGAATGGCTGATTAATGTGTTTGCTGATGAGGGAAGCAACCAAATTTTGGAAATCCACAAAAATATGGAGCACGACTTATATATATTAGTCCAAGCCATATCTCTGTGGAGTTTATGGGAATCATGAACACCGTCAATGTTATCCAGGCAGTGTGTATATAAGTTTCTACCTTTTTCAGACCTGCGTTCGACAACTATATGCCACCATTAAACCCCTATGCTTATCCCTCGTAGCATAAAACTGCGTCTCCAGCAAGACACAAAAACGCATGACGCAGCCGTGGTGGTGTGAACAGCCAATAAGAGAAGCTATAAGAGAGCCCGACCGGTTTTGAGAACTCGAGCGCTCAGTGCTCAGTTTTGCGTTGCAGTGCTGAGCGTCAATGCTTCAATGTTACTTCAATTTGTCAATTCGTTTTCCACTTTTCCGAAGGCATGTTGTGTTTTTCCGTGTCTCTCCGTGTCCAAGTCGCGCGCGCTTTTTGACGTAAAGTGCTCGAGAAATTCCGGATTCGCGCCGCGTCGCGAATCAGTGATAAAAGAAACAAATATTAATATTAAATATTTACAGCAAGTAAAGAGCAAAGAAAGAAGGGAAAATAAACTGAAATTAAGGGAAATATTTGTCGCGGGCAAACGATGGAAGAGTGCTAGTGTTTGTATCCCAGATAAATACTACCCCTCCTCTCTGTAACGGTGATTTTTTTCGAGTGTCGCGAGTGTCAATATGTGCGAGATCTGAAGATAAGATAAAGAAAGATATAAGGAGAAAGAGCACAACGAAAGCAGTCAAGAATTAACCTCTGAAAGCAACAAATTGCAACCGCGAGAAACCCCAAAATGTGGCTAAAAATCCTCCTCTTAGTGCTCCCCACAATCATCCAAGGCGTCCAGCGGTACGACCAGACGCCCCTGGACGCCAGTCCCTACTACCGCAGTGGCGGCGGCCTGATGGGGCCAGATCTGAGCGGCACCTCCGCCACCTCCTTGGACGGCTTCCCGCACCACAACCGCTGCGAGGCGATCACCATTTCGATCTGCAAGAATATACCCTACAACATGACCATTATGCCCAATCTGATCGGACACACCAAGCAGGAGGAGGCCGGCCTGGAGGTGCACCAGTTCGCGCCGCTAGTCAAGATCGGCTGCAGCGACGACCTGCAGCTCTTCCTCTGCTCCCTCTACGTGCCCGTCTGCACCATCCTCGAGCGCCCGATCCCGCCCTGCCGCTCCCTCTGCGAGTCCGCGCGCGTCTGCGAGAAGCTGATGAAGACCTACAACTTCAACTGGCCGGAGAATCTCGAGTGCTCCAAGTTCCCCGTCCACGGGGGCGAGGACTTGTGCGTCGCCGAGAACACCACCTCCTCCACCCCGGCCCCCACCAGGAGCGCCCCCAAGGTGACCACCAGAAAGCACCAGCTAGGAGTCGAGATACCCCATCGGAACATTGGATTCGTCTGCCCCGTCCAGCTGAAGACGCCTCTGGGCATGGGCTACGAGCTGAAAGTCGGTGGAAAGGTGCGTTCCCAAATTATCATTCCTATAGGAATTGTTTTTACAAAAATTTGCAGCCCTTAGAAATGTTTAGGAAAGTGTGTGTTTGCCAATAGACAATTTCAGTTATTGGTACTGTACATTTCAGATGTATTTTGTACATTTTTTGAATAAAAGATTCCTTTTTTTCTGCCTGTTGCTGCCATCCAAAGAACTTGAAATAAAACTGTGAATGTCCGACGGCATTCTGAAATGTTTTTAGGCAGTGAAAAATCGTGAAAATATTTATCAAATATACTGTATAGTTTTTCCGATATGTATATGTCGGTAGTGCCAGACAATCTTTGGGATAGTTAGAGATCGAATTTTCTTAGAACCGAACTGGCTTAGGATCGGATCCCCAACTGATGTTGGCATTTGGATTATTCCTGGAAGTTGATCGGTTACAGATATCGCCCCATCATATAGGTCAAATGTGTTGTGTTTTTTTTATGTCTTCATCTGGGGTCTGTAGCAATTTGCTTGCAGGCAGGCAGGCAGGTCGGAGGAGAGCAGAATGCATATCCTGTTGCGTTGAGCAGTAAACAATTTCCAACCACCACCAGGAAAACCAGCAGGAGGTCCTGCCAAGACACAGAGCCAGGGTACAAGCAGAGACAGAGACAGAGAGAGAGAGAGAGAGAGAGAGCGAGCGAGAAGAAATATGGTATTGAGGAGCCCGCATTCCAATTCCTACCTGCCCGTACCGTACAGTAACTCATCGAAGAACAGCATTAACAAACGTCAGGTAGATCGCTTCTTTGGCTTCCCTCGAGGAAAGGTAAACCAGTTTTCTCAGTTTTCATCTTTTTTCTTGAGAGACAGAGAGAGAAGAGAATAATTCTGTAATTTGTAATGCCTGGTTATGTAACCCACAAAAAACCCACTACAAGAAAACCTAACAAGAACTGGAGAACATTTAATAATTTGAACTGCACGATGGGGTCAGGCCTGTTGCATTTTCACGTTCTTTAATTAATTTTCCAGTCATTCGCAGCTCATCGCTTTTACCCAACCAGCAACATTTTTCGAACATCTTTTGAGTTGAGTTTGTTTGAGTGATGATCAAATGTTTTTCCAATGTTTTTCTTTGGGATTTTCTCCGCTTTTCCTGGGCTATTATTAGCCTTCAGTCCTTGCCGCCTGCCGCTTGCCGCTTGCCGCTCTTCTCGTTGCCTGGCATGTGTAAAGCGCATTAAATACTTTGTGGCAGGATAATTCACACTTTGCTCGGAGTCTGGTGTTTGCTATCTGGCGGATACATGTGTATCTCTTAGCTACTTTAGCTATGCGATTCTGTTGCTTTTCTTCTCTCCCTTCTTTGCTCTGTGTGCGCTCTCTGTGTGTGCGTGTGTGTGTGTGTGTCATCAGTCACACTCTGCTCTCCATCTCCATCTCTAGCCCCTTTCCATCATCCTTGTCAGAGACCCTGGTCGTCGCAGTCGTAGTCCGTGCCTGAATGCCTTTCGAGAGCTGCGTGCGAAATTTAGCAGCTTGTTTTCCTCGCTTTCGATTGCATTTGGATTGCCCCCATATCATGATTGTCTGCTGGGGTCTCTGTGTCTGCTAATGATAATGCTCCGATAATGATCCCGATACACGGGAGGAGGGATAAATGTGATTCCATTGGGAATCCATACATCCGAGAGAATCCTACTGTTTTCCCTTGTCACTACAGTATCTAAAAACATACTCGTAGCTATAAAAAGACAACCAGCTTATTCACTTCCTCGAATCATTAGCCATACTCCTCTTTCAAGCACCCTTTCAGGCCGGAACCAACAGATTAGGCCAGGCCAATGCCCGATTGATGGCTACATGTGTAGACACCCCTTCCGCAGCCCCAGCCTCAACGTGATCCGTGGCAGCCAAAAATAAATTAATCAAAGAGCGCGAAAGGACACCAGCTCGAAGGGGGCGAGCGGCGGGATTGTGTAAACCATTAAAAGCCTCATTTGGGACGCTTTTGACGCATTTAGAGGACAGGTCTATCCCCATTTTGGGGATTATTTGTAGGCGCCCAAATTGATTCATTTTGGGGAAGCCAGAGCAGATCCCTGGCTTCCACTTTTAATTGTGAACCGATTCTGTAATTGATTGCCCCTGCCCTTTAGGAGGAGGAGGAGGAAAAGGATTGTGGTTTTCTGCCCTTTTAGGCCTCTTTGGGCCTCTTTGGGCCTCTTTGCCTATGATTATTATTTCGGCAAAGACTGAGACCATTTCTCAACTCAACTCAATTCAATTCAATTCAGCATTACCCTTCAGGCGTTCTGGCTCTCCAGCTCCCACGCGCCATCCGACGGGGGTTTGGGTAATTGATTTCCGAAATTACATATTTCGTATGCGGCATTTTTGGTTGTTTGTGCAACATTTCAATGAGTGACTGCTTAATTTAGGCAAAAAGGTCCGGGACGGACGGCTTTGGGTTTGCGTTTGGGCCAACTTGAATAGAGTTAATATTTAATGGATTCGGTGGCTCGTTTCGTTTTGTTTTTGCGGATGATTTCAATAATTCACAAATTCTGGCAAAATCAATGCTTATTTTTGGGATTATAATTAGCAAGTGTTTGGATAGCATTAAAATTAAGCGAATCAAAGTGAAACCTCTAAAGGCTCAAACCTCAAACCCCCGAAGCTGTTCATCCGTGGCCCATGGCTCAAGCACTGAATGGACTCCAGCACAAAAGATACAAAACATATATGTATGTACATGTGCATTCAAAGATACATTTATCACTGTCCATGGCGATGGCTGCTTCCGTGAAGTAATCCCCGGACTACCACTGGACTATCTGTCGCTGCTCCATTGTCTCAAATCAACAACATCATCATCGGCACTCATTCGCGGCAACAACTCACGAGTAAAGCCCAGAGATAATCTCTCCCGCTCTCCCACTCTCCCGCTCTCCCTCTCTGGCTAACTTTCTCCTGTGTCCTCCTCATGGATTGGCCTTTAATGTCCTTTAACGCAACTATGGCTGTGTGTGTGTGTTTCTGTGCGCTCTCCACGCATTCAAACTATAATCCACTTTATATTTTACGCTCGAGCTGTTCAATTTATAACCAATAAATGTTAAGCCCAAGTCGATTATTTATTTATTTTTACACACACACACAAACACACACACACACGGCTCCCATGCTCCTCGCAACGAAAAGCGTTTTCAACTCAATTAATTGGCAACAACAAAAATCCTACATAGTACTTCCGGCTACTTAAGCACAGAGACAAACAAAGACAGCACCCACTCATCCCCCGTAAAGCCATAAAAATTACCAGAAAATGGGAAAGCAATTTTTCCGATACGTGCCCTGGCCCTGGTTCGGGCCCTGGTTCGGGCCCGGGCCCTGGCCCTGGCCCTGGCTCTGGCTCTGGCTCTGAGCGATAAGAGCGCTTTGTCCTGCATCTAAGGGAGTGTGTCCTGCCGGACAACAGTCCTTGTACAGGACAGCCACTATAGACTAATAATATAAGGATTAGAGATTGTATCGTGCAAGGAATCATTATCTATCCAGCACACTGGCATTTATACCAGCCGAATGATTAACCAGATACTGCTGCAGGTGAGCAGCAGCCCCATTTCGGTGGTAATTTATCCCCAGATGCACCCAATATTAAGGCAGATACAAATACAATTTCTGAAATATGTATCTTTCGGAGCAAGCTGCTGATGGATAGGGGCTGATGCCCCGTTCCGTCCCCCCACAGTAGACGTATGTTCATGCTCCATCGCTTCGGAACCCAACTGGTACTGGTGCTGGTAGTGGAACTGAAATTGGAATGGAAATGAAAATGACAATGAGAATGGATTTGAAATTGGAATTGTTAACGAAATGAAATGGTAATGCCTGGCTTTGACTTTTGCCTGACAGTTTTGGCCACTTAAATATGCCTAAATATTTAATTACTGGCAACCATTTAATGACAGCGCTCCACACTCCTGGCAGTGCCGTGCCAGTCATTTGCACATTTACAATTTTTTGGCTTAATAACTCCGGCTAACCGCACCTCCACGCCCCCAGCCCCCAGCCCCCAGCCCACACCCCACCGCAAAATACAGCGCAAAAAATATTCTGAAAATTCAGAATTCGATTGACACCTTTTGTGCATTTCAGCCAGGTCTTTTTGTGCATTTACTAAACAGCATATTGCCTGTTGCCTGTTTGTTGCCTGCTGCCTGGCATTGTCGGCATTCCCTGTTACGAGTATTTGTTGCTGGGGGGCGGAGGGGAGTGGAAAATGTAACAAGTTTTGGGCACCTTTGGTTTCCATTTACATACCGACATCAAGAGTGTTGAGGTTGATGATGGATCTGTGCAAAGAGGCTTTTGGTTTGTTGGCAAAAACTATGTCAAAAGAACATACTTTTTAACAGCTACAGCTACAGATACAGATACAGATACAGATATGTACAGATATGTGTCTCTTGCTGTAGGAGTGTTGCCCTTTCAGCCATCCTTGTCTTCAAAGATAGATTTTCCACTGATTTTCTGCTTCCAAGCAGTACAATATCTGGCCCAAAAAGGTATAATATTCGAAACTTTCATCTGCGATTGCAATTGTAATTTTCCCTTGAATTCCGAATCGCAGAAGGTTCGAAGTCCGTTCGCTTATGGGATGTTTCTACAAGGAATCAACGAATGTCCCTTAAAACTTGAGAAAAATCCCAGTAATGCTGCAATGCCTTCGAATATTTACTTTGGGTCATTCTTTGTGGAAATTCCCTAAGAAGAAAAAAGGCTTTTGCTTTTGCTTTTGCCAACTGCCGCTTTCCAAGATGTTTCCTGCCGAGTAATTCCCGCTTGTGTTGTGCAAACTGGAGCATAAAACTGAAACACATACTCGTACTATTCCCTTTTAATCAGAGAAACTAGCAGCACCCCGCACCGCGCACCCCTTGCCCCTGGCCGAACCACTTGCCCCACCAGAAAAGCCCCACCCTGCCACCAGATCTGTTCTATGCAGATGTTTTTGTTAGGCTCATGCCACAGAATTCTTTCAATGAAGTGGCTTTCATTTGCACCCACGTGCCCCACTTTGCGCACTCCGCACTCCTCCCACTCCACACTCGCCACCGCCACCGCCGCCCCCAAAGCCCATGGAATATTTGACACAATTAAAAACAAAAGCGAACTGTACAAACAAATGTCAACCTCAGACAGAAGCAGGTTTCTTCTTGGCCCAATCTCAGACAGAGGAATCCTTTTTTTGTTCTGTCTTCGGTCCTCTGTCTTCGGTCTTCAGTCTTCGGTCTTTGCTGTTGTTGGCTGTCTGTTTTGCTGTTTTGCTGCTTTGCATTGTTCTGTGAAGCGCTGCGCCATTTTGCGATGGCAAAAGGCATCTTACAGATACTTGAGATACACTCGGATACATTATGCAGGCCATCCTTTGAGGCTCCCATCTCCACTCCCCATCCATCCATCCATCCATTCATTCATATGTAAGCCAGAGAGTAAGTCGGTCTGATGAATTTATAATGCCCATTGTCTGCCCGTGCCCAGACAAAGGCAAACAAAAGCAATACTCTCCAGCCACTCTCCATAACTTCTCGTTCTCCAGCCATTCTACACTAGCCTACACTCCCCATCCTGGCCAAAATAAACACAATATTTGGGTCTCCAAGATGCTCGACAGACTGACACACTAAGTGGGTTCGGTTCGTCGGCGGAGGAGGATTATGGGCCAATAAACTACGATATTTTATATGAAAAAGAACTCAAATCCTTGGGGCCACAAATTGTTGCAGTGCCTCGGCCTCAGCTTTGGCTTCGGCCTGCGCCACTTGGGTCAGGTTAACACCTCGCCGTCGCGGATGGCCAAGACTTAATTAAAGAAGTCCGTCGATGTCCGATGTCCGATGCCACGCAGGCGCAGGCCCAAAGTCCACAAATGGAAGGAATGGCTGGAAACGGGTTTCACAATGTGGCACCACCGAAAAGGCAAATCATAAATTGTCTGCCCCACCATCTGGAACGGGGGAAACGGGGACTCCGGCTTGTCTGCGTGTCTGCGTGTCTTGTGTGTGTGGGTTCGGATCTGGTTTATATATAAAAAGCAAACAACAAGATAGAAAACCAAAGGTTTATGGAGCATCCCATTGGTTTTGGCCAATTGACAGAAAAAAAACGCCAGCAGTTCTAAGCAGCTGCTGCCAGAAAAGCCATAAAGAATGAATGAATGAGTGAATGAGCGAATGAGCGAATGAATGAATGAAAATGAGATTCATTAAGGATCGGCTGGTGTTTCCAGGCCATAAAGATAATGTCCTTTGAGGAATGGCTGGAATAAATATCTTTTGGCAGTAAAATGAATCCAGGAAATGCCTAATCAATAAAATTGCCATCAAAATTAAGAGCCGTCTCTGAGGATCCGAGGATCTAATGAATCTTGATTGCCTCAAATGAGTGGCTGTTGTTTCAGGTCCATAGGATCCATGGACTACAGATTCTTTATTAAATATCGTAAGATCAGCTCTGCCATTTCTGAGTCTTCTCCGAACTTTGAAAGATTTTCCATCCGCCGCAAGATTCCAATGTGAAATCCAGTCATAGCCTAATAGAGAAAGTTCTCTGCTGTCAGGCATTCAGGAAGAAAGAATCTCATCCGAGCAAAAAATCATTCAATTAACGTTGGATCCGCCGCCGCCGCCGCCCCCGTCTCAGCCACCGCCTCCAACGCGCATGCATGCCAGGCCGCCAGGCACGGGCTAGAGAGGGGGGAGATGAGATACGTAAACAGCCATTAGTTGGATATAATTTAGCGCTTTAGTTATGGCCATAATGCAGCTACTTAAACGCAACTCCAAACAGCAGGGAGGCAGTGTGGCACGGTGGGCACGGGGGGGCATGGGGGCAGCAGCAGCGAAGCTGGCGGATGCTTTACTCAAAAACGCTGACAGTGGCTATTAATTAAAGTGCAGGCACACACCACCACCAAGAGAGTGGAGTGTGGAGTGTGGTGTGTGGTGTGTGAGAGGGGGGTGGGGGGATCCAGACTCCAAATGGATAACGATCGGAGTCACGATGGGGGAGAGAGGAAAATAGTTGTATGCAGTCCATAACAAGACGTTTGTAATCATCTTCAATCATAACACAGCAGACACGACAGACACGCATACAACACGAAAGAGTTACGAGTGCATCTGTGTGCAGTGTGTGTGTGTGTGTGTGCAGTGTGTGTGTGTGTGTGTGTGTGCCACTAATGAACCAACTTAAAATTGTCATAACTGTAAATCATCTAAGACTTATGGAGGGAACGGGTCGGACGGACGGACGCATATGTGGAGCAATCTATTGTATGTGACCACAGACGTGGGCAGAGGGTAGGACCTACAAACAATAGGGGGAAAATCGGATCACAAATACGGGGAATTTCGTATGCCCTCACCGATTATTGTACCTTCCCTGAGAGTCAGTCCCAAACAAACTTCATGCCATAGCAAATGCGCCTCAAGGCAGAAACATCTTCGGGTCCGAAGATAAGTCCAATTCAAGACCCGATAGATTCAAGATGGATCGCTCTGAGAGGGGGGTAACGATGATGCGGCATGATGGCCGACTGACAGAAGGCCAGGCCAATCTGTGGGCAGTTGTGGCCCATTCCGGGGGGCTTTGACATGGCCGAATGTTCGGATCAATCATGTGACAACATTTGGTGGCTCCGATTTGATTGTCGCGTTAATTAGAATGAGAGCAGCAATCCCCATGGACCATGGCAACGACCATTATCCCGATTGGGTCCCTTGCCCCCCCCCTCCCCCCATCAGTGCCATGACGAATCACCATTCCCGGCATGATTTGTGATTTGTCTGGATTTATGTTTACTGCAAACTCGAATTGCGTTTGGCGGATCATTTCCACCGTCTCGGCGGTGCTCCTACCCGAAATCACATTTTCCTTTTTGACAAGTGGAAATTGTTTTTCCTGTTTTCATGTGTGTGTGTGTGTGTGTGTGTGTGTGTTGCTATCGAGATTTGCGTGACGCGTCACAAAACTTCGATTGTTCCCCAGTGCAGAACAGAACAGAACAGGACAGAACAGGACAGGACAGGACAGGACAGGGCAGGTCTCTTTTGATTTATGTCGGGAGCCATAAAAACTAGTTCCCCATTTGGTGGGGAGCCATCGGGGAGGGGAGAGTCTCACATTACAGTGAGAAATTTGGTGTAATTTGGCGCATGTTTTTGGCTAAACGCTTCTTATCAGGCAAATTGGATGATTGGATGGCTGGTCCCAGTCCGCAGAGAGAGCTTTGCATGTTGATGAATTTTTGGCGTGTGCGTCCCCTAAATCGTGACCAAATTGTGTTAAGTTTATGTTCCTTTCTGTTGCTGTTTCTGTGTGCATGTTTCTTCTGCCATCTATTCTCCGGTTGGATACGGTATAAAGGGCTTACAGACACGATACATCCATTGACTGAGTGGCTGAATAAGTCAAATGTTTTATGGAAAAGGTTATTTATGGGCCAAACGAAAGTTTTCTCGGTTGATGTGGGTCAAATTAGCTGGAACAAGTCAAAGACCCAAAATGTTTGGCTTAATTTTGAGAAAAAACTATTTTTGGAAACGAAAAAAGCTCGCAAAAGCCAGGTAATAACTTTTGATGGTGTTTTACTGTACCCCTATTCCACGTCTAATGATGCATCTAGTGTACAAGTTTCCCATAAGCGAACGGACACATGGGATCAAAAATTCCCTCCCTGCGCACTCACTTGGGTCGTGTGCCAACCCCTGGCTCACTCGCTTCGCCTGTTCGGCTCGGTTGCTTCGCTCGTGCCCGCTTCGCTCGTGCCCGCTTCGCTCGTGCCCGCTTCGCTCGTGCCCGCTTCGCTCGTGCCCGTTCCCCAGCTCACGCCGATATGAGTAAAATATCGGACGACGACGAAGGCCCAAAACTTGTTTATATCATAGATAAAGATTCAAAGATATGCAACTCAATGATAGCCAATCAATAGCTCTTAGATACATATATTTTGTAGTTTTTGTGCCCCACTGCAGCAAGCACTTGTCCGCTGCCTGGCATTACCGCCTGACACTCTATTTCCATGTCCTGGGAACGGACAGCCACAACTTTAATTGAATAACACGAACCAGAAGAGATGCTAGAACAAAACTGTCGTAAAAATTGTTCGGCCCAGTCCCAGTCCCAGTCCCAGTCCCAGTCCCTGGGCCTACGATGGGAGGTGAGAGATGTCGATAGCGAGTGAGATGTGAGACGCTGGAGGGGAGTGGAGTCTGCCTGTCCACCTGTCCATTCGGCCGTCCATGTCCCCCAGACACGTGTCTCAAAGTAAAGTTTAATTTAATTAAAATTTCTGCATTCACTTCGAGGGGTAAAGAAGACGGACACGGAGACGGACACGGAGACGGAGACGGAGACTGCAGATCATCTTCGGCACGCATGCCGGCCAAGGCAAACACAATCAGAGCAGCTGCACCACCTGCAGATACCGATGCCGATGCAGATGGAGGTGCAGATGGAGATGCAGATGCCGCTGCAGAATGGGGGCTCCGATTGAGGTTGGTTGGTCCGAGCGTCTCTTTGGTGGAAGCGATAAAATACAATTTAAACTAGTCCACATTTCGAAATGGTCTACATATATATATATGTATTATATATATGCCATATTTTACAACTTGGAAGCTCAGTATACCCCTGCAACGAATGCCATACCCTCGAAAAAGTCCTTCAGTTTTCTAGGGCCATCCCCTGCCTTGCCGTTGCCTTGCCGTTGAGCAAACAATCAAGCAGAATCTCGTTTTTCTTGGAGTGTGTGCTGCCACATTCTGGATATACATTCTACATACTCGTATGCCATATTTTTGTGGTCAGTAGGCCCCTCTGTAGACCTGTTCCCCCTCCCCACCCCTGTCATCCCGTGTTGGCCGTGTTGCCTGCTGCTTTGTTGGCCAGCTGTCAATGCTTCAAGTGAAAATTGCTGGCCATGTCAGGGAGCCGAAGTCCCTATATGGCAGGCTGGCATAACGCCTATGGCCATCGAACTATTACCAGAGCATTATTTTAATGCCGAGCCGCCGCACCGCACCGCACCAAACGGAGCCGTTAATAGCCCCCGACTGGGGTCGGTCTACTACTACTACTACGACGAGTATATGCTGTGCTCTGCTGTGCCACTTTTTGTGGCAAAGATTTACAATTAAAGTTGGCGATTAAATTGTTGCGATAGCCTTGCTTTGATTTGCAATATGCGTTGCATTGATTATATTATTTATAGAGTGAAAGCCACAGACACAGCCACAGCCACAGCCCCAGTGGCCAGGCCAGGGCAGGCCTCCAGTCGATGCATATCTGGAGACCATCGGCCGATCGATCCGATGACCACATTTATCCAAGGCACTCGCCTATACCGAAGTGTAACTCTTGGCCAGCGCTTCGAGTGCGTAATTTATGGCCATTTCTGTGACTATGACTTTATCTTGAAAGGAAATTTGTTCGGCGCTGGGGCCATAGAGGCGATAAAACGATAAACGATAAACGATAAATGTTTCTTGCGTCTCTGGTGTTTACGGTGTTGGCGTGTCAGAAATGGGCGGACTGCCCACTACTGGGCGGACTGGGCGTACTGGGCGTACTGGGCGGACTCTAAAAATGGCCACCAAATCAATTTGCCATGGCTAATACGGGTTAAATGCCATGATTTTGGCTTTTACAACTTCAACCGTTACTTAGCGCATTTATGTGCCGTTATAATGGCACAAAACGGTACAAAATATGCTCGCTACCCGAATTAAATTGTAGCTAAATTAAATTCAAATTGCCGCCCTAATGGCTCCGAATTATTGGAAGTTTTTTTCTGTTTTTTTCCCTCTTTCTTTTAATGTGATTCTGCACTTCCTTGGAGGTGTTTCGGTACGTTGATTTTATTGTCTTACTCGTTTATTGCCAATCAAAAAGGGCTTTTACTTGTATACCCTTGAAGGGGCATCAATTAACATTGGAATGAAATCCATCTCCTATGCACAGGAACTATCGTTTAAGCAACGATCTAGAGCCCTTTATGAATCCACCTATTCGAAAAATCACAGCTGTTTTCGATCATTACGATTCCTTCCTTCCGATCACCCCGAATCCCTCGAAACTGAAGACGAGCACTGCGCAAATTGAACTTCAAATGGAAAGTGAGCGAGAAAAAAAAACCGAAATTTTTTGTACATTTAATTTTCACAACTAATGAATAAAAGGCATTTTTTCGTGTGATTTAGGATTCACTTTTTAGGCACCTGATTGACTCAGATCGAACATTATTCCGAGGATTGATTTTGGGGCATTTCCCAATATAGTCTTGCATAGTTTATGGGGAGTTAGCTGCTAGATACAGCTGCTAGATACAATACCTCTCGGAGTAGTGGAAGTAGATTAAACAGGAAACCGTTTGCTGCAACGCCTGTCAACAATTAACCTTTCAGTGCATTGAATTCTTGGGTATATTTAAAGCTACACTTTTGCCTCTCCGGTGACTCCGGGGTCTCTTTTGCGAGGACTTGGCACCCAGATTAGGTACACTTAAGCACTCACTTGGGTCGAGGCTAGTCCCACTCCACTCCAAGCTCCACTCCACTCCAAGCTCCAAGCTTCACTCCACTCCAGTCCACCGAAAAACCAACCCCATCATTTATAACTGTCATCAGTTTTTGTGGCCCCAAACACATAGCACAACAACAACAAAATACGGTAACTGGAAACAGCAACAACTAATGTTTAAGCCATCAGCAGCGGTGTGGCCGAGAGGAGGAGAAGGAGGAGGAGGGGGCAAAGGAGGCCTCTGAGGCAATTGCCACTCCACTGGCACTTGGGCACTTTTACGCGGTCCGATCCCCGCCATCCCCTGCCGCCACTGCCGCCGCTAGACAAACAAATTATGGTTACTGTCAATAGACGTGCATTTCGAAGCCAGACAACAGGAGAACGAGTCAAACAAGAAAAAGACGAGGGCCAAGAAGAGATGCACCCACAGTGGCGGCAGTTGGACGTTTGACTGATGCCACAGCATGAGGCAGGCAGAAGTGGAAGAAACGAATTTAGCTGCACTTTTTCTTGGCCATTTTCCTCTCTCTCTCTCTCTCTTTCCCTTTCTCTCTTTCTGTTTGACAAACTGTGAAAATCGCCGTGGGGCAGTTTGAGCCAAAAACCGAAGCCAAAGCCAAGAAAGCAACAGGCAGCAGCAGCCCCCAGTCCGCCACTCCCCCCGAACCGCAACAAGACCTGCAGCTAATCACAGTCTGGCCTGCCACATGTTGAACGCTTCGCCAATTGCAAATTCTAAGCCAACTCAATAATTGACCCACAAACAAAAACAAAAACAAAAAACAAAACAAAAACGTTGGTTTTTGCTTTTTTTTGTTTTTTCAATTTATCTAAAATGTTTTTTTTTTCTTTGTTGTTGTTTTTTGTTTATTTTTGCAGACATTTTTGTTTGTTGTTTTTTGTTGCTTGGTTTCGTGCCCCAGGACTTTTGTTGGAGATATTTGGGCCAGGCCAACGAGTTTGTCAGGAATTCAGTTTCCATATCCTGCAGCAGTTTTTGTGCTTTTCTAAATTATTTGTGCACTGCTTTTGTAGTTTTTTGCCTTTTGTTTGGCTGCAGAAATATTTTCTGATTGTTGAAGTTTTCGTTTCGGTTCGAAAGCTGTTGATAGCGAATTTCCATGGATTTTCCAGAGGGATGTTGAGAAAGTTTTTCCAACAACAACAACAAAACCGAGTGGTGCACAGCTGAGAATTTAAGAACAATTAAACAAAAACCCCTTAAGGAAGAATTAACCCGATAAAACTACAACCGAAAAATGTGGAAAAAACCCAAAAAGAACAAACTTTAAATATCCCAGAAATCTATAATAAAACGAAGGTTAAATATTAAAGCAAAACTATATATTTTTACTGATGTTTTTGTGGTAAAAAATCTGTAAAACATCAGCAATGTCTTTCGTGGCAGCCTCCTGTCTTTCATACAAATGTGGCGCCCCTCGTGCCACCTCATTTTCCGTAACTTAAATATACAGTTTCAGTGGCTTTTCTTTCCTTCGGCCTGGCTGCAATTTGCATTTGCCAGAGCCAGAGCCAGGAGTTAAGTAGAAATCGCAGTCTGGCACTTGAAGCGTATCCCCGAAAATAGAGGGGCGCCAGGCCGCAGACCCCGAAGGGGCATCCTCTGTGGCACTGGCTCGGCTCCGTCTCGGCTCCATTTCGTGGCATAATTAAAAACGTGCTAAGCGTTTTAACGATGCCTGGACAGTGTCGGACAACTGCGATGATGATGATGATGATTCTTCAGGCTCCTGCCCTTCTGCGACCCTTCACTCACACTCGATTGTCGGACTCTTGGCCATGGCCAACGCCAACGATGATATGCCAGTTTCAAGAGCTTCATACACACGATGAGAGGCAGCAGCAGAGGCAGCAGCAGAGGCAGCAGCAGAGAATAAAGTAAACTTCAATCTTGGTCTGGTCTGCCTTTCTTTTCCCTTCCTCTTCCCTCTTCCCTCTTTATTGTTGTTTATTTATTTAGCATTCTTCGCTTTTTTCCATTCAATGATTTGAAAACTGAATTTCCAGTCTCGGATTTGTTCCTTCTGCATTTGGATTTCTTTTCGCTTATGCTTTCGAGTGCTTATGCTACCGTTAAGTGGCGAAGGGAGGAAGACACTAAGGGAAGTGCTCTAATGAGATGAGACTTGGACTTGGAGCCCGACTTGGACTTGGAATCGGAATCGGACTCGGACTCGGGGCCTGGTCAGGGAGCGGCAGCCCCAAGGCAGTGGCTTCCCTCTTGCTGGATTGCATGGCTTTTATTTTTTTTAATTACGAAAATTGGATTTTTATGTACCACAGCTGAGGTGGGGCATGGGGCATGGGGCATGGGAGCCAGAGACACTTGACATGCATGGTGGCGATGAGTGGCCCTGGCTCTGGCTCTGCCTCTGGATGGGGTCCAAATGAGAGTGCGAAGATACATAGATGGGAGGAGGGACTGGGGCTGGGGCTGGATGCTGTCCCCATTCGAGTTTTTATCTCCTCCGCTGTGTGGCTTAATTGAGTTGGTGGTGAGTGGTACAGTCACCGCTCGCCACCGCTCACCCCTCTGGGTAATAAAATTAGGTTAAAGCGGTTGTAAATAGGTAAGAAAAGAGGAAAACAGATGCCGGGAAACTCGGACTCGGACTCTTACTCGGACTCTTACTCGGACTCGGACTCCAATCCAACGAGAATAAGTGATTCTGCCCGCATGCATGTGCAACATTGCACAAAATTGCAGCACCTTCCCCCGACTGGGAGTGGGTTCAGGATTGTTGGGGTCTCAGTGAAAGCCTCAGAAGTCGAGGCCTGGCAATTGGCATACTTCACCGCAATTGCTGTCGGTTAACTGATTGGGGGGTGGGGGAGTGGGGTTCTGTGGGTAAATGCTAATGATAGTAATAGGATAGGTGGATTACAGGAGCCGAACGAGCCTGTGGGTGGGCACAACACAACTGCAAAGTCTCGAAAACTTTCCCATCAGAAAGGAGGGAATGCTTGGATACTCCTCTGTCTTCATTTGTCTAGAATTTTGCTTGGAAAATGTGCTAGGAATGCTGCTACATAAACATACTATGTGTATTAGAGCCCCCCCCATGAACTGGCAACCGAATCGATTCGGAATCAGCCTCTCAGCCTCGCCCAAAGCGGATTGAACGAGGCGGGTATCCTAAAATTTCGGTTTTTTTTCTCGCTCACTCTCTTTGATTTTCTGGTAGACTTTATGAATACCGGGGACTCATCTGTACGGAACTTAAGTGTTGAAAAATAGGATAATATTCTAAGCTCACATTTAAAGCTCCCCCGGATCAATCGGTCGCCTTTGAACCCTCTTCCAAGGTCACCCGAATGCGAATCGCATCGAAAACTCCCCTTCTGGAAACTCGAAACTTTGCATGCTGGGCTGCTTCCTGTCTGGAAGTGTGGAAGTGTGGAAGGGCCACACACTGGCCAATTGTTGCACTCTGTGGCACTTTGGCACTCCCGTGCACTCTTTGCGCTTCTCTGCCGCTTCTCCCTCGCCCACAGGTGGCAACAGGAGCCCCTCTGGTGGCTCTGTAGTTTATTTACCGCATATCATATCGTGTTTCCCAGCCTCGACCACAATGTGTGCCATGGCGATACACCCAATCCTGTGGAGTTGTCAGCGGGCTCGCAACTCCCTGGAACTGCAGCTCCTTGGTGCTCCGAGCAGCTCCCTCTGTCGTCAGTCCTCTGTCCTCCGTCCTCTGTAGATGGATGGGTATGGATGCCTCAGATCCATCTTCATAATGAAACGTGTCAATTTACATGAAAATGATTTTTCCCTTACTCTCTCTCTCTCTCTCTCCCTCTGGGTCTCTCGGGAAAAGTGGCAACGTGTTCTTAAGCAACCCATTAGAGGCTTATTCCTCGTCTCTTTCCCCCAGCACACCAGCACCCCAGCTCTTACCTCCATCTCTCACTCGTCGCTTAAGTGTTTTTTATGGCACGCTCAAACTTTTTATGGGTGCCTGCATCCTGCCACAGAGACAGACAGAGAGACAGAGACAGACAGAGAGAGAGAGAGAGAGAGAAGTCGAGCTCTCCTCTTGTTTATTATTTAAAGCAAATTATCAAAATGCGTTTGCATATCGTAAAAAAAGGATTTTTTATGTTGTACATCATTAAGCATAATAATCTTGCCACCGGTGGAAGATGCACGATGGGGCATGGAGGCATGGAGGATGCGCGCCCGAGGAGTGGGAAATTCACTTTTTATGGCTACTAATTTTTAAGCTGATTAAAAGCCATCAAAATGAAATCAGTAATTCTTCTTGTTTTCTTATTTCTTTTATTTTTTGAGTGATTGCATCCCTTGCCCCTTGCCAAAGGTGCGCACTGAATTTTGATGTGGCCACTGGCCAGTGCCTCGTAAAATGTTCAAGTCTCGGGCCCAGTCTCAATCCCCATTTGATGGCCTCGGCTTTTACGAGTATTTCAAAATCTTTTGCTTGGGATTCATGTTTTTTGTAGTATATTTCTGAAGATGTCCATCTAACAATCTTTCTTGTTTCTTCTGTCTATTGCAGGTACGTTCCCCATTCGAGTCCTTCGAACTTTAAGGATCTCCCCCATTCCCACATTCCCCCATGTGTGTGTGTGAGTAACAAAAGTCCTCCTCCTGATGCAGTGCCCCCATGCCCCCAGCCTCGGGCATCAAAACTGTCAAAACTTTTGCCCGAAGCCAATTGGGAAAAAAGTTTCCACCAGAGGGGGGCCGAGGGGGGGCCCAAAGGGTCAAGTCAACCATAAATACGCAATTATTTGGAGAGGCAGCGCGTGTCGCTCTCTCTCTCTCGCTCTCTCTGTCAGGATTAAAGTTTCCCGGCAGCTGTCTTACCTGTTAGTCCTCTTAACTTGCTGTCTTCTCGGGTCCATTATCTCGTAGTGCCAGACCCAAACACCCACAAACATTATTATTCTAATTTTTTTTGGGCAATTAACAAAAACCGAAAATTGTCAAAAGTTTGTAGAACTTTGACGGCCTTTGGGGCGTGCCAGGGGCTTCGGATCTCCTGGGGATTGTCTTCGCTTGAACAAGTCTCAAACAAACATTTTTCTGATTCTTTGACGAGACTTTCGCTTCGTTTTTTGGGTGCCACGCATTGTTGCAGGTGCGGCGGCATCCTAGTTTCGCAAAATACGCAAAAAAAGAAGAACTTTTCTCTTCTTTTTTCGGGGGTTGTGTGGGGGTGTGTGGGGGCGGGGCCATGGCTTAATTTGCTTTTCATGGAATGGAATATGCACAAAACAAACAGCATTCCACTTTTTTTTCCTCTTTTTCTGTGTGTTTTTTGTTATGCGAACCATTGACTTTTATATCCAGATACGAGTACTGTATGTGGGAGAACAGAACCAGAAGCAGAACCCGTACTAGAACCCGTACCAGAACCCGAACCCGAACCTCATCGACTCTGGAACTGAACCGAATTGAAGTTCCAATCTCTCTCCCTCTCTCCCTCTCTCTCTCTCGCTCTCTCGCTCTGTGGCACTGTCGTTGTCGCACTTCTGGCTGGCACTGTTCACGCTCAAGTGAAGCGATGTTGTTTTTAGCTATTGCCTATAAATTTTCCTGTGGTCGTCGCTCTACGGGGAATGAATGGGGGATTTCGGGCTGAGTTAGTGTTTGGTTCATGGGGGCAGGGGCAGGGGCAGGGGCAGGGGTGGAGGGGGCGAACGGGTTCTGGTATATCGGTATTTTTGGTGCCATTTTTGGGGCAGCCATCCCTGGCATCCGTTCAACCATTCATCCATTCATCCATTCTTCTGCTCCTTTTTGTAGGTAGGTGCGTTGGGGAACGCATTTTTGCATGCCCCACACCTCCCAACGCCCGTCTCTGGGTGCCTCCCAGCCTCAGTGTTGACAAATGGCTTAAAGTTTTCGGCCATGGGTCGTTTCATGTCGTCTGCTGAAATGGCTTTAATTTGAGGCAATTTGGAGAGGACTAGACACCGGAAAAAGGATAGCGATTAGCCGTGGGAGGACACTCGATGGGCGAGGAAAAGTAGGGAAGCGGAAGTGATACCTTTAGGGACGCCACTGCCATCCGACATTCAACAGCAGAACGTGCCACAATGAGCTTTATTCAATCACAATCAATCCGAATGCCAATGTGTTGCACAATATTTTCAGCGAATTTCCAATTCGGGCAAAACACTTTTCAGTTCTCGCACATTAAAGCTTTTACCGTAAGCCCCTAAGAGGGTTTCCCAACCCCAACCCCAACCCCAATCCCATTGCCATGGCCATTCCCATTGCCCGCTCGTCTATCGGTACTCTATCTTATTGAAAAGCAAAAACCTTTAAACCGCGCACACTGATGACTGATAAATGTGGCCTGAAAGCAGCGCTTACAAATAATTCAATGCCAAATGCTGAATCACTTCCAGCCCCAGCCCCAGCCCCAGACCCCAGCACTGGCCAGGGCCCATCCTGTTCCGTCCTGGCCTGTCCTCCGCTGATCCCTCGACCAGAACAGCAGGTTGGGCCTTCATTATCAGATAGTTTTCCATGGGCGCAAAGCATTTTCCAGCAATTGAATATCCAGCGATGCCGGACAAAGCATTTGAATGTCAGTCGTCCGTCCGTCCGTCGTCTCTCTTTTTACGCTTTTTATTTTCCCTTTTCTGCTGTTGTTGTTGTTGTTGATGCGGAAATTAATGAGACTGACAGGCTTTTGACGCAATTTGATGCCCCGCAGTTTCTGTTTCTGTTCGCATTTTTTATTTTATTTTTGTATTTTTTTTTTTTATAAATATTGAAATCATTTATCAGCAGCAGCCACAAAAGAAAGACCGACGACGATGGCCCGGCAGTGCGGTGTGGGTCACTGAGGAATGCGCGAAATCAATGAGCGATTGTGTATCATTTTTTGTTTCGTTCCTTATTTTTCTGTTTTTATGTGTTTTTTTTTTTCGCTGGATCCGCGTAAAAAGAGCTCTCGTTGGGGCGATAGCAAAAAAACTCATTCTCAGAATAAATTCAGAAAATGATCCGTAAAGGCTTTTTGGAGGCTTTTTGTTTATGCAAAAGTTCCATTAGCAGTAGATTCAAATTCGCGGATGATATTGGTTTTACTGGCTTTGATGATCTGTTGATCTGTTGATCTTTGGTGGATCTCATATCACGATTCCTTTGCGATCTCCTTCGCTAGAAAGAACAACATTGCAATAGGATATATTCCGATGCTTAACGATCCAATTCATGGAATCTATAGGTGTTTATCTCTATCTATTTATCATAGAAGCCATTTTGAGATGGCTTTGAATCACAGCAGAAGGGGCACACCACACTCTAACACTGTTTAGCCACACACACACACAAATAACCAGCAGATTTGACCAGAAAATCAAATAGAGAGTGAGCGAGACACAAAAACCGAAATTTTCGGATCGAATACAGTAAAATGGCGAGACCTGCTACGTTCAATGAGAAAGCTGAGACGATGATTTTACTGACCGACCGAAGCGAATACCGAATCCGAATAACTCTATGTATCTCTCTAGTAGCTAGGCTTTCACCCATTTTGAGACGCATTTGAATCACAGCCGAAGCGAAAATATAGCTGGAATACCATCGATAGTGTATACTGTATAATATTCGGGGCAAGCATCGCATTACATCGAATACTTCTTCCTAAAAAATTGGAAAAATGCGATCTGTATTCATGGAAACGCTTTTGAGACTTGGTGAATCGGTAATGTCTGTTCGCTTATGGGAAATTTGCTGCCAAGCGCTCGCCAAATGAGGTCTAAAAATGCCCTCAAACGGGGGGAAGGAAAGTGAAGAAAAAAGAATACCAATGGGCTCCTAATGGTAGTCATACATACTCGTAATTAGTACCAAAGTCCGTAACTCGAACGATTCGGCCTGCTCTAGAATATGGCTTCCATCCTGGACCTGGAGGCAGGCAAACCCGCATGGATAATTAGTGTAACCTCAGTTGAAATGTACACTGGCAGAGGGATACGGAGAGCACTCTTGATACAAAGAATGCTGTGGGGCTGGCTGTTGGGCTGTTGGGCTGTCATCATCGTGGGTACACGGCCGAAATAAATACGAAATCATTTGTATACCGAGTATTTGCCGGAGTTTCGAAGCTTGTATTTGCTGAATGCTGAAACATTTATCGCTGTCGTGGCCCCAACAGAGGAGCGGAGGAGCGGAGGAGCAGAGGACGCGGCGGAGGACAATGCGGATGCGGACATGGCAAATGGCAAATGGCCTGGCAGGAGATGAGTCCGATGAGCCTGCCGCTGAGCAGCTAAAAACTTGCAGAGGGCCAGCAGTCGGTTTTGTTTAGACTGCAAACTGTGAGATAAATTGTGGTGTATCTGTATCTGAGCATGGCATCTGCAGCAAATGCAGGCCCAATACCAGTACCCAGTACCAGTCGCACTCCCAAACCCTGTCTCCCTCTATCCATGGTTGATTACAAAGCGTTGGCCAGTGTACCGAGAAATGGAAATGAAAATGCAGTCGGGGAATCGCGAACAGTCGCTCTATCCCCAGTCCTCGTCCTCGACCTCCTCCTGCTCCTGCTCCGCTGCTCCTGCTCCCCATCTAAACGTCATCGTTTAAAGTGTTAAAATAAAAGCAAAAGATTCTCATCCGACTCGGGCCCGGCACTGGACCCCATGTTCATCTGCGGGGTTTTGTGTGAAAAATTATGGCAGCTGACTGTGAAAAATTGTTGCAAATAGTTTTCAGTGAATGTTTTTTATTTCTCCTCCGTTTTTTTTGTATTTTTTCTTTTTTTTTTTTTGTGTTTGTTGCCCGCCACACCGTCGATAGCTCCGCTCCGCTCCGCTCAGAGCTCCACTGGAGTGGAGGCTTTTAGTTAATGCGCACTCGACTTGGCCCAACCAACCAACGTCAAGTGGTTTCGGTTTATCGGCAGTGGAATGGGCAGTGGAATGAGGATGGAGATGGCTTTGGCTGTGGCTCTGGCTGTGGCTGTGGCCATGGTTATGGGCAGGAGGGCAGGGAGCTGGAGGGCTGGAGGGTTAGGAGGAAAGATTATGCAGCAGAAGCACCATCGATGGGATCGATGTCAGTGGCTTTGGATGCTGGAAATGTGGATGATGTGCACAAGTGCCTCACATGTGTTGCTGTGTTGCCAGCATCAGTTCTGTAAGCATTTCAAGTGTCAGTGGGGTTCGATGTTCGCCCAACTCTGACATTTCCCAGCATCGGGGAATACAATTTTTGCAATTTGTACGTGATATGATAACTGAAACTTATCTATCCCTAAAATGGCGCCCAAGAGGGGAGCCAAAGCACACTGATTGATTGTTTTTGCCAATCAACAATCACAGAACAACACCAAATAAGAGATAAACGCATTGAAAAATGAATCAACTCAATGCGAAATGGCAAAAATGCTGAAGAGAATGAATCTACAGTATTTATAAAATCACAGCCATCACTCCAGCCTCTTTAATGCTTTCGATCATTACGAATCCTTCTCTCAGTCAGATTCGATTCATTCCGAATCACTTAAAAGCCGAGTGTGAGCACTGTGCAAATTATTGTAGTCATTGCTCATTCTCTCTACTAGAAATTCAAATGGAAAGTGAGCGAGAGAAATTACCGAAATTTTCGGATCGGACACAGTAAAAATGGCGATAACTGGAGCGGGCTTTTTGATGGAATGAGAGACGAAGCGAATACCGAATCCCACCGGGTCCCACCGAATCCCACCGAAACCCACCGAAACCCACCGAACCGATTCGGTTTTCTGTTCATAAAGGACTCCCCTACTCCCCATCTAGAGGAAAACAAACGAAGATTCTGGGGAACAACTCCGATTTGGTGGCCGCTTAAACGCACTACTAACATTTAAAGACGGCTGTGTAAATAGTACCAATTCCTCTTAATTGCCTGCCATTCAGCACCACTTAAGGCAATGACGACTCTTCGGCTCACTCCCTTTGCAAATGAGCCAGAGGCAGAGCCAGAGCCAGTGATCCTCCAGCAGAGACATCAATCACGGCCTGGTCTTTCATTTCCCTGACGCTTCTTCTGGCGCACATTTTGTTGATGTAATTTGATGCGTTATTATTTAAATAATATATAATTTGCAGCATTATATCGCCCGGCTGACAGCCAGACCTGAGCTTTTGTTCACTTTTCCTTCTGGCTGGCCGCCACTCACTGGCTGGCTGGGCCCCCCCTGTCTGCCCTGCTCCTTCGTCCATGGTCCGTGGTCCGTGGTCCGTGGTCCCTGCCACCTGCCATAACTTCTTGTTCTTGTAATTATTATGGTACCAGTGTCCAGGAGCGAGGCAAACCGGCTTGACTGTGGCTTTTGCGTCGGCTATCGGCTGAACGCCTTCGTCTAACTGTACGCGCAGCCAGGCACCAGCCTCATCCCGATCCCGATCCCGATCTGTGGCATACCGAACATCTCCGATGTTCCGTACGTGTCTGTACTCGAAGAGGTTTCAGGCGCACTCTTTTTGCCGTTAGCCGCGTGGTCTTGTGGCGTATCTGTATCTCGAATGGTTGCATGCCACAGACGCCATCGCTGTTGGAATCGCCATCGTTGCCGCCGTCGCCGTCGCCGCCGCCGCTGTCGTCTCCGAATCGTAACAGTAACAGACTTTATGCAAATTGTTGTAATATTTTGTGTGCTGTTCTGTTCTGTGCTGTTCTGTGGCTTCTTCCTACTCTTTCTCTTTCCACGATTTTGTTCTTATTGCGTGTAGTGTGTCCATGCTACAGGGGGATGGGGCTGGGACTGGGGCTGGGGCTGCTGGTCAGGTGGGGGATTGGATGGCACATCAAATGGACCGTTGCTTGTTACGGTCCGCATAGGCGACACTCCATGAAACGGAATTACCGTTTTGGTAGTTTGATTCTGACAAAGCTCATTGGGCATTTATTTGGCTTTATTATGCGACTTTCGGGTGGGGCTCTGGCTCTCTTTCTGCCAGTCCATCTCTGATATATGGTTAATGGTCGCCGTTAAGCCGGGGATTTGTCACCGATGGAAATCTATTAGTGGCACGACGCCACTCGAAGCGCCACCAAAAACGGCAAGGGACAGACGAATTTTCCAGTATTTTTTCATGCGTTTCCCTGTACGGATTACATGTCTTACATTTTTGAATAAATAATCACGAAACTCTCGCATTCTTCTCAATTTCATGGACAAATTTGTCTGAAATCCTCCATGGACATGACATAAGTAATGGGGGCCTCCCCTTCAGGCAGACACGCCTACTTTAACACAGTTCTCCCCGCCCCCCCTCTGTTTTCGCTCTCTGGCATATACATTTCACTGAACCGAGAGAGAGCCACCACAAAGTTGTGGCCACGCAAACACGTTCCTCTCTATTAAATTTCATAAATTTATTAAATTATGCCCCACCAAAGCCAGAAAAACGAAGACAACAGAGAATCCCCAATGAAGTCGCTTAAATATAGAATAATATGCGGGGCAAGACGATGGGGTGGGTAGGGGAGGGGCGGGGAGGGGAGGAAGAAGTTGGAAAACTAGAGGGGAAAAACAAAAAAAAATGCCACCAACTGAGAGACGAGTGCAATTGGGTGCAGATACAAAGAGGCAACTCAACATGGGGCAAAATGCTTAGGAGGGTGGGAAAAGACGGTAGGTATCTGAACCCCCCTGTCTCCCCCCTGACCATGCTCATTAGTTGTTGTCAGGCAGGAGACACGACAGACACGACAGACACGGCCTGCTAAAAATTAATATGTCAAATTATGCAGCATTCGGGAGGGAGGGTGGGGGGAGCATTAAAAGAGAGACTGAAGCGTGTCCAGGCAACATGCAAAGAGGTTCCACTGTGCCCCCAGAACTCTCTTCCCCCCCCCCGGCACCGCTCCGCTCCACTCCGCTCTACTCCGCGTTCCTCGTGCAATTAGAAAGAAGCTCGACTGAAGCTCCTGCCAAAATGTCAAACCGAAAATATGCTGCGTTTGCTGCTGCTGCTGCTGCTGTCTCCATGTCAATGTCACAAGAGAAACAGTGAGAGAGAGAGAGAGAGAGAGAGAGAGCTAAGTGGTACAGGTACTGGGTACTGGTTTTGGGTGAAAAGTGGAAATTGGGAAATGCACCTGCTTGTCCCCACCCTGTGGCAGCATCTGAGAATGTTTCCAATAAGCCAAGTCTGATTTTCGGGCCAAACAGAGCCAACAACATCTTGAGCAACATGTAGCAAGTGATTGTCCAACAAATTATTTAATTTGCATACGAGCTAATGCCTCCTGATGCTGAATGATGTGACAGGGGATCTGTTACGCCCCCACCACGCGCCACCCCTCCCACCACAATCTCTCCAGCACCTATACCTACATATATATATATATATAAATGTATATATACGAGTAGGTTAGCATGTTTAACGTGTATTTGAGGCCGTCAGATGGTCAATGAGTGTTAGCGTCACGTTGGCGTAGTCGTCGTTTTCGTCCCCTGCGGAGCTCTCTTTCCAGCCTTACTCCACTTGGGAGTACGTGACATGCATGACCGATAAATATTTGTTGTACTCCGGCATTATACGCATACGTATACGGCGGGAGATATCTCTATATACGAGTATGCGTAAAAGTTTGTCTGAAGCCGAAGCTGGGGCTGAAGCTTAAGTTGGTTTTAAGTTGTAAGCATTTAGTTGACATTAACTGGGATTTGGCCCTCCGAGGGGAAAGAACTTGACTGGGATTATTTATCGGATGATGCCTTGAGAATCTATCTATAGAAGAATCGACAGAAAAAAAACAAGTAAATAATTCGATTTTATGGAAAAATATGTATCTATGTCAAAGGAACAGCTGGTTTTGCATGAGAGTGAGCGGAAAAAAACCCGAAATTTTTCACATTAAGCGACTACCGAATGCCACCGAATCGATTCGGTTTCTCTTTTTTTCTCCTTTTCTTTTCTTTGATCAAATTAAATGCAATAAATTTGAATAATTAAATGAATAATAATAAAAGGAAGAGGAAGAGGGCAACCCTAATTCATATGCACAGCCACAACCACAACCCTTTTGGTAGCCTCAATTTTCAATGACTAATTACCAGGCTTCAAAGAGAGGCAGAGGTGCCGCACGGGCACCGAGAGGGAACCACCTGTGGTCCTTTATAGATACAATATTCATACGTGCGACACACGGAAAAAATTCCCCCAGCTTAACACCTTGCATGTATAATGGCCTGTTGGCTGTCGGTTGTTGGTCGGTCTTCTGCCTTGACACCGCCCCCAGAAAAGACCAGACCAGACCCTACAATGACCCGCCAACAATTCGCATAGCTTCGGGGCGCGGACCTTGTGCTGTGTCACCTTTTCGAGGCTGAATGGAACGGAGAGCCAAAATTTAAAACAGATGCTCATTATAAATATCCATTAAAATTACATGGGCTGTAATCAAGGGGTGGACCGAGGGCTAACGCGGGGGGGATGCGCGCGCGGAGCTGCCTATTCCCGTCTTCTTCCCTTCTTTGTGCCCGCTGGTCGCTGGAGGCATAATTTGCATGTAGTCAAGTGTAGACCTTAACAGCATCTCTTTTTTCCTCCTGTTTCTCGTTGGCTCTGAAAGGGTTAAGCGCGCAGCCAGCCCCGTCAGGGACATGGGCGAGGGGGCGTTAACCGAAAAAGGAAATCGCGCTAAAAGTTGTCGGGCCTCGGGTTCCCAATCCTCTGCTCCTCTGCTCCTCTGCTCCTCGGCTCCTTCCGCTTTCCGAGACCCAGCTAACATATGGACGGGTCGACATTTTATAGCCCCGGGATCAGTTTCGTTTTTGGCAGACCGCAAAAAATGTTCGCATAAAAAAGGGATTCGAGGAGGAGAAATCCTCCAATATCGAATCACAATCCTTAAAACCCTTTTTTGTCTGCCTTTGGTTTGGCTTTTAATAAAGTGTCGACATGTGTAATTTGCGGGGCCTTTGTATGCACCAGGAAGGGGCCATCGAGCGCTGTTGGTGACCCCGACGCCGACGCCGACCCCGACTACGACCCCGACCAATAATATTAATAAATTATGGGGCAGGAATTTTGAGCATTGTGTTGCGGTCAGGCAAGAAAATGTGTGAAAAGTGCTTGTTGACTCTTTGACTCCTTTTTACGGGTATTATTATTATTGTTTTGTGTGTGTGTGTGTGTGTGTGTGTGTGTGTGTGTGTGTCCATTTGAACTTTTGACCCGACTTGGGGTCCGGCGGGTAGCACTTCCTGGTATTCTACTCCTTCTCTTTCGTCGCATCCTTATTGAATTCAAATTGTTGTTTTTTTTCTGTGTCTGTGTCGGTGTCCGTGTCTGTCTGGGGTTTTCTTCTTCTGCTTTGTTTGTGTTTCAAGAGGAAAAGGAAAGAAGAAGAATAGCAGCAAAGAGAGAAAAGAGAGAGAGAGAGAGAACAACAACAACAACAGTTGACAGCTTGTCCTTTTGGGCCTTTCAATCGGCCGGCTATGCCTGTTCCATCCTGCTCAAATCAACCCTTAGGACAATCGAATTCTCTCTACTACTCTATCTCTGTCTCACTCTCTCTCTCTATCTCTCTCTGTCTCTTTCTGTGTGTTGTTGCTATTCTCTTTACGGTTCTGTCTGTTGCCCTGTCTATTTTGACTTTAACAACGTCAGCAACACCCCCCAAAAATACGCAAAAACATGCATATACTCGTACATCGTACAGGGGGGAGTCAGAGTCATCATTAACGCTGTCCGAGGGTTGTCTGAGCAGTCAAGAGAGGGCGGAATGCGGGGAGGGGGATCGGCCTGAAACTGAAGTGCGTTCGTATAAGGTTTTCGGCTGTTGGCGGACAGTGGAATTGGCACGGCTCCGCCAATTGGTAGATAATAACGGACACTAAAAGAAGGGGAAGAGTGTTTACGGAGGACGGCTGGGTCTTCGAGTATTTCCCATTCAAATGAACCTTGTTTCAATGATCAAAACCCTATTCTGATTCCGTGATTCTTTCGTCTTTTCGGCATCTATCCATTGCATTTCGTTCCACTGTATCCCACAGGATGACTGGCTCTTCCGCTGCCTCAACGCTTCGACTTTTAATAATTTACAGCATCTCCACCATCATCATCAACACGCCCCCAACTGAAACAACGGCCAGCTGGAGGAGTTCTCTTCTCCCCTGCCCTCCCTGCTGTACCTCTCTTGCCCTTTGGCCTTTCATAACTCGCGCTGGGCATAAAATGTATCTGCAATAAATTAAAAACTCCTTAAATGTTGGCAAAACTTCGTTTATTCCTCAACGGTCTCTCCTCTCCATACCAGTCTTGTATCTCTCCCCCCCACCGCCTCTGAGGGCCACCCCCTTTGGTCCATTGTCTGCCATCTTTTTTGTTGCATTATATTTGTGGCCTCCAGCCAAAAATACAAAAACTGAAACATTATTTTTATATTGTTTTGTTCTTGTAGAATTGCCACTTTGGACTAGGCGGGGGCAGGGGGGTTGGGGGGTGTATAAAGATGAGAGGACGGAGACGGGAACGGGGACGGGGACTGGGATATACTCGGTTTGAGGGCATTTTAGTCGCTTGTCCGGCCTTTGTTGCTGCTCCTGGTCGGATGCTCACGCGGCCGGCATGAAAACTTATGTCGGCGGCCTTTGGGCGCAATTATTTATACATGCCTCATAAAAATCGCAAGACAATGGGACCCCAGACTGGGACCAGAGTCCCAAACCCCAGACCCCAGACCCTAGACTCCAAGCAGAGGCCCAGACCAGATCGGGCCGAAAAGGGACAGCACCAAAAACAACTTGGAGTCCAGTCCGACTTGGGCCTAACAATGCAGTCTCTGGACTCCTTTTGTTGTGGTCAATGTTGCAACGAGTTGTTGTTGTTGTTGTCGATGGTTGCTCTTGGGGCATTCTCTTGTAAGCAGAGGTAAGGGCTGGCTGAGGGGCGTCCACACTACAATTACCCATAGAAGAGGCCGTCTGTTTGATTTTGGTTTGGTAATAAAGATAGATCGATGGATCAGTGGAACAGGAAGCGATCGTTTGATCGCCAAATGCGATAGCCAGCCATGCGAATGGAATCGAGCATGATAAATACCCATATGGATGATATCCCAACCGTTAGGAAGAACAATTTCATTATGGTTTTCAAATAAATAAAGCAGGTCTATCGCTGGCCGAAAGGAAAGGGGGTTTTTTCAGGGAAAGTCCTATGTATTTTCCATAGAAATTTCGTAGAGAGCGGACTTGCTGTTCCAGCTTTTTGATAGCGATAAGTATAATGCCCCTGAAGTTGAATTGGCCCAATTGTCTTGCCTCCTACCGCCTGCCACTTGGCCATGCCAATCCCTCAAAATGAGTTCATTAAAATTTAAATTTTCAACGCTGCCTTGGCTTGGCAGGAAGCTTAAGCTTGAAGGATAATTTCAGATAAATGTGGCTACTTTTCCATGGACTACAGACGAAAAAAAAAACCAGAAAAAAAACTGCGGGCAATTTAGAGGAGTACCGAGTCCCAGTTCCAGTCCCAGTCCCAGTCCTTCTCCGCAGCCAGGCACGGCTCTCGTTTTCTTCGCCAGGCTTTATGTTATTGTTGCGGATCTGTTGCTTTATGCGTCTCAAATATGCGTAAATATTGTTCCCCCAGCAGTCGGGCCGGTGCCGTCTTTGGCCATCTCTTGCCTGCTGCCTGCTGGCTGCTGGCATCCCTTTTGCTCTCTCCCTTGAAGGAAAAAACGCAATTTGCGCCGCTAACCTAACGATGATTGCCAAAAACGATGAGCGGGATAGCCGTGGGGGGGGAGGATTTTAAATTTTTAATGGGAATTTGAAATAAGTCCCAGTGCCCAGACAGCCACAGGGACAGGCGCAGCGACAGGCACAGCGACAGGGACGAGAACGAGGACGAATACGAATACGAAGACGACAGACAGGGGCAGATAACACTTTTTGGTGGAGTTTGCTCTTTGACAGAGAGACTGACGACGGCTTCTGTTTCTCTGCTTTCTCTCAGCCTCAGCCTTATAGGAGGGGGGGAGGGTGAACCTGCAGTCACTGTCAGCCCGAGTTTGAACCACTCTTCTTGGCTCTCCTGCCTCCTGCCTGCTGCCTGCTGCCTGCTGCCATGCAAGAAATTGTGATACCCAGCAGAGCCTGCTCCTGCGTTTCTGAAATCTGAATATTTGCACTTCAAATAGATTTGCCTCGAGAGTGGAAATTGTAAAAAGAAATTGCTTTCGCTTATATTTTGACATTAATATGAGATTATTTTATTGAAGTATACACATACATATCGTATTTAAAACAACATTTTATATGCAAATTAAATATTTTCATATTCCGATTAAAGATATTTCCTACAAATTTAAGCAGGCGTTTGGCGTTTTCAGGCAAAACCTTTCGTTTTCGTTTGTAGGTGCTCCCGCTTTCGCAAATTTTTGTCCACAACTTAGTGCTGTTAAGCGCACAAAAGCCTCTGTTATGTGCCGAAATCGGGCTGCGTCAGCTGTTTGCCTGAGACCGCAAAGGCAAAAAATAATTATTTATAAAAAAGGCAAACGTTAAATTACCCTCGTAATGGTGTCAAGTTTATGTGAGTGCCTCAATATGTCACAAATTTTGTTCCTTTTGCAGGGTATCCCAAGCCTCGACTACTTCTTCGTTTGCCTCTCTTCCTTTCACGAATTGTTTTCGCTTGCCAGCCGCCTGCCTGCCTGCGTGCGTGCGTGTGTGTGTGTGTGTGTGCGTGTCGAGTCGAGCTATCTAAAATTCAAATCTCTTGCGGTTTACAATGCGCCACCAGAAGAGAACAACTCCTCTCTTCTCTCTTCTCGCTACTCGCTTCCACAGAACGAGCCTTGGGGCGTCTGTCTGCCGTTGTCGTTGTTTTTCTTGTTATCGCTGCTGTTGTTGTTGTTGTTGTTTGTCCGTTTGCATTGTTGCCACACTTCGTAATGCAATTTTGTGGGGGTTGATTTCGCCTTCAGTTTTTGGAGTTCAAGGTTGAGTCCCGGGTCCCTGTTTCGGGCAAATCTCATTAAACTGCAGTTATTGTGATGAGATTTTTGACGGAGCTGAGGGTTGCAGTCGTAGACCAGTCCCTGGCGACATTTCCGTGTTGATTCCACCCTGAAAGTGGTAAATATATTCGAATATATCTCAAAATTTATGCTAATATTTTCGTTACATTTCGAGTCAATATTTTTGGCAATAAAAAATGATTGCACTTGAGAGCTTTATGATCTGGATCTGGAAGAAAGAGTAATTTAATTCAAATCTAAGAAAAGCTCCCATTCCGGACTAAAATAATTTCTTTATTCTTAAGGCTTGAGGTTTGCTTAAGATACTTTTAGCTGTATTTACTTAAAGATCTGTAAGCTCTGTAATCTATATACATGTGATTCGGATCACCCCGAATCCACAGAAAATCCAATAAAGAGTGAGCGAGAAAAAAACCGAAATTTTCGGATCTGACACTACTGTGTCGCTACGATACCCGCTTCGTTCAGTCCGGGAAAGCTGAGACGCTGATTCTAACTGAACGAACGAAGGAAATACCGAATACTGAAACCGAATCTATTCGGCTGCCTGTTTATGCAGGGTTCTAATATGTATCTGTCCATAGAAAAATGGATGAATACGTATTGCACATCTACATATATTATGTACGAGTATGTATATATGTAACTCTCTATGCTTTAAGTTTTTGTGTACACATCGTTTGCCCTCATTACATTAGCCCACTCCAGTCCGCTCCACTCCACGCCAAGCCACGCTACTCATTCATATTCGTTTTCCATAAGTCTCCTCCGTTAATCCCCTTTAATTACAACCCACAATCCCATTTTGCCCACATTTAATTTAAGCCTTATTAATTAATCGCTGCCAGCAAATGAATTTCCCTCTTTGTGGGCTTCCCTTTACGCCCATAGCAATTTAATCATTTGTATCTCCTTTATTCCTCTGCAGGATCTCCATGACTGCGGGGCCCCATGCCATGCCATGTTCTTCCCGGAGAGAGAGCGGACCGTTCTCCGCTACTGGGTGGGATCCTGGGCGGCGGTCTGCGTGGCGAGCTGCCTTTTCACAGTAAGTTTTTGATCCAATGCTTCCGTTGAACAATCATATGATATAAGATATTGTGCCATAGGGGCCTTCGGCTACCTTCCATTTACGTCTTCATGCTGCCAGCCAGCCAGCCACCCACCCACCCAAACAGCCAGCCATCCACCTTTGTTATCCTTTGCTGAGTGCTGCCATATTTTCTTTAAGTAGAGCTGAAAGCAAACATCTTTCCCGAGTAAAAACGACTGAATCCTGATGCTCTTCTCCTCCAGCAAGTCTATTATTAAGGGGTACAGCGAGGGGTAGCGAGAGGTAGCCAGGACGAGGTCGTTTGGCACTTTGGCAAATCCCACGCTTTGACATATTACCTGTCAGTGCATATTTTTCAATAAACTTGGCAAAACATATGCAGAAGCCAGCGCCAGCGCCAACCCGACCCACTCCACCCCACCCTCGCACATCTCTCCTCTCGGCACCCTGCGGCGCTCTTGGCAAGGAGGATGCTACCTTGATGGAGGAGGAGGAGGAGGAGCAGGGCAGAGCAGAGCAGAGCACGGCAGAAGGGCTGGCTGAGTGGGTGGGTGAATGTATCCATGGATGGAAGGAAAAATACCAGAGAACAAAAGTAAATTTCAAATATTATTAGAATTGCCCTTTGATATTCCGGAATGTCCTGACATGCCTCAATGTGTCCCATTCCTTTGACTCGCCGGAATGAATACCCCAAACATAGATGGCCCCGAAACTAATATTGGAAATAGTTCTCGCATAGTAATACTCGGTGTTTTATTCGCTTTCGTGTGTCAGAAGTCAGGCGACAGAGGAATGTGGATAGCCTTCAAGAAGGGTACCCTCTTTAAGGGTTAAAAGATAGGGTTTAGGGATTGAAAGAATGGATTGAAATTGTTAGCAAATGAAAGTATATGAAATTATATTTGAAACAATAAATAGATCAAACAGGATGGACAGTCGGTCGATAGATGGGATGCTTCGTACAAGCTCTTCTTTGGCCTTCTGGCAACTCAATTCCAGTGGCAGCCATTTACCATAAAATATCCATTCATTTCGAACAGTTTAAACAATATTTATGCCTGCCTTCCCTTTCGTTTCCAATAACCATAAATCAATCAATTTTCGTTGTCTAATTATCTCGTCTCGTCTCGTCTCGTCTCGCTGGAACTATTCATCATGTGAAAGGTCCTGTGGAGGAAACTCTCCTCCTTCCCTTCCCTTCCCTTCCCTCCTCTCTGATCTGTCACTTCACTTGAGCATCTGGAAATCAACTTGTTAGCCAAGCATTTTCCCCATTTTCCCCCCATGCTAATATTTGTTACCTTTTTTTTTTTTTGCGTATATCCATCATGTTCAAGAAAAGGACCATAAGTTGGAATAAAAAATCAATTTAGTTGTGGGGTCTGCTCTGAAGCAGGCTCACGACAGGCCCTCGAATCAAAAGCAACCAAAAAGGGAGACCGAACCTGCTCCAATGCTAATAATTCCCAAGTAATCATGCGGACTACCGATGGCTAGGGGGACCCGTACAGTGGGAGACCCAAAAAAGAGCATCTATCAAAGCGGGAGGGTCCCAGCCTCTAGCTCCCAGCTACCAGCTACCAAGGACTCTGAGTGACACACACACGTCATAAAGTTGTGCTACATCCATCAAGCCCTGCAGAGGTCTGGGGGCGGGCCACCCCCTGGGGGACAGTGTCACTCACATGGCGACATGTTTTTGCATGCTGTCTCTGGTTTTTTCACCCCCCCCTTTCCGCTCTCCACTGCGATACATTTTTGTCATTGCATATAATTTGTCGCCCATTGTCAGCGCCAGATCCTGCCCACGCCATGCGAGGGCGTGGCATATCAGTGCAATCCAGAAGAAGAATAACAACAACAGCAACAAATTCTATGCAAATTTCAAAATTGTTTTCCCAAAAAGAGTGCCGGTAGAGAAGGGGGCGGGGGGGAAAGCAGAGAGAGGTTTTTCATTTGCCTGCTCATTCTACTTACTTTTTACGATTATGATTATGTTCTCTCCGAGTGTTCATACCCATTCCCATTCCCATTTTCATTCTCGTTCTCATTCGTCGTATATTTATTTTGTAATTTTTTGCCCTGGCTGAACATTTTGCATTTTCCACGCATCCATCAGTCCAGTCGGAGCTGAGTTCATGCAAATTTTCTCTATGCTTTCCCTTTCCCTTTCCATTTCCATTTCCCTTTATTCGCTGTTATTTAGTCAACTGCAACATTTCCACTGATTTGATTAGTTTTTTTCTATTTATTTCTATTTCTTTGTTGGATCTACCGATTGATTGCTACCTACCTATTTCTGGAGTGTTTTTTATGAGATCGGATCAGAGACAAACAAGATTTAATTTGGTTTTCAATCACAAATGAAAGAAAACCCAGAAAACTGTCTGGCCTTTAAGGATCCCTTTAAGATTAGTTGAGACATTTTTCCAAACTAATTTTCCATCGCAAGACCACAAATATTCCGCCCCCAACTCTCCCCACATGCTAAATATTTGGATGGTTTTCATTTTGGTTCCTCCTCCGTTTGCCATTTTCCATTCTCCATTTTCCAGCTTTCAGATGCATGTATATTTTCGTATGCTTATATTTTGATGCCCCTGCGAATTGTAGTCAATACATCTCAATAAATTCCCCATGAAATGTGGGTTATGTTTGTTGTCTGTTTGTTGATTTTAATAAACTTTCTCTCTCTCTCTCGCTGTCTCTCTCTCTGTATTAAAACTGCTATGCCACAGAAATATGTGAATAAAAATGGCAATAGTAAAAAATATATGACACAAGCGAAAGCATTAGAAAATTGCAGTTGAAGCTTAGAGGTTGTCGGAAAGGGGGGAAAATACTCGATGATTGTTTGCCTTTGTACTTGAAATACTTCGCATTTATTTAGATTTAGTTGTGACATTTCTGGGCATTTGGTATTCAATAAATAAAGTGCTCAGCTAATTGAATGGAATGGGAATGGGTATGGGAATGGGCACGGGAATGGTTGTTAAAGAATACAGATTTTTGCATTCTACAAATAATTGTTTAACATTTTGCTAAAAATATTTGAAAACAAATCTGAGAAAATGGAACAGAAATTGTTAAAATATATTGAAATTTAAATGAAGTAAATTAAAGAATTTTAAAGAAATATATTCGGATTAAAGTATCTTCAATTCCAACTGAAAGAAAGCATTCTCCTCCTTTAACATATTCCCCAACCAATTTTCCACTGACAGCGGCCAACTTTTGGCCCGGTTAAGACCTTTGGGGGCTTTTCATTTCCACTATCAACTGAAATTATAAGCAAACAAATTTTATTTCAATTTTCGCGAAACTAAAACTAAAACAAAAATATTTTCGCCCCAGAAACTTTTGGCTCAAGTTGAGGGCTCCGAATGTCAGAATGGAGCCAGGTAAAAGTGTCAGGAAATTTCTGAAGGGAAAACTTATTGCCATGCGGTGAGGGGTAGCTGCCAGGGGAGGGGGGTGCTGGTGAGGAGGTGGGAGTGTGTCACATCAACTGTCAACAATCAACACCTTTTTCATTAAACGCATTAGATGAGATGAGACAATGACTCTGCCTGACGGGCAGACTGTGTCTCCTCCCCTCTCCCTCCCCCTCACCCTCTCCCTCTGACTTGACATTTGTTTTCCAATGAAAAGCGAAAAGAGGAAATGACAATGTGTGTGTTTGGGTGGAGGAAAATGGCTTGATAGCTGAGCAGAGCCAGAGGCAGAGGCAGAGGCAGGGGGCAGGGACATAGAGGATGAGGATGTTCGTTCGCCGTGTCGTTGTTGCTGACTTTGATGACTTTTCCTTAATTACAAAACCTGTGAGCAGGGGACCTTCAATTGAAAACTACGAGTAGTACACGGGCAAACTGAATGCAGTTCATCGAGCCGCATATTTCAGTAGGTACACACATGTACATATATCTATCCGACAGCTGAATAGAAGGAAGCCTTTTCGGGTGCTACAGGGCTTTTAAAGGCTTCAATGTTGACAGGTTTTCCACTCTAGATATTGTTTTAAATATATATATAATAATTTAATCTTAGCCAAACCTCTGTTAGTGATGTCTGAATTCAGGTTTGTCGTGTGCTCTCCTCTGAAACGATTAATAATAATTATTAAATAGGCTCGTATACTCGTAATTTTTAATTATTGAAATGTATATTCTATAAACGTCAAAACTGTCAGAGACAGCAAATACTCGCACAAAAACCTCAAACATTTACCACAAATTTATGCCACATTCGCCGCCGCCGGCGCCCCCAACCTGACTGAAATGTTTATGTTAATAGTTAGTTGTTCTAATAGACGATCCGCCCCACCTCGCCCTCGACTAGACCCGACTAAAAACAATAAAAACTATCCCATTGCTGATGTTGTTTCCCTATGCAAATTTATGCAATTTTTGTTCAAAGTATTTTCTTTTTTTCTGTGTGTTTTTTTTTTGTTGTCAGTTGAGTTAAATCTAATTTATGCAAAATTCAAAAACTGCCAACCGCTGGCAAAGCTCTCAAAGCTCTTCTGTGGCTTTTAGTTTTCAACACTCCTCAGCTGTGGGGGCAGGGGGACGGGGAGGGGGAGGGGGTGCCGCGGAGGTGGGTGTAACCACTTTAGTTTTTGGGCTGATTTTAATGACCCGAGCCGAGGAAATTTATGAGCGCTAAAAATTGAAATTAAATTTGTTTTTGTTTCTTTTTCTTTTGGTTGCTGTTGACCGTGAAAGGCGCGGTGCTAGCGAAATAATTTATTCAGAGTTGAAGGAAGCCTAAACGAAGGCGTTGGAAATGCAGAAAGTGGCTGCTAAAGAGGTTATTATTTTGTGTGTGTTTTTTCCCTCAGTAGAGAGCAGGACCCACACCATGATGGTTGACAATTCTTGAAGGCTTTAAAGCAATTAAAATCCACACACACACACAGCATGCACAGCATACACAGCATACACAGAGAGAGGTCGGAGGTTCTCCACTCCATGTCTGATTACGCGCCATTGAAATAAATTCATTATCATGCCCGACCCACTAAGCCAGGCCAAGGCGGTCGGTCCTTTGTCTACGACCAGCAGATCCCCGACAACCACCCAAAAGTCATTTAATTTGATCATTATTCTGCTCGAACAAAACTGAACTCGAACTGAGAGAAACAGTTGGGTTTTTCGGGCCAAAATGGAGTTCAGCATACGCACTCGGGTGTGCGTGTGTGTGTGTGTGTGTGTGTGTGTTGGCCTTGCATTAATGTGGCGAGTATTATTGTTACCACGACTAGACCTTTTGAATAATTCATGGCTGCAGCAACGCACTTCTCAGACTCTCGAAAATTTATTCATTTGGAAATCGTTTTTCTCCTCGAAAATTATAGTTCTCTTAGCCAGCTTACATCTAATTTCCACCTACGCAACCCCTTCCCTTGCCCCCTCTCATCATTTACATATATGGAAAATGAATGGGTGGGGGCAGGGGCTGGGGCAGGGGTAGGTGTGGGGTGCCAGTGAGTCACTTCACTTTGTAACTCGTTCTGTCGACAGACAGAGAAAAGCTGAGAAATTGAATGGAATTGTTTATTTATGCCAAGCTGCAAAAACAGTCAACAAAAAAGGGGGGAGTTCCTGTCGCATCTCCCCATCCCCGTCCCCCATCCCCCTACTTCTGGCTGACAGTAATTTGTTGTGCCACGCATCGGAGGGGTGTGGGAGACGGGGTTTTGTAGGTGTGACCAGATACAAATGAAACGAAATCAGCTGAAAATGTTGCGAAAACATTTGCACCGGACACGCCCACAAATGATGCGTCAGTGGGCGGGCAGAAGGAGCGAAAGAGAGACATCTGTGGGTGAAGTTTCCTCAAGTTGGGAGACTTTTGTTTGTGCCACACCCACACACGAAAAACTTGAGAGGAAAATCGCAAAAGTAGAAGAGTTTTCCCCCACTTGAAGACGGAAGTGTAGGAAATTGTAGGTTTCCCAGAAACCATCGGCATTGGATGTACCAAAGACAACAGATTAAAGCAGTTTTTTTGGGGCCCATCTCCACCTCAGAGACCCATTCCAGCCAAGGAATTTTTTGGCCATATTCATTAAGGCCAACACCAACCCCGCCTCAACCCCAGCCCCAAAGGAGAAGCAAAATGAGACCCTCTTGCGAGTAAATGCCACAACAATCACAATCAGCTAATGTGTAGTGCCTAATGACCAGGCCAGAGCCGCGAAGATCCTTAATAGGTCCAGCGACAGGAGACCGACTAATGCGATTTTAAGAGAATCTCAAAGAACAATCTCTCGGGTTAATTAAGGCAAACATAATTAAATCTAAATTCATATTTAATATATGTTGCATTCTCCTTCTCCTTTCCATTCTCCTCCTGCCAGGTGCTCACCTTCCTGATCGACTCGTCGCGCTTTCGCTACCCCGAGCGGGCCATCGTCTTTCTGGCCGTCTGCTATCTGGTCGTCGGCTGTGCCTATGTGGCCGGCCTCGGAGCGGGCGACTCCGTGTCGTGCCGCGAACCATTTCCGCCGCCAGTCAAGCTCGGACGCCTGCAGATGATGTCCACCATAACCCAGGTAAGATGATACGGAGGCCCCCCCCACCCATTTGATGTACCCTCCCAGAGAACTTTCACGCACAGATGGTATTCATTATGGTCCGTATCGTCCGTAAGCCAATGGAATATTCAGATCTCTCTATGATACATGGCTGAGATATGAACAATCCATAGTAAGACTGTTCTTCGTGTGATCTACTTGTGATCTATAACTGTTTTCCGCATAATTCTTCTGTAAAGAAACCATCATATCATATTCCATCGAAACCTTAAAGAATACGGACCTCCATATGTTGTGTGTGCATGTTGTTGCTTATTTTTTGTTTTTATACTGACCAAAATCTCGGTTTGCCTTTGGTTTGATGCAGGGCCACCGTCAGACGACCTCATGCACCGTATTATTCATGGCATTGTACTTCTGCTGCATGGCCGCCTTCGCGTGGTGGTCGTGCCTCGCGTTCGCCTGGTTCCTGGCTGCCGGCCTCAAATGGGGCCACGAGGCAATTGAAAATAAATCGCATTTATTCCATTTGGTTGCCTGGGCGGTGCCCGCCCTGCAGACCATCTCCGTCCTGGCCCTGGCCAAAGTTGAAGGTAAGTCCACCCACAAAAAAAAAAACAAAAGAAAATATTATTATTATTATTGATTTACTAACACAGCGACCTTGAACCTGGGGGTTCATTCATCTATTATCCACATAAATCTCTATCGGTAACACACTCTCTGGCCCCAAAGTAGACCCAGACCTCGTCAGTCTGGAGGCAATTTCATCGTGTAAGGCGAAACCGTCATTAGACATCATTTGTGGCATTAACTGTATCTGTATCTATTTCTCGTGGCTCGGACCGGACGAGGGGGAAAACTTGAAGAAAACCCTAAAAAATAAGCGATGAAACAGCGCGAACAGTGGGCTCTGTGACGCGATTTCAATGTAAATTTTAGTTAAAAATATTTGTGGAGGGAATTCGTAGGAATTTATGGAACTATGGAAATTCTAGAATTATCGAAAGATCATCAAAGAACACTCTTTTGTGTATAGCGACTGGCAATATCCACAGATATCCCGAAAATTTCACACTTGCTTTGATAAATCTTTGAAATTTCTTAGCAAACGGATTGAATTTTTCAACGAATGGAAAATAATATTCAAAGAGCATTCAGTTGTTGAAATATTTAGGCTCTTGTCAACAGTGCCTGTCCCACTGTACGCACAGTGTGCGTGTGCCGTGCCGTGCCGTCCGCTTCATAGTCATTTTGTGGTTCATTTGAAAATGTGGCCTCAGCATGGGCTTGGGTTGGGTTTGGGCGTTTGGGCACTTGGGTCTTTTGCCTGGATACTGAGATACTTTCGGGAGGAGCTGAAGCAGAAGCAGAAGCTGAAGCTGAAGCGAGCTGGGTTTACGTCCGCGATTTCTAAACAATTTAATGACCTACGTGGTCGAAAGCAGACACGAAATAAATCTTGTCGGCCACCAAAAATGCCTGGCTAAAATGGTCACGTTAAAGTGCCGTAAAAATTGTGTGGACTTTAGATGAGTTGGAGTTCAGATTCGGTTCGGTTCGGTTCGTTCTTGGGGTGGAGTCAAAGAACAAGACCCAAACTAATTCGCCTAACGCGCGCTTTCTCCCTCTCTCTCTAAGCCTCTCTCCTTGCCAACCCGAGGACCAGAAGAGAATTGGAGACTTTTGGCCATTCTTTTGGCTCATTTCACATTTTCGGGCTTAATTAGATTGCGGCTTAATGACTCAATTGTGTTTGGCATTATGGAGCTTTCGAAATTCGGGGCCCAAACTCCTATAGCCCATCCGCATCCGCATCCCCAGTCGGAGGCTTCTCTGGCTCCTCGTCTTTCCCCATTCCCGACAATTTCCAATATGACCAGACGGCAGTAATTAAATACAGCAGCACATGATTATGGCTTGTTAGGCAAATCGAATGAAAGTCATAGACAATTGGGTTGCGGGTGCGGGTGCGGGTGCGGGTGCGGGTTGCGGGTGCGGGTTGCGGTAGGTAAAGAGCGGGTGCGGAGGGCCACTTATAGCCCAACATTAGCTGGGCCTCCTTAATGGACAGTTAAGTAATTTACGGGGCTGGAGGGGGAGACACAGGGAGGGGAAGGAGTGCGAGTGCGAGTGCGAGGCTTGTGCTTATCACTGGATTATTGCTGCATTTGGTGGGGCCAATCGTCGTGGAAATTATCTGGCTTAGGCATCGCTTTGTGAAATGCGGATTTCGTATGATAAGTCAATCAATGTGAAGGGGCAATCCCATCACAGAACTTGATGGATTAACGATGGATTTGAACCAAGAATTGTCTAAGCTTGGAGGAGCCTTTATAGATGGACCATTTAACGGAAGTAGGGGAAAAGTAAGTAAGTAACTGGCTCTGTATTCCCTCCCTAACAAATTTCCTTTAAAATTCATGCTTCCATGTATCCGTTCGGTTATGAGAAATTTATGCAGTGAATGTGCCCAAGTGGAACAGAGTTATTAGTCATTCAGTGACCAAACTCATTGAAAATCAGGGAAAAATGTTTATTATTTCTCTCCCTGTTCCTCTCGGATCCTACGGTCTCGGTACACCTCTCATTTTCCGACACTTTGAGAAGCAATTTCCATATCGGAGTTCCCTTCTCTCCGCCTAATTGCTTTGCGATGCAAAATTTTTCAATTGCTTAACAAATATAATCAAAAATGTTCACTCTAGCAAAGAGACAGAGACCCAGCCAGCGACCCGCTAATGCATGCAAAATGCCAAAAGCCATAAAAAACATATTTACCCCCCTCCCCGTCCGCACCCCTCCATGGCATCTTATATAAAAACATTAACATCCGAGAGTCAAAGGCAAAGACGATTTATGGGGAAAATCTACCGAAAAAAATGACGACTTAATGCACTGCAAAAGACGAACCAACGGGAGGGGGGGTCTGTCTGCCTGGCACTCCTTGTGATGGTTCGGCGAGAAAACGGTAAATGGAAAGGAGTCCGTGGCCGGAGCCTGGCCCGAAGAGGAACGTCTACGTAGCAGCCCATTCAGGAACCATTCAGCGACAATTAATGTTAAATTTAAAAATACATTATTTTAATGTGTCGTCGGTGCGAGAAGGAGACGGCAGCAGAGACAGTTGTTGCTGCCTTGGGCGTTGATGATGGAAGGAAGGGAGACAGCAGCAACAGAGCTTTGTGTACACAGAGACAGGGCAGAGGCAGAGGCAGCGTTAGCGGCAGCGGCAGTGGCAGAGCAGAGGCAGCTTCAGGCTGGAAGCTTTTGCCGTCGGCTACGTGCATTGAATTTGTAATTTGCGCACGTTCGTTGCAAACATTGAATAATGCTCACAGATATACCCTACCCTACCTTCCCATCACTGCCCTCCCCTTCCCTTGCCTTACCGCCGCCCGACACTTCCAGAAAAGTAAATAACTGTAGGAACAGAGCGGGAGAGAGAGATAGAGAGAGTACCAAAAGGGAAGCTAACAATTTGTATTGACTGCACAACGCGTTGGCAGCTCATTTGATGGATTTCCCTTTCAAGACAGTGGAGAGTGGCGAGTGCAGAGTGTAGAGTGTAGAGAGAGCCAAGGCCTATGAATCACCTGCATAAATGTCCAGCTGAGGACATTTGCTTCATTCTGACACTTGCTCTGCGTGTGGCATACTAAGCGAACTCAATTGGTTAACCGTTTGATTCCGAACAAACATACACACACATACGCACACTCGTGCATAGGCACTTCCTTGGGGAGAAGTCCAGCCAGAGGCAACAATTTTCTTTACTTGTCTAGAATTTATTACCATTCCTTTTTTGCTTTTGCTGCTGCTCAACAATTATTTTACATTTATAAGAAGAAGAAATATGCAAATTACAAGAGAGACAGAGAGATGAAGCAGAAGCAGAAGCAGAAGGCAGAGCAAAGGAAAATTAGCAATTTGTTGCGCTTTAGCAAAATTATACGCCTTGCCAGACAGTCAAAGAGAGAGGGAGAGTTCTCTTCTTTATTTGTCAAGTTATTAAAGAGTAACCCGAGAGCGGGAGCGTGAGTGGGAGTGGTAAGGGAGGCTGCTATGAAATTAGCATAATTTATCCAAGGCGGAGCAGTGCTTGAGGACAAGATGAGGGAGGGAAGACGAGAGCAATTGAGAGCAACGCAACTTATTGAATGGCATAAAAATACTACCGTATGAATGATTTATGAAAGGCAAGGCAATGCAATGGTTCGGTTCGGCAGGAAGCAATGAGTGGCAGTAGAAACTGCTGAAAGCTTTTGGTCAGCCAAAAGGGAAGTCCGCTTAAAATGTTATGCAAGTGCCAGAGGAAACTCGGTTGAAGGATCGCATCACAGAAACCTCCACTCTGGGATGCTCTTGGAACTATTGAGCTCTCTTCCTCTCTCTCTGTTTCTCTCTCTCTAGCTGCATAATCAAATAATGCGCTTTGCCATTGCCATGGCAAACTTTGGCCCAAACATAACCCCCCCACACAAAAAGGCGAAACGAAACGAAATGAAATGAAAGAGAGTTAGAATGATGAGCAGAAGAAAGAGAGAGAGAGAGAAGAGAAGAGCAAAATCGCATGCGAGTCACATACAGTTGGACAGAAGACTGCTCTGCTCTGCTTGCATGGAATTCATAAGCAAGCTGTGGATGATGAACGGAAGAGTCGACTGCAGCGATACCCTGCCTTTTAAGCATCTACATACATGCATATATCTTATAGTGAAGTACTCCATGCTGAAACTGCCCCAGTTGCTGCAACTAAGCATCCATTTTGTATGTGATAGTTGCGCACTTCTTTGAACTCTTAGTGCACCGCCTATAACCGCTAGTGGTTGAGTGAATATACCCTTGAAATGATTGAATGTTCAATCCTTAAGAAGAATCCACAATGCAGTTGGACAAGCTATCAGCAACAGCAGCAGCAGCAGCAGCAGCGGCAGCGGCAGCAGCAACAACATAGCAGCACGAACAATGTGCGTTGAATGGCATGTGGCAAAAGTTATGGAGACTTTGGCGCGTAAAACCGGTAGCTAAAATGGCTGCCAATGACGTTGGAGCAGGGGAGTAGGGTGGAATAGGGGGAAACAACAGCAAAAAGCGCGAAACGTGTGCGTGAGCCACAGCAGCAGCAGCAGCAGAAACAGCGGCAGAAACAGCGTTGCGACAACAGCAGCAGCAGCAGCAGCGGCAGTGGCAGTGGCAACGGCAGCAGTAGCAACTGATACGCAGTTGGAGATACCGCGATGTTGTTGCTACATTGGGGGTACATGACTACAAGTTGCTATTCACTTGGCGCTGCCTGTTGGCATGGCCACTGTGGAGTGAGTGAGCCTGTGGAGTGCCAAGAGTGTCAAGAGGGGAGTCAATGAAAAAATACCCTTTTTTTCCAGTCGCATCTTTGATTTCATTTACAATTTGAGAGCACATCCTCGGATACCCTACACACAAAAAATAAGGAACACTGATACCGTTCTATCCACACACTGAGCATTGTCAGGGACTTTCCTTGCACGTAGGGTATTCTGCATGTCGACTATCTGTCCATGGCGCGCATCCAGACAGCTTCCAGTTCCCTTACGAGTACTCCGTGGTACGCGCTTCATTTGTGGGGCTTCTGTTTCTGCTCTGCCTCTGATGTTGTTTTCCTCGCAGATTATTTGTTTGATTTCATTTTGATATTTTGTTTATATCCCAGCCCTGATCCGCTGTCGAGTCATCTTTGACGGGTGGGGGCAGGGGCAGGGGGCTGAGAGTTGAGGCACTACGTGCTCCATTTGTCTAATGTCGTTTTTATGAGGCTTTTATACCACTCGTCGCCATAATTTGATTGTCATGACTGATGCTTCTCTTTTATGGATTTTTCTATTAGATAATTGTACGGCAAGTCTTTTAGTACATAAATTCACCGATATTTAGCGTAACCCTTGATTACCTGCCGGCTAGTGCGGTCTGGCTAAATTTAATTTTAATAATTATGTAGAACGTGTAACGGCTTGGCGATCATTATAACTCCATAAAGCTTTTGTCGGTCTGCGGTGGTCTGCGGTGGTCTGTGGCGGTCGTCGCCCGTTCCCACTAATTTGTGGCAATTAAATTCATTAATTCAAATTAATATGATCCGAAAAACATTAAAATTAGTCAAAAGATACGCGGCTCTGGAGAAAAATACTTTTGCGTTCCGCTTCTGACATGCCCAAGGGCGAAATGAAACAGAACTGTAAAAGAACAAGACAAAAAAACGTAGGGCCGATGACCTGAAGAGGGAACAATGGAATGGGAGACCGTGCAAAGTGCGGCAAAGACGGCATAGTGTGAAGAGAGCCATGTTAATGATGCGGGATCCGAACTGTCCGGAGTCCAGACACTAATGAACAGCGCCGCCACGGAGGTTGAGTGGCCATCTGGGAAAGCTTATGCTGGAGAGTGTCCTTGCGAGCACTTATGGGACAGCCCCAACATATGTACGTATGCTGGACGGACAGAGGAGGTACAGTGCGGTAAGCCACTGGACGTTAGAAGGGCATTCGACATTCTTAAGCCACTGATTGATAGTCGGAAAAAGCGAAAAGGCCTCTCCAATCTGCTAATTAGTGCGAGACTGTACTAAATACTATACAAGAAAACAAATTATCTCTTTCCCGTTTATGAGTTCGCGGGGATTATTGCTAAAAATCCCATTTAAACGATTTACAGTTCGATTGGGTTTCAATCTCAAAGTAAACCCACAACCCAAAGAAAAACCCCAAAAAACCAAAGAATTTCGTTGAAATTTCATCGATGTGTTCAGAGTTAGGGAAAAAAGTGTACGCTTATGTTGAGAAAAAATGATTCCCCCCTCTGGCAAATTGATTCCAGGCCTATAACGGCTGTTTCTCTTCGGCCAGCCTCCCCTTGGCGGCATCCTGCTGTTCTGCTTATTTCTAATATCCTGCCATCGTTTTTCGGGGCGACAATAAACACGCCCCCACATGAAAATTCGGGTCGAAAATTGTCTTTTGCGGCGGCGGCCATAAAGCGCAGCCGACACGGCGATGTCATTAAAATCTCTTTTCGACAGAAAGTTTTCCTCGCCCCCCATATCGATGGGATATCCTCGGGTGCCAGAGGCAATTCAAATGCTTCCTGCGGCGCTTGCCAACACCTTTGACCTGCTCACCAGCCAGTCAGCCAACCAGCCACCAGCCACCACCCGCCAGGAAAAGCCAGCTCCATCGACAACAACAGCAGCAACAACAACAACCTCATTGAGAGCCATTCGAAAAGGCTTTTCCACGAAATTTCTCCCTTTTGTCTAATTTGATAAGCGACAGAAAAAAAAACCGAAAAATCCTTCGGCGTGTAAATTGCTTTTGCCTCTCATTTTCGGGATCTTCTGGTTTTATTCGTTAGAAATACATTTTCGGGGTGGCATGGGTTAAAGTGCTCAAATCGCAGGCGGATATTTCCTTCCTCCTGCCGCTTTGATTTCCCACGATTTCAATTGTGCCGTGGAAAAACTTTTCTTAATTACGTTCGGTCATAATTTTTTCAGAATTTCATTTTACTTGGTTTTTTTTGGTTTTTGGTTTTTGTTTTTGTTCCTTGTCGAGTGCAGAGGGAACTTTCGCTTAACCCCACTGTGGCCCGCAAAATTTATTGGCACAACTTCAAAAAAGTTTTTCCAGGGTTTTGCGTTGCGTTGCGTTTCGTTTTTCTTTTGTTTTTGCTTTTGTTTCCAGCCAACACCTTTAGCATGTTTTTGGCAGCCCTGGCAGGCAAATAAAAAATGTGCCAAAGTGCCCTCTCCACTCCCTCTCCCTCTCCCTCTGGCACTCCTTCGTCCTTTGCATGACGCGTTGAATAGTTTGCAGTTTTTTGTTTGTTCATGTGCCAGGTGCCAGGTAATGGGTTAATTACCGCTACGCCTGGACCACCAAGGGTTAATTAAGTGGCATGAAATTTCAGCGAAAATCCAAGCTCAAATAGATTATAAAAAGGCGAAAAACTTGCTGGCGAAATTAACAAATTGAAAATGGGTCAGCCAAGAAAAGTGTGTGGACGGAAAAGGTAGGGCAGGTCCCAGAGATTGCCATCGAAAGTAATTGTGATTTGGGTTCGGCTTTGGGTCTCGTCTCGGTCAGAGTTAGGAGACTTATAACTGGGTGTGCGATTACGTTGATGGGTGGATTACTTTGATTTTGCGGCTTAAAGTAGAGTCGCTTTTGAGGTTATGTGGTAAGAAATAGGTATTAGATGCTGGCTTCAAAGGCTAATCTTGCCATTCAGTCTGTGGCTCTCTATAAAATAAAAAAAGTTCTGCGTCGTCATCTGATATATTACTCATATTGGCGCGAGCGAGAGAAGCGAGTGAGCCGGGGGTTGGCTGAAGACGGTATGGAAGGTACTTCTCCGACTTAAGTAAGACGTAAGTTAATTAGGATTGCAAGACTTAGATTTCTGAATGGAATTGATATTCTTTGAAGCAAAGATATTGGATTTATTTACTTCACAAGTGTCCCTGTCTCTCCCCCTGGATGTTGTTGTGTTTGACTTGAGGGTGACTTTCGATCGGTCAATTTATCCGACAAATGGACTACTTTTCTACCCCAAAATTTCAATTACTTCTTCGCCCAACAATAACTCAATCAAAGATGCGTGTGCCCGTGCCCAGAGATGATTCAACCCCACACGCATGGGGGAGATTTCCCCCCCTTTTTCAAAAATCATGAGAAATTCAAGTGTAATATCATCCCTTAAAAGTCTTGTGGTCTACCCACAGCTGAATATTTATTTTATAAAGCTTACAAATTTTTTCGCAAACATTTTTTGGGCAGACCCCAAGAATGCATTAGATCTGTTCGAAAGAAAGAAAAAAAAAACAGGAAGGAAGAGCATAAAACCCAAACACAAAGGAACTAACAAGCGGTTCCCTTCTCGTCTCTATCGTCGTCTTTGTCCCAGCAAACTCTTTTAAGTGATTTCAACCCGGAAATGCCCATAAATCGATTCTGGTGTGGGTGGTGACGGGGGGAGGGGCTTTCTGCGAGGGGAACCCTTGTCGGATGCATCAGACGATGGCGTGGGGCTTTATGGGCTAAATGAATGAATTGAAATGGGTGTGTGTGTCTGTCTGTCTCTGTGTGTGTGTGTGTGTGCGGTTGTATCGACTTGTGGCCCACTTGTCTACACCCTGTACCCTGTACCCTGCACCCTGTACATGGATGTATCTTCTACCCTATACCCTCTATCAGCCTCTTGTGTAGGCTACAATGCAAATAAAAGTTCATTACAAGCTTAGGGCAAGGCAAGGCAAGGCAAGGCCAGGCAACGCAAGGCGCTTAAAAAAGCTCTTTCTGACTGAGGCTTTTGTTATATTCTCTTGTCTGTGTGTCTGTCTGTCTGTCTGTCTCTCTTTCTGTCCCACATTGTATTGTGTATTCTGGGGCTCTTCCTCTTTTATGCTGGTCAATGTCCCCGTCCTCGTCCCCCTTCTCTGCTTAGGATTGCGGGGGTACAGAGTGGGAGACGACTCCTTACCGGAAATGCCACATCCGTGTACGAGTCCATAAAGTCAATAAAAGCGAGAGAGACAGAAAAAAAGTGGGGAAAAAACGAAGGAAATTTCAACAGCCAAAAGGGAAATAAATTAACAATAAGCAATGATTTTTCAACTGCTTTTTCATCACATTCATGATATGGGATCTGGCATCTGGGATCTGGGATCTAGGATATCCGGTAGGGAATCGACAAATACTATAACGCAAAATTAGCCCCAAAGTCTGTTCACAATTGAATGGAGTTTTATCAGTGACAACTGTTGATACAGTGAAGCACCGAATTAATTGAAAATGTCACAACTTCGGGGCAATTATCGTAAATTATACACACGCGTTGGTGGAACGGGGGGGTTGGGGTTCGGCTTGGGGTAGAGGCAAAATATTATTATTATTTTTATTACGTGTGTAGGCAAAACAAAAATCAGGATATTGCAACCCCCGAAATCCGGAAAATCCCTTAACATCTCGAGGCCAGGGGTGGGCTATGCTGTGCATAATGAAATGTCAACAAATGCGGGGATGATGGGTCTCTGGATTGGGGAGCTGGCGTTACTCGCATGTCCATGTGCCGGTGGCCTTGTTGCTGCGGGGGTGGCATCCCTCAAGCATCTTTGAAGTTGACTTGCGGAAATTGAAAACTTAATTGGCAGAGCCGTCATATACCCATATGTTGTATGAGAACTGGGAAAGAGAGAGGGCTTAACTAATTCTATAAGGAAGGAATGCTCGATTTAAATTTTGGAAATATTTCACGAAGTATATTTAGAACTCCATTAGCAGAAATGCCCCCAAAAACCATTCTAATAACTTCATAAAATGACATAAAAATGTAGACTTCTAAGAGGCGATTCACGATTTCCACTAATGAAATATTTCTTCAACAAAAATCCATTAAAATGGCCATAACCCACAGTCCCTTCACTGACCCATTTGGGGGCCCGGGCCCCCCACTGGTTGTGTTTACACTTTCAATACCAATTCCACTTTCCACTTTCGGCTGGCCACGTTTAGAGGTGGCCCCGCCCTCCCCTTCCGGCACAATTATGGCCTTTAACCCTTTGTCAAGATCTCGAGTTTATTTGAGCTTTACGAGAATATGTGCACATGCTGAGTCTGATTTTTGGCCGAGTCCAGAAATGCCTCCGAGCCACGTCCCTCCCTCACGTTCCTCGTCACATAATAATTTTATATGCTTTTTGGCTGCTGCATTTTTGCATAGTCAGACCCTGAATCCTCGATGGGGCTGGGGCTGGGGATGGAGATGGAGCGAGCGGTGGAGCTGGAGCTGGAGCTGGAGCTAGAGCTGGAAAGGGAACGCTGAGCGAAGCTGCGACAAAAGCAGAAAATGCTCAAAAAAAAAGAAAAGGAAAACGTTGAAATTATTATGGTCTGTTGCATTTTTTATGGTTTCTTTTTATATATATAATACATATACGGGGAATGTACATATATTTGCTTGTCTGGCTCCTCGGCGGAGAGGAGGAGGGGCGAAAAAATGCATAGAAAATTTGCGATTTACTGAATCTGGTTGGCTCTGATTTTCCTGTGGGGTTTATGTGTTTTGCTTGCTCATGAGTCAGACAGTGATATATTTGAGGGAGAGATACGTATGTACACTGTTTGGGTGCGGGAAATTTCTATAAAACGGAAATGGAATGATAAAAACTCTATGAAAATGGGCGGGTGGAGGTGGGTGGAACACTAAGTGGTAATAATCCAAAAAGATAATTTTAAGAGCTTTTCAAAGATGCTTTTGATTCCACGCTCCTCTCACAGCTCTCTTTCCCGAATTCTCCAGTTACAAAACTCCCTCCTCCCGCCCCCATTGCCAGCTCTTTTCTGTGTCCTCTTTTTTCTTTTTTTTATTCTGCAGAGCTAATAAAATGTATTATCAAACTTTTTGCAGAAGTTCTTTCAAACGCAAGCAGATAAAATCAAATTTATGTATTACCTGCATTCCGACCATGGCACTGGCACTGGCACTGGCTCTGGCACTCCCCCTCGGTACACCCCTTCCTCCATCATCTGCCACCCACCACCCACCACCCGCTGTTTCGGGTTGTGCTCGCACTTTAAATAAGCATTAAATTGATACAGCAGCAAAGTTTTTCCTGCTCTGTTTCTGTCTCTGTCTCTGTCTCTGACAACCCCCAAGAAACACTCCAGACACATTCTAATCGCTTTATAACTTCTAACGCAGTTTATCAGAGCCCCACCGCAGCTCACCCCCACATGAGCCCCGTCCCCGTCCCCGTGCACCATTAAAAAGGCTCAAAGGCAAAAGTTATTGTCACGCACTAAAGTCGCTTTCACATGAGAGAAAGCAAAGCGAGAGAGAGGGAGAGGGCGAGGGAGAGACAGTCAGGGAGCTACTGAGCGAAGGAGCAACAGAGAACCTCAAGCCCATCAAACCAATCTCCATATAAAGCTGGCAGACAGACTCCTTTCATAGAACCCAACCATCGGCGTCTCTCTGCCGCTGTAGCCCTCTTGGGTTTTGTTTGGGGTCTCCAGTGTGTTCTGGCTTTCGTTTCCTCTTTTTTTTCCGTTTCCTACTTTTTTCGCACTTTATTTTCCACGTTTTTCCATACCCTGGCTGAGAGTATCCCAAGATTAGTCGTACGTTTCGTACAGAGATCACCCAAGCATCGCAGCACGCATACATTCAAATGCGCTGCCGCGACCCGAAGAGAGCCGAACGTGAGAAGACCCAGCCGAAGAGGCGATCATTGTTGAGCCGAATCAGCAAACACCCGGTACGAAAATGAGCGTGAATACACTCAGCGAGGCCGCCAGAAAGGCACAGTTTGAGTGATTTGAAGCCACATGCAAGGGATTTTCATGTAATCACCCAATCATGACAATCCCCCAAAGCCGCTCTCTGAAATGTACTTGTATTGTTGGCATTCGAATGGGATAGGATTGGAGCCCTATATCAAGGGTATATAAACTTCGGTGCGGCTGCGCTTTTTTATTTATTCTGTCTGGTAAACAAGAGAAGAAGTATTCTACCCTCTCACTCGCTTTCATGCGCGTACTTCGCCGTCCAAACTAAAAAAAGAAATGGCAGAGTATGGTTATGTGTATTCTAAACATCCGTTTGTATTCAATATATTTGATTACTTGCATGGAAAGTACCCTCAAAGGGAGGGAGTGCCAGAGCGTGGGCATTACTCATGGATATGAACAATAATACAACCATCTTTATGATCCGATTGGCTTGTTAGAGTACAGTGAATCCCCATTGAGTCACCTGCAGCACTTGCCTCTCGATAAGATATAGCAATCGAAATAATCTTATCTAAACAAATGGAACACAACAAGCGATATTCTCAAATATGATGTATATAAACGGGCATTTCGTCAGGTTGAAAGCACAGTTCGCATTCTACAGCCACGGAGAGGAGGTCTCCATACACAAAGGAATTTATCACTAGAGCAAAGGAATCCAACCACAAAATGCCGCCACCACATCGCGAGGAACGAGGCTTGTTCGGCATCTCCCTGGGCCTGCAAATGAGCGGTCCTGGACACCACCACCACGGACCACCACCGCCGCCCCACTACGACCACCACCACCACCACCACCATGGACCGCCGGCCCACTACGATCATCACCACCACCACCACCATGGACCGCCGGCCCACTACGATCATCACCACCACCACCAACATGGACCGCCGCCACACCACTTCGATCATCACCACCATGAACACCACCATGGACACCACGGACACTTTGACCATCACCATGGCCCTCCAGCGCATCATCATCATCATCACTGCTAGAAAAGAACAGTGATGAAAGGGCACAGCAGTGATCCATTGCCAGACTAGTGATGACAGCAGACATGCCTTTTGTGCCTTCTCTACTGGCGGAGTGATGAGTGATTGCCCAATTTTTTTTTTTCATAAAACGAATTTAATTTGTATAACACTAAAAATAAAAAACTACAACAAAAAAATATTAAAACAAAATAAAACACAACATAAAAATATTTTAAAAACCAAATTCTTAAATATATTTCATTGTGAAATGGCTGTATTCCTCGAAAAACAATACTACGAAAATAGTAATTAACAATCGGTATTTAATGGGAGTGCCCTTATCACCACACTTATCCATCTATATACTCGTATTTCCTATATAATTAAATAACCCCCATCGCTATCTGGTTGGAAATGGACAAATAGACAAGCCGCTTCTTGCCAAGTTAGTTGCAATCAATCAAGATAAGAAACACAACAAAAATACCCTATCTTATCATCTCATCTTATCTTTGATGTGTACAAAAAAAGAAATCGCCCTAAACGAATTCTCGGACTTGTCAGAATATATGGACATTTGGCTGCGCTGAGACGTTGGTAAGCTGCTTACTAATGCCCTGCCATATTTTTAAAGAATTCTCAATTGATAAAATTTGGAAAAATAAGAGGCTTATATAGAACCCGAGATCCGACCCGGAACCAGACCACCCACCCACCAGACGGCAGCGACGACAAATCAATTTGCTAAGCCCAAAGCCGATAAATACGAATGAAATTAAATAAATAATTTCCGTTCGGGTCAGACAAAATGTTTGCCAATTACAAAACTATTTCAAAGTGTTTTTTTGTTCTCTGGTTGTCACAAAACGCTAATTAGACAGCAGCCACCATATAGAGTGGGTTTCTCCCAATAGATTTGTACACGAGTATACGAGGACTGGACGAGTGTGTGTGTGTTTTGTCTGTGGGTTATATGGCCTGTCATAAAATGCAAAATGCTGCCCCTGGCGTGGGTCGAGTGGGTATCGACACCTGGAAAATATTGGTAATTAAAATTGGCCAGTTGTTGGTCTGCAACCGAAAAACCAAACAAAAAACTGGCTTCCATTTCGGCCTGTCTAATAATGTTGTAAAACATGTTGCCATTAAGTAAAGCGACAGACACCAAAACGCCCCAAAGCCAGGCGGCGGGAGGAGAGCCGAAACACTCGTAAATTTCGAGAATATGCGTAGCCTAGACTAAGGGATACCATATAAAAGATACAAATTGTTCTGTACATATAAGAGCCCTGCCCGAATCCACAGTATTCATGCCCCTCTAATGCTTTCGATCATTACGAATCCTTCGGCAGTCTCTGAAATGCCTCAATACATAATACACGGAGTTCGTGTGGCTTTGGCTATGCAATGAATATTTTCTTTTATTTGGCACAAAACACTTTTCTTGCTCTATCTGAAATTCATTTGTTTCAGTGTAAAGCAAGAAAACGTACGCACACACAAATGAAAACCAAATGGAGAGTGAGCGAGAAATAAAAAACGAAATTTCGGATTCGGATCAAATATCGATACAGATAAAAAGATAAAAGTAGATAAAAAGAGGAACCAATACATTCTCTGTATTCTCAGATCAAAGGGTATTTGCGTAATACTATCGCTACTCCGCTGACAAGTCGCGCTAATGGAATTGGTAGCACTGACAGGCACTGGCACTGGCACTGGCACTGGCACTCGCACTGGCACTGGCACTCTCTTTCAGTCCAGCCCCAAACTGTCAATTAAATATGAAAATTATTTTCGGTCTGCCTATCAAAGATATGTTTCGATAGATATATTTTTTTGACAATTTCATGGGACAGGCCTGTCCCGACAATTGACGAACCGCACCGAACAGAGGCGAACCCCCGAATCTAATAGAGTGGATGACAATTAACGTCTCAATTCATAAATGTCGTGGCTGGAAAGCCATTTCTCAAAGCAAGTCGGTGGCTTTTAATTAAAAAACTTAAATTATGTTTTTGGCCCGACTTGATCCGTGCTCGCAGCCACAAATGGAGCTGCCAGCCAGCCCCCACTTCAACTTCAACTTGCGGCTGAGCTCTTCGTATATCTTAATTGTTATTTGTATTTAATTATATGGCAAGTCAGGCACAACATCGGCCTTATACGTATAAGGAGAGGAGAGTGGAGAGAGGAGAGAGGAGAGTTGTGCCCCCCAGTTTACCTGAAAAGTTGAAGACGAAGCAAGTGGAAAAAGTCAAGTCAAAGTTGCTTTGGCTTTTTATTTCGTAATTAAAATGTTTACTTTACATAGATGGCCCAGTGCTGGCTCTCCCTGGGATCTGCTGAGCGGTGGGATCTGGGAGGTGAAAGATGGGTGCACTCCCGATGGGAGGTGGGAGGTACGGCAGAAGACAATGAGAGACAGAAGTTGCCACTGCCATGGGAAGAGAGGGCCAGGTGGCAGGGCATCCATCAGATACAGTCTGTGATTATGCAACAGCATGAAAATGCCAACAATAAAAGTGAAATATTGTTGAGTCACTGAAGAGTCTCCCGGCAGTCACGCTATAATTTCCACACGAGTTGGCAGCCCATTGTACTTGGAAAATTGTTTTAAATATATTCCTATGTTTATTTTTCCGAATGGAAAGTGTTGTTTTTCAACAGAAGACAAAAGAGCGAGTATTTTGGGCAGAAAGAACCAGTTTGCAGTCCTATTCGCTCTGTTCTGCAGTCTCTAATCAAACCAAATGTATTTACCCAACTAATTTCATACTTTTTCCCATCTTTCAGGTATGTAATCCAGCCGCAGGCCATTAAGACCAGGCCATATGTACCCACATAATTATGAGTAGAGTAAGTAATGAAATGTTCAGGCACAGATCATCAATCGGATCTGATTAGTCGGATATGAGTACACGGGGCAATAAAAAAGCAAAACAGTCGCCCAGACCGCAATCAAATCGGGAGAATAAACCCATTAGCCACGTAACCATCTGTGGGGGGACCAATCATATGTCCATTCTCATAACAATCAAAGCCAATTTCTGGACCAACTCATACGATTACATCGAAATAATGTAATAAACCCATGAAAAATCAAAAATACGATAAGTACGCGGACAGACTCCGCCCCAAAACTCGAGGACGGACGGCGACGGGGCTATCCTCCGCATGGGGCAATAAAAATTCCACAAAAGTTCTCATTAAATAAACATACCCGAAGGAGAGACAAAGGCCAAGACTGCTGCGGCTCAAAGACCAAGACCATATCAAATACGCATTCCGAAAACTAGCCCCAAACTAAAGCCGCGTAATGTCGCTTGTTAGTACTAATGATGGGCCGGTCCAGGCCGGACTGCTAGCCTCCACACCGCACCACACAGCACCATTCGGCTCTATCCAAACGCAAAAATAAATTTGTACATCTGCGATAGAAGCCGCGATATGAGAGGCAACGCAACCCATGGCAGCCGGGGTCCACGGCCACGGCCACGGCCATGACCATGGCCAAGGAAAGAAGAAGCGTTGCCTGCTTGTCATAAATTGCCATGGAGCGCCAACAAGATTCCTGCCTTCCCGACTGGGAGCTAGGGATGGGAGCCTTGGCGTGAGTGGATCGTCCAGGCGGTTCTGAAACGATAGACCGACGATCGATACGATAGTTAACGAATCATTTATTCGGGCTGTTCCAATTATCGATAGTTTCCAAGCCAAAGAACCGATTGATCCCTCAGCAATTATAGTCCATAGTCCGTATACCCATTATCATCTCTAGTCTTGTCCATCTCTAGTCTTTTCCCCAGCCCAGCCCAGCCCAGCCCGGCCAAGGCGATCTCAGAACCGCACCAACCACAGACGACTTGGGGCATTGGGTCCCCACAGTCGCGTCCAGGCTGTAAAAATTAATAGCCAACATAATAAGCGGCATTTTATGACAAGCGTGCACCTCAACACACACACAAACACACCGCCACGCCCCACTGCAGGCCTCCCTACTCGTGGACTTTCGGGCATCCATTTCTCATAGCATCACACGGCAGAAGTCATTAGGTGAGGGATCAGTTGGCCACGCTTCTTCCTCGCAGTCACTATGAAAATTACGCAAATTGAAAGTTACATCGTTATGAACCCCACCAAATGGGTAGGACTCCAGCTACAGTCTCCAGCCCCCAGCCCCCAGCCTCCAGCCTCCAGACCCCAACTGCCGGACAACCTCCAACTCTGGGTCCAAGCCCGGACTCCTGGGTCTTGGACAAGTTATGAGCTTCATATTGGCGCTACGAGATTTCGCTTTATGATAATTACACGCAGCGTTTCGGATTTGTTTTTGGTGTACGAGACGAGTGTTTGGGTCTTTGGAAAATTGAAAAACTTTTCCTCCAAGTGTCTGTGCGTGTGTGTGTCTCTGTATCTGTGTCTGTGTGTGGGGGTAATATATTGTCGATTATGCAAGATATGGGAAGTTTTGTTTTTTTTTTTTATATAAACAAGCTAATGGATACTGTGGCTATTAAATGGTTGGAATTTGTTACTTGAAACTAGTTAAGGTTCAACTGGGATGCTGCAAACGATCGAATCAACCTCTGAACCCTTGGGAATAGGCTTAATCGGTAATCGGTGAAACATAGCCCTAATTACGTGAAGCCGTAAACCAGCTGCAGAGACCTGCTTCAGGCTCCGGGCTCCCTCCAATCCCTATACCATAGACTGTATATACGACCGACCCACTCATAAAAGTTAAGAGAACTCGGCGCTCGAAATCGTTAACGTTTTATGCCCCACTTCTGGCTAAATAAAAAACCAAACCCAAAACTGGACACAAAGTTGCCATTTTTAAACTGAATTTTAAATGTAACTTTATAGGGGGATTTCTGTTATGATGATTTTTATATATATTTTTATTTTTATTTACAATCCCATTGATTGAGTGATAACTTCAAATGGTAATGGCCAGAAGACAAAACGCTTGGCCCACTATAGCGCGGCCATATTGATGATGCTAATTAGCTTTGAATGGAAAAGAGACCCATTGAGGAACACCATCTGGGTAGCCCAAGCGAATGAATTCCCCCCGATAAATCTTTCAACAAAGAGACGAAACCGAAGACGAATCACCAAAAACTGGCATTTGTCAACGTCTTTATTCTGCCTCAGCGAACACTCTTTGGGGTACATAAAATGCAAATTAGCTACAAAATGGGTTCTCTTCCCTTTCCCTTTCCCTTTCCCTTCCCCTTCTCCTATTTCCATTGTACATTTTCTGATTTCCCTCGAAATGCATTTTCTTGCATTTATTTTATTTTGCTTTATTTCATTTCATTTCATTTTTTCTTTCGGTCTGTGGCCTGCATTTTTATTACTTGTCAAAATACAATAAAATTTATGGCAAGTTGGCAATATTTTTAACGCCAAATGCAGAGCGGAGCCTTTCGAGGGGGCCACCAACTGCAGAGGGTGCTCGATTCAAATTCAAAGAAATCTCCCCATAAATCATCCGAGTGGAGTCTGGAGCCAAAAAGACAAAAGAAAATCTGCCACAAAAATAAGCAACAAAAAACAACAAAAATACGTACGAATATACATTAAAACGCAAATTCGCGGCGCATAAAAGTCGTAAAAATGATATTAGCCCATGGGGGCGGCGATACATATAAAAAAAAAATCGAAAATAATATGTGTTGTACATTTATTAAGGGGAAAAAGTTTTGAATCAATAATAAGTTATTTCTATATTTAAAAGCTCAGACAGAGGGGTCTCCCACAAGCGACTTTTCTTTGACATGTATCTCTCAGATACTTATTGCCAGAATATTCAGAGAATTATGTGCCACCTTCAGGGGAAAATCATTTGCTTTCACTGTAAATCATAGGAAATTGCGAATCCGCTAATCCCCATTATTCAGGGCTCCTTGCCCATTTCCCTGAGAGATTCGATCCAAATAATTAATGCCTAAACACTAAACACTTTTCTTTTTGTTCGCCGCTGTTCATGTTTTTCGCATATTTCTCAAGAGGTTCAAAGACACCTACCTCCCCACGACCCACGACTTTCCCTCCACTGAGCCCTGAGCTGCGCTAATAATGTGAAAAACGAGAAAATGAAAGGCACTTTTGTCTAATGAATTTCCACGTGTCTTAAGCTCTCTCTTTCCCACCTCATTCCTGCCGTGGCCGTTGCCGATGCCAATGCCGATGCCGATGCCGTTGCCGTTCTGTTTGTGGTACGTGCCTGTGTGAAAAGCGCATTTAAATGCGGTTGAGGCAAATTAGTTAATAAATCACACGTGGAAAATTGATGAGTTGCCATTTTCCTCTTTCAGTTAAGTGCGAGAATAAGAGGACGAGAGGACGAGAGGCCGAGAGGCTGACAGGCTGAAAGGCGGAGCATTTCATTTGATTGTCTTCCATTTGTTTCGAAAATTATTTCCCTCTTTATGTGTTTTATGTGTCGGCTGCAAGAGGAAGAGGAACTCTCAAGGGACTCCGACTCTGACTCTGACTACTCCTCCGCCCGGTCTGTCTTTAATTAAGCGTATTTGCCCAATTGAATACCAAATTTGGTTTATGATTTTCATCACGCAGCAAACAATTGCGGGAAATTATTAGTCACTGAGGCAGTGGCAGAGTGGCAGTGGAGCCAGGAAATCCATCAAAAGCGAGCCTGAAAAGTTCACGAAATCCGAAATCGGAAACCGTACGACTACGTAAACGTGTACGAGTACGGGTACGAGTGCCTTGAAGCCTCTGCAACACCGACACCCAAATGAACCCATTGTGGTAGCAGTGTTCCCAATATCTCATTGTCATGTTACCCAAATCGCTCCAGCAGTCAACAAACTACAACAAGAACAACTACAACTACAACTACAGCCTGGAATACAGCAAATACAACACTTTGCTCAACAAACAAACAAACACACACACACACAACAACAACAAGAACAGCTAACGAACAAACAACAAAAAAAAGAGTGTAACAGAAGAAAACAAAACAAAACCATACCAAACAAAAAAAGAAAAGAAAGAAAAAAAAACAAGTAGAACTTGTCTAGGCCTCAGCACATGGCCGTAGATCGAAAGGGGATCGAAAATATCGGATTACCACCAATTTCAGTGGGAAGTAGATCTGTAGATTGTAGATTGACTTTTCCATTAATCAGTAAATATGAATGATAAACTAGAACTAGATTTATTAAACGGGAAACAAGCATCTGCTCTCAGATATTTCTTTATTCCTACAGCTGAACCATTTTGACCGCTGAAGTAATCCTCTGATCCTATAAATATCTAGGATTTATATGTATTATTTGTACACCTCCGCCCCTGTCTACTTCTTGCTCAGGCATTAACAAATGTTTCCCTTGAGATTTGGTTATACATACGAGTATATACCCACATTTCTATAGAATATACAAGAAAGACTCCCACTTTGGGAGCACCTCCAAGCCATTTAAATGACTTTTCTTTGGCTATATTTTGCCCGGTTCGGTTTCGCTTGGGGCTTGGGGCTTGGGTCTATTTCATTTGTGTTCTCTGGGTTCTCTGGCTGAGGCTGAGGCTGAGCCTGAAACTGAGGCTCAGGTCGGTCTGATGTCTAAAGTCAAGATCACAAACGTGATTTGTTGTTGTTGCGCCTGCTTGGGGTTTTTGCTCATTTTGGCAAATGTTCCAAAGACTGTGGAAGATCGTGATCTTTAAACCAAGCAACTCCGGCTGTAGTCTTTGTATTGTTATTGTTTTCTTTTATACTCTTTATGCTCGGATATACTCGTAGTATTTTTTCCACCTATTTTCTGTTGCTGACTCGATCAGTCGTCACTTTGTAATTCGGCGAGGGAGGAAGAGAGATTTCCTTTGAGTAAAACTTTGTGGTTTCTTGTGGTTTTGTCTGTTGTTTGGTGTTACCCGATTTATGTTTGTTCATTTATTTTGACAAAGCCTTTGGCTTTGGTTTTGGTTTTGGTTTTGGCTCTGGCTCGTTTCGAACCGAACAGGAATTGTGTGGGTGTCCCTATGGCTGTCTCTCTCCAGCACACTCTCGGAATCGTTTGTGCGGCGCCGCCCCGCTAAAGATTTGTGTGTTTATGCTGCAAGAGACCCCAGGCCCGAGACCCGAGACCCGACCCCGGACCCCCGAGCCCCAGCACACACTCTGATTGATGTGGGGCACATTAATCAAGCCATTGAAGCGGCCGTCTGTTTGATGTTGTTGATGTTGCTGTTGCTGCAGATCTGATCAAGCGATCTTGTACCACTCATAACGATCCCCTGTCTCCCTGTCTCCCTCCCTCCATTCCTCTCTGTCTCTGTCTGTGTCTGCTTGTCTATCTATCCGCTCCCTCGCTCTACTCCGCAATGGACTCTAATCGAAGCGATCGCCAGGCCAAGTGAATTTTGGTTTCGTTTACCGATCGCACGCTCTGCCTCTCTCTCTCTCTCTCCCTCTCTCTCCTGACGATCGTTTTATAGGTCTTTGTTATTTGGCCAAGTTAATGGGCAATTTGTTTTCAATTAATTGGCTTGTTGTGTTAACTGCTTACTGATTACACATACATGGCTCTGGGGCTTCCGTTGATCGTCTGTGCCTATCTGAATCTGTATCTGTATCTGAATCTGAATCCGAGGATCGTTGGTCGTTAGTCGTTTTCGTTTTCACTTGCACTCTTTCCCTGCCGCAGATCATAAATTCTGTTTGAATGAGACGCAAGCGTTGCTGTCCATTAAGAAAGATCAAAGAGAGAGAGAGAGAACAGACGGGTGGAGAGGGATCAGTACGTATTTTCACGAGCAAATCATAGCGGAATGGGGCATGACCTTTGGGAACGATTACGAAATATGGGAGAGCAACACAAAGGCTTACAAAATGAAAATAGTTTTCTAATATAGAAATGGCTGGAAAAAAGAATCCGAAAAATCTTAAAGTGTTTCCACTGTATCTGCCCAAATCCCAGACACGATGACACAACATCCAACCATCCATCCATCCATCCATCCATCCATCCAACTATTTGCTGTCTCTCCATCTCCATTCCCCACAGACCATGCAAAATTTGTACGTTTAATGCCACATTTTCAAATGAGAGCAAAAATCTTGTCTGTCTGTGTCTGTATCTGTATCTGTAGCTGTATCTGTGTCTGCGGGGAACACGTTGGAGGCCCTTTTTTGAAATGCCGCCATCGCGTCGTCTGATTTGTGTGTGTTTCTGAGAATTGGCTTGGAGGCAAATGAGGAAATGCTGAACTACAGAACTACAGAACTACAACAGAACTCATCCATAGAACTCAACCATTCGTAATGGAAATGGAAATGATCGCCGACAGCTCTGGAAATTGTGGTACGCTGAAGAAGATGAATGGCAGATGGTCGTCTATGATGGGTCTTTGAAGTTGAAGTGTTTTGTGTTCATTAGCTCATTGCCACTAATTTGTTTCGGTTCTGTTCTGTTCTGCTCTGCTCTGTTCTGTTTGGGGGCAAATCTACACAAATCTACACGTAGCTCCAAGAAATCTTAATTATGTCCATCGTTTTGAGGCAGATTCTTTTGAAGTTGCTGACTGATGTGGATTAAAAGGGATCTTGTTGTTAAGACAAGACGAAAATACATGAAACAAACGGAGGCACAACTCTCTCTCTCTCTCTCTTTCTATCTATCTCATATCGGCGTGAGCGAGCGAGGCGAGTGAGCCGGGGGTTGGGTATGCTACACTTGAGCACAATGCAAATCTCATTCTACTCGTAATCCTTTTCTGTTCCCAATTCATTCACCTACATTTCCCAATCACAACTTAACCTTTTGACCACATTTTGCCCGCTCTTGGGCTGGGCCCACAGATAATATCATATTTCCATGGCGAAGCCCCACACACTTGCCCACTTGTGGGCTCGCAGGCATCTTAGAAATTTAGTTCCACCTGGGCCCCACCTATACCTGGAGGAAGGTGGCTAAGTAACTCATACAGTTAACCACTTCAAGGTGTCCGCTTACATGTGCTTTTTCATTCTTTCTACTCTGCATTCTAAGTGCTCTCCCCGCCGCTCTCTCTCTCTCTCGCTTGATGCCTTTGGGCTGGGAAAGTGTGAAAAGACATAAGAAAGGCCGCGCGCCAGAGCAAAATCTCAACATAAAAGCGAACTTTCTGCACTATAAAAAAGCACAGCAACAACAAAACTTTTTTTTTACATGACATGACACAATTTGCAGGCACTGTCGCCGCTCTTCTAGCCGCTGTAGCCGCTGTTGTCGCTGCTCCTGCTGTTGTTGTTGGTGTTGTTGTTGTTGTTGGTTTGCCACTTCGACATGTTTGTCTGTGGCTTGGCTGAGGCTCACTTCAGGTAGATAGACCAAAAGCTCTCGCCAAAGTACTGGCTAAACGGGGCCGCAGCAGCGCAGCAGCGCAGCAGCGCAGCTCGGAAGCTTCTGACTGAAGCGACTATGAATTTATTCGATTGCTGGCATCGGAGTCTCGTTTGTCCAGTACTGAGACTCTATGCTGCTTTGCTGATTCTTCTATTGCTCCTCTACAATACTCTGCTTGCTCTTTGCTGCATCTGCTCTGCTGCTGCTGCTGCTGCTCGACTCTTACCATTTTGACTGCTTCGCCCCTGCTCTGCCTTGCTCCGGTCCCCCCGCTTTGGGAGTCGCTTTGTTTATCGCGTGTGAACATTTTTTTGCGCTTTTAGTGGCCGAAAACTTTTCAGCACACATAAAATTGTTTAAGTTTTCGGCATAAACAAGAGGAGCAATGGCGGTGGAGAGGCTGCTGGGGGGGCGACCGAGGGAGTTGCATTCCAAAAATTGTTGTTTATATTTGTGCCAACGTGTGTGTGTGTGTGTGTGTGTCATCCATATATTTCGCCATTCAATCCCAGAAAATCTTTGCTTTTTCGGAGAATTGTATGTCTTTATTTCGAATTTGGCGGAACAGGCAATGATTTTCAAAAGATTTTCGACAATAAATCATTGGTATTTTTAGAAATGTTTATTCAATCCGTAAAGAATAGAAATGTACCATTTTAAGAGATTTTCAAATTTACCCAAAAATAAATCACCTTTAAAAATATCCGAAATTATTTAAAAATTGTATACAATTAAATTTTCAAAATGTTTATTATATTTTGCACGCGATCTGGCATTTGATCAACCCTTTATGTAACAGAATTTTACATATTTCAATTGAAGATAAATAAGAATAAAATTGGGCAACACAAAACAGAAGAAAAATATGCTTTGCTGTGCTGTGGCTGGTATTTATTCAGTAAATAAATTGCTACATTGTGCGGTGAATGAAATGAAAGTTTATTAATAAATTATGCACGAAAATGAAACAATGGAACAGTCTGCTTGGTGAAAAGAAGGCGGAAAAGAATGTGGGAGGGAGGGGGAACTGGGGACTGCGGACTGGGGAGGAGCTGGATGAATTCGATTGGCTGTTAATTAACATATCGGCAAAGTTCAATTAATTGGCAATCAATCATTTTTAATGAAACAGCAACAACAGCAACAGCAACGACGACGACGACGACGACAGTTGCTAGAGAAGAGACTGAGACTGAGACCGAGACCGAGGCTGAGACCACGAAGAATCGGGCGACACTATCGTCTCGCTGCGATCTTGAACTCGGCGGAAGAGTTGGAAAATGGCAAAAACAGCAAACGGAAAATAGAAAATGGCCAATGGCAAATGGCAAATGGCGAAACGTGCCACAGAGGAAGAGAGCCAAGAGATGCGATGAAGAAATAATGCTGCAATTCTATTTGGCGGGGGGGTGGGGGCAGCAACGAAACGTGCCACACGATTGACAAGCGGTTTGGCCTGGGTCCCGCTTCGACTGGGTCCCGTCCCCCCTCCCTCTTTGACTGCCCCAGGCAGTTGGCTGTGAGTGGCGAGGCAGAGTCGCCTGCAGCTGGGCTGTCAGAGAGGCCTGTGGCAATGTTGCCATCCAGCCATCGGAGGAGGAGGAGCAGCAGCAGCGGGCTGACCAACGAGTTGCGGGTGCCACTGCATTTGGCATTCCCCCGTCCAGCCAGCCAGCCAGCCCGAGCCAGAGCCAGAGCCAGGGCCAAGATCCAGCCAGGGATGCCTCTGGAAACTGCGACTTTTGCAGTAAAAAGTGATTGGTGGGGCATGGCAGCGGAACTTGTGGGAAACTTATAAAGTTTCAAGTGGAAAGCACTGGTAGACCCAGCCTCAGCCTCAGCCTAGAAGTTGTGAGTGAAAAGTGAGTGGCAAAACAGTGATTGCCAACAGATATTTATTTACTTTTTTGTTTTTGTAAGAGTCACAGTCACAGTCACAGTCACTGTTTCTCCCAGAAAGAGAACAGCCAGGCAATCACCTCCCTCCGGTACAAGCTATTAAGCTTCTCATTTGGCTAAGGAACCCCCCGGACGGATCCGCGCACTTCTCGAACATATTTCAAACAAATTTATTTGCGCCTGCAATTTACAAGCGACTTCTTCTATGCAACAGCAACAACAGCAACAGGAGCATGAACGAACAACTACAGAAAACACAGAGAGGAGGCGCTGGCTGCTACTCGAATGCATGTTGCGACCATGAGATACCCACTAATAACATATCTGGTGCGGTGCGAGCAGTGAGTGGCAGAGAGGTGAAAATTAAAACAATTAATGAAAGTCAAATATGTTTTCTGGGCTTGGAACCGAATCCGTTTGTGTAGCTCTTCAGAACTTCCAAGTACGGGGTATCAAAACTAACGGCGCGGCGAGGCATAATTAAAATGTTACAGCAGCAGTGCGGCAGCGGCAGCGGCAGGCAAATGAGGAAGCTGCTGCAGAAGGAGGATGGTTGGATGGCTGCATGGTTGGATGGCTGGATGGATGGGGAGGGGGCAGCAGAACAGAACATGTTGCAATAGAACATTGCAGCATTCAACTTTCTGGACAAGTCGCGCATGCGCTTGACGCAAATTAATTTTCCACATTTTTTCTCCCTCTCTCCTTCGTTAACATGCAGAGAAAATTATGCTAATCAACTCTCTGCCAAGAAGAGGGATAGAAGGAAAGAACAGAAACTTCAACTTAATTTAGTTGCATTTTTTTTTCCGTTCCCTCACGAGTTTTTGACGAAATGAAAATCTGTTTCGTGCTGCCTCTGCTCCGGCCCTTGTTGCCAGCAACAAAGTTGCTTAGCAACAAGCTCGCTCCCTCTGCCGGCAATCAGCGAGCAGCTTGTTAAACTTTTGCTCTCTCTTAAAATTGGCCATGTGTGAAATGAAATGCACGATTGCAGTAAGGCGGAAGAGAAGACGAGAAGAGAAGAGAAGAGGAGGGATGACACTTGTACGTAGGTAGTGCAGCGAGAGGGGGGCGGGGGTTAGCAAGACAGTTTTGAGGCCACGCACGCGCTTTTAAGCAAGTGTGCGTCTACTTGTGCGTGTGTGCGGGTGTGTGGGAAATTTGTTGATTAAACTTTTGCAGGAACTTTTTAATTGCCTCCGTGTAGTCGTTGTTGCTGTCGCAGCCGCAGCCACAGTCACCCTCGTCGTCTGCAGTCAGTCGGCAACGAACAGTACGAGTACATATGCAAAAGAGAATCCAACAGTGAGAGAGAAAGAGAGCGGAGAGGACGAGAGGAGGAGGAGAGTTTACTTAGAGGCTTACATGGCTTTTGGTGGGCTATGATACAAGTACAATATGTTCATCTTTCCTTCTGAAAGTTTATCTGGGAGGAACTTGGGGCGAGTGGAATTTACGCTAAACCTGCTTATGAAGAGCATTCAAAGTTCTGCCGCGGCTCCATAGAGAAACACTAATAAAGTCCGTAAATGTGGGCTAGAGTCTTCCACCTACGAAACACTTAAATATTTCACAAACAATTCTCTTTGAATTCTGAAGTGCAAATAAAATCCAACATCTAATTACCATTTCCCGTCAGCCCTAAGCTGTTTCTGACCAATTCCTGTCAGCCCTAAGCTGTATTTGAACTTTCAGCCAAGTGTCCAGGGCAAAAACAAAAATCCTACTCAAATAAAGTTTAATATTTAATAATCCGCTCCAGCGCCCAGGGCCCAGGGCCCAGGGCCCAGCCCCAGCGTACCCTACGTACTCGTATCATCTGCCCATGGTGCAAGAGCGGCTCCTCCCCTATTCGGCCTCCTCTGTTATATATCGTACGATTTAGTTGTAGCCCCTAGTAATGATCTATGGCGCCTTTAGTCAAGATTTATGCCCTCAACCTCGACGATTGGTATAATATGCAAAGGGAAGAAGCAGCTGCCGAGGCCAGAGGAGGGGCCACATCCAAGAAGCCATAAAGCCAAAGAAGCAGAAACTTGTATGCAGAAGTCGAGCGCCTTTTTTGTTGTACAATAAAAATAAATAAAAGAGCGGGAGAGGGAGAGAGAGAGAGAGGTGGACAGAGCAGTAGGAGGGGGAGGAGGAGGAGGAGGAGGCATAAAATTGTATAAATTTATGAGGGGACCCAGTTTGGTAGCCCTCTAACTGCCTTCCGATGTTTGTTTTTCTGGTTTTTTGGCTTTGGTTTGGTTTGGGGTTGAGCTTTGTTTTTTTTTAGAATTTAATTGGACATTATATCGCATATTCTTATATAGGCAAAATCAATGCCTGACCATATATCAAAAAGCGAAACCAACTGCTGAAAGGAGAGGGGGTGGGATAGTGGATAGTGGATACTGGATACTGGAAGAGGGACACCCAACGGTAATGGCCGAAAAAGCTTTTCCATTGTCTGGCCAAGTTTCAGCTGCCTCTTCGATTGTTGCTCTTGGTGTTATTTATGGTTACTCAGGATGGTTCTCCTCCTTCTGGCGTCTGCCTTCTGCCTGCTGCCTTGGTAATGTGTGAACGAAAGATTCCATCTTTCTCTGGGAACGCGAACATCTGGGAATCGGGGTTGGGGATGGGGATGGGGATGTCGCGCCTAAGTACCACCAACTTCCTTCTCTGCCTAATCACGTTTCTTTCCGCCAGTTTGCCGACTTTTCTCTACAATAGACTTCCCCTCTGGGCAACTCATTCAAATGTAATAATCGGATAAATATTCCCCCATCTTCTCTCCTCTGCCATATCTTCATCTTTCCATCTTACCATCTGTCCAGTTGGGCCAAAAAGCTGTCGCATCTAAAGAGCTTTGCGTACGTATATCTGTCCTCTATTGTGCTTTGGGCCTATGATGCAAGTCAGATGCCACGCCCACTCAGCGGCCGACTCAACTGGCGCCGGTTTTTAAATCGGCTTAAATTATGATGCTCAAAGCCAAGAAGAATGAGCAAAAATTGTCTCTCCATTATTATTATTAAGATGTTTGCATTAGGGACAGACAGACCTCTCAGGGACAGGCACAAATTTGCCTAAGACTTCGACAAAGTTTCCATGTGGCTGATTTGATTACTCAAGCTGGGAAAATAGATTAAGAAAACAACCGAAAGTGTTTCATTATTATGTTTCTATTTGCGATTTTAGGGTATTGAAGTGGAAAGGTTAAAGAATAGAATTTACTGCCCATCGGGGAGCCATTTAAAGTGATCCTACCCCTCCTTCGCTGTGACACTTTTATCCTGCTTAAATTAAAACTATATTCCCAAATCAGAAATCGTGTCTCACTTCCCCAGGAATATTTTGAATACCTGACATCGTAATTGCTCCGCTTCCAACCCTCCCCAACTTCCTCTGGCTCCTCTGGCAGTCATACTCGTATGCTTAAGCCTATGGGACCCTCGACAATAATGCCCTGCCACTAGAGTGGAACAATGCTGGACCCTAATTAATGTTGACATGGGATATATTTTTGCGTCCTCCTCCATGCCCAAACTGGGCCCAAACACAACTGGGCCCCAGCTGGAAATATGAAAGGAAAAAATGGAAAAATGGAGTAAAAAAATCTGTTAGATTAGTGCGTTAACAAGGGGTCATCAGATGGGACACTTAGGGTCCGAGTCCGAGTTTGAGTTCGAGTTTGAGTCCATGGCCATGTCTACCCTTGTCTTTATTTGCAGATTATCAGGTCATTTAATGGAGATATTTAATTTCAAGAATTTCCCTTCTCCTTGGCCACGAGAATGAGCCAAACTTTAACCTCAAGAACATATTTTTCTGCTTCGCTTTTTTTCGGTTATAATTAATTTTTACTGTCAAATTACGGCAGCCCTCTGACAGGATGACAAGTGAAACTTTATACACATAATTAAATAATTTTCTTCTTATTTTTTGGTTTTTGTCACTTTTTGCCACTTCTCTCCGTGTGGAAATAAAAGTTGAGCACCCGAGCACCCCCCCACCTACCGCTCAACTTTACTTGCATAATTTACAATTCTTTTTTGTCGCCCTGCTGCTGCTCTTTTGGTCTCTCATAAATTAAGATGAATCATGAAATAATAAAAAGCGAAAATGCGTAAACTAATTAAATTGGTTGAGGGATAGGGGACGCGCCACAGAGGCGGGGTCCGGACACAATGACATCGAACATTGAAAGTGCTTAATGAAGGGAAAACTCGGTACAGACATCGGCATGACTTTGCCAATTGGTGGACAGGAAAGAGCTCCAGGAATGCATCAAAGAGGTTTCACCCTTGAAAAGGGAACTCAATTTATGAAGAAAATCTGTTCGAAAATAGCTTCAAACCTTTATACCCGGCACTCAGTAAGTAATGAGCCATCTGCAGTTAGAAGTTAGCCGTATTTAAATGGGTCCTAAAGGGTATTGTGGTATTTCTTTCCCTTTAGAGAGAAAGAGTGGAATCACGACACTTAGTTGTATATGTTGTAATGGTTATTTTTGCATTTGGAATTTACAATATTTGATCTGTTTCCATTTAGTCCGCTACATCTATCTCTCGCTCTTCTCACACCAACACCAGCCGTTACATTTCGCTCCCCTCCGCCGGAGAGCACACACTGCACGAGGAAGTGTGCGTGAGAGAGAGGGAGATTGCTGATAAAGATTCTAATAATAATAAAGTTCAAAAGAAAGTTTTCTCCAGAGTTTCCTCAGAGAAGCCTAAGCCATCGTAAGCCCATACGCTCAGGACGCATGTTCAAATCGAATTTCAGTGCACATACAGCAGAAGCAGACCCTATTAGCGATATTTCATTGTGTGGTTTAATTGAAATATAGCCAGAACGATGAACCGCCTACCACTCCTGCGGAGTGCATGGAGGAGAGGAGACACGATTGAAAGGGAAAATTTGTTGCGGCAACGCGAGAGAGCATTGTAATCTGTAGAACAAAGGACACATAAATCTCCCCGTCCAAGGAATTCGCCGTATTCTTTTCATTTTGGTCATTTAAATTGCCCCCGACTTGCGGTGGAACTTTGGCTTTAACTATGCCGCCTGCTTGTTCCTTGTTGCGCCTTGTTAACCCACGAAAAGCCAACAGCGAATACCAGCCAAGAGTACAGAAAAAAAACAACAAAAAAGAGCCAAGAAGCGAACTGAAATTCAAGCGAAAAGAGTGAGGAATCGTCAGCATTTTGCATACAAGTCTCGTACTGGTACTCGTACGGTTCTTGGTGCTGTTCTACGACTGCTACTGGCAGCAGCTACTGCTGTTCCCACTGCTGCTGTTGCACACTCCACTTAAAAAATCGTTAAGCATAAGAAACAATAAAAACAAATACCTATAAACACTTAAAATGGCACAGGTAACCCCCGTGTCTCGACCTCGCCAGCTGAGTACCGAGTAAAGAGTACATCAGGCAGTAAATGCCTGTTGCCTGTTGCCTACTGCCGTTGCCTACTGCCGTTGCCGAGCCAGAGCCAAGTTTTCCGAGTTGGCCAACTCTCCGGCCTGGCGTTTTTGGCCAGTTGTAAATGTCAAGCAAATTTGGTTGGCTGCATTTCTCGTTTGTGTTTTCCTCCGATTCGGCACTCCACTGGATTTCGTGTCGATGCTGTGACCATGGAAATGTCGGTGGGTCTTCGCCATGTCAAAGAATGAGTTATGGGAACATACTTGAATCGAAGTCGTTGGGCAATCGAATAGAAACCGAAAGAGGATACTGGATCTGCATGTGGCTCGTCTTCACAGATACGACTGATTATTTCTGAAAATAACCTTCCGCCTTCCACCTCCAACCGCACCTCTAACCATTTTCCCCCGCCTCTTGTCGTTCCAGGTATGTTAATCCATCACCGATTGACCCCCCCGGAGTTGAACGACCCCGACCCCGACCCGGACCCGAAACCCCCCGAATGTAAAGCGTGCAGCCGTGGAGCGTTGATTTATGGCACAGCTCTGGCTAATTTGCCATAATTAGACACGACATAAACGCACCGAGGGCCCTAAATATTTATGTGCACTCGTATTTAGTGGTTAAATTGGCATTCCATTGGCCACGACGACGACGAACATCGATATGCACTCGAGCCACTTGGCCGGCACTCACTTGACATCGCCATCAAATCACAAACATCGAACCGCAAATGAAGGCAATTAAGTCCCAGCACTTGAGCCCGAAAGCGAACCCGAACCATAATGGAACTTGACTCTGACTCTGGCTCTGGCTCTGGCTGTGGCCAGAATTATGAATTAGTTTAAAATGCAATCTGGAACACAGTCCAGAGTCGGGGCGAGCAGAGCTGGTTAGGCAGTGGCTGTGGCCTCTCTATAATTAGGCCATAAATACGTTTTACTTTGATTCTGGGCCACAATACCCGCTGGCCCTCCAACTATTACTATATAAATTTAATTATAGATATTTCAAGTCCTCTCGGGATACACCTTTTGTAAATGAAACCGGTTCCACTTGGACGGCGACTGCGACTGCGACTGGGACTGGGACTCCTCAACATCTTCGTCATGAACAGCCTCAATCTCAGTTCGAGTCTCCGGTCTCCAGTCTCTGGTCTCTGGTCTCGTCTTCCTTGAATGGCGGCATGTGAAGTACGGCGCTAGGAAATGGTAACCAGACCAGGCCAGGCCAGGGCTCGCTCGCTCGCTCGCTTGCTGCCCAGTCCAACAAGAGCCACCACCGCACCCGTCCTGATCCCTAGCTCCCTAGCCTCTCCCCTGTATCCACTACCCTACACTACTCTACATCCCACTTCAGTTGGTATTCTAACACACTTGAGACTGGTTTCTCAAAAAGCCACTCGAGCTGCCCGTCAAGTGTCTCTGTGTGGCTGGGTTTTTGTGGCCCGCCTGTCAATAGACATCTTTCCATGACTTGTGCAAAACCAAACAGAAAAAAAGAGAAATATGGAAATATATACATATTATATGTATATTCGTATATTGTAGTTTTCTGTATATATGTACACTTGAAGAAATCATAATTATTGCCAGTCAAGTTTTGAGTGGCCCCAAACGCAGACTGGTTCATAAATTTCCATACAAGATAAGACTGTGCCTAAAATATGATTCCCTCTCCCTCTCTGGCAGTTGCATACGGGGGTGGAGATGGAGATCTGTAACGATCGTGAAACGATCTCAGTCTACCATTAGTCATATTGGAATGGCTGGGACTCGGCTTGGACCCACACATAACTTGTCCGATGGAGATCGCTAACCGAATTCGAATGTTATTTATGGGCAGATGTCGGGGGTCTTATTGCGGCCAGGGCGACAGGAATATTTGGACACTCTTTAACAATAATAATACGAGTAGATAGCTCTACTCTCATGTAGAGAACACTAGATGTTTTGGAGCCCAATCAATACGTTTCTGGGATCGTATAATTTCCAAAACAGCTTAGCATAGATCATGATTCATATAGAGGCTCGATTCTGCGATAAGTGGAATCTAATGTTTAAAATTACAATCGAAATGGGGTTTTTGTCCTGCTCTATGGAACTATGGAACTATGGCAAATTATTCATACAACTTTATCAATAGGCCATTAATGGCCCACTCGGAGCTGTCCAATGCAAATAAATCATAATTTTTTTCGCTGCAAATCCTGTGTGAGTGCGTGTGAGTGTGTGTGTGTGTTTTGAAAGTGCGTTTCGCATTACCAGAGAAACTGAAATCCAAACTCACTGGCACACACACACACACACACACACAGATGGCGCAATATGTGGCGAGGTGGAGACCAATTAAGCGACTACCCACCTAGCCCCTAGACTAACCAAAAAACCCCACCCAACCCAGGATCGGAGTCCGACTCCGACTCCGACTCCAATTCCGATGGCAACTGCAGCTGTAAATCAACTTTGCAGCTTTGCAGACAGAGGGAGACAGGGTGAGACATGCGTGGCAAGAAAGCCAAGTGAAACATACATAAATTAACATCAATACAGCAGCAGGAGCAGCGGCAGCGGCAGCAGCACACAAACTAAATTCAACTTATGAATACCATTTTTATGCGATACCCTTCGAGAGAGGGTAGTCCACTGATCCAGCAGTCCAGAAGCTGGCGATTGGGCTTGAAGACACTTGCCACAGGCACTATGCACGAGTGTATCGTGCAGATACGTGAGGAATGATCCTCCAGGCTTTACACTTTGCAAAAATTCATAATTAAAAGACAATTTTTGTAAGTTAAAGTTCCGCCGAAGGAATCTGCGATCGGTCCTCAAGGGTATTCTCAGCTTCGATCTCATGGCCCTGTCATTCTTTCTTGGCTTTTTGTGCATTTGCCACTCGGCATAAATCATTTTTAATGGGCCCTTGATTTCTTCTCTCCCTCTCTCTCCCTCTCTCTTGAGTGCATGCTGAACACGTGAATGCCTGCGTAGGGACTGGGACTGGGATTGGTGCAAGGATTCGGATTCGGATCAGGTTCACTCAGCTAACTGGAACGGGAAGTCGTCTGTCGGATACATTTGTATCTTGTAGTTGCTGATTTGCAAATTTAGATACGATTTCCATGCCGAGAGAAATATGTGTGTGACATCGTTTTTCTTTTTGGCAAAGTGCTGTGCGCCCCGCCAATATGTTTTGGCAACACTTGCATAACAACAACCACTACCACAACAACAACTACAGCAACAACGACAACTACAGCGACAACGACAACGACACTTGTAGCTGGTGCGTGCCCCAGACTGTGCCCCAGCGTCTGTGTCTGAGTACCGTTAAATGCAACGTTTAGATCCAAATGCCGAGATAACAAATTGTTGTACAACGCACTGCGAACTATGTATGTACAGAGAGTTTCCTCATTTTCCCCATTTTCTTTGTGTGGTGTGAAAAATTGGCCAATCCCAGGCATCGCTTCCCCCCGGCCCCCCGGCCCCTGGGCCCATTTGTCTCTCTCGCCGTTCCTCTGATCTGCTCTCAGCCATCTATCTGCAGAACTTTGTCCAGAAATCGTATCTGTATCTGCACCTGCATCTGTATCTGTATCTGTATCTGCATCTGCATCTGTATCTGCAGTTGTCTATCAGCTGTCTCTCGCAGTCTCCTCTTTTCGGGTCTCGAGCTTTTTGCCATATCATTTTTACCCCTCCCTCTGCCTCTGTGTCCCTCTCTGTCCCTCTCTCTGCACGTTTTGAGCGACATTTTGACGCGGCCATTTCAAGTGCAATTCGGTGTTGGGTTCCCTCCATGTTTCTGGCTCTGGCATTGGCTTTGGCTTTGGCTCTGGCTCTGGCTTCTGACGTGGTCGAGTGATTGGAAGTGTTCCGTCCGGGAGCTGTAACTGTTATACGCTTACTTTGGCCAGTGAAGGCCTGTCAGCCTGTCAGAGGTATCGCTGCCGACTGTGGCACCGTGCAACGCTGATCGCCGTCGCCGAGTAGCAGCAGTCCCCTGAAAGGTTGATTCCAGTTAAACAGTCTAGTGGTATATCTAATAGTTACAAGGCCCTTCTGTGCATCGCTTTTATCATCTACAGATATAAGAATTGATGGATTCTGTTACTCGTGCGCCAACCCCCGGCTCACTCGCTTCGCTGGCAGCTCCAGACCTTCCTACCTATGATGTCTGATGCCTAGGAACTTGTGTTTCCATCTGAATTATCCTCACCGCCGCTGAAAATTAAAGTTGAAATAATTTTCAATTAATTATACCTGGTCCGCTTCCTTTGACCCGCATCGTTTATGGACTCACAAATGGCCCAGAACTCTGCCCCCCGCCCCCGCCTCCTGCCTCCTGCCTCCTGCCTCACTTGGATGACATCAAACGCCCCTCGCTGTTGGAGTATCTCGCTCCACTTGCTGCTGCTGCTGCTGGAAGCTTCCGCAGCGCTTCATTAATTTTTCAGGCACATTAACAGTTTCGTTATTGCTTTTGTCAGAATGTACAGAAGAGGGAGGAAGAGGGCCCCCGAAAGTTGCTCCCCCTATGACTCGCCATTCCTTCGTCCCTTCAGCCCCTCGCGCGCCCCTCGGGGACTGAGACTGCGACTGGGACTGGCCCGACCATCAATCTGGCCAAAACTAATCATTTTTAATAACCAATAATTTATTTTTAATCAAATTTTAATGAAAACTTTGCCGCCCCAGAATCGAGGGGGGGGCAACGCATAAAAAGTTCAACAAAAGTCGGAGTTGGGGAAACGAGGCTGGAACGAGGATGGAGGTGGGGAGATGGCTAAGGATATGAGCCTGGTGGGACGTACATTTTGGCCAAAAGACTTTGTAGGCCTTGTCATGCATAAAAATTAGAGTAGAACAGAAGCAGCCGGAGGAGGAGCCGCTGCTGAGGCGTGGCAGAGAGTGAGCCGAAGATTTATTATGGCCAAGATTGAGGGACTGGGACTGGGAATGGGAGATGCGAGGCAGCGATAGCCTCGAAGGAAGGTCGTGCAGAAATCAAACAACCCACCCGACAACGCCATCAACATCGGTATAGACGTGGACTCCGACTCCGACTTGGACGTGGACTTGGACTGGAGCTAGGACTGGGACTGGGACTGGGACTCTTGGCAACGACATCCACATCCACATCAACATCAACATCGACGACTGCGACTGCGACGCCTCAATCGGTCGGCCCCTTGCCTTAATTAATTTCCTTTTGCCGCCGTTCGGCTCCCAGTCTGTCCAGCCTGTCCAGCCCGTCTCCTTCCCTCAATGCCGCATCGCTCTGGACCAAAAGGGTTACACAGCTCATTATTTTTACCGTCCCCCATCTCCATCACTATTTGCAGGCCCAGCTTTCCTTCCTTCCTCCCTCCTCCTTCATCCTTCTTCCCCGTCATCTCATCGTTCCATTCTGCTGCTGCTCGACCAGCGACACTTGCAATTGGATTGGGCCAGGGATTGTGCTGGGAGTGGAGTGGGGCTTTGATTGCCCACAGCCCCACAGCAGCAGCACACCGCCGAGAACTGGACACTGCAGCCGGGAAACTGTGGGCGCTGTCCAGCATGGATTTGTGGCAGTCACAGTGGCAGTGGCAGTGGCTTACCCAAGATTTCCCATAGGGTGGCAAAACTACTACGATATGAATATTGTTTATTTTTTATAAGCATTTCTTAAACCAAAGAAAATATTAGAGTACGATGGCACGACATTTTGTCAGCGCTCAAAAGCCATGAATATGTATCCTCTATAAGCCATGTCCATGTCCTCTCTGTTTCTATGCGAACTAGGCTCTGACTGCCAGAGCAACGATCGATCTTCGAGGGTATCTAAACATTCGGCCTAGACGTCCGTCTTCTTTTCAAGCCTACTCCACGCGTACTTAAAGAAGCCCCCTCTTGGCCTTGACACTCGCCTCCACTCAGTGCCACTGCAAGCCTCTGGCCAAGCACTTTTACCCATGTTTGGTCATTCTTTTTGCGCCTCTTCTCGGTCGACGCTCGGGATTTGCCATTTAGTTGCTTGTTCAGTCTGAGTCTAAGGCCGGGGCTGGGGCTGGGGCTGGAGCTGGGGCCTTTTTCTCTTTTTTTCTCGTCGTGGCATCTCAAAAATGTCGCCGGTTAACTTGCTTTCAGTTTACTTTGCCTCGCTTTTCCTCGGCTTTGGCTTTGGCTTTGGCTCTGGCTTTGCCTTGGACTTTGATTGTCCTCGGCTCGGAGTGGGAGCACTGTAGCCGCCGCCCACTTGCCACTGACCAGAAGATGAAAATGAAGAAGCAGATGATGATGATGACAATTATTGCCACTGCAGAGGCTTCCTTGTGGCCAGCTATTGTTATCAAGCCCTGTCTGGGATGCAATGCGATGGGTTGGGTTGGGATGTCTCTCCATTCCTTGGTCGTCGAAGTGTCGTCTGGCTGGGGCAACCCAGGGGGGAGGGGGGACCGCAACCGCAGACTAGCCGCCACTTATAACTATTATTTTAAGCAACGTGCAGCGATGAGGCAACAATTATTTTTCCTCTGTTTTTCGCTGACAGAGACAGAGACAGAGACGGGCCCCACACCAGCTCCATCGCGTTCCATTTCATTTGCTCTCTCACTGTCCCTCTCTCTGTCTCTGTCCCTCTGGACAAACGTGACAAGCAATTAATTAAAAAATTAAAGACTGATGCAGAAGGCGGGGAGCGGGAGCGGGAACGGGAATGGGAGCGGCTTCAGGGGCGGGGGCGGAGAAAGAAAGCTAAGCAATCTAGTGGTCCATTTCCGTTCCATCAATCCACTGCAGTGGATGTGGATGTGGATGTCAGGCCACAAAAAGTCCTCCTTCTCTCTGTGTGTGTGTGTGTGTGTGTGTGTGCGGTCAAGATAATAATTTGCCAATGAGGCACATGGGAAAAGGCCAAAACATGGTCGGGTTCGGGTCTGTTATTGGGTAGGCCATTAGGCCATAGCCATATAAGTGGGGAGCATGGCATGGCATGGCATGGTATGGTATATCGATAGTACCGGGGGGGCTGCCATGACAGCTGTTTGAAGATGACAGACAACATTTCAAGTGGACATTGTCGTTGTCGTCTGTAACTAATTTTGTGGAAAGATAAAACAAGCGAGCAGCTGCCATTTTCTGTTAATATTTTATGTGCTTTTGGCTGGCAAAGACAGCAGAGGACAGCAGAGGACGTGCGAGGGAGAGCTCCGAGTACTTCAATGGAAGTCACTGAATTATGAGCAAAGGCAGCTCATTACAAGCAACTAAGTGAGCCAGGCATATGCTAAATTGTGGCTAAAAAGAAGTGGTAACAATAGAGGATGGAGTTGGGGAGAGACAGAGCTAAAGCTGGAGCTGCAGAGAGAGAGACACCGACTCCGGGCCCCGACTTCCAATGAAACGAGACAAAACTGGCAAAATGCGAACAAGCCAAAGGGGCTCGTGGCACGGGTGTAGCAAACAGCCATTATGGATGCATGCAGCAACAGCAAACAACTTCGGCAACAACAACCATCCAGCAGTCCAACCATCCAGCCATCCAACCATCCAGCCATCCAGCAACAAGCAACAACGAACCGACGTTGACAACATGGCTCAAATGTCAGGCAATGGTCAACGGCTGTTCACTGAGTTATACCCCCGCCCTCCCATCATCATCCCCACTCCCCTGCATCCCCTGCATCCCCTGCATCCACAGCATCTATTGTAGTTTTCTTTTTTGTTGCTGCTGTTTTGTTGAGCTGCTGTTGCCATATGTGTCTGTCTCTCCCTCTCTTGGCCGGGACGCTGATGGGAATGTTTAGTCAGAGGCTGCCGATTTTACATGTGTGCTCTGTCCGGAGATCGGCCCAAGACCGAGGCCGAGACCGAGACCGAGACCGTACCGGGTACGGGTCCTGCTCCCAGCTCCCAGCTTCCGCCTGACAAACGTAACACAACATTTTTTTCGGTGAGTTCGAGTCATTGATGAGGGGGCGAATGCCCCTCTCTGTGTGTGTGTGTGTGTGTGTGCGCCGAGTCGAGTCAGGTAAGGGTCATAACTTGTCCCATAGAAGGGCATTAAGACATGCGAACATAACGCAGCAGGAGAAAGCGGAAGAGGTAGTCGAAGAAATTTGCATGCAAGGCATTTGAATGCAAGGACAGAGTCGATGTCGACGTCGCCTAGTGGGAAACTCAAGTGGCATCTGCACTGGACGCTGATATGCGATGTATAACAGTGTGTATAACAGCACAGCATGGGAAAATATCTGTTGCCTGGGTGGCATGCGACGTACAGGACAGAACCGGACAGGACCGGACAGGAACGGACAGGACCGGACAGGACCGGACAGGAACGGACAGGACAGTAGCTACCGTTCTTGGGCTGGCAATCTGCTTATGACAGTTGATTTAAGTTGCAGTGTTTCAGAAATACCACATAGCAGATTATCACAGAAAAATGGTGCTTTTCCAGAACCAAAAATTTCGGATTTTCTTTCGCGCTCACTCTCCATACGATTTTCGTGTAGAGAGAACGAGAAAGCAGTAAAGAGGCATGAGTATAGCTGTGTTTTGATGAATACAGTGGCCACAATGGATACCATACAAGATTGTTGGAACAGTAGACAGTTTACAGTGTGGAAGTAATAAGTTTGGTAAAATATAAGCTGTAATTCATTCCCCATTGCCGTTCCACCTTCTCCTTGGCAGCATTAAGTCCTCATATTTATGTCTTTAAAGCTCAGATCCCCCCTCCGTTGAGTGCCCCACTCTTCTGACCAGGTTAGTAGTAAGTTGGCTTTATGTCTTGGAATTTTTATGCCTAATGCATGCAGAGGGCTGACTGCCACCACGCCGACTAAGGCCTGTTTATTAGCAGTTTTCCTTCCACCCACTCTTTACCCTGAGAGCGCCCACACATGGTATCTGGCTCTGACTGTGGCTCTGGCACTGGCACTGGCTCTGGCTTTTCCACAGCGGTTTGCAATTTTTCTTGAGCATTTTCATGTTATTTTTCTTTCTTTCTTTGGTTTGTCATAATTTTTGTTTATTTTCCTTGCCACCCGCCGTCTGTTTGCTGAGAAAATAAAGCCAACTGAAGGCGGCAAGTGGTGGGGGCTGGGGCTGGGGCTGGGCTTATATGCGATATTTCTTTGGCCTAAGCACAGCTGTTTCTTCTTTCTGGGACAGTTTTCGTACGATTTGCTCATCCCGAACAATGGCTGACAATTTCTGTTTGCTGAGGGGGGAAAAGCAATGCAAAGTTTTGAAAACTGTTTACTCGGTCAACATTTTAGAGAAATTTTGTATTTATCCAGCTTTTTAAGCCACCTCACCCTGCTCACCCTGCTCACCCTCCCCAGCCTCCTCCTGCCCGCATGTTGATTTCCGAAGGGGAAAGTGGAACGCACACAAATTGATTAAACTGTCAAGTGACTTTATAGTTGACGGACAGACAGCGTTGACATTTCGATTATTAATCATTTGCCAATCGAGGAACAGATGCGGAGGGAGAGAGAGAGAGCGGGGGAGGAAATCAGAGACATCGACTACTCGTATATCGCGATGGCCATCGATGCGGGTCGTGGAGGTGGCTTTTGGCTGGAGATAAATTGCATAATCAAGTTCCCAGCTCCAGCTCCAGCTCCAACCTGATTTTCAACCAAGAAAACTCTCATCTGATCATAATTAAGTGCCTTTCGCTCTTCATCCCGACCGCCCAACTGAAAAGCTTACTAAATTCTTACCATTTCTAGCTGCTTTCCCCCCATTCCCCTCTCCCCATGCCACTTATTAAGTTTTACGCAAATGAGCCGAAAACTTTTGTGTCAAAACTATCGACAGAACGGGACAGAGATGGCACCTGTTGGAAATGTGTGCTGGTAATGGCAGGGCGGGGCAGGGCGTGGCAGGGGGCCGCCAGAGAGGGATCCAATTTACTCAGTTAGTTTTACAGCTTTGAACTTTTGTGTCTGGCAATTGTGTTAAGTGCGTTTTGATAGCCCATGAAGAGGTCGAATGAAATGAATGCACTTTTTTGCACAAGGGTTAAAGTTACAATTGCAGTGTCAAGGGGCAAAGCCAAGGGGGAGAGAGGGGGAGATACGAGTAACTTTTAGTGAAATAACTTTGGGGTTGAAAGGCTACACTGCTCTTAGGAAGTTTGCTGGATAATTTCCATTTATATTCTTTGAAGTCTTTCATCCATTCATCCTTTAATCCGTAAATTGAGTATTCTTTTTAGGGATTTGTATCGAGCATCGACGATTACATTCTATATTTATATATCTATAGGGATAGGATGTCTAACATCCTTCATTCTCAGAAGCAGAACCAGAACCAGATCCGTTTCAGAGCAGCAACAGAGAAAATACTCTGTTTCAACTCTGTGAACTCCAACAAATGGCTACAATTTTCCTCCATTTCAGCCACTTTCCGTCTCGTATCCATTTTCCCCTCTTGGACAGGGCAAAACAGCAAACGGCAAACAGCTTCAGATGTTAATTACACGTTACAGGAACAACTCACAAAAGCGTGAAGGCGAAAAGGAAATCCTCAACAGTTTGAAGGGCTCCACAGAGAGCTGCAGATGGAAAGATAGAGCTAAAGCTAAAGGGGAAAAGGAGATATCCTTAGAATGAGCTTGAAGTGGGGGAGAGATGGAGCTGTGTGGCTCCTCTTAAGCCGAGCTCCTCTTGAACTAATGAGCTGCTCGGTCTCCGTCTCCGTCTCTGTCTCCGTCTTCTTCCTATTTTTCGCCCATTTCTGTTGTCCATTTTGGTACAAGTGCTACCCTATATAATGAGGGACTGCCATGTGAAACAAGAGACGGAAAACCCCAAAAAAGATACCCAAAGTGGAAGGAAGAAGAGGAGGAATACCCCCAAAAAACAACAGCAGACTTTCTGGGGGGAACTTTTAGCTACGACAAAAGCAGCTTAGTTTGCGGAGAGCCAGGGGCTACAGGGGGGGGCGATCAGAGGGGATCTCTCTCTCCATAAGAACTTGGTTTACCTCACCTCATGTGAAGGTATGCGTGTGTGTGTGTGTGTGTGTGTGGCAATTTCTCGTTAGTTGCACATTTTGCATTTTGCTGCCTTTTTTGGCGAGGCTTTTGTAGTTGTGCCTTTCTCCACCCGATCTCCCGTGCCCCTCCCGCCACAATCGCCTTGCCATTGTCTTGACGGCAGGCAGTGCCCTCTGGTGGGGGTGGGCTTGGGGTGTAGGAGCCATCAATATAGCTTATTTGCAGTTGTTCTTGTTTTTGTTGCTGCTTGTGGTGGGAAGCTTTTTGTTGCTTCTTTCAAAAATTATTTTCAATAGCGTATAAATACCTTTCTATTGGAGAGTGCCCTACCTCATATGTAATGCACCTTGGCCCCTTTTAATTCTGTCCTCCGTTGCATATTATGGCTTTGCTCTTGTATTCCATCAATGCTGGTGACTCTTCGGTTGCTCTCCCTCTCTCTCTCTCTCTCAAAGAGCGAAGGAAGCCTCTGCCTCTCAGCACAAATTGCGTTCTGTTGTTGTGGTGTTGGTTTTTTCTGTCGGTCTTCGGCTCTTCTTCTTCTTGAAGGTTCCATTTCCCCTTCCCCCTTCCGCTTCACCCGCCAACTGCCTTTTGCTATTGTTCCTTTTGTGCGTTGATTTATGGGCGCTGGCATGTGTGTGCGTGCGTGTGGCTCTGCCTGTCCATGTGGGTGTGGGTGCGGGTGCGGGAGTGGAAGGCAGGCCATGAATTGCAGTTGTCTCTCTTCGCCGCTGCTGTTGTTGTCTCTCCTCCTCCCAGGAGGAGCCATTGAGTGCACTGCCTGCTCCCACCTCTCCCCCGCCGTCTCTCTTGTTGCGCATACAAATTGGTTTTAGTTATTAATGGTGTGTATAATTAAGCGGGGTGCCTTTTGTTGCCAACTTTGTCTGCAGTTTGTTAGAATGTTTCTTAATAATTTGTGGGCGCATAGCTCAAGAGACGGCAAAGGACGGGGCCAGAGGCAGCCAGCGGGAGTAAGCGAAACTTGTAAATGGCGGCGGCGAGGAGGGGGGCGGGAAATTTCCCGTATAATTGAAATTGGAAGCATCGGAATGAAAGAGATGAAAGTTTTCGTGTGGCCAATGAAATTCCCAAAAAGAGGAGAGACTCTCCCATGTTTGTAAGGCCTCAGGGCAAAAGAGCCCAAAGAAAGACCCAAGGCCGTATCTGCTCTAAGTAATTCAATCAGTCGAACACATATCTATAATGATCCAATATTTACTGAACCTCGGCTGAATTATTTCCCATCAGCTGTTCTCTGCTTCATTAGAGATATCCCTTACTCTCCAGTCGTCAGCCCATACCAATACCAATACCAATGCCGGATTCCCTCCGCTGACCCTTTCAATTAAAAAAGTGCCAAAAACAGAAAGAGGGAGCAAGATAGCTGCATAGAATGGGGAAGGAAGGGGAATAGTCGGAAATAGGGGAGGAAGGGGGAGCAAACAATGGGCAACCCCAAAGCTTGTTTGTTTGTCTATCAATCAGACTTTCGGCCTTCCGGCTTAACAAATTTCTCTTTTGCAATTGAAACCCGAAACCCTTTTTTTCTGCTCAGCGGGAAAATCTCATTACAAATGCAGGAACCACAAAAAAACTGGAAGAAGGATATTTCTGGGGGGGGGGGGGCCGGAAGGAGGTAGTGTGGAACAAATTGGTTGTGTGTGGGTTTCGACCTTTCTTCGATATTTGCTTTCATTTGAATTTATTTCTGTTTTTGTTTGTGGGTGTGTCTCACATCTGACGCCTTCATAAACTTTGATTTCCCTGTCTGTCTCTGCCCTTTCTCCCACCTCCCGCCTCCCCATCCTGCTCCCTCCTTGGACACTAAATGGTAAACAAATGTGGCCCAAAGAACTTTTAATTGAATGTACACCAGACTTTTGCCTCACTTCTGATAAAATATTAATAAATTTTGTATGGAGAGAAACTTTGAGAGGGCCTACAGAGAAAGACACAACAAGAGAGAGAGGGAGGGGAGAGTGAGAGAGGGATGAAAGTAAACTTGAACTTTTCTAATTTATTTTCCATATGCGTCTCTCGCCAGTGTTAATACATATTATATAATACTTGATATTTTTCTTTGAGCTGCGCTTTTCCCCGTACTTCGGCCATTTTCGGCGCCTTTTGTTCTAAGTCCTGGCGGGGCCTGGCCCTGGCCCAGGCTCAGGCCCCAGTCCTGGATGTGGCGGCAAATGTAAGCAAAACTCTTTGGGGAAAACTCCGGAAAAAGTTTCGCAGCACACACTGCCTGGGTGGAAAGGGAGGGGGGGGGCGGAAAGGGGGCACTGCTTACCTAGACGAGTTCCTCGTGGGTCCCGACACGCCTGGTGTTGACTGCTGTGGCTGAAAGAAAGCTCCCAACAGCGGAGCTGCGGTACGGACTCTGGGGGGAATGTTGTCTTCTTTAGTGCCTCGGTTCTGTTGCATATTTCTTGGGGCTTCTTGGTGCTTGTTGGGGTTTCTTGGGCTTGCAAGAAGTGACAATCAGATTAGGATTAGAGGCAGGGCAGGGACAGGGTACCGAAGGAATCGGGAAGAATTTCACGCGATTCTTGTTGGTATTCAACAGCTTAGCAAATAATTTTTACTCATATTGGCGGGAACGAGCAAAGCGCGTGAGCCGGGGGTTGGGGTACAAGCGAAGCGCGTGAGCCGGGGGCTGGCGTACAAGTGAAGCGCGAGAGCCGGAGGCTGGTGTACGAGCTAAGCGCGTGAGCCGGGGGTTGGCGTACGAGCTAAGCGCGTGAGCCGGGGGTTGGCGTACAAGCAAAGCGCGAGAGCCTGGTGTTGGGGTCTTTTATCCCAAATCTTTGTATCCAAACACCGCATTCTATTCGGTATTCCCCACCAAACCAGACTCACTTTCAAGCATCCAAACCATCATCATTGCGAATCTCATCTTCCCCTTGACACGAGTAACAATCCTCAACCATCTCCGAGAGTTCTCCTAAAATGCATACCATTTTGCCGCCATTTCAGCACTCTCCGCGAAGGAACCCTTACCGTTTCTGCCCGTTTGGCTACCTCAATGGGGGAGCCCGAGCCCCAAAACAATTTCATTAAATGGAATTTCCCCTAATGAACATTTCTCTGCTGCCTTTTTCCACTGCCTGATTTTTTATGCGTGGTCGTGTCGCTGGATAATTGAGCTTAAGCTCAGCAGCGGCAGAAGAGGCAGAGAAACAGCACGCGACCAGCGGCATCGGCAGCGGTAGGAGCGAGTTAAGGGTTAAGGGTTAAGGGTTAAGGATGTGGAAAAAGGGTTTTATGGGTCGTCCGCAGAAACCGCACGCGAACGTGGGGCCAAAAAGGAGCAATAGCAAAACGAGAGAAGAGATTTATTCTGTGCCCTGTGCTCTGTGGGAAATGGGAAGCTAAAAAATTAAAACGGATCTCTTGGGGGAGTGGTGGGGGCGGTAGCATTAAAAGGATATTTTGCAATTATTCGAGGCAACAATCACAGAGCAAAGGAGGCATCTTCATCGGCCTAAGAGGACAAGAGGAAGATTTATTCGAAGATATCCCCAAACAGATAGGAACTTCCGCACTTCTGGTGTCCTACCTTCTTCAATTTGGCCATTCCCCCGTATCCCATATATCATGATTTATGTCAAATGTTCTCATCCCTGGAGAGAGAGTTCCATGGAATCCATTCGCTTACTTATGGATCACACATCTTGGGCTTAACCACAAGCACGTTTCACTTTCAATTCCATTTCCTGGCCCCCCTCTAAAGCCAAGAAACCAAAAATACCAGAACCCAAAGCAATTTCATAAATTTTAATCCTTTTTTATTGCTCAGAGAGAGAGAGGGAGAGAGACGGAGAGAGAGAGCGGTGTGGTGGAGGTGTGAGCGGAAAATGGAAAGTGAAATACACAAAACTCATTTCCGTTGCACGTGGCTACTGGAGAGGGAATGAAAAGCTGCGCTTAACCTCTCCAGCAACAACAACAACGACAACGACAGCGAGCGACAGGAACTAACATGAAACTAACTGCATGACCACGACAACAATTGCACAGACGGGCAGAGCAGAAGGTGCGATTTAGAGCCCTCTCTCTCCGCCTCCGCTTCGGCCTCGGCCACCGCTCTCCTGGTGCTGCTGCTCACTAATTACTTTGCCACCTTTAGCATATTACGAGAATGGGCCGACAGAGGGCGCCACACTTAATGTTAAGCATATGCTCCAGGCGGACCATAGCCCCACCAGCCTGCAGCCTGTGGTTATCTCTGTCTAAGCCAGCCAGCTCTCCCTCTCCCTCTCCCTGCCCTACCGCATGCCATCGCTCTTTCCATTTGAATATCTCGAAATGGAAGAAAAGAGAGAGGGGAAGCGACATGTGATGCGTGTGTGTGTGTGTGTGTGTGTGCCTGACGTTGAAAAGAACGCCGTCATAGAGATGGAGCAAGAGTGAGAGTGAGAGATTTCCTCGTACCCTGTCGCCCGCAAATTATGCACGTCTAAGCTGGCTTTCTGGCATTGGCCATTCAGGACGTGAGCCAAAGGCTAAAGGTGGCCCCACTGTGCGTGCAGATGAGCCAGACAGCCAGACAGCCACAGAGCCAGAGACATGCCAAAGAGACTCTCAAATGGGGGACTGTTTTTCTCCTAAGTGCAATTTGATGAATTTCAAAAGCAAGGACAAGAAAACCCCTTGATAGAGGGCGCACAAAATTGAATTCGTAAGCCGAATCTAAGCCGATTTCGCCGGCAATTATAGGGTATACTCCAACTCCCCCACTTCTGCCCAAAATCTCTAACATCTCGAACAAAACATGTTCATTCAACAATCAACAGCAGCATTCCTTATGTTGCCTGCGACAACAAACTAGCACACAACTAAGCTTCACACCTCGCACTCGCACTTGTGCACCACTTGGAACTTGGAACTTTCGACATACACCCATGCCACACCCCCATCCAGCCCCAGCCCCAGCCCCATCCCCTTTCTCGACATGCAAATTGAAATTGTTTGCCTTGTCGGAGAGTGTGTGAACTGGATTGAACCTTGGCCGCCAGCTGTTGTTGCTCCTAACAGTCGTTGCTGTTGCTGTTGCTGTCGTTGTCGTTGTCGTTGTCGACACGTAATATAAATTCTCAACAAATTTTGGGGACAACCCCTCCACCCTCCACCCACCAACCTTCAACCTCAACTCTCTTGCGCTTTATGTTTGATTTTCAAATATTTGCCTCTTTTACTATTAACGAAACACACACGCAAAATGCGCTAACTACAACCGAGCCGAGCCGTGCCGTGCCGAACCGAGCCGAACCGACCCCTCTGCTCCACCGCCTCATGAACTTTTACTAAATAAAATGTCCCACAAAATGGCATTTAATTGTTGCATAAAAAATACATATGCATATAGCATATAGCATACATAGCATGTTTGTATGTACAATATCGTGGTCGTTATTTTGTATATTTTTTTAAGTGTAGCCACAGGAGCGGTGGGTCTGTGCCGGGGGCTTGTAGGCATGAGGGGCGTTTGCTAATGACACTTGTCGCGTGTGCAGATTTCATGTTGTTTTTGTTACTGCCTGACTTTTCCATTTTGTGTGTGTTCTCTTCTTTTCTCTCCTCTCCTCTCCTCTCCCTGCCCTTCCATTCTCCGCTGTACGTTGCACATTTCCATATTTAATTGCGCATCTTGATAAGAGTCCTATGCCCCTTGTCCACTCTTCCTTCTACGGCACTCCGCTGTTGACATTTTCAATGCGAAATTATGCGACACGGCAACTCTGGTTTTTTCCGCTTTTATTGTTGCTGTCTCTGTCTTCTTTTCCGTCGCCGTCTCCATCTCCGTCTCCATCTCCGTCTCTGTCTCTTTTGCGCTTTGTGCTCTGTTATTCATTAGCTTCTGTTGCTGTTGACCTCAATTTTTATTGCCTGCCACGTTTTTAATGTCGCGTGTCGCATGCCTCTACCCCATTTCGGTGTGCTGGGGAGCCCCTCTGCCACCACTTGCAGCTGTGCAACAGGTTGTTGAACCTTGGATTTGCCAAAAGGTTTGTTGCCAAAGAACTTAATTGAGATATTTACATAAATGTGCGGAGAGTGTGGACTGTGGACTGGCGATGAGAACATAATGCGATGTACGTGATCTGGGAGGGATTTCTGTAGAAATCATTTCTCAACCTGCTCTATCAAAGCCCCATGAAAATGCGACAGTAAAGCCTACAAATTGCATAATACTTGGACATAATCTAACCTTTTCCCTTGCCGCTTCAACCCCTCATTGCCATCACTCATTTCCAATGGAAACTTTATGACTCTGTTGTCAAAATGTTTATCTAACACTTGAGAAGCGTTGCCCATAAAATGATAGAAAAAGAAACGCATTAAGAGCGCAAATAAACTTTTATTGGGATAGAATTCTCGTTACTACTCGTAAAACAGATGGGCACCCGCCGGTAGCCGACCACCTCCCCCTGGCACAATGCTCCCCCCAATGGCCCTCGGCTTTTCGTGGATGTATGGATGACTGGATGGATGGGTCAACGGACACACATTGAACAAATAGCAGATGCACGATCATATCTACAGGGTAGAAGTAGTAGAGGGAGTGACTGAGCCAGCCAGCACATAAGCTGCCTGACAATTGTTTTATAATTACTCGTATGTTATCATGACCAAAGGGAGAAGCAGGGACTAACAGAAAGTGTGGAGTAGAAGTGTAGTAGTGAGAAAATACCCTAGGCAACCGCATTCATCTCTTTATAATAGGGACGAACCGCGAACCCGTTTGCTGCAACTAAAGTGAAAGCCTTCGGCTATGCACATTCGGCTTTTTTTTGCACTGGATAAAACATTCTCTTGCTGTATCTGAAATGAAGTTTTTTCAGTTCTGTGTGTTACCTTCTCCTTTTCTTTACAAGAAAATCAAATGGAGAGTGAGCGCGAAAGAAAAACCGAAATTTGCGGATCTCGATACCTGCTTCGTTTTGGGCGAGCACTTCGATGCAACGAGAGAGCTGAGGTGCTGATTCTAACTGAGCGAACGAAGGGCATACCGAATCCCCATGAATCTATTCGGCAGGGCTCCAGTATAAATACACCTCTCAAGTCGCAAGCTCAGTGACCAGCCCAGCACGCCCCTCCAGCGTTCGCCGAGTAGCGGGTAGCATGAAAGGAAAATTGCTTAATTTATGTGTCATTTATCTAAATGGAGCAACCGAGCAAAGCAAGAGCAAATGAAAGAAAAAGGAAACAGCAACAGCAACAGCAACGAACAGCAGACGAACCCAATGACTGTCGCACTCTATATTCTTTTTGTAAAGCTCTCGCGCGATAAGCGACTGACAGCGAGTGCAATGGCGGGGGATGGGGTGAGGAGTCGGAACTTTTGTGCCAGTGTTGTCGTGGTGCCAGAGTAATTAAAAATCTTCAGTCATGTTGTTGTTGCTGGCGACAAATAATCGTCGTCGGCAGCTCAGGGGCGACAGAGAAGCGCACAAGGCGAGAGGCCAAAAGCGAAGAGAAACACTGGGGAAGGGCGGGGAAGGGAGGAACATGCGATTAAAATTTTAAATGACAGTTGACAGTTTCATCATCTCAGCATGTGTACAAGAAATTTACATACATATGTACATAGATATGGATGCCGAGATAGCCGTATGCACGAGTACGCTGGACAGGGACCAGTGGACCGAGAGGGACAGAGACCGAGATAGAGGGTGTAACATGAACAGGAACTGCAGAGCAGGTGGAAATGTCACATGAGATTGACTTTACAGCAGACTGAAGCCGAAGTTGCGAGCAGGATTTCTGGGGCTGTGCTCGAGGATAGGGCATATGGTAGCGGTAGCCAGCCATTTCCATACACGAGTATAATTTAGAATTTAGAGTGTGCTCTTAGCCCGCCATCGAGTCCAGCAGTTGCGAGGAATGCGAAAAAGTGTCACCCAAAGCCAACCGCAACAAAGAGACACCTCTCTCCTTGGAGAGTTCATTACCACACTGTCCCTACCCCCCGCCCAGCCGCCCAGCCGCCCCCTGGGCTGAGTACAAAGCTCTGGCTTTGTTGTGCCGGTAAGCTCTGTCCGAAGCGGATACACCTGCACACACATAAGTATTTGCCCAGCAGATTAACACCTCGAGGAGTGGACAAAGAGTATCATCACGAAGAAACACCAACCTTATTTCTGCTCTCACTCTGCCGCTGTCTCTGTCCCTGTCCCTGTCTCTCTTCTGTGGCCTGGCCTGGGCCTCATAATCAAATGCAATGTGGCATTGGCTAAAAATGGAATTCTGCTGTCTGCACTTCATCAGAGATCCAGGGAAACGGCTGGGGACTGGGACTGAAACTGGGACTGTGACTGGGGGCAGCAAGAAGGTAAAGCAGGACTGTCTGACTGACTGACAGACAGCTGAAAGAGTCAGCTCACTCTCTGTGCCTTCTCTGTGAGTCTCTGTGCTGCAGCAGGAACTCGTTTCCCCGCTCAGTGGTGCAACATGCATTCCTCATGCCACACGAAACAATTGACATGCATTGTTGGTGTTTCAGTTGCTCCTCTTGTGGCTGTGGCTGTTGCTGTTGCTGAAGCTGAAGCTGCTGAAGATTCTGCTGCTCCATGGCAGCCACAGAATTGTCACAGCAACCTCCCCCCTCACTATCCCTCTCCAGTTCCAGCTCCAGCTTCAGCTTCAGCTCGGTTTGCCATTTTCCAAAATGAAGTTCAAATAAATGGGCAGCAGAAAGAAACTGGTTTCCACTGGCTACCACAGTAAAGGACACGAATAGAACTGGTTCTCTCCGGCCGGCTCCGATCTGCTCTGCATTTATCAATTCCCGATCGGGGCTCTGTCCCTGTCCCAGGCCGGTTTCCCTGCCTTGTATTTCATTTCATTTCATTTCATTCGAGTTGGATTCCCTTTCGTATTCCAATTCTAAAGCTCCGATATAAATTAAGATCCATATCGGAAGGGAAACTTGAAATGGAACTGGAACTGGAACTGGGAGCACAGATCGACAGATCAACAGATCGACAGATCGACAGAAAGAAGCCAGCAGCGGCAGGTGGTACGGTACGAGTGTTTTCATATCGGTTTTCGGCTTGGGATTCGGATGCGAATGCGAATGCAGAATCGAAATCATATTCGGATTCGGATTCGGAGCTATACAAATTTGATTTATGTATATTCGATCTTCTTCGGGAAGGAAACATCTTTTACCGGTTCACCTCCATCTCCGATATCAGTGGAGGAAGTGGCGGACTGCCCGCTGTTATTTATTGTATGCATTTATCTGCATTTTCCCGGCTCTCAACTTGCTTAATTTGCAGCGCATCCTCCGTGCAGCCGTCTCCCTCCAGCACTCCTTCCCCGCCCTCCCTCTCTCTCTCTCCCTGCGAACAGGCGGCTCTGTGCATTGTCAGCATGACATGACTTTTATGGTATAAAGTTATATTTCAGCCTGCCTGCCCTGCCTGCCTGCCTGCTACCCATAGACATACCTACCATACTCGTACTTTCTCGTAGATAACTTCAAAGGCATGCGATTTGTAAGGCGCCATCTGGCGTCGGGAATGTACATTCAATGGCCATAAATGTCAGCCGCGGATGGCTTAAGGATTTATGTAACAGCCGGGCCCATAAAAACAGGACTATACGAGTAGTGCTTCTCCTGAGATCAACTTGCGCCATCGCCATCGGTTGTTCCGAATCGGTTGCAAGCTTCTAAACAGAAATTCAAGAACACTCCATATAATCAATCAATTCAACAACAAAAACACACACAATGATATGAAGCGCATTAATTGAAAGTATTTACAACTCAACGAGCCATGACAAATCGGTGTGTGGCAACAGCCTGGAAAACGCGACAAGTTTCCCAGGAAAAAGCAAAAAAAAACAAGCCCAAATTAACATGTCACGTAAGGAAGAAAAAAGGCAACAAGAAGCGCCAACGAGGGGCTAATCGATAATTTATGAGCGGAAATATGGCACACCGAACAAATGATGGATTCGGCGGGGCAGAATGGCAGGGGAATGTGGGGGCAGGGCAGGGCAGGGCAGGTGCGAGGCGTAAGGGATATTGTAACATGTTTATAAATAACGCTAATGAGGCTGGGGGCCGTCTGAAAAGAGAGAGTGTTGGGGGACACACAAGCGGGGTAACCGCTTGTGAATTGTTTAAACAAGCGAAGCGGCGCATTGACTTTGAACTACGCCACGGATGGGGTGAAGGGGGTGGATGGGGCGGAGGGGCTATCGCTGTGTAAATATTTACCCCGAAAGAGGTACATGGTTATCACCCCTGGCACCTCTGTTGAAACATTCATTCGACCGTTGATACTGAACATCTACTGAACGGCTACCATCGAACTGAAGTTTATTTGGGATTGGCGATTGGGGATTGGGGATTGGGCATTGGCGATTGGAGATTGGAGATTGGGGATAGCCGGTAGATTTTGTAGTTTCCAGTTTATTCCATTCTTCTTCCATTGATAAATGTATCTTAAATTTAATTGAATCCTTTCCATCTTCTCCTTTCAGGCGACATTCTCTCGGGCGTTTGCTTTGTCGGACAGTTGGATACCCACTCGCTGGGCGCCTTCCTCATATTGCCCCTGTGCATATACCTTTCGATCGGGGCGCTCTTCCTTTTGGCCGGCTTCATTTCGCTATTCCGCATACGGACCGTGATGAAGACGGACGGCAAGCGAACGGACAAGCTGGAGCGTCTGATGCTGAGGATCGGCTTCTTTTCGGGGCTTTTCATACTGCCCGCCGTGGGCCTGTTGGGCTGCCTGTTCTACGAGTACTACAACTTCGACGAGTGGATGATACAGTGGCATCGTGACATATGCAAGCCCTTCTCCATACCCTGTCCGGCTGCCAGGGCGCCGGGCATGCCCGAGGCCCGGCCCATTTTCCAGATCTTCATGGTGAAGTATCTGTGCTCGATGCTGGTCGGAGTCACCTCCAGCGTCTGGCTATACTCCAGCAAGACCATGGTCAGCTGGCGCAACTTCGTGGAGCGGCTTCAGGGCAAGGAGCCCCGGACGCGGGCCCAGGCGTATGTCTAGTATGAGACGGGCGCAGCGGGCACCGGAGCTGGACCCAATGGCGGCACGGCGGCGGCGGGGGACCCCGAGGCGGCTAACGAGAGTTACTTAGTGTTTAGCACGTAGATCCCCGATCCCCAATCCTCAGTCCCCCAGACTCAGACCCCAACCGTAACTGTAACCGTAACCGTAACCACAACCATAATTGCAGTCGTAGTTTGTAGTGCTCGTAGCTTGTATAAAGTTCATCCTCTCCTCTCCCCACCCCTACCCCCGCCCCCCACTCTGATCATAAAAATCAAAAGTTGACCCTAGGGCCTAGGCTATTGTGTTTTGAATCGTCTTAGTTGATACGAAAGCAAGCTTGTTGAACCAAAACTATCCATTAAGTCGAGTTGTATTTTGTATTTGTAGTGTTCTAGTTAGGCTTTCATCGCTTTCATTGCTCTACGTGCGAGTATACGACTTCAATTCTGATCTTTCATCTTTGGACGACGCATTGGAATTCATGGGGATTAAGTTAGACTTTTTTTTTTGATTTTTGAAAGCTTTAAATGTGCCCTACCATTAAAGAACATATAATATATATATATAAATACATATATAGAAATTAAGTTGTGACGATAATGATATGAGTGTTAGAATTTAGATGTGATGTGGATGTGAGCCGCGACTGGTCTCTCAATTTCAGTAGTCAGTAGATCAGACACCAAACACGAATCGTTTACTATAGAGTACATGCCACAGACCACACCGAAAGCAGCTACTGTCCTGTACTGTCCTGTACTGTCCTGTCCTGTACTGTACTGTCCTGTACCTGTACTGTACTGTCCTGTACTGTCCTGTGTCGACTGCTCACATCGTTGGAAGTGCTTGAAATCTATGTATAAAGGGAAACCATACGCAGTTGAAATGTATTATGTAGTAGCAATAAATGTCCTCCATGTGCTAAACCTAATGCAGATACGATTATTATAATGTTAATGTAACTCTAACTGTAACGTAACTCTACTCTAACTGTAATTGTATATTTGTTGAGCTAATTAATTCTAAATGCGTAACGGAATACTTTTAATTCAATTTTTTTTTTGTTTTTTTTTTAAATGACGTTGTAGTCATAGCACTTAAGTGAACAAACAACACGAAAATAAGCAAAAATTTGTTGCCACTTTATGGAAATTTTTGCTCCAACCACACCCCCAGGACGCACCCCTAACTAAATAAGAGTTGAAACTGCCATTTAAATATTTGTAGACGAGAGACGAGAGAAAACCAGAGAAGCAGCAAGAGCCAACTCTGGTATCGGCCAACTGTTGATTCGCATTTGTTTTCAGCGCATTTAATTGAGTCCTCGAATTGAATTGGATTGGTTATTATATGGCGAGCATTAAAGTCCAAGCCAAGCCAGATTTGTGTAGCATTTAAGTACGCTGATGGAAGCGCATATTAATTATAATTATAGCAATTATCGATAGTCGGTGTAACATAGCAAACGAACAATTATAAGTGTATAAACATAAACATAAACATAAAGCATCCCTGGCAGCATCATAGCAAACACACACAGAATATGCAAAAATAAAACATTTTTTTTGATTGTTAAAGACTGAAAAATGTACAAAGTGTTTACATTTCCAATGGGTTCGGCAGAAAACTTGTGTCAAGAGAAAGAAACACTGTGAAACAGGACATCGGATGTCAGCAAATGCAGGCTGTTGGAATGGCGGAGATGATTACCGACATCTCACAAATGACATCGATATGTTAGGTGCTCGATGAAACCTGGCTAACCATCACTATATGAGGATCGAAAATCATACAGTTCGGAAGAAACGCATATGCCACTGGCTCAACCGGCAAACCATTTGCCGCAGTATTGTGAACTATTTCTGTTGCTCCGGACGATGTCATTTGGAACATGAATTGAATGAGCGATTGGCCTTCAGGAAGAGGTTTGTATCTGGATCCATGCCGATGGGCAATGGTTCTAGTGGTGTCTCAATTTCTTTCTTTGAGTGCATGACAATGGGGACATTCGTTGTCGATAGCACCAATCAGCACTCTCGGATGAGCGGAATATTCAATATGCGAATGCGAAACGAGGCGGAACGAAAGGAACCACTTCTACTCCTTCTCCAACATTGAATTAAATTGCTCCCCAACACTTATTGCTTAAGTATGGTCAGATCATTTATGTTCTACACCTAAACATTTACAATCAGTGAGCAATCTACAACATATTAACTCCCCAAACACTGCTCATAGGAAGCAACCTCTTTACTAAAACATTGAAATATTTTACAGCACGAGTCCAAGCTTCCCTCCCTCTTTTTTCCTCCCTCCTCCCACCCGAACATCTAAAGTTTTCCCATTAGAAGCAACTATACATTCGGACAGACAGACCAGACCAACTATGGCCACAAAAGCAGCTCGAAATTCAATCATAACTTGCCAACACCCGTATCCCAGAGGCAGAAGACTGCACCCTCCCACTTGAAACACATGGCCGTAAGCCTTGAAATTTACGAGTGGAAACGAGAAATCCACGCCCATATAATTTTGATTACACTTGTTTTCTAAATACTCTCCCGGCTCTGCTGAGAATGGAGGAACCACAAAAAAGAAAACCCCTGTAAAAAGGAAAACTGGCAAACAAAAACAAAACCATTTGAAGCACATGTGTGCGGTGAAAAGGCCGAAATAGAATCCGCAGCGAGACTGTACTTATGTAAGTGCGGGGGAGTGGGAGTAGGGCAGAGGTAGTGGCAGAGGCAGAGGCAGCTGGGGAAGAGGACTTCAGTCAGTCGCTAAGCTCCTTGGCAACAAATTGCAGTTAAAAAACAGACGGTGGTGGGGGCGGGGACGGGGCGGTGGCGAGGGCGAGGGAAAATCACTCTCTCCCACCTATCCGCCTCCGCTTGGGGCCAGAGCTCACGCAGAGGGACATGTATTAAAGGATATGAAGGATATGGCAATGTTTTACAAAACACGTGTGCGATTTAACAACTACAACAGCCACAGAAAACTTTTCAGCAACAAAAAGCCCGGACGGGAGAACAGAACTGCACGAAAATGGAATCCAATGTTCGCTTCGCGGTGGGTTTTGTTGCGTTTTTATGTGACCACCATAAAAAAGTTATTAATGTTTGTGCGAGTGTGAGTGTGGGTGTGGGTGTGGGTGTAGAGGAAGTGGATAGAGAGCTAGGGAATGCCGACTGCACACGGCCGCAAAATGGCGCGGGCGTGTTCAGGCGTTAATGTGGCAAAAAATGTTTCTGAAGCATGAGAGGTTCGCAGGTTAGCAGACCCCGACTCGCCGCATGCCCTAACCGAATATGGTATATAGTATTTATTTCAATATTGCGTTTTCCACTTTTCCAGTCTTTTCCACTGGCTAACTGCAGTGCCTCAACTACACCTGACATGATCTATACGAGTAAAGGCAGCTCCTTCATAGAATACATGTTTTCTAGAGCTTACACTTCCAGGGCATCCAATCTTCGACACGCCCCTTACAGTCTTTCAACTTCATTCAACTTTTATTTGCAGTGCAGTTTTGTTGGTGCCGAATGCGGGCGTGAAAATCATAAAGCAAAACATATGAGTAGATGGGAAGTTACTAAAAAGAACTATAAAGAACAGAAGCAAGCCGGGAGTATATGGGGGAAAAATAATCGCCCCCAAAAGGACATCGAGGAGTGTGGAAATGGGATACATTTGTGCGGTTGCACGTTCCCCACTTTACGGATACGGATATGGAGACGGATGCGGATACGGATACGAACAGGGATTCAGTCAGTCCAGCCTCCAGCTAACACTGTTCGAGATATTATGTTCTGCTTTGTAGAGGATTATTCCAGTGAGCTATGTATTTCAAAACTTTTTCGTGAGTCTCAGAATATATCACCTCTATAGACAGCATCTTCAGGTTGTGGATTGTGGATATTCGCAACCCTTATGTTCATGGCACTGGCCCATGTATAAGTCCATTGGGATCGGCTGATTCTCCGAATTGTGGAACGAGATTCAGAACATCTGAATCCGGGCATCAAAAACATAGACAGATATCGACACGATCGCAAGAGCATGGTGGAACAAATGCTCAAAAGAAATGGAGCAGCAAAATGGTGGACTGTTTGATGTTTTCCTGGATGTTGTGCAGCACTTTTGTTTGTCTCCTCTTTTTGGGTGTCCAATGCCAGCAAATATCACTTCGAAAAGCAGCCAAAAGGGAGCTTCATTTAATTAATTGCCGAATTTGTCGCGACAAAAATCGACTGCAAAAAATGCCCTGGCTGGGGGAGGCAGGAGCCTTTAATTGCAATTTTCAATTAGGAAACTGCACAAGTGGGCCAACAAAAAAACAAAAAATACTGCAATTCTCTGTGTAGTTTACTTAATTAATGTTTGTCGTGGAGTGCTTAGGGACTTACTGCCCAAGTGACAACGGAGAGAGTCGAAAAAAGGATACAACAGAAGTTTGTGGGTCGGAGTAGAGGTTCGGATTAAACCATCTTTTCTTAAGATATTTACTTCGTTCTTTAAAAACTATTCAAAGTCTAGCACACAACACAACCTGTGTTTCTGTTCTGTATCTTTCATTATCTCAACAATCTCAACAGCTGCGCTAAACTAGCAATGAAATTTCATTGGCCCTTGGCCTGAATTAAATTTCATTGCCAATGAGGGGGACCCTTATTCCTTTATTCTCACCCCCACAGTCAGCACTCATCCTGCATGAAATCATACGAAAGACTGCAATAAATTCAGCACCCCCAAGCAAGAGTAGACCTCTTCACAGTACACCCTCACATCGCAGATGGAAAACCAGTTCGATTCGGATGGGGAAAGCGCGGTAGAGTGTTGGCTCAATATTTGCTTTAGATAAGGCAGAAAAGGCAGAAAAGGCAGGAGGAGCTGCTAATTTTTCGCTGCGAAAAGTCAATTAAATCTTTCGGCAAGAGAGGGTTGGAAAACTTTTCGGCGCCGAAATGAATAAATGATGGAGCATGAATGTCAATCAAAGTTAAGCGCTGCAAAATGAAGACAAACAATCGGAACGGATCGGCGAGGAGAGGAGAGGAATGAGAGCGGGAAAGGAAGTCAAAACCGAATCGAACCGAACCGAAACAAAGATGAGTCATGTCAGAGGAAGTCAATTTCCATTAGCTGTCGGGGGGCGGCATAAAATTTCCCTCGCCACGCCCACAAATTGATAAAGTTTCTCTTTCGGGGCTGCCCCCGGCTAATCCAACAATGCCTAATGACAGTTGTCGAAAAGTTTTAGCCGAAAATCGATTTTAATGGCATCGCAAATAATCGAATCGAGTTGTTTATCGGAATGAATAGTTCTCTGTGTTAGGGGGTGGGACCGAGGGTGGGACTGGGAGTGCGACTGGGAGTGCGACCCGAAAAGTTGTCAAATTTTATAGTTATCAAGGGTGAAAACGAATTTGCAAGCATTTCAGTGCACTGCAAACCTTTTGGCCACTAACTTTTATGTGGCTTATTGATAAAGTTTCCTGGCTCTCTTCCGCTCTCCCTCTCCTGCTTCGTTCTCTCTCTCTCTCTCTCTCTGGGCTATAAATCAGCTGTGGACTCGTGCTGAGTGAGCTACGGAAAGGTGAGGCTTCAATGAGACATAAACCATGCAGCAGGTGGCCTCCTCCGCTGTCTTCTATTCCCCTCATCCCTCATCTCTCACGGCTGGCTTCTCTTCTCTCTTCTTTGAGTAATTAAAGCAATTGCCTCAAAAGAGCCACAAAACCCGAACACAGCAGGTGGCCCCTGGAGCCGGGCATCTGTGGGTGGCTGTGGGTGGCTGTGGATGCGGGCTTAATCAGATTTATGCTGCGGTTTCCCGACATCCGCACGGGCTTTGCTTAATTGTCATAATATCTTTTTAGCGCCCGCCCAAAAAGCTCCAAAAATGTGTCAAAATGATGTGCCAAGCTGGTAGTGCCAACGAGTGCAACAAAGAGGAAGAAAAGTTTGGCTTCTATTACGGAAAAGGAATCATTTCGAAGCTAAATATAACTTTAAGAGAAAAACTAAACTGATGGGACAGAAAGAGTGCTCCACAACTTGGAGGACGGGCGGATGTGGACTTTGGAGGCTGATAACCCTAGGATTTATTGTACCTCCTATTAGAACAGCCTTTTGTAGAATTCCTCAAATCGATAAGCTGCAAAATTCTCTTCGCTGTAAGCAGCCTTCAGGCTTCCATCACTCGCCTACGCCATTGAAATCCGCTTGGGTCGTCTACTGTAGAACACCTATCAGCTCCTCAGGCTCCCGGGACTTAATGAAAACCCATTGAGTGGTTGAGTGGTTGAGCGGTTGAATGGTTGAGTGGCGTATGATCTCATGCAGAACTGTGCTCTGTCAGAGGTCGGGGTCGGGACAAATCAAGTTCCATCAACCGAACAACAATAGCGACTCATTAATGATCTTACGAATATTTTCTACATTGCGGAATTATTCGGGACGAGCGCAAATAAGTAATAAAAGGGGGAGAGGCGGAGGAGCAAGAAGAATCAAAATAATTTTGTTCGGTCCGGCAATGGCGGTGGGGGGGGGGGGTTACTTGGTAAAGGTCGTGAGCATAAATTTAAAAATTGTTTCTTGGCCCCTCAGCAAACGACATTGATGATGTTCGTCAAGGGGAAGGAGGCGGAGGAGAAGCAGAAGGAGGAGGGCGGTGGACGTGGACGTGGACTGGCCTCATATGCCACAGGGCAACTTATGGCGCAAACTTTACCAGGAAAGGTGGAGATCGGAGAGTGCCATAGAGAAAAGGAGCGGACAGGGAACGGAAAGGGGACGAACGCCAATGTCTGGGACCTGGCACCCATTGTACTGTGCTCTCCGCAGTTCCCTTAGCCATTCTTGATGGTCGATGCTGTGCGGGTGATAAGTAACATGAATCACGTTTTATTTTGCCTTCGGACTTTAACGATGCAGTACGTCTGGGCACGAGGAGGGGCAGACTGTTGTACAGGAGGAGGTACACTCGACTCCAGACCTCAATGGCTGACTGACTCCGACTCCAACTCCAGCTCCAGCTCCGACTGCGACTTCGTCTTCCACTTCCACATCCACATCCACATCTACATCGACTTGGAGTCGTAGTCGGAGTTGGCGTTGTAGTCTACGGCTGAAAGGTCAGAGCGTTGGTTGTTTCCTGCCATTTTTATTTGCCTTTTGTGTATGAGAACAACCTGGTTCTATTCTGCTTATGACTCTTCCTCTTCCTCTTCTGGCTCTGCCTCTGCCTCTGCCTCCGCCTTTGGTTTATTTTGTATGGAGTGCTGGCAGGGATTTTCGTCGTCGTCGTCGTCGTCTTGGCCGCCGCTTCTTTCCATTCGCCTCGGAACGTGAGAATTTAATATTTCTTTTCATTAGCCACGGTCGAGCTTTGGGTCTCTCGTTCTTCTTCGGTCTTTTATGGGACGGTGGCAGGGGCAGGGGCAGCACTGAAGTGGAGTGCAGGGAGGGCGGCTCTGGCGACACTTACAAATTTCATGGCTCCATTTTGAGCAGGTCAACAGCAACAGCACATTAATTTTGTCAAAACGGGGCCAAATTCGTTATGGAAAAGCAGAGGAGAGGAGAAGAGCAGAAAGGAAAAGAAAGGCCCAATAGGCAGAGGTGTCGATCGATGGTGGGAGAAGTCCCTAAAGGTGGGAATGGAGTTTGATCCTCTATACAAATGTGACTGAACTTCATTGGTACTCTGCAAAGTGAAAGAACAGGCAGTTAAAACATTCCTTCTGTGCTCTTGAATAATTGACCGCCCATTTTCATGGTCCAATCTAAATGTCACCTTCAATATGCCAAAGTTTCCGTCCCTCCATCTGCGAAGAAAACACCCACAGCCCTGTTCTCCATCCGAAGTTAAGCCCTTGTCAAAACTTTCGGTACTGGAAAACAGAAGTTAAGCCCAACTATTTGCCAGTCACGTTCGTCTTGATAACTTGTCGCCAGCTGGAAATCTTTGGAGCGTGCGAGACATTGTCGCCAAATCCGCAGCCAAGTGTTGCAGCCAACAGGCAACAGTGTTGCACTCTCAGTGGCAGTGGCAGTGGCAGAGGCAGAGGCAAAGGCAGAGTGGCACTGTGGCTGTGTTGCAGCCCGCGTACTTGGGCTGGCATCCGACCGAACCAACCATCAGGCATCAAACGCAGCTTAGGCGCGATGAGCCATGCCGACGACATCCTTCCCTTCCTGCCTTCTTGCCGACACTGCTTGTCACCGCTACCTTCCTCCTACCGCTACCCTTTTGCATGTGTGTGTCGCCCTGTTTTTGGCCACATTTTGGCCGCCGTTTTGCGCGGCTTCGCGACTTTGCATCTTTGGGTGCCTATGAGTCGGCGAAAGCATGGAGACGAACTACGGATACCCTAAATTATGGAATGTGTGAGAGCTGAACGCAATGAGGGATCCCTGTTTTTAACAAAACATTTGGAACGGAGACAAATTAGGTATGTATCCCTCTATTATATAAAAAGTTTTGGGTCATCGTCGTCGTCGCCCGATATTTTGTTCAAAGGCATACATATGTGGCCAAAAATGAAATATCTGACCGCTAAATAGTTTCTGCACGTAAACTTTTGATAAGTCGCGGTCCATTGAGGGTATTCCTTTGTTGCTTAAGAAAGTGAGACCGGGGCTGTCGCAGGGGGCTTGCTCCTAAGTATATATGTATATAAATATATAATTTAATTTCGAACAAAACTCTATAAAAAAAACTACCAATGAACATAGTTATTCTCACCAAATACATAGTTTAAGTTAAGTAAAACTTTAATATAAATGCCCCGCAAAGAGTGCACGTATTATGGATGCACATGTATCCGTTGGTCACAATATCGACTGTCTCCAAGCTGCAGAAGTAATATTCAGTTTGAGCTTCAGCCAGATACAAAAGCACGAGTACAAGTATCTTTGTGATGGCTGCTAATGCAGTACTCATGCCCGGACTCCCCTCGATTCCCATCCTCCACCGTCGCCGCTTCTTGGCTGGTATTCGTGTCCCGCCAGCATTTAGCATAGCATCATCGTCATGCCCCTCCTCCGCTGCCATCACGCGGCAACTGCTTTTGGCGCAACTAATTTTTCTCCTGTGTTTTCCCGGTCTTGTCCGTGGCTCTTTTCGGTTGCAGCTATTGCATTATGCATCTTATGCATCCGCCAAGTCGAGGCAAGTCGGGTCGAGGAGCGTGTAGCGTAGCCCTCCATTGTTCCCAGGCGCTGAGCAATGTTAACGCTTGCAACATCTATTTTGCATGGCAATCCCCCCCGATTCTGCCTCGCCCTGCTCCCCTGCTCAACTGCTCCCCTTTCCCCTCCCAGTTGGTAAACGTAATGCCAATTTGGTGCACTCCACTTGCTCTACTCGGATAGCTCGCAGGCGTTGGCTTCTTGGTTGCCTTGGCTTTTGGTTTTGCTTTGCAGATGCCTCTTGTGGCTCTGGTTCTGGCTCTGGCTCTGGCCCTGGCTCCTGCTCCGGCTCCGCAACTTTCGACAAGCAGAGTTAACTTCATAGTTTTTGTGCCCCAAAGCAAATTGAGTGATTATCAGTTTGGCTCACCTGGAGGTGGAAGCGGGATTTCCAGTTGAAACTGCGTGTGGGTAAAATCTTCTTGGCTACGCTTTAATTATGAACTGGAATGAACTCTTGCTTGCCTTGGATCTGCACAAGTTTTGACACACAAACTTTGCATATTAATTGAATTTGTTCCAGTCTCGTTGGGTGTTGGGTCTGGGGTCTGGGGTCAACAGTCAGTCAAGAACCTATGAAATATTATTTGCCAGATCGAATGGATTCTCGAGGAAGAAAGACAAAGAAGAAAAGAAAAGAAAAGCAAAGAAATGACCTCTCGGCAAAGTTATGAAAATACTCTTAGCTTCTTGGTTGAAAGTTGGTCCAAGCCGAAACCTGATCAAACCCCAACAGGAAACTGCTCTCTGCGGTAGATATCGTTCACCAATTACCTGATTGTACAAACGATAACATCAGCAGGAACAGCAACATTTTCTAAAAGCATACATTTATCCCATACCATACCCATAACCACAACACTACTAAAGCACAACTCGATGACTGGCTCTGGCTAACCTCAAACTGAAATACGGAGTCCTGGAAAATGCTGCACGTTGCCAGCTCTGCGCACGAGAAATGCATGAGCACAAATTAAAACCATAAAATATTTGCAATCCCAACAGGACGACGAGGCAAACAACTAAATGGAAAGCCGAAGGGAAATACTCGTAAATTCCTCTGGGAGAGAAGCGGGGCACCGCAAAATCAAGCAAAGTACAGTTTGCATTACAAAAATTAAAGTGGAAAGTGGAAAGTGTGGAAAGGAGTTGGAATTGGCTGCGGGTTGAGAGGGAAACTTCTACGACCTGGCTTCTGATATGCTGGTACTGTAATTTACTAGCTATGTAACTTTAATTAACATAATTTGCTTACTGCTCAAATTTGTTCAGACAAAATCAAGCTTTGTCAAGTAAACCCATTACACTGACAGAAAAGTGGCATTGCAGAAAGAATCACAGCCATAAAGCGGGTAGGTCCTAGAAGTGAAACAGGCCCTGCAGATGGTGGCGCAGTCACGCACGTCACAGTCAGATTCAAAAGAAAGCCACGGCCAATGCCCATCTCTACTTAGGACGATGTTCCTGTCGATCCTCCTTTCCTGTCCTTCTGGCCACTTTCAATGCCGTAGCAAGCCACTTAACAACTGCTGCCCCAAGCTGCCGGCTTAAGTAGGGGGCAGATGCAGGTGCAGGGACAGGGACAGGAGCAGAGTGGAGCCATATTTATGTTTTCATGGCCAGAGGGCGGATTGCAGCTGAATGAGTTCTTGAGCCTTTATCTTTTTCCTGAGCATTTTGTCAATTCCACATGCAAGACGTTTTCATTGCCAACTGCAGACTCGAATTACTCCTACGGGGCGAATATCCCGAGCACGGAACGTGCCCAAGTCGTCCTCGACCAGGATATGCAGGGATAGACGGAGTCCAAATGCATACGGAATGCTGCAGTGGAGATAAAAGCAGGGAGCACACAACAGAAAAACAAACATTGTGCATCCTGCAGAGACGGCCAATGAAGGGCGGACGGATGGCTTCGTGACTCACGGCGGACTCAAAGGAGCGTATCCCAGCACATCCACAGAGTCCTTCCGAAACGACAATTCACGCTTTCATCTCTCGGCTGCGAGGGTATCCTATTATCCCCGACATGCGCCTCACATGAAAAGTCGAGCAAGTCATCAGAATTCATAGTCTGTCTTTTTTGTATATCTTTCCCTCCCCTCTATCCCTTCTATCCCCTCTATCCCCACCTGCCCCTCTTTCCCACTACTGGTTGCAATTGCAAGTTGCAGCGTCAAATGCAAAATGTGATTTAATGCCCCTTGGTGTGGCATGCTAATGAGGCCAGGAAAGTTTCTTCTTTCTGCCGGCGTTGCAACTTTTCCCTGGCACGTGCCGGCCCCAAGTCCAAGTCCAAGTCGGAGTCGGAGCGGAGTCGGAGCTGCAACCGATTCGGGGACGGCACAGGGTCACCCTGTTGGCTAAAAATTCTGCCTAGCTGTGTGTCTGACGGGAATAAGGGTATGAGTACGAGAACGAGTACGAGTACGAGTACGAGTATATTCGGAATTACATGCTAAATAGTTTCAGTTTCCCCTTCGAGTTGAGTTATGAACCGTCCGTCGTGCTAATTGTGTGGCCAGGCCTGCTCAACTGAGGAGTAAGGCCAGGCCAGGCCAAGCCAGGCCAGGCTGGTACTGGACGTGGACGTGACTGGATGTGCATGTGCTCTCAAGGAACTTTTCTGCAGTTCTCCAAAACGTGTGTGTGTTTCTGGGAGACTTCGTTGGGGGCCTGAAGTTGGGTGTACAATTTATGGCATGCGGGGAAGAAAAAAGCGCCGTATCTTTTGAGAATCCGATGAACGTGGCCCCAGGACTTAGCCTAGTGCTACAAGACTTAGTTATATTTAAGGCACTAGTCGCGAGATTGTATTAATCTTATAACATATACATACGAGTATATATGATTTATTTCAATTATAATCTTTTACTTTTATATTTTAATGTGAATATTTTGGTGTTGTTTTGATTTAATTTTATTTAATTACATTTTATATTTTGTTTTGTGATTGTGTGTTAGATTTTAGAAGACGATCTGCCTGAATCTTTCCTCTTCTTCGTATATTATCGTATATATCTGAAGGACTCTGGATAGTAGCTCTCTTCTACTTTGTCTTGATCAGCAGAGTATTTCTATTTCTATCTATAATCAATAATAAACTCTTTCGTCAGTGGGTTTTTGGTTCCGCAACAATGCAAGTGATGACTGTACCATGTTCTATTCGTTTTTCTATGGCAATCTCCGTCTAAACCATTTAATCCCGCACATTTTACAACTTCCCCAAAAGTACTCTCCCCTCTGGCCAAACTTTTCATTTAATTGCTCTTGCAGACAGGGAAAACTGTTGGAAAAACTGCCGCTTATCGTTTGATTTTCATTGCAGTCGCTCGGAACTTGACTGAGAAGTTTAAGTGCAGCAAACAGAAAAAAAACAATGAGCAATGCCACAGAGAAAGCGAGGGAAAGAGAGAGGCTGAGTGGGAAAAAGATGAGCTTGAGATCTCTCCAAGCTGAAATCCTTTCTGTGCTCACTCCCCCGCACCCTCTACCGCCAGGGACCACAATTAAGCGCAGGCCAAGTGCAGCTCATTAGAAAGAAGAGTACGTATACGAGTTGGTGGAAGAGAAAAGAGAAAAAGAGGAGAGCTCACCACTTGAGGAATTCTTTGAAACTTTCCCGCGAACACCCACACTCCCATTCCGTCCACGCCCATTCACTCAGCTTCCTCCTGCCCCTGCCCCCAGGGGTGATAGCAGGGGGGGTGGATAGCAGTCTGGGTTTGTCCGTCTGTCTTCATTTGCTGACGCCCTGTCAAAGCTGCCTGTTACGATGACAAACATTGTCAACGCCCCTGGCCAACGTCATCATCAATGTCAGTGGCGCGTCCCTGCTCCCCATCCCAGCCTCGTCCTCTCCTACTCCTTTGGGAGGGATGCCATGCCTCAGCCCCAGCCCCAGCCCCGGCCCCCCGTTAGGCATCACTCAACTTGTGCTGGAAGTTTTCTTTTCTGGTTTTGTTTTTGGTGTGTCGGGGAGCTGGCCCATCAATTTCCATAAGTTGTCGTAAAAGCAGAGTGTTACCATATCTCGTACTATATCTGTATTGGGTTTGATGGCCATTAGAGCCACCGGGCGACAGTTTTAATGGCGTTTGATTTAAATTTTATGCGCGTTTGTCATTAAATATTACGAGCATTGTTGTTGGTCGCCAGCTGGTGGGAAATGACGTGAATGCTCGTTACTCGTAGGCGTAACAAGTTGAGAAACTGTCGGGGAAGAGGAGCAAGAGGAGCTGTACGAATCGGTGACAGTATAACCGAGATCCTCTTGCAGCTGAGCAATGGATGAGCTGTAAGCGTTTCCACTGACAGTTTTCTCCTTTCCCCTCTCTACTTTCATTCGCATTTACAGTTTGAGACTGCGTACAGTTCTACAGCCATTGGACCCAGCAAATACAGCTTAAGCTTCATTCAGTTTTCAATACTCCATCCATACTCCTATCACGTTCCGTCCTTTCTCTCCCCGCACCCCATCCTCTTTAATAAGGTAATAATAAAATACAGATTTATTTCCCCCCCTTTGGGTATCAGAAATTAAGCCAATTTTAATTAGACCGCTCTCCCCTTCGCTTTCTCGCTTTCTCGCTTTCTCTCTCGCTCTCTCGCAGTCTCTCTCAGGCAATCCCTCTCAAAAATTATGCACTTAATATGTTCGCATTGCAAATTATAATATGCAAATGAATGTTGCCTATATTTTGGGTGCTGCTCCCGCCACTGGCTCCAATACTGCCAGCCTTCTCCCTCCCACAGCATTCATATGAAAGGCACGTAATCGAAATGAGCGCTAACAATTCTTGCCGTTCAATTACGGTAATGGTCGGTCGGGAGCGGGAGCGGGAGTAGGAGCGGGAGCGGGAGAGCTTTAATGCCAATGTTAACTAATTACTCAATATACATAAGTGCACGTGCACTCAATATGTGTCTGCAAAGTGTTGTGTGTGTGTGTGGAAACATAACGTCCAGATTTACTATTTTGGAGAGCAACAGATCAAGAGAACAACAAACTGAAGAGAGAAGGCAACGACGGCTAGGCTTCCAGCTGATGCTGAAACAAGGTGGTGTATTCCCGCCACGCTCTCTCTTTTCGGAGCTTATTCTGCTCAGTACGGCAGAAAGCCTCGTTCTTCTCCATCGCATCAAAAATTACGTTGAAGCGCACTCACTAGTGCTGAGCGTAAAATAAGCCCCGAAACGGAGAGAAAACACCACCATGTATCATGATCTGTTCTGATCTCTTATTTTCACGGTCGCTAGAAGGTCGAGAGTAATCTCCGTATGATGGAAAGAAAGGGATGCTTGCACTGCCTTGCCCTATCTTAAGGGCCAGAGTGTTACGAAGTGAATGCTTCTTCTGCATTCAGAGCATAACATTAAATATGTTACCGAGCCGAGCCGAGCCAAGCCGCACCACACCACACCGCCTTCCACTGTGTATCTCTTCTGCTGTCAATTTTCAAGTGACAATTTCGCACACATACCAACAAACCAAAGCTTCTTTACTCACCATTCACTTACACTGTCCCCCACGCCTCTTAAGCAAATGCTATGCAATTTGGTCCTTTGATATGCGAGACAGCCGTACAAAGAGCGTGTCGCATGTATTGGGCGAAGAGAGGGAGGATGGAGCTTCTCCATGGTACCAGCAATGACAGCAGTCGCACATTTCTTTTTTTACTTCGATGTGCTCCAAATATCTTTAGAATAGTCTCCACGGCACTCAAATGAATGTCGTCGTAAGTAGTCTCCTGTCACAGGATTCAATGGCAGAGATGGGCAAAAGATACGGTGATACGGCGGAATGCTGTGACTTACGGAGACACTGGAATCTGGGGAAATAACTTACTTAATAAACAGCTTACCCGATGTTCCTCAGATTCGATTGGACTGCCAGAGATCGCATATCATATCAGATTTATTTCAAATAACCTTCGTAAATTGTGTCCAATCCAAAAATGCATTTCCTATCGATACTTCCAGGAAATCTATCAGGAAAATTCTTTGCTTTCAGCCAGTTTTCCTCGTAAAAGTTATTGGATCATAATCAAATTCATTCTGTTTTATTGAGACTAGCTCAATCCACCAGTTAGTCCATCACTTTTCTCGACACTTTCCATCTTTCGAATGTCAACGATGATGATGACGATTGTACGATGGTGATGGTGATGGCGATGATGAATCGCTGCCGTGACATGCGTTGATCGAAAGTCATTCCAGCTCTTCCCTTTCACGATTTTCAATTTCGCCTCACATATAAATAAGTTTGAATTTAAAAAGAAATATTCACAGCAGCTGTATAAAGGGAATGAGTGGTCTCTGAGGGGACTCTGAGGGGAATGAGGGGTAGCTGGGCAAACATACGAATATATGTTGTGTAATGTGCCTTATGTACTCGTCAATTCGCTTGCTGTCGGAAACTTCAATGGGAAGAAGTTCCCTCCAGTGATTGGCAAGGAGGAGGGCATCGGATCGGGTGCTAGTTGAGTTTATTTTGATTGATTTTTGTTTGCCATTTGGCATGGTATGTGGTGGCATTGTTGGGTATTCGAATTATTTGCCTGCTGGCTTAGCACCCATAGATGGGCCATAATGGAGTTAAGCTAGACGGGGAAATCGTTGAATGAAACAGAGCTGCTGTGTGGATGATAGTTTAGGGATGACAATATACTAGTCTTTTTTATCTCTTTAACATTTACTTCGGCTATGGCTATGGAAATAGCTGAAGTGCGGCAGGAAATATAATTCCTTCATCTTTAAATGGTCTACGGTCCTCCATTTCCATTTCCCATCTCCATCTCCAGCCCTCCAGTTCTTACACACGTGTAGTGTTTCTTATCGCACACAAGCTAAATCTGTTCATTCAAAGCGTTTATCAAAATGGCAACATGTAAATCTGCGGCACCAGTCCTTCACACGCCTTTCCCCACGCCATCCCATCCATCTCTATCGCCTGTCATTAAATTATGCATTTGTGCAATCACTTCCTAAAATATTCAAAGGACGGGAAGCAGAAGGGGAAGCAGGACATTCTGCACGTCTCATGCCGCATTGCAATGTGGCAAGCTTACGAAAATTCACCCATTCCTCCCCTTGAACAGGGAAAGTTTGCTGGGAGATGGGGCTGCGCTTGATTTGCGCTCATGCTCCTCTGCTCTGCCCCGCTCTCCGCCGTGCTCCTCCGGTGTCCTCGTTGTTAGCGCTCACATGCCGGAAGTTGATAAAGTGCCTGGCAAGGCAGAGGAATTCCGCGGCCTGTCGAGCGTCTCCTGTTCCGTTCCGTTTCGTTCCGTTGCGTGCTCGACTCGGCTCGGCTTTGCTCGGCGCTGTCGTGTCTTCATTAAAATATTACTCACATGCAGCTAAAGACGGAAATGCATTAAGGTAGCTCCCTGCCACCGCTCTCTGCTGTTCATGCAACAGTTAAGTTTGCATCCTATCATAATCACAAAGCACACACACACACACACACACGCACAAGCACGTACACATACTCTTATACACAGGCATATATCATCGTTATCTGAAAATCTAATTTGAATGCAGTCAAGCAGAATCCGTCCCTGTTATCAGTTCAATTTTGTAGTGTAACGAAATGGGGTATACAGGCCACGAGAATTCGAATTAAGGTGTGATTAAACGAACACCGTGGAATCATATGTTGTCGCTGTCGAGGGACGGATCTCAGAACGTTTGATACTGGACGTATCACAGGGGTAAGTCTTACATATATTCTTACAATGAAGATGAATATTATAGGACTTTGTAAGCGTATTCCAGAGCCGTTGCTGCGTCTCTATATACTATATTTACCTCTTTCTGTCTTTCCGTTTATCGCTGGCCAGCTCCTGCTACCCGGTCATTTGCCACTGATGGCTGGCCATAAATCACGCATACGCCACGTTGCACCCACGCTGCAAGCGTTGACAGTTCATTAAATTGCGATCATTGGAAAGTCCCGCATTCGATGCGTGCTAAACTATTTTTATGCGCTTTTCATTCGGATTTGCTAAATTATTGCCGCGTGCGGGGTCTGCGAGAGCGGCGATAACGTTAATTATGCCACATAAATCAGAGGATAAGCGGGGAACGGGATGGATATGGATGGCTCCAAAGATGAATGGAGCAAACAAAGCAAATCAAATTTAAAGCCGAAAAATTAATTATAGCTGGAAAATTGGTTTGGCTGAAAATGAAAGACGTCCTGCGAATGGTTCGTTATTAGAGAATTTTCGCACGATTTATGCGAAACTTATTGAATAATTTTCCAGAGAATGCATATTTGTTATTCATGACGATTCGTATGTAATTTGATTGATGAATGTTGCGGGAACAGCTGACAATTGAGAAATGTCTGGCCGAGACAGGCTTACAGGAATTGTGATTGTGTCCGGCCTTCGCCTGGGCCTCGTGTCGTTTGAGCAATCTAATTGATTTCTCAATGCTAGCTACCAACACTGGCATGAGTTGCATTCTCTGATTGCGTACGAATACGTACGTTCAATATTATTGTGGAATTATTTCAATTAAAGTAATGAAACATGCACGAGACCAAGCAGGCTCAATGGGGCTTCCCAATTTCCTCCTCACCAAGAACAATGCTCCCTCCAAAACTCAATTATGCATGCAATTTCCATTTGTCTGTTTGTCTGTGGCATAAGCTACACTAAACAACATGAAATGATTTTAAATAAATTTCAACACGAGAATGTTTTAATTGAATATGAATTAAATTTTCCCAGCTGCACAGCAAAGAATTTCTGTTGTGTTTTAATCATCTCATCGCAATGCTCGCATACTTTTGCTGCTCAGTGTTGCACTCCACTCGTAGGACGAAAGTGGGAAATACAAGCATAAAGAAAGTCAGGGCCCCGGGCCAAAGGAGGAGTCTATAAATTCGATGCCACAGCAGACCCCAAGCGGAGATTGCTACTATTGTTTCTACTGCTGCTGCCACAGAATTTGTTGTTGCTGTTTTTGTTGCTGCTGCATTTGTTGTCATTTGTCTGAATGCGTGTTGTTGCGTAAGCGAGCCACTTCTGTTTATTATACATTATTATGCTCTCACATTCGAACATACATACATACCTAGATTATCCACATCAATATTATGTACACATGCACAGAAGCGTTTAAGCAGACAGTGCGTCTCGCAGCTATAAGGTGGTGTTAGGCATGCAGACGACTTATTGAAAATTGAAAAGGTAAATGTTCATCGAGTTCTTGTATGTTTTTTATTGGATCTCATATCGAATGGAATCGATAATTTAATTAAATTGAATTATCGCCTTTTATCGGACTAATTTCTGTGGCAATTTCTTTGAGTGCCGCGCAGTGTTCTTACACTTTCGACACGCACCGTAATGTTGTGCATGTTTTGGAATGTGTATAAATGTACTATGTTGGAAGTACTTGCAAATTGTTAACCAGTGCGTATGAGTGATATTTAATTATTATGACCCCAAAAACCACTTGGCAAAACGGACAACAGCCATAAAATGGCTTGGAATTCTTGTGGTAAATGAAGGCTCCTTGGCAGGAGGATAGAATAGATTGAGCTCAGAGATTTAAAAGTGTCAATGAGAAACTTTCAAACAAAAGATGTTCAGAAGTTTTGCGGATTTCAAGTCCTGCCCATCAGTTGTTGCCTAGTGTGCTCCATTAAACCAACAGAAAAGATGGAATATAAGTCGCTGAGAGCCCACTTCTGTTGGTTAATGTAAAAGCCCTCCAATGGGAACTAATTTACAGCAAACTGGAAAAGTTTCGCCCTGCTGGAAAATGCAATGAGTGAGTCGATGATGCGCTTATCATGTCCATAATGCCAAGAGCCCGAAACTCCAATTACCCATTGCATGGATCCAGAAATCAATAAATTCCATTTCATTCATTCATTTGCGCATCTCTCCATCTCCCGTACACCGTTTCTGCTCATAGGCGTAGCATTGTTCCCGGCCTTGGCTTTTGTTTATGTTTATTAGTAGCGTCTAAAGAGGCCCCAGCCCCAGCCTCCCCTCCCTCGTTTCCCTCGTCGCTGCACTAATTGGCCAGCGAAATTGGTTTACACATCCCCGGATGACCTCTTGAGCCCACCCAGTGTGCTCGACATTTTAGGCTGATTTGCATTTGCACTCCGAGATTGAGATTTATGCGGGACTCGGGCTGGAACTGGGATAGGACTGGAGGTTAACTTAAGGTCTCCGATGTTCAGCACCTTGTTTACACGACTCTGGCAGATAGGGGTGCGGCGGCAAAACGTTTTGGTGCAGGTTGAGAGTTAAGTACGCTTTGCGGGGACTTCAGAGGTTTAGTTTTGCGGATCTCAATATAGAGAAAGTAGAGTAGGCTACTGTGTTGCTAGGTGTGTTCGTGGACTTTCAAGGAATAGTATACCTATATTCGAATGGCAATCAAAAGAGTTCGCTCATAACCCTTTCCAACCCAATGCCAACCAGCATTGTGGCCAGTCTTTAAGCAGAGGCCTTACCACACCACTGACTGATTGCCTGAACACAGGGCTGCCAATGCATCCGGGGCACAGAAAGCTCTGGGAGCAAAAGTAAGATTCTTTCCTGCAGATCAGGAATTTATCAATTTAAACGGTTTTCTGTGGCTGCGCTCTGGAAAATCTCCAACCGCATTACAAAGCCATTTGAGGGCTTGGCGTGGCGCTTAATCAACGTGGGGTCCCGGCAAAAGGACATTCTAGCTGGCTGCGTGGCTGTCTGGCTGTCCCTCCAGGCGGGATGCAATCCGTAACGCAATCCCAGAGGCGCAGTTTAGCGAGCGAGTTTCCGTTTTGAGCGCCGTAATAAATTTCAAGCCCGGGACTTGACTTCAACGGGGTTGCATCCAGGGAGACCCATGCTTCATCTTCTTTTTCCACCGCCTCAGCTTCTTGTTCTTCTTCTCCTTCTCTTTCTCTTTCTCCTTCTCCTAGTTCTTCTTCCTTGCGGTTGCAGTCGCTTTGTTACGCTTGATTTACGCTAACAAGACATGAACGAATGGACACAGAGACAGATGTACAGGGAGGGCATGGGCCTGGGCCTGGGCCTGGGTCCGGGGGCAGTGTAGTCTGGGGAGAGGTGAGGGGAGGGCAGGGGATGAGTAGTACACCCGGAGACATTTTAAATGTGGCGCAAGGAGCGATTACAGGTTGCCACCGTCCGATGGATGCACTGAACCCACACACCACCGCAGAAACCACAAATGAGGCGGGGCATGGTAGGGTCTGCGGCGGGGGTCCGGATCCTGGCAGATTGCAGCCACTGCGGTGGATGGTGGATGGAGGATGGTGGGAGGACGGAGCGAGGTGTAAGCGTTGCCAATTCGAGCGAAAAGTTGGCGCACTTTTCCATTTCCGACCAAAAAATAAAGACAGGGAAGACGTGCCTCCCATAGAGATAGATATATATATATATATATATATATATAAAGGGAGAGAAAGAGAGAGAAATAGGATGAAAAATAAATGTGGAGGGGGATAGAGGTAGTATCAGCAAAGAAAGAAATTTCAGGAAATTACAGGAAAATGAAATAAATGAAGATGGATACGCAATTTGAATAGCATTGAATTGGTTCAGTGTGGTTGACAGACAGCCGATGGGACGCCAGAGACAACAAGTAAGAAGAGGGAGATTTTATTAAAGAGAGCGAGAGTGAGTGAGATGGAGAAGGAGAGAGAGGGGGCAAAAGGGAGAGTAGCATACTTAATGACAGAGACAGACACTTTTATCAAGTTTCCCACTCTAATTGAGGGGGAATTGAGGGAGAAAGCGTCAAGGGAGCGAGGGGGGGAGTTAAGGTGGCAACTCTAGTGGCAGTTGCGGTGTGGCCTGCGGCAACTTTTATCGGGCCTTATCGCTTTTCCCTGAGCTGCTCTTGGTGTACTTTAAAAAAATTTCCAATAAATGAGCTCTGTCGTTTCCCACTACGAGTACCCATGGCAATCAGCTTGATTAGACCTCATGCAATCAAATTGATCCTACCGCCAGACCTGTTTCCGTTGGCTGCCGAAAATGTTTTTATGCTGCTGAAATTGTCCACTCGACGCGATGCAAATAACAAAACCAAAATGGGAAATTCGTTCAAATTTCATGGAATATTTTGTGCAATTTTAATAAACTACTTTGGGGCTGCCACCGCCGCCGGAACCAGCATCAACATTGGGTATTTCCCACAGCAATATGACTAATTGTGTAAACAGGAGCTACCAATATTTTGCAAATAATTAGGAAACATTTTTGCGCCATGTTGGCGAGTGGCCAGCATCCAGCAGCCAGCAGCTCCTGGCCCATCCTGTACTGTGGACCCTCACTGTCCGTATTTCCATCCATGCGAACCGCAATATCCTGGCAACGGTAATAAAGTTTCTCTCTCTCTCTCTCTCTCTCTCTGTCTCTCTCTCTTCTCTCTCTCTCCCTCTCTCTCTCTCTGTCTCTCTGTCAGTAGCTGTCTGTCTCTGTCTGGTGGTCTAAAATATAATTTTAATACTTTTTAATTGCATTTATTCCCACAGCAGCAGCTCTTTGGTATGGCAGAGGGGCATGGCAGAGGGCTCCGATTTTTTTGGTAATCATATTGCAGCGCGTAATTTAATTAAGTGCTTATTAGCTATCCCCACCCACAGCCTACCCTCGCCACCCAACTCAGAATCAAATTTTACGTTTTGGGAGAGAGAATCCGAGCTATGCCGGAATTAGATTATTAGATTGTTTACAGCTGAGCTGGTCTATATGTTATCCACCTTCATATGTTTACGAGTATAATTGAAAATTCGCGGGACGGGGATCCTTATCAGCCCCTCGCCTTTTTCACTGAAGTGAACTCTTCCGTGGTAATTCAATTACCGTAATTATGACTTTATTGGGTTTCAAATTTATAATTTTACACAAAATATTCCCATTAGAACAGATTGATTCAGTTGGCACACTATTAAGGATTTCTAAAACAGGTTTAATGAATGTATGAGGGAGGCCCAGAGGCCTATTTGTTTAGTTTTTGCAAAGGCTGGTTTACTGGGTGATGTATTTCCTTCAAAAACCTTATAAACATGGATAAGAAAATGGGAGGAATTTTTCCAACTAAGATAAATGAAGAGATGATAATTTTGTAAAGAAGAGAAATAGGTCCCATGTTCTCTGTCTTCGGGAATATTTTAAATGTACAAAAAACTTCCAAAAGGAGGTTCCATAAAAATAGTGACGGCTTTAAATTCCTTCAAAATTCTCTTATTAAGCCGTTCAGATATATGTATTTAAACATTCAAACAGATTTATTTAGATGTCCAACAAGTTGTGGGAGTTATGGGCTATTTGCATGATTATTCCAATTTATGTGGGCTGATTTGATAATTTGTGTGGCAAAGTGTTATTCGGTTGGCATCTTTAAACTCTGCTCGGCCTGGAGTTGGCCTGTAACGAATTTCCTTAGCCACATTCATTAGCACTTTCTGGGAGAGGGCACTGAGGGGTGGATCTGTAGGCACTTTAAATATATTATACACCTACCCCAGCCCCTGCTCACTCTCCTCTCCCTTCGAATGTATCTGCACCAGTTTATGCAGCAATTTCGTTTCTCCACCAACAATTATTTAACAACAAGTACGAGAGGAGAAGTAAAAGAAGATGCAGGATGAGAAAGAGGAAGGAGAAGGAGAAGAAGAATAACCGCACACTTGTTTATTTATCATTTAACATAGTCTGACCCTCTCTGACCCCTGCCCCACTCTTGGCACGCTCTTTTAACTCCGTCCATGGCAAAACTTTTGCCCTCCCACTTTACAAAAGTTACTCTCTCCCTCCATCTCTCTCTCTCTCTCCGGTCTAGTAATAAAAGTACTGCTAATCGCTTTGCAAGTGCAAACAGACAAAAAGCTAACTGCTGCCAAACTCATTTGCATTTATTTGCTGTCCATCTCTGGCTCATTCCTTCCCTTCCCTTCCCCATTCCCACAGTCTGTTCTCCTCTCCTGCACCTAATTGCCCCATGCCTGTTCCTAATTGTTTTTGTTTTTAGTTGTGCCATGGAGCTTAGCAACACTTTATGCCATACTTTTGCAACACTCTTTTTTTTAATCATTTTTGGTAAACTTTTGTTGGCGCGAGCAGGGGAGAGGCGTGCACAGAGGCCTGCAACTAATTTCCGCTTTTTGTCCACTCGTTATTCACACACTCGCCGAGAATGGAAATGGAATAAACAAATGAAATGGCAATAATAAAGAACAACAGCAACAACGATGACACCAACAGAACACACTTTTTTGTTTTTGTTTTTTGCTTTTCTCTGAAAAAAAACAAAGCAGAGGGAAATGACAAAAGAAATGCGTACAAATTACCCCAAAACGCAATGGACAGAAACAGAAACAGCGAATACAAAAAAAAAGAGCAAGCCAGGACCGAGAGAAAAAATTCCGTGCTGCTGCTGACAATAACAACAATAGAAGGAAGAACGAAGCTTTTGATACTCTTGCAGCTAGATGGACATTACATGTTATTGCATTACTTGCTCGTTCTCTCTACCAGAAAATCAAATAGAGAGTGAACGAAACCGAAATTTTCGGATCTGAGACAGTAAAAATGGTGTTGCCTGCTTCGTTCAGTCCGTCTTGGGCGAGCGATTCGATGTAAAGTGAAGGCTGACACGCTGATTCTAAGTGAACGAAGCGAATACCGAATCCCACCGAATCGATTCGGTTGCCTGTTCATGCAGTGCTCTGTTATCTATTATAATGTAGTCCTCCGATTTATAAACCGTTTGTCTTACCCACGAAAAAACATATACAAATTCGTTCAATTTGGCTTAGTTTTGGTCGACTGATCGTTCCTATGACAACTACGAGTATATGGTTAAAAGTAGACATCATCATAAGTAAAGGACCAGTTTTCATAGAAACAGTCAGATGAGCAGACGGATGGATATCCATAGCGCGGAGTACGTGACCGGAACTAATGACCGAGAATGCAAAAACAAAACATATGCAGTGTGTGATCCTGTTTGACTCGAGTCTCGCTGATAAGTGTTGTGTCTTTGTTGTTCTTGTGTGACTGCTTCCAAACTCAAAAAACGTTCCCAGAGCTGGTCAAAATCGTAAGACCTTATCCAAGGGTATTAGACAAGAGAAACAACAAGTGGGAGAGTGAGAGCAAGAGCAACAAGAACAGGAAGACAAAAAATATGGACACTGACACTTTACGAAGATTTATGCGTTTTAGTTGAGTCCAGTGTCAGTTCCAGTTCCAGTCCCCGTTCCGCCTTCCCTGTTCCGAGTTCCGTTTTCCGAGCTGCGAATTCTTTTCCGAAGCAAATGTGAGCAACATTTTTACATCTGCTCTCACCATCCTTCAATCCCCCTCTCTTGGGAGTGGATTGCCGGGTTAAAGTTGAGAGCATCCAACAAATTGCCATTTAAATTTGCATTAGTCCTGCGACAGAACACACAGTGAGTGCCAGCTGTTTGACAACCGTAAGGGAAGTACAGTGTGCACAAAATTTATACAGATTTCATGTCTGAGCCTGTCATGCGGTGACAAGCAGTGTACTCGCATAGTGGCTTCGGAAAGTTCTTAAAAATGCAAAAGGGAAATACCACTGGGACAAATTGACGATAACAACTTTGAGCATATTACCGAGACTCTTTCAAACAGATCTATTTATTAATAAAACATTACAAGTAAATTACATAACATGTATCATATGTATCTATTACCCAAGCGATAGGGGTAAATATGCTAAAATATAGTACTATCCATAAGTCATAGGTTGCTACATCGTCGCTTGGTACACAAGTGAAATCATATTGATCTGATTATTCATCAGTAAAGTATCATTACTTAGGTATGACTCTCAATTTTTAGGTGACGGAAGGAGATCCAAAATTTGTATTGTTGCTCTAGTGAACACAGTGAACAGATCCTGTCAACTCCTTAATTCTGTGAAATCTAAGAGCTCAGGTGGACATGATCTAGAATCCATTTTACATGCAGTATGTATACAGATACCAATGTATTTACGTGGTGTACATACGAACCAGTCTGTGTTTACATGTGTTTAAAAATATATCTCCCAAACTCTGGAGAAAACAATTTTTTAATAAAAAAAACTGTCCTTTGGAGTTAAGCCTTTCTAAAATACGAAAAATACTTTTATCTAAAAATTTAAGTTCCAAGAGACCACGAAAATTCCTTGTCCATCAAAGAAGGATTTACCCAAGATGAGTGATAGTCGCTGTCAGCCACTGACCATAATTCAGTTCTAACTGCTTCAAGTTGGTGTTTATTTGTTTTCGCACATGCTGAGTGCCACAATCAGAGTAAAACATATTACATTTTGTCTCTTGTCTAGTACATTTTGTCCACAGGATAATGCGGCATTGGTTCACCGGCCAAGATGCTCGATCACTTCAAAATTACTGATACATATTAGCAAATTCATAGAGCTTTTGCTCTATAGAGCATAGCCAAGTGTCCTTACTATTATACAAATAACTGCTTGTACATACATACATACACCAGAAATAATATTAGTTTAAATGCGCTAACATTTAAAATAACATTATGCATTAAACTACGAAAGTTGCATAGCAATTATTTTCCTAAATTTGATTTAAACTGAAAACGTAATTTTAGTTTTCTGCTGACAATTTTAATGAAAATATTTTACATTAATTAGTTAAGCAAACAATGCACATAAAAGCACCAAGGTTTATTTAATAACAATAAAGTTTTTTTTATCTGGCAGTCGTTGTATGCAAACAATTAGCGCACACTGTCGGCAGCTTCCCTCTCAACATACTGTCTGGTCGAAATGCATCAAAAATGGCAAACAAATTGCACAAAAATATTTACAAACTTGCGGTGCCCACAAAAAATAGACGCAATAAAATCAACATCCGAATTTTGCTCTCATATTTAAAATCATATTTTGAATATTTTATATTGAATTTAGGGCCAGAGCAGGAGCAGTGGCGGCAAAAAGTAAGATATTACATTTTTATTTGATGCATTTATCATCAGTTTTTGGTAAATTATTTTCATAGGCCAAAACCATATTTTATTGGTTTACAAGGGGCAGAAGCAGCGCATGCAGAAAATTTAAATGTTTACCTGTCCCGACCCATGCCCAGGCCCCACCCCCTCTCCACACCTGTTAGGCACGTGTCGGAAACTTTGGCCAGCACCACCCAACCTGCCAGTCGCCCACCCGCTGGTCCTGGCCAAATGGCAAGAGAGGGGAACCCCATATTTGACGCCAGTTAAGCATGAAAATGCCATTTAACAATGGCCGACTCCAAATAAATAAATATAAAAAAGATGGAGCGAGGGGATGCAAAAACAAAGGCGAGCAAAAAACAAACGAACGATAAAATGTGTTGGAAAATGCTTAAAAAACAATGGCGGGGCACCGTTACAACAATAAGCGATGCTTGCGCCCGATAGCGCACAGCGAGATAGAGAGAGAAAAAAAACAAAAGCAAAAAAGCAAAAACAAAAAGCACAAGGCAAAAAGCAACCAAAAAACAATAACAATAAAAATGTCAAAAAGCAACGAAGCTTAAATCAAATTAATGTGAGCGACCCAATAGGCCCGTCCCGTGCTGAGGTTGTTCTTTTTTCTCGCTCGTATTTGCATTTTGAATCATGTTCCAGTTCCAGCATTGATGTTCCCCAAATCGAATTCTTCTTGTGAATTATTGCGAAGAGGTTTCATCCAATTGGCGACAGGTTATACATAACTCTGGATTTTACTACTTAAAGCCATAGTTTTTGTAGGCTAAACCTTCACTGAAAATTTTAATTTCTCAATTGAATTGGAGGGTTGGGTTTTTTCTATGATATGTCTTGTGACATATCCATATCGTTGGCTATGCAAATCTCCATGCTGAGCCTTTCACGGAACATCTTCAGCGCGTAATCTTTCGGAATCTTGCCCTTTGCCCTTAATTTATTAATTCATTCAGCGCCCATAAATTACAAGTGAACATGGTTTTAAAATGCACTGAGTACCTACATATCGTGTAATGTTGGCATATACGTAAATCGTTTATAAAGCGATGTTTTCTCCTTAGGGGGAAATTGAGTGGCTGACACTTCAGCATTCGGGAACTGGAACATTTTAAAGTGGAAATCGTTTGTTAATCACAATTTTCGATTGAAATTAATGGAAGGCATGGGAATATTGTACACTCGTACGAGTATTTTCCATATTATAAATTGTTTCGCTCGGTAAGCTTAATGAGGTTCGAGCATTTGGTTAATTGATTCCCCGCTGTCCTCCTCGCATGAGATGTATGGGTATTGCCATCTCCATCTCCATGCCATCCCACACTTGTACACGGTTCGGTTTTCAATACGACCCATAAACTAACTGGAAAACACAATAAATCGCCTGACCCGAAACGATCCCGGGCGAAACAAATGGCTTTAATTATGCTCGGCCATTTGTTGCACGACAGACAGAATCTCGCTGCTCCACCGCCCCCGCCCTCTGGTGCAGGTTGCCAGGTGCATTGACCAGGCGACAATGATAATAAATTCCTTCAGCCTCATGCAACAACCAACCTCCCTTGAGGTCTCCGAGGTGCGATCCCAGCCTTAATAAAATGCAAGTGCACAAATATTTTCATCCAGACGGGACAACAGCTCCTTCACAGCTTCCTACCACCGCTGTGCCCCGCCCACCAATGTCCTGTAAACTATTTACAAAAGAGGAATTTTCATTTTGCCAAAAGGAATTTGCAAAAACAAAAGGCAGTAGAAGTGTGAGTGGGAGTCTGAAAGCGGGGGAGTGCAGAAAGAGCATTGCTCGAGTGGGGGAGCTTGACAAAGTGTGACCAAGTGTCATAAATAACTTAGTTAAACAGCTGCAGCTACAGTCTTCGGGAAAAGTATGTGTCGTTAAGTGAGAAAGTTACAAGGGCCAAACATGAATCTCAAAAATGGGGAAACAAGTCAGGAGAGATCCAACTGCGACGGAAGGGACTGGAGATTAAAGTAAAGAGATGCACATACACATGTGAGGTACCTTAGTAGAGGGTTGTACAGAAGATGTATCGCTAACAGTCAAATACGGTAATAATAGTTTAAGAATCCTAGGGGATACCAGGACTCATTACTCGAATGGCGCGAAACAGATGAAACTTTATTTTAGAATAATTGAAAGAAAATCTATAACCAGATATTCTATATATATTCGTATACATCTACAGTTCATTTCCTTTGCAGCTAATTCGAGAAAATCAGCCATTAAAAGAAAGCTATTACTCTTGTTTAAAATTACATTTCGAATCCAAGGATATTCAAATTAATTTGCAAATGTCAACATAGTGGCAGCCTACTATAGCCCAGCTTCCAATCGTATTTCACACGATCTCTTTATAGATCAAAAGTCACACTTGATATCCTCTATTCCTTCCACATCCCCTGCTTATCTCTCTGAACCCTCTGCCCTCGCCCAGAACACACACACCTTCCATACTCGTAAAAGCTTTACAACAATGCAAAGGAAAATCATATATAAATTACGCCACAATAAATATAAATAAAAGGGGAAAACAAATTTAGAGCTCTCCTCCTATATATCCGCCATAAACAGGAAGCCAAAAGGAGCTGCCAACTCGATTTTTTATGGCCCAAAATGCAAATCCCCGCAAATGACTCAGCTGGCAAAAGAGGCCACTCAGGGTTACCGTTCCCACGCCGCCAGTCCTGGCGCTGGTGTAAATTTTGCACACCTTTCACGCCGCGTCTAATAAAATATTTATTACCGTCAGGAAAAAAATACTGGAAAAAAAGACTGCAGCCGAAAATGCCAGCAGAAAAGATGAAACAAAAATACCAAGGCCAACCAAGCCAAGCGGCAGGAGAAGTGGTAGAGGAGAGTGGGGCTGGTGGCTGGTGGCTGGAGGCTGGAGGGAGAGGAGATGATGGTTACCATCGAGCCTCGGAGGAGGGCGGAGGCACGACATCACGTACTGCGGCAATCGCTTGCTAATGCGGCAAAATGTCAAAGTTGCAAATGCTGCAGCGGCAGCGGCAGCCACCAGCCATCAGCCGTATCCTCCCCGCAGACCTCTGCCCCACAACTTTATGAAATCGTTAGCTAATTAAATGTATTTTTTTCTTTCTTTCGAAAATATAATAAAACAAAATAGATGCACCTACACGAAGATGGATCGTCGTCCGCAGGTCACGAGCAATATTAGCTCGTCCATAAAAACAAAAACCAAAAAGTAAAAAACTTTGTGAAAACTGACTCCGAGCGACATCGCACTTTTATATTTGTCTTTGTATAGACAGTGGTTGGCTTCCTTTTTTTCGTGGGACCTGGGATTTTTCGGAACCTGGGACTTTTAATAAAAAAAAAAAGTGAAAAGCAAAATGAAGATGACTTCTGCGCTTGTTATTTAAATTAATTGGCGGTCTGCGAAGAGTTTTGGACAATTTAGACAGGTGCCACAGCTAGATGTTGCTGCTGGTGTCGCACATTTGGTCAGAAGCATTGCATGCCTCTGACTCTGACTCTGTTTTGCTTGGAGCTGAAAAACTGGGTAACTGTGGGAAACTGAAACCAAGTGAAAGGATTCATGTAGAATGCAGTGAAAGCTGCAATCTTATAGTGGCGACATGATTTTCTCTCCTGTCTGGGGTCACATTTATTGACAGACTCTCCGCCTAGGCCTAGGAGAACTTTCCCTGTAATTTAGAAGAATCAAATGAAAATAGGGGAACATAATTTTCAAAAATAAATAAATGTCGCTAATGCAATCCGTAGCATAGCCTTTAAAGCTATTTTCTACTTTTCTAGAGCACTTTAGTGTGGGTTTTCCCCATTTTTTGCCACCTTCAACACAAAGAACTCTCAAACTTTGGGACTTGGTCCTTTTCCCTCCAGAAGTTGACATCTTTATCTTTATTTTTCTAATTTCTGCTTTGCTTACCTCAAAACGGAGTATGTGGCGCCATCTGTGGGCTGGCGGCTGAACATAGCGGTCGAGTAGCTCCGACGAGTTTGGCAGCCGTCTCGCTCGCGCTAAAAGTTTCTGATGCTACCTCTTTCTTTAGTCTCGTCTTCTGCGGTGCAGAGCGAGGCGGGCGGCTATGTTGTCATCGCGTGTTTGCTGAACATTCTTGAAGTGTTTGCTGTTGTTGCTTGTTGCTTGTTGATGTTGCACTTTCCGCTTATCTTATTGGGGAGGCCAAAACGTCGACAAGGAAGTCATTAGCCAGAGGTTAGCCAAGGAACTGACCCCCCTTTTCCATGTGGCTGGAAAAACATTGTGGAAAAGATCGCCAATGAAGCCCCCTTCCTCTTCCTCTGAACTTTTCCTTGGTTTTTTTCTTTGCTGAATATTGAAAAAGTTTTCCCTCAAGTCAGGCCACAGAGGATCTGGAAAACAATTGATTAAAATAAACCCAAAGAACAATTTTTGAACTCAACTCTGGAATTGGGGATGGATATAGTATATGCACAAATATTTTAATACGGGAAATATTTATATACTCCTAGTGAAGCTTATGTCCGGCTGAAAGAAATAGTTTCTCCGAAGAGAAAAGAGTAAAGTTCAAAGGCGAAGTTTTTTCAGCAGTATCAGAGAGGGGAAGGAAAAGAAGGGAATAGTATTGAAGAGAACGCAGCAGAGCCGAGCGGAGCGGAAGGAAGCAAAATGAAATTTCATCAGCGCGCTCTCCCACTCTCACTCCCCCGCTCTGCGCTCCGCGCTCTGCAAAGAGCGAAGTGATATGCTTAAGCAGCAACAATTCACTGCGAAAGAACGAAAGGCCGAAGTTGCTGCCGCGTCGCCGTCGACGGCAGCGTCGGCGAAGGGCAGCAGCGAAACAAATGAAAATGCAAAAGTGGAAAAAGTTAAAAGTTTTGTAATAAGTGCAGCCGAAGACAGTGCCGGGGAGGGGGTGAAGGGGGTAGTGGGTAGTGGGTAGGAGTGCTGCGACAGCTGGCCGCAACGCAATGGAATAAAGTTTGCCACAAAGTAAATGAAAAGAAGGGAGAGTGGCAGTGTTGAAGGGAGCGAGCATGTTGATCCAAGAACGGAGAACACTCTAATCCCATCAGCAAAACAGTATAAAAGTACGAGAATGATCTGTTTAAGGGCAGGCAGCAGCCTGTCGGAGCTCGTCGGGCAACGGTTGCACAGATCCTTCAACCGAATGATCCGAAAACCATGCTAAGAATGATGCTGGAACCTGGATCAGTACAGACTTTTGCAGGACCATTCCGTTCGATGAGTCATTTGGCTGCCACTAGGCCAATTGAGCAGGTCCAAGTCCAGGACCATTTTGGGGGGCTCATCAAAAGCCCTTTTGTTGGACGAGTCCCTTAGTGTTGATTGGAGTTTTTGGCGGTTATAGTTCCAGTCCCATCCCTGGCACACACGCACATCACTGGCACAACTCACAAGAACACCTCACTTTAATCAAGCGCCAATTGTTGAAACGACATCGTTATTCCAGCACCGCGTACCCTCCTACAATTCCCACCCACTGCCCTGGTCCCATCTGGTGCCGACCCATGCGATTCAATCCGCCGGCCTGCCCACAATAGTTAACAGCATTGTTACACTTTTAAACGGTATTTTTACGTTTGAATATGCGGCAAAGGTAAAAGCAAAATGGCAAAACCAAAAACCGAAAACCGAAACTAGAACCCAAACGATGTCGCGACTCTACTTGACTGTGGGGCTCCTCTCCCGGTCCTTCTGGCCGGTCCGGGACCAATGCGGTTCATTAGCGGCTCCAAATGCGATTTTCCCCCTACTCTCCGCTGCGGCCTATCCACAGGGGCAGGCCAGGAAAGTGGGTCTGGGGCCTGGACCTGAAACTAGAACACATGAGCACGTAATTTAGTAGCCGCTTTGGCGCTTTTGTGTGAAAATCACATCGACAACAGCAACAACTGCTGCAACTCCGCCAACACACAGCTCCCATCCAATCCAATCCCGTCCCCTCCCCCAATCCCCTCGTTGTTTATGGCCGTGTGCCGCATTGGGATCACATTCGGGCCACTTTGTGTGGGTCCGGTTTGTGCCGTTAATTCCTTTTTATAAATAGCAAGCGATACAATAGCACAATACTCCCCCCCATCCACTGTTTCCAGCGAGGCAAAAAAAAAAACTAATTTTATTTGTTACTCGCTGAGGTTAGACCAGGGCCAAAACTAATCAGTTTTTTCTTGGGCAACATGCAAAGCCTGAACTTGGATTCGGCCCCATCTGGAGGCGGACCATAAGGCTGTCCCCTTCAGGGAAAGCAGCGGTCGAGTTTAGGCTGAGATATATAGTAAATGGTTATGGAGAAGGAACAGATTCCAAAGAAGATAGGGAGAGGTTACGAGTAGCTTCTAACAGGTCTTCTCCCATCCTATCTTCTCCGGTACTACGCACTGTTCCACTAGGAAATTCCTTTTAAATCAAACCTATCGCCGCTATCAGGCCACTCAAAGCATCAAATATCGCTGATAAAGAATGAAAACAAATTGCGTCCAGTGCTGCTCAAATTGATTAATGGCAATCATAAAAACTTAAAAACACAAATACACACAAGCAGAGAGATATCGATTATTATTTTGGGTTTTGACCAGAATCTGATGTCAGTTAGTGGAGCTTCTTCTGGAGACGCTCGGCCAGGAGGGCGGCAAGGGAGGCCTTGGGATTGAAGTCAGCATCGCTGGCCACGGAGATGTCGGGGATGAGGTCCACATCAGGACTGGCAGCTATGTGACGAGGATTATTCGTTTATACAAAGTATTACGAACCAGTATAATCAAAAGCAACTTACCCTTAATCTCGGGGACCTGGACAGGAGTCTTCAGCGAATTCTCAGGAGTGTCAATAGCATCAGAGGCAACAGACATATCTGGAACCGGGCGAGGAGTCTTCAAGCCAGCGATGGCCTTCTTGGGGGAGTCATCGGCATCGGAGGCCACGGAAATATCTGGGATCAAATCAGCATCGGCCTTGGGCTCCACAGCCTCGGCTCCGGAAACCTTGGCGAACTTGAGAAGACCCTTCAAGCCAGCGATGGCCTTCTTGGGGGTGTCATCGGCATCGGAGGCCACGGAAATATCTGGGATCAAATCAGCATCGGCCTTGGGCTCCACAGCCTCACCTCCGGAAACCATGGCGAACTTGGGAAGACTCTTCAAGCCAGCGATGGCCTTCATGGGGGTGTCATCGGCATCGGAGGCCACGGAAATATCTGGGATGAAATCAGCATCGGCCTTGGGCTCCACAGCCTCACCTCCGGAAACCATGGCGAACTTGGGAAGATACTTCAAGCCAGCGATGGCCTTCTTGGGGGTGTCATCGGCATCGGAGGCCACAGAAATGTCGGGAATTAGATCGGCATCGGCACTGCCAACTTCTCCAAGAAACTTGGCGATTGGGGCCCTCTTCAGACCAAAGTAAGTCCGCTTGGGGGTGTCATCAGCATCGCTGAGCATGGACATGTCCGGAATCAAATCAGCATTATCCCGGGCCAAGTTCTGCATCACGGCCTGAACCTGCTCGGCAATGGCTTAAAGGTAATCGAAGTTTAGAGCCTGGGAAAACTCTGTGAGATCTCCTCCCCCTTACCTTTCAGATCAGATGGGGTGGGCAGACGGTTTATCTCGTAGACGAAGCCCCTGGTCTGGGGCACGACGCTGCCGCTGACCAGCGGGAGGATGAGCAGAGCGCAGATAGCAAAGTATTTCATGGTGGGTGTCTTGGGCGGGACTGAGCCACAAAAGCACTTGAGGCGAGCCTTTATAGCGGCCTTATCGGGGCGGGACTCATCTAATTTACGACAATTGGACGCAGACCTCTCCAGATTAGATTCCACTCCGCTGCCAGCGGAAAGCCCAGAGCCCACAGGCGAGCGACTAGATTGCTCCACGCCCTATAAATCTTGGCTGGTGGTTCACCCGAATCGGATAGCGTCAATCGAATCTAACGTGACCAGAAATGGGACGATTGCCCTTCGCCGATGGCGGTACGAATAGTGCTCTTCCGCAGCCCTTTCTCTCTTAGTTGAGAGTCCTCTCTTCATTTTTGCGATCAGTGTTTTGGCCGTCGTATCTTATCAGATGTCATTTTAGAAACGATGACGTGGTGCCCAACCAGAACCCCACGTATGTACATACGTATGTGTCACCCGATTATAACTTATCAAACCAGTTACATCAGCCGATCAGCACACTTTGATCAGGGATCAGTGGTTCCTTACTATAGTCCTAATGAACGCACATGATTATGATGCATACATTTATGCATCAGATTAGAAATGGAGCGTAAAAATAGTACGATCCATTTTCTTTATTCATGATGCATTGCTCATATGTTATCGATATCTGACATATCGATAGAGGAAATCCAACCCTGAACGCTGATCAAATTTCCTGGCGAACGCCCATTCTTTTCGTAAAACCGTATTGGCTTTGTTTATTTTTTTGTTTTCTTCGCGATTTAGTGCGTATTCTAATCGATATGTTAGCTATCGATATAAGATGCTAATATTTTTATATATTAATATGATATGCAAATCTTCGGAAGGCTCTATCTCAGATAAATGGGGCCAGATCGGTGAAGGACCCATTCTCCCAGGATCGTGGGGGTCCAAACTGTCGAACGGCATCAAAATCTCGACTTCGAAAATGAGGCCGATTTTTTGACAAATTTAATGATGGTTACATCATGATTTTTTGCGAAAATCGTGGAAAAATGGATGTCCTTTTTTCCGATTGCAGTCGATTGGCAGGACTCTCCCGATCACGAAAATACATGCCACGCCCAGATCGGCCGCTGTGTAGCCGAGATATAGCGTGCAGAAAAACCAGTATTTTAATGATATGCAAATCTTCGGAGGGCTATATTTCAGGCAAATAGGGCCAGATCGGTGAAGGACCCATTCTCCCAGGATCGTGGGGGTCCAGACTGTCGAACGGCATCAAAATCTCGACTTCGAAAATGAGGCCGATTTTTGACAAATTTAATGATGGTTAATCCATTTTTGCGAAAATCGTGAAAAATGGATGTCCTTTTTTCCGATTGCAGTCGATTGGCAGGACTCTCCCGATCACGAAAATACATGCCACGCCCAGATCGGCCGCTGTGTAGCCGAGATATAGCGTGCAGAAAAAACCAGTATTTTAATGATATGCAAATCTTCGGAGGGCTATATTTCAGGCAAATAGGGCCAGATCGGTGAAGGACCCATTCTCCCAGGATCGTGGGGGTCCAGCCTGTCGAACGGCATCAAAATCTCGACTTCGAAAATGAGGCCGATTTTTGACAAATTTAATGATGGTTACATCATGATTTTTTGCGAAAATCGTGAAAAAATGGATGTCCTTTTTTCCGATTGCAGTCGATTGGCAGGACTTTCCCGATCACGGAGAGATATGCCGCGTCCCGATCGGCCGCTATGTAGCAGAGATATAGCGTGCAGAAAAAACCAGTATTTTAATGATATGCAAATCTTCGGAGGGCTATATCTCAGATAAATGGGGACAGATCGGTGAAGGACCTACTTTCCCAGGACCGTGGGGTTCCAGACTGTCGAACGGCATCAAAATCTCGACTTCGAAAATGAGGCCGATTTTTGACAAATTTAATGATGGTTACATCATGATTTTTTGCGAAAATCGTGAAAAAATGGATGTCCTTATTTCCGATTGCAGTCGATTGGCAGGACTCTCCCGATCACGGAGAGACATGCCGCGTCCCGATCGGCCGCTATGTAGCAGAGATCGTGCAGAAAAACCAGTAAATGATATGCCAATCTTCGGAGGGCTATATCTCAGATAAATGGGGACAGATCGGTGAAGGACCTACTTTCCCAGGACCGTGGGGTTCCAGCCTGTCGAACGGCATTAAAATCTCGACTTCGAAAATGAGGCCGATTTTTGACAAATTTAATGATGGTTACATCATGATTTTTTGCGAAAATCGTGAAAAAATGAATGTCCTTTTTTCCGATTGCAGTCGATTGGCAGGACTCTCCCGATCACGGAGAGACATGCCGCGCCCAGATCGGTCGATAAATAGTCGAGATATAGCCAAAGAAAATATGGAAAAATCGGCCATTGGTCGCAAGTTGAGGATTGTTGTTACAAAATTAGTTTTTTTCTAATTTTTGGTGTAGAACAAATAACAACAAAAACAACAGACTGCAACAAGCCAGTTGTGTTTTATTGTTTTCTCCGCTGTTTGTGGCCCGATCAGTGCGATGGCTTCCTGTGATCGAAAAAATGTACCCGACTTAATGGAGCCCTTAACAAGGATCCAGAATATTTTTCCCAATGATTGGCAAAAGTCAAGCTGGCAATGCATTGTGCTGGCGAAAAGCCCAACAGATGGGCTCATTATTGCCATTGTTGGTCCGGGGGAGATCAACCACAAAGGGTGCATGGGTCCTTAGGCTCCTTGCAGGCGTATTCAAGCCAATCCTACTAAGCAGGTCAGGCCAATCGAGCAGCAATGGTCCTTCCATCCTAGAGGGAGGAGAGATTCACGAGGCGAAATCTGTGAACTTTCTGGATGCCAGGATGGGCTACAGCTTCAAAACGCGTAAGTGAATCAGTATACAACTGTGGAAATATTTTTTTTAAATATATCTTCTTTTACAGAGGACTTATGTACCCTACGCTTTACCTCAAACCGAGTCGTATCCGATTTCCCCCCGCCAGACGGAGTCCTATCCAAGCATTAGCGAGGCGTATTCGAGACAGACCGAATACAGCCGGACAGAATCCTATCCCAGCAGGACAGAAGCGCACCCCTTGCAAGATCCGAAACTAACAAGCCATCGTCATCCTTTGACCTGGCCATCGACAACAAGAACATTGACTATTGCAGCCAAGGGAGGGGCTACGCGGGCTACTAGACTCTAGATAGATCTCGTTGTTGTTAGGTTTAAGGATATACTTTAGATAGTAGATATTAATGTTTTCCACTTGTATATTGATTTATACTACGCTAAGTTATGATGAATAAAACTATTGAAAAATCATCCTTGCTGTATTCTGTGTGGGGGAAACTATCCCGATTACAAAAAGGCGTGGCACGCCCAGATCGGTTCACAAATAGCGGAGAAAAGTAAATATTTTTGATTGGGGACAAGGTCCTTGATCCTTGATAAGGACTCCAATAAATCAGGGTCATTTTGACGATCACAGGAAGCCATCGCACGCCTAGATCGGCCCACAAATAACGGAGAAAATAACAAAAGTTTTGTTGTCCTTACCGAAGGATCAAGGACATTGTTCTGATCAACAAACCATTGCACGCCCCGTCGACACAAATACAAAACAAGATATATATGTCTGGAAATTTCCTTGATCCTTTCCTTAAAATGTATTAGGATACCAGGCGAGCCACCGAAATCGGGCCAAAATAACGGAGAAAACAACAAAAAGTTTAATTTTGTTTTTGTTGTTGTAAATTTTTCATCCCGAGAATTTTTTAAACTGGGATACCAGGCGAACAGAAATCAGCAGCAAGCAACTTTTGCGATTGCAAAAATATTGTTGCATACTTTTGGGGTTTGAAAAATGGGATGAAAAATTTAAAAAAAATTTAAAAAAAAACCGGCGACCTTCTGCTGATTTCTGTTCGCCTGGTATCCCAGTTTAAAAATTCTCGATTTGAGAGATTGAGAGTTGTTGTTGTACAACAACAAAAGTTTGTTGTACAACAATTGACAACAAAAACTTTTGTTGTTTTCTCCGTTATTTGTGGCCCGATCTAGGCGTGCGGTGGCTTCCTGTGTTCGGAAGAGCTTCCTTGATCTAATACATTCCTTATCAAGGACCAAGGATCAAGGAAATTTTCTCCAGACATATATATCTTGTTTTCTCTCTTATTTGTGGCCCGATCGGGGCGTGCCATGGTCCGCCGTGATCAGAACAATGTCCTTGATCCTTCGGTAAGGACTCCAACAACCCCAACCATACATATTAAATTTTCTCGGCTATATGTGGGCCGATCTGGTCGTGCGATGGCTTCCTGTGATCGACAAAATGTCCCTGATTTATTGGGGAGTCCTTATCAAGGATCAAGGACCTTTTCCCCAATCAAAAATATTTAGTTTTCTCCGCTATTTGTGAACCGATCTGGGCGTGCCACGCCTTTTTGTAATCGGGATAGTTTCCCCACAGAATACAGCAAGGATGATTTTTCAATAGTTTTATTCATCATAACTTAGCGTAGTATAAATCAATATACAAGTGGAAAACATTAATATCTACTATCTAAAGTATATCCTTAAACCTAACAACAACGAGATCTATCTAGATTCTAGTAGCCCGCGTAGCCCCTCCCTTGGCTGCAATAGTCAATGTTCTTGTTGTCCATGGCCAGGTCGAAGGATGACGATGGCTTGTTAGTTTCGGATCTTGCAAGGTGTGCGCTTCTGTCCTGCTGGGATAGGATTCTGTCTGGCTGTATTCGGTCTGTCTCGAATACGCCTCGCTAATGCTTAGATAGGACTCCATCTGGCGGGGGGAAATCGGATACGACTCGGTTTGAGGTAAAGCGTAGGGTACATAAGTCCTCTGTGAAAGAAGATATATTTAAAAAAAATATTTCCACAGTTGTATACTGATTCACTTACGCGTTTTGAAGCTGTAGCCCATCCTGGCATCCAGAAAGTTCGCAGATTTCGCCTCGTGAATCTCTCCTCCCTCTAGGATGGAAGGACCATTGCTGCTCGATTGGCCTGACCTGCTTAGTAGGATTGGCTTGAATACGCCTGCAAGGAGCCTAAGGACCCATGCACCCTTTGTGGTTGATCTCCCCCGGACCAACAATGGCAATAATGAGCCCATCTGTTGGGCTTTTCGACAGCACAATGCATTGCCAGCTTGACTTTTGCCAGTCATTGGGAAAAATATTCTGGATCCTTGTTAAGGGCTCCATTAAGTCGGGTACATTTTTTCGATCACAGGAAGCCATCGCACTGATCGGGCCACAAACAGCGGAGAAAACAATAAAACAAATCTGGCTTGTTGCAGTCTGTTGTTTTTGTTGTTATTTGTTCTACACCAAAAATTAGAAAAAAACTAATTTTCTCTAACAACAATCCTCAACTTGCGACCAATGGCCGATTTTTCCATATTTTCTTTGGCTATATCTCGACTATTTATCGACCGATCTGGGCGCGGCATGTCTTTTCGTGATCGGGAGAGTCCTGCCAATCGACTGCAATCGGAAAAAAGGACATCCATTTTTTCACGATTTTCGCAAAAAATCATGATGTAACCATCATTAAATTTGTCAAAAATCGGCCTCATTTTCGAAGTCGAGATTTTGATGCCGTTCGACAGGCTGGAACCCCACGGTCCTGGGAAAGTAGGTCCTTCACCGATCTGGCCCCATTTATCTGAGAAATAGCCCTCCGAAGATTTGCATATCATTAAAATACTGGTTTTTTCTGCACGCTATATCTCGGCTACACAGCGGCCGATCTGGGCGCGGCATGTCTTTTCGTGATCGGGAGAGTCCTGCCAATCGACTGCAATCGGAAAAAAGGACATCCATTTTTTCACGATTTTCGCAAAAAATCATGATGTAACCATCATTAAATTTGTCAAAAATCGGCCTCATTTTCGAAGTCGAGATTTTGATGCCGTTCGACAGGCTGGAACCCCACGGTCCTGGGAAAGTAGGTCCTTCACCGATCTGGCCCCATTTATCTGAGATATAGCCTTCCGAAGATTTGCATATCATTAAAATACTGGTTTTTTCTGCACGCTATATCTCGGCTAACCAGCGGCCGATCTGGGCGTGGCATGTCTTTTCGTGGTCGGGAGAGTCCTGCCAATCGACTGCAGGTTGAGGCTTGTTGTTGTACAACAACAAACATTTTTTGTACAGCAAGTAACAGCAACAACTTTTGTTGTTTTCTCCGTTATTTGAGGCAAGATCGGGACTTGCGAGGTCTTCCTGTGTTCAGAAAAGCTTCCTTGATCGAATGCATCTTATCAAGGAGCAGAGATCAAGGATATTTTCTCCAGACATATATATCTTGGTACAAATAAATAAAAAAGTGGAAAACATTTATATCTACTATCTAAAAGTATAGAAGAGTATATCCTTAAACCTAAGAACAACGATATCTATCTAGAGTCTAGTAGCCCGCGTTGCCCTGTCTCGAATACGCCTCGGGAATGCTTGGACAGGACTCCGGCTGGCGGGGTGAAATCGGATACGACTCGGTTTGTGGCAAAGCCGTCGTCCGCCGTCGATCACTGGTCCCTGCTGCAGCAGACGGGACGCCACATTGTCGACTCAGGGACACAGCAGCGGCATCACGGCTATGGACCGCAGCAGGAATGCCAGTGTCTGCCACAACCCAGCCAGGAGCCCATCCCTTGGAACTTCCGAGAGGACAAGGAGCTACGGCCGAATCACCCGCGGAAGCGCTACCGACGGCGAGCGAACTGGAAAGACGGAGAAAACAGCGTGGGACGCAAGGAAGAGGGCCATGGCAGTGGCGATAGTATGTATTTATATATATTTATATACAAATTCTTTACTTATGCACAATTCGCACCTTGAATACCCTAATTTTCAATTATTCCAATGTGAAGTCATGTATGAAATGTATTATGTATATTTACATATGTATGTACATATATCCGTTCATTATTATCGTATATTCTATATTTAACAAAATAACAGTTCTTCTAAAATTGCGGGTCAAGCGTCTTCAAAGAGTGCTACCTCCGAAAATGCTAAAGTAAAGGGTATGTGATTACAGAAAACAAAAATTAAATATTCCACAAATGCCAGCAACCGTAACACCTGTACATGCAGAATGTGATAATGCGTTTACACCAATACCTCAATACCTCACCAAAACCCTCAAGAGAAACAGCAATAAAAACAAAACACAATTTCAAAACAGAAACCAAACTCTGAAAACGAAAAAAGCATACAACCACATATTTTTGTGAGAGCACACAAACACATTCAAAGCGTTGCTGGGCTGGCTGGCTCATGTTGACCCGAAGACCCTAGAATCTAATCCAGAAAGTTAGTTTGCGGCATGTTCGGTGTATGAACTGGCACATCTATGTACTGTATGGTTAGTGCCAGAACTCAAAAGCATATTACCTGACACGCGCCCAAGATACGCTCCTTTAAGACAAGCTGGTTCAGTAGATAATTAGCGTGGCTGCGTACTGTCTGGAGAATAATACCAAAGCATCTATTTAGCATTCTCCTGCGAGTGAATACGTCCCGTCCAATCTCATGAGCTCCGCCTCTTAAAAATGTCCCTTTCTACTAAGGTCGCAGAGTTTTAATCTTAATTTTATTGACTCTCCTACCTGAGACAGCTGTTGTCTCTTCCTGGAGGACACCATCGCTTACGTGCACAAATCTACCCCTAAATGCCACTGCTTTCACACTCATGAAAAGACTTCTGTTTGGTGTAATGTTTACAATTTTTATTTTAATTAATGTAAAGAAATAAGGATAGAGTTGAAATGAAATTTGGATTCAACCACAAATTTTTAGTGGAATAGGAATATACTGGTTATTCATAGTTCTGTGTTGTACATATTCGAGTGTTAAAATAGGTCGTCTATATAATTTATAATGGTTATCCGAATGTCAAGTATTTAAATTTATTATACGAATAGAAAATCAACAGTTTTGTATACCGGATCTTATTTTGTATTTGAAAAAAAAAAAATAATCCTATATTTTCAATGGTGTTTTTGTGTTCTTTTTTCTAAATAACTGGGGATAATAAATGTATAGTATTCCAATGTTTTACCTCAAAAATGCGTCAGTCAAGGTTTATTCGGATTCTCCGATTTCCCTCACATGCCCAAAATGTCACCATCATCCAGTAAGTCCGAGAAGTCATCGGCTGCGATGGTACCAGCGGTCTCCATATACTCCCCTGCACGTTGAGCTCGACGCATTTCCTGCTCTTTCGGATCGGCTACCAACTCAGCCATGCTTTTCTGGGCGTTGGCCAACAGAAGGCTCCGTGTCAGGGCAAGCCCTCCTGACAGGGGGGAGCTGGTGGCCGGCTTGGGCTGCAGTCGGTCTTTGAAGGCGTTTCCCTGGGTGCTGGCGATCTGCGTTGGGCGCTGCAGAGCCGAGGCCAAGCCGGTCAGCGGGGGCTGCTTCTGGCCGGCGGATACGCTACCTGTCGACTTCCAGCGACTTCCAGCAGCGGCAGCTGCTGCTTGGCCAGCTATAGATCCGGGGCCAGGTGCGACGGTCCTGGAGTAGCGGCGCTGCTGGGGGGGCGGGACCATGCCCGGTGCGGGGCCCATCGTCGGACGACGCTTGAGTCCTTTCATGGAATGGAGATTCTCCTGGGGATTGTGCAGAGCCATGTTTGTGTTGCCGGGTGTCGGGCCCAAGGTCAACATGTTCTCGTGGACGGAGAATCTACTGGGCTTTGCGCGTGCGTTGAGGGGTCCGTACTTAGTGGGCAGCACCTGTGGCGGGGTCGGGCCGAATGGCGTGTTCATCGCGGAGGCGCCCTCTGTGCGTGTGGCGGCTATGACTACGACTGAGTCTCTCCTGGCTCTACCTAAAGGAGCCCGGGAAACAAGACTGACGCTGCCCCCGGAGAAGTTGCTGGCGCTCTTCATGCGCAGCTCCTCCGTGGGGACATTAACACCGAGATTGACGACCGTGCCCGCGCCGCACGGCTTGGCGTTCGCCGGCATAAAACGGTTGCGCCCGATCTTCTTCTCCTCCGGAGACGCGACCAGGTTTACTCCTTTGCACTGCTTGGTGACGCGCTGAATGGGGTAGCGCGGTTGTGAACCTGGCACAGGAGCTGGGGTTGTGGCTTGAACCACCGGGCGCATAGTGTCCGCGACGACAGGCAGGGGAGCGGGATTTGAGGTTGTGCCCGAGCACTTGGCGGCGCTAACCAGGCTCACTAGCTCTCGCACCAGGAGCATCTCACTATCCGAGACGAGCTCAAAGCCAGACGGCGTGTTGATGTTGAAATGCTGCTGCTCCTCAGCATTTGGGAAGTCAGTGGCGTCATCAAAGGTTTCCATTAAGGATTGGAATACCTTCTTCTTGAAGTTTAACTTCTGGCGGGGATTCATTTCCGCCATCTGTGGGCGTACAATCTCTAAAAAGTACTGATCAGTGAATATATCCAGGCCCTCTGTCTGCATTTCTTGCGCGCCTGTGGAGTTTAGTGTCATGATAGAGCTTGTCGTGGTGGTTCCGACTCCAGTTTCGGCCATGCTCGTCACTGGACTGGCAGTCACCTGGCCCCTGCTTGAGACTGTGGACGTGGTGGGCACAACCAGGGTTGACACCGCCATAGAGCTGCTTGGCAGCGAGCTGGCGAGCAAGGCATTATTGCTGATGCCACTGGATGTGGAGGCAGGGGTGGCCTTGGTGAATGGTTGTAAGACTGAGCGTGGTGGTATAGCTTTGACTGAGACTGAGCCTTGACTGCTTGGCGTTGAACTTGAGACTGCGATCTTGCCGGGTCTGGTCGCTGTTCGCTTCGTTGTGCCCATGATGCTACTGCTACCCGAAATGGTAATGCCTGGCTGGGACTGTGACGTAGCCGTAGTCGGAGCTTTTGGACGTGGAAAGATATCGTCCACTGATGGGTTTGATTTTGCATGTTCTTTGGTAGCTGCTGCTATAGTCGACGTCCGAGTCTGATTCCTGGTGGCCATATACTTGGGCACTGGAGTCATCTTTACTGGGGATGTTTGGAAACTACGAACGGCAGCCTGACTCATGGACTTATGGCGCTGCTGTCTGGCCTGACGCGGTTTGGTGGCAGCCTTCTTCATTGGAAGCTGCTTGACTCCGCCTACTCCTGTGGCTCGAACGCTGCCAGTGCCGCTCGTCTCCATTGCCTCGAGGGGGTCCCTCGAATCAGAGGCGCACAAGCTCTTCTTGCGAATGACCAAACGATTGTCCTCGTCGGTCTTCTTAATACAGATCGTCAGCTTTCCGGGTTTTGGTGGGGCTTCCTCGTCCTCCGAACTGCGCTCGGACTCCTCCTTGTCCCAGCTGAAGTCGCTTGGCTTCTTGCTCCGTTTGCCCCTCTCATTCTCCTCGGACTTCTCCTCTTTTATTTTGGGAATGTCCGTTGGCTTGTTCTCAGTTTCCTCCAATGTCGACCCTTGCTTCATGGTCGGCTTCTTTTCATCAACTGCCATTGCCTCCGTCTTGACGTCCGCTATTAAAGGCTTCATTGTCTTACGAGTCGTGCGCTCTCGCCGGTGATACTCGTTGCGCGCTCACTCTCGTTACCTTCGTCCTCGTCCACGATATCCTCTTGGACGTTCAGGTGTTGCCTGAGAAAACTCAGATCCTTCGCTTATTGGAAGGGTAAGCGCTTAGTTCCGTTGGGCGTCGACGTTCATCCAGCGAGCGTACTCGTTGCGCAATACACTTCTCCACTGCAACATGTTAGAGCGAGAAAGAGATAGATATATATTATAATCGTATATTTGCAAAGAGGTATAAGGTACGAGACGGTCGCCATAAAGATAGTGCTGTGCCAGGTGGCTGCAGAAGCATTTCCCTGATTGGGGTAGTAAAGGTTGGCAATCCCATTGCAGATTCCGCGCTTAATAATCGCAATTCGCAAGAGGGAACGCTATAGTCAAAGCTACTACAACCTTTTGGCGATTTTCGTTACATCGGAAGAACATTACAGAAAAATGCACACCAAAATTTGGTTACACTCCACTCAGATCAGATTTTAATCAACATTTGCTGAGTAACGTGGGCTATGAGGCCGAGTATGTTTTTCCTCCTATGACAGCTCTATGCAATAGTTAATCGAATATTGGCGGTTAGAATCGGCATTCATACAGACATAGATGTACATGAGTCCGTCTACTCGGCGGTCCAGATCAAAGGGCGAATACAAAAAACGACAGCGGTCAACATTGTGAGTCGCGGCCTTTCACTGAGGTAAATTGGATTTTCTAATCAGAAAAAAAAAAAGTCATGTTTTGTTGAAAAAAACTGGCCTCATATGGAAAAAATATGGTTAAAAATATGCAATAGGCAGCATTATCAAATGTTTCCAATTTATGTAAAAGTTTGCAAATATTTGGGTGTTAGATAAGTATTGATCGGCAATATTCCAATATTATATGAAAAGAACCTAACCTAAAAATTCATCCTGCGAAGCACCGACACCCGATTTCACAAAAGTGGTGGCGCTAATGGCGGCAGTCTGTGGCAGCGGAATGACGAAACTCTGCTGCAGAGGCGACGCACAGTGAGAACAGGCGGAACTGTGCCTAATTCGTACAGCGAAAACGCACCCACCTCTCCAGGATTCCCGATTTGGAATTATATCGTACTAACAGAACAAAAAAAAAAGCACACACGCTACAAATTCTAAGAAACCCTGTACTCTGCACTTTTAGCATAAATTCAATACAAAATATGAATGCGTTTAAGTTAAAGATCACTTCGGGAGGCAGGATGCCTTCGAATAATTACAAAAACTCACGTGACAAGGTTAAGCAACTGCATTAACTAAAAAACACAAACGCTGAAAATATTCACAACTTGCTCGGATCCGGGTGGCAAAAAGAAAGACTTTGGTGATGGGCACTCTTCGATAGCCAGATTACCAGTCGAAACAATACATCGATACTACCAGTGAAACAGGGTTGCATGTACAAGACAATTGTGTTCAAAAAGCTGTTTGCACCAGTGTTGCCAGATTTTGAGCGTCAAAATATGCTAGATTTCATAAAAATACAAGCTAGAACAAGCTAAAAATTGTAAAAAACAGGCTAAAAAATAGGCTAAATGTGGACTCATCCATCATAAGGCTAAATTTGGACGATCCAATGTCCGTGCGCAGACCATCATTCGACTTTGGTGATGGGCACTCTTCGATAGCCAGATTACCAGTCGAAACAATACATCGATACTACCAGTGAAACAGGGTTGCATGTACAAGACAATTGTGTTCAAAAAGCTGTTTGCACCAGTGTTGCCAGATTTTGAGCGTCAAAATATGCTAGATTTCATAAAATACAAATCGTGATTAAAATTATTAAAAAAAAAAACAGGCTAAAAATTGGCTAAATGTGGACTCATCCATCATAAGGCTAAATTTGGTCGTTCCAATGTCCGTGAGCAGATCATCATTGGACTTTGGTGATGGGCACTCTTCGATAGCCAGATTACCAGTCGAAACAATACATCGATACTACCAGTGAAACAGGGTTGCATGTACAAGACAATTGTGTTCAGAAAGCTGTTTGCACCAGTGTTGCCAGATTTTGAGCAGTCAAAATATGCTAGATTTCATAAAAATTCAAGCTAGAAAGTGCTAAAAATTTAAAAAAAAATTGGCTAAAATTGGCTAAATGTGGACTCCCCATCGCCATCAAAGGCTAAATTTGGTCGTTCCAATGTCCGTGAGCAGATCATCATTGATTTTGGTGATGGGCAAAACGATAGCCAGATATACCAGTCGAAACAATTTGGACATTTGATATCTTTCAGTGAAACAGGGTTAACTGCACAATGCCCTCAAAATGTGCAAAATTGTGTTCAAAAAGCTGTTTGCACCAGTGTTGCCAGATTTTGAGCGTTTAAAACATTTATTGGTTTCACAAAAATACAAGACGGAAAATTCGCTTTTAAAATTGTAAAACAAACGCAATAAAAATAGGCTTAAGTGTTTATATCATCCTTCATAAAATAAATTTTGACGATCCAATGTCCGTGCGCAGATCATCATTGAATGCAGAAAAACGTTGCTTATAAATAATTTTATTTTATTTTAATCATTTTTAATTTTATCGACGGCGGCTTTTTATCGCTGCTGCTGTTTCAAATACATGGAAGCGAAAGGTGGTTATTCGAACAATGGCCGAGTGCTCGGCAATAATAACGGCATAATGCCGCCTCATGAAAAAAAAAATGGATTTTTTTTATAAAGGTAATTTATTCTTTTGTTTTGTTCAAAATTGCCAAGTGGTTCTTTGTTGTAATTTGCAAAAGCAGCAGTTTCGTTTGACTTCCGCAGCTACCTTGCGCAGCCACTGCTTAAATTCGTCCGAGTTGGTACATGAGTCTTGAAAATTTTGTTTGTAAACTGTTTTTGGCATGTTGTACAATTTCACAATTTTGTACACGACCGAAACTTGTACTTGTACCGCAACTTTTCAACGACAATATACCATTAATTAATTCTAAAATACCATGATACACCAAAATACGTACAAGTATACTTTTTGTTCGATTTTCCTTAAAAAAATACCTAAAAATATATAAAGGATTAGGAGGTTTAAAATAAGCAAATGAAATTAAAAAAGGCTCAGTTTTAAGGCTATAAGTATTTTCATAATTTTTGAAGCATATCCGTTTTCAAATAAGCTAGACCTAGCCTTAAAGAGGCTAAAGTGCAACACTGGTTTGCACCTTTAGAGACATGACATTAGGCCAACAATATACATTTTAGCAGATTCTATGTTCCCGTTTCCCATTCATATTTTCATATATTATTAGATTTTAGAGACCACTTGGAATGCCTTTTCAACATGTGTCTGCCATTGTTTACTTTTGGGCTAATCATTCCACTTATAGCTGCTAAATTTTCTGCGAAGAGAGAGATAGCATGATAGAGAAAACGAAAAATTTGTGTCTAAGTACATACGTCTTCCGGCTAACAGTCGAAAAACTTACGCACTATTCGTGACAATAAGATGTTTTCCAACACACACAGTCAGCCTGTGAAAATTGCAACAATCAATAATCTCTGCCCCAGCGTTGCTCCCATGCTTAACTGGACGCATATGTATATATCCCGCTCTCACTACATGCTTTACCCATAAGGCCGTCTCTGTTTTTGAGCTAGTCTTCTGGCAAAGTATAATGGCATACAGCCAGGGCAGTGCCTAGGGGGCGCGATGACTGCATTTGCACCGTCCTCCACAATTTAGGGGCGCCATTTGGATTATATATTATATATTCAACTAATATTAAAAAGTGGTCAACCTGTACACTTTTAGGTTATGTTTTCTCAGTGTAACCGTATATTGTAAAATATCAATTAATACGAAAAAATACTAAAATTGAATAAAGCGTTTGGGCTTTTTTGTGGCGTGCATTGCTAGCAGAGAAAAAATTACAGAGAAACTGATGATATTATACCACAATGATATTTGCCACAATGAAAGCAGGAAAAGTGATATGTTACATATCCTTTTTCATTAAAAATGAAGTGTAAGTTATCATATAATTTTATAATATAGCCTATAATTAAGTTTAGTATTTCCATTATTATTAGTATTATTTTATTTCCATCAATGAACATTTTTCCATATAAAATGTGCTTCGCCCCTTGGCACTGCCCTGCATACAACGAACATTCTATACGTTCTAATACTCGGGCAGCGGCCGCAAGTGTTTGCCGTCACCAACAACACAAAAAAAAGGAGCAAACGCATGCGAGCGCTTGTAAAACGGACTGAAAACAAGAAACACTGACCAGACTCTTCTGTGGGCCAAAACAACAACGCACTTGAAAACTATTGATTCGAGAGAGCAGAGAGTGACCCGAGGCCGCCATGTCCGCACAATTCTCGCTGTCCAGCCTGTTCCTGTAACTTCCGTGACCGCCCGATCATATGGAGGCGCCTGCTTCTCCACCGCCCGCAACAGCTTCAGCAGCTTCGACTCGATACTAGACATCGCACGCCTAATACTGCAGCAGCAGCAAACGAGAAAGCAAGTTGGCGTCAAGCGACAGCAGTTAAAACCACCAATTACATTTGTTGCGGCCTCCCGCAGAGGCAGCGCGCCAAACAGCTGGTGTGCGCAGGCGACAAAAGTGTCGAAACCGATTTCGTCGTTCCATTGCTCTTATTTTCTTGGATTTTCAATGCACAGTCTGCACATTCCGCACAGCATAAAACGCACACAATGAACACTCGGGCCAGTTTTCGGTTCCCGACGCCAAATGGTACGTGAGATGACTCCAATGTTCGATACAGCGTATTTAATTATTCTCTTAAAATGTTGCAGATGGACTCGATATCGTTAAGGCCATCCAAAGCAAAACTCCAACTCCGGAGGTAAAGGAGAAGAATGTGAAAATATGCCGTTTGGTCTGCCAACATCCTTGCCTCTTTGATCGTTCTAATGCGGCGTACAGCAAGAAGTCCCACATAAACGCAGCATGGAGGGATATATCGAATAAAATGAAAGATTCGAGTAAGTTTTCATCGACCAGATTTGTTTAATTTGTATAATTATTCTGTCTGAAAAGTCAATAGCTGCAAGGAGCGTTGGCGAAATATTCGTACCAGCTACGCCAGATCCATAAAAGGTGGATTTAATCAGACCAGAAAATATTACTTGGACGAAGAGGTCTCCTTCCTAAAGTCGCACATCACACCGGGAGTTCCCAGACTTCCGCAGGGCCGACGCTCACGCGCCAATAATAAGGTGCACGGCCGTAACGACAGCAACGAGTTCATTTTCGACACGGAGCATGCGCAAACGAAGTTGGAGCCCGACGACGAGGACACAGGAGATGATGCGAGCACTGGCAACGACTGCAAGTACGAGAACGGGGTGGTGCCCGTGCCATGGGCCTCCATCAATCCCGACGATGCCTTCCTACAGGGTCTCCGGCCCGAAATGGAACAGATGAACTTCCGTAAGAAGCTCTACTTCAAGAGTCGTGTCTACGCCCTGCTCGGCGAGATATTTGATACTCCAGAGGACGCCTCATTCTCCAACCACCAGTTGCCTGGCCGTTCCGATGCCAACGCCAACGGAGCCATGTCGACTTCCTCAACCACATCCGTGCAGCCTTCTCGTTCGACCAACAAAGTCAGGCCAAAGAAGCGATAATCCTCCAAAGCTATATTTTATTTAAGAACAACACTGAAAGAGTTCAAATAAATACGATTACAATATGTATTTGAAGTGGGTTGTTGCATGGGGTGGAGTGGTAGGTAGTAGGGGGATCCGAATCGAAGAAGTTCAATTTTGATTTCAGTATATATCGTATGTTTATTTTTAGCAAATACTTTTGTATACGTAAACATGGTTTTTGTGTTTTTTGTTTCTCTTTAAATAATATAATAATTATTAAAAAATAGTATACATTTATAACGTTCCCGTATAATTTATGGCATAAAATATAATTGTTTTTTTTTCGGTTTTGTTTTTTTTGCGTTGCTTGTGGATTGGATTAATGTAATATTGTATATAAGGAAAGAGCGCTGCTACGAAGTTTGCTTCTTAGTCCCCTCGTGTCTCGATTTTATTGTTAAAAAAAAAAATACGTAAATTAGTTTCGATTAGTTATATATATGTACAATCATATCATCTGTATTATCAGCGTATATTGGGCGGTGGTTGATGCAGCCGCATTGAAATTGAAGGAGCTCAAAAAAATTGCACTTTAAATTAATAATGTATGTATGTATATATATATATAGAAGTACGCATACAGTTAAAAGTTCGGTTAAATGCAAAAAAAAAAAAAAAACGGTCGATTGGCAAGACCCTAATGGTTAGACCATCCATCAGGATTAGGGTATCGTATCGTATCCAACTACTATCAACTTAGAACTAACAAAAATTGTGGCGCATTCTTCCCCTTCTCCCTCGCCCGCACTCGTCTTGCATCTCCATCTCAGGCGAAGCTGATCTTGACCGGCCCCAGAGGCAGTTGCTTCATGTAGTTCCAGGCATCGACGCGCGTCATGCGCGCCGTTGAGGCACCATTGATGCTCAGGATCTCGTCTCCGTTGCGCACCTGGTTGGTCTTCTGGGCAGCACCACCTAGACAAGAAAGAAGGGGGAGAGAGAGAGTGGAAAGGGTTAATGGTATTGCTCCAGATGATATAACAGATGATGACGATGGATGACGCACCCATGAAGACCTTCTTGACAATGAGCGGTCGATTTCCGAGCGGCGAGTCGAAGCCTCCTTCGATGGAAAAGCCCAGGCCGCAGCTATCCTTGACAATCTCCACGCTCCGAGCTCCAGCTCCAGCTACACTGGCCGCCACATCCTCTGCTAAAGTAAGAAGGAACCTTCGATTAGAATCCACCTCTACGAGTATGTCGACTAGTATCTAGTAGTTTCTCCTCACCCTGTGCTCGAATCTCTGCTGCGATGGCATTCCGTGCCTCGGCTGCCCGCTCCAGCAGCTCGCTGGTGCTCAGCTTGGCGGCATCTCCGCGAGAGAGCTGACGTCGTGCACGAATGCCAGCGATGGTGGCCTCCGCATCATCGTCATGCAGACTGGCCGGCTGCTGGGGACTGCTGGACCCGGTGCTGGGGCTGGGCGTGGTGGTCACTGGCGAGTCACCGCCTCCCGACTCCGCCTCGTTGGACACGATGTCCAGGTCCAAGTCCAGAGATCGGGAGGCCTTGTGGTAGTTGCGCTTTCGCTCGTACTCCAGATCCGTCGGCTTCTCGTTGAGGGAGCTGAGCGAGCCCAACGAGGAGCGTTTCTTGTTCAGAGCCTTCACAATCAGCGACTCGGAGCGGGTGACGACCAGCACCACCTCCGGGCGGGGTGTCTAGGGGGAAAACGCTTGGTAAGCATCTGATTTGTCTGAACTCCGTAGAATGGACTCACCTTGAGCACGCTGATCGACTCCCGATGCGTCAGGCCGCGCATGCTCATCCCATTTACGGCCAGGATGCGGTCTCCCTTCTTCAGGCGTCCATCCTTGGCCGCTGGCGTGTTGCTCAAGATCTTGTGTATCTGTAAAGAAGTGGAAAGAAAGAAAGAAAGCCCATTAATTGCTGATCCTGATCCTGGGCCAAAGACGCCACCACTCACCGTTATCTCCTTAGCCTCGTAGTCAGAGCCCCCGGCCAGGGTGATGCCAATGCTGCTCTCCGGATTATCCCTTTGTAGGACAATGATGAATGCCTCGGGGCTCTTCAGCGGCGGATCGGCCTCCTCCACAATCTGCTGCACGTCCTGGGCCGTGATCAGACTCTGGTTGCTGCCCAGCGAGGAGAAGCTGCCGAACTCCGTCGCCGTCTCCTGGGTGGTGCTGACGTTCTGGGTGGTGGAGCTCACGCCGGAGGAGCTCGAGGCCAGCGAGTCGAGCGAGGAGAAGCGCTCGTGGTGCGGCTTCGCTGCGGCCACTGCTGGGTGCAGTGGCGTGTGCATCTTGTGGTGCGCCGGGGCCTGGACCGCGGCTGCTGCTGCACTCCTCTCGAACTTCTCGCGCAGTTCGGCTGTGGTCTGGGACTTGGGCGCCTCCCGCTTCGGCTCATAGGCTCGCTGCAGGGACACGGGCGCGGACACGGGCTTGGCCTGGGCCTGCATCTGCATCAGGAGTGGTTTCGGCTTGGCCTGCTGGCTGGGATCGGCCTTGAAACTGGCCTTGCGCTCCTCGTCGATGAACATGGCACTGATCTTAGCCGGGGTGTCCGAGCGCCGGCTGCTGTCGTCAGTGTCCGAGGTCAGCTCCACGTAGGCGGCCACATTGATCAGCTTGTCCACCACCAGCTGCTTGCCCAGCTGCTGCTGGAGCTGCTGCTGCAACTGGTGCTGGTGCATCTGCTGCTTGTAGCTGGAGACGGGCTTCATGCGGCGCCCGGCCAGGGTGCAGACCTCGCCATCGGTGCTGTCGTTGTCCTCCTCCTGGCCGCGGTTCTTCGCGTTCCGGCATTTGGCCGAGGCCAGGATGCTCTTCCTGTTGGAGAGGGCCGCTGGGTCGCCGCTGCCGCTGCCGCTCACCTGGCTCTTGAGCACCCGGCGTGTCAGATCCAGAGCCGGCGTGCTGCCCAGGGAGCTGCAGCTGGCCTGGGAGCCCGCCGAGGAGCCCGAGGTCAGGGTGGAGGTGTTGGAGCTGGCTATCGAGGTGTTCGTCTCCGAGCTGAGGGTTCGGGTCAGGGCAAACTTCTCGGGGGGCGTCGCGACACGTGCCGTGCTGGAGAACACCGAGTCCGTGTCGCTCTCCTGGTCGGGCGGGGGCAGTGCCGGCGGCGGTGCCATCAGCCTGCAAATGCGATGGACAGTGGCAGGGATGCCGGTGGTAAGGGGTGTCAGAGGGGCACACAGGGAAGTGCGCGGCGGCTTGGCCGGCGGCTGGGACAGCTGCTGCTCCAACGGACGACGCTGGCCGCCCGGGGAGAAGATGCTGCGGTAGGTGCTGTTGCTGCTGCCGCTGCTTATGCTGTTTATGGCGAGGCCTCCGTTGGTGCGAGAGCGCGTCTCGCCGAGGCCGCTGTCGGTGCTGTCCTCCCCACTGGCCGCCTTCACCTGGCTCTTGATCTCCGGGAGGTCGAGGATGGGCTCCAGCAGCTGCGGCCTCTCCGGGATGACTAGGCCCCTCAGCTTGGACAAGCTGCGGCGGCGCTGCTCCAGGATGTTGGTGATGGCCGCCTTCCGGTTGGCCGCCTCGCCCTCGCCCGAGAAGCTGATCCTGCGCTCCACCGCCGAGGCGGAGGCCGAGTAGGAGCCGCCGTGCGCCCTGCGCGGCAGCGAGGCGTAATTGGAGGCGTAACTGTAGCTGGGATTGGAACTGAGGCTGGGACTGGGCGTGTGCAGCGAGTACATGGAGTCGGCCACGTGCAGCTGGGGCAGCTGCTTGGCCAGCTGATACTGGCGCTGCACGTCGTTCAGGTTCTCCACGCTCATGGCGCGCGTCTTCAGGGAGGGCGCCGGAGTGGAGGAGCAGGTGTCCAGCAGGTTCTCGCTGCTCCTGTTCAGCGGCTTCCGCGAAAAGCTGGAGACAGCTGCGACTGGCATGGTCATGGTCGCAGCTGCTGACGGAATCGCGTCCAGCTCGTTGTTGGAGGAGAACATGGCGATCTTGTCGCGCACGGACTTCTCCGACTTCTCGTCCTTGCGCCAGTCGCTGGGCTTCCGCGGGGCGCTCGCGCTCAGGGAGCGCTGGTAGTCCCGTCCCAGGCCGGGCGGCGTCTTGGTCTCTGTGGTGTCTCTGGAGCGGGCATCCTCCACGTTTATTACCAGATCCTGGCGGTACACCTTCCTGGGCACTGTCGGCGGTGGCCCCGTTTTGGGCAGCGGCGGTGCTCCGGTCTCATCCTCCTCGAGGCTGTTGCTGTTGTTGTTGTTGTTGTTGTTATGCTCGAAGGAGAGCTCTGCCTTGGCCTTGAGCAGCGCAGGGTGTGTGTGTGGGTGTGGGTGCATGTGCGAGGGATGCATGATCAGAGGTTCGCTGAAGTTCGGGGGGAACTCATGGCCGTCGGGCGGCAGGCGGGAGTAGGTGGGCGGCGAGGCGTAGCTCAGGTACTCCTGCCCCACCAGCTGCTTTGTGGTCGCCTGCAGTTGGTGTGTGGCTGTCGTTGTCGTTGTGGTTGTGCTCTGTGCGGCTGTGGCTGTGGCTGAGGCGCTGCTCAGCAGCTCCATTTTGTTGGCGCCGCCCTTCGTTGTGGTTCCAGTTCCGGTACCGGTTCCGGTTCCTCCTGCGCCTACGCCTGCTCCTGCTTCTGCGGGCGTCTTTTTCTTCTGATTGATGATCGTTGTCGTTTGGATGCTGTTGTGGCTGTTAAGGGTAGCAAGATCTGCAAAGGGATTGGCAGAGAGCGGGAAAGGTATTCGGTTAGCAACACAAAAACACACACACAAGGATCCAACAAATGGAGGATGGATGGGCTAGAATCATGGATTGGAACTACGGAATTTCTTTGATTAACGGAGATCTAAGGATCAAGGGCTAAGAGGAGAGGGGGGGCTACATTCGTTGCTCTTCAGAGATAATATGAGTTGGAGTAGTATGCTGTTGGATAATTGAAAAAGAAGAAAACCACAAAAGAAACGTGAGTACTACATATTTACTACTATTTATGATCTTTTCGAAAATGCCATTTCCATTGGCGCAAAAACTATCATTTAAATAATGCGTCAATTAGTTTTCGGTAGAGAGACAGAGGGAGAGAGAGAGGGAGAGAGATCATCTCTCTTACAAAACGTAAATAATTATCGGGGGGGAAACTTTCGCCAAACTCCACAAACAAACCTCCCAAATAGTTGTCATTATGCGCTAACACCGGAACAAAAGCGAATCTTGTGGATATTCGTGTATTCGTATCTCATCTCTATGCCACACGGAGCAATTAAAAACCACAGCAGCAGCAACAATAGCAACAATAGCGACGAGCAAGAGGAAAAATCTGTTACATTTTGTGGTTGACAGAAAAGCTTTTCGTTTCGTTTCGTTTCGTGTCGTTTCGAAAGAGAAGGTCCGCCAGATTCGGCCAAAACACAAAACAAATTACATTATTAGCCCAAAACGAAAAAGGTTTCTTTTGCCAAAAAGCGAAAGTAGAGAAAGAACCACCCGGCCAGAAGCCCTCAAGCGGAGAGTTGACAAAAAACACCTCCATCCAAGGCATATTTCATTAGCATTAGCATTATTCTTCTCCCTTTCTTCTCCCTTTCTTCGGTCTCTTTTCGGTTTCTTTTCGGCTTGTTTTTGGGGTCAATTCTTGGGGGAGTTTCGATTGCCAATTTCTATATAAATTATGTATGATTATAAATTTCGCAAAACGTTTCCAAAACGTGAAATCCATGGGGCTCCATGGATCGATCTCCAATTGAATTCGTCCAAAAATTAGTTCCCCTTTTGGGTGGCCCACCCAAACGCCCACTTCCAGAAGAGTTCCTCTTTGGACATGTAACAATTTGCATAATTAATTAAACAAAAGTAAAAAAAACAACAAAAACAAGACTAAATTTCATTAAACCGAAAAACCGCTGCGTGGATTTTTTTTCCCCATCCCCATCCGCTGCCTCCCTCCCACCACACACACACACACACACACACAGAAAATGTTAATGAACTTTTGCAAATGTAAACGTCGCACAAAGCGCAAAAAAAACCGAAGGGGTGGAGTGGAGAAGGGAATACCCCCAGCACAAAAGTAAAGAAGAATTGTTTCATGAAAAGAAAGGCTGCAAAAAACCATGTTTGCATGTGCCGAAAGGTAGCAAAAAGCAGAACAAGGCAAAAACAAAGAAGTGCGCGTAAGGTAGATGGCAAGATGGCAAGTGATGGCAGAAAGCACACCGAAGAAGTGCGTGAAAAATTGCTAAAAAATGTAAAGTCAAGGGCCGAAGAAAAAACTTTGACCTTAGTGAAGAGAGGATGAGGCAGAGAGGCGGAGAGGCGGAGCAGCAGAAGGTTATAGAATTCGTCATGAAATTTCATGACCAATGACCCTTGAAGAGGTGTGCGTATAAATGGGTATCCACACTTTCCTCTTATCTCCACGAAAATAAATATTAAATCATCGAAATATTTGCTCAGTGAGCCACCCATCGACTACGAGTACTACTATCCCTCCCTCCGACTGAGTCAGCTTTCGGACACTAGACTACGTCACCGTCACTCGATCGATGACGACCCGCCTCTCCCGTGCTCACCATTTATTACACATATGTATTTCTGACAACTTTTGGGATCGAGCTTACGAGAAACCCCATCATAATAATTGTAATTATTTATCGGACAAATCTTTCTGTTATCTAGAGTTTAATTAATCAAATTAGGCAAGAAATTTCAGTCGCTCTCGCAGCTTTGTGGCAGAGTGTTTGGTGTCAGGCGATCAATCTTCGAGTCGCAAGTGTAACGTGAGGAGGAGCCGTGGTATTTATGAATATTTGAATTTGAATAATCGAAAACTAGTTGGTTATCGGATGTACTCGTACTCTTTTGCGGAGGAGGTTAAAGTTCGGCATATTCTCGGCGTTTTCGTTTTTTTAATGCTTAATTTGTTATTTATTTTTTCAATTTCCCAGATCTTTCACATTAGCAACCTGCTGTGAGATTATCTCTGGCCCTAGAGTTTGCGAGAGAGATTCGAATTAATTGTAATTTTCAGGGGGTCTCCGACTTCGTAGGGGGCTGTGTGAAAGGTTGTTGCTGCGGTATTTCCATAATGAGTGTTGCCAATTGTAGATTGGAGCTCAGCCCAGAATACCACAAGGCATTTCGTAATGAACTCTATCTCTTCGTTTATTCGCTGTCTTTGAGGCGATCAAATTGGACCGATTCTTATTAGTTGTTCACTTATTCTATAGATTTCTTCATTCAAACTTATCTGAATCATCCTCAACTTGTGGGGAACCATCGATCAGACGCGAATGAATGCGGTTTCCCTCGAATGACACATGACTTCCTCATGATATTTGCACTTTATGATGTCAATTCATTTAAAAATAAACAAATTTAGCAATTCCAATTCCAATTCTCTCAATAAACTTTGGGCGTCGTAAAATCAGCTGTTTGTTAGTGATGCAACCAATCCAGGATGAGACATCGATACATATATCGATTTGGAATACTTGCAGAAAGAATCCTATTCCGGTCATCGCAAATCGTACGATTCTTATTTATATATAGTATTCTCTATTTAACAAAAATATTTTAAATTGCAAGAAAAACATTCGTTTTTTTAAGGGAAATATCGCAAAACAGTCTGGGAATGAAATACTATCGATAGAAAAAAGTTGCGAACACCGAAGCATGGCATGGCGTATAATCCCTCGAGGTGAATGTCCATCTTTATTGCTCTCATTAGATCCACATACATGTATGTATGCATGGTTTTCCGATTCACAATCAATCATGTGATTCCTAAGCCTGGAAACACTCTTGAAGCCAGCTTCAATCAACGTTGGCATGCTTCAATACCATTTAATTCTAGCTACTTGACAATTTCAGTACAACTTCAGCCTCTTCTGCTTCTCTGCCTCTCTGCTTCTCCGCTTGACGCGTTCCCTCGCAACAGAGTTGTTTCAAGCATTTCCGTGCCACAAAGTGTCGTCTTTAATTCGAAGTGAAACCAAAGCACCAGAAGAAGACTCGGAGGCAGACAAAGAATCAAAAGCCGCCTTCAGAGCGAAAAAAAAATAGTAGCCCTCCAATGTCAAGTTCTTTGGAAAAAGATAGAGCCCGTGTCCGAGCCCGAGCCCGAGTCTGAGTCTGAGTCTGAGTCTCAGCACATAACTGCAGTTTTTCTCGACTAATAACTTCCGCTATGCGCCGCAGCTCCCAGAGCGCCACCTACAGCTCAGTTGATAATTATAAATGGGGCTCTTTTCCTGTTGCATCGAAAGGTTCCCACAGCCACTGCCACAGGCCACAGGCCCCTCAGACCAAGACCCGATGAAAATCCTGTAACAAATTGCTCGCATTTAGCGAACAAAGTGCCTGGCTTCTCTCCTCGTTCTTCGTTCCCCGTCCCGTCCCGCTCTTTGGTGGGAAAAATCTGTGCAAACGATGGGGCGAAGCTGAAGCTCGGCGTGCCTAAATAATTGAAATTAATATTTTCTGTTGAATTTGTATGCTTTTCAACAATTTCTTTAAAATGAAAACATTTCATCGGGCTGCCTTTTTTTCACACTCTGCCGTCGCGTTGCGTCGCGTCGGTGTTCTCTTTGACGTTGGAAAGGGGACGGAGAGAAGAGGAAGAGGAGGACCGGTGACTGAAGCTGGAAGAGGGCTGGAAGAGAAATATGCGTAGATTGGTCGGTATCCCGCACACTTTTTTTTCTACTTGGGCAGCCAACGGCCAACGGCCAGCAGCCAGCAGCGCAGCCCCCCATTCTGCGGTTCCTTCTCGGCGGTTGGTTTCGTGGATTCTTCCAATCCACAGCAATTTGCCCAAGTGCAAGGGGGGCAGGGGGGAGCAGGAGCAGTGTGGAGCAGTGGGAAGCAGAAGCCGGAGAGACCTAACTAGCGAGCCTCGCATATTTCTTTTTAATTATTTTATTAAAGCCTCTCTCGTATTGTAAATAATGTGCAATTATTTAAAGTGTTTTCGATGCTGAAATGATGGATAGACGGACGGACGGACGGATCGGATGTTTAGCTGCCTGCGTGGAGACAGAGAGAGAGAGAGAGCGAGAGAGAAACTGCGACCAAAATAAACTACAGCTTAATTTTACCTTGAATGCTCTCTTCTCTTCTTTTCCCCTCTCTCTCACTCACTCTCTGTCTCTCCCGTTCACCGTCGTGTCACAGCTGGCTGCCAGATCCATTCAAATTGCTTTGTCATAAGATAAGGAGGAAGAAGGACAAGAAGGAAGGAGGCAATGCGGAATGCAGGGACAACACAACAGCTGCTCGCTCAGGTTGTGCGGGATAGAGCAAGAAAGACAGACAACATACGGTTTATTATGCGTAAAATGGATAACAACAAGCAGGATCTGGGTGTAGTCGACTGGCCAAATACCCTGTACCCAAATACCCTTCTAGTTGGCTTGGCTTTTACCAGAACCAAACGACTCTCCCCGTGCCGTACCCATCACCCTTACCCCTTGCATGCACTGCACCTTTGTGTTGGTTATAGGGCACATAAAAAATGCGCAAGCCATTTCTTTATTAAATAAAGAGTAGCAACAAAACATCGGTAGGGATGGGGAGGGGGATGCGGGGACAAGCTGGCAGAAACCGCACCATGCTGCTGCTGCTGCTGCTACTTCTGCTTATTCTTTCTTCTTCTCTTCTCTCCCTTTTCGCACCTTGCTGCCGTTTTGCATTTAATGTGTCATGCTACGATGCATAGCGGACGTTGGTGGCTCTCTGCCTCTGCCACTGCCACTACTTCTCCTTTTGTGCTGCTGCTGTTGCTGCTGTTGCATACATATGTTGCAGTTGCATCTTCTGTTGCTGTTGTCGTTATGTGGCAGGCGCCAAGTGTTGCCCAGCAATAAGCAGCAGTGGAGGCAGAAGAGCTGGAAAAACTGCTCTTATGCATATGGCGAGAGCAGGAAAATGTGCTGCCAAGAAAAATGTGCGCTTAAATTGCACCTGAGAGCGGGCGGAAGAGAGAGGCTCAAGGTGGTATAACGACACACAGAGGGAAAGAGAGTGAGAGAGAGAGAGATGGAGTGTGTGCCGTTGCATAAATATCGAGCTAAAGTGCCACAGAGCCAGGCCTCCAGAGGCTCCCCCCTCTGGATAGCATTCACTGTCTGAGGTCGGATCGCAGCTGCCACACACGTTGCACACACACACACACACACACACACACACACGGAGCCGCCGCCGGGGACTGTTTTCGAGAAGCTTGCGGCAAACTTGACTTAAACGCATTTTTTGTTGTTCCTTCATTGCGGGAAGAGGTGTGCGAGCGGGGAGGTGGTTGGGCAGGAGGGTTATTCGATACTCAAATAAATATCTGAGATTTTTATATGGAATACTGTTGTTTTCCTTTGATCCATCTTCGGATGTGTGTACTCCTCCTGATTTAATGTAAATCGAATTCTATGCAATGCTGTCTAGGAATTATCCCATGGAATGGGATTTGGATACAATGTTTGCTGTATTTCGAATCCAGACTTGGAATTGGAATCACAAACACTATGATGCAACAGATTCAAATACATCCGGAACCAAACGCTTCCAAGAAACGCACTAAACATTTTCCCAGCGCTTTATTGGGCCGTTTCTCTGGAAATATACAAGCCATCGGTAATCTTAACAAAATAAAAGAAGAAAAATGCATTCCCCCATAAATTATTTCAACATTTTGATGCGTATAAACAAATAAATCTTTTTGCAGTTAAAAGTTCATCTAAAAGAAAAACAAAAAACTTATTATAATAATACCAAGAAATTACGGAAGCAACAAATTGGCTCCAGCAAAGCTTCAGCATTTTCTGTCGTTTCTGTTTCTGTGGCTGTTGCTGTTTGCTGGGCTTTAATTTTTTAAGTGTGACATTTGTGGTGCCCCGAAATGCTCTTTGCTGCTGGTTACCTAACATCGGATCGGACTAAAGTTTCAGTTGGTGCTTCTTTTTATGATGGAGATGATGAGTGGGTACTTTTAATAACCCCCCAACTGGCATGGGATCCACTCAGAGCAGAGCAGAGCGGAGCATAGCAGAGCGGAGCCAACAAATACTTTGAATACGAGGGCGAGCATGTCAAGAACCGTAGCGCAGAGTGGAGCGGAATCGACGCGTCTCGACCGTCGCTTCGCGTCGGCAAGGAGAACTTTGATCTTGACGATGACGATCCGATCCGAGTTTTACTCGTAATTTGTTTGTTTTGGCATTTCAGATATGCTGGAAATGCAATCGGAACAATTAAATGTTTTGCAAAAGCAAAGGAATGGCCAGCATGGGTTAATTACTTATGCCCCAGTCGCAGTCACAGTCACAGTCCCAGTCCCAGTCGCAGTCGCAGTTGGGACAGAGCGCGAGGCTAAGGAGGGACTGGTGGAGGAGGAGGGGTGGGCTAAGAGAAAGGCACGCTCCGGTGCACATTTTAAGTGGCCGCAGAAGGAGGAGGAACTGAGGAAAAGGTTCAAAACTATTAAAAGTGTTTCTGTTTCTGTTACTGGTTACTGGTTCTGGTTCTGTTCTCTCCCCCAAAGTGCACTCGATTGTGGCTTGAACTGCCACCTGTCGGAGGTCTGGTCTCTGGGCTCTCTGGGGTGTGATCTTTATCGAGGGGCAGAGCCAGAGCCAGACCCAGAGCTAGAGCTAGAGCCTCGCGTCACCTGAAGCTCGTCTCCCAGTTCTGAGGATTTCCATTCGAGTGGGTTTTGGATACACTGGAGACCCAAAGATGAGACGACTCATCCATTGTGATGCGAGTGCGATTGTTTTCTTATCAATTAAAGCGTGACCTTTGTTGTGGTTTTATCTTTATCGGTTTTATCGCCGGGGAATTAGTTCGGCCAGACTTTGAAGACCCAAGAGCGAGCGCTTCTCCCAAGCGTTTGTTTTCTCTGCTCTGTGTGGCCTGGGCTGCCTTTATGGTCTAATTAGTTGGAGAAATCTGGCAGCTGCCTCTTCTTCTGCGTGGGGACTCAACCTCAAGTGTGGGTTCATTTTGAGGACGATGACAGCACTGCGATCGCTGCTGCTGGCCAATAAATTGAATGCTATCTATCTTTCGGCGGGCAGATAATGGTTATGACTCTATAACAATATCAATTAGGTAATCGGGGAGAAATATCTATGAGCTTCTCCTTCCGACTCACCCAACTACCTCAAACTGAGTCAGAAATTGCTTTTAGCTTCTCGAACAATAAATATTATCAAGTACAATTAAATCTACAGCAGTTGTTCCTCTTTTATTGGCATCCCAATCCCATTCCCATCCCTCGCACGCAGCTGTCGACAGGTGTCTGAAATATTTATGTATTTATGTACCTTTCGATTTATTCAAGTGTCAGCTGCTGACATTCTGATGGCTTTGAATTCGTATCTTTTCTTGTAATAAAGAAGGCAAAGTGTTCATTTTCAAGAGCGGGAAGTAAGCTTTGCCAGAGCTGCCAAATGTATCTGATGGATACAGAGAGTGTCACTCAGACACGGCACAAGTGTTAAGGTCGAATCGGAGGTAAAGCCCCCCAGTGCAGACAAAAACAATGAAAATTCAATACCGAACATAATACAAAATTAGGTTTCCGTTCATTTCTACATTTATGCCCATTCCATCCTTCTGATTCGCACAAAAATATGCCACCGCCGAGTGATATTTATGGTGCGCCTGTCTCATTTCGTTTGCTCCATATATTTGTATAGCAGGTACATATGTGTACAATACGAGTATACACACATATATGATGGTATATCATGTCCAGACCTTTGAAGTAATTCCGATTCCGTTACGGTTAGCTCTTTAAAAATGCCAAGCACAAAATGGCCCAGAAAAATACGATGCAAAAGTTGTATAAGAAACAGCCCAAGACGAAAAAAAAAGTTAAGAAAACCTTATAAAACCATCTCAATCGGATCGCTTTTTTTGGTATTTGGGTTTGGTATTTCCTTTTCCTCTCTCTCTTTTCTCTCCCTTTCCCCTTTTGCCGTCGAAATTCTCTTTAATGCGAATTTTGCAATTTTCGTTGACATTTGCAAATTCTTGTCACAAAATGTAAAAAACCAACAACAACAAAAATAATACATACAATATATGTCCGTACAGACATATATCCAAAAAGTGTTGTTTCAAGCGAATTTCAACTATTTGTCGCGGCCTCTTTTCGAGGCTTTGCTTCAATTTGGATTTTATTGCCGCACTGCTGGGGTTGCATTTAAAGAAGGGGCGAGCGTGCCCCCGTCCCTGCCACAACGCACCGCTGTTTGGGCCGAAAACTGAATGAAAGCTGGCAGCAGACAGGCAGACAGGCAGCCAAGTAGGTAAGCGAGTCAAGTGTTTATGGTGCATTTTACATACAATATTCGCGCATATGTACGAGTATACTGCATTTGACACAGCAAATCGCATCAAATATTTATGATAATTCCGCCGATCCGCCCAGCCCAGCCCTTCCATTCCCCCTGCCTCGCTCGAATAAGCGAAATCCATTCGAATTCGAGTTCGAATGAAAGTAGTTCAATTTGCTGTCAAAATGTGTGTGTTTGTTCGTAGCGGCATACAAATTGTCTGTTGAAGAACTTTTACTCGGCGCAGATGGAAATGTGTCACAAATGACGGGAAAAAGAAAAGGTGAAAAGTGAGGGTGGGAGAGGGAGAGGGGCCAAATGATCACTCGAGAATGACTTGGCGAATTGCTGGCCTCTCTTGGAGGTGTCTGGCCAAGTGGGAAAGGTTGTGTGAGGTTGTGTTCGTCATCATCACAGAGAAAATTGGAGTAAAAGCAAGTTAGTTGCCGGGCGAGAAATGGGGAAATGGCCCACAAAGGGAAATTAAATAGACGGAAATGGAGGAGTGGAATTTTGACTAAGGAATCATTAGTGCACTCCAGTTACAATACGATATTTTTCTGTATGAGTTGTATTAGTTACCAAATCATTCAGCGTATGAACAATAGAGGATACTAGTGATGTTCTACCTATCGTCTCTGTTTCCGCTTGCTCAAAGATGCTCAAAGATCTTGTGTCTGTTAGCCCCAGAAAACTCTCTTTTCTTTACAGCTTATCTCTTACTTTACTTGCCTTTCTCTCTAGATGTTGATCCGCTTTGAGCACTTTCGTTTTTGCATCAACTCCACAGACATGCCACTCGTGTATTTAAGAATTTTCGTGAAAATATTTAAACAGTTTGCTTTCTGTTTGCACTCCTCTGGGAGTAAGAGTATGACGAGTACGAGTACTAGTATTTTATTTTATCTTTATTTATGGGGCATGGAATGTGTACTATGTATCTTTTTGCCAATATGTACGTATGTACAAATGTATGTGTTTGCTCTGCGTCTTTTAACGGTGATCAATTTTGCAACTGTCGGAGGTGGAGGAAATTTGTTATGTTAATTTGTTGTATTATGTGTGTGTTTCAAAGAAATTTCACTTTTGCTAAACCAGCAATCATAAACAGCAGCAATTTGCATTGCAGCAACAAAAAGCAAAAACAAAAAAAAAGACGATGAGAAATGCCTGCAATTAATTGTTGCGCTCGAATGCTCAAAACGCTCAAAAGTGAAACGGAAATGCCCGAAAAATGAAAATCAGAAATACAAAATACACAAAAATTAACTGTTAACAGTTTGCAAATTGCAATTAATTCAACGTTCGATCTCGATTTGAGCGTTACGTTGCATTAATTATGACGAAACGTGAATGAACTTGCGGCGGCCGCAGCAACAGTTATAATTTCACACTCGCACACACACAACACACATGCTCGCGCACAGAACGAAACTCACTTCACGGTCACACACTCAGCTCAGCGTCGGCAGATGCAGTGCACAGGCAGCGTGGGAGCGGGAGAGCAAGCCAAAGTCAAGTTTACAATGAGCACCACAATGCGCTCCACTCTGCTCCCGAAGAACCGTTGTGATCGCGACGAGCTTTGGAATTGAATTGAACGCGAGGGCTAGCTTGAGACGTCTGCGCAGCGCAGCGCCGCGCCGCAGAGCACAGAGCACAGAGCCGAGGCGGCCCGATCGCTCGGCCTCCACCTCGTAAGTTACCTGACGAGCAGCTGATCAACCGGCAGAGACGGCGACTTCGACTGCGCCGCCGACAGGGGCTCTGCAGCAGCTCCGCTTGCAATTCTGTTGCTCTTGCTGCTCTTTTGTCGTTGTAGTTGTTGGGCTTTTTAATTGTCTGGGCGTCGGGCGATGATTATCAGCAGTTTAACTTCATTATGAGCAGCATGTGTCCCTCGGCGTCCCCCTCACCCCTCCCTTGTGATCGCATTTACAAGCTGATGACAAATTTTCGATAAGAATTTTGGGGAAAATCCGATTTAATTAATTTGAATGGTGAAATGGGGAATCAGAAACGGGGGAGAAGGTAAGCCGATATATCTCAGAGAGCTATTGAGAGCGAAAGAGCGGGAGAGCTAGAGCGTCAGAGACTTGACTTTGTACTTTGTTTCAATTGAAGACCGCCAGGCGGCGTTTCAAAGTGTTATTTATGGGGCGGAGAAAAATGTCGAAACAATCAGAAAAATATTTGCATTTGCAGCGCCCCTTCGGCGTATTTAAATGAATTTACGACTTAAATATATATTATGAATTCTTTGTCCCCCTTTTATTTATATAACGATTCGCTCAATTGTTTTGTTTTGTTTTTTTTCTTTCTGAAAATGGGCTGGCTAGAAAAGCCAAAGGGGGGAATGACCTTGCAGGGAATTAGATGGCTGTCGGATGTACGTACATGTGCCATATCTTAGTTTCTTCGTTTTCATGGAAAATTATAAATGTATGGAACGGGAATGGGAACGGAGGTTGACCTTGAGTGGTATGAGACTGACTGGCCAAACCATTCCCCAAAAAGTATCCCCCTTGATAGTCTCCCGTACATAACCTAAGGGAAAACCAATCGATTAGCGAGCGAAACCTATCCACGATCTTATTCAACTTATTCTTTCGCTCTCAATGGACAAATCCCACACATATAAAAGATATTTCCCTATCTCCCTCCATGTCTCCACCCATTTTATTGACCAAATCAGACTTGAAAATTGCCAACCGATTGTAAATTTAATCCCAGTTCGTGTGGTTTTATTCCTGCACACATATTCTCACCCTGTCTCTCACTCTGTCTATGAAATTCTAGATGTTGTTCAAAGTGGCCGACCCAACGGACTTTAAGTGCCAAAAAAGCAACAAAATGGAAATAAAAATAAAAAATGGAAGAAAAAACACTCCAATTGCTTTTGCTTTTTTGGAGGTGTTTCATGTTGTTTCGGACACGCTCCACGGTCTCTTTTTCGTTGTGGTAATTTTTAATTTGATGATTAATCGATAACCAACGCGTCGGCCCATTGTACCGCTCGACCGCTCGACCGCCCGACCGACCGACTGCCGGACACAGACACTGAGAAACAACAACAATCAAAGAGATCCACAAAAAACCTCAAGCCTCGTGGTGATTGCATGTGATTAGAATTTTTAATAAGCCATCTCCCAAGTCTCCATCTTCGAGAGAGCCGCCTCTCGAGTCTCGACACTGGTCTGCCCATACAAAAATTCTCGGATAAAGATCTCTTACTTGATGAAGACGATGATGATGATGATGATGTTAATGCTGATGCCTGGTTGGGGGCCAAATTTTCACCCGCTATAGGAAACAGAAAAAGAAAAAAAACTGAAAGTGCAGGAAACTTTCACTTGGGTTTGAATTCCTAGAGAATATTGCATAACAGAAACAGACCATTGACTGATTCACGACCTTTGGGGAATCATCGGGGAACCATCAAGACCATCAAGAAGACGGAAAACTTTCTTTATTTTCCTTTCCCACCATGAGAAACTCTTCACCAGAGAACAATTCCGTTTCCATTTCCATTCCAATTGTCATTTATCATTGGTAAGATTTGTATCTGTATTTTTTTGAGTTATGTTTTTTATTCTCATTTGATTTTCTGATTGACGCCCTCAGGAATAGAAACCAAATGGGGTCCATCAGTAAGAAAGCTGTTTCCTCTCCCCCCCACCCATTTTGGGAGCCACTTTGGCTAATGAAACAAATGTGTGAAAATGCAAAACAGCTGCACGAAGTATTACCCATACTGGCATTAGACCTTGAGCCCATTTCTGTTGAAACAGAAGGAAGTCAATGGCGGAGGAGATACTATTCGTAGTCGTACTCGTACTCGTACATTCAATCATTCAATCAACTACAAATCTGGCGCCACAGAGCAGCGGCTGGCAAAACAAATCAATCAAATATCGGCAGGCAAATGGTAAACATTGTAAAATGTGTCCGCCCTGCCCCATTGGGTACCCACCGCTCTCCCGGATCCCCCACAAATCGCGAATATGTAATATGCAAATGTGCGTCAAAACTTTGACATGCGACTTTATGCGGGGAGGCACCCCATCCCCCCTGTTTCCAGTGAACTTTCGTCTGGCACTTAAGTCCAAGTGTAGTATCAAAACTGAGCGGAACTGAGGCGATAATGGAGCTATCCTTGCCAAACTTATTGGACAAGTTTCCTCTATGTATATATGGGATAAATTAAGTTTAAACTTGGGATCAATGAGGGGGTAGGGGAGGCACTTGATACTCTTCCGTGGATGCATTTCCCCTCACTACAGAATATGCTTTTATTTGCACCTTGATTTCAGCTCAAAGTGGGACAGGAGAGTGGATCGGTTCGGTTCGGATCGGATCGGATCGAATGGGAGCACCACAATGAGCACATTAGCCCCCCAAAGCCCCAAAGCACTAACAATGCTGCACTTGACAGTTGCGGGCGAATTTATTGTTTTGATATTTAAATAAAACAAACCCAAATAAGGAATCCGAGTCGCCAAACGTGGACCGAAAAGAAATACAAAAACAAATACAAATGTATTTGCTCATTAAGAGCGCGAGACTGTTTTGTGGGTGGGGGTGGGGGTGGTGCCAATGCGTTGAGGAGCCTAGATTTTATAGCCTAGATTCAAAGCATTAGATTTCCATTTCCATAGCCGCCCATAAACATAAACAATCCATTCGATGGGTCTATAAACATCAATTGAAAACTACTAAAAACTTTAATTCCATTCGAGGAGACGAGACGAGACGAGTATTTCGCAAAGTACATATTTACGAGGATCTGAGAACGAACCCAAAGAGAGACATTAAGCCCATAGAAATATCATATTCATAAATTTTCGCACACAAAGGCCGGCATAAATTTCAATCAGTACAGAAAAAATATTGTAGGTATCATTAAAAATAATAAAATTCAATTTTTCTGCGTTTTGCTGCCCAAACGGCCCGAAGGAGTATACGTACAATAAAAACAATAAACAATGACAGCATAAACAATAAACATAAATTAGCGATAGGCAATAATCGCAGTACCCTAGCCTAGAGGGTGCTCGACTGGAAAGCAACCTCCCAGGTTTATGGGTAATTCGCAAAAAAAAAAAAAAAAATGATTTGAAGAGTATATTTAGCTTCGGATCGTTCTGTATTGGCCCCTACTTAATTTGACCTTTACAGTGAAGCCTGCCAGCAGCAGCAATTGACCAAGTTCACATGGATTCTGCGATTCTGCGATTCTGGCGCTGGAGATCATGTATTAGAAAGTAAACAGAAACTGGATTGCATTTGGGAATTGGATTTTGGATTTTGGGCTATGGACGAGGGCGTAGCCGTGGCTAGGACACACCTAAAAGACAACAGATTACTCAGAAGGGGAAGGGAAGCGGAAAGGGGAGGTGGAGGTGGAGGTGGAGTACCGTGCCTTGGCTGGGGCGCCCTCAGTCTTGGGCTGGGTTTCGTTGGGACCTTTTTGGCAATTCTTTTTGGCCAACAAGTGGCATTTGTTGTTGCCGCTTGCCTTTTTGATTGTTTTTCTCTCGTTTTGTTTTTTAATTAATTTGACTTGTCTTTTGGGGGGGATTTTATTGCCTGCTCACCCCTTGCAGCAGTCTATCTTTATAGCTATTTTCTTTAATTAGTCGGAACATGTTTTTTCCTTCGATTCGATTCGGTTTTGATGCATTTGACATTTTGACGGTGCAGAGATTCGATTGGATTTCATTTCGATTGGAATTGACGCAGTTTGGGCTCGGCTGGAACGTATTAAGTATTCTATCCACCGCAAACAAAAACCTTTTTATGCCCTCCATATGCCCCAATATTAGAGCTTTTCCCTTTCCCATAGATACGCGTAAAAAACTCTGTCCCTTACATCGATTATATGTGTGTGTGTGTGTGTGTGCGTAAATATTCCCTCACGCACTTATAATAAGTGCAATTTATGAAAATCAAATATTTATTAATCAAGAGCATCGACAACAAAAAACAGCAGTTGTTTTAATAAAAAAAAAACTCCAGCAGAATGTTAATAAAATTGACCGCAAAATTACATCAAATGGTTTCATTGAATTATTAACAAAAAACAAACAGAAAATCACGCAAAGAACTCTGGCCATATTTGGATTAAATTAAACATAATTTAAGTCCCCGAACATCCATAAATATGAGACAATTGTTTCATTATTGTATGTACACGATTTATATCTGATGAAACCAATGAAAAGAAGGAGAAATATGGCTTGTTTGTTGTTGTTTGTTGGTCTATCAATGAATGAGATTTACCGAGAATTTCATTCTAGCTGATTTTTGATTTTCAATTATCTAAATTAAAAAATTCCTTGGCCATGTTCCTCGGCACTCCATTTATTTAATATTATTTTGCACTTTTTGCTGGTACGCTCCCAACACGGCACATTTCGCGGCAGTTGATTGCTTTTGCCTTTTGCTGCTGGCAAGGTCGCTGCCGATGCAGAGATACAGATACAGATACTCTGGGAACTCTGTTACCAAATTTGCTTGTAAGTCGCAGGTGGAACATGTTCCGATACTCCTCTGGAATTTTATCAATGAATCCCTATCGCTATTGTTATCGTTCTCGTTATCGTTATCGTTCACCGGTTCAGTTGGGCGCTCTTCGAACGACCTTGTCGCCGATTGGATTTGTCACCAATACCAGTCTTTGTGATGAAATTTGATTGACATTGAATCAGGGTTAATGCCAAAATGCGAACTAAATAAGAAATGGATATAGGACTCCGAAGGGGAACTGTTAAAGGTTCGAATTGGATGGAGTTCCCCTATGGTTCCCCCCAGGAAATGCTTCAACATTGGGGCAAAGATTTCTTCATCATTTTGATGACCAAACCCCCTCCCCGCCACTCCAATGGTTACATTTAATATGTATTTACTTGTCACTCAAGTCGGATCGTGATGAAAGGTGCGAAAGGGTGACGTTTTATCGGAACGATACGAGTACGAAAAAAACAACAAAATAAAATAAAATGAAGTGAATTTGCATTTAAATCAAAACCGAACCGCAGCGGGGCCCCACACAGCGCCTGGGCAGGGATCCCGGGGTCTCGGGTCTCGGGTCTCAGGTCTCAGGTCTCAGCCTTTGGGCATCAACAATTTGGAGGCTCATAAATTACATTTTTGCCTAATTTCTAAGCGCCAACAGACGGGGGAGGGGGGTAGCTAGTGCTGGGTAGTGCTGGGTAGTGGGTATATCAAATTTACCATAAAAACTGCATAATTCACTGAAATGTCAGCTTTTGAGTGCTGTGTGGATCCTGTTAAGGTGGTAAAAACGGTTGGGAGCCACAACGACGGTGACGGTGCCGGCGACGGCGACGGCGACAGCCGCAAGAAAATGTTAGTAGCCCTCAACCCGAAGTCCTCTCCATGTCATTCAAGTGGGTGAGTGGGAGGGGTTGGGAATGGGGACGGGGATGGGGATGCTAATGCAGAAACATTTTCACCGAAGCTCTGGCGGCGGGTCACGATTTATCATCATTTGACAAAAAGGGAACAAAAAGCGAGAGCCAGCCCGAGAGACTGCCAGAGAGACAGCCTGCAGAGAAAAAGAAGGAGCCAATGGAGGAGAGTGATATAGAGATCGGGAGTAAGCTAGGAGAGAGGGAGAGAGAGAGGGGGTACAGCTCTGTACTACTCTAGCAGTAAACGGTATTTTTCGTTGCTCTTTCCTCTTTTTTTGTTTTTTTTTTTCGGTGAGCTACTCTCGGGGCGGTCGGTCTTTCAAAGGGAACTGCGAACGGGGACTGGCGGACGGGCGGACTGGCGGCTGGGACACCGACACCCCTCTCGTGTAGCCACCGACACTTGACGTGTCATTGGAACATTTTATTAGACTTGACAATGAACTTTTGAACCGGCCGGAAGGTGGGTTGGGGTAGGGTCAAAGCGAAACATTTACATGGCGGGTGGCTCAAGCAAAAAACGAAAAGGTGCCACAAAAGGGAAAACTCTCCAACAAAGTCAAGACCAGACCCGACTTTCACATTGAATTTTCGGCTAAGAATGGGAATGGGAAAGTTGGCTGGCGTCGGAGGATCTCCATTGGAAGAGCACTCAAATATTCCGTTCATATATTTATTTATTTATTTATGGAATTTTGAGTTTGTATTACTATATCGTACATTCCAGAGAAAACAACCCTAAGATCCGAATGGTTACTCTTACATTTCATATATAAATGATATATATATCATATTCAAATTGAATATATTTCCTACAAATTTAATGTAAATTTCCCAATGTTTTATGTAAAAACGGAACACACAATTGAAATATGGGTGTGTTTTTCTCGCAGTGTATGCATACAAATGTTGAATCTTTGCAGCCACAAATCACGGTTTGGGCAAATGTATTGGAATCCCACAAAATACATGAAAGCCCCCCTCCCCCCACTTTTTTCTCCATCGGATATTTCGATTCAGTAGCCCTCCAATACAATCCAATCCAATCCAATCAGGTAGCCATAAAGACACCCACTAACAAGTTAAAACAAAACATACAGAAAAACGGTCGAGATCACCCACGTTCCACGGTACCACGGTACCACGTTCCACGATACCAACGGCTACCAACGGTTTCAGTGTACAGTGAGAACCCGAAACAGGGCCGTTTTGGACCATTTATCGGAGAGAGAGAGATACGTTTACATTTCTATTTCAACTGTTTTTTATTTAAATGTTAGTCTGGATACTCGTACTGTTGTTGCTGCGATTCCTCCTACAATTTATTGAGGGCAAAAAACATTTCTCAATGTTCGATGTTCGCTTGTTCGCTGTTCGCTGTTGGCCTTTTCTTCGACTTGGAATCGAAATAAATCTTATCAAATTAAGTCGAGACAACAACAACCACAACAACAACAACAAAAGCCAAGAAATCGTAGGCGTGAGCTAGTCGCACCAAATCGAACAGAGACAGATAGATGGATACGGGAGCGGGAGCGAGAGAGAGGTAAAGAGTGGGCGTTCATCCGAGGGCTTGTCGAGGTTTGTCTGGGCTTTTTTTTGTTTCCTTGGCTTGGGTCTCATTTTGTGATTGGGCAATCGACGACTTGACCAACTTAAATGTGTGTGTTCCCCCAGAAACGGACAAAAATTGGTCAAATTAATTAAGCCATTTCGACAATTTTGCTTTGCACACAAAATTGCTGGCACATTAAATTGTTTAAATTTAATTTTCGGTATTTCGTTGACGGAACCGAAAACCAGTACGCTTTTCAGGAAGAAGCTCTCCAAATACTTTTCTTGTGCCTGTGCCAGTGCCTGTGCCTGTGGCTTATCTAACATTTTGATTCACGTTTTGTCATTATGGAAAATAAATACAATATATTATACATACATATACATATATTCGATCAGGAAGCGAAAAAAGGGCCAACAAGTCCAGCAGATGGGAGACAGACCCGGTCTCATCTCCAATTACAGTGGGCCACATACCAGTGGGGACAAAAAAATGTGAAGAAATTATAAGTGGCAGAGAGGTGGCAGTGCGGCAGTGCGGCAGAGAGGCCAAAAAGAAAAAGTTTTGCCCCGAGGCTGGCAAAATATTTGACGCTCGACGAAGAGCAAACACCAACAAAAGCAGCGACAGCTGATCGATCAAATTTCGTCTGCGGGGCAATCAATGAGAGATCATACGTATACGTATTCGTACCCAATGAAAAGCCACAGTTATTGGGTTAAGAGTTTGCTTTGGTCAAATTTTTGTGACACACTTTGTTGACACAAATATTTGGCCCACTGTCTGGCGCGGGGATTTCTCTGCCTCTTTAGGCGTACCGTACGAGCACTCTGCCCTGCAGCACATATGTTAGCCCTCCAGGACACACATAATTACACTGCATTTGCAAAGAATGTAATTCGAATGTGTCATAGCAGATCAAGTTTCATTCAAAACCCGATTGGTATGCAATACATAGGTACATACAATATGTATATGTATGTATATCTTGCAGCATCGATAACTTTCTCGAAAAACCGACAAAACAATTGCAGCCAATTAATTTGTCATAAGCCAAAAGCGGTCAAAATCGTTTCTTTCTTCACAATTATGTTGTTGAAGCCCAGACTCAGATATTAACCAAGTGATAACTATGCAAGCCAGCAACCCAGCAAGCCAGCAATCCAGCAATCCCATTGTGCCCCTCTCGAGCATGCACCCACAATGATTAGATTGCGGACAAACCAATGTCCAACAATTATAAATAACAACAGAAATTATAATGCAAAGCCTTCAAATCGAATCGAATCGAAAAGAAAACGAAGCGAAACGAAATGAAGCGAAAGAAAGAAATGCAACGATTGCAGCAGGGGCCTTCCTTCCCGAATCAGAGTCCGACTCCGAATCCGACTCCAAGTCGAAGAGCAAATTGCATAATTATTGCTACAAATGAAGCTGAGAAAGTGGTACCGCTTGAATCGTGATAAAGCGATAATTTCCCCCCTCCCCCTCCCCACCCCGCCAAAAAGTCAACGAAAATGCATTTCACTTTTCTCCAGGTTAGCAAACAAAACAAAACCAAACCAAACCAAAGCTGGCAGCAGCACACTATATTATTATGAAATCCCCCAACAACAATTCACCCACGCCAAAACGAGCGATAAATTCAAAGAGCACAAAAACAGAGCGAGAGGCAGAGCTGCAGAGCTGCATTTGCAAAAAGATCCATCCGTTCAGCTTCGTTTTCGTTTTGTCTTTGCTGCGGATTGCTTTGATTTGTCCAGCATTTCAAGTCCGAGTTCAAAGTTTGCGGTTTTACGGTTTTACGGTTTGAAGAGATCCACACACACACACACCAACACACACAGCATCCAACCCCCGCGAAAAGAGGGTGTCTCCTCGAATGCAATTCACTTTAAATCATTTTGTTTTACATATCGTGAAGTGCTCTTCCCTGCATGCTCCATTGTACCGTGGAATTCCCTTACTGAGAGCACTAAAACTGTATCCAATGGTTTGTCTAAGTGAAGTGAAACCATCTTCAAGTTCATTTCATGAGCAAGTATTAGTAGGTACATAGGTACATAGGTAGGTACTGCGTCTCTCATTGCCACGAATCGCTCGCCCTAAACGAACTGAACGAAGCAGGTATCGCCATCTTTACTGTGTCAGATCCGAAATTTTCGGTTTTTTTTCGCGCTCACTCTCCATTCTCTGACTAAAGGCAGGATTCGTAATGACCGAAAGCATTCAAAAGGCATGAGTATAGAATACTTTGGATTCATGCAGCTCTCTAGTATGTAGCTACCACAGCAACGATCTATCTGTAAGGGTATCTAGCACTCGACTCTCTTCTGGTGCCTTTCTGCGCGGCTCTTTCATGCAGTGTGCAGCTCAAAGAAGGAAACAAAAGAGGAAAGTGATATAAACACTAGTTTTGTGGCTACTCATCCTCATAAACGGTATTTCCATTTTCATTTTCATCTCAAATGGGCCCAATCACTGTGGGCGTAGGGAGGGGACCTTGACGGAAGCTTGTTTGCACTTTTGACAAGCATTGGGGCAACATATCTCCAAAGTAACACGTACAACACCGCGGGACTAGGTAAAACATATGTATGTATGTAACGCCGGCCTCCAGCTGGAAAGGAAGTACAGCAGACAGTTTAACATTAACTTAACAGCTTACTTAACAGAACTGCCCACACATGAACATACATACACACGACAAATGAGAGAAATATGTACGAAGAGTGAGAGAGCAGCCGAACGGGCAGCAGCTGCTTTCCAGCATTCAATTGCTGTAGTTTTACGTTACGAGTAATTTGTTGTTGTAAAAGATTGCTGAAGCTCTGCTACTGCACTGTATGTTGGAGGAATTCTTTAGTACAGTACTTATGAAAGGAAATTCGCCCAGGCAATGAGCGGTAATTATGTTGGATAACCTTCTGTCGGCTACTGTTTCAGTGCCGCGGGGCCTCGAGGTTCGAGAAGAGGAGATGAGAGGAGAGGAGCCAGCAAGAAGCAACAGCAGCAGCAGCAGCATTTCATACAATAAAGCGTGTTAATCCCGCCCAACGGTTATGAGGCAACCCAGTTAACGGGAGTCGTCGACGTCGACGTCGTCGTATTCGTACGCCCTCTTTCGCTGCCTTTGGCGGGGATTAAGTTTTATTATTTTCAGCTTAATTATTTTACAAGCAAAAATTGAAGAGCGAAAAAAAAAACTTTATAAGCTCTTTGTTTTTGGTTTTGTTTTTGCTTTCCCCAACTGTTGACAGCTGCAGTTTTATCTGGAAAATTGGACAGACACATCAAAGCCGAAGAGTGGTGGAAGGGAAGGGGAGGGGAGAGGCGACGGGGAATTAATAGAAAATATTTTGCTTGAAGCCAAGGGCCGAACGAAGGCACTGAGCTTTGCCCAAGAGAGCAGAGCAGAGCGAGGGAGGGAGCCGAGAGTGGGAGAGAGGATCGCAGAAAGCTATAAATAGACTGAGACTAAGGCGACGCGACGGACGGCCCTGTGTGCAAGTGTGCGTGTGTGTGTGTGTGCAGGTTCCTTGGAAAAATGCTGCCTAGGACAAGTTGCAAGAAATCCCTGCGCTCTGTGTGGGTGGAGTGTTGGGGGGGGGATGGGCGCGGAGTGGGGGCTAGAGCAGGGCCGGGCCATGGCATTCGATCCCATGCATCATAGACAGAGATGCTGTTAAATTGATAGCGTGATCGCTGTTGTTCTTGCGTGTCTTGTGTTTTCGCTTTTTGGGTCTCGTCGAATCGAAGTCGAGAGAGAAGTACGAGTATACGAGTAAAATAAACTCAAGGTGCGGCTCTCTCTCTCTCTCCCTCTGGTGGGGACACTGGAAGGGCGCTATAAGTTAGCGAGTAGAAAGAAACAGTAGACACTTACCCCTATAACGGTTAATTCTAAGCATTTTGAAAGTAAATTTTTAATTACCTGAAAATAAATAAAAGATTAAGGGTCAGTTTTAAGCATAAAATTGTAAGTTATTGTTTTTGTAATATTAAAATTCAATAAATTAAATGAAAAGTTCCTAAAATTCAAGATAACCAGCATATGCACATATTAGAGAGTTTATTCGACATCTCCCATCACTAGATGTTGCCTGCCCCACCCAATAATCGCAATTGATGCCTGTCGGAAACTATCGGAATGTTGCCCACTCATACTCATAGACACAATCTATAGGAAAACGTCACTTGGCCCCTTGGGTCTCGCTGGGTCTCGTTGGGTCTCGTTGGGGCTGGTTCTGGTTGCCCCCTTGATAAGGTCTAGGTCGCAGAGTCTGCGGGCGCCCACTTGGATGCAGAAACGGAGACGAAGGAGAGCAGAGCAGCCACAAGAAATGCAATTGAGATCGGACATAGGGCTGGCAGAGCGATAAGAGGAAATTCCATTTATTGGGATTGGGATTGGGATCCGATCCCCTGTTTCTCCTACTCATCGTTTCAGCTCTTTTTTTTTTTTTTTTTTTTTTTGTGCGAGTACTCGTATTTGCTGATTAGCCAGCAGATTGGAGTACGGAGTACGTTGGGTGCGGCTTTAGTACACGGATTGTAATTGCAAGAAATTCCAAGTCCAAATCCAATAAAAAATGTATTTTTAATTTCTTTTATTTTATAAATATCTCCTCCAACACTTGAACCACTCCACGCATACCACGACCACACGTTGCATAAGTCTTGCCGCCTCAAACCAAATTGAAATCAATCAAAATGATGGAGCTCCAGCTTCAGCTCCAGCTCATCTTTTGATCGCCAAGGCTTTAATTATTGACAATTTATCAATCTAACGGCAAATGTTATACAATTGAAGGCCCTTCAGTAACTTTCTCCGCCTCTCTTTCTTTTTGCACGCATTTTTCTTCTCTGGCACGTTGCTGCTTTTTGTTTTGTTTTGCGAATTGTCTGCAATTTATTTTAATATCTTTTAAATAAATAAACAATGCGGGCCACTGCCAAATGGCTTTTCACATTTGTTTATAATTAATTACTTAACATTAGCAACGGCGCCGTTCGAGATTGGTGGCAATTTTGTATGTTTTTGTTTTCTTCTGAGGATTGGTGGAGTGTCTTTGCATGTGAAAACCGCATAAAAACTGTAATAAATGAGACCACCTCCTAAAGCGCTTCTTCGCCTTCTCGTGGTGTGGAAATGCCAAGGAAATAATGTAAAACTTCATTGAAATATCAGATATCAGGCACGGGGGGGGCGAGGGCCAGTGGAGGTTGATTCCCAGAATATTTACATATATTTATTTGGGGATAATCATCGTTTATGGGATATATGTAACTGTAGCATTCTATTCATGGGCTATTGCCATTATGGGTTATGATGAATCTAGGAATCAATTCCTATGATTTCTTCATTCAGTTGAGTCTCACTCATTTTCATCAATTTCATCTTCATTATCCGGAGATGAAGTCTTAATTTCCGATGCTTAAGCCATAATCTATCTGCGGCACTCGGTATATGATCTTCACTCCTCAGAGTTATCGATAACATCAAGGCGTACGATTATCCACCTATCGCATTCAGCCAGATCTCGCATCGGGGATCGAGGCTAATTCAGTTCAAAAAGCCGCTCAGCAATATTTGATCATAATATTTTATGATATTGATCCCCTGCCGCGTTACGATCGCCTAAGATCATTTCCCTCTTCTCTCTAGCTTCCTCCTACTGGTCCTCTTCCTTCCCCTTCCCCTTCTCCGAGTCCGATTCCTCTTCATCGTCCTTCTCCTCTTTCCCGATTCGCTGTGCATGTGAAAATTATATGCATTATTAGATATTATTTCAGGCGATCGAGAAATGCTGGCCCCACAAACAAAAAAGTTGCCACATGGAACAAGATTTCTGCTGCTTCCACCTCTGCAGGGGCAGGGGCAGGGGCAGGGGCACTGGCACTGGCACTGTTGCATTCATCTCAGACTAACGGTAGGTTGGTTGCAACAAAAGACAGAAGAAGACAAAACAAACATGTGTAAGCCCCTGCTAAGCAGCCTGGCGATCTGTTTGCCACATACACATACCCATACACCCCACCACACTCCACCTTTGGAAGGGGTCCACGTCCACCTTTCTGCAGTGCCAGTGCCAGTGCCCCTCCTCCTCCTCCACCACCACCCAATCTCCTTTAAAGTTGTTTAGCCAGATTTTGAACCTGTCGTCATGACTTGGCCAAAGTCAAGTTAGAAGAGCCCGCAACACCAACACCAACACCGAGAGCAACAGAAAGAAACACGTGATTTAGTTCCTGTCGCTGCTGCGGGAAACTTGTTGTCCCCCACACACACCAACACACACACACACACACACAGAGAGAGGCACAGCAGAAGATCCACCTCCCCCTAGATCCAGCCCCCCCTTCGATCCATCCCAGTGCACCACTGGATTGTTTTTTATTTCTGCATAAAAGAGTGAGTACATATGGTTGTAAGCATTTCTCTCGGTGGTCAAAGCTGCACTGAGAGAAATTGTACCCAACCAATGTTTCACTTGAGAACTTAAGGGAGACCCAGGGAATCTCTGGCGAAGCTTTCATACCAACGATCATAAAATTGTAAGAAAATACCCTTAGGATGAATGATTTCAAATGTGCATATTTTCTTGTGCTCGTATCCACTGGCACTTCGCAGTGTGGTGCCTTCTCTCCTTTTGGCCATGGACTAGCGTGCCTTATCTTTGGCTTAAATAAATTTAACGCTCGTGTATTTCTTTTCAACGCTTCTCCCAGTCGAGGACCACATCCTCTGTCCCCCTGTCTCTGAACCCATCCCAACCCAGCCAATGGAGCATTGGCGACGACACACTGCCCAAATGTCCTCAGTTGCCACACATATTGTGGGGCCATTGGTGCATCTCTGCATCGGCATCGGCATCTGCATCTGCATCTGAGTACCCCACAGCAGCCCTCTCTGGTGGACCCTGTTTTGGATTTGTTTGCATCTTGTTTCGGTTTTGCTTTTTCTGAATTTATTGCCGCATTAATAAAATTTACAGCCAATAAAATATGCATTGAGGTCCTCTCACCCACAAGTCTAGTACCGCCGCTCCGCTCCATCTACTCTGAACCCCTCCCCCTGCTCTTGGGAAAGTTGGTTAAACTTTGCTTCACTTTTACCTATTCGAAATTTATTATTGGCTTTTTGGAGTTTTATTCGACTTCCGTTTTGTTTATTTTTATTCGTCTCAAGATCTTTCTTCCATTCGTCTCAATATATTCATTATTCGTCAAGTATTTGACTTTGGCACTTGAGAAAATGTTCAGCTTTTATTGGGGATTTTCGAATTTTTAATATTTTTGGCCATCGAAAATGGTTGGGGGATAATTATTCAAGTAGTTGGAGTCCAAAATAATGCAAAGGCACGTGTAAGTCCTATAGCAAGTCTAAGGTCTAGTTACTCGCTAATCTATTTCGTTATTGGGTCGCCCAGCGCGAGCGAGAGAGAAGCGCGTGAGCTGGGGGTTGGCGGATGAGCGAAGCGAGTGTGCAGGGGGCCTGCATAAGTAAATCAATATCCTAGAATTATGGGAATGTTATCAGCTGGCGGGCACACAGCCCAAGAGGAAACTTCGGGTATTACGTTATTTCCACTAATAATCATTACCAATGTTCGACAGACCATGACAGCCCCACAAATACATCTTCTCTTTCTGCACCATACATATGTACGTGTATCTGTATGTACGTATGTACATCCTTACATCAGCAAACGGAAAAAAATACTCGGGCAACAAAATGATCCCCCCTGCTCCCCTTTTGAATCATTTGGCAACTTTCTATAAATCTTTGTTGCGTTGCCTTTTCAGCTCATCAGCTCATCTTCACTCATCTCCACAGCCGCTTCTTCGTCTTTCTTTGCCTCTCTATGTACATATGTATGTATGCGTGTACATCTTCTCCTGTTTGAATAAAAATTGCGCAATATTACTTAAGAGCAACAGCAACAGCAACAATGCAATTGATTTTCTCTTTAAAATGAGAAGCTCGAACCAACAATTACAACGGTACTTGACGAATCCGATGGCAGGGAATGGGGATGGGAATGGGAATGGGTGAGCATGGCGGAGAGATGGCAGAAAGAGATTCCTCAGCTCCGCTCCGAGGCGATGGATGCAAACAAAATGCTTAACAAAGGTCACAACATTGACATTGAACAAGAGATATGCGATGGCTGCGGGAGATGAGGGGATGAGAAAGGAGTGAAGGAGTGAAGGAGAAGGAAGACATGCCACAGGCCAGAGGCAAAGAGTGGAAGGAAGAAGGTAAAGTAAAGAGAACCTTTTTCCAGTTAACTTTCCGTTAAATGCTGTTTAATATGCAATTACGAGGGCAAAGATCTTTTCATATTTGACAAACGCTTTCTGATGTGCTCCTCCCTCTCAATAGCATACACCTCTCTTAAGCAGATACACACACACACACACACACACACATACACTCACGTTAACTCCTTCTTCGTTCTGTTGTACCGTTGGCCAGTCAATCAAATGGTGAAAGAGAGTGAGAGAGAGCGGTAGAGGGGGCTGGAAACGTTTAAAATTAAATTATACGATGACAAACGAAAAGAATTTTCCTTCGATGTGTCAAAAGTTCACAAGAACTGCAGGAGAACCCCACAGATGGAGTAGAAAGAAGCTTTTCTTTGCTTTCTTCCAATAAGCGAGGTTCTTCTCTCTCCCACTCTCCCACTCTCTCGCTCTCTGTCTCTTTCTGTCTCCCCACAAATCAATCATTCGCTGTCAGAGCTCTTCTTCTTTGCGTCACACATAATTATGTTGTAATTGATATTTTTCTTTGGAGAACCCAACTACTCCACCCCCCACCCATGAATCCATCCCCATATCTATCTTTTTCTTTCTCTTTCTCTCTCTCTCTCTGTTTTTTTGGAAGGCGTCGCTAGTTTTCAAAAGAAATCAAAATTTGTAACGCCTTTTGATGGGCGCGTTTTTGGTTTCGCCGCCTTTTGTAAGCTTCATGAGGGAGTGGCGGAGAGGGGGCCATGGGGTGTGGGGAGGTGGAGTGTAGGGGCTATGCACTTAGTTTGCATAGGGAATTCATTTCTTGGTATTCTTCTGACCAAATACCGTTAAGTGATTGTCAGAGGAGAGCGGCTCCCTTCAATTCTTGTCAAATCTGTGATGGAAGAATCGATTCCGATGGAAAATACAGTAAGACCTCTACACACATGGAACATACACACACAAATAAAAAGGTTCTAAATAATGTATTCGAAGATCTTAAAAATGGTTTACACTTGAAGAAATTATCGCAAATTGGAGTACTATAAGTCCGGGAAAAGCTGTGTCTTTTCAATGGCGAAAATTCAAAGAAAAAGTCCATCTGTTAAAGAGACAACAAATTATGATAGATGCCTCAAATGCCAATTGAATTTTTACCAAAAAAACACCAGTGTCTTAGCCTTTAAAGTGTTAAATTCGCCTCATCATTTCCATCCGGCTTGGCTGACTGGAAAACCATCTAAGCAAAGTTACACAACATTCTACTACCAAAACAGAATCAGACAACTTCCAACCAAGTTTGTCACATCACAAGAGTCCCAGACATAGAGATTCAAAAACATACATCATTTCCTGCTTACGATTCTAGCAGCAAATGAATGCTCAAAACGGGAATGAGAAGGGAAGAAGGGAAGGAAGGGAACGAAGGGAAGAAACCTCAATCAACATTTTTTGGGGAACTTTGGGAAGCGAAGCTCGAATCAAATTGGTTTCAGTTTTCCCTTTTTTGTGTTTTTGGTTTTGGTGTTTTGTGTTTGGTAAACACTTTTCCCGTCATTCACACGACCTTTCAACTTATGACTTTCCCAGTTGGCAGCTGCGGCGATCAGTCCGGGCAGCGAAGGTCGTGACTGACTCCCACAAAAATAAAACGAACAGAAATCCATTTTAATGATCTATCATTTCCAAATGATGTCCATTCCAGAGGTGTTAAAGATGCTCCAAAGAGCTGGCCGATTCTTGGGGGAAAACTTTCACTTTCCGAAATTATACGAGTATCCACGAGGGGAGGAGACTGCCGACGTTTAATTGGTGATGAATAACCCTTTTAGCTGGACTTTACTTTTGATGAGACTGTACACCATACACACCATAGAAAAATGTTTGAGATCCTGCTTTGTTAACCATTTGCTATCTCATTAAAATTTGATTTACGAGTATTTATGTCTCAAGTGCCGCAATCCATCTCAATATCTGCCTGTATCCCTCAAAAGCCATTCCACACTTATGCATCTGTGTATATGTACGTAATTTTCACATTTTGAGGCAGCAAATGGCAAAAGTAGCATTCAACTTGAAGGCTGATCAAACGACTTGAGGCAACAAACATCGAAAATAATCCACAAATACTCGTAATCAATAAGAAAAATTAACTTAAACTTTGGAGCTGTCATATGTGGCTAGATGTCATTAACCCATTGGTTGCCTTTGCCTTTGCCTGTGCAGTTGCTGTTTCTGTTTCTGTTGCCGGATCGCTGTCTGCCACTGACAGTTGCAAATTGTCAGCTGATGTGGCGTCCAGCTTATATCAGAGCTAATTACAAAGCTAACATTTTGACATTTCGCTTTGGCAAGCAGTTTTGACAGTTCTGTGGAACGGGGAATGGAGTGTTACTGGAACTGGAACTGGAACTAGCACTTCCACTGTGTGCACTGGAACGTCAGGGAATTGGGGACCAGGACTGGGACTGAGACTGAGACTAGATATGGATTGGGACCCTTTTATGGGTTGATTGAACTGACTGGAGATCTGGTTATCGAGTGTATATGGGATTGTTCTCGCTGCTTGTTTGTTTTCCCAGCTACTGGTTCCACCTCCTCCCATTCCCTCACTCCTAGACACCATCCCCCCCGCTGAGTGTTGACAGTTTTTCTCGTTTTTTGTAATTTTCCATAATGAATGCATTATGCATTGGGTTTCCATCGTTCCTTTTTTCCACTTTTGTCTGTCATGCTGCTTAGAACCGAATCGAGCTCGGTTCGACCCATTGCATTATGTGCTCGGTCATGCTTGGGGTGTAGTCTGGACAACAAATTGAGTCTAATGATGGATAACACCGACCATCGACCATCGACCATAGAACACTGACCACTGACCACACTTGTCCCTCGTCCCCTCTGAGGCTGCATCCTCTAGGGGGTAAAAAAAAAAAAAAAATTTTTGGTTGCACTTCAAATATTGGAAACAATTTTGAAGATATTCTTTCCATTGGGTTGTGGTCATTGATTTGACAAGGGCATCAAGTAAAAATGTCAACAGTCGGAATGGGAATCAGTGGAGTCTTTGGTGGAGTGGAAGAGTGGATATGCAGGGATATTGTTTTCTTTCCTTCATCTATTATCCATTCCATTCTGGCAAACTCATATTTTGATGGTACACATTGGACATTATTATAAATGGTTACTAAACACTTTTCAATTGAATTTTCTTTGGGTTTTTTCAGTTTTCCCCCTCAATTAGGATCCAATCCTGTAGTCCAACATTCCCTTTCTTCCACAATCACTTCCAGTCTGTCTCTGTCCATCCCACTTCCTATTCCACTTCCACTAAAGCCCCCTCTGCTCGACTAAAATATCTCTCGTTCACAGAATTAATCGCAGACTCTCTGGTTCCCGACTCCGAGTCCGAATCCGAGTCCGACTCTAATCAACAACAATTAAAAACAATTAAAACGAATGCAAACAAGAAAACAAACAGTGTGACTGTACTGTCTCTCTTGCTCTTGCTCTTGCTCTTCCTCTTCCTATTCCACCGTAGCTGTCAAATCCGTGCCGCGCCTCGTTTGACATTTCAATTATGTCAGTCAGTGAGTCAATTGTGCAAAGTGCATGTGGCCGCCGGCCGATGGCGAGGCGATGCATTGGAGTTTTTGCAATTAAAAATTCTAAACAGGCGGCACACACTGGGACCCAATCCACTCCTCTTCCACACCCCACCCCACCCCACCCACAGCATGTGAATGACCAGTTGTGGAAGCGCCAGACCAAAAAGGGAATCAAGGCGTCACCGTGGCGAATTCAGGCGTGGTTTAATCTGCTCGAGGGGGTACAGAGCCCCAGCTGGTAAGCGGAAAGAGTGGAGTGGAGCCAACTTTCAACTTCTGCTTCTTCCACATACATATTTAGAATTTAATGTGCCGTAATTATGAAAAGTCAACTTTCACAAAGAGGCAGAAGAGCACGAAATATAGCTTCTGGTCTTTCCAATTCGTTGCGGTTTGAAATTTGACTGAAGGTCACGGATCTTCAGATTATCCAGGACGGACAGGTGGACAGGTGGACGGGTGGACAGGTGGACTGTGGACTGTGGACTGTCCGGCTGGGGCCTAGAAGGCTCTTTCTTTTCTTGTGGTTTCTGTACTTTTTTGTTGCTGCAGCTTTTTTCTTTTTCAATATTTTTCGATTGTGGAGTCGCCACACATAAATAATTCCATGCGTCACTTCTTTGACAGGAACACACAGTGAGTGCAAAAGAGAGGGAAGAGAACTCTGGCGTGAATTCTCTGACAGCTGCCCCACAAGTGGGAGAAGGAGGGTGGTGGCCTGGGGTGCTGGGGTACAGTTTGGCTTTTTGCATAAATGCATAAAAATTGTTTGCCATTGTTTGCCAGGGCCGCTGCCTCTCTGGGTTCTTTTTACGATCGGATTCCGCTGGAGATGTCAAAATATTGAGCTGTCTCGTTTTTGGGGCGTTATTTCTATAGAAATCCGTTCTGGCCAGGCCAGTATTTACTCTTTGGTTGGGGACATATTTTAAAGTGCAGACAGGATATTTCTTTGCGATTGAAAAATGCGGACAGGCTTGAGACACGTCAAGTGGGGACCATTTTCAGCGAGAAACTATTGAAAAATAGGACATTTTATCGTAAATGCAATCTGGAATTGATCGGAATGTGTCGAAACATTAAGTATCGAGTTATTTATTTATTTTATTATCATAAGGGTTCTTGACTAGGTTAAATACTGAAAAAGGATGCCTAAAACCTGAAAAGTCTGAAATTTATGGAAACTCAAGTAAATATAACATAAATATATTGAGATACTTAAGCACCACTTCAAGAGCATCACTTAATCAACACATCACCCAACACATTTCTCTTACTTATTCTGTCTCAATCAACGTGTATTCCCAATCAAAACACCACTTTAAATCCCATATTAAGCCGCGTTCAATCATCCTTAAGACAATCATCATGCACAATCTCTGGGGGTAAATCTCGCCCAGAACATGCCAGGCCGTGGCCGTGGCCGAGGCCGTGTGTTCCGTGTTCCGTATTCCGTATCCAATTGTGTGCACTGTACACATTCCATCTATCTATCTATCGGTATTTGTACTTCTCACAACATTTCTCGAGTCCCAGCCAGCACAAAGGAGGAGAAGAATGAGTGTGTGGTGCGGTGCGGTGCGGTGCGGTGTGGTGTGGTGTAGGGACGGGGAGGAGAGTGCATCTGAATCAGCAATCTGTAATGCAATCTCGGTCGCGTTTACCTACTTCTCTCTCTCTCTCTCTCTCTCTCGACTGTCTTTGAGTGTAAGTCAGAGAGAGACGGTGAGAAGTGCAAGTGAAACAAAAACTCTAACGCCTGGACTCTGGACCGGGACTGGGACCGAGACCGGGACCGTGACAGGGACCTCTCTCCACAATTGGAGAGTCAACAGAGTTTCAACTCTCAACTATATGCAAATATTTACGGGCTTCGACAGTTCCAAAGTCAAACCAAAATTTGATCAAATTCTGCCCTGCCACCTCTGTCTCCCTCTCTCTCTCTCTCTCTCTCTCTCTCCCTCTCTGCGTTTGTTTGACCGATTGACAACAACTACAGAGCAAAAGACGCCGATGCCGACACCGACACCGACGCCGACACCGAGATGCCGTGTTGTCGTCTCACCTTTCTTCCATGAGCTCTAATTTTGGGACAATAGCGGCGTCCCCCCAACCATCGGCCTCCCACAATCTCTCTTTCATATCCGTTTTTATAACCCATTTCCCTTTGCACTTTTGTCGGTCTGCCCGTACCACTTCAATGACATTTTAATTGCTTTATTGCTGCGTTTTTGTTACTATCCCATTCCATCCCTTGGCGTGTGCCTTGGCCCTACGCTCACGTTACGTCACTTGTGTATGTAATTGCAGTTATTTTGTGTCTTTCTTCGGCTTCCTCTTGTCTCGCCTAACCCTAACCCAAGCCCAAAATGAGGTCAACGTGGTTGTGGGGCATTGTGGGACCGACGGACGGACCCTTTTCCGTTCCCGCACCCGTACCTGCTCCCGCTCCCGTTGCTGTTAGTCTCAAATTATCGGCCAACTTTTGTCGCGCGCCTGTCACCTATAAATCAGATAATTGTGCCACACTACGCAATGTACCGTATTGGACGCCCGCCCACGACAAGTCGCAGATGTTTATGCAGCAATATGCATGTTTCGTATTCATAAACTAAAATCAACTTACGCCAAAATCAGAGTGTGTTTTTCCCATCAAATTTCCATTTCATCTGTGGAATTTAGAGCACTTTTCCAAAGTGGAGTTCATGAATTCCTCTACTAATATTTGTTCTTATTGTGCGAGAGCGAATTCCATAAATAATTCGCAAGTAAAAGAAAATTCTCACAGAAACACGGAAACACGCGAAAGCGGAGCAGGCGGAAAACGTAAAAAGGGAAAAGCGCCGGCGACGTCCGTTCACGCGGGAGTGCAGCAACGGAATGAGCTGGCACTGCGGAGCAGAGCTGCCAAGCCACAAAGATCGCAGCGAGAGATCTGCAAAGTGCAGGCAGGTAAGCAGGCGCCGAGAGAACGATCGCCAGAGAGTGTCGAATCCGGTTAGCCGGCTTCAGAGAGAGAGAGAGAGAGAGAGAGAGAGAGAAAACGAGAGAGAGACGGAGCACGAGCTATAGATCGATCAAAATATTGAGAAGTTGCCTCCCGGAGCCTTGCTCCAACGAATTGAGAAATAAATTGTGGTTTGGGATATAGAATTTTGGAAAATACAAATACAGATACATATGTAGCTAAGGCACAGAAGATCATCTCGGATCGGAACTGCTTTTCTGGGAAAAGTGTTTAGCAAAAAAACATCCCTGAATGAGTCCTGGGATAATAGTTCAGTTCTGGGACTACAAAAGTATAGCTTTCCGTTCATATCAGTCGAAACGAGCCGAGTAAGCCCTCCGTTTCTCTATATCGTAACTGGATCTGCGCCTGCATCCTAAAAGTATGCACTCGATCGGGCGAAGGCCAGGTGTTCAAAGAGAGGAACGACAGGTGCGCTCTCGCAACATAATCCTGCAATCGAATGGATATTTGGATCATTGTTTATGATTGAAATATATATACGTATATACGCTATGAATGGTAAAAGCCACATCCGCTGCAGGGCCCACTAATCATAAATGATGGAGCTATACTTATCTGATGTCTAAGACCCTCTAGGTTGTCCAAGTTCCGGGTGTGGAGTACGAGTACATAAATCAAAAACTGCAGCACACATTCCAAAGTATTTTTTCCCCACTTCAGTTCATATTTCTTTTGATTTTCTTCTCTTTTTTTTGCATTTCCCACAGTCAGAACCAGGCTAATAATCACAAAAATATGAACAATCTTAAAAATGCCTCGCGTCTGTCTCTGCTAATGAGAGCAGTACGTACTCCCCTATACCCACAGAACCGAACCCCCAGATCTCCCGCTGACACTCTCAGCGGAAGCCTGAGAAGATTTTGAATTGTTTCATAAAATGCAGAAAAGCGACTGTAATTGTGTCAGACAGAGCAGGGGAGGAGACGAGACGATACGAGGCGATACGGTGGAGAAGACCCCCAGATGAAGACATTTCGTAGAGGAACTGGAAGATGGAGTCCGAATCAGAGTTGGAGTTGGAGTTTGAGATGGAGATGGAGTCGGAGTCAGGTTATATGCAAATGTCTGGCAGAAAGGATCTTGGTAATGTAATTTATGCTTGGCTTATTGGCAGCTCGGTCTCCGTCTGTGTTCAGCTTCTTCTTCTCTGATTTGCATAAATTTCATATGCAACATGTGGCCGAAAGAGTGGGCGAAGTCGAAGCTTCTCTCTAAAAGGAAATACTCAAAAATAGACATCACAAACAGAAAGATTGAGAGGGATACTCGTACGAGATGAGATGCGATGCGATGCGATGAGATGGAGGAGGAAATAAACTTATGGCAGAGAAATTGTGACCCAGTTCAAGGAGTATACGAATACGAGTACGAGTACGAGTACATCTATATATACCTACACATATTTTTTGGCAACATCGATTATGATCAAAAAGCAGGCATCGATCGATCGCTGGCTGGATCGAAGCAGGTCACAATTGAAAGTAAAAAGCAACAGGATGAAGGAAGGAGAAAAGCTGGCCAAGAGACGAGTGGAGCAGAGCAGTGCGGAGCAGACAACATTCTGACCCAATTTTTTAACGGGGTGCCAAAGGCCCCTACCTCTACCTCTGCCTCCCCTTTCCGGAGGGGACTCCTCTCCACTTCTCCTTTTCTCGACTTCCACTCGTTCTCCTCCATTTCATTCAAGCGATCGCATTGCGTTTGAAGGCGATCCATCTTTATTATGATTACTCTCTGGCGATTTTCACGCTCAATTAATGTTTATGACAAGTGATTGTGTCGCGGCGATAACTCACTGAGAAAAGACAGAGATGGAGATGGAGATGGAGATGGAGAGACAGAGCCAGAGCCAGAGCCAGAGATATACACAGATACTCGTATGCCGAGAGAGAGAGAGAGAGAAACCTTTGGACTCTTGCTGGGGCCAGAACAAGATCCCCAGCGATCGTTTGATCGTTTGGGGATCGCTTAAATCACGCTCGAATTCATTTGAATGGCAATCTTGTTGCTAGAAAGTTGGTCATTTTTTGCGTAGATTTTTTTTTTGATTTGAATTTATGTTCATCGGCGATATTTGACATGTGAAAATCAAAGCTTGATTGATGCCCACAACCAAGTGCAGTCGCAGAGATACTCTCCTCCTCCTCCTCCACCTCTTCTCCTGGCCAGTGCTCAGACATTGAAACTGCAATTCACATTCGGCATTCGGCATTCGGGGGAATTTTTCTTGTCACGAGTGTGGGACTCAAGGCGGAAATCGGCTTAACGCGTGCGGGAAATTAAACTAGATTCCATCATGATGGAGAAGAAGATGGAGCTGCAGTCCGCAGAGGCTTAAGAGGAAGCTCGAGGATAAGCAACAGCTGGTTGTAATGACTAAACTGATCCGAGTGGATAGAGAAAGAGAAAGGGAGGAAAGTGAGAAAGAGAGATATCTCTGATCCCAGTCTTGAAAACTATTTTAGAATTCCACAAAACGAAAAAACCAACCGTTAGCCCCCAACCAGGAAACGATCCAGACCGGACCTTAGCTTATAAATTTCCCCATTAACCCTTGTGTGTGTGTGTAACCCATTTAACATCATTTTGCCATAATTATTGTAATCAAGCGTAATCAAATTAAAGAGCAAGTAATACACAACAAAACGAGACGAAAAAAGATACAATAGTCTGGTACGTTTTTTGTTTTTTTTTTGTTTTTTGCTTAAAGTACATTTTCAAGTAAGCTCCGAATTGGCTCTCCTTGCCCCCCTCCTGGGCATACAATTTATTTGCATTTAACCTGCTTTCACTTGGCCAGGCGGTGTCATGATGGTCATGGCAACTGTTGCACACAGCGGACAGGCGGCGGACAACCGGACGACCGGACAGCCGGACACCCGGACAAGCCAAAACACTTCTACATTGGCTCTGGCTTTAGATTCCGACACCATCCATCCGTGTGGGTGGCAAAAATCTACATCTACATCCATATGTATGAACATACGAGCCCACAGGATCGCGTATACAATTTTATTTACGAGTATTTACGAGCACGAGTGTCTGTAAATGTGTGCCCATAGGTGTGCATATCTGCAGTTCCATTGCGTTTCCGTTTTAATCTCTCAATTCAAATTCAAACTGTCGTCTGGCGTCTGCGGTTGTGGTGGCGATGGCGATGGCGTTGGTAAAGGGAGTTAGCGGTAGCCTTTATTTTGGTGTTTTTTGGCCAACTCTTGACGGCAGTGTTATTGCACTTCTCATTGCTCCCCGAAGCACTCTTTTCCAGGAGGATTGATTTTCAACAAGAGTTTGCCAGGGTGGAAGTGCTAATCGATGTTTTAGGACATGGCCTGAAGATTCCTGAATATAATACTGATAATTCTAAAGAATGATGTATTTATTGATGTTATGTGATAAATGCTACCCCTTTCGAATACCGCTAATCCGATTTATTAGGCCCAATCCCAGACCCTCGAAAATTCTCGAGTGTAACAAATTGCGATTGATATCGCCATGAATGAACAGCAGGTGAATGGCAGTTAGTGCCTTTAGTTAGGGCTTCTCCCACGTTCTATGTACCTGCCACAGTTCCTGTTCCTCTTCCCCTTCGGCCCCCCCATAGAGCATGCCACACCAACAGGGTGGTAAAACACTTAAACTGCGTCGCGACGTGCTAATGAGTTTGTCGCAGGAAAAGGACAGGGAGTGCGCATGAGAGTGCACGAGGATGGATGGATGGATGGATGGGATGGGATAGCATGGGATGGGACGGGATGCGATGGGTGAGAGAATGAGGGACGGGACTGAATGAATGTGAAAGTGTTTGAAGATTTATGATATGAGCCAACACCCCGGCAGCAGGCGCAATTAGCTCACGGGTAAAAAGTGAAATGTTCTCAACGAAGTGCCGACAAGTAGGTAAGGAACAGCAGAAACAACGAAACTGCAACAGGCAACAGGCCTCATGATAAATGGCCAGGCAAAAGGGAAAAGGAAAGGAGACTGCAGAAATAAGAATACCATCGAGGGGTCGAAGCCTCAGATACCCTTTCATTTAAGATACGATCATTATTTATTAAATCTAAATTAATTTTTGAAGTAAATAAATCAGTTTGTGGGTTTCCTTATTAACTTTATTCAGAGCTTCATTCGTTTAAAGCTATACCCACTCTCTGGAAAGGGTACAGAGTTAAAGAGAGAGGGGCAGGCGCAGGCGGAGTGGAAAAATGTACATACATGATGAAAATAAAACACTTTAACGCTTTGGCTTCATAAATCACATAAAGAGGGCCCAGGCAACAGCCACAGCCAGAGCAACAGCAACAGCAACAAGAGACAGTGGAACATGATGTTCACTTGAGTGGAGAAAGAGAGAGAGCGGAGGAGCGGAAGAGAAGAGAGCCAAGCAGGAGACACTTGACTGTCACAACAGCACTACAGCAGCGGCCAAAATATGAGTAACGACTAAATAATAATGTTTGCCGAAAAAGGGGCCTCTCTGCTTCTCTGCTCCCATTTATCATAAGCGAAACGAGAGTGGGATGGGAAAGGGAGGGCACTGCTGCCCATGCTCGAGAGGGAGACGGAGAGGGAGCGAGCTCCTCTGGTTGGTTCTCTGCAGCTGCAGGAAACGGGGTCAGGAAGTCCGTCAAGTGTTCCGAGAGGCCTGTTTGCAGTTGCTCCGTGCTCTCTCTCTCTCTCCGTTCGCTGCCCAGGCCCAAATGGCTCAATGAACCGTAATTTGAGGCGGCCTGCGTCCCTGTCGCCATGGCCATCGTTCGCCCCGAGGTGTCTGCCCGGATTGCATGCAAAAAAAGGAAACGCAAGCAACAATAGCAGCAGCAGCACTTTTAATTCATTGAGCAAAGAGCAGGAGAGGATCCTGTCAGGCAGAGAGCAGAAGTGCAAGGGCAGGCAGAGCGGAGGAATGTGAAGAAAGGAAGTTCTGTGGGTGAGTGTGTAATTTAAGCCTTTCTCGCTTACGTAGGGTAGGTGTAGGTGTAGGTGTATGCAGGGTGTATAAACAGAGGGGGCAGCACTGCTAGTTGTTTCAGTTCCGTTTCGCACAATGCCTCACTCTATTTCAATACACCTTTGGTGTCGGCTTCGAGTCGTGTTATATCTTGGGTCGTATCAGACAGAAACGGTAGACCAGCCAAGTGGCGGATTGGATTGCCATAGATCCAACAGCTGGCCTGACTGATGGGGGACTCTTACCAGGAATCCACAGTTTTCCCCCTGGGATCTGCCCATACCAAATGTGGGAGTTTGGCTCAGAGACAGCAACCAATTGGTGCTTAAAAGGCCCAGGAATTTCAAGGTTATATTTGGGAACAAGGATTTGCCTAAAAATTTCGGATAAAAAGATTTTACAAAGCGTACAAGTTGAAAACCAAATCTTAACACTTCACAATTATCCACTTGGAAATATTACTTTTATTTTATTACTCATGCATATATATTATTATTATATTTTTATTATTTATCACTCAATTATATTTAAACATTTTTGGGTGGTTGTCCAATATTTTACTCATATCGGCGTGAGCGCCAGAAGCAAGTGAGCCGGGGGTTGGCAAGCGAGCGTACCGAGTGCGCAGGGGACTTGCCCCTTCCACTATTGAAGAAATAATATTGATAATAATAAATTGAAAATGTATCTATTAAATGATCAATTTGAATACTGTCATTTAATTTTGCAGTAAAATTTTCATTTACCCGTAAATTAGCTGCCTTGAAATGTGGCAGCTTTTCAATTAGACCCATCAACGTATTGATAACAAAACTAAACAACTATCGGAATCCCATTCGTAACTCCTGGGAGCAAATTGATGTACATATTTAAATACATTTAGACCAATTAAATGTACCCCTACGCTTTGAGCAGCGGGTAAAAAAATGAAAAAAATAACTGGTAAAACAGTTTTGTGTGTGGGAAAAGCATTGGGGAAATGGCAGCGATGACTGTCCATTCCCATTCCTCAGCGCTGTGGAAATGGAAAACACAATTAGATGACCTAATAAATATGCACACGTGACGCGAAAACCCAGACGGACGGACAGAGAGAAACGACCGAAACGAGGTAAAAACACATTTTTTTTTGGTTTGTTTGGTAGTGCAAAAATTTAACTGGAAATTACCTTGACTCTGTGGCTGTGGGTGTCGTGACTGTGACTCTGGGATGAAAATTGTATCGCATAGGATGGCATAGGGATTTGCCAACAGCCCTGACTCTCTCGGCTAGGGTCCTCCGCTTTTGTTAGAGTCCGTCCGCTCATTGTTTTGGTTGCCTTTTATTGGTGCAGAGAGCGTGACTGCGACTGAGAAGGCAGGCCATCAAATGGTTTTGGTCATGGGAAAGTGTCACCGAGGCGAATGCTGACGAGGCTATGTCCAAGTATTTTGAGAGTTTCAGAGAAGTACAAGATATTGACAAAAATTAAGGGTTAAGGCATTGGGATACCATCTTAATTCCGTCGCAGATTAAACAATCGACGCTTCAGAGGCGACCACCTGAGCGATCTATCTTTACGTTCCACACACACACGCACACACACACAGTCCACATTCCACAATCCACTCCAGCCTGCACTAATGCGCATTTCTCACTCTCTCTAATTGGCCCACTTAAGGAAACAGCGACAGCGGAAAGAGAAACATTTCTGCTGTCGAAAGTCAGCGGGATATATCTTTCTTTTACGAGTGTGGGGGTGGGCCAGCGGCAGGGGGCGGAGGGGGATAGGCGGTCGGCCTATTGGATGGTATGTAAAGTAAAAGTTCAATTTCGTTTCAATAATTCTGCTTGTAGAATAATTACCCCGGACAGCCAGCCAGCCAGCCAACAACAAGACAGACACCCACATGACCGCAATTTAATTAGAAAAAACAACGATTAATGGGCAACAAATGCACTTTTTGGAAAGGAAGAGTGCAGCAGAGCAGCCAGCACTCCTCGAAAGAGTGATAGCGAGACCCAGAAAGAGAGAGAGAGAGAGGCAGATGAGCGAAGAGAAATGCCAAAACCACATGCGGTTCGGCAATAACAGTAAAAAAGTGTAACATATATTTATCAACGGAAAAGCGACAGACAGCATACACAGAAAGCTCACAAGGAAGTCCAAATCGAAGATAGGAGCGTGGCTGGAGGGGGAGCGGCACCGCGGGGGAATGTGGGTCAGAGCCACAGCCACAGTCTGGCCTCTGTCCAAACAAAGAGCAGACCCGAAACGAAACGAAACGAAACCAAACTCTCAACACGCTTCACATTTTCGATGATGATAAATGAGGCAGATGAACGCCAACGATAAAAGAGGCACCGCGCTTTAACAGCAAGGGAGAGTGGGGAGAGGGAAGAGAGAGGCGAGAGGCGAGAGGAGAACAGAGCAGCAAAAAGAGCAGCAACATGACAAGGAGCCTAAATCTCTTGCTCTCAGGACAGCTCGGAGATTGTACAATGGGCCTAAATGCGAGTTTAAATGGCAGCTGATAAGCATTGAATGGGCTGATCAGCTCCAGCCGGCAGCCAGCAGCCAGCAGCTTCAACTTTCAATTGCCGGAGTCAGATTGACAACTAATGAAAGGAGGGGAAACAGTACTAAGTGTAATTTCTCTTCTTTCCCGATGCAGTGGCAACCATTCTTTTAATCAACTTTCAATTTTTGACAAGTATTTGACCGATTCTAAATTAGCTACAAATATGAGAAGAGACCTGCGATGAGAATTTAGAAATGGCTACAACTTCTCTGGCCACCCTCGCACCAGGCAACATTTTATCATCAACTTATAAAAAACCCCGAGCTATAAATTGCCCAAGCGCAAAACTTCAACAGGAGGAAGCGCCAGAAAAAACAAAAAAAGACAAGAACAACAGAATGCTGGCAAAAAAAGAATTTAGAGTAGATTGCTTATCACAACAGTCGAAAAAGAGCGTAGAAAAGCAACAGAAACGAAGGATAGCTTCGCGAGCCGAATCTATTGATACCCTACCTAGCACAGAGGTCGGCAGGGCGCTCCACATACACGTGTACACAGTGGTTGCCGCCAATACAATGATCCGTTTCGCCTGCTGTCTACGCACACACACGCACTGCAAATCGCATTCTCTCTCCAGCAAAGGGCAGAGATTCAGTCGGATACCTCCTTAAACTGACGAGTTGAATATTCGTTCTTCCCGGAAGAATCCTAGGGTACAATAACCACTGAATAAGCCTAGTTTGAGAAGCTTTGGCTTTGGCCTCACGTTGGCCCCGCCGATTGTGTCAGAGCGATAACGAGCGGAACTCCAGCCGCTGCCGCTGCCGCTGCCTCCCTCTCCCGCTCACCCTTTTGGCGTGTGAAAGCGCAAATTATGAACAAAAAGAGTCCGTGACGGAGAGGGAGAGGGAGGGGAAGAGAATTGACTAGCAACTGTAATTTATAGACTAGCCCAGGCAGACAAATGTCCCCTCTCACTCTCTCTCTGACTCTCTGACTCTGACTCTCTCGCTATCTGTTCTCCCCACCCTCCGCACTTTTCGTTTTCACTTCTCAACATTTAGTGTGTTTGTGTGTGTTGCTCTTGTTGCCTGTTTTTCTCGTGATAAATTTGCGTGGTTTATCCTGCGGCTAACGGCAAATTATGGTTCTTAAATTCAGTGGGCCAAATATTTGTGCCCCTCCTCCCCACCGCTTCCCACCGCTCCGCACCGAGCAGATCTGTGCGGTTCCGTTTATGGTACGAGTAATGTTTGGCAAACACGAAAAATGGAAATGGAAATGGCCATAAAAACGGTTAAGCCATTTTTACTTGCAGGATTTAACGGATATAAATTGCCCAAACAATTGCTCTGCGCTTAGACAGTTAAACATAACAATGTGTTACATTTAATTATATGGTTTGTTATCCTGTGAGAAGGCACCACAAGGCAAAGGAGCTCTTGAAAAGGATATACTTGAAAAGAATTGTCTTTCATTGTTAACATTGTCAATACCAATACATATCCCTTTAGTAATTTTTCTCAGTGCTTGACAATCTCCCTCTTCCCATGTGGAGCGTGCTGGTTGCCGCCCTTTCCCAAAAAAATCCTTTCCCCTAATTGTTTCCATTTTGATGTGCCCATGGTACATATAGTATAATCGCAAATCCGAATCTCACAGCGAAATGATGCTGCACAAATTGAACTGTGAACAACGGCAGCCACACCCCCAGCCAGCGTGGTCACCCGCCCACTTGACACAACTCAATTCGGAATGGGCCATTAAGAAAGAGCCAGCAACAACTATAGTTGCGCCCACCCGAGGTACAGATAGACAGAGAGGTGAGAGAGGGAGGAAGACAGAGCAGAGCAGAGCAGAGCAGAGAGAATATCAAACATGGTCTAATATTTATTTATCACAGTTTGTGACTGGCTTTTCCACGAAACTGAAAAAGGCCACAGCCACAGCCAGAGCCACAGTCACCAGCCAAGTCCTTGTTGGAAACCTTTCACTTGGCTTCTCCACTTCCCCAAAAACACACACTCGAACACTATTTATTTGTATTTGGACTTGTATTTGTATTAAAAGCAACGTGTTTATAACTTAATAATGGCTCAATAAAATACTAAAACCAAAGACAGCCAACAAAAAGCTTTCCTTTCCTGCTCCGGGCTGAAGCTCTGGCAGGCCAGCCTCTTCTACCCGCCTGCACAGTAGTCGGCGTATGTCTCTCACCCCCGTCACTACAGTGCCTCCAATTGCTGATATACGTACTATTATTCCGATATTCGCAGAGAGAGGGTAGTATGAAGTTGGGCAAAAGTTTGCAACGCCAAGAAACTGGCACTCAGAGCACCAAACGGTAGATAGTTTTTCATTTTTCAACATATCGAACATTGTTGGCGATCAATATATGTATGATTTACTAGGGGGACTTACTCGCCAACCCCCGACTCACTCGCCTTGCTCGCTCACCCCAATATGAGTAAAATATCGGGCGACGACCAAGACTTTTTATTTAGAAGAGAGATGATGTTTTACTGAAGGACTACGAAGGACTTTTTCCTTGGAAAGACTGTTGAGCCCCGTCCACGATTTGAGATTTGGGCAACACATAGAAAAAGTTCAAATCAATCGAAAATAAAGATTCACTTCAAATTTCAGACAAATTTGGATAGAGATTGAACGATCGATTTGCTGCATAAAGTATCTAAAGCGCCGGCTAGCAAGTCCGGCCATTCTTTTTGGCTTTTATTTCGGGCTTAAACGTGAGCGAGAGCGCTCTTCGATTGAGGGGCGGGGAGGGGATTGGGGGATTGGGGGAGTGGGGGAGTGGGGAGTGGGGGAGTGGAAGCGAGAGGAGCATGTAGGCTGGCCACGGTTTAGAAAGGCTAATGGGGCGTTTAGCCTCCTGTGGTTGTTGTCCCTGTCTTTCGGCTGGCAAGTTAATCAAATGAATTATTATTACAATAAATAAGCATACTTTGACAGGAGGGGGAGAAGATGATGGGGGATGGGGAACGGCGGATGGCGGATGGGGTGCTAGTGTTGCTTCAAATTGAAGTGTTGCTCAAAATGATATCCAAGTCCCCGCTGCGAATCAATTGTAATTGAGGAGCAAGTTGTTGTCAGACTTTGAAGAGGTCATCCAAATTGGTGGGAAAACATAGGAAAATAAACCCAAATTGCATTTAGTTTACATTTATTTTATCTGTGCATTTTTATTGCACTGCAAATGATGATCGAATCAGGTCGATTTTAAAACTTTCTCTCTCCCGTTTATGATAGCTTTAAAACATAAAAGCATCTGTTGATGCTGATCAGGAATACATATGTACATATGTATGAGCATCTGAATGTACGGAGGTTTATCCTTTAGGGGCATTGTCATTATTCGAAATTATTTGAAAAAATGTACCATTTTTCATCCTTCCGCCACATCCTTCCTCTGTCCCAGTCCCCTTTCATGCCAATTGCATCAGGACGTAATCTTTGACTTTCTAATGCAGTGGCTCTCTTGCACATCATTATAGGCTGGGAGTGGGAGTGGGAGTGGAGAGAGGGAGTGGCAGTAGCCGAAGTGGGAGTGGGAGTGGGAGGCAAAGAGGCAAGAGGCTTCCTGCTTCCCACAGATGGATTTATTGCTATTTGCCTTCGGCAGTCGACTACTGTCCATAATTTTTCAACAAATCGTCGCTCAGCTGTCACACTAATCTTTTCTCTCTGAAAGAGAATTTGCATATGGTCCAAAAAGGGGTTGGGGTTGGGGCTGGGCTTGGATTTGGGCTTTTGGGCTTACATAGGCTTCGATTCGGGCTTGGGTTGGGTTGGGTCTCTTGCTGGTCAGTGAAGCGCAGCTGAAAATCCGCAAAAGCAAATAAAAATGGAAGAAACAAAAAATCAAAACACACCTAAGCCAACAATTGTGGGAAATTGTGGCTTAAAGAGGGGAAAATCTCACACAGTCGATATACTCGAACACACAGATGCATATGCATATGATACAGCAAGTTTCAGAACAATAAGACAACCCAGAAAACGTATGGAAATGGGTGGAAATCGATGCATGTTATTCGCAGTCTTAAGCCGCCTTTCAGTAGCGAAACGCACTGTTTATCTGTTTGGGTGCTGGTGCTGATGCTGATCGTGTGAGTGCAATCGCTTATTAACAAGTTTCAAAATTGTCTTAGCCACATTTGGCTAATGCCATTTATTGGCTCTAGGCTAGGTCTTTCTGCATTTGTTCATACGTCCGTATCGGTCTCTGTGTGGGCCGTCACGCCCACCAATCTCGAAACAGCCACTGCAATTTGACAGCAGTGGGAAAGTGGAACTGCCACTGGGACTGCCACCAAAAACGGTGCCCACTCCGACTCCGACTTCGACTACGACTCCGACTCCGGAGCTCTCCTCCACATGTGACTCAAATGTCAGCTTTTATAGTTCGTCGATTCTAATTGTTTTATGGAGGTTACTAGGTGAGGTCCAGGCCGAACACGAAAGCAATTAATCCCGCTAATTACCGAGACCCAAAAGCATCGACCAAGCCATGCATACTCGTAGATCTATGGAAGAGACCCCTCGGGCTTGACTCCAAGTCCAAGTCCACCCCCATGGAGGTGGTCGGTCCGAGACAGTAAACCTTTTTGCGCAGAAAGGTCAATGGTTGAAGATATGTACATACATAAATATAAATCTCGCAGGCGCCATCTACGGGTGGGAATTGGCATTAGCGGAAAAATATGATTTATGTGGAAATGGAAATGGCCAAGAAAACTGTTGATTGATTGTCAGTTATTTACGATGTTAGTTTTTATGATGCTGGGACTTTACGATTCTTTTTGAAGGTGAGTTTTAATGGTTCTTATTAGAAATGCTTATGCTTTTTGGACATTTGTTTGTGAGAACGTGGCGCTAGAGGCGCCAGCTCTGATGGAGTTCTCTCTAAAGTTTTTATGAAGCCTCGAAAAAACACAACTATTCTATACGGTGCTTGAGAGTTTTCGAAAGTTCAAATAGGGCGTTCAGGATCAATTGAAAACATTACCCAACCGAAACTCCGAACTCCACTCCAAACATTTTTATGGAATTCGTAAGTCAACATCGTCATCAATCGTCTCGCACATACCTGAAACGAAACGGAAAAACAAGGCAAAAAGTAAGTATCGCTTTCAAAAATGTCTCCCCACATAACTACGAGTATAATGCAAATTGAAACACAACAAATTTAAATTAATCTGAGTGTTTCTTCCTGACCTTTGATGAGGGATAATTGCAAATCAAATAACACAAAAAAATGTGCGAAAGGGGAAGCAGCGATCACTTGAAGTAATCAAAGGGCTATGCAAAGAAAGAAGAAAGAAAGAAAGGCTATCTCCAGGTGCCGAAGCTGTTGGTACCCTGGATGAGACGAGACCCATGTCAGCGCGGGACTGACGTACGTGCCCCCTAGTATTCTATAGTAATGAGAGATGGAACGCTTTTGAATGATCCAATATCTCGTGTGCTAAAAAGATACACACATTGTTAGATATCTTCGAAATTGAGCCACTAACTGGTAGTACCCTCCCCTGTAAGGGTATTAAAACAGTTAGCCCGCACTGGCAAATGGAATGTGTGAGAGGGAGTTATAGGAGGCAAGCCACGGAGCTGTCGAAGGGAGTAGAAGGAGAGTGCGGGACGAGTTGTGGCTGCGCCTCAGGGTTAGCCGAATTGCGCATGGCTAAGAGCCGAAGTATGCGGGTCAATAAAAGAGCAAGCAACACACCGGAGAAAAAGAAGCAACCTTATGCAACCATCTTTACGGCTTCTTCTCTTTGTTGGCCTCCAATCCAGACTTTTGCGTGGAATGGAGCGGGGCTTTCAGAGGGCAAAGAGGAGGCTGGCCAAAGCTGCTCATTAATTTCATAAACGCAAAAAAAGAAATGCAACAATGAAACCGAAACCTATACTTACAAATAGTTGCCTTCCTCTCGCTCCCCTTTCGACATCACCATCTCCTCCACTCCTCTACTCCTCCACTCTCCCACTCTACATCACCCTCACCCATCCTCTCTCCCCTCTGTCCACATAGACAAAAGGCATTTGGCACTCCTCTGCCAGAGAGTGGGTTGCAGGAGGGGGGCAGGCAGCCTTGGCAACGTGTGTGATGATGATTATGGCCTAATGGTGGATGGATAGCCTGGTGGCATGCCAGGCAAGAGCAACACCAACAGCAGCAGCAGCAGCAGCGGCAGCAGCCTCAGAAATGGCTAAGAAAAGCTCAAGTCGTTGGAGCTGGCTGCGGTTTTGCCGCGTTTGAAGCAGCGCGTGATGGCAAATAATTTTTGCTCTCTGCCTGATTAGAGGGGAATGCCTAGGCAGCAGATGGATAGGCTGGTATGGGACGGGATGGGATGGGATGGGATGATGATGGGTAGGAGAGAACAGAGATTCAGAGAGAGAGAAAGAGAGAGCGCGTGAAAGAAACAGGATTTATCCTCTTCTCCATTTTATTGCTAATTTCTTGATATCAGCTAATCGATTATGATAATAATAAATGAAATATGAAAGCAACTTCTATTTAAGATGGCTGAAGTTTCTGAGATTTTTTTTAGATGCACACTGAACGATAGGTCGGACACACATCGATGGGAGTACTGATTACATCGATCAGAGGAATCGGAAGCAACTTTCACAAGAACTGGACATTCCTGAAACGGATTCAGATCAGATTAAGTATCTATACCGATTGGGGCCAATTTAAATAGTAGTAAGCCCACGGAAACTCAAGTTATACTAACTGCACACCCTGCACACTCGCTTAGCTCGTACGCCAACCCCCGGCTCACTCGCCTTGCTCCTTCGGCTCACTTGCCCCGCACCCGTTTGCGACGACATGATTGAAATATTAACATACCTAAAACTTTTGTATATAATAAAGATATATGTATATTCGATTGCCATACCTTAACTTCTATTGTTTAGATTTATTTCGAATTTGATCGCTTTATTTGTTCTACCTGAAAGGTATCTGTAAGAAAAACTTACACAAGCTTCCATCCACCCTCTCAATATATGAACCTCAGCCCAATTTGATCAAAATCCGACTACTATGTGCATATATCACATATGCAGCTGACATAGGAACGTTCTGCGAGTTTCGGCCCCTGAAGGGGTAGCCTCCGTTCTTGTTTTGGTAGTGGGCGTTCTCTTTTGTCCAGTCTAGATCTACTCCACCGTCTCTCTGGGACTTTGTGACGCTGAAAAATTGTTGGGCATATCGGTTTTAATGTCTGTTCTATTCTTTTGTCCATGTGTAACAAATGGGTTGCAGTGGACGTGGACTAAGGCAAGACCAAAGAGAATATCGAGGAAAAAAATCACGCCCAATCATTCACACACACACACACACATGTAGTGTCCGTCTGTGTGTGTGTGTGTAGTTGCACTCAAGGTCGTTTCATTACTCAGCGGCGTCCTTGGATAATTACACACACGCCAAGAGACCCCAAGACCGAGACGCGTCGCTGTCCAGGCCTCCGACCACAGCGCAACAATAATAACCCAAGAGATCGGTCTCGGTCTCTCTCTCTTTCTCGAGGCAGAGCGAGGGCGGGGCTGATGGCGAGGGGGGCTTAAGCTCTTCCGCGGAGCTTCGTTTTTCAATTTTAGTCATCATAAAAAATCGCCAAGCCGAGCCAAGCCAAGCCAGCAGAGCAGAGCAGACAGACAGAGGCGCAGTAACCGTCAGCGTCGCTATCGTTTGTCGCCGTCGACGTCTCAGCTTGCAGTCCGGTCCCTCCTACCCGGATATTTCGCTCTCTTCTCTTCTCTGCTCAGCTCTGGCTATGGCGCTCGCTCCCTGTGTCTCTCTCCCTCTCTCTCTCGCTCTTTTGCATTTTCTGCAACATTACTTCCTTTTAGGCTTATAATCGCTTGCTGACTCAACCCAACGTTTGCCTGCCAAAGTGTATTTATGCAAGGTGAGGCATTCCCGCTCCCCCGGCCTTTGTGAGCGCGTTCTCTGAGAATGGCTCACCCTGCAGTTAACACACTTTGGCTTGCGCGATGATCGTGCGAAAGTCCGTCCGCTGTCGATCCCCCTCTCTCGGTGCCAGTCAGCACACCCCCTCAGCAACCGGCTTCAGCCAAGTTTAGAACAGAACAGAATACGCTACACGTTCGCTTCGTTCCAAGTTCCAAGAGAGGAAAGAGCTTTTCTAGTTTGGAATGGCAATGTGGCCCCGTGGTGGACCGGGGGTTCAATGCACCGACTACTTTTTCACTCTGCTTCCAGGCACCAGGCAGCAGGCAGCATCGTAGCGGGGCATGGCAGCAGCGTCGCAGCAGCGTCCAGCCATGCATTTTTCTAGCCTCTGGCATTTTATGCAGTTTTTTCTGCTGCTGCTGCTGCTGCTTGTGCTTCTTCATCTCTTCTTCTTCTTCTGCACTTTTATTTGCTTTTTTCTTAATGCCCTACCATATAGGCGGAGGTTCGTTCGGGTATGTGAGTTCCGATGGTCAGTAGGTGTGCCAAGGCACGAGCATGGATGATAGCCTAGCCGTAGTTGAATGATCCTACTGTTCCTTAAATTTCGCAATCTCCAACAAAGACTACTAAATCGGAGCACTATACTCGCTATAGCCTAGCCGTTTCAACGGAATATCTAGCAACACCGATCCGCAATTGCCCAATCCTCGTCCCCCAACGACCTTCCATTTCCAGCAGTTTCGAATTCCGAATTTTGAAGTTTCCATTACCAATGGAAGAATACGGCAGCTGTGGCCTGCTCCTCCGCCGCCTCCGCCGCCTCCTTCACCTCCATTGTTAGCGATAACAATAAAATGTGGGTGGGTTGAACTTGGACCTCTCCCGTCTACCCATCTCCCTCACTCACACTCGTCGGCCGTGTGCCCCACAATTATGGGCACATGGCTATCCTCTAGACGAATTACTTTCAGAACAAAACTTGAAATCCCACAGCCAGTTCTTCGGCTGGCTAAGAAGTGTGGAGTAGGAGGAGGAGGAGGAGGAGGAGGAGGAAGGAACAACAACAGCACAAGAGTACAAGAGTACAAAGCAGAAGAAGTAGAAGAGGCAGAGGTAGAGGTAGATAAAGAAGAAGAAGAAGCAGAAGAAGTCCAAGTTGCGGCTGGACTCTTGCTGGAGGAGCATTACTATACTGAAACGGAGTAAACGCCAATGGGCAGCTGCTTTGCTTTGAGTAGTTCTCTCCATTTTACTCCTCTGTCGCGTCGCTCTTTTTTTTCTGTTTTTTGGGAAGAAGAAGGAGCAGAAGGCGTGCGAGTGCTGTGGGAGAGGAAGTGGGAGCGGGAGCGGGAGCAGCAGAAAAAACGGCAGTTTTATGTCGCCGGAAGCAAAGCTAAATGAAAAAAAACAACATTCGTTAGAGGTAAGAAAGAACCCATCTGGATGGGGTTTCGGGCGGGAGCAGAAGAAACGTCAGAAAGAAAGAATCAAAGAGTGGAGGGTATTAGGAGAGATAGAGTTATAGGGTGGGTAGTGCAGTGGTCCCCGGGAAAACCCCAAGAAAAATGCATTTATTTATAGCACATTTGACCACTCTGACGACTTCCTTTTGTTCTGTGGCTCTGTGTAAACAAAGAAATCATTTCTGTATTTATTTACCCGAAAGCCATAAAAAGAAAGGAAGAAACACTCGGCAATGGAATGGGTGGACAGGTGTATGCCACGGACTTTGGCGGCAGAGTGGGTCAAGGATCGGTGGTGAACGGTGAAAGATTATGAAAGTCTGAGGTTAGGTAAGCTCACAAACGGAATTCAATGACATTTGAACTCAACTCGAGAGCATACAATTTTGTTGTTTGCTTAGAAAATTACATTCATATCTTTAATGATTTTTCTTGATTTTTTTTGTTTGATCAGCCTAAAACTCTTTCAGACTTTTTAGGGGATATATTTAAATGTATACATACCCCCTGCACACTCGCTTCGCTCGTTTGCGCCAACCCCTGGCTCACTCGCTTCGTCGGAGGACGAACCAAAACCTTTTTTTATAAAACATAAAGAGATATGTATGTACGCACCAATGAAAATTATAAAATCTAAACAAAATCACCTTTTTTATCTCTAGAAGTTCTGCAATTATTTAGAAAAATCATCTGTTCTGTTCCTTTACCATAAAAACTTTCAATTGCCCATTCCATCGAATCCTTGCTGTCAGGCTTTCAAGCTGTGCAGAAGAGCCTTTCCCTTTAGCATCATTATGCCCATTTAATTATACCTTTTTGCCAGTACAACAATTTCCAAATAAATCACTCAATCAAAATAGAATAACGAATTCCAGGCGCAACACATGAGGAGGGGACAGTTTCCCACAAATCGCTCAAAGCCAGTGCAGAGAGCAGCAGAGAGAAGCGGTAGGGAAGCGGGGGGAAGCGGGGAGACCAGACCACATAAATACATCAAATGTCAAAAAAGTGAGCTTGGCCCGCAGCAGAGACCAAAAGACTACGACCACGACGACGACGACGACCGACGACGACGATTCCGACTCGCAGGAAAGTCTTGGGGGCTGGCCACATTAAATAGCAAATAATAAATTAATATGCCGTAAGTTAATAATTACAAGCTGGGCTCTGCAGCAACGCCGAGATTCTCATTCGCCCTGGCTACCGAACCGCAGCTTCTTCTCTTCTCCAACTGCGTTTATCTGCAGCATCTGTTTGCCCATCTCTGGTCTGGTCTGGTCTGGTCCAGTCTGGGTCTGGCGCCCCCAAGGAATCTCATTAAATGAGACTCGAGCATGTCGTGAAAATGTTTGTGCGATTTGTTTCTAGGGAACTTACGAGTACGAGTAGTCCGACTGCGATGATTATGACTCTGGGGGAAGTTCGGTTCGTTGGGTTCCTAGAGCCTGGTGGGGGGCTTGGGCTTGTCAAGGTAATTTGACTGGAGTTGGTTCTACCAACTCAAAACGGAATTAGTCGAGTCCTAGAAGATTCAAGCCTAAGTAATCCTTTGCTATTGGAAGTAACAATCTATTCTATAGTATTTACATAGCCCCAAACCATAGCAATACATCTAGTGGGTGTCATGTGTCTTACCACTATATTAAAAAAGTATATTATTTCTGAGAGTGGTTTTTTTTCTGGCCCCTTCTCTTCGCATCCTTTTATGGACCATGAATGCGTTTTGATTTGTTATCATAGGAAGTGTCGGCAGTGCCAGAGGTCTTCCCCTTCGTTGGGAAGGAGGACCGGGAGCCCTTCGGGTCTCTATTATCTCTATCCTTTGACGATTATGGCATCAATGAAAAAGGCTTCAGGCTTTCTAAATTATGTTAACCAACACACTCGAATCTTAGCCAACACTGGCAGTGGCGAAAGTAATCCTGCTTTAAAAATTTAGTAGCGATTACAATGTACAGATTATTTCCGGTGGGGATGTGAAGACATGTTTCTTTCTTTTACTTGTTACCCCCAAACATAAAACTCAATTAGAGTGCAATTCCAATGTTAAAGAACTCTTAAGGAAATGGAAGTGATAGAGCCATCAACGAATCAGGCACTTGAAGTTGAAGTGACTTAATAACATCAGGAATCATGAGGAATCAACCACATAAAAGAGACTAGCCCCTGCCTCTCCATCTCCAACTCTATAGAGAGGGATGGGAGAACCGCATGCCAAATGACTTAATGCGAAGAGAACTGTAAAATCTCCGCCACATGCAACATTTGTGAACCCACATAAAACGACCAGAAGGAAGAGAAGAAGAAGAAACCGACTAAACGTGCGATATACGAAGAAGAGTATTTCGACCTACGAAATATCCCGCAAAAATATCTAATTGGAATTTAGTCCCCAATAATCCTCTGCTCTTTAGTCGCTGTAGATTATCGATGGCACTGGATCTCACATAACCTGTGTTTGAGAACTTGACCTTATTATTTCTCTGTTACACACAAATACAGTTTTTCTGCCTGCCTTCTCTGGACAAAACCATGGCTTTCTGGTGTTCGCTACCAGAAAATCAAATGTAAAGTGAGCGCGAAAAAAAACCGAAATTTTCGGATCTCAGGTAATAAAAATAACGATAACAATAATTCCAGGTGCTATAACTGTAGATCTTAAAGGATGTGGTACATGGGGTCGCAACGTCTTTCTTCTGCCTAGAATAATCATGCGGTGCGTTTGCTACAAGGTATCAAAACAGGCAATAAAAATCTTGATCTAGATCAGGAAGGAAATCAAGAGTCGTTATAATTGATTAACTGCAACAGCCCAGTCGGGTGAGTGCAACGACGAACACGAAGGAGTAGGAGTAGGAGAAGGAGAAGAGAGAGAGAAACAAAGAGGAGCCGAACCATAAAAAGCAGATGAAGAAGAAACCGAAACAGGAAGACTTTTTTTAGACAAGAAGCAGAGGCGAGATATTGGGCAGTCACGCATGCGTCCACCGAAAGCTCATCTCTCTCTATATCTCTTTTTCTCTCTTTTTTGCACGCTCTCTCATTCTCTCAGTTGGCTATTTCGGGACGCTCACATACACAGCGTTGCATTGCATTGCCAGAAAGGGAAAACAACCGTTGAGAAGAGTGGAGTGGAGTGGTGTGGAGTGCAGCAGCATCGTTAGAGTATTACGGTAAAAGCGTTCGTTCCTACGCTGTCCCTGTCCCGCTCTGGCTTAACTGATTAGACTGGCATTGCTCGATACTTAGCTAGTTGGTCCGCAGAGGTCATAAAAAGAGAGGGAGGTGGAGCGGGAGAGCCTAGACTGACTGATGCGTGCATGTTGGCCATAAAAGAGCTCCCAGCCAGCAAAATAAGAGGAGACGCAGACGCAGACGCAAACGCAGAAGCAGAAGAAGAATCGAATCGAGCCGTGGAAATAATTTAGCTGACACAACGTCCAGTGTTCACTGTCCAGCCCGTGTCCAGTCAAGTGTCCGACTCGAGTCGTTGTCGTCTTAAGGAAATGCATTAAATGAGACGACCAGACTCTGGCTCCATGAAAGACACGTAGAGGGTCCCGGAGCTGGAGCTGAAGCTGGAGCTGAAGCTGAAGCTGGCGCTGGAATGGAGTGGGATAGGGTGATTGCGGGGGGATAGAGGGAGTCGGGAGGGTACGGGTACAAGTTTGTAATTTTACAGTTAGAACCGTCGGTAGCCAATGTGGAGGGGGGATTCGGATTCAGTTGGGGAGTAAGTGAGACAGACCTGGCGAGACGACGTCTTCGACGACTACTGCACAAAAACAAGCAGTCAAAGAGTGAGAATGGAAGTGGAAGTGGAAATACCCTAGCGATAGGATTGTTAACGATTGTACACATATCGATTATGTATTATTATACCCAAGAGTACACTCAAAGAGTACACTGGTATAAATTCATCAGAAATGCCAGAAGAAAGCGAAATTTTACAGAGATATTCAAATAATTAACTAATGAGTGCTCTCGCTCTCTTTTCCTCTCTCCCGGCGTGGCTTGGCAATGGTAGGCAATAATGACATTCAATTATATCACACAATTTATTAAAGAACTTTCCCTATTTGTTAATCAACATAATTTTTGGATTATAACCACAAAATACTCAATATTAATCCAATAAAAACTCATTCAAGTGTACTTTGCCGTGGCTGGCCTTAGTAAATAACGTGTTTTCTTATATAATATGTAGAAGATCCCCTCCGAGAAAACTTGTAACTTGAGAGGCAAAGATTCGATGGATTTCTTAGTGGAATTGAATCCTAATTAGGACAGATTTAGAAAGGCAGATAAATATTATAGGACCATCACAGTACAGTGTCCCCCTGCGCGCATCTATGAGAGAATGTATGCCAATCTATGCCCATATTTTTTATAGATTTCCATAATAAATCTTTTCAGTCAATTGGCCAAGACCTGGCAGAGAAGTGGACCATAGATGGCAGCAGAAGGAACCTTAAAATCTGTCCATGACCTTCTTTGGAGAGAGATGTAGAGTGAAGTGCGGAAAGTTCTGCCGATGAGAGAGACGGAGAGAAGGAAGCAAAAAGAAAAGAGAGGGAAGCTCTGTGCACGACTTTGAACTTGGCTTGGATTTTGTTTTGTTTTGGTTTGGTTTGGTTTGGTTTTTGCCTTAGCTTTGGGTTTTCTTCGGATGAGGACAAATTGTGCCCAGCATTTGGCATGCAAAACGCGATCTTGACTGACTGACTCTACTCGACTCGACTCGACTCGACTCTCTAAATCTTCAAATTATGTGCTGGTCGAATCGTGCATCGCCCGATCCTCTCCCAGACGAAAACCTCAAAGGTTTTCATTCACTTTGCTGTGCTGGGGTGCTGTGGTGCTGGGGTGTTGTGGTGCAGGGGGCTGGGGGTCGCTCTGCTGCTGTCCCTTTTTTATGGCTGTCCAACCGAACGAAATAGAAAGAAGATGATCTCCTCCAGCTGGATGGAAAGGCCTTTCTAGGTCGACTTATCCAGCGATTAGTGGCTAGAAATAATCTCCTCTCTCTCTTCTGTTTATAATCAAAAGTAAAATGATTGCCATTTCGTGTTTTGGGTTTCGTTTTATTTATTTATTTTTTTTTTTTTTAGGTATTGTCTTTCTTTCTAGGAAGATGACCCAGTTGCTGGAGTTTTCGTTTCTCAGCTTGCGGTGAAGAAAGTAAGGGATTGGATCTGCCAGAAGCCAGAAGGCAGAAGGAGATCCCCTGAGTAATTGGCAAGGGCTTGTGGTTGCAACGGAGTAGAATGAAGCGACTCGAATTTGGGGTTCCAAATATTGTTGGAACTTTCTTTGAAATTAAGGAACTACGATTAGTCTACGATATATCTCAGTGAAATTATCTTGCATTTGCGTAGTAGTCTTAAGGGAAACATTATTTTCACTTCACGGTCTGGAGGAGTTAGATCTTGTTGTCGTATGTCGCAGATTAGGAAAGCTCGTAACTAAAATTAAATTTATAATTAACGTTTTTGGAATACTAGATTTAACGGATTTCATTCCCCTTTTTCATCCCATCACTACCCCACCCAATGTTTTATGTGCAAAAATATAAGAAAATCATAATTTACCAAATTTAGAGCTATTTTTGAACAAAGGTTGGATCGTTCAACGTGACGTATGCGTAATGGCAAACCAATCAAAATTTGAGTCAATTGAAACCAATTGATGGAATCTTGACTGTCTTTTGCTAATATTTCTGAGTAAGCCCTTGAGGATTACTTCATTTTTCCATCTTAGATCGAGCCATAATATATGTGTGTATAGTAGTGTGTATGTATGTGAGTATATACTTTTTATATGTACCTTGCTTGGCTATCAAAGCAACGCGTCTCTGCAATCGATACATATTGGATTTGATCTGTGTAAACTATTTGGAAAACTTCACTTAGTTGAAGAAGAAACTTCACGAATCTAAACAGTTCATTGTTTAAGATTTTACTTCTTTTTTTTGATCGATTTGCCTGAAGATATTTTTAGCCACTATTTAAAACACTCGCGATGGAAAAAAAATTCAAAAAATAGTGTTTTTCTCTGCTCTTGTGTTCTGCGTTTAGTTAGAGTCCGAAGTCAAAGTCGAAGTCCGCTGAAATCGAGTTTCGAGCGCCGCTGGAACCGCTCTTGAGCCGCTTTAACCGCTGGAGATGACGTGCAAAATTGAACTGAACTGAACTGAAAATTGAACTTCCTGCTGCTTGCAAAAAATGGAAAAAAGAGCAGTGGAAGACGCTGAGGCAGAATGGCTAAAAATGTTATATCTCGAGATCGAAGAGGCAGAGGCAGAGGCGAGCCTCGTGTAGGAGTCTGTCTGCTCCAAGAACGGCACGGCTCGGCACGGAACGGAACGGAGCAACTGCAACTTGTTTGGTCTCTCGCTCTCGCTCGCTCTCTCTCTCTCTCTCTCTCTCCCTCTGTCTGTCTTTCCCTCTCTCATCGAGAGCAAAATAATCCAGTCGGGAGAAGAGAACGTTTTGCAGAAAACTAAACAGAAAAAATACTAACTTCGAGGGTCGAAGCCTTAAATACCCTTGGGATCCCAAGACAGCTCCATGAAGTCCATCATCTTTCGTATATTTTATGTATTTTTATTTTACAGAAAGTTGTAATATTTGATACAGATATAAAGAAGAAAACAGTAGTCAAATGTTTATCAATTTGTGACCACGGATATGGCAATGTGGATACTCTATGGACTGCCGAAAACTGGAGTACCCTCTGGTACAACGTGTATCAAAATAGCAAACATCTTCAACGAGGCATAAGGTAAACAAAACTTGCTAAAAGCGGGAAGGAGTGGGGGGGTTGGGGCAGAGAACGAGGGATGCAAAAAGTCGATGGAATAGATGGAAAGGAGAGACGTTGCAGCAGGCGGCAGAGCCGGGGACAAAGAAGAACTCGTTTCCATTGTCCATAGTTGGAGTTGGAGCATTACAATGTGTGTGGGGCTTAAGAGAAAACACAGCCAGAAAGAGAAGAGAGGCAGAGCAATGTTGCCAGTGGTTCAACAAGTTCGAAGCGAACTTGTTGGCAGGGATCGAGCTGCAACTGGTTCGACTGATACCGTTTGACAGTGAACTTGAGTTTCGAGCTGTCTTTGGTATTGAGTTGGGGATTGGAAGATCGTTGCGAAGGGGAATCTTACACATATCCAAGGAAATATTCATTAAATTCGAACTTCTTTGTGTACGAACTGATCTTCAGATCTCGTTCAACCCAAGAGACTCCTTTGAACAATGATGTGTAGCTTTGTCATCCACCTTGCCATTAATTTGCCAGAAGACCACCGACTCCCTAAGCCATGACTAAGTACGATCCATAAACCGATCCATAAACAAAATGCTCTGGGATCTCACCCCACCCCAAGACCCCAACAACTACTGTTTGAGTACCACGAGATGTGTGCGATCGGATCGCCCACATTTTAACGAGCCTCTCTCCGAAAGACGTTGAGATGACAATTTCATCCAATTATAAGGAAGGGGTAAGCTATGGAGGAGTTGTAAAAGTTGACACATAAAACGAGATAAGAGGCGATTTCGGACTGCATTCGAAATCAATAATCAGATCGTTGTCGTTGCGTGTAAACGTGCCATAAAAAGCCATCAAAATTAGCCCACGGCGGCGGCTAGGCCCAGCCAGGCATGCCCTTACCCCAAGGGTCGTTAAATAAACCTAACCGATCCCCATCCTATTCGATGCGATCCGATGCGATCCGATCCGATCCTCGAGGCAAATGTGCCATAAGCCATAAAGCGAGATTTGATGGTTACATTAACCAATAAAAATTGATAGAGAACATTTCCCAGCTTTTAATGCCCGTCCGAATGAGGCAACAAAGTTGAGGCCAGAACATGAACGTGAGCGTAAACCTGACTTGACAACTCAACCAAAACAAAAAACCCAAACCCAAACCCAAATCCAAATCCATGCAGAGTGCCAAAAAACATGAGAATAAAGATATGTACGGGTATGCCTGAATACTGTAAAGCGTGAGAACATATTTATAGGTAAATTGAGATCTTTATCGGGCGGGTTGTAAATCTTCTTCAGCCCAAGAGCACGGATGCCAAAACACAGGTTTGGCATGTAAATTTCTTCTGTTCTGTTCTGTTCTGGTGTGTTCTCCTCCCTTTCTGGCTACCAAACCAAACCAAAATATTTTGTCAGTAAGGCATAAATAAATTGCTTTGACTGCAAACTTTGACCTAATTTGGTCTTTGACTAGGGATACGAGTATTAGTACACAGATCTGCAGAGTCAGTGTCAGTATTGTGTTGTGTTCTGTGTCTGGGGGCCTGGAGGAGGGTTCCCTGTAGAAGTTTGTTGAACTTGATTAGGTCTTCTGGTACGGAAGGGGGGCGTTGCCTTTCTTGGCTTAGAAGAAGTGTCAGTCTTAGCCTTATTTCGGATTTGGATTTGGATTTTTGGCATAGCTGCTGTGAGATATGATATATTGTCTGGACTTGAATACTCAACTGATACTCAACAATTGCAAGTATTATTATCGCATTTCTTCATCATTTGGGTTCTTCATTACATAACACACCGTATAAATATCTTTAAAAATTTGCTTGCTTGCTGCCTGCTGCCTGCTGCCTTATGCCACTCAACCTCAAGTGGAGAGACCACAACAAAATATATCCCCCCCCTTCCCTATCAAGTCCTCCTCGACTTTACCGCCTCCTCCACTCAATGGTCATAGAAAAACATTTCACGAATTTTTTGTAGCCGAAAAAAACGAACGAAAACAAAAACAACAAAAAATGAACAAAACCCAAAACCAAACAAAAGAAAGCTCGCACGGGCCGCAGACAAAACTTTTGTGTGTGCGATCCCCGATCCCGATCCCGATTCCGATCCCCATCTGCAGAGTACAGAGTACAGAGTACCGAGCACCGAGTACAGGGTAAAGAGTAGAGTACAAAATCTACTTATTTTCGCATACAAAAATCATTAAATGCGATCATTGAACTGCGATTTCGGCGGCCACGAAATATACCCCCGACAAAACATGGAGAGCTCAGGAGTCACGCAGAAAACATTAGACAACATCATCGCTTAAAAATAAAAATTATGCCGAGAGACAGAACAGATTAGCCGCCAAATCAATAAAGGAAAATTAATCAAAAAAAGGAAAAAGCTTTGCTTAAATTTGTCACACAATTAAAATAAATTATTTAAGATTCCCCAATCATTAATTTCAATTTACAAACCCCCCAAAAAATAAAAATAAAAATGAAGAACTACTCAATTGAGGGGCGAAGAGGAATTTCAATTGGCATTTAATTGCGTTGAGAGGTTGAAAAGAGAATTCATTGGCGACAGCCGCCATCCAATCGATACAGTTTCGATTCCACTCCCATTCCCATTCCGATTCGGCGGACTCCGCTTCCAATTTCGATTTCGATTTCGTTTTGGTATGCCTAAAGCATTCTGACCTTCAGCACTCATTGAGATTTCGTTCACTTTACTTTATTCACTTATTTATACCGATATTTATTATGATTATTATTGAATTTCCACTTTGGATTGCTGTGGCTGTTGCTCTTTTTTTGGCTGGTTGTCAGTCGTTTAGAGGAATTCTAGGCTTTAGAGAGTTCAATGGTTTAATTAGTGTTGATATATTATTGAAAGATTTCGATTGCTGGAATAAATGGAAGGAATGTTCCTCCTGCCTCCTGCCTATCAGAAGTAATATTGTATATAAGGACTCTTGGCAATCTTTCGAGGCTTCTTCCACTCGCTTCTAAATGCCGCATCTGCCTCGGCAATTACCTTCTGCTTCAGCTGTCAATTCTACTACTGGCTTCCTGACTCTTATCAGCTTATATTTTGTACTCGCGTCAACTTGTTGTTGGTTCGGTCATTAGTTCCAATCGATCGTTCTCATCGTCTCCTTCTCTGCCGCTGCCTGCTTTTTTGGTGTTCTTTATATTATTATGGGCAATGATCGTGTCTAAATGAAATCTATTTTTTCATAGTCCGAGCATCGACAAAAACAACATTTTCTTCTTCGACTCATTCATGGCTAATTTGGCATTGGCCAGAAGAAGGCAATAAAGCCCCACTAATGCGATTACATTACAGGTCTTACCCCAGACCCCACACCCCAGCCTCTTCCCAGAAACAACCTAACTCAGACAAAGAGCCGCTTAATGCCAGGCCCAACTAATAATAAAAGTGAAAAAAAACACACACACACAGAAATTCATACGCGGCGGAGACAAGTCGCTGACCACAAATAAATAATACGAGTATTATTTACCCGGAGTGGTTGCCTTTAAGAAATTTCTAAAGTCAATGAACGTTGCGTAATTTCAATTAGGGGCTTTGTGAGGGGCGATGTGGAGGTGGGCGAGGATTCTCTTTCGGAAATGACGAGAATGAAATTGCATTTAATATTTTGAGTCGAATGTAATTAGGGCTGGCTGTGCGAAGTGGGCAGAAAGCGAACTAAAACGAACTAATGACAATGGAGGTCATCAGACTTACCCAACATGATACGTCCATATACACATTTGTATATGAAATCCTCAACAAAGGCAGGCCTTATACAATATGTGCTATGAGATGGCGGATAACATGTTCTTCACTCACCTGAAATTGAAGGAAAAGCAAGACAAGTGTATTAGAGAGTGCTATTAATTCATACAAATACAAGCAAGAAAATTAATCACTTCTAAACTAGAGCTGGCAAACGCATCGAATCGGCGTCTCATCGAATCGTTCGCCCAAAACGGTCTGAACGAAGCAGGTATCGAAAATTTCGGTTTTTTTTCGCGCTCACTCTCCATTTGATTATCTGGCAGAGAGAACCCGAAAGCAACACACATTTGCTGGTATTTAGCTTTTCCTTCTGCCCGAAAAATCTAAAACTTTGTATAATAAGATATTAATCGAAAGGCCCTAAGACTTAAACGTTCGGCCATTTGATCCCCCCATTATGTATCGTATCCTTTCGAAGCCGAAACCACATTCTTTCGATTCGCACTCATTCACTTTCGGTTTTCAGTGGAGTGACTTTTGCTACTATTTTGTTGGGCCTTTTTTGCTTGGCATTTCCTTTGTCTGCCATGCGTCACAAGTCACAATCGATTAGGTCAGAATACTCGCAATTGACTGATTTTTCAGCTTCAAATTTTGTGGCCAAACATTTTTAAATATTTGTTGTTGCCATTTCTTGAGCCATCATAATTCGCCGTGACAGCAATGGGCATAGCTCTTGTTTTCTTGTTTGTTTTGTTTTGTTTTTTATGGACGGATTTGGTGGGGGCTAATCTTGAAAAACGTAAGAAAAATAACAAAAAGACAGGCGAAATATACAAAAATAATTTATAGTTGAAGATGTAGTTGTCGGCTTATATAAATGTGAAATTAATTGCTTAATTAAGTGGAATGGATTGCGAGAGTTTACACAAAAACGAAACATAAACGGAATGGAATGGAATGGTATGGAAATCTTCAGCGCAGTTGGTTGTCTGACAGTTTTATCACATTATTAATTAGAAATAGAGCTGGAGATGGAGATGGAGCTGGAGCTGGAGCTGGGTCCCAGGCTGCAGCTCATGGCCGGAATGGCCGATACCGGGAATAGGTCGGTCTTTATTTGCAAGTTATCTGTTGTGGCCGTGGCTGTGGCTGTGGCTGTGGCTGTGACCGAGGCTATGGCTGTGTAGTTCCTTTGAGATGTGTGTGCGCATCTGTCAGGTTTTCCACGCCCTCGTCTGGTTCTAAACTGTCAACGTGGCCATAATTCATAATAAAGCGGCAACGGCGCCGTCGATTCTTGTTGCTGTTCTTGTTTCTGTGGTTGCCTACGGTTGCCTTTGCCTACGCTAAATGTCCACAACGACGCGGCAAATACACAGAGCGCAACAGGGCAGCCGCAGCCCCAGCCCCAGCCATAGAGAAGGTGGCTGTGGGGAGGTTAGGGGAACTCCACTCCACTCAGTCAAGTCAACAAAAGGCATTTTGCAAACCGATTGCAAAAATGGAAAGGAGACTTTTCGGCCTAGGGCTAAACCGAAGCCTGAATGCCCTGCAAAAGGGCGCACTCTGAAAAACTGTTCAGTCCATGATGGATAGTGAAAATCATGAATTTGATTTGAGGAAGTAAATGGCAAACCAATCCATAATACATATATGTATGTATGTAGTTCCAATATACATATGTGGTATCGCTTAGGTACTCACAAAACCGACATATAGCCCACTGGCGGGTGAGAGCATTTGCCCAGAGTCCGCAATATTGGTAGAGTTGGCTGATATTGTTGTCATGGCCATATATAGCTGTATATATCCACAGGTATAGGTGTAGCCGGGTTTCTATTTGCTGCCTTTTGTTATCGCCCAACGTCCGCGGATCGGATGGGGGAGAAGCTGCTACAAATTGTTGAATCGTTGACTCAGCCTTTTGCTGCCTTGTGCAAATTGTTCGATGCATTTGTTACCAAAAAAAAAAAAGACAAAACAATATTTCCCCCCACCCTCCTCCACCAAATGAATAAGAGATTTATGGCGGGGAGCCAACAGTATAGTATAGTATAGTATAGTATATTGTTTCCATAAGCGAAAATAGTTTTTAAATTGCAGAAAACCAAATAAAAGAGAAGGCAAGTGGGGAAAATAAATGGTTGAAACTGAAATATTCCCAAAAAAATGTCTAAAATCGGGTTGTTTCTTCTGGTGTAGGCTTGGAGGACATTGATGGGTAAGAATCATCTAGGCACAACTTTCAGTCTCAGTCCCCACATAGGCCCCAATGCAGCAAACTTTCCCCTTTTCCCTTGCAGCATCTTATTAGAGATGCTCCCTGCTCCCCATTAGAGATTCGCTTTGGCCAATAATAAATTCAGAATGCTGCAAACACATTTCGCTCTGGCCATGGCCGTATCAATGGCCAACTGTCCGACCGGAGATCCAGCAATGGCCATGGCCATGGCAGCGAGAGAAGAAATGCAATTACAAATAATATGCAACTTGGTCGTTTATCTTTATCTTATTTATGAAAACGACAACAAACCGACAAATGCAATTTATGTGTTTGTTGCTGGTCAATGCAAAAGGGCAACGCCAGCGGGGCATGGCGGGGCATGGCGGGGATCGGGATCCACCATGGAAACGAGAAGCATTTGCAGGCAGCTGCCACACGATGGGATGAGGTTGAGGATGGGGATGGAAGCTTCAGCTTCAGCGTCAAATAATGCTGCATAATGAACAATGAAGAGGGGCAGGGGCAGGGGCAGAGGCAGAGGCAGAGGCAGAAGCTGAGGGAGACGAGGCCCAAATGCTGATAGAAGGGGCTATGGGGCAGATGACTCTCCCCGAAAACAACAAAAAAATGGGAAAAATGGCAAAAAGAAATGAAAAGCGTTGCCCAACTAGGAAGAAGAAGTGGCAACAATTGTCGGGGCATTAGAGATAGATAGAAGGCGAAACGAAAACAAAAATAAATAAATAAAAGAGAATGCCAGGCGATTTGTTGAAAGTGAGGAAGTGCCTGCACAGTGGACCAAAGTTGGTATATCCACAGAGGAAAAAACTAACAATCTTCCAGGGAAGTAGATATAAGAAATAATCTTTCTAAAGAAATAATAACAAAAGAAAGAAAGTTTATGACGTCCAAAGAATGAGAATTGATGAAATAGAATGGAAAATCTTGACGACAAAAACTATCTCTCTATATTGTGGTATGAAAAAGATTTGGGTCATCGTCTAGCGAATTGAGTTCGCTGTGGGATTGCCCTATAGAATATTCATTTCATCTGGGCCTATAGATAAAGCTATTCCCAAGGAGTGAAAAATAGAATACCACGAATTTGACGTAAGCCCTGCTAACGTGCACCACAGTGCCGCACCAAAGACAGCGGCAGGGCCAGAGTCCGCAGTCCGCAGTCCGCAGTCCACAGTCCTTGGTGCATCATCGAGTGGCATTGAGATTGGGGAATTGGGGATTGTGTTCAGTAACAGAGTGGAAAAGTGTGACTATACTGAGCTTTACGGCTGAGGGTTAGGGTTGGGCCCCAAAATACACCTGGAAGTAGGAAGTGCCTTGCAACACACAGAAATCTGAACAAAAAACAAAAAATAAAAATAAAAATGAGAAAAAATCCCTTTTGGTTAGGATGGGAGCTGAAGCTCTCTTTCATCTCCTCCTGGCTGGAAAGCAAACGGCGTAGAGCACGCAAAAAATCAACAAAAATAAATCGCGCTTTATGGTGGGGCGGAGCAACAGCCGAGAGGAGCTGAAGCTGGAGCTGGAGCTGCAGCAAATGGCTGCAACTTGCAACAAATATTGCGTTTAATAAGCGCAGGGCTAGAAACAAAGGGCCATGGCATGGCTGGGCCCCCAACCTGTTGCCAATTGCAAAGAGGGATCGGACCTGGCTCTGGCTTTGGCTCTGGCTTTGGCCCGGGTCTGGGCAGGGACTGGGACTGCGACTGGGACTGCGACTGGGCCTGGGCCTTAGTCGCATCTTCTATTGATAGTCAATGACATTTGGTGTTTGGCTTGTGGCAGCAGCAACCGGAGCCGGAGCTGCCACAGTTGCGCTCGAGCTGAGAGAGGTGGCCATAAAAAAGAGCCCAAGCTTCTTTGTTGCTGCTTCTGCTTGGGATGCTGCCGTGACTGCCATTGAAATCCTATAAAAATGTTATCTTAATGGTTTTTATGTTAGCGAAAGCCATTAAAACAACAAAAGCCCAGGCCCAGTCCCAGTCCCAGTCCCAGGAAGGAGCTCTGCGACGCGACTTTGCCACATGCAACAGGCTGCTGCTGCCGCTGCTGCTACTGCAACAAGCCGCCACTTCTTCTGCTTCTTCCTGCAAATAAAGTAGGATTTTACTCAATTGTACGATTGATCAGCAGACAAGAAAAAAGGGAAAAGAGATGAAAAAGTAAAGGAAGCCAAATGTTGGCTTGGGTTGGGCCCATTGGCCCATTGGGTCTAGGCTTAAGCTAGGGTTTTGGCTTAGGTCCTAGGTACAGGGCTCGATGCAGATTACGGAGCTGCGAGCTTGAGCTATTTGCTTGATCGGTTTCGGGGATAGGCCATATGGGGAGGAAGCCCAGTAAATTATTATATTATCAACAATAAAAAAAGTTTACGGAATTTTAGATGCGATTTAAGGAACCATCGTTTAGGAAATACTATTAATATTGATAATACGAGGCCGTGACCCTTTGAATTTCCCGCCTCCTAATTGATAGGCCAAAACTGCATCTGTCAAAAGGCATTCATCAGCAGATTCCTCTTAATTTAAAGACAAAATGGAAAAGAGTGAATTTCGTGTGCTCATTAAGTGCTCAACCCAAGGCTAGGCCTGATAAATACTATGAGAACTCTTCACCATCAATTCAATGGTAAAAAAGTGACACAAACGATGCCGAACCTCATGGGCGTCCACCCGAAAAAATTGAAAAAATCCTACATTGGTTACTGATAAAAATAATCTCAACAAAATTTACAAAATATACCTAAGGAAATAGATATATGAAATTATTCCAAAAAACCAAAACAAATAAGAAATGTTATAGAAAAATTATCGTTTCTCTTTTTACTCTCCAGCCACTATTTATTTGAGCAAAATATCATATATGTACCAGTCTATAAGTGCAATATGGTTCTAGAACTGCCAAATGGGCACTGATACATGTTGTGAGAACAGTCCACATTTTCATTCTCAACCATTCCCTCTCCATCTCTCCATCTAGCTCTCTCGTTTGGGTTGGCTTTAATCAAATTTCACTAATCCTCAAAATGCAGGGCTTCTGTTCTAACCAGAAATCAGCCGCACCGAAAGAATCCATTCACACGATGTCCGCGCCACTGTCTCTGCAGCCCATCATCCAATATTCCACTTGAGCACGACAGATGGCCAAAAACAAAAAAAAACAAAAAAACAAAAACATTCGAAAACCAAACAACCTACCGCAGTGTCGGGCAAAGCTCAACAGCCAACAAGGGAACATTTTGAGAGCCATTGTCAGCTTAAATGTCCCCCTTCCCCCTTCCATCAAGCCCCCCTGGCAGCTATCAGTTAACGTTTTTATCAGGCGTATTTTTTCTTTGGTCTTTTGATTATTTAAATAAAAACAAACTGTAAATATTTGCAAAAAGGCTATACGGAAGCTGTATCTTAACCCGTTTAATATGCAGCGGCTTAAATTTATTAATAAATATTTTAAAAGAATAAAGGCAGAGGGGTTTTGAAGGAGTACGAGTACGAGTACGAGTATATTGCCAAGTGAAGTGAAGTGCGACAGCTGCCGGTTTCAAGTGGGCTCAGAACAGCATCAACAACGAGCAGAAAATCTTGGCTAACTTGAGCACCGAGGCGTTCGATACCCTAGCAGACCGATCATATGGTACATATCCATCATATCCGATAGTTGTCCTTTGACATTTGGTATGTACATATCCATGTACATATATGTAAACGTGTATATCTCTCTATTAAATAAAAAAATTTTGGGTCGTCGTCGGATATTTTACCCACATCGGCGCAAGCGAGTGAGCCAGGGGCTTGCCACCAGTATTGAAAAGAGAATACTTTTGAATGACGACTTTGTATTAAGTTTTAGGCTAATGGCTTCAAAACTGAGTGATGTTTATAATCAGCTGAAATCTCTTGCTTCTTTTGCGTATTTCAAACATCTAGGGACAATTAGATTACCCTCTATAAGGGTATGAAAAGTTCCTTCCTCGTATTTATGCACATATGTATGTACATATGTATCTCTCAGTACTTGGGAAGCCATCAACTGTCGGCCGTCAGTCTGAAGCACAGTCTGAGCAACCTGCCAAGGAAGCCTTCTTCGAAATGAGCTCCAAATATTTGACAAATAAGAATTAACAATAAGATCAACCGCAAACAGGGAAAAGTACATATGCGATGTGCTGAGTTATGGATTCAAGGGGTTCTCAAGGTGAGGAAACGATCTATTGCCACATTTAGCCCCAAACATAGGCCCACAATCACAATCCTTCCCATTATCAGGCATACTGATGCCAATTTCTAAGAAGCCTCTACTCTCATGGAACCGCAACAAATTGCATTTCCTATGAAATGCTTAAACCTAGAAATTATGAGAAAAGAGAAAGAGAGAGAGATAGAGAGGGAAGCACTGGAGAGGAAGGGGTAGGCTGAGAGAGCTCAGCAAAAACAACTTCATTCAGAAGCATCAAAAGCTATTTAAGATCTTTGACACTTCATTTACAATGGAAATGAGAAGCCGCCGGGCCGCCCTCTCTCTCTCTTTCCAACACAAACACGCACACACACACACACACACACACACTGCCATTAAGTGCAGTTCGTGCTAAGCTCGGCAAAAGGCAGACAAAAAGCCATAAAGAACGAGCGAAAAAAAGAACAAAAATTGAAAATAAAGTATTGCAGCTATACTAAAAACCTGAAACTGAAACCCGAGTACTGTTCCCGTATGCTGGTCGATCCAAAAACAAAACCAAAAACAAAAAAAAGAACTACAAAAAAACTTTCGCATAGAGTTCTCAAAAGTGTTGATGAGGGAGCAGAGCAGAGAGCAGAGACCCGAACAATGTCGGGGGTGTCGGTGTCTGGTCCATGGCGACCAAGTGTCGCACGACCTGGCTCCAATGCCCTCCTCGTGGGTACCGTCCCTCCTCAGAATTCTTGGAACTGCATTCAAACTAGCAGAACGAAGTATTTTTTTTGACTGATTTGCAAAAATAAAAAATAAAAAAATAATAAAAGCCTTAACAGGAACAAACAACACAAGAAGTTATAACTTTATTGTCGATCTGGATAATATTGGATACATAAATATGTAAATATCCTTTTGATAACAAGAGAGATGAGAGATGAAAGAGAGATTGGGTGTGATTACTAAACTGAACATCTTTCGATTTATTTTCTTTCGATTATTTAAATGCAAATTACAGTCACCCACATGGAGGCATTAGTCATCAAAGTTATCTCCTGTTGACGTCTGCGTTTTATTGAAATTTGGGTACAACCAAAAGCAGAAACAGAAACAGAAGAAAAAGGTGTGAAATTCACGCACGGTAAAAAGTAAGGGGCATCGGAGGTAAGGAGGGAAAGAGCAAAAACAGAGAGAGAAAGAGAGCAGCTAAACGCGGCGCCTGCCGCAGATATTTATGAGTGACTGGCGGAATGGCGCGACTGACTGACTGACTGACTGACTGACAAGCTGACTAACCGACTGACTGACGGGAAGAAAGAGAGACAGACGGAGGCACCGTGCTACGTGTGTGGCTTTTTTCGACTCTTTATCTAAGCAGAAAGGGAAACGAAATGTGCATTAAGCAAACTACAGTGGGAACTCGTGCGAATGGAAGCCAGTGTGTGACCTTGCCAATGGGAACGGGAGCACCATGAAAACTTTTCAGATTTCGGAACAATAACACAATCAAAGTTTGTCTTTAGAGCAGCCATCACAATATGATCACGATTCAAGTTTCATTGCAATCGGCTGTCAGTCGTCTATCCTCGAATGCTACTTCTTGGAGTGCCCACCGTAACCCACAGACACAGCCAAGATTAGCCTTTCCAGGATCCCTTTTCACACGCGTGACTCATTCAGAAAAAATACCAAAAAAAAAACAACAAGAAAAAAACTCTGAAAAACAATCAGGAACATCTAAGGTCGTCTCACTCACACAGCCACACGCAGACAGAGAACGAAATACATTTGGCAGCGGTTCAAGTTCAAAACTTCTTTTGGCTTTTGCCCTCGATGGGGACGGGGAGGGGGAACGGGGGGCCCAGGAACAGGACTCGATTCATGCCCGGACCACCCAAGGAATATTTGACCAATTTTTGCTGAATGAAAATTGAATTTGAAGCACATAAATTATGGGTTAGAGTGGAGAACAGAGGATATTAGCCTGGGTACAGTCTTTTTTGTGCGAGAGAGCGGAAAGAGCAAGAGCCCCATCATGGACAAGGACTGGGGTATCATCATTAGATGATGGCATCAGGGATGCCAGGGAACAACAGCACAGCAGATGACGCCGATAAAGCGGGGGCTACCCACGAATGACCTCGGACAACTCCACTTGGAACGTGGCAGTGCAGGCAGAGCAGGCAGTGCAGAAGGGGAGAGGAGGGGGACAGATGGAGTCTCGGAGATGGCGACGGCGACGGCGACGGCGAATGCAGCTCATCAGGCATTCGTCGCTCGTGTGATCCATCATCGCTAGACCAGACCATAAATATTAATAAAGCCTGTAGGAGACAGACATAGAACAAGCGCCAACTTCCTTTGAAACGGAATTTAGAATTCTAATTAAAGCAAAAGCAACTTTATCTCTGCACCAGATGAGAATGAGAATTAGAGAGGGTTTTTTTGTTGTATTATTTGTCTGGTGGCCAGCACGTGCCCTTGCGGAAAGGGCCCAGGTCCATCCTCCTTTACGAGCATTGATCTCTTGTTTGATCAATTAAATTACAATTAAGTGAGCGTAATGACTAGATACAACAAGTAGATTATACTCATTTTACAAATACTTAGATAATCAGCTATTAAGCAGTTAAGTTTACAAGTGCAGTGCAGCTAATTCATGGGAGGGGCGACAGATCATATTGGAAATTCGAATAGAAGTTTCATCTCCCTGTAACTTGTTTGTTTTCTTGAAGCTTTTACGCGTACTATGGCTGTACGGCAACATTTATCCCATTGCTGGCTGCCCACACGCTGTTAACATAACAGCAGGTGCAACAACAGAAAAAACCCCAATAAGGAGCCTGCTTCTTCTTTATATTTGATTGGGGCAAACATAGAAACGAGAACAACAGCAAAGTCAAATACAAAGTAGCAAAGAGCCATCATTGGGAGCACAAAGATATGAGAGGGGGCTGAGAGGAGCAGAGGAACGGAGGAACGGAACAGAAGCACAGGCAGAGGCAGCAACAGCAGCAGCCGCAGCAGCAGCAACCAGAGCACAGTAGCCAAAGAGAGCTGTTGCTGTTCTTGTTCTTGTTGTTCTTGGCCGTTGTTGCATTTGTATTTTATTTAAACAATTTACAAGAAAGCAACATTCCAGCTGCCTTAAAATGGACAAAAGTTGGCACAAGAGCCAAGACCAGCCAGGAGTCGGACTGTGGACCGAGACGTAGACTTAAACGCAGACGCGGACGAAGACGAAGACGAGGACGTAGATGCAGGCAGAGGCTGATGCAGAGAGACGACGGCAATGGCAAATGTTGGCGCGACAGCAACATTTTTCTTGGCACCAACACAGACAATGTACACAAGGGAGTAGGAGAGTAGGAGAGGTGGAGATGGAGTTGCAGTTGGTGGAGGGCAATGGGAGAGCTTGACTAAGACAATAAACGCGTTTATTGACTCTTGGGGGACAGCAACAACAACAGCAACAGCAACAACCACCGCGGCCTTAACATTCAAACAGCATTTAACAGTAAAACAGAGTTTAGCAGCAGCGGAAAATGTTAATTGGGTGTAATGTTAATTGCATTCCGGTATGTACAGCGGCCGGGTGCTAAAAAAAATGGCAAGCAGAAGAGCAGAAGAAGCGATCATCGCAGCGCAGTGTGAACAAAACTGTAAGTGGGAGAGCAGAGTGTCCAACTGCTTGCTGGATCGACCGCAGTCTCAATAAAACTGTCCCCACTCAGCTGCAATATTCATCAGATCGGAGGGGACTGAGGGATCGATCCTCTCCCAACTTAAAGCTCGTACCACACCACCGCGGATTTTCTAATTTTTCTCTTACTTATTGGTTCGAAAAAAAACGTATAATAAATTATCATGCAAGCCTAGCGCCCCTCAACAAAAAACAACAGCAAATAAATATTATTATCGCGATATTTTAGCTTTTGCTTCCTTATTCTTTCAAGGCAAAAGACACGCAATGAAGACAACATCTTGAAAAGGGTCAAAACATCAAGCAGTTCATGATGAAGAACTGGAGGAAGAGCAGGAAGAAGGTTTCGACTTAAGGGACTCGGACTGCAAAAGGTTGCCCTCATCTTTCCCTTCCTTAATTTTTTGTTCCTCCTTTTTTTTGATCTGTTGATAGCAAGACAACACAAAGGGATAAATAGGGGAGAGAGAGAGGGACAGAGAGATGGTTGGGTCTTTATAGCTTTATACGAAACGAAATCAAATGAAATGAGAGATTTGCAGCACGCGAGATTTATGAGCTGAGACTTTCAGATGGCTCGTTCAAAGAAAAGAGCAGGCCAAAAAATCCAAAAAAATCCACATTCGTATTGGTAAAAATGATTTGCGGGATTTGTTTGGGGATTTATGAAAATGGTTCCAATGAACAGAGGGCCATATTAATTTGGAGAAAATTGGAGAAATAGGAGCAGAGCAAACATGGTCAGAAATACTGGTAATACGGAGATATCCCTCTTGTGCGGTCCTGTCAACTAACGATGTATTCGGGGAAGTATGTACAATATTATGGGTATTTTTCGTAGCGAATATACTTGAAGAATACTTGAAAATACTCTACCAGAACAATAACTTGAATTAAATTATCGATTATACATAAATACGATTCACAAAACACAATCAGTTGGATAGTCAGTTCCCTCTCAGGAAATTCTCTCTTGGTGCTAGCAGTTCCTCTCGAGCCACAGCTTCTCTCAGTTTGACATCCCCATCAGGCATTTCTGTCAGCGCCGCAGCAGCAGAACTATTTAATGTCACTTTGGCACTTCCTTAAAAGTCGAAAGAGCCGCCTCCTTCTCCATCCTAGACTGTTGTCTGCGTCTGCGTCTGCGTTAGCGCGCCTGCCAGCGGCTACAGAAATATTTTAGTTCTTTTGGCCCCGCTCCGCATCAACTGCTTTTTTTGTGAGCTAAGAATTTCTAATTAGTGGCGCCATATTGTTGTAGTAGCCAATGCATTGGAACCCCTCCCCATACCCATACCCATACCCATCCTGCCCTGCAATCGCAGGCTCTCTTCTAACTGTTGGTTGTTGCTGTTGCTGTTGCTGTTCCTAGTGCTGGCTGCAAAAGGCAGCGACGGGGAAGACTTGTTTGTTGCCTTAATTCGACGCAAATAATTTAGAAGAAGAGCGAGAGAGAACGAGCGCTGCACTGCTTTGACTCCTTCTCCTTCCTTCTTCATCTTCCACTTCTTCTTCTTCTTGTTCCACTGCTTGCTAATTACGTTAGGCATTCGACGTTACACACTGCCTCTCTCTCTCCCGTACCGCCACCATCTCCCTGCTACTGCTTGGTGCGCTGCTTTGCTGAAAATCAGTTATTTTGGTGTTAATTACATGGCATTTTGTTGTTGCGCGAATTTTACGGTTATGCGTGTGCAAGACAATTCCTGTCAAAGCATTGCAGTTGTACAAGAACTGGCCGCGAGAGTCTCGTGCATAGACTTCAAAACTGTACGAAGCTGCAGAGGCTTCGGATCTTCACCAGCTTACGAGTAGAATGCTGTTCTGGAAGCGTTACAGATTAAGGTTAGGGCTCCGGTTTCACCTATTTACAGAGATTTTATTCCGATATATGGATAACCAAATCGGGCTGCTTCAGTAGTAGAGCGACCAAGTATTTCACAGCACAATTAAAGGTTGTGTTAAAAATATTTATAAAAATGAAATGTTAATGCATCAATAAGTCATCTATTTTTTTGGAAGTCAGATTTTTGTTGTTGTATATATGTATATGATTGGGTTATATTGGGTTTCATTTCGGCGAGAAAAGTTCAAAAGTTAATCGGAGAGTTTTTAGATTAAAATTTTGGTTTAAAGGACTATTTATAAAGAAACAGAAAAACTATTTCTGCAGAGCCTGTAAAGGGTTAATTTCAGAGGATGGTCTGCCAGATAGTCGCTCACAAAGCCAAATGCAGATCTAATTGTTCAACAAAAAAGCAATATTGAGAACCCAGCAAATGCATATTTCTATCAAATCCCAGTATCCAAGTTAGCAAAGAAAAAAAAAACAATTGCCATTATTCATCTGCTCTTCCCGATTTTCCCCAAGTGATCCCACAGAGACAATGGCCTCTGCTTTTTTTTGGTCGCCACGAAGAAGGTTTCCTTCTGGGTTCTGGTCACTTGCTTATGAGCATTTAATTAAATGCAAGAACAACAGAGATGGAGAGAGAGAGAGGGGCGTAGAAGAAGCTCTGAAGAAGACCAAAAACTGCATACTTAATGCATAGAAGAAGAGACCAGCAGCAGACCAGCAGCAGAACAGCAGAACAGAACCCAAAGGCAGCTGCTGGCTTCGCTTTGGGAGCCTGCCCCTGAGACGAGAGCGAGTCCCAAAAGTTGCTAATTAAAAAGGCAAACAGCAAGCGGTAAGCGGCAGCAGTAGCAGTGGCAGTAGCAGAAGCAGAAGCAGCAGCAACAAATGCAACAGGAAGCAACATCAAGATGCGGCACGAACGAAAATGTTGTTAACCTTTCCAGGCAGTGGCAGCAGCAGCAGCAACAGCAACAAAGAAGCACTCGCCAGCCGATATAGCGACTGTGGCATGCCCCTTAATCAGAGTTATTCGATTTCCACGCAACAATCTCACAAAGAGAGAAAACATAGAATATCGATTTCCATGCTGGAAACCCAATTGTGGAAACAGATGTACTAGTTTTGTCATCCGATTGTGATTATTATTAAACATCTGTAAAGATCCTGCGGTGGCAGTGACGACCCTTAAGTGGTAGGGGGCATACCACTTAAGGGTCTTCTCATAGTCCACGATATATTGGTGTTTAGGTCTACGACCAAGGGACAGACAAAACAGCAATCTGCTATAAAAAGTTATATGCCTGTTAAATATGTGCATCTCAACGAAAACAATACGCTCTCGAGCCCAACGAGTACTGAGTACGGCAAGGAGAGTTGTTGGTTGTCTTTGACAAGCCAAGGAGCAAAATGCTATCACCAGGGACCTAAAAAAGCAACAACAAGCTGGAGGCGAAGCAGATGCAGCCGCCTAACGATCAATAGAACAAAAAACAGAAGCGAAGCAGTTGCAGTTGCAACATTTTCGTGCAGTTGACATTCGTGCCAAGGTGGGCAACAGCAACAACAGCAACAACAGCAGCAGCAGCAGCAACAGGGGCCAAACTCCTTAAAGCAGTCGGTCGGCAAACTGTTGCAAGTTCTTAGAACGCGCCACATGCTGCGCGACACGTCCGTTCCGTCGTCGTCGTCGTCGTAGTCGTCGTCAGCGCGTCCGTCCCTTCAGCGTCTATTGAACTTGAATTTTAAGTGCCTCCGCTTTCTACTCGCCACTCGATGCGGCTCCTGGAATGGATGAGAGATGCTAGATACTGGATACTGGCAGCAGCCAAGGGAGAAATGGGTAGGCACTGTTGAAAGCGAAGGAAATATTGAAAAATTATTAGCTAAATCATACATTATTTGTGGCAAAATGTTCCTGTAATTCCTGAACAGCAACAAATGTTTCAAACCAAAGTTCTCAAACAAAACAACACTCGAGGCCCTTAAAAAACCAAAATAAATTTATAACTAGTGTTCCAAATAAAATGCAACAAAAAATTGTCTCTATCATGTTGTACGAAAATTGGATTTGCACGGGCACAACTTTCCAATAAGCGATAAAATTAAATTTGATTTTAAAAGTTGATGTCAAAAATAAGCAGAAATAAAATAAAAGTTCTCTAACTGAGAACTACTACAAAGAGAGAAAGGGAGAAGGAAATAAAGGCAAAGAAAATAAAAGAAAAATTGCATATGCTGATGCGGATAGCCGTGTGACAGAAAGAAGACCTGGGGACAGGAGGGCCAATTTGAATGCTAAATGCACTGAAACAGGGCCAAAGGCTCTGGGCCATTGGCGAGGTAACGGAAAGATGGCCAGCAAAGAGCAGGAAATTCAGCAGAAGAAAAAAAAAAAAAGAAAAAAAGCTAAGCAGGAAAATTGCCCCATCTCAAATGGTTCAAAGGACAATCATTCGAAAAGCTACGGAAATGGCAGGAGCTATACAATTGGTAGCAGACGGGCAACAAGAACATTTCTCCCCAAATGGATTTAAATTTTATTTATCACATTAAGACGTCTTTTCTATGCAGTTTTTGGGTGCGATTTGTATGAAGGCGGAAGATTTCTTTCAAAAAACCTTTACACTTTTCCAATATCAAATATGCAAAAATAATGCAATTTTTAATGGCAAAACATAAACATAAAAAGAGTTTTTTTGAATACATCTAAAGTCTGTAATCGTAAAAAATAACTATTCTGGGATTACATACATTTCAGCGAGCGAATAGGGAGGGACATACATATTTCTAGTCTTTGCAAAAACAGAAGCAGCAATAGGGATCCCACTCAAAGTAGTTCAACATGAAGTACTAACATTTTCCCAATTTTTTCTATCTCTATCTCTTCCTTTTGATATCTCTTTCCGCCCACCCATGTAGTTACTAGCACTATTTTTTTTCTTTTTGTTTTTGCAGTCTCCTTCAGCTCCTCGTACCACTTTTTGCCATTCGCTTTTTTTTTTAGCTGTATTTAAAGCAAATTAAACAAAATTGCGCGCAATAAAACTTAATGGCTAATTAAATGGGATGGGCTGGACTGGGCTGGTCGGGGCTGGTCTGGGCTGGTTGGTCCGGGTCCAGAGCACATCCTCGTGGAGGGAGGATAACGAGGTTCGGTCCTCCTCTCGCTCTGGCAAGAGGGGAAGATGTGCATCCGTGGGAGCAGCAGCTGCTTGCAACCGTTTTACTGAAGACCTTTTTGCATAATTTACAAGTAGCAAAAGTTGAGCTAGAAACTTACTCTCGTATTCTACTTTTTTCTCACGTTTTTTTGCTACTTGTGTTTTACAATATTGGCCATTTGCACTAATGAAATTATCCCGTTATGGCTTTATACATGTGCGAACAAAAAAGAAGATCGAAACGAAGGGAGATAGTACTCCCCCTGGAATTCGAACCAATGAAATACATACATAAGTTCGAAGGGAATTAAATGAGCAAATTTTGAATATAGCCAATATCATGAGACTCGACATAATTCGTTTTGGGGGACTCTTATTGCTGTTCTACTCCTAAGTTTATATATCGGAATTTTTCAGTCCATAACAAATTTTATTGGAACTACTTTCAATTTCAAAATAATTATGCAAAAAAGTATGAATTTTAAAATTTTGTTAAAGATTGGATTTTTGCAGGGAAATTGATTTGTCAGCAAATAATAATTTATTTCTAAATTTACCTTTGATTTTGAACATTTTCTTGAATGTGTGATTCTTACCTGAAATATAGAAAAAAACAATCAGTTTAATAAATTAATAATTTGTTACTAAAAATACACATTAAATTTAATATATTATAGAATATATTTCGAAAAACCCTTCCATATTTCAATCAAATTAGAGCTCATTATTAGGATAATACAAGTATTATGATTATTCACTCAGCGAAGGATAATTCCATGAAGATATTTCCGTTTCCAGCTCCTCTCTTCAAGTTCAGCCTTTCGTAATCTGTACTTCGTCCTTCCTTTGGCTACGCACTCATTATGTCCCGATCCAACACTCTCGTCTACTTACCATTCTCGACAAAACTTGAGCATAGTTCCCAGTTCCCAGTTGCCTCGACTCAGTCACTGCCTTTGTTGTTTTACTTAATTTTTATAATTTTAATTAGCCCGATGTTGGGACCCTAGCGGTTATCTTTTGAGCTGCCTGCCTTACGCCCAATTTCTTGGCTGCTGTCCCTGTCCCTGTCCCAGTCCCAGTCCCTGTCGCAGTCGCAGTCTCTGCTCTGTTCCTAACCCGAGCTGAGCTCTGTCTGTATCTGTATCTGCTTCTGCTTCTGCTTCTGGTCCGGCCGGCTCCCTTTTCCTATCTCTGGAAGTCTTCTTGGCAGCCAGCTCAGATAAGCGCGTTAAATTTCCAAATGGACAGGCAAGTGTCGGGCCCCGAGAGCAGCTCTGTAATCTGCATAAAGAGAGGGGGGTGGGGGGACAAAAAAGAAAAAAAACGAAGGAAAAACCGAAGAAACCTCATGGGTAATTAGTGCATTTTAAACGTCTTTCGGTATTTGGTCTCAGCAGCAAGCAGACAGAATTGTGGTGCAAATTTTCCAGGCTATTTTAAGAGTTATGGGCATAGATAAACGGATTAGTCGAGGCCTCAGCTTTGGTTAGCGGCGGGGAAAGGGCAGGCACACAACAAACTTGCAAAAGGGAGAGAAATATGGCCTCCAAAGATCCACAGAAATGTCCGGGCCCGATGCCCGATGCCCAATGCCCGGTACCCGTTCCGTTTCGTAGTTTTGTAAAGCGCAAAACGTAGTTCAAGTCACAGATCTGACTGGTAAACGCAGTCAAACGTGCGATAAATTCAAAGACCAAAGACCCAAGACCAAGACTCAAAGAAATGGAAATAAAAGGAACAAATGTTAATTGGTTTGTGTCAATCTTCGGCTCGCTCTAACCCTTCTGCAGCCCCTGGCCGCCCCTGACCGCCCCTGGCCGCCACCGGCCGCCCTGCCCCTTGAGAAATTCATTTTAATGTCTGGACAGATGAAGTTGTTTAGTTGCCAGCTGAAGCCTGGCGGTTTTTCCTTTTCCTCCTCCTCCCCTCCCCTCACCATGCTCGATTTTTGCAATTTTCATTTCAATTTCTGTGGCGTGGAGCCGCTGAAAGCGAAATGATGTTCGGCCCATGGTCTATTAGAGACCAACTCAGAACCGAACCGAACCGAACTCCAACTGAGCCACGTCCCACCTGCTCTCTGGTTCTCCTGATGATTCGCCTAGTCTTGGAGTTTTGTGGTTCTGATTAGTTTGTTCTTCTGCAGATACTCTGACGGAAGTGCGCGTGGCAAGTCCATTTTGAGTGGCAATTTCCTCAGAGATGGGAAAATGTCCGGGTTGGTGTTGGGTCACTTAAAGCGCATCTCTGTCTGGCTTTGACATCTGCCTGGGCTGGGGCTTATGAGTGCCTCGAAGCGGAAAAGTGCGAAGAAAGAGAGTTCGATTTGCAGGAAATGAGCTTAGCTTTGGCTAAGAGATCATGGCCGGGTGAAGCATGATGAGACCTCAGGTGGGGAAACCAGAGGCAGCAGCTACCATCTGTCTTAGGGGCTTAGGGATTGTAAAACCGCTTCTGTGCATTGAAGAAGCTCTATAGATAGGCCTTCAAGGGTCTTTTAACCTTAAGTACGTTTGTTGTACTCCTACTCACTGACCTACGTATTTCACCTTTTCACCCAAGTATCCAAAGACAGTTCTCTAAGCACTCTGCATGCCCTCATCACATTCATCATCTTACACCATAAATTATCCAAAAGAAGAATCTTACAAATACTCGCAATTTGTCATGCAAGAAGAAACACTTCCCGTTCCCCTGCCATTCCCCTGCCATTCCCCTCCCTTCCATTCATCAAATTCACTCTACACGAACTGTCTCCATGTTCTACCTGCATTTGAAAAATGATCAAAAAGCGAAAATGCCGAAAAGTCCACACACCGAAAACGAAACTGAAACCCCAACCCCAACTCCAACCCAACCCGGTACTGGACCCGGGACCCGGGACTCGGTCCCGTCCCGTCCCGTCTCTGGGCAAGTCAAATAGGCAATGGAGGGGCCAACAGAACAGAACAGAACAGAGCTCTTGGGCTCTCTGCCCGTCCAGAGCCCATTCGCATTGCCATTTTCGGGTCGCAAATCCCTTCAACTTTTGTTTGATGTCCCTTAACTGTGTCCCCATCCCAACCCAACCCATCCGCACACATCCCAACCCATCGCATCCCATTCCATCCCAAACGAACCCATTCGGTTCCTTCCATCAGCGTCAGGGGATGCGGGCCGGGATGGCAACTGGCAAACGGCGGTCTCCTTTAACCGCTGGACTCGACTCGACTCGACTCCACTCGGCTTGGCTCCACTCGCTTCAACTTGTTCCAAATGTCCGAAAATGTCCAAAGTGTCTGTTCAAATGTCCAGGGCGCAACTTTTATGGCCAGGCGGCAAAGTTGATTGCCCTCTTTGCAAAAGGGAACAAAAACCGAAATCCGAGTTGATTTGAGATGCACTCTGTGACAGAAAGTTGCGCTGATGCTGATGATGGTGATGGCGATGGTTTTGAGCATGGGACATGAGTAATTAACACCCACGTGAGACGTGGATAGTCGATAGTGGGGAAGCATAGTGGAGGCAGCAGCTGCAGCCACTTGCAACCACTTGACACTAAGCCCTCCAGAAGCCCAAGTGGGTGTAGGAGGTGTTAAAAGGCCTCACAGTCAAGTCCATGGCTCATCTCTCTCGCCCTCAAACATTTACATGCTACAATGTTGCCTCAGGTCTGCCCGAGGAGATTTTGTTTGATTAACCCTAGAGGTGGGAGAATATTAGTTGGTCAGGAGATTGTTCGGAGAAGGCTTCGAGCTTGGGAAGATCGAAGATCATCAGCCATATAGTTAGTAAGGGATTCCCTAAGGACTAAGAGCCTTTTTCTCATTGATAAAGAGGAAATATTAAAATACCTAAGGAGAGGGCAAGCCCCCTGCCCACTCGCCAACACGATGATTTATTCCATGCTTGTCGATACATATTTTTCTGAGATGGTCTCGATAGTTACTTGATCTGTTGCTCACAGACTTCCATCTCGAATTCAAACGTCAAGTGCCTCGAAAACTGAAAGGAGCTCTCCGTGTACCCTTCTGTCTGCCTGCTGGTTGCTGGCTGCTGCCTTGGCCAGCCCAGCTCATTCCCCATCAAGTGTGTGGTCTCTGGGATGCACTGCAGTGCGACAGTCGCTGATACGCACACTTCACATTGAATTTCCATTTGTTGTTGCCCAGTCTCTCAGTCCGTAGTCCGTAGTCCCCAGTCCACAGACAACAGTCCCCAGTCCCCAGTCCAAAGTGGCCAGGCTACTTGGAGCTGGAACTGTAGCTCTGGCTGGAGCCTGGTCAGTGTCCGTTCCTGGTTTCGTTGCTGGCTTGCTCCGTTGATTTCCATCGATTTTCTAGACACTTTGATTGTTTTATTGTTGCATTAAGTGCTCGGTGGTAGGGATTGAGGGAGCCCGAGAGGTGGAGAGGTGGAGTCCCTGCCTTCTGGCCATTGGCGACCAACCACAAAAATGCAATTGACACTTTGGTGTGAAGTGCTTAGCTTAGCTCGTTGCGTTCCTTATGGCTGCGGGTTGCGTTCCTTCTGCTTCTACTTCTACTTCCACTTCTGCTTTTGCTTCTAGGTCTGCCTCGCCCGCCTGCCTGAATGCCTCAATGCCTGAATGCCTGATTTCTGTTTAATAGATACATTTGCATCTGGAAGATGCGTCTTGGTTTTAGTCATGGCTTGGTTCATGGCTTGCTTCATGGCTTGCTTCATGGCTTGCTTCGTAGGCTTCGTATTTTTCCAGCTGGCTGCATGCCTCTGCTTGAGTGGAAAATTGTTTTTGGTTAATTCTTGGTTACTCAAGGAGCCAGGCCACGGCGGAGGGAAGATGTCTGGCATGTCTGCGGTGGGTTCCTCTGGTATGCTGTGGGTAGTGGTCAGTGGATTGATAGTTTCTGCTGCTGCTCAATCGATTAGCGGGGCTGCGTTGGGCTTTGCTCCGAAGCAGTGTTGAATGATGGGTGTGGTACTTGGGGTTTCACGGGAAGTCTCAGTCGATTTAGAAAGTTACGGAGAAAGGGAACACTTTCAGTTGAATTGAATGTTGATCATAAGGTTTTCCGTAGAGGTTCTATTTGAAAACTGTCTGTGATTGCTTAAATTATCTCTCTGTTATGTAAAAAGGTTTTGGGTCGTCGTCGTCATCCGATATTTTACTCATATCGGCGAGAGCAAGCGCAGCGAGTGAGCCAGGGGTAGGCGCACGAGCGAAACGAGTACTAGTGGTTTTATATTAATTATCTGTGCATTTAATTTATGGCAAGTCAGAAAAGATTCTATGAGAACTTTAGTGGGTTAAAGTGCTGTTTCGAATGGGTTCTACCAGTAACTTTAATGGACGACTTCGAAGATTGGAACTAAAATCGGAAAAGTCTTCGATGAAGCATAGATTAAGAATATCGATAAAGGGTGTACTATTCTTATACTGTTCCTCCCCTAATTGTTTTTATTTATATATAAAATAGTGTGTACAATTTCCTTTCACTTTTGTTGAGCTTCATCCTGAGCAGAGGTAGTTCCCTTAAAGCTGGCTCCAATACCGAGTACGAGCAAACTTAACCCACATAAGTATCTCAACGCAATATGGAGAGGACCCAGAAACATCCCGTCGCCAATTTCCACACACATGGGGCAAGCTACTCATGCAGAATGCTGTCCATGACAACAGCAGCTCGGCAACAGCAACGTCAGCAGCATTGACAATGCCTGGGGGCGAAGGATGCATTGGGAGTTGGGTGGGAGTGGGTAACCGCTTTGGGTTCCCCCCACCCCCCCAAACCCATCCCATGCATTGACTTTTGCTCCACATCGAATCGGTGCTGTTGTATAAACACACTCCCGGCTATAACTGTCACTGTCAATAGATTGGGCGGCCACCACCCTGTAGTGCTATCCTCCATCTCTCTGGGTGTACTATCCTGATGATTGCCAGCGCTGGATGTGACTGGAACAACATCCAGCAGCGACTGAGCGATGGAGCGAGTATGAGTATATCGTTTGCAATCGAAACCATCGAAACCATCGATGCCAAAAGCCTCTCAGCATTCCTGTCTAGGTCCAGGCCCAGCAAAGGCACATTTATGACAGAGAGTCATCCGGCCAGTGCAGGCACCGAAGCGGGCTCTGTGTCCACCGTTGCATGTTCGCTGTCCTTTTCATCGCTGCGGTTTAAACCGATTTTCTGTTTGCATAACGACACGTGGTGGCGAGGAGGCCCTGGCTCAGGGCCTGATACTCTGGTCTGGTTCTGGTTCTGGTTCTGGTTTTGGGACACATGCGTTGGATAATTGCCGCAAGATTTGCCTCGGCGAGGCATGAATAATTTCGCACGCAAATTATTTTCAATATTAACGCCCAGGACAGGACCCAGGATCCTGAAACAGTCGGCAGACCGCAGAACCGAATTTCAGCTTTCCTTGTGGCATCATCACGGCGTTGAGTGCGGTATGCGATATGCGATATGCGGAATCGCGGGTAATTGGGTAAGAAGGGAGACTGTGCCGATGATTTTTGATTGTTTTGCGGTTGTAGGCTGTAAGGGCTGTATGGGCTGCGGTCTGTGCAGGTGACAAAGGTCAAGATGATTGCACAAAAAGAATGATCCATCCTCAATGCTAATAGCCCCATGAATTGGAATAAAATTGGATATAGAGTTGTATCTGAAGAGATTTACAGAGGCATAAATATGACCACATGGCCATATTAATTGGATGAAAGGGAAAAGATTGTCAAGCGACAAAAGAACTACCTTTTCTTGTGCTGCCATGAAAGAAAGCTAAGGATAAAAGTCGCTCGACCAAAAAGAGACTGAATAAAGCTGGTATAGCCATTTTTAATGCACCAGATCCGAAAATTTCGGATTTTTTTCTCGCTCACTCTCTATTTGATGTTCTGGTAGAGAAACTGAGCAAGTAATGCAATAAGTTGCTGGTTTTTTGCTGCGCCCCACTCGGGTTTTCGGAGTGATCCGAATCTGACTGAAGGAAGGATTCGTAACGATCGAAAGCATTAAAGAGGCATGAGTATAGCTGTTATTTTATGAGTACTGTGGAGGTCACGTAGGTCCTATATCCCATTTACTTCTATAAAAACATCGGTTAGATCAATCAAGGAATTGAACCCCTCTTAAACGTTTTCAATCCATTAACGAACGCTGGAGCCTCTGATAGGCCTTTTCACACGCCCACAAAAAATGCAGCCCACACGTGAATTTCCATTCCATTTTGGGTTAAGCCTTTTGCCACATGTTGCAGCATTGCTCGGCACATTAGCACCTTTCCACCGTTAAGAGATCTTTCTCCCTACCTACTCGTATCTGTTGTTCTCTTTCTCCGCCTCTTTAGCTGTAACTATTCATTCTTCTCTCTCTCTCTCTCTTCCACAGTCTGGCAATCTTCTCACGACTGAAATTAACAAAATTTTACGCATCGCAAATTTTTAGCGCTTCTCTTTTTTGTCAACGTGGGTAGATGGGTGCGGGCAGGGGTACGGATAGGGTATGGGTATGGGCATGGGTATGGTGGAGGAGACAAAGTTGCGCCTCCGCAGACGAGGCGCGGACAGCAGGCAAAAGCGAAAAAGCGCAAACCAAGCTGAAAATTGCTTAATCCTGCTGACAAGACAGACTAGCACTGAAAATGGGCAAGGAGAAAAAGAAGGGTGGAGTGCTAGGAGACCCGGAAAGCGAGGGGAGCACTGGAGCAGGAACAGGCCAGGTCCAGACGATGCGCCGCCGCGACCAGAGATGTGTTTGAGAAGAGCCGCCTGCTCGCCTGCTCGCCTGTGTTCGAGCATCCTGACAACGGAAGAGGGCCTGTGGAAAGAGGAAGCGGGAGACCTGCCGACTGCACGGGCGCAGGCACAGGCACAGGCACAGGGTAGACTTGCTGACAGAGGGCGTTGCAGCGCATAATTATGCATACAAGACGAAGAGAAGCAGGAGGAGGAGGAGGAGGATGGAGGATGGACGATGGAAGATGGTGGATGAAGACAAGAAAGAAGGCGGCCTCGCCTCACTTTCGGGGTAATAAAGCAATGCATCACTCGAATGCAGTCGGAGGTCCAGAGGGTACTCTCCTCCTGGTACCCCATACCCCATACGCCATCCCGATCCTGAGGTCCAGTCCACAGTCCAGTCTGGGGACTCGTGTAGAAAATGTTGACGCATCGTAACTTTGGTTATTTGTGGCCTTGAGCATCAAATGCTGTAATTGAGTTTCGTGTTTTATGATTATAGTTTGCTAGCTTTATTAGCCAGGATCCCCAGCTGAAGCTGACGCTGAAGCTGGAGCTGAAGCTCTCCGCCAAGCAAAAAGGGTTCGGACTCGAATAGAAATGTTTTTCGCCTTGGCATAGTATGCGCAAAAGTTCGGTCTGATCGTATAATTAGAATGATGAGGCAATGGCTCTCAAAAGCCTTTAACACTCCACTGTGTAATTGAATAGTTTATGAGCCTGAAAGGAGCCTCATAGTGCAGGCTGTAAATCATTCGGGCGGCTATGGTATGGGGGAAGGGTTGGGGTTGGTGTTGGGGCGAGCCTCAAGGGTTTATTATTGTTTGGACATTTATGGCTGGGTTATGGGTCCATGCCCAAGGGGACATCGTATGGATATGGTGTCCCAAGGGCAGGTTCCATTGATTATTTATTTTAAGTAGAATCGTAGAAGACTTGGCTAGTATGCAAATATCTAAGCTTAGCCACAGCGAGCCCTTAGGAAACCCCTATGGATTATCTACCTAGTATACATTCTTCATCCACAATTATGTATCTTATCTAGCGGATTGGAGGGTCCCGTGGCTGTCACTTTGACATATACATCGAAAGGGAAACCCGAGAAACAGATGGACTGGCTCTCAGACTATGGACCACATAGGACCTACTCAAACCGCATCTTTTCCATTTCCAATCGGTCAGATCGTCACACATTAAAGCACCCGTCTCTAGTGAAGCCCAACTGAATTAGTTCCCAGAAGAAAGTCAAGCCCAAGCCCAAGACTTTGACCCACAGTACAGCTAATTATAACATTTTCGTTCCATGACCAATTCACGCAAAACCAAGCAAAGCGACATCATGACTTCATTGCCATTGTTTTTATCGGTTCGCGAAATCGGTGGGCTCCGTGGAAAATCTCATGAACGGGCACACATCATAAATGTCAGGCTGGCGAGAATTATGACACACACACACACACACACACACAGACAGAAAGCAGTCAGAAGGAGCAGAGCAGGCGAAGGTGAACGGGAGTCCATAGAGGGGGAGTCCATTGGAGGCTTTTCTGTTTGCCTTATGAAGTCGTACAGGCGATGGTGGGGTCGCCTCATATCTGAACTCAAGATTTCGTGGTCCGTGACCATTTGGAAATGTGATAATTGCAGGCAGCCAGGCTGGATAGCAGGCTGGCAGCCTGGCAGGCGTACAGGCCAGCAGGCAGGAGCTGTAATGAGGCATAGCCAAGAGGTTCGGCTGGGGTTCGCTGGGTTTTCTGACACAAAAGTGCAGCTGGGCTTGGCTCCTGTGAGTTCTATTTCTGCCCCGACTCCCGACTCCAGCGCCAGCACCAACTCCGACTCCGACTCCGACTACGACTCCACCTCCGACGACTTCTTTCTCCGCTTTATCTCCTCCTCTGTCTCGGCTACTGTTGCACATTTCGCATTTAATGTGACAATGTCACTTTGTTTGTGCCTCTTTGCTATCTGACTGTTAATTTCCAAGGCCCGAGTCTCTGGCTCAGTCTGAGTCTGAGTCAGGGCAAGTTCACACTCTTAATTGGATTTGAAAGTGCAGCAGGAGACATCAGTAGGAGCGGAGCCAGGAGAAGACGAGTTGACACCTTCTCTGTGGGGATGGAGCTGGGGCTCTGGCTGGGACTGGGACTTGCACTGGGGCTACACCCTTCTTTCTCTCTGACTCTCCACACGGAAACTGATTAGATTTGGTTCCTGAGAATGGGGCTAAAGCCACTCGGTGTTGGGGCCTTCAAAAAGTGTTTACCCCACTTGTACGATAGTTAATGGCTTTAGCTGTGCTAAATGATAATGGTTGGGAATGGAGATCACAGCTGGTGCGGAAAGCTGACCCCAAACACCCTATGACAGCCATTCTTCATTCCATACAGCTCAATCAAGGAGAGTTATCCTTTTCCGTATGTGTCATTTGTATTCAAATAACCCTTGACACAAATTGCCATTTGTAAATTTTTGGAAAACCACAAAATGGAAAAGCTTCAACCACAAAACTACACCAAATATCGCATTAATTTGATGCGATTGCCATTAAATGGTGGTTAAATTGATAGTTGATTGGGAGTCAAAGGTCCTATCAGAGGTGTTGCTCTATAAATAGGCAAAATTTAATAATAGTTTCCCGGCTGGGCGGATGGGCGGATGGGCGGATGAGCTGCCAGGCAAAAGTCTCAAAAGTCCAAGCAGATGAGTGACTGACTGCATGAATGGATGATGCACGAATGGATTGATTGAGTGGAGGCTGGGACAGAAATTCCCTTTACTCTTGATATATGAGCCACAGGCCTGGGTCCAGTCTGGATATACATATTTCTTTATGCCTTTATGCCACTTACTTTTTCATATTTCATTTCTGTGAGTGAGCGAGCGAGTGAGTGCATCGAGTATTGGGTCAACATTGAGTTGCACTTTTAAAGCAGAGTAAAGCAAAGACAGGACCTCAATGGTAGGGCCAGCAAAAGGGTAAAGAGCGTAAACAAATCGAATGAGAACAGAAGTTTCTATTTGATTCGAATTCGTTTTACGACACTCTACTCTTTCCATTTTTCGATCGGCAACAAAACAATTGGGAAAGCCGCAAACCGCACAACAACAAAATTAGTTACAAAATCTAATCAAAAGACCCCGAGGCGCCAATGACAACAGCAACAACCAGAACAGCATGTAATTACATGGGGAAAACTACGAAACACAAAAACAGCAACAGAAACAGAAACAGAAACAACAAATCGAACCAAACCAAACAGCACCAGCAACAGAAAATCGAAATTGAAAATTAATTTCAAATTAATTTCAAATTCACAAAAGCGATAAATTTTGCGCAACACAACACTCGTGACACACACAGGCACACACACACACCCGAAATGGAACCATACGTCGAATAGGGTATGTTTGGGGGGGGGTAGGGGGTCTGGGTCTGCTTTCCTGGTTTTCCGACCTGTAAATGTCGAAAAACGCTTGTAATCAAATAAACAGACAAGGCTGTCGATTGAAAATTGCCCTACTCAAAGTCAGGCGGAACAGAGAGACAGTGAGACAGTGAGACAGCGAAGGAGTGAGGACTTTAAGATATGCGAAGATTAAAACACTCTTAGATATTGTTGAAAGAACTAAGAACTAACTAACTCTTAAAAAGCGGATATATCTATGGACTATTCAAGAAGTTACCCTCTTCTGCCTCGTAGTTATTTGAATCCAAGGACTCAGCCACAAATGATATTACTTAACACCCACGTACTTCAAAACTCAATTAAGATACAATGACACGTGCCAACCCCCGGCTCACGCGCCGACATGAGCAAAATATCAAGCCACGACGACGACCCAAAACTTTTTTCTATTATCGAGAAATGATATACAATATAAGAAGGAAATTGATACAATAACACACGATTTACGTATGTCACAGGCAATTACAAACGTCATATGAAATTAAATGTTCCCTCTAAACAATAACCAAAAGTTCGAGTAACTAACGCAGACACACAGAGTTGCAGTCGCAGTCGCAGTCACAGTCAGAGTCAGAGGCAGAGAGTGTCACCACTACAGTTTGCCATTTGCATGAATTTTCATTAGCCGAAAACAGTTGAGAGACCGACCCACTGAGCCCAAGTTGGGTTGGGATGGGGATGGAGAAGGGGAAGGGACCCCCCAAAAGCAATTATGCCAGAGAGTGCGAGCAGAGAGAGAGAGAGCTGCAACTGAGGTGCATGTCAGTGAGTCGGACGGGCGGGCTCTGACAAAAAGCCAATCCAATTCCAGAGTGTTGAGTGCAGACCATTGAAAACTGTGTGGGTGATTGCCGCCCTGACATCGGTTCCATGGAAAGCTGAACTGTATGTTGGGGAGCTCTCAGGATTAGTTGTATATTTCGTGGCAAGTCAATTATTTACAATCTGTGATAAGCTTGTGGCCTGGCTTTTGGCGTTTGGCGTTTGGCATTCCAATCGCCATATGTTCATCATAAACGTACAAAAACTGCTGACAGATATGGCAGAGCCCATCGCCCCATCGAACCATCGTTCCAGCCCGACCTTATCAATGCAGTTGTCTGGGTGTTATATTAATGGAAAACCACTCCTTAAACGGACGGCCTGGCTCGTAATTATGAAACTCAGCGTGGCGTAAAAAAAATAATTTACTTTTATGACGATCAACGGAATTCCAGAAAAATCATTCAAGGTACACAAATAATATACGCGTTCGCGATATAAAAAACCTTGCATATTTGTGCGCAGCTTTAATTGCAAATTTGCGCGGCTACATAAAATAATGACAGAGCCAAGAGGACTATCAACAGAAGGAAAATAAAATGCACATATATATTTTTTATGGACACGTATGTGTGGGTAGAAATCCGAATATTCCCGAAAATTTCGATGGGAAAAATTGCTTATTTGTTAAGTTTCATCAGGCGGCAAGTGAAAACAGCACTAAAAGCAATGTAGTTGTGCGCGGAATGGTCTTTGGAAACAAGCCCCCAACTGGGATACAATGGGAACTGCAGTGAACTTTTGGATACAATTATATGGTGTTTAAGCCAGCGGAGTTATACACTCCTTGCAGATATCGGACGATGTCTACGATATCTCCTTGTAAGTATTCCATTTTACCATCTTTAATCTTTGTTCTTTAAATGTCTTTCGCTGCCATAAAAACTATCGCACACATTTGGTAGGACGCTGTCCCAGAAGCTTCTCCACTGTTCCATGTCGTATGCAAATGTGATGTGGCTTGTCCGGCAAAATTTCATTATTATTTCACACCCAGAACAGAGGATTTGGAGCCCACAGAATACCGAATCGAGTCCCATTGCCGCCCACCAAACGAATTTTGGTATGTAAATATTTTGGTGCGTGCCCGGACCACGGACCATGGACCCTAGCCCCATGGTTGGGGGAAACTGGGATTGCTATTGGTATTGGTGCCAATATTTGCCAGTTTTTTGTTTAATTAAAACATTTTCTCCATTATTTTATATGCGCTGTGCTCAACCAATGGAAGGGGGAAACGAAATGCAAATTTTCATTGCACAGGTAGCGCACAAATCCAATCCACATGAAATATTTAAGCCAAACAATTATGCCCGACCCGACCCGGCCCGGACCGGACCGGACCGGCCATAGATGTAATAAAATATATTCTTATTGTTGGTGTTATTGAGTTTCAGATTTTCAATTGGTTTGAGGGTTTCCGTGGCCAGCAATTGAGAATTAAATGAAAAGAAATTCGTTTAATTTTCCCATTATTTCCGAATGCTGCAAATCTCTTTTTGTTTAGATTTTCCTTCCTCTCTTTGGACGGTTTATGAAATTCTAATTACGAGTACACATACGTACATATATTTCATAAATTTAGTTGTTTTCGTGTGCGTTTATCTGTAATTTGTTAATAAAGTAGGAACATAGCTTGGGAGAATCAGAGCCTATAGAAGATCTTGAATTTCAGTTGACAAAAGGATAGATCGACAGTGAAATGGAAACACTGATTGTTTGTATACTGATTCTTTAATCTGATACCTCTGTAAATCAAAAGAATAAAACCAAAAACGATCATCAAACGATCTGATCTCTCTTTCAGTATTGTTCACTTAATCGGATCTACTACTACAACAAACGCATTACTAAACAAATTGAAAGATAAACTTAATTTGCGTAGCATAATCCGAGCCATAAAAACAATACCACGCAACAAACACCATACAATTCCCACACACACATTGTAGGGTCGGGTCGGGTCGGTGTCGGTGTCGGTCCCATTAAAGCCCTAAGCAAAAACAAAAAAATAAAATAAAAAGCCAAAACCAACCAAACAAAACTCTGCCATAAAGTCCATTAGTGGCCGTTTTGCATACGCAATGGCCGACAGAGTGGACCGGGGGCCTAGAGGAAGCTAAAATTGCGGTCAATGTGACAAGTCGGCAGGGTCCAGGTCCAGAGCTGCCAGAGTTGCCAGAGTTGCCGGGTGACCAACGCTGAGAGGGAAAATGAGATGGTGAGATGGTGGGGCTGTAAAACTCATTTGGTGGCTGATAATTGCGTGCGTCGTCGGTTTACAGCGGGGGAAGGGAGAAGGGGGCGAGGATAGACGAGAGCCTGTCAAAAAATCAACTAAGTAAGCGGGGGTATCTGACCACAGCAGGGTGGTGGAGCAGTGGCGCAGTGGAGTGGCGTGTGGCTGCCCAAGGGGAAGGGTGATGGGGATCTGAGGGCTGCCAGTCGTAAATCTCATGAGATGCAAGTTTGCGTTTGGGCAAGTGCAAAGCAAATTGTGCGGCACAAAGTGTTGAAAAACCTAACTTTAACGAAAAGAGAAAAGTCTCTGAGTGAAGGGACTAAAGCGAAAACTAATATTGACTTATATTATTACATTAGAAACAAATTTAATCATAGATTCACTCTTTGAAGTGGATTTAGGTAGGATTTCTACAAAAAAATGTGATTTCTGTGAAATGTTGTGCTGAAAGCAGTATTAATCCAGATAATATCTAGGGATAAGTGACCTCAAAACATAAACTATCTATTTATATTTATGTCTTCTATGAGCATGTACTATAATTATACAAGCTTCCACATAAGTTATCCATTATTTATCCAATTTCGATAAGAAATTCTTAGCCATTTAGAACTCGGTTCTAGATAAAGTGCAATAATAGATCGAACATAAAGTCTCTCTCTCTCTTCATCACTCACCTGATTCGTGTTCTCTATTGAGCGACAACGTTGACACATCCTCAGCGGGGCTTATTTCCGCTAGTCCAGGCACTCCTTCATCATCGTCATCTTCATCCTCATCCTCATCGTCATCGTCAGTTCGATGGCTGTTGTCGATGCGACTGTCAATGGCAGGGCCATTGCCGCTGCCGCTGCCATTGATGACCTCGATGACACTCTGGACCGAATCCATCGATGACGTGGCAGATACCAAAATTGGTGTTGTTATCGGGGTGGCCGTGGCCACCGACGACGCTGATGAGGATGTCGACGAGGGCCCGCTGAGCAGGCCATTTGACTCCTTTGGCTGTTCGCCTTCTCCCTGCTGCAGTCGCCCCTCGTCGGGCAGTTGATGGCTCTCGAAGTGCAGGTCATCCAGCAGCAGCTCGGGACTTGGGTCAATGGTGGAGGTTTGGGCTTGCACAGCGGGCGCCACATTCGGCAAATCGACGCTGGCCAAGGTGATAATTGGTTGACTCTCCACCTGCTTCTGCTGCCGCTGCGGCTGCTGCTCCACACCCAAAATGATGCGCTCTAATGGCTTTGGGGGCGTCGTATCCTGACTGCTGCGTCGCTGGCTGGGCGTGGGCTTTGGCTTTTGTCCAGATCCGGATCCAGGTCCACTCCCAGTGGCACCTCCCGTTCCTGTTGCTGTTCCTGGCAGCTCACTGCGCTTGCTGGGAACTGGTGGCGGCGCTGTCTTGGGCTTAATCAGAGTTGGGGACAGTTTCGGCTTGTTTGTGGGCACGGGAGGCTTCGGCTTGGGCTTGGGCAGTGGAGTGGGAGTGGGATTGGTCCTGTCCTGTGTTTTCGGTGTTTCGATGATGTGCTTGTGTAGGAGATAGCCAAGGTCATCTTCGAGGGCAGGCGAGATGAGTCCTTCTTCTTTGTTCAAGTCCTTCTTGATCAGTTGGATTTCTTCATCCATGGCCTGGATTCCTTCCTCCATAGCTTTCACTTTTGACTCTTTCTCGCCGAAGGATTCCATCTTGACGTTGGCTTCTTCTTTCAAAGGTTTGTCCTGCTCTTCCTTCACAATATCTTCATCTTCCATGACTTGTTCCTCTTCTTCTTCAGCTGGCTTATCTTCTGAAATTTCCACACCTGCATCTTCCTGATTCTCGACCTGTTCAAAGGCACTCAGGTCGAAGCCCTCCTGGTCATCAACCTGCTCCAGATTGTACAGCTTCTCCGCCTCCTTTCTGACCTTCTGATAGCTCTCGATTAGCTTCTGGGCCTCCTCTTCGAGACGTCGCTCCTCCTCCGTTTTCTTGAGGAGCTTGGCCCCCTTCTTGGCGGCCGCTTCCTTGCTCTGCTCCAGCTTCTTGGTCACCTGCTTCTCACCATCCTTGGTCACCGTCAGAGTCTCACTGAGCTCCCGCTCCAAAGTGGCCTTATCCTCCGAGGGGGTGACGAGTGGGTCACCTCTCCCGTTGAGGGTCTGCTGGCCCTCTAGGTAGGATTCCTGTTCGGTCTGCTCGCATTCGGTGTAGGTGGACATGCCTCCATTCGCGGACAGCTGTAGCTGCTTGCCACATTCGGATAAGGTCAGGGTACCCCTCTCGATACTCTGTTTATCCTGTGGATCTTCCAGGCGCTCCCTCAGACGCGTCTCCGCCGAGACGGTGGCAGTCAACGGCTGCAGCTGCAGCTGCTCGTCTCCGTCTCCGAGCTCGAGCAGGTTGTCGTTGCTGCTGATCTTCTTGAAGCGGGCACTGCTTGACTTGGATCCGGCGCTGGTCACCAGCTGCTCCTCCCCGGTCAAGGCATCCTTTGTTCGCAGTTCGCTGAGGGTTTTCTCCTCGCTTAGGACTCTCCGTTCCTCGTGAATGGTTGTGGTCGATGTTCCCAGGTGTGCGGGTGGCGCTGTGCCATCCTCTCTCTCCTCATAGGACTGCAGCTTGAATGCAATGTCTGGACTGAAGTTGGAGACACTGGAGGAGCTACTGCTGCTGCTTGTCTTGGTAGTAGTCACCCGGGTCGTTGTGGTCCTTTGGGTCTTTACAGTGCTGCTCTCCTGAACGGAGCTACTCTCCTGGACCGAGCTGCTGCTGCTCTCCTCCTGGCTGGTCTTGCTGCTCGTTTCCTTGTGATTCGTTGTGGTTTCAGTGGACGAACTGAGACTCTCCTCGACAGGGCTCTGGCTCGCTGCCAGGGCTGTCTTATCATGTGCGTCATGGTCAGTAATCTTATCGACATTCACATTCATCTGGGTCAGTCCGCCATCGTTAGCCTCCATATTGGACGTCGGTGCTTGCAATTTTTTCAGCTCCTCCGGCTTGACAATGGCTCTGTGGGGAAGCAGAGAAAAGAGTCAGAGAAAGAACTTCGATCAGTCAACAAATCGAGTAAGTCGAGTAAATCGAGTAATCATAATTATGGGTTCTGCTTATCGGTACTCTGATATGCTAATTGACTCTGTTTCTGTCTGTGGCCCCTCTTCGCACCTGGCTGGCTGAGCAACAACGAACGCAAATCGGAAATTGAATGTCAGTTGAGACAGGTTCTGTCGCCGATCGAACCTTTGCCTAACGTTTCCAAAATAACACTGACATTTCTCTATACCTCTTTGCCATTCCGAAGCACCTTATCGGCTAGCGGCTGGCTCCAGTGCCGGGGCCTTTATCAGTGTGTTAGTAAACACACCGGCATTTTGTCTTATCAGCTATGGTTTTTTGTGTTTTTTCTGTTTCTTTTTTATTTTTGTGGGTGTTTCACCCTCTTTACCCTTTCCCCCCTGCTGTGTTGTACACAATCTGCACATACTGCCAATATGTGTATCGTTTTTTGCAACAATCGTTTGTTGATGATATGGTAACAAAAATCCCCTCACCACCGGCTCGTCCGGTAACCTATGGACCTGTTCTACCCATCGGTACATCGGTACATCTATGCCCTAAATGTGCCCAAATTAATTAGACGTTTTATAAATAATATAACTATGGTCATTGGTAGTCAGCCTAGATGTGCTTACCCATTTGTCAGCGACTGCGGTTCCAGAGATGAGAACTCCTCCTCGACCTCGCCAATGGTGGGCAGCATATTCGAGTGCCAGAACATATTGAAATAGGCCTCCGAGGGTCCCGGACCATTGATCAGTTCGGGGGGCCCCAGCTTTTCGCCGTCCTCGCAGATGTACTCTCTCTCGGCGGCATCAACATCGTCCTCATCCTCTTCTTCGCCGCTGGAGCTGGAGTAGCAAGTGGTGGTCTGATTGTCGTCGGCGATCTTCATGCACTTGCCAACGACCAGGGGCGGGGGAGATTCTCTGGAGAGGTCAGCTGCATCGGCCGCGGCGGCCGCCAGGAGAGCCGTAATATCACGTTGGGGCTCGGGGGAGGTCTCCAATTTATCCTGTTTGTGCACCAGATCAAAGAGACTTGGCAGCTTATCCTCATCTTGAGTCTTACTCTCGTAGGTCTGGATCTTGAAGCGTATCTCGCAGTTGCTGTTGCTGGTGGGGGAAGGTGTGCCCACTGGTGTCGTCCGGGGCGTGGCTGGCGGTGTGCCGCCTTGCTTAAAGGTCTGCATGCTCAGCGTTGGCTGCTGCTGTGGCGGGGTCGTAGGCAGCATCTGCAGCTTTGGTATCTGTGTCTTCTGGAGAGACTGCACCCGCTCTGGGGGCTTGGGCTTGGGTCCCTTGGGCGAGCGTCCATTGCTGCCACTACTGCAATTGGAGCTTATGCTCTCCAAGGAGTTCGTGTTCGAGTTGGAGTTGAAGTTGGAGTTGGAGCTGCTCTTGGCGCTGCCATTGAGCAGTACGGGAATGAATGTCCGTTCGGGTGTCCTGGTGGGAGCCTCTGCGGAGTAGGCTCTCTGGAGAGGCGGTCGCCCTTGAGTCAGAACGGGGCTGGACTCCTTTGACTTGCTGCGGTACAGGTTCAGCTTGAGATCTGTCTCGGATTTCTGCTTCTGCAGCAGTCGGGGGATGCTAGAGCTCGTTGTTGGCGTGCCCGTGGAAGGAGATGAGGTGTACTTTGACATGTGGGGTGACTTTTGCGCTGGTGGGGTGACTACGGGAATGCGAGATTTGAGCTGCGGCGACTGTTGCTTGAGAGGTGGCATCTGCAGCTTGATCTCCCCCTCGGTTTTAGCCCGCGAAAACTTGGCCTTCGGTATTTTGGTAGAGCTCGGGTACATTTCCTTAACCTCGTTGCTGGGCGTCTTGGGGGAGTTAAACTGGGGAAGATCTCTCCTCTCATTTGTGGGGGTCGTAGGAGACTCTGCGGAGGTCACGGGCACGGGCACCCTAGGCGGAGCCACTTCAATGGGCAGTTTACTGGGCGCTGGCATCTTGCGGGGCATGGGTATAATGGATCTCTTCTTCGGCTCTACTGTGGCCAATTGGACCCTCGGCTTCGGCGTGGGCGTCCCCTCCGGACTCTTGAGCTCGACATTCTCATACACGTTCACCTTCTCTGTCTTGAACTCCACATTTTCGTAGTTATTGCCGGGTATGAGCAGCTTCGGGTGTCCCAGAGACTGCTCCAGGTGGAACTCCTCCTCCAGGAGGGTAAACGGCTTCAGCACCTTGGCCAGGTCATGGCCATTGAGACTGCTGGCGACATCCGTGTCCGAGGAGTAGTTGGACCCCATCGAGAACTTGTCAATGACTGTGGATATGGTGCTGGCCGTGTCGTCCGACTCGGAGCCCGCCTTCATTGACTCGGCGAAGAGGTTTATGTAGTACTCGGCATCTGGCGGTGGCGTTAGGGGTTTCTCTATCACCAACTGGACCTGATTGGGTTGGGCGGGCGGCTCTCGGGAGTTCTGGCGCTTCACGAGCTTCCTTGGCGGCACCGGGGGCGGTGGCGGGGGCTGGGCATTCAGTGTGATGGAGAGCTGTTCCAGCTGCTGTTGGTCCTCCTCGCTGGGCGGCTTCTGGCCGTGACCGTTCCTTACGATCAGCTTGATGGCCACACTATCTTTGAGGCAGCGCACACAGTCGATGCGCGTCATCTGGCAGACCTCTCGCCCATCGATGCTGACGATCTCGTCGCCCTCGCGCAGGTGACCCCAGCTGGTGGCCACCTTGGAGGCGGGACTCTCAGCAGCGCAGGATTGTATGTAGAGTTTCTGAACCAGTTCGGTGTTCCTTGTGCCCCCCTGGAACTTCAGGCCGAAGCCCAAGCGCTCCCCCGGCAGACGGTAGACAGTGACGTCTTCCCCCTCTATGCCAATCTGCTGGGGCGGGCTCTGCTGCTCCTCCTGCTGCCGCCGCTGCTGGAGCAGCTCCATCTCGTTGATGGTCAGCACTGTTATGAATGAGGAGGAGGAGTGGGGGTCCACGGAGCTTTGCCGCTTGACTAGCGTCTTCAAGTGGCTCGAGTCTTTGGTGGACGATGTGGGATCGTCGACTTCCACAACCGTCACGTAGTCATCATCACTGGTTGCTGTCTTGGCGCGTGTGCTTTGTGCCGCTGTTGTTGTTGTTGTTGAAGCCATGTTGTGTGTTCATGTGGCAGATCGCTTGTGCACTGGCTAAGGTTTCAGTCTCCAATAAAGCTTTGATGTCGCTGTAAGCAGAAAAAAGACAACAATTTGGGCTTAGTCAAGGAATGAACCAACATGTCGGATGTAGATAATGTAATTTGTTGGTGTAAAATTCATGTAGAAATCCCAATTCCAGCGATCCCAAAGACCCCCGAGTGACGTTTATCAAACGAATCCGATGAATTTTTCGCGCGTTTCTTATCGATATCGTAATAGATATAAATAAAATTATAGAAAACGACACGAAAAAGGACTTGTGGCTCGTATTTGTATCCCCGATAATCAAAATGAGTGTAACGCCCAGAAGGAAGCGTTCCCGACCCCATAAGGAATATATATTCTTGATCAGCATCAATAGCCGATTCGATTGAGCCATGTCTGTCTGTCCGTCCCGAAGAGCGCCCAGATCGCAGAGACTATAAGACCTGGAGAAACCAGATTTGGTATCCACACTGCTGTGATATCTCACTACTACAAGTGTATTTCAAAAATCATACAGAATGACCATATCTATCGGATTGACGTATTTGGATCAGATCGAATCATTGTTAAAACCAAAAGGAACAAATCAATTTGCAGTGGCTACGTGGCGTCCTACAAGTTCTGCCTGATTTTCTGCCTCTCTCGCACACACTCTTTGTCGTTCAATGTTAGCGTCGTCTGCCGGAGGAGAGCCATACTGACTAAGTATCGGGTATAAATGTAGAGTTGCGGCAGCAGCAGCAACTCACAACGTTCCCCCTCGTTTTGGTAGAAAAGTTCAAAAATAATCCAATATTCTGAATAGACGCACCTGTGTTCAAAAAGGATCGGAAAAGGCAATTTGAAATGGATATTCCGGGAATCTCTTCTCTTCCTTACAATATTTTTTTGTCATTAAAGGTCTAATGTCTTCGTCGTTGACACTTTCCGTTTGACTACGATTATCTTTACTGAAACTCTTGAGAACGCCTTTCCCACACGGAGCTCCGCCACTGGTTAGACTCCCAGATCAGAACAAAACATTTTTTTTGAGTGTCTGTGCTATTAACTAAGTTCTTCTAAATGAAACAAAGAGTATATTCAACTTTATTCCTTCTTATCTATTTCACTCGAACATCTATTCGTTGAACATTTTTGATTTTTTCCTTTTTTCATGGAATTTAAATTGATTTAAAAAATTGTTAAAATTGTAAAAATTATACTAATATTGTTAGTTTACACCGGATACTACAGTAACGTGTATCTTTGAAAACTCTTTAAGAAGGTCCAAATGAAAATTCATAAGAAATTAAAGCACTTTTCCTCTGGTCTCCTCTCATCTAACTAATGGCTTTTACTTGGCTTTTCACTGCCCAGATTCGGTTTTTTGTTGCTTTCTGTTTTTCCCCTATCTGCCATGTTCCACTGTCAACAGAGCTGGAAAAATTTGTTATTTATGCACTTTGTAGCGCCAAAAATTCTCCGGCGGCACCTGTCAGTCAACACTTGGAGCAGCGCACAAACAGTTCGAGGGGAGTTCCTGGCAAGCCAAAGGCTAGCTATCTGGGGATAGGCATGGGGGAGGAGCTGGAGCAGCGAATTCTGGATGGACAGTGGCGACTGACTGGCAGCCGTTGACGTTGACGTTGCGCATAGAAGGCAAACAAAATGGAGAAATGAAGGGGGGGAATGGTTAGATGAATGCCAGTCAAAGAATGCCTCGCGATGGGGCCCTCTCCTGGATGGCGCTGACACACTTTGAGCTTTCGAGGAGAGTGAGTGTGAGGATGGGGATGGGGCTGGGGCTGGGGATGCTGACCAGAGACAGGGAAAGAGTGAGCAGTAAGTGCTCCCTGTATAATTGAAGTCAAGTGCGTTACTGTTACTGTGAGCCACTCTTATTCGCCATTCATTGCCATTCTCATCCCACTTTGACATTAGCCTACACAAATTGTGGGCCAATTTCAACAGAAAAAAGGAGGAAACCGCTGAAGAACAGAAATGGTACTTTGCGGCATGGCAGAAAAAACAAACTTGCTTGAAGCTCTCTCTCCTTAAGCCCCTCTTTGGGGCCCTAACCCAACTGTCTGCCACATCGTCTAAAGGTAACAATTTATATAATGAACTGATTTCAAATTTGTGATGTGCTGGCGCCCGCGAGGCGAATGCCGAGGCTGGGGATGCGAATGGAACTGACTTGACTCGACGCGACTCGACGCGACTCGACTTGTTGGCCTGTTCTCGTTCTTGCTCCCGTCATTGGTAATTACCGGGCACCGGCAAAAACAACAGTTATCCAAAGTAAAAAAAAAAAGATAAATAAGGACAGGCGTAGCGAAAAGTCCGAAAAAATAAAAGCGACAGAAAAGGAAAGAATGGCAAATAATAAAGCGAATAGAAAATGCTCTTAGGGCTGACTGAGATTGGAAATATACTATAATATATATTTTATTAAATTCAGATACAACAAGATTTGCTACTATTAAACATTCATTTTCTGCCTCTAAATAGCAAATGACTATTTGAGATATCATCAACCAACTCCGCTCATAACATACCACGATATATACCCATCCTACCCTTCAGATAACCAAGTTCCGTCTGACAGTTCTTAGCCCTAAACTCTTTAAAAACACCACATACCCCTTGCCTATGAGGGTATACGAATAATACTGCAGCAACAGCGGAAAAAAACAGTAAATTGAAACAAGTTTAAGAACTGAACCGACCAGTGCTGGTGCTGGTGCTGGTACTGGTGCTGTGGTTATTGGTCACCTGTCCTCCGGTATCCACGAAGGAAGAGTTTCATCGAATACTTTTCGATTACTCTCCCTCAAAAAATGCACCCAAACGGGGTAGGGGGGAGAGGAGAGGCGCGGAAGGAACCGCAACATGATTTGGCAACTTTTTTACCTTGCCTTGCCTTTCCTTGCCTGCAACTTGTAGAAAGAAAAACCCGTCGCTAAATCATCTGTTCAGAGGCACCTCCAGCCCAATCCGACCAGACCATTCCACGGCTAAAACCCACCTGACTGGATGACTTTGTGTGGGAGTCTGTGGTGCAAGATTTTCGCGGTGGCTTTGAAAATTGTTTGGAATTTTTTTTCCGTCGTTTTGCAACACGTCGGTTTATTCCTTCTTTTTGCTTGATAAAAAAGAAAGTTGACAAATTGTTAAGTTTTTTCCTTCATATTTTCAAATTTTTACTCGTACATTACACATTTGAGGTAGCAAAGAAAAGAGCAGAGCTCTCGGCTGTCGTTTTTTGTCCAGTCGTGTTCAAAGATGAAAAAACCTGTGGCTGTGTTGAGTTTTGGCAAGTTTTGTCTTGTATTTTTTGGTTATTTGCCTCGTTTTTGCGCTGCACTTTGAAAGTTTGTGGAACAAGTTAATCGTCTTTGTGCCTGAAGTTTTGCTTGCTGAATGTGTCAAGGAACAATTGGGTGGGCAGCTGATTGAATCTGGCGGATGTTCTGTTATATAATGAGGAAGGACTTGTGGTGACAGACCAACACAGAGTCCAACAGAGGCAACAGCTTTCCTGCGGAATGTGGCCTGGCACTTGGATCTTCTGAAGTCTATAACGTAGCTCTACCGTGGCTTCCGTTTACAAGCAACTTGGAGGAAATTTTATTATGGTATCTATCTATTTTGCCGATCGCTAACTCATTTTCTTTTCTATTATCTTTCCCTTACCTTTTCGGTAAGTGTTTGCTTCCCGTTTATTTTCCATATTCACTTTAATACATATACTCGTACTTGAGTCACTTCCCCCATGCCTCGCCCATTCGATTTCATTAGCAAATTTGGAAAAAACTAACGAGTATTTTGCAAAATATGCTTTAAATGCATTTAATTAAAAACATTTATGCAAATTGCAAACTGTTTACGAAGTGTAAGCGCGCAAGGTGCAGTCCCCTCTCCCCTCCATGCCTCTCTTCCGAAAGGGAAAGGGGTTTTCCCACTCCTCATGCGATTTCCCGGCCAACACGTAGCAAAGTTTCACACCATTTGCTATTCGCTGACCGCAGGTGCTTCCCCTTCCCCGCGACTGACTCTCTCAAACTTTTTTCCAGAGAGTACCCTCCTTTCAGAGGGTACAATGGGTTTGAGCATGTGTTTGCAACCCTGGGAAGGAAGTTATTACGACCCCAGTAGAAGTGTAAATAGAGATATATTATTGGTTAGCATGAAGGCGCGAGTGGGCCTAGCCATGAGGGGCTACTTGCTCTCTCTAGGCATTACACTCGAAGGGGTACAGGTGGCAAAGTATTGATTCATTAAATGCTCAGCCCGACTAAATTTAAGGAAAATTATACGGATATATGTACGGATATATAGCTCACGTAGGAGCGATGCATCTGCAAGCGTATCCGAAGCTTCGGGCGAGAATGGCGAGAGGCGAGAATTCTTTTCGTGATCTCTAGCTCTTTCTTGCTCATTATCTGCACTGACGCAAATTATGGGAAACGAGTGCAGCAGTTTTTGCCCTCTCTTGGAAAAAGTCAATGCTTATGCTAATTTCTTGTGCCGCGAACTTCCTTTGTCCCCCTTGGGAGCCGCGCCCCATTCGAATGCATTTTAATTGCACTTTTTCCTGCTCCGCCAGCAACTAATAACTGGCAATTTATTAAAATGTTTTGCGGTTTTCCAGCAAAGTGCTTCGATAGCGGGGGAAACGGGAGAAAACTCAGCGCTTAGTACACTTTTGGACATTAGCTTTTTGTTGTCGTTGTTGTTGTCGTTGTTGTTGTGGCTGCTGTAATTTAATTTCATAAAAAAAGGAGTAGTGCAAGAAGAAAACACTAAAGAGCTGGATTTGCTTTTTTCGCCATCCGAGCCAAATGCGTTCAGCGAGGCGTGAAAATTTCTCTACACCGAGTCGCTGGCGATTTATGTGAGAATTATGTTAAATTAGCCAGCGAAGCGTGCGGTGCCGCTCCTCCTTCCTCCCACCCCCCTTCTCTCTTCTCTCTCCTCTATTCTTTGGCTAACAAATCTGATAATTTTATCAAAGACAAACCAACAAAAATCTGAGAAATTTGAAGGTGAGCAACTTTGCTTTAAATCGAGGGTATGGGTATGTGAACTAGATCTTTTTGGGGGAAACAAACTTGAAAGATGAACTATCAGATTTTGTTGTCTCATTTCGAATCTCGAATAATTGGGCCGTAATCTTCATTTAAGGGAGTAGCTCCAACCGTTCACAGCTGGAGCATCTGAGCTAATTTACTCTTGAGTTTACCTTTATGATGGTACCAAGTTTATAGGAATTTCGGAGATGGAGTCCCCCATCAAGTTGTGGCTTAGTCTTGATTGTAATTAATCCTTTATCGCTTTATCAAAGTATGCAATTAACGATTGTGTTCTCTTTGAAATAAGAGTCAAAAATATGTTTCAAATTTAAGCCTAGTTCGAAGCAAAAGATTAATTTAATTTTGAGCTCTGTGAGAACAAAAAAAGACCAATCGCCCAGTGCCCAGCAATGAGCGAACATACGCAACCATCAATTGAAGCGATTGGACCAGAAACAATATCAAGTACGAAAGAAGCCTGTAACCTTCTTGACAGCCTACACCTGCACATCTACCACCTTCTGGAGGACCAGGCGGCCCAGAATCATCTGCTCAGTAGGGAGACAGCGAAAGCCCGCCTGATCCTGGCCAGAGTTCGTATGCAAGAGGGCAAGCAGAGAACATCAGCCGAGGCCCAGCTGCCCCGATATCGGCCATACAAGGCACTTTGTCGACTGGTCGAGGAAGCTGGGTCCTGGGGCACCATCATCAAGCTAATTCGAGCGGCAGTCGAGCCCAATCGGGGATATTTCCAGCCGGTGACGTTTATATTCGGCGCCTTGGTTCCGGCGAGCCTGCGAGTGGCGAGTCGAAAATGGGAGCACTGTGTGGATCAGATTGTGGACTCTGCCAACACCCAAAGAGAACTGCTAGCGACTGTGGTCTCCATAAGGCAACTCAGAAGGTTTCTCTCTCTCCAAGGTGTACACAAATGATACGCTATAGAAGGCGCTTTAATTATAAGTAAAAAGTAATGCTTTAAAAAGAAAAAAACAAAAGCGATTTTCTAATAAATCGATTTTTTTCTTTCCATATTCTAGGTAATGGAAATATGTTTTTTCTTCGCCTAAGCCGAGGCTATAAATGGGTTCTTGCCGGGCATATTATATGGGCATTTGGTTCGGTGAGTGAATGGAATTGGAAAGGAGTACATTATGAATAATTCGTAGACTTAAATACCATAAATATATAATGTTCCCAAAGAAGGTTCGAATCGAAACGTGGTCTATTCCAAGAGAGACCATTTCAAAATGATTCGAAAAGGTCTAGTCATAGGTTTTCGAAATCTTCAAAAATGAAATAATTGGCGTAATATATTGAACCTGCACTGTACAACCCAAAAAGTGTTGAATACTGTTGGAACAGAGTTTCGAAAATGTCCTTCAAATGTATGAAATGTTGAGGAGCGTGAATCCTTTGGGTCGTGAACCTTTCCCTCCGTAGACTCCCCTGATTTGTGATTAAAAGTGTCGTTTTGCCCCACAGTTTCTCTCCCTCCTTAATTTGTTCGATAACCCTTGCAATGCCGGGCATCAATTATAGTCTAGTTAAAAATAAAATCAAATGCCAGAGCAGCCAGCATTGACGACATTGTCGATTCAGTGGCTGGCCTGGCCCCGTCTGCCACTCCCCTCGGCTCCACTGCTCGGCTCGGATCGGCTCGGCTCCACTGCCGCCTCCCCTTTTAGCGGAGTCGTGGCGGCGGCAATTATGCGGCATTTTCTTTGGCCCCTAGCCACAAACGAGTTTCTTTCCGCCGAGATATCTTTGCTTTGCTGTATTTCTGCGACATACAGCGGCAACTACAACAAAATACCAGAAATAACTTGAAAATCCATTAAACAACTGTCGGGAACGACTGCCGCCTGGCCCAAAGGGATAAAGATAAAAGTTTTGTCAACTCTGGTCCGGAGGCAAGAAGGAGGCTAGGTTGACAAGTGATAACAATGTGTCAGTCGATAACAAGAGACAACGTCCTTGGCTTCAATTTTCTCTGTCTGCCACAGCCTCAACATAAACTCCGACGCCAGCTCCAGCTCGAGCTCGAACTCCAACTCCAGCCCCAACTCCGACTCCAACTCTGACTCCGACTTCGATTTATATTGATTTTTGCAAACATTCGTGGAAGAAAAAAAGTGAAAGGCCACTCTGAAGGGTAACGATAACCTGTTTCCACAAACATTTCTGCACTTTTTGTTATATCTCTTTGGCATTAAGAAAGTGAAGCCAGCTGGAAGTTGAGGGAGTTGCGTGGGACCCCCACAGTGCCCCCACAGTACCCCCAGAAATACATACATACATATGTACACACGGTTACAATACTAATAATTCTCCATCAAAAAGTGTGAGAATTGGATAGATGTATGGGGAAAACGATTGGTTGGGGCTGATGTGCAACCGGAACTTATTGGATCGAGTGTGAGTTTGAGGAATGCGTTTATTAATCCGTTATTTTCAAAAGTTTCTAAATATTCCCGATCCGCCTAACAGTATACACTAGAGCCCTGCATGAATCCACAAAATTCATAAGATAATTACGATCTTTACGAATCCTTACTTCAGTCAGATTCGGATCTGAGCACTGCGGATTAACATCGGCAAGTTTCGTTTACAGTCTCTAAAATTACTCAAAGCATAGTACGGAGTTCGTGTCCCTTCGGCAATGCACATTCGGCTTTTTACATTGAAAAAAATGCTGAACAAATATTTTTCTTTTTTTTTGGCGAAAAACATTCTCTTGCTATATCTGAAATTTATTTTTTTCAGTGTAAAGCAAGAAAACGTACGCACACACACAAATAAAGATTTCCAGACAGAAGGAAATGCAAAAACCATGTAATTTGTATGCTGCTTTCTCGTTCTCTCTATCAGAAAATCATAATGCAGAATGAGCGTGGAAAAAAATCAAAATTTGCGGATCTGAGACAGCAAAAATGTCGATACCGGCTTCGTTCAGTGTGTTCTGGGACGCTGAGACGCTGATTCGAGCTGAAGAAACGAAGCGAATACCGAATCCCACCGAATCGATTCGGTTGCCGCTTCATGCAGGGCTCTAGTATAAACCAGTGGTTCCCGTGCACATAGAAGAGCCCAGCCCAGCCCAGCCCTGCCGCTTCCTTTACAGGATAGAAGTGCAAGTGACAGAAATTGAAAGCTCATGTTTGGATCATTTCCTAGACATTGTCCAAGCCGATGCGCGAACGAAATAAAACAATCTATCTAAATTTTGAGATGGTTCAATTGTAAGGAATACATTTTCTAATTTTCGCCATCCAAAAATGTCATATAATTTACCTAACTAATTAATACAATAGCACGAATCTCTGGTATTGACTGCAATCCAATCCAAATAACGAGAGACGCGAGTGTAGACACCGGGAGCATCGGGCTTGGCACAGCCATAGCCGAAGGACACCACTCCAGCCAGACGGAAGATGCGATCCCTGACGATCAGTGGACCACCGCTGTCACCCTGCAAATACGAGTATGAACCAAAGGAGGAGATCAATACAGTTAATGATGATGGTGATGATCGAGATCATCCAACCAACCTGACAAGCGTCGCGACCTCCGGTGTGGACATAGCCAGCACAGAGCATAGTGTCCACAATCATTGACCTGTAGGAAGTGGCCCGGCACTGAGCATTGGTGATGATGGGCACGACCACCTCCTGCAGGACACTCGAAGTGGAGCCACCCTCCTGGCTCAGGCCCCATCCCGCCACGATGGCCTTCTGGAAGTCAAAGTTCTGCAGCCAATGGGTGGGCAAACAGGCCGGCCGTATCGTATCCACCAGGGGAATCGGCTGATCCAGTCGCAGCAGGGCAATGTCATGGACAAGACTGACAGGATCGTAGCCGGCATGGGCATGGGCAAAGGCCACCGATCGCGTCACCCCCAAATGGGTAGAGCTCCTATCCAACTGAAGGAGACGCACTGACACGCCCCTCATGTCCATGCCATGGACACAGTGAGCAGCAGTCAGGACATAGCGATCATTGATCAAAGTTCCGCCACAGAAGAGCAGAGTTCCGCGTATGATCTGTGCAATCCATGGGTACTTGTTGGTCCGCACTTGGGTCCCGCCCACAATTCGATTGACGTTAGGCACGCCGCAGGCTAGAAGAGGATGGTGGTTGGTCTAGTCAAAAGAAGGATCTGTGATAGGAACCGACTGCATGAACCAGGGAATGACGTTAGAAATTTCAGATAGTCTATCTTTGGACTTGGAAATCTCGTTAAAAATGGAATATTTCCACTTACTGTCTGTTTTTCGCACATAATTTTCATAACCGTTTCAGCATTAATCAATAAGAAAAAGTTGTGCATCGAAGTGTATCCGATAAGCCACATTTAACCGATTTAAACTTGAAATTACTATCCTTATCCAACCACTGGAATCGATTCCCCATCATTCCCCGGCACATTCAGCTCAAAGGCTCTGGCTTTGGCTCTGACTCTGGTTTTGGTTTTGGCTCTACTCACTGCAGCTGGCACAACGATTGACGCGGAACGCCTTTGCACCGCCGCCCTCGAGGGGCGAGAAGGAGGCTGAGGCTGTGGATGAGGATGAGGAGGCCGAGTCCAACGGAGTCTCACCGGCCCCGCCCAAGACACTCGATAAGATTTGCTGCTTATGGCCCTCAATCAGATCATCAATGAAATCCGATTGCACTCCGGGCGGTAGGCCGGAACCCGGTGTCCCAGTCGAACTCCCATTGACTGGCAGTGGTGGCAGTCGTTCTGGCTTGGGATAGAAATAACCGCGAGGAGGTGCTTTATAATTATAGACAGCAGAGCTCCAGTTTAAGCCCAAGCCCAGACACACAGCGAACAGAAACGTTCGCGGATTGAATATCATATTTTCCTGGATTTGCCTGGATTTGAATCGAATCGAACCGAACCGAACGAAACGCGCAGCAGAATCGAACTGATGAGAAGAGTTCCCTATTTAACTGTTCTTATAGACACGACACAGTCCAGTAGATCGATCTCCGAGCCGATATTTATATCCAGCCATAAACTCATTAAAAAACTTAAAAACTTAATGAAGAACTAAAACCGTCCATCAAATCATTTTATCAGACAAGCGTCTTTGCATATTCAAAAAACTTCAACCGATCATGTCCGCGGCGAAAAGCCCTTTATCATTACTTGACCTAGTTCAAGACTTGTAAAAAGAACCCGAACTCATATATCAAGCAAATAAACGTATCATTTCAGCATTCTACCATCTTTTCTTGTTCTTGTTATGCGAAAAACAAAAACAAACCAGCTTTGAAGTGTTTCAATGTTTTGTCTTTATCAGCATTTTATGATTTTGGATTTGCATTTTGCTCGAGCAGCTTTCTTTTCCCCCGAAAGAGCCTGCTGCCATTAGAGCACTATGTTACATTCTCGAAGCGGATAGATTAAAGAGAGATTCATTGTTTGGTTCTTGCCCTTGTACGAGTATGACCCATAAATGGGGTTTATGGGCAATATAAATTGGCAATTATGGGGTACTACATCAAAGCAATTACCGAAAACGAAAGCAAAGAAATCTTCGTATTTTAAGCAATTACGAAAATTCATAGAAAGCTGACCCTAGGTGATCTGTGGATGTTGGGGTCACCAACGTTAGTCTGTGTCAAATTCATCGATTAAATATTACAGGAGTGGCATACAAAAGACTGAGTGGCAAAGCTAGAGAACTAGCTAGAAAAGCTCATTAATTGATGTATTTATTTATCCTATCCTTTTCATCCTATATTGTGTCTTTTGTACCTAAATTACTTCATACATTCCTTCTATCGCAATCTTAATTAACATTTTAAAACATTTCCGTTTCCTTCTCAATATTTAAAGCTTTTTAGCCCAATATCACAACGGATGCAGCCATTAAAAACGCCCAGGGGCATCATAAACGAAGACCCCAAAACATGTTTTCCCAAATGAAAGTAAATTCACTTCCTCAAATCAAAAAGCTAACAAGATGACCACAAACCGAATCCATCCCACAAGAAATAAATATTCTGAAGATGATCGAGAGAAAATAGAAAGTAAAAAGAACTCTCAATGCATCGAAAAAATAAATTGGGTCAAACTAATGAAGATACCGATAAAGATGCGTATAATCGCGGGAGAAGACTGGAAATACTTGTAAATGGGATGATGTTTATAATCGGGCCGCTTGTTGGACCAACAGCGAACCCAGCGAACCTCCGAAAATGATACAAGGTGCACGAAAACCCAGCCCCAGCCCCAGGCGCAGCCCCAACCCCAGACTCCAAGCCCAAGCCCAAGCCCAAACCCGACTCCAACAACGACTCTTACTCTGACCCGAGTGAAAGAGCGCCGAAGTATTTGGGTCATCTCAGTGAGGCGTCAGCTTAGAAGCCGATGAGGAACAGCACAAAAAAAAATTGAATAGATGATGACACCAAAGCCAGTCTCACACAGACACACTCACGCTCACACTGGCAGAAAGAAAGTCTCTTTAATTTATTTATTTATATGCAAGCCGCTAGAATCAATGAGAAGAAAGTTCTTCCAAACAGCATACAGCATCCCAAAAGAAACGAGTTTTTCTCTCTATCTGACTCTCAGCCCAGGCTCGGCTCGGCTCTCTTCTACTCAGAATACAACTTGAACGAAGTTGAGATGGGTTTTATGGAGAGTCGGAGTTGGAGTCGGAGTCGGGTGCCTCTTCACCGACATCTTCATTGAGAAAGGAAGGCTTCAAGTCTCAGTGAGTCAGTGAGTGAAGTATGGAGTATCTTTGGATAGCGTTTGGCTGGCTGGCTGGCTGGCTGGCTGGCTATTTATGGCCAATAGATCTTGTTGCTGTTGAAGTTGTTGGTCAATGCGTTCCACTTGCATTGAACTGGGTCAGCGCAGAACCCGAGAAGATGCAGCAAAGCAATAAAAGCCCGAAGTAAATGATGGAAAGCCCAAAGCCCCCCGCCCCAAGCAGCACTGGAAGACGTTCTAAAGACCCAACCAAAAATAATTCAAAATTCATTTAGTTCGTTTGCCGTCCGCCGTCCGTCCGTCAGTCACTCTTCAAAATGCTGCTTTAGTTGTTGCATGTTTGGCATTCGGTTGTCTTACAAATCTATGGTCAATTATCGCATTTTTTATTATTAACCTGCAGTGGTGGCTGCACTTAGTTAGTTAGCTTAGCTATTTGCTGTCTTATTTTAATGATTGTCACTTTGCAAGACTTTCTCAGGCTTTATTAAGTTTCACCGGCACACGGGCACACGGGCACACGGGCACGATTTTGCTTATGACTTTTGCGGAATTGGTTTCGGAATTGCTTGCCAACCGATCCGACGATTTTGTGCGCATCGTGCATTGAATTTAATGTAATTGCAAGCGAAGATATGGCAAATGCGAAATATTTTAATGGCTTTTTGATAATGATTTTTGAGTCGGAACTTTTCCCTTCCAAATAGTATACTCCTTTACTTTCGGGTGCCTATTTTTTATCAAATGTTCTTATATAAATAAATATATATTTTTTTTTTCCTAACAAGTTCGCTGCTGTAGTCTTTTGTTTTTTCTCTGTACTGCTCAAGGCCCCTGCTTCATTTTCAACCATGACTCAATATAAATCATATAAAATAGTTGGGAAAAAAAACTCAAATATCATTGTGGACCACCTTCAACTTCGCTTGACATTTGAAAGTAGCCAGCCACAGCAATAAATATGCAAAATGAACGAAAACAAGTTTGCCAAAATCCACACAAGTTGCAAAATTGATTCTCAGTTTTCTTGTTTTCTTGAAATCTTCATTTGCCGCATTAAAAAATAAACAGTAAATAAAACTAATGGAAACTGAAGAAAATATAAAATATTGATGAAATAAGAAACAAAACTGAAAACTGGTTGGGGCTGTTGACATCGTCGGGAGGCTCCATTTACGGGCCACAAAAAGTCGTTACTCGTATTACCCGCCGTCCAACGCCTTCTGTGGATTCTACAAACCAGGCAGCCCCCTCCTCCATTTCTTCTCCCCCCCTCCACCCTCCTGCTGGTGGGTGTTTTGTATGTGCCACGCAATTGTGCGGTGAGGTAATTAATAAGCCTGCAACAACAACAATAACAATAACAACAACATTAAGAGAGCCAGAGCCCCAGCTGAAATTGAATGTTGCGATGTGAGCGAGTGTCGAGTGGCCCGGCCGGCTCGGCTCGGCCCGGGCATACTAAGCAGCCACCAATATACTCGTAGTTGGCCCGTCCCAGCCCGGCTTGGTTACTGACCATACCCAAGACGAGTTTCTGTTAACTGTTATAGGGTTTCAGTGTTTTTGGGCCTTTGCGCAAGTGCAGTAGCTCCAAAACCAGTCAATGCAAAAGTCAATGCAAACAAGCCTGAACAGAGCCACAAGTTTTGGGGATAAGGTTTCAACGGAGGATGATTGTTTTGACTTTTAGTGATGGATCTGTTTTTAAAGCTTCAATCTGAAAAAAAAAAATGTTTCCTCGCCTCCCATTTGTGCCTATAAATTTCGTAGATCGAATAAAGAATGCTTTATTAATTAGCAGCTACTGATTATTACAAGACTTTTTGTTTTAATCAGTCTAAAAAATAAGTGAAATAATCAGTAAAATTTAAAAATAAAATATATATTGTAGGTTTATGCGTAAATCTTTCAAAGTTGGGAGGAGTCGGACGCACGTCTCGGCAAACATTCCATTCTATTTCTTTCCATTTGAATTGAAATTTTGTTGGAAATTCAAACTATAGGAGTATGCACATATGAGTAGATCATGGAGTTTGGCGAGGCCAGAGCCTAGACTCGAACAGAGCAGACCAGAGACCAGAGACCAGGGACCAGAGACCAGACTCGATACCAGACCCCATACCTATGCAATATTTCTGAAACGGCAACAGCAACTTCAGGTTGTCTAACAATTTTAACCCAGTTTTGCTTATTTCTTTTTTACGTTTTCCGATTTTTTTTTTGCTTTCCACATTCTTGTAGGAGCTGCACAACACCATAAACAAGTTTTTTCTTGGCTTGAGCCAAGAAAAGCCAAAGCAAAACTGGCAAAAACGACCGAAACGACCGAAACGGAAAAATAAAACAGAGTGTGGTGCGCAAATTGAAATTGAAGCTAATGAAAAGGCCAAATTGCCAAGTGTAGAAGAAGTGAAGAGGAAACAAACACCCGAGAAACAATCGTGCATACGTACTGCCCGTACTGTATATGTACTCGAAAGAAGAGCAAAGGAAACAATTGTAACATTTATCAAGTTACAAATCAGCCCTGTGCAATGGGGGGGGAGGGGTGGCGGAGACTTGAAAGTGGAGGATATGTGCGGTCATGCATTACGGTTGAGCAATACGGGTCAATAGGGATTTACGGTTAGACATGCGCGGCGCCTAAGTAGGTGCGGAAATAGCCAGCCAACGTAATGAGAACGCTGGACGATTAACTTAACCATCGCCCGATGCGAGTACACAATGAGATCCATGGCAAAAGCATGGCATGTCATGGTATGGTATGGTGTATGGTGTATGGTGTATGGTACAAGTTCTCGTATGTGTGCCATGCCATCGCCTCGTCTGATGTGGATGCTCCATCAATGGCCGGCCAATGGCGAGTGGGTCAGCCAGCAGCGAGGGGCAGGTGAGTGAGCTTGCCTCCAGCCTGCAGCCAGCCAGCCAGCCAGCCAGCGACAAATGGGAACAGAACAATAATGTTTGAGGTTTGTCAAGTTGTTTACAGTTATTGGAAGCGGTTTAGTTGCCGGATATTCTCGGGCCACGGCCAACCCGAGAGTGCTCATTTCCCAGAGTGTTATGAATTATAGCTCAATTTGCACAGAATGTTTGAGAAAGCTCCCAAGAAGCAAGAAGGTGTGCAGAGTAACGCAATATGTTAAGAAAATAAACAAATACAGGAAAAGTACACCATAAGTACACCATAAATATACCAAAAAAAATTAAAAAATTTATTGAAAAAACCAGCAAAACTGATTCATTCTGATCCTCCATTTGATCCCACACCCCACATAAGCATGTGACATAATACCACACAACAACAAAATACTCAAATTACCCATATTAGCAAGTTTTATGATCTTCAAGCCATTATAATTTTGTGTTTCGTCAATTCCAGGCCAAGATAAATGAAAGCCATTCACAAAACTGGTCAACTAAATATCGCTCCATCATAGCTTTTGGTGGGGGCTTTTGTTAGTGACTTAGTGTAAGGTATATTTGAAGAGTCCGAGGGTTCAGTGACCTCCGTCGTTCCAGCTACTTGGGCAGTTTTCCCCTGTCTTCCGTCTGCTGTGTGTGTGGTGCGTCTTATTGTTCTACACTTGTCTTTCAGTAGTAGTTTCGGTTCAGTTTCTCTGTGTCTCCTCTCCTCCTCTGGCCCAGCGCCACCCCGTTGGGTAAATACCCAACCCAGTGTCATCTCACTCCAGAGTCACACATTTCTCTAAGTCATGATCCAAAGGTACTAACTACTGGAAGGGGCCCCAAAGAGAGTTGAGTTGAGTCGAGAGCTGCCGCTGAAGAATGGTAAGCATGTGCTGTGGGTATTGTGTGTGTTCACGTTCACTCGGGGAAGGTCTCTCTCGTAATTACGTATTATATTAACTTGATGGTTTCGTTGGGTATACACGTACTATATATAGCCACTTGGCATCTGGCTAACTGTAGCCAGAGCTCGTGGTCTCGTGGTATCGTGGTATCGTGGTCTCGTTTATTTTTATGCCTTTCTGCATCATTTTCACACATAAAAGACGCATAAAAATGTTTTATTATCATTAAAAAGTCAAATTTATGATAGTTTTTTTTCACCACTGTGACTGTAGTTCCTGGTGAAATGCTTAACGGTTTTCGGGGCTTTAGGGCAAATTCTTAGAAAAAGAAACCGAACGGTATCGATAAATATTCTTTGCTTAGCTTTCTGCTTTCTGCTTTCTGATTTTTCTATTGTAGGTCTGCCCTAATGGTTTATTAATTAATAAACAATTTCATAGCTCTCTACATGGATGATGATACGTTCAAAGCTGACGGCGCCATCGGGTAGATGTTGATAGATGCTTCTCTTAATGGCCGATGACACAAGTATTGATACTAATCATAGGCTTGAAAAAGATGATGTATTTCATACTTTGTTGGCCGTAATAAAGACTTAAAGAGCAGCTCGGGGCCAGATGGATCATTTGATAAAGGTAATTAATAACAAACCGCAAGTGTTGAAGAATGCGAAAGAAAAGTCCATTTGCACTTGCCTCAACATTTGTAGATTTGTTTGATTTTTTTTGCCGAAATACATAATACTCATTAATACTTTCATTCAACTAAAGACTTAACATATACATCATCCCACTTCCATTTTTATCTTATCGTTCATCTTCCCATCTTCATCTACGGGCTTAAGCCTTAGCTAATTGCTCGCAACACTTATTTAATTTGAAAAATATGCTTTGTTCGGTCCGAAAAATGAAGCAATTACAAAATGCCAAAAACGAGGTGCGACGGGGCGTTCGTTCCACTTGAGAAGTGTTGAGCTTCAATTGGCAGCCTGGCGGCCTGGCAGCCAGACAGCCAGACAAGCCGGCTGCTCGGGCGTTTTATATTTATTTTAAAACAAATATCAGAAATGTTCAACAAAACGGCAACCTCAACAGCAGCAACCTTGACATTGACAGACTGACTGACAAGTTGCGTCAAAGATGTGCAACGACTTGGAAAGACACCAGCGCCATGGCTATACCCAGACCCAGACCCCGACCCAGACCCAGAGAGAGCGGCCGGGAAATGCTGAATGTTGAGCAATCTAATCTCAAATTAAATACGAATATTTGAACGCGTCTTTGGCTCGAAACCAAAACTCCAAAACTGCATGCTAAAATATGCAAAACAACTGTTAAAACTCAACCAAAACCGAACCAAAAGACGAGCTCTAAAAATGAATCACTAAACAAGTTTATGTTAGAATATCTCGGCATGAGCTCACAGCCAGAGGCGCTGTCTGAATGCCGTTAATAGACATCACAAACAAGTTAACAAATGGAACTGAAAAAAATTAACAAAAAGAAGCAGGCAAAAATATTATTGCGACTATGGGATACCCGCTATTAAGAGTTTTTTCAGTTTTAGTTACAGTTACTAAGGAAAAAAGAAGGTACAAACTGCCAAAGATTTTTGAATTTAAGTAGATCGGTAATGATCTATAAATTGTATTATTAAAAGCAGTATTATCAGGTGGCTCTAGCTCTACTTGGCCACTCGTCTCGATATATCCATTGACCCAATACAACGCATAGCTTAAAGGATATCAAATACCACATTCTGTCTTTTATATACGTATACATACAGGGTACAAAGAGTAATCAGGGAAAAGATTATTTTATTAACTTGTTGCCTTACCTTATTTAGTAATATGTTTGTAGATTGAAGTGAATTCTGTTGATTTCTGTTGATTTTTGCGCCACTTTCACGTTCACAGATAAGCTCAGATCCTTTGGATTAGATACTTTTTGAGCTCTTTTTGTTGGATTACTCGTATATATTATATCAGCGTATTAGTTTCATTTCATCTGAGAAGTATATTTAAAATATTTAATTTGAATTGCTTTTAGGAAAGCTTAAAAAGTCACTCCACTCAGGCCACTCAGGCCACTCCAATATAGATTATTAAATTATGATAGTCGTATTTTTCTTCAATTTCACTCTTTGCTGCGGCCAAAAGCATTTTCCATTTTCAACTCTGTGTTGGCTTTTTCTTCGACCAAGTCATAAGTCAAGTCAAGACTTTCAATTAAGCGGCTTAAAGACAACAACAAACGAATCATGTCTGTACGTGGGTAATAGAGAAAAGATGCTTATGAGCATGAGCGTACACTTGTACGAGTGCTCGTACTCTTACCCGTACCCGTACTCGTACTCGTATGTAAAAAGTATCTACAAGTATGCAGGCATGTGTCTACTACAGTACGTCTTTCGCTCGTTGGTAAAAGTGTAAAAATTACGCTGCACACAGATACAGCCAAACGACTTGCGCTTTCACAAAACTAACAAAAAACGAAGAAGATGGTGCTTTTTCCTGCCTTCTCTTCTTTCTTTCTATCTATCTGTGATTTATGCATTGCGTTTGCGATGAAGATGGAAAGATACATTTTCGGGAAAACATCCACACGCAGCACCATGATCAGGGCGACGCGACGGACGACTGACTGATTAAGTTCACAATTGGGTTCCGGGTTGAAAAACATAGTGTTCGCCTTTTTTCTCGATGAAATTTAAATAGCGGTTCGATTTAAAATAAATTAAAATACACGCAAAGCTGCACAAATACAATGACAACTGGGACCGTGTGTGCTTGTGTGCGTATGTTTTTGAAAGTGCAAAAAGCAGCTAGGCTAGAGATACTCGCACTATAATAAAATAGAAACAGAAACAATCAAAGAGAAAAACATCGCCCATTTGGAAATGGAAAATTGTCAACGCACATTGAACTTGACAAACAAAAGAAAGAGCAGAAGAGAGCACCAGAGAGCACCTCAGAAAGAAGGAGGGATGGCGGGGATAGGGGATAGGGGGCACAGGCACAGGGGCACCGCGGCACATGCCTCAATTTACAGTTAAGCACCGCAGACAGACGCAAGATGCAAAACTCCAAAGATACTTTCGGCCAGCGGAATGCGAATCGCGAATGGCGAATTGCACTTGCTGCGGCAACTTTTTCATCCGACCACGAAAAAAAAGCAGCAAAAAGTGAAGGGGCCCCAAAGCAAACGTCGCCAAGTCCCAGGCCTCAGGCCTCAGGTCCCAGGTCCCAAGTCCCTTTCCCCCGATCCTCATATGAGTATCTGTGTGTGTTGTGTGTTGTGTGTTGTGGATGCGGCGGCTAATGGTTGCATACAAAATATATGGACAAGGCAAGGCAAGGCAAGGCCTGTCTAGTCATAGCGGTACTCCGAGTGGGCCTCCACCTCAAAGAGGCTGGCTAATGACTTGGCGCCCAACTGAAGGAAGTTGCCAATTTTTGTTGTTGGTTAACTAGTTGGCGACTGGCGCTGATTGGTTTTTCAGCTGCTTCTCCTCTTCTTTTCGGTTGAGAGTTGTGAACGGGAACTGACGGAGGAATTTTTGGAATCCAATGATGCCCGATGCCCGATGCCCATATGCGGTTTCGAATTTCATTTGGAAAGTTGAACAGTTCACCAATGGGAAATTCCATATCTAATATCGTTATTATTATTATTATTCTAGATAACCTCTGTCTCTTTATAAGAAGCCTTTGTACAACTATCGTACTAACATATATAGTAAATTTCATTTAAGAAGATCAAGAATTGGGATATTCAGAATTTGTATAGGGAACATTAATATTTGCTTGGTTTTCACATTGGTTTTTTAATATATGTAGATGAAAATGAGATAATCTTGTGAGATCATTTGTAATTTGATATTCATTGATAAATCATCGTAGTTGATCACATCCTAATTAGTAATTCAATAGGGATTTCTTATTCAACTTTGCGTTGACAGTTTGTGATTCTGATGATACCTATGTATATGGCACACAGTAGGAATCTTTGGTGGACGAATGATATATTATGATACAGTTTTGTTGTCTTTTTTTAACGTTTTGATGATGTAAAGTTATAAAATGTTCAAATCTACTTTTAATATTCCGTTTTCTCTTTTTCCAATCGATCAAAATTGAGTCGAGGACTCAAACTTTCTTTTATGATCCCAAAGATACATACATACTACATACAAGAATATCCCATTTTTGTCGCTGAATTTTCCACATCAACTTCCCTACCCAACCCAGCTATTCGAACAAAACAATCCGTTAAGCACAATCCGATGCCGCCTCTTAAGCTTTCCAAGCAATTCCTCAATCAATTTAATACACCACTTTGATTCAATATTTCTCTTGGTAGATCCAACTCCAGTTAGCAGACCGTTACACAGATAAAAAAAATACACACAAACAAGCACTTTGCATGGAAGCACTCATTTCTTACATTTAGCTTTAATTACTCAATTATTTGCTTGATTTTGTTGCTGTTCACTTCTTAAGTTGAAAATTAGCCGCGAAGTGCGCAGGTCCAGCTCGTTGGCCAACTATTGGGGCCAAGCGAAGAGAGACAGAGCAGAGCGCGCGTGTGCGAACGCGCAACGAACCAAACTCGCTTTTCTGTAGCTTTTGCAGATCACGACGCGCGCGCATACGTCTTGCTTGGGGCAAGGCTGGTTTTTCTTTGCCCCAACAACTCGAACTGTGCGGCTCGCTGCCAGATGACAAATCCCATGGTATCCCATCTATGAGGTATGGTCTTCCCGCTCATCTGGGCGGCTTGCATGCCATGTTTTCGGTTTTTAGTGTTTACCCAAGTAGCTGTAATATCTGGTTATCAAGGAACCAAAGGCATTTGGTCAATTTATATATTAGCTATAGTCAAACTCCATAGGCTCCGACTTTACAAGTAACCATTATTGATCGAATTTTGGCGATCTTTGAGCTACACCCTACCTTCTACATTTATACCAGACAACAGCAGCAACACAAAACAAAAACGAGGGGGAACGTTGTGAGTTGCTGCTGCGACCGCAACTCTACATTTATACCCGATACATAGTCAGTATGGCTACATTAAACGAAAAAGAGTGCGTGCGAGAGAGACAGAAAATCAGTCAGAACGTGTCGACGGGCGCTGCGTAGCCACTGAAAATTGATTTGTTACTTTTGGCTATAATAATAATCCGATCTTACTCGGATTCGGCAAGGTTCGGCAATCTGGTAGATATATGGCCTTTCTCTATGATTGTGCGTTTTTAATTTTCTCCTTTCTTCAAAATAGTGGTTGCCACAGATTTTCGTTGTTTATGGCTGCGGGTGGGGGGTGGGGCGAAATTTTGAAACACACTTGTAGCAGTGAGCTCTCTGAGCAAAAAGAAATACACTTGTAACAGTGAGTTCTGCAGTGAAAAATTACAAATAGTTTTGTAGCAGTGAGAGCTCGACAGTCAGGTCTAATAGTCTCTGAGATCTGTGGATGCTCCAGATTTTCATCCTTTGCGGGTCCGGAAGGGGGTGAGGCGAAATTTTAATAACAACTCGTCAAGGTCCGATATCACAGGAGTGTGGATACCAAATTTGGTTGCTCTAGCTTTTATAGTCTCTGAGATCTAGGGACTCATATTTAGCAATAGGCAAAGCCGGCTATGATACGTGTGTGTTAGAGAGAGACAGGGCGAGAAAAATGAAATTGTTTTCCCTCATTCTGGCTATAATAATGATACGATCTGATTCAGATTCTGCAGTCTAAAAGATATGATCATTTTTTCTACGATTCTGCGTTTTGGTTTTCTCGTATCTTTAAAATTGTGGATGCCACAGATTTTCGTCCTTTGTGGGGGCGGAAGTGGGCGGGGCGATGTTTTGAAATATACTTGTAACAGTGACATATCACAGAAGGCTGGATACAAAATGTCGTTGCTCTAGCTCTTATAGTCTTTGAGCACTAGGGCGCTAATAGGGACGGACAGACGGACAGACGGACGGACGGACAGACGGACAGACAGACAGGGCTCAATCGACTCGGCTATTGATGCTGATCAAGAATATATATACTTTATGGGGTCGGAAACGGTTCCTTCTGGACGTTACACACATCCATTTTCACCACAAATCTAATATACCCCAATACTCATTTTGAGTATCGGGTATAACAAACGCAACAAAGCAAGGCGAAAACACTTTGACAAAAGCAAGCCCAGGCTCAGAGCTTTGACGCGGTCAGGTGAATAAACAGCATAGAGAGAATGGAAGAAAACAACTTAAGAGAGACGGAGAGCGCAGTTTTGCAATTAATCGACAAGTTACATATCGGCCATTCATATATCTTTTATTAGATATTTTGCTATATGGTATTTCAAATTTGCCTATAAAGCCGCTAAAGCTATTTTAATTTTCAAAATTCTGTTTTATATTTCCTTTTGTATTGCGCGCAAGTGCGGCATCGTTGTATTGTAGTGTAGAATTAATGTAAGAACCAACAGATGGCGCAGCCTCAGCATGTAACATGTAACTGAATATTTTAAAGAGCAGAACGGGTCAACTGATTCCCAAGCACACAGAATAAATTTCGATTCAAATACTCGCTGTGGGGCATGGAAGCCCTACAAATTTGGAAGCGGAAGGGGGCTAGGCGAAATTTAGAAACAACCCGGATTCAGTGTGAAACCACAAGAGTCTGGACACAAAATTTTTTTAGCTTTTCTCTAGCTCTCTGAGATCTAGGAGCTCATGAAGGCGGGCGGCAGACATGGCTATATCGACATCAATAGCCGATGCTGATCAAGAATAAAATTACCTTATGATGTCGGAAAAGCTTCCTTCTGGTACTCTTCGAGTCATAATCACACTTTACTCGTCAGGTCAGGTGTCTCTGTTGATAATTACATCACTATGTAGTTGATATGTAGCCAATAAGTAGTTATCGTGTAGGTTCCATGTGCACTTAGTGTAAATTGTTCCTTTACTTTGTGACGAGGAGTTGCATCAAATAAGCCAATCTTGTAGCAAACTGATTAGATTGACTAATAAAATAAAAAATTTGGTGGAATCGATGCCCCGACGACTACAGGCTGTAATAGATGCCAATGGTGGACCAACCAAATATTAAAAGTATAATAAGTATTAATATTAAGATGACTTTGAGACTATAATACAAAGCATAGAGGCTGTATGTACACTTTTTCCGTGAACATTTTATGTTTTTCGTTGTAACTTTAGTATACATAATTTTTGTTTAATTTTTTTCTGAAATAATAATAACTTTAGGTGTTCTAAATAATGGCATACCAACTTTTTTAATTTTCATTGCGAAAACCCGAAATATTGAAAAATCGGTGCTGTATGTTCACTTTTTTCCTTGACTGTAGTAGCTAAGTCAAACTCCTTAAGCTCCGACTTTACAAGTAACCATTATTGATCGAATTTTGGCGATCTTTGAGCTACACCCTACCTTCTACATTTATACCATGGCAAAGCGGACAACAGCAGCAACACAAAACAAAAACGAGGGGGAACGTTGTGAGTTGCTGCTGCGACCGCAACTCTACATTTATACCCGATACATAGTCAGTATGGTTGCATTAAACGACAAAGAGTGCGTGCGAGAGAGACAGAAAATCAGACAGAACGTGTCGACGGGCGCTGCGTAGCCACTGCAAATTGATTTGTTACTTTTGGCTATAATAATAATCCGATCTTACTCGGATTCGGCAAGATTCGGCAATCTGGTAGATATGGCCATTCTCTATGATTGTGCGTTTTTAATTTTCTCCTATCTTCAAAATTGTGGTTGCCACAGATTTTCGTTGTTTATGGCTGCGGAAGGGGGTGGGGCGAAATTTTGAAACACACTTGTAGCAGTGAGCTATCAACAGTGAGTTCTGCAGTGAAAAATTACAAATAGTTTTGTAGCAGTGAGAGCTCGACAGTCAGGTCTAATAGTCTCTGAGATTTGTGGATGCTCCAGATTTTCGTCCTTTACGGGGCCGGAAGGGGGTGTGGCGAAATTTTGAAACAAACTCGTCAAGGTCCGATATTATAGGAATCTAGATAAAAAATTTGGTTGCTCTATCTCTTACAGTCTCTGAGATCTAGGCGCTAATGTTTTGCGCTATGCAAAGCCGGCTATGATACGTGTGTGTTAGAGAGAGCAGGGCGAGAAAAATGAAATTGTTTTCTTCATTCTGGCTATAATAATGATACGATCAACTCAGATTCTGCAGTCTAGAAGACAAATTCAATCTCTACGATTCTGCGTTTTTAATTTTCTCGTATCTTTAAAATTGTGGATGCCACAGATTTTCGTCTTTTGTGGGGGCGGAAGTGGGCGGGGCGAAGTTTTGAAATACACTTGTAACAGTGACATATCACAGAAGTCTGGATACAAAATGTCGTTGCTCTAGCTCTTATAGTCTTTGAGCACTAGGCGCTAATAGGGACGGACAGACGGACAGACGGACGGACGGACGAGACGGACAGACAGACAGGGCTCAATCGACTCGGCTATTGATGCTGATCAAGAATATATATACTTTATGGGGTCGGAAACGGTTCCTTCTGGACGTTACACACATCCATTTTCACCACAAATCTAATATACCCCAATACTCATTTTGAGTATCGGGTATAACAAACGCAACAAAGCAAGGCGAAAACACTTTGACAAAAGCAAGCCCAGGCTCAGAGCTTTGACGCGGTCAGGTGAATAAACAGCATAGAGAATGGAAGGAAAACAACTTAAAGAGACGGAGAGCGCAGTTTTGCAATTAATCGACAAGTTACATATCGGCCATTCATATATAGATAGATATAGATATATATTTTGCTATATGGTATTTCAAATTTGCCTATAAAGCCGCTAAAGCTATTTTCATTTTCAAAATTCTGTTTTATATTTCCTTTTGTATTGCGCGCAAGTGCGGCATCGTTGTATTGTAGTGTAGGAATTAATGTAAGGAACCAACAGATGGCGCAGCCTCACATGTAGCATGTAACTGAATTTTTAAAGAGCAGAACGGGTCAACTGTTCCCCAAGCACACAGGGGAATAAATTTCGATTCAAATACTCGCTGTGGGGCATGGAAGCCCCTACAAATTTGGAAGCGGAAGGGGCTGGAACTGAAATTTAGAAACAACCCGGATTCAGTGTGAAACCACAAGAGTCTGGACCACAAAATTTTTAGCTTTTCTCTAGCTCTCTGAGATCTAGGAGCTCCTTGAAGGCGGGCGGCAGACATGGCTATATCGACATCAATAGCCGATGCTGATCAAAGGTAAAATTACCTTATGATGTCGGAAAAGCTTCCTTCTGGTACTCTTCGAGTCCACACTTACTCGTCAGGTCAGGTGTCTCTGTTGATAATTACATCACTATGTAGTTGATATGTAGCCAATAAGTGGTTATCGTGTAGGTTCCATGTGCACTTAGTGTAAATTGTTCCTTTACTTTGTGACGAGGAATTTTACATCAAATAAGCCAATCTTGTAGCAAACTGATTAGATTGACTAATAAAATAATATGTTCAGTGCTGACGGTCTTAGCTAGCTTGTCATGCCAAGCCACATATCAAAAATGAGCAACATAATTTCCGGTCACGAGAATAAATAAAGATTAACCCATTGCGGACCACTGGGATCGACTTAAATCGTTCACTTCTTTAAGCTTTTGTTTTTGAATGGTGGGCTAATTGGGCCTAGATGAACTAATTCAGTTCGTCCCCAGAAACAGTTCGTTTTCGCTCTTTGTTAATCGGTTGAAGAGCTCTCTTTTGACCGGTTGACAACAATGGAAGTCTCATATACACAATGTTGCGGGCAACATTAAATTTGTAAACCGTGTTTTAGTCAAAGTACAATACATGCAAGTACTTAAAATTAGTTAATCTTGTAGAAAATGCATTCGTCAACGGGATAAAATTAAGTGGGCAAGGCTGATAGATCTATATAGCTTGAAATATTCGACGGAAGATATTTTTTGGCAATACCAGTTCACAGCAATGGTCCCATTCCATACACAAACATGTTGCCAATTCCATGCACATACCCTGGGCTTTACAAGTAACCATTATTGATCGAATTTTTGGCGATCTTTGAGCTACACCCTACCTTCTACATTTATACCATGGCAAAGCGGACAACAGCAGCAACACAAAACAAAACGAGGGGGAACGTTGTGAGTTGCTGCTGCGACCGCAACTCTACATTTATACCCGATACATAGTCAGTATGGTTGCATTAAACGACAAAGAGTGCGTGCGAGAGAGACAGAAAATCAGACAGAACGTGTCGACGGGCGCTGCGTAGCCACTGCAAATTGATTTGTTACTTTTGGCTATAATAATAATCCGATCTTACTCGGATTCGGCAAGGTTCGGCAATCTGGTAGATATGGCCATTCTCTATGATTGTGCGTTTTTAATTTTCTCCTATCTTCAAAATTGTGGTTGCCACAGATTTTCGTTGTTTATGGCTGCGGAAGGGGTGGGGCGAAATTTTGAAACACACTTGTAGCAGTGAGCTATCAACAGTGAGTTCTGCAGTGAAAAATTACAAATAGTTTTGTAGCAGTGAGAGCCTCGACAGTCAGGTCTAATAGTCTCTGAGATTTGTGGATGCTCCAGATTTTCGTCCTTTACGGGGCCGGAAGGGGTGTGGCGAAATTTTGAAACAAACTCGTCAAGGTCCGATATTATAGGAATCTAGATAAAAATTTGGTTGCTCTATCTCTTTACAGTCTCTGAGATCTAGGCGCTAATGTTTTGCGCTATGCAAAGCCGGCTATGATACGTGTGTGTTAGAGAGAGACAGGGCGAGAAAAATGAAATTGTTTTCTTCATTCTGGCTATAATAATGATACGATCCAACTCAGATTCTGCAGTCTAGAAGACAAATTCAATCTCTACGATTCTGCGTTTTTAATTTTCTCGTATCTTTAAAATTGTGGATGCCACAGATTTTCGTCTTTGTGGGGGCGGAAGTGGGCGGGGCGAAGTTTTGAAATACACTTGTAACAGTGACATATCACAGAAGTCTGATACAAAATGTCGTTGCTCTAGCTCTTATAGTCTTTGAGCACTATGCGCTAATAGGGACGGACAGACGGACAGACGGACAGACGGACGGACGGACGGACAGACAGACATGGCTCAATCGACTCGGCTATTGATGCTGATCAAGAATATATATACTTTATGGGGTCGGAAACGCTTCCTTCTGGACGTTACACACATCCATTTTCACCACAAATCTAATATACCCCAATACTCATTTTGAGTATCGGGTATAACAAACGCAACAAAGCAAGGCGAAAACACTTTGACAAAAGCAAGCCCAGGCTCAGAGCTTTGACGCGGTCAGGTGAATAAACAGCATAGAGAGAATGGAAGAAAACAACTTAAGAGAGAGGGAGAGCGCAGTTTTGCAATTAATCGACAAGTTACATATCGGCCATTCATATTTTTTTTATTAGATATTTTGCTATATGGTATTTCAAATTTGTCAATAAAGCCGCTAAAGCTATTTTCATTTTCAAAAGTCTGTTTTTATTTCCTTTTGTACACCTTTCCATTAAAATATTGCGCGCAAGTGCGGCATCGTTGTATTTTAGTGTAGAATTAATGTAAGAACCAACAGATGGCGCAGCCTCAGCATGTAGCATGTAACTGAATATTTTAAAGAGCAGAACGGGTCAACGGATTCCTAAGCACACAGAATAAATTTCGGTTCAAATACTCGCTGTAGGGCATGGAAGCCCTACAAATTTGGAAGCGGAAGGGGGCTAGGCGAAATTTAGAAACAACCCGGATTCAGTGTGAAACCACAGGAGTCTGGACACAAAATTTTGTTTGCTTTTCTCTAGCTCTCTGAGATCTAGGAGCTCATGAAGGCGGGCGGCAGACATGGCTATATCGACTCTGCTATTGATGCTGATCAAGAATAAAAATACCTTATGATGTCGGAAAAGCTTCCTTCTGGTACTCTTCGAGTCATAATCACATTTACTCGTCAGGTCAGGTGTCTCTGTTGATAATTACATCACTATGTAGTTGATATGTAGCCAATGAGTAGTTATCGTGTAGGTTCCATGTAAAACATGCACTTAGTGTAAATTGTTCCTTTACTTTGTGACGAGGAGTACATCAAATAAGCCAATCTTGTAGCAAACTGATTAGATTGACTAATAAAATAATATGTTCAGTGCTGACGGTCTTAGCTAGATTGTCATGCCAAGCCACATATCAAAATTGAGCAACATAATTTCCGGACACGTGAAAATATAAAGATTAACCCACTGCGGACCACTGGGATCGACTTAAGTCGTTCACTTCTTTAAGCTTTTGTTTTTGAATGGTGGGCTAAGTGGGCTTTCTTTTGCCAATCGCCAACCGAAACTATATAGAAATCCAATAAATGCAATTATTTAAAATAGGCCAATCAAGTAGGAAATTCATTCATCAATCGTATAAAAATATGTGGGCATTGCTAAATGTTCTATATAGATAGTAATATTCCACGGAATATCAAAATCGAGGAATATTTTTAATCGAATGGCCCGGTTGACAACAATGAGTCGGTTCCATTTTACAAATGTTGCGCATTCCATATTTGCGGCAACATTTTTCTGAGGGTCGGACGGTCAAAATAAATTACGTAAAGGTAATTAAACCGCAATTCAAACACTTTTAGAAAATTTCAATTTATCTATGGGATTTCAACGGTATATAGGCATCCTTGATAAAAGCAAAATTTAGAATTTTCCAGTTTCGCTAAACAACAATGATTCCCAATCGTATAAACAAACATGTTGCTGGCAAAATGTCCTATCTAGCTGGGAAATGGATGTTATACGGAATATCAAAATTGAACAATAGGAACGACTATCCTCTCTGTTTTTTGATATTTTGCAGCTCATCGTTTTCTACAGAGACCAAGAATAAAACCTGTTTTTACGCAAAACTTAGTCAAATGCATGAATAAAAGCAAAATGTTTAAAATAAACCAGTTAATTAAAAAAAGCAGCTTGAAAACAGTAAAATTTATAAAATTTAACGGCATGGCAAAAAATGTTCTATCTGGTTGGTAATATTCCACAAATATCAAAATTGAACAATAGGAACGACTATCCTCTTTCGTTTTTTGTTTGACCATTTTTACTGAAACCTGTTTTTGCAAAATACAAAACAAGCAGGTGTTTAAAATAAACCATCTTGAACAAAATTGATTCATTAATCGTATAAAATTATGTGGGCAAAGCAAAATGTTCTATATTGCTAGTAATATTCCACGGAATATCAAAATCGAGGAATATGTATAATGGTAATATACCGGTTGACGACATTCCATCACACTGTTGTTAGAGCTGGAGAACGATGTTTTTTTTTTTTTTGTTTTCGATGTTTTTAGAGCAAAAAACAATAAAATTTTCACGTTTTGCTTTGTATCGTGTCCTTAAATTTATTCATCAATAGCCTAAAATTATGAGCACTGCAAGACAAACGGAATAAGTTTGTTTACGTTTGAAGGAATAATGGAAAAGAAAAGGATATAATGCTAAAATATTTGTCTTATTAATTGTCAGTATTTTTACGGTATATTTTAAAATATAAATAAAATACGGGAATTTATTTCGGTACATTTTATTTAGTCCGTACGGACGTATTGTAAAGTCTGTAACGATAAATCCGCGGTCGATGACATGTTTCTCCAGCTTTAGGTCACACTGCTTTAAAAAATCCACGGGCCGAAGGTGCGGACTAATTTTGTAAGTGCGAAAGATCAAGGGAAAAATTGCATAAGCATCTTTAATCAAACTGAAATCTGTAGAAAAAATATTGGGCAGATCAAAATTGTTTGTGAACCCTCCCTGTGGCCCAGATTTTGCTGTCGTAAGTGAAATATTTACGCTCGGGCCGCACCGCTGCAAATTCTTGGCACGGCACGACGTTATGTAACCTAGAAAAGTGTTGGCCACGGCGCACAGAAAAGGGGCTAAAGACGGCGCAGAGCAGCTGATTGAATTAGATAAGCACATGTCTTTGAACACTAATTGAGAGCGGAATTTCTTCCTCTTCCTGCAGCTCATCTCTCACCGCAGCTGCAATCCAACAAAAAGAAGAGCTACTACCATGTTCTCGACCTTCTATGAAACTGCCAGGAACTCTCCGTTCCGCAGCCCCTTGGGCCAAGTCCAGTGCGAGGGTGCTTCCGCTGTGACCTCCTCCCAGGAACTGGACCTCGAGCCGGTGCATGGCCGTCAGATAAGTGCAGCTGCCGCGAGCGTTGATTCGTGCGAGTTCGGTAGCAACAAATACTTTGCCCTGTGCGGAATCGGTGGAATTCTCAGCTGCGGAACCACACACACCTTTGTGGTGCCCCTGGATTTGGTCAAGTGCCGCCTGCAGGTCGATCAGGCGAAATACAAGAATCTGTTCCATGGCTTCAAGGTCACCGTTGCCGAGGAGGGCGCCCGCGGCCTGGCCAAGGGCTGGTTCCCCACTCTGCTGGGCTACTCTGCGCAGGTAAGTCTGCCGGTTACGCAACCCTCTAATCACGGAAACGTGACCAAGACAGAAGCGGCCACGCAACAGCAGCTGATAACCCAGTACCCAATGGAGGTTAATTACCTTTCTGGCTATGTCTTCTGTCTGGTGTCTGTAGGGTCTCTGCAAGTTCGGCCTGTACGAGTTGTTCAAGGTAAAGTATGCCAATCTGCTTGGAGAGGAGAATTCCTATCTGTACCGCACCTCGCTGTATCTGGCCGCCTCTGCATCAGCGGAGTTCTTCGCCGATATTGCCCTGGCTCCGTTCGAGGCTGCCAAGGTTAAGATCCAGACTGTGCCCGGATTCGCCAACACCTTCCGCGAGGCTGTGCCCAAGATGCTTAAGGAAGAGGGCGTTAATGCCTTCTACAAGGGTCTGGTGCCATTGTGGATGCGTCAAATCCCATACACCATGATGAAGTTCGCTTGCTTTGAGCGCACCGTTGAGCTGATTTACAAGTGAGTCTGAAACTAGAAAGTGTTGGAGCATCCCTCCCAATCAATGTTTTATCCTGCTCCATTTCCTGCCAGGTATGTGGTTCCCAAGCCCCGCGTTGAGTGCTCAAAGGGCGAGCAGCTGGTCGTCACCTTTGCCGCTGGCTACATTGCTGGTGTGTTCTGCGCCATTGTATCGCATCCCGCTGATGTGGTCGTGTCCAAGCTGAACCAGACCAAGGGTGCCAGCGCTGTGAGCGTGGCCAAGTCCCTCGGCTTCAGTGGCATGTGGAACGGCCTGACTCCACGTATCATTATGATCGGTACCCTGACCGCTCTGCAATGGTTCATCTATGATGGTGTCAAGGTTGCTCTGGGCATTCCCCGCCCACCACCCCCAGAGATGCCCGCTAGCCTGAAGGCCAAGCTGGAGAAGCACTAAGTTGAAACGACGGGCAGAACTCAATGATCCACTTGTAGTTTAAAGCCAGAGTTGATGCATTGGCGCGGATTTGGGCTAAACCAGGAGCAGCAGCAACAGCAGCATACATTTACTTTCTTTCGATTATGAAGCGAGGTTATTCGTTTTAAGATTATATATTTAATTTCTATAGATTTTTAATTTCTAATTTCAATGTTGTGTGTGTGCGATGGACACATGGACATTCCAGTAACACTTCATGCATTTCTCTATCAACCATTTATCTACACTACTCTACAAAACGCAACTTAAGCTGTCAGCAAATCTTACATTCTATAGGCGAATCTATCTTATGTAACTTAAACTACACTCAAGCTAAAAGTATTCCAACTATAATTTTACACATATATATATATCTAAACATAATGTGTGTGCCTAGCTTACGCTGGCTAGAATGTTTCCGTGTTGTCTTGTCTCCTGAGCTTCTTCCCATAGCCCGGCCGCCCACTTGTTCACCTTCCGTGTCTCCTGGTCCTGCCCCTGTCACACATGCGAATATGATATTACGCTGTTTCAATTGTTTGATCCGATCCCCAAGAAAGCACTCTGAATAAATTAATTTATAAAATACAACAAACCATGCATTTCCAATCTCTAGCTATCTTTCTATCTAAAACTGGTTGTAGTTTGAGATGACATCAGTTATCGTTTCGAGATAACCTTATGACCAACCAAGTAGGTGTTATTCCCTGACATTGAAATGGAATTTTTTATGGGACCTTTGATTGGATGGGGAGAGTATTCTCGAGCGAGTTAGGTATGTATTGTACAATGTATTTGGGATCATTTTACGAATATTAACGAATATCTTGTCTTCAGTATTCACAGGACAATCTGCTGGAATCAAAATACATGGGATATAGGATTTTAAAGTAATTTTAGCTAATTTTCCTCTAACTCTCTAAGTCATTTTCTCTCTCTCTCTATCTCACACACACACTGTACCCCGTTCAGTTTGCGTAATCTGGCGGAAGAGAGCGAGATAAAATGGCTGGTATTGGTGTGAGAATAGAAAAAAAAGAGACGGAAGTAAATACAAAATATAAAGAAAAATGGAAATCTAATATATAAAAATATCCCAAACGGCTCGACCGATTTTAATGAAATTTTTTTTTTGGCAAAAATCAAATTGCGGCTTTTGCGAACAGCGATACCAAACGACATATAAAATATATTGTATAAATTACATAAATAAGCTCACATATATAGTGACTGAGTACCGGGTGTAAAAGTAGAGCCGGGGCCTTTGTCGCTGCTCACAACGTCCCCCCTCGTTTTTTTCTGTGATTCCGCAATGGATACGATTGACACAAATCGATTCCAGATCTGGCAAGAATCGACTGAACCTCTAAACTCGGTTTCTGATTCGATTTCAAGTTGTGACAAGATCGGCCAAATTCCGGACTACGGTTTTCCGAATCGGCACGGTATCAGCCACGGCCGACTGGTTTTCCAAATCGGTTCTAGTATACCGAGGCGACGAAAATGATTTCCGAATCGGCTCCAACTGCCGAGGATTTGGTCTTCGAATCGAGCCCGAGGCTGATCAAGATCTCTCTCTTCCTCCATCTGACCAAAATCGGTATATTATACGCACTAAAATGTATGTGGATCAATGCTCCACTTTTAAGTGACCCAGTAGAACGGTCTTTCTGTGTGGGATGCTGGCAATGAACTTTTACCATAGTTCGATCCAAATTGATCTGTGTCTCCTAAGCTGCTTGCTGGACATTATGGTGTCCAGAGTATTACCTGAAGAAGTCCAGCATGGCGAAGAACGAATCAAAGTGCGCCTAGCACGGATACGAGAAGGACGCTGCTTCGATCGTTACCGTTAAAATCACAAGAAAACATGTTTTTGATATGGTTTTTTATTTTGTTAATTTTGTATTTTGTTTATGAGAAATGAGCATAATTATATAATATAATGGCTCGTTGTGTCATACTCTTTTTAAAAACTAAATAATCATAGGGTTCTCTCTCGCTCTGTATATATATGTATATGTACATATATGTATGCACACATATACACATATAGTTGATTCATTCACATTATCAGTTTGGCGCCTTACTAACTAAATAACCTCTAAGGACTACGAACTAGGCATCTTTACATGTTGTAACTAAGCTCAGACGCATATAAATGTATTTAACAGGCAATTTTCTGGTATATGTATGTATATGTATATTGTTTGCTTTGTTGCTGTATGTACAAATCACTTAAATCTAGTTAGGTTTATTGTATTGTGTAGTATATAGTCGGCGATTGGGATCACACAAAACAATTATGACACAGAATTTCGTTGTCTGTTATGTGGTGATGCGAATATGTTGCTGCTATTATGTTATCATATAGTATATTGCAGGACGTGTTTTCTTATCCGTAACAAGCCATTTCAGTCTTAGCGTTTCAAGTAACCAAAAGGAAAAATTGTATGATTTAAAATGAAAAGAACATTAAAAGAAAAATTAAGAAATTTTACATCGAATAAACTTATGAACTAAAATGTTGTATTTTTTGTTGTTTTTTGTGCATTAGTATATTTAATGCGCCTATTTTTGTTTTTGTTTTTGTTTGGTATTTTTTCTTTATTTATTTTGCTGTTGCAGAAAATTTCGAAACAATGGTTCGCTAGGATACGTCACGCCATGAGCTTCACTTCCTTTCATTATTATAGTTTATTTTTCGTTTGGTTTCTGTAAATCTAATATCAGTTATATCGATGTAGACAATCACACAGGCAAATAGGTAGACATATACATAAATCAAGTTTTTTTTTCGAAAATTCTTTCCAATGAACATACAAACAATTAAAAAAAAATAAAAAAAATAATATGTCTAAAAGATATGATCTTGAAATTCCATGGGACAAACATACAAATTCGGGGGTTGGCTTAGTTAAAGTAGTTATGGGCCCTCTTCTCGTCTCTCATCTAGTGTAGAGAAAATTTTTAGTCAATGGCACTTTAATTTGGGATTTGTACCAAGATGTGATTAAGTCAACAGTTTCGTTGGTGTTCAAATCTCTTAGACTCTCTCTCTGTCCCTAATTCTTTCCTGTTGTTTTTCTGTCACTTTCTGTTCATGTGGCCTAAATGAGAAACTTTTCTTTTGGAAAAGGAAAATCCACTTCCTCTCCCAAGACTTCACCAATATGGTGTAAGCGGCTCTTGATTCCAGCCGTTTTGGTCCTGCACCTTGGCCAGGGCATCGGTCAGGGTGGACCTTATTTGCTGACTGGAGTTGCGATTCTGGCCCTTATCATAGGGAGAGAGGGCGTTGTAGTAGAAGGGCGAACGCTTGCTGATCGTATAGTTTGCACCCTAGAAAAGATGATTGGAAATTATAGACAAGTTGTTCACTTTTGATGGGACTATTTGAATGATCAACTCACATCATTATTGTCCCAGTATTCTGTATCGTTGATGCGATAACAGATGCAGAACTCCAAGCGCTTGGAGGATGGCGGCAGCGTGATCTTGAACGAGAATGTATCGAATACGACGTGGGCACAGGTGGACGGTCCATAAGCCCTGGCAAAAGTACAGAATATATCCTGCTGACTCTTCCAATCGTCCCAGGTGACACGCACAATGATCTCCTTCTGGAAGTCAACGTTCTTCACCTTGATGGTGCCCACCACTATAGACTCCTCATCCTTGACAATCACATTCTCTAGGGACACAAAATCCCGCTCTATCTTTTGTCTGTCATAAGGGTAAAAACGTAATAAGAATATAAAGATACTCGTTACACGGGATAGGCAGAACTTACCTAAACGATAGATAATCTGAGGCTGGCTGCTTGAAGTCCACCGTCCATTGATCTGGCGGATGTGGACTGACCAGACCCTGTGTTATCTGCTCCAAGAACTTCATGCTCCAATAGGGCGGCACATTCGAGGGTTCGGACATTACGCGAACCTCGGTTAGCGATAGACCCTCATCATCGGCAAAGATCACATGCTTTTTGGGGCCACGACTGCAAAAAAACACAAAAGAAATCCCGAATGAATAAGAAATATGTATATAGAAGTACATTATAATTATATATATTATTAAATATAGAATTGACCCTGGCCTTATCAGGTTAGCTTGACCCCCCATTGGGAATTTATTCATTGCATTTGATGGTCATTGACTTTTCTTCTTTCAGGAGATTTCTATTTCAATGCCCAACAGTTTGATGGCTTTGTTTGTCTGTTAGTTTAGCTAACTGCGTCGTTTCGAAATGCATTTCTTTCGCATAATTTGTGGATTTCTGTGGATCAGAAGCGGGTCCCTATCTTTGCCAATCATTTGCATTTCCAAGCCCAACAATTACCAGAAAATCGACATAGACTCGTATATTTTCTGTAGAATTTCCTTCTCCTCACAAAGATTTCATTCCTTTAGGAAAATGTTATTCCCAAAATTTGCCTGCGTCATAAAACGAGTAATGTGTATTGAATATTTTGTTGTGTCTATTTTTAGTAGCCACGTACGGTTTTGCCAAAGATTTTCTTGAAGCTATATGCTAAACACGCCTACTTTTTTCCTTTCTTTCGATTCTTCCCACGAGTCTCTGGCTTCAATGTAAATAAAAACACACCCCACTCGGATGCCAATACATATATCCCCGTGATTTGACAAAAAGGGAACGATTCACAAAAAAAATATGGTATAATCAAGAAAATATCAACTCATAAAAAAATGTAGCACACATAAAACAAAACGGTTTTTAAAAGCAGGAAAACGCTGTCTGAGAAAGAGACAAGTTTTTAAACGCATGAAATTGCTATATTCTCTATACATATATGTACATATATTCTCCAATAAATGTGTGTACATATGTACATATGTATGTGTTATACAAGAATGTACATATCTTATATGTAAAACAGTTTCCTTTACTTTTATAAGTACTTCAAATTCAATAGGACTGCAAAATATGGGCCAGTTCGATTATGAGTCAATCATAAGTATAGACCTTAAGAGTATATATTATTTTCAGGGCGCGTATGTAAAACAATTCTAGGATCTATAATGGTTTTTTAGAAGATAATACTTTCTTAGATTTTTCATAATGTGTAGTTCTTTGTGTAGTTTGTTTTATTATTTGTGGTTTACTTTTAACTTCTTCCGTGGTCTTTATCATTATCTCTTTTTTGTAAGCTTCCAATCGAAATCCCTAGGAAATAAGCTTTATTTAGAAAATCGACCCCATAAGCCGATAAGATAAGTTTGGCTTATCAGAGTCGTTAGGGGCTCGTTTTTAAGGAGTTATTCGAAATAGACTGCAAAGTTTCCGTCAGCCAGCAGCAATCTACCAACGGTCCTAACCCAACCCCCCGCACAGACCATTTATTTGGCCAGCAGAGAGGGGAAACGCATCGAGTGCTAAATATATATCCGAAATACAAATAGCCAGCAATTGTTGGCGTTGGCTATTGCCAGGCCAGACCAGACCAGGCCAGGCCAGGCCAGGTTGGCTTTCTGTTTATTGGACGCCGACAATATCAAACAGCCGGCTCTGGCATTTCTGTAGAGATCGTACCACCCGGCCACGATCAGGCGGCTCGACTATCGATGTGGACGACTGCGATCACGCATCGAGGGAATGATCAGCAGCAGTGCGCCGGCTGCCGCCTGCCGCTGCCGCTGCTGTGGCTGCATTTTCTTCAACAGGTTTCCGTTCGGGTCGAGGCGATTGCTTATCTTGTGTGGGCTCAACGCTCAACACCCATCAGAGCCAGCAGACCCAGCAGAGCCAGCAGCAGACCAGAAATCAGAGACCCAGACAGGTCTCGTTTTTTGGTTTCTTTCTCTTGGCTGGCCGCTTTCCTGCTTTCAGTTTTGTGAGCGTGTCAACTAGTATACTCGTATTCGTACCAGAGATCACCCGAAAAATCATTTACATTCCAATCCAATACATTTTCCATTTAGGTTCCATTTTTTCCAAGGGGAACGAGTTTCTCCGTCAACTGCATTTGCCCACAAAATCCAAAATCGAACGAAACGAATCCACCAAAATAACCACACAATTCCGTATGCATTGCAGATGACATGTATTTTTGAGAGAGTCCGGTTTTAACAAGTCCATAAATATTAAAACTCTTCAATATGCAAGGCACATTAAGGTTTTTCTTCTTTTTTTCGAGGGGCTGGGGAAACGAGTTTTCGTTTCATGTAAAAGGGATATATTTTCAAAACTTCCTCAAGTTTCGATTTACAGACCTTGATCAAGGGCCTTGCTTCAAGTCAAAAACTGTTCAGAAATGTCTTCTTAGATTTCTAAAAACTTGCAAATGGATCGGGAAATTCTGAAGGTTACACTGGCTGACCTTAAGAAGCGGTCCCTGACCTTTTCTTATTTAATATTAATAATTACAAGGTGCTTCCTTGTTTTTACATTCCAAAGTTTTCCATTTCTTTATAGTTTGTTTTTGGTCTCCTTGCTCTCAGATTCGTTGTTCCATTTTCTCAACGAAAGCTCAAAGTCCAATAGTAAAAGACTGAAAATAGTTTTTCTGTGGATATTTTATAGTGGGCATCGTTTTGGATGATCTTCCCGCATCATTACTTTCTATCTCGCAAACAAATTGATGCGGAATAAAATATGTAGATATAGAATTCATGTCAATGTAGAAATGCACAAGTTTTTCCCAAGTTTTTACAACAGACAATTGCCACACGATCCGATCTGATCGTGGCACGTGATCTTCGCATGATCACCAGACAGCTCCGTTCCCCCCTCTGCGTCTTACAATCTCTATATATAACCTTAAATATGCGTGTATTTGTACGGCTGGGTGGGGACTGCGACTGTAATGTCGAAATATATTTAGTTTGGTTACACCCGAAAAAAGTGTATGTTCATTTATGATGCCTTTCGTTTGAAAGCGATCACGCTTCTAGGCTAATAATTCTTCGGCCTTGACGTGACCTGGCATCGTTGTTTGATGGGTGATGGGTGATCTTGATAATTTTCGGTTTTGGGGGGTAATTAAGAAAGCTTTTTTCATAGTCTGTCAAGTCTGATTGAAAGGAGGAGGGGAGGGCGGATTCCTCTGAGAGTGCCAGCTCTCTGGGGGATGTTTCCGACTCTGATAGATGGCTTCGTCGGAAAATATCCAAAATGGATAATGATAATTTATTTATTTATATTTTTTTTTTAAATGAACGCACATACTTTTGCCAGCTCATTGTTTCTCCCAGTGCATACGCAACGTTCGACCGAAACCCCTGACATCTACCACAGCAACAACTGCAGGCGCGGCACGCGTCTGGGCTGCACTGATAATACTACGCACTGCCACGTCGCGAAATATTTTAGCTAGTCTCCCTTTTCTCTATATATGTAGGTACATATACGTATATGTATATTCCTCTTGGCACATACGGACTTGTGTATATTTTGAGGCATTTTTCAGAATGTCAAGTGCATAGAAGGAACACGTTTTCTAGGGCTTCTGGAACTTAAAAGATATTTCATTAATCCCAGACTTTCACTGTCCGATATATCTGCATATGCATCAATAATGTATTCCATATACACATAATTTTGATATACTATAGAAAGAGAAAATGAAAATATTGGCGCCTTGCTGTTTGGCGGTATACTAAGTGCCAGTCTATTCCGCTTTCAGTCTTAATTTGTTGTGGTTTTTTTATCTCAGAGATACTAGATAGAGAGACTCAACTCAACACTCGTTGCAGTGGCGTGTTTTCATGTCAGGGTTTTTGGTTTGTTTTCTTTTTTGGCAGATTTCTGCAATCATTTAGATAATTTATCTTTAATTTTGTTTTCGTTTCTTCTGTAAAATTGCATGCTTTAAAATTAGATTAAATTGTTGAATATATAGAAATATTCCCTCTAGTGTATTTGATGATCTTTTGGCTGTATATATGCTCTTAGTATGGCAGTCTGGGGGCTGTATGCAATTTCCTTTTCTCCCATTTACCATTTGACATGTGCTCGACTATGACGTCTGTGGGAAATTTGTGTGACTGCCAAAAGAAATGTACGGGTTTTCTTGTATTCTTTTTTTCTTCTTGTATGTTCATAAATGGCATAAAAGGAAATGATTGGCATTCGGATGGGTCATTGGGTCTGCTTATGAGATCAGCAAAGTTAGATTCTTCTATGGGTTAATTTTATATGGTTTCCTTTTGATTTTTTTTTTCGCTGCTGTGGCTGCATCAACTACTATATACATCTGAGGTTGTCTTTTATCAACTCTGTTGCTTTTCATAAACTGTTCACTCAACCACGAATTCCCTGCCAACCGTCTTTAGGTGGTAGTGTTTCCCAGGTCTATCCTCTGACCGACCCGATCCAGCCCTTTTAGTCCACATCCAGCCTAGTGTCTACCACCTCAAACTAGTTCATTTAGCGGTTAAGTAAGTAAGTTTAGTGAGTGCGGCGCCATTGTCTTCTGGCGCCTGACGTCAAAGTGATTGAACCCCCAAGGCATTTACACCACTCTCATTCGGTTTGCGGTGCTGTCTCGGGTTACCTCTATGATGTAATCTTATCATGCCCTGCCACATCCCATCCCATCCCATCCCATCCCCTTACTCACCTCTGTTCGCAGTGGGCTACTCCGTTGGCAGCAGTATTATTGGTGCAACTGCAGCTGTCCGTGACATCGCTGTTGGCTGGTACCGGTTCATCTATAGGGCTGGGACTTTGTGGGGTTTTGTGCAGACAGGACTTGCGACTGAGGCATGACTTTGGTTGGTTCATGAGGTGTGGGGCCGAGGCCATGCGCTCCAGATAACTGCGACCCGATCGACTGCCCACTCCCAGGGGCGTGGCACCTGCCTTCTGTTGACCCGGCTGGCACTGCATAGCCGCCGAGGCATTGTTGACCATGGCTTTGGAGGCCAGAGTTATCACTTGGGGACGGCAGTAGCGCGATGCTCTATTGGGTTCGTCATTGAAGCTGCAAGACACAGAGGAGATGGTTCGATCAGTACGGTACGGGATGTGATGGTTCGGTTGGGGTGGGGTGCGGTGGAACTCCTATTCGGGGATCTACGCATTCGCCTGCCTGCACTTTTATCAGCCTTGATAAGCGGGGGTCCGTCCGATGCGATCCGCTTTTATTATGCTCGCGCTTTAAATTTGTACGGCGATAATATTTGCCTTCCATTGTTCTGAGGCCTATGTATACCACTTAAACCTACACTTCTACTGATACTAAATATAATATGTACATACATCTGTATGTACGGTATATTGTCTATAAAGAAACATCGTTGATAAGCCCAACAGTTGCGCACGACCTCCGCACTTGTTTCAGGAATGCGGTGACGATGGTCGAGTTTTCTGGAGGGTGTCCATTGGATAGAGAACACTTGCTTGCGGTGAATCATTGTGAATCATTTCCGAAACTGTATTGACGAAAGGAAATAGCCTCTAAATATTCCATTTCTCTCATTAACTATGGTATGTGCTGAGTCATTTGAAATAGTTCCATTTTTTCGGCCAGACGATAATAGAGTCAATGCTTGATAAGGTTCGATCGCAGCCGAGACCTACTCGTGCATAACATATGTTGGTTTCATGTTTATCACTCAGCGTGGGCCTGCTTTCAAGAACAACCTTTCTCGCTGATTAGTGATTAGGCAGTCTGATCCGTATCAACATCACCATATTTTTTGGAACATTTCAAGTGTTTTTATTGCAAATAAACATACATAAGTACTTTGGCTATTTGAAAAAGGCTATACTTTACAAATGTGCAGATAAATCAGGTTCGGTAGCTCTAGAATCACGCTGTGAAATTTCAAGTGAGTCGAAGTGGAGACAGCCGAGTTACTTGAGATAGTTGGAGTGGTGCGGATAGCTCTTGGACTGGCCCCGTTCACGTGCTTTGATAAGTAGCTTAGATCGTACAGGGGTTGCCCTCATACGAGTATAAGCGGATCAGTGGCTATAGTTATTTTATCTTGCTAAACAAAAGATATACTCCAACATATATGTATTTTTTGGATTATTTCTAGCCTGAATATTTGAATATCATCCAATAAATTATATGGAAAGATGTTTTTGTGCGTTTTATCATTCCCGAAAATAAAATCCACACTATAAATATCACCAGCAGCGACTGATGCAGCTCGTGCACCAAGTGAGGCGCCACAAATATGGTCAGTACCCAATTGAATCAATTGGTTCGGAAAAGAGCAGAACATGTACCTCCCTTTCACCGATTTGTCATATTTTTCTTTTGGTACTTGTGTCCCTGAGCCAAAAAGTTGCGTCAATACGAGTATGCCACGCGCAAATTTGTCGTCAAGCGGACAATCGTCGGCGTCATCTACCCGACTCGTGGACAACCCTCCAAATCTCAGAGCTACACTAACAAAACACAGAGTAGCCTCTCCGAAATGTTTGTTTTGGTTCGCGATGATCGTCCATTCGCCTTGCCTTTCCTTGCCTTGATCTTGACTGCTTCCATTCTTTGTATTTCACTTAATTTTTCGCCAATCTGTTGTCAACCCAAACGTATGTGTATGTACCTGAGTCCCGAGAATATTATTAGTGACTGCATTCATTGTGTTCTTTAAATACGGTAAGTGTTCTGTGTTTGTTTGGTCACACAATATCTTTCTGTCTTTGATCACCTGGAAGAGCGGCTAGTGACACAGCTGCACAGGTGTTCTAATTTCTCTAGTCTGTGTGGCATTCAATATGAATCGATCTTTGAGTACGATTTCTGCCCTTTTTATACAACTAGAAGTTGAATTTAAACGGAATTGGGCTTACAAATTTAGGTTACATTTGCTTTTTGGGGTATTAGGTGGTTCCTCTTATATCATTGGAGTTTTGGAGATCGAATCGAATTAGATATGTCCCATATCTGAACAAGTTTTAAATGTAACGCTTTTGTTGTGTCCCTCAACAAGATTATAGATTAGAGGACTAAACATTGATCATACATTTTCAAACCGCATTATAACTTTCCCTTATAAGTACTAATAATACTAAAAACAAGGGAAAACTGAATTTAAAATCATGTTTAATCCGATTGAGATTATCGACAGTTCCATATTTTTTATATTTTTCCTTGGCACGTACACAGCTGTGGTGATTCTTTTGAAATATTAATCAGAAAAGAGCTGGAGACTTATCGAATGATAAGAACATTGAAAAGAAAGTCCAAGACGTGACACAAAACTTTAAACGTGGAAATTATGAAACTGTGCAACTCACTCTCGTTTCTTATTTATTCTGTGGTAATTTGATGTTCATTGAATTTATTTTGATTGACGACCAAAACTCGCGCGTTCACTTAAATCAATTTAGTATAAAATTAGGCAAATTGATGGAAATATTTATTCATGATTCTTTTTGGGTTAACTTACTTCAATGCCGGCCGCTGATGTCCGCTCATGAAGTCCGCCAGAAAACTGACGGGTGGACTGTGACTGAATATGGGCGGACTGTGCGAAATCATTTTATATAGATCTGTGATCTGCTGTTTCCTATTGATTATATTGATCTCGAAACAAGGAACTTTTTGTGTGGAAGCCCCTGAGAAAGAAATATAGAAAATAGATGATTTATAATTATTGCAATTGAAGCGCAACAAAACAATAACAAAAAATGAAATTAAAATCTCAAATTAAATTTTAATTGCAAATATGTATGCATGCACAATATATAGGCATGAATGCATATTAACTTGTGTGTATAGTGTTTGCTGATTTTTGTTCCTGATGATAATCTCAGGTGGGATCTAAACTGTGATTTTTCGATGCATTTTGCTGAATAGCGTCTTGAAAGGTACTCGTACATTTTTTAAGCGGATGATCAAAAGTGTTGTTTATGTTTTATATATATATATATTTTATGACACTCGTCCTATGAGCCAAACCTAATTATTTTTATTTTGTTTTGGTTTGGTTTGGGGTGGAATACTGGTGGATGAAACTAACCGTTATTTTCTGTGTAAGTCTCGCTCTTTCTTGTCTTCTGTCTCCTTTGGTTTCTTCTTTTGCCTGCTGCTAAGGAACTTTTCTTCACTCTCTTCTCTTATGATATTTGAATTAACTTTTTCATATGTGCATCACGCGCGCTCTTCACGGATGACGGCGGCGTCAGACAATGAAATTTTATTTTGGCGAATTTGTAACCGAATTTATTGAAATATTCGTGAGATTTCTGTATGTCGGGCACTTTGAGGACGGACACACGCACAAACGGGGACTTTCCGGCCTTTTCTGATTAATTAGCCGGCGCTTTCTCTAGTCCCTGCCGTTCTGTTAGTTACTTATTTTTAGTTTCGACGGAAAACGAACATGAACAAAAAAAATAGCCACAAACGCTTCGCCTTCGGGCCCGCTCCGTTCCGTTTGAAGCTGCGAAAACGAATGAATGTTTTGTCGGTGCCAGACTTGCCGTCAAGACTTGTGCGCCCACAGCACAGTGGGCTAAATGGCCAGTCTAGCACGCAAAAACGTCTGGAAAATATTACATCATTCTTTAGGCTAAAAACATTTTCTCTTAATGCGAATTGTTTAATTCAATTTGTACTATTATGATCTCATGTTAGACTTAACTTTTTCAGCAATTCCTGAAATCAAATGTATACAGAAATAAATTTTGTGTGTCAGGAGCAGGACGAGATTATTACTCATTCACGAAGCTGTTTTAAATCATAGCATTTATCTATCTACAAAAACATAACATGAGAGATTTTGAAGTCCCACATTTTAAAAAATTGTGTGTTTTGGGTGCTAGATTGCCCATTTCCCCCACTGTGCGTAACCAGAGCGTTCGAGAGAGATAGAGAAAGAGAAAGAGCCACGCCACGCTACGCTCTCTTGGCATTCACATTCACCCTATCTACATAATCGCACCTCTCGCTCGCTCTGCCGCTGATCGACGTGGCGTGCATATTTCGATTGCATTTTGATATAGAGTTTTAGTATTGGTTTTTGTTGCTTTTTCTGCGTGCTTAGATTAGTTTAGGCGCCGCCACTGTCACCGACTCTTTCTCTCTCTCTCTCTCTCTCTCAGTCTCTGTCGCACAGGCGGGTGACAAAAGTCGCTCGGTGTCAGGCCCGAGAGACATGATCAGATCACATCAGATCAGCCGTCACAGCATCCCAACCCAACCCATCCCACTTTTCGGTTTTCGTTTCGCGTCTCAGCTGTTGCTCTTTATCTTCACCTTCGTCTCGTCTCGTCTTTTTATCTTTATACTACTATTATCGTGTTAGTGTAGTTGAGGGGCTTTTGCTTTAATAAGTAAGGGTTCCGTTTTAGCCCACGCATTTCTTTCAGGCCCTGTCAAATCTAAATCAATTAGTCCAACGGATGAGGGTCTTGGGTAAGAAACATGTCTTTTATCATCGACATTATTTGAAAGGTCATATGGATCATTCAGGTGAGTTTTGAAGAGGCTGTTAGCATGGATTCCATGCGTCTTTAGTACTTGTAAGTCAGAGATATTTTAATACCAGCACTGATCGTTTCCGTATTAAATCTAAAACAAACCCATTGAACAACCATTTTTAACCCATTTTCATGAACCATTTAAATTGATTTCTTTTCATCTTACCATTTTCCATCTATTGCAACGCAAATGGAATGGCTCTGGACGGACCATTGTCAACCCACATGATATCTGTCGTACCCACATCAAATCCCCCGAGGCAAACGGAAACCCCTGAATCTGAATCTGTATCTGAATCTGAATGCAGCCAACTCTACACAGAAATGCAGCAGTCTGGTTTTGGAACTGGAACCTCCTATCGCTGCGTTTGTTGGGCACCTTCTATGGCAAAGAAAGTGTATCTGTGTGAGTTTATCTTTGGTCTGGTTGCCTGTGTGTGTGCGTGGTGTGCGTGCCTCGATGACATTCGCTCATGGCGGTTTTATGGTCGTTGAAATGCCCTCTCACAATGAATGATCTCAACCCCAGCCTCAAAATGAGTTGCATGATAATGCACCTATGCCTATGGATGTACATATGTGAAGGGTTTTCACGCTTTTCTGTTTCGAGTGTTAAAAGGTCTCATTTTGCTTGCACACTTTCTTCGGATGGCAACGCAGCATCCCATTTGGTGGAGAGGTTCGCTTAAAAGGGGGTCTCTTGGAGTGGTATGTACATACACATGTAAGTAGAGGAGGAAGAGCCGGCCGGCTTGCCTAGTTGAAAGCCGGTTTCCCAAAGATCCCTGCTTGAATAAAAAGTAGTTACTCGAGTGGTTCGCTGCAGCACGTCGTGTAGAGAGTCTCAGAAGAGTCAGAGAGCTCTCCATTATTATCCCCCTGTTCATTCCTGTCTGCCCCTTCATTCAGGGTTGGCACTTCCTCCCCTTGCATCTCGTACTGCAGTGCACTATCTCTTCTCTTCTCTCTTTGGCTGCACTCGAAATTGCTGGCACTTGCGTGGGCCTCTGTCTGTACCCTCTGGCAAATTTAGTAGCTGCTTCTCCATACACACTCGTATACACACGTATGTATGTATTTGTATGTATCTTGTCTATTCCTGTAACGATTTCCATATTTTCATATGTACATCTTTTTGAGGCAGTTGTAATTATAGTTCGTTGCTTTCGAGCGGAGCGGATGTGCTTTGCTTGGTGGACAATTTACAAAATTCAATTTATGAATTTATGAATTTATACGGGTGGCCAGCAGTCTTGTCTCTCTTCGCCGCTCTCTCACTCAGAAAAGATATCCGATATATGCACATAGGTGTGTATAGTAGGTGAAAAGATCGAAAAGCTATCGGTCTGCACAACTACTCGTATTATATAAATAAATGAACAGGAATCCACGTGCGCCTGAAATCGGGGGGTGATGAAACCGGCAGGCAGTTCAGTATCAGGCACGAAAATATTGGCTAGCGGCGCTTGGTTATCAGTGAAATTCAATAAATTATAGTCATAATATAGCATTATTTTCATACACAATATACAGTATACGGTACTAGTTTGAGAAGCCCTCTTGGGAGAGTCTAATTTTAGAAATGGGGCGCGCGACTCAGAAGATTTTTGCACCTTATCAATGCATATTGAGAATGCCCCGAAACAAGCGAACCGACAAGCCATCTTGCTGATAAACTGCGCAGCATAAACTTAAATCATAAATATAGAACTGGTTTATTTTTGGGCAGAGACAGAACCCAGAGCGCAGAAGCGTGTCGGCCAATGGCCATGCCATGCCGTAACTGACCTAGAGCACATGATCGTAGCGTGATCGTCGAAGGAAAGCACCGAAAAGAAAAACGACACGAATTTTCTTCTTGGCAAAGATCTCTCATATCAAAACAGTTCTTCCGCAACGGAAACGGCAAGGAATAGTCGCAAAAAGGTTTGACTATAAATAAACCAACGGATAGACATTCGCAACATGCTAAGAGAGGAATTCCCATTCCCATGACAGTTTATGGCTAGAGAGTGATCTTTTTAACCATCTTAGTCCGTCTTCGTTCTGTTCTATTCTGTTGTGTGTTTTTCCCTTTGCTTGGAAACGTAACGGATCCGATCGCGTAATTTTCCATTGGAACTATTACGATCGGGGATCGGCGATTGGCGGTCATCGGTGATCACTGATCAGCATTAAAACAAACTTAATTATGCGATTCATATATACTCGTAGATGTATAGAAAGACATCGAGCAAACAGCAGGCGAGTGAGTCTGAGGCCTGAGCCGACCACAGCTGATCACGTTTTCACTTGCTGCTTCAGATAGTGGTCCCGGCAATAGTTCCATTGACATCGCCAGACGACGACGACGAGGGCTATCTGCCCAGACCCGACGCACATCGACGCAATGTCTGATATCGCGTGCGTCTGCGCTGATAGCTGATGGTGAGCCCCTAATTGAGTACTCCCCAAACACCCTAAAAATAGTTAGACTCGACCTCTTCATTATTCCCATGTTAATCACCGAACCAATAGACACAGTGACCAACGAAAGGGAATGCCACTTATCAACATCTGTGTGCCAGACCAAGTTGAGTAGACGTGGAGTAAGTCGAGTGTTTACTGTGGCTAATGTATTTGATTTTCAAGTTTGGCTCGTGTGCTGGCGCTTCAAAAGGGTTTCGTTATACTTTCCAAGGCGGTGATGAGATAACTAGCCGTAGACACCCATCTTGATCGGGTAATACTTAAAGTCCAAAGAAGATCAATATGGTGGTTTCTATGGGGTGTCTATGGTGTTACACACACTAATTTGTTTTTACTCTAGATATATCTTGATCTTACTGGTTATCCCTATGTATCTTTTCGAAACATCAAAATCGACTACTCCTACTTCATAAAGATCCTACAGATCCGCTTCTCTCCTCATTAGCTTTTTCTTTCCTCCAATTTCATTCAAAACTTGATCTCATCCTAAAAATTCAGACTCAACTTGTGTGCAAAAACACATCCACTAATTGACAGGTTCCAAATTGCATTATTTTCTCTCTCTCCTGATGAAATATATTTGCATACATTCGGCCATTTTTTATTTATTTTTGCGTTGCTATCTAATAAAAAATTAAGGAAACCACATAAAATAAATAAATAATATGAGCAGCTATAGAAATATAACAAACACAAGAACGAGTAATTGGCTTTTAAGTTAGAAAATTTTTCAAAATGTTTAATGATTACATTGCATATGCATAACAAAAACCTTTAACTTAGTCAGTTCCTGTAATCCGCTCAACTCGATCTTTCTCTCAGCATAACCGCCAAGAGAGGCAGACAGCAATTTGCGAAGCCAACATAAAAACGAACCAAAATAAGCAATTCCGCCTTTCTTCAAGACCAGGGATAGCAGTAAAAGCTGTTGAACATCTTTCCTGTTTCCGGTTTATGCTACATACATTAACATAAAAGTGAGCGAAATCAAGTTCAAAAATATATATACGCTTGGATTCAATGTTGAATGCGTACATTGCACTGCCCAGAATTAAAAATAATGTATCTGTAGAGCTGCTTGACTATATACATACATTTATAGATAGATAGATATATATTTACATCTAGAAATGCCTAGACAAGTTTTACAATTTACATGGCCGTGCGAATGAGTCAGTGGGACAAGCAAAGCAATCTGCTTCTTGCTTTTTGCACTAGTATCTATAAAGTATCTGATAAATGCGCAACACACTTAGAATTTGGCAAAATTTTGATTTAATTAACCTTCTATTTGGTGGAGAGGTCAGTCGCAATCTGGACTAGAATCAGTTTGTATTTGGTTTTTGCTTCTGTACGCGATTTCTTTTTGGTAAAGGAGGTCAGTGAACTGTTTTATCATTATTTTAAGAAGACTAAAGATTCTTTTATTTCTGTCTTAGTTTTATATTTTGCTTACATATGTACGTACGTTTGAGGAGATTATTAAGGATAAGAAGAACTGCGATATGGTTATCTAGAGACGTTTCAGTCGCCTTGATTAAGTACGAAGTAGTCGCGTATTCTCCTCTGCGAAATGTTTGTCCATTTTTTCAATTTTACAAGTAGCGTAGGTCTCAACTGGGTCACCTTTTGGCTTATCAACGATCGAACACATGCATTTATTGTATATAAAGCAGTATAAAGAAATAAACCGGAATGCAAGGTAAACAGAAATATATATATCAAATGTGAAGATACCCTAGCCAACGATAAGAAATTGATTAAGCTGAGGATTAGAATAACACAGTCTCTAAATCAAGGTAGAATTATTGTCTTATACATATGCAGAAGGGACATACTTTTATTGAAAACTTCGTTTTTTTTCCAAAACTTCTTAAAGCAAGAACTAAAAACTTATTTTCTCAATGCTCCTTTTAAGGTATTCGAATTTATTATCATATGAATACCTTAAATATGTACAATTGTGCCAGTATCTGTACTTATTTTTTATACATACTATATGTACATATATTGATGTTTAAATATAAATATTATTACGAGCATGATTGTAAAACAGCAACAAAAAAAAGCATTAAAAATAATCAACAAGAAAATGCATCTGAAAATTTTCCACCCTAACCATCTTATTATACTCGACTCGTATTTGCAAACAAATAAGCATGCCTGTAAAGAACAGATCAAAGATCGTATCTCTGGGATTTATGGGTCAATGGGTTTATCTCCCGACATTTTACAAATTGTTACATACTAGGTGAAATTCTGTAGTTCTCATCGGAATCTTGACGTCAGTGAAAATGGGTTTTGATATCAAAAGAAATCGTATATTATATATTATATAATATAATAGAAAATTTATCATAATAGAAGTATATACAAATGTACATCTGTATATACATATTTACACAGCTATTTCTGGGAGGGATATAAATTCCTAAGTATGGATGTATGTACATATGTACATACTTACGCTTTGATTAATAAAGGTTCGTCTGGGAAGTTATTGCGGTATTGGCAAAATAAAAATAAAATTTGTCACCCTATCTCTATCTGACCCGTAACGTCTCCCAACCAATTGTCCGTTGTAAATTAATCAAAAAACAAATAAAGTACAACTTTCCATTAAGTTGATTATTCCTTCCTTTATTTCCAGATATTTTTTAACACTATACGCAACGCCACCTGTCGGGTTGGGCGTGTGGGTGTGGGCGTAACTTAATTTAACGGTTTAGCGGTAAATGTTTTCCTCTTTAGTTCGCCATTCTCCATCCATTCGCCGCCCCTTTGGTAGCGGTCACTTTCTGAGCGCGTCTAATGGCGCACGAAGAAGAACAAATTTGTTTTCTGGCGCTTATGGGGAGCGAGTGGGAGATTGATTAGGAGCGGAGGAGATTGTGGGCTGGCTACATTGTTGTTGCCGGCCAGTCGCGCGACCAACTAGCATATCAGTTGCCATTCCGTTTCTGTTCCCCTCTTTCTTCTACTCCCCTATTCGTGTATTCCTCCTCCTCTTCACCAGTGTTAAGTTCAATGACAGAATTTGAATCCCCCCGTGCCTCCTCTCCTGTTTTTGCTCATGAATCTTTGGACAGGGCTTAATCAGCCAGCCTTTGTTATCAGTAGTACTATACATAGTATGTATGATGGCCTAGTTTTTTCGTCTTTTATTTTTATTTTATTTTTTATTTTGGCAGATGGGGAAACTGGAACATGGCCTGAGGAAAGGTTAATTAATTAGCAATTTCGTCGAATATAAAGCTCGGACCAAGGGGGGCCTTGGATGTCTGGGAATACCACTTCCCTTCAATATAGTTCCATAAGATGTGATCTTTTTCTGTAGATTTCATTCGATTCATTAGGCGCAATTAATATTTAATTAAATACTTTAATATTCAATACTTGAATTATAGTTCCCCATTACAAATTCAGTTTGTTTTCAATATGTTTTTTCTATTCAAGTTACATATGTATGTATTTACATTTACTGTCCTAATGATCTTGGATTGAGTGACAGACTGGACATGAGCAGAGGTAGGAGTGCCGGAGCACCTGCTCTGTGGATGCAAACAGTCTGATTGAACGGCTAATTGGCTGCAGTTCCGCTTTGGGTTAAAAGATCGCTCTGGGATGGCTTTAAATAGATTACAAAGGGCTTACTAGATCCGTGTTATTTTTAGAGGGAACTTTTTGCGGTGCTTAGGTAACAGTTTTTCCCGATTTGTTATTGAGTGGAACCCGCCCACCTAATCAGGGCGATAATCGATCCAAACGGGGCTTGAAAGTCCCAGGAATTGCATATTTTTCCACGTTTTTAAGCTCTAATCTGGAATCGTGGCTGGCGCAGGGGCAGGGGCTGGGGCTGGACATCTCTAGGCGTTGGCGCCGCTGTCAGCGTTGCCGTCTAAACAAATGTCGTTCACGTTGTAGTACATATTGTACATAATACTATGTATAAGTACTATTTGGATTATCAGTTAATTTAACGATTTCGAATTTAGATTTGTGGGCAGGCGATTAATTAACATTTGTTTTCAGCGTGTCCAGCAAAGGCCCAAAGGCAGAGACAGATGAGATAATTAATAGCACATGCAGTCCTCCATCCCCCTCTACCACACTGACGCTGCTCCGGCTAGTTTTTATTTATAGACAAGGTTTATGGGTTTGTTGTGCCCACCTCCTCCGATCTGGGGATCCGTTTCACGGTGCACTCTACTCGTATCTGTTTGAAGGCTGAATGTTATTCCAAAAACTGACGATCTCGGCAAATTGGTTTTGATAAAGAAGCTTGATTGGGGGTGTCAAAGGGTAAAGAGAGGTGTGCTTGGATGTGGGCGTTGCATTCCCTATTGGCTGATAAGAATGTTACGCTTTAGCCCTATGTTGGGAATATACAATTGTATTCTTCTGGCTAAAAACTCTACTACTAGTAAAAACACTACACAAAACCCTGGAATAGTTTTCATGCTTTAATTAGTTAGTTTAAATTTATCAAATAAAATGATTTAAAAATCGGTTTTATTTCAAATTAAGATTTCAAATTGAATCGCCTTGGCGCCAATTCCCGTTTGCTTTTAAAATTGAAGTCAGCCCTGTCATGGTAGTTAGAACGGCATGCACCAGATGTCGCTTTGAGAAAACCGTGACTTTTAATTACTTTTGTACGCCAACATTTCGAATCTCTGAATGAATATTTTTATAAATTTCCTTATCAATCATTCACTTTTAAGAAAAATTCTCTTTGGCGCGCACGACTCGTATCCAGTCGATAGTATCGATGGCCGAACTGCTTTCCTTCGGCAACTCATGACCGAGAAAACGAGCAGTATGCGCAACATTTTGCATACCATATCCTGGGAAAACGGATATTATAAAATAATAGAATTGCGGAAATGTTTGTCATCCCAGGCTCCAATGAATGCAGAAACTAGTCAGTTTTCGTTTAAAAGGCATTTCAACAATATTTTGCAGTTAGTGGTCCTTTTACAGAGACCAAGAATGAGTATCGGGATCAAGATATACAGGAAAATAACCAAATGCAGGAATACGTCTACCACATATCAATTTGAGAAAATTTCTTAATTAATTACGTTATAAAAACAGTTTGGAAAACAGTATCTTTATGTAAAATTAACAAAATAGGGTATACAAATGCCCATACTCCGGCTGATAAGCAACAAGTCTTCAAATACCTGCAACATTGACGTGACAACACTGCGACTGTTTTTTTGTTTACCATTTTTGTTTAAACCTTGTTTTAATCAAAATACAATAAATGGAAGTACTTAAAAGTAGTTAGTCTTGTAGAAAATTTATTCATCAATAAGATAAAACTATGTGGGCAGGGCTGAAAGTTCTACCTAGCTAGTAATATTCCACGGAATATCAAAATCGAGCAATATGGTTTCCAATCCTCGACGGAGAACGATTAGCCCATTGTAGACCAAGGGGGTATTTTAATATTCCACCGAAACTAATGAAAATTTAATAATTTTAGCGCAGTTCGGGTGAAAGATATCCTGATTTTTTTTCAAGTTCGGAGGAAAGTTGGCATGTATCTAAAAGAAGAATTTTCAATCAGTAATATTTTCCGCCATCTACCTCAAGTCGTTGCACTGTTTAAATAGAGGGGGGCTAAGTGGGCTAAGCTTTCATCAGACCGTATATTTTATCCGCGGTCACACTTAACAAATAGAATAGAATTGTTTAGAAATAGAAAAATTATTAATAATATAAAAATAATAATAATAATAAGCATACAAAAAATGGTGAGTGCCGGCAAAGGAAATGAGTTAGACACGTGAGTTTTTTCCATTGCACGCTTGGCAATTTTCATGTTTATTTAGACATTTAGTGATATATAGAGGATTTGAATTGGCATTTCATACATTTTCGGAAAGACTCGGGGACAATCTCACTCCAGCGGCGCTTAATAGTAGCTGCGATCTACTCCGGTTCCGGGTCCGGCACCGACTCCCGGGTCGGGGACTGCGAACAGCGGCTCCGGTGACCTCTTGCCACCCCATGAGTGGAATCGCTGCTTCTTGCCCAGGACCACGGAGTTGCGCTTCTCGTCGCGCTGCAACTGGGACTTGATGCGGCAGCGCTCGATGACAGCATCCCGGATGATGGAAGCGAACTCCACGTCGTTGAACTGAGCCATCAGCAGCTTGAAGAATGCCCAAATCTCGCCTCTCTGCGAGGTGGGTGGTGGGGCATAGTGGTGGAAGAGCCAGCCCCCCTCCGACAGGGAACTGTCCTCGGCGCTGACCGACCGGGCGTTGTAGGCGTCGCACACATCTTCAAAGCTGAGGATGGCCTGGAGGATGAATCTACGGTACTTGGACAACTGAAGCTCGCAGGTATTCAGCTCCACGTCGGCGGAGGCAGGGTGCGCGGGCAAGGCGTACAGCTGCCTGGAGAGGGCCAGCAGTAAGAACAGGAGTCGCCAGGTCTGCATCATTCAAAGAGCTGCGTGCGATGTGCGTGCGGATGTGGGTGCTCGTAATCCTCTTGGCCAACTGCGCTGGAAAATGGCTCGACGTCTTGCTTATATAGCTGCGGGTTTAGGTCCAACTGTTGGTCCGCCCACTGGTGGAAGAAAAAGTCGCGCCCGTTGACAACTTTGAAGTCCATAAAATAATTATAAAACGTTTGTCGTTCGCATTTTCTAAGCCGTTACACACGTCGCTAAATAAATAAGAGTGCGTATTAATAAGCGTGGCATGCCCCGTCCTGTCCTCGTCCTGGCTGTGGGCAGACGGTTGCAACAAGTGTCATAAATTTTCACGCTCCTAACTGGCGCTCGTTTGTTTCTTTCCGCTATGCCGGAGAATTTATTAATCCTGCCAAAAGATAAACGTGACGTGCACTTGAAACTGAGAACGGCTCCCTGGGCGACTTGCCTTATATGTAGGTCGTGTCGCGCTTCTCTGTGTCTCTGTGATGCCACCACCCACTAACTAACCCCTTTTTGCTTGCCTTGCCACTCACTCAGTCGTACAAATGCTCGCTGATTAGCAGGCAAGCGTATGAAATTAATCATATGCAAATATCGCCACTTTTTCCGTTGCTCAAGTTGTTGATGTCCTTGCAAGGGGTATATCTGTTTTTCGAATAAAATGCATGGGTATTCTTGATCAGTTTTAAGAGTTGCTAGCTCGCCCGTTGTGTTCCCATTATTTTGTATAGTTGAATCAAAATCCGCATATGCGATACACTACTTTTATAAAATCATTACAAAATATCTTTCCTAGGGTATTCCAAGCTGTGATGTATTCCTTCTACTTAGTTTTGCTAAGAGCGTCGTAGTCAGCCCTAGTCCACTTGTTGGACCTCCTTCTAGTCTTTAATTTACTCAAAACGTGATGTGATAACTTGACTGTAGGCGTTTGTTTGCAGTTAGCATGTGTGGGCTGAGGGGCGACTCGAAAAGGAGGAGTTGGATAGCCTCGGATAGCTAAATTTATTTCCTTATTTCCAGTAAAATTTTGCATTTAAATATGTTATTATTTATTTTCTCTTTAAAGAAATTCCGTTTCTGCGGCGAAGGGGATTGTCCCGATTGGGTATTGGCTGAAATCATATCAACACTCTCCAACTTGAGTATAGAGAATTTGGAAAAACTAAGCGATCTGGTGGCTCAAAGAATATGTGGCGAATGTTTTGAGGTGAGTGTGTGTGATAATAAACGGATTTCGATTTGGCATTTACAGTCTCATTCTCTCTCCCAAAGGAAGCGGCCATCAAATCATTGACATCCACACTTACTAATGAGGGGAAAACGGCCGTGGCCTGCATCCACTTTATGCTGATCAATGCATCCCGCTACAACTGCACGGAGAGCATATTTGGCGAGGAGATCCAACAGCTAGGCCTTCCCAAGGACCATGCTGCGGCCATGTGCCGTGTGCTGCAAAAACATTCCGGTTCCATACGTCAGAAACTGTTAGATAAGGCATTTAGAAGTGGGTTCCTTTACGCACATGCAATGCTATCACTATAATGAAATTTTCTCCGCCCATTTCCCCAGTTAACGAGCTGCAAAGCGTACGTAATGTAACCTCGCCTGGCGAAACGCCAGCAAATTGTGCCACCCTGGAACTGAAAATCTCGCAAGAACTGGTCGATGGCCTGCCCAAGGATACCACGCATATTGTTAACTTCGAACGCTCGCATCTGAAGGCTCTGCTGGCGGAGCTGAAAGTGGCCCGCGATATTATGGACAAATACGAAATTGAAAAATAGAAAGCAAATGCGATGAAAGAAAATTGAAGAGACTATTACATCTTTATTGGAATACTCCGCAGCTTTGCTTGATTAAGACTCGGCCTTTGGAATGTATATTAATACCAAATCAATCAGTGAGTCTGTCGGTCAGTCAGGGAAAACATTTTATATAATATATGTAGATGTTGATAAAACGGGATTTTGGCACCCGATTGTAGATGATTCACCAAACAGATGAATACAATGAACTCTTCCCAGTTAATGGAGCAAGACAGGCTCTGGCAGTGAAGACAGAGTTTTGATATGAACACCTCGAATGCATCGGGCAACCAATTTTGAAGATGGCATCGGTGTACGTCATTGCTGGATAGGATATGTTGCCTGTGATTCTTATTTAACCCGCGGCCTGGCTTGACAAAACTCTAGAGCTCCCAGCCGGAGTGGAGGCAGGCTCCTCCTCTGCTTAACATTAATTAAGTTTGTAACGACAAATGCCAACACGACACGAGACATACACACAAATCAGACCAGCTCCCATGCAAATGCAAAGCGACAACAGCAACAGCAGCAACAACGTGCTCAACGGATTTTCCAGGACTCCTGCCAGGAGACGGGAGAGGAAGAGCGGCGTCGTGTGCAGAGCCAGTGCCAGTGCCAGTCCCAGTGCCGGTGCCGGTGCCGACGTCTGCTTGAGTGTCATGACGATGTTAATTTTATAAACTCTTCAGTTTTTAGACCTCCTCCACCTATCATCTCTCGCCACAGCTGCAACGGCAGCTTAAACTATTCCCGTTGTTGTATTCCCCTGCAGGGCGGGGTATGATGATCCCGATCTCAGAGCCCTTCCTGCAAGGACATGCGTACTCGAAGTAAGAGCCAGCGCTCCTGGCTTTTGTTGTTGGTGGTGTGCTGCTGCGTGTTTGTGTCCACGCTAGTTAACGCCTGCGGTGGGTTTGTGTCTGCGCTGTGACGGATGTGATGTGCGTTTGCTCCTTCTGCCTTCCATTTGTATGTATGTGTGTTTGTGTGTGCAAGTATCTCTGTCTGTATCTGTGTTTGTGTTTGTGCTGGTGCTGATGCTGTTGCTGTCTCGTTAACAGGATTTGAGGAGTCGCTTTAGCTGTCGCCTCTGTTGCGGCTTCTCTGTCCGTACAGATAAGAGAGGGAGCCCGAGACAGAGACAGAGATAGAGTCGCTTACAAAAATCAGGCAATCTCTCCCTCTCTCTGGAGTTACCTACGAAAATTTTGTGTCAGGGCAGGCAGAGCAGGCAGCTGTCAAATAAGGAGTATTCACAATTTATTCTTGCCCTGAAATCTCAAGTCTAACTGCTGCTATCATCTACCTATCGATCGTCACCCCCTCACTGCCTGGAGGTACATATAGATTTTAGGTAGTTCTATTACGACACATTCAAGCTGCAGTCTTTGACCAGGCAACCCCATCATAATTAAAATTTATCCGTGAAATATTCAATAGATACAAATATGGAGCTCGTACTCGCCGATCCAGCCATGAAGAGCATCATCGAGGGAACCAAGGAGTGCTCTCTGCAGCCACTGGAGAAACGTGAACCCAACTATGTGGACAATCTGCACATAATAATCTTCGAACAGATCTTCGAGGCCATCGAAAATCTCAGCGATCAGGTGCGCATGGCCCGTGCGTATCCGCAGTTTTTATCGAATATCCTCAAGATCTGGCAGAAGCGTTTGGACATGATTGTCGGACCGAACACGGCCTTTCTGGGCCTTCTGGATAGCGAGGACTATGTCTTCTTTATGGATCACATGGCCGATCGTTTCAAGGAGCTGCATGTCCATGAGGATGGTGAGGGTTCCTTTGCGGAGTTCTATGAGTATATAAGCCATCTGAACGATATAAATGTCACACGTCTGCCCGGCGTGGAGACCTGTGTTTTGGCTGGCAATCCCAATACCGTGATCGACGATGACATCAGAGACCTCACACAAATGCTGCCCAATCTGCGGCGTTTGACCAGCTGCATGAACATCTCGGGTGGCCATATCCGGTGTTTCCAGAAGCTCGAGGAACTCGTCTTCCACTCGATGTACCACTCGGTGCCCCTGGACAGTCGCTTTATACAGGAGATCTGCCTGAGCATGACCCAGCTGCGGGTCCTGGACATCACCGATCATTTCGACAGCGGCGTGCGCCTCACGGGCATCAAGCTGCCGAATCTGGAGGTGCTCAAGATCAATCTGAGCAGCGTCGAGTCCATGATACCGGATGTCCTGCAGTTGCCGAAACTCAAAAAGCTGGCCGTGCGCTTCGATGATTCCCGCCAGCTGCACGCCGATCAGGAGACCATTTTCCAGCAGATTGTGGTGGCCAAAAGCGAGTCCATCACCCGCATAGCCCTCAACAATAAGGTGGTGCGACTGCCGCCGCGTTGGCATCAGAGTTTGCTGCTGGAACTGCCGCAGCTGAGGAAATTGGTGTGCGAGAACTGGTATCACAATGATTTCTTCCTGGACTGCCAGCACATGCCGTGCCCACAGATGGAGGTCCTGAGCTTCAGTGGCTGGGAGATAGTGCGCGAATATCAGCTCCTGGAAATGGTGGCCGAGTGCACAAAGCTGCAGCATCTGGCGCTGAATGGCTACCACAGCACTGCGGCCCGACTGAGCAAACTGGTGCAGATACGCAGGGAGGAGAAGAACGCCCAGCCCCTGCTGGTCTTCAGCGAAATCATGTGGACCACTCTGATGCCCGAGGAGTACCAGAATTGGGCCGCCGACAAGTACGTTCAGGCCACCTGCGATGGCAGCGAATACGACTACCAGGAGGATGGTTTCGAGTTCGATTTTGTTTAAAAAAACCCCCACTTCAGATTGTATATATGTTATCTATTAAAAAGGAAAGGCAGGAAACGCCGAAAAAAACAGCTAAGGGATATATTGATCGCAATAACTAACATAGAAGAATCCTTAAAAATCTGTATCTAGGCAAAACAAAAGAGATGTTTTTTAAAAAACACTCCCATCAAGAAGTGTAACAGTATGTGTGATGATGTCTGTATTGATCATAAGGAAGGAGCCGCCGATGAAGTACCAACCAAGTCGCCAGTCAGGTCTCCACTCAGGACTGCACGTATTTCAGCAAAATGTCCTCACAGGAAAGCAACATCCCACATCCATGTACAGACTGGCCCAGTCCCAACTTTTATTGAATAGCAGAGCGGGGGTTCTGAATTTGATGGCCTCTGCCAATTACGCTGCTCCTCAAGATGTGTTGCCCTGCAGCGGCATCGTGCGGACTATACCGCTCATAGTCCGGTCACCGTATGGCGGATTCATTGTATTCACAGATCAAAGAGCACATTAAGGAAAAGGCTAAGCATAATCTCCCACGCATCGCTAGACACCTTCTTAAAGCTCTTCATCTTCTCCATTTCAATGAAGGTGGCAGCAAAGGCCAGAGGTAGTTCGAGCGGACCCGGCCCATTGTCCAGGTAGAGAAATGGCGGGAAACCAGTCAGATTGAGCAGCATAATGGCTCAACTTTCGAGGCACTATAGAATTTTCCGCCTAGAGTACATATAGACACCAGCAGGTCCTCACGATGTTGGCATTCGTTCAACTAATCAACTCGGGTACCTGCCTAGGAACACAAAATGTTTATATGCACATGCGAAAGCCTCATCAACAGCCATTTACTTTTGGAGTGTCACATCCAGTCGTTGACCGAGGCCAGGGAGAGCTATTAGGCACTGGAGGTGCTGCCTGCAGCATCTGATCATCAAAATCGTCTATCTCCTCGACCGTGAAAATATCCAAATACCGTACTGTGTGGAGCAACTGCTTGGACTGGTCTGCGGTGGCTGTTCCAGAAGGAGCATACAGTCAGGAACAGCCCTTCTAGCTCCACGGGCCGAATGTGACAGAAGTAGGGGGTGGTCTGCGGAGATATCGACTGCAGGTTGTGGTTGCCGGTGGCAGCCGACTCCCTCGCCAGCTCATACTGTTTGGTGCACAGGTAAAACTGGACTGGCCAGCTCGTAGTTGAGTTAGGCACACAGCTCTTGCGGGGTGATCAGATGCATTATGTCGTAGTTCCGGTCAGTGCTGAGATCATCGCAATGTAGATTCACAAAGCTCTCGTGCTGGAACAGATAGAGTGGGGGGAATCTGCTGCTCCTCTTGCAGTGGCGCCAGTAATGTTCGCGCAGGTGCTGTGGAAATTCAAATTCGGGTTCCAATTTGCACTTCCGGTGCTGCCAAGCGCGGTTCAGTTCGGTTCAAGTGGTTCAAAGGAATACAGATAATATATATCGATATCTTTCGTCAAAATTAGCGCCACTGTGAACAAGTAGTTACCATGTAACCATGTACCATGTTCTACACTACGAAACGGCCACTTCCATTTAAAAATGTGTAATTTTTGGGCAAATGATGCTTATAAAATTTTATTTTACGGTTGCGTTTTATATCTATCGTTTAAGGATAAAAGAAAAATTCATCTCAGGAAAATACAGAACACACAGCCAAGAAGGATTAGATCGGCTTAAGTACAATAGTTCAATTCTTTAAAACAATGAAACTATATTTTTAAAGTTAAAATATAACGTAGCGACTTGAATGTTTATTTCCGCTGTGCCTAAATTAATACGTATAACAACCAAACACACTGGCAATACAAACAAAACTACCACCGTCGAAGACATGGAAAACATAATCATCTGAGAGTTGATCCCATATAGCACGAGCTCCATAGAAACAGCCGGCCCCATTCTGTTGATAGAGCATTACGTTGACCACGTGCTTGTAACGCGGGTACTGGCCCTGTCCCTTCATCTTCAGATTGATTTCGTCGGCTATGTCGCGTGTCCACTTCACAGCATCTGCAGCAGCGTAAGTCTTCCCAGTCAGTCTCTCCGTAAGCACTCGCTGCAGTATATAGCGAATGTATGGACAGGGGAACTTGTTGCCAAAAGCTGGTCCCATATTGTAGACATTGTAAATAGTAACATCCTTTGCTGGTCCTGTCTCAGTGTGTAGTTCACCTCCTCCAGCAGCTAAAATTGACGCTTTAGGGGTCGCCTCGGATTTTACCTCGGCCAAAGCACTTCCCACAGACTCTTGTGCCTGCATCTGCCGCTTGTTTTCCAGAACACTGTCGGTTTTGAGCTTACTTTGCGACATTTTTTTTATTGTAAAATTTTATTTTTGATGATTTCGCTTTGAATTACATCGGTGTTGTAAAATTGCAATCAAAAACTCTCTGTACGACGATAGTCGATTGTCAGCGATTGACAGGTGCTTCCAGGCTTTTATGTTCAAAAGATTATAACAAAAATCTTTGAAAATGGAGAGGGCGGGGTGCAAACTCTCAAGTTGAGATCCAACTACAAGGAATTTGTATTGTAGTTTGGGACCTAGAGAGCCCGCGTGGCTCTCAGGGAACGTCACGTGATGGGAACGGTAGGAGCAACGACTGGGCGAGGAAAGGCCATCGTGCTAGCTGACTCCCGAGTGTTAGGTGGAAGGAAAGACAAGTAGGGGAAGGGTTGGCATGCCGATTATACGGCTCCCAGTGCCCGCCCAAAAAGCACATATCGGTAATTGTGGTAATTTATACTAATTTTATTAATTTGTTTCCCTATGGCCCTGACTACCGCACCGTTATTGTTTCCCCCAAGTAACTCACGACGTGAGGCCACCTTTCCCTTTATTCCGGCTTGTATTTCGGTGGTGTAATTTGTTGTCTGTGTCTTGAAGGCGTGGGAGGTAATCTGCACCTTTACCGCGTATCTTGAGAGGTGGGCTGGTCCTTACTGCTGCGGCGGCGACACTATACTTTGCCTCGAGCTCGACCGTGCACTTCTCGATATCGCTTTCTCGCTCTTTTTCATGTGCGGGGGTGGCTGCGCTCTCACTTTGACGCTGCTGCTGGCCTTTCTGTCGGTGCTCCCTCACATACGTTAGCCCAGAGACAAAATTTAGGTGGTAGAACTGGTTGAGTGGATCTTAGCCCAACAATTTTTTTTACCCGGTACTCGAAAATGTAGGGCTATACTAGATTTTTGGTGAAAGTGGATGTGTGTAGCACCCAGAAGGAGGCGTTTCCGACCCCATAAAGTATACATAAATATTCTTGATCAGCATCAATAGCCGAGTCGATATAGCCACGTCTGTCTGTCCGTCCGTCTGGTTTGGCGCCTAGTTCTCAGAGACTATTAGAGCTAAAGCAACCAAAATGTTGGGTGTAGGCTCTTGTGATATCAAACTTCAAAATTTCGCCCCGGCCCCTTCCGCACCAACAAAGGACGAATATCTGTGGCTACCACAGTGTCGAAGATACGAGAAAACCTAAAACCCAGAATAATAGAGATTGACCATATCTAGCAGATATTATAGCCAGAAAGAACAAATGAAATTTCAGTGGCTACGCAGCGCCTTCCACTCGCTTACTCATTCTGTCTCTCTCTCTTTCTCTTAGGTGAAAAGAGGTATATCCTCTTTGCAACAATTAACATTAGAACATATATAGCGGTCGTGGTCCTCTCCTTTTCTCTACTTTTTTCTCATCTCTCATGACAGTTCAGATAGATCGCGAAACAGCTGTACCAAAAGATAGAGTGAGAGAGAGAATGCAACAGTCATCAGTCAGTGTTACCTAGCTACCTATGTACCTACAGCTTGAAGCGAGGATAGGGAGTCCGAATATTTTTTGTCTTGCAATAATCTCAACAGAGTAAATAGAAGAAAAATGTTGTAACAAGCGGACTTTCAAAGTGTTTCATTCAATAGTGATTGCAAACGATGTAGTATTTATGGTTTCTGATCTAGAGAGGGTATTGTTGCTATATAATTTTGTCTAGCTTAGTAGGTTCGGTATTTATAGTATTGGATTGAAATTTCCAGAAAGGTAGCTTTCTTTTTAGTTCAGGTGTAAGTGCTGGCAAAGCTGTCCTTACGGCACAGCTTAGAATGGTTTGCATTTTTGTACGGCAAGTTTCTAAAGAATTTCCGTAAAATACTAGTCCGTATTAAATTTTATAAACCATTAATTATTAATTGATATTAATGTATGTGTATTACAATTAAATTTATTACTAGAGAGGCATTTAATTATGTTGATTTTTTTCGAAAGACAATTAGCTAGGTATTTTATGTATACAGTCCACCTATATTTTGAATCCCACATCGATTTTGCCTTTACGAATTAGCTAGTCCTTCCACAGTGGCGCAGGTGCTGCGGAAATTCAAATTCGGTCCCCAATTTGCACTTCCGGTGCCGTTAGGGGCGGTTCAGTACGTTTTAAGCATGGTTCGTTCGGTTCGTTAGTGGTTCAAGTGATTCCAAATCGACAACACACATATCGATAACAAAAATAGATGGCGCTTTACCATGTAGGAAAAATAGCCAAAAATACATGTCAAATTAAATTGTTCTACATAATATATAACGGCTAACACTATTTCAAAACGATATTAACCATGCGTTATCCTTATTATCCCTGATGTCAATGGATCGAAGACATTCCCCCGATCACAAGAAAGTATGGCACGGATCGGCCAACAAATGGAGAATATTCAATAAATTGATGTACATACAGTGACGGCGAAATAAATGGCACTGCTGCACTTTATTCTTTCAAAACAAGACCACTGTCCAACATTTGCTGCACTTTACTGTAATATCAAGTAGCTTTACCTGTCTCCTTTCTGAGAGAAGTAAGCTTACTCTCTCAATTCAAACAGTTCTTATTACTTTAGGCAATTTTGCGAAAGAAGAGCGAAATGCAGCACCAACAAAAATAAAACTAATAACTGTTTTATGTAACAAACAAGTACGCAGACTTCTGCTTCAGTTAGTCCGTAAATCGTTTAACGTGGGTTAACCGGGGGCATGGAAGGGTCAACTTTTGGCTAGCCCATTTCCTCAGCAGGGTCCGCGGAGCATATACTCTTCACCTGCTCAAGGTTCACCTAACAGCGGAGTGACACAAAACTAACACACTAAACGCCTTGGGCCTGATAAGCAAGATGGTTTCTAGTGAACACTACTGAGGAAATTGAGAGAGCTGGAGCGGCTGCGTAACGGCATGGAAGGAGGGGTCTAGGGCGACCAGACCGCAGGAATACAGGCATTTGTTCTTTTCTTCCTGATTGATATCCCTCTGTTACTATGTGCCACCAAACCTTTGGAAGGTGAGATCCGATCCGGTTCTGATAAGCTTATCACACTTTTTACTCACATAAACTCATCGAGCAGCATAGCATATAGCCGAGATAGGGACCGCCGAATCGGGCAAGTCCATTAACAAGTCCAAAGGGGAGGTGGCCATGGCAATGCCTTTGTCGAATCGTTCACGGAGGAGGCTCGTCGCATCTATGGCTAGATCATTCCCAGTCCACTGTTTGGATCGGGATGTGATGAAGCAGCCAATTGGTGGGACAGTCCGAATCAGACCCTGGAACTTCCCGATGGTCATGAACACGCCGCTCTGGCTACAGGCTATACCGTGGTGGTTCCGTAACTGAGGCGAGACCTGTGTCAACGAAAAGTTAGTGACGCAGCTGAAGCAACGGTTGGAGGCATTGGAAAAATGAGGCCAAATCGGCGATGGATCTTGATATTAGGATATAAGCTAATAAATCTAGAATTTAAAGCCAGTTACTTCTATTAGATTCACTAGAAATGTTATACCCTTGTCTCTTCCGTTTTGTAGATCGTCTAATTTTTTGCCTGAACCGTTTAGGATTATAGTCCTACCCTCTACCATAATATATCCAACACAAATTCCCTTCCTGACTTACCTTTCTCTTAATTAGTAATTGTATTTGTATTTTGAATTCATGCTTAGTTCTTTTAGTAAGTTTAGTTCTAATTTTCATCGAATACTAGTCTAACACCTACCCTTCCTGCATGTTTCGCGTCATGCGGCAGCGCCCCTCTGTCGTTTAAGCGGAAGGAGGGCTGCGTTCTTGCCTGGGATCCGCACGAAACAGCCTTTTGCTGGTGTCGAGTGGTACACTTGATGGTGCAGTCATTGCATATCAACGTCCAAAGAAAATAGCCAACGAAGCGCAAGAATTGACACTAGAATATTCCTAGCGGTCGTGCTCATTCTCTTTCCCACTATATTATAGCCGTCTCTCATGGGGAGTGCAAGCAAAATTGAGAGAGATGCGCAGTCCGGGTATTGCAATCACGTACCGACTCGTTTTGGCTGTTGACTAGTATTATTATAAAGCCATGTACACTGTTTTAGATAAGTATTTCAATTTTGTTTAATGTGGACTATTAGATAAGAAGAAATATTTGAAATTAGGGAAGGTTTTAGGAAGGTTTTATTCAATGAGAGCCTTTGCCAAACTCTATTCACTCAACCCTCTTATCTCCCCCATAAATGTCCTCAGAATTCAACCACAAATTCAACCCTTTTCAACCCAAATTTCAGCCTCATATCGACTTCATGAACTGTATCAAATTTAATCAACTTGCCTGCAACATTTTGGTACCTATCCTGATTATAAATTATAGCATAACGTGCGGCGTAAATAAAGTAAAATTTGTTAATAAAAGACACAGAAAAGAGAGTGAATTCGGTGCATGAAGGGGTTTGTTTCGCTTCCAAATTTGCTTATCATCCGCTTTGGCCACGGCAATTACCGTCGCATCCTTTTTGGCCATCCTCCTGTGTGTAGAGCAGGTTATTAAAATTATCTGCAGAGGCTACAGAAAAGAAGAAAATTTCAATTAAAAGAATACAAAAAAACGAAGAATAAATTAATTTTGAGCTCTCTCTCTCTCTCTCTGTCTCTCTCTCGTTCTCTTTGGTGGATTTTCTAATTATGAGCTTCGGCAGCAGCTGCGGAGGTTAAAAGTTGCGTTTTTATGGCAAATTTTTTTGTATTGTTTTTTCAATTAAACTTGACCATGTCAAAAACGGAAGGAGCGCGGACTGGACTGCTTCGCGACATTTTTGATTGCCGCGTTGTGTTTTTTTTGTATTCGTTATTTTTTCAATTTTTTCTTCTCCTTGCCACATGTTGCTGACACTTGCAGCAGTGGCTCGGCACCAGCTCCGATCCGGGCTCTATTCCTCTTTTCAGTCCAATTTCTGTTTCACTTGGATTTTGAACTTTGATTTATGATGCTCAATGGAGGAAATTATGTTTGTGTGTGTGTGTGTGTGTGTGTGCGTGCGTGTGCATGTATGTGTTTCTGCCAGCTCTCTCTCCTCTCCGACATTGTCACCTGTTCTTTAATTAAATTTCCCCTCAAGGTCTGAAATGGACTGCAACATTGAGTTTGCCCACCGCCGCTCGCCCTCCCCCCCGTCTGTCCGACAGTGTACAAATATCATATCGAAAGGTAAATAAATGCTCCACGCAGCTTTGATCCAATTACCCCGGCAACTATTTACCCAGCATTTAGTTGGTGCCTCATTCACGTTCATTCCACTCTCAGTCGTCAGCTCTCAGTCCTTTCTCGTTGTTCCTATTTACGCAAACTGATATCTAAACATTTGTGTGTCTGTCCGTTTGGCAGGATGTTCGTGCAAACAAGGGGGCAATGTCAACAGAAATGGTTCACGTAATACTCGTATGGTAAAGTGGATAGCGCATAGGATTGATAGGGGAAGATAGGCAGCTTGTCTGTCAAAAATAGCGAGAGGTACTACACTTGAGAGGGTGGAAAGAAGAGTTCCTCTAGTACAGAGCATCATTATATCCTTAGAATATTCAGCTACTACAAAAGAAGCTACTACGAAACATAACGGCTTGCAGTGGCTCGCTACCCCCTTCCACACGCTTACTCTGTCGTACCTCTCTCTCACACACGCTCTTTCTCGTGCAGTGTGCGCACTCTGGCGGAGATATAACGGCTGGTGCTGGTGTGAGAAGCGAGAGAGAGACAGACAGATGGAGCGAAAACAGATAAAATATTTTAAAATTCGAATCAAATAGTCTTCCTATCTGTCATGATAGGTGCGATCAAAACTAAGAGAGATCGCGGTCTGCGTTGGCTGTATTGTATTGAGTATCGGGTATAAAAGTAGAGACGTGGTCCTTGCCGTTCCTGCTCGCTTAAACTATTTTCCCAATCATCTCTTCCGACCCTCGCAAGCCACCAACCTCCAACTTCCAATGCCAATCCCAATAACACAACCAGATTCGACTGGCAACGCCCAAACATGTGTAACGTTATGTCTGGCCCACCCACCCACTCCATAACCATACCCATTTCTGCTCTGGCCTGGCAATGCTGTCACATTACGCGCCTGTTACCATATCTTTACAACTGTATCTGCAGATCGTCCTCCACGCACTTCTATGACAAAGCACAAAACTTAAAAACCTTATGCATGTGATTTGAGGCCGCCCGCCGATGGAGTGGTGGGAGGGGATGAGGATGATGATAAAGAAGAGAGTTGGGTGGGAGTAGGGCTTGGGAAGAGGACACAAGTGTCAGCCTTTTGTCTGTGGTTCGGTTGGTGGTGGTGGTGGTGGTGGGTGGGCTCGTTCTTCCGGGTATTTCTTGTTGCTCGGTTGCTGCTTCCGTTCCGGTTTTTAGTTCAACGTCGTCCACCCTTGCGATGTTATGGGTCGGTGGCTATCACTATTTGCCACCCCCTGTGAGCTCTTAGTGTATTTGTTGCGGGGGGAAAACCACTTTTTGACTTTTTCAATTTGACTTTTCCTCTGTCTGGTCTGTTCGGGCCTTCCCCCAGGCGTAATAATGAAATAAACGTTTCGCTAAATGCCTACGTATTTTGCGATGAGGGTGAGTTGGCCTAAGAGTGTACCGGAGTAGCGGAGTACCGAAGGTGGAGGTGGATAGATGTCATTCAATTAATTCGATGCGATTTTCTTTTGAGGGGCACTCGTATTAGAGAAAGTTAAAGTGAACCACAAACGATGTTATCAGCTTGAAATGTATTTATATAATTTTAAGAGAATTTATATGCACTATCACTGAATTGATTGATTGAAAAACAAGTGTTCAATCATGGTTTTCAGAACCTGTAGGTATGGAGATATAAGCTATGTACATATTTGGAATAATGAATGAATGCTAAGAGACAAATCTCCATAACATAAACCCTATTTGTATACACATTTCATTCAGAACTTTACCGTATGAGAAACATTTGAGCCATTTCAAGATTCTGCTTACCCAATCAAGTATTCATATGAACTTAAAATGTTCCTCCTCCTCATTCGTTCATATCCTCTGGCAACACCTGAACATTGCGCTTCTGTGCGCTGAGAGCTGGCGGAGATTGACTGCTCGACATTAATCAACGCATAAATTTAACGCATTATTATTTATGTGCCTTCCCTCTCCACTGCTCCCCTCCGCTCCCCGCCGCCCCGCCGCCCCGCTCCGGTCCGCTCGCTATTGCTTGTTTCATTTTGAAAATAGAAATTGTTTTACAAATGTCACGCCGGCAGCCCCTCCACTCGAAAATCAGAAAGAAAATAAATGGCGCTAAAATGATTCAATTACCCGAAACGGAAAAGAAAAATGAAAACGCAAACGCAAACGAAAACGAAAAAAGTATGGTATCGGGGAACAGGTGGCCAGGCCAGGGCGACAAATTCTTTGGGGCTACAAATTTTAGACGTGTTTATTGTCGCGAGGCAGTGGGTGGGGTGGTGGTGGCATGGCCCACACCTGTGCATCTGCGGGGCGCCAGAAAATGTAATAAGCGAAAATAAGATTTTAATTGCCAACATTTATGGGCGGCGTTGAATGCCATTTTAATGCTCCAATTCGCATGGCACAGCTCCTGCTTCACACCCCTGGGAGACAGGCACGCACACGTGGGTTCCCCAGGACGCCACGGAGCTCCTTACAATCTTCAACAGTGATGCTCTAATTGCCCTGAGGATTCATTAGTGGGTTCTATTTGACTTTCCGCTCCTTCGAATTGAGCTTCTATGGCCAGCCTCGATTGCTGGCATTGATTCCTGGTATCATTATCCTGTGTGTTTGGTTCCCTGTCATCTTTCCTGTATGCTGTATGTATGTTTGCTTTCGCTCTGGTTGCATCCATGGCCAGGCGAGGCTAATGCGTAATTTCCACTTACCCAGCCCATCCTCATGGGGTTCCCGTTTACGCTTCGTTGGATTCCCTCCTTCCGGCTCGTCCTCTGCTTCCCCCTTCCTTGAAATGGTCTTTTTTTTTGTTTGTTTGTTTCGATATTGCACTTAATTTAATGTTGTTCTGTTGTCAACGCAAGTAAATCAAAGCTGCGACTTTTATTTATGATTTCATTTATGCGCTTTGCCATTAACTAAAGTGGTCTTCGATGGTGCGGCGAGTGTGACTGGGTTTGAAATTATTAAGGGAGTATGTAAACCCTTTACGATTTCGCCAGACACTCACTCACCAATCCTGACTAAAAACAACCCTCCCCCACCCCCTTCCTAGCACCCACTGATTTATATGTCACAATCAGTACTTTTCAAAAATTTCAAAACCCAGCGAAGCCATCTATCGTTTGTATGACCCATGTCGATACATATAGGCCAATTTTAGAGTCCTATCCAAGGCTGAACGATCGACATTGGCCCTATGAACGGAAGCAGATATCTTCGTTGGGACGTAGCGGTTTTTGTCTATTAAACCTTCTGCCTGATATCATCTTAACGGATCTAATCGGGAGCTAATCAGCATCTGCACCTGGCCAGACAATGCGTAATTATTGCAACAATCCCACCTTCGATTCCTCGCAGTTTCTGGCGACCATGCGGATGTGGGTTTGTCGTTTTGGATGCGGTGTGCCCGTCCCCAGTTCCTGCTGCAAGCACTGCGGAGCATGTGGCCCTTGCTCTTTTGGATGCTCCAATGGGTGTTCGAGATGCTGCTGTTCCTGCTGTGGAGGATTCCTCGAGACCTGTTCGGGTTCATGTTGTGAGTCGTGCCTGGATCCAGCCTGGTTCTCATGGATGGCTCCCAATGTGTGCGGTGCCTCTTGCTGTCCCATGCCGCGTTGCTGCTGAAACCCAGATAAATAAGCTCTGTAAATAACACTCTCCAAATTTTCAATCATTTTGGTTTTTTTCCTTCACGATAATAGACTTTATTATTCAATTTGTATGCGTATATATTCTATTTTACTCTTTCTTTTGTTCGACTAACTCCTTCGAGCTTCGTCTTTAAGTACGGATATGCATTTGTACAATGAAATTGAACATTTCTTGAATTTTCAAACAGAGGACAATATGTCCAAAAACTTCGATTCCAACATTTGCTTGGAGATACTACCCTTAAATTGCATCATTACTTTTTTTCCAACCAACATAAAAATCTCTGTTGGCTAACCAAATTGTTTGCTCCATTTTCAAACCTTCTCCAACGCTGTTACCTGCCCCCTTTTTCCTTTTTACATAAGCTCGGAAAGCCTCTCAATTGCTTCACCTCAGTCTCCAAAATCAATCCCCCCCAATTGAATACGGAGCATGAGAAAATGCAATTTTGATATTCCTGCTTTGGTCGCCATATTGTAAAACTATAAAACAAATGTCCATGTATAAGTACATATAATTCGTGCAAATCGCGAATCGTAAAAATTGCGCAAAAATTTCCCTTGCGATGCGGAAAGAACCGCAACAAATTGGGCCAAAGGGCAAATTAGCCAGCGCGGCATAAAAGTGCCACATAATGTGGCCAACAACCGCCGTCTGTGCCCGTCCCCGTCACCGTGCCCGTGCCCACCTCCTTCCCGCCCAACGGTATTGCAGGGGTACAAGGCTAATAAAAAATTATAGATTTCCATCTTTGCATATTTAACTTTTATCGCCAGGCCGTTTCGGTGTCGGTGTCGGTTTCGGTTTCGGTCTCGGGCCGGCTCACTCATGTGTTATAGGCCCAGTTCAGGTTCAGGTTGACGTTGATGTTGATGTTGAGGCTACCTTCTGTTGCGGATTTGCTTGCGGTTTTTATGCTGCCGCAACCTGAGGTTGGCATAAAACAAATGTCATACTCAGGAGGAAATCATGTGTGTTCTGCGATGCTGCCTGCCCCGGCCTGGCCTGGCCCCCAACCATAAAGATGTTTCGGATTTTTGCATAATCGTCAATTTTTGATTTTAAAATTCCACCAGGAGGGTGAAAAGGGAGAGCGTGGAGAGAGTGGAGCAGCGCAGCCCTGCTGATGTTCTTTGGTCAACAATAAAAATTCATTTTTATAATCTTTACATGTGTTACATCCAGAAATAGCCGAGGTATAAATATTTATTACCATTTTACGATTGATTTTAGTTTAGATTTTCTTTGCTTTCCACGTAGGTGGGAGACCTCTAGGCCTGGCCTATTGGCAAATAATGTCATTACGACATCGGTGGCAAAGACGTTCGGAGAGGGTAATGTTTTAATTTAATCCCCCATATTTTGTACATATGTATTCAATGCTGGATGTAGTATGTAAACTCTTTTTCTACTGACTTTTACACCATTTTTATAGCGAATATTCTACACAATGACACAAAAGCCTTTCTAAGACCTCTCAGAAGATGCGCAGGATTTTAAAAAATATCAGCACGTGTTAAGGGATAAAATAATGCACCAACCCCAACTCAGACCGAGTCCTATCGTTCTTTTAAAGGTTTCATTAATGGCTTTCGGTTGTTCGCAGTCACAACACCATAACACTGACAAAATCCCACGATATTGTAAACTCTGTAAAATTGTTATCTCTCCGCTTAGATTTCGTAATTTTTTGGCGCATAATTTACATGAACATTAAACGAATGGCGGAAAGGAGCCTTCGTTGGCCCACATGAATGATGAGGCGTCGGCACGCGGCAGACCGCAAATCCTCCGGCTCCGGCCCCGGGCCGGCTCAGCCTCAGCCTCAGCCAAGCCCACACCCACTCCGCCCTTACTTGCCAACAGGCCAACTATTAAACGCTTAATGGCCATTTCATTGCACGAGTATATGGTATCAGATCTCCGATATCGGATGTCGGATGTCGCCCGGACGGGCCGGGCCGGGCCGGGCAGTCCCAAGGCCACATGTTTGCTGTGATTACATGCGAGTTGACACGCCGCCTGGTTGGTGTGGACACGTGATCTGGTCACGTGTCGCCAATTCGCCCACAGGCCGCAAACAAAAATGTTTTACAAGCTATAGCTGGCGTGGCTTACTCTTTTTGTTTGATTGGGCACAATGAATAGTTGATGCCATACGAACACATAAACGCTATTTTAAATATGTTAGGCAGTTTTTCTATTTTAAGATTTAGCTATGGGGTCAACCCCCGGCTCACTAGCTTCGCGCGGGTCCACGACAACGAGCCCGAACTTTGTTCTATAATAGAGTGATATGTATGTTCATACATTTGTACCTATGACTGTAATGGCTTGTCAAATCAATTTCATATTTTACTACCTCCTGTATCCTGTCTCGTTTTTTTTGTAGGGTATCCCCACTTCGTTGGGATTACTTTCGTCTTTCTTCTTGTTTTCCTTTCGTAATGTAATCAAATTATGAAAATTATACGAGACCTTCAGTAAGTCAAGTTGGCAACAATTTTGACTGATTGTTTTCACACGACCCCCCCTGAGGGAGTGGCAGGCCTAGTGGCACTTCCCTTCGGCGCCCCTGCTGTGATTCACTTGGGAAAGCCACCCCTTTGGTGGGCGAGAGGTGAGCGGAGGACGGAGGATGGAGAGCAAACAAATTATATTTAAAATCCCTGTCCCAGTGGGTTGCATTGGCCCAGTGGGTGTTTCTGCTACAACGCACAACCGCTCAACCACTCAACCCGCTGCGGATCCGGATACGGCTACGGCTACGGCTCCAATTGGATATTCGTTGGCTGCTGAGCCGGGGCCCTTGAGTCATCATCATCTCCAGCGGGCGGACTTTGGACCACCCACGGGGCCTTGCTTATTACTTTCGAGGAAGCCCTAAACTCTTGCTCTGCCTTTTGGGGTTAAGCAGGTCCTTCTCCGTCTCCCCCACTTCAAAATGACACATCACGAACTTTTTTAATTTGTTTATGATAATTTACGTGTTATTTAATAGGCCATGACATGACTGGCAGTCATTTATTATGAAATGCAATGCTCCTAAGAAATGGTAAAATTATCATGAAGAGAAAACTCATTAGTGGAACAGTTCTAATGGTTTTTGTTTCAGTTTTGATAATATTTTTTGTATATACATATATTTTAGAATTATTCTCAGAATATGAGTGTTTGGAGCAGCAGCTTCTGATAGCTCTGAAGATATTTAAGATATTCCGAGCATCTCATCGAATAACCTCCATCCGAATTCTCATAAATTATCTATTGTCGTGCTCATCTCCATTACGCTCTCAGTGCATACATGAACACAAATATGTGACCTTCTTACTGCTTCTTGGCCTGCCAGGAGGAGGCGAGGAGCGAGTTGCAGCAATGAGTACTAGCTGCTCAAAGTTACTTACAGCCATGTTATCTGTTCCTTAAATGCCGTCATTTAGCTCCACAGTTCTGTGTGTTGTTTCAGTTTGTTGTCTATATGTGGAGGGAACTTAGCCGAAGAGCAATCAAGATGTTACAGCCCCGCGACTGCAATCAATCTCAGTCTCACTGCTCGCTGCTCTCTGGTGCAATATTGCGAAGATTAATTAATTTGTATTAACATACACACACTCACACACAGCCACATACTCGTATGTAGTGTGCAATAACTGATGTTGGGCTATAATTAATCAAATGAATTACATGAGCGGGACCGGGACCGGGACCGGGACCGGGACCCTCACGGAGCGATAATCATATGCGTAACAAGAACATGGAAATCAAATCAGAGGCCAGAAATGCGTTTGCATGTCAATTACAGCTGGCGCCTCAACATCATTCCACTACCCTCCTACCCACCGCCCCCCATCCCCCCTCTCATTCGGTCCACTCCCACCCTAACCACCCCCTCTATTCATAGCCTGCGCACAGCTAATATTCAAAGTCAATCGGCAGCCTGATGAACTTGATGAGGGGGAGGGGGGCCAATGGCCATGGCAATGGCAATCAGCGAAAGCAGCAAATCGGGGATTCCCTCAATTATTCATGCCCGACGATTGTATGCAAATCGAATTGCCAAACTCATAATCGGAAGCGGAAGTGGAAGCGGAAAAAGGGAAGTATGTATAGACAATGTAGCGGCGATTTCTGGAAAATTTCACGCTAAACATGCTCCCATTTGCTTTTAATAGTTGATAAGCTCAAAAGCAAAAATTGAATTCAACAACGAATTGAATTTTGAATGGGTTGCCAGATATACTTACAAATGTACACATGCTACACATATATGTATGTGTGTATCTTCTAGACCTATGCAGTCGTATGTTTTTTTTCTTTGAACATTTTTCTAAAAGTGCATTTGCTTTTCGGGTGGCGAGATTTATGCACACGCAGCTGTGTGTTGTAATTTTTAGCATTCAGATTCATTTCTAGTTTCATTTTTGTTTTTTTTTTCATGGGTTCGCGTTCTGTTGCCCCGCGATTTATTGGGCTCAATTTTTGTTCCTATCTTTGCCAGTGGACGAGAGCGCGCATTGAAAACGAATCACGTGAAATCTAAATAGCATCATAAATCAGAAAATGGCGGCAGGTTGAATTCGACTCGCCTCGAGTCAGTTTTTGGTATTCCCGATTTTTCCTTTTTGGGAGTATGGGGTTTTCGGTCCGTTCAGTCTTTTCTGGCTGGCTGGCTGGCTGGCTGGCTGGCTGGCTGGCCAGACAATGATATATGTTGGCCCAAAATGGCCAAACGCGTCGCTATAGCGGGACTCGCATGTGTATGAAAATTGCCAGAAGAAGAAGCGCAAAAAGAATCCTCGATAGACGGCGTTTGATTGCGTTTCCTGAACCACTCGACTACACTTCCAATCCCCCCATTTCCCCCCTCCATTTGCGAAAAAAAGGGAGCATCCGTGGGTCATTTGCCCAGCCTGTGTCCCGATGGAAGGCGAAATGTAAATTTCCCCAGCCACCATAAATAAATGTTTGAGGCAAGTGGATTGGTTGGATTTTCTAGCGGATAGCGGATAGCGGGTAGCGTATAGTTTTGTCCTTGGAGACTGGCCTGGCCATACCTTATACGCCTCTTTTTTTGTTGTTTATTTATTGACGCTGGCTAGCTTGCCAAATTCCTCTATAACTTATGCGAGCTTCTGTCTTCCCTCGTGTGTGGTGGCTTGCTTTTTCCAGCAAATTGATTTATGACATTTGCGCTGATTGCCAAACGAACCTTGAGAGCCTGGAGTGTGTCATAAAAATTGTAAATTACTTAATACTATTTTTCTTTATTTTTCATTTGGATAGGTTACGTGGGGGCCTCAGATAGATTCTTAAAAATAATTAGAAAAATATCCCAGTTTTAATTGGATGACTATTACTATTAGAAATTTAATTATTAACTAAAAAAATATATATAATGTTGATCCAAATTATTTCCTTTCGCTTTATTCCACATAGATCTACAGATGTATGTAAGTCGTACTAACATCCCCAAATCAATTAACTTTCCGCTCTCCAGTCATGATTTACAACCAGCAACTGCTGTTGGTCCTGGGGCTCACATAAAACTAAATTGTTTTATTAATATGGAGTAGTATTACGAATATTACGAGGCAATTACTTAGTCACACTTCCTCCCGCAGCGCTCGGCTCGGCCAATACAGTAGGCCCATTTCCGCTTCATAAGCAGATTAATTATGCAACTTTTGACTGGGGGGACAGGATCTGGCAGGACTTACAGAGTGGTCGGTCGGTCACATGTGGCAGGCAATCTTGATATTGTCGTGGTGGCTAATTATACGATAACACACAAGTTGACCCCGAGCCGAGCGCTGAAATCCTTGGAAATGTTATTAAAACATAAATCTGAATATTAATTCTTGTTCGGGGGGTTGTAGGAGGAGCAGGGGGAGGGGCAGGAGCTGTAAATGGATTATGAAGTGAAACCATTTATAAGGCTTTTCATTTTCATTTCAGCCCGTCTGCGTTTATTGTCCGTAATTAGAATTAGAAATTTTGTGTGTGCTTTGCGATTTTCCATTCGTCCCTTTCTGGCCATCGTCATCGTCACATGCCGCACATGTGTGTAATCAGAAAATTAAACATTGCCAGAGGAATAATGGTCGATATTGAGCCATATTTGTCCTCAGCCTCGGCTGGCCATATTTTCGCCTTATGAGCGGGCCATTAAAATGGTTTATGGTAGTACAAAATTAATTGCGCAGCGTAGGAGACATATTAAAAAGACTTTTTTAAATGTACATTCTATAATTTTGCGCACGTTATCCAGCCCCAGACCAAGTTTTTTCATTTATTTATATATTTATCTTTTCAGCCAACGAAGAGCCGAAAAAGTTTCCTTTGGTTCAACCACAAGAAAACAAACAGCCCCAAACAGCCCAAACCCTTTCTGCTGGGGTCTCCTCGATCTCTCATGAACTCCCTCCCGTCCAAAATACGGATTGTAATTAGAAACTGATTTACTTAATTTGTTGACAGTGCGGCAGGACCTGGGCAGGGCCTTCCTTCTCCACCGAAGGAACTGAGAGAAAGAAGGATGCTAGCCATGTCCTAATTTATGGATGCGGTTATTTTGGCATATTTTTTGGCTTGCGGAAAGTTTCGGAATTTGCGGTCGGGTTTTTGTTTGACTTTTGAAAAAGATTTCTCACTTGGCAAGTGAAAAATAATTCGAAATTTATTTCAAATGTGGTCATGGCGATGAATGAGAGGTAGCTCAATTAGCTAATTGATTTGAGCCGGTTCAACTTATTTTCAAACTGCTTCTGCACCTATTGATATTTTAAAATCATATATTTAAAAACAATTAGTAATGAAAACAAATACTAGTTCATCTTATATTGAATAGCGATGGACCGGGAATGTTTTGTGCTGATGATTTTTAATCTTTTTTGAGTGGCTTCCAGAAAAGTCTATTCCCCGTTTCCTGATTAATCGCAATCTTTTGAAATACTTTTCAACCCGATACACTTGATTTATAACGGCTAGCTGGCATATTTGTCAGACCCAACTACTAAATTACGTTGCTGTGGCACACAGATCTAAGTAGCGCCATATATCAGTGGCTCGGCTTCGAAGTGACGTGTACGAGTACCCTGCATTACCACAAAGTTGCCGTGGCCAAGTCGGGGCGAGTTGACAAAGCTTTTAGTGGCAGTTGGAAAAGAGATCTCTCCTGCCCATCCGCCAGCAGCTCTACCCCCCCACACACCACACCCAACACCCAACACCCCACAGAGCGGGCCAAGTGATAATTGAATTAGAATATGGCGTCGCACACACACAACACACAAAACGAAGCTAAAGCTTGGTAAGAGGAAAAATTTCAACACATGTGCGATGTCATTTAGGGGTTCGAGTTTGGGTTCGGGTTCGGGCACGGGTACGGGTGGAGGCTTTGGGGTTGGGGTTGGGGTTGGGCTAGCTCCTCCAAAGAAATATTATGCTTTTAACAATTTTAGCATTTTCTCCATTTACATACATCTTAATTATTTCTCAAGATGGTTTTGCCATGTGTGCGTACGTGTGGATTACACTCATGTGTGTCTGGTGTGTATCTCTAAGAGGGTTGTAAAATGTTACTGGTACTCGTGGAATCGCTGTCATTTTTACATTTGCATTTCCAGCTAATTTGGTTGAATGTTTTTAGGTGCTTTGTGCCCTGGCGGCTACTGTAATAATAATAACTTGCTCTGGGCTCTGGCTTTGGCTCTGGCTCTTGGCTCCGAGCATATTTTTATGGTTTCGTTTTGTAGATTACGACCGAAGAGAGAGGATTTCGCTAATTACTTTCAGCCCCACATATGCTAGGGGTTGTGTGTGGTGGGGGTGCGTGTGGGGGTGGTGTAGATTTAATTAGAGCTTACACATTAGCGTCGAGTCTTCATTTTCATTTTCATTCCCATGTGGGGGATTCCTTTTCTCAGCTTGAACCAATATTAATTACAATTTAAATGCAAATGCAAATGCTGCGGGCCGCCATCTTGTCGCCATTTTATTCAATCGAATTAAGTGTAGCCGCGTTTATGATACTCATATTGTACATATACGAGTATGTGTTTTCCGTGTGTACCTCATTCAGAGATCCACAATTTCACACAATATCAAAAAGTCGCCTGGTTTCAATTAAGGGAATGACAACAAGATCTTCAAATCAAAACCCACCCCTAATTATGTGCTTAGCTTACCCTAAATATGATCGGTTAATGATAGGTCTGCCCGAGAGGTAGATAAAGGCAGGGGCTGGCGTGGATCTACCCCCTGGTTGACTTTTGTCCAGACAAAAGTCAATTGGGAAAAATTAATTTAGCAAAAATCCCTTTGTACGAGTATATCACATTCGAGCCGAGTGTTTTGCTACGATTTGATGAGGGACGACAGTGGCACTGAAAAGTAATTTGTGCACCAATAATGTAGCCATAAAGGGAGGGAAATGCACTGAGAGAAATAGAGTCGAATGCATTTTTCACACTATGATTAAAGCTGGCTACTTATTCAGCAAAGGATCACAATGTCAGCTGGATAAGAGCGGTTTTATCTTATATTCGTTTAGGTTTCACAAACATCTTCATGCATGTATTTTCTCTCAGTGCAAGAACATTTCCCACTTTCCCCGTGCATATGCGACACAGTCCAAATAGATCGTACCCTTACATACTCATATACATAATCGCATTTACACTAATTGGGTGATGGTGATCAATCAAAAAACATAAAGAAATGAGAGGAAAAAAGATGCAACCGAATAGAATGGGTCGATACTCAGATGCTCTCGTCGAGCTGCTCCACGGACATTGTCACAGCAACAGTCGCCCCGCACGTAAACGGAATGATCCGATTTCCGGTTGTGTGTGCCATTGTGCCCCTACCTGAACCAGATTGTCCATTTGCCGGTTTGAACGGTGAACGGTGAACGGAGCACAGAGTACGGAGTAAGGAGTACGACGATCAACCCCTCTTAAAAACGGAAGCAATCGTGCGCAGCTGAAATCGACTTTTGGCACGACCCCTAGTCTGAACACCCATACCCTCGTTCGTCGTGTGTTGTCACCGCTGCCATTATCCTTGCTAATTTCGCAGCTCAATGAGTCTATAGAAATATTCAGCTATATTCTCTCTTTACTCCTCTTTTTGTCGGATTCTTGTATGAGGGATCTTTAATTGCGCAGCTTGGCCATCGTATTACAACCAGCGAACCGCTTAAAGTGTGATAAATGTGTTTTTGAAAGGTCTCGAAATCGGGTTTGTTAGGGTAGGACGTTGGACGCAGGACGTTGAACGCAGGACGCGTACAAGGAGATGATATCCTGTATCTCGCTTGCTATCTATCTTTTGAGTATAATTAGTCATCGTCTTGTTTGTTGTTTTTTAATTGGGTCTCAGTGTGATCTATGATATATTGACATTGACCTAGGCAGCTCTGAGAATATTCTTCTGTAGGCTTTTTTATTTAACGTTTTCAATGTAGAATAATTTGGAAATTAATCAGGATATGGAAACTGTCAGTTGGTATAGCCACAGTTTTGGGAAAAGCTCAAACGCCATTGAATTGAATTCCACCATTTTGCAATCTATTTATTACGATTTATTCTTATATTCATACATCATCCACTAAGCGAGCAAATCAAATCGTCTGGAAAAAATGCTTCTGCCAAATTTTTACGTTGTTCTACCGAAAAAAAATCATGCCATCTGCAATTAATCCCAGCCAAATCCGAACCCAAAATGGCATTTAAGGTCGAAACTGTCGCGTGAACACAAAATTGATTTTTATAGATATTTATAGATTTATAGATTAAAAATTTTCCACATAAGCACCCAGAAAAAAAAGCATTTGCTGGGTAAATTTATTCCATTATTCCTTTCTCTTTTATTTCGTTGCCCTGCTTTTATTTTTGCTTTCTCCGTTTCGATGTTCAACCTTTTTGCAACCCTCATGCATATCCTCATACATACTCGTATGTACATATGTATGTGATAGATTATGAACTGGAAATTGCAGCAGTAGCAAGTACCAAATATCAGACGGGATGGGACGTCTGATCTCCATCCCCATACCCATCCCAATCTCCATCCCGCACGACATTGAGTTACTTGAGAAAGGACACTCATGCCAGCCCAGCAGCCCAGCAGCCAGCAGCCCAACCCATTAAATTAAAAGGCCATAAATTACAGGATGGCTTTAATGTCAATCGAAGATTTTCCAGAGCAGTGTGAATTGCATCCATTGATTGTCTGTCGGTTGTCCTTTGTTGGAAAACTATTTTATGGCTTTGTCATTGAGAATGAAGTGAACTAAGTGGAGGAGGGATCAGGTTAGCGATTATTAACCGAGGGCGCAGAATTAAGTAATGAATTAAGTAATAACTTAGTCGAGCTGCGGATCAAACTTTATCTTTGGTATGCCGTCAAAAGAATCTCGTTTGAGAGAGAGAAATAATACTAAATATTCAGAAGACCAAATGATACCATCCTTTTATGAGATAAGGAATATTCTGTCTAATTGGACGTATTGGACGAAATAAGGCAGGATGCCAGCATTAGGCCAAAGACAAGGCAGCGAGAGGGAACCAGAAAGTTCGAGGACTCTAAGGAGTATTCACAGAGACACTATAAATAATATGGGCACTACGTTTATTCAATTTTGAGAGGCTTCTTTCATGTTTCTTTGGGCTTTTGGCAGGTGTCCTGGCCATTAAAGCGACCTCCGCTGGCGGACATTGAATAGTTCGAACCGAAATATCATTTGCAAAACCGATCGTGAGACTCATTTAATAATAACACGATCTTTCCTTACCCCATTGCCAAAATTTGCCCTTAAAAATATTAATTAGTTAATTATTAAAAAAACATCTGAATTATAGTGGATTTGTTATTCGTTTACAGGAAACAAATTAACTTATGGGAAAACATTAATTTTTGTTGAAAAAATGTATTTTTTTAATTACCGAAAAAGAGTTACAAACGTGTGATTTTAAAAAGAATTAGTTTCTAAGTATCTTACTATGAAATATCAAATTAAATTAGGATATGATAACATTTGGGGAAACCACCGACTAGAGAAGTCACAAATGCATGAAATTTCAGAGTGCGGCCTTTTTTTTGTTGCTGGGTGTAGACTCTCGGTTCTGTTTCATGAATTCCAGCCCTAGTAGATCCTTTTTCCGATCACAATATAGTTCTCAGAGCAAACTGTCAGCTGCAGGCAGTACGTGGCCACCCCATTCGATCTGTAACGAGCCCAATTCGTTTCAGTCATGCCATTGAATAAGGCCCAAAAAAAGACGTCTGAATATTGGAAGCCAATTATCTGCTGATTAGGCCCGCATAAAAATGGACAATTAATAAACTGCGATGCGAGCCGTGGAGGTGACAAACGTTTAAACAATAGAAATTGATGAGATACCGTAACGCATGCATTATATGGCAAATTAATTGGCATTTGACGCTGCCCAAAATGTCAATCAAAGAGCAATAAATTGGGTTCCAGCTTCAAAGAAGAGCAGAGAAGAGATGAGAGAGAACAAGACAAATAAGAATAGTTGAAGCCGAAAGAGAGATGGGAGAGAGAAAGAGCGTTCAATAATGGCGACTAAAAGAACTGCTTTTTATAGACTTTTTCGTGGGCGGAGGAGAGTAGGAGATAGAGCAGAGCTTAAGCCAAGTTACTAGCAATTACTAAAAAAAAGATATACAACTACTACTACACACACAAAGGCTTACACATACCCATTCGCACACACACACACACACACACACACATGGCTGGCTATACATACATATGTATATAAAATGTTCAAATCATCAAACAATAAACTCAAAATGGACTCCATCGCTTGTCGCACGTTTCATGCTCATTTTCATGTCGAGCGCGTTAAAAACATCCGGCTCCCCACTCCATCTCTCTCTCTTTCGTGCGCCCACTCTCTTTCTCTGTCTGACTCTTTCAGGTTATGTCTGCGCAGCGGAACGAAATGGCAATGGAACACTGGCCATCTTGCGTCTGCGCTGCTCTGCCGCAACTGTGGGCGTGGCCTCGCTCTTCCGCTCTTCTGTTGTGAAGCTGAGAGCAACGTCTTCTGCCTTAAAGCTGAGCTCATTCCGTCCCCAGCTCGATTATGTTTTGACCTTCTCGGGGCTTACTTTGTTTTGCGCTCCGCTTCGATACAGCGACGGACGTGTTTGGCGCTTATTTGATAGGCTGCTTCTGTACTGCTCCACTCTCGGGTTGAGCTCATTAACATGCCTTGGATGGGGCTTACAGGTTTTAATTAAAAATGTAAGAGTTTTCCTTTTCAGGTAATGAGGCTTAGAGGATGAAAAAAACCATACAGACGATACAACACGAGAGTGTTGGCCAATTTTACAAGATTCAATTTGATTTTAAAATTAGTTGATTATATTGATTGTAAAATGGATGGGAAATGCTTGTTTCAATTTGAAATGAAAATAGAGATAATGCACAAATAATGTATTCAATAATTAATATATAATTCCTTTATTTTTATTCGGACCTACGTATGTACATATGTATGTACAGCGCATTAAAAAATAGATTATAAGCACAAGAAGACAAGCCCCCTACGCACTCGCCTTCCTCGTGCTCCAACCCTCGGCTCACTCGCTTCACTAGCTCGCGGCGAAATAAAAGTCGTCGGACGACAAAGACGACCCAAAACTCTTGTATATCATAAAGAGATACTCGTACAAGCCTAAGCTAATCTTAGTTTTATTTTTGACCATATAATCTTATTCCTGATCACTTCCACTCAGTGTTGTTTCCACAAGGACTCTAATCCCTTCACAACATTTAGGATCCCGTTTGGGAGAGCTGCACCCACATCTTTAGCGATTAGGGGTTCAGGTTGACTACAATATTTCTGGTCTCATATTCAACTTCTTAGAGCATCCGTTGCTCTGCCTTCCCGCGCACCCATCTATGCTATCTACTTTTATATAAATGGATTGCCCCTACAATGATCATTAAAAACGCATACCCTGACATTGTTTTGCTATAAACATAAGCCATAATTCAATTCAATGTAAGAGCCCAACAGCAGCCAGAACACAGGGGAGGGCAAAAACAAAGCGAAAAACACGGCATAATCAATGTCGATGTCTGCCCACGAGCACTACCACCAAAGGAACACCCACACACACACAGATACAGCCACGACATCGTATATTACACAGATATACACACACACACTCACAGGGAAAGTCCTAGAGATAGAGAGACATCCCCAAAAATAGACAGGCGAGGCGGGCAGGCGAAAGCAAAGTCCACACACGACAGGGACAGGCTCGCACTCGTATATCAGCATCGGAATCCACCCGGCAAACCCCAGCAACGAAAACAATTTGGTAAGTTTTCGAAAATTTGCTGCACAACCCGTCGCGCTTCCATTCCAGTGCGAGTTCGAGTGTGAGTGTGAGTGCGAGCGAGAGGACGAGTCTAATCCAATGAGCGGGATAGCAATAGATTTCATCTCCTTCTGTCCCTGTGTGTGTAAGTGTGTGTGTGTGTGTGTGTGTTTGGGGAGTCCATGTACAAAGCTTAGAAATAGACAGACAATAAAAGCTTCATGAAGCGGCATTGCCGACGCCATCATTTGAGTGAGTGTGCAAGCGAGAGGGATGCAATGAGAAGGAGACAGCGAGACAGATAGAAAGAGATGCAGATGGAGATGGAGAGAGAGGGAGCATCCATGAAGTTTCTGTTGATTTTTATCATTTATCGATTTCGAATTTGTGTCGAGGGACAATTTAGTAGCCTCCCTGAACGCCATACCAAATGTGTCTATGTTTTGTTGGCTGTTCTCTCCACTCCTTTCCACTCCACGCCACGCCACTCCACTCCACTCTACGGACATTCATGAGGTGTCACCCGAACGGGTAAAGAGAGGAGGCAGAGGAGCAGCAGGCAATTTGATGGCCAACTCCAAACTCTGGCCTGTCATTGTCAGGCTAAACTGCTCTTGACTGTTATGGAGTACATTTTTGGCCAGAGAGGCCCACGGCCCACGGCCTGGGCCTGGTGTTGTCGAAGTAGTAGGAGAATCGTGCTATTTATGGGCGACATTCACATCAGCCCCTGGATTTGGTTCAACTTGTACTCGTAATTTTCCCAGCAGTTCCTTTTTAGGGGATCGATTTATCGATTTTCGAAGAGTCTTCCTTAAAGAAAATTCAATGTTCAACTTTTACTGGGCGTTTTGGGAAACTTTGCGAGGTTCGCTGACTAAAATGCTCTGAATTAGCTGTGCTAGAGCCACTAATCCACTGACTACTTTTATATAGTAATCTTTCAAGTTGTTGGTACTCGTTTCAACAGGTAGCAATCTCAAAGAATCAATAGTTTAACAAAGTGAACAAGCTTAGCCAATAAATTCCATAGGAGAATACCTGAAAATCCTCTTAAGTATATTATATCAGAGATCTTTAATGCAATGAGGAGTAGAGCGAGCCAGCATTCTCCTGGCTTCTCCAAACAATATAGCAATTAATCAAATTATATTTGACACGCCAGAGAACACAAACAAACCGAATTGGCGAGCCCAAAACGAAGTCAGTCGGTTCTGCAATATTTCAGCAAGCAGATTAGCAGACCTAAGGTCCTAAGTCAAATTATACACCAGGGACACGTTCGAACGGAACACAGAGCACAGAACACAGAACACAGAAATTGCAAACAGGAACAGTTTATTGTGTTTGCTTTTTTTTTTGATGAAATTCTTTTAACCTCATCGTCAATAAGGGGCTTAGGCGGGATTTACCTGAAACCGATCCGACAGAGATCGAGATGGAAAGAAAGAAACCAAACCGAGCACGTCCGAGCCGCCTTGGACGCCTCGGACGCCTGCGCAGCTGGCGAAACCCCTATTTGAAATGGCAAATTCAAAGGCAATTCACACTCGGCCGTCAATTGCTGGAAGTTGACTCTGGGCGCGTACTAAAACAATGATGAAAAGGCCGGAGATCTCCGGAACTGTGCGGAAGTTCATCGGATTCCTCTCTCCATTCTGTTGAAAACGTGCCCAGTTCAATATGTCCAATGAGTTTGCGGAATCAGAAGAAGAAGCGCTGTTTCAGGAGCACTGGCACTGGCACTGGTCTTTGATCTGGAGTTTCTTATATCACGTAATACGGCTGCTGTTTGCTGTTTGCTGTTAGCTGAGCTGATGCTAATGGTTCCTCTAGGTAATTATCGTCGGTATGCTAATGGTATTTTGAATGGACGGATCCCCCAGAGTAGCTCGATTGTTTGCCATTGCATTCGCTGTTAAAGAATGATTAATGTGGGTGCTCCATTAGATACGAGTCAACAATGGTAGTCCGGTAGTTGCAACAGCCTCACGGTCATTAGTCCAGCTTCGAGCTTCGGTTCAATGAATCGCGGAGTACTCGAAGCCAGTTGCTTGTTTGGGATGGGAGCGTGAGAGTCAGTGATGGGGAAGAGCTTTGATTTTATCCACAAAATGTTGCCTTATAAAATATACATATATTCTACGTAGATCTGTAGATCTCCATAACCCTAAATTGTCTCGTCTGAGTCTGATACTCTCAAATGTTTCTTTGTTTTCGTGAGTCACGTATGACTTTGATCTACAATTTCTTCGACGTGACTTCACGCTGTCATCTCCAAATCCTTCCAATTCATTTCGATCTGAACTTGTTGCATTCAGTCTCTTCACGCTCTTGGCCCCTTCTATCCAGCTTGGTGGGCATTCATAATTTAATGATATTTATTGTTATCGTCCCCCACACAGCCTGCTGCAACCTGTTTCGATTTCATTCATAGCCTGTCCAATGTTTTCTACTCATATTCTCGTTTGATTGACAGTTAATCAATCTTAAGGTTTTAGTGTGCTTCTATTCACGTATTCTCATTCTTCGGTGACGTTTTTCCATCTCTTCGTCGTTTTCCTTTCGTCTATTATATCGTTTGTTCCGTTTTTTGTTTTTGTCTGCACCTTGTTGGCCAGAAATAATTTCAAGTTAATCCTTTTGACTCTCTCCGCTTGACGGATTGTCGTTTGACTCTGACTGACTGCACTGCGAGGAGTGTCCTAAGCAGATTTCCGGTCTGTAATTGTTATACCCGTATGTAGGTGCTGAGCCCCGGCGAACCTTTAACCTTTACTCTTGTGTGCTCTTGTGTGGGTGTTGGCTGATCGGATTGTTGGCTGAGCCATTTCTAAATGTACTAGCTGTTTTTGAGAGGGAGAATCTTAGAGAACGCTGTAAAGAACTACAGACAAACGTTGAATAAACTATTGAACTAAATACTGCTCCCGATAGGAAAACAAAGAGATAAGATATTGCGATTTAATAATCATTCGGACATAACGCTAAACTACTGAATAAATTTTCACGATTTTTGAAATATATGTATGGGCTTTTCATAGCATGGGAATTTTCTATATTTGTAGATTTATGTCGGAATTTGCATGGGTTTCAAGGATTTCCAGGACACCCAAAATCATTCTAAACAATAAAATACAATTTTTTTCGGCTAAAATGAGTCTATTTCTATATTTGTGCATGTGGTCCAGAAACGATAAGGCGCACAGCGGAAAAATGTGCGATACATAAGAAAACAATAAACAGACAGACATCGGTAGACATCGGTCTTATTAAATTTCGTTAAATAGAAGTGAAAATATTGAGAGCAGAAAACCACCCGCACAGTCCATGCATCACGGTCTGAAAGGGTTAATGGTTCATTATAATAATTCCTTTACGAAAAGACTTTTGAAATGGTTTTCATATTTTTCTTTTGTATTTATTCATTATCAATTTGAAATAATTAAAATTACAATTTAATTTAAATACATTTTACATATAATTTACTTGAATAGTTAATCATCATCCGCATCCTCAGTATCATCCTCAGTATCATCCTCAGTATCATCGTCAATATTATGAATATTGTTTACGCAATCTCCGTTAGCATAGTTAATCGTTAATAGTGTATATATAGATTTAATATTTAAGAACTAAAGTCTGTTCCAACGCACGAAATTACATTAAATTTAGGGATTAGAAACTAAACATACAGTATGTAATAAATTCAGTTAAATTTTTGTGAGTTGTTCTCTTCTTCTTAGCTTCTTACCAATAAGAGACGTTAATTAAGCTTCGTGTTTAGTATTTTTTATAAAATTAACATAAATATTTACACACCTACAAAAAAAAATGGGTTGGTGGGGGGAGAGGGGGAAATTAGTGAGAGGAAAATGATGTGAATGTCTTCAGAAGACGGTAAAGTGGCAAAACCTTAAAACTTAAGACAAAAAAATTGTGGAAATTTGTTCGCTAGTGGCTGCTGATGCTGCTGCTGCTGCTGCTGCTTTCGTGGCTGCTTTTTGCTTGGTTTTTAGCTAATTAGCTGGCATTTGAAATTTATTTTAAGTGTATTGTATATTCCATTCCATTCCATTTCATTTAATTTCATTCCATTGCCGTTTGTAAATTCGTTTTAATGACGATAATTATCCTGCTGCTGCTGCTGCTGGGAGGAGCTGTTGCTGCGACATCTCTTGCTCTGGGCAGGGGTCTCCCCCATGTCGAGGCTCTCGTTGTCGCTGTCCATGTTCTCGCTGCAGTCGCCATCGTTATCGCCACCCATATCGTCCTGTTTCCTCTTGGCCGTGGCCATTTCCGCCGCATGCCGCTTGCGCCATTTGGTGCGACGATTCTGGAACCAAACCTGCAACGGAAAATGTAAGGAAGATGTAAGTAAAACTTTATAAATGCCATGGAAATTCCAGGTTTAAATCAAACGCTGGCCGCATATGCAATTAGGCGAGTCACATTGTCAAAGTCATTAAGTCCTGCGGGGGCTGCCTCAACAGCCCATAAGTCGCATCATCAACGCCGGTTAACCCTCAATTAAGACAATATTAAGCCCTGGACAGCCAAATGGCAGAATGTTGCCCAGCAGCAACAGCAGCAGCAGCAGCGGCGGCTGCAAAAACTATGCACAAAACCATGACTAACGTCTTTGGTTGCGCTTCATTTTGCCAGCCTCGTTTGCCTCGCCCTGTGGCAACATATGTTGCTCCATCTCCCCCTACTCCCCAGCTCAGCACTCACCCTACCGTTCTCACAGCCTGTTTTAAACAGGGAATCACCACCCATTCACCCATCCAGCCAGTGCCTAGTCTCAGGCACGTTCTGCAACTTGCCTCCTTTGTTGCCGCTGTGGTGGTGGTGATGGCGGTGGCGGTGGCAGTGGTGGCGGGCGTGTGCTGCCTCGGAATCGGAATAATTTCTACATTTGTTTGATGATGGAGCAGATTTTTGGTAGCTGTTTGCAGTTAGAATCATTAACAAAGCTTCTAAGTGGGCACTTAATGTAAGAGCTCTGTTGTACACAAGATCTCAGCGAATGGCCAATTTGTAGGCAAAGTTGGTTGAGATTCAGTCCGCATAGATAGGAATACTACAGAATACATGGTACCAAATATTTCTGAACGATTTCAATGGGATTTTGAAAATTTAAATAGTAATAAAAGTATTTTTCTCAGCACTAACTCAATTAACTTAAGATTGAATGCATTCTTTACACACTCTTCAGTTTGTATCTACGAAATTACCTATCTCAAAGCGTAATAACCGTTTTATATAAGTATACACATAACATTTCCCTCCATGACCATAGCGAAATCAGGGCTGGGAACAACAGCCCAAAGGTGCAATTAAACCAGATACAGCATAATTTACAACTTCATTTGCACATTTGTGTAATTATTATATGTAACATTATGCGAAATAAAAATACAATTAATATTTCTCGTGTGCTACATGCCGCAGAGGCAGCAGACACACCAGCACCGGCACCGGCACCGACACTGTGCCAGAGAAAGAGAAAGAGACAGCGCCAGACTCGCACTGTGTCTTGGTCCTCTCGGAAAAACAACAGACATCCAACAGCAAAAGCAACAGAAACAACAACAACAACATTAGTTGGCATCATTAAGGCTGCTTTTCATGGTCATTATTTTTTGGTAACATCTGTGTCCATGTTGTTACGGGATTTGCCTCTGAGCCATGGGCAAAAAGGAAAAACGAGCTTGGGGCTTCTCCTTCTCTTCTTACTTTTTGTCGACATCATAACGAATTGTGTATGCGTCATCTAGCACCCACTAAAGCACAGTATAGTTGATGCTCCTCTTGGTTGAGACTGTTGGAAATGACAACAGATTGCAGGATTCTGTGGGCTTTTCAAGTAGAACATTTTGTGAAATTCGACAGTTGGTTCACATTTGGCCGAAGCTCTTTTCTCGATATCAATCGAATTGAAAGTTTATTTCAATTTATTTCCTCCTTTGTTCAGATTTTTGTATGCATTTATTACATTTTAAGTAGTAACGCCTTGGCCGTTTAGTGCAGCCACACCCAATGGTTGAAATATATTTCCAGAAATGGTCTACACACTTTTATGGCAAACGGAGAACAGCAGAAGAGAACTTAGAGGCCGCCTTGGCTGGTACAGGTACAGATACAGATACAGGTACAGGTACAGGCACTGCCGGAAAGATGGTCAAGGGAAGCAGGATTTATGACAGCCAACATGTCAAAGTCAATCAAATATTGTGGCAATCAATTTGACGTGGTCACGTTACGCTTCGATTTCGTATTGGGATTTATTTATTGCGCCAGAAACAGCACACACAACACAACACAAAACACAAAACAAAACAAAACAGAAAGGAAAAGGAAAATGTTATAAAACATATTCCATTTTGCCACCACAGCGGGAGGTGCCGTTGCCGCCACAGTCCCATCCCGTCCAGCTGTCCGTCAGGTGGGCCCCAGATAAGGATAAAAAGTGTTATGTAAATTTCGTAGGAATGGACGGGATGGGACGGGATGGGATGGGATGGGATGTCAAAAACAAACCTCTTTCCTGATGTGCGATCCCTCAAAGCGAAATATATGACTCTTTGGCCAAATTGGAAATTTATTTGTTTACGCGTCCTGTGTGCGAGACAGAATGAGCGATAAGGGGTAAGGGGTGAGGGGTGAGGGGTGAGAGGTCGGTAGTAGAGGCATACTTAAAAGTCATGAAAATTTACAACATGGCTTCTCTCCGATTCCCAATACGAGTGCCTTTTTGGTAACATCGACATCGACATCGACCTCTACCTTTACTCGTATACAGTATACCCCTCTGATCGGCTGACAAGTTGGCTGTGGCCACGCTCTTTGCTTTTTTCCTCCTATTGGTCCACAGAATTTTTTTTATTTATTTATTTTTGTAGTTCTGGCTCGTAAATTTTCGAATTCGAATACCCGACTCGCCCTCGCTCTTTATATGGGCCCGGGGTCGGGCTCGGACTCGGGCTCTCCCCGTATTTATGTGAGTTTGTGATTTATTTGATTTTGTATTTTGTAGCCATAAACTTGAAGCCATCCCAACCCAGGGTTCAGACCATAAAAATGCATTTGGTTTTACTTTTTCACTATTTTTCCTTTTTTCTTGTTTTTTTTTCTTCTTTTTTTGGTTATTTGACTAATTGCTGAGCAATGATGGCGACCGACCCTATAAGTCTGCACCTTATGTGTCTACGAGAATGCTAGAATACGGATACTCGTATGTAAATGTCTGGCCCAACCCCAGCCCCAGCCCCAACCCATTCATTAACACACAATCACATCCATTAGCCAGACACAATGGAATTCTTTCTCATCCCGAAAAAAATCAATTAGACACTCTATTTCAAACTTCTGTCATAAGGTTTTATGAACTGCCCCATTGTCGGCTTGTTGGCCTGTCAGGTTCCGTCAGATATCGGCCATTGAATGTCGTTGCCAAACTGTCACTTCTGACAGCCGCCTGGAATTGGATTTGGTCTATAAGCTTTCATTATTCTGGTGCTAATTATGCGGCCTGCGCTTTGTGTATCTTCAAAGCCCACGGATCATAAAAAGACATTTTAACAATAATAAAATCTTGTTTCCATCTATAACAAATAGCACTTTGCCAATGATATTTTATGGTAGTCGAAAAATGATAATTTCTCGAAAATGTTGAGAGGCATCTAAATAAATGTTTATGGGTATTAGATTCGGTAAAAGAGGGATCTCCATATACGTTCTAGATGGTTTCGAATCCATTACGAAATAATCGAATTAGTAAACCAAATTTTAAAATTCCTCGAGGTTCCTCAGTTACTTAATGTATCACCTTCGAGTAGTAGCTCAGATTAGTATATGTCTAACGAATCTCTTAGCTTTCTATACACATACAATATATCTTCCAGCCCAATTACACTGGTCTATCCAATAAGTAGATGGGAATACGACCCCCTAGCTCATTTAATTAATTCCCCAAATGTGTCCTAAGGTTTTAGCAAATTACACCAAAGGGGAGCTCTCCATCGCCATCGCCATCCCTCTCTCAATTTACATTATCCACCTACCATTGGCAAAACAATAACAATCCAAAGCAGAGTGTTTACATACATGGACTATGCAATCAGAGGATCCATAATGCCATTACATTTATGCAAAACGACAACGGGGGTCTGGTCTGCTCCGGTCTGCTCCGGTCTGGTCTGGTATGGGTAAAAATCACGAAAAAGCTATAACAACAAAACATGCAATAATTTTATTGCACGGAATGGAGCTAACTATGCCAGGGAATCTGGAATCTGGAATCTCTTCCCACACATGGAACGTCATTAATAATGGCCACAGACGCTATAACTCACCCGGGGAGAGGCGGAGAGAGACGGAGAGAGGAGTGCGGCCCGAATCGGATGTCTCCCTCTCATAAGAGCGTACAAAATGGCGACCATTTGCATTAAATGATTGCTAAAACGAAGGACCGAAGGACTCTCGGTCCTGGGTGTATGTGTGTGTGTGTGTGTGTGTCCAAAAACGGTTTTAATTATGATAACAGCGCAATTATTCTTGTCAAGATCATTTGGCCAAGAGCCCACACACATACGATACAGATACTGATACAGGGTGTCCGTCCTGCCTGCTTTGCATTTTGGGTTCGTGAGTGTGTCTGTCATAATTTGGCTGCGTGTGTGCCTGCCGGTGGGCGGCTGCTGGCTGCTGGCTGTTGGCTGTTGTCTGTTGTCCAGCTCTGGCTTTTTGTTTGTCAATTTGCATACTATCATCGTCATGGCTGTTTTTCATCTGGCTCTGTCCTACGGCTCCCTCAGAGCCACACATGCACGCACACTAATTGAATATGTATGAAGCTGGCATCCTCGACGTTTGCCTGCTGTCCCTGGCCCTGTCCCTGTCCCATCTGCACTCTGTTCCATCCCGGGTCCAGAATTTAATTTACACTCACCCAAAAGTCATGCAGTCATTTGGCATGTCTATCAGAGAGACGAGACGAGACCAGGAACAGGTCTAGGACCGCGCCCAGAGCAGAGCACGGCAGAGCACAGCAGAGCAGAGCAGAGCAGATGGGGGTCAGAGTCAACCCAATCCTGCAGTTTCGATTCATCTCTCTGTCTGTCCATTTGTTCTCGTCATCAGCGCAGCGCGTTCTCTTTCCCACTCTCCATCTCCATCTCTGTCTCTCTCTCTCTCTCTGATATCTGCTTAGTCTTAGCACAAAATGACGCATATTTAGCTGCAGCTCAAGCCATCAATCCTGAATGTTCATCTATCCATCTCTATCTCTCTCCCTTTTTCCCTTTATGCCCTCGTTCCTCACGCTTTTCTTCTCTATCTCTGTCTGTCCTGTGCCTCATTCTTTGGCAATTAATCATTTTCCCTCATCATAAACGTGATTTCTTTTCCACTCTCAACTCCAGATACTGATTTGGCACAGTTGTGTTTGTTGCGTGTGTGTGGTGCAAGCAAAGGGGATGTTGCAACTGTCGCACAAACGAGGCAATCATGTCATTCTAATGAGGTAATCTGATCAGGTCGCTTCTAATGCAGGAGATTTCTTCCTTGGAAAGGAATTTCAATTGGCGTTTCATATTTATCATTGATATTTCGAATATGTTTCTTAATATTTTTCCCCAGCCGTTACTCTTACGTTTTCCCTCCGAGAGACTTCTCAAATACTCCCTCATTAATTGCCGGCAACCACATTTTCCGCGCACCGATTTCCACCGATTTTAAACCCCACCGCAAACCAATTAACCTGCGCCGGCTTACAACTAATTCAAAATTACAATCCCAAAGAGGGGAGACCGAAAATGTAGATACACAGATACTGTAGCGACATACAATGTCCGCCCCCCGGCGGCAGACGCGACTCGGGTGGAAAAACCACGGGCTACAGACAATGACACGTGCGTTTCGATGGGTCCGGATTACGGCAAAAGTTGATGACAACAAATTTGACGACACAAAGGATTTATTTGTTGATAACATTTCCTTCCTTTTTTTTGGATACTGGGAGGTTGGGATGCTGGGATGTTGGGTGGAAAAAGGCAACTTTAAAATGGTGTATTATGGGGTGTTGGTGGATCGGTGATGCACTAAGTCCTTGGGGCACAGCCGACTGGGACTAGACCCAGGGTTGCCCATTGAAACCCATTGGCGCCATTTTGTGTGTTCGGCGTAAGGCCAAAAAATCCACGAGATTTAGCTTTCAATAAAAATGCAAATTTGTCAGAGAAGACAGGGCGAAAAATGTGAGTTTGTCTTTACTTTTGTGTACCTTTTTGGGCTTCATTTTTTGCCTGCCTCATCCGCCATTTTATGGGTTTTTAATTTGCATACAGTAAAGGTTTCGGTCCCGTCCGAGTCAGGGAGTCAGTCAGTCAGGCAGTCAGGGAGACAGTGAGCCTGAGCGTCGGTTGTGCTTACCTTAACCTGCGATTCGGACATTCCCAGGGCATACGCGAGCTTGGCACGCTCTGGTCCAGCCAGATATTTCGTCTGCTCGAATGTCTTTTCCAGGGCGAAGATCTGCTGACCACTGAATGTTGGGCGGGTGTGTTTCTTCTTGCCATCCTTGTCGTTCGATGGATGATGCTGATGCGACTGCGATAGATTGGCGGACACTGCAAAAAAAAGAGGGTTCGAATTCGTTGCTTAGTTGCGAGTATTTCGATTGCATTCGATTCTCGAACGCTGTCCGTTCCTTTTAGATTTTAAATTGAATATTTATGGTTGCCCGCGAAACTTTTCAAATCTCACAAATTCAAACATTTTAGTATCTTGTTTACAAGCATTTCCCCAGTTCCCAGTATTTAATGTCCCCTCAAATGTTAATTATGAATTCTTAAATAATGTCGCCCCAAAATATGACAAAGAGGACAAAGTTGGCATCGCATCCTGCGGATGGTGGATGGTGGATGGTAAACGATTTCGGTGTTGTGGCACGAAAGTTTTGTGACATTTATTAATTGTTTACGAGGCGACAGCTGCTAATTTGAGAATAAAGTTTTTGAGAATCGCCCGCAGAAAGGTGTTTGGGGATGGTGTGGTCCATTAAATACAAGTGGAAGTAGAATATTTATTTACAGCTAAAAAGCATTATAAAAGCTATATAATTTCCCTTGAAACTTTGCTATATTTTGAAAGTTCAATTGGCATTTTATTTTTACTTTTAAACAATATTTGAATAGCAGTAGAGGCAGTAGAAGAATACTCTCCTAAAATTACGAGGACTGTTCTATTAGTCCGTGATCTTTTGCATTTCCCGCCTCCTTACTAATAAGGCAACACAGCCTTTATCAAAAGGCATCTATCAGCAGATTCCTGTCAAAATTTGAGGAACCTGCGGTATTTAGTTCGTGTTTGACAGCCATTGATACCAGGGTTCCTCTTGATTTGAAGAGAAAATAAATATGTACTCTGCTCTAAAAAGCAAAACAAACGTGTACTCGTATATACTTTTAACTTTGATGGACTTTTGCTTCATTGTAATAGCTCTGGAACAATGTTCTATCTCGTAAAATGTGTCCCAACCAAATAATAATTGCACACTAATTACAATTTGGGCACAAAATATATATTCAAAAAGTGCAAACAAAAAAAATCCCTATACACACGTTTACACAATTAACAAACCGAAATTGACCGCAGCAATTTATGGGACAGGCCAGCATGGGGACCAAAACTTTTTCCGTTCCGTTGATGGTCGACGGAGGGTCGGCCTCTCGGAGCCTTCATTAAAATCAATTAGCAAAAGCGACGACGACGACGACGACTACGACGACGTCGACGACGACGAGAGGCCAATAAAAGCAGGCCAAGTGGTCCGAAAACAAAACGCCCACCCAGCAGCCACGCCCCTGTCAGAGATGAAGCTGGGGAAAGGGAGGCAGGAATGTACGTGCCCTGTTGGCTCGTAAAGTCAGTCAAGTGGACATGGTCGGTGGGTGGTCATAAAATTAAACGGAAGCCATGGGAATGGGAAGGAGATTGGAGTGGGAGTGGGAGTGAAGTTGTGGTGGGTGTTGGGCCTATGGCAGGGCTGCCAGGGCTGCCAGGGTGTCTGTGCATGTGTCCTTTCAATTAATGTCACCCCATTATTAAATGATCCCTAATTATGTGAAATGATTTAACTAAATATGCACAGGGCAGAGCCAAAGAAGAGAAAAAGGGAAATGAGGTTGGCAAAAGGTAAAGCCACAGACAGCCGTTGCCCTCAAGGGGTGGAGTGGAGGGGGTGGTCGGGTGGTTGGGTGGTTGGGTGGCTGGGCTGGTGACGTGCACGGAACTCCTTTTTTAGGTTTGCTGCCTCCTGTGCTCGGCTTGGGTCGAAACTTTGAGTCCCTTTATGATACTTTGGTGCCATTTGTGCAAAATTATTAATTTAAATGGTTATTTCTAACAGCTTTCATACAGATAAGGATATCTTTTTTTGGGTTATGCCATGGAGTTTGGGCGCAAAATAGAACAAGAAAGGATTGCAATTAAACTGAGTACTGAAGGTGTAGGGAAATGGAGTTTCGGATGGCATGTGATTTCGTTAGATACTCGTATGGTTATGATGGGATCAAAGAGAATTGGATTTGTTGAGTTTTTACATTTTTACATATATGTATACATATATGTATGTATTTTTCACACAGCTTTCATCACTAGTCCGCCGCCTATTTCCATTCCATCTGGATTGCTCTCATTTGATTGCAATGTTCGAAATATTGAAAGAGAAATCCCTTCCAAATTTGTGGCATTCAATTTATAAGGTTTTTGTTGTTTCACAGACAATTCTGGAGCTTAACAAGACTTGTCAATAAAGGGGGACCATCCATGGGAGGAGTACCAACCCGGGCTTGGGGAGGTCCACAGTGTAACAAGCATAATCCCTGGCAAGAAAAATTGTAGCAGTGATAATTTTTGTATTCTCTATAGCCTCTATAGCTCTGTCTCTGTCTCTGTCTCTGTCCCGTGCCCTGCTCTCGGGTGGCTTGGCGGTTGGCAGCTGCGTCCTGCAAAGGACCCTCATAAATAACCGACAAATATGAAGCGTTTATTTGCTCATGTCACGGCCCTCAAACGCATTGCAATGAAATGGATCTGGCAGAGGGGAATTCTTCTCTCCCCTCCGTCCCCCCCTTACCACCCTCAGCATTCTTCCACCGAGTCAGCGGCAGTTGTCTATAATCGCATAAGTCACCCTGTTGGCATCGCTGCATTTGCACTTTTTCCTGCCTTCAGCCTCCTGCCAAATCCTCGGTTTTTTTTTATTCTTTCCACTGCCACGTTTTTTCCGCTTTCTGTTTCATTTTCTTTCACTCCCAATAATTTTTTATGGCGTTAATATTTTTTGGACATTTTTTTCCGCCTCTGTTTTAGGAGGGAGTGTCGGAGGCGGAGGTAGAGGCAGAGGCTGGTGGGCGTGTGCTGTTTTGTGTAAATGTTTCCGTTATTGAAAATATTAAAAAGTCATTTATTATCGGGTGTGAAGGGGAAGAGGTTAGGGCAAGATCCAGGGGGGCAGGGGGTGGAGTGTGTCTGGCCTTCGGCGAGACAGTTGTTAAAACCAAATGTTGATAGACAGGCGATTATCGAAGGGAATAATGGAGAAGTGGCTGAATTGATTTTTGAGAGCTTGTACTCGTACGGAAAGTGAATCTTAAAATAGTGTTGCTATTTCAAAATTTGCAACTAAAATAGGAAAAGTTAAATTAGAAATTTTAGCGATCTCCCCAAAGTAGGGGAGTACCCAACCAAATCTCAACTTCAGGCGAGTCCCCAGCAATGCCTTCTCATGTTTGTAGCACAATCTTGTAAAATCTTCATCACAATCTGGTTGTGCCCCTCCTGACAGCCGCCTGCCACTAATCCGCATCTTTTTATATACCTGAGGTAGGATGGTTGCCTCTGCCTCTGGCTCGGCCTCATTAAGTGCCACTGTTGCCGTCCCTGTCTGTGCATTGTTTTATGGCCTGTTTTATGCCCGATTATATGCTTAAAGCACAAGTTTCGCATGGCTTGTGGAAGGGGGAAAGGTGGAAAGGGGAGGCCCGGGATGCCCGAGTGGCTGACACACAAAATGCCACTTGAATTTTAATTAAACGCAACAGCAACAGCAACAGCTAGACAGGCTCGTGCTGTCTCTCTCGCTGTCTTCATTAAGCTTAATGAATTGTGTCAAATGCTGGATGCGGTTTCTGTTTCTGTTTCTGTTGCCGGCTCGCTCTCTGAATTAATGGCTCGCTTTTTTCCCCTTTTCCGTATTTACTTTTTATGTTAAAGTTAATTATTTCATTAGCAGAATGTGGTTGTCTCGCTTTATTTTATTTTTGTATGGTTTTTCTTTTTTTAATGCACGTATGAATGTGCATATGTATGTGTATACATATGAGGCAAAGGAGGAGTTGGAAACGAGTTTATAGGTCGACTAAACACACATGTGAGGCGATTAAAAGAGATTTGATTTAAATTAATTTTATTTCATGGTATTAAATTCATACTTAATTAATGAAAAATAATCATTGATGATAACATATTTTCTCAAACATGATTCCGCCGCGCCGTAAGGACCTGTTCCCTCCTTTATTCGTGAGAACAGAGAAATCAATATTTTATAGATAGCTATTCCTGAATCGCACAACCCACAATAACAAGCCATAAAATAAAATTTGAAAAACATGTTTCAATTGTCAGTTGCTGTTGCTCATTGTTTCCACATCATTTCTGTTTCGGTTAACTTTAGCCGCCGTAAAACATTCTCATATTTCCGCATATTTACATGAATATCTATCCATTCACTTTCGTATATATTTATTTATTTTTACTCGAATATAAACATACATATTTATGGTAAACGCGATGCGACAGCTGTTGGCCCAGACGCCGAAGCAAGAGGAACCCAACTTTTTAGCCCGAAAGCAATGTTAAAGCGGAATGGATTTGCTCTGCTGTTCCTCTACCATAAATACATACATAACATATGTATGTATGTCTGTATATACGAGTAGGATTCAGTATGTATATAGGGAGATAAGGGCAGACCCAGACGCTTTGAGAATATGTTGCCACATTATTATCTAGACGTAGGCGAAGAAGACGCAGCGGAGCAGGTCCAGGGTTGGTTCTTGGTGTGTTTTATTTTTTTGTTTTATCCTGAAATGGGGACAGGCCTCAAATAAATGTGTGTGTGTGTGTGTGTCTATGTGCTTGTAGGCTGTCATGTTAACAAGGCTAAAAGAGAGCGCTTTCAGTGCTGCCTGTGTGTGCGTGTGCGCACAACACACACACACACACACACTCAACCACCGGAAACACGGCAACACGGCAACATGGCCGTAGTTTCGTTCGCTCAAAAGAGTGCTCTGGTTTTTTGTGCCTGTTCTTTTCAACACATTTTATTTGTTATTAATAATGCAATTGCATTTGATTAGCTGATTTCGTATTCGGGCTGGGAATGTGCTCTAACTGGCATTATTTACTCTTTGATTATGCCGGGAATTTTTCATTTAATTTGATTTGATTGCACCACACACACACACCAGGCCACGCCACCTGTTTAATGATATCGTGTGATTATTATTATTAATATTTGCCTGGCAATTCATTAATGGCAATTTATTGGCTTTCCGTTTTTGCACTTTCATTGCGTATTTTTTGTTGTTCTTTTATTTGATTACCAGTACAATTGAAAAGGATTAAGTTTGTTGGCATAGCTGTTGATAGTGGTGGTTGTATTGTGTTTGGTTCTATCGGTTTATCAGTTCAGTTTATCAGCTATCAAACAATAGGATAGGTTAGTTATCGCTGGATATACATACACACATGCACACATACATACACACTCGTGACTAATCATTTGGGTCAATGGGAGGACGATTCTCCGGCTTAACGAATGGATCAAAATGATCTATATTATGATTAGTATTTCCAATTCCCTTCCACTCTGTGACTCCCTCATTTACAGCTTACAGTTGGCTAGAGACTGCTCTCTAGTGCGGCTTTCTGCTCTGTTTAGCAAATCAATTAAATCAATATTTGCTTAATGTTGGCCACAGAGCTACCAAACGCTTGAAAATTCCTCGACACCTAACGACACGACACGACACACTTCAGAAATCAAATCAAACACAAGACAAACATAGGCACAGCACACAGCATATCTCTGCCTCTCGGCCACTCGGCCTCTCGGCCAGCTGCGATCGCTTCAGCTATAAGAAAATTGTGAACGATTTCCGACTTTGGGCCAACACATTTGTGCCCAGTCATGGACGCAATTAAAAGCCAAACAGCAGCAGCAGTAGCCCAGAGCCCACTAAATCAAATCAATTGCCAATGCGAGCCAGATGCTGATGCTGATGCGGGAGCGGGAGCGGGAGACTTTAAACAAATAAACAATTGGGAAAAGAAAAACGAGTTTCGAGATGGTGCCACATTACTTAATGAGCTTAGGGTCTCAGGAAGGGAGAGAGAGAGAGAGATGGCTCCTATAAATAGATATAATAATGAAGTAACCAGATCAGAAATCAGAAACCAGAGACCAGATCGAAAGCGAGCCAGTAAATTAATATTTCATATGTCGAGCCATCCCATCCCATCTCTTCCCATCATCATCATCATTATCGACTTTTGTGTGGAGTCATGGCGAGAGCTCTCTGAACTCTCTGATCGTGTTAAAGTGATTCCTCAACACTTATTAATGAGCTGGACAATGGTAGCTGGGCCTTTGCCTGGTGCTGGGCCTGGGCCTGGGCCTCGAGCAGAACTGCAACTGTAAGCTCAGCCTCGTCTTGCCCCCTGCACGCTGTAAATCATATTGGTAATCACTTGAGAAGCCCTCGCCTGATCACCACGATCATTAGGGGGCCATTCGCTCCGCTTTGTTAACGGTTTCGGGTTCGGTTTCGGTTTCGGACTCGGTTTCCCCTCCCAACAGGAAGTCGGAACCCGCTACGGGGTGTGCCCGTTGACAGTTCGCGGACAATCGTAACCAAATTACGCGCTCTATTCAGTCTGGCCTGATTACCGATCGATCGATCGATCGAGCGATCGATCTATTTATTTGATTTTTGCAAATTAGTGTTTGCTTACTGAGGCTTTCTTTGGTACTCACTCGTATTGGATAGACGCTCTCGCCACGCTATCGGATTGGCCACCAGTCCCTGCAGTCCCGGCCAGTACAGGTGAGTGCGGTCCACAATATGTCCGGCATGGGTCTTCAGCGGCGCTCCCTGACTCTGCGATAGATACTGGGCCATGCCCGCGGCAGCGGCCGCAATGGAGAAGCGGGGTATGCCAGCTGTAGAGGAAGGGAGCCAAGATGAGTTTTAGTTGAAATAAAATGTATTTGTTCCTTTTCTTATGCGAGTATCTATGCCTTCAATTACCAATTATCCATTGAGGGTCTGATAATTGCTGTTTTTGCCCAACAAAAGCCTATTTGATATGAGTTTCTAAGAGCTAATCAATTATAGGATAGCTTCATGTACATATTTATTGATGAAATGGCGCTGAGTACTGTTTAAGTTTCCGTCACTCATCATCAGTTATGTAATCGCTGGCAAATACCTCCCCCATTAACTAATCCCCTGAAAAGATTATTTCCATTTGATCAGATTTCTGCCTCGACTCGTTCTCCCTCGTTCGCGGCTGCCCAAATTTTCTGCCCACTCATGCCTCACTCATTCGCCATCACAATAAGAAAATTTGTTCAGATTAATTAAAAGCCATTAAATAATTTGTCATAAACAAAATGAGAAGCATTTTGTTTGCTGGCCGAAACCCATTTAAGCGGCAATCGGAAGGAAAAAATAAAATAAAATAAAATGAACGAACCGAACGGATCAAATCACATAAACGCCCTCGTTAAAAATAATTAAAAATTTTATGGCAAATTGTCAGCACCCTGTCTCCTGCCCTCCGCTGTCACGGCTCACAATTGGTCCACATTTGACTGTCAAAAAATCAGTCAGAAACAGAGACAGAAACATATAGAAAAGAGAAAGAAAATTCCAAAATTCCAAAATCATTTTATGGAAACGACAACGTCACACGTCAGACACATGAGTGTCCCCATCCCTCCTCACCCCCTCACCCCATACTCCTCCCTCGACCCATTCACCGCTATGGACGCACGTTTTTCATGTGTCATTTTGATTTAATTACAAACAATTTGACAACTAATTGCTGCAACATTTAAGTTAAAACGCGTATCTCATTACGTTTTGTGGCAATTTCGCAATCGGATATTATGACCATTTCGGATCTCATAGAAATTGCTGTGCTCAATATCCAAAATTGCCCTGATTATGTATGCTGGAGCGGTGCAGAGGGAGCGGTGCAATGACAGGGGCCTGGGCTTCGTTTTATTGAATCACATGGAATCATGCCAAACCGGATTCGCAAAACAAATTTTTAGCGCTCTTTTTTCGGTTTGTTTTGTTTGTTTGCGAAACCCGTTTTTGCTGCATTTAAAATATATTATTTTATCTTTTTTTTCGTGGGCGTGGAGCATGCATAATACGAGTATCTATGGAAGTACACATGTGATATGTAATATATGTCTAAATGTTGCACAATGATTCGGTTAATCGAAATGAGGTCTGAGGGGACAGACCTCTTTGAGTGCACGTACGAGATTGGGTTTCCTCAGGAATAAATTGAGTTTTAATTGAAAAATCAAAGATTTCTTGAGAGAAATCAAAATATGACACATTTCTATAGTGTATTCCATTCATTAATTAAACAGAACTAACGGTATCGAGCTCTTAAATAATTAAAAGAATCAATTGTAGAATCACAGTCCGCATTTTCTTATTCCGTAGCTTTCGGCTGGCAAGACCCCCTGCACACTCGCTTCGCTCGTGCGCCACTCGCTTCTCTTGCTCGCGCCGATATGTGTCAAATATCGGACGACGACTACGACCCAAAACTTTTTTATATAATAGAGAGATACTAGATTTTTAATATAACTTTAAATCCCTACAAAACCAGATATTTAATATGCCACCGTTTTCTTTATTTTACTATGTATCCCATAAAAGTATACCTGATCTGTATCTCCATCTTATACCACTATTCCACGTACTGCTGATCGTTTACACTCACCTCCTGTTAAAGCACTTAGGCCCGCCGATGTGACCGGCGGGGGTTTCGACAGAATCGTATCGATGCCATGTGGATTGGGGGCTCCCTGGCTGTTCGTGGTGGTGGCCGTGGTGGAGGACGACGAAGAACTGCCACCCGATCCGCGATCGCTGATCAGATGCGCGTTTGGACTGTGGCCATAGGAGAGGCCGTTGCCGGCGGAGGAGGGACCGCCGCTGGCTCCCACTCCGGACCCCCCTTGGGCAGTCTTCATCTCTGTGGTCATCGAGTGGAGGGCGGCCAGCGGAGGACCCAGGAAGCTGAGGGGCAGCTTGTGCTCCATGCCCATGCTGTTATTGTTGTTGTTATTGTTGTTGTTGAGGTGCCCACTGTGGTTGTTGTTGAGATGCCCACTGTGGGTGTGGTTGTGGTTGTGCAGGGCCAACGGATTGACCGAGTGGTGGTGGTGGAACTTGCCGCGACTGGTCAGGTTCTCGGGGCTGTAGTCGAGTGGCGGCGGGGACTGGCGGACTCGCTGTTCTGGCACTGCTCCTCGCCGCCGCTGAGTGCGAAGGACTTGGCGCTGTCCACGCCTGGGCTGGAATTATGCTCGTAGCGTGGCGATGGCGACGACTCCGAGTGAAGGCGCGAGGAGGCGGGCGGCGGCGTCGTCGAAGGGGAATCTTCAGCGGAAGAGGACTTCAGGCCTCCACCATGGGCCGCTGCCTTCAGCAGCATCAGGGGACTGCTGTTGTGGTTGTGGTTGTTGCTGTTGCTGCTGTTGTTGTTGTTGGCGTAGACCGCCGCCGCAGCCGCTGCACTGTGGTAGTCCGCCAGCTGTTGCTGGTAGTCCGCTGCGGCCATGGCATGGTGGTGCCGCATGTACGGATTGATCAGATCCATCTCCGGCTCGTGTCCGTGTCCGTACTCCAGGCCCGAGCAGTCCGTGTGCGTGGCAGCCTGTGGCTCGGTGTGATTGCTGCTGCTGCTGCTGCTGCCTGGCAGGCGGTAAAAGCTCGGCGGCAGGGCAAGGTTGAAGGCGGAATTAGCGGACAGCTGGAAGGTCTGGGCCAACTGCTTGGCCGCCACTGTGGCCGCCGCTGGAGCAGACGAGAGTGTGGGTATGGGCGAGGGATTGGTGCTGCCACCCGCGGGCGTTGTGTTAAGGAATGGACTACCCAGCTTGGGATAGTCGAGATCCGCGGTCCACTCGAATTACTTTTGGGAATGCAAGGCTGAGGTAATCCTTGCAAGGGTACTGACGATCTTCAACTCAAGACTTGGTTGGGTTTGGTGGGGGGAATCGTTGAAATCGCAGTTCAGTAATTGCGATTCTCTATATCCTTGAATATAGTTTTGGATTTTAAGGATAGATTTGATGCTGGTCGACGTTCGAACAAAAAAAATTGAGTTGTGTTTTATTTCCTTGTCTAGATTTTTTTCTTTCTTTCTCTTACAGATTCTTCCTTAAGATTTGTTCACACGGCTTTGCAGAATTTCTTCTTCTGTTCTTAAACTGTCAAAAAAAATAGTGTTTTTTGTTTGTTATACGATGGCAATTTTAGTTTGTAATATTTGAACCATCCACAGACACTTGAAAAGAAAATAGATTGTACTTTCGCGTTGCACCACTCTACTGTAAACTGATTTTGGCGTAATCGGACTTGGTATTTTGTTAGAGTGTGGATGCGCGCGTGACCGCTTGTCTAGGCCTAAGAAATCGGAATGACTCGATGGTCCCAGCTCACTTGGCCGCACAATCTCAGTTTCAGTTTTGGCCAGTTTCAGTTCAACCCTCGAATTCCATTCGCAGCATCGTCGGGCGTCGGAGCAAGGGAGACAGCACTTCGTAAATCAGGGGAACGAACCGCTCGCTCTCCCTCTGGCTGCCTTGGGTTCCACAATCAGTGTAAACATGAAATGCAGACTGGAACGCATTGGCAATGGCACAAAACGAATGGGAATTTTATTATGTACATCATTAAAATCAACTATTTCGGATTCGGATTGGAGCCTGGGACTGAAACGGGGACTGAACTGGACCTGATCCTGGTACTGGTACTGGTTGCTCTCTATCTCTCTCTCTCACTCTCTCTCTCTCTCTCTCTCTCTCTCTCTCTCTGTTGCTTGTGTGTGCGTGTGTGAGGGAGAAAGAGCTGGCTGTGAGTGCATTTTCATAGCCTCTGGTTTTGGTTCGAGCTCTGAATCTGGCCGGGGCTGTGGGTGGCCTTTTTGTCGACTGCGAATTCTGTTTATTTGTTTAAAAAGCTATAAATATTGAGACGAGCGCCCGGGGGGACGCCGTGCTTAATTTTTTGTTGGGCTTATTCATTTAAATAATTAAAAACTGCGCTCCCGGTAAATGAATGCAAGAAATGCACATAAATGGGAAGCTAGGAAGAACAATGGGGTAGTAGAATGAAGTTTAAGTGGTATAGAATTTGTATTTATAAAATGAATACCTATGAAATTATTTTTACTCGTATTTTGGTGGCATAACAAAGATTAAAAATAGAAACTACAATTATTTGACTTCTATTCAATACAAAACAAAGTATTCAATTGTTAAATATTATCCATATTTAATTTAAACCCAAATAAAACCACTCTTCCAGGGCAGTGTCGTCCACAAATGAATATTCCCAAGTACATAATCGTATGTACATGTGTATGTATGTATTTATTGAAGATTTCCCTTACAATTCTGGCACTCTTTTAGCGCTGCACTGAATTAATACGCTAATTAACATTTTTATATTATTATGTGCCTGTCTGGGTCCTAGAACGGGGATTGGATTGGGAGATTGGGAGACTGGGAGACTGAGAGGTCGGGATGGTTGGCCCTCCGACGGCCAACGGTTTATATTTATGTTTATCTGTATAAAAACGCTCCTCCTGCTGCCGCCGCTGCCGCTGCCGTCACACAATGGCATTCCATTCAGACGGGCGGGCGCTCCACATACAGATACAAAACTGCGCTTCATTTAATAATAAACTACAGAAAATTTTAATTTACTCAGACAAAAGAGCGAGCGTGTAGCATGGAGCAGGGAACGTAACGGAACTCGGAACACGAAGCCACACCCACTCGAAACAAGTCGGAGAGAGAGACAGAGAGAGGGAGAGAGGTAGAGTGAGAGTGAGAGAGAGACAAGAAGCCAAAGAGAATGGAAGGGAGAGAGAGAGAGAGAGGCAAGCTTTGACCGTTAGCAATTGAGGCCGCCATGTTGAAGTCAAGTTTCTCTGAGAGAGAGTGAGGTGTTCGTGTTCGTGCTCGTGCAGGGTCATTTTCCACTATAGCTTGTTGATTTTCAACTCTGTTCGGCATTTAATTGACTTTGCCGGGCCATAAAAATGTTGACTACTAAAACCTTAAATCTACTAAATACTCGTAGCCCCAGGCCCCGGGCCCCGGGGCCCCAGCCACGCTTTCGCCCCATAGGCAGCCATCCCGCATCTTCGACTTTGATCTAAACAATTCAATATAAATATATGCATGGCAGAAAACATGTCATAGCCTTTTCTTTTATCGCACTTAACAGATCTCAACAGAATAAATGGAAAAAAGGTCTCTAAAACATAAACTGTGCACTGGAAAAAGCGAATAGGTGAAAGAAAATTAATAGCAAATTCAGAATACAAAATATCTCTCTATTTTACTGTACATCGGCGCGAGCCAGCGAAGCGAGTGCGCAGGGGACTTGCCCCCTAGTATTATTATATTATTAAACAAATACCTATTATTAATTAAATAAATAATAATGATAGTTAAATTTAATTTATTAAAATATAACTCATTCTTAACCAATTGAAGCTGACTCATTTCTCTCGGTGTAAACTCAATGCATCAAAATATGTGAGCCCGAACCGAAAAGATCCACAAGCCACTAAAAACTTGGTCAAAGATAACAAAACAACACAAACCCTAACTGTGATTGATTTATTGTTTTATTGTGCCAAAAAAAATACAAAAAAAAATGGAAGATGAAAAACGGAGGAAAAGGCGAGAGAGAAATTACAATTTACAATAGCGATAAGCAGAGAATTGAGAATGTTGTATTCTGTATGCTGTATGCTGTATTCTGGCCCATAGTTTCCTAGGTCTTTTAGTCTCTTTGAAAACTCAAATCGACTGAGACCCAGTGCCGGGTAATTAATAAATAATTTGTGAGATTTTTATTTTCTTTCACATGTGGGCCCTAAAATCTCAACTGAACTGAGCTGAACAGAGACCAACTGGAAAGTAAATAGCCATGGCTAAAGTCATGGCTTGGGGTTTATGGGCAGCGGGTCGGGCTGGGAGTTGGGGGTTGGGGGTTGGGGTATCGCATTCTCTCACAGTTCATTAAACTGGAAATGGAGGAATAAGTTTGGGCCTTGGTCTTCTCAGGTATTTATGACTTGATTGTCTGAAGACTCCAGGTAGCAACAGTAAATATGTCCATGGAAAACAATGGTAGTAATAATTCTCCTTAAAGACGAAATCTAATTCTACAAAAATGTGTTTCGAGTTTTGAGGAAGCTAAGAGAAGCTTGACCTTAATGATGGTAACTTTGATAGAATTATTGAGGGGGAAAAAATTCAATTATTTTGAATAAATACTTCTAAAATATAATTACTATATATAAAATTATATATTGTGTCTTTTCGATAATTGAGAAGTCTTAAAGCTCTGAAAAGAATAATCAAAAATCCATCTTACAATATACTCGTAGTACATGTATATCTAAGAAAACAAAACTGGCCAAAAAAACAAAAAAAAACTCAGAAACCTCAAATCAATGCTTGTCCAAGCTAAAGCCCCTCCCCTCCCCAGGAAACCCCCAACCATGTTTGGTCAATAATCCGTTTCTAAATTTGAATTTTCGATTGGCCACAAAACATCTGCGACTCCCCCAACCATAATCCAAATGCTGACCAATCTATGGGTACATACATACTCATATACAACACAATTTTCCTTTCACACCTATTCGAAATTTGCTGTCATCTTTGGTTACTGTTATTATTATTATTATTATGATTATAATGCGTTTTGGAAATAAAACTGGGGCGACTGCAGAAGACGAAACCGGAGAGACAGGCGCAGCTGGGACACATGCGAGTCCGCATTGGAAAACACTCGTGTATACGAGTATGCAACTTTTCTGTCCCGTATTGGTCAGCAAAAGAAATCTCAACATTTGGCATACAATTTGCATTATTTGAGATTGGGGTTTTTTTTGGTGCACAGCTAAGTCGGGTTGATGTATGTCAAAGATACGTGCGCCTGTTAAAATCCTGTCTAATTTAATATCTATAAATCCCCGGCTATGACAGCAGCGACCCAGTGGGCCAGAGGTGGCACTGAAAAAAGGGTTATCATCGGTCGAGGGTTGCTTATCAACGTGGCAAATTGATTTCGGCTCGTTATGCGGTCACTTGGGTATATTTTTTGGTCAAAATTGTAAACCCGAAATTGGCCAAACGTGCGTTACAAATTAATGTTTGTTCGGGATTTTGTTTCACTTCCTTTTTTGCGTTATTATTTTTTTTATTATTATTTATCTTACGTTGTGTTTTTTGCAAACAGGCCATAAACCCTTTTATACTTCAACAGGATGTGCCGCCTGATGCCGAGTTATGTGGTGCAAATGCCGTGGGTGTTCTGGGTTTTGGGTTTTGGGGTGGCTATCGTTTTATTGGTCATGCAATCAATATGGTATTAGTTGGGCTTGTCATTCACTGACACCGATATGGGTTATTGATATTGATAGGGAGATGACTCGATGGCGGGGCAGGGAAGGGCGTCATCCCAATATATCCGACTGGAGTTCCAATTTATAAGTTCAGTTTTATCTTATTCGAAGCTACGATTGAAGTACTACAAATTAAGCCAGAGCCCTTACTCTTCTCTCTACAATGTGAGCACTTCTTTAGCCACAAATTTGATGTGCAATCATTATTCCTCGTCACATTGGGCCATAAATGCTATACTATGTATAGGATGAATACTCCAGCATAGTACACATACGTACGATACGTATGCCCATATGTACGTATGCCTCCTATGCTCCAGCGCCAAGACAGACTTGTCATATTTTTTATTGCATGCTATACGCTCTCACGTTAGGTTAGAAAATGTCGCCTTTGATTGCTTTCCTATTTGTTTACATTTTCAGGCTATTTACAAGAGAAAGAGAGAGAGAGAAGGAGAGTGATTGAGTGATAGAGAGAGGGCGAAACTGAAGCAGGGGAGAAATGGGACGTGCATGGCATATCAAAAAATCGAAAATGCCCGACACATGTTTCAATCATTTTCCATTTTTATTTATTGTCAGCATTTATTTTGCTGACACTTTTCTATCTCCTTTGCTGCCACGCCACCCTGCCACCCTGCCACCCTCTGATCAGGTCGGTGTCTCTCTTTTTGTGTGCCTGTTTGCTTACAAAACAATTTGCAAATTGCTTCAAAAATCTGTGCCTGATGCCAAAGGCAAGCCTTCCAATGAATCAAAGAATGTCAATTTATCTGCAGAATGCTTTTCTGACGCAGTAATTAAAGAAAACTTTTGCTAACTGTTAATCAGCTTGGGGCACTGGCACTGCCACTGCCAGCTGCAGGAGTTTCATTTCTTAAACATGGCTCAATAAATTTTCGTACCAAATATCAAAGGCTATGCCAACTCTTTCAGGGACTGTTGGTGGTTGGTGTTGGATGAGAATAAGTAATATAAGAAAAGTCTCCTCAAGAGTATTTCCAGTAAATTCCAAGCATCATTATACCGCGATCCCCTACCTTGTTTTTGGTATTAGTACAGGGTACCGAATTGGCAGTGCTGCCAAGCAGGCAAGGGCTGATGGGGGTCCTCCCCCATTTGCCACTCTCCACTTCCCTCCTCTGACCATCGCACATTGTTGCTCATGCAATTTCAATTACGTTTGCTGTCGATTTTCGAATACGTTTCGGCGTTTCAATTCGATTTGCAAACCCCCTGGCAATCTTACCCCACGCTCTCTGTTGCCCCACAGTTCTTTTTTATGCCCTTACCATTTCTCCCCTATCCCCTATCAACAATCCGCAATCCCCCATCTCCTATCCACTGCCCCCGCCGCGATCCTCTTGATTTCAATTAAACTGAGTTGCCTTTGGCGCTGACGCTTTTCGACGTGTCACAAATGCAGCATTCAGTTTTCGCTTTTCGCTTTTCGGTTGCCGGTTGTCGGTCCACCTCCAGCCCCACCTCCAGCCCCACCCTCATCTCTTCCGCCACTACCCTCTACTCGTTCCGCATCCCGACAACTTCCAGCTTTCAAGTTTATTTGCTTGTTTTTCTTCTGTCGACTGCTGCTGCTTCTTGCCATTTAATTGTTTTCCTTCGTTTTTCATTTTGTGATTTCCTCTTTGGCGCTTGCTTTCCCCCCTCCTGAGCGGCTATACTTGACCACTTGCATTTTATGGCGACGCGGAAAAGCTGTTTTCCCCTTCAAAATGGGAAGCCGACCTCTTCGATGTCGGGTGGCGGACGGTCACGGGGCTGGTGTGGGGCTGGTGTGGGGCTGGTGTGGGGAAAGCCATGTTGTTGATGATATTAAGATGGTGTTGTTGGTGGGCCTGGGCGTTGGTACAGTGGTTCAAAGGTCCTGCTGTCTTGTCAAAAACTGCACTAGTGCTAGAAGGATTAGTTCAGGTGTTGTTAATACATATGTATCCCGTCTGGGAATGCAAGCCATCCTCATCGCTTTAATCTTTCGTTTTCTTAATTTTTCAGTTATATTCCATACCGCTGTACTCCGAAAATTCTCAACTCATACCAGAATCTTTCAAATACCTCTTTTCCTTTACTTACTCTTCCCTCTTTCCCACAATATTTTCCTTCCCGGTCCATTCGACTCCACTGTGCCACGCATTCCCCCGCAAACTGTCCAAAAATCGCAGCCAATCGGGCGCTTTCCAATCACCAATCGAGCTACACAAATAAAAAGCAATGCGCTGCTTGTTTAAAACAAAGAAAATTGCCATTGTAAATAAAATAAGAAATATAAAAAAATGAAAGAAAATCAAAGAAGTACCAAATTGAGAGAACAAGGAGGAATTGAACACAAAAGAGCCAAGAATAAAGTTTTTCAAAAGCGATAAAAACGAAATGTCGCATATTTTTATGACATTTTCCACCACTACAAGCGGCGAGAAGGAGACCGTGGTGAGGTGAGAGAAGGCAGAGTTTCGAGTCCGCAAAAAAAACCCCTCCCCAAATATTGGCGCAAATTGAATTTGTAAAACAGCAAACAAAGGGAACAAAAAATCTCTAATAAAAACGTTAAAAATTCGTCGTGCGCATATTTTTGACTTTTACTTTGCTATTGCCAGTGAAGAGCTCAACAAAATTGAATTAGTTTTGCCCAGACATAGCCATGGACATGGCCAGGACTCCTCCTGATTCCATCGATGCTCAGTAGTCACATTCACGCCTCTCACGTTGTTGCTCGGCTTCTTCTCTGCGGTGTATGTGTTGATCGGGCTCTTCAAAAGCCAAAGGAGCAGTTCTATCTGAGCTGAGAATAGTTTTCAGAGGGAACTTCACCACATGAGACATAATTTCGTAATTTCGAATATTTGAATTAGATGACCACATACTGCTCGTGGTCCGTGTCCAAAATGACATACTAAAGCAGATTCTTGGGCGGCCAGGCTACAGCTAAGCAGCGATTGGCGGAGGTCCGGGGTTGATTGGCCTCCCGCTCACGAAACAACTTCATCGTCAATCAATTTCACCATCAATTTCAATGGTAAAAGAGTGGTTCGAAGAATTTTGTTGTGGCCGTACAAGCACAATCAACGGGCTCAGTGCTTTCAATTTTGAATGATCACTTGGGTATAAGAGAGCTCTCCCCGAGATGGGTTCCGCGTTTATTCTCAATCGACCAAAATGCAAGGGTAAAGATACATATGTGCAGTTTCCATTGCAAAGATCCATGTTTAAGGCTACGAATTGCTCCCTCACTCGCCCTGTTTTCCGGATTTAGCCCCAAACCTGAAGAAACGGCTTGGCGGAAAAGATTTGATTCCAACGTTTGATTACAAATCCTATATTTTGTAAGGGATACAAAAATTAAAGAAACGTTGATCAAAGTGTATATATCTAAAAAGAGACTATGTTGAAAAATAAAATGATTGTTTATCCAAAAATCTGAAACACCAACTGAAGTACCAGTAAGAGAAATCACGCGCATTGAGGGAATGTCCCAATGGATTCCCGTTAGAAAGCAATTCCGGAGCAGGATGTCTCATCCTAACCAGATTTGTTATACATGTATGAAGAGTGTCTTCAGTTGAGTGTGGGAGTGGAATACTACTGGAGTTTTGGCGTAAATAAAAGGAGGCCAGCAGAATGAGGTTTTCGAACGATTTCGGCGGTCCTTAGATCCTCAGCGTGCATCTGTCTGTGCGGAAAACGAGTTGACGATTGATAAGCAGGTCGGCCACTGAGTGTGTTTCCTGATAATCACCTAAAGTCATAGTTTTAAAAATGTTTGATCTGTGTATGTACATATGTATGATGGAAAACATATAAACCAATAAATAAACAAAATACAACCTAAGTAACTAGGTTTCCCGATCGATTAAGAACCTCATGCTCCAGACGAAAGCGAAGAAAAGATAGAAAGACAATAGAATAATCTATTTAATTTCAAACAGGTACTCCCCCAATTAATCATAGATAAACACCTCGGCCTTCTCCTTACATCTCTTGTCCATTAACCCACATACGTACATATATCACTATCAAATGGCTTTCATTGCCACTTTGGCGCTTGAGGTCTACGAAACGTTGCCAACTATTACAAGTTCTTAGACTTGGCATATTTCACAGCCAAATAGATGCGCCATATTTCACTCGGCCAGAGCCAGACCAGCTCAATCCACACTCAAACACAAATCATAATTGTGATGGCCTTTGATAGAGATAAAGTAATGCGGCTGCTCTTGCTCCCTAAATGGATTTACCCAAGCATTTGCCAAGTTTATGAAAAATAATCCTAGAGACAATGTGAGGAACAGGAACAGGAGGAAGGGGGAATTTTTAAGATATGTACATATATACCATACATACACTAGCCATACATATATCTAGCAGCGTGTGGCTGGCGTATAAAGTGCTTTTGAAAACATCCCAACGAGTTGATGTCTTGGCCAAAAAGTTTTTGGCCAAGCTCTCACAGAGGATGGGGGATGGCCAAGGCGAGCGATGCTGTGTTTGTTTTTTGTTGTTGAGGGAAAAGTGTTTTTCATAAGCAATAATAATAATTTGGAGGCCGAATTTTAATTGCACCCAATGGACTCGTTGGGAAAAGGCGGTGTGGCCTTAAGATGAATGAACACAATGAAGATCTTAAGTATCTAGATACGAGTATGCACTGTTTTAGGGGGTGGCATACTCGTATGTATGCTGTGCGATGATATAGCGGGTACATCAGATTAACCGAGAAAATCGTTACAGTTTAGGAAAACGAAAGCCTTTTGCAACCTTAAAGCTTGTTAGTTTTAAATTATTTTCTACGGGGGCAAATATAACATAAAATCTTGAGGAACACAGCATCTTCCAGCAGACTTTCATCAATCACTGGGCGAACGCATTGGGATTTCCACAGATTTTCGTTATGTCTGCCAAAGTATATCCATTAAAATACAGCAAAATTAATTATTGTGTGTGTTTTTTGGCTGAGTGTCAGGTGGGAAGGATGGTTGGACGGGTGGATGGGTGGATGGGTGGATGGGTTAAAGGGTTGAATTCGTTTTTATGGCCTCGTCTATGGCCCTTGTCGCGTTTATTTCGGTGGCGCCAACTTTCATGCTCAATTAAAACGTTTGTTTAATGGAAACAAATGCGCTTAATTAATAAACACGCATTTTGTGGTTCTCTGGTTAGGGGTGGACTGAGGGGAAACATGGAGCCGGCTACATACATACATACATACACATTGTATATCCTGGCATATCCTTTCGGTAATGCAGAAAAGTCGAAAACTGTCGCAGCTGTTTATATCGCGGTTGTTTGTTATAATTGTTGTAGTTGGTTTTCCATGTTTAATTACATTGGGTGATGGTGCAATATTTGTTGTAATGGCTGTTCATGGGGAGGGTTGTAATAATTAAATAGCAGCAATAGCGGACAAGCGGAGCTATTAACTTAAATGGATCGTTTCAGACTAGCAGATCACAACTCAAACGGAGCTGCGATCGTGCCGCCACCACCCCACCCAGCACTAAATGACATATCCTTGGCGCGTTGATATTGATTTTTAACTAATTACTCTTTATTTTTATCATATATCATATGACAAGGAGTGTTTTTCGCCCTTCGCGAAGCGTTGCCAGACTCGGGAGCGACCCGGACTACCGACTACCACATATTTAAAGACATTTTCTATTTTTCCGCTAAAGCCATAGCATACTTTTGGGGGTTTTCAGTGAAGAGTGCATGTAGAAATCGTGTAGTATTTCGATTTGCGGGCAAAACGTAGCTCTGGATTACGGACTACGTTCCTAGAAAACCTTGTGATAAGCGAACCCTTTTTCATGCTTTTATAGGTTTAATAGCCATTAAGGTAATAGGGGGGAAGGGGGCACATTTGTAACCGTCTTGGACGGAGTTCGTATTAAAAGAGTTATTTTTTAGCGAGTGCTAGGCGAATATTCTTTATGTACATCCGTGGCGTTAGGAGTCGATTAAAACATTAACAAAATTAATTTTGTGAGAAATGATATTTGTGGTTTCATTAGATTCCTCTGGCCTGAACTATTTTTACAAGAGTTTTTTAAGTGAAGATTGGAGGCTTTTGACTACTTAAAATCAATTAAATTCGCTCATGGAAGATCGAACAAATGCAAAGCCTTTTTTACTTTTTTGATTGAATTTTGAAACGATCCACTGGCAGTAAAAATGCAAGTACTCGTAGTTGGGACACAGGTGTCTTGTAGATATGATATAAGTAAGTTTTCACTTATATACGATCATATATAATTTATTTTAATAATTTATTTGTTGCTTCTTATCGTCTAAGTTGTACTCTTCTCCGTTTTATCGTATGTGTGTCAACCTTTTGAGAATACTATTTCTCTTCATGATCGTATATTGAAAACCGCCTACACTGACAGTTTTTTTTATTTGGGTCGTCCAATTTTCCCAGACTTTCTCCATAGGTCGGCAAACTGCGTTGCAAAATATTCTGTGAATGTCTAGCCAAAAAAGAGTCGATAAGTGTTCGAATTACCTTTGCTTAAAGGTAGACCACCTCTGACACCGCTTCGCCCTTTGTACAGTTGTCTGCAATTTCAGTGGATGGCGCTATTTTTTTATAATGTTTATTTTTTCGATTTATGTTTTGGGTTACTTTAATTTTGCAAATTTTTTTTGCACCTGGGGGGTTTTATGGAAATTTCGTCATTGGCTTTCCGGCGCCCGCACACGTGACTAGGTGCTGATAACTTTTTGTGGGCCAACAGTGCGTATGCTTTATTGATTGTGACTTTTTTAGGTCTAATTGTGGGAGTAGACTATCTTGGATAAATATAATAAATATTGAGCGCAAATTTCGTGCTATTGAACTTTAAAGGTATTCGATACATACCCAATCGAACCAAGAGAGTCATCATTTTATCTTCTTAGAAGAGGATGTATGGGATGGAGGGCAAATCGAAAGGGCAATGATATATATGGGAGGCAAATAGTTACCGAAGACTTAAAAAAGAAACACAAGTTTTCATCATCACATATATTAATTCCCCTATTTCTCTTAGCCTTATCAGACTCGCGAATACTTTAAAAATTCCTTCGCAGATCTCTCTTGGCCATTTCCGATTCTCATTAACTGATAAGGTCAAAGTCCGAATAATTGTAAATTCCGAGACGTATAAAAGTCTTATCAGGCCCACAAATGCAAAACAGATCGGTTTGCAAGGTGTCAAAGTAGAAAATGTTTAATGCGCAAAAAAAAGCTGTGAATGAATCGGGATTGAGCAATAGTATATGTATACAAATGGGGAGATTGGATGGCGGGGACGGTGACGGTGACGGGGAAGGGACGCAGACACGCACTCACAGCTTATAATTATAGTAAGTACTTGTGCACGATAAAGAGCGAGCACAAATAGAGGGAGACAGAGAGAAAGAGAGAGAGAGAGAGAAATTCGCTGCTGGTGCCTCTGCTGCTGCGCTGCTGGGTCAAGTTCAAGGACAAGCAAAGCAAAGCAAGCCAGCAACAACAACGCTGACTACAAATGGAACTGAATGAAGAAGATGAGCACTGAAAAGAGAGAAAGAGAGAGAGAAATAAGGCGACTGAATGGGTAAGTAATCGGATCAACCGAATGAATGAGAGCTGTTCGCTCTCTTTTTCTGCCTATCTCTTTCTGCTATGGATCGATTAGGCTCTGATCAGATTGATTTCACTTTTCCCTCTTCGCTCCCTATCTCTGGCCTTATCTTTGGGCGTGTGTGGCGACCGCGCCCTCTGTGGATCATTGGGTCACCATGCGTGGCGGCTCGGCCCTGTCCCTCAGTCTCACTTTACCGCTTATAACTGGAACACAAAAAAAAAAAGAAACAAACTGACAAGAGATCCCCTGAAGGCTAAGTAGCCAGCCGCAGCATATTGTCTATCTCTCTGGAGAGAGAAGAGAAGAAAGGAGGCAGAAATGGATTTGCAGCTCGTGGGTAATCAAGGGAGACACTCACACAGATGGGAAGCACTCGGCACTTGTGCGCTCAGTCAGACAGCGTGGAGGCGTCTCCAGCTTCCATTGTGAATGGTGTTCCTTTACCCTGCCGATGGGGTAAGTGTACTGTTAGATACAGATACAGATACAGACCCCCAATTTAAATACTAACATGCAAAGAATAGTACGCTTTTAGATTTATTTTATTAGAATATTACCCGACTGTTCTCGCTTTCAAGAATATCTAAGATTGGTGGGACCATCTCTTTGATCGTTTTTGCAGGGCATTTGAGGATCATACATAACTCTCTCTCTCTCTGTCTCTCTCACTCTCACTCTGAATCTCGCTCTCCTTTTGGCCCCCACTTACTTGTTATCAATTGTTGTTGTTCTTATGCCTCCCCTGGCTCCCCTGGCTCCTTTGCCCGATGCTGGTTTGTTGTTATTGCATTTAAGTGCAGCTTGTTAATGCTCATTAAATGTTAAGGGAACGCTGAGCGTAGCTCAGATCGGAGCGGTGCGGAGCATTGCAGTGCAGGCCATCCCAGAGCGAGCTCCATCACCAGAGCCGGCCCCCTCAGCTGCAATTGTCGGCCCCAGCCCCAGCCCCAGTCCCCGCCCCGGCCCTTCCCGGACTGTGGCGAGGTCCGTTCTCCGAGCTTGAGGCTTTAGTTCCATAAAATGAAGCGAGCCAGAGAGTCGCGGCGAGCGCGTTGAAAGGAAAACGACTTTGCCTGAACACGAAACAACACAAAAAAAAGCCCCAACGATCAACGATCTAAGCCAAGATCCCGACAACGATTCGGGATCGGAAAAGTGAATAAAGTTCTTAAAGAAATCAAATAAAAACCGAAGAGCCGAAGAACCGAAGAACCTAAGAACCGACCTAGGGGAAAATGAAAATTCAAATGAAAATACTCGTACCACAAAAACACCGAAGAGGAGCAACGTGAATAGTATCTGTGGCCGCTTCCTATGCTGCCCTGCACTGCCCTGCCCTGCCCTGCTCTGCCCCTGCATGATCGTCATTCAACATCAACAACATTGTTGTCGTCGCGTGAAAAACCTGTTCGTTGGAAAAGGCTTAATGTTGTTGCTGCCGTTGAGTGAGGCTAATTGAAAAGAAGTATTAACAACGCTGCCTTTTGTCTTTATGCCTTTGATTGACTGACCGACCAACCCGGAGAAGCCCGGAGAAGCCAGGGCCAAGGGGAGCACACCTAAACCAGACCGAGCAGGCAGGCAGTCAGGCAGTCAGGCAGTCAGGCAGTCTGGTATGGCATAATTGTGGGATCAGCCAGAAGGAGAACATCATCAGCCAGCCAGCCAGCCAGCTAGCCAGCCAGCCAGCCAGGCTAATTAATAATGCAAACCCAATGCCTACCCAGTCAGTCAGTCAGTCACTCGGGGAATTGCTTAGAAATTCAATTTCTGTTCCCACTGATCGACAGGATAAGTACTTGTCTGCTCGCTCGCTCGCTCTGCTCTGAGGGGAGCGTGTGAATTCCCCGACAAGTCGATCGAGATCAAGATGGGAGATGAAGATATGAGAGAATCGTTTCTAATGTGACAGCTAAGAGGGGGGCCAGCTATGAGGGAATACATAGGAGTAGGGAGGGTAGAAGATTAGTTTGAAATCTATACATACGTACACACACATGTACATCTTTACATATTGGAGATGGGAGATAACATGGCATGGATTGCATGTGTTTTAGGTCTACTAGTCTGAGGATTTATAGGCAAGCGGAACACCTAAAAGAATAATTAAAAATATTCTTGTAATCTCAGGATAGGATATATGTTATGTTTGTGCAATGTGTACATCATTTGATATACATACTTGTGTACGTAATGTAGGCATCCCCTTGTCCCCGTATCTTATCCCCTTAAACGAATTCCTCGCCTTACTCTACTCATTCACATCTCTCAATCGTTCCTCTCTCAGCCGCTGTGAATGGGATAGTCCTTATCTGCTTCTTCTTCACTAAGTCACACGCCCTCCTTCCTGTATCACATGTCCGAGTCCCCCTCGGTAGTAAATGCCCATGCACATGCATGTACTCGTACATTGTCTGACTTTAAAACAACAGCCACAACTCTAATTCGCATTAATTTAAAACTCAATCAAGGCAATTAGCGCGCACACTGGAGCAACACTCACGATCGCTTCGGGTTCTGCCTCTGATTCTGCGCTCCTGGCCCCCACTCCTCTGTGCACACGCATGTGGAGTACGGCTTGGGGGGTTCGAACTCGAGGATACCCTGTCATCTAAAATCAATGAATTATTTATCTGACTAATTATTGGCCAAAATGATTACGTGAATTATGATAACCTATCTGGTACTGTGTCTGTTGTTGTTTGTCAATCTTCAATCAGAAGCTCATGGCTTGCCTGTCCAAGAAAGCAAATTTTGAGATCCCAATCGAATGAAATAAAATTAGATAATATGTACAACATGAAATGGGCTCCCAAGAGATTGTACACCTCCATATGTACCCTGTATAAAAAAATCACAGCCAGTGGCAGCATTGTGGCCAGCTCAGACATCCAGACAGCAGCAGCCACACAGCTGTTTTCGGTTCTCAACCCGTAAGCCGCACTCGAACCAGTTATAGAGTGCAACCTACCTCACGCCAAGCCTGAGGCGACCTGACGATCACAGATACACTCTCTCACACCTCACACTCTCTTCGGCAGTTCTGCTGCTGTAATGTGTTGCATAAATTTGCTCTAAGTAAACATTTCAGTAGACCACAACAGCAACAGCAACAACAACAACAACAACAGCAACAGCAACAACGAGCCTTGAGGCATTGTTTCTGGACAAACTTTCATTGAGTTTTTATTTGCGAAAAAAGTACATACATACACATGTACACTCGTACGCGTACTCGTGTAGGGAAAACCAACAGCAACGCAACGGAGGAGGCAGCGCAGGGGGCTCTTATCAGCAGCATGGCCTGAAGAAAGGGAGTGTAGTGGGTAGACGGAGAGCGAGAGTGATCAAAGCATCGGGTGCTATCAGTGCCTCACACACTGAGATATACATGCATGCATGCATACACATGCATGTACATATGTGTATGAGTAGCTACTCGAACCTTACTCACTAAAACGGATTCGATTCAGTAGTTCTCCGTAAATCAGCCCCCTCTCCGTGGGAGCGCTGCTTCGGCTCAGCCATGGTATATTTATTCATAAGGTACAGCCATTCATGCCGCTTCGTCCAAAACAAAAATGCGACAGTTGGTCCTGTAGCAATTCTTTCTTGCTATGTACTCAAAATATCAATAGAGGTACTAATTTAATTGTCTTGATTAACTTTGTGCTTAAGTTCTTCTCTTACTAGTTATTTTGCACAATCACGAAGGTGATTGCTAATGAGCTTTATTTGCGCAAATGGTTGAGTTTCTGCTCTTAAGGGATAATAAGACCATGATTTATCTAAATAAGAAAATCATTAAGAAATCACATGCTTCCATTAAAATTTGGTCAACCACAACTTCTGCTAATTTCTCCAAACCTTCATTTCTGTTACATTTCTGTAAAAAATATTGTTGGTGCTTTTTAATAGACCAGCCATAAACAGAAAATAATGATGTATGCAAAAATGAGATTGGCCATACCTGACTAATAATTATACCTTGGGTCACGCTCAACACCAGAGAGCGGCTGAGAAAGAGAGAATTCTCGCGAGAGGGAACCAGAATTAAACATTTATTAACTCACCTTGCATGCGGATTACAAGCAACATGAGGTAACATTGTGCCTCGGCGGGCACTTCGGCTCTGGTTCGGCTCTGGCTCGGCTCTCGCGAGAAGTGCGAGCCGAACGAGCGGGAAACGTTTGAACGTTGCGTTTTTGAAAATGGGAAAAGGCAGTGTGGGCAATGAGAGAGAAATTAAATACTTAAATCAAAGATCATTCAGTCTTTGACTAAGCAGCGACGTTGTCGCAACCAAGTGATCGAGGAGCGTGGAGATCGGTTTCGGTTTCGGTTTTGGTTTCCGTTTCGAGTTCTGGCTCGGTATCGGCCCAGCGAAGGAATCGGTTCGGTTTGGTTCTGTTACAATTTTTTTTTATAATCGTAATTATTTCCAAGATCTCTGGTAGAGCATTACTCCATGCAACGGATACGGATGCGCTTTTCGAGTATAAGCCATCATCATCAACAATAGTAACAGCGAGAACAGCCGAGTGTCAGTGCAAAAGTGCGATGTCTGGATGGTGATTAGATTTTTTTTCTATTGTTTTCGTAAAAGCCAGAGATTGCGATTGGAGGTGGAGCAGGGAGTCTGGCATCGAATGCCAACCAGAGCTTTAAATAACTGCAACACTCAAACAATGTACAATATGTATTTAATATATGAATGCATATATTCCATAGCAGAGTCATGAAGAATCGGATTGTTTTAAAAATTATTTGAAAGTGCTGAATTGAATATTCAAGTGATAGTCCACCCATTAGTCATGCAATGCAATTGAAAATGCCAGAAGCTACAAGTCGTCTGGCCTAGCCTGCAAGGAAATCTAATTTATTGGATCTAAAACTGTAACTCTCTAAACCGGTGAGTAGACTCTAATGGTTTGGCTTTGAAAAAGGACTTCTAACGAGCTTCTAACTTTTGCGGGTAGTTCTTCTTCTGTGGTTACCTAATAAGAACTGGCTGAATCTAAGCCAAGTTTGATTCCAAAATGTATTTACAGGTTGTCAAGTTAACCCATCAATCATTAAATCAATTTTCACTCGATTTATTTTACCAGACTTCACCGGGTTTTCACCAACTCAATCTATTGAAAGAAAAAACAAGGTCCCACATGTTCCATGAAAACCAATGTCACTTTCCCCACATAACCATTTCTCGGTAGCGAATTCATTGCATATTTTACAGTCGCAGCAGCAGCTCGCTCGTTGATCATAAAATGCAATTCAAACATACAAAAATGAATCAAGCCTTAAAAACACACACACCACACACATTTCTGTGTACATGCGTGCCTACTCGCACCGTCGTATAGTACGAGTATCTTGGAAAATAAATAAATCGTGTTATACTTACTTCAGCAAACAAACGCATTAAATTGTAATTAGCCTCTCAACTGCGCTCCAGTCCAGTCCAGTCGAGCTCTGCTCTGCTCTGCTCTGCTCACGGCTGCCGCTGCCGCTGCCGCTACCGCTGCTTGTCCGTGTGCTCGAGTCATTTTTATTTATTTATTAACCTTTTTTTCATTACTATTTTATATTTACCGGCAAGCACGAGTGATTTCAGGTGTAACACAATAAGATTAAATATTTATAATACTTTTTTTATGATTTTCTTTTGTTATCAATTATGCGAGAGGACCTCAAGTTCATTATCATCGTTAAAAAAAAAACAGCGCCTCAGTTGGGGCTCTGGCAAGCAGCAAGCAGCAGTTTTCATTTGTTCGTTGCATAGGTATTGATTTATCAATACATATATCCAGTTGCACATACATACATATATTAAATTCCGCTCCTCTCAAAGTGAATGTCAATCGATTACGATTTTGAAATTATTTTTGTCATTTTTCTTAGTATGTATTTTCTTTGTTATATTTCGGACGTCCCAAATCGCGAATTTAACGTGCACTGACCGAGAGATTATTTGGGGTCGGTACGGTACGGTGTGCATGATGATACATTTGCCTTTGGTGGGGCGTGGGGCGTGGGGCGTGGAGCATGGGCGCAGTGATTCCGGGTGTGTGATGCTTATGGGATGTATATCTTGAATAAAAAAGGTAGACTTTTAGCCTGGCTAAGAAAATTCTTGCAGCTCATTGTTTTACTGCAGAAAATTATAAAAGAAATACTTATTTTAAACATGTTAAAGATACTTTACTTGTAACAGTAAATGCTAAAATTCGAGGACAATTAAGTTAAAATTTTGTCCAGAATTCGGATATTATTTTCCAAAGTCCCTCGACCACTGTAGCAGGTCGCACGCGACTTTTTACACTATTTTGTACGAATATCAGGCCTTATTTTATTTGATCTGCTGTTTAAATAAAACCCACACGAGCTGTGAGCGATTCTTCTGCATTCTTCGTCATGTTCTGGGATCGGGTTTCACCTTCCTCTTTCGATTAAATTTCGATTGACTTTGACAAAAATCAAGTCAGCAAAAGTGAATCCAGAGCGACCGGCCGGGCCGAATCAATTTCTTCTGTGGCGTCAGGCAGTCCACATGCAAGAGGAAGCAGCACGAGTGGAGGAAGAATCAGAAAGAGTTAACATACTTAGTTAAGTGTAAGTGTAAGTGTAAGTGTAAGTGCACATAAGTGTAAGTTCGATTGCTCACGTTGCCAACGACAGGCCGCAAAATGTGACACAAAAAAAGCTTAAATCATTTATACTTATACTTATACTTTTTTTGTGTTTTGCTAAATAAACAAGTTTATGTTTTTATCAAATATACATACAACTAGATACATATACCCAGTGATTCTTGGCTCGTTATTTATTCGCAGCTATTTTTATTGGCACATTTTTCACATTTATGCAAATCCGAAAGAACCGAAAGAAGAGCAAATGTTCGGGCTCAAAACGCTGCGCAGTTACAGAACGCCCGAGCTCAGCTTAAACCGAGAACGCTCCACGAAATCAGCAGATTATGTCACTTACACCCATACAGATACTCGTAAGTGAGTACCAGTATGTCAGTGTATATAGATTGCACCAGCCATGTCTCTGGGGCTTCGATACGATATCGGGGCGATGGCGATCGGTGTCTTCATGGTCACGGCCACGATCGCCAAACGGCCAACTACGCGAACAATTTGCTTCCTCTGCCTCCCCCCACAAAACCCCACCCCATCCCACCAAAAGCCGCTATAGAAAGAGTGAGCAATAGATATATATATATATATATGTATATATATTTATATATAAAGAAAGAGGGAGAGAGAAAGAGAAGGGGGCATAGAGAGTGAGAGGTAAGACCCATCCATTATCTCGACCTGACTTTGTCTTTAACCAGGTTCAATGTACGCCCCACGTCGCGACGTGCCATCGTGGGCCAAGCGACACTGTCCGAGTAAGCCTGGCAAATAGAAATAGAGAAATTTTCTCATTAGATTTTCGCTGTTGCCCCTCTTCTTATGTGCTTCCTCCACAAAGCCTGGCTGGTCTCAGAAGCCGCCTGGCCTGGCCTGGCCTGGCCTGACCATGACCAAACTTGCTTGCCGTCCCAAAGCAGGTACAAAAACCGACTTTGGCTCTCAAGCTGGCCCCGCATGTTAGAAAGGCATTAGAAGTTGATTTGCTAAAGAAAAGTGAAAGAACTTTGGTGTGGAATATAATACGCAGTATACGAATCCGAGGCGCGCAGGGGGTTTTAGGTATGTATGTATAATCATGACCTGTAGAAAGATCTGCTCAATTTATAATTTATAATCTGTACACATCTCGGATGGATCTATCAATATCCATATCTCTAAAGATCCCTTTATCAATCCATTCATTCCAACATCAGAGCTCCAATGTAATCCTAGACTCAAGTTCTTTCAGTATCTTTATTTTGAATATCTTCTAGGCAGCCCTCACCAAAACAAGACCTCAATTCATTCAAGATTCGAACAAATAATAAAAAGCCGAGTCATTACACATTTCTCTCGTTGGCGCTGAATAAAATAGATTAAAATCGAAAATAATTTAAATTAAAACGGGCCAAAAAACAAAAACGAAACGAAACGAAACTTTTATTTGCGTCTTAACACATTTGGAAAGGTAGTGAAATGCCAACCAGAAATTGTGAAATTCAGAGATCATAACAAAAACAGAGCTAAAAGAACTTTCCCATGGTCGAACCGGGTTCTTGCTTTACATAATAATCACTTACATAATATGCTTTCTACCGAACCTGGGATGGGATGGGATGCTTTCTTCTCCTCTGTGGCCTGGAGCTGGTTTCCAATCCGGTTTTGGCCAGCAGCTGCTTCTCCTTCTACTGGTCGTCTAACACAACTCTAACGACGACCAAGAATGGAAGAGAATAACGTTGGGTAACGTTGAGAGTGGACACAGTCGCGAGTGGATCTACATATCTGCATATTAATCAGAGACGGAGAGTATGCTTGGTGCCTGAGAAGAATTTGCAAGAGTTCTTATTAAAAAGCGAGTTTTTGTTGCGCTCATTGGAAAAGTGAGAATCGCAAAGAACGGCGCACGCGTCGAGATGAGGAAGTGATTAAAACCCAAGAAGGAAGTGCTCGCCTCAGATGTCTGTGATTTGTATATTTCTTGTGTCGCCACATACAGTTCCAGTTCCAGTTCCAGTTTCTTTCTCATTCTGTTTTCCTATTTTTGCACACACTAGATAACCTTAGGCCTATAGGCTTATGAATTTGCATTAATCGAATCAGATAGATCTGGCCCCTCTTTCCATCCAGCCAACTCTCTCCCACTCCGTTAGCCATGCCATGGACAGTGTCACGTAGATAAAGTATATGTACTTATGTACCTTACCTGAGCCCGACGAATTCTTATCTGGCATTCCTGATTCTTTTGCAAATAAAATTTTCGGTAGTCCGCAGTCAGCATGAGGTTTTCCTTTCCACATTTATTTGCTATTCGATCATACATATATTGTACATATGTGCGAGTATCTGAGCTGTTGTGTGGCTCTGGCAAATATTGGAATTGATCATCTATCTCTGGTTTGTTTCTTTCAAATTTCATTCGAAGTACATTAATCATTTTGAGCAGGTACCTCCTTGAGGCTTAAATCGATTTCTAGCTAATTTATATTGCCTTTATATCCGGTTGGCAATAGGTGAACAAAAAAATTCAGCTGTGGAAAATTTCAAAGTAGATTGAGTTCTATATCAAAACCCTACCCCGATCTCTCATAGTGAAGCCTTTGGGTTCAGGCTATACCAACAATTCTTGGGCTAGGTTTGGGTGCCAAATGTTTATCTTTAGCATATTTGTTTTATCTCTGTCTAGAATTAGTTATTCACTTTATTTTTTAATACCTTTATGTGTCCTGAAGAAATGTCTTCCAGCATCTATTCCGACTAAGCTGGGAAACAATGGCGGAGATTCGCATTTACGCTAACACGGCCGTATTTTGGGCGAAGAGAATCCAACAGCCGATCTGAAACCATAGCTTTTCATGAATATATTTTTATAGACTTTTGCACGCTTGCCAATTTGGCAACTCCATCATTACACATATTTTTGGGGCATTAACCTTGAACTTTATCACACCTGTTCGCTATCTTATCTGAGCAGGCCCATAAAGCTTGTTTCTCTTGCTATAAGTAAAGCAAAATCCAACTGCCAGACAGAAGAACAGAGAACCAAGAACAGAGAACAAAGTGTTATCGCGGCGTGGCTATTGGCAATTATAATGCAAAATCGATGAATTGGGTTGGCCGAAAAAGGCTATATAAGGCCAGAGACCAAGTAGAAGACCGGTTCGCTTCGGAATGAATCGAATCGAATAAACAGAGTTCAATTGAAGGCCTAGAAACGAGACGAAATTGTTGGTGAAAATTTGCATAAGAAACAGTTTGCTTGACAGTGCTGTGCCTTAGATTTAATTCGATTTGAACCCCCTCTCGATCTTGCTTTCCCTGCTGTTGCAGCGCCTGATGGTAATGGCCGTGATCCTGTTGCTGGCCCTGGCACTTGTACTAGGCTGCTATTGCGCAATCCACAGGCACAAGATCGGAGCGATCTATCTGAAGCCGCTGCTGAAGAACACGCCGCTGGAGGACTGCTACCATGCCACGCCCGTCGTGCCGGAACAGCAGAAGCGCCGTCGTCGTCGTAGCATCTGGGATATACCAGGTCCTCAGCGCATACCCTTCCTCGGAACCAAGTGGATATTCTTTGTGTTCTTTCGCCGCTACAAGATGACTAAACTGCACGAGGTCTACGCAGGTGAATGCTCCTCAATTTTGGTTAGGTCAAATGCTAATAAAAACCCCGCCCGACCGCCTCTCTAGACCTCAACAGAAGATACGGGGACATAGTGCTGGAGGTGATGCCCTCTAATGTGCCGATCGTTCATCTCTACAAACGCGAGGACCTGGAAAAGGTGCTCAAGTACCCCAGCAAGTATCCTTTCCGGCCGCCCACGGAGATCATTGTAATGTACCGGCAGTCGCGTCCGGATCGGTATGCCAGCGTGGGCATCGTCAACGAGCAGGGTCCTATGTGGCAACTACTCCGGACATCGCTCACATCCAGCATCACTTCACCCCGGGTCCTGCAAAACTTCCTGCCTGCCCTGAATGCCGTCTGCGATGATTTCATCGACCTGCTGAGGGCCAGGCGCGATCCAGATACCCTCGTCGTACCAAACTTTGAGGAGCTGGCCAATCTGATGGGGCTGGAGGCAGTCTGCACTCTGATGCTGGGTCGGCGCATGGGCTTCCTGGCCGCCGATGCCCAGCAGCCGCAGAAGATCAGTCAGCTGGCGGCGGCCGTCAAGCAGCTGTTCATTTCCCAGAGGGACTCCTACTATGGGCTGGGTCTGTGGAAGTACTTTCCCACGAAGACGTACCGGGACTTTGCGCGGGCCGAGGACTTGATCTATGAGTAGGTACACAGCGATCTTAAGTTGCTTCCTATTTTCTATCTAAATGGAATGAATTCCTCTCCCCAGTGTCATCTCCGAGATCATCGACAATGAGTTGGAGGAGCACAAGAAGTCGGCTGCATGTGATGACGAAGGTGCCTCTGGCCTGCGCAGTGTCTTTCTAAATATCCTCGACCTCAAGGATCTGGATATCAGAGACAAGAAGTCGGCTATTATTGACTTCATAGCTGCTGGCATCGAAACGGTCAGTGGTTGCTAAACCCAAGGTTCGGGGCTTCCTCAGTATAATCAGGGTTTCTTGAAATATTTTCTTAGTTAGCCAACACTTTGTTGTTTGTCCTGAGCTCGGTGACGGAAGAACCATCGGCCATGACTCGGATTCTAAGCGAGTTCTGTGAGTACCGGGATACGAACATCCTGCAGGATGCCCTCACAAACGCCACCTTTACGAAGGCCTGCATACAGGAGTCCTACAGACTAAGACCCACCGCCTTCTGTCTGGCCCGGATACTCGAGGAGGATATGGAGCTATCGGGTTACTCCCTCAATGCTGGGGTGAGTACGGATACTACAGAAAAAGCTCTGTTCCTCCTATTCTGTTATATTATATCTATTATATGTCGTATTCGGTTGTGCTCTTCCCAACCATAGACTGTAGTTCTCTGCCAAAACATGATAGCCTGCCACAAGGACAGCAACTTTCAAGAGGCAAAACAGTTCTCCCCCGAGCGTTGGATTGATCCAGTCACGGAAAACTTTACCGTGAATGTGGATAGTGCCAGCATTGTGGTCCCTTTCGGGGTAGGCCGACGGACCTGTCCGGGAAAACGCTTCGTGGAAATGGAGGTGGTGCTGCTACTCGCAAAGGTAAACCAAATGATCACTTCGGCTTCCCAAAGTTCAATATGAACAGCCTTTAACTCTTCCAGCTGGTAGTGGCATTTGATGTGAGCTTTGTGAAGCCGCTGGAAACGGAGTTCGAGTTTCTCCTGGCCCCAAAAACGCCGCTAAGTCTGAAGCTCAGAGATCGTGCTATCTGATCGTGGATCAAATACATGCAAATTAAGTTAAGGACTGAACCATTAAGTAAAACTAATGAAAACTACGATATAGATCAGCCAGAATCAGCAGCCTAGTCTTGTGAAGTAATTAAAAATACGATTAGATAAGAAATTTACATACATTTTGCTGACTGGAGGTACTGATGTAGATAACTATATTATTTGACCCTTTCCTGTACATAGATCGTGTTTGATTTGTTGTTGTAACTTAATTATAGTCGCCTAGCTAGTTAACGCCTCTTCTTGTAGTTATTGTTAGTTAGTTAGCATGTAAGTAGCGGCAATTGTTTTTGTGCGTTCTGTAACGGAAAGACTGTGTTGTAAGTTTTGTTTTTTTTTTTTTTGCCTGTCGTGTATATAGCATTTCCGACTATTATTCCTCATTGTATTTATTCAAGTGTTCTATTGCCTTAGTTCGTACTTCATCTCTGTGTCTGTGCATAATTTTTTTGTTCATCAAAGGATCCATTCAAATTTAGTGAAATGAAATAAAACAAGAAAACCAAACTGGCATTGTTGTAATTTTCTGTTGTTGTTAATTGTTGTACAACCACATGGAGTTACACCCACCACAGGGAGCCATTTCCCCTAATCTTAATCTTACCACAAATAGCACACATTTGAACTTCGCGCCAACTCATAAATAAACTATGACATCATGGAGCGCCACAGAGCCGCCGAAGCGCATTCGTCGATACATGGCAGAGGCACCTAACGGCGAACTTGGAATAAAAGTTCTGGCAACCGATGCCAACAGACGGCGCATCTGTTGCTATTTACCAGCATTCTCCGATGTCCGGCTGAGGGCGCAAGCGTCAATAAATGCCCAACAATTCCAGTAGACGGCGCATGTCTTAAAAATAACATTTCACATTTCTAATCCACTGCCTTACCACCTCTTTGGGGGTACGTGTTGGGGCATCCTGTTGAAATATCCAGGGTAATGTACAAAATATATATAAAATAAGCCAGAACATTGTAACTACTTTTATGCCCGGTACTTAGGTTGTATATACATACATATGTAAGATTAGATCTTATGATTAATGTAACATATACCATCAGGCCAGGCTCAACGGACTCATAGGGACAGAAACTTCAGCTTACGTAACGCCAGTTACTTGCTCTATTTATAGCTATGAAGCTATTTCAATAACCTAACTATTAACATATACGCCTGCCCTGGCTTGGGTTTTCTGTGCCACGGCTTATGACCAGCTGTTCCGAGCCTGTGAAATCACCACCTGACTGACCCATAACTGCAGCTTCAGCTGGCGATGGAGCCACAGCTGGCAGTTGAGCCTACTCCGTTTATTAAAATTCCCCGCATCGTTCGAGCAGTTCTGTCCATTACAAACAGCAACGTTTTCCTTCCCAAAGAATTGGCGGGCAAGGATCGCATCATGCCCTATGGTGGCTTTCCCCGCTACTGGCCCAACTATGGTGCACCTATTGATAACCCGATTATTTGCCTATTTGCACTTTTCTTGGTCAGTGCATTCGTTTGCAGGCATTCCCGATCGCATAATTCTAGTGCATGCAATTCCTATTAGTCTTGATCTCTCTCGTCTTATCGTCTTGAAAGTTTACTCCTTCGTCCTTGTCACTCATTCACTTTTAAGCATTTCTCTTTGGTGATGCTTGGGAACTGTATTCCCCAACCATTGATCAGGTTAACCCACCGGGAAGTGTACGTGCTGTTCATATTCAGGATCTGGATCAGATCCAGAATGTTGTTCGGCGAAAATTGGCCCTGGATCGTATCCCATTCAGGCTAAGCCAATTTAATGTATAATGGGCGTTGTATCCCCTTCCTTATCTGTTTTTGGTCTAAACACATGAGCTTCCTCAGCATCGTAACTAAATACACACCACCATCAGTTCCAACCTTCTTTCCACGCTCACTCACACCCCGTCACGGATGAACACCCACCCATCAACACCTGAACACCAATCACCAATCTCATACGCATGCGCAGCCTACCACCAAACAACCTAAGCCACACACGATCGTGCGTGCACAACCACACACAAAACTTTGTCCCCTTTTCCCATACTTTAGACGGGGTTAAACTAAATTTATGGACAAAATATGATAATGATCGTTTTCAATTTATTACTTAAATATTTGTTATTTGCTGTACCTGTATACTCGGAAACAAAGACTACTAAAATTTTCAAACACATCAACAAGAATTAAAACATCGCTTTCCAAATATCATTTTAAATAATCTCTGATACTTTTGCAATTAAACGTTCTCCAAACCTTCTGAGTAAAGTTTTAGTCTTCAACACTGCATTCCTCATCATTCAGTGAATTAAAAAATATTCTCTCGAAGGAAGCAGGGGTTCATTTCATAAATAATCATATCGAAATACTCCTTTTCGTCGTAGCATATAGGATTTTTCACCTTGGTATTTGGTGTTCAAAATTTTAAAATTTGTTATGACCATATAACTATCAAGTTTTTGTAAGCATGAATTTAAAAATCTATTAGAATCTATATATCTGATTTGATATTGATGATAATGTGATTCATAGAGTTTAAAAATTTGAGTTTACGCAATATATATGTAGGTCTTTATTGCAAGGAATGGGTCTTAGTTCATCTTTTATTGATGTAGAAAATAATCGTATATTATAACGAGACAAGTTATGGAAGACTACAGGGAAAAAGAGATCGCTTAATCTGAATGTCTGTTTACACACCTTAAGAATAGGTCCTATATACTGGCCTGTAAACTGATCAAAGAATTTTAAAAAATTTATAAAGCAGCAGCTTTTCCACACTCCTTAGTGTCATGAATAGTATTTGTATAACTATAAATTTGCAAACAGTTCTCGCAAAAATATCCAGCACTTTAGGATCTACTATGTTGCGAATAACATAACTTTCTTATGCACGTTATACTCGTATATGCATAATGCTTCATTTGCAGACTATAACTATTAATTCCAAGCTAGTTTATGTGTTAGATCCTCACTGTGGGTCCTACAACGTTTTTTCCCTTCTCTTCGACTTCATATACATTTTACCGCAGCTATTATATAAGTGTCCTCTTCGTGACGAAGTAGTTCCTGGAGTCGAGGTCTTTTACCGTCGTCCTGAACATCGACTAAATCGAAAATAAACATTTGATAAACAACCACTGCAAGGATATTTTCCAAATGCATGCGGCTATTACTTTGTCATATATGGCATTTTTAAAAGCAATAAAATTGTTTTTTTAAAACAATTTAAGAAAAATGATTTTAAAAATAAAAATGGTTTGTTTCAAATAAAAACGCAATTTTATTTTAAAGTAAATCATTTTTATTGATTTTTGGAACTGGGACACATTCTTTTATTTAAGCTATAATATTTTAGCATTAAGTCTCTAGCTTGAGCTTTCTTGATTGGTAAGGTGTCAGGTCCGTCGGTAGCATCGTCATCGCTCCAGGAGCACAGCTTATAATGAAAGCCGAGCTTGTAGTACTGGAGCTCCTTTTCTTCCTGATCCTCCAAAATGACCATCAGGTTTTCCAGAATTTGTATGTGCTCATCGAATATCATCTCTTCGAATGGCATTAAAAAAAGTTTTATTTGTTTACCGTACATCTTTCAGCTGACTTTTTGAGTCTAATACATCCGCGCATTTGCTCAACAGAGCAAGGGTAACAACCCTTATGTTTAGCTTGACATCGTCAGCATACATTAGGACTCGGAAATGAGTTAAAACTTGGGAAAGATCATTGATAAATAGTTTAAATAATAAGGGACCAAGATGGCTACCTTGAGGCACACCTGACGAGACAAAAACAGAGAGAAAGATTGCAAAGGTACGCATTAGTCCAGAGAAGAAGTTTAGTCGATTCGAAGTAGAGATTGTTTGTGATTAACTGAATCGAAAGCTTTACTAAAATCAGTACACCAGCTACATAGGTGGAAAATTCAAGGAGGTTACACGAAACTTGAGCTTGCGGCCCAAAGCACGAACATTTTGATAGGAATTCTTTACCGTACTGGGAGAAACTAGTTTTTTGCTACAGAAGGTGTAGCGGACGGAGATGGAGTTGGGAGAATTCCAGCTCATATTGGACGTTGACATGCAATGACTGCACCGTCAAGTGGCCCGTGTGAAACCAGCAGAAGGCTGTTACGCGCGGATCCCAGGCAAAACGCAGCCCTCCTCCCGACCAACCGACCGAGGGGCGCTGCCGCATAACGCGCGGCGCGTAGCCGAGCCGAACGCGAGCATGCAGGAAAGATAGCTGTTAGACTAACATTCGAGGAAAATTAGCACTAAACTTACTAAGAAACTAAGCATGCAATCAAAATACAAATACCTCTACAATTACAAATTACTAGAAAGGTGTGTAAGGATTAGTAATTTAATAAGAGGAAGAGAATTAGTGGTAGATATAATATGGTAGAGGGAATTATAATCCGAGCATAAGACCCTAAACGGTTCATGCAAGGAATAATTCGATCTACAAAGTGGAAGGAACAACGGTATAAAATTTCTAGTCAGTCTAATAGGAATCGTGAAGTTTATGCGGCTCAACAGATCAGGGCTGTCTATGTCACCCCTGATCAAGCTCTTTCGGGCTAGTGGGACGATTGGTAAACAGGTGACAAATCATATGCACCGGCCAGAAAGAGGTGTCGAGCAAACTATTGACATGCTCATCCGGGACGAGAATTTTGAATGAAGAGATGTTTCGCTAGACCTTGGAGGGAGTTCTTCCGAGACTGGAAGAGAAACGACAGCGACTCAGTCAAAATTTTAAGGTTTTTGTAATGAGACTCCATCGCGAGAAACTTATCCCGGGGCATTTTGAATCATGAATTAAGGGCAGCGAATTCGTTATGAGTCTGTCTCATAAAACCCGCATGTCGCTTTTGATAGCCCTGCAATCCCAACGAGTCCAGTTTCAACCGCAGCGAGTCTTGATCAGATCGACAACGCGACCACCAATATGACCAAACCCGCACAGCTAAACTTCTCGTTCATATGAAGAAAGTGTACGTCACGTACTGTTAAACCATTAAGCTTTCTTAATAGGTTTTGAAATTCTTTAATAATTTCGTTAATGTCATACATGTACAGTTTATTGTTATACGACAGCGAAAGTAGGACCGACCGTGCTGTGCTGGACTGGAAGAATGTGAGATGGCGAAATCAATACAAACTGCAAGGGCTGACGGGCCGAACGGCTCTCGGCTCTTAGCAGAGGGCGAGCGAGAACGTAACTCCCTCTATTTCGTGTCTTTTTTTACTCTCAGCACTACTGACAGCGCTTTGACGCCATGCTTGGTGAGAGCGAGAAGAACGAAGTTTACTGTTTTGCTGAGCAAAATAATACCCGAAAAGAGAGCGCGTTGCGGGCTGCTGCTAAGCCGATCACGTGGATAGAGCGCGAGAGAACAGCTTTGATGCTGTAACTGCAGAAACGAAGCAGGCGGGATAAGAAACCGAAAGAGCGGCCGCTGCCGTGCTTAAGTATGTGCGGTGAAAAATATTTATGTACAGTAGGGAGTGCAAATAGTGAACAATAATGATGATTTACGTTAGGCTGTTCCACTGGCTATGATTTAGAGATTTGATGACTAATATCAAAGACTATACAATACCAAGATGTTGCATGAGCGACCAAAAAGCTGTTCTATGGCGGGTCCTAACATTAGGACCCAAAAGGCACGAGGGAGCGCGCGGGGTTTCAATTCCCTTTTCGCCTGTACTTCGTCTCTACCGCGACCCCGCTGCCCATCGGTTTCGTCTGTTCGGCAATGCCTTCACCAGCAACGAAATAATTCTGGACTCTCGAGCCTCAGCACCGTCGAAGCGGTGGTCGCGGATCGCCGATGTCTTTGGAGCGGCACAGTGGGACCTTTGGCCGTCTCAGCTTGCTAAATTAGTTAGTGAATATGAGTTCAATAAAATAAAATAAATAAATAAAGGCGAAGGTAGCGTAAAAGAGAATTGAAGTACTAGCCCCGCGCGCCCGTACCATGAAGCGTCAAACGAAAATTGAAAAAGCATTTGTTCCTCATGCAACATCTTGGTATTGTATAGTCTTTGCTAATATCGTGCTGGGCGGTAGGGGTCGGTCTGAAATTCATTTTAGTTCTTACAAATATCATCAACATCAACTGTATCCAACTTGAAATTTCAAGTCTCTAACTTCATTTTTCGAAGTTATGCGAAATATCGGCTTTTTGCCCAATGTGCAATGCTTATACTATGTTTTGCTTATAATATATTTTTATTTGATGAAAATTTATATCAAAATTTGATCTAAATAAGCGAAAAAGAAACTCGTATAATAAATATTTTTCCAGAGTTTGAAATTATACCTTCATGGTATACGCTGGCGCCATGTAACATAATATTTTACATTTCAGCTTGAATAATGACATCGACTTCAGTATTTTTTTGTTCAAGCGTTAGTGAATAATTACTGCTTATCGACTGCTAGGAAATATCATTCCTGTTCATGGTGTTATGACACTAGACCTAGACTAGAAGAACTGGGATGTTTCGCTACAAAAACAGCCAGCAAGCCAGCGAAATTGGCTCTAAAAAGTGTAACGACCGATCATCTCTGCCGCAGCGCTGCCCCAGCTCGACTGGAAAGCGAAGCTGGCGCATGTATGTATTTCTCTCGCTCTCACTGCATGCTTTTCCCATAAGGCTATCTCTGTTTTTGCAGCTAGTCAGTTAGCAAAGTCTAATGTCATATGGCCATGAGAGCCAACTTGGTGACCGTTTGGGCGGGGGCTTTGTAACGTACGGTGTTTGGTTTCGACTCTACTTTGCTGGCGCAAACCGAGTTTTGACGTTGATGCTGGCGGTCGATTTGCTGAGTGTTCGAAAACTACATTTCCGATTGAACCATACATTTGATTGGGCGCGTTTTGAAAATAATTTAGTCTGTGTGTGTTTCTGTGTAATTAGAGTGAGAAATAACCCAAAGCTAACCAGAGTTCTGCACCTCTCGCAAGCGCAACGATATTTTGAAAAATGTAATAACCCAATGTATTAACGTAACCCAAAAACACAAAAAACCAGTTTTTCATTTGCCCAGCAATAACTAATATTGAAACTGTTGGAAATGCATTGACCAACAACAAAAACAATAACAACAACTATAAACTGAAGTTTCAGCTTCTGTGTCAGTCTCTGGCTCTCCCCTCCAAAGATTTCTGAGAGTCGCTGCTCGGAGTCTGTGCTGCATGCTGGCTGGATCGCTGGGCCCCACCCAGAGCTAATTGTACAGTAAACAACACAACCATGGGTACAGCAGCAGGAATGCGATCTTCTCTGCTGTTGTTGTTAGACATGCTAATTTTGCACAATATACACTTCAAACATACACTGGCAATAGCAACACTGGCTAACATGAATTAGATTTTCTGCTAATTGTGACTCACCCACTGTTCTCACGGTTGGTTGTCTCAGACCCAGTCCCAGTCCCAGCCTCAGCCTGAGCCCCTCCCTTCGGATGATATGTTTATTTGTTGACGAATAGTCGTGCTCAACAGATTAAAATACTACGCTTCAAAAAGAAGCCAAATTGTTGTTAATTGTTGTGGTTTTAAATAAATTTTGCTATTTTGGCAAAAATCTTTCAGAAAAGCTCGAACCATTTTTGAATTCAAATTTATTCGGTACAGAAATTTGTTGAGTAAAAGAATATTTTTGTATTCAATCAGACTCTTCTCAATGTAGGGATGACTAGACACATAATTTGGAGAATTTCATATTAATTTTTCGAAATTTTGTTATTTTGTTAACCACGTCAAAAGAATAGATATGTATATCCCAACTCTTTGAGTAAAATAGAAGGGTGCCCCAGTTCACACTCAATTATGACTCTCCCACCCGCCCCTTGGGAGCCTATTGAACCCGAAAAATTTCGCTGATGTATCAATAGAGCTATTGGACACTGACCTTCACGGGCAGACACGTCACAGACACAGCCCTGAACACAGCACCTGGAAATCCCTACAAACCTTACCCAATAGCTTTGGCATTGAATTCGCCAACAACCCCCGTTCGGGCTGCTAGGCAACCCCTAACATCAACTACCCCAAAGCCCAATCCCTCAAAAGTTGCATGTTAGAGTCTGAAACAATACCCTGTGCGGGGGGTGTGGGTCTGAATGAGGTCAACAAAACTACGACAAGAAAATGGAAAACAAATGCAAAAATGCAAAGAAAATCGCAATTTCCTTCGCTAGGGGGAGTCGGAGTCTCTCCACGGCGCTGGCAAGTACAGTAGGCGCCTTCTCCAAGCAGACATGTACATACATACATAAATACATGCATACATACATGCATACTATGTACATATATGCATTTCTGGCTGTCTGTCTCTGTTCCGTAACCAGTTTGCCAGTTGTGCATATCAATGCAAGTGAGGGGGAGGCCACGCATGAGGAGAAGGCGGCTTTGAGAAACACGTTTCGTAGTGTTGCATTTTTCAATCGCCCAAGTTGGAGATGATAGTGTTCTCCTGGCCAGTCTCCACTGTGGGCAGGAAACTGGAAATGGGACTTAATTAAAAACAAAATTAACTTATAGTCTCTCAGCATTTATATACAAACATACTTACGCAGTCTCCTCGTTGCATGCGACTCAGAAACGACAGAACCAAAACAAAACGAAGAATCAAGAAGTCGAAGAAGTCATTGACCCAAAGACAGACCAGTTATAGGGCTGCCTGGCTAACAGCAGAGAACTTTGAGAAAGTCCCTGCAGAGCCTGGCCTGAAAGCGAAACGAGGTTAATTCACACCGCTGGCCGAAATGTGGTGCTCTTTCCGAGGGCACGCAGGCGCAATACAGGTGTGGCTATATCTCTTTACGACTTTACCGTCTCTTAGCCAAGTTCTCTCTTCGCACTTCTCTCTCTCTCTCTCTCTCTCTCTTGAAACCAGTTTGGCTTGGCCGCTTTGTTTACATTTTTTCCTCCCTCCGCTGCTTCGTGGCTTGTTGCGTGTTTTGTTTGGCTTCATCTTTTCGGGCTTTCTTCGTCTAACGAAACTTGTTTTTTTGTTTTTTCGTGAGGGGCCAAGAACGTGGAACGTTCGTTACCAACGCAGAGCACGCAAAACAGTTACCTGGAGGCATTCTACCGCTTGAGAGTCAGTCGAGGATTAAACATTCGTTGGAAGTAATCATTCGAGTTGTTGGCTGGGAATTCGCTATAGAATTGCGCTGGGCAGATGCATGCCCACTTCGTGTTTATTATATAAATATATAAAGACTAGAGTTTCACCAGTACCGAGACTCACCTCCTTACCAATTACCTTTTCTTGGCTTTTGGAGGCTAATTCAACACACTTTTTGAATCAGGTATATTAAATAATGTAGCCATAGTGCCTATATCTTTCCCACCTATCTTACAAGCAGAACCTAGACACTGAAATGTTTATTATCTCGAGAACCTCCCCCATTCGCTGAGAAAGTTATGAGTGACGCGACCCTTCGCAAGATTCAGTTTTAGTTGGAGTTCATTTGTATGGGCTTCCTTCCCCTTCCCCTTCCGCGCCTGAAGTTTAATTGTTGTTTATGGGGTTACACATCGCGGGGTTAACTAGCACAACATGCCCCTATCCCCTCTCCAATCCGTTCCCCTCCGCGTATGTGCCTTTAGCTGTTTTTGGAATTTTGTGTTTTGTTCTTTTTGTGATGCAATTAGCTCCAATCAATGGGGCTACGCACTGACGGCTGAACCATGGAGAGAGCCAGTTGTTGGCTGTGAACATGTTTCGACAAATCCCGCCAGGCGGGGCTATACATATGTACATATGTATAAGTAGATATGTATATCAAAGCATATCGAATAGGAAAGGTGTTCAATGATGGTGACAATCGTGTGCATTGTTGTTGTTCCCTTGTTGGTCATTAATTAATTAGTTATGTAATGGAATTATAGATTGAGTGTCACAAGAGAACGACCCAGCTAGCTATCTTTAAATATTTATAAGCTTTTGACGCGAACCTCACGTAGGTTGCTCGCGATCTTAGCTCGACATTTGGTATGCATCCGAGCACCCCAGAGGCATATCAAAATCAAACCCCACCCAAAATCCCACACACACCCAAACAGATGACATCATTGAGGAATCCATCCATCAGTCTATCTGTATCTATCTGCCCTTAATCAATTTGGGCTCCAACTCATTCCGATGTGGATGTGGATGCGGATGAGTTTCATGTGGGAGGGAGACCTTCGACCACCAATTGACACAAATTCACAATCGGCACTAGATTCCGTTTACCGTTTTGCACGCTCCACCGAGCATCCACCCCAATACTTAGAATCCAATAACAAGTAACCCAAAGACGGGCGCCAAATATGGCCATAAAACCCCATTAAAAAAAAAACATAAAACGAACTGAAGAGCCCGTTTCCTCTATAGGTCGCGAACGTTCAAGACGAGATCAGAGAAATGAGTTACTTACGATCGATAGGTACATAAATATACCAGTATATCCGCCGTTCGAGTACTGTATCCAAGTGTTTCTCTGAACTGAGCAAATGTTAAATGTGCAAATTTCAATTTTCTTTTATTTAATTAAATCTTCTTTCATTAATTAATTGATTTATTGCCTGTAGAAATCTCACGCGTGGAAATGTCGCCGGCGGATGATAACTCCTTTGCCACCACGAGTGGCAACAAAAAGGCCACCTACACTCTCATATGCATCAAAGTGGTGGAGCTGGTAAGTTAAACATACGAGTATGTACTTCTTTCTGAATTAGCTGAAGTCTATTTACGAACTAAAAATGACACTTTATCGTAGAAAGCCGATTAATATTACGAGTATGCATGTAAAGACACACAAGTTTTGAGTTAAATAATCTGTATTACAACGAGTTGTACCATCCATTGTTTTAATGACAGTTTTGAAATGAATGGCACAATTTGAATACAATTTACGAGTATTCTAGAATGAATAGATTCTCATTTTAAAAATATAAATTAATCGTACTTGCACTAACTACGACTTGCATATTCTCACAGTGCCTGTTAATATGCTGCCTTGGTCTGATCGACGAGCCGGCCACCAACTCCCACCTGCGAGTGTTCATCACGCCCCGTGTGATTGCCCTCTGCTATGTGACCTTTGGAGCCCTGACCATCTACACGGCGATCTACCTGATCATGGCTCTGGTCGGTGATATGTGAGTGATTAAGGATTGTCGTGAAGCGCACAAGTATTATAACTATCTCCATCCCCAGGACACCCTGGCGCACGGCAACGTTGTGGTCTCTGGTGGCATTCTGTCTGTATGTGGCCGTAACGGCTCTACTCTTCCGGGACTGGTCGACCACCAAGGATCGCAACTACTGGCACCCGAACATGCATCGTCTGGACCTGGTGATGGCATCCGCCTCCATTGCTCTGGTCACTTCCCTGGTCTATCTACTGGACATACTGCTCACCATCCGCTTCGGCGTCCATGGCGATCTGGAATGACAGGGACAGAGACAGGGACGCCTTGCGTGGACTGTTATATTTAGAGCTCCATCATAGTCGTAAGCCCCATCACTTGACCTGCTTCCCAGCAAATTGTAACCCACGAAATCTGTAAACAGAAAACAAAACATCAGAAGAATTGCCATCATCGAAAAGAAAATGTACAAAAAGAAGTCCAAGGAAGTTGAAAGATTGTTTAAGCATCGCCTACAGCCTGTTTTTTTTTTTTTTTTTTTTTTTTTTTTTTGTAAGCCTTCACCAACGTTTTTCTCTAATCCACTTAACATATAAGAGCCCACACAAATAAATTTTTTTATGAGGGAATATTTGTTCCAACAAACTGTAGTTACAATTTCTGAAATTCTATCTGGAGATTGCAGACAGGATGTTGAAGATCTGCGCAGTGCAATTTTAAATTGAAAAAATCTCATTCCTCTTAATATTTTACTGATCAAATTAATTGTTATATACATACAACTTGAAACATTAACGACACAAAAAAAAAAAATGGTTTTTTAACTCCGGTTCTTAACAAGCTTGATTTATGGCAATCTTTCCGATGCGATTAGTTCATTTGGTTCTCGAAATGGAAAATCATTTGGACTCGGTGAAGTATTTCTCAATGTCCTGATCGTTGCTGATCATCTCCAGGCCATGAAAGGTCTCCTTGATGTAGCATTTGCAAGCATCTCCATCACCTGGGGAAGAACAAGTATATGCTTAATTATAGTTTGTTTGTAGAGTTGTGTATTCAGATTGAGATCCCACCTAAACTACCATCGCAGATGCGGATAGTGATGAGTTTGGCCAGGGCTTTGAACAGCTCCTTGGTGGCTATTTTCCGCTTGTAGTAGGGATTGAGCCAGTTCACAACATTCTTGCTGACATCGTTCTTCTGCTGATTCACCTTCACTGCCGGCTTCTGGTCTCCGTCTTTTCTCTCTGGTTGAGTCGACTCCTCTGTCTCCTGGTCTCTTCTCGCGGAGATTATCTCCTTTGGCCCTCTTCGCTGGGATGTGGCTTCCTTTGACTCCTTTCTCCTAGCGGTTATCTCTTTATTTATTTCTTGGCTTTCTCTTGTGCAATTCTTTTCCACTTTTATTTCTGCTTCGGATTCCATCTTGTCTTTTCCCTCTGATGTCGGCATCTCTGGCCTCCCCCTACTCTTCGATATAATTTCCTTTGCTTCTTTTTGACGTGCTTTCTCCTGCATTTGTTTGGCTGTCGTAAAGCCGAGGACATCAGTTTTGCTTTCCAATTTCTCCAGCTTCTCTTCGAGAATTTGCCGAGCCGTCTTGAAGGCAGTCAGAGCTTGTTCCCTTTCCTTCTTCGAAGCAAACAGAGACAGAGACGTGGGAGCGGGAGCGGGATTGGGTGGCTTTTTCTCTTTTACCTGCTGATGGGAGACGCGTTTTTTGCGATGGGTGTCAAAGGTGCCATCGCCATTGGCCATCAGCTTAAACTCTCTATCGCCAACGATGCTTTTGGGTTCGGCCTCAGACTCGGCGGGGCTCTCCTGATCCTGATCCTGATCCATTGTTTCCTCTGAACTGTCGTCTGAACTCTTCTCCTTTTCTTCCTCCGTACCTGGTTCTTGTTTTACAGTGTGAGGCTTCTGCAGTGGATCCTCTGCACCTTTCTCCTCTGTAAGTGGTTCCTCCTTTATCTCCTTCTTGAAGTAGCTGGCAATGGAGGTTTGCGTTCTGTTCTCCTGTTTGAAGCCTTTCCTCTCCTTCAGAGCTTTGGGTGTGTCCTTGAGGCTCTGCGGCTTTTGCTCCTCCAGCTCTTTCAGTTTCCGCTCAAAGTAGGCCACGCTGCCGCCCGTCCAGGCGCCCTTTGCACTAGTCTGAGGCTTGGGCACATAGTCGGCCAGCAGGGGCATCAGTTTGGTCTTCCCAGTCAGCTGCTTAATGACGGATATCTGTGGGTGAATAAACAGATATTATGGAGTTCCAATTGGAATAGTAAGACCAGTACGCCAACCTGCTTGACCAACGCATGCCGATACATGTTCGCCACCCTCTGCTGCCGGAACACCTCGTATTCCATCTCCACGGCTATGGCCTCATAGTCGTTGTACCGAAGGGCGCTGCGGGGCTGCTGTTCCTCGTCCTCCTGACACTTCTGCACATTCGCCTTGAGGGCCTCGATGATGGCCGTGAGATACTGCTCCCTTTGGGTGTGCTGGAGGCCAGCAATCTTCTTCTCCGTGGCCTCGGCGTGATGCACGCGAGCAATTTGGGTGGACTTTTCCTGTTCCAGCTGGCGGGCGGCGCTGATTTGTTTGCGCAGCTTGAACTGCTGCTGAATGAAGTCCGCGGCTTCCTTCTTGGCCCGCTTCGCCATCGACGAGTGACTCTGGCCGGAATCGTCATCAGAGCCGGACTCACCGGCGGCATACTCCTGGGCTGCACGCTTGACACCCGCTCGGCCACCTGGCCAAGGACAGGGGGAGACATATTAGAAAAAGTAGCTCGGGAAACGGCCAGCTCACCTTCATATAGATCCGCGCAGTCCTGCAGGGATATGTGCGACTTGAAGGCGTCATCCATGCATAGGCGGTGAAACATCTCCAGGGCCTTCTCCGCGTTCTTCGGCCGCTTGCAGACATCACACTGTCCGTTGCAGGCCGGCGCAGGATCCCCAAAGAAGTCGGCAAACAGCTTGTGCCTGCAGCTCGTGCGCTCGCAGAATTCCGAGATCTTCTCGAACTGTTTCAGGGCCCTTTCCGTGAGCAGTTCCTTGTCGCCTCGACCACGAGCTCGATGGATATCGTTCTGGAGCAGAAATCGAATGCTGCGCACATCCTCCCGGCCGTAGTAGAGCCGGCAATAGGACTGCAGACCATCACGTCCAGCTCGCCCGGACTCCTGGTAGTAGGCGGCCACATTCTGCGGCACATCCCAGTGGATCACGAAACGAACACTGGCCTTGTCCACGCCCATGCCAAAGCTGTTGGTGGCGCAGATGATGGGCTGGTCGCCCCGCATCCACGCCTCCTGCACGCCCGTACGCTCAGCGGTCTTCAGGCCGGCATGATAAGCCACGGCGCCGATGCCCCGCTTGGACACACCCACAGCCACACGCTCCACATTCTCTCGGGTGCGACAGTAGATGATGCCGCACCCGCGCTGTGGCTTGGGCACGGCTTTGAACTCCTTGGCATCGCCCAGACAGTGCTGGGCAAAGTCGGCCAGGTGCTGGAAGTCGTCCTCGATAGAGTTCTTGTAGACGATGTCGTAGAAGAGATTCTTCCGAAAGCTGGGTGTGCTGAATTGGGCCACGGGCTGGTGCAGCCGCAGCTGCTTGTAGATATCCTCGCGAACCTCCTTGGAGGCGGTGGCCGTGAGGGCCAGCCAGACGATTTCCGGGTACTTGGATCGCAGCTCGCCCAGCTTGAGGTAGTCGGGTCGGAAGTCGTGGCCCCACTGGCTGACACAGTGCGCCTCGTCTACGGCAAAGTAGGCAAGCTTCTTGTGCTTGTGGAGGGTTTGCAGCAGCTCCTGGAAGAACTTGGTGGCCGCCTGCTCGGGGGTGATGTAGAGGAACTTGAGGTTGGTCTTGACTGCACGAAGATCCATGATGACTCTGTCCCTCTCCTTGAGGGTCATCTTCGAGTTGAGGGAATCGGCGGGCACTTTCAGCTTTGTCAGGTGATCGATCTGATCCTTGATAAGGGCCAATAGGGGCGAGAAAACAATCGTTAGCTGGTTCTCGCACATGAGTCCGGGCAGCTGGAAGCACAGGGACTTGCCCGAACCCGTGGGCATCGATACATACACATCCTGCTTCTCTATTTGGGGAGTATGGCCGAGTTAATGATGCAGTCCTCGGATCGGATTAATTCTCTGCTACTCACTTTTCACGGCACACTTGATGGCCTTCTCCTGCAGCTCCGACTTGAACTTGGAGTACCCAAAGTGCTTCCTGAGCGCCTCGTACATGGCGCTCTCCTGCATCATCGGTAATTTTTGGGTGTTCCTGCGTTTTTTGCAAAACAAAGTCGTTGCCGCCAAGACAGCTGGTTAGCCGACCTACGGAAATATACCGAAATATACCGTAAATATACTAACGAATTCAAGTTCTTTTGTACATATTCCTCGTTTTGGATATTCCGGCAAATATTACTAGCTAGCTAAGACCTGAGGATCTGAACTCATAATTTTATCCGATTATAACATCGATTTCCTACAAGACTGATTAACTTTAAGTTCTCATCTCTATTGGATTGTTTATAAAATAAGGTTTAAGCAAAACAGGCCCACGAAAATTTCCACTGAATTAATTTCCTTACATGGTAACTAAACGCTAACTACACATTTGCTACATATTAACTACATTTTCATGTAATTACCAAAGGCGACACCTGAAGGGGAAATGTGTACGTTTCAAAAATTTTTGCCCTTTTTTTTCATATAAGCTCCATGGAAGCGCCAATGTGAAAAACCTCCGTTATCCACTTTTTGACATGCCTTTTTTTCCGACATTTTTGAAAAAATTGAGATTTTGATGGCAAACGATCAGGAATTCGATTCTGATCACGAATTAGTATTCGATGTGGCCTGGGACATGGCTCTAAGTGGCACTTCTACACGGTTTCTACATTGGTGCATTCGACAAGAGGGTGAGTCCATAACGCGTCTTAAAATATACTGGAAAATACTAGAAAATACTATGAAAATTATTAAATTTGCAAGGTGTGTGATCTAGACGTGGTGGAAAGCAAATCAGTGTGACCGCGGACTTCTAGACACACTTACGTATTTTACCGTTGGCAACATTCAATATGTGTAGACCTGACTCATGTCTCCGAGAAAACGACAGCATGTTCCGCAACATGGGCAACATTCGCATACCCTAGGGAAAAGGATATTATAGAATTGCGGATATGTTTGTCATCCCAGGCTCTAATGAATGCAGAAGCTAGTCGTCGCTGTTTTAAAGCTATTACAACGATATTTTGCAGTTTATTGTTTTCTCACAGAGACCAAGAATAGGTATCAGATATATATACAAGATACTAATAATATACATGAATTTGTCTAAAACATATCAATTTGAGAAAAGGTCTTTATTAATTACATTTCATCTTCATATTAAATTAACGAAATAGGGTATACAAAGGCATACACTACGGCTTACACGCAGCATGTACCAGCATTATTGCGACTCTTTTTGTTGAACTATTTTGTTTAAACCTTGTTTAAGTCAATATACAATAAAAGCAAGTATTTAGAATAAGCCAGTCAATTAGAAAATAGGTTCAACAATCGTATAAAACTATGTGGGCATGGCTAAATGTTCTATCTAGCTAATAATATTCGACGGAACATCATAATCGAGGAATATGGTTTCCAATCGTTGACGGAGAACGATTAGCCCATTATAAGCCAAGGGGGCATTTCAATATTCTACCGATGAATAATGAAAATTGAATCATTTTAGCGCAGTTCAGGTGATAGATATCGTGGTTTTTTTTAAGTTCGGAGAAAAGATGGCATGGATCTACAAGAAGAATTTACAATCAGTAATATTTTCCGCCATTTACCTCAAGTCGTTGAACTGTTTAAAGACAGGGGGGTTTAGTGGGCTAAGCTCGATTTCTTATCGATATACGAGACACAGTAAACAAAACTTTTTTCGAAAATTTTGAACGAGAGACGACGTGCGTCGCGCGTGAATTAAAGCCATTTGTTGCTCGCGAAACGAATTTTTTTTGCTGCAAGTGTGTAGTGCATTAACCAGCGTCCCCACCCCCATCCACGAAATTAGTAAAACAAAAGTCAGAGTCGTCGCCTTTGTGTTCTTGTGCTCTCGTTTTGCATTTCGGATTTCAAGGGGGCTCTCCTCTGCTCTGCTGCTCCCCCCTGCAGCTTCTTGTCGCGAGTGCGTGTGCGTGGCGTGGCGTGGCGCGCGACCATGTTCTGGCCGTAAAGTGCAGTCCGGTCCCCGCAGTCGCAGTAGTAGTAAAACAGCAAAGAATATCAGTGAAATAAACGCGAAGTACAAGAAATGGAAATGTCGGAGGCCGAGCACAAGGCCCTGTCTCTGTCGCTGGCACTGTCGCCGCAGCGCAGTGGCATCCAATCCGCTGCAGACTCAGATCTGGGGCCGCCACCCGATCAGCAGCAGCAGCATCTGCTGCTGCACCAGACCACACAATCCCTGCTGATGGCCAGCTCCATGATGTTCATGGATGGAGGAGCGGTCCAGCAGCCCCAGATGCAGTACAGCGTGGAGGATCTGCTGCGGGAGAACCATGCGCTGCATGCCAGGGTCAAGGAGCTGAGCGTCGAGCGGGATCGCCTGCTCTGCGAGGTCTCCAATCTGCGCCTGGAGCTGGACATGTCGGAGTTGAAGCGATTGCCCGTCGTCGACCTGGACATGGAGGGGTGAGTGTTGCCTTAATTATTTCCTTAGGCCAAAAATGGGGGCCCCTCCCCCCTTCCGCCCGTTGTTGACTCAACGTTGAGTCACCTTTGTCCCTGTGCCCCGTCTCCGTTTCCAACTCAATCTTTGTCGCCTTGTCCTTGCCCTCACCTCTTCCTGCCGCTGCCGCTGCCTCTGCTGGTGCTGCTAGTGGCGGGGCAGCTGCAGGCTGACAAGTCTGTCTTTCTGGTTTTTGCAACCCCTTTTGCATTCCTTCTACCTGTGGGCTAATCGACACACTGGCGGCCGAAATATTGTGCGATCAACGGAAACACGATGGAATGAAATGAAATGGAATAACCGCTGCATAGTGGATTTATTATCACAGTAATCAATGGAATCTTATCTGGATTGGCATTGGGTGTTAATGGTTTTATTTGCCATATGGAAGGGAGCTAATGGCTCCTTTATCCCCTCATCTGACGAGATCTGATTGGATAATGAATATTCTTATGAAAGAATTCCAAAAGATGTATTTCTTCATCCATTCACATCTTTCACATACATATATGCCTTGAGGTGTCCTTCGAGGCGATCTTTGATAGTATTTTTGTTCCAATATTGCCTGAAAATCCTCTCTTCTCGCCGACTGTGTGGACTACTGGCGTTGGGTGTGGTATCAGCAAACTATGTTGGCATTTCCGAACATGGCAGTGCCTTATCTGGTTGCGTATTTGTTTCTATTTCTATATCTTTAAAGAGGGTATTCCAAAAGGTAGTATAACTTTTGCCAGAACTTTGCTAAATATAAAAAAGGAATTTCCACATCAAATGTGACTCATTGCGATAGTTTTTTTTATAGATCTGTCGACATGTAAATACTTTACAGATACTTTTTGGTAAAGATCCTTCGTGGAACCATTTTAGCATTGGCAAATTTCAAATAGAACCAAAGAAAACCCCTGTAGAGTGCACCTAAAGCTGCAAATGACTCTATATTCTAATGAAACAAAACACTTTTTTGTATTTCGAATTTGAATCATGTCATGGGAACAACCAGCGATCTGCATGGATGGGCGGACACGACACCCCAAAAAACATAATAAATTTTGTTGCCAAATTTGGTGACTCATTTTTTGGGTTTCATTTATGATTGGTTCCCAGGGTGGAATAGAACCCTGGGAGAATCCATGTTCTTTTGCCCCATTCCCCAACGTCTCTCTGTTTGTTTTTGGCTCGTTATCAGCGTTGCCGTTGCCGTTGCCGTTGCCCGTTGCCTTGCTGATAGTTCGACTCTCTACCCCGATAAGAAGGGCGATCCGAAATAATGCCAACCACTACTAATACACGGAAATTCAATGTTAAGTGCAAGTGTTTTTTGTTTTTTTTGTTGTATCGCAGAGTGGGTCTCTGGGTATCTGGGTGTGCTTCTGGTGTTGTTTTTTCTTCGGGTTTTGTGGCACAATGTGGCTGGAGGGGGAGATTAAGACCCAAAAAAAAATCCAAAAACCCAAAGGTAAACACACAGCACAAGCAGCGCGCAGCGAAGATAAATTAATAACGATATGCCACGCATTTGCCATTGACAGCCAAATGTACAATCTATATATATGTATATATCGCCAGATTTCGTACCTGACTTTGTTTTGCATGCGGTCATGCCCAAGCAGACACACACACTGACACACAGATACATGCATAGATACACAAATAAAACGCAGTTATCTTTAACCGTTTTCTTCATTTCGCAGACCTCTAAGGTCTCTTTGCTGTCTGTCTGTCTGTGTGTCTGCTAGAAGTTTCGTGGGCTCTTCTCTTCCAAATTTTCGTTTTTCGCTGCTCACCTTCGCCAAAAAAAACAAATACAAACATTCAAATCTGAAGCAACAGCAGAGATCCCCCCACATCTTTCATTGATTTGGGGCAGCGACGGTTGAATACTCTCTCCATTTGCAGTGCAGTTTTTACAGTGAGACTCTCAAACGGAGGGCTCTTCGGCAGCATTTCTGTGCTTATACTTTGTGGATGGATGCATGCCATAGCACCCTACAAGTACTCATGGTGAAAAGGATCTACAGATGAATCTATAACTGAAACCGTATCCGTCTGTATGAATGTTTCCAATTCGTAGACCATGGAAATGGGTTCTCTCTATGGCCCAGTATTTGAATTGGGTTTGCACTTGCTTCCCGCCTTAAAAATTCATAGAATATCATCCATTATTGCTGATAATACTTCTAATAAGGTTATGGAAACAAAACTCTTGCAACGATTTGATGGAATTCAAGTCTCGAAACCCACAGGTAAACCTACTGTGGGAAAGCAATCCTTCACATTTTCAAGTCTTTACCTAATTGCGAAAAATACTAATTACTTCAAAGAGACTAAATATATTAAGATATACAAGTGTGGAGGTTTTCTAAGCCCCCAATCAGAACTACTTACTAAAGAAATAAGTCGTGATCTACACTTTTACGGAACTCCCCAAAGAATGTATGTTCTACTATATTTGGTAATGGAATACTTTATAGCTATCTTTTCTTGAAAAAAATAGTTACAAAAGATGAGGAATAGCTCTTGGTTCTCCTATGTTCAATTGCTTGTATCTCTTCTAGAACTTTTCTAGAATTTATAATCAATTGAAGATCGTATATTACCGACTTTGAAGAGCAAGCCTCATCCCATTGTCGTTGGTCTTTTGCGGCATGGTAGAGGGAGTCGGCGATGGAGAGAGAGAGAGAGAGAGTATATACATATAAGACTCTAAAACTCAAGATCAAAGATGTTGAAAATGTGCGGGCAGCTTTCTGAGTATGGTTTCCCGTTCCGTTCCGCCCGTCTCTGGTTTTGCGGTTGTTTTTGCTTTGGTCTCAGTGTCTCTATCTCTGTCTCTCTCTGTTTGTCTCTGCATTTGGTCAGTGTTTCTTATGGAGAGAGAGAGAGAGAGACATACAATGTCGCTGGTGGCTTTCGGCCTGCCGCAGAGTTCAACTCATTAGCCAGTTATCATCATCTAATAAAGCAGACACACGCACAGCACAACTCATCCCGCAAGCGGAGAGCCAGGGCTGGGGGCGGGGGCGGGGGAGGGAGCGAAGTAGGGAAAACACTTGCCCATTTTAAATGTATCTTTTGTGTTGTTGTTTTTGTTTTCGTCTGTTTTGTGATAATTAAGTGGAGAGAAGAACAGTGGAGGAGGAGCAGTGGTGGAGTCTATTAATTTCGTACGCCCCTGTTTTAAAAATGGCAGTGGGGGGAGGCACTCGTGGGGCATGGGATAACGTTTTCCGACTACTTAATGACAGTGAAGTGCTTTGGTTGTACTGTAACTCTACAACGACGAGGAGGAGGAGGAGGAGGAGGAGTAGGAGCAGTAGGTGAAGTAGTTGCTTCTCTTCCCCCTTTTTCCTTTGTTCATTTGCATGCAACATTTGGAGTGAAGATTGCGGTTGCCTGCCCCATGCGTGCTGCAAATATGTATCTTCTCTGTGTTTTTTTTTAATTAAAAGATATACCAAATGGACATGCAAGGGGGGGAGGGGGATCCGAATGGATGATCTAAATATTGCAAAAAAAAGAAAAAGAGGGAGTCAGTATCGCAACTACTCTTTCAGCCACTCCCTAAAACCGAATTGCCCCAATAATGTTGATTATTCCAATGATCCACATGGTGTCTGAGAGTCTCCACATCCAACCCCCCTCAGCGCCTGTGCCCCATATATCCACATATCCACATATCCACATCTGTCCCGACTAGACCATTCCAATCCCCATTTATTATGCATGCAATAAACACACTGGAAATGAAATGAAATGAAATTTTCAGTTTTCAATTGAAAGATGAGATCATCTCTCTGGCACTGGCCCATCCACCACCAAAGAATAATAATTAAAATCATTTATTTATATACTTTGAAATGTTTAATAAACAGAGTGTCAATGGCTTGCAGCAGCTTCCACACTGCCACTGCCACTGCCACTCCCCACTGCCAACGCCACAGACCCTACGTTTCAAAGTCCTTGGGGGCTACTCGAGGATTAGCCCTGTAATCAATTAGAGGGCGTACTCCAGTTGCTCCAGTTATAAAACCATTCTGTATTCTGCATTCTGCGTTTTGCATGTGGCTTTTTGTTCGTTGCTGGTGCTCGTATCTTTTTGTGTGTGTTCGCGGGGAGTATCTTTGAGTACATGTCGTGCAGCTCGTTACGCAGTCAGTCACATCCACTGATCCAGTGATTGATGGGACATGCCGATGTCCCTGTCAAATGACAACTTCCGAGTTGATGGTTTTTTTCTTTCTCCCTTTCCCTCTTTTTAGCGGAAATTCAAATTCAAATCCAAATAACAAACTGGAGCTGCTGTTGCTCTCAATGCTCTCCAAACGGTGGCTTGTCAATCGTGTCTGGCTGTGACAGCAGCCGCTTTACATGGCCATAAGAGCCAAGCGACTAGACCTGGCTTGGCCTGGCCTGCTGTCTTCCCATCTTCCCAAAAATGGCCAACAATCTGGGCTCTGTAATGGCCAAAAAACTGTGGGATTCAATTCTTTGTCTATGGCTCTGATGGACGCTGATGATGGGCCAGAAATAATGATCAACGATCATGGAAAGAAAGAGAAAGAGAGAGAGAGAGAGAGAGCTGTACTGTTGGGCGATTGTTCTGAATCGTGGAATATATATATATTCTGTGAATAATTGGCAACATCTGGTTGGGTTTTCCCTTCAATTTAAAGCAGAGTTGGATCTGGCACAACGTACACCTTTTTTGGCCAGATTTTTGGAATATATCTTAGTCATAATCTCCGATCCCAGCAGCTGTTTCTGCAAGTGATGCAACACCCCATGATATTCGACTGAATTTTCCACTCTAAATTCTTTATTCAAAGTATTTCCAAGGGTTCTTTGGGTTCTCATCGTAGCGGCAATGAATCACTAGTTTTTCTTTCGAATAACAGGAACTAGACTTTCAAATGTTGTAACTGTTGTGGAATGTACATATACATATATGTAAATGAATCATTAATTGAATATAATTGGAATTAGAATTAGTTAAAGAAGTCTTACACTTCCAGGGATATCATCAGGGTCTTATCATCATAGTAATCTCCATATCACCCCTATGTGGATGTAATTTCATCATCATTCTTATCATAAGTTCTAGATTCTTTGTCTTATCTGCGTGGATGTGGGGTTTGTTCTATGTTTCGACATCTTCCCATCCATGGTCCCCATTTATCTTGATTCTACGCTACAGTTACATGTCTCTGTGGCCTCTGTGGCCACCCATCGTAAATGCAATGAAAATTGTGCCAAACCAAACTGACGGACAACTTCCGGTTACAATGCTCCAAAATTCCTCCTGGTGGCAGCTGGTCAGAGCAGGCCGCGTTCCTCTCTAAATCAATTAACGCTGTGTCCAAAACTCGTAAAGAAATCAGCAAAATACAACAAATGAATCGGAATTGAATTGGAATCGGAATTTCCAAGGAAATGAGCCAACATTAATGCATTGACTTTTCTTGCCCCCAACCCCGACCTCACCCTCACCCTCACTCCCCTCTCCCTCTCCCTCTCCCTCTTTGACATATTAATGTTGTAAAATTAAAAAACCATAAAGAAAAACGTGAACAATTATTCTTTCTTGTGTGTGTTGTATTTATTTTTTTTTTGTCTGTACATTGACCCAAATTTTGGGAGAACCCTCTTTGGTTCTTTTGGTTTTTGTTTTTGTTTTTGTTGTTGGGCTCTTTTCAACGCCATGGTTGAGTAGAGTACTCGTGGGGGCCGCCCTGCCACCATCCACCCTCCACCCCCCTGTCGTATCACACGCCCCAATTGCGAGTGCCAAGAAAATGCGTTGTTGCTTAATTTCCTTCTGTCTCTGTCTCTGTCTCACTCTCTCCTACACTCCCTCTCTCTCTCTGTCTCGTTCAATCTATCAGAGTGCAGCGCCCGCTGTCTGTGGTTCCGTTCCGCTCTTCCTCTTCCTACACTTCAAATATTCAAATATCATTTGTATACCCTGTACTTGCTAGTGCACAAAGGGTATGCTTCATTTGTAACAGAGACATATCCGACTGCCCATAATCTTTGTGCATTTATATTCCTGACCAGGATCAAAAAGTAGGTCCCAAGCGATGCCCTGTCTCTCTCTCTTTTTGTTTTCTCTCATTTTCGCTGCAGCACAAATAAATATTCAATTGCGAGGATATCCCATAGTCGTGACCACTGCTTTTCGCTTTCTTGTTCGAAAATTAAAAGCTCGAAAATTCGAACAGCTGTGGCTGTGGCTGTTGTTGTTGTTGTTTTGGTGCCTATGCGTGTGTGCGTGCGTGTGTGTAGGCGCTACAGAAACAATAAATAAATGTATTGCGATTTATATGATTTTGGAATACTTTTGTGGTTTTTCGTCTCTTCGACTTCTTCGATCTTTGACTCACATTTTTGGAAGGCTTTTTGCCTCGTGCTCATCATTCATCGGAGATGCTGTCTGCTCCGCTCTGCTCTGTCTGTCCCCCAATGGATGGATGCTGTCTCGACTTGACCTTAGATTGCTCTGCTCTGCTCTGCTCTGCACTTCTCTCTCTTTTGCAGCTCTTCTTTGAGTTTCTCGCGTCTCTGCTCTGCTCTGCCGCCTCTGCCTCCTCTGCCTCTTGGCTGCCAACGTCAATGGACGCTGCCAGCAGCAACAGCTGCTGCGACGCTTGCGCAGACGCCAAAGTGAGTGGCGGCGGTGACCCATTGGATAGCGTCGCAGCGGCGCCGTTGAACGCACTCCGTTCAACGCCCACAATATATAATAATTTTGTGTGTTTTAAATGCTGTTTATGTTGATTTCATTCATTGACAAAAAAGCCAAAAAACAAGAGAAACAACGAGAGGAAGGCTATCCGTCAGAGGTCGAAGTTGGCAATACCCTTGCAAAAACCATTGTTCCATATCATATAGTCATCCGATCCTAATCATTTGCAGATTTGTATGAACTTTCGGGAAAAACACACACAAGACTATGCGTTGCCTTTCCTTTTGGAGAACGATCCTAGGACGATTCGGACACACAAATAGGGCGCCACTACTTGCAGCAGAAGCGTTGTGATGTGAAGCGTTGCAGTCAACACATTTGGTGGAAGAGGCTTCCCTTTTGATCTCCTCTGTTTGTTGTGTTTTCTGTTGTTGCAAAGCATCTGCCAAAGATAATAACACCCCTTCAAGGGTGTAAAAACAAGACGAAAGACAAAAATGGCAAGCCAAAAAACGTGAAATGAAAATGAAATCAACGACAACGAAACCGAAAACGAAAACGAATACGAGAAACATGCAAATTGAAAGCGAATACGAATACGAATACTCATACTCATACGAGTATAAGCCGAAGCTGCTGCTCCGCTGACCACAAGATGGAGGAGCTTGGAGCTTGTCTGTGGAGCTGGGCACTGGGACCGGGCCAAAAGCTGAGAGGCGATCGAGTGGCCGATTCGAGCGACTAACCAACCAGAAGATAGCCATTTATATGTGCCATTAATCGATTGTCAGCAGCCTCTCGTCACGGCCTGCGATCGCCAGTGGCCTGCAGTGGCCTGCAGTGGGTGCAGTGCAGGAGGGGAGTGCAGGGGAATGCTGGCCAGGGCTGACTGACAACCAGTTACAGCCACTAGCCAGATACTCTGGCACGGCCTCAGAGTTGGTTCGTTGTTGGGAGAGGGTTTGCCGGAATGAAACTGAACTTTTGTTTGGTCTGTGGTACTACAACTCTTACGTTCTTACAGTTATGTTACTCCTATTACATGTGTTAATAGTAGATCTTATTGGTAGATGCACATTTTCCCAGAACATTTCGGTAGAAATTGTGGTGTTTTAACAAATTTTTATTAAAATTTTGATTAACTTCACTCCAGTTTAAATCACGTGTTTATTTTCGATGCATTTTCTTATCAATTTCTGTACGCTTCAGTGTTTTCTGGCACTTCCTAGTATATTATGATTTTATTTTATGGAACTTTCCAACATTTTCTGACGTATTTTTAGTACTTTCTAGTATTTTTATTCTATTTTATTCTAATATGTTGTATTCTAAGATTATTCTACCACTTTCTGGTATGTTTTGTATTAGAAGTAGTGTCAGAAGTAGTATTTTTCTGGCATTTTAATGGTTTCTAGCTCTATATACATTTCGAATCAAAAGCGCCTCCCTTTCATGGCCCATCTATGTTCCTTTGCTCACTGAAGGGTATCCGTTATTTGTTGTAGCCTCTTTCGGCATCGATTACTGACTTGCTGTCCGTATTACTGTTTTTAATAAGTTGCTCTCGTATTCGATTTCTGTTTAGTGTTAACGGCTTTGAATTGGAGAGTTGTTGCATTAGCGGATTGCATTACCACGGAGTGCAGGGGGGACTGCCTGCAACATGATCATCATCAATCATCATCATCATCATCATCGATGGCCATTATCACCGTTGGCGGCCGTGGGAAGGCAAACAAATGTTCGTATCGATATATTGACTGTCAGATTTCTCCTACACCTTAAACATACATACAGAGAGAGAGAGAGCGGGAGGGGAGAGAGAGAGAGAGACAGAGGGTGAGTGGAAGGGAGATAGTGGGTGAGAGGTTGATATAAAGAGGTTGACTCCTCTGGGATGAAAATTGAGTTACCGTTAATTGCGTGGCGTCTGTTGCAGCAGCAGCAGCAGCGACGGCAGCAACCGAAAGGCAATCTACTCCGTAAGCCTTGGAACCCATGTCGAATCTCCCTGGTTCTCTCTTTACCTCTTCACCTGGCCTAATTGCAACACTCAATTAACACTAGACGCCCCCACCACCACCAGCCTCCTCTCTGCCACTCCAACACCGGTCTATATCCACCCTCCCTTCTACTTCTTCTCCATCTCTGGCACTCCCAACCCTAACACTCTGGTACTCCCACCCCCGACTCTCTGGTGCTCATAAACGACATCACCCCCATGCCCCCTCTGTCTAGGCCCTTAACAAATTGCACTAAAATTTGTCCAAATTGAAAATGGTGTAACTTTGTATACCCTACCCTTTGCTGAGGAGGCTACCACGATTTTCAGTATCTGTTTGCAATGCAGAGAAGAAGCTCTTCCAATCCCACAAAGTGCATATGTTTCTCGTTCAGAATTGAAGCCTTTGTCAGTGGCATGAATGTGGCTCCTAATGGCACTGTGGTTCAAGTCGGAACAGACCAGATCGTAAAATGTACATACTATATGTATTATATTGTAAAAAATATATACCTTTTATGGAAACAATCGGCTTGCAAGAACAACATCTGTTTTCTTGGTAAATAAACTCAAACAATCTCAAAAAGCAGCAAATCTGGCACTAATTGGAAGCTCATCTTATGACTATAACACAGGGATCTCCAATAGATCTCCAATGTATCTCCAATGGATCTCCAATGGATCTCCAATGGATCTCCAATGGATCTCCAATTGATCTTCAATAGATCTCCAAAGGATCTCTAAAAGATCTCCAATGGATCTCCAATAGATCTCTAAAAGATCTCCAATGGATCTCCAATAGATCTCTAATAGATCTCCAATGTATCTCCAATAGATCTCCAATGGATCTCCAATGGATCTCCAATGGATCTCCAATAGATCTCCAATCGTCTTTAAAAGATCTCCAATGGATCTCCAATGGATCTCTAAAAGATCTCCAATAGATCTCTGGATCTTCAATAGATCTCCAATAGATCTCTAAAAGATCTCCAATTGATCTCCAATAGATCTCAATTGGATCTCTCGCAAGGGTATCCCCAAATGTCTACTTTCTGAGGGTTTCTCCTGTTCCGTTCCGTCTGTTGGGTAAGTTTTTTGGGAGCTCTGTTCGGAGATGTTTCAATAACTGCGGAGCTGGAATTACATGAAATTCGTGTTTATCAAATTAACATGCAGCGGCAGTGCATTAGGAAAAACCCAACAACAAAATTAAATATACTGCGGCGTGGACTGTGGAAAAACTAAGCCAACAAGCGGCCCCCACACACGCGCAGAGGCGGGAGGCGGGGGCTTTGGGTTGTTTCCTTCCCATGGCCATTGCGGCCGCAGAGATTGAGAGACTGTGAGAGAGAGAGAGGGAGCTCTAAAAATAGAGTTTAACAAACTGTAAAAGTATTCCATTCCACCACATACAAAGACAAAGCCAAACAGAAACAGAAACAGAGGCACGAACACGCACGGGCACGAGCACGGACACGGGCACGGGCACGGCACGGCACACGGAAAACTCACGCACTCGGATGACAGGCACAGACGACACACTCTTCCAATTCTAGCGGGGATTCTCGTTCTCTGCCTCTTCTCTGGGGTGCACCCTCTCTCTTTCTCTCTGGCTGGTCCCATTTCGCACATTCACACATCTCCTGCTCCTCCTGCCGCCTCTCCATCTCTCATCTGCCGCCTCTCATTTTCATATTTCTCATCTCGCATTCACATGCATCGCATCAGAGGATGCTCTGCCCTAGCTCTCCTCGCCCTTTCCCTACTCCTGAGAATCTCGTCTCTGTGGGTATGCTGCAGAAGGGAAGAAATCTCAACACAGTTTTGTATTTCTCTTTGTGTGTGTGTGTGAGTGCTCCCTATTTTTCCCCACACGTCATCGTCCTGTGTTTCATTCTGGTCCTAGTGCTGGCTCGTCCTTCTTTCGCATCAAAAACCACCCCAAAAGAGGCGGCAGACTGACTCTGTGAGAGTTCGCTCCTGCCCTGCGGCTCTGTGTTGCAATGTTGCATGTGCCATGGAGGATGCCTCAGCGCCGGCTGCCACTTGGGCCCGGGCACTCGTGTAACAGCATTTCTGTTTGTTTTTGTGCATCTTCGAAGGCTCAGCGCGCGGGAGTGTTGCCCCCCTTTCTCCAGCATCCGATGAAGATCTACCCGCCCCAAGGGGTATACGGATTTGGGAGTCCAGTTTGCACGGTCTTCTGTGATCCCCATGAAAACAGGAGTCCTACATCTTTTCTATGACTTCCGCCTGAACTTTCTGAGTATGGGAAATGATCCTTCATTCATTCAGAGCTCGATTTGAATGCATGAATGTGTCGAATCATTGCATATTCTCTCCATTGTAATGGAGAAACCTGTAGATTTCTCTTTGGGTGCTACCATTATTCCCATCACGATTTCTTACGTGTGTGATAATTAGAACGAACGCACAATTCTCCGATAAAGGAGGATCGAAATGATTACCGTGAAGGAGATTCACACGGCCCAGAGGACAGCAGGGTATCGAATCGTGTGCCCAATCGTTCCACCCACTCCAGCCTCCAAAAAAACACCCGTTAAGGAAGGGTATTTCTGTTTCATTAGCATGTTGCTCGTTGATTTTTGGCCCTCTGTTTTTATGTGCTACGCCATGCGCCACCACCCTACCGATGTTCTGCATCGTGTTCTTCATCATGTTGTCCCCCCTCCTCCCCCTTTCATTTCCCCTGCACTTCCATCTCCAGGCCACAGTTCCACTCCATCTGCATGATGTGTCTGTCGTCCGTGGCTACATGAAGTGCTCTTTAGCGTTTGCTGACATTTCTTCGTTTTTGCAACACAAATGAAACAGCAACAGAAAACGAGAGAGAGATGGGGTGCACAGAAAATACATATATACACTGGGTATATATACATGTACATATATTCTCATATTCGTATAATATGCATACAAATACTTGACTCTGCTCTGCTCTGCTCTGATGGGACCTGTAGCGAGGCGGTCACTGCTCTATTTCGTTTCATATTTTTGGATGCATTTTAATACGTAATTTGTTTTAAGTTTATTAGCTTTTGGGGGTTGGGGGGGGGCTGGGGGTTGGCTTGGCAACGAATTGACATTCATTCGTACATATAGGATAGAAAGGAGAGGAAGGAGGAGTCAATAACATGGATGTAATGGTTCCTTTGTGGCATTCCCTGTGCATGACATTCACTGAAAGTTCTAGAGACTGAAATACAATTGGAAATCCAATGGAGAGACTAGGGTGGCCGACTGCTTGTTCGATTCATGTACTGCTTCTTAGATAAATGCACTGCTTCATTGGTTTCTTCACGTGCTTGAATATATGTGATGCACTGCTTAGTGGTTAGATGCACTTCTTCATTGATAAATGCACTGCTTTGTGTATGTATTCTCTGCTCCTTAGATCGATCGCTAAAGGGAACACTGCTTGAAAACTCTGCATAATTTGTTCTCTAAGAATTCGAAAAATACCTACGAATATGCCGGAACTATATTATCATTGTTGAGCAATGGTTTTTTTCTCAGCCCTTCTCCCGAGGGGCACTGCCGCATGCCGCGTATAACCGAACCAGTACAGAGTTTTAAACTGTATGCCATAACAATAAGTTCAACAGAAAATAAACTGACACTGGATATCCGAAATGTTTCGAAACATTTGATTGACTGACTTCATTTGACAGCCCCATCCGCATTTGCAAGTGGAAATTGCCTGAAACGCGTTGGGGAGAGGGAGCACACGCCCCGCTAATAACTTGTCATCTTTCTGGGACATTCATCTGTCCCTGTGTCCCGTGGATCTGCCCCAAATCCACTCCCCCACTCCCTCCACTCGCCCAAACCATGGCAGGCCATCATCTAAGGCTCTTTCAATATTATGACAGCCAAAGAGGGAAAATCTTTTGTTGCCGTTGCGCTTAATTCATCTTGAGAATCTCAAAGTTGGTCTTTCCTTGGTCTCCCTTGCCCCTCCCCCTCCCCCCTCCCTCCTCCGCCCTCATACATTTCCATTTCCATTTCCACTTCGAGAATGATAAAGAATGTGAAAATATTGTGGCTGCTCTTTTCTGTTTATTCTCTCCACAAGTTGATCTCTCCTCTGGCTGCTCCATCATCTTTTCTTTTCCGACTTTTCCTCTGGCTTTTCCAGCAGCTTCTTCGGCTTTTGTTTGTTTTCATTTATGGCTGGAGAGGCGGACGGGGTGGGGTGCAGCAAGGCAAGATTAAAAGTTTTCCCTCTTATCTGCAGCTGAAAATTGTCATTTTCGTTTTTGTTCATTTTCTTCTTCGGCTTTTGTGACATCCATCCTCCTCCTTCTGGGCTGCAGTTGCATTTTTGATGCGCTTCATTGTCATCTGACCCATTTTTCGGTGGGGCGTGGACCTTCGGCCGATCCCACAGGCCCACCCCCACCACCCAGCCCACCCCCTAACAGCCTTCGTCAAGCACTATCGCCTCCAATGCCCCCTTCCGGCCCCCGCGCCCGCTGAAATATTCATGTCTGAGCGGGAGGGCGGGGCAGGCGCATTCAAAGAGTTTTGAACTTCTTTCAAAGTTGTTTTTTGTTCACACAATAAAATGCACGAATGGGGGCGTGTTGTACGGGGCTGGGGCTGGGGCAGGGCTGTGGGGCACAGCTACACAATTGCCAGTTGCAATTACCTCGTGTTGTTGCTGCTGCCACTGCCACTGCTCTTGCTGTTGATTATTAAATACTTATTGTCCGACTTGCATTTGAAAAGCGCGCACAAGAATTGAAGTTGAAGTCGAAGCTCCGCGAGAGACGAGAGACGAGAGACGAGCCACGGAGACGAGAGAGACCTTTGTGTGGCTTAGACTGCATTCGGTTGCATGCAACGGGGCCATAGAAAGTGCAGAGGCACTGCCGCAACGCTGGAACCACCACAGAGGCCTCTTGAGCACGCACCAGACACGCAAAATATGAAATTCTGTGAAGGAGGCACAGCGAGGGTGAAGCTATCACTTTTCTGGGTCTTCGCCCAATCATGGAGGCAAACAAAACCAACCTCCCATATGGGAACTGTGCCTCAGAGACGAGAGTCAGAGTCAGGCCTGGGATTGGTAACGGAGCCTGGCCTGGCTGGTGGGGCACTCGTTCCCAAGTACTTCTGTGGCATGGTAACCATGCTAACTGCCTCAATTACTAATTTCATTTCATTTCATTTCATTGTGATTAGCCAAGTAAATTACTCAATCATGGCCCTCTTCGAAATGGGTTAAGGGAATAGAATGGAATGGCATGGAATGGACTAGTTTTACCCAGTTCTATAGACAGTTTCTTGCTCTATGAATTAATGAACATATTCATATTTGAATCTATGTATTTTTATGGTTATAAATTAAGAGAATTCATTAAGAATATATTTTTATGTGTATTTCCACTTTGATGAATGGAAGTATTCGATATTTTCAGTCATTTCTGACAGTGTATTTCAGCTGTAATCCAAGCTGGCAATGCCTTTACTCTCTAACTGTCTGAGAATTTTGCTCTCTCTCTGACTGTCTGCCTGGCTTCCGGCTCTCTCTCGCTCTCGCTCTCCCGCTTTTGCGCCACTCTAAGGGTTGACTGTGCGCCTCTCCTTGTGCAATTTCGTTTGCCCAGTTTCAAAGGATCTAAAGGGCGGAATTCCTGGAGGTTGTTTTTTCCTACATTCGAAAACATCTTGAATTTCTTTCTGGAAGTTGCTTCAAAAAGCCGCTTAGGAATTGCACCCCTCTCAGAAGGGGAAGGCAGCACTCTCTTTGCCGCCCCATTTGAATTCCCACTCTCTCTCTCTCTCTCTCTCTCAGGCGCTGCTCTCCCGCTCTTTCGCTCTCTCTCCGCCCAAACGGAAATTGTTGTTAATTGCCTCTCATTTTGGAATGATTTTTAATGCCACCATAAAACTATTTGGCTAAGGGTTTATGTGCCGCCAATTTCCAATGCCACATCAATAATTAATGGGGTGGGGGGTTTCCTTTTGGGGTATGGGGCCTTACGAGGAGCACTGCTGCTTCCATTCTGATGCATTTCCCATCGTTGCAACGGGGGTTTCCAACCCCCAAAAAGAAATTCAAGAAAAACAAAAGAAGCAAAAGAGAGAGGAGAAACAACCCGCTCTAGAGACGACCACCGACACATCTGTCGCTGCTCGCTCTCTCTCTCTTGCCGGCGGTGCGTTCTCTCTATTTCTCTTGGTTTTCTCTCGCTCTCTCCTCTCTCTCTCTCTCTGAGGAGCCACACACTCCATTCTCTGTGGGCTCTGTGGCTGCCTTCAGTCGACGGCCTTCAGTAACATTCATTACTCCCATTTATACAGTTATCCGACGTTAGTTTTTCGCAGACGCTTTTCCGCCTAGAAGTATTTTTGTACCCCGCCCACTTACACACACACACAGGGCAATCAGAGCAATCAGCCATCTCTGTACTCTAGACTAGATTAGACCCCAAAGGAGCACCCGAGAGTCCTTTATCCCTAGTCCTAGTCCTAGCCCTGGCTCTGGCCAAAAAGTGTCGTCCGTCGCTGAAAATTTAGTGAGAAAATTTCGTTTTCGTCTCGTCTCGCGTGTGCCCTCTCCGCCGCCGCCACCGCCACCGCCACCGCCTCCACCTCCCTGCCACCCGTCGCCGCGTCCCGTGTATGTATTCGCCTGTCTGCCGCCGTAGCCGTAGCCGCCACCGCCACCAACAACCCGCCCCCGACCCGCTGCTGCTACTGCTGCTGCTGTTCATATCCCGTTAATAATACATACATATGTGCGTGTGTGTGTGCCAGAGATTTTTTTTATATAGCCATATATCGTAGATACATCTGTGCATATACTCTTTCCGATTATAAATACAAAAATATCGCAAAAAAGGAAGACTGACGCGACGGAAATATCTTCAAAGTGAAATTTTTTGGTGGCGCCCCACACACAAACACACACACAACACACACACACACACACAGAGACGACCAAATGCTACACCCCCCGCCGTTGTATTGATTTTTTTTTTTGCCATCATATTGATGTCCATCAGTGGTGCCAAAGTGTTCGTAAACCGTCCAGAAGAAATCCATACAAAGAGGAGAACCTAGTTCCAACGTAACCTACGATTCCATTCCATTCAATTTCACTGGACGACACGACAGAGACAGCCCTTATCCAGGCAGATAGTGGAAGAGAGTGAGAGAGAGAGAGAGAGTCGCTTCCTACAGTCGTGTCCCATAAGTAAATGACAGCAGCTGAAACACAATGAGCAGCTACACTGCCGCCCAGTACTACAAGACCACCAATATGATTACCTCCAATGAGATCTACTGGTAAGTGTCCTGCACTCTCCCCATTTAAGGGGTTTCGTTTCGTATTTCTATTATCCTTCGACACATGTACGGGTTCCTCCCGTCTCCCGTCTCCCATCTCCCATCTCCGGTCTGCCGTCTGTGAATGGCCAGAGTTCAAGGTTCGATTAGCGTGTGGGCTTGAGGACATTTGTGACGCAATTGTGCGATGCTGCTGATGCTGCTGCTGCCACAGGGATGGGCCCCAAAAAAATCAATGGCATCATTGGGGTTTTTCTTCTTTTTTTTTTTTGTTTGTGGGTTGCACGCACTGCCCACACACGAAGCGCCGCTGCTGCATCCCATGGCTCTGCTGTCTTGACAGCAACAAAAGGTTAAAGCCGCCTCTGAAGTCCACACCCACGCGCGCCTACGAGTTTTCCTCCCAATCGCAGTGGGCGTCGTCGTCGTCGTCGTCGTCGTCGGCCCCACACACAGCACAGCATTTCATTACAACAACAACAACAGAAACAGCAACAAAAATAACAAAAACACTCGAAAGAGTATTTAATTCCCCCTCCCAAAAGTGGGCAATTTTATATATATTTTATTTGTTGAAAAATGATGTGCGCTGCCGAAAAGTATGCAATAAAAATGTTCGCCATGCTGCAGTGGGAATAGTTGCGCCAACCACCGCTGGAGGGCGCTGGCCACAGCATTCGTTGAGTAAAAAGTTTTGCAAAAGCAAAAGCAAAAGAAAGGAAACAAGGATTTTTTTTTTGCAATTCCTTTTGCTATAAAAGGGTGGCCCTGCCCATCATTACTTTTGGTTCAGCGAGCACATGTCTCTACTCAGCTGTACAGGGCTTTCCTTTCCATTCCATTTCTAGTATTTCGTCCTGCCAGTGGAGCTGGCTATCCGCTGAGCTATCCGCCTTTCTGGTCGTCCTTATGTACATGTTTTTCCAATTAAGAGAGCTGTCCGCTCCCCAAGGGACTTGTCTGTTCCTCCAACGAGGGCTTTCACTGTATTTGCGCAAACATAAATTCGGAATTTCTCGACCTGTATAATGATATTGGTACGAATACCAGTGCGAGTATGACTGTTTGTTGTTGTTGTTGTCTTTGCCTGTGCGCTGTGTGCATCCATCCACACACAAACCTTGAACTCTGGCATTTGCCATACATACCATACGTACGCCCACATTTGAATACAATGTTACACAGAGAGATGGGGCTGCAGATGGGGATGGGCATTGGGGGCTAAACTCCCACGGCGGAGGCACGCGCATGGAAATTCCAGCGATAAACACGTGATTCTATGTACATAAATGGGGCGTCAAATGGGGCGACCAGTGCCACAAATATAACCTATCTGCCAACAGATAGCAGATTCTAGAGAAGTAAGCACATTTGTTGCTAAAATCCAACGGGTACGGTACGGGTATATCCGGGTTCTTGCGACAGACAAGTGGATTGGGGACTAGGAACAGGCACAGCAGTAGCCAGAATTTCCTCGATTTCATTGTCAAAGATATATGTAAGTTCTTCGAATGAAAAACTCTTGTGCTTCACCTGGAAAAGCTTTTCTAAGGAATGCGACTCTGGAAACAAAGAAATATTTTAGCATTTCTTAGTCATACGTTTTTGGCCATTATCTTTGGCTTTTGCCGAAAATTCCATAGCAATCTATAAATTATAACCGAAAGTCCGGCATACTTATTCGTTTGTTTTTGTTGCCAAGTTTCCAGGCAAAATTCTAATTGGCGGATATCTTATCTCATTATCTCTCATTAAAAATGTGCACTTCGATTAAGTTAAGGCCCAGAGACTTGAGTTTTGAGAGTTTAAGAGCTTAAGAGGTTTGCGATACTCAGAACCTTTTCAAACGCCTGCTGGAAATCGATTGAAAATAGTTCCATTTCTCTGATGGCCGGACAATTCCCTTTGAAAATGTCTTTCTTTTCATCATCTCATTATTCCCACAGTCCACCCAGCCCCCAATCCCACTGTCAGTGCCACTGCCACAGCCGCTGTTTGGGTTTTGCAACAGACTTTTCCAGTAGTTGAAAGTCGTGTCGTGGGATTATTTAATGACTTTCTCACTTTTATTGTTGCCCCTCTCCATTCCATTGTTGTGTTCCCAAGTTGTTGCTTGACTGCTCCGACGGCTGCTGTTCCGACTGGGGCTCTCTGGGTCCCCACGTGACCCACGGGGTGGCGTTGATTAGCTTCACCTTTAAGTGAGATTTTCCGACGCTCATTTGGCGGCGGCGGCGGTGGCAGCTCCCGTTCGATCCAATGCTAATTGAGCGTTAGACTTTCGATGATTGATAAAACGCGGCAATGCGAGGCAGTTTTTGTATCTGCCCCTCCATCTCCATCTCCATAGAGGACCATCGATGGATGAATGATCCTACTTCCCGCTGCAACTGGATATGCCGGCTCTTCTTCCTCTGGCCTCCACTGGCAGATTCTTCTCTGCCAGGGGATCCTCCTTTGTAGATTGTAGATTCCTCTTTTGTAGGCTTCTGGGTTTGTAGGCCTAGAGTGTAAAAGCAAATAAATTCAGATGAGCTGCAGCCGAAATCAGCAGCAAAACCCGATGCGCACCGCACCGCATGGAAAGCATCTAAATTAAGTGCGAAACCAGTTGTCGGTTGGCTGCTGGCTGCTGGCTGTTGGCTGTTGGGGGGAGGTTGAGGCTGTACGATGTACGGACTTCCATTCGGGCCTGATGGCTGACGTCATGCATGCAAGCGGCAGGGGCAGTGCAGGGGCAGCAGCAAACAGTTGCCGGTTGCCGCTTTCCGCTTGCCGGTTGGCACACACCACACCACACATTAACCAGTTCTTGAAGCAGTTGTTGCTGCTGCTGCTGCTGCTGTTGTTGTTGTCGTCCTAGTTATGTGTGAGCCAAATTTCTTGGAGCCAACTTTAGTCGCTTCCAGTACTCCCCCCGTCCCGCTGTGTGGATGCCCCGGCCATCTCCCTCCCACTCTTGGATATACATATGCAAAACCCAAGAACCTACTGAAAAAGTGTTTTTTATACAGGGTATTCATACTTAATAAAGGGTATACTGGTTGCCTTTGAATCAGCGGTCGGCAAGGAGCTATCCTTAACACTTTTTGTCCCCTTTTGCCTGCTGTCTACGCACACAAGCGCACTGCAATACACGTGAATGTGTGCGTGCCGACCGCTGCCTAAAATATACCCTGTATATAGTCTTGATACACTCTGACAGGCTGCAGGGTACCAGATTAGTAATAAATCCTCCTCAATTTGAGATTTTAAATTTAATTTCCATAAATAATGAATCTAATTAGAGGGTATCCGAACGTCGAAGCATCGCCTGAAGCGTTCTTGCTTGTTTTGTTTTGTTTTGCTTCGCTTTGTCTTTTGTTTTGTTTTTCGATGTTTTCTCGTTTCCTTTGTTTCGTTTTGTCTTGGGCTCTCCGGCCGGATCGTTGCCCAATTCTGCAGCAGCAATTGCAGACTCGGACGCAGACGCAGACGCAAGACGCAGACAAGAAGCGACAGCGGCGGCAGCGTCTTCTTGGGCGTCGGCAGAGCATGCAGTTTTTGTTTTCGTTTGGAAATTTGCATTGAATCAAAGCCCTGACGAAATGCAGCCCCCCTCCCCACCCCCCGAAATGCAGGGTATTGTAATCTCTGTAGAATTAATCAGACTTCTTTTGTCCTCTTCGGTTGGGCAAGGGTTGAAAGAGTTACCCGAGCCACTACTATGCATGCAGTGAAGCCATTGACCCGTGAATGACCCCATTGTACCCATGGATTTCGATGAGAAATATGATCTGGGTTAGGGGCAAACGGCTATCAAATAAAAAAAGGGACATTCAAGAGAGTCATACCTGGAGAATCCGTCTACAATTTATTTATTTATTGCAAAAAAACTTTGATTTACACAAAAACATTATGCAAATTTGGAAAAAACTAAAAATAGAGTACCTTTAAAGGTTTCATTAGAGGAATAGTTTACTCATGAGATCTACTAGACTAGAAACTCTACAATTTATATAACATTCCCAAAGAAATCATAAAGAAGCGGAAAAGGAATCATAACTCTCTTCAAAACTTAAATCGAAGCAACTAAAAACCGGAGCCAGCCTGATAATAAATTTAAAACTCAAAAAACATGTGTATGGATAGTAAAGAGCGGTCAAGAGGGGCAGAGTTCCATAGACCCAGCTAGACTATCATTCAAATGAATTAAAATCAACTAATCCGAACTTTAGTTATGGTTGAATAATTACAAAGCCCCGGACATTTATTTGAATTACTCAATTCTACCCACAGTCCTATTGCGGTGCGGTGTCTCGTTCAAGTTCATTAGCTTCTGTAGAAGAAACATAGGAAATTATAGGAATAAAAGAAGAGTAAGAGATGGAAGAAAAGAAGCTTCGACATTCACTCTTAACATCCAAAAATAGTAAATGAAGAAATGAAATTCGCATAATGATGACCATTTGTGAGTGGGAAGTGGGGATTCGGACTCGGATTCGGATGCGGATTGGGGGATTATGTAAAGCCACTAGATTTGTCTTTCTCCAAAAGGCCATCAAACGGTTTTCAGCGCCTTAGATTATCAGATAAACATGGAAAAAGATGATGATGGATGGAGGATGGAGGATGGAGGAGGGAGAGGCAAAGGCGGAGTCGTGCCTCGAAGAAGTGCAGACAATGGGAAAACAAATTGAGAAATTCAATTGGAAAGAAGAAAAGCAAATGAAAAATGAAAAATAATAATAATAAGCTGCTAATCGCTTGTAAACATGAGTTTTCCAATGAAAAATGCACACACGAAAATCAATGGAAAAGCCGAGACGAGACGAGACGAGAGACACGAGGTAATGATACACATACCGATGGGGATGGGAGGGTGTGGAGGTGGAGGTGGTACGTGATTTAGAGCCGAACGGGGGCGGGCGGCACAGAGAACCCTTGTGGGCGAACTTTCCCATTGTCTATGCCACATGAGCGGCAAGCACGGCCAACGCTGCTGCTGCTGCTGTGCCTCTGCCGCTGCTCGTTGATTGATGAAGGCGCCAGTGGCGTTGCGGCGTCGGCGGCGGCGGCGGCAAGCGGTATACAAAAAGCTTGGCCAGTGGGCAGCCGCAGCCGCAGCCCCACTCCATGAAGAGACGTGTGTGGAGGGCGGTGGCGGGGATTCATTCATGGCCAAGAGAAGAGACAGCAAGTGGAGCGGCGGGGAGGAGGGAAGCAAAGCGAAGTGCAAGTGAAAGTGATTCCAAGTCGGAATCGGACTATCGGAGTACTCGGCAGCGTAGTACTTCATGAAACCACAAAAATTTCCCACTAACATCATTTTTTGTGTTTTTTTTTTGTTGGTTTGTATCTTTCTCTGGGTCTCTGTCTCGTGTCTTTGCGCCCCATCTTTCTTTCAACATTTCCATGGGGCTGCTGTGCTCGTACTCGCACTCGTATCTCCCATCTCCCATCCATCCGTCAGCAGCGCAGCTCATCTTTGTCGTGGATTCGTGTGTTACACATTTAATTGAATGAAAAGGCAGAAGATGGAAAGCCCTAATGACAGAGGAGAGTGAATCTTGAACCGATCCATGGTCCCCGATAGGCAGCCCTGTCAAGCTTCATTAGACCCCCAATCCGATCCGATGCGACGTCTTGGGTTTGGGTTCGTCTGCGGCTATGGGGTTCGGTTCGGCTCGGTTCGGGTATTGTCTCTTAAGCATTCAGCGGTTCAGCGTTCACTTTCTAATGAGCCGCAAAGCCCGGACCCAGGCCCAGACCCAAGCACAAGCACAGTTGTAGCCATGACCGAATGAACAATTCAATGGCCCCGCCAGCGGTGGCAACACGCAAGTTGAAGGTGGGCCCTCCCCCTTCTCCCCCCCCTCTCTCTCTCTCTCTCTAGGGGAAGGCTCAGGGGGCCCCTAAGCTCTCGCAATCGTTTTGCTTCTCTGTGTTTTCTCTGTTTTGGGGCGGACTGAAGGTCTACTAGCCATGTATGTAGTACCCCTCCCTGCCCTACCCAACCTCCCCTCTCTCACTCTCTCTCTCTCTTTCTGTTGCTTACAAATTGGGTTCAAAATGCCTAAGGTCAGTCGAGCTACAGCACTGTAGAGAGTGGCGGGTGGAGGGTGGAGGGCGAAGGCTAAGGGGAGGAATAGGTAATCGCTTAGTTAGTAACTACATGCGACAAAACCTCTTGCGATGTTTACTAATGAAATATAAAATACGTTTCATATGTAAGCGGAAGAGGGGCGATTGAGAAGTTGATTCGTTGACAGTTCTTCAGAAATAGTCCTTAGGAGTGGGTATTTATTGGGTAATGTTGGAAATACATTGTGCAGAAATAAAGACAGATGACATTCAGTTAATGGTCTTCTGAAAGTCTGAAACCCCCTTAAGATGTTAACAGGTGCATTATCATCATCATCAGCAGCAGCAGACTGTTCAAATAATTATTATCGCCAATCTACTTAAGGACTTTCCTTAATTTACCCTTCTAGAGGAATTTTGGAACATTCCCAGCCCCTTCTTTAGTCCCAAAACTTAATTAAAAGCGTTCCAGCGACGCAGTACTGGGCTGTCGTTGAGGCTCTGCTTGTGAGAGATGCTTAAGGAATGAACGAGTGATTCAGGTGTAGTTACAGTAGCAACAGAACACATACCAGATTAACATACCAAAAGGAGCTTCCGAACAAAGGGAGTCTAAAGAAGAGGAAGAAGAAGAGAGATGTGCGTCAGAGCAGAAAGCTCATCTCAGTTCTAATTATAGACTTCTCGCTTATTTAGTGTTCCTGGAGCTCGCTCCAACCCCCCCTGATGACAGCAGGAACCCCTATTAAAATCGCTCTGGCAACCCTCGGGTAGTACTGTTGCTGCGGCTGTGGCTGCTGCTGCTGCTGTCATCATCATCGTTGTTGTCGGGTTTGTTTGTTGATTGTTTCATAACACGGCCTGAAACGACGCAGCAAGACGAGGTACGTGGTACGCGGTACGAGACGCAGCCCCAGACACAAGTATGGCAAATGGGTTTGTGTACCTTAGCCTAATGCGTTAATATCAGCCAAGCCAAACAAGTCTAGGCCACAGGGACACGGGGCAAGGGACAAGGGACAGGGGACAAGGGAGAGCGGGCCAAAGTTTTGGTTCATTTATGTGTGGTGTGTAGATACGCGATACCCCGTATGTATTCCGTATTCCGTATATATTTTTACGACTTTAGTTTTAACGATGGCCCCACCGACGACTATGACAGAGCGACAGCAGGTTTCAATGAAAAGTCAAAACAGGCCTCAGGTCCGGATATAAATGGTTTGTTGTCTGAGAAGCGGTATGGTTCACACACGTACAGATATGCGCACTCATGCACAGGCGGGGAATACAGTCATCAGTCTTAACGCTTGGCTCAGTCCGACTAGGAGTTGGAGTCGGAGTCGGAGCCAGTGAGGCATTACGTTGCCCATTTTGTTAGTGGCCCCAGCCGCCGCAAGCTAACGACGAGCGGGAGAGCGACTAACTACCAGAGGCAGGCACTATACTCCACTCGGCCATAATGTACGGCACATGCACATGCCATATGGAGAGGCGGCGGCGGACGTCAGCACATCAGCAGCAGCGGCAGCAGCAGGCAGCAGCAGTAAAGCGCCCCCGCTCGCCCTTCGCTCGATCGTGAGTCACCTGAGCGTAACGTAAGCTCAGCCTGTTGTTCGAGTACGAGCGCGGGCATACTCACTTTTTTGTAAGCACTCACTAAACGAGAAAGCAGATACGTTGCTGTCATGTCTGACCATCCAGAAATGCAGCAGCCTGTCGGAGAGTTCCGCAGTGCAGTTGCTGTCACGTTTAGCCAGTACTTGATCCCAGCTTATTGTTCGCTCTCCTCTCGCTTGCGCTCTCACTCTCGCCTGCAGTCTGCTGGGTGCAGTTGTTGTCTGGAGCAGCTGTTAATGCGCTCTCGGAGAGGAAGCCAGCCAGCCTCTCTTTGGCTTCGTGTTCGGTGTGTGTTTCTGTGTGTGTGTGTACTCAAAGTCGTTTGCATACGAATTTACACCTTTTTACGACTGTTTGTCGATTTACGAGCATGTTCATATGTTGTATGTATGTATGTGCTTTCGGATCTCTTTTGCAATTGCCCAATTTGACAATGGGAGTCAAGTGGGAAAGCCCTGAAAGCTCCATAAACAGTGGGAGATCACTGCAAAGGGTCCGAGCCCGAGCCCTGCATTGTGCAAGTCTTATGAAAAACGTTGATTGAGTTAAAAATGCAAATAACTTTGATAATTGCATTGCTGCTTAGTGCTGCATTATAATGGGGGTTATATAACCCCAATTAGACCCACTGTGGCAGCACACGTCATGTGTCATGTGGTACAGGTGTGCGGGAGAGAGAATCTTCTGGATGGCCCTTTTTTTTGTTTGTGTTTTGGCCGAATGTTTGTTTTGTGGATCAATCGGAAGAGCCATGGAACAGCCAGCAATATTAGCCAGCTTTTTAAGTGGCACGGCACACAGCCACAGTAGTGCCCATGCCATGCTCTCACCCATACCATGGCACTATCGCTACCTGGCCACCCCCTCCCGCCTCTCCCGCCTCATTCGACTTGTAAGCCGCTCGCTGGAACAGTTTTTCAGACCCCGACCGACGGCATCGCCATTCTCTCTCAAAGCTCCGTCGAGGTAACACACAGGTTGCTCGCGCGCGCTGTACTTCGTCTCTTTCGAACAGTTTTCGTAGTCGGCCGTCAGCCGTTCGTGTGCGTTCGTGTTGATCGTTTGTACGTACGTACGTTAGTGTGTGTGCGTGCGTGTGGTGGTGCATTTGTTAGTCACTTTGTTGTTGGCTGTCATTGCGATATTCGATAATCAATATTCAATATTCACATTATTCCCGATATGTATTCATTGTTTTTTGTTTGTTTTTGGCAATACCGAAAATTATTACATTTCCCAATGGAAATGCAAATTGATTTTGCAAACACAAATTGTGGCCATGTTATGGGTCTTTTTTTTCGTGTGCGTGTGAGTGCTAAATGAAAAGAAAATCAACGAAAAACAATACGCATCACGCAAAGCTTTTATTACAGTTGTTGTTGCTGTCCGTCTGTGTCTGTCTGTCTGTCTGTTGGGGCAGGGGCAGGGACAGGGACAGGGCCGGTTTATTAATTTGACATCGTCGTGTCCGCCTGCCACAATATCACAATAATAAAAAAAAAACCCTCCATCGAATAAAACAAAGCGGAAACCATGAAACAATCCACAACAACAAAAACAACAACAGCAGCACATCACAAAATTTTTTTATGTAAAAAATAAAATATAATTAAAGAGAAAATCGCCTTTCTCCAGCTGCGAGTATCACAAAAACAATAGTGCCGCCAAGCAGCCAACAGCAGCAGCACCAGCAGCACCAAGAGAGGGAGAAAGAGCGGGAACCACGGCCACTGCCCCGTTACGTTTCGGCAAACACAGCAACAACAGCAACAAGAGTGTGCGCCCCAAACCATATGTGTCTCTCTCTTTCTGTCTCTCTGTCTGTCTGTCTCTTTCTGCATGTGTGTTGAACTGGAAATTTCTATTATTTTGTAATTGAAATTATAGCAAGTGCCAGGGAAAAAGAGAGAGAGAGAGATATAGCTTACGGCTCAAACATTCTGCTATCCTTAATGAGCACTAGATGTTCTACTGACGATGTTCCTAACTAGATGACTAGATGTTCCTAAATTGCAATCGAAAAGATCTAGTTATAATATACTGATAGGATCCCTTCGAATGCTACTGAAATGGAGAGAATCTTTCTGGTACCTCCCTCGGCGGAGTGCAACGTTTTGCAAGGAATATTTATGAAATTTCTGGAAATCAGCTGATTCAGAGCGACAAACACATCTTGGAAGTCGAATTATTCACAGTTTCAGCCGTAACTCAGGCTCCGAAAAAGAGAGACAGGCAGAGAGACAGAGAGAGAGAGAGAGAGAGTCACCACTTTCAGTCCGAAAGCGTCGCTCACTTTTGACTCCCTGCTCTTTGGTGCTTCTGGCCTGACTTGTATAATCGCTGCCACCCTGCCACCCAATTACGCTGCATCGTCGTCGCTGCCGTGGACGTTGGTTGCATATTGTATTTCCACTTCCTCTTCCGCTCTTTGGTTGTGGCGCGGAGTGAGAGCCAAATCCACACAGAGAGACAGAGAGAGCGGGAGAGTGTGTGTGTGTTAGTGTGTTCGTTGGTGATTTCTGTTACGTGCGCCGTTACTAATGACACGAAAGTGAATAAAAAGGCATCGGGCACGGGGCTCTGCTGACCCCCTCCAGCACTCCACCCTGCCACACTCTGCAGCAGCACCAAACTCCAGTGCCAGTGCCAGTGCGAGTGAGAGAGAGGGAGAGGGAGAGGGAGAGTTAGAGTACAGAAAATAATTATAAATTAAATAATTATACAATACAAGCAAGAAAACAACTTAAAGCTGATTGTAGCTGCTGCCTGTTGTTGTTGCCACTGTAGTTGCTGCTGCTGCTGCTGCTGCTGCTCGTGCAGTGGAACACCTGTAAAACAAAGGCAGCTCTATCTGCGGCAACCCTAGCCCGCCGCTGATGTCGTGCTCGAGAGCGGATGCAACCCAGTCAGCCCCCAAGTCCCGCTACGGTCCGCTCCAAGCTCTATATCTGTTGCATTGTTGCAAACCGAACCAGAAAAAAGCACAGTAACCGAAACAGAAACAGAAAACTGAAAACTAAAAACAGAAAACAGACTTTTCTTATAAACTTTAAGGCAAACGAAAAACCTGCTCGACAAAATTGCAATTATGTACAAACAAAAGTTTCTCAGAAATGGCTGAAAGAAACAAACAGAACAAGTTGGAACAGTTCTTAGGAGTAGTCAGAAACGGCAGCGACAACAACTAGAACACACCAACAGCAACAACACCAACAACACCAACAGCAACAGAGGCACACAACAGCAACAGCAACGGCAACAGCACCAGCAACAGCAACAGCAACGACAGCTAAAAACGACAACTAATAGGTTGCTAAATAACAAAAATATTCCGCTTTGAGCTGATTTTGTGATACCTTAGCAAAGGGAGAGGGTATGATGATTATTGCTGAGAGCAGCTTTAGGTCTCCCCCTCTTCTGTTTGATGTGGAGGTAATCTTGTGATTGCAATGTGCATATCTGCAAAAGCTTCTATATCTTTTGCTATATTAATCGCTGTCATTATCCGAGGAACGTGAGCTTGTGAGCGCCACTTTGTGGAGTAGGCAAAAGATAGATAGAGAGTATCTAGAGTTCGAGTTACTTTTCTTTCAGCTTTTTTTTTGTTTGGTGGGGTTTGTGATTCGTGTGTTTTGTGAGTGGGCCTTAGAGCAGCATTCTATTCTACTACAACGTTTGTGATTGAGATTGAGAGAACTCCCCTGAAGCGCTTATTGGCAGCAGTAAGCAGCAAGCAGTAGGCGACTTGTTTTGGCCAATAATTCCATGACTTGTTCCAAGGCTGGGCCTGGGCACCGCACCGCCAGAATCGTGAGATTATCGCTTGTTTGCACAGCTTTTTAGCTTGATTCACTCATGAATCGATGGCTGTGAGTGTATGCATGTCCGCTGACTGTTTTTTCGGTTCTCTGACGAAACAACAATTGGCGACGGGACAGAGCCAGAGACAGTGGCAACTGTTGTCACTGCGCCGAGCAGGCGCAGGCGGATAGATCGCTTTCAAGCTCTCGAAAGACTCTCGAAAAAGGTTCTTGAACTTGAGATTTTATGGAAGAAAGTGTGGGGGTTGGTAGCAGAGTTGTATTCCTCCATAAATATAATATTTTTATGTGTGGTTTGATGGCAGATCTTGATCTTGGGACAAAACACTCTGAGTGCCTCTGTTGTTTTTATTGTTGTTGTTTCCCTTTCTATTCTGTTTGCTATTCGCTCGCATTCGTGTGTATTCGTTTCTATAACTCATTGTTTTCATGGCAAATTCTCACGCATTTCGCACATAAATTTTCATATGATTTATGGATCATTCGGCCCTCGGTCCGACCGTCATTGTATGTTGCCAAGTGGATCAGGTCATTCAGTCAGTTCAGTTGTTCAGAGCGTGAGGATCACCCCTTTGCAGGGCCTCAGCCTGGGCCTGGGCCCCGTGCCAGCACACACTTTCCCGTCTGAGGCACGTCTGTGGGACGGTCTTGTGTCTGGGTCTGGGTCTGGGTCTGGATTGGAGCAGATCCAACACCTGCGATCCGATCCGAGCCGAACCGATCCGAACCCTCCTCTAGTCTGTCTGTCTGGCGCAAGTCGATCGTTGTCACTGCGTGTCGTGACATGTTCAATTTGAATATTGTTTATTTGCATTCTCCCTTCTCGCTTGCGCACTCTCTCTCGCTGTCGTTCTCTCTTTCTGTTTGCTTTTTCCTACATAAATAGTTCTGCAGTTGACAAGTTGCGACTTTTACTTGCGATCGGATCGACCGACTGACTGACTGACTGAATGACTGAATGACTGATCGCTGACCCAAAAACAGAAACCGACACAGAAACAGCAGCAGCAGCAGCGCCGCAACAGCAACGCCGCAACAGCATGATGATTGAATGCGATTGCTCAGAGCAGAGCTCTCTCATTGACGCTTGCGTGTGCGTCGTGTGTTTTTGCAAGTGTCATGCTCTTCCATACAGCATGATTATCATATTAAACGATCATGGGGTAGGGGACGAAGGGTATGATGGAACTAAGAGCCATACATGATCTCTAAAGATTATTCTTCATCCCCGCGCGTGACTGATGCCCGAGAATCCCCCATGGATTATTATTACTCAAACTAAAGATTCCCCTTTAGATCCTCTGATCCTAGCTAAGATCTAAGATCTAGCTTCATGATCTCTATAGATTATTCTTTTTCACATTAGTGAGGAGTGACTGATGATTGATGGGTGGAAAACAGACCATAATCATACAAGCAAAAAACAAATCACATATAATACTTGTATTAGAGAAATGATTAGTGGAACTAGAAGCTCTTAGGCTCCTATCAGATGTGGGTTTGAGTGACTTTTGGATGCATATATGTACATATGTATTCCCACCGATAAGTGATTGAGTTTTCAACTTTGAGTTCATGAAAATAAGTTCCTTCTTCTCAATTCTCAGTTCATTGTTGAAGTAAATCAGAAACAGCTGCGTTCCATTTCCAATCCGTTCCGTTCCAGTCAGTGCCTGCAGCTGTTAAGGGACATTCAGATTCAGAAACAGAAACAGATAAGGAAACAAAAGTTCCAGAGGGTATCGTAATCCATAGCTCTGTGAGGTATTTCCAAGTCTATACAACACATAGATCTCTCTGTCTCTCTCGCTCTCTCTCTCTCTCCATCGCTGTGTTGGTTTTTCTAACCTCCGACTGACTGGAGGCAGCACTCATAAATGTTATTCCATGTTTTATTTATACGATTGTTTTTATGACAAACGCGCTTTGAAGGGCACTCTCATTCGCGCTTCTCCCTCTCCCTCTCTCTGTAGAGGCAGAGGCAGAGGTGTTTTGGTGGGAGGGGAAAATAAAGACTGCAAATTACTATCGCAAATGTGTCGCTGCTTTATCGTAGGCCCCCGCCGCACAAGAATGTAGCCCCATAGTCGCGCCAGAACGACGGAAATTCAAAACCAACAAAAACCAAAGATAAAATGACAAAGAACGAGGCGAGTCGGCGGCTCAAACGAGAGAAACGCTCGCAAAAAGCGGATTGAAAAACGAACCCGAATCCCATAAGAAAACAAAAAATTGATAATCGCGCATAAAAGATCTCTCGATAACAAGAAATCAATTTGCAAAAAACAAAAAAAAAACATAAACAAACAAACGAATGAACAAACGAAAGTTAGCGAAAAGCGAAACAAAAAAACACTAGAAAAGCGAATGCTGCCAATGCGTTGAAGGCGAAAGTGTCGCGTATTCCTGAATCCGAATCCGTATCCGATCATCCGCCCCCCCCATCGAACATCGAATCCGAGGAATCCACGCGGCAGCAATGTCGTCAAAATGTGAACACCACCACAAATCGCGGCGCCAGCAGCTCCCAGTGCCGGCACCATCCCCCAGTCACAGCCACAGCCACTCCCATTCCCACTCCCACTCCCATTCCGACCTTAGTGGAGAGTCCTTCCTGCAGTACTGCACGGACGGGGACAAGAAGCCGCCGCCCATTGTGGTGGTGGTGGGGGATGGCCGGAGTAGAGTGCGGCGCGTGGTGCGCACTGCCACACGGCATGTGACGGTGGTCAGTCTTTCCACCCGGCACAAGGAGACGCAGACACACACCTCGCACCATGTGACGGCGGTCAGGTAAGAAGATCTCCTCTCCAGATCCACAGCCGTGCTGTGGCCCCTGTGCCTTCGTGTGGCTTCCATCTACAAAGTGTGCTCCAAGTGGTCAAAACTCTCTTCTTATCGCCCCCCACACACATCCATTTTTATCCCGTTATCTTTATGAGGGGGGTTACTCGGTTCTCTGGCTATTTGTGGCCCTGCCATTCTAGAGACAGACCTCCAATCATTTATTTATTAATACTTATACTCCGCGGTATTTGTGGGTCTCTCTCTAAAGTTGGTGTACTCATTCGAACGGATAAGGCAATGCGTTTCAATGAGCTTTAAATGGAGTATCTTTATCAGATTATCAGTATCTTTAAGATTGTCCCAAGAACAGGGCGATCATATCTCCCACAAATCTACTAGCCCACCATTGGAACTGTTAATAATCGTTAGATTTTTGACCCCGAATGCATTTCAGCATTCAACAAAGTGAAAATTCCCTAAAAATACAAAAATACAGTGTGGAACTTCTGCAATCCGAAGTTTCGTAGTAAAAGTATCTGCAATTCGATCAAAATTTGTTTGGAAATGCCGCAGCGTTTACTTCAAACTGAAATTAGTTTGGTTTCCCCAACTCCTCGAACTTTAAACTTTATCTTTATCCTTTTTTTAAATATCATTTAAAATGATAAATAAATTTGGCTCAAATATTCGAATTTATTGTTTGCCAACAGGCTTCGTTGGGCGGCAGATGCCGCCACCATGATGTCGACAATTAGATGTAAAAATACATGTCGATTTGACACTCGTTTTGTGTGGCATACTTTCAGGGATTTGTAGAGATGTAGCATTTGATGTAGAACAAATGTAAAGTTCATGTAGAAATTTCATTTCGTGGCGCATGCGCCACATCCCACGGCAGGATCGGGATTCGTTATTCGTTGTTGGAAACAAGATTCAAAGTCAATCCAAACTCCCCTTTAAATTTCTAGAAATATATATATCATCATATACTCCTTGATCGATCACTCCATTGTTTCTATTCGGTTTTCTTTAGTCATTTAGTTTTATTTTGCGTTACATGCCGGAGCAAACATTCGATTTTGTTAAATTTTCTAGTACTTAAATAAAATTCGTAAATTTCCATAATGTTCGATTGGTCCCTCCTGTTCTTTCTCTATGCGGCCGTGTCCTTTTTGATTCTCCTCATGCCGGTGGTCTTTGTGGTGCACCGGAAGATGATCTCACAGATGGTGCTGGAGAGCCCCGACGTCGAAGCACCGATGGGAATCGGACTGCGGGAGGACGAGCTGGAGCAACTGGGAAAAGCATCTCCCGTAGAGATGAAAATTGAGAATCCAGTAGCGAAGGGGATTGCAGCAGCGGAGGAGACGATTGCAGAGACTTCAGTAGAGAAGGAGGCTCCGGAAGAGACTCCAGAAGAGACTCCAGAAGTGACTCCAGAAGTGACTCCAGAAGAGCAGGAGAATCTTCACGATTTACAAGAGGTGCAGATTCCAGAAACGCTAGAGATGCCAGAGACTCCAGAAGAGAAGGGGATACCACAGATTCCTGAAGAGGACATACCAGAGATTCCAGAAGAGCAGACGACTCAGACTCCAGAAGGGAAGATGGAGATGGAGCCTCCGGCAGAGAAGAAGGAGGTGGAGAATCCCGTAGAGAAAGACATACAGGCTGCTTTGGAGCAGGAGAGCACCCAGAATCCTGCCGAAAAGGACACTCCCTAAAGATGTTGCAATCAATTGGCTGATGGCGTAACAGTGTCGTTCTCCACGCGATCCAGTTCCTGGTCCAGGAGGCGAGCCTGGATGCTCTGTCGTTTGTTTTTAATCTCCTCCTCCCCCCTGACCAGTACCTCCAGGCGCTCCACCCATGCCTGCTGCCGCCAGAGGAGCAGCGACTTGGTATCAATGTTCGGCTGCGTGTCGTCCTCAGCATCCGAACTATCAATGTCATTCCATTTGCTGTAGTCAACCATTTTGATGCCTTTTTTCACGTAAAAGTTCGAAAAATCCTCTTTTTATTTAGCTCTGGGTAAAGCTGGCACTTAAAATGTGAGATTTAAAAGAATAAAAAAGCATCGATTGTCTGATGATTGTCATTTTGTGGTACGATAGTACCTATCGGTCAGTACGGCAGCCCCATTGTACCCTATATCGACCAATACGGCATCCCTAGTGGATTTCACAGCCCCACAAAAAAAACCAGAGCATCATATATCTATGTATTTTGGGGCCCTGTAGACGAATCCAAGGTCAGATTTGCTCCATCACGTCAGGAGCTAAGCCCCCATTCCCATTCCCCAATCAAAATGCACAAATGCACAAACTAATGTAAAATCAATAATAATTACGCTTCTGGCGGAAAGGCGGCTCGGGTCGGTGCGGTTCGGTTCGGGCCTTTCAGGTCAGACATAGACGCGAGCCGCCGCCGCAAATGCAGCGACACTTGTTGCATGTCAAGCAGGGAGGAAGCAGCAGCGCAGCAGCGACTGTGGCAGAGACTGTGACTGCGGAAGTTTTGGCTCGCGAGTGCAGGCAGCGGCGGTGGTTTTGTGTGACGTTTGTGTGTCGAGTGGAGATACAAGATACGCGATACGCGATACGCGATACGCGATACGAGACACCAGTCGCACGTCGCACGTCCAGGGGCTGTCTGGTTGGTCAAACAGAGGGACGGGGGACGGCGAAGAGAAGCCAGAGCTGTGGCTGCCCCAAACATGTGCAACGTGCAACGGCAAACAATTAGGGGCGACGTGTGGCAGATGTTTTTCCTTGCCCCTAAAATTGAAAGCAGGACCTCTTAAAAAATCACTAGAGAGGGAGAGGAGGGGAGAGCCGAGAGTGCGGAGAGTGCGGAGAAGTGCGGAGAAGTGGCAACAATGACAAGCGGGTTCTCCTCCAGCTGCTGCTGCTGTCGTTGTTGTTGTTGCTGTTGCTGTTGCTGTTGTGTGGCAAGCAAAACTACCTGCTGCCGCCTGTTGTCCTTGCAACAACAACAAAAAAACCCTGAAAGATAAAGCCACGATGGTGCCAGGTGCAGCTGGAAAACTGGCCAAAAGGAGAGACAGACACATACACAGATACAAAGAGAGAGAGAGAGAGAGAGAGAGATAAAAAAGGATGCCCCTTTTGAATAGTTATCCTTCGGCTGGAATCCTGTTTTAGCTGATCCTGTTTTGTACTCCTCTTTCGCTCGGCTTGCTAGGTGCAAATCTGCAGCTGCCACAAAATGTGGAAGAATGAGAAACACAGAAACAGAGACACAGAGAGATCGATCCCCCGTGGCGGGGAAATGATTTCAGGAGGGATTTTCGATTTTCTAGAAGCTATACGAAGCGAATACGTGGATAATGAATTATCGGAGGATCAGAGGATCAGCATGCAAATCGAATTCCCGATTTCATGGCAAATCAATAAACGATGAAACGCGAGGATATGTTTGGGGGAAGGTATTTTGATGGGAAAGTGTCTACAGATCTACTCTTTGTAGATGATTGAAAACATCTCCCTGTTTGAGGAAGAAAACTCCCGTTTTCTTGCCAGCCAACGGCAGCAGTTTGATACAATTTGAAGGGCCCTAATCGGAAATATTGAACTTTAGATTCCCTGTTTTGCATGGCCCTGAAATGCGGTTAAGGACAGAAGCAGTGCAGAATCTGTTTGAGGCTTAAAGTATAGGCGTTAAGGCGCTTAAGTAAAGGAGGGTTTGATTTGATTTTATTCAGAACAGAACAGGACGTGGTCCTGCGGTTTGTTGTGCATATTTCAATCACCTGTCTAGACCTGTAGCAAAATATAAAGATGGAAAGACCACGCTTCCTGCGGGACACAGTTGCTGTCCTCGGCTCGGGCTCTTCCGTTGGAAACTTTGACGGTGTGTAAATCCACAACATTTCCATGTCCCTTAAGCATTAGTTTTGGGATTAAAGTAAGCTTGGAATAAGCACTTTTATATAATATAATAATAATTGTTCCTTGATTTTGTTTATACGCGGAGTCGCAGAGGTGCTTCTCTAATGACCAATAATTCCAATCATTCAAGTGTTGATCTGTTAATTTCTCAACTGAAATTGGGATGCGGGGAAATCTCTCTCCATTTCCATCTCCCTGAAGAGTTCTCTTTCCAATTGTTGCATCCTGTGTGCGTCTCCTTGCTGGCTGCTGCTGTCCTGATCAATAAGTTTGTCATCGTTGGCTAATCATTTCCATTTCCATTTCCTTCACTTTGCACCTCTCTCTCTCTCTCTGTCGTCTGTCGTCTGTCCTCTGTCTCCTTTCAATAATGGATCCTTTTACGCTTAGGATTTCTTTATTTTTGTCTGAATGTTTTGTCTCTTTTAAGGGTAGCAGCAGCACAGCACAGCAATTGTTCTTTTACGGGTACAAGCGAACAATGAATACGAATACGAATACGAATACGAGTAGATTCAAACAAAACAGATGCATTTCGGTGTATCTGTATCTGTGTGTGTATCCCCCCTCCCCTCGTGTGTATCTGTGTATCTTCTGTTCTCTCACACTCGCATTTAATGAGCCATGCGAAACACGTTTCTTCTTCTGCCAGAAGAGAGGAAGAGAACGCCAACGCCAACGCCGACGCTGCGCCTGCGCTTGCGCTTGCGCCTGCGACTGGAACTTTGTCGAGCAGTGGCCGAGCGCTCGGTTTAGTTCAAACGCGAACGCCTTTAAGATCGGACGCCCCAGCCCTTGCCCCAGCCCAGGGCCCGAAAAGTATCTGCATATATCTTCCGCTTCCTCTCTGGCACTCCGGCAGTCCGGCACTCAATTTGAATATCATTTCGATCGCCACTCGCACTCGGAGTCGCACTCGCGTCGCGTATGTTAATTAGAATCGATCTATCGCGCGGATCTTGTGACTGGCTCTCATTTGTCGTCTCTCTAACTGTTTTTGGTTTTTGGTTTTTGTTTTTGTTTTGTTATTGTGTGTTGAATGTGCGACTGCTCCCAAACTCGCGGCAGACGACTGCTGCCAGCAGGCTGCCAGGCATAAATAGCCCATATATCAGTCTTCTCTTCTCTCCCCGATACGATACGATGATTATTTGCATATCGGGTTTTATAATTGGCGAAAGGTAGGAACCGCCACACGGCCCCTCAGCCCCACAGCCCCACCCCTCATATCTGAATCTGAATCTGACCCCATATCTGACCCAGAAAACGAAAGTTCTCTCCCGGATAGATATATTTTCGAATTTCTATAGCTAATCCGTCCATTCTCTCTCTGCTTTTTTGCAGCTTTCCCCAAAAGAGCATCGAACGCAGCGGCTCCACACAGTACGATCTGGCTGGGGCGCCGCCAGCCGGCTCCAGCACAGCCTCCACCACCGACAGCGGCAGCGTTGGGGGCTATGTCTACCTGCAGAACCACTATGCGCCCGGCGCCCACAACGCCGCCGCCGCCATCAACTACCCAACGCAGCAGCACCATCCCCAGATGATCTACCAGCTCCAGCAGTACCCCACGTGCCATCAGCATCAGCAGCAGCAACAGCAGCAGCAGCAGCAGCACCTGCACCAGGCCGCTGCAGGACACTACATGCAGGTGACCTCGGCGACAGCGGGAGGATCCTCGGCCTACCACCACCACCACCACATGCTCCACGGGGGACAGCACGGACAGCACCATGCACACCACCACGGCCATGGCGGAGCGGTGGTCATTGCCGGCAGCGGTGTGGGCACTGGCATGGGAGCCGGCAGCGTGATCATGCAACACCAGCAGCTGCAACAGATGCAGCAGCACCAACAGCAGCAGCAGCAGCACCAGCACCAGGGAATGCACAAGAAGAACTCGATCCGCAATGGCGGAGATGTCCTCAAGCGCGGACGGGCACAGTCAGCGTAAGTATTGCCTCTCTCAAAGGGAAAAGTAAGGGTAAACTAAGGAAAAGATTGTCGAGCCTCTTCTTTATGGGATTACCTATGGATATGGGTCTCGTATGGAGCCATTGAGTGTCTTGAAACGGAATCGGGAACAGATTAAGAGAATAGATACAACCCTTCAGAGATATTTGGGGGATATTTCATTTGTAGACAGCATTTTGCGATGTCTCTTCCGTTTAAAGATACGAAATAAATCGATTTCTGGTATCAATGCAGACGGAAATTCTGCTGTTGCAAATTTGAGTTTAGATTTCTGTGTGTTTTTACCTCAATCAATCAATAATCAATGGCATATATTCGTATTGCCTAAAGATACACTGCCCAATGGATCAGTTGGAGTGATGTTAGCTCTAGGTCAAAGCATAAATACGTATCTGTGAAAGAGATTGTAGGCAAATACTGCAATTAGTGGCAGGTGGAATAAGGGGAAGCTTCAATCGATCCAAAGAAATGACTCTATTAAACGTCAGATCCCCTGCTCCAGGGCACATTCTGGGCATTCTGGCAATCAATACTCGTATACGAGTATATCCATCAGAACAGAACGGTAGCAAGCGGAGCGTTCCGCCATATCGAATCAGTTATTTATGGATTGGGCTCGTGGTGGGGCTTTTAATGAGTTTGGACTTTGGCCCCCCCTTCGAAAGTGGGCAAATCAGCAGCTCGCAGCTGGATCCACTTCCACCCAAAGGTAGGTGGTGTGCAGTATCTGGTATCTAAGATTAGGTGCTGTCGCCGTTGCCAGCCATCAGCCACCAGCCACCACGAGATATCCGCTGATAGGATGGCAAATATTTGCGTGCGACTGCAGCACACATCATCCGATGATGAAGAGGAGAATAAATATGTTATTCCGCAGAAATCTTGAGGTGGGGAATGAGAGTGCAGCTGCTTAGGCGAGGGAGGGGGAGAGGGAGCCTCTCTGCTGACCCCTCTGTGAACTCTTGCGGATACGATTGCAATCTGAATAAGCATGGCAGCCATTTGGTGGTCATAAAACTCGAAAATTCGAATATTCCCAACAAAAGGCAATATTGTGGGCCTGAGATGCGAATTTTTTATCGGGCAGCACGGTGACGACGCCGAAAAAAGCACAGAAACTTTGTATTCCTAAGAGACGACGGCGTTGTTTGTCGCTATCTTATCGCGAGGAGGGGAAAACATTCGGCTTGTGTGTGCCTGCCCCCAGAGGCCCAGAGGCAGAGCGGAGGCAGAGGCAGAAGCACTGCCGTGTAGTAGCATTTGATTGCAACTTTTGGAACGAACAGCACAGAACAGCACCTTTCTAGAGAACTTCCATCTTGAATCAATCTTCATCTCGGGCTCTTCTTTCGTTGTTCTTGCAGCTACGAACTCTCACAAGATCTGCTGGAGAAGCAGATCGAGCTGCTGGAGCGAAAGTACGGCGGAGTGCGGGCCCGCAACGCGGCGGTGACCATCCAGCGGGCCTTCCGCCACTACATGATGGTGAAGAAGTTTGCCTCCATCACGGCCATGGCCAAGGCCGAGAAGCGGCTCAGCCGCCGCATGGTGGTGACGGCCTCCAGCCTCGGGCTGGCCGAGGAGAATGCCTCCTCGTCGGCCTATGGCAGTGCCACAGAATCTCAATTGGATCAGCAGCAGCAGCAGCAACAACAACAGATGCAACAACAGCAACAGCCACGCGTCACCATTATGGCGGGTCCTGCAGGAGCAGCCTCCCCGGGACTCTCGAGGACGCCGCCCACGCGCTCTCTGTCGATGCGGGAGCGACGACAGCTGGACTGCAGTCCCATACCACGTAGTCAATCAGGTAAAGAAACACTCTCCCCTGTTTGTGGATCCGTTGCTTAATCCTACTCCTTTGTGCTTTTGCAGGCGCCTCTCCCGTTTCGATTTCGGGATCCACAGCCACCGCTGGCGGAATGGCCTCCCATCCGCATGTGAATCTGCTGCACGCGGCCGAGCCGCATTACTACAATGCCCAGGGAGCCGTCTACTACACCAGCTACCACGGCTCCCCGCACGACCTGAGCTACGCCAGCTCCGCAGACGTCTCGCTGAACGCCTCGTGGGTGAACGCCAGCGGCCACAGCCCCCACACGCCCTACTACTCGGCGGCACAGATCTACATGCGCCCCAAGGGCGGCAGCACCACGCCCACTCCCAGCTGCAGCGGCAGCACGGGCAGCGGCAGCGGCAGTGGCAGCGGCAGCTGCAAGAAGGTCCCGCCAGAGGTGCCCAAGCGCACCTCCTCCATCACGGCCCAGCAGCAGAGCCAGCTGCTGCTGCTGCAGCGCCAGACACCGCCGCCCCCGTCGCTGCTGCGGACCAACGGGCTCTGCAAGACGGCGGAGAACGGCAGCCTGACCTCCGTCCAGAGCTCCGGCTCGGACTCGAGCGTCACCTCGGCGGAGCGGAACATGAACAGCGACCTCGGATCGGACCGCAGCAACTCCCCGCACACGTGGAAGCGTGGCACGGCCCTGAACAGCTCCCAGCAGTTCTCCACGCACTCGGCCGACTCGGTCTCGGTCTCGGTGCCCGGCGGAGGTGGAGGTGGAGCCGTTGTGGTCTCCGGAGCAGCCATAGCTGCTGCTGGGCCCGGAGCGTATGCCGCACAGATGCAGGCGGCCGTGGCAGCGGCCACAGCGGCGGGCGGAGTACCGCCGACGGACGATCATGCCGTCTCGTCGCACACCAGCGCCGCGCAGTACGAGCAGCACGAACAGCAGCAGCACGAGCAGCAGCAGCTGCAGGCAGCAGCCTCCGCCGCGGGCGTGGCCCAGAACTACAAGATGTCGGAGACCATACGGAAGCGGCAGTACCGCGTGGGCCTCAATCTGTTCAACAAGAAGCCGGAGAAGGGCATCACCTATCTGATCCGCAGGGGCTTCCTCGAGAACACGCCGCAGGGCGTGGCCCGTTTCCTGATCACCCGCAAGGGCCTCTCCCGCCAGATGATCGGCGAGTATCTGGGCAACCTGCAGAACCAGTTCAACATGGCTGTGCTCAGCTGCTTCGCCATGGAGCTGGACCTGTCCGGCCGCCAGGTGGACGTGGCCCTGCGCAAGTTCCAGGCCTACTTCCGGATGCCCGGGGAGGCACAGAAGATTGAGCGGCTGATGGAGATCTTCTCGCAGCGCTACTGCGAGTGCAATGCGGACATTGTGGGGCGTCTAAGATCATCCGATACGGTAGGGTCTCCCCTCCCCTCCTTGGAGGTTCGCCTACTAATCCGATTTCTATTTGTTTACAGATCTTCGTGCTGGCATTTGCCATCATTATGCTCAATACGGATCTGCACACGCCCAATCTGAAGCCGGAGAGGCGCATGCGCGTCGAGGACTTCATCAAGAATCTGCGAGGCATCGACGATTGCCACGACATTGACAAGGACATGCTGAGCGGCATCTACGAGCGCGTCAAGTCGGACGAATTCAAGCCGGGCAGCGACCACGTCACCCAGGTGATGAAGGTGCAGGCCACCATTGTCGGCAAGAAGCCGAATCTGGCGCTGCCCCACCGGCGGCTGGTCTGTTATTGCCGCCTGTACGAGATACCCGACGTGAACAAGAAGGAGCGGCCGGGCGTCCACCAGCGCGAGGTGTTCCTCTTCAACGACCTGCTGGTCATCACCAAGATCTTCAGCAAGAAGAAGACCTCCGTGACGTACACGTTCCGGAACAGCTTCCCGCTCTGCGGCACGGTGGTGACCCTGCTGGACATGCCCAACTATCCGTTCTGCATCCAGCTGTCGCAGAAGGTCGACGGCAAGATCCTGATCACCTTCAACGCCCGCAACGAGCACGACCGCTGCAAGTTTGCCGAGGATCTCAAGGAGTCCATCAGCGAGATGGACGAAATGGAATCGTTGCGCATCGAGGCAGAGCTGGAGCGTCAGAAGTCGGCGCGCAACCGGGCCCCGGGGAACGCAGAGAACCGCGATAGCGGTGTGGCCGATGTGGAGGTGTGTCCCTGTCCCTACGGCTCCCAGCCCGGCGGCGGCTCCCAGGCAGCCGGCGAGCAGGCAGCTGGCAACTCGGCCGACTCCACGCAGCAGCTGAAGCGCAGTGCGCTCAGCAACAGTCTCCTGGACATGCACGAGCAATGTGAGTTCTCAGGCTCAGATTTTGATATGTGAGAGCGTTTGTCTTATTCCGAGTCTCCTTCCAGTTGGCAACGAGAAGCCCCAGCGACGAGGCAGCGTCGGCTCCCTGGACAGCGGCATGAGCATCTCCTTCCAGTCGACCACCACGTCCAGCGCCTCGCGGGAGAATGCGGCGGCCATTGCAGCTGCCGCCAATGCAGCGGCGGCTGCCAAGATGCGTTTCAACATGCCGCCAACGGCGGCGATCGCCACGCCCAGCAATGTGTATGCAGCGCCCGGAATGCAGGCGTACACGCATGCCAACTTTGTGCAGCAGTCGCAGGCCGCCTATATGATGCAGCAACAGCAAATGCTCCAGCAACAGGCACAAATGCAAGCCCAGGCGCAAGCCCAGGCCCAAGCGCAGGCTCAGGCGCAGGCGCTACAGCAGCAGGGAGGAGGAGGAGCAGGAGTAGGAGGAGGAGCCGTGGTCACAGGTCGAATCCCTGGAAGGGAGAGGAAGGCCTCACGCTCCGATGAGAACGCACGGTCGACGGAGGTCTAAGTCATCTACTCATCTACGTATTGTACATTTCCGTTGTTCAGCAAAGCGATAAATATTAAATCTATATAGCATATAGAGTCAAATATCTGTATAATCCGAATCGAAACGAACCGAAAGCCATTTTTTCTGCAACACCTAACAAACAAACACACACAGACACCACACACACACACCACACACACACAGCTTACGAGTATATAGTGAATTTTGAATGTTCCTTCGTTCTCTGCTAATATTAATTAATGTACATAAATTAAACAATTGTCTGTTTCCCGCACTATCTACTTGCTAAAATAAGTTTCTAAAACTATTTGTATATATATACATTCAGCATACACGCATACACGTACGATATACGTATACATGTAGCCCCTACGATCTACGATAGCTATTCTCAATATATATATACACACACACACACACACATATATATAGAAATATATATATATATATATATATAAATATATACAAACAAATTGTATAACACTTGACTTCCTCTAAGAACTTGAAACACCAATTTACCCAAGGCAACCTCTAAGCGAAATGCCCCCCCACATTTTTATCTAATCCTCTCTACCAATTAATTACAAATGCGATCTATGAATGTACGATTACTAGTTCTATTAGCACATACTAACATCCCGCCCCGTTGAGTGCGCGGCATGCTAGTTTTTTTTTTTTTTCATTCAACATAAAAACAACACACATATTCGTTCGTGTAACTAAAAACAACAGTGTTCGTTGCATGACGAATATTAACTTAAAAGCAATTAGCTATAATATAATATTATTCATATTTATAGAGCCAAAACTACCCAAAACCTAAAATATAATAATAACAAAACGTATATGAAAACAAAACAATATGTATATGAAAAAGCAAAAGACTTAAAAATTTCAATAAATGAAAAGAAATAATACCAATGATCATTTGATTTTAATTTTCTGGATCCTCAGGACCCTGGGAAAAGGACCCTGGAAAGACCGTCCCCGATTCGACCCTATTTGCTATTTATAGCGCTAAAAAATAAAATAAAAATATAAAAGGTCCTTGCTTAGGATATCGAAGGACATCGACCTCGTAGGACCCTTTAGGATTATTGACCTGGTCGCCCCACGGTCCTGGGAAAGTAGGTCCTTCACCGATCTGGCCCTATTTGCCTGAGATATAGCCTACCGAAGATTTGGATTTGCACATCATTAAAATACTGGTTTTTTCAGCACGCTATATCTCTGCAATTCGGCGGCCGATCAGGGCGCGGCATGTCTCTCCGTGATCGGGAGAGTCCTGCCAATCGACTTCAATCGGAAAAAAGGACATCAATTTTTTCACGATTTTCGCAAAAAATCATGATGTAACCATCATTAAATTTGCCAAAAATCGGCCTCATTTTCGAAGTCGAGATTTTGATGCCAATCGACAGGATGGGTCCTTGCGATCCTGGGAGAAAGGTCTTTCACCGATCTGGCTCTAATTGTGTGAGATATAGCCTTCCGAAGATTTGGACTTGCACCTCATTAAAATACTGGTTTTTCAGCACGCTATATCTCTGCAATTCGGCGGCCGATCAGGGCGCGGCATGTTCTCCGTGATCGGGAGAGTCCTGCCAATCGACTTCAATCGGAAAAAGGACATCAATTTTTTCACGATTTTCGCAAAAAATCATGATGTAACCATCATTAAATTTGCCAAAAATCGGCCTCATTTTCGAAGTCGAGATTTTGATGCCAATCGACAGGATGGGTCCTTACGATCCTGGGAGACTAGGCCCTTTACCGATCTGGCTCTATTTGTGTGAGATGCAGCCTTCCGAAGATTGGCATATCTTTAAAATACTGGTTTTTTCAGCACGCTATATCTCTGCTATTCGGCACCCGATCAAGACGCGGCATGTCTCTCCGTGATCGGGAGAGTCCTGCCAATCGACTTCAATCGGAAAAAAGGACATCAATTTTTTCACGATTTTCGCAAAAAATCATGATGTAACCATCATTAAATTTGCCAAAAATCGGCCTCATTTTCGAAGTCGAGATTTTGATGCCAATCGACAGGATGGGTCCTTGCGATCCTGGGAGACTAGGTCTTTCACCGATCTGGCTCTAATTGTGTGAGATATAGCCTTCCGAAGATTTGGACTTGCACCTCATTAAAATACTGGTTTTTTCAGCACGCTATATCTCTGCAATTCGGCGGCCGATCAGGGCGCGGCATGTCTCTCCGTGATCGGGAGAGTCCTGCCAATCGACTTCAATCGGAAAAAAGGACATCAATTTTTTCACGATTTTCGCAAAAAATCATGATGTAACCATCATTAAATTTGCCAAAAATCGGCCTCATTTTCGAAGTCGAGATTTTGATGCCAATCGACAGGATGGGTCCTTACGATCCTGGGAGACTAGGCCCTTTACCGATCTGGCTCTATTTGTGTGAGATGCAGCCTTCCGAAGATTGGAATATCTTTAAAATACTGGTTTTTTCAGCACGCTATATCTCTGCTATTCGGCACCCGATCAAGACGCGGCATGTCTCTCCGTGATCGGGAGAGTCCTGCCAATCGACTTCAATCGGAAAAAGGACATCAATTTTTTCACGATTTTCGCAAAAATCATGATGTAACCATCATTAAATTTGCCAAAAAATCGGCCTCATTTTCGAAGTCGAGATTTTGATGCCAATCGACAGGATGGGTCCTTGCGATCCTGGGAGACTAGGTCTTTCACCGATCTGGCTCTCTAATTGTGTGAGATATAGCCTTCCGAAGATTTGGACTTGCACCTCTTTAAAATACTGTTTTTTCAGCACGCTATATCTCTGCAATTCGGCGGCCGATCAGGGCGCGGCATGTCTCTCCGTGATCGGGAGAGTCCTGCCAATCGACTTCAATCGGAAAAAGGACATCAATTTTTCACGATTTTCGCAAAAAAAATCATGATGTAACCATCATTAAATTTGCCAAAAATCGGCCTCATTTTCGAAGTCGAGATTTTGATGCCAATCGACAGGATGGGTCCTTACGATCCTGGGAGACTAGGCCCTTTACCGAACTGGCTCTATTTGTGTGAGATACAGCCTTCCGAAGATTGGCATATCTTTAAAATACTGGTTTTTTCAGCACGCTATATCTCTGCTATTCGGCACCCGATCAAGACGCGGCATGTCTCCGTGATCGGGAGAGTCCTGCCAATCGACTTCAATCGGAAAAAAGGACATCAATTTTTTTCACGATTTTCGCAAAAAATCATGATGTAACCATCATTAAATTTGCCAAAAATCGGCCTCATTTTCGAAGTCGAGATTTTGATGCCAATCGACAGGATGGGTCCTTGCGATCCTGGGAGACTAGGTCTTTCACCGATCTGGCTCTAATTGTGTGAGATATAGCCTTCCGAAGATTTGGACTTGCACCTCTTTAAAATACTGTTTTTTCAGCACGCTATATCTCTGCAATTCGGCGGCCGATCAGGGCGCGGCATGTCTCTCCGTGATCGGGAGAGTCCTGCCAATCGACTGCAATCGGAAAAAAGGACATCAATTTTTTCACGATTTTCGCAAAAAATCATGATGTAACCATCATTAAATTTGCAAAAAATCGGCCTCATTTTCGAAGTCGAGATTTTGATGCCAATCGACAGGATGGGTCCTTACGATCCTGGGAGACTAGGCCCTTTACCGATCTGGCTCTATTTGTGTGAGATACAGCCTTCCGAAGATTGGCATATCTTTAAAATACTGGTTTTTCAGCACGCTATATCTCTGCTATTCGGCGGCCGATCAAGACGCGGCATGTCTCTCCGTGATCGGGAGAGTCCTGCCAATCGACTTCAATCGGAAAAAGGACATCAATTTTTTTCACGATTTTCGCAAAAAATCATGATGTAACCATCATTAAATTTGCCAAAAATCGGCCTCATTTTCGAAGTCGAGATTTTGATGCCAATCGACAGGATGGGTCCTTGCGATCCTGGGAGACTAGGCCCTTCGCCGATCTGGCTCTATTTGTGTGAGATGCCGCCTTCCGAAGATTGGCATATCTTTAAAATACTGGTTTTTTCAGCACGCTATATCTCTGCTATTCGGCACCCGATCAAGACGCGGCATGTCTCTCCGTGATCGGGAGAGTCCTGCCAATCGACTTCAATCGGAAAAAAGGACATCAATTTTTTCACGATTTTCGCAAAAAATCATGATGTAACCATCATTAAATTTGCCAAAAATCGGCCTCATTTTCGAAGTCGAGATTTTGATGCCAATCGACAGGATGGGTCCTTGCGATCCTGGGAGACTAGGCCCTTCGCCGATCTGGCTCTATTTGTGTGAGATGCAGCCTTCCGAAGATTGGCATATCTTTAAAATACTGGTTTTTCAGCACGCTATATCTCTGCAATTCGGCGGCCGATCAGGGCGCGGCATGTCTCTCCGTGATCGGGAGAGTCCTGCCAATCGATTGCAATCGGAAAAAAGGACATCAATTTTTTCACGATTTTCGCAAAAAATCATGATGTAACCATCATTAAATTTGCCAAAAATCGGCCTCATTTTCGAAGTCGAGATTTTGATGCCAATCGACAGGATGGGTCCCCACGATCCTGGGAGAGTAGGTCTTTCGCCGATCTGGTCATATTTTGCCGAGATGAAGCCTCCCGATCTTTTGGTTGGAAAAGCGTTAAACATTTTCAGAAGATATAAAAAAAATCGTAAATAATGCTTTTAACAAATTTGTATTAAAGTGATATTTAATTTTTTTTACGGTGTTCCCATTAACTTATCTAGCTCTGCGGGATTAGCTCCAGATTCGAGTTCGTAAGACATGGTCGTACCAATCATTTATAGATAATTATTAGGCACTTCGTAGTCAAAGCAGCATTTTCCAAGTCTTCGCGAGCCATACCTGTATATTTAAATAAAAATTTTTAATATACTTTCACTGACAATAGAACTTAACCTTATTCTTAGAATGCTTTTGGTCCTGCCACTAACCATACAGTATATATGTAGATGTGCCAGGTCACGCACCGAACATGTTGCAAACGAACTTTCTGGTTTAGATCCCAGGATCTTCGACTCCTGCATTCGGCTAACGCCGCGTCATCATGAGCCAGCCATGACGGCCATTCATACGCCGCCGAATCAAACGCTTGGCTTCAGCTTCGAGACGCGTAAGTGAATCAGTATATAATTGTGGCCACATTTTAAAATATATCTTCCTTCACAGAGGACCCTACGCTTTGCCACAAACCGAGTCGTATCCGATTTCCCCCCGCCAGACGGAGTCCTATCAAAGCATTACCGAGGCGTATTTGAGACAGACCAAGGCCTATCCCAGCTAGACAGAACCGTATCCCAGCAGGACAGAAGCGCACCCCTTGCATCGTCATCCTTCGACCTAGCCATCGACAACAAGGACTTTCCCTATGGCAACCAAGGGAGGGGCAACGCGGGCTCTAGATAGATATCGTTGTTGTTAGGTTTAAGATAGATACAAATGTTTTCCACTTGTTTATTTATTTGTACTAAGCTAAGTTTTGATGAATAAAACTATTGAAAAATAATCCTTACTGTATTCTGTATCGGGGAAACTATGCCGATTACAAAAAGGCGTGGCACGCCCAGATCGGTTCACAAATAGCGGAGAAATCTAAATTTTTTGATTCGGGAAAAGGTCCTTGATCCTTGATAAGGACTCCATTAAATCAGGCACATTTTGTAGATCACAGGAAGCCGTCGCACGTCCCGATCGGCCCACAAATAGCCGAGAAAACAAAATATGTAAGGTAGAGGCTGTTGGAGTCCTTAACGAAGGATCAAGGAAATTTTTCTGATCACGGGGGGCCATGGCACCCCCCGATCAGGCCACAAATAAGGGAGAAAACATATATCTGGAGAAAATATCCTTGATTCTTGGTTCTTGATAAGGACTCCTTCATATCAGGGACTTTTTTCCGAACACAGGAAGCCGTCGAACGCCTAGATTGGTCCACAAATAACGGAGAAAACAAAACTGGCTTGTAATCGCCGATAGGGGCGCCACTGTACAATAAAAAAAACTTCCGCTCAAATGGACAAAATCGAGAATTTCAAATCTGGGATACCAGGCGAACAGAAATCAGCAGCAAGCAACTGTAGCGATTGCAAAAAAAATTCGAAACATACTTTAGGGGGCTCAACATTTAAAAAAAAAAATCGGCGACCTTCTGTTTTTTCTGTTCGCCTGGTATCCCAGATTTGAGATTCTCGATTTTGGCCATTTGAGCGTCGCAAGTTGAAAGTTGTTGTACAACAATTGACAACAACAACTTTTGTTGTTTTCTTCGTTCTTTGAAGCCCGATCGGGACGTGCGATGGCTTCCAGTGTTAGGAAAAATTTCCCTGATTTGACGGAGTCCTCATCAAGGATCAAGGGTGAAGGATATTTACGCCAGACATATATATCTGTTTTCTCCCCTATTTGTGGCCCGATCAGGGCGTGCCATGGGCGCACGTGATCAGAAAAATGTCCTTGATCCTTAGGTAAGGACTCCAACAACCCCAACCATACATATTACATTTTCTCGGCTATTTGTATGCCGATCTGGCGTGCGAAGGCTTCCTGTGATCTACAAAATGTCCCTGATTTAATGGAGTCCTTATCAAGGATCAAGGACCTTTTCCCCAATCAAAAAATTTAGTTTTCTCCGCTATTTGTGAACCGATCTGAGCGTGCCACGCCTTTTTGTAATCGGGATAGTTTCCCCCATACAGAATACAGAAAGGATTATTTTTCAATAGTTTTATTCATCAAAACTTTGCTTAGTACAAATAAATAAACAAGTGGAAAACATTTGTATCTATCTTAAACCTAACAAAAACGATATCTATCTAGAGCCCGCGTCGCCCCTCCCTTGGTTGCCATAGGGAAAGTCCTTGTTGTCGATGGCCAGGTCGAAGGATGACGATGGCTTGTTCGGTTCGGATCTTGCAAGGGGTGCGCTTCTGTCCTGCTGGGATACGATTCTGTCTGGGTGCGATTGGACTCGGTCTGTCTCGAATACGTCTCGGTAATGCTTGGCTAGGACTCCTTTTGGCGGGGGGCAGTCGGATACGACTCGGTTTGTGGCAAAGCGTAGGGTACATAAGTCCGCTGTGAAGAAAGATATATTTTAAAGTATGTCCACAATTATATACTGATTCTCTTACGCGTTTTGAAGCTGTAGCCCATCGTTTGATTCGGTGGCGTATGAATGGTCATGGCTTGCTCATGACAAGAACCTGAGATCTAATCCAGAAAGTTCGCAGATTTCGCCTCGTGCATCTCTCCTCCCTCGAGGATCGAAGGACCATTGCTGCTCAGATCTTTATCTATAACCTCTTAGTGGGTAACACCGATTGCCCTGACCTGCTTCGTAGGATTGGCTTGAGTACGCCTGCAAGGAGCCTAAGGACCCATGCACCCCCTGTGGTTGATCTTCACCGGACCAACTATGGCAATAATGAGCCCATCTGTTGGGCTCTTCGCCAGCACAATGCGACTTTTGCCAGGGGAAAGAAGCCATCAGACTGTTGATTATAGATTTGTTCCTATTTCATGTATGATTTTGTAATTTTGTTTTGTTTTTGTTATTATATAAAATAAAAATAAGTTAGTTAAGGATTATTTTGATTCCGTTGTCGAATAATAAAGTAAATAAAGAAATACTAAAATGTTTAATTGGGAAACTCCATTAAGTCGGGTACATTTTTTCGATTACAGGAAGCCATCAGCGCGATCGGGCCACAAACAGCGGAGAAAACAATAAAACAAAACTGGCTTGTTGCAGTCTGTTGTTTTTTTTGTTAATTGTTCTACAACAAAAATTAGAAGAAAACCAATTTTCTCCAACGATTTTTGTTGTTGTACAACAACAGTCCTCGACTTGCGACAAATTGGCCGACTTGGTCGACTTGGCCGATTTTTTCTTATTTTCTTTGGCTATATCTCGACTATTTATGAACCGATCAGGGCGCGGCATGTCTCTCCGTGATCGGGAGTGTCCTGCCAATCGATTGCAATCGGAAAGAAGGACATCAATTTTTTCACGATTTTCGCAAAAAATCATGATGTAACCATCATTAAATTTGCCAAAAATCGGCCTCATTTTCGAAGTCGAGATTTTGATGCCAATCGACAGGATGGGTCCTTGCGATCCTGGGAGACTAGGTCCTTCACCGATCTGGCTCTAATTGTGTAAGATATAGCCTTTCGAAGATTTGGATTTGCACATCATTGAAATACTGGTTTCTTCTGCACGCTATATCTCTGCAATACGGTTGCCGATCTGAACGTGGCATATCTCTCCGTGATTGGGAGAGTCCTGCCAATCGACTGCAATCGGAAAAAAGGACTTCCATTTTATCATGATGTTCGTGATTTTCGCATATCATAAAATTTGCCAAAAATCGGACTCATTCGGCAGGCTGGATCCCCACGATCCTGGGAGAGTAGGTCCCTCGCCGATCTGGTCATATTTTGCCGAGATATAGCCAAAGAAAACATGCAACTTTAATCAGACGTCAAATGGGCGAAAGCGCAGAAATTTCTAAACTCGGTACTAGGCGAACAGCAAGCAGAAGAAAACAAATTCGTTTTTTGAAACCCCAAAAGTATGTTATGTTTTGCAATTCAAGTATTCTTTGTAGCTAAAAGTATGCAACAAAAAATTTAGTTTGCTTAAGGGGCGTTCTGCTGATATGTTTTCTTCTTTTCTCGGAACAATGTCATTGGTTTGATGGTTTTCTATCAAGGATCAAGGATACTTTCTCTAGTCATACACATATATTTGCTTTTCCTCATTTCCTCGTGGTCCGATCAGGGCGTGCAATGGCTTCCTGTATTCGGAAGCATATAATCTTGATCCTTGAATAATGAAGAATCTCCCCCATATTTTTGCATGAAGGACAATACGGATATTGCCTGTTTAACGTTATAAAACGAAATATATCGGGTATTACGCTTCCGATCTGTGTGCTCCACGCCTGCTCGTGATCGGCCGAATATCCCCGATCGTTTGGTCCTACGAATATTGCAACCCCAATTACTATCGCTAAGAAATACTATGCAACGTAGCAATGTAGACTCTGAATGACAATTACAGACATCAGATTGATAAAAAGGCAGTCTATGAACACACTTACCAGATTCTAGAAAATAAAGCGATGGCAGGGTATTACCAGGCGCAACGGGACTCCATCTGGGTCAGGGTCATAGAAGTAAAAGAATACAAATTATTTAAGTGGGAAAGAAAGAGGATTGGCCTGTAACTTGAGTTCATTTGGAGAATCATACTTTCCATGGATCGCGAGGAGCCCTGCTGTCGATCGGCATAAAAAACGTATGCTACGATAAGGAGGTGGATATTCGGAAAATTTAATGATGAGGCTTAGAACATTGACATTCTTGACCGGTTTCCTCATCGGGTGTGTAGTTACCGTGTAGCTACCATGTTAAAACATGAATTTCGTTGCTGCTGAAGTAAAAAATGCATTTGGATTTTGTTTTCTTACAGAAAATCAATTTTTATTGATTCAGAAAAAGTTCAGTTTCATTTTTTTTTTGTTTTTCGGGTTTTGGATGACAGCTTTTGCTCTTTAGGTTTTAGGTTTTTCTTTTGTTTTTCTTACCAAAGAGACGTTTTCTTTTTCTTTTACTTTTGTGAGTTCTTCTGCTTCGTTTAAATCTTTTGCTATGTTCGGTTTAACGCCTTCTGCTTCTTCCGCCTGTCGTTGGGCTAAGAGTGCCCTTTCCCTAGCTCTTGCTTGATTCTCTTCCTTGCCTCTTTTCTCTTTCTCTTTCTCTGTCTGTTCTGTTCTATACTGATCTATTCTCGTTTCTTGTATTCTTTTTTTACTTACAATTAGATGTAATGTTTTTCTTCATTTACTTTTGGTTTTTTTTTGTTCAACTAGTCTTACTTTTCTTAAGCGAAATAAGCACAAAAGCTGCAAAATGTTATGCTTAAACTAATTTCTCTTTATTTAATCTGTTTTTTTTTTGTTTTGTTTTGTTTGGTTTTTGTTTTCTTTTAGTTCTTTTTTAACTGTATCTCTTGATCTCCAATTCAGTTTTTCAATGTATGGTTTTTTGCATTCAAGTTGAGGGCACAAAAAGTACGCGTATAAATTTGAAAGTTGTAGCAAAGATGTCGCAGTTTCGCATTTTCGCATTTTCGCATTTTCGCATTTTTCTTGTTGTCATTTGTCCTTAGGTTTTCTTTAGCTTTTACTAGAGTTTTAGATACAATTCTTTTGCCATATAAAAAATGCTTAAAAGCGTCACATTGATGCAAAAAATAATACCTTAAAAAATACACAGAGAGTTGAAAAGGATTCTTCTTCATGTTTTCGTTTTTCGTTCGTTCTTCCCTCAGTTTTTGTTTGTTTTCTTTTTATTTTCCTGGAGAGTTACAAAGAGAGATATAGTTTTTTTTGTTTTATTTTTGCGCATTTGCTTTGCTTAATTTTTTTGTGGTTTTCGGTTTTTGGTTTTTGGGTTTTATCATTGTTAATAAGAAAAAAAATGAATAAAGTTCTTTAAAAGACTTTGATTTAAAACTTAAAAATAGCAACAAGCGAAATGTACATTACTCTCATTTAAGTATTCTGTTCTAAGTTTAATTAGCTGCTTGCATTTTACGCTTACTTAAAGTTAGTTTACGCCTTTGTCGTCGTGTTTTGTTCCATTCCTATTCCTCCTGCTCCTTCTGCATCTCCCACTGCGGTTCGGTTCGGTTCGGGTCGCCTCGTTTGCGCGCTTCCCTCTTCCTCTTCCTATCCCTCTCCATCCTCCTATCGAAACTTTTGTTTTATGTATGTGTGTTTGTTTAAAATTAATGAGCTTGTTTCCTTTGCCTAGCTTTCGGTCGTGTCTTTCCTGCTGCCTTGCTTGCTGCCTTTGACGAGTACTTTTACTTTTATGTATTTTCATTTGGTTTTTCTCCTTTCTCTTTTTGTTTCGTTTCGTTTATATTCTTGGTTTTGTCAAAAAAGTTTCAAAAAAATATATATTCATCATTTCCTTAAATTGGCTTAATTAAAAAATGTTTATTTATCCTCATCCTCATCCTCATCCTCGCCTCTCCTCTCCTCCATGCTCCGCGCACGCCTCTGCTCCGCCCCTAAACAACGACTAAGACGACTAAGTGTGCCTCCTCTTCTCCTGCTTAAAACACAATTCAATTCAATACAGTTTAATTAATTAAATTTAATTAATTTTTTACTTGGAAACTATTGGGTGCGGGATGGGGGTACATATGTGGGGGTGTGGTTAGTGGGGTGCGGGCCATTTAGCCACATAGCAAACATTTAACTACAACGAAATCACATCGAAGACAAACAAAAAACGCAAAACGGAAGCAGAAACGGAAAAACGCCGATAAAAAAACACATAAAAACCGCAACATATTTACGTAGGTTTTTGTTTTTTTTTTTTTTAAGGTTTTTATTGAAATTTTTGTTGTGTTTAGTTTTCAATTTTACGCACTAGACATTTTTTCGCATTTTAAAAATTACTTCAACACTCGCATCAAATTAAATCGGTTCGCTCCTCTGCCAGCGAGAGGTCTTCAATGGGGTGGTGGGGGACAGGGGGTGGGGTTTGGGTTGGCGAGAAACCCAAGCAATCTTGTATCTTGAATGGGGTCTCTGCGATTTTAAGACAAATAATAAATTAACTACTTAAAATTAGTTAAAAAACTAAAGTAAAACGTATTAAATTAAAACAAAATACAGACGCAACACAAACGAGTTTCAAGTTTGTCGAATACACAAAAGAAATCAGTATAGCTTTTAGATTAGAACACTACTCCTTCTCCTTCTCCATCTCCTTATCCACTCTCGTCGATTGATTTTATTGTTTACCCATGCTCTTGCTTTCTTGCTTTACTTTCCTCCTTTTCCAAAATTAAACCTAACCTCAAACTGTGCGGCACGGCGCAGCGCGGCGTTTACCAACACTGCTCTATCGCTCGCTAGCTCTCTCTCTAACTACACAAAAACTACAACTTGCTACATGTGTGTGGTGTGTGTGTGTATGTGTGTGTCGGTCATCGTTCTCCAACTAACCAGCTAATGGGACGCCTGTCGCGACTCCTCTTTTTTGACTACCCTCTAAAAATTATATGTCCAACCTCGTCGACACTCTTCTTCTTTATCGCTTCGCTCCGCTGCGTTCCGTTCATTCGCGCCTGTCAACACTGTACTTAGGTTCGCTAAACTTACTCGCTAATGCTTTGATCTTATATACTAGTTTACGCTCCTCCGTTCCTTCGACTCGTTCTCTTTTTTTCCCTTCTCTTCTCTTCTTTGCCTAAAACATACATTTCATTTCTGCCTTCCCAGGGAGGGATGGATCCCTCATCGATTTATAAATAACTTAGAGTTTAATGCTTTCTCAATTTGCTTAAGTTGTTTGCTGCTAACGACAAAAAAAAAAAATCAATAAAAACTATAGAAAAAAAATTGCACTTTGTGTGTGGTGTGTGTGTGTGTGAGAGAGTTCGAGTATGCGTGTGTGTGGGTGTGTGAGTGTGTGGAAAATTGAAAAAAGTTACAAACATACATATTTTCGTTCGATTTCGTTTGCTATTGTATTTGTGATTCTTCTGCCGATGACAACAAATGCAGGCATCCTCCCCCAAGAATTTTCTCATTTTCATTGCTTTGCTTTTGGAATGTTTTGGCAAAATATTTCCCGTGATCCCTCGCTTTCTCCCTCTCCCTCTAGAAACTTTTTCCGATGCCTGCATTAAGAGCTACATATGTATGTATGTGTGTATATGTGCGTGTGTGTGTGTGTGTGTCCGTGTGTGTCCATCCTGCATTTGTTTTTATTTTTTTTTAATTTGTTTAAATTTTAGTTCGTAGTCAGTCTAAAGCAAATTAATCATACGAGTAAGTAGTAAGAAGAAAACAAGAATAACATTTGCATATTTTGTTGAGGTTTTGGTTTTGGGCTTAGGAAGACTTTTGGCGTTGTGTTTCTTACTTTTTGTATATAGTATGTATGTTATGTCTATATAATATGTGGATATATATGCAGATGATCTTGTGGCTGATACGACCTGACAGCTCTAAACCGAGATATCGTGTTGGCAATCCCAGTCCCCATACACATCATATACGAAAATCAAATCAAATCAAATCAATTCAAAGACTTGGCTCAGGAATGTTGTTTGCTCTGTGAGTGTGTCAGTCAGTGGTGTCCTCTATGCGTCCTCTATGCGTGTTTGTGTGTGTGTGTGTGTGTGTCCGAATGCAAGTTGGCCATCCTGTCCCAGATCTGTCTATTCCTCTCACTCCACTTGGATCCGCGCACTCACATCCTTCGTTCCTGTTTCTCTTTTTTTAAAATTCGAAAAAATCACAAATACAATGGATGTCTGTCTGCGTCTATGTCCGTGTTTGTGTGTGTGTTTAAGTGTGTGTCTGTGTCAAGAAAATAAATATAGGCTAGGCTCTTAAAAAGTGTTCAATTTCAATTCTAAACTTGCTTCTCCACTATCCAATCTCCATTCTCCGTTCTCCATTCTACATTCTACATTCTCCATTCTCCAAACTCTACTTAAGAGACGCTTACAAGACTAAAGAAATCCTCGCTTATCTACTAAGTTTCACTAAACGTAGTTCTTCTTTCTTACTGCTGCTTCTTATTTTTTTTTTTTTTTTTTTTTTTTTAAACATTAATCTTATTTTTTATTATATCTGCTCTGCTTCTCTTCTTCCGGCTGTTGATCCTAACTCTGGCTAACTCTTCAAAAAAAAAAACTTCACTCCAACATTATCCCGTTCTATCTTTCTACCTTTCGGTTTTCCCTTCTTTTTCTTCTTCTCCATCTACCTCCTCTTTCACAAAGCTAAACTACAGTGCTACAATTTCCAATTTATTTTCCATGTTTTTGTTTTTTGTTATTTGTTTTTTTTTTGTTTTTGCTACTTTTTGTGTGTTGTTCTGTTGGTTGGTTTTCGCTATGTCCCTTTTATAAAGTGTTTGCCTCTTGGTTTCCTTTCCTCCTAATCATCCGTTTATCTCCTCCATCCGTTTTCTTTTATTCTCTTGCATTCTGCAGAAAAAAAATACTATATCTAACTTGGTTTTTACCTTTAGTAATATGTCTAAAAAACAGTTAAACGTAAAAAACTGTAGACAGCTACAAAAAATTCATTCATTAAATCGACTGATGAGCACAAAAAATATGCTAAAAACTAGTACAAGATTTTCTTTTCTCCTCCTCCTCTTTCTCCATTCTTCTTCTCCTTCTCCTTCTTCGTCTTCACTTTCACTTCTACTTCTACATCTACTCGTACTTCCACTCGCACCTCCATCGTTTGCCTTCGCTGTCGCTTCGCTTATTCTCCATTGTTTTTAAATCTCTAGAGCTACTGAATCTGCTGCTTACTGCAATTTTTTCTTATGTTCTTTAGTTTTTTTTTAGTTTTACTTTTTGTTTTTTTCGCTAAGTCTTAACCTAGTGTTCGCCCCACTTGGGGGGAATCTTTTTCATCCTCTCTTTTTGTTTTTCATTTAAAGTTATGTTTCGTCTTCTCCTTTGACTGCTTGGATAGCACAAAAAAAAAATTAACGTCAAAAAGGGAGATAGACATGTTTTTTTCATTTTCATGTTCATTTTCTTTTCGTTTTGTTTTGTTTTTGGATCTTTGCTTTATACAATTTGCATTTTCATTCGAGGAAATGGGGGAGAAGAAACCGAAGATCTTCCCATGCTTTTGTCGCTATCTACGCTTTCTGCTTCTGCTTCTCTCTCTATCTTTATCTTTCTTCTTCTGCTTCTGCTTTGTGCTGTTCAACACTGTTCAACAAAATACAAAATAAATATTACAAATAAGACAAACAGAACAAAACATAGGTGGGGGATTTCCTCCCCCTACTCTTCCTTATAGAAGGCCACAAAAACAAAGAAAATGTTGCCTATAAGGTACAAAAAAAATTGTTCTTCTTTTTTTTTTTTCTTATACTTTTGCTTTCGCTTTCGCTTTCTTCGTGTTTTTTTTCTCTAGATTTTGCTGAAGTTCGACTTAAGATTTAGGTTTTTTGTTTTTTGTTTGTTTTTGTTTTCATCATCAAAGTATTTTTGGGGGTTTTTGTTGTTGTTTATTTTCTCCTCTTCTTCGTTTACTCTTTACTCTTTTTTTTAACATACATTGCACACATATTAATTTTTTGTTTAGTTTCGGGTTTCGGTTTCGGTTTCTTCCGCTTTTCATCATTTCACTTCACAAATTTCTGTCTGCTTAGGTTTTGTTTTGCTAGCTCAAAATTAGCAAAATAGTTTTATATTTTTGTATTCTTTCTTTTTCTATTTTTACATCCTCTTTCTCTTTCACGCCGATCCTCTCGCGGGGGATCGTTCGCCATGCAGTTTTCCTTTTGTTTTTCCTTATCTTTTTCCCTCACTTAACGAAACTAGATCTTAACTAGAGCTCCGACTGCTATTGGATTTTCTTGCAGATGTTCCTCAAGTTATCCATTACTTAACTTTGCCCCCCCGCTTGACTTTCTTTTCTTTTCCTCTCCTCTACTTTCTTCTTTTTCTTTCCTTTAATTTCCCTCTTTCTATCTTTTTTTTTTTCATCTTTCTGTTTTTTAGCAGTTCTCTTTTTGTAAATATTTTCGACTGCCTATCGTTTGTTGTTCTTGTTGTTGATTTTCTGATTTTCCCTTCTGTTGTTAAGCATCTTTGCTGTTTCTCTTTCTGTTTCCGCTTCCGTTTCCTTTCTGCGGATCTTTGCTGTTTTCATTTAGTGTATAACTATTTTCTATTATTTAAGTTTAGTCTTTGCTTTCTTCCCTTTTTACTCGCTTCTTTCTTTTTCTTTTTCCTTTTCTCTTTCTTTCTGCTTGGAAGCTTTGCTTTGCTTTGCTCTGCTCTGCTTTGCTCTCTATTCTCTCTCTATGCTCTTTGCTCCTTCTTCTCCGCTGGCCTACATGCTTCTCAAATCATGTACCTCCTAAACTTCATCTCCTCCATTTCTCACTTATTTAAACATAATTCTCTGATTCTTAGCTTTCGGTTTCGGGGTTTCTTCTGTTTTCTTTATCTTTATCTTTATGTGTATCTGTATCTGTATTTTTAAACATTTATTTTATGTGAACTGCATGGTTTTCTTGTCTTCTTGTCTTCTTGTCTGATTTATCCGATTTTGAATGTTCGATTTGTTGGTTGTTCATGTGGTGGTGGTGGTGGTGGTGGTTATCTTCTATATCCGATCTGCTCCTGCTTCTTCTGCTCCTGCTGCTCCTGCTTCTGCTGTTGTTGTTGTTGTAGTTGTAGTGTTTGATGTTCCTCCTCCTCTTGCTCTGGGGCATGCTCTCTCACTCGTCCAATTTATATAGTACTCAAATGGGGTACTAACAGATTATAGCTAGAATGAACGAAACTTCCATTAGATACGATCAAATATAATGCTAAACGATTCTCTGTAGTTCAGGGGATTATTTTTGGTCTGGAGCGGTAGTTGGGGGCAGGGGGGGAGGACTCATGCAGTACATGGATGATATTTACCTAGTACGGGTTACCAGTGATTAGACTGCTTAGTAACTATACTGAATATATGAGAAAGAGAGAGAGAGAGAGAGAGAAATAGAGAAATGATGTTGTCGATTGTCATTGTTGTTTTTGTTGTTGTATCATTAAAAAGCAGCATTAAAAAAAAACAAGTAAAATTACATTGGTTTTAGTATTGATTGAAATATAGTATTAATTGATTGATTGATTGGTTGATTTGGTGGTGATTGAACAGATATCTGAAGCAAACAGGCAAGCAACAACAGGCAGCACTCAAAAACACATGAAGCCGATGATTGTCAGTGTGGGTGTGTGTGGGTGTGTGAGCAGTGTTGGCAAATGTGTTCAAGTAGTGTTGGGAAACGTTGAATCCTTGGGAGAGGTTTCAGTTTCAAGTTTTGGAAAGAAGCTCTGAATGGAAAGCAAATGAAATGAGGAGGCGAGTGATATATGATCATCAATTTGGGTTTATTTGTTGGGTGGGTGGGTGGTTGGGGTATGGTATTTGTGGTTCGAGAGATAGATCTAAGCTCTAAGAGCGCACGGCGCACATGCAAAACAGTGTTGGTTAACGCAAGAGATTCGAGTATCGTGTAGTGTACTACAACCCAAAAAATGGAATAATGGAATGGCAACTAAATCAGTTTTTGATGGTGGGGTGTGGGTGGGGAGGAGGTGGTTGTTGGGGATGGAACACTCTTCTCTAGAGAACTTTATGGGGGTGGGGTGTCTAAGGGCGGGGTTGGTCTTGACAAAGAGAGTTTGAAGAAACTCAGACTCAGAGATTTATAGAGAGAGTGAGAGCAAAACAGGGAACAGAGACAGAGAGAGAGAGAGAGAGAGAGACAGTCAGACAGAGAGAAGAGAGACATCACTCACCTCGCGAAGACCTATTTGGGAGCGGCTTGATGTGGATACTGTGTGTATGCCTCGTCGGGTGATGCAGCTGTGCTAGCCTGTTCGGAATCTGTCATTGGCATTGTTGGTATAATAGTTGGTTGTGGTGCATAATATGGATAAGTTGGACTAATATACTGTAACGATGGAGAAAAGTTCTATAAAAGAAAACCGAAAAGAAACGAAACGAAACGGAAAAATATTTATAGAACAAACCAAGAAAAAGCAAAAACATTTCAAATAACAGAAAAAAACGAGAGAAAGGAATAAAAGAAAAGAATAGAAAGAGTACAAATTATATATCAAATTATTGAAGATATTATCATTCGGGGCGAGGCACACACAAGAACACGGCCTCGGTTTAACGAGTACCGCATCCAGTGTGGCATGTGGCAGGGGACAAGTGGTAGAGAACTCTCTTTCTTTCTTTTCAATCCAAACAGATATAAGCCATATATATGTATACGTGTATGGATCAGATATATGCTATATATCTGTGCCAGGGGTACACATGTATTCAAGAGAAAGAGCCTTTACGGGCATACGGTGGGGCATGGGGGATCGATCGATTGCTTACAGAGTTGCCAATCTGCAGGGTGGCCAACTGTGGCATCATAGTTCCATATGGCACGGCCGTGTCGCCACTGACCATCATCGAAATGCCGCGTGGTTGCACCTGATTGACGGCCTCCGGCTTGTATGAGGTGACGCCCAACTGCGGAGCGGCAGCCATTTGCATGTACTGCAAAAAGAGAGACGGAATATTCTATTAGTTTCCATTCCATTCTATCATCAAAGATTGCTGTCACTGTTGTTGTGGTTGCAACTCACCTGATCGTCTACCTGAGCGAGCGGTTGGGTCATCATGTAGCCGGGTATCCATTGGGACCCAGCCACTGGATAGCCACCCACCTGGGGGGCACCGAAACGCGAATACGGCACACCGATGGGAGTGCCCACATTGACGCTGACACCGTTCTGCTGCATGCTCGGGTCATAGGTGACGGGTATGCCCTCGGCGGATACATCGCGCCACGCACGGGCATTCGGATCGGGGGTCTTGAAGAGATTCTTCTTTTTGGGTCCGCCATCGGCGAACTTCACCAATAGTGGATCTTTGGCACCCGGTATTGTGTTACCATTGAACATCTGAATGATTTGCTCGCACTTTTCGCGGCTCTCCATGCGGGCAAAGCCAACGCCTAAGCAAAAAAAAAAGCAAAAAGAATGGATATATAGTATCTATGGTTTCTAGGGTATTCCAGGTGCTATGCGCTTACCCTTTGAGTTCATCTGCTGATCACGCAATATTCTGGTCGAAACAACTTGTCCGTATTTCGATAGCATTGCCTCCAGATCAGTTTCTTTGAAGTGGGGCGGCAAATTTGCAATATACAAATTTGTGGGATCCTGTTCCTGTTGCTGTGTTGGTTGTTGTATGCGGATTTCGGGTCAGAGTTCAACACACACGCACACACACAGGGTTGCGGAGAGTATTCGTTGGAGTATTCAGTGGATTGGTTGATTGTTGCGTTTGGTGGTTGAAGATCAATCGAAGTGAATCAGTTTTTAGTTTGGATTTGGTTTGGTTTGATTTGATTTGATTTGTTTTGTTGTTGGACACAAATGTTAAACGTTACACAAAAGCAATTGGCAGTAAGCATTGTTGTGGTATAGGTGTAGGTGTACGTGTACGTGTGGGTGTGTGTTTGTGTGCATATGTATATGTATGTGTGTAAACGAGAGAGAGAAAGAGAGAGAGAGAGAGAGAGGGGAGTAGAGAGAGAGAGATTAAGAACATAGAGAGATTTTGTCATTAGTAAAAATTCAAATTTCTTTCCAAAAATGTATCTGTGTTGTCGAACTCTTTATCTGTGGCTTGTCTGTTGTCTGTTGTCTGAGTGTTAGTGTGCGTGTGTTAGTGTGTGTGTGTGTGTGTGTGTGTGAAGTGTGCCTGACTGCTATGAGAATGTATCGTTGTATGAATGCCTCACAGACTTAAGCAATATCTTAAACACAACAAAAAAAAAAAGCCTCCCTCTCTCAAAGAGAGGTAGCATCCATAGACCTATTACAAAATATATACCCCCCGAACTTTTCGATATAGATAGATATAGTATCTGCTGGTGGTGGTGGTGGTGGCGGTGGTGTTCCCTCATACATGTATGGATATATGACAGACTGGAGATGATGGTATAGAGATGGCTTAACTAAGTTAAATACCTGATCAGCTGATTTAGTATATGGTATGTCTTAGGGTTTAAATGAGATCTGTTTGTTGTTGTTTATACTTAGAGTTAAGATTGGTATTTGGTTTGATTGATATTTTGGCCGGCACAGGTTTGTAGCAATTTGCGTACTCAAACTCAACAAACAACACAACTGTTTCAAGAGCAGGTTGCAGTACGAGTAGTAGTTGGAGTAGTAGTTGGAGTAGTAGTAGTAGATGGAGTAGTAGTAGTAGTACAGGTTGGTGGTTATATACTTTTTTTTTTGTTTGGCTGGCTATAACTTCAAAATACACGAGTATACGGTTTATACAGTTGAATATATAGAATATATATATTTAGTTGAATATATATGAATATATATATATATACGATATATATATGATGTAATAGCAGAAGAGAGAGAGAGAGATATATATATATGTAGAGAGAGATTCGATTCATACGCTATATATATTTACTTGTTTCTATTTGGAGATGTTTCATGTGTGTGTGTGTTTGTGTTTTCTTGTGGGTTTCTATGGTTTTTCTATGGTTTAAGGCCTACGCAAATACCAAAGTACATGTGTGTTTTTCGGTGTGTGTTTCGACTATTGTTGGCCAACAAAAGCTTCTTATTTCAGCCATGTTTTTGCATGTTTTTTAATGAGCATTTAATGCCACGAGACGGGGAGCAGCATAAGCTCTTCCATCAGCGATAAAAACTTTTTGATTTGTTTCACAAATTGTTTAATTTATGCACGAATGAATGGCTAAATAGCTGCAGATTCCAAAACAGATTCCAGCAATCCATAAGCCTCTGTTAAGTGGCTGCTAATTATTGTTTGTGGCATGTTTACAAGTGGAATGTCACCACCCCCGAAATGGAGATGTTGCGAATGGGGGGTGGCGGGTGGCGGGTGTTGGGTTAGGGGCGACTTTCTCTACTTAAATCAATGAGTTTTTGTTTTGTTTGCTAGAATCTACCCATATTTCCCAGATGTTTAGGAACTAAACTACAATCAAAAGAAACTGATCAAAAAATGATATTCTATAGATTGATGTATATTTTACTTAAGTTTTAGGATAAGTTTTCTTTATAGCTATCTTGAAATAGAAACCAAAATGGATCAAAGGGATGGAAAATACTTAAAGAAAATATCAAAAGTACGAGTACATGTCTTCATTAAGTAGAACCAGAGATTATAGAACACATAGATGAAGGATCATGATCATCGGCATGCAAGCAGTGGTCTCCGCATCTGCATCTGCTCTTTCGAGGGTCCATCCGTAGTCGAAAACAGAACGCAGAACGTCTCTCTGGGAGCCGAGAGGGCGAGTAGGTTCCATTCGTAGAACCCGCTCTCGGCCGAATGCAAGCAATCGCTTGCTCACTCTCACTCTCTTCGTTACACTTCGTTATACGTCGTCTCATTTAAGAGAGGGATCAACAGCTTACGCCGCTCTCACTCTCTTTGTTAGAATTCTTTACATCTGCTTCAATCTGTGTGTTCTATCATCTTTGGAGTTCCACTTTGAAAGTAAGAATCCCCTAAGGGGGGTGTAATGGTGGGACGGGATTCAAAAATGTCTAAAAAATGTACTTCAAAATAGAATAAACGGATATTCCGTACTTTCTTTATGACTAACTTGATGGATTATACGAGTAGGGGGCTGTATATACATAAAACTACACCTAAATCGAATATCTTTATGGAGGATACCTATCTATATGTATACTACGAGTACGAGTACGAGTACGAGTGTATACCATACATACTGCAGTATAATGCATGTGGTATGCTGTGTATGCTGTGTATACCTAATGAGCATGAGATTATACGCTATAATTACAATTAAATACCTGTACTATAATGCTTAATGCAATTAATTTACCAAAACAAATCTCTCACTTATGGACATTGGTTTTTTTTTTTTTTTTTTTTTTTTTTTGTGGGGAGTAGTTCTGTATTCAATAATTCAATTGTTTTTTGCAACTGCTAAAGGAAGATTAAAGAGAAGGATTATTTATTTGATGACTGTCTGCTTCATAACTAATGAATGCCATTAATAAATGCATTAATTCTCAATCGAATATATCGAATGTACACTAATTATAGTCATATCTATCGATTGTTTGTATCCAATGGAACACTACCTCTAGCGAAAAAGAAAACCAACAAAAGGGAGCATTAAGTTCTAGAATTTTTGGTTTTTCAGGTTTTTTAAATACTAGACAAATTGTTTGTAGTCTCTAGTTCGGTTATAATGGAGGATAAGTACGAGTATGTGTGGTTTTTGGTATACGACAAACGGTTATACAAAGAGAGTCTTGAAACAACACTACGAGCTAGGGGATGGGCTAGGGGATTGGTTTTGGGTTTTGACAGGACACGGGTTTGGGGCAGGATTCGGGAGTGATATGATACAGAAATAATACAGAAAAAAGTCAAAAGAATACACATGTAATTTCAAAAAAGAGATTTGTTTTTCCACGCTTTGGAAGGAGTTTTCCAGAAGAGGATTAAAAACTAATCGAAACTTAATCAGCCATTAAACAAAGAGAAGAGAATTCTAGAGAAAAACTTAGAAAAAACTTAGATAGGAGCTAGAAGAAGTAGGAGGCAGCTGGTGGAGGCGTGGTCAGTACAGTAAACGAAATGAATAGATGATTTGGAGCTGGATTTAAGGCGGGATTAAGGGGGATTGATGGGAATTTAACTGGGGTTTCGACTGGGTTTCTCAGGTTCTAGGATCTGGGGTTTTGGTTTGGGTTTGTGGTTGGGGTTGGGGTTGGGGATGGGGACTTCTTTTCGGGCGGTGTGTGGGGGGTGAGTATTACTTGCATGCAAACAAACGTACAATGGCCGGCCTATGAAGCACCCAGATACCCACTTTGGCCATCTGAGCTTGCACGCCCTTCCCCTGCAGTCCCTTGACGGCGCACTCGGCGAAGGCTGGCTGCTCGAAGTCGACGAAGCCGTAACCTGCAAAAAAGCATATTTTGTTTTTGTTTTTCGTTGTTTTTTTTGTTGTTTGTTGTTGTATTTGTTTTTTGTGTGTTGTTGCGGGTTGTGTTGACGGGTTGTGGGTGGGGGAATTTTTTATTTATTTTTATATATTTTTTTAATTGCATGTATAAATATATATATACGATATATCGAGATAGAGAGAGAGAGAGAGAGTGTGTGTGGTGTTTATTTAGATTTCCAATAGTTTTTGTTGGCACACAAATTGAAAATTTAAAATTGAAAACGGAATTCAATCAAGAACCGATATAAAAAAATACGAATCAAATAAAACGAATATATGTACGTATATTTTTTGGTGTTGGGTCACGTGCAACGAAAACAAAATTGAAACAAAAACAAAATATTTGTTGAGCGGAGCAAAGAAAGAGAAGAAAAAACGGGTGATAATTTAATTAATAATTAATTTGGTTTCAATTCAAGTAAAATACACAATAAATACTACAAAACAAATCCAAAAAATAGTACAAAAAAAACTTAATTATAAGAAATATTCATAATATAATGGAATACTGAACATCTTTTTAAAATGATTTAGAGAAAAATAGTAAAGAAAATTCTAAAAAATAGTAAAGAAAATTAAAAAAAAAAAAAATATTAAAACAAAATGCTAAAAATACTAAATAAAATACTGTTAATACTAAAATCATTACTATAAATACCGAAATAAAATTCGGATCTTTAAAAATATATAAAAAAATCGGATCTTTAAAATAAAATAAAATCAAAGGGAAAATCTATATTTATATTAATACACGCACACACATTGACAGAGAAAGCCTTTCACAGTTGTACAAATTTTACAGCTTGTTCAGTTATCGGTTATATTATAGTATGTATACAGTATCATTATGGTCATTGTCATTATCATTATCATTATCATTAGCAGTAGAGTAGTAGTAGTTGGGGTGCATCTGTAGCAGTAGATAATACTGGTAATACTGGAGTATGTTGTATACAATATATAGAGTGGAATGCATGAATGACACGATTGCGAAATGAGAAGGAAACGGAACTCATAAAACAATATCCAGTAGAAGGGAAATCAAGTGAATAATCGGAATATTTCCAATCGAATCATTTCTTTGGTACAGTTCAAAATCATATTGTATCTACACAAAGGCATAGTACATAATGTATAAATATATATTTTGTATAACGAACAAGCCATAATAATATTTGACGTTTCAAAAGAAAAACCAATTTACAAAAACTAAATCAAAGTGGGGAAAATGCTGAATACTATACTCTCAATATCTAGGGAAATCTATTCTTTTCGATTCTTTAAGTCTGGAAATTCTTTAAATAATATTCAGAATTTCTTTAAAAAAAAAATAAACAGAAATTAAAATAATAGTTTAATGAAATTTTAGTTTTTTCTTTACTTTTTTTTCGTTTTTGTTTTCTTTTTTTGTTTGTTTTGTAGTATTTTTATAGGTATTTTTTGGGTACATAAACACATACTAATAATACATATACGAAAAACACACATAAATAAAATAATGATGAGAATGGTGAAGAAAAAAATACCTTTACATTTGTTTGTTGTTTTATCTAAAATCGCCTTGGTTGATATAATGGTTCCGTATCTGCAAAAGTTGTATACAAAAGAGAACAGAGAGGGAGAGCGAATTAGAGGGTGAGCCATAGTCGAGAGTCAACAATATTTGGGGAATGGGTGATGGAGAGGGAGAGGGACCGACCCCAAAGAGTGGGATAATCAGATTATAAACACATTCATGTATCTCTCACTTTGCGTGTCTGGTGTAGTGTGCCGGTCTACCTGTGTGCTGTGTGCTGTGTTCTGTGTGCCACGTGCCACACAAATGTTGTGTTGTACCTTTCGCATAAGTAATTAAAGTCCCATTAAAATGCAATTTTTATGCTCGTGGCGCTCGAAAGTAGGCAATGGTACGAGTATCTGTATCACATTTGCACCTCTGCAACGAACGAACGAACGAACGAACGAACGAACGAACGAACGAACCCTTTCCGTATCCCTTCCTCGTAGTGGGGGGAGGGGAGGGGGGTACCCCTTTGAATTGCTCATTTATTCTTGCCCCATAATTGACTTAGTCCGTGTGTCCTGTAGCCTGTAGCGCTCTATTTCTGCCTGACAGCCATCCTGCCTGACAGCCAGCCGCCAGGCTGCTTGTCAGGGCGCCTGCTGCCTGATTGCCTGCTGCTGCTGCTGCCTCCCCAGTGGGTTGGGGTTGGAATTAAATCGATATCTTCTTAGTTACAACTCCCCTCCATCCCCTTCCCCTTCCCCCACCCATTGAACACCCCTTATAAATACATAGTTATAATAACATTAAAGCCTCGAGGCTCGGCTTCGGCTTTCCTTTGCTTTTGCAGTGTGCCGTTTCCCTTCTCTAATAAGCCGCTTATTTTGATTGCCTGCAGCGGGAGATGGAGACGGAGAGCTGCAGAGAGGAGTCTGCACTTTCTTCCCCGCTCGGAAACGCTGGCAAAAACAAATTAACTTCTATTTAATTACTTGACTTATTACCAAGGAACCGCCTCCCTCGCACCTTCCCTCTTTCTCCCTTTACTCCTGATGCTTTTCCATTAGTTTTTTATGCTTCTGTGACGCCACTAATAACTTATTTTTTATGCATAAAGGAAAATGCGAGAGGCGCAATGGAAATGGCATTCGTTCGTTCATTCGTTCGTTCGTTCGTTGATGTTGACCCATAATTAAGTGGTGGGGCACTTGTGACAAGCAGCCGGGGGCACGCTGCGTATGCGTAATACCACACACTTAATAATACGTTTATTTCCCCACCCCACCGCCTCACTGATTTTTCCTTTGCTGGTGGTTTTCCCCGCTCCCCCACCGCCCCCAAAAAAAATTAATTTTTTTTTTGGTTTGTTTGCGGCCATTGATGAAGCGTGCGCACTAATTAGTGGATTTTGTTTAGTTTGCAGAAACTTTTGATGGGAGGGCGGCCAGGGGCAGGGGCAGGCTATCATTTTTGTTTTTTTTTTTTTTGGGGTTACTTTTGGGCATCGAGCAAAGGAGGGTGGCTTTTGGGTGGCTTTTGGGGGTGACGCAGTCAAGCGGAAGGGACTGAGGCTTAGCCCCTCATTAGCAGAAGGGATGACGCTGTGGGAAGGGGGTTGGGGTGCGGTGGAATGAGGGCTGTGGTTTCGATATGGATTTGGGGTTCTATCCCACAGAGAGAGAGAGAGAAAGAGCAAGAGAGGGAGAGCGAGCGAGCCCTCAATCAATAGTCCGTCACATACAACATTTCGGTTACGGATGGCTGCTGGGCATTTGGTATGCTCGATGTGGCTCCAAACGAACGAAAAACTTTAAGCCCCATCTCAAAGATACAATTGGGGATGTGCTGGAGGAATATCTAAAGAGGAGCAGCGGCAGAGGCACATGATATGAATATAAGGCATGCCCAAAGATGAACAAAGATGCCCAAAGATGGTGATAATTTCGCAAAAGTATCTTAAGGATGGCAACATACTAGAAACTTTCGATCTTTGCGAGTTCCTCGGACTTTGACCAGCGAAAATTACATCACAGATACGAAAATATCTGAAAAATATACATATGCAAATATCTGTTTATAGGAAACAAATATCTGCCTAAGATACTGGTATCTTAAAGTATCTTTTTCGTATAAAGAGGGGAAGGCAGAAATGTATCTTTTAGTCAACGTTTAGCTTGTATCATAGGGATACAGTAATACCGCAAAGATACAAAAGTATCTTTTGGTAGGAAACACTACAAAAGTATCCCTAAAACGTAGACTTTCTGCTCGACTCAAAGTTTAGCTCTTCCTCCACGGAATGCCACTCGTAAAACACCCAATAGTTCCGCTCAGAAGCCACGCCGTAGTAGCACTCCATTATCGTCGAGAGAGAACTGCAGAGCGACTGTCTATCTTCTTATTTTCCGCCTCAAAGACCATCGCCCATTAAATCTCTTGCTGCTGCTGGTGCTGGTGCCCGGAGCGGTACAAAAACAATTAAATTGAATTTGCATAATGGCTGGCCTGCAGCCCAGGGGCACATCTCTCCTCCTGTCTCCTATAATACAATTTAATATGATAGGTAGACCGCAGAGACACAAGAGACACAGGACACCGGACACCGGACACGACCGCAGGACAGAGAGACAGCAGTATGCTGGATGCAGGATGCAGGATGCTTGATTGCATTCATATCTGATTTGAAGGGGCTTCTTTTTAGAGGGTAATGGAGGGGGAGGGGGCTTTACCCCCGTCTGTGTATCTGTGTACTCACTGTGCACACATATTAACTAGATCCTTGTCGGTTGTGCCTTGCTGCAGTCCGCGTATATAGAGATTTGTCTTCGACAACTGCTCGCCGCCCTGTTGGTTCTGATTCTGAACGGTGCCGTTGGGACCCATGTTCGTGTTGGTGTTCGTCGTGTTGCTCAGGCTGGTGCTCAGTGTGCCGCTCTGGGAGCCGGTGTTCGAGGAGCTGCTCGAATTGGTGTTGCTCGGTGAAGCTGCCGTTGGCACACGCTGGCCGTACTGCAAAAAAAAAACGAATAATAGAAGAGAGCACATGAGAACGAGTCTATACAAGTATGTATATATATATATGTTTATATAAGTATCTGATAAGTATGGTCAAGGAATACTCTTGGGATACTCCCTATTGTACGTGCATTTCCCTTGCCATAATCTGTGCATGACGATGGCTAAAGAAAGACTCTTTTACTCGTAAGCAAAAGTATTTTTATTGAAATTCCATCTGAAAATAGCTGCCATTCGAAGTTATTGAATGCTGGCTGCTGGCTGCTGGCTCTGGCTCTCTGGCTCACACAATAGATACGGATACGGGGATACGGCTACGGGGATACGGCTACGGATAGGTAGAGAGTGGTAGGGGGGGGGAGGGGAGCAGGATGCATGCCCCAAGAGGGAGACATAGAGAGACATTGGCATGTTGACGACAGCCATGACGATGGCGTTTTTCACTTAAAATGCCACACATGTGCGCCAGAGAGAGACGGTAGATGCTAGATGCTAGATGGTTGCTCCCTGCCAGGACTCGGCTGCAGGATATTTTGGCACTCGAAGGAAGGCGTTGAAAATCTATAAAATTTGTATGCAACAAACAAAAGGCTTTCCATTCCACACCATTCCATACCATTCCATTCCATAAGAATGCTCTGCCATTGAGATACATTTTTTGAAAATTTGCCAAAAAACATTATTTTATTCGAGCGAAAACGCTGAAATATGCAAAGCCATCGAGAGCACAAACAGGGGGCCGTGGGGGTGGAGGTGGGGGAGTAGCAGGGAGGAAAAGTAGAAGAAAAGCAGAGGAAAAGTTCAACTGGGGAAATTCCCGTCAAATGCTAAACCGAAAATCAAGCGAAAAAAAGGGTTAAAGGGTGCCCTTTTTTATGCTTTTGCTTTTGCACCCAACCACAAATCCATTTGCATCCAGCCTCCAGGGGGGAAGGGGGGATAGGTGCTTGGGTAGAACGGGGCCGGGGCGGAGTCGGAGACGGAGTCTGGCTCTCTAATTGATCCAGAAAGAAAAAACAGATTTGAAACAAACGAAAACATTCTCATTCTTTCATTCTCCAATGGTCAATGGTCAATGGTCAATGGTCAATGCTCATGTCAGCCAGCGGCCATTGCGGCCAGTTTGTGGGTCAAATTTGTAATTGAATTTAGTTTGCATTGAAGTTGAATGCAACGTGGATACAAAATGAGATTTCAAGTGGGCGGAGAATGAAGCCCACATGCAGGAAAGCCACTAGGGATGCTACTCCGTTGGAGAACACAATCCTTCCAGCCAGTCACGACAGTAGCTCCTTCATTTGCCTCCCTCTAACTCTTTGCATCCCCTATCCCCGCCCCCGTTTAAATCACATCCATGAGATACATTTCAAGTACAGTTTAACCCTAAATACAAAGAAAATTCTCTCCCTCCCTCCCTCTCTCTCTCTCTCTCTGCCTCTGTGGCGCATGTAAAAACATAATTAAATAATAAATTCCGCCAGTAAATTGCAAGTCTCGCAAAGTCAGCGAAAATCACACACACACACACACACACACACACACACACACATGAAGAAAGAAGCGAAAAACACTCATACGCCCTGTTGTGTGCCAATGAACTTTCCGCGCATTCTTAGCATTCGGTTGCCTCTGCCTCTGTCGCTGTCTCTGTCTCTGTTTGTGCCTCTCTGCCCCTCCCCCCTTCCCCTTCCCCCTCCCCTTGTGGCTCTTGCTCTCTTGTCGTGCCCTGTCTGTGGCCTGTGTGCCTGCCTCTCTGTCTGATAATGAAATTATATCGTTCTAATAATTTTATGCACAGCACAGCAACGAACGGAACGACGGACAACGAACCGGCAAATCATCGCATAAACTACACATGAAACCCCAGACAGATACACAGATACACACACACACACACACACACACACACACACACACACAAACTACAGATACCCCACTGCTATATGTCTCTTATTTTTTTTTTTATGTGTGTCACGCCAAAATCGGCCAAACGACAAGTTGGCTGTCGGTTTTGTTTCTCTGTTTTTTATTTTATTTAATTTTTATCCCCATTCCCCCGCGTTCCCCATTCCCCATTGGCTTTGGTTTTTTTTGTTTTTATTGTTGCTATTCGCTCGCTTCTTTTTTTTAGTGTCTTTTTGCAAAAAAAAAATTGCGTCATTTGCAAAAAATTTCACGCTACGTATTTCTGCGCGCAAATTCGAAAGTTGTCTCTCTCTCTCGCCCTCTCTCGCCCTCTTCCCACTCTTCACACTCTCTTCTCTTTCGCTTTATCTTCGATCAATTCTTTGTCTTTGGTTCTTCGATGGGTCTTCGTCTGGTCTGTTCCTTCTATTCCTTCCTCTTCCTCTTCCGTTTTTCGTGTGTGGCCCACACACGTGTGCCCTGAGACTTTGGCCAAGTGTTCGCTCCATCGTTCCATCGCTCCCTCCCCTTTCCCCTCTCTCTCTCCTACTAAACCACTCCGTATAAGCAGCACACATTAGCACACGATGATAGTTTTTTGGATGTGTTAACGTTAACCCCTCGCCCCTCTCTCTCTCTTTGGACGATTATTTATGCGCATTTAATTTGTTTACTTATTTATTGCATTGCCACGAGACGGAAGACAGAAGACAGAGGACAAAGAAGGGTAGTGGGGGGAGGTACTCGTGCAAGCCCCTAGGAGGAGCAGGAGAAGGGGGTAGAAGGAGGGAGGAGGTGGCGGTGGCGGCGGTGGAGGTGGAAACCCCCGAAAGCGAAACAAAAAACTAAAAATACCATTTTAATGGCATAAGCGCAACTTTTTGATTGCCTCGCAGCCAAATGGCAGGACGATACGAGGACGAGGGGATGGCGAAAGGAAGGACAAATGGCAGGACGACAAACGAGAAACGATGTCGTCTTCGATGAGGATGACGATGTCGATGGCGGAGGAACACGCAATTGTTAATGGCCTCAAAACTTATGGCCCGCCATTTCGTTTGTTTCTCCTTCTTTTTTTTCGTTTTTCGTTTTTTTTTAGGAGATTAGACAAATGTTCATGGGCTATGAGGGCAAGGGGGGGATTCAGGGGGTTCCTTGAGGTATACAAGAAAGGCTATAGGCGGAAGGAGAGAGCCAGAGGGGAGAGGCAGAGCCATGGGAAATGTCTCAGGCAGGAGATACGAGCCCATGGAAAGGTTTTGGCAACAACTATTGTGATATGGGTCCGAGGAGGGGTCTGTGGAGGGGTGATGTCTTTTTCAGATATCGATTATGAAGATTGACAGACGACCGACGACCGAAGACCGACGGTGGGGGAGGGGCATTTATTTGTCTGTTCTGTCTAGAGCGAAAAGCTCTAATGCCCCTAGAATTTTCCACTTAAAAGGGGTCAAAGGGGTCAAGTGTAGAGTCAGGTAAACAGAGACAGAGAGATAGAGAGGGAGAGAGAGAAAGAGAACAGAATGGAATCAGTGGAAATCTTTGAGGCAAGAGCCCAAGGGAATATCAATCGAATTTCACAATAAACCTCCATTCATCGAAAGATTGAAGCAAATGACAGATACAGATACAGATACAGTTGCAAATGCAAGTACAGTAGGGGCTCTTTATAAAGGATAGCCACAAGGTTCCGATCTAAATACTTTGATGCGTGGAACTAAAAAAAATTGTATCTCAATCCCATTGTATCCCAACCCCATACCAATCCCCATCCCATGAGACATGTAGATCTGTCATTCTACATACATATATCCCCCGTCTACATTGGATTCGACATGCTCTACTACTTTCCACATTCGAGTCTACATTCGAATCTACATTTCCTTCTCTTCGTTCCTTTCTGCAATATCTTCTACATGGGAATCTACATTTCCTTTTACATCACCCACTAAATTGCTACATCTCCTTCTACATTCTACACATATCACTCCACTCCATGGCCCCGCTTTTCACTCTCAATAAAAATCAAAATAAAACCCAAAGAGAAACCACTATTCAAAGAATTAGGAAACTGAAAACCCCAAGGTGTGATTTTTATCCATTTCCAACCCCCGTCCCCATCCCCTTTCCCATCTGCAGTCTCTGGTCTTGACTCTCGAGTCTCATGTTAACATCTCCATTAAAAAGCCATAACGAAAAGATTCTCAGAAACAGAACCGGAGATCGGAGATCTAACCATCCGTCGTTTGGGGGGTCTCTCGCGCGCTGGGCGTCGACGAGTCACGTGCCGCCGCCAGAAACAGAAACCGAAGTGCGAAATACAAATGGACTTTGGGTTTGATTTATGGATGTCGCCACAGTCATAGCCACAGTTACAGCCACAGCCACATACTCGCATAAAATATAATTCATTTAAGTCTTTTCTCTTCCTCGTCTCTCGTGAGTGGCCGGTGGGTGGGGTTGAGTGCACTCATAATACGAGTAATATTTCCCAGTCGGTAAATCAGTCTCAGAAAGAAATCCACTCCATCATGAGATTTAGCGAGACATTTATTAAGAGTATTTGTCCGAGTACTCCAGGGCTCAGATCTGTCCGTCAAATTTGTTAAACCAGAGGAAAGGAATTTGGCTCAAAAGCCTGGACAAGACGGACAATCATCATGGGAGGGGGAGCCCCACGTTCGTGACTGCTTAACGGCAAAGGCAACTCCTCTTCCAGAGAGCCCAGAGTGAACCCCTTTTTGGGGGGGAGGGGGGTAGAAGTCATCAAATCAAAGAGCAAAAAGCAAAGCAGCGGAAGGAGGAAGGGGGAAGGTGGAAGGAGAGGAGGCCTTAATCCCAAAATTTTCCATCTGATTGCAAGGGTGGAAGGAAAAGCCACATAAAAATGCCTCTCACGTGACTTATATAAATTAAATGCGTAGCAGAAGGACGAGGAGGCGGACAAAGGAGCAGGCGGAAAACTGGCAGGAAACTGAAAGATACGATAGATGGATGGATATTCATTCGAACGCCAGAGCGACAGAGAGACAGAGCGAGACGAGGAAATGTTAACCGTCAGCCCATCCGAGAGGAGGGTTTACCATTTACCATTTCCCACCAAATAATTGACGCAAGTCATGCTGCAGAGGTGGCAGGTGGCACAAGTGAGGGCTTCCAGCGGTTCCACAAGTTCAGGAGCCATGGCATGGCATGCCAATGCCAGCAGAGACAGAGACAAAGAGAGAGAGAGATGGCTTTACCAAGAATTTTCGTATCATCTGCCGCAGCGGCAGGTGGATTTTTTTCTCCCCCCAAAATTAGTGGAAAATAAGGCAAGAATTTATGAAATATTTCCACCCACAAAAAGCAGAAATATTTGCAGGCCATTCAATCGACGGGTAGCCAGAGGTCTCCGCTCTCGCCATTCTGCTCTCTTCAGAGATTTCCATTTTCCTTTGTTTCCATTTCCACCAAGCAAAAAAGTTCATTCATCCTCTGACCTTCAGATGGGGAAATTAAGGCTCTGTTTGCCAGACTTTTATGATCTGATCGTTGATCATGATTGATAAAGAAACACACGGAGCGGTGCTAAACGATTGTACGATTGTTGGGCTCTTGAAATCTTATCATGGGAATGGGAATAAATTTATGAATCTATTTCCAAGAATATTTCCAATCCCCCAGCCGCCAATGCAATGTCTAGCGACCCCCCATAAAATGGAGAAGGCCCCCCTCTTTTGATCGCAATCCAAGTTCATTTATAAATAAATGGACGAGTATATTTTATAAAATGTATGCCATTTTTCAGGCAATTAAGTTTTCCATTTTTCTGCTACAAATTAAGCAGATTTTTTCCACATATTTTTTTGCATATTTTTGTCCCTCATTTTTTCTATTAATTTCTGCTATTTTTTGCTATTTTTTCATTGATTTAATTCCGGTTTTTGCTATCGCTGCTGCATTAACTTTAACAGCAAGTGTTTAATGTTTAACCAGCCTCTGGGCTGGCTTTTGCGCACATTTTCATGGGGATTTTTGTGCATTTCTTTGCACATTTCCGATGGCGAAACGAATCGTGAAGCTTCATTGCCTTGCACTTTGTTTTGTTTTATTTATAAAACGAATTTCGCATTGTTTGGCAGTTTATTCTTGGAATATTTGTTGGCTTAATGAAAATATAAATAAATTTTACGGCCCAGGGGGAAAAAGTGTTGACAACATTTCGTGTACAATATTTAAGCCATTTTTGCTCTATATACAATAATTTCTCAGAGGGAGAGGGAGAGAGAGAGAGATGGAGATTTAATGCAAATACAGAGAGAGATTCCTCACATCAGATGGCCTCCCTCTCTGCCTCTCTGCCTCTCTGATTGCAGAAGACTTTCAATCAAGCAAAAAGGTTTATCCGTTTCTCCGTATCTCTGTTTCTCTGTTTGTTCTACGTGATTCGGCAAAAGTTTGGAGCGGTTTGGGTTTTTTTCTATTATATTTTTATTTTATTTTTCTTGGGCTTTATCTGGGATTCGTAGACGGAATGAGCACGTGCCATGATGCTATGAGAGAGAGTGAGAGGGAGAGGGAGCGGGAGCAGTACGATGCGGCAGCAGTAGGATGGGGCAGCAGCAGAGATAAATTATCTAAACAATTGCCACAAGATTAAAGAAAACTCTGCTCCGAGAATATTTATGAAAATTGCTTAGAAAATTGTTTATTTTGCTTTGAAATTGTATTCTTTAGATGAAATACCCTAAGAATGCATCAAAAATTGGACAGTATCTGACCAGATTTCAATATTTTGATTAAATTTGATGAGAATTTTCATCATTTTCATGCCCCATTCTTATATTCTATGGAAAATATATCAAAATCAAAGAAAAACCCCCCCACAAATGTTGGATACCCTGGAAATTCCATCGTTTTCTCATTCCATGCCCCCCCCTGGTGGGGCAGGGAGTTGCACAATCCCCAACTTAACCGCAAAGCAACATTTTGTTGCTTCACACAGATACTCACAGATACTAGACATACGGGTTAGCAAAAAAAAAAAAAAAAGTATCTGACAGATAGAAAAAGTCATGTCTGATATTGAAATGTGGCAGCCACATGGGAGGCGGGGAGGGGGGAAGAGACCTGTAATCCGAGTTCACAGTTGAAATCTCATGTCACCGCCAGATACTCTCACATGAGCAGCAGCGCAGCAGCAGATAGAGAAACAGATACAAAGATACAAAACACAGCTACAGATACAGCTACAGCTACAGCCCCTGCGGAAGCAGTGATCTCTCAAGTGGATGGATGGATGGGTGGGTGTACGGTTGGGTGGGTGGGTGCTTGAATGCTGGTAGGGAGATGTGTGTGTGTGTGTGTGGGGGTAGGGAGGAGGGGGGATATGGAAAGCAGTCACAAAACTCGAGACTCGCGCGACTCGATGATTGTCCGTCACTTGGCGACTCTTGGGCCCCACAATAAATGCATACATTTTATTGAATTAAAGAACATAACTCAATTTAGAGAGCAGAGAGAGAGAGAGAGAGAGGAGCAAGATAAAGGAAGTGTAGCAGTAGTAGAGACGTAAGAGAGCTCCACTTTGAGATGGAGGTGGAAAACCCACTTCAAGAGTCCTACATCTCACAGTCAATAAAGAAGCTAAGGCCATGAACCTTTCTGGAAAGAGGCTACCGTTGTTTATCGTTCAGATACTTTCATTGCCACATATATATCACAATTTTCCTTGAAAATATTCCCCCCTAACAGTGCCTCCTCCTTTCGACGATAAGTGAGTGCCTGTGCCCTCCTATCGATTCACTGACCAACGAATATCATTCGAATCACATGACTCGCACTTTCAAAACTTTCGAATGTTAGCCTCTAGAAATATTTGCACTGATTGCAGCAGGCAGCAGCAGGCACTACTTACTTTTTGGAACACTCGCAAATATTTCCCAGAAATAACAATCGAAATGCCTCGATAAAACAGAGAGAGAGAAAGAGAGAGAGAGAGGGCAGTACAAAAGAGTGAAATTTATCGCTAAATAAAACACTAAAAGCATTTTAGTGCGATTAGTCGTCGGTCGCAGACACAAAATGTTCTATGGAACGGGCTGGAGAAGGGGGCGGGGGCGGGGGAGGGGGGGGGCAAAGCTGACCAACAGACAGACAGACAGATAAAAGCATAAAGAGAGACAGAGAGATACAGCAAAAGCGAGAAAGAGTCAGAGTCAGGGAGGGGGGAGGGTGGGGGAGGGGAGGGTTAAGTGCGGTGAGGCTGGCCTCCGCCTTGTCTGGTGCCTTCGATGGACAGTCGTCGGTCGTCTCCAGGTCTCTCCCTCCCCCTCCCTCTCCCTCTCTCTCTCTTTCGAACTCCCCCCAAAGCACTTCTCTGTCTTTCTGTTCCGTCTGGTTGGCAGAATACATTTTAGCATTAATTGAGTGTATGATTGAGCGAGAGAGGGATATTAGTTGGATAGTTGTTGCTGCTTGTTGTCCATCTCCTGTAGGACCCCTCCCTAGGACCCGCCCCTCCCCTCCCCCTTCCCGAAAGAGCACTTCCTTCTGAGGTAAAATGCAAGTAAATAAGATTTTAATTGAAGCTTTTAGCACGGAAATGGAATATTAATGGAGAGAGAGACAGAGAAAGCTGATGATGAGTTCTGCTGCTGCTGCTTCTGCTGCTGCTGCTTCTGCTGCTGCTGTGGCACCCTGCCCCTAGAGGGGGAACGGGTTGAGGCGGAGGGGCACTGCTTATGTAATCCATGTTTTTCCATCAATTCCGATGAAAATTTTCTAATCTAAAGTTCATTTGCAGGAAAGCAAAAAGTTCATTAGAAATGGGGAAGGGCGGGGGGTAAGCGACTACTGGTTGTAGGTGAGGCTTACGAGGGTTAAGGATTTTCCCAGAACCCGAATCGCATCAACATTTTAGATGAAATTTCCCAGAAACCCAGGACAACATGTTCCAAGAATATTCGTAACAAAATGATCCTTGACATTTTCCAGAAGTAAAGAGAGAAAATACGCTCAAGAGTTTCCTAGAAATTAGATCGAATTTTCTTGGGATATTTCCAAGAATATCCTTGAAATTCACAGAGACAGATTTCCAGTTTCTTAAGGCTGGAAATTGTCCTTAAACTTTGTAGTTTCTGGAACTTTAAGATGACTCAAAAACAAGCGAGAAATCTCTTAAAAATTCGAGTAGAAAATGAACCATTCCCAAACGATCTTTCAACATCTTTAAGTGCAGAGAGTTATATACATATTTCCAGACATATATCCAGATATAAATTATGGGAATTGCCTGATATTTACACAAGTTGCCACATTAGTGGCACTGACCACTAATCGCGGAAAGGGGGAGTGCACGATACAGAGGGGGGATGGAACAGGGAGGGGAAACATATTTCTGCACTTGGGTTGGGGAGGGCAGAAAATACAAGTAATTTATGGGAAAACGTGCAGAAAAACTCATCGAGTGGGAGGGGGGGAAACCAGAAGGAAGAGGGGGGGAAGGAAGGTAAAAGAACCAAAGCAATGGGCAAAGGCATTGGCAAATAATAAATCATATCGTATACGATATATATTGCATAAAATATTGCCAAAGAACGTGATCGGAAGCGAGTGTCCAAGGAATGCTCCCCTCTTCACACTTCGCTCTTTCTTACACTCTCTCTCTATTTACAGTCCCCCCACCCCCCTCCTATCATTTCGTCACGCAATTAAACAGAAATATGCCGCCGCCTTTAAATTGAATTAAGCCTCAAGTCTGGATGCCAAAAGCCTACGATACAGCCGAGTATGAGGAAGAATGACAACAAACACTCTACAGCCCACCCCACCCCACCGCACCCTACTCTCTTCTCTGTTATGCTTCTCTCTTTCTCTACACTCTTCTCTGTCGCTCCCCATCCATAAATAATGAATGAAACGAGTCTCGACACAATGAATACTTTGAATCTCTGCGAATGTGAATGTGAATGCGTGTGTGTGTGTGTGTGTGTGTAGCGGAAGTAACACTTAACTTAAACACGAGACAGAGAGAGAGAAAAAGACGAGGGAGAGGAGAGGGGAGAGAAGAGAGAGAGGCCTAGAAGATGGATGAGGGCACACACACAGAGAGAGAATAGTGAAGAGCACTCCATACACACACACATGCACACAAGTGTCAATCACACACAGATACAATGAGAGAAAGAGAGACAGTGAACAAGAGAGAAAGGCACACAGAGAGAGAGACCCCGAAAAGATGACAAAAGACACAAAAACACACGCGTTTTGTGCCCCCCCCCCCAGTGTAAAAGATACAGTGACACTCCTCCCCCCCCCACCCTCTCTCTCGCTCTCCCCCTCTTGGTCTCTCTCCTTTGTGTGTGAGAATCATGCGGGTATTTAAATTTAATTTGCAAGCTGACAAAAAAGAAAGCAAAGACGATTTCTTGACACTTCTTCTCCCTCAAGTGTGTCTCTCCATCTCTCTCCCTCTCGCTCTCTCTCTCTGTCAGGCCGGAAGTGAAGAAGCGTGTGTGTGTGTGTGTGTGTGTAAACCCCTCCCATATATGTATAGGGGGTGGGCGGGGGGCTTACAGAAAAGGAAAACTTCTGCTAAAAGCCAACATCCAGAACAAAACCAACATTTTCTGCTGGCATCCCTCATCGCCCATCCCTCGCTCTCCCCCCCTCTCCCTCTACATATCGCCTTCTCTCGTTCTCTTTCTCTAAGTGGTTTTGTGGTCACTCTATCAACTTCTGAGAGGGGAATGGGCGTTGGATTGTGGGTGGAGAAGGGTGGCTTAATGGCGAGAGGGAGTGATGTGTGGTGTCGGAAGTGCCACTCATTGGGTCTTCATTTAGTGCGAAGTTACAGGGAAAACACACACACACACACGCGCACACACACAAACATGCATGTACTAGAGAGGTGAAAAGGCCTCCAAGGGATTTTCCAACCAAACTTTTGGGAAAAGTAAGGAAAAGCACTTGAAGGCAAGGCATAACTAAAACAATTTCATCTTTAAGAATGTTCATAGAATGAGAACTCTCTCCCTCTTGGGATCCATTGGGTGGATCAGCAGGGATTTAAGGGGGCCACATCCACAGTGCAACTATTCCTCCATGCAACTGCACCTGCAACTGCGGTTGCAATTCCAATCCATTAACAATTAGCTAAATGCGAAACGACTTCATTTCCCCAAACCGAAAACCGAAAACCGAAAACCCATTCAAAAGGTGGGAGGGAGGGAGGCTGGTGGCCACTCTACGAAATCAAACACACGCTGGGGCTCCCCAAATGCAAACCCCCTGCCGCCGCTGCTCCAAAACATCCGCGTGTTGCAGCTGATTAACCCTTCGAAATTCGCTCTCTCTTAACCCACCGAAAGGTGCACCTGCTGCACTGTTGTTTGTCCCTCTTTGGCTGTTTCTGTGTCTGAGCGAGCGTTTAAATGGGAAATGTTTTATCACTCATACGCCGCATGAGCCACAGGCCAGTCGGCCAGCCGGCAGAGCCAGAGCCAGACCCAGAGATAGTGCAAATGGCGGGGACAGAGAAGGGGCAGAGACCGAAAAAGGGGAGTGACAGACAGACAGAGACAGAGACAGAGAGAGAGCAAGAGAGACGACGTTGCCACGAGACAAATGTGTCCCCAGGGCAGCGGTCGCCGCCGGTCGGCGGTCGCCGGCGGAGTACAAACAAAACGCCTACGTTGATTACACTGTCCAACACACAACCCAACACTGGACTGTGGCGGCTGTGGGGCTGCGGCCCAACGCTGGAAACAATGAAATTTAACAACTAAAGCAAACTGAAGCTTAATCTAACGAAGCACCTGTCCCTGCCCCTGCCCCTGCCCCTCCTTTCTGTCTGTGTTTGCATTTGTATTTGGGAGTATCTGTGCGTGTGTGTGCGTGTGTGCATGTGTATTCGTGTAAATTGAAAATGTGACTCATTCCAAAAGCAAAAGCAAACGCAAACGAATTGACCTTTAAGGAGGAGATGGCAACAGAGAGTGGAGAGGGGAGAGAGGAGAGAGGGGGAGGGAAAAGCCAGAAGAAGAAAAAAGCCATAAAAAGCACCTGACAACACAGTTTTGTGGCCAAAAAAAAGAGAAGAGAACCAGCAACAATAATAAAGTCAGCAACAAAAATTTCAATCATTTTTGAATGAAGCTGCTGCTGCTGCAAGTGCAAGGGGAGGGAGGGAGTGCGGGATGAGGATGGGGAAAGAAGATATAAAGAGAGATGGAGGGAGATGGAGAAAGGTAGAGAGAAAATTAGGAAACGATTGCAAGACACATGTGAAACCTTAAGGAAAATCATTTCATAGAGTTAAAGAAATCACCTCAGGGTTAAAAGGGTACATGCACTTCTCTCTCTCTCTATCTCTTTCCACCTTAACCCACTAAAGACCTTAGCCCACCTCGGGATATAACAGATCTACTACTACTACAGAAACTACTGGAAAATGGGTCCTTCGATTAAATATCGAATTAATTTTTCTCAGAAAGTGTCCACTTCTGCACATTTTTGGATCTCTGATAAACGTATTATTTCTGATATTTCTATATAATTTTGTCTGCTTTTATATAAAACCTTAAAAGAACGAAGACAACCTTTTATTTTTAGTGAATCTTTAGTTATTTTTCGGCTAATATTCTGCCATTTTGAAGTGACGATTAGCTTCTCTTTTACTTTAACCCACGGATACCGATTAGCCCATAGACAGACATCCAGTGCAACTTGTTCCTTTCGGTAGTTTTCCCACAGATTTCTTCTTGCTGGCAGATTCTTTCCTTCTCTTATTCATCCATTAACCCTCTAAAACCTCTGTAGGGTTAAGCCCTTCTGGATCGTACAGTCAGTACAGTCACTCCACTCTCGCAAAATGTGATTTCCATTCGCCTCTGTGATGTGTGTGCCGTGTCTCGCTGCTGACTCATTTTCCCCTGAATGTTTCATAATACAAGTTTTTCAGTTGCGTCACTTGATCGCCAGCAAAAGGCGGGCAGGGAGAGTACATTGAGAGGGGGGGGAGCAGGAGTGGGGATATGTATATCTATAGCTCGTGTTTTTTCAAACAGTTGACATAATTTTTGTGTACCGCAATTTCTGATAAGAGAAAACGTAGTCACTTTTTCTCTCTGTTTCTTTCTCTTATCGCCCGTTGGGGCCTGACTAAACCACGATATTGTTATCAGAGTCCCCGCTCTGCGACTGGGGCTGCGGCTAGGGGCTGGAGCAGGGGTAATTATGAGGGGGGCCGGTAGAAAGTGCCAACGGTGTATTCTGGGGAAACCACAATGTTTTCATTTGAAATTTATTAGATTCCAAAAATCTAATGGTTTTTCCCACAATACAAATTTTTCATTTCACGATTTTGGGGAAAAACAATCACATTTCCATGGAAAAAGGAAAGGAAAATTCTGGCTACTAAAATGGTCACTTGAGACGTTTTTGTTTTTCCAAAAACTTAAACTTGATATTTTATCTTAAAAGCATTTTCAAATATTATTAAAAAAAAAAAATATTATGTTTCTCTGAAATAAAAGGGACTTCCACATCCTTCCACCCATCCATCAATGGGAGGATAAAGCACGGAAAACGGAAAACTATAAGGTGGGGGGCAGGGGCATCTCCATTTAAAAGGGATTTTAGTTGGCGACATGCTCTCCCTTTTGTAAGGAAATGTGGGGGATGTTGTGGTCATCGAAATCCACAGTAGAAAATTCACAAAATTTGTACTTTTAAGGGGATTTTGTTCTCCTCTTTTTGTATACCCTTTTCTGTGGATAGATCTTAGAAATTGAAAAATAGAGAATTTACAAGTCCAAACAGATCTTCCAGGGTATCTAAATCCTTGGCTTTGGGATTTTTCGATGTCGATTTTTTTAAAGAATTATTTTAGTTCTTTTCGCCTTTTCTACTCCTCATTGACATTGACGTTTTATTATTTTTATTTTCGTTCGTTTCTTTATTTATTTATTTTTTTCTGAATAAATATATTTTTGTTTTGTTTTTATTTTTCTTTATTTAATGCTCTTATTTTATTTGTTTTAAATTTATTTTTTGGTCCTTTTATCTCTTATTTTTTTCCATTTTATTTTGCTGTTTTTTTGTTGTTATTTTTCCGTGTTTTTATTTTGTTGGATTTGCATGTTTTGTGGCACGTAGAAAATGTTCACGCCACACACCACACAAGTACCGTTAGCAGCAACCCCCGCGAGGCAGCAGTCGGCAACTTTTTGCTAACAAATTGCCCTGTCCGACCGATAGCCTCCCCTCTCCACCCCGCTCCACCAGCCCACGTGCAAGCTACCCCTCTTCGGTCCAGGAAGTCCGCGCCGTGCGATAAGTGCAAAGAAAAGCGTTCTAGAAGGAGGCTACAGAGGGGTGGGGAGGCAGCATAAGGGTAGAGGTAGATAGAGGGCAAGAGAATGGCAGGGCATGGCAGGGGCAGGGCAGGGCAAAGGGAATATGTAAATCCCGAAATTGCCAACAAACCATAAAAAATGCTGAGGCTGAGACATAAAACAGATGAGAAGAAAGAACAAGCAGAGGTAGGAGATAGGGAAGAAGGAAGACAGGGAGGTGGAGAGGGAGAAGAAGTAGAATCCAAGAGCAGTAGAATGCCGAAAATTTTGAAAAGATAAAGATGAGACGCGACCAACGCAGCAGAAGGAACAGCAGCAGGAGAGACAGACATGCCTCAGAGATGGAGGAGGATTGAGGGATGCAAGGGGGATAAGACATTGAAGGAGCTTGAAGGAGGGATGAGCGCGCTGACGCAGGACATGTGCTGTGTGTGTGTGGAGGTGAGAGTTCACAGTTACTCGGTACTCTGCTCTGCTCTCCTGGCGTTCATCTTCATCTTCGTTCTCTCCTCTCCTCTCCACTCCACTCCACTCCACTCCACTCCACTCCTCTCATTTTATTTTTTATTTTTTACAACTTTTACTTTGTTACAGAAATAAAACAAAGAACAAAGTGTGCGGATGGATGGATGGATGGATGGATGGATGGAAAAGGGGGTGTAGGCGGGCGTGAGGGTGCTGCAAATAATCCCCCACGTGCCCTGGGGGCAGGTTAACGATGTTGTCTGCCACTGTCTTGTATTGGGGCGTGCCACACACACACACACACACACACACACAGAGAGAGAGAGAGAGGGTGCAATGACTGCAACTTGTGCAAAGAGAAAGTTCCTTCCTTCTTGAAGCTCGTGTCTCCTTTTTGTGCGTTAAGAAATTTCATTGTTGCCCATTTTCAAGGGTTGATTTTCTCGTCTCAAACACACACACACATACACCCATACGCTGGCACACCTTCCCTTAAACCCCCCCCTCCCAACCCTCCGCACGTAGCTTTTGGCGAGACAAAGAAGAAGTGGAAGAAGCCGAAAAAGTGGAAGGGTGCACAGCACACAAAAATGTTGAGCGTCTAAAAAATAAAGTTGCCCTCTTTATCGCACACACACACACACACACACAAATAAATAAAGGCTTAACCTTGGACTTCACAAGCTTCAAAAGTGGGAGAGAGCGAGAGAGAGAGGGCGGGAGGGAGGGTGAAAGAAAGCTAATCAGTCGTTGCCTCTCTTGTCGTCGTTGTCGTTGTCGTCCCCCATATCGGACATTCCCCGTCTGCCAGCAGCGACGACCACGACAACGACGCTCCGGGGGCTGACCGCAAGAGACATAAACGAAGCGAAGGGGGAATCGTCTCGCTCTGTGCCGTGCCTGGCACTGCCCTTTAATTTCATTGAAATTGCCCTGAGGCTAAGGCCACCCCCCGCCTTCCTAAGGCTGTCTGTGTCAGATAAACGGGACAAATGCATTCCATATTACGATTGCAATTGAAAGGATAATTTAATTTGAAAAAGGGATTTACTATGGAACCCATAAAATTGTTCAGGAATTTTCAATCTGAAAGTACCAGTTGAAAGTTGAAAGAACAAAGAAACGTGCGAGATATTTGCAGAAAAGTTTCTTCGATTTCTATACCCGAAAATTCTAAAATATTCGCTTTAAATATCTATTTTTGAAAGTTTCTGCTTTCGCAGTAGACAACAATCTACATAATTGGAAGAGCATATTTTATCCTCTTCTTCAGACTATACTATTTATAAAATCTGGATCTGATTTAGTTTAGATTGATGGAGAATACCTATCTGAATTAAAGCTACGAATCTTTGAAGTTTGAGGTTTCCATAGCCTCTATAGGGGCTTGCTATATGTTTAAGGAGTCTGGAGAATAGCTTCTACACTTCCGCTTCCACTTCAACTTCCACCCACTTGAAATCAGCTGATGAGTACCGTAAATCTGTAACTTTAAAGCTCTCTTCCGCGCTCCTCTTTCCACTTCCTTCTTTTTAAACTTTTTCTCTGACATTTGGCATTTGTCACTTTACTTTTTTTGCAAATGCGAAAAACAAAAAAAAGTGGCTAACCTTTAATCTTAAAATTCTACAAAAATCTACACAGCCCACAGAGAGATAGACGGAGAAAGAGCGAAAGAGAGGGGGATGGATCGGCTTATTTAATTATACACGCAGAGAGAGAAAGAGAGAAAGAGATAAAGAGTGAGAGAGAGAGAAGAGATTGAAATAAATTGTATTTAAACGAAAGCGTATTTTTTGTTGCTTTTTTTGTGGTGTTTGGGAAGAAACAAACAAACAGACATTGAACTTTATGATATTCGGGGGCGGTCTAAGGGGAGTAGGATGTGTTTGTGTGTGTGTGTGTGTGTGTGTGTGGGCGCAATGCGAAAGAGCAACACAAAGAGGAAAGCCCAACAGCGGCACACACACACTTGAATACCTTTTCTTTTTGTTATTAATTATGGCCCAGGCACGAGGCAATTGGGAAAGAGTGGAATGAAGGAATTTTTGCAGAGTTCAAGTATTTTCGAAATTAGTATTATTATGCTTTTTATTTACTTTGATTTTTTCTCGAGCTTTTGCTTTTGCTTTATGCTTGACAGCTGCTGCGCTGTTGGCGGCGGTGACGGTGACGCTGGCGGCTTCCTTCTTCTCGGCTGATTCTTTACGTTTTTCTCTCTGCTTCCTTCCTTCTTTCTATTCAGGCACGCACTCACAGCCACACACACATATGTGTGTATGTGTAATGGGGGGATGGGGAAGCTTTCGGCTGTTTACAAACTTTTGCGACGTTTTCAAGTGCGACGCTAGCGGCGACTGCGGCTTCGGCTTCGGCTTCAGCTTCAGCGGCGACGTCAGCGACAGAGTGATAGAGAGAGAGCGCGAGCACAAGCTTTAACTATTTTGCTTTCTGCTTCTCGCTATTTTGCCGTTCGTTCGTTGTTTTTTCTTTCCTTTTTTTTGCAAACGCTTTAATAACTTTCTATTGCTATTTTTATATATATATTTTTTTCTTTGTGCACACAAAAAAAAACAAAGAGAGGTAGACGCGCGAGACACAAAGAGGAACAAATGAAAAACCGCACGTAAGATAGTATTTCACTCTCTTTTGGATAGATTTTTATTTCCTTTAGTATTTTATAAATTTTTGCTATAATTTTTGTTTTGCGGTGAGACCGGAGGTAGCGGCAACGTCAGCTTTAAGCTCACGCACACACATACACACTCGCAAGAGACAGAGACACGAGTGTGGAGCGACGGGGGGGACGTGACACGCAAAAAAAAACAGAGAGACAACCACACGACTACAGTTTTTACAGTTGCGAGAGGGGAGCTTGGGCACAAAACTTAAGCTTCGCAGCAGCAGCTGATCTTCGCAGAGAGAGAGAGAGAGAGAGAGTTGGCCGGTATGTCACTGTGTGTGTGCTTCTGGGGGTTTGGGGGTACTCCGAGAGCTCTGCGAACCTAACGCGACTGAAATGAAAATCAAACTAAAACGCCAGCAGCCAGCGGCCATCGGCGGCAACGGTGGCCAGCGCCAGCGTTGCTCCGGCAGCGACGCTTTGGGAGCGGAATGCATGCGCAGTAGTTACTCTCTCTCCCCGGCGGCGACGACCACGACCACGACTCAAAATGTATGAATGGGCGGCAGCGCCGACAACACAGAGAGAGAGAGAGAGAGAGAGAGAGCAAGCAAATAGTAATGGAAAAAGCGCCGGCAAGCGGAACTCCTCTGCTTGGCGCTCTCAGCCCACCCAACCGACCGACCCACTCCCGCTCTCTCTCTCTCTCTCTCTCTGTCTCTTTCTGTGACTATCAGCCCCATCATCTCCCACTCACAGCCCCCTTTTCTGACTATCGCCCACACCCTTACTCTCTTTGTACCGGAAAAAGGAATTTTGTATGTGTGTGGCGGGGGTGTATTTTCCCAACCAAAAAAAACAAAATGCAAAAGAGAGTCCGAGAGAGAGTGCTGCTGCTGACGCTGCTGGCGCTGCCTCTGTCTCTGCCGCTGTTGTTGACGTCAACGTCTGGGGTTGAGTCAGCCTCTGCCGGCGCTGAGCGCCACCACCCAAAAAACAAGAAGAAGAATAATGAAAAAAGTTTGCACAGTGGTACAAAAAGCCACCATATTGCGCCGATTATTACTTCATTCATCAATTGTTGTTGTTTGTTGCACGGACACGTTCGACATTTTTCGTTTCGTTTCGTTTCGTTTTGTTTCGTTCGCTCGCAGCTCGCAGCTCGCGTGTAAAGCGCTCATTTCGCTAGCTAATGTTTGCCTCTCTCTTTGTCCGCCTCCCCTCCCCCCCCCCCCCCCTTCCCTTTCCCACTTCTTCTTCTAAATCGCAAATGCCAAAAATACCCGTATGTGTATGTGTTTTTTTTTAACAAGTGGTTTTTTTTTTTTGGCGCTTTGTCAGCAGCAGCGTGAGAAATAAATTTGTGGGCTGCGGCTGACTGCTCTATCCACTGTAGCGCGGCGTCTCTGCCATGTCTCAAATACCCTGCACTCGTCCATTCTCCCAACTCACCCAACCGCACTCTCAACAGCTGTTGGACCTGGCGCAGCCTCCTCCTAATGGGTATACCCTTCATTGCCGACGGTATTGCGACTTTCAACAGATGTTTGCACTTTTCCACATGGCTTCCAGAGGAATATACGAGTACATTGATTTTCTGCAAGGGTATCAGAACCTTCGACTTGCCTCAAAAGCTAACCTTCCCCCTTCGAGCATTATTTTCGATTTGATGACTTTTGAGCCGATTTTTGTTTTGTTTTGTTTTGTTTTTGGTTCGTGTGAATGTTGCAGCTCGTAAAAATAAATCATAAAAGTCAGAATAAAGCAGAAAAAGAAAATGAAGAGGAAGAATCAAGAATGAAGAATGAGAGTGATGAGTGGAAAAACTATTAAAATGGGACAGAACAGAGCCGCAAACCCCAGACCACACCACACCACACCACACCAGACCAGACCAGACCAAAAAAGCAACCATCATCATCATCAGCACCTGTCGTCCACCTTGAATTTGAAATCATTTTTCCACAATTTATTGTTTCGGGCGAACTTCAAAGTACCTTCATAAAGATAAATAAATACAAAGGGGGAGGCAGCAGACCACGGGATAAGGCCGAAGAGGAGGAAATTATTGTTTGAGTTGAATGAATCTTCCACTGCCACTGCCACTGCCACTTCCTTTGCCCTAGCCCCCACTCCCCCATCGTAACCCACATTTTGAACAGTTTTCCGTTTTTATTTGTATTTTGCTCACTCACGAAGTTAGTTTTTTTTTTGTTTTCGAACGGGAAACCTGTTTTGTTTCGTAGATAAGCGCCAATACTGGAATTGCCCATAACTTGAGACGAGTGTAACTTTGACTTTTAGAAAAATAGATTTGATCGATTGATTGATGGAGAATTATTAAGCAGAAAAATAAGAGGCGGAGGATTTTCCGTCACTGAGTAATTGTAGAATCATGACCGGATCTACGTAATCGTAGATCTTAACTTAATTTCCACAGAAGCAGCGAGAAATTGCGATGAAGAAATTAAATGAAAATGAAGATGAAAATGAAAGAGGTTTAAGAAGAAGGAGAAGCAGAAGACAAAGACAAGAAAAAGAAATAGTAAGATGTTGAAGAAGGTTGTGAGGCTCTATCTTGAGTTTCCCCCCACCAAGAGGGAGAAAGGGAAAAAGAGATGAGAAAGAGATGCGTAATGGGGATTAAGTAGGAGAATAAGAGGAGGATTTTCCCGCCCTCGATCCTCTCAGAAGTAATCGAATTACCTTCTAGAAACAATAAAATGACAATAAAGAAATGCAAAACAAACAAAGGGGTTAAGTAGAAGGGAAGGCGGCACAAAGAAGCCGAAGAAGGGGAGAAAGCAATTTCAATGGAGCTTACATTTATTTACAAGAGAGAGGGAGACAGCGGTACAGCGAATATCAGCTGATAAAAAAAACAACAGAAACACACACATAGGCAAAAGAAAATCGCCTCACATGTGGGCAAAGCAGCGCAGGGAGCGGGTGGCGTTGTGTGGAAGGGGGCCGCAGAGAACAACCGTGATAATAGCAAAACAAATGAAACGAAAGAGAGAGAACGAACGAGCGAGAGAATGAAAGAGAGAGGGGCATTTTCAATTGAAAATGAATGCGTATAAATGCGCCCATATGGAAAAGGCAACACACACGCACACAGTGGATAGAGTCTGTGTGTTTGTGTGTGTGTGTGTGTGGACATGGGGGTGTACGTTGGAAAATTGCGACTTTGCCTGCCTTTTTATCGGCTTGCGGCATCTCTCTGCCGCTGCTTCTGTCTCTGCCTCTGCCTCTGCCTCTACCGCCTGCTTTGACTTTGCTCTCCTCTCTGCTCTGCTCGGCTGATAGTCTTCTCTGCTTTCTCATGCACTTTCATGCTGGTGACGCAGCGGGGTGTGAATGCGGCAAAAAAAAAGAATATTCACACACACACACACACACGGACATCCGCACACATGTGTACGCATATAAAACACATTATCAGCGGCGTTGCGATTACAGTAATAGCAGCGACGCCGGCAGAAAGCACCCTCTCTCCTCGTGGACGCTCTTCCTCTCTTTGTCACTCTCCAGCTCTCTAATGTGATGCTGGCTGGCCTGGCCCCAAGCAGCAAGCATCGTCTGTCTGTCTCCACTCCGGGTGCTGCTTCTTCTTTCACTTCTTCTACTTTATCTACGTGTTCTTCTTCTTGTAATAGCATTTACTGTTTGTTCAACTGTTATTGCTGGACGGACGACTACTCTGTTGCTCTCTCGCGTGGCTATCCATCCCCCATCTTCCATCCTCCCCATCCTCCCATCATCCCATCATCCATACCCATTCTGATTCTGATTCCGATTCCCATTCCCATTCTCATTCCCATTGACATTGTCTTTGTGCTATTTGTGCCCATTCTCTTATTTTATCGCATCTTGTTCTTTTTGCCTCATTTCATTCCATTTCCATTCGCTTGCAGGTCGTCAAGAAATTAAATGCTCATTATTTGGTGGCTTTTTTCGCTGTCATTCTTTCCATTCTTACACACAAACACACACACACACACACTACATTCGTTTTTCTTATCAGTCTACCCAGCAAACCAAACGCTCACAAATGATATCGCATTCGAGCCAAATGCGAGACTTAACCCGACAAAACGCTCGCATTCGGACCCGCATATGATAGAAATATGATACTTGTGACGTTCAGTTTGTGGTAGTGAAAGTATCATTTATGATAGCTCGCAAAGGAATCGTTGGAGCTTAGAACGACTTTGATTAATTGTGGGAAAATTACCAAAAGCATAAACAGTCTGAACGGTAATTTATGTGGATAGTGTAAGGGGACTTTGAATGAAAGTCATTGTATTAACAGCTTTAAATGAGGAAACAAAAAATCGGTAGTAGACTTTTATTGCAAGGCAGAGCAAGATATTTTCTGTATTTCCGGTTTCTATTAGAATTCAGATCTGTTTCCAATGCAACACGTCAGGTTCTCTCTGAGCGAGTTGTCTATGTCCATACACACTCTCTTGCTCAAACCTCATCGAAATCTGCTGCCTTTCGTTAAACAAAAAACCAGTGCCTTTCCAAATTTTCTAAAATTCTAAATTTCTAAAACTCAACTCAACTCAATAATGGCAGCAGTACCGGGACGTGCCCTGCACTATGTGTTCAAGATCGGAGATCGGGCCAAGAACGCCTTCTTCTTCCGCCACATCCTGGGAATGAAGGTATTGCGTCACGAAGAATTCAAAGAAGGTTGCGAAGCCGAATGCAATGGACCTTATGACAATCGGTGGAGCAAGACCATGGTCGGCTACCGTCCGGAGAGTACCCATTTTGTTTTCGAGCTGACATACAACTACGGTGTGACCAGCTATGAAATGGGTAAGGTGCAATCAGTAACAGTCAATTTGTGCCGTCATTGTGCCAACAATCTTACCATAGGTAACGATTTCGTCGGAGTCTTCATCCACTCCACTGAGGTATTGCCACGCGCCGCCAAGTACTCGTACCCCATCGACGAGACGGTAGGGGGCCATCTGCTAACCTCGCCCGACGGCTACAGATTCTATGTGATCGACCAGGCAGCCGGCGCCGATCCCGTGCAGTCGGTGGAGTTGCGCGTAAGCAATCTTGCGGCCTCGCGCCAGTACTGGGAACAGCTGCTCCAGATGCAACCGCTGGCGGTACTGCTGCCATTATTGTAAATTGAGTTGAGTTTTAGAAAATTTAGAATTTTAGAAAATTTGGAAATTTAGAAATGAAAATTTCTCGGCACTGGTTTTTGTTTAACGAAAGGCAGTAGATTTCGATGAGGTTTGAGCAAGAGAGTGTGTATGGACATAGACAACTCGCTCAGAGAGAACCTGATGTGTTGTATTGGAAACAGATCTGAATTCTAATAGAAACCCGACATACAGAACATATCTTGCTCTGCCTTGCAATAAAAGTCTACTACCGATTTTTTGTTTCCTCATTTAAAGCTGTAAATACAATGACTTTCATTCAAAGTCCCCTTACACTATCCACATAAATTACCGATCAGACTGTTTATGCTGTTGGTACACAATCAGTGACTCGGCTACAGGGAGAAGATAGAGAAGCAAGTGGCTCCCTTCCACTCACCTGTTCTTAGCTTTTTGATTTTATTCTTACTTTCATTCTGGCTCGAGCCCTGACAATAGGTTAAGATCCATCGGCTAAACGTCATAATCCAACCCATATTACAACACTTCAAAAAAAGAGCTCACTTCCCTCGCTTGCGAGCTCGTTTGCGAGCATTTTGCGGAACTCTCGCAAAGGGCACGTTTGTTGGTTTGCTGGGTAACTACTCTGCACCCCACTCTCATTCTCAGCACCCCGCTCAGCATTCGACTACACTCGTGCTCTCCATTTCCCTCTCCCACTGCTTTTACTCATGCCAGTTATTATGGTGACGTTGACAGCGCTGCCGGCAGCGACTCATCAATTTCGCTCTCTGGCGCTGGACCATCTATCGCAAGGTGTAGGTGATAAAAGGTGCGGCCATTACGGCTCAGCGCAGTTGCCTATTTTGTAAGCCACTCTCTCTACCGCTCGCCTTTCGTAGACACAAACAAACGATGGTAAATCCATAAAAGGGAAACTATTTAAGAGCCCTGACTGGCAACACCACACCTCATTAAAATACACCCTGGACTAACACCTCTCTCTGTCTCTCCCTCTATCCGCCCGCATCGAACATAACACACACTAACTAACATTTTTATTGCATTGTCGCCTGTCAATCGCCGCTGGACAATTGTTGTTGTCAACGCCAGCAGGGCAGCAGCGGCAGCAGCGTCAGCGTCAGCGCCAGAAATTATCGCAGCAGAGAGGAAATAAATATAAATGTGTATCCAAATAAATAAGTAAACATGTGCGAAAAAAGGGGAGACTTCGAGCACAGGGGAGTGGGAGAGCGCGTGTGTTGGCTTGTGGAAGTTCAAGATAAAAGCTTTAACCGTTAATGACCGAGCAAAAGTCCCCACTGAATCTTGCTTTTTTTTTCTTTATAAATTGGGGAATTTCCTGATTCCTACAATGGGCCTAAGCCGATAAAATCTGAACAGATAGAATTTACTCAAAATAATTGAATAATTGAAAATATTGGATATAGGATATATGTATTTTGTTGCACAACAATGTCATATTTGCGGTCACTTATGATAGGAAATCTACTTTCAAATGAGTAATCTTCTAACTTTCCCTTGAAATTTATTTCCCCTATTAAATCTCTGCCTAAAACTAACCTCCATTCGCCGTCCGTTCGGTTAATACTTCCCACTGACGTCATTCTTTCGGAGATTGGCTATAAATAAACCCCAAAAAACTAAACAACAAATGGAATTATATACATTACGAGCATAAGCCATATCAGAAACAAAACAAAAACGAAAGCAAAAATTGTTTAATTTTTTTGTGGGCGGTTTGCTTATCGGTATTGTTGCTGGAGTGTGTTTTTTTATTGTTATTTTTTTTGTTCATTTTGGAAGTATAGAGAGATAAGAGAGACAGAGAGCTCCAGATAAATATTGACAGATTAACTGCAATTAGTGGGAAATTATGGATACAACAATTGTAGGCGTTGGGTATAGCGCGATAATGAGAGAGGGATCCGGAGAGATTCGAATTTCGAAACTCCACCTCCGTAGAATGCTGTGAATTCTGAACTCTGACTTATCTCCCGACAATCCTGCGGTAATCCTTAACCATTAAAAAGGCAATCCGAAAGGCTTTTCCAGACAGCATTCCCACTAAGCCTCACCTCAAGGAAGGAGATGGGAATGCAGGAGGCAGGAGGCAGGACCCGAGGAATGTGTATCCATCATAATCTCGTTATCCCAAGTCTAGGCGAAAATTTCTACATGCAAGCAAAAAAAAAGAAACGTGGGGGAGGGGGGAGAACTCTTGGCAAGGCTTTGGGAAATATGCAAAGCGGAAAATTCCGCATAGCTGAGAGTGTAGGCAGTGGCTTACATCCCTTTTAGAAACGGGGGGAGAGCGTAGGCTTCCATAAAATGTCACAAATTCCATAGTTCATAAGGACTACGCCCCTGACTACTCGTTTCGAGGGGGGGCGGAGGTTGTGGCGGTGTGGTTCAGGGATGCTCGAGTGTAAAATGTGAATAAAATACAAGAATTGCCAAGAAATAAACGGAATTGCATTAAGTGCATCCGTTTGAGAAGGAGCGCAGGGGGAATCGCTGGTCAAGGGGCAGGGGAGGATTGCACAGTCAGGAAGGAAGTGGGGGCAGGGTTGTGTGAAAAGGGGTTTGCGGTGTCGTTGCTATGCAATTTTCACCGTGCCACCTGGCCACATTGCCAAGTAATTTCAAGGTTATGTGAGAGATGGAAATTAGATTATGGAGCAGCAGCAGAGGGAGCACACAGCAGCGACAGAGGGAGCACAGAGCAGCAACAGAGGAAGCATTAGCAGAGGGACAGAGAGCAGAGACAGAGGAAGCAGTGGCACAACAATGACAGAGTGAGCAATAGCAGTGGCAGTGACTGTAGAGAGAACTAATAGAAGATTTACACACCTTAGAGGAATATACCCTGATCCATCAGGAGGAAGAGACAGGGGGAGCGATAGCTTTAGGAGCAATAACAGAAGCAGACAATGTAAGGGAAGAGAGAGCGAGAGAGGAGCGACTGCAGAGGAGCCGACAGCAACACGATCGTCGGGCTTAGCAGCAGTAATGTTAACAGCCACAGCAGCGAACAGCAACTGTAATGCCAGCAGAGGCAGCCGACAGAGCATGCAAGCAGAGGACAGCCAGCGGCAGAGGCAGAAGCAGGGCCATCAAATGAAAAAAGCAACTCAACTCTCCAGCAGAGGCGTAGCAGAGGAAGTCATAGCAGACACAGCGACGCGCGAATAGTCGCCGTTAACAGAGCCGTTAACAGAGATAGAAACTGCAATGCCAGCAGCGGCAGCAGCAACTGCAATGCGAGCAGAAGCAACAGAGCATGGGAGGAAGCAGAAGAAAGCCATCGGCAGAGGTAGCAGCAGAGCCATCAAATGGAGGAAGTTTCAAGTGAAACTCCAGCAGCAACTGCAACGTCAGCAGGAGAAGCGACTGCAACTGAAAAGCCAGCAGAGGCAGCACAGCGACGATGATTCCAGACAGAGGCAGCGGCAGCGCAGCGTACACGCACTTCGAATTACCACCGCCAGAGGTCGCACCCCCCGCCACCCAAATGTCAGGCGAAGCTTAATTTCAACAGAGAAACAGAAAACCCGCCCCGCCCCCCCCTTAAAACCTGTCTTTAAGCGAATTTTGACTTGACTTTTCACTCACTCGAGAACACGATAACAACGGAAATATGGCTCCCAGCCATACACTTCTACATATGTATCCTGTGTGTGCGTGTTGTCCGTTTTAATGACAAACATAACCATGAAAACATGAACATTAATTTAATGGATATCCATCCATAATGGACATTGGACATAGGACAGGGGGTGAGGAGACGGGAGGGGAGTGTGGGGGGGCATGGCCTGAACAATTGGTTGACATTTGAAATCATGTCTCAGAGTAAATTAGACAGTCCCCCCACCTTCCCCCCTCCACTGCACACCCTCCCATAAGCACATAAATTGTGTGTAATCGGGAATATATAATTTCTATACAATACATATATGGATGGAAAATTGGTTCTCTGTTCGGGGATCTGTTCCAGCTGTGGGCATGCATAAAATTGATATCTTAATGGTTATATGTGGGGACAAAGGAAGGGGGGATGGAGAGATTCCAATGTTCAGGTTAATACTGTGCGTGCTCATTCCACTGTGAAGGGTGTTATCAACCATTCAGGGGAGAGAAGGAACAGGAGCAGGAGGAGGAGGAGGAGGAGGAGGCGGAGTCGACCCAAAGACCAAAGACTCAAATGGAGTGTAAACTGTTTTGGGGAGGGTGAATGCTCGTATGAATTGAAAGACTTAAGTAAGGTGTGCCCAGGGATCATGTGGGAACGTTTCGTTATCGCAGGAAGTCCCTGAAAGTCCCCAAAGAATGTTCCGTCTGGTTTCTTATAATGAAGATTCCCAACTTTCTCCTAAGATTTGTACTCGTATAGAATTATTCCCTTTTTGTGAGAGAATGAAACCCAAAAAGCCTCTCAAAAATTTTCCCAAAAATAAAAATCCCATAGAAATGCTCTCCTTTTCTTTCCATTATTATATCCTTCTTTCTTCAGACACACACACACACACACACACATGTTAAATGTTAAATGAAAAGCCCCATCGCCGCGTGACTAATTTAATCAGAAAAAGCTTTCATCTAAGGGAAAATCTCTGGGAAAATCGCAGGGAAAACCAATCCCATTAAATTGAGCTCGCAATCGACTTCAAAGCTCATTAAAACGATTCTCTTTTCCACGCACACACACACACACACAGAGAGAGAGAGGGAGAGGAGGGGAGAGAGAGAGAGAGGTGGAACTCCCAAAAGAATCATAAATCATTTCTGTGAAATTTTCATAAATTTAATGAACATTAAGTGTGTGTGTCCCCAATGTCGTCGTGGCTCCAATCTCCACATGACTTCCCCGCTGGACAAAAGGCAGGACAACGAACGTTACGGGGGCGTCTGTGGGTGTGTGTGTGTGGGAGTAGGGGGCATGGCAAGTGGGTGGCGATTGGGTAAGTAGTGGGCGTCGTTGTAGAATCTGAAACGGTAGTCATCAGTCAAGCGTAATTCAATGTAAACCGATATACGTACCACCTCTCTCCCCCCTCTCTCTCTCTCTCTCTCTCTCGCTCTCTGCCTCTAAAAGTACTGTACTCCCCGCCACTATATGCGCGATATGGATACGGGGTACAGGGTGTGTGTTCTGAGTGGGTGTGGATGACGCGCAACTTGAGGCATGTACGAGAACATGGGCATAGGGGGGCATGGGGGCATGGCTGGTGCCAAGTTTCGGTTGACAGCAAATCTGAATTTGATCACAGAGCAAACATTACACAGAAGCGTTGCAGCAGCAGCAGCAGCAGGGGCAACACAGCAGAGGCAACAGCAGCAGCGAATGGTGGCAGCAAAAAGTGATTTATGAACATCCGCTGTGTGACCAGAGAGTGCCCAGCCCCAGCCCCAGCCCCTACTCATGTGCGTTGTGCTCCACGCCTACCCCTAGTGATGGCCTCCCCTAGTGTCCGCCTTCACTAATTCTACCCTCAAAACAGATCATTTATCCAACATTTTTCGGATGAAGCTCCTATTAGAAATATTCTATATCTTTGGCAATGAATTAGGAATGAAATTTATAAGGATTTCCATCAGATTTCCATTCTTCTATAATTTCTAAGTTTTCCTAAGTTTCCTTTACTTTGAGTTTGAAGTTTTCCTGTAAAGATTCTTCGATAAAAGCACTCCAAGGAGGTTCAAGACTGCTAGAAGATCAAATTAAAGTTCTTTTTGTTGAAACGTAACTTTTTTGTATAGAAATTAGATTGAAATATGGCTAAATCTATGGGCAATCTCTGAATACTAACGGAACATGTGGTTTAAAGGTATCTTATCTAGGATAAATGATTAAAAAACACTGCCCAAAGTTGACAAATACTTTTATATTTATTGTTTTCCAGAGATCCTTTAGTTAGATTCCACCAAAAAGATTCTTTAGAAGGATTATTGGTTACCTACGGTTTTTTGATCAATTAAATGTCCGATAGGGATCGAATAACATTCATACTAGTTGTAGATACAACTCCTAGATATAACAGATCGTCTCTGTTTTTTCTAAAATATATTTACATATGTCGAAACCTTCCTTCCTCATACTTCCCATCCAAATTCCGTAGCTCTTTTCATTCTCAATGCCTAAAATCTATAGTTCTACACTTGAGGACCTGCTTTATGGATCTCCTCCATCCCCTTAACCTCAACCACATCGGACAGCAACCGTTTTGGCTCGGAGAAAAGGGTTATCCCATCTTCTCCCTCCGCCACCGAAAAAGATGAGATTCTGTTTTCTGTTTGGCAACTTTTCTAATTTCTAAACAAGCCTCAGAGGCCGCTTCATGGCACAAAAAAACCAACAAAAAAAGTTTATCAACGCTTAAATTGGCCATGTCCAGGGCCATGCAGAGCTGCTAGGATCTGGCGGGGTTTTGGGGTCTTTTTTGTTGTTAGAGGAATGCCACTTAGCGAATCAGTTGAGAATCGGCAGCCGCTTTTCCCAGTCGCAGCCGCAGTGGCAGTGGCAGTGGCGGCTGCCTTCCCCGTGGCTGTCACTTTTGCTTGGATTTTTCCCGATGCCACTTCTCTTCGTTCTCTTTCAGCGTTTCCTGGCTTTTCTTTCACACGTCTTTCCCCTGACTTTTCCCTGGTTCCTTGTTCTCTGCTTTTCCCTCCCATGTATTTCCTTTCATTTTTTTGTTGTTTTTTTGTCGCTTTTTCCGCTGTCTTTTTTCGGGTTAAACTCTCGACAGGCGAACATTTTTTCCTTCGACTTGTTAAAAGTGTCAATTTTCGCTTTACGACAAGAGGAGAGCATGTGCGTCGTGGGTGGAGCAGAAAAGAAGGGAGAAGGGGGGGTAGTGTGTGTGTGTGGGGGGGTTAGGGGTTAGGCAGACAGGGAGTTAACTGTTTGTTTATGCCACATGTTGAAAGCGTGGAGGAGCTTCACTCCTCTTGGTGCTGGCTCTTGTCCTGATTCTGGGGGACATGTCGCCGCGGCTTATTGTGTTACACAGAAGCTGCTTCCTGGTCCTGCTCCTGCTCCTGCTCCAGATCCTGCTCCTTCAGGCTCTCTCCTTTGCTCCTGTCAGCCTCCACCAAATTGCCAATTAAAATGTGCGACAAGTGGGCGGAAAGGACAGAGAGAGAGAGAGCGAGAGGCATGTGGCAGCAGCAGAAGAGGCAAACTCCTCTCCTCTCGTCTCATTTTTCTTTTCTCGTTTTAGTTAACTTTGAGCCGATTATAGCCGTGTGGCAGAGAGCCGCCGCTGCCGCGTTGCCTAAGTGCAGGGCAAACAAAGTGATTTGAGCTTCTACCCCCTCGTCCCGCTCCCGCTCCCCCTCCAACCCATCCCCGTCCGGACCTTAACTTTTGGCTTTTCCGGTGCCACACCTCTTCCAAACAAGAGTGAAAAAAGAGAGGTGAAAGGATACAAAGTCCTTGCTGAATAATTAAACAGCAAATTGCAGCAGGACAAAGGAAAAAGGAGGGGAAAAAAGTCGGAATGGTGGAGCAGGAGCAGCTAGTGGAGCAGGAAACATGGAAGAAAAAAAAAATGGCCTAAAGGCAGGAACGGGGGTACGGGGATATCCCTTTGGGATGCGATTTGTCAGGCTTTTCACTTACCTTCCCTTCTTTTTGTTTTAGCTTGTCTTTTGCTTTTCTTTTTGTTTAACAAATCAAAATTCTTTGAAACTTACCTGCAAAAAAGATAGAGATAGAGAAAAGATGAGTGATGACAGAAAACAGAGAGGAAGGAAACACACACACAGCGAAGAAAAGAGTCTTAAGATACAGATACAAAGAGCAGATGAGTGATGGAAAAAGGCAGAAAGAGATTCGAATGAAATGAGGGGAAAAGGGTAAAGGGTAGAGCGAGATTCGAGTCAAATGAGGGGGAAAAAGGGGATACAATAGAGTCCAAGACTCAGGTGATGAAAAAAAAAAACAAAAAACAAAAAGAATTTAGTTTTAAGTATCTCCCCCCGAAAGTTCTCCAGAGATTTGGGCTCTTAAGTGCAAAAGTTTTTGGCAGGTTGTCAAACGATTTTCGACCCTAACACCTACATATCTTGTGGTCCCTGATTATTGCTTAAATCTCGTGGGATTTTGATGAAACTTTCAGTTGGTTTTAGACATCCCATGATATGCGACTCTATTAAATATTCTGATGATGGCCATCAAATTGTGGCTTTTATGGGGGTTTGAATATCGCCTATTTCCATATTTATTTTTCGATCTTCTAGCCTTTAATTCTCTTCCTTTTATGCCATAAATCGCATCTATTTGATCGCATAAATTCCTTCAAATTAATTTTCTATATATTCCATTTATTTTTTATAGAAATCTTTCTGTATTTATTCCTATTTTTCCATGTTCTGTATTCTATATTTATTTTACTTAATTTATATGCTTCCAATATATTTTTTCTACATAAACTGACTCCCATCGGACAGATCTTTAGAATTGTATCTATTGTATGTTCTGTTTCCCTTCCATCTTTAAATTTTTCACTGAAATCCATCTATCTGTAATCACAAAAGATACTCTTGTAAGCAGTCTTTACCTATTCCATTCTCATACTTATTTGGCCTACCATTCCATACTCTATCTTTTCCTACCTATCTCTTCAATAAATCCTCTTCTTTTCCCCATCTAAAATATCTGTATATCTATCTATCTTTCAACCTCCGACCCCCCTCCTTCCTGGCAGACAATCTCTCTAATCCATCCATCTATCGATGGCAATCTTTTTGACTTTCCTTGCAACATAATTGGCATCTCTCAAGAATTTCTCGTCTGTTCATTTATAACCCTCACACGAGAGCACTCCCAGCTCTTGCCCTTGCCCTTGCCCCTGCCCCAGCCAGAGATATTCCAACAATTTGTCAAAAAGAGAAATAATAAAAATCCCCCGCACACGCAAAAATTCCCCCAAAAACAGGAAAAAACAAAAGCCGAGCGAAAAACTTTGCTCCAATTTGGCAGAGCACAAGACCCCGCCGCATTGATAGAAATGCAAATATTGATGGATAGGCAGGCAGGCAGGCCTCCTCCCTCCAACCCTCCATCCCTCCATCCAGTACATGGACAGAGATTGATGATTGATAGTGTCACACATAAATATTAACAATTCATGGCACACAAAACGCACAACACAACACACAACCTGCCTCTGCCCCTGCCTCTGCCTCTGCCTGTCTGCCACAAGCTGGAGATGGCCAAAGCCTAGAGAAAAGACCAACAAAAGTAGAGCTCATGAATCCCGCACGCAAAAGACATAGAATATTAATGAATCTCTTTCGTTTCTCGTTTCTCCTTCTCTCGTCTCGTCTCGCCTCGTCTTGTCCCCTTCTCTAGAGACGTGTTGAGAACCGTTGAAAGATGCAACAGAAGCCCAGATTTGGAGACCTCTTCTCCATTTCTGTGCGGTGGCATAAATGAATTCCAACGGACAATGGCAATTGGATGCTAGGGATGGTGTGTCCACTCCTGAGGTGGACATTGGACGTTGGACAGCGTTGCATGCAATTCGGTGACTAAGAAAATGGAAAGCAAAAAACTACAGAATGAAATTGAACCTTCCCCCCCCATTCTATTCAGGAATGGAAATTGTGTGTGCAACACACACTTTTCTGTTCTTTTCTGTTCTGCTCTGCTCTGCTCTGCTCGGTTCAATTTGTATACTCTTCTATGCAGACAGGAGAGGGTATTGTATTTTCCAGCGGAAGCTGGACAGACACAGGAACCAAGGAACCCTCCAAGGAATATACATGCTCGTATATTCGTGTTTCTGAATGGAATTTTTCTACAGCCTCGAAAGGTTTCAACTTTCAACCAAAATTTCCAACAATCTCTAATGAAACCTCCACTTCATATTTCCCTGAAATTTCCATTGAAAATCGGTTCCCCCATCAATTTAGATCAACTTCTTTGCTTTCTCTTACTTTCCTTCCATTTTTCCCATATATTTCCTTATTTTTCTCCATTTCTCATATCTATTTCCATATTTTTGGGACATTTCTCAATACCGCAAAAACTGCTCACCGAGGGTTTGACCAAACTGTAACCGAGGAGTGCTACTGCATGTCGGGTAGCATATTTTTATAGGTAAAAACGCAACCGAGGAGTGCTACTGCACTTCTTAAACTTTTCTTTTGACACAAAACGCCTTCCGAAAGGGTATTACACCAGTCGTCTATCGCTGGCTTTCTTCTTTTCTTCCTAACATTTTTTTTTGGTGTGTTCTGTTCCTTTACTTTTTGCATTTCAGTCACGTTTGACATTCATATTTGTTTGGGAATTATGTTTTGTTGCACACGAACAGCGGGAGGAGCAGCCAGAGGAGGGGTGTGGGTGGCGAGGGCCGAGTGGCAATGGGGAGTGTTAGCCCCAAGCCCCACCCACACCACACCCACACACCAGCAGAAAGGATTGCGTGTGCCTTGGGTATTGCCATTGTTGCTGCTGGCTGTTGCCGCTGCAGTTTCTCGTTTAACTTTGTTGACACTTCGTTTGATGAAGTGCGCTTTAGCGCTGAACTCCCCAGACTCCACCCAGACGCCACCCAGGCTCCAACCACACACCCCACCCCCTTGCTCCCGCACTACCCTCACACTTTTCCTCTGCGGAGTTTCGCCCACATTTTCCGAAGGAACACTGCCATAATTGAATACGTCTTCATTTTCCTTGGGTTTTCTTCTCTTTTTTGAACTTGTTTTGAATTTTTCGAACGCACTGTTCAAGGAAAAGGAGAAAGGAAAAAGGAAAAAGGAAAAGAGTCATGCCCCAACGATTGGGGAATTGAGAAAATTGAAAACGAGACGCATGATTGAGAGGGTGGGGGCAGCTGATTCTCAACTATAATGATAATTGAAGTGGAATGAAAAATATGGCAAAAAAAGAGAGACAGATAGCGAGAGAGAGAGAAATATGAAGAATAAGGAAGTTGAAAGGAGTTCCAAGGGGTGGGGAGGAAGGGGGGAAGGGGCCAACGGATAAAGAACATCAACGGCAGACACAACGACTTGAGAAATATGAAAATTTCCTCTCAAACAGCAAATGAAAGATGTCCCGAGGATAAGAGATAAATGGAGAGAGAAAATTGTGAGAGAAAGCAAAGAAATTGAAATTGAAGTTGATCTAAATTGATGGGAGTGGAGAGCTAAGGGGTTTTCAATGGAAGCTCCAATGAAATATGGAGTGGAGTTCTGGGGAGAGTCCTCGAAAGCCTTTATAGAGCAGGCTTCCCCTAGAGAATATAATGAACTGAACCATTCGAAGCCCTCGCTCTCTCTTTCGAAAGGGACTCCTATATTTGGAGCATATTTTATGGAAGAAAAACTTGATGGAAAAAGTTTTGGCGATTTCCATCCATCAATTTAGGGATCTCTATCCTCTATCCAAAGGATCCAAGTACTTCATTTGGAATCCCCAAGAATTGATCGTCCGGTGGGATAGCCGGAAAGCAGACCGCGATCTCTCTCAACTTGCTCGCCATTTTGTTCGAATTAAACTAAAATTCCTGTCAATCTGTATCTCTCTATAGCCAGCAGCACTTCTTCACTGGGACTCTCCGTCCCTACGGAAAACTTCCTTCTCTTTGGAGGCATAAAATTCACATTCAACTAATTTCCAACTGCTTTTCCGCAAGCGCTTTTCACACTGCACCACACTGCCAGCACCACACCATGGAAAACAATGCACAGAAAACATTCAATTTCCATTTGGCCTAAGACCCCAAAATGCAACAAAAAACAAAGTGGAGATGCCACAAAAGGAGAAGGAGAAGAAGAGTGCAAGGGAGGGAAGTGGAGTGTAAGAAAAACTTGCATTTTATGCATTAATTCAAAAATCGTGTTCGGCTGAGAGAAGCAGACGACCGCAGTAAGCGCTTTTAGTACTACTTACACCCCCATACAGCCCCTCTGGGGAAGCCACCCTACCGCCCTACCGCCCTACCGCCCTACCACCCTACCGCCCTAACCTCACACACATGCTGCTGTCGGGCAGCACCAAAAAAGTTGTTGCCAAACTCTGGGGATGCATGCCCCATTCCGTTCTCTGTGTGTGTGTGTGTGTGTGTGTGTTGTGTGTGTTTCGTGAGCAGCCAAATGCGGATCTAAACTTCCTTTTCCTCTCTCCCTTTCGCCGTCCTCCCTGTCTCGCCTCTTTCCCCTTTAGGCTGTTTTTACACCTGTCTCCCACAAACACACACACATACACACACACACACATGGGAGAACTTCCGCCAAACTTCGACTGGAACTTAAAGTTCTTCCAGAAGGAGTTTCGTATCCGAAAACAAAACTCTATGCCAAGGAAGCAATAAAAGAAGGGTCTACAGCGGAGCAGATGTAGAAGAGGGCAGGGGTGGACGGGGCCTGCACGGAGGTTGAAGAGGGGGCAGGGGAGAGAAAACTTTGGCCAAAGAGCACGCACCTTGAATATGAATATTATTATGTGCGAAACTATTTGCAACGTATACAAAAAACGGGGCCGAAGAGCGGGCCAGAAAAGGAGTTCGTGGAGCGAGTCGGGGGGAAGAAGCAAAGAGGAGAAGGAGAGAGGACGCAAAGGGAAGCCTGTCGAGACGAAAAGCAAGCAATTATTCTGCAGGAATTTCGTAATTTCTTTCACGGAAGAAGCTAGAAAAGGAAGAAGAAGGAGAAGAAGAAGGTACAAGGAAGAGTAAACAAAAAGTATGGGAAGACACACTGAAAACCGGAAAAGAATGTCCAAAATGATGGACAATCTGTAGAGCGGAAAGAGGCAGGAGAAGAAGAATCAGAAAGAAACAGATGAAAGCAGGAAAGGTGGCTAGAAAGTCTTTCTTGAGGGTCTCCCAAAAGACCCAAAAGAAGAAAAGAAGAGAGAAGAAGATGGAGAAGTAGAAGTGCCAAAGAAGGACAAAAAAGGAGAAGAGGCCCAAGAAGATCAAGAAATCAAAAGGTGAAAGGAGCAGCCGAAGAAGAAGAAGAAGGAGGAGGAGAGTAAGATTAAAATGGATGCCAAAAGGCATAGAAGGAGCATAAAGCGAGGCAGCAGGAGGAGCAGACTGGCAGCAAAGGAGAAACGGCGCAGCAGTGGAGGAAGAGAATTATCTGAGAACGAGAATTGAAGAAGTGTACCCATCACAGGAGGAACCTAAGGAGAAGATTGCTGACAGCAGAAGCCAAAGGAGCTGGAGGAGGAGAGGAGGAGGAGGAGGAGGAGCAGGAGGACCTAGAGGAGGAGGAGCAGGAGCAACAGCAGTATGAAGGATGTGCCAATGAGGCACAAACGATGAAAAACAGAAATAGCAGTGGGTTTAGGCAGAGACCAGAAGAGGTGCAGTGGCAGAGGTGGAGCAGGTGTCGTGCTACTAATGGAGACAGTAGTGTAGCGGAGAAGCAGCAGCAGCAGCAGGAGGAGGACGAGGAGGAGGACTCCTGTGCAGGACAGGAGAGACAGACAGACACACAGACAGACAAAGCAGTCCCCCTCCCCACGGACACAGACAGACAAGATTCCGGACTCCGCCGAAAAGGACGACGTGTCAGCAGCAGCAGCAGCAGCAGGAGTTTTTTTGCTCTGCGCTCCTGGCGGCTCCTGCTGTTTTTGTTGTAAATATCATTAAGTCCGCGTACGTGCCAAATGGCAGTTTAATTATGCCAAAGGAAAGGAAACTTCACCAGAGAAAAAGAGAGAGCGAGAGGGAGAGAGAGAGAGAAACTCCAGGCACTCCTGTGAAGAAGTAAAGTTTTTTCGCGAAGCATTTTGCAATTAAAATAGATATAAACATTAAAAACAGTGGAAATTTTCCGCCAAATAACAAGAAAAAAGAAAAGAAAATATGAAAATTTTCACTTGGGTTGGGGTGGCATTGCAGGAGGGGGCATGCCACGTGGCATACGTGTGAATTATTAGAGGAAAAGTTAATGAAGACGTGAAGGAATGAAAAGGAGATTATTTCAAGAGAAGACAGAAGGAAGCTGCAGACACAGACACACACAGAGAGAGAGAGAGAGAGCGAGAGGGGGAAAGAGAAAGGAAGATGGAGTGGCTGGAAAATTAGAAAGAAAATTCCTTGTTTGACAAGTTGATTAGATGCCAAGGAGACGGACGAAAATGCCAGTGACAGTAGAGTCGCGAAAACTTGGAGGCTCCTCCTTTTAGATATTTAAAATTTAAAGTTTTCCTCGGAAAATTCCGCAGAAAAATTTCAATGAAAATATTGAAGCTTTACCATTTATTGTCGGGGTCACCAAATGGTAGCAATGGGGTAACAAATACAGCACTGGGTTTCCAATATTCAAGTGATTTTTATGGAAATCTAAATATATTTTAGACAGAAGAAGGTGGAATTTCGTATAGAACGTATCTATACATATGTTTTAGAATAAATTCGAACGAATTTGTGTGTGTTTTGGGCAAATTTTTCTTTGTGGTTCTCTAATTGGAATTGGAAGATAAAGATCTCGTTTAAGTGATATATTCAGCCATGCTCTGGCTTTCGGCAAATCGCAAAACTGAGTGCTCCAGCTCTGGTTTTCGCAAATCGCAAGATTTCAATTGTTAAAAATATCTGATGATGTTTTGAATTGAATTTATTATATTTTAATACATTTATTTAATAAATTTACTTCTAATCACAGCTCAAATTTTACTGCATCCAAAAATAAACCAAAACAACAACAAATTGCGATAGTTGACGGATAAAGTATCGATATCAATGGGTGGCAAAAGCTTCAGATGTGTTCTGTTCTGTTCTTTACTTCAGGAATTTTTCGATTTATTTTGGTTTCACCTAATGCCAAAGGAGGATCGCATACGCGGAGCATAAACAGATTTCAAGTCCACAATCGTAATCGCATAAAATTTTGCGAAAACCGGAGCATGGCTTTTCCTTCAATCACAAAAAAACAAGACAAAAGACTTTCCCTAGTGTCCCTTCTATTAATACAGGAGTTTCCTCTGATTTTTCTGCTCTTTCTTCTTCTCAATTTCCCCTCCCAGGAGGAGTGTCCTCTCTGCAGCTGCTGAAGTGTTTCCATCCCAGAGTTTTCGCTCGCTCGTCCCTTGACATTTCAAGGGTGCAACAACGTCCTCTTTTAGTTTGCATCATTTTGGTGAAAAGTTTTCCCAGCTTTCACACCCCAGCCCCTTTCCCCTGTCGGCCAGTGTTCTGTCTTTTCCTTGGTAGGGGGAAAAATAACTCCCTTTTTCAACTATTATTAACAACTATTATTTTGTCTAGTTAAATGTTTTTTGAGCAAGAGAGGAGCTTAAGTGATGTTGCCGCACTTTGGGGCAGGCACACACACACACTCCACTCTGTCTCCAGCCCCACGCCCCCGTTCTCCCGTTCCCCCGCTTGGGCATCCAATTTGCGTTAACATTTATTACGCACTCGAATGCCGAAACTTTTCTCGAATTATTTTCTCTCCGGGAAAGTGGGAGGCAAAGGGGGTGTGGGGGGGTTGGAAAACTACTGATGGGCGTGTCCATTATACTGTGCATAATTTTATGACGATAATTAATTTCATGTTTTGTGGGTGGCGGAGGAACGAAAGCAACGGGTTAAAGAAGAGTCCTGCGGCTGCAGGATACGCCTACCGTTCCGCTCCGCTCCACTCCGTTCCGTTACGGAAAATGTTTGTTTTTGTTTCCTTTGTTTCTGTGTCTGCATTCGGAAAATGCAGTGTTTTTCGGGTGCTTCGACCTAGACTTTTCTTTCCTTTTCTTCCCCCTTCCCCCTGCTCCCTTCCAACTATCAATTCTTTCTTCTTTTTTCCTCCTTTTATTATTTTCCCTCCTTCCTTTGCTTGTGTCTTAATCATTGTGCAAATTCTTGCAAATTATTTTTGGGGTGTTCGCGAAAATGCTGCCCCTCTGCTCTTCCCCTCTATAAAATATATATTCCAGAGGAATCCTTTGAGGGCAAGTGCCTCCCTTGGCTGGGCTGTTGGGGTCGGTTGGGGTGGTCCTGGCGACAGCTGCTGGGAATGACAAGAACAAGAGCCGACAAGTTGTAACCGCAAAATGTGCTAAGAAAATGTTGAGCGGGGGGTATCCCTTCCATCTGTATCTAGTGCTCCCCTGAAAAGCCCCTCTTCCCCCTCTATTAGCCCCTCAATGGCCTATGCTTCGACGGTTTATCTACCATTTCGGTGTTGGCCATTTTGGAGCCACGCCCACAGGCCTCCCCTGTTTATATATTGAATTTTTATCGTTCAATGCTCATTATTTGTTGCTGCCACAGCCATGTGGCAAGTACACTGGTGTGCAACTATTTGCCAAGTAATTTCATGAGTTTTGCTGTTTCGATTTTTTGCCTTCTTTTCTTTGCCTTAAATAAAGTTTTTTCCCCCCCTCCCCTTTTCCGCAGGCAAAAGGAGGAGCTTGTGGTTTTTCCTCTTCTCATTTTGTTGCTGTTGTTGTTGTTTTTCTTTAGAATTTTTATTGTTATTGTATTTGCCCCAACAACTGTTGCCACATTTGAACTTTGTTCTGCTGCGGTTTTCCCATCTCCATTTCCATCTCCATTTCCATTTCCATTCGCCTTTTCTCTTTGATTGGGATACGCTTTTCTTTTGCTTATTTGCATTTTTAAGGGTTCAAGCAAAAAGGGTTTACGGGGGCGTGGGGGCGGTGGGGGGAGGCGGTAGATGAAAGAGAATATGGTATTTATTTGGTGGTTTTTAATGATTTCTGTTGACCTTAAACTTTTTTCTGAGCTTAAAAGTTGGCCATAAAAAAACAAGAATGGTGAAAATATAATAGGGAATTCGAATGGGCAGGGGTGTAGGTGGTGTAGGGGTGTAGGGGGTGTGGGATGTGTTGGGGGTGTGGCGTTTCCACCACCCTTCAATGACTACATTTCGTGCTGATTATATGCTGATTATTTGTTGTTTGGTTTTGGTTTTGATGTTGGTTTTTGTGGTTGTGGTTTCTATGTATTTCCTAGTACTATTCTCTTACCCAAAAGTGCAATTCCATGGGGTTGTAAAGATGACTTACCTGAAAGGAGAAGAGAAAACGGGCAAAATTGTAGGGAAATTAATGAAAATTATGTAGATATTTCAACAGTGAAAATGGGGGTGGGAAGAGGGAGGGGGGAGTAAAATGTTGTAAATATAAATCACTTTCAATCAATATAGTGCCAAGAATCAATTTAATCTCTCAATTGAGATCCACACAGCCAGCTCCTCCTCTCTCTCTCTCTCTCTCTCTCTCTCTCTCCCTGCCACCTGTCTGTACAAACAATTTGTACACTTCAACTGGGGGCGTCAGAGCGGGGGGAAAACAGCTGCCACACACACACACACACACATATGGCCTCATATGTTAACAGAGAAAGCAGCAACAGAGATGCTTTAAATTACATCAAAGATCTACTTCACACACAACAAAAAGAAAAGAAAAGAAAGGAAAATAAAGGAAAAGAAAAGAAGAAAAAAAAGTAATCGGAAAATCTATGTCCTGCCCATTGGAAAGTGTCGCCCCAATGTGTGTGTGTGTGTGTGTGTGTGTGTGTGGGGTGGGGGCTGTGAAAGATGAAAAATAAATAACAATCACACAAAAATCAATATTGACAAAGCGACCTGAACAGAGAGACAGAGGGACAGAGGGACGGAGAGACAGAGGGACGACAGGGCGACGGACAGGACTCGACGACAGGCTCCACAGGCAAAAAAAAAGCAAACATTCGAGTGGGCGGCCCCGTGCACAGGCGTGGCCTCCACTCGAGGCGGCCATATGTTGCCTGCAGCGTGAAAAACTTACCCAAAACGCACGACAAAAAAACCAAACACTTTCACAGCACAAAAGTACACAAGTTTTTCTTTCCTTTCCCTTCCTTTCCTTTTTTTTTTTTTTTATGGAATATCGAAATTTATGGAAAACTTTTTTAATCAAGTGTCAGGCCGAAGGGCAAAATGACAGAGAAATCAAATCAAATTTCGATGGAATTTTCACACTCAGTTTTGGGGGCAGGCTACCAGGCTGGCAGGCTGGCTGGCTGGCTGGCTGGCAGTTTCCTTTAATGAGAGAACAGCTGTTGCACATGCCACACACAGACACACACACAAAGACAAACAAATACACTCTCGGTTGATGGTTTTTCTTTTGCTTTTGGTTTTGCTTTTGTTTCTGCTTTTGTTGGTTGGTTGGATTTGTTCCTTTTTGCCGCTTAGCCGCACGCACATTCAGCTCGAAACGCTGTCGGATGCTGACTGAAAAACGAACAGGGCCCAAGACCAGGGACCAGTCGGCTAAAGAGTCCGAGACGCCGAGAGACGAGGCCGCCATGATTGAAAGCCGGCTGTTCGTTCTGTTGGCACGACACGGCACGGCACGGCGGGGGGTTACAGGGGCAGGGTGGGGCGGACGGGCGGGTTGTAGAGGGAGGGAAGGACTGGACGCAACCTGTTGCGCAGTCCCCCCCCCCCCCGCACTAACCAACAGAAAAACCGAAAACCAAAGCATTTCCCCCCAAGCCCAAGCCCAAGCCAAATGGCAATGAAAATGTCATTGAAAAAGGACGAGGACACACACACACACACGCACACAGGAATAGGAGCAGCGGAAAGAGGGAGAGAGGAGAAAGCAATAGGTTTGACGCCTCAAAGTATGCAGAGGAAGCCGAAGCAGAGGCAGAAGCAGAAGCAGAAGGAATCCTCTGTTCGAGCTGTCATCGGGATCGGTTCTCCATTCTCCCACTCCCTTCTCCCTATCCCTCTTTCTGTGTTCTTTCTCCATTTTGTTTTTTTTTTGCACCGGAAATGTGGCTGACAGTCAATTAATAAACGGTTCGACACTTGGCCGCCAGAGGGCGATGCCAGTCCATTGCCTGACTTTCCTTTCATTTTTCTCGGTTTTTCCCTCTTTATCTCTGTGTGTATGTGTGTGTGTGTGCGCTTTTTTCCACTGCGTGGGCAGCATTTGCGTCATTCTATCAGGCTCTGTGGCTGCCACTCACCGCCCTCCCCCGGCCCCAGGCCCCAGGCCCCCTCTAATTAACATTCCCCTTCCCCCGCACAACTTTCCTTTGGCTTTTCTTGTTCTTCGGCTGAGCATCAGCTGTTTTTCAAGGGGCTAACAGGTGCTTCCCTTTTGATAGATGGAATATTTGGCAATGCAATGAATAGATTCTTTTTTTCTCCTTTTTTATGGATTACCTCCAGAATTACAAGCAGAAATTGGGCACAAATTTACATATTCCCGAAGAGTGAAAGGGTTCTTTTCTGGGAATAATTTATCCAAAATTTGAATCTAAAATTTGTGTTTTTTTGTATGATGTTCTTTTCAGTTTGATTGATGGGTTTAGGAGATTCTGAAAGGTTTAAGAGCTGAAAACAGATGATAATTCCAAGGGAAATGGAAAGGGCGGAAAAAGCAACAAAATTTTAGTCCGAAATTTAGAATATTACGAATTATATATGCATGTATATATTTTTAAAGATTTTCTGTACATTTTCATTCATTTAAGAACATTTATTTAATTATTTAATCTAAATGAAAACTTAAATTTCTCAGCATTTATCAAATTTTGTTCTGCCAGAAAATGCTTTAATTTTTTTGGTTTTTCTTTCAACAAGTCCTTGGTTTTTTCGTGGCTTTGGAAAACGCATCCATCATTTCCGGTTTAGTGAAAAACAACAGCTGCTGCTGCTGCTCTTCATAGAATGCCACACACACACACACACACACACGCACAGATACATGGACATTTGTCACCCATTTTAATCTAATTAAGGCTCCCTGGCTTCCCCTGATGAATGCCTCTCCCTGTCATTCTCCCCGGCCCCCTCCGCAAAACCATGCAAATCAAACCCACAAAAGTTGGCCAAAATTTCTGCCCAATGTGCCTCCCCCCTCCTCCCCCACAGAGTCGTTATCATTAGCCCCAACAATACGGAACAAAAAAAAAAAAAAAGCCAACTATTCCCAAAACATATGTCAAATAATAAAATAAAAACCAATCAGCAACAGCTGCAGGGCATTAATAGAGGCAGACAGAGAGAGGAAGAGGCAGAGGCAGAGGCAGAGAGAGAGTGGGAGATGTACACGGATTAGAGAGAGACAGAATGCTGGGCAGAGCGAGTGAGAGAACAAGGGAGCTGGGTGCGTAAAGAGAAATGGGGACAGAGATTCACAGAAATTAGTTTCTGGGACGCAAATTAGCAAAATCAAATTCACATTTTCATCCACAAGAAAATGCGTTCCACGAAAGAGACAGAGACAGAGATAGAGATGGAGAGAAAGGGAGGGACATTCCATGGTGTGGTTTTTAGTTCCACAATCAACAAATGAATCCTTCAAAAAACCACAAAAGTCATGGCAGAAGCTCTCCTCTGACTTTTCCGTTTCCCCTGTAATTCCTCCCCATCTCTCTCTCTCTCTCTCCCCCTCCTTGACTCTGCCTCTGCTCAAGAATTTCCCACTTCCGGTTGCACAACGTGGCAAGTGGCAAGTGGAAATGGAAATGGTAGCAGAGCGTAACGAGAAAATATTTCGCACGGAGGCGGGCAGCAGCAGCCCTAGAAGCAGCAGCGTTTTGTTCTCCCAAATGTCAAGGATACAACAATTACAACAGCAACAAGCAAGCAAGGATAACGGGTAGCGAATATTTGGATATCCTGGAAGATCATTCGATCGTTTCAGATTTTATTGGATAAAGTTTTCAACTTTCTTTCCAGAAATATTTTTCTATATCGTATTTTTCGATCGATTTTATAGGATATAGTCATATGATCTATATACTCCCCCAAAGAATGTTCTGCTCAAGGTTTTAGGCAGTTATAGACATTCTTCGGGGATCCAGAGAATCCTCTTTCTTTGTGTCTTGCAAAATACCCTCTAAATGCCCTTTGGGCGGAGGCGAAGCACAGAAAATAGGGAAGGGGGCAAGGACAGCAGCATTCATGCCACGTTGTTGTCGCCGTCGACGCCATTGAGAGAATGCTGTAATTAATTATTGTGCCACACACACACACACACACACACGCACATTGCGGCATGGCCGAGCATACAAAATGGCCACTTTGTTGACGATTCTTGCGGTTGGAACAAAAATAGGAAGGAGGAGAGGAGAGGAGAGAAGAGAGGACCAACAAAAAAAAAAACGGTTCCAAATAAAGTGTGTTCGAGTGGCAGGGAGCGCATCCTCGAAAGACACACTCGAAAATGTAGCCGGAAAATGCAGTGGGAAAAAGTTGACACACGATTTTGAGGTAAATATTTAGGGAATTACTGCGGGAGGATTGTGTGATTGAATTTCTTTTGGAATCGTCTTCCATTGTTCTTTCCAAATATATTTCCATAGTTTTCTAATCATTATAGTTCCATTCCTTCCCTAGATATCCACATTATAATTTCCTTCAACTTGTATAGTTTTCCATTGAATTTTCATGGTTCCGTGGAAGCAAATTTCTGAACTTCATTAATTATGATTTCCTTCATTTACTCCCTTCTCATTTTACTCCTTTTTCTTTTCATTCATTCCCTCTCCTCTCTTTCATTCATTCCTTCCCCTTTCAGCATTTAATTTTGCACCTTTCTTCATTTTTTCCGTCGCCAATTAATATTCCATTCCCAATACGAAATGACAAATTCCTGAGCTCATAAAAGAAGGTAAATCCCTAATTTCTGCCCCGAAAAAAGGGCATCCTTCCCCCAAGTCTGGTCGCACATCGAAGTTCATGATATCCTTCGTCTGTCCCGCCCCCCCTCCACACCTGTTCTATTTATAAATGACAAACGCAGAATGCTTTCCCTTCATCCCCCCTCCCGTATGGGCGCCAGCCAACAAATGCCATCAATCAAAACCAAAAAAAGGAAAAATACGCAAAAAATAAATGCAAATAAATACCCCCGACCCCCGACCCCCGAAAAGAAAAAATGACAAAGGGAAAAGAATTCTAGTGGGGCGGGAGGGGAAACTCTCCTGGAATCCGGGCAGAGGTGAAACGAATTGCATGACAACTGAAAAGAGACCTCCTTAAGAGGAGGATACGAAGGATTCGAAGGATTCTACCCCACGCATTCTAGAGGTAATCCATGGAGGGGGAGTGGGGAGCGGGGGGGATGGGGAGGCCTGTAGGAATGTTGGGTGGTTTTCCTGGAATTAAATTAAAAACGTTTAAAATGCGTGCTGCATACTTTTTGGCGCTGTCTGCCAGACAAGGGATGACACTCCAGTTTTTCCTTCCCCCTGCAGCCCCGTGTGCCCTTTTTTTTTGGGTACAACTTTTCTTTCCATATATTTTCCTGGCCACATGTGTGCGTCTGTGTTGCGGGAAAACTTTGCTGGTTCTTTGAGAGTATTATTTCATTTTGAGGGAAAAAACTTAAGTAGCCACCGACAGAAAAAAAAGAGAGGAAATCTGACAGGCAAATGCGATGCTGCTGCTGCTGCTGCTGCTGCTCATTAAGCCCAGGACTCACATGTTGTGGTGGTTTTGGGGGGGATCGGGGGGCAGGGGGCAGCTTAAGATGTCAGTCATGAGAAAGGACACAGACTCCCAGCAAGACTCTGCAGAGCTTCCTTTGAGTTAATTGAATTCGACGTAGTTTAAGTTATACGACGACAAAAGTCATAAACTTTCCCCTCCCTCCCCTTTCCCCTCATATGCGTAAAACTCAAAGTTCAACCCCCCTTCTTTCCTCCTGCTTTCTCCTACTTTCTCCAGCTTTTCTCGGTTATTTATGCGAAGCGTGCACGCCACTTTATGGCAACGAATGAAGGAAATCCTGGGGTTCCTGGGGTTCCTTTTAGTGTCATCTATGGCCACCGAAAAACTGCTCGTGCCGCGGCACTTAAACTGCTTTATTATAGGCACAATAATGACAAGGGGTAGGGGCAGGGGGAGCAGTGGCAGCACGGAGGGGTGGGGCTGGAAAAAGGGTTAAGACAACAACTAGAGTGCACAATTTATGCAGAATAAAGATCTATTTTACATGAAATGCATCTCAAAATATTTAAGTTTTCGGTTTTTTCGGCAGGTGATATTTTTGATACATTTTAGGATTTATTTATTAATTATTATTATTTATTTTTTAGTTATTAATTATGTATATTAATGGAATTAAATTTCATTTTAATTAATATTTTTCTCCTAAAAGTAAAAAAAACCTCAAAATAAGTGAAATATTTTCCACTAGGATTTCCTTTGCGGCTTTGCTCTTCCCTGAAACCTTTCATTTATTTAAACATCTCTCTTTATTTTCCATTAAATAATATTTTCCTTCCATCGCCTTTTTTGTTTGTTGTTTGTTTTCCCAGAAAAACTCTCTAGAAATGTATTTAAAATGTTCTCATGTTCTACCATAAAATATATATTTTTTTATAATTATTTTTTGCCATAAATGGCATTCAAAGGGGAACTTTTTTCTTGTATATCTAGGAAACCCCTCAACAGTTGACAGTTTAAGGAACAGCAAATAGAAAAGGAGAAAAACAGAGAGAAAATGGGTGGCAAATGGGTGGAAAATGGGTGTATATAAATAAAAAAAACATTGAGGATGTGTTTGATTCCATTGGGTAGGAGGAGGAGGGAGTTTCCTTGTGTTATGACTGCTGCATATGACACACACACTCATTCAGAGGGAAGAGTGGGAGTGGCAGTGGTAGTGGCAGTGTTGTACTTCCGCTACAAGCAGCTTTTTTAGTCACTCACTATTCTTGTACTCCCTTTCTGCTACTCCCTTGCTGACATCCCCGACAGAGGCATCCCTCTCAGCCCACGACTTAATAACACTTTAAATTACTTTCATTTCCGTTTTTGTTATTCCAAGCGCGTCGCCACGCCAGCTGTAGCTGGAGCTGGCGCTGGAGCAGGGGGCGGCCCCCTTGCTCTCCTCTTTCCATCTTCCGCCCCCCCATCTTGTTCTTTCTTTTGAGAGGCGCATTCCTCTGGTCTTGCTCTTGAGGCGTTTGCTTATTCTTAATTAAGTTCCCTTCACTACGTAGGAGGCGGAAGAAGCAGTGGAATAATGGCAAAGAATCCAATAACTTTCAAGAGGTTTTTAGAGATATCTACCCCATGAACAGGGTGCTGGAAAATGGATTTCATATTTTGTTTGGATGTTGCTATCTAGAGCTGTATTTTGTTCCTTATTTTAGCAAGAATAAAGGAAATAGGCTCATCTCTCTCCCAGTGTGGCTTAGCAGTGAAGGATGGGAGCGCACCAGCTCTCTGTCTCTTTCGACTGCTAGTTTTTGTTAGAATTAGCCACACTTTAGTGTTCAAACAAAGTTTTGATTAAAGAATCTTATATAAATAATTGGAAATTAAAGATTTTCGGAGCTTAAAGTCTATGCATCTATGTGGAATGCCATAGAAAGGAGTTTGGAACTTGATTTTGTTGAAAAACTTGATGTGGAAGGATGCTATGGTACTCCTTTTTATACATAAAAGAGAGATAATCGATAGATGGATATAAAGACATTCACTGGAGTTTGTGGGAAGATCAGAAGATTCGAATGCATGGAATATAAATTGATGGGTTCGAGGCCTCAAGCGAGAGAAATGGTGAGTGGTATTTCGTTAATTGAATTATAAAATTATGTTCCTAATTGGATTACCATTCAATATCAGTTTAATCCTCTCTCGAAACGCTCTTCGAATCGAAGCTAAGAGAGTGGCAATCAAAGGCTCTCGCCCTTACTCCTATTAAGCTCTCACTCTCTCTTGTTCTTTGTTCTGCCTCCTTCTGCCCCTCTTCTTGGGGGGGGAGCATTCCGCAACAAAGAGAAATGCGACGCCTGCGCCTCAAGCAGAAATGCCGCCCAAGTCGACGTCCACGTCCACGTCAGCGTCGGCGTTGGCGTTGGCAGCGCAGTCTGCTTCAGCAGCGCCATGTTTTTGTATGCATGCTCTCCATCTCTCTGTCTCTCTCTCTCTCTGTTACTCCTGTCTGAGTGTTGCTTTTTGTACACACACAAGAAATTTTCGAGGTTAACACGCCGGCAATTAATTTTGTGCATCCGAAATGCACTCGAAATTCAATTTACGCAGCCATAAAAAACAGAAACCCTTCCCAACGCACCACCACCGCAGAGGAGTGCCCAGGGGAGGAGTGGGCGGGAGAGCATAGAGGCAGCGATTGGCAGATTGCATTTTGAAATCCGCTTAAAGCAGAGCAGAGCAGAGGGCGGCCAGCGTGGGAGAGCCATCCTTCAGTGTTGGTCGGCCAATTAAAAAATATGAAACGCACAACAGGATTAAGATGCGAGAAGAGGCGGAAAAACTTGAGGGAAAATGTATGTGTGGGTGGGACGAGGAGGAACAAAGGGCAGCAAAAGGGAGTCAGAGGCGGTGGCGGCGGCGGAGGCGTAGGCGGAGGAAAACTTCTCTTGTTTCTAGCCATTCACATGCCACAAGTTTCCATTGCTGCACAGCAACAGACAGAGAGAGAGGAGACAGCAGAGGGACAGAGATAGAGCCTGGTCCAGCGAAGGTTTAGACAGAGACAGAGAGAGAGAGAGAGAGAGAGAGAGGGAGAGAGTGTGGCCAGCAGCGAGCAACGCCAAAAGGAAAAGCAGGAGCAGGAGGAGGGGGAGGAGCAGCAGAAACTGCAATACAGCGACATAAATAGATTTAAGCGCCGCAGGGATTTATATTTCTTATTGGACTTTCCTTCGCTTTTTTTTTTATGTTTTCTTTCAGCAAAAAGTTTAGAAATTACCCCCCGTCCGAATGTAATTGAAAAGTTTCCACAAGCAAAGAGATGGCAGCAGAAGGGATGAGGGTGGGGGGATTTGTGCGAAACAGCCAATATATAGTTTTAGTTTTATATATAGGAATACATGTACAAGACAGCCCACATACACGCATCCCCCAGCAATTGTCTAAATGCAATGGTTAAACTTTTCAGTTGACAAAACAGGAAGTGGCCCCAAAGGGTGCTCGACGGAGGGCTGAAGGGGAAGGAGGAAGGGTGCAGTCCTACGATAGGATTTCTGAAGTTTCTTTGATGATAGATAGAAGGATTTATAGTTTATGGTTTCTCAAGTTCTCTCTCCCTCTCCCTCTCTCCCCCTCTCTGTTCCAATTGCAATTTGCATGAGAAATGGTGCTGCCGCTGCCCAGGGATGTGGTTTGAAAGAGGAGTGGAGGTAGGGAGGGGCTGGGCGAATTCAAATTGAAACAGAAGAGGGTCATGCCCTCAGAGTGAGCGCCCACCTTCCTTCCATGGAAGCCACAGTTTGAGAATAGACAGGGATACAGGGAAAGAGAAAGAGGGCTGAGAAACAGAGAAAAAGGACTGAAGACCAGAGAAAACCGTGTGAGAAAAGACTGGAAACGCCGGAAATGGAACAGAAAGAAACAAACAAGAAGAAAAACCATCCAAACACTGCATTGAAACGATTGGAATGGAACATTTTCCAATATTCCTACTGCAATCGAAGAAAACATCATTTAGGGATATAAAATTTTCCCCATAGAACCCAAAATGGTAAGAAATACTCTTCCCAATGGAACAATGAAAATGAAAAGAAAGTAAAACATCATTTAGATGCCATGAAAATAAGCGGCATGCACAACTGTACCTATAGAATGGGTAAAAGTAGCCAGAAATCGATTAAAAGCTAAGAAAATACAATCGATCGGCATCGATATATCATTCTCTGATACAAGATAGCGAAAAGAGCTGAAAACGAGCATCATCACCGTCGAGGAAATATTCATCACCAAAAAAAAAGAAAAAATCAAAGGAAAATACAGGAAAAATAAGGAAAAATCTGTCCAGAATGGAATTGGAATGGTAATCATGGAATGAGATATCAAGCAAAATGCACACAAAACCTGCCACGGCTCTGCTCCTACCTTCCTTCTTAAGCTGCAAGCCCAGCCGTGGCATGGGGCAGGCATGAGGCCTGACAAACAAAATAATTTGATGTAAATTCTAACTAAACATCCAGGCACTGCACACACAGATGCACACTAAAGAAAGCAAACAATTTACACACCCACACACACACACACACACACACACGAGTGAAACTTTAGTTTTCGGTTATTTGCTTAGCCCAGCAACCCCCCTCCCCCCTCCTCTTGGCCATGGCTATCGCTTGCAGCTGTTTACTTTGATTTATGCCATTTTGTTGGGCCCTAAAACAATGAGGCATGAGCGGTGGAGCGATGGAGCGATGGTGGCATGGATATGTGTGTGTGGCATAATGGCTGGATCGGGAGAGGTTGCTATGCAACAATTTAATTGCCAAAATGACTGTTTATTGATTTATGTGGAAAAATGCAGATTAATGCCATTTTGTAGCCGACTGGCCGACCCACCGCTGTACCGCTCGTATTTATCTTTTATTGAATGAATGAAAATGAATGCAAATTTCATGGCTGTAAAATGCGAACTTAGGGCTTGTAAAACTGTAAATCACACTCGACACACACACACACGCACATATATTTGCATAATATTTTCTCTGTGTGTGTGTGTGTGTGTTTGTATTTATTCATTTATGTTTATGCAATTTTCGTGCAGAAATTGTGCAATATTTTTGATCTATTTATTTAGAACCGAACAGCAGCAAAATGGCAAATCCATCCGCTTTATTACCGCCAGATTTGATTAGATATATGCATATATTCATATCTATGGGGGGCACTTGCAACTGCCATTAATTACATGTGGCAAGTACTTCAGATACAAATGTATCCATCGATCGAATGATAATCTATTATGCGCCCATTTATTCCGATTTATATGATGAAATTAATTTTTACATTTTCGCAAATTTTCCCCCCCCCACCCCCCTCGTTTGGCTCTTTTTGTGTCGATTTTGTTGTAAATAAATTTAGTTTTGTCGCAAAAGTTTATGATAAATCACTGCAACAGAAAGTTACTTGTGCCCCAAAGCTGCGGCAAGGGTCACGCCCCACGCCCCACGCCCACAGCGCCGCACAGGGAGCAGGCGGCCCTCTCAACCCCAAAGTGCAGCAGCAACAGCAGCAAAAAAAAAAAACGAAATGGAACTTTGTTCGTCCAACGATTGCCGTTTGTTGAAAATTTCCAAATTGCACAGTGGTTCAAGAGCGATTTGGTTGGTGGCTTTTGGAGGGGAGAGGATGGTGCTTAATTATTGAAGATTAGTGTTTGTGGAGCCCGTAGAATGAAGGCGAGAGGAATGGATCGCAAAAGCTGCTTTGGTGCTGTAGAAAGAAAGCGAGAAAGCGAGAGAGAGAGAGAGATATATATATGGAGAATATATTATCGAATAATATCGTGATGCGTAACCCGACAGGATTCCTGCTGAAAACTCACAAAAGTTGAATTCTTAATAATTTTTTTAGTCTATTTTAAAGTTTTTTTTATTATTTAAATTTTTTATTTTAATTTTATTTTATCTTTATTTTTTTTTCTATTTATTTTTAGTTTTTTTTTATTATTTGTATATTTTTTTTATTATTTAAATTTTTTATTTTAAATTTTGTATTTTATTTTATTTTATTTTTATATTTTTTATATTTTATATTATTTATATTTTATATTATCTTTATTTTTTCTATTTATTTTTAGTATTCTATTTTTAAGTTTTTTTATCATTAAAATTTATTTGTTTGAATATTATTTTATCTTTATTTTTTATATTTATTTTTAGTTGTTTTTTTTGTTGCTGTTATATTATTTATATTTATTTTATTATTTTTTTTAGATTGTAATCACTTTTCAATGCTTTTCAGCATTCATGTTCCCATCCCCCCATCATTAGAATTTCTACAAGAACTCCCTAATTCTTGCCCCACTGTAGCCACTACACAATTTGCAGTGCAACAAACTAGCAACAACTTCTCGAACTCCCACAGAGGGGCACGGAATGGGGGAATGGTGGGAGGGAGGACTAAACCACACCACACCACACCATACCACACAATGCTTGAACAAGGAATAGCGTGAACGAGCGTGTCCCGGGCAGCCACGTACCAAACAACTGTAACCGACGTCACCCTCTGCACACCTTTGGGGGGTGTGGGGTGTGGGGACTCCAGGCTATATCCCTACATCCATCCATCCATCCATCCAGCCATCCGTCTATCCATTCATCCATTTGGTGCGGCCCGCATCGAAGAGCCCACCGCCGACACCCAACTAAACAGATTTGCGATGGCGCGGCGTCGCATGAATAATTTGCCAAATTAATAAATAATCACGGATTTTCTGGTTTGTTAGCTTTTTTTCCACCGCCTCCCTCTACGGCGGTGGCAGGCCCTAATTCAAATGCTAAGCGCCATGAATTTTGCTCCCCAATGAGCACAAATTGGTTCGACGGTCATGTGAATATTGTGTGGAATATCTCTCTCGCTCTCTGCCTCTGGTTCTGTGTCCGTGTGTTTCCATGGACATCATTTCTTTTTTTTGTTTGGAGGCATGGAATTGATCAGCCACGCATAAAGCTCCTGGCTCCTGGCTCCTGGCTCGTGGTTCTGGCTGCTGCCACAGCTAATGGATTGTCGGATATTCCCCTCTGGCTCTCGTCTGTGGGCTGTCCCCATATCTCCTGCTCTCCTGCTCTCCTCCCCTGGGGGTCTCTATGCTCTGAAGTTCTGGTAATCAAATTGAATTTACATGCGAGGCGAGATTTTTATTCTGCCAAACAATTGCAAATGAAATATAAATGGTTTTCTGGTATAAATGGTATCCCCAGAGGGGGGGGTGGCTGGTGCTTTTTGGGTTGCAAAGATTTTAGATTTTAGTTTTTAGATTTCAGATTTATATTGATTTTATTGCATTATATTATTTGTTCTGCTTTCGTTCTGCTTCGTGGAACGGATAGTGTTTGCTTTTAATTCGCTTTAATTCGCCGCCATTTTGTTTCAATCTCAACTGTTTCTAACCTCAGTTTCAGGCATGGAGTTTACTCCTTTTGGGATGCATCAACGATTTAAATTTGAAAAGTATTCGGAATCGAAAAAGAGTGAATTGTTTGCTACTTCTTCCTTACGTGATTAATTCCATTTCATTTCCAAATATTCCCAATTTTAGACCTGGAATCTGTCCAAATTCGATGTACAAGTAAAGAGTATTCAATTCAAGGAAGAATAAACTCATGAAGAGGATAGCTGCCAAGAGCTGTTCCAAACATGCATTCCGTTGTATTTTGTTTCAATCCCATAATGTTTCTAACCCTAATTTTTCCTCATTTCATGCTTCCACATGGGTTTGTAGTTGTACAAAAGTAATTGATTCGATGAAGAAACAATTAAAAAGCCGATCTGTTTGAATAGAGCTCGGAATTTTGTTCAAATTAACTTACCAAAAGAACGAAAAACAACTGCCCCTTGACCATTGCATTCCTTGTTCGGTTTTCCACTAGATGCAAAAATTCAATTCCATTTCATTTAATGCCATTTCGCAGCCTCGCTCTCGACATTCGCTCTGGCTTTTCACTCGATGGCTTCAATTAAAATGGCAATTAAGAAATTTTTACTTCCGTAACAGAAACTTTACACTTTTCCACACTCGCACACACGCCCCCACACATACGCATGCACTCTCCCATATTAACGGAAATTAATTTCAGTGTTTTCCATCCTTCATCCTCCCGCACCCGCTCCGGCACTCGCTCCGGCACTCGCACATTTTTTTCCACTCATGTGCTCTGCTCTTTAGTTTTTCTTTCCCTTTTTGTTTCTATAACAATGCGCTCGCTGCTCAGCGTTTTTCCTTTTCGAAATTTTCCTCTACTGCTTTTGCAGCTGATGTTCATTTCCTTGTGAATGCACAACATGCGGATAAATGGGAGTGGGAATGGGAATCGCAATGGAAATATGAAAATGGAAGCCAGGCCAAAGTCAAAGTGAAAGGCACCCACCCCCCCCACCCACCCAGAGAGAGAGAAGGATCATATGCCTGAATGATTGAGTGAATGAATGAATGATTGAGGGCCTACTCTCTGAATGGCAAACCTCTGCCTCAGTCCCTGATTGATGCCACCGTATGACATATCCGACATATTCCAGGAATATCAATATTGATATCCTCCTGTCCAGTTCTGTAATTATCCCGACCACAAACTAGCGCTAGTTTAGGCCACTAGTTAATTAATTATTAAACACTCCGGCTAAAAGGGTAATCGGAAGGGCACTGCGTATGGGCAGCCATTTCTTGGTAAGAGCAATGACCGACCCCTCGAATGGAGGAAATGCCATGGAAAATGCAAAACTTGATAGATTTTGTTGGAGAAATTTCTTCCTTGGGGGGGGGAGGGGGTGTGCGTTCTTTGATTTGTAATTCCTGGAAATAATTTCAACATTTCTGGGCCACCATTGACAGACATTTTGTCTGAATTTTAATGGGTGGACAACAAAAACAAAAGAAACCATGGTCAATCATTAGGCAAAGGCAGTTCCACTTAAAGGGGCACCCCCGTTGACTGCTCTTTACTCCATATGGACTCCTTTTGTACGTACACCCTCTCCTGGACTCATTTTGCACCCCTTTTGACTGCCTGCCACCCACCACACACCTCTCCCTCGACCCCCTCTCTCTATTCATTGCGAGCAGAGCGATGTTCATGTCTAGAAATGCAAATTGCAGACAATCAATGACCACAACAACAGCAACAACAGCAACAGCAACAAAAGGGGACGAACAATTTGTGTGTGTGTGTGCACGTGTGTGTGTGTGTGTGATGGCTGACCCTCTTGAATAGCCAGGCAACCATACGAGTCCTTCAGTTCTTGCACCCACTATAGGTTCCCCCTGTGCCCCCTCCATCCCGCCGACCTTCAATCAGGTGTTGAGGCAGTGTAATTTATGCTTCGTCTGCTTCAATTGTTTGTTGGTAATCCCCTCACCACCCTACCACCCACCGAGACCCAGACCAAGACCAGGAGGAGCCAGTATCAAGCGCAATCCCCAGGTTGTTTGGCAAATTAAAGTCCTTGGAATGGAATTCCAAGTCTGGCAAATAATTAATGTGCAACAAACACAGACACACACGCACACACGCACACACACACACACACACAGAGAGAGAGAGAGGGGGAGAGGGCTCTTGGCACTTTGCGGTGCCACTTGATTCGGTTTGCGTAATGCAACAAAGATGCATCTAACTTAATTAGCAACCAAAGGAGTCCCGTGTCCCGTGCCCCTAGTCCCCTAGTCCCGAGTCCCGAGTCCGAGACCTCCTCAGGATATCAGTATCTTTTCTGCTTTGACCATGTTTTGAGGTTTCTTTGGTTTACTCTCAAGTCGTCCCCCAAAAGCCTCTCCCACACCTCGCTACATACTACATGTGGCACCTCGTATACGTGCCACCTCGTGTATGTGGCATGTATTAAAGTACTTTTGTGGCAGAGACAAAGACAGAGAAATGCCTGACAGACAGCAAACGGAATGGGTAAAAGCAATTAGCAAAATCAAGGCACTCCCTCTCTCTCTCGAGGAAAACCCACGTTAGACAAGGTCGGACCTTGATTATCTCTAGAGCTACGAGTTGCGCCCATCAAATATTCAAAAAGGTCAGATATCTTCAATATCTTTTCTCTCTCAAGTTTTTTCTGGTCAGGAAAAACTTAAAACTGGAAAGAACTTTTGCAATAACTCTCGAGGGTTGATTGGAGGACGGCGGGGAGGACTGGAGGACGGGAAGGAGGGAGGCAGCAACCATAAAATATTGTTTTTACTCCTCTGATCCCCTCAGCACCGCTTTCGTTGTGGTATAAAAACAAAAATTAACGCAATGCATCGATGTCCGTGAGTCCCTGAGTCCGAGAGTCCGAGGGGTTGGGGGATGGAGGGGAAACTCTCGCGGAAAAGTCCGAGCATGAGGGTATACGTCCGGCTATCGGACGAGGGGGATGGCCCGGAAAGGGCGCGAAAACCGCGTAATAATAAAATATGATACGAAAACCTTGTAAAGCGACTTTCAGACAATTTATAACAGGCAACGGTCGGCAGAAGGAGCAACAGCAGCCAGCAGCAGCAAAAGGAAGGAAGGAAGGAAGCAGGGAATGAAGATAGGATGGACCCTCTCTCGTTGTACGGCATTCGATTAAAGTTGGTGCGAAAGAGCAAAAACAACGGCGTAACAATATTGGATTTGCCACATCCAATAACAGTAAAAACAAAACAAAAAAAAAGGAGGGACGCCCGAAATGGTGGGTGTCAGGGGGATAAACTTTGGGGTTTTAGAAAGATTAGCTCCCACAAAAAACAAAACAACAAAAAGGGGCGATAATTTGGCGATAATTTTGGTGTAAAAGAGAAAAATATTCAACTGAAGGTGGAATTATTTGTTATGGCTTTAACAAGAGGTGATCGATATTTATCGATAACTATCCGAATTTCGATTATTGGTCGAAACTCGTTTATCTTTGGTGAAGCATTTTTTCTTTAAAGAACAATCGACAATTTTCCATAACTAAACAAATTTCGATTATTAATCGAAACTCGATTAACTTCAGAAATAACAATCTCGTGGATATAATTATAACTTCTTTCGAGAATAATCGAAAATTTTCGATAACTATACAAATTCGATTATTAATCGAATTATTATTTATGCCAAATAAACAGTTTTAATGATTCCACCATTCAAATCCAGCAATTGTAAGAGAAATCGATTAAAAATCGATACACTTAGAAATGTTCTACGCCTATGAAATCAATCCTTTCTTTCGCTTTTATTAGCAATCTGTTTGTCATGAAAAATGGAATATTAATATGATTATATTAAACGATTTATTCGGATTAAAAATAATTATTTTTCGATAAATAACCAGGCAAAACTGCGGAATAAACTGTTATCGATCCATTTCTGCTGGTCGTATTGCCACGTTTGGCGCCACAAAAGAAACGCTCGCTCGCCACTCGAATGCATTTGCAATCCAATTTATTGCCCCACAAAGTGCAACCATCTGAGGCAACAACAAAAACAACAACAAGGACGACGACGACAACAACTTGGAGGCGAGAACAATCGACAAGGAAGAGGTAGAGGCTGGAGGCAGGACGCAGGACGCAGGAGGCAGGAAGCAGTGCTGCAGCAACAGGAAGACCCAAGTGGATAATATTACACACCAAACTGAACGGCGGCGGACCAGGAAGGCGATGACGACGATGAATATGAAGGGGGGTTGGGGGTGGGGCTCTGGGGCTGCTGCTGCTGGGCTAAGCATTTTTTGGGGTCAGATGTAGGCGTGGAAGGAAGTGCGCCCTTCGTTTCCATGTCCTGCATCGGCATCCGCCTCCACAACTGCGGTGGCGGTGGCTTTCATTTCAATCTTTTCCGCTCTTTTTCCTCGCCCTCGCCCACGCCCTTGCCCACTTTTTTTATATTTTTTTATTGAAATATTACCCCAGAGTCGGGCCTGCACTTTGAACTTCCACCCACACGCAGAAAGCGACAGAGAAAGGGAGACTGAGCGAGAGCGTGGGCCTCTGCGGCAAAATGTCAAGTGTCAGTGACGATGAGAGGATGCCCAGCTTTTGCGGGCCGCCGCCAAATGTCAGGATGCGTGGCACGTGCGGCAGCTACAGCAGCAACAGCCCGTGTCTCTGCCACAGTAAGAGCCTCCACAAGCAACAGCAGGAGCAGCCAGAGCAGCATTGGGCTGTCACTTGCAGTTAAGTTTCATAATTTGGTAGAGAGGAACAGCGCCAGCAGCCTCCCGCCTCCCGCCTGCCTCATTGCATTAGCCGCAGGACAGACCCAGGCAGATGTTGTGGCAGCTGCACCAATTTGTTGCCGCCAACGGAGAGAGAGAGACAGTTTTAAGCTTTAAGAAGCATTTTACGAGCCCAAGATAAATACAATTTGTGTTGTATCCTCCGGCAGGCGGGAGGATGGCCAAGGGTATGACTGTTTTTCTGTTGAACAGAGCAGAGCGAGGGCGAGTGAGCCGAGGGTCGATGCATTAGCAAAGAGAGCGCGCAGGGTGCTAGCCCTCTTTGGTTGATATGGGGCCTACAAGTAGTATTCAAAGAATCTATTAAAAGAGTATTTCCGACTACCGATCTACTTACGAGGGGTATCCCCATGGTCGGATAAATCTGCTGCTAGTGGGGGACACTTTTGTTTGCTTTTCTTTGGCTTGTACCAATATATTCCGAGCAGGGTCAAAGCCGCATGTTTTTGGTCGCCTGCCATTTAAGTTCTCTCTCTGCCTCTCTCTCTCTGTCTCTCTCTCTGCGTGTGATCCTTTGGGCTCTCTGTTCGCACTGCTGTTCGCCTGTTTATTTGCATTGTCCGCTCGTTCGTGTCGGGTCGTGTCCTGTCGTTGTCCGCTCTCTGTGCTCTCTGTGCACTTTGTCACTTTTGTTTTAACGCTTACGCTTTATTGAGTTAATCGCTTTATGTCCCGTTATTTTCCCCAGGGCACCCTCATTCCCCACACTGCTCTCTCTCTCTCTCTCGCTCCCTCTCTTCGCCCCTCTGTCATTTAACCCTCTCTCCCCTTTTTTTTAACCATTCTTTCTTTGGCCAATATTTGCCTTTCTGCACTTTTGCCAGCTCAACACTTTTAATTAATCCAGCAGCCAGGAGATAGTTGCTACCCCCTCTCTCTCACCCTCACCCTCTCTCTCACCCTCTCTTTCCTTTCTTTATCCACCTGCATTGCTTTTTCAGCTGCTGCTTTTTCCATCATCCCTCAACCCTTTAAGCCCCCCTCTGTGTTTTTTCCTGGTCCTTTTGGGGCAAATAAAGTTTAATGTGTTTTTATTGATTCCATCAGCCTCTACCTACCCCCTCCCTCTCTCTCTCTCTCTCTCTCTCTCCCCTCTGTCTCTCTGTTGACTTAACCCTTTGCTGGCCAACTGGAATTTTGATTGAGCTTGTTTGTTGATTTATGTGTGTCCGTTGTGCCAGTTGTGGAATTTATAGTGCGGTCGCTCGCTCAAAAGAGTACAAAACAAAACAAAACAAGCAAAAAAGAACACACACACACACACACACTCACACACAAATAAATAAAAGCTCATATAAAAATTACAGCTGAAAAAACCGACAAAAATTTAAATAATGCTTCGGCAAACAACGCACCAGCAAATAGTTGCACACAAGACCATGAAAAAATGTTAAGGAAATGTTTATTTTTGCTTAAAAAGTGATTAAAATTTACTGCTGGAATCGATTCAAGGCTAAAGATGGAGAGTAACTATAGTTGAACGAGGATTTGGGGTGTTTAATTATACATTTTTCCAGAAAAAATCAAGGGCAAAGAGTCTATGACTTCAGAGATCAGAGATCCCCTTTACAGGGGGCTTCTAAGGCCCGCCCCCTCTCCCTGCCACTGCGCTTACCCTTTCTTTTGCAAGGACTTACAATTTCGACTGCTTTCAATTGATTTCAATTACTGCTACTTCCAATTGCATCAGACAGCTGTCGAGTGTCTCCAGTGAACTGCTTGCAACTGCTTCCGAACTGCTTAGTGCATGTATGGCTTGCGCTTCACTGTTTCCGACTGCTTGGCACTGCTCACAGCTGCTTGCCTTTTTATTGCACCTTTGCTGTAATTTCTTTTGATTTCTTCTCGAATTTTAGATTTATTTCTATTTTTTTTTCTTTCCTTCGATTTTGGACTGATTTTCGGAGACTGATTGAAACTATTTGGCTTTTACAATCTATAAAACTGAAAAGGATTTCAAAACTGCTTTGGGATTCCAAATTCCAAAAGAAATATTTCCAACAAAAAAAGGAAAAGCACCTTAATCAGGAAGCCAAATTTGATTTATATTCCAGGCAAGAGCAAAACCACTCAACTTTAAGCCTGTACAAATTTCGAAAAGAAATCCTTTATGCCCTTGCATTGGAAATTGCCAGCAGAAGCCTTTGCATTCCAAATAGGAAGAGGAGTTGAGGCCACATTATGTTGCATTTAGCAGGCGACACATTTGCATAACACTCATACGACCCGTGAGGATTTCATGGAGATAAAGGGAGACACAAGACACAAGAGACAGGGACAGAGAGAGAGAGAGAGAGACAGAGAGGGAATGGAATGGAATAGTAAGGGATAGCCATGGAATATGTAAATAATATTTCAACAATAATTGCTTTTGAAACTTAAGTGCCCAAGCAAACGTCCAACTGTCTCACCCAACCCCCACCCCCCGAAAGCCAACCCCACAAATTCAATTTTCTCATGAGATACGAAAGAGAGACAGATAGAGAGAGAGGGAAAGAGAGAGGTGCTGCTGCTGGTGCTGCTGCTTCTGGCAGCTAAAAATAATTAAAATTTAAAACGGAATAAAATGCACAAGAATAACATTTACATTTATGCGTTTCTATCATCCATTCCTCCCACACTATCCCCCACTCCCCGGTCCCCCGCCCACACTGTAGGTTTTACGCTTCAGCTTTTCTTTTGCTTAACGAAATACAATTCAAATTCAACAAGTTGGAAGGAAAAGGACAGAAGGAGCAGGAAGGAAAACGCAACGGCAAAATGCTCTCAAGTGTGCGCCCCTGCCTCTGTCGCTGGCCCTGCCCCCCGTCCCAGGAGTCTTGGGCCTGAATATACATAAACTTGTTGAAAATTAAACTAACTGTTTATAGTTATTGCAAAACTATCCAGTGGGGGACGCAGGCGAGGGGAAGGAAAGTCCTGCCCAAGAGACTGGAACCAACGGGGAAGGAGAAGGACAGAGAGAGAGAGAGAGACTGAGGACTTGTCGTCCTCAAAACGGAAATGTAACTTGAACATTGAATTGCAATGAAGAAAATTGCAGCTCCTTGTTTGGGAGGGGGGCTGGGTGGTGGGGGGATTCGGCATAACGATTGAAATAATGTTGTCTTCTTCACTGACTTTGCCCCAGCCCCTTTTCCTCCTCCTCCTCCTCCTCCTCAAATCCTATTTCTCTAAGGACATCTGCGTTGGCCTGCTTCAATGGATGATTATATAATCTCTTGTGTACTCAGGCATCTTCCAAACGCATTTCCACTCAAGAGAAGGTCCACTTGGACTTGGACTTGGTCTTGGATTCGCTTGAACATCGCCCAAAGACAATTGGAATTGGATTTTGTTCGGAATATGAAACGATTGAAACGATGATATACGAGAATAGGGAATATCTCTGTGTATCTCCAAGATAAATTTGTAAGCTGCAGCAATGCTAATGAAGAAAATGGTTCTCTTTCGAGGATTGTTGTAGGAAACGTATAAAAGTCCACCCTGTAAAATGCAAAATCCTCGAAATTGGTAAAAAAAAAGGTTGAATACACCGTTTTCGTAGCATACTTTTCGGCATTTCACAGAATCAGTGTCCCATTTTGATGGTTCCTCAAAAATTTCGTAGCATACTTTTCGGCTGTTTGGAATTTTGTGCATTTCTCTTGGAATAGAGACATCGCCTCAAGAAAATCTAGAAAACATGATTACTCGCTCTCTCTCTCTCTCTCACGTTTCCTTCTCCTTTCATACTCCCTCCCCCTGCCCTGCCCCTGAAGGCACTAATTTCTGGAGAAATCACCTCAGCTTTGGAAAGAAAAACCACTTTATCTTGAAACTTTTTTGCCGGTGGATGCCACACAAAATCCAAATCCAGCAAAGCAGCAAAAACAGCACCCGACAAAACAAAAACTAATTATAATTAAAACAAATTTCAGTTTTGTTTAGTTTTTTTTCTTGTGTCCAACCATCCAAACATCCAGGCAGCCATCAAGTGGTACCATTTTTCGGGGGAAAACAGAAAGCAAATGCCGCCGTAGCGATAGCCGTAGCCATAGCCCTGGGGCTAACGACACTCAAATCAAAAGCGATAATCTATGACCCCTTGGGCCAGACGACGACGACGACGACGACGACGACAACGACAGCGAAGGAAGGAAAACCTTTCATAAAAATACGAGAGAGGAGAGAAGGAAAACACGAAATAAGTAGCCGCACTTTATATTTATGAGCAACATTCGCATGCAGCTTTAATGGCCATCGAACTGGAACTGGACATCAGAGGAGCAGAGGCAGCAGCAGAGGCAGAGGCAGCAGCAGAGGCAGCAGCGGAGGCAGCAGCAGAGGCAGAGGCAGCAGCGGTGGCACTGGCACAGGCACAGGATACGATGGACGATGACGCCCACAAAAAATACATTTCCTTTTTGGATTATTTAACTGCCATTCGGAGGACGCGGACGCGGACACGGACACGGACACGGACGACGTTGAATGAATGAATGAATGAATGGCGGCTGGGTTGATGATAGTGGGGAAAAGGCACACCAGACAAATAGAAATAAAAGTAAGAGAGAGGTAAGCGAAAAGCCAGAGCCAGAGCCAGAGCCAAACGACGAGACCCGCAGGGCATGAGACCCCACCGAAAAATAAAAAGAAAAGAAAATGCAAAGACGAAAATCGACAAGAGGTTTTCCACGCCACGCCACCTGAGTGGGGGGGAATATGTATTCTCTGACTGGTTATTTATTTGCTCGTTTATTTTCAGCACTTTTTCGGCGCATTTATTAGAAGTTGTTTTTTTGTTGTTTGCCTCCCAGGCACACGCCCCATCCCCCGCCCACACACACAAAAAGGGGTTGGATGCGGGGAGTACAAGCAGTTGTTCGCCAAGAATTTTCCTTAGACAGATAGACAGCTTGCCATCGAATTGAAAATCATTTGTAAATCAAATTGAAAATTTCCAACCAAAAAGAGAGATGGCTCTGAAGAGCGCTCCCCCGCCCCGGGCGGGTGGGGGGTTGGGGGACTGCTGTTGGTTGGTGGTTGGTAAATTTGTCAAAAACCAGCGAACATCATTCGTCATGATGATGCCCGTCGTTGCCTGCCGATACCGCGTGGGCAGGGTAGGTGGCAGGAGAGAGGAGATTATATTTGAGCAGCAATGAACTTTTGAGCCCTGGCCTCGGTCTCGTCTTTCGGCTCTGGCTCTGGCTCTGTCTCTGGCTCTGTCTCTGGCTTTGTGTTGGGGCGAATCCTGGGGAAATGAGTCAGAAGCAGATAATGCTGATTAAGTTGGATGGAAACAGCATCGAGGGTCGAGTCGAGGGTCCTGCCTGACTTGTCAACTCTCGTATCCCACGATATTCTTAATTGTTCGTTATTAATGATGCCACTCGTACTGGCACTGGCACTGGCACTGGCATTGGTACTGCCAGTGCTTCCTGGCTGGCTGTCCTGCTGTCTGGGAATTTCCAAATTGAAAACGACCCCCCGTCTGACTTTGATGAATGTCCGAGTGTGAAAAACCACAAACAGACTAATTGATTGCCTGCAAAAGATTTCTGGGAATAGGACTCGGGCCAGGGCCACTCTTGCACTTGATACAGGAGGCATCGGGAGGATTCAGGAGCTTGAGGAGCAGCTCCCCCCCATCTTTGTGTTTTGTTTGTAGAGTGGATCCTGGATCCCTGGCTTTTGCGGCTGTTTTTGAGAGGAGGATGACACAAATCAGAACGATGCCCAGGCAAATGAATGCAAGCAACAAAACTGTCACTGTTGATGAGGCATGAGAATGAGGCCTGCAGGAACATAGTGGTGCTACCCACACAGAGGGACCCAGGGGAATCGCATAGGGAAACGCCTGCTGCACGGCAGGATAATCGCCTAGAAGGGCAGGTAGGGGGAAGGGGGAAGATTCAGGCCTCAGTACTCTCCGAAAACGGTCCAACAGTGAGAGAGGGTCATAAATAAATTGCTGCTTGAGCAATTTTCAATAAATGACAGCCAGTCCGTGCTCCCTGCCTCACTGCCCCCCTTCCTTCCTGACTGAAGGACTACTATCTCTTGTCTCTTGTCAAACTGAGGAACTCCACACTTGACAATCAATAAGTTGGAAAGGAAAAGGAAATGGGAAGGGAGAAGGCAGGGTAAGAGTAGAGGGGACTTGGGGGAGAACAGGAAACAGGAGAAGGGGTAGGAGTAGGGGCAGGGGTAGGGTTTGGGGAATGGGACCAGTTAATAGAGGTAGTAGTTCTTGGAAGTGTAAAAACACTTGAATTCCATTTTGCTTTGCTTTTGTGCTGATGGACGCACATAAATTTTCGATTATGCGGACCATTACACAGGAATTGAAGAAAATTCATCAGAACCAGAAAGGAGATGGGGGGAGTGCTCTTTTATTGGAAACAGAGAGAATGCTTTGATATTTGGGATAATGCGAATTAATATGCAGCACTTTCTCGGCTGATCAGATGCAAGATGGGAATGTGCCTCAGGTTGGGGTTTAAGAGTAATCCAAAGAGCATTTACCAACACTAGAAACTACGTTTGGAAACACTCAACTGAAATTTGGTTACAAAAATCAAATGGCGCCCAAGAATATCGACTTTGAGTAAATATTTGCACAAGATTTTACATTTTACAACATTCCTAGGGCTTTACCAACACTGAACACTGAACACTGGATTTCAAGCACTGCCCGGATGATTCGAACTGAAATAAGGTTTATTTATGAATTCAAGGCTGTAGATTTATAATTTTCGTCTGCATTTTTGCATTTCGAAGCTCGTTAAAGTGCGTTTACCAACACTGAAAAAGAAGCTTTCATCAAACGCACTCCCTGAAATATTTAAGCTGAAAATTGCTTACGTAAATTGAAAAACAATCTATAAACGAGTACTTTAAACGTAGGTATAATCAGGCGGCTGTCCCCCCCCCAAACGGCATTTGACAACACTGTAATCTGCAATCTGTATTATACAATTTTAAAACACTGCGCAAACTAAAATCTACTTAAAATCGCTTTTCCATGCAATTTCGAATGCTAATTTCTCTACAGATTTCCATTCTAAACCGATTTCCGCAGAGATTATTTCCCCGGATTGATCCACCCGCCCGGCCCCGCCCCGCCCCGCCCCACACACCCCCTCAAAAACGAGTACTCACCGTGGTTGTGGCCGGTGTGGTGGCCGTGTGCGGCGTATAGGCGGCATAGGCCGGCTGGGGGAGCGGCGCCGTGTAGCGGTAGGCGGCCTGCTGGGCCACGGCAGCGGCGGCGGCGGCAGCGGCCGGGGCATAGCCCTGCGGGGTCCAGCTGGTGGCGCCGCGATAGGGGGCGCCGGCGGCTAAAGCAGCGCCGGCAGCAGCAGCGGCTGGGCTCGTCATGGCCGGTGGACGCTGTGGCAAGGAGCCTTTAAGTGCAACGGCTGAGGCGGTTAGCGGTGCGCCTGGGAATGCGCTGCGCTGCTGTGTTGACGATGCGGCAGCGGCGGCGGCAGCGGCAGCGGCACTGGACGAGCTCCCCTGCGGGAAAAAAGAGAGAGAGGAGAGAGAGAAGAGTGGTGGGGTGATGGTAAGTAAGGGGCTAGTGGGCGAGTGGTTCAAACATAAATAATATAGTCTATGTTTTTTCTGTTTTTCTGTTTTACTATTTTTCTATTTTTCTACTTTTCTATTTTTCTACTTTGCTTTTTTTCTATTTTTCTGTTTTTGTCGTAAATAGAAAACCAACCGCAGCAGCGACCGTGCGGCAGGCAGCAGCTGCGGCTATGCCGTAAAGCTTTGCTTACCGCTGGAAAAAACCGCCATGACATCCGTTCTAACTCTCACACACGCACACACACATTCATAGAGGACACATCTGCATATGAATTACACTCGCACACACACACACACACTCACACACACACACATACACGAACACAGCTGTAGAGTCGGAAAATTGTGGGTTTATGGAGATTTTGTGTTTTATTGAGTGCCAGGTGCGCATTCGTCACAAAAACAAAAACAAAAACCAAACGGCACGAGGCGGAAGCAGGGCAGGAGGGGAAGGGGGCGGGGGATCGACGTGGAAGATACTCTTTTTTTTTTTTTGGATGAGGTGTAGTTCTCAAGACAATCGGGTAGTACCCAGTATAACAGTTTTGTGTTTTTTTAATAGGAAAACAAATTATAACAATTGTGATATGCAAACGTATATCAGTTTAGTAGAATTACTAGTAGCTTATGTTTATAACAGTATACTAGTTGCTAAACAAAAAATTAGAACAGTATAACAGCTGGTATACACAAGTAAAAAACTCTTTTCATACAATAATATACCCACATACTACAGTATAACAGTTGTGATATACAAATGTATAACAGTTTTTTTTCTAGGAACTAAGAACCGTTTCCATCCACAAATCTATAGGATAACAGTCTAGCAAGTGATTGCATTAACATTCCGTCACTTTACAGTGTATAACAGTTAACATAACATACAGTATAGGAGTATAACAATGGATCTTTCGTGCTGAATGTCAACCAAGAGTTTTTGTCCCTCCTTCAGAATTGAAACCACTACAACAATATAAATCCATTGTATAACAGTGTAAACGCTGCCCCTGTGTAAAATTATAACAGTCCAAATTCAAAATTTCAATGTGCAGTAGAATATAACAGTTTCACAAGTCGTTGTATAACAATTAGTAAGGACTGAACCATTTTTGGGAGTGAAATATTCAGGGGACTTCTTGTACAAGAGGCAATAGGTTGATTACAGAAAGTATAACAGTTTTCCAAAGAGCTTTCCTTCCGCCAACATCTCTCCCCGATCGTACCCATCTGCAAAGAGTATCCTTTGCATCTACAGGGTGTCCTTTTTATAGAATCATAGCCCCCCATGATATAAATAATTTTTCCCCCTCTACACATGAGAATTTCCCAAAAAAAAAAAAAAGGAAACAACAGCCCAACGGCAACGGCGCGGCGGGCACATGTGAGCGGTGGGCGTTGGACAGATGCAACAGTCGCTCGACGGCTCGGCTCGGCTCGTCCCTGCCCCCTGTCCCTGTGCCATGTGCCGTGTCCTTGCTGCGCCTCGTCGCTTCCTGTGTGTGCTCCAGTTTTGCATTGCAAATGCATTTGCTGCCAATGCCGGCTCCGATTGTGGTGCCTTTGGGCCATTTCTCTTTTCTCTTGACAATTTCTGTTTTTTTTTGGCGGGGGGCTGTCTTTGGGGTCACTTGCCATAAACACAAATAGACCCCCGCACCACCACCCTCTCGCCGTGTGTGGGTGACACTCGCATTCCACATTCCACATTCCATCGCATATAAAAATGCATTCCACTGAATTTTACAAGGTGAAAAATTTGACGATTGTTTTTTTTCGGGAATTCTCGCTTTTCATACGAAAAACAAAACCAAAAAACATCAACACGAAAAACCGGAAACAACAGAACGCCGCCATTTTATTTTCGGCCAGGATTGAAGTGTAGCAAGGAAGGTCCTTTCGTTCTGTTTTCTCTAGGGATACGCGAGAGAGAGAGAGAGCCTTGCGTGCTGTCGCTGATTTTCCAATTGCAAAATATGGCAAATATTTGATTTTCGTTTGGTTTTCTTTTTGGCACCCCCGTCGGGGTCTCCGGGTCTCCGGGTCCCGGGTCTCTCACATTTTCCAGTTTTCCCCCAGTTAATTTTTGTGTGCACGCAATTCGAATGTGGTTGTGGCAGGGGGGGGACGGGACACAGGTGCACCACAGGAGTGTCAGGGATGTGGAAGAGGTCTGTAATTTGGCAGTTAAATGGCAGAGAACGAGTAATAATGGTCTGTGCCCTATACGACATACGAGAGAGTGCAAATAGATGTGGATGTGGAGTGGATGTGGAGTGGACGTGGAGTGGCACATGAAATGTTAGAGAAGGAGTTAGAATGGCACGAACTACCAGGGGGAATGTCCTTTAGTTTAGAGAGTCACGAAATATGAAATGTGGCAGCCACTAGATCTTACTCCTCTCCAAACGAGAGGTGCCTGTACAGCCTGCCTTTTCTCTAAGAATCCTCCTTAATTTTTACAACCTTCTGTTCCTCCTCTTCGCTGGGATCTTATTTTTCCTTAACAGCTGTTGTACAAATTGCTGCCACACCACACCCACACTGCCACATCACATAGATTTTCCTTAAAAGTTAACTTCAAATCCATTACACATCACATTCGCCATTTATTTGGGATGGAAATCCCCTCTCCCTTCATTCCTTTACGGTGTTTCAGGATGTTTTTTGGGCGGTGCTTGGCGTTGGGTCATAAAAGGGAATAGCCAAACATTTTAAGCGCACAAATGCTATAAATTTAAGCCGCTAAATTAGACACGTTTGGCACATTCGAGGCCCCAAGGCCTCGTGTGGCCCCCCCTCAACCTTACCCTCTCCGTCTCTCTCCCAAAAATAATCATAAAGGTAATTATTTTATCGTTCGTTCAAATTCGCTTAATTTCAAACGTTGACTGGGCTGCAACGACGCGTCGTCTGGCTGGCAAAAATCTATATAAAACGAGCCCCAAAAATAATACAATAAAAAAAACCGTAGAGCCCTAATGGAAAATGGAGAAAAATATGAAGCACCTCGCGCGCTCTCCCCATCCACACTCCTGGGTTTCCTGTTTCCTGTTCCGTCCTCTGCCCTGCCTAGCCCTGCCCTGCCCTGCCTTCCAGCCTGCCTGCCTGCCTACCTTCTCCAATGACCAGCTGCGGCTCGTGTGTGCTGCAGGACGACGAGTACGAGTACGAGGACGTGATTAATTACCAAATTGGGAGCCATTATCGCGTGCACTTGCGAGGGTGTTTGTAAAGTTTTTGCGGCTCACGCACACGCCCCAAAAACCATACACAAGCGAGAGAATGGGGGAAAAGGGAGAGAGAGAGAGAGAGCGCTAGAGCGGTGGAGAAAGATAGGAGAAGGACTAAAGGATACCCAGTAGTCGGTAATTACCTGAGGATATTAGATTATATTTTAGAGAGAATATCGTATGATTTTGCTGGTAGAATAAACGAATTATCGAATATTATCGATAGTGTAGTTATCGATACCGGTTATTTCTTTGATAACATCCATAATTGATCGATAAATTATAATTGCCGTTTCGATAAGTATCGATAATATATTATATATCGGGCTGAAACGATTTTTTATATTTAATCGGTAATCTATAGAAATTATCGATATATTTGCGATAAATTCTAGATTATTATCGATAAACGTCCCACTTATGGCTGCCATAACCAGGCTATCCACAAGTACCCCTCTTACGAATCAGATAAGTGGGTGGTGGGAGACAGATGGTAGCAAGAGATGCCACTGAGGGAAAGAGAGAGGGTGGAAAAAGGTAGCCCCAAAAAGCTAGGCGAGTCCACGTCCACCCAAGCTATGAGGAGTTTTCCCCTCCCCCCCCCAGTAATTTTCCTCGCGTCTCGGAACATTTTCGTTGACGCTTTTGTTCTCTATTCTATTAGCCTCTATCCTTGCCAATACCCACACCGACAGACACCCCAATACCGAGCAGCACCGAGCATTTTCTCACATTTTTATGCAAAAAACGTTTCGTTTCCGATATCCTGCGATAGGCTATAGCGCACTGCCGTCGCCCGTCCGCCGTCTGGCGTCTGGGCGGGCCCTGTTTCCTGCTTAGTCTGGCAGCAAAATCAAGCGCAAAATATTAATGATAATAATTTATTACCAAGTGACAGGTGGGAGAAGCGACGGGCGACGGGCGACAGGAAAGGAGGTGCTGCTGCTGCTGTGGAATTTCCTTCCACTCCCAGGAGGGTCTCCCTTTTCGGGGTGGGGGTCGTGGGGCGTGGCGCAAGGGCCCCCTGATAAACGTTTTGTGATTAGCGAAGGCTTCTTGTTGTTGTTGTTGTTTCTGTTCGTTCGTTCGATGGGTTTTCGTGGCGGGTCCTTGTCATTTTTATTGTAATTTTTTTTGTTTTTGGAAAATTTATGCGCAAATTTCGATTTTGACTTGTCGTGCGAGCGGTGGCGGTGGCATGGAATGTGAAATACGTGAGCGGTTATAATTTACGGGGGGTAAAGGGGGGAAGCAGCTATCTTTTAGATACTTTAACGATTGTTAGAGCATTGCAATGGGATTATTTCATGGCATTAAATTTATTTTAAAGGTACGAAAATAATACAAAATATTATTTAAAAAAAGATCGTAGCTGATTTTCATGGAAAGCGTCATTTTAGAAGCGTTTTTATAGAACGAATAAATAAATAAATAAAGAATAAATTTCGAGGGTTTCCGAAGGAGAAAATCAACAGTTTTCTCCTGTTTTCTTGCACATCAAAAATGCAGCTCAAACGAATTTTCAAATTACTTAATGCAAAAACTAGTCGGAAAAATGTAGGAAAATTCTGCAGATGCCGAAAGGCAGATGCCAGATGCAAAAGCAAAGAAAGAAAGGAAAAAACTGGGACTCTGCCGCTGCCACTACCTCTGCCTCTGCCACGACGATTCACTTGTCATGCAAAGCCGCTCTGCAATGGGCTGGGGTTGGGGTTGGGGGTGGGTGCCAGGTGCAAGGAAAATGCATGCGAAAAAACAACAACAAAATATTTGCATTTTCCTTAAGAAATGTTTGCGCACACACTCAGACAGATAGGCAAGCAGCAAACACACACAGATACAGATGCAAATACAGACAGAGAGTGGGCGGGGGCGGGGGTGTGGGGGAAGGCTTTCTCTTTGTATAATTCATATTTTCCAACCACTTATTGTTTAAACTAAATAAAGCAAAAACTTTTTCCATAATTAAAACTGACGGCACAGCGAGACCCCGTTTGGGGAAAAAGGACTCGCCGGCGAAGGGAGTGAGGACTCGCCGGCGAAGGAAGGGAAGGGGGACTGTTGGCTGGCTGTTGAGGAGGAGAAGCCGAACGGGGGGTACTTTGGTGGGCGCAAGAGCGGAAAACAAAAGGATTTTCCTTCAGTTTTCGCTTACATTTTTTTTTACCACCCCCACCCCCCCTTTTGCCTATTTTAATTCTATGCGGCGGTAAATTTAATTTTTCCCATTGTCCTGTACCCCCCCCTCGCCACCTCCCCCCCAAGGATCCCTTACCGAAATCCTCCAAAGTCCCGTTTTCTTCCCCTGCGGCAGCGTTGCATGCAAAATTCATGGAGTAAAAGCGCTTAAGGGTTTTTCCTTTTTTTTTTTTTTTTGTATCTGAAAATAGGCGTTTCCACAAGAAAAAGTGGAATGGCTAAAAATGAAAATGAGGCAAACGGGGGGTGGGGGGGTGGACAAATGCCTTTTCACATGTGCATCTGTATGCGTATCTGTGCGAGTGCATTGCATATGTAGGTGTGTATGCATGTGTGTGCATATTTTGCATATTTTTCTATGACTTTCGTGGACAAAAAACCGAAAAAAAAAGGGAAAGCACTCGGATTTTCAGTTTCTTTTTTTTTTTAAATTATTTTATTGAAGGCGGGAGTGGGGGCGGGCGGGGGGGATCGTATATAAATATTCATAGCCATGCAAATGAAAAACAAAACAACATTTTTTGTTCCTCTTTTTTTTTGTGGCTGAAATTTTCAAATAAACATTTTCCAAATTGAAACGGAATTTCCAAAAGAGATTAGAGTTGGGGATTTGAATATTATTACCAGATTTAAGAAGAGATTAAAGCTCACAATTTTTTGAATAATATTTCACGAGTTTTAAGATGAGTTTTTGGATGGAAATTCAATGGCGATTGGAAAGGACACTTTTTTGATTATTTCTTAAAATTTCTGTGCTTATTTCTCAATAAAATCTCAGCATATATCTATCTCCCATCTATTTAGGTCTCTGTCCATCAATCTCCCAAATAAACGCCATAATTCCTGATCCTTCAAACTCCTTTAACGTAGGAGAACCTCAATAAAAAGCCCTTTGTGTGTGTGTGTGTAACAATCATATGCTGATTAAGCTACAACTTTTCCACAAAATTACCCAAAAAAAAACTCCAAAAATAATCCAAGGACATAATTCATTTTCACAAAACACAGGAGACCCAGGACCAGGCCGTAAAGAAGTAAGGTTTTTCCAGGCGGGAGGGGGGTGTGCCCCACCAGAATCAGAATGTCCTACAAATGCCATTATGTCTTGCTTCTCCAGGATACAGGATTACCATTTCGGATGGATGTACCGATAGATGGATAAATGGGGGGTGCCAGGCAGGGCAGCAATCCATCTTGGGGCGTTTATTTTATGAGCACGTAGCAAGCGAGGCATAAAAGTGGATGTGCCAGAGTACCAGGTACCACCTCCATCTCCATCTCCGGCCCCCCTTTCTATACTCTTTCGGAGCGTGCAAGTTTTATGTTAACATCATAAACGATAATATATTACCCGCACTGTTCCTGTTCCTGTTCCTTCGAATAACATTAACCAGACAGAGAGAGAGAGAGCTAGAGAGGTAGAGGGGCTAGAGATCCCCCGAAAAGCGAGCCAACGTCATGCGGCGATGGGGAAAACGCACAGCAAGGACTCCGCGCCCACCGCCTGTGCAATAATCAATTTACAATTTTCCACGCCTTTCCACGTTTGCCAACAAATTTTCATTAAATGTAACGAAACGAAAAGGAAAATCCAATAACAAACATAAAAAAAAAGAAGGATTGAAATGTCGCCTGCCCCCCCCAAAAAAAAAGGGGAGGCTTTTCTTTCGCCTGCCTTTGATTTGAAGACGTTTTTCTTGCTTTTCGAAAGCGAAACAGAAACAGAAACCGACATAAAAAATGACATTTACGACAAAATTACATTTTCAGGCATCAAATGGAGGGAACAAGGGGGCTCAAAAGGGGCTAAAAGGGGGCTAAAGGAGGGCTGCCAAAGGGGTGCTAAAGGGGAACTCCCGGCTGTAGGGAACGGGTGTCTAAGCCTTTAACGCCTTTTCCTTGGTGCGGTGGGGGGGAGGCTCGCACCAGCCGTCAAAACAACAACAAGAATTTTTTTTGGTGGAAAAGCCAAAGAAAGAAACTTTTCCACTAAGTGATTTCTTAGCAGGCGACGGTGGCATGGAAAAGGAAAACTTGGAAAACAGATGGCTTTTCCTTCTGCGGGGCTTATTTATGTGTATAGTTTTTCCGTATCGCGGATGGCTTGATTTAGTTTTAGTTGTTTTCTATATATATTTATTCGGGGATATCCCAAAAAACGATCCTTGAATGCACAGTAGAATCAATCCTCTCGAAGATCCTCACAGAGCAGAGTAGCTCCAAGCAACTTTCCCCCAATGTGGTTCTTGAGAGAGATTCCGCATGCAATATGGATTCTGCCAGGAGCAGTTGTGTGGCAAGACGTCCAGTGCTGCACCGGACTGCGCGAACATCTGCTGAAAGGAACAGAACCTCCATTTCATCGTCAGAGAGGGTCGTCTGTCGTCTGTGGCCCTTGATTGGTGATGGATCCTAAAGCCTCTCGACTTTATGGCCGGCTGGTGCAGCCCCTATGGTCGGTACACATGAATCGGGTGGACTCAACGCAGGATAGGATGAGGCACGGCTTACCAGAGACACCCGACACCATGGACGATGGAAAGACAATCTGCTGATCCGAGCAGGTGTCAGTGTAGTCCCTTACAGCACTGAGCGGATATAGAACCGAACTGACCGAGCACACTGAATGTAATGGAATGGAATTTCGAATTCCTTTGGGGGGAGGCCCACCAGGCAGCCCAAAGCCGACTATATTCATTAGAAAATAAATATGAAATTTTATCAGTTCTTAGTGGATCTAGGCAGGCGTTTCGAATTTCATTTCGATCCTTAAATGAAGTATCTTTCGGGGCCTCCTATTTTCTATCTTTTTTTTTGCATTTAATTTTATAGAATTTCCCTCCGGCTTTTGGTGCCTTTTTTGCAAGCTTTTCCTCTCTGCAACTGTTATTTATTTTAGGCTCAAATATAAAATTACATTTCATTTTCATTTGTTGCTGAATGCCTGCTGCTGGCCTCGTGCCTCGTGCCTCTGTGCCTCGTGGACGTGGGCCAACTTTTGTTAATAAATTCAAATGCAACTGCCCCCCAGCCCCCCCGGCACTACACACAGAGAGAGAGAGGGAGAGAGGGAGAAAGGGTAGAGGCGTATAGTTCTCTCTGGCCCAACTTATGCCACTGGCCAACGGGGCCAGGCACGACTCATTTAAGCCATCATTTAAGAGCCCCCTGCCCCTGCCCCAGCCACAGTCCCAGTCGCAGTCTCCCCCTCCACCGGTTTTCAGCGGTCACGTAAGCATCATAAATTCGCTCTCCCCCGAAAACATTCTCCCTCTCTCCCCCTCTCTCTCTCTCTCTCTCTCACGCTCTACCGAAATTGCAATTTTAGTTTTAATGAAAATTTTTAACGCTCTCCACGGCTGCTGCTGTTTCTGTTGCTGCCACTTCTGCTGTTGCATTTATATTTAGTGAGTATTTTTATTGAATTTTTAATGCCATTTGGCGAGAGCGCGGGCAGCCAAAAAGTAGGCAATGAAATTTTACAGCGCAAAAACAATTAAAACACACACACAAAAACAAATTATAAAAGTAAATTAAAGTTTATACCATTTTTCCAGCGAATTAACAATTGAAAGGAACACCATGGGGGGCAGGGCGGCAGGGGTTGGAATATAAAAATTAATTATTTCTTATTTCATTTTGTCTTTGGGAATTGGAAAATCTTTAAGCGGCTTAAGGAGGAGCAGCAGCTCCTGTCTCCTGTCTCCTGTTTCCTGTTTCGAGGGGTAATCCTCCAATAAATCTTCGCTTTTTCCCATGGAAGAAAATGGACACCAGCTGCAGATTTTCCTTATTCGCCCCAGCTTTTGTCTAGCGCTTGCTCTCGCACTCTGTCTCTGTCTCTGTCAGTCAGAGAGGGACAGGGAGACAGAGAGACAGAGAGAGAGAGAGGGAAAGCTCAACATTCAAACCACAAGGACATGTCAAAGGGGAGTCCTGGGCCTGTGGCAGATTAGACCCGTAACATGTGTCCCCCTCCCCCTCTTTTGGGGTAACACAAAATTTAATTATATTTTTTTGCTACTGCTTTTCAAGAGAAAACGTGTGTGTGTGTGCGTGTGTGAAAATGTGGAAAATTACATGGAAATTCCTTTGAAAATTATCTCATATTGCCAGTGTGTGATTATGCGTCTGCTTCAAAGCGGCTTTTCCCAGAGATTTCATGCAAATTCTCACTCCCTCCAGAGAGTGTGAGTTTTCGTCTGATTTTTCTATTTTTAATTTATCTGCTCTAAAAATATAAATATTTTTCTTAACCACAATGTAAGCTGATATTTTCTCAGGCTTTTCTTTTCTTTAGAATTCCGGGCACGTTTGTTGTTGGGTTTTATTTCACTTCGAGTATCAAAAAAAAAAAAAAAACCAGTCTAAACAAATGGTTTCCGCTTAAAGCAAACAGATCAAAGAAGAAAAAGCAAACAAATGGGGGAGTCAGAATCGGAGTCCCCTTCCCTTATCAAAAAACAAAAATTTGATATGCCAAAACGCAGATTTTTGTGGGCGGAGACGTCGATTATAGTACGAGGAGGCGTTGTGCACAGGCTCTGTTTCCTTTGCGGCCAAAGGATTCATCATGGCATGGTCTGGTTGTCTCTGGAAAACCCTGCTTCTGCTCCAGATTTTCCCCGTTGCCTTAATTAAGCCACCAGCCAAAGGGAAAACCTCTTCTAAGCTCCGCTTCTTGACCGCACAAGTTCTTTCTTTCTTTCTTTTCTTCCTGGCTTCTTTATTTTTGGGTGAGACTTCTTTGAACAGTATTTTCTTTTAGTTTTTTGTAGAGGCCTCTCTGTCGCCTCTCCAAATGTTGTTTTAATTAAAAATAATCGAGTTTCACGACTACCATTTTCTTCTATAGAGTTTCCCCTCTGGAGTTTCCTGCTACGGAGTTTCCCTCTAGAGTTTCCTTTTTCCTTTTTGTTTCGACTGCAAATTGCAACAAAATGAGTTGACAACAGCAACAGAAACAGAAACAGAGACACGGTGTGTTGCAAGGCCAAAAAGAGTGTTTGCCATTTGTTGTAACATGTCTGCACCCCTTCGGTGTCTGTGTGCCTGTGGGCCTGTGTGTGTGTGTGTTTGTGTCCTCACTGCATGCCTGTGTGTACAAAATGAAAATGTCATTGCACATAAAGGCAGGATGGAGCGTACGTGACTCGCATTGCCGGAAATTAAGTGGTGTCCCAACACGTCCAAAGCGCACGAAGACGGAAAAAGCCACAGAGACAGCCAGACAGCCAGACAGCCCGACAGCCCGACACCCAGCCAGCCAGCAGGCCAGCAGGCCAAAAGGGGCGGAATGGAGTGTAGAACGGGAGTGAAGTGCTCCCCCCTGGGCAGTGCCTGAGATGCGGTGAAAAACAGATCCGTAACCGAACAGCAGAGAGAACAGAACAGAACAGACGAGAGTTGAGGTGTGGCCTCCAGGCTTCGGTCTCGTGTGCGGCAGGAGCCACACAGGATGACAATCAAAGCCCCCCACAATGTCGCTTGTTTGTCAATAACAATGAACATTTTCTTCTCTTTTTTCTGCTCGAAATTACAATGGAAACCAATTGGGGGGAACAGCAATACGAATACTTATAGAAGGTGCCACCGATGGCTACAGATGTCGTAGGAAAATCTGTCGTTACAGTCAAATTCGTAGATGCAGCTTAGTGGGAAATCAAAATATGAAAACACTTTGCTCTTGCCTTTGAAATTACAGCCCATACCCAGGACGGTGATTCCATGTGTCGAGCATTACGTCAGCCACACCCTGGCATCGTGCAAAAGTCAACCAAAAAAGTGAGTGCCAGCGATCTCCACTGCTGATAAGAATCGGCAAAACTCGTTGCTCAAACAAATAAATATTAGGAAAGGAGATTCAAAGAGAGGGGGGAAGAACGGACATGCAGGCTCACGAACGAAATATTCTACAAAAAACCCGAGAGCCTACGATCTCGCTATCTCGTTCTGCCCGTCAGGTCTTATGTGCGAGTCGCTCTCTCGCGATGGCGCGCTCTCTCGGTTCACCTACGCTGCCTCCCACAGTCTTCGTCGCCTTCGTCTTCGCCTTCGCCTTCGCAAAACTGTGCAAAGTTGTTGTTGCATTTTACATGGGTTTCTGTCTGTCGATCGCCTGCTCTGCCGGCTGCTGAATATTTGAAGGGCAAAAAGCAAAGAAACAACAAAAAGCCAGCGATTGCTCTCTTGTCCTCTCTGGCAGATCTTCAAATCGAATGGAGAGTGAGTGAGAAAGACATCAAGTGCGGAGAGGAGAGAGGGTACAGAGAGGGACTTTCGGGTGTTGTTCTGCTGTAAGGAGATCGAAGGAAGGCTCGAGGGCCGGGTACATTCGGCAGTGGATTCGCAGATCCTTTTGCTGACCTTTGATGTACGAATTCCTTTCAAATTCCATGTTCTATTTAATTCCTTACAAATGCTAATCAAATCCTATTCCAAAGAGCTTCTCTTACAATTGGCATCCGCCAAACAAGTCCCCGCATTATTCATTCATTTGTAATGGAAGTGGAAATGGAATGAATGGCCGAAACGAATCACGTGAGGGAATCTCAGTCCCGACTAAACAGAGTGTTTAACACTCATTTGGGAATGTAAACCGAAATGCACTCCGTCTCTGTGTCCATCTACCTATCTCTTTCTGTTTCAGTGGAGACCACAGCTAGCTCTCTCCCTCTCTTCCTTTCACTGTGCACTGCACAGAACCTTCTCCTTTACACCCCCCCACCTCCTTGTGTGCGTGTGTGTGTGTGTGTGTGGTTTTGTCTGCCTCTGTTGTTGGCTGTCATGTTGCACGGTGTGACATGTTGTTGCCGCCATGCCATGCCATGCCACGCCACGCCTCAGTCACGTCACTGGCAGTGGCAGTGGCAGCGCGGCACCAGAGTGAAAACTTTTCACTGTTTTCTCCTGTTTTTCAGTTTTGTTGGCAATTAGCAAATAACTCACATAATGTCCGCCGCCAATCGTTGCAGCAGGAGGTGGATGCCGTTGCAGAACGTTCTGCAGGCAATGGTAGCGCCGCTGCTGCTGCTGCTGCCACAGAGTGGAGGATGGCAATGGCAATGGGTATGGAAATGGTAGCTGCTGCTGCTGCTGCTGCTCCCGCTGATTGCTGGCTGCCACTCCACCTGCTGCCAAATCACCTGCTGAATCATCGGAGGCACTGCGGGATGTTGTTGCACCTCCAAAATCGGCGGCAGCAGCACCGGCGCCTTTGCTATGCAAATTGAAATCCCAACGTAGCCATGGAAAACGTTGCATGTCGCCCGTGAAGCTGCTGTTGCTGCTGCTGCTGCAGCTGCTGCTTCTGTTGTTGTTCTTGTCCGGAGATGGAAATGGATTCATCGTTATGGATAGGGATTACAATTCCTGTTTCAATAACTGGCCAAAAAACACAAACACACACACGATGTTCACGCACCGAACTCCGGGGAGACACTGACAGAACAGACGTCTCTTCCAGAAAGAGCGAGAGAGAGAGCGGGAGAGAACGAATGAAACCCAAGACTTCAGACAGTGCGGTTTTTTCCATTCCATAAACATTTATAAACAATTGGAATGGAAAAATACAGTGTCATCATGATTTCAATGCGATTCGAGATGTGAAAAAAAGCGAGTAAGAGGGTTACGAATTCAAAGAAAAACTACACAGGAAAGAGGTGTACAAATTCCTGGAAAAAATAAATAAAAATCTACAAAGAACTCAAAGGAAATTCAAATCAAAAGAGGGATTAAAAACTCCTCTGGAACTCCTCTTCCAGTTGGAAATTTAAGACCCAAAACTTTGATTACATTTCCCCAACCCCCACCCCATGCCATTCCCTTTCATTAATCTCTAGAAAAACTTTTGGTTTTTGCTCTTTATTCGCTCGTACCTTTCACTGTAAATGATTCATTTTAATGACCACCAAAACGAGCCACGGGAGCCACTTAGCCGACCATAATTCAAGGGCTCTCTCCCCCTCTCTCTCTCTCTTTCCTTTGCGTTTGTTGTGCCCCAAAACCTAATTTGGATTTGCATACGATATATAGTATAGTATTTTCAAAGCAAATCCCATCCATGCAAACACAAACAAAAGAAGGAGAAGTAAATCAAGCGTGGAAATGTCACGAGGAAAGGGAGAGAGAGAGAGAGAAAATTTAAGGGCTTTTGGAGGAGGCTTAACCTTTAGGATACACTGGGAGAAATCTGAGAACAGAACAGAAATTGTTTAGATCATTTATATCGATAATTCGATAGTAATATATATATTTATCGTGATAGAAATTGATAACACTTGATCAAATTATCAAAATCAATGAGTATCGATACATATTTTCAATACCGCAAAAAACCGATAGAAATCGATAACCAATTTTAATAGATATCGACCACTGGACATGGCTATATTGACTTTGCTGATCTTTCAATACAATACCGCAAAAACCGATAAAAATCGATAACCAATTGTTATAGAGTTCGACCATAGGACGTTTAGACATTTATTGGCGATTCAATACCGATAATCACAGCAACAGATGGGGCTATGTGTCTCTAGTGTTTATTTTATCTGATCTTGAGGACATTTTTTTGGTGAAGGGGCAAGGGGCACTGCTGCAGGACGCACGTGCAGTCAGCATGGTATAGAGATCTATTGATCTTTTAATCATACTTTCACTTAATTTTGAAGAATGTATGTTTCATCTTTCACCCCTTTTTATGGCCTTTGGAGAGCCTGTCAAACCCAAGGATGGACATATATTTTTTAATCGTAATTCAAAGCATCCTTTTTTTTTCCACAGGGTATTCCACATTCCACTACCAAAAATTGCAGCACATCCTTACGTTCTATTTTTATTTAATTTTTTTTTTTTTTTTTTGCTCCTGTTGGAAATTTAAGATGAATAAAAAAAAACGTTTAAATAAAATAAATAAATAAAATCGTTGGCAATTATTTAGGCTTTTAACATGTCAGCCACGTGGCAGCCACACAAACGGAAACGGAAACAGCGAGACACGAGGACACGAGACACGAGACGGGAAGTAGAGGGGGGGGAAACCAGAATTGATTCGAAAGAATAAAAGGAAAATATTCCACATATGTTTCGATCCGTCAGCAGAGGGAAATATGTTTAATATTTATTTAATTGCTGGGATTCGTTCATTTATTTTAATGATTGAATGCGATTGCCCTAGGGTTTCAAATCTCACATCGATTTCCATTTATTTGCGGGCTTTCTGCAGCTAATTTTCTAAATTTAACAAAAGCCAGATCCATGCCAGAGATTCCAGAGAGAGACAGAGGCCACGGAGAGATGGAGAGTTCCATAGAGAGATAGTGAGTGGGAGACTAGTAGAGCAAACAAAGTTAATTACAATAATGAAGCTAATTTCAAGCACAAGCAAAAGGAAAAACCACAAATTAGTCAACAAAATAACGCTAAAGAAAAGTACAGTTGTGGCCAAGTGGAAGACAGCTGGTAGGGGGCAGGAACAGGGGCATCCTTCGTTCGCTGCTGCAGGGGATACCTCAATCCTCAATCCGTGACGCATTTTTCGGCGTCTGGCTCTGGTCTTTGTCACCAGACCAGACCAGAGTGAATTTTCCGCATTTTCCCTTTGCCTTTTGCGGTCGCCTTGCGTTTGAGGCCAACTAAAAATACTTTTTGGCTTTTATAATTTATGGAACGGTTGCGCGCAGTAACTGCGACCTCTTCAACTCTTCATCCCCTTCATCCCCTCTTGCCACCCCCACCCTGCTGCTTTCTCCACTTTATATTTAATTAGTGCGTGCGGTGGAGAGAACCTCTTTCGCTACTTCCTTCCTGCCTTCCGTCTCGTTCCTGCGGTGCGTGAGAATTCGCAAAAAGAAAGAAAGAAAAACCAAAAACAAAAACAAAGGGAAGAAAAGTTATTAACTGCTCCGCTAATTATACATTTTTCAAGTGATACGCATTTATATTCATGCAGTTTTCCCTTTTCTCATTTTCCTTTCCTGGCAAAGGACCCGTAAAAAGCTTTCCTGGTAATTAATGCTACATTTTTTTTTTTTTTTCTCGTTTTTCGTGTGCCCCTCTCTCTCTCTCTCTCTCTGTTTCTCTCTCGCTTCTCGTCTTAATTACAGTGGATTATAAATATTAAAAACGGAAGCAGTTGGCCAGTAATCAGGACATCGAGCAGCAGCGGCACCAGCAGCGGCACCAGCAGCGGCAGCGGCAGCTAAAAGGAAGTGCCAGACATTTTTATGTTCTGTTCAGAGCAGAGAACAGAAGGCAGAGCAGGCTAGAGGAGAGCAGAGCAGGCTAGAGGAGACAGAGAGAGGTGTTAAAGGGAGACTGAGAAATTGAGAAATGGCTGCTTAATGAGTGTCTGGCAAGGGGGCGGTCTGGGAGGGGGGATATCAGGTTGAAATAATCAAAACGAATAGGTACAGAAACAGAAAAAGCAAAAACAACAACAACAAAAGGAATTCCCCATATCCTGGAGGAGCAAGCAATTAGCTGGCTGATTAAAGTGGTTCTAGCCGATGGAATATCCTAGAAATATCATAATGAATATTGGTAGGGAAATTCCTTCATCTAATTTTCCTTTAAAATAGTCTTAAAATTAATTAAAATGTTTGGAATATTCCTGCACTCCATTTATCCCTCCTTACATCACATCTGGCCGTTACATCTATCTTTTTCTCCCTCTCTCTGTCTTCCCACCAACGAGAATTCCCAGAGAATCTACACAGAGTATTCCCAGTTAGTTTTTTGGACTTTTTAGCTTTCAGTTTTTATCAAAATGTTCAAAAAATGTTCGAAAATATTTCATAAATTTAAAAATACTTGAATTATGAGCTACTTACTGTGAGATTTTGGAGGGTAATCCTTGAAAAGATCTTCCCTTAAAACTAGTGGAATTCCATCGGGAATTTCCGCTTCTGTTTCAGTTAGAAATCCCTTACTTTTTGAACAAATTTCCACCCAAAAAATATTCCATCAAGTAAATCATCAAAAAACTTAAATATTTCCAGTAAAAATCGGTTGAAAAATTTAGTATTGCATAAAAGAAACAACAGCGATTCAAAAAGTTATCAAAAAATGAGGAATTTCAAAGGGAAAATCTAGGACTTAAAGATGCTATAAAATTCTATGGAGAAATATTAAATTCCCACCTAAAATGATCCATTTTCTATCCTGGCTTTCTGCCTGGGTTTTCCGCCCAAGAAAACTTCGACTTTTCGGCCCTTATATTAGACAAGAATGTCTTGTTTTTTGCTCAAGTTACAAATTGAAAAGCAGAACAGCAGCAGCAGCTGTCGATGTGAGGGCGGGGCAGGGTGCTTGGGGTCACTGATGCAACATCAAAATCTCATGTTGCCCCAAACAACGAGGAACGAGGAAACCCATTTGCAACATGCCTTATGCCTTATGCCTTCTGCCGCATGCCACACATGCCACACTCTTTTATCATCTCATCGAATGGAAACAGCAGCTGTTAACACATTGAGTGCTGGAAATTTTACACCCCAACCTAACAAGGGGGCGGAAAACTATGGAAAATGTTGAGAAAATCCAAGGGAAAATATAAAGAAAATCAAGTCTAAAAATAAGCAGATATATTAAGGTAAAGGCAGCAGCAGATGAAGGAGCAGCGGGTAGAAGGAGGAGCAACAAGAGGCATGTATAGTGCCGGACAATGCGGCGTATACGTGATGTGCGGATGTGGACACTCCTTCAAGCCGTTTTGTCCCCACTCAAGGCTCCACTCTGAAGTCCAGTTCTCGGCTGATAATAATGCACAGTCAAGAGACAGGCAAAAACAGGAGGAAAACCCAAAGAAAAGAGCCAGGGAAAAACAGGAGAAAAAGAGGCAGGCAAAAACAGGAGGAAAACCCTAAGAAAACTGAAGGCTTTTCTCAGGTACGAAACGCAGTAGCCAGAAATAGAAGTGGACGAAGTCGAATCACAAGTGGAATTCAGGCTAGAAAATAAAAACAAGAAAAGGGAATGGGAATGGGAATGGGGGCATGGCAATTCCTTCCTCAACTTTGACATTCTCTTTCCTTCTTCACTCACTCTCTCTCCGTCTCTCTCTCCGTCTCTCTGTGTGTTTTGCCACACACAATGGCATGTGGCATGTCCCAATGGCATGTGACAGCAGGCACTGTTCTACGTGTGGGCGTGGCCAGAGTCCAAAACTTGTTTCCTGCCGCAAAATGATTTATGACAATGCATTGAAAAGTTCTCTTTCTGTCCAGAAGGGAGAAGAGAGAGAGGGAAGAAGGGAGAAAGGGAAGAAAGAGAGCTGTCAATAGATGCAGGGATGAAGCGATTAAAGTTATAGCTGCTCCCCCTCTCCCACTTTTCGTGTCACTTATCTGATTTTCAATTTGCGACTAGAAATTGTTTAAGGCCGCGCAGCAGCAGAGGCAGCAGCAGAGGCAGCAGCAGAGCCAGCGACAGAGCGGCCACTCAAAGCTGGTGGCAGGCAGGCAGGCAGGCAGCCAAATGCCAATAAGTTGTCATGTCCCGACGACAGCTGCCACACATACACATACACACCACGCCCCTCCCTGCCACCCTGCTACCCTGCCGCCCAAAAACCCTCTTTGGCATCTTCCCGCATCTCCATATCTCCTTCAGGCCACTTAGTGCCAGAGAGTGCGACTGAGAGGGAGAGAGAATTGGCTATCCGAAAGGAGTCGCCGCGTAAGAGATGCAGTGCTCGAAGGCTCCTGTCTACCGTCTACCGTTCCGTGTGGAGGTGCCCAAGCACGTCTCTCATATGCCACAAGACGTTGCACGCTGACACATTAATGTCCGCAAAAATGTTACTCCCAGAATTGCACAGACACGGGAAAGACAGAGATAGAAATATCCACCCGCATTGGGTCTACGGTCTACGGTCTACGGTCTACGGTCTACGGTCTCTGGTCTCTGGTCGTGTGTGTGCACACCTGTCCACCTGTAATGGTTCCTCCTCCCACCTGTACCACTACCTGCTCCTCCTCCTCCTGCCACCCACAAAACTATCCCACATTTCCGTTTTCCTTTTTTCTTTTGTCGTATTTGTCTTATGAACTGTCAAACTGACATTCATTGAAGTCTGACATGTAATAAACGAAACGAAACGAAATGGAATGGAATGGATTGAAATGAAATGAATTGGGGAACACAAGATAACAGAGATGGAACACAGACAGATGGAGGACTGATAGCGGACAGCGGACACCGCTTGGCGTCGGGTACGGAAATATGATTTTTCAAACAATTTTCCACCTGTTCCTGTCATGATCTACGATCTTTCCCTCAATTTTCTGCATGTTTTATTCTCTTCCTTTCATTTACCTAAAAGCATTAATTTAATTACAAAAAATTATAGATATTTATAGAAATTTCAAGGAAACTTTGAGGGAAAAAGTGTACCCTATTGAATGTTACTCAATTTTAAAGAATTTCTGCTTTTCTTTTCGCATTTTCTTTGATGCTTGCAAATTCCATTTCCATTAGCGGCAAAAATTTCATTCAAAAACCACGAAAAGCTAACAAAGGACTCCCCGTATCCGAATCCGAGTCCAAATCCGAGATTCAACTACAGATTCAGGTGGAAAAAATGTGAGGCAAGGACAGGGTGGCAGGGCGGAAGGGCGGCAGGGCAGAGGGACAGGACAATGCATACAATAATGAGTTTGGGGAAATGCAAATAATTCGCAATGGAAATCATTATTGAGCACTGAACCGGAGATAGAGAGAGAGAGAGAGAGCGAGAAAGGACAGCCAGCAGGCAGGAGAGCTACTGGCTCCAGCGGTCACCATTTTTGGGGAGATTGGGCATGGGACTCTTCTGTGCACTTTTGTTGCACAAACACCAGTCGTCAGTCCCCGGGGCGGGCCCTCCCGTTGCAGCAAAACTTGGAAATACATTTGGGGAATGGAAAATGACTAAAGAAAATGTCCAAAAATCAGAGTCCAGGCAGCAGGAGGAGGCTTTCTGGTGGGGTGTGGGGGATGCCGGGGGGTGCTGGGGTGTCGCATAGCGATAATCGTTAAGCGATTTTCCCGTTTTCGCCTGTTTAATGAAGTGTTTCCAAAATGTACGAGGGTTTACGTGGAAATTTATTGCACTCCCCAAAAGAAGGGACCCACCCCCCGAAAGGACATGAAGGAAATCTCAGCAAAAAGAAAAAAGAAAGAGCAAGACGGTAAAGGAAAATCCTCTTTTGAGGGCTGCTTGGGGAATCAATCTCCTCACATGAAGGGGAGGGCGAGGGCCAGGGAATGGGGCATGCCTTTGCTGATTGGATGACATGGAATAAAAACGTTGCACACACAAAACAGAAGAAAATTGTTAATGCCACATGCAATATCCCCCGCCATCACCCTTCAGGACTAAGCCAATTACATGGATACCTTCCAGCCACAGCCCCACGGCCCCCTCCCCTCCCTTAGACTCCAATTCAAGGACAATAAAGGACTTGCTCGTAAATGCCATCACAGAAGGGAGAGAGGTCCAAAAAAAAAAGGAAGGAAGCTTAGCTAAGCAACACTGGAATAGAGAAAAGGAGCAGCACTGCTGCCACGTGCGTCTCCTTTTCAATAAACCGCACACCACACACACAGAGACACACACAGACACACAAATAAGGAAACAAAAAGCAGCGTACAACAGCGTACAGAATTCTTTGCATACTTTTCTGGGACTCACTCAAGTGGCAAGCCACAAAACGACAACAGCAACGACAGTGGCATCAGTGGCATCAGTGGCAGCAATGGCAATGTGGCAGCAATGGTTCTGTGTGGCAGCCACAGCACTTGATGAGCTTTCCAATTACATTTAGCTGTTGCCCTGTTAACTGTTTTCTCTCTCTCTGTCTCTCTCTCTCTCTCGCTCTGCCTCTGTGGCCGGATAAGGAATTAACTGCCGCCATCGTAAAAGCCAAATATACAACAGGAGGCAAAAGGAAGAAGGCTCTACAGCTGAAAGCAGGCCAGCTCTAGGGAGGAGTCGAGGCTCTGGATACCCTGGCAGAAGGAGCATTGCACAGCAGCGAAAGAGAGCGAGAGAGAGGAATATCTTGTTTGCCCCTGGAATACTCTCTGGAGTATAGGATTCTTCCTCCATTTTCTAGGGTATCACAATACCTCGCGACTCTTTGGTCCCTTGGTCGCTGGCTTCTGGTCTCTAGCTTCACTCGCGAAAGTCTCGCATCTGATTCCAAGTCCTTGGTGTGTGTTTGTGTGTGTGTGGTACCATAAAAATTATCATAAGTTTCCCCCCGAACCACCGGCGAGTCCATGTGTGGTGTGCGGCAATTTGTGTAATGAAAATCAGGTATAAACGAGCAGTGAATAGTAGAGAAAGCAACGACTTCTGTCAGCAGGTGAGTGTCGAATGGGAGAAACCAAAGGAAAAGCTAATGAAAAGCTGCTTAAACTTGGAGGAGATAAGCTAATGAAATGAAAGCCAAATGACATGAGAAAATAGTTGAGATTCGGAAAGTTTTGAGGGCGGAAACACAAGGGAAACGTCTACAGTTTATTTAAAACAACGCACAAAAAAAAAAAAAAAAACAAAGCAAACACATTCGTCGATCCGTTTATCTCTCACTGAACCCGAATACACATTTACTTTATTCGCTTGCGAGATCGCTGCCTGCTTCGTGTTTTGGGTGGAATCCGAAACATGAATGAACCCGTCTCACGACGACAGAGAGAGAGAGCGCGCTAAGCAAATGAGCTTACGCTCAGGCTCTCCCCGCTCAATTGCATTTGTTCTTGTTGTGTGTGGAGTCGAGCTTTTTGCAGAGCTTATCTCCTGAGCAAAAGCACATAGGCCAAAGACGGGCTTCGGCAGGCTAAGTCTCTTTCGGCGCTTACTGAGAGCGCTTTGACGCCTTAATGCTTGATGCTTAATGAGCGAGAGAGAGGGAAGAACGAAGTTTGCTGGAGCCGAAAAGAGAGCGCAGGCAGGCAGTTTGCGATCGACAAAACAAACAAAGGAGGCGTAAAAGAATTACGGAAGAGGAAAAACCTCTCACATGAAGAGGAGGAGGAGGGTATGGGAAGAGAGAGGGCGAGGGAACGGGGCATATACTCTATTCTATTCGTAATATAGAATTCGTTTCTGCAGAATACAGATTTTCAGCAATCCGGAAATAAATTCGTGAATATAGAAAACTAACTTTGTTCGACTACATCGATACATCGAAAAGCCTTTAAATTCCAGTCAAAGCATATCATAAGTATTCCTAAATTTCTCCCCAACAAGTAACCTTCTACCAAAAAGTCTAAGCCTTAATACCCTTTAAAATCATTTCATTTCATTCCATTTCATAGTCTCCCCGAGAAACAAACCAAACGATTGGCATTCAAGTACTCGATAAATTTTTGTTGTAAAATATACATAGATTTTTGTCTCGGATTCAAATTTTTGTACTGAAACACATAGGAAAATGGCAACGAATCCCAGCCCTAGCACTAGCAAGCGAGTGAAAGGTGGTGCATGCTGCGAGCCACCGCCATCCTGTTGTCCGCCATGTGCGCCAGAACCGCCACGGTATGTACAGGGTATCTGTGCCCTCTGCCTATCTGTGTATCTGTATCTGTTGTTTGCCCCCCCAGTGAACGATTCTGTCATGTGCCAGAGTTCAGTCCCTGCTCTCCGCAAATGTGCAAGTATTTTGGCGGCCACGATGATCCCTTCTATCCGCCGTTGGATCCCAAGGAATGTGCTCGGAATCGTCGCGGCAACTACGACAGATCCTTGGGCTATCCGATCGGTGTGGTGGCCAGCACCAATCAGGTCAAGTCGGGCATCCCCAATCAGGAGTGCGTACGCTTCGCGGGCAACCTCAAGGGTTTCGCCCACAGCTACTATACGCGACGGGACGAATGGCTGCCGGCGATGATCGACCAGGTTGTCGCCGAGGGTCAGGTGCTGTTCAACGATTCCGATGGCATGGAACCGCCCAATGAATCGGCGAATGTCGATGTCTACGACGATAATGAGCAGCGGGTGACGCGTCACTTCAAGATCAACGACTTCGAATTCGCCATGGAACTGGAGCACTCCATCGAGATGACCGACTATCCGAATGTCATCATGAATCTGCGACGGATCATGCGCGCGTTCTTCAAGCACGTGAAGTATGGCCTCTTCTGGACGCCCAACTGGTATCTGTTGATCTGGAAGGAGAAGGGCATTTGGATGGTCCTCGATCTCAATGGACGCGACACGGACACCCTGAAGGCGAATCAGGAGAACGGCTATCCCGTGCTCCTGGCCTTCAAGTCGCTCGATAATGTCATCTGGCTGATCAAAAAGGAGAGTAATGTCGACAAAGCCGAGAGATTTACGCTGCGGGAGATCATCGTGGTACGGCTTGTCACACCCGGGGGCCCCGGGATCGAGGCACGCTCCTTCGATCGAGAGCATGGCGTTCGAATGAGCGAATTTGATGTGATTGCCTCCGATTATGCGTACGTCAAATCGAATCTACATCTGACACTCAATCCAAGGGATGCTCTGAGGAATCGCAGCGCCCTCCCGGTGGCCGTGGCCACAGCTGTCGCCTCGAAAATCGATCATCCTGCCACCTGGGACCAGAAAACGTACGACAAGGTCATGTGCTATGGCGTCAACATGTGCAAGAACTGCTGGGAGCCCTGCAACGATCTGAACCAACCGATGGACCTCGACACGTTCCCCCGACAGATCCGCATGGGCCAGTTCGTGGCCGAGATCCTGCTCTCGCCCAACATTTTCGAGGGCTGGTGGAAGTGCGTTCCGATGTACAAATTCAACGACTTTCATCTGATGCTGGAGAAGGCCTTGGAGGAGAACGACTACGTGATCTTTCAGATCAACAATCAGATGTATTCGCTGTGGAAGAAGGGGGACTTCATCTATCTGATGGATCCCTATCGGCATCACATTGTCGGACGCATACTGGAGGAGGGCGAGGATCCCAAGAGCGCCTCGGTGCGGATGTTCGGCAACATCGATCGCCTGCTGAGTGTCTTCCATCAGATACTCTTGGAGTCGAATCGCTCGGCCATCTTTCACATCCACGGCCTGAAGATCCGCAACATCACCGAGTGTCCGCCGGGCACGGCACCGGCTCTCCTGCCCGCCGACCAGGAAGTGGACGTGGTTTCGCTCAACGAGAACATCCGCTTCGATGAGAACTACGACAAGTGTCTGGACGAGCTGGGCGACATCAGTGACTATGAGGAGGATCTGGCCTCCGAGATTGAGCCCATTGTCGAGATTAGCTCCTCGGAGGAGATGGTCGAGGAGGAGGAGGGCGGCGAGGGCGAGGGCGGTGGCGGTGACGAGGGTGACGAGGATGACGAGGATTAGGATGAGAAATTATTTATAAAACATTTTGATGCATAAATTTTAGTTATCAGAGGTTATCGCGTTTATCGATAATAAAAGCGAGATAAATCAAAGAAACATTTTGTTATCGATCATAAAAAACGAATAAAATCTCTGGCATACATTTCTATCGATTAGATCGCTTCGATTACGATATTTTTATCGAAAAGAAAAAAGTTAATTATCGATTTTTTTTTATCAAAAATAAAATATTAAATTGATTCCTGGCTATCGATACACAAGAACAATTAATTATTGGAAAAATACTTAATAGTACCGACTTTAAACACTTTTAAATCGATAGCAAAAACATCCCATAATATATGTTTTAAGCTCGGTTGATGCCTAAATCCCATAGCCATCGATATTTTGTAGTGGAAACACTTGTGCTTTGATCCTTCGTTCAATAGAACACACAATAAATGCCAAAAAAATGCTACGAAAGCTGTATAAATATCCTCAAGATTTCAGGAAGATCAGCGTTCAGCCATGGCATCGACAGCTGCACAAGATCCCCGAACATTTGCAGAAAGTGGAGACCGAAAAGGATCCCGAATTCTCGTCGATGGTCATGTACTACTACCACAAGGCCGCACAGCTGCTGGAGAAGGAACTGATCCGCCAGATGGATGTGTACTCGTACATGACGGACGAACAGAAGTTGCAGAGAGTGGAGGGGATCCTGCAGAGGATCGGGAGTGTGAACACCGCCCTGGAGGTGAACTTCAGCATCAAGCGGCAGGACACGTACGAGGTGATTACGGGGTATCGGGCCCATCATTCACTGCATCGATTGCCCCTCAAGGGGGGCATTCGCTATGCCACAGATGTGACCGGCAGCGAAGTGAAGGCCCTGGCCGCCATCATGTCCTTCAAGTGCGCCTGCGTGAACATCCCCTTTGGGGGCTCCAAGGGCGGCATTTGCATCGATCCCAAGCGATATTCCTTCGACGAGCTGCAGACCATCACCCGCCGCTACACGATGGAGCTCCTCAAGCGCAATATGATTGGTCCTGGCGTGGATGTCCCTGCCCCGGATGTGAATACCAGTGGCCGGGAGATGGCCTGGATGGAGGATCAGTATAGCAAGACCTTCGGCTTCAAGGACATCAGCGCCAAGGCCATTGTCACGGGGAAGCCGCTGGACTCGGGCGGCGTCCGCGGACGGGACTCTGCCACGGGACGAGGCGTCTGGAAATCAGCGGATATCTTTCTGCAGGACGAGGATTGGATGGATCAATTGGGCTGGCAGACAGGCTGGAAGGACAAACGGATTGTCGTCCAGGGATTCGGCAACGTGGGCTCCTTTGCCTCCAAATTCGCCTTTGAAGCGGGCGGGAAAATTGTGGGCATCAAGGAGTGGGATGTTTCGCTCACAAATCCCGAGGGCATCGACATTGAAGTGAGTTCCTAATCCTTAAAGATTGAGTTTTCCTACGATGTCTGCCCCATTCCCTAGGATCTTTTGGCCTATAAATGCGAAAAAGGTAGCATCAAAGGTTACCCCAAGGCGGAAGAATCGAAGGAGGATCTTCTGCTCGCCGATTGTGACATTTTGATACCGTGTGCCACACAAAAGGTCATCACCAGCGAGAATGCCAAGGACATCAAGGCAAAGTTCATACTGGAGGGCGCCAATGGACCCACGACCCCGGCCGCGGAGAAGATCCTCATCGATCGTGGGGTTCTCATCCTTCCCGATATGTTCTGCAATGCGGGCGGCGTGACGGTCTCCTATTTCGAGTATCTGAAGAACATTAATCATGTGTCCTATGGCACGATGAGTGCCAAACGCATCTCTCAGACCATCAATGCCCTCTTCGATTCGATTAACGAGTCGCTGAGCAGATGCAACATCAAATGTGTGAGTCTTTTTACACAGAATTATCCAGATATACTCCCTTGATCTGTCACAACATTAATATGTTCCCATCCCGCAATCCCTAGCCACACATTGAACCCAGCGAGCAACTGAAACGCTTTCGTGATGCCCGCGAGGAGGATATTATCGATGCTGCCCTTCAAACTGTCATGGAAATGTCCGCTCTGGGCATCAAGAAGACTGCCATTAAATTTGATATCCGCAAAGATCTACGAACGGCCGCCTATATCTGGTCTACCCTGAAGATATTCCAGGTGATGGATGGTTCGGGAATGTGGTAATTCCCTTGATATATTGCTATTGATAAGAAACACTATATAAATCGTTGTAACACATTTTTATCGATCAAAAATAAATAAATAAATCTAAGGAATGCATGTTTATATTTTTTTAATACATTGTTATCGATAAGAAAACTGAATAAATCGAAGGAATGCATTGTTATCGATAAGAAAACTGAATAAATCGAAGGAATGCATTGTTATCGATAAGAAAACTGAATAAATCGTAAAAACTGTATTATCGATCATACAAAATGAATAAATCAAACGAATTTATTGTTATCGATTAGAAAAAGAACATAAATCGTTGCATTAAATTGTTATCGATAATAGAAACATTAAAAATTTGTTTGGAATGCATGAAAACTGCTCTAAATCGATAGCAATGGCAGATGTTATAACATCCCATGCGATAAAATGGTATTCTTCTACAGATGTTGTATGTATTTTATAGCTTTTCCATATCTACATATGTATCGAGCTCCTGTTCCGCCCATTCCTTCTTCCCCTTCTTTTTCCACATTTTGTTAACAAGCGAAACACTAAAAAAAATCATGTAAGTGAGAGGGAAAACCGAGAGCGAGAGGTGGAAAGCCGGGGCAAAACATGGGAGACAAAGATAGGTAGAACGGGGGTAACAGAGGGAGAGGAATGCCCCTCCTGTCAGGGGACAAAAACATTTTGAATTAAATGTCACGTTTTGCTGGGCGTAAAGTCGCTTGTTCCATCGTGCAACAAACAATGAGCGGCAACAACGAGAACGACGACACCGACAACTGACTGAAGGCGACTAAAATAGTAGTAGCATCGCATCCAAGGATCCATTGGGGGTGTAGTGGGACGGTGAGGGGACAGGTGAGGGGGTGCCACTCCATGGTATTGCCACCTCGCACGACAAGCGTAGGGCGTGGTCCACGTATGTCATTAAAAGTAGCACCCGGAACAACAACAACAACAAAAATAGAATACCAGAGAAAAAGTTCATAAAAAAAATGCGAAAGGTAGAAGCATTAGATACACTTCCACCGACAGATACATGGTTTTATAGGGTTATTTTGGAGATATATTATTTCTGGGTTTGCCTGTAAAGATACATGGTGTTGTAGCGGGTACACTCTTGGGAAGCAGATCGTTTCTGGGATACGATTTCAATTGGACTTTTCCGTATGTTACATCTGGAGTAAATACTTATCTGTTTCCTCGAACGATCACAGAGCTGCAATCCGGTTGGATCCGGTTCGATCCCATACGTTCGGCCTCCAAGAAAAGCTCTGATCGAACATGCTGGAGGCAATCGTTCGTTTCCGGGCTTCGGTTTTGTCCTAAGCTTCGTGCTGGGGCCACGATCGTTCCGCTTAAAACATAAATCGAACGTTGGCTCGAGCATGTTTGATCCCGAATTTCCCTTTCGACATACCCTTTCGAAGGGTACAGAAAACTCGTACCCATGCGCTTGTTAGTGGATGCTGAAGGCCCTGCTGTTGCTGTCTGTCTGTCTGTATGTGCCCCTTCTCGTCTCTGCAGTTGGTCCACAGGAGCAGCGTACCACAGGAGAGACATCAGTCACTTAGCCAGCGGGGGGTTGCCACTGCCACTGCCACTGCCTCTCCTTCTCGTACACGTCCTGTGGTACATCCTCTGCTACAGCCCCACCCCTCACACACCTGTGATTATTTGCTTGGCTGACAACATTGTTATTGCTGTTGGAGGAGCAGCAGCAGCCGAAGGAGAGCAGAAGAAGGACATACATATCCCAGAGACAAGTCGCTTTATTTTCTTGTCGCCTGAACGTTTTTTTGAATGTGTCGCCGCCAAAGTGACATTTCACAAAAGTCGACAGCGCGAAATTAATGGAAATTTAAGAAATTGCATTTTTCGACACATGAGAGAGCGCGAAACGCAGGGAGATCGGTGGAGAGGAGGGAGGAGGAGCCAGGGGGAAATGGCCCTCTGACAATGCGGTCGGTTCTCCCTTTTGTTTCTCTCTCACTCTCACTCTCTGTCCCTCAAAGGCATAATGGAGAGACAAACACTTTAACCCCTTTTTGAGTGCTTCCAAATTTATTCTTTTTTTCTTTTTCTTTTTTATGTGCTTTCCAACGGAATTTCCCTGATTTTTCATGATAAAAATTCCCCTTTAATACCAGCATTCGTACCTCTTTTTTTTTGCAATTTGTAATTAAATTAATTGATTATTTGCCGCTTGCAACATGAAAAACTTACCTGAAAAGAGATAGAGAGAGAAAAAAGAGTGGCATGAGAAATCAGTGATATGTATATATATTTTTTTTTATTCATAAATATTTGATTTTTTATTATAATAAAATGCATTCACTCAAATACAATTAAAATTTCATCAACTGAACAATCAAAGGCGTGGAAATATAAAAATATATATAATATATTTATAATTTTTTTTTTTTTTTTTTTTTCTGTTTGAAAATGGCATTAATTTTTAATTCTGCGTGTAAATATCGCACGTTGCGGCATGGCCGGCAAATTGTTGGGGCAATTAATTTGTAGTTTGTGCCACACCCACACCCACTCCCACAGACCATGTCCTGCCCGTCCTGTGGTAATTAAACTGCAACCAGCCACGCCCATGCCACACACGGGGGCGGCCTCATGTGTCAGCAACAGCCGGGCATTCAACAAACAAACAAAAAAACAGAAAAAGAAAGAAAACCTAGGAAAAGAAAAAAAAAAAAAAAAGAAAAAATAAAGAAAATAAAGGTGGCTCCATAGTCAGGATTACGACTATAGGAATACCCCTTGAATGCTCTCTAACAGCTCTCTAGCTCTCTAAAAATGAACCCAAGAGAAAAACAAATATTTATAATTTTTTTCGATTTCTGGCAATATTTTGTTTATTTTTTTTAATTTTCTTCTTTGTTCGTGTTGAATTTTTTTATATATATTTATTTCTTGGATGGATCCTGAAAGGAATTCATAGTAATTGCTGAATTATTAAACAAATATATTTCCTTTTTTTTGCATGTTCTTTTTTTTATTTCTAAGAATTTCTAGACTTTCCACGAATAAATCATACCCTTTGCACTCTACCAATAGCTGGGTAGCAGGCTAAAAGGGCTACAGCGTAATGGACACAGGACCCACTGCACCTGCCACGAACACAGACACAAGCACAGATACAGACATACAGACATACAAACATATATATATAGGTATGTATTTTTATATATAGAAAAGGTAAAGGGTATAGCGAAAGAAAGGGTAAAGAGAGAGGGTTACAGTACGAGGGCAGAGGGGTGGAAAAGCTTGTCGCAATTTTCCCCCTAAGTGCACATGATAAATTAATGATTGAAGGCTCTCACATGGGGGCGACTGAGGAGAGGAGTGGAGTGGAATGGAGTGGAGTGGAACCCGTGTCTACTATGACAAAGTGATTAATTGTCAGAATGCGGCAGAAAGAGGGTAAGGGGAAGAGGAGAACGAGAGAGGGAGAGGTGGAGGTAGAGCCTAAAGAGAGAGAGGCAAAACAGAAACAGCTGTAACTAGAACAACCGTCAAACCTATCGACCCCACGAGACACGAGGACACGAGGTAATTTGTCCCTTCACCACTCTCTCACTCCCACTCTTTCTCTTTCTTTTCTACCTTTCTCCTTCCTTGGTAGGAGAAGGGCAGTCTTCTGACTGACTTCTGACTTTTCCAAAAGCCAAAGCCGACGACGCTCGTTAGACATTCCATATGTGAACTTTTTGACTAATTGATTGGGCAACTTTTGTGCCCCTCCCCCCACCCAGAATGGGGTGGACCCAGAGGTGGAAATATGTACAATATACCCACTAATTGCTGAACGTTTAATTTAGCTTCAAGTGAAATATGAGAAGCACAAAAAAAACGATTAAGTGTGGGAAAAGTTCCAAGAAAATATTACGTATACGCAGTGCAGGGAAACAATTTGTTTGATCAAATCTCCCAAATACAAATTAAATACAATTTTTAGCTTTAAAAATCTACAGATAAATTGCAGTCCATTGAAACGTAATTGCTTTCAAATATATCTAAAATTTTCCACCCAAAAAAAAATTAAAGAAAGAAAACATTAGAAAGCCCGAAACCACAGCCCGAAAATCCGAAAAACCAAAAATTAACACTAACTGACAGTGACAGGGACACGGGACACGGGACAGGGGACAGTAACAATGTGTAAACAGTTGTTACATGCAAATGCCCCCACAACTGTGCAACTGTGCAACTGTGCAACTGTGCAACAAATGTGTGCAACTTTGACAGCAACCAACAGAAGCAGAACCAGAACCAGAAACAGAACCAGCAACAGAATATGCAAAATGGAAAATGGCAACCGAAATGGAAACTACAACAAAACTTTGGGTTTTAACCAGCCTTGCCCCCCCCTTCCTGCGTCCGGAACAAAATCAAAGTGCAAAATAAAAAGTTTTGGGCCAAAAACTTAAACACCCTTTTGGCCACATTTTCTATCCTGAAGGGAATTTTTTTATACGACCAAATGCACATGCAATGCATCGAAGGGCAGAGGGAAAAACCATTTAAAAATAAAGCATTTAAGAGACTTCTGCGAATATCATATGGAAAACAAATTGGTTGTGGCCGATTAGGGGCCTCAGAGGATCCTCTGTCTGGAAATCATGCCAGTATTTTCATGTGCCGCATATTCCCTCAAAAAAAAGCCACAAAAAGTAAGTGCCAGCGATCTCCAATGCTGATAAGAATCGGCAAAACTCGTTGCTTAAACAAATAAATATTAGGAAAGGAGATGCGAAGAGTGGTGGGGGGATGCAGGCACGGACATGCAGGCTCACGAACGAAATATTCTACAAAAAAACCCGAGAGCCTACGATCTCGCTATCTCGTTCTGCCCGTCAGGTCTTATGTACGTGCCGCTCTCTCGCGATGGCGCGCTCTCTCGGTTCACCTACGCTGCCTCCCGCAGTCTTCGTCGCCTTCGCAAAACTGTGCAAAGCTGTTGTTGCATTTTACATGGGTTTCTGTCTGTGGATCGTCTGATCTGCCGGCTGCTGAATATTTGCAGGGCAAAAAGCAAAGCAACAACAAAAAGCCAGCGATTGCTCTCTCGTTCTCTCTGGCAGATCTTCAAATCGAATGGAGAATGAGCGAGAAAGACAGCAGGTGGGGAGAGGCGTGAGTTGTAGAGCGGGGGACACTCGGGGGATGTGATGTACATACAGATATTCGGCTGTGTGTTTATGCTGCCTTATCTCTGGAAATGCAAGTGCAAATACCCAATCGATTCCTTGGATTTCTGCAACGCAAACAAGCTGGAATCTTTGAAAGCGGCTTATCAACTATCATAGACACCGCCTGGCATGCAATATCCTCATAAAATTCATAAATTAAATTTCATTTCAAAGTAATTAAATTTTTTATGCATGAAATTCTTGTTTGTTTTAATTTAAAGTTTGATCAACAATGCAGTTGTTTTTATTGAAGCTTTTTGTGGGGGATAAAAAGGAGGCGAAAGAGAGGGGCTGATGCGTTGGGAGGGGGAGTGGAATCCCAGCTAATATGCAAATATTTGCTTTAACCTGCGGACAGAACGGAAAGGAGAGAGAGAGAGATGCAGCATGGAGAAAAAATGCAATAGAGAACAGGAAAAAAATCTAGGAAAAAAAGAAGAAATAATAACGGCAAGGATTTGCATGCACACATAGATGTATGCGTGTGTGTGTGTGTGTTTGTGTGGCAGCTAAAACAAAACTCTCTTTTAGAGCTGCTCTTCGTCTCTCCCCTGCCACGCTTTGTGGCATAACCATAACAAGAAGCAACATCGTCAGGCGATTGTCCTTTGGCCATGGCATCCGCCGAGAGTCCCAGCGCCCCTCCCCACCCATCCCTTTTGTGGCATGTCAATCCACCCTCCCTGCTCCCCCTGTCTCGCCATCCCCTTTCACAGTTAACGGTATTTGCATGTAATTAAATTTTCCACTCGACAAATGCAAACTGCAGCTGCTTTTCCTTCTATTTGCAGAGCGGGACGGCGGGACGGCACGACGACGAGTACTACTAGTACTCTATGCGCCACAGAATGGGGCATTGTCGCTGCCCGTTCCAGTGTTCCCCCTGCTGCTGGTTCCCTCTTCGCTGTTTGCTGTTCCCTTCCTCTCCTTCCTTGCACCTGCTGCTTCTCTCTCTCTCCCCGTTGGTTCCTTTTTTTTGGTCAATCATCTGCCGTGTGGCAGGTGGCAGGTGGCAGGTCCTTCTACATCAGCATTGGTTCAAGAAATTTGTCCATTAAGTTGGTAATTGCCACAAAATGATGCCAAATAAATGGGGGGGAAAAGGGAGAGAGGAAGGAGTAGGAGTAGAAAGAGGAAAGACTTCCAGAGAGAATCGATAGAGCCATAGATTCATTTTGTTGTCAGGTTTCTATGGGTACTGGTCCCTAAATTAGGGATTTATTTGATTGTAATGATAGACAGATCCTTGTCTAGGATCTAGGAACCTGTAAGATGGTATTTTCAAGATTAATTCAATCGAAACAATGAAAATTCTAAATTTCTATGGAAATAATCCAATTTCGATTACTATATCGCTATATCCTATAGCTACCAATAGCTACAGTCGATCCCGAAGGTTTCAGCCAGCTTTTCATATATTTTCCATTAACCTTTGACCCTTTCATTCGTATGTGTGTGTTTGTGTGGAGGGAAAATACAATTTTCAATTATCGAATCGAGAGATCTGTCTCCCTGTCTCCCCGCCCACGAAAGACCCACGAAAGACCCAACACAAATGCAAATCAATTTCAGGAGCAAGGCAATCAACTCGAAATAGAGAGAAAAAGTAGGAAAATGTATGGAAAAGCAGTGGGGAAACCCCTCCCACCGTACGAAACAATGCCAGAGAGAGAAAAACAGGCAATAAAAATAAGCCAAAAATATAAACAACAATTGGTAACCGCAAAAAGCAGCAGCAAAACACATTCCACACACACACGGACACACGGACACACGCGCACAACAAGAGCATGTGGCAGCCACAAAAGCAGAGGCAGGGGAGTGGTCCGAGGCACGAGGCAGGATTGAAGGCACCGTCAACATTTGGCCATTTTGGCGAATGAACTTTTTATGAGGCCAAAAGGAAAACGGGGCCAAAAACGTAGCGCACCAGCAGCACCAGCAGGCAGCAGCAGCAGAAAGCTAATCTAAGCTAAACAATTTTCCTTCCATCTTCTTGGCCAGCAATTTAATGCTGCCTCAGCGAAAGAGAGCGAGAGCGAGAGCGAGAGAGAAAGAGAGGGGGAGAAGGTCTTGGGGCAGTGAATCGAATTCAATTCCCAGCAAAAATCAAACGAAAAGAGCAAAAAAATTCTATTCAACCAAATTGTTGCAAGCGCATAATAAAAGCCGCAACGAGGGGCAGGCAGGCGGGCAGAAACAAATAACATGAAAAATATTCTATATGTTATGGAAAACCCGAATGGGAAATGCTCTACAGAAGAGAGGAAAACCCGAGAAGACAGAAGACATTGGTCGCAAAAGGATATTGGAGATGAAAAACCATGGCAAGGCAAAGAAGAAAAATTATACGAAATCAAGAAAAATAACAAAAAATACTAAAAAAAAAAAATGGTAAAACCGTATAAAATATAAAAAATATTAATAAAAAAATATATATGAAAAATATTAATAAATAATAATAACAAAAAAATATAAAAATAATAATAACATATAAAGAAAATTAAAAAAACAAAATATAAATATATAATAAACAAAAAAACGTTTTTAAATTAACACAAATATATAAAATAAAAGACAAAACAAATATAAAATTCCACAGATATATTTTTTATTTTAATTTTTTAATCAAGACAAAAAAATTAAATTAAAAAAAGACTCTTTGGAAAATGTTTATAAATAGGTACGACTTGTTCTTTAAAAATTCAGAAAAATGGTTTCAATGCTATAAAAACTCTGCCAAAAAAGTTTTTTAATAAAAATTAAAAAAAAAATAATCAACAATTTCTTTCGTTGTCTCAAGAAAACCAAAGAACTCCCAAATCCCAGAAGAGCATCCAAAAAATGTATGAGGGCATAAAGAAGAGTCTCTGCCTCTTCTCTCTTTTGCTGTGAGTGGCAGCTGTGGCAGCACTTCTTGCACCAACCACCCCGCCCCCGTCCAAGCCACAACACACACACTCCCACACACAGATACACAGATATGCACACACTTAATGAATAAGGTGTAGAAAGAAATGTAAACAGATACTTAACCTCCAGCGAACAAAGAAAGAAAGATAGGAATAAAGGCTGCAAATGAAATAAAAATCAACACAAGAAGGCAGAAGGAGGCAGAAGGAAGGAGGAGTGGCACGCACACACACGCACAAAGAGAGAGAGAGAGAAAGATGTGTACAAAGCTAAAGCCAAATGAAATAAAGGAAAATGTAGACAAATAATAAAAGGAAAACCAGCTAAGCGCTTTCCCACAAAACAGAACCCCAAAAGCCAAAGCCACGAAGCAAAACCCAGAGACCGGCCAGAAGGTGTGTATCTTTGTATCTGTATCTGTATCTGTATCTGGTACAGCAGGTACCCTTTGCTGTAAGAGTAAGAGTGTGTATCTGTATCTCTCCACCCTCTCTCTACCTTTCTCTACCTTGCTCTACCTTTCGTGTATCTGTAACCACACATGTGTCTACCATTTTCCTACATACTCGGTCTGTAATTAAGTGCATGGCTGGAAAGCTTCGCCAAAGTCACGTAATTCTATTTAAGATTATTTAATAAAAAAAAAAAAGAAAAAGAAAAAACAGCACACACACAAAGTACAAAGTACAGAGCACAGAGTACAGAGCACAGAGCACAGAGAGTACAGTTAATTAACATTTTCCATGGCTCGTCGTCGTCGCACACACGGCGTATGAGTAATGTCCGAGCACTGCTGCAACATCGAGTGGAAAGGGGGGCAGAGGCAGGGCAGGGCAGGTTTTCATTTCATTCGTGTTTTCTCTGTGTGTGTCTGTTCCTCTTAAACACACACACACACACACAAAACAAGTTTAAATTAATTACAAAATGTATTTAAATAAATAAAAAACAAAATAAACAAAGCAACAAATGAAAGAAAATTGCAAAGAAAAATGAATTAAAAATATATATATGTACCCCTGTATTGCTGTGGAAATTGTACATATTTTGGCAACGAAATTAAACCCAAAAACCGTGCCGCGACCCTAAGATACCCTCTGGATACTTGGATATATCTGCCATCTACAGATATGTCTCACTGGCAAAGAAATAGCTGTGAAAAGGGAAAAACAGAGCAAAAGGCATAACGGTATAATTTCAGTGGGATTCCGATTGAAGCCATATCCGATATCTACCGATTAGATGGTCGTATTTTCGTTCAAATACTTTCAAATTTTGCCATTTAAGGAGACGGAAAGGCATCGGAAAAAGGTTTTATGCCCCTTGACTTCTTAAAGAATATACAATAAAATATTTAAAAATACAAAGGCTATAATCATGTTTGAGTGCCACCCAAAATAAAAATATTCTCCTTCGGTGTTCCAATATATGTACATATACTCGTATAGGAATTATCTCAGCCATAAATTACAATTATCTTCATTCATATATCGAATATACTCATATATCCATGTCTAAGCCAAAACGGAACTGCGGAAAATGCGGTGGAAAAATGCCATTCCATATCAATGTCAAATCTTACATTTTTCGACTTCCATAATTTATTCTTGCATAAAAAACTATTGAAATTAAATGATATAAAATATAATTTCTGGAGAGAGAGAGAGAAAAAAAAACATTACATGCGAAAACCAAATGAAAAATATGCAAATTTCATTTAAAACGAAATAAAACATTTTAGTGTTTTTTTTTTTTTTTTGTGGCTTTTGGGGGGGGAGGGGGTTGGGTTAACCGCAGAAAAGCCAAATGGCAATTTATCTGCATAAAATATATAAATATTTAATGGAGAAAATGTCACCAGAACGTAGCTTCCATGAGGCTTTTCCCTTTGGCGGTGGCATGGGCTGTGGAATTGTCATTCGAGGCACCACAGCAGAAGGAATGCCAGTCAATGCGAAGCCAAAACAATGCCAAATGGGCCAACAAGTCGGCGGCCAAGTCAAGCGACAAGTTGACCAAAAACTTGACCAACTTTCAAGCAGGCAAAGGAGGAGGCCAAACGGGGTGTGGCTACCATGCAACGGGTGTGGGGGAGGGGCCCTAAATCCATCAAGGCATTGCCTCTCTTTGATTGGCAAATTTCTAAAAATATCTACGCATCTAGTATCTTGTATCTTGTATCTATGTGTCTATGTGTCTATTGGTTTGTTTGCCACTTGATTGCGGTTTTAGACTTTTCCACTTGTTAAGTCTCTCCATTCCGCAGACGAGTTTTTAGCTGTATGCCCCATCCCCCCCCTCCCCCGCCATGCGTCTGCGTCTGCCCCATCGACGCGACTCGACTCGAGTGGATTGGAGAGAAGAAGAGTTAGTTGAACGTTCAAGTTGCATCGTCGGACGTTTGTGCACCTCTTCAGGCCTTAATTTAGAACGTGAAACGGTGCACGCTAAAGGAAAGGGGGGTCGGGGGCGGGCCCCCAACTGGAGGGTTACTCTGGAATTGGAATCTGTGGAAATTCATTAGAAAATATATATTTATGATAGCAGATCGTTTTTTCATGGCATGGGAAGTCGAGTCTTCATTTTTCTTTGTTTGTCCTGCAAGATATTCCCCAGGAACCAATTTTGAATATTATTTGAGTATGTATTCGCTCGGTTACATCGCTTTTTTTATGGTAATTGTTCCCTTTTTCATAGAAATATATCATTAAAAATTTGTAGGCGTTTATTTTTTATAAAAACAGAATAAAAATGGATAAATTTGATCAATAGAAAGGTTGTTGTGTTGAGATATTGTATGGATACTGAAAGATCATAGATATATCATAAAGATGATCTGTAGATCCATTTAAAGTGGTGATAAATGGTTCTGATCTTCATATATCTTTAAAACATTATATTCTTAAGAATTAATTACTTAAAATTCTTTTCTGGTCCCCCCTTAACGGATATACCCCGCATATTCTAGGGTGTGCATCCATCCCGTGCATTGCCTGCAAAAAGCAACGAAAGAAAAGATAGATAGACCGCCGTCTCGATAGGCAATGCAGACAGAACGACGGACAAAAGGATAGACAGACAGAAAGACAAACCGAAAACTGGGTGCAACGAGCGAAAGAAAGAGAAAGAGAGAGAGAGAGAGAGAGAGAGAGAGAGAGAGAGGGGTATGGTATCCACAGAAGACAGTAGTAGACGACGGTAGACACAGGTTTTGCTGTGCAGCGGAAGGGGGTGCTGCGGTGCGGTGCCGAGGCAATGAGCGTATAAAACAAATTGCATATCGTTGCAGAGTAGGCTCCTCCAACCCGCCCCCCGGCAACCCTTCTCCCCCTCCGCCGCACACCCTCTCTTTGCAATAAAATAAATGAAAATGCTCTTTGGAAAAAGCATTTTCAAGTGCATTTCGCTGCTGGATGATGGACTTTCCAGAGGGGCCGAAGGAGTGGAGCGAAGTGGAGTGGAGTGGAGTCGAGTGGAGGCTAGACCCCCAGACAGTTGTCTATTTAAACAGTCTGCAAGGTGGGGGTATCCAGGGTGGTGGGGAGAGAGAGAGAGAGAGAGAGGTAGAGCAGCAGTCAGCGAGGCATGCAATTGTTTTAGGCCTTAAATAACTGTATTTGGCTATCGTGTTCGTACGGTACCAGCGGTTTTTTTTTTGTTTTTTGTTTTGTTTTGTTTTGTTTTTGGGCGCTAAGTGGGGGGCCGGGCAGTGGCGTGCCCCCTTTTGGGGCACACACGCACACAAATTGCACATGCAAAATGTTATGTGGCATGTAATTGATGTCATTTTGTATCCACGGAATGTGCGCATTCAGAAGACATGCCATATGGACATTGATCGTGCTCCCCAGCCCCCCCCCCTTTGTGATTTATGGTTCGTTAACTCTCCCTCTCCCCACGCCACACTCTCCCCTGTCTGTCTCTCTTTTTGGGGGCACAACCTTTTATAAGGTGACAATGGAATAAGTGGCTTGATGTTCGTTGCATGGGGATGCGTATACCGCGATTATAACGGAAATTGATGAGGGCTATTATGGTTTATAATTATGACAGGCAGACGGAAGGGGAGGGGAGGTGAGGGGGGCCATTCGAGCTGGTGGGTGGTCGATACAACCAGCCACCAAAAGTGGTAAATGCCTCAAATTATACGAGTATATGGCTGTGGGGCTGTTTGACTGTGGGGCTGTTTGACTGTGTGGTTGCATGGGTGGATGGCTAAGTGTTCGTGTGGCGGCCACTGATTTATGCAAGTTTTCCCGGTTACAGGGGAAAGAATAGGTTTTTTTAAAGCCATAGGACGCGAACAGGGCTCAAATACGTTTTTGCTTTTAAACAGCAACAATAAAAATAAGGAAATAACAAAAATTGGTTTAAAAATACCATTGATTATAATCAGATATATAATGTAGAATATACAAGAGATTACCTTTTAAATTAATTAATTAATAAATATTAAAAATAAAATTAATTTTCAATGAATTTTTGATAAAATCTTATGGGTTTATGCTGCATATCGCTTTGAATATCGTAGATATAAATATTACACAAGAAACAGGTTTATCGATAAATTATCGATAAACAGCCTCAAAACACATATTCGCCAAGCAAATCGGGGTTTTCTAAATTAAATTGTTGTGTAGATAAATCCATGTTATGTAAAAAAGGATAATTTAATCGATATATCCATTGCTATCGTTTTATTTATGCAACATATCGATGGCAAAAATACTTAGAAACCACTCAGTGCCCAGAACAAAACTCTTTCCCAAAGAAAATCCTGTAATTTCCGAAATAAATATTACACAAGAAACAGGTCTATCGATCACTCGATCAAATTAGTAGCGTTTTCTCGATATACATTGATAAATGAATCATAATCGTTTCAATCGATAAATGCCAACACAACAAACACATTCCTGACTCTCTCGTTAAAAAATTTCCATTCATTTTTAGCTTCGATTATGATTCCCGACATTCTCCAGCAGCAGTCCCCCTCCAGTGGGTATAAAACGAAGCAAAGAGCCACCCCTTCCCCCTTAAGACTCCAACAACTGCCCCCAACAATACAGCAACAAACATTTGGTGGGTTTTTTTTTGTTGTTTTTTATTTTGAATGCATCGTTTGGGGCTCCATTGCAAAAAATGAATCACGCGCATGGAATGTGAAATCAATTAAATGGAAATCCGCAGCAATAAAAAAATAGCAAAGAGAAATACCAGGAGATAGATCGAGAAGAGAGAGAGAGAGAGAGAGAGATAAAATACCAGACAATAAGACAGAGAGAGAGAGACAGAGAGTCGCAGAGAGAGAGAGCGAGACAGATGCCAGAGCGAGGCTAAACAAAGAAAAACCGAGAGCGGGAGCTTGCAGCCAGAGGAGGATGTCCGTGAGCAGGTGCATTGACTGTCAAGCTCTAAACGCATTCTTTTGTGCCGCCCTGCCCCGCTCCGCCGCTCCTTCTGGCGGGGCATGCCCCCCAACGGCGTTAACTGGCTTTGGCTTTGGCTTAGCCATTTCCATTTCCATTCACAGAGCGATGCGATGCGAGGGCCCCCTTTGGGGCTAAGCGGATGCATTAGACGCTGTTGGACACAGTGGGGAAAGCATGCAAAAAAGTGAAAATCAAGGAGTGGGGGGAGGGAAAAACTAGTTGCAACAAAGAGGAAGAAGAAGGAGACGGAGAAGCAGCAGCAGCAGCGACCGATGGAGAAGTGGAAGAAGCAAAAGAAGGAACAGAAAAAGTAGATCCAAAAGACGTTCCGCAAAAGGTGCGGGGCCGAGGCGGCAAAGACGGTGTTGCAATGTTGTTGAACCGTTAGAAAACCAAGTTTTTTCCGCTAAAAAGATACCAATAGGAATGTGTGTGTGCTCTCTCTCTCTCTCTCTATCTTTCGCTCTCTTTCTTCACTTTTGCTTGAGTTCTCTTCTGAAGCGTTTCTCTCTCTCTGTCTCTGTCTCTCTCTCTCTTTCTCTGGAAAACAAGATTCCCCAACAATTGCCACATTAGCCACAGCTTCAGACGGTTTTTCAACACTTTGTTGGTTGATATTATGGCTGCCACATCCTCTGTCCCCACTCTGCCCCCCTCACTCCCCCCTCGCCTATCTGCTGCTGCCGCTGCTGTCACAAAAAACGTTGCCTACGAAATAGCAGACAACTGTGCTGTGCCTCGTCATCGCTGCAACATGCCGCATGGTGTGTCTGCCTATTAGCCTGAAGGAGTGCGGGGGGGAGTGGGCGTCCTTTTGAGGAGGGTGCGGCATGGCAATTACATTTGATTTGATGCGTAAGCGAATCTTCAAAACAACAAATCACAGAAGCAGAAGGAGAAAAAAAAAGAAGGAGTTTTGAGAGAGAGAGAGAGAGAGAGAGAGAGAGAGAGAGAGGAGAGGGAGGTGTGAGACAAAATGAGGTTGCTGGGTCAACAAAACGAGCCAAGAGAAAGATGAAGAGAGGGAGGGGAGGGGGGGGAGGGGAGGTGGAGGTGGAGGGGGAAGACTTCAAAGTTGTTAAAGTTGAAAACTTTAGAACCGAAACGAAGGCTCTCTGTGAAATGTGCGAAAAATCTACAGATTAAAGTTGTAGATTAAAGATTAAAGACAGAGAAAACTTTAGTGGAGAAATAGAAAAGAAGAATAAAAGAAGAATTTGTAGAGGAAAAGTTGGTATTAAAGTTTTCGATTGAGGTTTAAAAACTGGGATCTTTTTTTTTAGAAGAAGAAAAAGGTCTTATCGGGAATCGGGAAGGAAGGAAGGAACCGTTTCCGTTCCATCCAATACTCCACATTCTACACTCCCTTCCATCGTTCAGATACAGATTTTGCGAATCTGTAGATACATATGTATATTCCTATAGCTCTCTGTCGCTCGTACACTGCAAATATTTATGCGGCGGTTGTTGTCTCTGTCTCTCATGATTTCCACCATTTTCCCCCCAAAAACCGCCACAGAGGAGACCATTCGTTAGGCAAAAATATTCAAAAGTTTAGTTAGTTAGCAGACACCCCCGCCCCCCTCTCTACACACCACACTACAACTCTCTACGCCCCTGACTCTCTCTAAAGCGAGAGAGTGGTTTGTTTTTTGTGCAATTTTCCAGCATGTAATTTATTTTAATTAACTTACTTGACAAAAAGACAAACAACAAGAGAGAGGCAGGGGCAGCAGGGGCAGAAGCAATGGCAGTGGCAGTGGCAGAGGCAGGGGCTTGGCGTTTGAAATTGCATTCATTTATTAATAATTCAATTAAAAGTACAACAAAACATTAAATTAACAACTTGATTAGCGTGCAATTCACGAAATATTTAATGGGATTACAAGGCGCGCCAAGAACGAATTTAATTTTGGGACCAACAACAGAGGTCTCGCTCTCTGTACAGTAATTGCCATAAAAATAGGCAGCATCCCAGCCAGCAGGAGCGGGGGAAGTGCCTTTACTAGAAGTACCAAGGGGGGACACACCAAGACACCACACCACCAGCGACAGACAAATTATGAAGCTGGCAATAAACTTCCGCACAAAATTAGCGCAACTTCCTGGCAAGCCCCAAAAGATTGGCGCCCGCCCACGACAGCGACGCGACAGAGACAGCGATGACACCCCCACGAAAAGCGATACAGAGATGTGGGAATAGATCGAGGAGAGGAGTACCTATAGGGTATACAGATGATGATGGGGAACTGTGGAAATTCAAGCAAAAAGAGTGCGTTTATGGCTAGAGCTGGCAGCCATTGATCAAATTTGTTGAACAGAATGGAAAATGGTTAGAAAATTTCCATTGAAAAGTCTCCAGATGTTCCTCGCAGTAAACTTGGAATGCCAATAATCGAAAATAGTTTCTTAACATCATTGCTGGATCATCAATCAAGTAATTTTCTCATCAAAGTATTAAAAACTTAAAAAAGAAGAATTTATTAAATTTCTTGATGAATTAAAAAATAATTATAATCATTGTATGTGATCCTTAAAAAAAGAACTGATCTGAATATTTTCTTTCATTTTTCGTCCAAAGTTTTCTTCCATATGCCTTCACTTTTCCCTCACCCATCATTTATTTACCTTTTATATAAACTTTTACTGGATTTTGGAGAGCCTTGGGACTCCGTTGAATGTTGTTGTTGCTGCTGCTGATATTTTTTCCTTTATTTTTATTTTTTTTTTTTGGGAGTGGCCACACAAAAAAATTGTTTTTGCTTGATTTTTGGTTTTTTTTTCTCTCGTTTCTTTTTAAAAGGTGGCAAGCCTGGCAGACAAGCACACACGCACACACACTCGCACAGAACAGAAACACACACACAGACAAAAAAAAATTCAACAGGAAGCGCTTTTCTTCTTTTTCTTTAACAACAATTTGCGTTTTCTTTGGATTTAATAAAACTATAAATAAAAAAAAAAAAAACATTAGATGCGTTAGAGGGAGACAAAAAGAAAGGCATTAAAATGGCCAAAAAAAAACAACGAAAAAAATAGCAACAACACAAACAAATGGCAGAGCGGCAGCAGCGACAGCGACAGAGGCGGCTGAAAAAATCAATAAATTTGTCGACAACGCTGACGCCGGCGTCGAAGTTCGCAGCCGGCAAAAACAGCAGGGCAGGGGCGTCGTCAATGCAATGTGGAAAGTGGTGACGGGGGTGCACGGACAAACAGACAGACAGACAGACAAATGCCGGTTGTCATTTGTCAATTCGATATTGTTGTTTTTGTTGCAATCGAAGTTCAAAGTTGCTTAAAAGTTCAAATCACTTTTTTGAAGGGGCACCTTTTACACCTGCTCTCTCTTTCGCTCTTTCGCTCTGTTTTTGCAAATATTTTATAACAAATTGTTGTGATCTAAGACTCTATCTCGCTCTTACTCTCTCGTTTTGCTATATATATTTATTTTTTTTGCGCGCCCGTTGGAGTTTTTGTTATTTCTCTTTTTGTCTCGTGTTGTTGTTGTTGTTGTTTTTTATTTGGGGGGTCGGTTTTCTCGTGTCGTCGGCCCGAGCAACGAAGTTCAACTAATTGCCGAACGTGCCCGCCTTTGGAGCTGAAGTCGAGGAGAGTCGAGTCCGTTGTCTGGCATCGCTGTCGCTGCTGCTGTTGCGGCTGCTGGTGCTGCAGTTTGTGTCGCTCCCTCTGCTGCTGCTGCAGCCAGCGTAGACTGCGACTGCTGCTGCCGCTGCTGCTGCTCTCTCAATGCAGACGACTTTGGCAAGCTTTTTACTGTTATCGTTTGCCGCTCTCTTGCATTGCAACTCCAGTGGAGTTAAGGCGGGCTGCAGGGGGGGCGGTAGAGTGGGACAGGGACAGGTTTTGCTTTTGGCTAGACAAAAGCAGATGTCGTAGAGTTGCCAGGCAGGTCTCTCTCCCTCTGACTCCCTCTTGACGCTTGTCGCTTGCCGCTTGCTCTTTCTCTGTCTCTGTCTATTGCCGGTTCGTTGCAAATATTTTGCCGGTTGCTTGCTGCTTGCTGCTCGCTCTCTGTCGTTGTCTCCGCTGCTGACGTCAACGTCAACGTCAGCGCTAGACTGCAGCTGCGAAGCCTGGCTCTAGTCTCGTTTTCTGTTTTGGCTCTCTGTCTCTTCTTTGCTTTGTTCCCCGTGTTCACTGTCTCTTCTTTGCTCTGTTCTTTCATGTCTTGTCTATGCCTTGCTCTGTTCTTTCGTGCCTTGTCTCTGTCTCTTCTGTTGTGCCTGCCAGACCGGAGAAGAATCTTTTGGGTTAGGCTCTCGAGATAAAGAATTACTCTATTAGAGAGAGCGCCTACATCTGTTTTGCGGTTAATCCCCCTCTCCCACGGCAATACCTCTGCAGCTTTGTTGGTTTTATGCTAGAGATAATCGTAGTACAGCGGATACATGCACACATACTCGCACATATGTTTAGTAGTGTTCTGTGATGTGATGTGTGTTCGAATGGTATTCCAAAGAATAGAGAGAGAGCTTACTGTTTCTGTGGTTTCTGCTAGAATACTACCAACAATAAAAATCATGTCCATTTGTTGGTTTTATGCTACAGAAGATTGCAAATTAGTAGGTATGGTAGGGGATGTGCTTCAAAGAATTACGGATTTCCTGTCCATCTTAAAAACACAATCATCATTGCTGATTTCTTGCGGTTTATCCAACAGTCTCATAAATCGGAACCTTAAACTTCATCGGAATCACATTTTACAACCTTTCTGGCATTTGTAACCTTCCTCCTTGATTACCCATAGAACGCACATAAAAATCCACACTTCTATGAAGAAACATCGAACCCCCATTGACACTCAAAGGTGATAACTTTATGATATAATCGCCCCCTCCCCTACCCCTCCAAAGAAGCCAAAACTCCATTTACAACTCAAGGAATCAAATTTTATTGTACGAAGGGGCCAACAGATACCAGGGGGCAACAGAGCAGGAATCTTTTTTCTGCCAGATCGCCAATTATTAGCAACTTGCCAAAAGAATCCCCACACCCCCCTCCCCCTTGTAGAGGGAACCGCAAAAAGGAGGCAATGTTTGTTTTTGGGGAGCAGCAATAAAAATCTTTAACAAGAAACAGAAACGAAAGGGAAATGGTGGGTGGAGGGCGGGGGTGGGGGGCGGGTTGGCAGACATCGACTTATATCGGAAAAAGTTTCGAGGTTCCGCTTTTTTGTCGGCATTTCAGGAGTTTTCTGCGGTTTAATTGTTGCTCCGCTCCGCTCCCACCACCGTCCCGCCCGGAAAACTTTGTTAGTTTTGTTGCCGAATGGGCGTTGGAATTTCTGACGGCAGTTGCAGTTGTGGCACGGCACACAAGATAGTGGAATGGAGTGGCAGGCAGCACTGAGGCTTCTGCTGCTGCTGCTGCATTATTAATTAACCATGAAAACGGCTCTGAAAAGGAAAACTCTACTCTTTCTCTCTCCCTCTCTCTCTCTCTCTGTATAGCTCCTTTTCAAAAAAGGTTTTTGCACATGTCAACAGCAGGCGGCAAAAAGCTGGGAAAACTTTTTCAAAGTCTTGGCAAAAATTAATGTGCGTGTAAGCGACACAGTGGAAGAGGGAGGAGCATGGGGGAGCAGGAGGGGGGTCTGGGATAAGAAACAGCCAAAAGAAAAGTTTCCAAAGGCAAAAACTAATCCAAAGGACAAAGGACTGAATGAAAGCCCAAACGAAACTGAAACCAAACGAAAATCTTACCAACGACTAGATAAGATACAAAGAAACAGCAATAGCAATAATAACAGCCACTAAAAGAGATTCGCTAAAGTCGCTAATGGTCTCAAGGGTTACGCGACTAGGGAGTACCCTATGCGGTATCATATGGTGTCTGGCAATCACAAAATTTTAAATGATTTTGGTGATTTTAATAGAATGATTTTCGGTAGGAAATAGGCCTTAGAATATTATAAAGAAATATATAATATATACCTTCGATGCGTAGAAGTCGAAATGGGATCGTTTGTTGCTCTAGATCCACAGACCATAAAGTTCTTAAGAGCACGGATCGTCCTAGCAGTGCCTTTCCGATCAAGAATGCATCAAATATTTGCATTTCCTTGTTACATTCTTCCACACAAAAACAATACACCCTTTGGGCTCCTTTGAGAGAGTGCCAGGTATTACACAACGTCGCACACAGCAGGCAGATCAGTAGAGAGCTAGAGAGCGAGAGAGCTGAAGAGCTGGAGAGCGAGAGAGGAGCTGAAGCTCGAGACGACATCCATCGACCGAACGTGGGAGTGAGGCCAAAGGCAAACAACTTTTGCTGCTGTTGCTGTTGCTTTTGTTTTCTGTTTTCTGTGTATTTTTTTTTTTTTTTTTTTGTAGCCTGCCAAATGCCAGCGAAGGCCGTTCGACTGACAAAAGTACCGTAAAGAGTGAGCACACACCAACACACACACACACACACAAATCCCTCTAGCCAGACAGAGAGGTAGAGAGGGAGATAAGGAAACAGCGGCAGAGGAAAGGGGCGAGTGTGCAAATAGTTTCGAGCATCCTCCAGTGACCAAAGATGGGAATTTTTTTATATTTTTTTTTGGTTTTTTTTTCAAGCATCTACTACTTCATTTATTTAGTATTTTTTCTAGCTTGAAAACCTGACTGCAAAACAGCAACAACAGCAAACTGAAGCAAAACTAAAACGGAATGTTGCTTGACAAGTCACATAGGGACGGTGGACGGGGGACTGGGGACGGGTGGCGATGGGAGAGCAGGTGGTACCATAGGAAGACTTAGCCAAGCATAGCCAAAGCCTCTCCTCTCTCCCCACCCCTCACCACCTCTGCACAGTTCTCTTGCGCTCTCTCTTTGAGAAATCTGGATTTGTCGTCGAGAGTTTTTTATGCGCTATGAATTGCAGATAGAAGACAAAAAGCAGAAAAAGAGAACAGAACCAAAAGATACTTTTCTGCAGTTTGCAGATACTTCTTTTTCTTTTTCTTGTTTTTTTTGTTTTTGGTTGGACCTAAGCGCCTGCAATGTTTATGGTCATTTGGTTGGGTCGCCGAAATCCTCTTTTGTGAAACGTTTATGTGGGTGGGATCTTCACTATTTTCCGCCATATCCTCCTGTATCCTTTCACTCCTTTATCCTCTTCCTGTATCGTCTAAATCAGTAAGCTTCAAGTTTTCTATGCCTCTGAGGCTTCTGGCTTCAGGCAAAAGAGAGCCCTCATTTCACACACATTTCGGGGAGGGGAGGGATGGGGGTGTGTGCCCCCGAAAGCATTTGCTAAAATTGCTGCCTATAGACCTGCCTCATCTGCACTCACCGCCCAACACCCCCCCTTCGCTTGACAAGTAGCCCCATAGACGACGAAACGACGCGTTTTATAAGCCTCCTCCTGCCACAACCCCAGCCCCCCGCATACACGAGTGGCGCCTCTTCTAGTGGTACCATCATCAAGGTTACACACAGAAAGGGAGGGAGCCAGAGGCAGAGGCAGAGGGAGGCACGCACGCACATATGTGGGTTGCAACACTACCGCACACACACGCACACACACACACACACACACACATACACACATTCTGCCAAGAGGCTTTGTTATTACGTCCGGAGGTGGTTTCGTTTCGTTTCGTTATTTTTTTCAGTGCTTTTTGCCAGTGCCTCTTAACTGTTTTGGCCAGTGGCTTAGTCGGCGGGGGGTCTCGCCGCTAAAAAGTGTGAGAAGAACTACGGGTGTGGGGGGGTCAAGGGAGTGGGGTATTTATGCACAAAAGTTTGGGGCAAGTTTTCGAGAACTAAACTTGAAAATTGTTGAGAGAAAGAACCAAATATTTGAGAAAGGGAGAGAACTTGATTTATTCCCAAAGAAGAGAATAGACGGCAAAGGAGAAAAAAGAGAATACATAGGGGAAGCGCATAAATTAGGAGACAGGGATATACATACATATGAGATACAGAGAGGATATCTGTTTGTATGGCTCTAGTCTTGAAATAACCTTGGAATACTTTTCCGTTTATGGCAGGCAACTTCTTGGAAAAAAAATATGTTAAGAGAGAGAATATCGTTTATCGTATTCAATTTATAGATCAATCGATACTTTACAGATCGATAGAAAAATCTATTAATAAAGAAACGATAGAAGCGGCTAAACAATCGTATTGATACTGTAAAAAATAATTCATTATTGTATAAAAAACACCTATAAGGTAACGTCCAAAAAAATCTATAGAAATGTATAAAAAAAAATCGATAGAATCATCCAAAGATCGTTCGAATCAACTACAGATCGATAGAGTCCCATTAAGCATCGTTAGAAACGTACAACTCATAGATAAGTGTGTAGAATCAATAGAATATTATCAAAAATTGATTAAAACATATAAAAAATCGATAAAACCGTGTGAAAGATCGATAGAATTGCATACAAAAATCGCGTAGGCAATCTTAATGGAGATGAATGATAAAGAAAGTTAAGGAACAAGCAGATGGCACTAAAGAAGGGATTAGAACCAAACAGATATCAGAAAATTTAATAAGAAGAACCTAGAATGAGTGAAAAACTCAATTACTATAAAGAAACCATACGGAAATGAAGTGAGAGATGACCCAAAACAATTCCTCAAAGGCAGTTCCTATTCATTCACAAAATCGCCAACGTAACCGCAATCCATAAGATATTTAAGTGAAAACATCCAAAAGCAAGACCCAGATTATTCTCGTACCACAGAAACCCACAGAACCGACAACCGAGATGCACCCTTCCAAAATCTAAGCCACTGGCAGCCGCAGTACCGTTTCGATCATTACGCATGTAAAGAATCCTGTGGATGGGACACACACACACACACACACACTCGGAGGACACACCTGGAAGGACATGTAAATATGTTTAGGTGCTACGCATAGCATAGAGAACCCTCCCCCCGCTTCGCCCCACCCATCCATGATGGTATAAACTCATTTCGTGCAATTTCACCTTTCTCTAATTTTCATGTTTCCCAGGCAAGCGGTACGGTGAGTGGGGAGGGGGGTGGGGATTACCCCGAAAAATGGTGACATTGTTGCTTAAGGCAGAGGCAAGCCACGAGGACACAATGATGCCACACAGCTAAATCATGAGAGAAAGAACCAGCAGGAGAGGCTCGTACCAGCAGCAGCAAGAGCATCATCATCATCATCATCAAGAGGGGAAAAGGATTCCCCGGGAAGGGGGAGGGGGAGGGTGAGTGAGTGGCCAATGAAAAATATCCACAAGCAAAGGCTGCAAAATCGCACTTGCCAGCAGCCCCAAGGATTTCGCACAGGACCCAAAATCGCCCAAAAAAGGCAAAAACTATTAGTCGGGCGGCCCCACGCATACCAGAGGCAGGAGGCAGGGCAGGCAGCAGGCAAGGGGAGGGGTGTGTGCCACTTGTGTGGATAGATGGAGAGAGCCACTAACTAGTTGCCTCCTAACAAATGGCCGTCGGTTGTGGATTTGTGTCCTGGGCCTCCAAAGGAGAAAAAAAAGGGGTAGAAAAGGTAGCCGAGAGCCACCTTTAAACATGATTAATGCTGTCCAATGCCTCTCGGCCTGAGATATATATGTTTTCATGGCTTGCATTAAAAATACATGAAATTACATGCAGCCAAATAGGAAGTAAGGAAGGACCTCCCTCTCCATCTCCATCTCAACAAGTTTCAAGGGAAATCGATAGAACGTGTGGTGGCTGTTTGGGGCAAAAATGATGAGCAAAAATTCTGCTACAGGCAAAAATCTCAACCGACAAAATATCTCTGTCCAGGGTGCAGGCGTTTTGGCCATTAAAGAACCGAAACATGCCATTCAGAACGAATGCGAATGCGTGTGCCTGTGCCTGTGCGTGTGTGCGTGTGCGGAGATGTGGTGTTGGTATCCTGCTGAGGCAGCATGGGCCATTCAATCCACAGGCACTCGTCCTTTTACAGGTAGGTGGAGCGACGGGCAGGAAAGGTGCGTGTGTCAGCTCCAATGGGGCCTTCGCTCTGGCAATTAGCTTTGACAAATGTGCGGTTGGCAATTTTGGTTTAATGGATAATGTACCTTGGCTCTGGTCTTGGTCCAGGACACCCAACACACCACAAAAACACACACATACACACACACACACAGGTAAAACCGTACATTTTAAGCCTTAAATATGCAACAGACAGATGGAAAATATTATTCCGTATGGTTCCGTATGCACACAGATTTATGCGTAGGAAATAGATCAAGAAAATGTTATGCCAACGAATGTTTAAAGGTTAAAGGTTAAGGAAAATATCTCTTGGCTTTTGGGGATTATCTTCAGGGTAGATTGAACTATTTTCTGCAAATTTATAGTTGCCAGGAGCCTGAGAAACAAATATCTCTGAAAATATACATGTTTTATCTTTGGAATGAATGCATATTTGTACTTGTTTTGCCTCCTCTGCATCTTTGTTATTTTCATCGGTATTTATTTGGTACTTACCTAAAAAGAGACAAGAAAAGAGAGATTCATTAGTAAAAATTCTATTAAAATTATTTCAAAATTACGAAACGAAATTTTCGATCAAAAGGTAAGAAACAGTTCATGAACTATGGGAATCATACAGGAATTTGTACAACTAATACTGGAAAAATATGGAAATACTAGAAATAAATTAAAAAATACCATATTAAATATGGATAAAAAATACTAGATTAATGCAAAAAAAATACTAGAATTAATGCAAAAATACCAGCATTAATGCAAACAATACTAAAAGTAATGGAAAAACATTAGACATAATGGAAAAATACTATAAGTTCTGAAAATAGTACTAAAAGTAATCAAAAAAAAAAAACTTATGGGAAAATACTAAAAGTAATGGAAAAAAAATAAAGTAATGAAAAAAATACTAGAGCGAATGGAACAAATACTTCAATGATATAGAAAATATTATCAGAAGTTGTGGGAATAATACTAGAAAATATGAAAATAATACTGGAATTAATACCACAAATGATGCTGAATAAAATCTACCATAAAGTGGGAATAGGAAAAACTGACTAATTATGGAAAATACTAGAAATTATTATAAAAAATACTAGGAATTATTATAAAGATATACTAAAAATTAAAGAAGTATGAACTTCGTTCAAATTAAGCTAAAAATCAAAATCTTTAAAATATGGCCACAAGGGCAAACCATAGAATTTGCCCAACAGGAATACCTAATCAATTCCCCAGAAAACCCCAAAGAAAAGTTCTCACTTGAAGAACTTAAATTTCGTTGGAAAAATCAACCTGTATCTCATCCGAGATGTATCTTCAAGGGCCAGAGACCGCCGCAGTTGAAAGATATTTACGCATAAAAAGCAAATAAAAATCAAACGAATCAGCAACAATTTTGCATCATAAGCGACAACATTAAAAGTGAATCGTGCAAAAAGAAAATCATCCTGTCGGTGACAGGCAGCAAAAGCAGGGAAAAAGAGGGAAGGGAAAACCCGTGGAATCATTAAACTTTCATGGCCAGAAACAGAAACAGAAACCAGAAGCCGAAACAGTGGGACGACCGACCATCTGGTTACTTATTTTTTTTTTTTTTCTGGTACAAGTAACGCACATTTTTTTTTTCTTGGCTAAGGATACGATGTGTGTGTGTGTGTGTGGGAAGAAGGATTGGGAGCAGGAGAGCCCGGGTCTTGGCAGTATGGAAAACGGCAAAGAATTTATGTGACCAAATGGAAAGCGAACTGCCAATTGGCATATAACTCAACAACAGAATGGTTTTTCCACACACACACAAACACACACACACACACAGAGAGAAACAGCAGTGACAGCCGCAGAAAGATACACAGTATAAAGAGATACAGATACAGATACAGTTGCAGATACAGCTACAGATACAGATACAGAGACCTACAGTTGACGATGACGCCTGTTTTTATGACTTGACTGGCGCCCAGTGTCTTCAGCATTTGAGGATTTTACGACCACTGGGAGCGGGTTGAGAGGAGGAATATCTTTTTGCAACAGCAGCAGCAGTGGCAGCGGCAGCAGAGGCAGCACCAGCAGCTTGTTAGGCGAACAACTTTTCTTTACAATTTAAACGAAGGGAAATGTCTGGGCAAACTTTTCCTGCAAATTAGAGGTGGAAAATGTGTTTTAATTGATGCTTCCCAAAAAGGCGAAGACGGAGGGGGGAAAGGGGCAATTTCTAAGAAGAAAATATTCCCAAGAACGTGAGTGGAAAACCAATAAGTTTTTCTTTGTTGCAGTGCCAGAGTGGCAGCAATTATGTGATTTCCTTTGAGTGTTGGGGGGTGTTTGGGTCATCAGCAAAGTTTTGACCCTATGAATTTGAATTGGAAACCACATTTACATTCAATTGATATTCCATTTTCCATTTTCCATTTTCACATTGGTAATCATTCAAGCCGTGTCCGGGAATCGATGGATATTTCATATAAATATTTGTGGGGAAAATCGCTTTGAACCCTTCGATAAATACCAAATACAAGTACATCGGACATCGGACATCGTACAATTTCAATTTCGATTCCATTAGCCATCTTCTAATATTGACATTCAGACGAGGGAGAACCATCTATCCATCTACCACCCATCGTTTTTCCCACCTCTGAAACACATGGTGAAAAATCAACAACCGACAAAGTGGAGAGTTCACAGTTCAGATGAGATGATGATGCTGCTGATGATGATGGTGTGCCCCACAACCAAATGACAGGAAGTGTTGATAAACCGTGTCACAAAAGGCACAGACAATGTGGCAGTTTCCTCTCCTCCCACACACACACACACAATACAATGGAATGGTATGGCCACAGGATGGGGCAACACAGGACACACACAAAAAGCGTGACCAGGCTTTAGCAGCAGCAGCAGAGAAGTAGCTCCATTTATAATCCGATTTTGAGCGACAAACTCATCAAGTTTTAATATTATTGACAGAAACACGAGATGATGGGCTGGTGATGGGGACGGAGCTTATCGCCAAACTTTTATGCACTTCTTGCACTCTTCATGATGATGATTATGATTATGGGACACTCCTTTTGTCGCTGGATCTGTCTCTGGTTGTCTCGTAAACTCTTTTTGCACTGTGCTGGAAAATTATTCAATTGAATGAATGTTTGTTCTGCTGCTGCTGCTGCTAGTTCTACTCTCTTTGTGTGCCCTCACACAGGTTACAACAAACAGCAGGGAGCAGAGCTGCAGGTTAGAAAAAAAAAAAGAAAAAAAAGAAACCCAACAGAATAGAAACCCAACCTCTGTACAAACAGAGCCCAGGCAGGCAGGGAGCAGGCGGCAAAAACTATGCATTGTAGGAGAAACGGCTACTGTTTATCTTTCGGGGAGGGGGGGGGCGGTAAGGGGGGGTGGTGGGGGGAGCCATTGGCTCGGAATTGACAACTCGGTTAAGCTAACAATATTTGAATAGCAAAAACCCAAAGGATAATGCATGACTTGGTCAGGTTTTGTGTCTGACAAATCTGGCTAATGGGCAGGTGGGCAGGTGGGGGCGTTTGTATGCAGGGGCGTGTACACTGCAATGCAATTATCATTGACATGCCCCCGAGCTGCCCTTTTCCGCTGTCTGTTTGCATAAAGTTTCTTTTTCTGTTGGTAATGGGAGGAGCTGCCAGTTGCGGTTGAGCAGAGGAAAAGTCAGGGTAGAAAAGTAAGAGCCACTAAGGGTAGGGGTGGGGGGGGTGGTTGGGGTCGTTTTAGGTCAGATTTCCTCAGGTGGAAAATAAACAAAATTCTTGAATTTCACACACAATTTGTGGCATCAACACAAAACAAAAAAAAAAAAAAACAAGAAACAAAAAGGTTGAGGCTAAAAACTTTTGTCATATGTCTGTACATCGATTGGGTATCGATTGGGGGGTGGCAATTGCCAACTTTCGAGAGGTAATCGATTCTCAGAGGTTGTGGCAAGTGGGAAAATCACTATACATACATACACATGTACATATAGTGCAGGAAATCCGCAAGAAAGTTTGAGGTTTAACAAAATTCGAGGTAAAACCATAGCCAACTCTAAGCGTTATCGTAATTCGGGGTATTTATATATATTTAGAACATGTACTAAATTTTAGAACGCAATCTAAAATGTTGAATACGATCTAAATGTAAAATATGTTGCCCCCAGAGCATTCCTAAGCCTTTAGAGTTATTTTAAACAAGTACTAAATTTTAGATCAAGCTCTAAGGCATATACCCAACTAATTTCAAGAATTTGCCAACATTTAGAACATTATCTTTTATCTAGATTTTGGAAAATGTTCTAAACTTAAGATAAGGATCTAAAAACAACCTGAAACTTCAAACATGTTGGCTCCAAGGCACATCGGACATCCCCAATCAGTTTTGAGCATGTACTAAAATTTAGATCATGGTATACATTTTAGTACACATTATATAAACACACCAGCTGTGGTATTTATGTGAAAAAGGTTACAAAATAAATGGAATTCAAGTGATCTAAATCCAAGGGACTCTCATCGTCTCTTTTCTGGCATGAAACGGAGAAAAAACTGTTGATTTGATCAAGCTTCAGAGCCCTCTTACAACATTTTAGCAGCGGCAGCGGCAGCAGCTTGCGCCTCCCATTCGTTTCCCAGTCAGCTGTCATTCCGATTGCTCGTCTCTTCTGACACAGAACTCATTCATAACAAAAACATAAATTTTCTTTGGAATTTTCAATCAGTCAGAGTCGGGCATGCATTATGCATAAGAATCCATCATCAGCAGATTGCAGCCAGCAGCCCAGCAGCCCAGCAGCCCAGCAGCAGCAAATGTGAAATGTGAAAAAGTCAAGTGAAAATTTCCTACGAAAAAGATAGAAATTATTTACAGCACACGCCAGAGAGAGGAGACCAGAACTGTGGTTCTCGACCGAACAACAAAGCAATAAAAAGTCAACGAAAAATTTGATGCCGATTTAATAATTCACAGAATTCTGCTCTGTTCATCGCAAACAGCAAACAGCAGACGGCAGACAGCAGCTGCTGATGCAATTGATGGGAAAAACCCATCGTAAAAATATATAAAATGCAAATAAAGTTGTAATGTTTATATATATATATAACCTGATCCTGGCTGTATAAATATTCTTAGCTGGCCGATAAACATGAACGGATGTTCTGTCATTTGGGCATTAAAAATTAATGTTTATTTAAAAAGGACACCGACCGAAATCGGCTTAACCAAAAACAATTGTCAACGAGAGAGGAAAACAAATGAAAAGCAAGGGAAAATTAAACAGAGACCGGGGAAAACCCAGCAGCCAAAAACAGCGCTCCTTGAAGGTAAGCAGCTTTTGTGTGGCTGGAAGTTCAGTTTTGCTGTGGAGGAGTTCCTTTCCGGTAATGCTATTAGCTTTTTGGTTTTCGGTTTTTGGTCAAAGGTCAACCGTTAATGATTCTCAATAAAAACAGGGCCAAAAATGAAAGAGAGCAATCCCAAACACGAAAAGAGTAATCCCTCGAGCGGAAAAGGTTCATCAATTGAATCAGAATTGATTTGAACAACATTTCTCTTGTGGACTCTTTTTTCTGGGAATATTTTCTTTTTTCCTTTGTGCCGTTGCATTAATTTACCTTTTTTTTTGTAGACATTTCATTAACAACTAAAGTGAAAATTTGTAAAATTTGCTTCCAAAGGTGGGGGGAGAGTAGAGTGGATTGCGCGTTATTTTGAATGAAAAGTAAATTTACAAAACGTGCGCAAAATGTGCGACACAAGACGGCAAGAAAGAGAGAGAGAGGGACAGAGCGAAAAGGGTTAGAACAAAAAAAAACGCACAATTTCGCGGCAGCGGGTGCCCCCCCGCTTTCCGGGTGTCTCTTTTGGTCCCTGCTCTTGGGGGTCTGGGTCTGGGGCCTGGTCGCCTCTGTTCATTTCTTTTCTCATGTGCGCACAAAAGCGCGCTTCATTATTTTCATTTCCGGCTGCTCTGCTGTGACACGCACACACACACATGCAGTGGCAGTGGCAGTGGCAGAAGGGGCTGCAGGAATGGGTCTTCTTTGTAGGCCTTTCTCATTTTCGCTTGTTCGCATGTAATTTAGTGTAAATTACTTTGAGTAGAGCAAAAGGAAAACCCCACACCCCACACCACACCACCCCTCGCTCGCTCGCTCGCAATTTCAGCTTTAGACGCACACAAATGTACTTCTGTACACACACAAAGAATAAACAAAGACATGTGTATGTGGTGGCAGTAGCATAATTTTTTGTTAATTGTATTTGCTTGCTGGCGTGCTATAAATGATATGAATTTATGCTACGAGCATACCCGTATTCCTCCCACCAAATATACCCGAATATTTCTCATTTCTCTCCGAAAGGTCTCATTTCTTGGGCACTTCTTTCGCAGCCTCTTTCTTCCAGGAATCTTTCCACAGTTTCCCTTGCCTCTTTCCCCCAGAAAAGCAGACTCTCCTCTACTCCTGAACTTGGATTCTTGGAGTACCATTAAATATTTTTGTATTGTAGGAAAATAGAAGCCATGAATAGCTTTGTTTTCGGTTCTCATTTGAGAACAACATTTGCCTACGAATTCCATTTTAAAATACAAAAAACACTTCCAAAAAGGCATCTATTTGTTCTCTAGAAAATACTGCATCTCCAAAGTATTTTGGACATTTTTTAACGTACAGAAACATCTACATTTTGTGGCAAGTAAATAACAAGAAAGACACGAAACGTATTGCTGGTTCGTGTATTTCTTGAATGGTTTATAGAATACACAACAATAACCATAAGACAGAGAGGTAAAGGTCCTTGGAGCTCATTTTGGAACACCTTTTTTGATAGCCCGCACTTTGGGCACCGCAACTGAAGCCTGTTCAGAGTTCAAGTCTGTAGATTCAAGGCAGCTTCTTCCTTGCCCTTGAGGTGGAAACATGCCACAAGACACAGCACGTGTGTGTATGTCCTCTTTAAGGTCCTGTCCCATCCGAAACCCTCCGATCGGTGTAGGAGGGCAGGTGTCTCCCTATCGCTTTAGTTGATGCCGCTACACTGCTGGAATTCCTCGAGAGAATCGTCTAGGGCATCGTCTGATTCCAGTATCGATCGCCCTGTCATCTTCTAGGGCGGACACGACTTTGATCATCGTCCTCTCAGGCAAATCCTTTGTCCACCTAAGTACCCCAAAATGCATCCATCAATATACAATATGATACTCCATTCCTTCGAATTCCATTCAAAATCAAAACCCTAAATATTGTAAAATTGTCACATTTTTCTATGTTCTATGGAACGTTCTCGTCGAAATGTGTTTCCGGCTTTAAAATCCCATTCAAAGGTTTAAAAGACCCATTCCCAGGCAAAGTTCGAAGGGAAAATGCCCAGTGAAAACAGCTGGGGCGAAACACCCAAGGAATAATCCATTAATGCATCTAATCCTTGGGTAATTTCCTCTCCCTCCCCACCCCTCCGTCCCTCTCGCTGGCTTTTCATTTGAAAGTAGGAAAAAAAATTAAGCACATGTATTCCATTTATGGGTTAATAACCCCTTGCCCCCATCATGTGGCATGGACTGAGGGACAGGCGGCACTTAATATTACTAGAAAAGCAGGAGCACCACTCGATGGATGCAGCTGCTGTTGCTGCTACCCCAAAAAGAGGCGGTTGCTGCAAATGCAATGGCGGCTGCGGCGGCGGCGGCGGCAACGGCAGGCTTCAAGCAAAATGGCGGCAGTGGCAGCACACACATGGCATAACGAGACAGAGGGAGAGGGGGAGAGAGAGGGAGAAAGAGATGTGCATGGCATATTAATAACACTAAAAACTTGCCACCGTCTGTGGCACCTACCCCACCCATCCACACACGTTAGACAGAAGGACACACACACACACACACACAAGCGCACACAGGCACACACACACACACATATATAGACAGATAGTGGCATAGTGGAACGAACAACCGTTAGAATTGAGTGTGTGTGAGAATTGAATTGCTTCAAGTGGCCCTTAAATTGCCCTCATTACATAGGCAAACACACACACAGACACGCAGATACACAAACACATAGATACAAACAGAGGAATGGACACAGATACAGATACAAAGATACAGGGGAACGAACACAGAGGAGATACAGATACAAAGCCAGACACACACACACAGATATAAAGTGTTGCTGCTACAGCTGCGCTTTTGCAAAATGGCCACACCCCCATTCTGACTCCTGCCTCCTCCCTGCTGCTGCTGCTGTTGCACTCACATACATGCCACTTTTCATTTCCGGCTTTCGGATTTTTCCACTCTCCAGCAGGCAGCAGCAGAAGCTCTTCCTAAACACAGAGCTTCAGCAGATGCAGTGCAACAGCCACTCATCTATCTACTTATGCTTTATATTTTATCTCCTCCTGCAACTGCTTCTTTTCCTAATGCTGCTCTATCCCCACCCCCCCTCAATCCCCCTGCCCCACGTTTTGTTGCCTCATATTAAGCATACGCCCTGTCTGTCTCTCTGTCTCGCTGTCTGACCCAACAGCACTTGAGAGATACCGCTGGCTGCTGGCTGCTGCTGCTGCAAGTCGCCATTTCACTGATTGTCAGTGGGTGGGGCTAGGGGCAGCAGGCAGAAGTTTTGGCCAGTGCTTTATGCATAGCAGATTTGTTAAGGAATGAACATTCCACGAATGTGGGAAAAGAAGGTCTTTCCAAATAATTATAGAGAATTTCAGGAGTGTTTTTAGTGGCTTTTGTAAAGATCTTTGATTGGAAACCGTTGATTGTAGGTGAATTTCTGAAGAGTTTTAGGTCTTCTCCATATCCTACCTTTTCTTAAAGCATTCATTTCCAAATATTGCCAGCACTTTGTGGCTCTGCTTCCAGTATCTTCTTCGAGGCAGAACCTCAAGCCACAGACAGAGAGGCAGGACAGAGTGCTTTCAGGGGGCAGGGCAGGGCAGGGCAGGGCATGGCATTTATGTTGATTTAATTCTTGTTCCATTTTCTAAGCATTTTTCCCCAAATTAAAAAGCAACAGAGGAGTCAGCAGGCAGCAGGCAGCAGGCAGAAGAGTGCTGTGCCACGGATTTTGTGCTGCAATTTTTGGCTTTTAATTTGGCTTGGAATGCGGTCACTCCACAGAGAGAGAGGGCCTCCAACAGAGGCAGAGAGAGAGAGGGAGCGAGAGAGCACCAACATTTATAATTTTTAATTATTCCAATGAAATTCCTAAGGAAGGAAACCAAAAGACAGACAGAATAGCTCTTTTTTCTCTCGCTCTGCATCGTTTCTTGTTCCTTTTTTTCGAGAGAGAGAGGTTTAGAGAATTCTAATAAAAATAGCTTAACGTCGAGAAAATGTCGACACTCTCTGGAAGCAGGAATGGGTGGAGGAATGGGTATCCCGAAACGGGGGGATCCTGGGGGGAGACGAGTGCTGCAGTCAGACGACAAGGACAAGCCGCAATGTGAATGGAAGTGAAGTTTTTGCCGCACGAAAATTCAAACACAAAAGTTCAATTTAACGTAAATACTTTTCCAGTCTGAGAGCTCCAGGATAAAGGAGTAAAGGGCAAAGGTTATGGCAGAGGGAGATAGCAGTAGTACTCGTAAGCCAGCTGCCAAAGTAGCCTGGCAGTCGCAGCTATCAATAGTCCTTAGACGGCAGCAGACGGCAGCAGGATCGAATGCCCAAAAGTTCGAGTGCGGGAAATGCCATTGGGAAATGCGAGTAAAAAACTACTTACGACGGAGGAGGCTCTGGGGCTGGGACTGGGGCTATGGGATGTAGGATGCCAGCGACGACGATGACGGGGACAGGAAACGAGTCCGGAGGATGAGACAGATGGACAGACATCGCTGGGAATCTTGAATATGAAATGTTTGGGCACGTCGAAAGGAGTTAGCCATTTCACAAAACGGGTAGCAGCTGCAAGCCTGCAACTGCAGCAGCGGCAGGCGGCAGGCGGCATAGCTTCTGCGATTTGAGAGAAATATGAGATATCCTCGTACAGAAATGCAAATAAAGCAATTGAAAAGTAAAACACAAGCCCTGGCTATCGAAAAACCTAAGAAAGGGCATAGGGCAAGGTTATGTGGCATGTGGATACATGGGAGAAATGGCAATCGGAATCGATGTAGATTGATCGATAAATAGCTAGATTGATGGAAAGATGGGTGGATCCAGATTAAGCTATCGATTGGTGAATGTAGGAATAGGTTTATCGATAGACAGGCTAAGCGCTAGATGGATCTAGAGTTTACTTGATAAACACTTATTTTATCGATGGACAAGTTTATCGATAGATAGATCGCTAGTTACAAAGAAAGAAGAGTTTATTTTATTGATAAATTGGTTTATATTACTTTATTATCGATAGCTTATCGATGTGTGTTTATCGAAGTAAAGATAGACAGATTTATCGCCAGACAGCTACAGGGGTATATTGGTCGATAGAGAAATAGTTAGACGGATAGATCGATAAATATATGTATCGATAGTTAGAGAGATAGGACGATGATGCTATATATTTCAGAATGACTATATTTCGTGACGTTTTCATAGATATTTCTATACGAAAAACCACACACCAATTGATGTATTTTCTTCATCGGAATCTCGTTCTGCTTCCGATTCTCTCTACAGACACACACACACACATCAATTCTCTATAAATCATTATATGTATTATCCAACTCGTTTTGCAAATATTTTAAGAAAACTTTCATGTGACAAACTTTCAACCCTCCCGCCCCCTTTCCACCACTCCCACAACCCTTTCCACGCACTTACAGCATTCCCGGACTCCTTTGCAACATACATATCTCGAAATGCCCTCCCCCTCCCCCCCTGCCCCTGCCCCCCTTCCATCAGCCACTGATAAATGTAGGATGTTGGCATGGGGCGTGGCACAGACAGACAAAGCACATTTCCCCATCAAACACAATAAGTCGATAAAAAAAAGAAACGAAAAAAAGAAAGAGAAAGAGACAAAAAAAAAGGAAGAAAACGGGAAAAACTATTTTCCAATTTTCCAAAATGTAGCCTTCCCCCTCCCTCCACACACACGTGTAGAAAGGGCGAGGGTTTTTTTAGGGGCGGGGATGCTGCTGCACAAACAGAGATATGCAAAAATTGGTAATGGCAGCACAGAGACGCGAAAGCTGAGGCAAGCAAAAGTTGCGCCAAAAAAAGAAAACGGAGAGCAAAGGCGATAAGAGGGGGGGGGAGGTTGGAGGTTGGAGGTGGCAAAGGAGCCAACGGATGGATGCATCGCATCGAGAGGAACGAAAGCAGCCAAAAGACGACGAGGCAGGAAAAACACGAAGATGAATTATTAGAAACGTATGCAAAATACGCTGCATATGCATTAGGCGCACAAGCCACACGAGTCTCTGTGTATCTGTGTCTCTGTGTGTGCGTGTGTGTGTGTGTGTGCCTGCCTCTTGCGTATAAATCAAAATGTTGCCTAAAATGTTGCACTGTGCGATGTGTTGGTGGCTCCTCAGTAGTTTTCTTTCTTGCTATTTTTCTATTTTTATTTCTTATTTTTCTTTTATTTTTTTTCTTTATTTTTCTTCTTTTTTCCCTATTTTTTATTTTTCTTTTACTTTTTTTTTTTATTTTATTTATTTTGGCATTATTTTTTTTCTTTTTCTTTTTTCCTTACTTTTTTTTACATTTCTTTCGCTTCTCCCGAACATCACAGATAACCAGTCAAAGAGTTTTCCCATTTTCCCACTTTTCACGATGGAGCACGTATGTACTACATATCTTCCTTGCCCCGCCCCTCCCCACACACTTTCCGCTCCCCAAAGGAGACACCAGCTGCAGTTGCAGCTGCAGCTGGAGATGCTTTTTCTGGCGATGTTTTTAATATGCTAAGCACTCTTTTTATGCATTTTACAACAACTGTACATATATCCTGTATCTATGTGTGTGTGTGTGCTCCCTCTTTATGTGCGACTGTGCGACTGTGTGGCAGCATTCACATTGGTAGTCAATGGGCACTGGCAACATGCGACACAGTCACAAAATGTGTGCGCATATCAATGGATGTGTCAGAGAAAGGCATTGCCGAGAGTTAATAATACATTTCGCATGTGGCATGCCTCCTGCTCGCCCAAAGATAGATCCTGCTGCCTGGGAATGGAATGGAGTGTGGAATGCGGAGTAGCAGTGGAAATAGGAATGGAAATCCACTACCAGCTCCACTACTGCCTTTACTGCCACTCTACCAATCGCTAAGTGCATGTCAAATAAAATGGGGGGACACCAGCGTCTGTCAGGGATTGTGACTGCCACTGCCACTGCCACTACGATTGGGATGTGACTGCATCCTGATTATGACACAGACGACACGACACACCACACACACACACACACACACACACGAAAGAATTCTGTCCTAGAGTTTGACATTGGCTTCGTATCGTTACCCCACCCCCTTCCCCTTTAAAGGAGGGAGAAAATGTTATGCGAAATGGCTTTGGATATGTAAGTATCTTAGAAATGAGTTGTGTGACAGTCGAAAGAGACGCGATACCACTGAGATTATGGATCTACTAATGGAATATCCGAAAAAGAATATTTCAGAGGGCAAAAAGAGGAGATAGAGTGTTGAAAAAGTTACCAAAATATATCCCAAAGATGAAACAGAATGGGTAAATACCATTTTCGGGAATAATAAACGAAGATAACAAATAGACGACACACGTGGCTCGACATCAGGATACCCGATACTCAGTTTCGAGAAATAAAATCAAATATTTTCTATAAAAATTGTCCGAAAGAGTCCATTAACAGATATCTACCCTCCACAGATATTTCTAAACCCACAGATACTTCTACAATCCATAGATACAATATTTCTACAACCCACTGATATTTTTTGACAAAAGTAAAGAAAAAATACAACAGAATAAAACCACATAAAAATGTACTCGAAACAGAAATGAAAGCCCCGACATAAAGAACATAAAGTACGCTTTCCATTAAAAGATAAACTCAAAGCAGGAGGACAATCGCCCCCCCACAACTAAATCAGGATTAAGAACCCACAGATTGTTCCACATTTCTCACCCTTTTTCATGGGCTGCCCTCCCCCGCTCCCCCCAAAAAGAAGAGAATATGATGTGGAGTGGAGTGGAGAACTACTATATCATATCTCATACAAAGAACAATCTTTTGGTAATGCAATGCAGCAATAAGAGCAACCAAAAGGGGGAGCATTAATGAGGAGTCCATGAGCAATGCTCTCCCAAAGAGAGGGTCACCGCTCCCCTACTTCCCTCCTAATCTTCAAGCCCCTAATCTTCGAATTCCCTTTTTCCCCTTTTTCAAGTAGTAAACGATTTATGCGGAGCACGTTTCATGTGCGAGTCGTCAGAAGAAAACCAACAAAAAATAGCATGAAAAGAAAGAATGAAAAAGAGGTACAGCTGTGCTCTGTTCGGTTCTGGCTCTGCCCAACACTAAACACAGACAGTGTTGTTCAATGCCAGCAGCAATAATAGAAAACTTCCGTTTACCCCAAAATAGCAACAGCAACAGGAAGGAGAATGCGAATGCGAATGCGAACGCGAGCCAGTATGAAACGCAACAAAGGGAAGCACTTAGCGGTTTACGCATTGGCGGTGCAGATTGGGGTTTAACAGAAGCCCCAAACTAGAGATGGCAGATGGCAGATAGAATAGAGGAAAAGAGAGGAGAGGAGAGGATGTTATGTGTGTGTCTGAGGGAGAGGAAGTATAGCAACCACTAACTGTGGTTACGGTTGCACGACGACTTATCCATTCCCATTCCCATTCCCATTTCCCCTAGGTAGATTGAGGGGCAACCAGTGGTAGAGTGGGGAGAGGGAGCAGCCACAGGGGAGTGTGGAGTGGAGCTCCTGGACAAGGAGCCTCTGGATTATGCAGCTTTTGCGCACACACGTGTGCCGAACGTGACAATTTTCGGACAAAGCTAATGATGCGAGCGGGCTAGCAATTTGTATGGAAGGAAGGCAGACAGGCGGACAGGCAGGACGACTCAGGAGGAGGAGGAGGAGCACCCTGGAGAGGAAAGACACAGCTAGGACACTTGGGCAGGCAGTCGGGCAGGCAGGCAGGAAGGAAGCGTTAAGGATAGGTACGAATCGCAGTAATAAGAGTGGGCGCCTCACTGAAGCTTAGCCAAAGTTTAGGAAGCCTTAAATACCCTTCAAAGAGATACGTTGAAAAAGGAAGTTGTAGTCCTGCTTATCCAGGGGAAATTCTCTAGGGAATACAAGTATAGAGAATCTTTACGATGAGCTAACATTCTGCCAAGAGCATTCCTTTGGCAAAGATTGGGATTAGGATTATTAGTAGTCTCCAGTATCTCCATTGGTGCTCGACCACTGACCATTGAAACCTATCCAACACTTTAATAGGGTATACAATCTTCAATAACTTGAACTACAACATTTTGTTGACTTTCTAAAGTCATTATAATGGGATTACACGTCATTACACCCACCTATTGTACGTACATACATACATCTCTGGCATCTATGGACATTGGAGATCATCAACCAATCAGACATGACAGAACAGGGGGGAAAACAGATGGAAATCCAGCAAGAAAGAGGCGTATAGAAAAAGGAAGATGCCAGAGAAATGTCCGAGATATGAGGAAGAAGAAAACATAAGGAAAATCCGTGATATGAGCACAAGGAAAGCGCAGAGAAATCGAAACAAAAAGGAAGAGCAAACCAGTGAAAAATCATAATGAAAATCATAGAGAAATCATAAGAAAACTCATAGAAAAATCATTAAAACAATGAAAGGCGACCAGCACATATTTGTCTGCAAATGTCAAAGTTCATGGCTCACAAAGAAAAGACCAGAAGATGGAAACTTTTTAATAAAAACATTGATTGAAAACAAGGCATCAAACGGGGGACCTGGGTCGGGGACGGGGACGGGGGACGGGGAAAAAGGAAAAGCGAACCCAAGAACACAAAATGAGGAATCTTTTTGACAGGAAAACAAAAAACAAAAACAGAACAGAACAAAACAGAAATTACAATGATTATGAAATCGGATGGAGAAAAAGATGGTGAGGCGGCAGGGGAGCAAGGGGCAAGTGGCAGGGGGCAAGTGGCAGGGGGCAAGGGCCAAGGGCGTGGCAAACCTGGACAAAAAGCGGAGCGTGTAATAAATTAATGAAAAGTTGATGAAGCCAAAGGCCAGCCCGCGTCAAAAGCGTCGTCAGGAGGAAAAAAAACAAAAAATACGGAAAATATTTTCTCTCTCATCAAACAATTTTCGGAGCAAAAAAAAAAGGGAAGGGTAAGAGGGGGAGGGGCAGTGGAATAGAGAGAGGGTCAAAAAGAGAGAGAGGGGGAGAGAGCGAAAGAGAGTACGAAACTTTTTTCATTAACAAAACAAAATCTGGAGCAGAACAGACAAATTCAGAGGCGACAAAAGTTGATGATAATAATGCCCACTCATAACCATCTCTTTGGGCTTTTTGATACCCTGTTTTGTGTGTATTGCAGAAGAAGAGAGACATAGAAAAGGGGACATAGAAAAGGAGAAAGAAGAAAGAGGTTAAAGGTAGAAGGGAGGCAGTCTTTGGCATTCATCAAAATATGGATATTTTTTATTTGGTGACCAATTTTAGACACTATTTAATGATCCTTTCACTTGACAGAAGGAAAACGCTTTTCTTTGGGTTTCTACCCATCTCTTTTCCACTCATTGTTACAGCCTTAAGTGTTCCAAAAAAGGATATCTTTTAGTCGAAATCGGGATCTATCACGTTTTTATTTGTTTTTTTTGTTCTTTTTTGATGATTATTTGATGATTTCCCAGCAAAGAGAACAGATAAAAGGAAGAGAAATATAGAGAGACAGAGACAGAGAGAGAGAGAGAGAGAAAAAGAGGGCAGGAGAGAAAGATGGATGTGTGTTGGCGTTGCCCGAGCGCTGGCCCAAGTGTTGAAAGTTGTTTTAATGTTAATGACATTTCATTACAGCACCACACACACACACACACCCATCCAGCACGGGGTGGGGGGAGGAGTAGCTGTTGACAAATTGCTCAACATATTTTATGCCACATGCCCCACGCCACTAATAAAGGAAGGGAGAGGCAGGGACAGGGAGGGACAGGGACAGGGACAGGGTCTGGACACTCCGTTTCATTTTGGAGGCAAATTAAATAAATAAATAAAGCATCAAGCATACGCACTGTGGTGCCCGGCCACCCAGTAGATAAATCTCATACCCACCCTTCCCCCCTCGCTCTCTCTCTCCCTCTCTCTGTGTCTCCACAATGGCTATACATTTCTCTAGAGAGCAGCAGCCACTTCAACGTCTCTCAGTGCTGTGTGCTGTGCTGTGCTGTGCTGTGCCTCTTCATGTGCTATTTTTACAAATTTTAGGTTAAAATACTTTAGCCAAGTGGCTGCTGGCAGCCAGGCCAAGTCGTGTGGCAGGCTCTGAGGCATGTGTCATAGGACACACACACACACATTCAGAGAGAGAGAAAGGACCAAGGAGGCTGGCAGGCATCACCATCTATGAGGCGTTGTAGCGTAACGAATCTCAAAAGGCTGCTGCTGCTGCTGCTGGCTGTCGCTGTCGCTACTGCTGCTTGATGCCAAAAATAAAGCAAGACAAGAAAATGAAAACGTGGCAAAAGCCAAAGAAGAATTCACACGAATGCGAATCCGACTACGACTGCGAATGCGTACCCTGGGAAATCTATTTAAGACTTCAAAAAGACCATTTCGAAATGAAGCCAAGGAAAACCACTTTCTACAAGAAGTTGCCACAAAAATTTCTATATATTCTCTTGTTTAAGGATATTTAAACGCTTTTTAATATAAGGAAAGGACTGCCGCCTGCTTCGACCATCTGGCAACGCCTCTGCCCACGTGGCACATGGCAACCCCCTTTTTAAAGTTTCCCAAAATCAAATTGTGCGGAAAATCGGACCTTTTTTTTTGCATACCAAATGAGATGCTGCTCTCTCTCTCTCTCTCTCTTTTCTTGAATTTTTTGAGTAATTTTTATTGATGTGGAAATATGTGCGATTAGCAGGAGGCGCCTCGCGCCCCTCCCCCCCCTGGAAAAAAGGGAAAACTTTTTACACCCAAAAAACTAAAAAGTGAAAAACGTTATGGAACTGGGCGGGGAGGGGGGGGGAGGGGAGGAAGCGACGCCATATTGGATAACATAAAATGGCGTTTATGATGGGCAAAGTTTTCATCATTTGCAATTTGCTTTTGACCCTCTTCCAGCCTACTCCTGAGACCCCCCTACCCCACCCTTGCCGCATGCCCCTCGTTTTGGGTTGAGTTTTCCAGCAAATTTAACATGGAACATTTTTTTGGTTTTGGCTTGGAGATTTTTGTTTTTTTGTTTTCAAACTGTTTTAAATAAATGATTTTTAGCGCAGAGAACTTTATGCGAATGTATCTGTATCTTTGGATATGCTGTATATATATTTATCTATGGATGTATCTATGTATCTATGTCTGTTTCGCACAGTTTAGTGCCATTGACTGAACATTTAATTAATGTTTTTTCCGCACAACAAAAAAAAACTAAAACAAAATAACAAAAAATTGTGGAAAAAAGTCTCGTGTTCTCGCCCACATACGAGGGGGATGGTGAGAGGGCACTGGGGGAGGGGGGAGAAAAAAAAGTTGTACGAGTAATTCCATGAAAATGGCATTTCATTCAATTCAATTTCATGGCTCTGTAATTATTTTGTACAAAATGTTTTTGGGTCTCTCAACGTGCCACACACACACACACACACAGTGCAACGTGCCACAGAACGTTACAACTGTCCCGACAACTAATCAAGTCGTGAGGGAAGCAATGAAGCAAAGCTCTCTCTATCGTTCGCTTGTGTCCCGTGTGTGTTGCAGGGAAAAGGCAGTGGAGTTGCAAATGTCAAAGTTGAATATGCTTTCGGGTAGGAAAAACTCACAGCTTGTTTGTGTGGGTGAAAATTGTGCACTAAATTAATGCATTTAGAGAGCAAAGACAGCGAAAATTCACTTGTGAAAATGTGGTAAAATACATGTGTTCCTCCTCCGCACTACCCTCTAGACCGTGTCCCTTCAGGCCTAACCATTTTCATGGCATATCTGATTGACGGCCAGAAGGAAATCGTACAAGTTTCCCTCATTTTCAATGCACTTCCCTTTAAGTGGCACAAGGCTATGGGTTGATTCATTTATGTCCAATGATAATTCACAAACGATTCGTAATTTTATTCAATCAATTTGTGAAAATATGCTCTTGATGGTCTTAGAATTTGCCTTAATTGATAAATTTTGCAATTTGTTGAGGTCCTTTGGTGGCTGAGGAAGTTGCACAACAGAGGGAAAAGGCTTGTCCTGGAGTATCTTCCAGGAACTTCTTTGATTCTTGGATTTCACTGGAAATTGTTGGCAGGGCATAACTTTCCTTTAGAGAGTCCTTGGAGTGAATGCTTCTTTTTACCAAAGGATCCAAAGAAAGACTTGATCTTATACTCCTAAAAATAGAAGAAAGAAGAAGTGCCCCCTTTTGGACCCCACTTGACCTCTTGCCACCATTTTTGGGAGGTGGTTGCAGCTGCAGTAGGCAGGAGTGGGGGCGATAGGGGCAAGGGACAGGGAATGTATGTCACTTGCTAATTAGCTGCCACTTCACTGCCGCTGCCACTGCCGCTGCAGCGCGCATATATAGAAAATAATAATGCATATGCATAGGCGCCACGCCGCCACCACATGTCACGCATATGCCACATGCAACGTGGTATAACCGACCCACTCAAAGGTCCTTGAAAGCAGTGCAACAGTCGCGGCAACAGCACCTAAGTGGGCGTGGCATACATTCCCTCTGTGTGTGTGTGTGTGTGTGTGTGTGTGTGTGTGTGTGTGTGTGTGTGCGTGTGTGCATGCCCCCAAAAAGATCGCATTAGCCAGATATGTACATGCCGCAGAAAGTGATCCTTTAAATATGGAATACATTAAGGTATACATATTTCACGATTTGCATCAAAACAAAACGGATTTCCACCTATGAAACGTAGGATATCCTATGGAATACTGAGATATTTTGGGACCGAGGAGCGCTGCTGCATGACACTAGCAATTGCCAGTAATCTCTACATCTCATAGTCTCTAGATAAACCCTTTCAGAGGCGGCTTCTTACCCAAAAAATCTCTACAAAGGGGCAACAGAAAACCCTCTCCAAGGAACGTTTGTTCCAAAGGTCTAGCCTCCATAAAGCATCTCCCAAATTAATGAAGATTCTTAAGCTAAGAATTTATCAACCATGTCTATGTTTTTAGATCATTTTCCTTTGAATCTTTGCAATAACGTCCATATTTTTTAAAAGACATTATTCCAAAAATACCTTGGACTTTTTCTATGCATATATATATATTTTTTTTTAACGATAAATTTATATTTTAGAATAAAAATGATCACAGAAAATATACAATTATGTTGTGTACTGTTACTTTTGAAGCAACTTATACAACAGTCAAGAAAAAATTCCATTACGAAGATTTTTCAAAGGAAAACTTTTTCTTCAGAAGATGGCAGAGGAATCTGAATAGCAAAGGAGATTTTCCATGCAATTTTCTATACATTTTGTACAATTTCTTGGTAGATTCCTACGACGCTTTCCTTCTGCAAGAAGCACATGTATTTTTCGAGCTATCTTTGAGATGAGACCCATCCCAGGATACCTTGAAATCCCCATCTTTTGTGCTCCACTGAACAAATCTTGCTCTGAACTTCATGCGGACGATGCACATAGATTAATTTTCAGAGCATCCTCTAAAGCATTTTCCATGGCAATTATTTTTGGGGAAAACCGAAACCAAGGAATTCCCATAATTTTAAGCCCCAGGATCCTTCGTTTTTTTGTTTGCAGGATTTGCTTTCTTTCTTTTTTTTTTTTTTGTTTCTTGTATGCTGTCTGCAGGGCAGTTTGCCAATTCATTTTCACTTCGAGTAAAATTAATTAGAAATCAACAAAATGAGCAAAGGGCGGAATGGGCAGAAAGAGCGGACGCGGCTCAGACAGTGCCTTACATAAATCTTTGGACGCCTGAGCCGTACAAAACGAAAAGTAGAAGGAAAACCCCGAAGGAAAAGCAGTACAAGAAAGCACCAGAAAAAATAAACAAAAATAATACAAGAGGAAAAAAAAAAAAAAAAAAACATTTTTCACTCTTGGCAAATGGACAATACCACCCCCCCCCAAACCACACCCCCTAACCCCGCACCCCGCCCTAAATAACAATGAAAATGAATGAATAATATGAAAAGATTTTTCAGTTGCATTTTTTCCCATTGGGGTTTTGGGTTTCTCCCTCTCCCCTCTCCCTCTCTCTGTCTCTCTCTCGCTCTATGTATTTCCGCGATTTTCGCTGCTTTTCATTGTAATTGAAAACATTTTTTTGTGTTGGTCGGAAAATGGCTTTTCTTTTGGAGTAACCCTCGTTTTCCACCTCCCACCCCCTTCAGGCTAATAATGATTATTATTTCTGATTTATTTGCGGTCATTCTCCAGCTTGATTTTTTGTTGTAATTATTGGAGGGAAAATGTGCTGGTTTAGGCGGTTTTCAAAGCAGCTCCACCCCACCCCCACCTACCCTGCCCATTTGTTTGTGTGTGTGTGTGTGTAATGGAATTTCCCCTGTGCTTTGGCCACACAATGAGTGTCATTATCATTCCATTCAGTCCTTCAGTCCTTCAGTCCGTCCGTCCGTTCGTCCCTTCATCCATCTGGCAGTCAGTCTTTCCCTCCTCCCTCCAGCAGTCACTCATTTAGTCAAATATTTGTATAATTTGTCTTTATTGTCATTCCAACATTAGGCACATTTGTTGCCGTCGATTATCATGGGTACTCTTTAAGTGGACAAACAGCTGACGCAGCCGCAGCCAGACCCAGACCCAGAGCCAGAGCCAGAGCCCCTCCCTCCACCACATTTTCCGCCTGTTATTTTTCTTAGAGCCACTTCTGGGAGGGTGCGTGCCCCTCCCCACGCCTGTAATTTGTTCTACAAGCTGAGAAATTGTATGTAAATTGGCTTTATTTTCGGTAGGCACTCACTCACTCATGAATGGGGCTACTCATAAATAGGGGGGAATGGATGGTGGCATAAAGAAGTTGTCATTATGGGTAGACATTATATGGGGGAAAATTAAATGAAAGGAGAGGCTGAAGAGTAAGCAGGAAGAAAGGTTCGGTTTATGGGAATAATATCAATAGACATTTTCATTAAAAAAACCTATCAAATAGACCCCCACAAAATTTGTTTTAATTTTTATTAGATTATAAACCCCTTTTTAAGACCTATTTATCATAATACCTCTCTTAAGATATAGTAGCCATAAAAGGGCTTTTTCCTGAACAAATTGAAGCACAAAACGAAGTGCAATTTTCTTGGAATTTGAATAAAATCCTAAACATTCCTTGAAAGAGAAGGCAATCTATTCCCATTCTAACTAACAATCTTTCTCAGAATTTAAAGACTTTTATATGCATCATTTTTTCTAGAATCATATGGATATTCAAGATTGCTTTAGATATGAGATTCTTTGGTTATATTTTTCTTAAGAATCACATCAAATTCCTTCCAAAATTTGGAAAAACAAATGAAATTCCGCTATAAAAATATTATATTCAGAATGTATCCATAATAATGCACAAAATTATACAAAAAAAACATGTGTTTGAGCTCCAATCATATGATATTCTGGCTATTTTTTGTAATAATCAAAGAAATTCCCTCCAAAATGTGGAAGAAAAAGATGATGTCCGAAAAAATGTTTAATTCGTGTGAAAATTGGAAATTTTACTTTAAAAATAGTGACAAAAAGGCCTTCAATGAAAATATCTATGGGAAAACCTCGTGCCAAAAGCAATCGACAAGTAAACCAATTCCTCAAATGAGTAAAACCTCTTTTTAGGGTGTAACTTCTAGTGGAGTAGAATGAGTAAAATTCACTGTCGAAATCTTGACTGTTGTATAAGTTGCTTGTCTGTGATAATTTATTCTAAAATACACGAAAATACACCTCTTAAAGTCGTATTAAGCCAAAAGAAAATCATTTCATTTCCCAAAAAACCCTTAAATTCTCTTAAGTTTCGGAGCTTCATCTCAAAGCCTCATCTATTGGAAGATCTCCATGAAAACAGCCATCATCTACGACTAAAATCGCCTCTCAAACTCCTTCCTCAAAGAAGTAAAACTTTCTCCTCAAACGAGTAAAACCTCCAGCCAAAACCTCCTACTCGAAACTCCGCCTCGAAAACCATAAAGAAAGATACATACATATGTATATATTTGTGAATCCAAGAATCCAAAAGCGTGAACAGGGCGAATAATAAATGGTAATGAGAAACCGCCCAGAGGAAGCCGAAAAACCCCGACCTGCAGGATAATCAACCAGAAAGCTACGAAAATTGAGGGAGGACCAGCTGTAAAGGACTCCCATTTAATGTACAGATGGAGGACGAGAGGACGAGAACTCTGCCTGCCCTCGTAATTATTTTAATATTTAATGAGGAAAATCAAAAGAAATAGCGCAAACAAGCGACACAGGGATACAGGGACACAGGGACAGAGGGATAGCTATGCAAATGTCCTTCTGGAGAAAGAACAGGAACAGAACTCACCAGGGGCACAGGTATCACACAGTAGACACAGGGATGCCCACCAACAGCAGCAGTCGGCAGACCGTAGGCACCGTTCAGGCACAGCTGATGATGATCCGTTTTAAATATCTTCGTTGGCGGCGGTTGGGCAATCAGCGACGAGGAGGCGCTCGAGCACGTGTACAGCGTCGTGGTGGTGCCGGTGCTTTGATTACTTATCGCTGGAGTCTTGGATCCTGCTCCTGCTCCTGCTCCTGCTGCTGTCTTGCCTTTCGATGTGGCTTTGGCTGTCGCTGTCGCTGTGGCTGTGGCTATGGCTTCTTCTTGGACTTGTGTTGTCGGTGGCGGCGGTGGTGGTGGCGACAACGACGACGACGACGGTGGTGGCGGTGGTGGTGGCGGTTGATTCAAAAAGTGTTGTTGCTGTCCTGTTGTTGTCGTGACTCCTGTGTTGTCGCTGCTGACCGAGGCTTTAGCCTGAGAATTAATGGGGGATGTGTTCCTGTTTGTTCCTGTTGCTGGTGCTGTTGCCGCCGCTGCTGCTGCTGCTGCTGTTGTGGCGCCTCCTACTGTTGCTATTGCTGCTGCTGTTGCACTTGCTGCTGCTGCTGCTGCTGCTCCTACTGCTGCTCCCGCTGCTGTTGCTATTGCTGTGGTTGCTTCTTGCTTTTGACCAACTGTTGCCACCGATTGCTGGCTTGCAGTTGCTGCCTCTGCCGCTTCTTGTTGCTCCTGCTGTTGCTGCTGCTGCTGCTGCTGTTGCTCTTCAGGACCAAAATTTGTTAGCTGCAATGTGGCTGGTGTCGGCAATGGTGAGGTTTTTCTCTTGATTGACGCAATTTTAATGGCTATTGAGGGGCGAGGCGTTGAATTTTCCTTCCTTTTTCTTTCCCTTTATTTTCGATGACGACGACTGTCTGCCTTTTCCTTGCCGTTTTCTTTGCTTCTTCTTCTATGGGTTTTATTTATTGTTTATTTTTAAAACATTTACTCTAGGTATTTTTTCTGTATTTATTTTCTGGATTGGATTTACCAACACTAAACACTTACTAACACTGAATGTTGGAATATTACTTGTAGCAGTTACTGTTAAAGCACACACAAAAAAATGACACAATATTTAAGCTAAGCTTTTTCTTATTTTTGTTCCTTAATTTTTTCACTAATTTTGGTATTTTTTGGTATCTAGTTTATCTTTGTATTTTTTTTTTATTTCACTCAAAATTTAAGCTAGTATTGTTTTAGTATTGTATGGTATTTTTGGTATTTTCAGTATTTTTTAAGTATTTTTAAGCTAATGTCTCAAATTTAATTTGGTTTTTTTTTTCAAGAATTTGTATTGTCTTTATTTAGCGCTTAGGTTTTTTTTTTTAAGGATTTCTTTTAAAAATAATACTGTTTTTCTTTCACTTTTAAGTTTCTTTTTCTAGTATTTTTTTGGTAGAGTTTTTAACTCCTAATTTTTTTTGTTTTTAGTTTAGGAATTTCTTTCTTGTGACAATTGTTGCATTTGGATACGTACTTTGAGTAGTATTTTTGTTGTTTATTTGATGGTTTCTTTGAGCATTATTTGTTTGCAATCTTTAGTGTTTACTTTGAAGTATATTTTGTAAATAATACTGAAATTTCACTGGCAATTCTTCTTGCGAGTAAATATATATGTATAGGATTTATTTTTGTTTTCCTTATATCATGGACAGAATGTGAACTGATTCGTAGATTACGTATACGCACAATAAATCGGGGGAAATCTCTATATAATTATATAGTATAACTTTATATCTTTCTTCTTTCACACACAAAAAAAAAATGGCGACGGCTCACTCTGTGGCTGTCTGGCTGGCTGGCGACTCCTCTGTCTAGACTGTGGATTTTCCGATGATTTTTTGGGTTTTGGGTTTTGGATTTTTTGGATTTTTTGGATTTATTGGGGTTCTGGGATTTCGATTCGATTTCGATTCCGATTTGGCTTTTGCTTGAAGACTCTTCCGGCTTGGGCTGTTCTCTGGTCTGCGGCGGCTGTGGCTCTTCTCTGGTGTCGTGGTGCTTTCCGTCGCTTTTTGGTTTGGTGCACAAAATGAGGAAAAGGCGGTGTTTACAACTTAACTTGACAATCGTCGAATGGATTCTGAATTTCTCATTGAGTAAGGTTGGACCCTCTAGCAGAGCAGGATGTGGCAGGCGTTCGGTTTTGCGTTCGGGCTGGCATTTCTGCTTCGTTCGTGCCCGTTGCATGCTCCACACACCCACACACACACAAACACACGGAGGCCGGCAAAATGCCTTTCAGTGTGTGCAGAATCCACAAGCCGACGCAGGCGCACAGCCAAAAGGGCGGCATTCAGCGGCTGCATTGGAGAGCGGCATGGTCTGCCCCTACCCTACCCCACAAAATAATCCGAATCGGAATCCGAAAGGCATACGAACACCGGACTTCCGATTCACGATACACGACTCCCTACTCCGATTGCCGATTCCCCCCGATTCCCAATTGAAATGCATCTCAGCCTACGACAAGTGTATGCGGTCGCAATTACCTTAACAACTTTCTGGCGTCCTGGCGTTCTGCCGTCCTGGCGTCCTGGCCCATCCGTTTTCATCCGTAATTGTCAACATTGAATTTAATCACAAATTACTACGTGACCAGAGCCCCCTCTATATATATAGTATATATAGATTGCATCCCCTTAAAATACTGCAACTTTTTAAGGCAAATACTACCAAAAGTTTTTCAAGTTTTGAAAACATTTTTTGGGCCTGAAACTCAAATGGAAATTCGATAAGAAAAACACTCGAAAAGGGAAAAGAAGAGACAAGAAGTTATTTAGGTAAATGCAAGGAAAAAGGTAGAGGAAGGGAGATCAAAAAAGTATAAATAATATTTATATTTTTACCAAAATTTGGAGGATCTCCATTGAAAAAAGGAAGAAAAATGTTAGCGTAAAAGCGTATTGCCTGTGATATCTGGGAACAGATGAGGTTAAAGGTGGGATAATAAATGCATAGTTTCAAATATGAAAGAATGACAGAAATATAGAAAATATGGATAAAAGAGAGGGTAAACAGAATAAAGGGAAGATTTTGATAGAAAGGTAAGAGTAAGATGGGGTGGTTTAGAGAAGGGAGTTACTAGAGAAGGTAGAATATTATACCACCCAAGTAAGCTTCGATTTGCCAAAAAAATCCCCAATACAATCCAAATCTTGCAGCCAATTTCAGTTTTATGGTCCGTTGCAAAACTGGAAACCATTCGATCCCAAAGGGACCGCAATTCGGGTGCCAGCCACGCCCCATGAGCCCCAGCTCTCTGTCGCAATTGCGACATGCTCACACGCACATTTTCGTTATCTTGTTGGATTTGTCCGCCTATTCTTTCTGCTCTACTCTTTCGCATTTCTTATTCGAAATAATAATAGAAATATAAAATAAACAGAATGTACGGGGGGATTATGATGGAACGAATAGAGAGAATATAATGGAAGATGGAGGATACTGTAACGATAGGTGGCATATAGAACTATACACTCTTCGACTATAAACTACAGAAACGAATAAAAGGTTTATATAAATAAATATACAAATAATGGTTAATAGAGAAAAAACAAGTGTAGAATATATGGAATGGGAAATGGCTAATGGAAATAATTTATTGTAAAGGATGCTATGGCAATGGCGCATAAAGCAGAAGAATAATGATATGGATATAGCATGAATATAAGTATTTATGGCAGATACTACTGGAAAACCCTCCCAAAACAACTCTACTACTTTCTCTCGCACTAAACGCCTCCCAAACTTAACTACTTCTCCAGGGAAAACTCTTCCCAAAAGCTCAACAATATCCATTCCCCTCCATTGCAACTCTGCGCTCTTTTTGCGGGGGGGAAACCCTTTGCTCTTTTGCTTTTCGTTCGGGGGGAGCCCCACCATACAATGCAAAATCTTTCGTCCATTACCATACCAAAAAAAGAACGGCACACAAAATGTGGACTAAAGTAATTTTAAATATATCTTCCCTTAAACTCCATAAACTTTAGCAAACTTCAGCGCGTTTCCTCTTTTATTTATTTTTTCTGGCGCTGTAGAATGGAAAATGGGAAATATAATTTTCATTCCAGGCACAATAACTGTGCGGCGCTGACTAAGCGCGGCGACTGTTTACAATTTTCTAGCTGGGGTTTTTCTTCTTTTCTTCTATTTTTTCCCTCGAATTTTTCCTTCTATTTTTTGGTTTTTTTTTTTTGATGTGGTCTGAATGTTGAATGTTGGCTGCTGCTGCGGAGATGTTCGTTGGTTGTGTGAGAGCTGAAAGCTGTTTAAATGAAAGAACCTCCACGGTCCATGCAGCGCCTGTTGGCCATTAGAAGGATGCTGGCCAAAATAGATGCTCTCGGCCTACAAAAGGGGAGCCAGCCCCCATTTCACATCCATCCAATGCACCTGGTGCTCATCCCTTTCCCCCTGCATTGTGCAGTAACAGCTTTGAATAGTTTATTATATGGAATACATATATAAAGAGCAAAACGGGACTCTATATACGATATTTCGACTAAAGGATACCTCCAAAATCATCGCAGAAAATCTAAAGAATTAACATTGCAGAAGGTCCAAAAAAAGCTGATTCGAGCATCTGTTACTTCTTGGGTTCTTGGGTTAATTTGGCAGGACATGGACATATAGATCAAGGCCTTCCACGGGCAACTGTTTCCATCGCACATACACGACGCGGCTCAGTGATGAACGACTCGTACGCACAAGCGAATGATCTAAAAGAGAACGTTCGAGAATGGACTGCTCCCAAATGTTCTCCCGAAAAAGCCTGCCTACCTCCGTTCAATATCTTTGGGTTCTTGGGGTTTCAGCAGGAATACTCGTGCCTATAGATCTTTCTTTCAAACCGTTACATATATCCCCAGTAAAACAATATATCCTTTCACATCAGATATTCCTCGGCTGGATACGCAGCTAAAACGGAATTCGTAGGGCTGTAGATATGTAGGGAGGAGTGGTAGAGCGACTACTTACGAAAATGTTGCCTTTGTGTGATTTCCATTTTATGTTTTTTTGGTTTGGGTTGGGTTTTTAGAAAGCAAATGCATAAATTATGATGGAAATATCACAATGCAGTCCACCCACAGCACAACACACAAAAACAGGATGTAATTCCATTGAAATTAGCAAAGGAAAATGGTCTTTCTTTTGGGTTTCCAACACACCCCCTACTCGTGTGTGTGAAGAATGATTTATCCAGGTATAATGGGGGGGCGGGCCTCTCTCTCTCTTTCTGTTTGGGGATTAGGGGCAACTGCAACTGTCAGCAAATTGATGGCGGGAATGGTTGGAAAGAAATCCATATCATTGCCAGGCCATAGCCGCATCAGCGGGAGCAATTTTCCACTCAAATGCCTTCTCATCTCTCCTTCTCTCCGATGGATTGGATGTCTGCGTATGACACATGTCGATTGCAGTGCAGAGTGGCGCCTCCTACTGGCAGTGCACGCCTTCTATGCGGTGGAGGCGGAGGTGGAGGCGGAGGACATCAGGAATCATCGACCAGGAATGAAGGAGAAGAGTGAAGGCCCCGTGTCTGAGTGTGATTTGAATGAACGATTGACTGAACGGGTGAATGTTTGGTGTGTCTGTGTGTGAGTGAGCTGTTTGATTGCTTGATTGATGCATGGCGCCCATTGATTGATGGCGACTGATTGGTTGAATGCTACGGAGGCAATGGATTTCAAAAGCTTGAAAGCTAGGAAAAGCTTTCCACAGTATTTTCCACCCATAAATATTCATCAAATTATCAATTTTCATATATTTTTTGACTTACATTCGAATAATTCTGTGATCGTGGCATCTGTGGCGGCAATTGCTGGGAATTCAAGGGGCCTCCACCTCTCATATGACCCCCACCGCCACCGCCTCCGCCTCCTCCACCCTGCTGTGGGTGGGATCCTCCTCCTCCTCCCATTTGCTGTTGCTGCTGCTGGTGCGGCGGTCCAGGGCTATAGCGGGGATGCATTGCAAGTTCTTTGATTTTTCACTTCTGTTCCTATATATTCGTTAAATACAATTTCGATAATCGCACTCGCGACTGCAGAGAGAAGACAGAAAACAGAAAAACGGGTGATTAAAGAGAGGGTTTCATAAAGGGAAATGGACCCATTAAACTGTACTTTTGTGCAATTTTCATGGATTATACAATAGCTTGAAGGCGTAATTTGCGGAGACTTGCATACAATTTAAGTAATTAGAAGGCTTTAAAGCATCTGACGACAGGCATCTTCTAATTGGGTTTTAGCCTTCTTTTTCTTGATCTTTGGCTCGCTTTTTATACCTAACTCTTCTGCTTAACTCTTTTCCATGCAGAAATGCCAGTAGACGAAAGTAAAACCGAGAGAAAAGATAGTCTATTTTGAAACAATCTCGCTATCGTCTTCGACCTCACATTTGAATTTGCTGCACTTTTTACAGCACTTTTAGCCAATCTGCTGCTTCTAACTGCAGCTCGGCAACACTGTCCCCCACTACTGCAGTTCTGAGCCATCAATTCATTTGCTCTCTCTCTCACATGTTGTTTGCCCTTCTCTCTCTCTCTCTTTCTCCCTTCTCTCTCTCGTTCATTAGCTTCTTCTCTTAGTGGAACTTCCAGATCGTCTAATTTGTAATTAATATTGCATTTGGGTGCTGTGCCCCGTGCCGTGTGCCCGTCTATGAAACGGCAACTTTGTTGATTTCTCAGTGCCGCTTTATGCGGCATCGAGTTATTTTAGCACTGTGTGGCACCTCCAACCCCCCGCTTCACTGGCATTAGTGCATCCCGCGGGGCAGTTGCAACATTTGCATACAACTTAAAAATAGCACACAGCCAGCCGTAGTTTTTATTTTTACGGGGCCAGACACCACTCACACACAAGCACCACTCATATGCAGTCTCACTCACACACATAAACAATTTGAACGGGTGAACGAGAAGGGGGGGAGAGTGAGTGAGACGGACAAACAATTTATATTGAAGCAAATTCTGGCACAAATTTATTCTATTGCAAATTGTTATTTGTTATTGGACAATTATTGTTCTATTTTTTCGTTTGATCTGCACTTTTTAGGCTTACAATTTAGCCTTAAACTTTTTATAGGTTTTGTTGTTGGTAAATGATTATTTTTATTGCTTATTTTTTGGAATACAAAACTGCAGTAGTACGCCAAAAGGACAATGACAGCAGCAAAAGCAAATGGGAGAGGGAGAGGGAGACAGACAGAGAGAGCGCGCTACACTTGACAGCTGCTGCAGCTGACTGGTGAGAGCGCTACAGAGGAGAGAGAGAGCACGCACCCGGCAAACACAACGACAACAAGTGAGCAAAACGAAATATTATTTTGTGCACATTTGATAAGATTTCAATAATTACATATTTCCCTTATTTAACAGTTGGTTTTTTTTAAACTCTGATTAAAATAATAATCCACTTGAAGCTGCTGTTCATTCTATTTTATTCACTCCCAATTGAGAGCATAACACCGTTTCTTTTTGCTTATGGGAATACCCTTGCCTTGCAGAGAGTATAATGTGTTTTGGCAGAAGTTTGGCAAAACGGAGGAGAAAGCGTTTTCAAAACAATTAGGTCTATATATTCCAGATAAGCAGAATATCTAAAACGATACATCCGTAAATAAGGCAACAAATAGTTCGATTTCGTATCACTGCCTAGCTGACATGGCAACCCAATCTCTGAAAGGGTATCAGTACATCGACATTTAAATCTAACTTTTTCTTGTTTTTATTTGTGTTCCTCTTTGTGGTTTTGGCGCTGCTTTTCTTTTACATTGCATTTGCACTACCTTTACTTCTGCTGCTGCCTCGCCTGATATATTTTCTGCTGCTGCTGCTCATTCTTTCTCACTTTCCTATCCCCGCTTTCCTGGTGCTGCTGCATCTCTTTTGCACTTTGCTTCTGTTCTTCTTTATGTATTTTTATGCAATTTTCTGAATTTTCACACCTACAGCGCCGAGAACGAAACAAATTAGTGTGTTTGCTGCTGCTGCTTTATCGAATATACATATGTATCGAGTGCAATGACACGACACCAGCAACAACTAAAACATTGACAATTAGCTGGAAAATGGGAATCTGTTTAGTGTTGGTAGTAGTTTGTTTTTTGTTACGACAGCAGGTGCTGCGGCGGGGCTTCCAAAGTTTGTTGCTTTTTTTTGCTGCTTACTTTTATTGGAATTTTCAATTCTCGTCAGCTGGTGCTCTGCGGCTCTGTTGCTTCTTGTTGCTGCTAGTTCTTGTTGCACGTTCTGCTTTCAACGTTTATTTGACCATTCACACACACACACTCACACACTCGACAAACTCACGCGCGCGCACACACAAACAGAGAGACAGCGACGACGAAGACAGAGAGACCCGCACTTTGCACTTCACAGTTATGTAGCTGCTTCCAACTTCTTGATGCTTCGATCGTAATAAATCGCTGCGCCCTAAGCTTTCTGTTAGTGTTTTCTTAATGGAAATCGAATTGCGATATTTATGCAAAATAATTACAATGCGAAAATAAGTTTGCGCAGCCCAAAAAACGAAAGAAAGCGCAACCACACACTCACAACCGACGGCGACGGGAATTATATGCGAAGAAGAGGAATGAGAGGAATGGCACAGAGAGAGGAAAAAGCAAACGATGGTATATTTAGCAGAAGGTGAGGCAGTGACAGGTGCAGCTCCTACGATAGTTGCAGTATAAATATTTATTGGCATATGGGAACGGGACGTGACAAATAAAAGAAGGAATGATTAAGTGGCTATAAAATACCGAACTTATTAACGCGGTAATCCCACACCTTTTATTTGCTATACCTTGAGCAAAGCAAACGAAATTTACTTTGCCAATGGTTATCTCTCTCCCACATGCTCTCCACTCTCTGGTTCGTTTCGTTTTTGTTGCCGGCAAACAAAGCAGCGAAATTCTCTCCTCTCTGCGCTCTATCGTAGCTTATGTGTGCTTTTCCCGTTTTTGCTGTTGTTTTTGCTGCTGAAATGGCAACGCGGCGCGAATATAAATTTAAATAATTAACTAAATGGAAATAGCAAAAAATAGCAACGCAACTGGGAGAGGCGCAATCTGTGCAAAAACGAACTCTTATCGGTGGCGGAGAGAGAGAGAGCGCGAGTGCCGTAGCAGCAGGCTTTTTGTTCAGGTAGCAGCTTTTTTCTGCCTTTCCGACTGCAGGCAGGTTAATCATCTGTTTGAAGCTGATTGATTTGAATGTGCTTTTGCAGAAATTAACGGGAATGCAGAATTATGTGGAATGAGGGAGATAAAAGAATTTGTTGGAGGATGTACATATTGTATGCAAATGAAAGCCAAAACAAGATTACATCCGTTATTTTGGGAACAACTGTAGGATTCTTATCCACTTCATCCATCTTCCAGCTGTAACTGGGGTTGGGTTTGATCCCATTTGGTTCAGTTCATTAAGTAAATGTCCCATATACGAAAAGAAAAAGAACAACCCAAGCAACTTTGTGTTCGTTTTGAAATATTTAAATAAAATTAATATTCTCAACAAGTGCGAGACATAAAAGTGTGACACTCCCACGCAACCACCACCCCACGCATCATCCGACACCCCTCCACCCATCTGTATCCTACAGCTTTTGGCACATCACAAAGGACTATAGGACTAAACAAATGATGCATGATGACGACAACAAAAAGGGAGACAGAGAGAGTGTGAGAGAGAGACTCCCACACATTGTAAAGCTTCCCTCCTCCCACATCAGACCCAACCAACACCCATGAAGGCCTCTCCCCATATGAAAACAGTCTGTAAACAATGTTCCGCATGAACCATGCCCATACTCCCTTTTGCATATTTGTTTTTTTTTGCCTACAAAACAATAAATTTGCAATAAGAACAACAAAATTTGAAGAATGGGCAAAAATGGATGAAGAGGAATCAAGGACAAAACGACAACGAAATGAAATTGGAACGCTGAAAAAAAGGCCAAAAACGAAAGAGAATTCAACAAAACATGCAAGGAATTTAAATTTATCTTAAATATGCAAATTTAATGACACTATCGAGATATGCAAATGATCCCAAAAACAGCAGCAGAGAAGAAGCAACAAAATACAAGAAAAATGGAGCAAGAAATCAAAAATATGCCAATACATAGACAGCCACGGACACACGCACAGACACGCACAAGGACGGTCTGCACAGTGGGATGAAAACGCATGCAAAAAATAACATATTACGGAATGAGTGTGGTGGTAAGGGTATACTGAAGGATGGATAGCTTAAGGGGGGGACAGGAGGGAGAACTGCCAGTGAGAGTGAGAACCGTTACAGCCTCTCTGCGGCCAAAATGACGACACGCGTTGGTATTTTCATTAAGTTTGGCACCATTTTCTTTTCGTTCCCAGTCCACTCCTCTTCATCTCTCTCTCTCTGAACCGCCAGCTCACACATTTGTTCGCTTGAAGCTGAAACAAAAAAAAGGTAGCTCATTTTGGGAGTCGAGGCACTTGATACCCTTTACCCTTGCATGGCAATCTCTTCTCAGCTGACCATTTGTTCGTATATGAAGAAGAGATGTAATAGATCACCGATCTATTATATTACTATGCTTATCAACCGATTTTCTCCAACTTATCATACCCGCTTCAAGGGTACATACAGAAAAAATTCTTGTCGCGCAACAGCAGCAAAAAGGAGCGAATGTAGTGCGACAGAGAGGGAGAGCAGGAGAAGCCTGCTGGTACGTGACCGTAAGCAATTTGCAGTTAGAGTGGTGGAGGCTGCGGCGGCTGGCATTGGCGTTGGCGTTGGCGCTGCCGCTGAGGCGTTCCTCGCTGCGTAATCGCATCAAGAAAGTGAAATGTAATGTCAGCCGTTTCCATCATCTTTGCGCTAGGTGGGGGTCCGGGGTCCGGGGTCTGGGGTCTCTGGTCGGTGGGCGGCGGCGGCATGTGACTGCCAGGAATTCAAGCTAGTTAAAAAATGAAGATGCTGTAGAGAGGCAGCCCCACAACTACCATCTTTCTAGCGGAATGCATTGTATAGGTCACTGCGTAAGTCGGACCTAACCAACAGAATAGAAAAAAAAACAAAAGCATCAGCAGCAGCAGCACCAAAAGCAGAGCGAGCAGAAAGAGCAGAACGAGCAGAAGAGGTGGCCGAAGCAGCAGAGTGTTGGAGGCGCTTTTGTTGGCGCGTGATCTAAGGATAATTTATGACCCGCCCAAGGACGCTCGGGGCGCCAGGAGAGGAAAGGCAGAAAGGTTGTCAGGGATGACTTTGAGATAAGGGCCGACGAGGCAAGCTAGAGAATTTAAATTCAATCAAATTGCAGTCGGTAATTGCTCAGCCTTGGGGAACGAGGAATTCCAATTCAAGGGTCTCCCCTCCCCCCCCCCCAAGAAATACTAAAATGCTGAAAATGAGTGATGCCAAATCAAGATTTAAGGTTAAACTCATCTTAAATGGGGGAATACATTAAATTCGAATGGTTATTCATAGGTTATTTAGGAGTTTATTTGCTTGAAATAAGGAATAATAATGATAAAAGATACCAATTACTGTCTATATTTGATCTATATATCAAGTATTTTTATCAAAGAAACGGTTCTAATCATCAAGTAATCTTTGGTACATAAAATCTCACCATAATAGCATTCATTTATAGTAAAATTCTTCCCAAAATACACAAAATAAACAAAATACACTCCTTTAAATTCCCATTCATATGCCCCGTATCAATGTCTTTTGATGTCATGCCCGTTAATACAATTTCCGCACATACCCCCCCGAAAAAAAGGCGCCGCATCAACCCTCCTACGATACGAATATGCCCACATGTATTATGTCGATAATCCATTTTGCACCCAACACGCAGACATCGAATGTCATTGGCGAAAATTAATTTATATAAAATGACATAGATTTAATATGCGGAATGGAGCAAGGATATTGATGTTGCCTTGCCTGTTAGATGACTTCCACAACATGTCGCCCTGCCTGCCTGCCTGCCTGCTCCCAAAATAACCCAAACCCCCCCACATTTACGCGTAATTACCTCAATGAGAAGGGGGCGGGTGGGGGAGAGGCGGAACGAAACGAAACGAAACGAGGAAGACAGAATGGAGTGAAGCCAAAATGGCGGCGTCGCCATCATCATCATCGTCGCCAAGACATCGTTAAATTAAATCTATTGTCGACGCATTCAATGTGCATATAAATCATTTATGGTCTTTCAGACACAGTGCAGCAGCGGCAGCAGCAGCAGCAGCAACAGGGTGGGGCATGAGGCTGGGGCCAAATGTAGACATTACAACAATTTATTATTTAATTATCTATGCCGCAAAATTTTCATTCACAGGCCGCAAGCAAAGACCGAGCCACACGACAGCCACCCACCGAAAAACCAAACTCAACCGCAGAAAAGACATTAAAGTGCACCACCACCCCCACACTCCCCCCACACCACCACACCACCACACAGATATTCACCCATCCACCCGGCGGCGGCAGCAGCAGCGGCAGCATCTATCCTCCTCCAAAGAAAAGCCAAAGAAAATTCAGACTCTCTCGCTGAGCATTTTCATAAAATTTGATTACAGTGAATGCGTAAAGTTTACGACCAAGTAAAGGGAATTAACTCAAAGTGGCAACACACAGACACCCGCCCACACACACATACGCTCACACGCTCACACATGTGTATGGTGTGGTGTGGTCTGCTGCGGTGGCAGCTTGTCTTAACTCTATATCAAGGGAATACCCCAGGCCTACCCCCGGAAAAATCCATTAGGCGGAAGATGATTTTTTGGCAGTGTATGTGAATGTGTGTGCGTGTGTTCGTCTGCCCCGGCAATGATAATAATTCTGTTATTAAAGCTGCAAATGTTGATTATGATTATGAATTTCTGGGGGAAATTCTAATAAATTTATATGCCATGCCCCGAAATCGCACACACAAAAACTTCAGTTGAAAATTGCTTAAAGATCGGATAAGATACAAGGAAACTGTTGCTGCAAAAGTTTACTAGCTTTGATTGATAGCTCCAAGGGAAAAAGTGTGGATGGAAAAGGCGCCATTTGATACCCTTAAAAAGCAGAAAGCAGCAGCACCAGATCTTTCCAACCTCAAAGGGTATCTAAATATCGGCTCATGGATATGACCCTCCTTTCGGGTTTTTTCCACAAATTGTTTTTCCACGACCAACTTTATTAGTGGATGAAGCTGCCAGTCAGTCCTGTCCAAACTTGGACAAAATCAAAGCTATTTTGAGTGATTGATTTGGTCTTGCAGGAGGAGTTTTATCCAAAGATTGGTAAGGGATTCGATTCCCCTTTGAAAGTGTCAACTTTGCATAATTGAAACTTCATTAAAATCAATTATTTGAGTTGGAATATACGAGTTTACTTGCGGATAAAGAGGAGAAGTATAAGGATAAGTGTGAGGTAAATGGGACAAGACAAAGGAAGAAGGCAGGACAGCGTTAAACGGCTTTGGCAGATTAGTAATTCATCTTTAAAGGTCTCTAAATAGAGGCGGCGTATAATAATTCGTATTATAATTAATAATAAATGAAGTAATATCATCCTTTTCCATGGAAACCCTTGCACAAAAATGCTTCAAGTGCTCCCCATCTGTAAACTATTTAAAATTATTTTAATCCCAATTTAATGCCACTTTAAATCATAAATATTATATGTAAAAAGTTTCGAATCGGTTGAAAATATTTTTAAGTACTTAATGCGACAATTCTCTGGGGGAAATCCGCTTATTGTTTTTTCTGCATAATTCTGTTGGTGTTCCGTTCCACAATTGAAGCTGTCAAAATGTTGATAACTCTGTTACAGTTTCTGGTTTTCCCACTCTCTCTCCCAAAAAGACTGCCAAAATAAAAATGCTACAAAAAAATGGGGGGAAAAATGGGGTAAAATTTCCCACGCAGCAGCGGCAAGCTGTCGCATTTTGACAATCTAATCTACTTTGGTATTAATCCTTTTGGCCACAATGCTGCCTCAGCTCCTTCCCTCCATATTTGCGGTCGGTGGGGGTGGGGGATGGGTGGCGGGGCGGGGCGGGTTCTATTATCTCTCAAGTCCGAGGCCGCAATGACTTCAAATTGCCGTTTAGTCAGCCGGAGAGACACAGAGCAATGGAGACCCCCGCCACAAATGTTTCAACCAGAGGACCGCAACACCCTCCCCTCCCCACCCCTCCCACACCGCATACCCAGCCCATTCCATACCCTGCTTTCCAGCGCTAACGAGCTTTAAACCGCGTAAACATCTGTGCGAACAGAAAACAGCTTTTGGAATCGGTAACGTGAAATTCCTTTTATTGTTTGCCCTTTTCAAAAGAGAACTCTTCCATGGGAAAACCCTTTTCTCTATATATATATATATAAAAAAAAGGACAAATAATAGCCTGGAAAATATATTTGTCCTCTGTTTAAGAGGTTTACTTCTTTCTGGCAAGGCTTTCAAATTGAATTATCCTAGAGCACAGAGAGAGAGGGAGAGTCCTGCGAGTGGCTTGGCTCTGATTTGATTTAAGCTAATTTGATTGAGCATTCGGTTGAGTAGAAATTTCCCTCACATATATTGTACATACATTTGTACGAGCAGCAGCTAAAACCCAGTGAAATCCACAATCTATCCCTCCGGCGTATATCCCTAATCGCATTATTAATAAGCATTCATTAGCCAGAAGGCAAGGCCATAAATAAAATGCCATCTATTATATACAAACGATTGCATTTGCCCCCACCACTGCCTTTCGCTCTTCTCTGCGAAAACAATCGCCTGATTTATTAAATTTATCAGCACAAAAAAGAATATCTCTATATATAGATGGTAAATGTGAGGGGAGGAGGAGGAGGGAGGAAGTATCCGCATATCCGTATATCTTTTGGCCACTTGAGGGCATATTTAAAAAGGGCAAAAGAGCTGCGTTTATCATGCGCCACAGGACATTGCCCACAGAAAATTCCACCTGGCAGAAGGAGCAAGCAACTCCTGCTTTCTTTCTATATCCTTCTATATCCCCCCCCCCCCCCCAACCCTGTCGCTTCCATTTTGGAGTGTCTCGCTTGGCTGGGCAGCAAATGTTCCATGCCCCGTCCTCGAAAACGCTTCGAATAATGAAAACCAAAAAGAGAAAAAGACGAAAGCCAAGGCCAAGAAAGTCGTGGGGCGGGCGATGTGGAGAACTTTAGGCCTCAATGTACTCAATAAATAACGGCAGTTTAAAGTGGGTCTCCAGCCCCCTCCGCCCGCCGCCCCTCGCCCCCGTGCCCCGCCAGGATGAGTCTCATTTGGACCTGTCACTGGCAATTCCCTTCTGGTCCTCCTGTACAGTCCTCCTGCTGTACTCGTTTTTTCTCCTTTAGTGTTAAGTATTTTTGACAGGACATTCGTGTAATTCAAGGCTGCCAACGGAGAGCGGGTCTTAACGGGGGCTGGGGGGCTCAAACAGGGCTCTGGGGTTATTCCCCAGCCAATTTTAGTTGTCGACTTTTGTTGGCCCTGTTAGTGTCTCTGGGTCTCCCATGACAAAGCCCTGTTTGTTGTCCTTTAGTTAGGGAAATTAAAGGGTACCCAGCAGGAGCTGCGAAATAGGAGAAAGGAGTGCAGGGCAAAAGAGACAAGCAGCTGGATAGTCGGAAGAAGAGAGTGTTAGGCCAGTGAAAGCCGTTGATTAAACCCTAATTGGTTAGATTAAAGTCTTGGACCCACCCAAGAATGTCCTGTAAATTTCTGTGCAACTATCTTTGGAAATTGCATTCGTATTTCAATTTTCCTCTCTGTTATGGGGAGCCCCCATAAATACATCAGAAAATGTTGCGAAAATTAATATCCTTCTCCTCCACCCCCCCACAATCCCCGCTCTATGTCACACATAAATTCTGAACATTTACAGAACAGATAAAATACCAAAAATTGCCGCCTGACCCATTTTAGGGCCGCCCTGGCCTTCGGTCGTGTGGCATCCACACACCCACTTACACCCACACACACAATCGGTATGTACTGCCACGCCTCCATCTAATTACAAACATTTTGGGGGCGGCGGGAGGGTGGCACTGTGTAACGGTAATAAATGGCATGTGTTGACCTTATGCTTATGACCCGAAAATAGATTATAGTGATAACCCAGGCAGAAATAAAAATGAAATCGAGTCAGAATTGTGAATCCTATGGAAGGAATCCTTCTCCAGATACATAGAAACGAAACCTAATTGAAACGAGTACAAAACGAACCCAAAACGAACTCAAAATCGAATCGAAAACGTAGTCCCCTGAAACGAGAATCGAGTTGAGCGGAAGAGCGGAAAATGTGCAACACGCGATGAGCATAAATTGCAATTCCAATTTCCGGTTTCTGTTTCAAATGTCGCACGTTCGAGGGGTCCCAACTTTCCGCACACACACACACACACACACACACACACACACACACAGCCTATGGGAAAGGCCCACTGCCACTGCCATTGCCATTGCCATTGCTTCTGGCTTTTCTTCAAATCACCCACACAGCAGCAACAGCAGAACCGTGCAACGTTGCACAAAATTTTGTTGCAATTCATTTAAAATATACATTTTTGGCTTTTTTGGGTGGGCTGCTCTTTTGGGGTCTCGTAACGAATGTGCAACATTCTCTTAAGTAGCAAAAGTTTCAATTTGTTTGCAGCAGCGAGGAAATTGCTCATGTTGCTGGTGTTGCTGCTGCTGTTGCTAGTGCGGATGCTGCTGCTGCAATTGTAGTTCATATATATTTAACCGCCTAAATACTGTTTGGCAGTTGATGTTGCCCCTTGCCCCAGACCACGTTACTGATGCTTCTGCTGCTGTTCTGCAGCTCTGCAGTTGTTATCGGCAGCAGCCAAATGGCGGAAAATGCAGCAGCAACATCGCCAGGAGCAGCAGCAGCAGCAACAACAAAGTGAATGAAAATGAAATGAAATTGACGGCAACATTTTTATACACTTTGCGGAAAGGGTATTCGGATTTTTGCAAGCACAAATATTACGAGTAAAAGCTAATATTCTTTCAAAGCATCAACAGTTGTCATTCCTGGCTTTTGCACGCAGTTCTTAAGGGTTCTGTGCTTATCCCTCACTGTTACCTTTCGAAAGGTATCTACAAGGTCGGCTCTCGAAGTCAATCCATTCTTTATGGTATTGTATCGCTTGTGTTAGGTCCCTTCAGACCACTCCCCCCTCTACAGCATTACAAGCTGCTTTTGTTGTTGCAACTACAAATTGTTATCGAACAACGAGCAGAGGCAGCAGCACCAGCAACAGCAGCAACAGCAACATCAGTATCTGCAGCAGCAAAAACAAATTGTTGCAGTAGTTTTTGGGCTGGGAATTACAACGAACATTGAAAGAGCATTCTGTAGGGCTGCCTAGTGCCATGCCCCATGCTGCATTATTCATTCACATTTCGCTTTTCCTTTGCTCTGTTTAATATTTCATCATTAATGTTCGCCTCTCTCTCTCTCTCTTTGCTAATTGCCGAGCATTTTGTGTGTGTTTGTTAATGTGTTGATAAGTGCCATGCCACTCCTCCTGGAAAGTCATCCAAAGAAATTTCTCAAGACATATATATACATCTATAATATATGCAACCTAATTTCGTTTGATTTTGGTCAACTTTTAATCATGATTCATGTGGTTTGGACATTTTATAATTGAGTTGAGCGACCATCCTGGGATTCCTTGAGATGTTTCCTTTTGCATGGCAAATAATTGTTAATAAATAAATTCACTTAACTTGAAATTAGTTTTTGAGTTCAGTGTGCTGGAATGAATGGCATTTGATTATTTTTTGTTGAAGAGCAAACGGATATATGGAAATATTTACCTCTTTTCTGTCTCTACCCGAAATCGGAACCCATTCCCAAACTAAATCTGTTCCTGGAAATGTTACTAGTTAAGTAATTGTATCATTTATCTTCCCCAAAACTAGCGAAAACTTTACACATTCGTGCAAAACATGCCACACCCACAAGCCAGTCACATGCAACGCCCACTTTTCCATAGATTCGAAGCCATTTTCCAAGAGTATTCCAACTTATTTGATGCGCTGCGCATGATTAATCTTCCAAAAAAATATGTCCCAACAGAGAGGCAGGAGATGAGGAAATTGAAAGGGATATACACAGTTAGGAGGGGCGGGGACAAAGGGCCACAGAGAACGGGGTAAGTGGTGGCTAGTGAGAGTGATAGAGAGAGCTAGTTTGGAAAGAGATAGATGCATGGATGGATGGCTGGATGGATGGCTGGATGGATGGCAAATGTAAAGCATGCCAAGGCGAATAAAAACGAAAAACGTTGTGTGTATGTGTGTGTGTGTGTGTGTGTGTGTTTTTTCGACCCATTCTATGGTCGTATGTGTTGACTGAAAAATGATTAAAAACTTAACTTTCAAAGAAGTTTTTCCGCCCCCGAAATGCACCTCTACCTCGTACCCTTTATCCTCACTCTTTTCATCCCTCTGCCAAGTTTTGTGGGTAATCCTTTAATGCAGCAAACGCGTATGTCACAGCAGCTGCAACTATTTCTCATCACAGCACACAGACCCCAGACCCCAGACGACAAGGGGGCGGACAGCTGTACTACTTCTTCAACCCAAACGCCACCCAAACGCCACCCAAACGCAACCCAAACCACCACAGGCCCACCTCCTCTGTACCCTTGGGTGACATTTTCCGTGCATTTTCCCCGAGCTACTTTTGGCTACAAATATTTTTGCTCACTTGCTTTTGCTTTTGCCTTTTTTTTCCTTACCTAAATCCCGGCAAAAACATTTTCCCCAAGTTTTTCACACACTCCGCCTCCTCCTCTTCGCCTTGTCTTTCGTTCTCGTTCTCCCCCCACTTTTTCTGGTGTTTTTCTCCGCCCCTCCCCTCACTCTGCCTGTCTGTGATGCATTCTACCAAAGATTTTGACATGACATAATAAATTGTGGTGTTGCCGTGAGCGGGTGCTGTTTTTTCGGGTGCAAAAACACCTGTACAAATACCCACACACACACACACACACACACACATATGCATATCTGTGTGCATGTTTTGTTGTGTTTTCTTTTATATTCCTTTACTGCTTACAATAAATATACAATTACAACTAATAATAAAGATTCAATTAACAGACGAGGGGGCCTCGCGCAAGCCTCTTTGCTTCGCAAATATCTGTATGTACATGTATGTGTGTGTGCCTGCAGCTATGCAAAACTTTAAAACTGTTTAGTGGATTTTCCTTCTCAGGCTTTCACACTCTTTGCTGCCTCGGCATTCCACTCGCTTTCTTTGTTTCTTGGCCATTTTCGCGCCACAATTTTCCGCAACATTAATTGCTTGTCATTGTCAACATCCCCTACCCACCAGCACCCATCAGCAACGGGGTATGGGGGTATGGGGGTACGGTGTACGGGGTGTGCGGAGCAGCACAACCTAATGCCGCCTCGAGATACGCTCATAAACTTTTGCACGCGTAAATTGTAAAATTTTCATTGCATACTTTCGTGCGTCACTCGAAAAGATAGAGAAGAAGCGATTGCACGAGAGTGACAGAGAGAAAAGAGAGAGAGAGAGAGATGGTGGGATGGTGGGATGTGGGTGTGCTGCCAACGCACAAAATTCTTCTCTTCTCCAGAGTGCGTTGGGTGTTTCGCTATTAACATTTTTGCCTTCCGGGAGCAATTGCAAATTAACGTGTGAAATCTGCAGGGGTGTGGGTGCAGTAAGGGAGTGGAGGGGTGGAGCGGTGGATGGGGTGGAGCTTCTAGCAAGAGTTGGAGGCTGTAGAATACCAGTTGAAGCTTTTGCATAAGTTTGACCAAAAGTTTCCATCGTGCCACAGAGAGAGGGAGATGATGTTTATGTGCTCTCCGAGTGCTTATTGAGATGGCTTTAATTAAAGCCAAGTCGAGTGAAAGTTCTTCTTGGGGGCAGAGTTAATTACGGGGCAGTGAGAGCATTTCCAAAAATGGGATTCTTGAGCGCAAAATATTCATCCGAAATTGTCTAGACTGGTGAAGTGGAAGCGTAATTAGTTTACCGAATTGTTGTTGGATGATGCCCCCCACAAGGAACGTGTTATGTGTACATACTCGTGCTCGTACGTCGGGGAAGATCTCAGATGATGGAAAAAGAGTTGAACTAATGATAAAAGGAGTCGAGAAAGTCCGTAGACAACTGCAATGTCCTTTCCTTGGCTAGATAAAGTAAAATCTTTAGTGTTATACAAGTACAAATTTGTTATACAGAAAAAAATGCATAAAAACTAAAGTTGGCCTGAGAAACAAGTTCTCAAAAACTGTTATACTGTAATAAAAACTGTTATACTCTAAAACAGTAAAAATTGAAACTTTCTTAAGCTAAATTCAGTAAAAGTTTCCCTGAGAAATAACCGATTATTAATTGTTATACACTCTCATTTAACTGTTATACCAACTGTTATACTTCTTAGAAATTCCTCAAATCCATTACAGAAATAAAATTGTCAATTCCGAAACCCCTCATCAACAGCTTGCACATTGACCTGCTCCCAAAAGCGCACCTCTTGCACCCACAGCCGACAACCACACCCACAGCACCCCCGTCCAAGCCAGCCACACACATACCGGCAAACGATTCAAAGCACTGCAATCGCCGAGCTTTATAAACAACTCATTTTCTCGGCACGTCGGCATATTAAATGATTGCTAAGCGCAAAAGGCAAAAAGCAGAAAAACCATTTGCAATTCATAAACCCCAACGATGGAGGTATACTGCGTCGAATGAGATTCCCAATCCATGACGAAGTTTTTCCTGGGGACTACTGCAATGAATTGAAGAGAGAGAGAGAGAGCAACAGAGGGATGGAAGGTGGGCGAGTGGAGAGGGGTAAAGGAAAATTGCAGACAACGCGCGACTATTAATAAAAATATGCGAACAATGCTAAAGCGTAGCGCTCGGTCCGCCGAGTGGTGGGAGGGGGGACCAGAATGGAACCGAACGGAACGGAACGGAAGCCGCCTCCAACATTGATTTCAATATGGCGGCTCCCACACCCACACACACACACACACACACAAACACACACAGACACAGAGACACACATACGGCTGCACAATGAATGACGAACGTCGCTGAAATGAATGCAAAAAGCAAAACAAAAACTTTAAATCCTTTAGTTAAACAAAAGGAGTCCGTCCGCGTCGCACAATGGCCCATGGGAAAAGGGAACCATGGCATGGTTATGGAAGGATGTTTGTGAGCCAGGGGGAATCTGGCTGCCAAGGACTACACACTGAAATCAGCATATCCTGTCGGCTGCGGCTCGCTCTGGTCGGGAGCATTTATATTGTTTACGCGATGGATTAGTGGCGACTAAACGTGGCATATTGGCAACGAGACTACAACCGATGATGATGCTGATGATGATGAGGGTGATGGCTGAAGGCTGAAGGACAGCGACGCCGCTCGACGATGAATGGGCATGGGAATAGAGAAGAGCCTTGGCAGGACTCTGGGCTCTATAAAACAATGCTGACCGCATTTCCGAAAGCGATTAACTGGCGAACACAACACAAACTTTAAATGAAGGTCTACGATGAAGGGCCTTCATCTGAAAGGCAAATCTTTTAAATGCTTCCAACTATTCGATGATGGACGGGATGTCGTATCCATCCCACCCTGGTGACTACCCTTATTTCCCTTTCCAGCTATCTATCGTGGTTCTTTTGCTACTTCTTTATCCATCTACTCCTTCTTTCGGCCACTTCCTTGTCCATCCATCTACTCCTTCTTTCGGTTACTTCCGTTTTGTGTGTTCTCGTACGTGACCTTTGGGCTAAATTCTTTTACCAGACTGTCGTCGGTTGTCGTCATCATCATTGTCGTTGACTGAAACCCAATATGCTTGAAATGAAATTGTAACAATGAACCCCAATACACCAGCACACACACACACACATATACATTTAAAAAGAAATGGGGAACCCCCCACGCACACGCACACGCACACAGCCATCCCACATGGCCTAAGAGTTTGTTCTGAGGGCCAAAAAGCAATGTTCATGTCAGACATACATATCTCAAGTGTTTTCCCCAAAACCAAAACCAAAACCAATTCCCATTCCCACTTCTCCTTTCTGAATAATTTTTGATATTTTTTTTTTTCTGTCATCTTTTGCTTGGCGTCAGAAATCTTTGCTCATTATTATTGGCAGTCAAACTCTACTCTGAAGGGAGCAAACTAGAACGAAAATTATGCGAAAAAATTATGATGAAATCTTAGACAGAAAAAGTTTGTGCCTTCTTAAACTTTCGCTCTCTCCCGCTTTCTCTCTCTCTGAAGAAGAACCCTTTCTTCGTAGGTAATTATACACCTAATTATAATAAAGAAGATTTAACCCAACAGACAGTATGGGATAGGATAGTATAGGATAGGGGAAAAAACCAAAAACTTTGCCCATAAACAAAGGCCAGAAAATTCTATTAATGTGCTCAATTTGTGATGAAGTCAAGTCTGAAGAGCCCAGCCCCATAAAATTGTCGGATGTCGGATGTCGGGTTAGAGATGGTGATGGGCCCTGGGACTTAACCAAGTTGGAAGTACTTCTCCTTACAAGTCTAATTTGGCGGTAATAAAGTTTCCTTAACTATTGATTTGAGCCACCCCCCACACAACCCGAACCCCCAGAGCCAGGAGCCAAGAGCCATTGTCTAATTGGCCAGAAAAGAAGTTCGGAGAAAGGGAAGGCAGGCCCTCAAAAACAGGGATGGGCCGAAGTATATTCATTAAGTGTAGTCGTAAACTAAGGAAAATGCTAATAATAATAATGAAAACTTTCGAATGAATTTTAGAATTTTCAATTAAAATAAATAAATATCTGGGGAAAGTTTTATGAAAGCAAAATGCACTTAAAGTTCGCTTTTTATGGGTGCTTAAAGGTAAAACAAGTCGACAAATGTTTGGAGGAGTCAAACACAGTTGAAACTTCATATTTATTGAAAACCTTGGCTATTTCTTTAAGAATTAAGAAGATCTTCCGAAATGTCCACCCAGCATCATTCATACGCCCTGGCGTACGCGACAATCAGCCTCAAAACAAAAGGCACGGCATTCATAAATTTTATTAAATTACCAAAAATAAAAAAAAAATTACAAAAACAAGGAAGAACAAATACAAAACCGGAAATTTATTATATTTAACAAACATCGTTTCTGTTCAAAAAAACGGCGCAAAATAAATTTTACTTCGAAGGAAAATTGCTGAAAGCTGCGAACAGACCGACCCCGGGAAATTTATTATGCCTCGAAAATTCATTCAATGCTGCGCCAATGCAGCAAATGTTCCCCTCCACCCTGCCCCCTGCCCCCTCCACCGTGCTCGCCCCTCCACTGAAATTTGTTGTAAATGCAGCTGAGCCACAGAAACGAGTACAAGAACAACAATCAGCCCCCAAAAAATGTGGCAATAAAATTGTATTTATTACATTTCTTGAACTTTGCCACATGAAAAATTCAAAAGAAACCGAAAAGAACAAGACAGCTTTTGGTGTGGTTTTGCTTGGAGAGAGAGGGAGAGAGAGAGGGGGGATGGGGCTGTAGAGGGAGCGGGAAAGGGAAAGGGGTGTGCTCCGATAGTTACTGAAATATTTTTCAATTAAACGAAGTAAATAAAACAAAAGGCTAAGAAGAACTGCTACACGTAGAACCCAATTTTGAACATCAATTGTAATTGGTAATTGAAAAGTTGTGAAGCAGAATTGGCGTTTAATTTGCTGGGTGGGATGTGTGGAAGAGGCTCCCAAAGGAGCTAACGGGGAAGGGGCCTGAAGGGGAATGCCTGGGAAGATCTGGAGAGGAATGCCACTGAAGATCTGAAGGAAAGGGTTCTGCAAAGGAATGAATGGCCCCGAACGGGTATGGCTCTGGAGGAAAGGTTCTGCAGTGCAAGTGCAGCTGAAGATTTGCTTCTGAAGCGGAAAGGACCTAAAGAGGAATGGAGGTCTGCTCGGGAAGGGCCCAAGGAGGAAAGGAATGGAGGTCTGTAGGTCTGGCAGAGCAGAGAGGTTGGCTTGCAGCTCGTCATTTTAATTGAGGCCACAGCCGAGTGCCATTAAAAGTCGCTGCTGCTGTTGCTGCTGTTTCTCCCGCTGCCCCCTGCAACCAAAAAGCACTTAAAAGATTGCATTTAAAAACTAAAAAAAAAACAAAACGAAAACGAAACCAAAACCAAACACGAGACGGAACGAAACGAGACGAAACGAAAGGCAAGCCAAAAGCAAAGTGCTGGCCTCCCAGAAACACCAGAAACACCAAAACACCCCCCCATCACCATTCCTAGCCAAAAACTAACTAACTTTTTCCAGCGAACCGGGCCTAAAGTGGCCAGGAACCACGCCTCCTTCACGGGCCACCCACTCGCTGTTGTCATACGCCCTAATGGATAACGTTATCAACGCCGACGAACGCGAAACGAACGCTTAGAGAGTGAGAGAGAGAGAGAGAGGCAGAGAGAAGAGGAAACAGAGGCTGAGAGACAGAGCCACAGAGAGATGAGCGGAAAAGCGGGAAAACGCCAGGCAGCCAGCCAGCCCAGGAAGGGGGTGTGCGGGCGATGGCTGATCCCCAATGAATGGGCCCTGGCCAGAGTCCCTGTTAACCAAGTTAAAATTCAATTTTGAACACTCGGCTGCGTGCACAAAAACCGACAAAGTAAACAAATTGCGGTTACCAACACATGAGAGACCCGTCCCGTACCGCCCGCCCCCCAGTCGAACACCACCGACCAGGCCAAAAGCTTACTTCCTTTTCCTCGTTTTTCATGACGGAAACGATGACAAATTCTGGCACACACACACACACACACACACACACACACACACGCAAAACACCAAAGCAAAAGAAAAAAAGAAAGAAAGAAAACAGAAGAGTAGAAAAGGAAATGCTCGTACTCGTACCAAAACCCCGATTCCGTGCTCTGTAAAATATTAAATTAATACGTATGTAACCCGATATGAGAGCCGGCAGCTCTGATTTGAGTGGGGGGGAGGGCCAGAGAAAGGTGGAAAAGCGTTTGGGCAATAGGTGGAAAAGCGGCAAGGCGGTAAGGCGGCAAGGCGGTAAGGCGGCAAGGCGGAGTTACCCAAACATTCGACGGTTGCTTTGAAATTCAAAAGTTAAATATTTAGTAAGCAAATAGCACACAGGCAGAGTGCAGGCAGGCCATGGAGGCAGGCATTGCCTAAAGGTGGAGCATGGAGCTTGGAGCTTGGAGCAGCATTTCGTATTTTCCAAATTAGAAACAGACTTTTCCTTGGCCAAATATTTGAGAGCATTTTGGCCTGCCAAGGCGGAATTGACAGTTCAAGTTTTGTATTTATGAATTTTCTCCCTGGCTTCTTCTTCATCTTTTTTTTTTTGTTTCAAGGGAGTGCTCAATAAATATAAAACCTACCTCTAGAGGTGTCTTTGCAGGTAAATGTATATATTATATAATTATTAATGGCTGGAATGGAACTTGTAAAGTGTTGTGGCTGGCTTGGAAAATAAGTTTTTGGCAAATAAAATATACATTTATGAAATTATTGTAGAAACTGTAAGCAAATAGAGCAGCCAGGGAGGAGAGAAGGGCGATGGGGGCGATGAGGGAGAGCTACAAACAAAAATATAGCTATGAGAAGAAGCAGCTGTAAACAAATAAAGTGTCATGTTTGATTTGTGGCAAAAGTTCAGATTTGACAGAACTTTTTCGAGCTTAAACTTTAAAGTGTAATATTCCATTCCCACATTTAAGACGTAACTAGGCCAAAGCCTTGAAAAAATAATCCAAAACCAAGTCCAAATGCAAAGGTGGCTGTGGATTTCTCATATCTTAAGTGCAATATCGTGTCTCAGTTTCAATCACAATTGCTATCAAAGCAAAAGTTTTTCTTCGGGCAGAGCAATAACACAAAACTATGCCTCCGGGGAGGCTTGTGTGGGGCTGGGGCTGGGGCTAAGGCTGGGGCTGGTTAAAGTAAAATTGTATTTTCCACAATCAACAATGAAAGGAAAACAGAAACGTCACACAGGGCCCGGCTTGCTGAGTCGTATCGTATCGTATCCTTGATACAGATTTTCCATACCCATTGCCACTCGGTCTCCGTCTCAATTTGCGTGCCATGGCATTTGACTTGAGCCGGAAACGGAAGTGTAATGCAAACAAACATGGCTGCTAGGTGGATTGGAATGGATGTGATGATGCACACAGAGCCAGAACAAGAGTCAGAGCCACAGCCATAGCCAGAGCCAGAGCCAGAGCCAGAGCCAGAAGCGATGAGTGTGGCTTGATTTATTGATGCCATGATGCCATGATGCCATGATGCCATGATGCCACAAGTGCTTCTTGGTGCTCCACTGTTCTGGCAAATCATTGGGCATTCAAGTGCCCACCAAAACCAATCAACTAACTCCTCCACACTCACATCTCTCTCTCTCTCTCTCTCACTCGCTCTCGCTCTCTCCTCTCATCCAGCTATTGACCATTGAGTGTTTGTGTGTGTGTGTGTGTGTGTGTGGACCTGGTGAAGCTGATAAGCGCCTTTAGCTCTACGGCAATTTGATAAGAATTAAAGGCCAACAGAGTCAGGAGCCAGAGCTGGAGCTGAAGCTGAAGCATTGGCAACGACAAGGACCCATAGCCATATAGCCATATAGCCATAGAGCAGCTTTGTTGTCCAGCTTTCTGCTCACTCTGCCTGACATATGAAAGAGCTTGGAAAAAAAAAAGAAAAAGGGGAGCAACCGGGAAAAAAATACGTTCACTGCACAATTGTAAATCACTGGAAAAGTAAACTCCATCAAGGGCTTAGCATCCCCTCCCCCTTTAAGCAGGAAAGTTCTTATGCAATCCCCACCAGCACCAGCACCAGCACCATCACCAGCACCACCTTGAAGCAGAATCCCCCATCTGTTGCCACATAATTTCATCATTGGGGCAAATCCTTTTATGGTTTTAAGTTGCCAAGGGCAACAGTCTGGCTAAACAGAAGTTCTTTGTGCCCATCGAAGTCCATCGATACTCTCCATCAATTCCTCTAAATCCGTTTAATTTGTGGCACGTTTTTTCCATCGATCTTTGATGGTTTTTCTTGAGGAATCTATTACAAAATTCCAAGTAAAGAAGAGAAACGCATACAGGCTGTATTCTATTCAAAATCATATGAATTTTCCAATCAAAATACCGCACAACCATTTGGGTATCGACATCTCTGTCGTGCAACCCACTTGTAAATTCAAAATCCCGCCGAAAAATTGCACAAACCTTCGTTTCATTCCCGTTGCCCCGATAGACCAATCTCATGTTATACAATCTTTACCCTCTGTTTGGACAATCTCCGCCGCCCCCACCCTCAGCGCCATTTCTCTGTAAAACTAACAGAAGATTTGCACCAGGCTAAAACCAACGTGAAAAATAGAAACCTAAACGGAAAGAGGCAAAAAAAAAGAGGCAAAGGAAAGCCGCAAAAAAAGTGCACAGAGAGGAGGGGCGAGGGGAGCGGCAGGGGAACCGATGGCTGTCCAGGACAAAGCTATTGAACGGGGTATTTGGGTCGCTAGGTAACAACGGCGAGAACAAATGTCTATAAAACAAAGTTATCAACAGCAGCAGCCAACGGCAGCGCACTACAGAAAAACCAGAACGAGAAAATGTCTGGGGCGAACAAAAAACAAAAACACACAAAAAAATATAGCCGAAAAACCAGAACCAAGAAACAACAAGTAAAACAGAATACTACAAAATAGGGAGGACAAAAAACTAGAGAAAGGAATACAGATCAGAGCACGAAGCTATAGATACACTCGCAGATCCATCTGAATGCCTAATCTATGGTCTCCGAGTCCCTCTGGGCTCTCCTCCCTGATCTCTCTTCGGTGACGTATCGTTCTACCACCGTTCTATGCGATTCTCATAGGTACCAGCTAAGCTGGAGAAATATTCATGGTGCATATTTTTACCATATCCTCGGATTCTATGCAAATCTCAAAAATCGGACTTATTTTTTAAGTTTCCAAAAGTTTTTTTTTTTTTGTATTACATCCTTTACTCTTCCTTTCTTTTCACTGTCTCTATCTCTCTCTTTCTCGCACCAGCTTCTTCACTCTCTCCCACTTCCACTCTGACCTTCTGTCTTCCTCTCTTGCTGAGTGTAATCTCTCTCTCTCTCTCTGTTTCAATCGCTCACTCTCAAAAGAGAAATACTTTTTCCAACAGATCATTCTATAGCACCCTTATGATACAGTGATCCCTGATGATACACTGATAGAATACTGGTAAATACTTAATGAAATATTGCACGTAATGCAGCAGTGCTCATCGGCCACTTCGGCCCCTCTCTATAGCCGAAATACCCACCAGCAGAGTATGAAACTGAAAACTAAAACTGAAGATACATGGCAAACGGCTAAAACGGCTGCAATTCAAATGTTCGAGTGTGTGGGTACTTTTTTTTTGTATCTGTGGGGTCTGTGCTGTGTGCTGTGTGTGTGTGGGGAGGATTCAGCTAACGAAGCTTTTCGGTAGCAACGAATGACAGAAATGTTTGGCCGAAAACGAGAGAAAAGTCCAGGCAGCCAAAGAAAACCCCTGCTGCCAGGCAAGAGGATAATAAACGAAAAACGAGTTTCGGGTATTAATTATTGGTTTCAGCTTCGGTTTTTTTCTTTTCTTTTCTTTTCGTTTCGTTTTTGTGGCGAAAAACAGAAAATTAAAAAAAAAACTTTGACAAAAAAAACCAAAACCCGCAGAAAGAGAAAAGCGAAATGAAGAATGGGAATAAACGTGAAGAAGAAAGGACTGGGAAAAGGCACAGAGAAAGGGCTCCGGCTCTGCTCTGCTCTGGAGGGGCATTGAGATTTGAAGTTACGCGCGGGCCTTGTACTGAAATTCAAAACTTATTAAAACACAAAAGAGCACAACAAAAGGATAGCCCAGGATAGAAAGCCAGGCGGCATGTCCTGGCCATGTCGGAGTCTCTCTCTCTCTCTCACTCTCTCTAACCCTCTAAACCTCTCTTTGGCAGCAGCAGCAGGCGCGTCAGCACCGCTTGTTGAATAATTTTTGGTCGCCTTTTGTGTGTTTTATGCCTGGCTCAGACCTCAGACCTCCCACATCCCACACCCCAGCACCCCAGCTCCCAGTCTGAGTCCACCCCGAGTTTCAGCCTCCAATGCAATTGTTGTCAGCTGCACTTAGAGACCAGACCCAGGCCCAGGCCCACGCCCCAGCATTTGAATAAAAAGAAAGAAAATTTTCGCTTTTTAGTTTTAATTATGGCTAAAGTTTTGCGTTGGCCTGTTAAATGTGTTAGCCAGGAGCAGGAGCAGGAGAAGGAGAAGGAGCTAAGGAGCTACGGAGCTAAAAATAATTATGAATGGCAGGCTGAAATTAAAATAATAGAAAGAAAACGAGGATGTCCGAGGGACGGGGCAGGGTTTATGTTCGGATTAGAACTAGTTCTCACTTTTTGGAAGAGAAATTCGATTCGAAGAAGGTGGTGGGCGGTGGTTGGGGGTTCTTTCTGATAAGGTTTTGGAAATGAAGGGATTAGCAATTGTTCTTAAACTCAAAGGAACTTCCTGGGAACTTCCGCATAGATTTCCTTGTAAAACCAAACCGAATAACAAGTTCTTTAAAGTTTACAACTTATTTGCACTTAGAGCCAAGTTTTCCCTTCCTCTTACCAAATTATTTCCCATAATGGAAATTAGTGAAAATTATTCCAAAACAAATTTCTAGCTCAATTTATACAAAATTTCTATCAACTAAGTTTTTAAAAACAAAGTTTCTGTAGGCACCAGTTCCCCCGAAAATCATATCCATTGGTAAGAATCTCTCATCTAGGAGATGCTTTGACTCTGCCAAAGATTATTCATACGCCATGTGGCCGGAATAGTTAGTGGGCCAAGGAGACACAAGAAAGATCTGTGTGGCATCATCTGGAGCCAGGGGCCTATAAAAGTTTATATTTTAATTAAAAATTGTATTTAAAGTTGGTCAGAAACTGGACACGCATGGCTTTAATTGCTCATCGTTCTTTTCTATAATACGACGAGTACGAGTACGAGTATGCCTCGAGGCATGCCCCAACCAAGCAACAGGAGGAGGAGGAGGAGTATCAGAATCAGTGGCAGTGGTAAAGGCAGAGGCAGAGGCAGCACCAGCAGCAGCTGTCACAAGTTGACATCATACTCTGCGAACAACGAGAACCGCAAAGACAAGAAATGGCCATGATAGAGATGGCGATGGAGGGTATGGGTCCAGTAGGCATGGGAATGGGAATGGTGGGGGGCCTGAGATACGGCTGATACACAAAACCGCACGCGACTGAAGGCTAACCGAAAATCCAAAGCGAGACAAAGACAGAAAGACAGACAGTCTGAGAGAGAGAGAGGACAAATTCCAGGCTTCAGTTTCTGGTGGTTCTGCAACGCTAACAAAACTGGCAACAGCAAAAACATGGTAGAAGAACAACTCGAAGGTCTATAGACGGGCTTTCGACCGAAATGATACCCGGAAATGGTGTAATATCCCAACAGATTTTAAGACGAGGAAATGTTTTCTTCATTTTGATGGTAAAAATTAACCAATTATAATGATCAGTAGAGAAGATTAATAAATGTTGAAAAACAAAGTATTATGTCTTGAAAATTGTGATCCTATAAAGATTGGCCTGATGTTCTCTAGCTCTTACATTACTCCACTATATTCTACCAATTTTTCGATGTCTTTGCCCTCGAAAGCTTGCCATTCTAGCAGTGAAGCCCATATACTACTAGTAGCGATGGGTACTCCACAAGTACCGATGGGTATCCACACAACCAACTCTGACATTGACAATTCACAAGAACATGGCATCAGTCTGTCCGTCTGTCTGTCTGTTCACCCCATCCATCCCTTCCCTTTCTCCCTCCCCCTCTCTCTCTGGTGCGTGTGTGTATGTGATAATTAAATTTTCCAGTTTTGCTTCCGAGCTGCATTTGTGGGTCCAGGACTCTACTCCTCCTGCTCTTGCTTCCCTGGTCTTCTTGCTACTTTTTGGTGCCTTTCTTTCTTCTTTTTTTTTGATAGCTTGTGGCTGGGGCACAGTTGATTCGGCTGACTTTTGTCCGATGCCTGCTGCTGCTGGTGCTGCTGCTAGCAAGTGCTGATGCCTGCTCACATGATTTGGCCCCAAACGAACTCGAAACCGGGCGAAATGGTCCATGGCCTTTGGCCTGAAACCGAAAGTGCCAAAATGGTCATTGATGAACGTTTCCGTTATTGGTCGAGGAAATTGTATTTCGCTGTGCGATGGTCGAAGAGCACAGAGAGAGTCCTAAGCCTAATGCGATTTGGTGAAAATGGTTACGAAGGAGGACAACGAGGAGAACGAGGAGAAGTAGGTAAAGGGGTGTGCGGTGCGGTGCGGTGCGGTGCGGTGTGGTGTGTGTGTTGCCACAGCCTTTGATGGAGTCTATATCGGGGCTTAGTGGCAGTTGTAACATTGACAGTGGCAGTGGCTGGACAGATTATTGAAGAAGCATTAGGTGGGCAAAGGAGGAACGAATAGTTCCTTCTATATCGGAGCAGTTTATGCAAAGAATTTTCAATTGGAAATATCCTTATTGGATAACAAAAGAATCTTAGAACTACTGAATATATTCAGAACCCATTGAAACTACTATTGACTGACCTATGGATTAAAATCTAGTTGTAGAACAATATACATTATTTTTATTAATAAACTAGTGGACCCGGCTATCTTCCAGAGTGATAATAAAAGACTTCCAAGGATTGGCCTTGCCATTTCTTGATGGGAATCAAACGGGGAACTGAATCCTCTTGAATTGGAATGGAAGATCAGTTGGAATAGTCGGAATTCGTGGGATAAGGACTACATCTCCTTTGAATTTGCCCTTGATGATCGTCGCTTGACGAAACTATCCGTCGGATAGCTGGTCGCCTCGTGATTGCGGGTGGGGTTTCCCGAAATTTGAAATCCCATAAATTTTTCACTCCCTTCTTATATAGATAGATATAGAATATTGATTAAATTTAAAGATTTGCATCATTTTGTATGTATACCTGTATTAGTAGTGCATAATAGTAGTACTCTCTATTAAATAAAAAAGTTTTCGGTAGCCGTTGTGGTCCCGATATTTTTCTCATATCGGCGAGAGTGAGCGAGGCGAGTGAGCCGGTGGTTGGCGCACGAACGAAGCCTCTGTTTTCTCTATCTCTCCTCATAGAATTTAAGAGCCTTGACTCACAATTTTGATAAGTCTTTAAGCAGTTTTTGCTCTGATGATCAAGTGGACTTATAGGGTTCCACTGCTATCTGTAGAATCAGCTTTAATGTTCTTTAACCCTCTTCATATGTTTGCTTTGCTCTTGCGAGAGGGGGGGAACATGTATTCTCCACATGTCCTTGATGAAATTACCAAAACGTGTTAAACTTTCGAAAGTCGCCAAGTATTCACTATCCCTCCTCCATTTCACATCACCCCTGCCCCTACCCCTGCTGTCTAATGGCGCCGAATTGTTTGCCAAACAAAAAAAGACAGAGAGAGAGAGAGAGAGAGGGAAAGGGAGAGAGAGACAGAGACAGAGACAGAGAATAAACCTCTAAGAAGGAGAAGAAATACAGCAGCGGACATTTTGTAAATATTTTCCATGTGTATTTTAGTGGCAAGTGGAGAGAAAAACACACCAAAGGAAAAGCGGAGAAGAAGCAAGGGAAGGCCGCATGGCAACAGAAATAACGCACACACACATGCCAAAATATATATAGTTATATATATAACTGTACAAAGTGAGGACATTCTCGACAAGCGGCAGCTTATGTTTGGGTTTTGTTTCTGTTGCTGGTTTAAGCAAATATGGCCGCACGGCACCGACCCGACCCGACCCGACCCGACCCGCAGCTTTTGGCTCTCATTTCGAGAGCATAAATAACAGAGACTCTCGAACGGACACATAGAAGATCTCTCTACATTTTGGCAGTGTCCTCGACTCGACCAGCCCCTCCCAGCCCCTCCCAGCCCCTCCCAGCCATCCCAGTCATTCGTTCAATCATTCATGCAGTCATTCAAACATTGACGCCAGCTGCTGCCTTTCAAAAACTGTCGAGCGAAACAAATGTGTTTGTTTTTCATTTTCCAGTCTCTTTCGCTTTCCTTTCCATGCCGGCTGCTGCTGCTGCTGCTGCTGCCAAATCTCCTTCGTTGTTTGCCGGTGAACGGTGCCGGTAAGGCGTTTTTTAAGTAGTTTTTAATAATGCGGCAACACACGCGGAAAAGGAGCAAAGGCCAAAAGGGCTAACAACCCATCGGGATGTGGGCAGGATCAACAAATTATATATTTCAGCCAAAGCCAAAAGAAAACCAAACCGAAAACATCTGTTGCCACCGAAAGGATGGTGGAAAATAGCAGGACAGGACAGGACAGGACAGGACAGGACTGGAAAAAAGGTAAAAAAGTAAGTAGAAAAAACCGCCATAGCCAGCATAAATAAAGCTTGGATAATCATATACTCGTATGTATTCCCAGATGGAACGTTGAACGTGCACCCACCACAGAGGGAGTAGCTCTGATTTCAGGCAACCCACACAGCGGCAAGGGGGCAAGGACCTCCCCAAGACGCAGGACCCAAGACCCCAGCAGATAATCGTCGAGTTTTTCTTTTCTTACGAGTATTCCGTCTGCCGCTGCCCCTGCCGCAGCCCCTGCCCCAGCCCCTGCTCCTCCTGCCACTAAACAGCGACACAACAGCGGAACAGAAATTGAATTTAAATGGTTGTCAGCAACAGAAATTAGTTTTGCTTTCTCAGAAATGAAAAAAAAAGGAAAAGCAAAGAAAAGAACACAACAGAAAAGTGCAGGACTGGCCATTCAGTGCTAAATTATGAAACCAAATAGCGGCAAAATACTCAAAAGAACAGTACTTACAGCTGGACAAGGCTCTAATTAAAAGATGGACATCCAAAGATTCCATTTCCACGGATAGAGATGATACTGGAAATATAGAAAATAATTAACTGACATTTGCAGAAGGAACGACAGATTTGTAAAAAGAAAATTGCTAAAAACATCTATTAAATGTTGTCTAATTTACAATGAAATCCCATCTTAATTACTCTTTAGAGATTTTATTATTGCATTTGACTTAAATTCTTACCCACATCTCGGGCTTTATGTGCTCCATCCCACATCTTTAAATTCATTTATTTAAATATGCGGCTTATTTCTGCTTCCTTCCTTTTCTGGTGTGGCAGGCAGCAACCTCTTTGTCACACAGGCCTCTCGACAAAAAAAGGGAGAACCCAAAAAAGAATATACTCGTACTTGTACTCGTACGAAATAAATATAAAGGAAGCCAACCGCAACAAAGTAAAGTCTACTTTAAAACACTTTTGCAGTGCATGAAACTGACAAAGAGACAGCAGCAGAGGAGCAGCTGAGGAGCAGCAGAGGAGCAGCAGAGGAGCAGCTGAGGAGCAGCAGTGGAGGCACAGCAGCAGGGTTGTAGCCAGTGCCACTATCAAGACCAAAAGTGGGCGTGAGTGGGTTGGGTGGTGGCAGCAACCACAAGAGCAGCAGCAGCAGCAGCGGCAGCAGCAAGCAAGCACACTGGAAAAAGAGGAGCAACAAGGAAGAACAATGATAATGATGATGGGCATGCTGAGGGCTGCTGATGAGTGAATAATGCGGCACACGTTGAGTGCCGGCTAACATATGAGCATCATATATTTTGACAAAAGCCGGAGAGAGCGAGAGCCCAGAGTTTGCATTCCCTCTGCATGTGTGTGTGTGTCTGTGTGAGGACACGGAACCAGGACATCCAGCCCCAAAAGTACTACTCCAATGTTCATGTGTCTTTGTCGCAGCTGGCGGCTGTCACAGCAAACAGCAAGATGGGGCCTGGCTACTGCCTCGTATCGTACCTGTTCGTATATAAATATAAATAAATTTATAATAAGGGTTGTCGGGGCTTATTAAATTTGCGCCAAAGATAGCCCGCAGTGCACTTTGTGTGTGTGGCATGGCATTTGTTTGCCTCGTCTCTACGACAGGGGGCAAAAACTCTATGCAAATATTATGACTACATATTTTTTTTTTGTCTTTCTTTTTGTAATTTTTAACACTCCACTGACGGCCCTGACACGATATAATATTTGCTCATGATATGTGAGTGCCACAGGTGCAGTGCGGCACAAATGCAAATGAATTTTAACCCACAACACACACAAAATAAATAGCCACAAAAAAGTGTTGTGTTGTGTTTGGCAAACAAAAATATTTAATCAAATAAAAAAAAATATGTATTCGGTAACGATTGAAATTGATTAAAAATACATGAAAGCAAAATGGAAATTAAATACGAGATGGAGCGGCAGAAAGGCCCACAGAAAGACTCGTTTAACGAATGAAATTTGAGTTTTATTTCGGTTTTATTTCAAAAAATATACACTGAGAGAAAAACCATATTCAAACCATAAATTCAAAATTCGGCTTTTAAATATAAAAATAGAATAGGTTCTTAAGTATTTTTCATCCCATACAAAATGTAAACATAATCAAGTATGCTTTGATCTGGAACCAAATACTGAGCCAATCCGCTCATCCGAAAGTGCTGATTGCTCCTTATGGGCTCAAATGGTTTGTGCTGCGCCTCGGGAAAAGAAATTGAGACACCAGCAGAACCATTGAACGTCTTGCTCATCGGCACCGGTCCAGATTCAAACCTGTTCCTTAAGTCACATGGCAAAAGGTTTGCCGGGTCAGCTAGTATTTCCACATTAATTTCAGTGAAGGCCATTCCATTTAAATATTTCCATTTTCGGTGCATTTAGAACGACATAAATATTTAAATCTAAGGAGTAGCTCTTTGATTCTCAGGGCTTTTTGCTCTGGGAAGTTTTATTTGTGTCATTGATCTACATATGTATATATGTATGTACGAGCTGCTAAATATTCGTCAGACAAAGCCTCGGTAATCAGTGTGCCATTAGAGTTGTGTGCCTTTTCTTCTTTAATGATTTCAGCACTTCGTTTCATGTTCATGTTCACTTTTTTTTTCCTACATAGCTCTTTGAGCAGCAGCGGCAAATGAAATGCAAATTAGTAGCTGGAGATGGAGATGGAGCTCGATCCGGGGCATACTCGGGAAATGTACTTAGCGTCGACTGCTCATAAACTGCAAATGAACTCATTAGAGGTGAGCGTGTGCTGAATCACTTTGTATAATTGAGTTTCAAGTTTCGAGTTTCTAGTTTCCAGTTTCGAGTCTGGCGAGGTTGAGTTCTCCTTTGACGGGCCGAGGAGGGGCGGGCTCTGGCTCTGGCTCTGGCTAATGCTCCGCTGATGGACAGTGTGCTCGTAATGTGCTGGCCACCATATCTGGGGTGGCATGTATCTCGGTGCAGCATTTTTCAATTGTCAAAGCCAGCAGCATATAGCATTCGAGAGCATCCGAGAGCCAGAGAGAGGCATCATCAGCATCATCATCAACAATGTGCAATCCGCATGCCTTGAAGGCAACTTCCGACACAGTTATTTCTTCGCCGCTCTCTTTCTGCATGTGTGCGTGTGTCGCTGGCTGTTTTGTATCTATGTGAATGGGTCGCCCACGTATACTCGTGCACTTTCAATAGCACTTTCCATTGACACCAAAAAAAAAAAAAAAAAGAAATGAGGGAGAACAAGTGTGAGACCGAAACGAAATGAAACCAAAGCAAAGAGTAGCACAAAATGTTCACATTTTCTCTCCTCCGAACCCGCAGCAGACCCTGAGACTGTACTGTACTGTACTGCACTGTACTGCACTGTACTGACTCCTGTGCTAGTGTGAGTGTGAGTGAGAGTTAACAGCAATTTGTAACGATAATTGTGTGTATTTTTCAGTGACAATAACGTTGAATGCTGATGAGTTTGCCAGACCCAAGCCCAGGCTGGAGAACCAGCATGCGAATGGACGGTCGAACAAGATACAGATATGCAGGCAGGCGACCACCATACCCAGACTCAGACCCAGACCCAGACCCAGACCCAGACCCTTACCCAGACCCATATCTTCCTCTGAACCGATGCCCTTTCCATCCTTCACATCTGCACTCTGCTGCTGCCTCCCTGCTGGCGTAAGTGCTGGCCTAAACGGCAAACATTTCCACTGCTGAGTGCTGCGAAAAAGTGGGGCTGGGAGCCAAAAGAGAGGGAGAGAGAAGTCAAGCGAATGCGGAGTCATTGTCAAGTGTGTCAAGTGTCGGGCAAACACCAATTTAAGGCCAACAAAAATCAGCAAAAACGACAAAAAAGCAGAAGCCAAATCCAAGCAGCAGCAAAAAGCATTCTCCATCCGCCAAAGGACCTTTTGCGCCCTCACGATTTCCACCACGTTTCGCGGCAATTAAATTAAATTTGTCATTGACTTTTCTCATAATTGATTTCATTTGATTTCCTTCCCCCCACCACCCAACCACCCCACCACCCGATCCGTGTATTGTGTCTCACCTCTAACTGCCTTCAATTGTTTCTGACAATTAATAAATGTTGTTGCATAATTCATTTATGTACATGTGTGACGCTTTTGGGGGCAGGAGCACCGGCACCAGCACCAGCAAACAAAAGGACATCCCCTATTGACATTTCTGTCATAGAATGTGCAGGGTTTTCCCATAGATATACATAGTATATGTATATATCTAGGATAGTAATTTACCAGCAGTAATTAAACAGAATTATTTAAATTATTCTCGTGGGGGAAGAGAGGACAAACGACAAAACGTTTTTGGCGGGGCCCACAAACAACAACAAAAAACAAAAAAAAAGAGTGGCAATAAATGATGCACGTAGATAAATAAATAATTTAAATTGCTTAATTTATGTGGAAATATGTTAAAGGATATTAGAAAACTATGGCAAATGGAATTTTTAATTAAAAATGACTAGACCAAATGGCGCAAAGAGCAATAAATTAAAAGTAATTTAAAAGATTTTCACACTAAAATCTATTTGCTTTGAAGGTGAATGTAAATTGATGATTTTGCTACATTTTAAGAGAATTTTGTGGAATTTTAAGGTATGTTTTTAAAGTGCCTCTGGCATAATCTTTAAAGATCCCCCTACATTCGCTTAGATTTAAATTTTCATTAAACTTAAGCCCTTTTCACCTTCATTTATCTGTTAGCCTCGTTACCGCCTTTCAGCCCGCACAGCAAAAATCCTAGCAATTCAAACATTTCTTTGCCTTTCGGGCATTTTTAAATACAGCAAACACCCCCAAAGGGGGAGACCAACTCTTTATGATGCTGAAATATGAGACGCATGTAGTTTGTATTTAGTAAAAGGATTTCCCGCAGACACACACACACACGCACACACGCATAAGCATTGAATTTTTCCTCGGTTTTTCCTACCGCTTCAACCCCCACTGCTATGCAAACACAGACGAGTCCCAGTCCCAGTCCCAGGCTTAGACGAGGAAAACGCGCACGGTACCAGCGACACCGGCACCGGCAACGGCAACGGCACCGCATGAAACACGAACGAACACGTATTTTGTATAACGGCATTTATTACATGTTTACTCAATAACAAAACACTTGAGCTTCTAACCCAAATACCCATAAACATGTAAGCCACACCACATCCACATACATAGGACACGATACGATATACCGTATACCGTCACACGCACATCAGCAGCTCTCTCTCTCTCTCTCTCTCTCTCTCTCTGGCTGTCGTTTAAGCTGGAACTTGAATTGGGATTGGAATGGGAATTGAGATTGTGACTGCAGCTGCAGCTAGAGCTGGGGAGCTGCGACTACAGATCGCCCACTGAATTTGTCACTCTTAAAGGAAATATTCCTCAGAAATCTTAAGATATTGCTGGCCTGTGGATGTGTAAAGATTCTGATAGCCTGAAGAGTAGCCATAGTCTGATAGCTCTCATTAAGGGATAAAATTCCTATAAGTGGATGATCAGTATGTTCAGGAACATTTGCCTACTGCCCGAATATATATTTTGCCAAATCCAATTCCATTACCAATTCTAGATTAGATCCAAATACAAATGAAAGCCAAACTTTGGCTCTATTTCATATGAAAATCTATCTCGAAACCAAACAAATTAAATTCCCAAAAGTGCTTTCAATCTTTTCTTTTCATCTGAATTCTACAACCGAACCGACGAAAAAGTTTCAATTTCACCTGAAAAATGGCTCTGGCAATGGAAATTGAACAGAACATATTGCAAATAGTTAACCAAAGCCAAAGCCCCAACCGAAAAGCGAAACTTTAGCGAAATATTTAGCCCCGCTGGAAATCGCTTTGCGAATTTTGGCTGTAAATGCGGCGGAGCAACATTGTTGGAGCACAGAGAGAGAGAATGGCGGATGATGGAGGTTGGAGGTTGGAGGAGATAGAGGTGAGTGCATACCATAAACAGGAGTCGAATAAATCAACGTCGTCATCATCATCAGCATCAGGAGTCCACACACGCGGCGCGACCCAACAACAAAGTAGCAGACAGCGCACACACACACACACACACGCACACACAGTCAGAGTCAGAGACAAGGAAGCGGGAAAAATATCCAGCAGAGGCAGACCATAAAGCAGCCAGCGAAATATAAATGCAATAAAATATTTTTAATGGCTCGTAAATGTAAAAATTACGCAAAATATACAAAAAATCTGAAAAAACCGGATAGGTTCGGTAGTCGAAGTGCCGAATACCCTTGAAGATTGATTGTTATAAGACCAGGACTATCCGATATACATGTCAGGCAGAAACCTCAAACACTTTGCCTTGAAAAAGATAGCTAATGCTGACCAAGAGTATATATTTTGGCTTTTCACGAATTTCGAAATATCCAAAAATCATTATACCCCCCTTCAAGGGTATACAAAAAACACAAAACACAAAACGAAAAACCTCACAAAATAACGACCCAAAAAATATTATAAGGAAGAACATATGAATGGCCTGCAAATTGTCGCAGGACCCCCATACTCATACCCGGATATGCCAAAAAGTATTTTCCTTCTATTTCTACAGTTTGTTTGCCTTGAATTTGTGTGGGTTTTTGTGTGGTTGTGTGGTCGGGTGGTTGGAGGTGGTTGGAGGTGGTGGTGCTTCTGGTTCTGGAGGGAGAGAATATTGTAATACAATTGAGTGGAAATTTACAAATTAGTTAGCATAATAGTTGACGCAACAATGCAAGCGCCGCAGGAGTCGAAATTTGCCTAATTGAAAGCAGCTCCAATGATGGTCAAACAGTACAGTGCTACCAACAACAAAACACCGACAGCAACAACAGCAGCAACAACGGCAGCAACAAATGCACCAACAATGGGGCCCAGAAGATGCAGAGACGAATGTTGCATATTGCAAGCTGTGCACAAACATTGTAAAGGCAATTACGGCCAAATGCCAAAGTGACAAGCTGAAAACCAAACTAAAACTGCAGCAAAAAAAAACCAAAAACCAGAGGCAAAAAGGCAAAAAGGAGTGGCAGAGGCAGGGAAGAGGTTGATTGAAGGCTGGATTAGAACGAAAAAGTTTTTGGTTCACAACGAAAGCTGGGATATCCTTTCAATGGGGCATGCCATGGCGATTGTTTTTTACACATTTCTCACACGATATGTGTATGTGTTTCAGATCCTCCCAATCAAAGGGTATCTCAGAGCAAAGCAACAAAAAAAAAAAAACCCCAAACAACATCCTGGCCTTGTCGAGGCATGTACTCGTATCGCATCGTGTATGCATGTCTGTGTATTAGTTGTTGATAAAATTAAACTCCATTGTTGAAAATCACAACAAAATGGCGATAGAGATAATAAAACAAAGGCACACACAAAATAGAAAGATAGAGATAGAAATAGAGAGAAAGCGGAAGGTTACAGGAGGGACGGCAGCAAACTTTGGCTCTTGCGGTTTTAAGCATTTAAATATTTAAAAATATTTATTGTTGAAAAATGGCAAAATATTTATAAGCCCGAAATATGCACACAAGATAGAAATAAAAGGGCGATTTTGTTTGGTATTTGTTAAGACAAAAGCCCTCGAGGATGGACAAGCACAAGCCGATGCAGAAGCAGAAGCACAAGCACAAGCATATCCATATGGACAGCCACTGAATGCAAGGACATTTATGGTAGATCCTGCGAACCTGCAGGCAGAGGTGGGGGGTAGGGGGTGGGGAGGTGACAGGAAGGTAGTAGCAGCATATGGCAGGTCATGCGTAGACAGTAGATATTTTAAATATGCAGATCAGGGAAAAGGTTGTCGGGTTGTCGGGTTGCCGGGTTGTCGGGTTGCCGGTAAAGACAAACAGCTCAGAGACGACGGCCATGTCCATGTCCTGGGGGAAGAATGTCCTGCTAATGCCTGGCGATTGTCTCCCTAAGCCTAGCACAAACATAAATACTAACTAGCGCCCCGAGGCACCCATTGGGGCAGCAGCAAGAACTGCTTAAAATTTGCACATTATTAGCATTAGGTTAAAGTTTATTTTTTATTTTCTGTTTTCCGTTTTCGCATTTATTCCATTTTCCGTTTATTTGATTTGATTTTATTTTATTTTATATTTTTCGTTCTGTTTTCAATGCTCTCGTACTCCTCGTTATCCTTCTGGCAGTGAAGTCCGAGTCCTGGCTTCTGGGGTTCGCCATTTGCATTGAGTTGGGTGCAAATCCGTAACAAATCTTCGAAATTGTTTTACTGACTCTCTACAGCAGCATTGAAATTCATTTGATGGGCGAAATCTTTTACCGATTTTTATATGCATATGTGTCTGTGAGTGGAGGTTGTAGTGTGCGTGTGTGGCTAAAAGGAATTTCCTTTTTAGTCGGAATTGAATTAAGAGAGAGATATTTTTGTGTCTGTGGTCTTGTACTCCTTCAATTGAATGCAATTCCTTATCCAATCGAAGCTTAACTCAATAAATAATCCAATAAATATTCGATAACTATGGGCCATAAGCCATAATGGTATTCGATTACTAGATGAGTGGAAAAAGAGACTCTTTCGATTGAAACATACAGATTGGCCAGCTTCACGTATCCCATAAATACTCGATAAATAGCCAAAGACATTCGATAAGTGGTCGACATTCATTGTTATTCCACATTGTGTTGCACCTTTGCAACGAAATGCAAATGCAAATATCCCCCAAAAAGGTCACACAAGTCGCACAAGGAATTGAATGGAACAATCCCTACACTCGCATTAGATATAGTAGGATGTTCATGTACTATCTGTGCATGTATGTATATAGCATGTGTGTGGCATTGTATAAATACGCACGAAATGTTCCGCCCACATCCATCCACATTTGCGAACAAAGGAGACTGAGGGGCGTCTGAGTTTGGGTTCGAGTTTGAGGCGAGGCTGACCCAAAGCCAATTGCCTTTTTGCAGTGACTAAGATTTATTTGCATTTCCGTCTGAATGCATTTCTGTTTTATTTCTATAGACGAACATTGCTATTGCTTTTCACAGCAGACACGCACATGACTAAACTCACACACACACACACACACACACACACACAGAGACACAGCGATTGGGGGATACACGTTTCGGCTTTTGGCAACTAAGTTGCCCTGCGTATTCGATGGAGATTCGCGCCCTGGCTACTGCTCTTACTCTTTCTATCATACTTGGTACAGTCCCGACTACTGCCATCATGTGTGTATGTATGTATTTTGGTACAGTCCCGTACTCCTATAATTCTTGGTACAGTAGCTGCTCCTTGAACGCCTTCGATCGTATCATACTTACATATAATGCAGCATTTTCTATTTGATTTCTTTCTGCAAGTGCCCCATTAACAAACTCAATTTGCAAAGCATTTGCCAGCTGGGCTAAGGGACAGACCGTCAAGGATAATAATGGTTCAGGGATAAGAGTTTATCGGGTCTTTGTCTTTTGGCCATGTCGCTGCTCCATCTCCTGCTGCACTCATTCCTGACCAGTGCAACACGTTTCACGTGATGCTGCTGCTGCTGCCACTGCTGCCACTGTTGGAATTTTTCACCCTCCACTAACAATGTGCTTTCCGTGTCCTGGATCCTTTGGATCCTGTGTCTATGCAGAGCAGAGCAATTTAAAAATCGCTTACGGGCACGCCACTGCCATAAAATCAAGCACCATCCCACCCCCCTCCCCATCATCATCATCATCATCATCTTTAGCATCATCATCATCATCATGGAGGAGGAGGAGGGGAAGGAGAAGGAGAAGGAGAAGAGGTGCTGGAGGAGACTCCGACCCGACATTCGCTTCGTGTCTTTTCCTGCGTTTTGGTTACTTTTATTCTTATTTTTGATTTGGATTTTCCCTGTTGTCTTTTTTGCTGGAAAATGTTCAGTACGTGACAGATTTGTTATAATTAACATGATTGACGAGCTTGAGACGCCCTGAGACGTGGCGCCGCCCAAAAACCCTCCGATAGCAATAGTTTAATGGCATATTTGGTAGAGAGAGATACATATTTCGAGGGAGTTGAGTTATGGCTGAGTTTGTCAAGGGGTTTGCTGTCTGTAAAGTGCATAAATTTCAATGTTAACAAACAATTCCATTGCTTCGCATCGGGACACAGCGCATACGCTTCGATTGAAATCTAAATTGCATTGCAAGCCAACCCTTCCGCCCATCCCAGCCCTTACTTGCACCATCCCCTTGCCACGCTTACAGCTGGGGCTGGGGCTGGGACTGGGGCTGGGGCTGGGCTACAAATTCAACTGTAAAAATTGCTGCAGTTAAATACTGCACTTGATAACAACTACAAATGCTCGACGTGTTAGACGCCGGGGCTAACAAGCGGCAGCCCTGCCAGGGGTACTACCATCCACAGGCACCATGCACCAGGCACCAGGCACCAGTCACCAGTCACCAGGCGATGGTGAACAAAAACAAACAGGATATGGGCGGTCTGCGATATGTGTGCGTTTGTTAGTGTGTGTGGCTGTGTGGGTGTGTGGTTGTGGGGGTGTACAGATTGTTGGGGCAAGTGTATGCGTGTGTATGTGTGGGACATACATTACATTACACTGCAGTTTTTGCAACTGTAAAAGGGGCTACTGCCATCGGCAGCAATACCAGCAGCAGAATGGCTGTAGCAGCAACAAGAATGGGGCAATTATAGTGCATTTTGCTATAAGATTGTAATACTCTTTAAAAAAATAAATGCAGAACAACAAAGAAGTCTCCACAATACTGAAAATGAATCCAAAATAATGTAAGACATTCTTAAACTCAATCTGAGATGAGCAAAGGCCTCATCAGAGATGGGAAATACGTACGAGTGTCTTTGGAACAGAGATTCCAATCTGATTTAAGGCATATGAAATACATGTCTATAGAAACACAAGCACATTTCCTCTCAAGCTTTGACACATGCTTCTCAAGTATTCCAAATATTCCAAAATAGTACAACAATCTTTACAATCTCTCATTGTCTTTCTAATTCAAGGCCTAACAGCTCTATGTGTGAAACTTCCCTGAAATATCTCTTCGCATATCAATACATATGTATCTGCTCGACATTCCCCACCTAGATAACCCTAGAAAGAGTATTTATTACAATTGCCAGAGAATCATTGGGCTTCAACTTCAAACCAAAAGGGCAGGCCTGCTTGCCACCAATTCCCGCAGCACTCCGCAGCACTCCGCAGCATTGCGTTTTATTCAAAAGGATATTGGGCCAGTGCTGCCAATTGGCTGCCGCAGTCGACTCCTCTGCTGCGGCAGCTACTACTGGTTACTGTTGCCTGCCAGTGTCCACTGCCACTGGCACTGCCACTGCCACTGCCTGTTCTTCTTCTGCTTCTGTCATTTACAAGTGCAGCAGCAGCAGCGGCAGGAAGAACAGCAGCAGCAGCAGAAGCAGCAACACCAACAACAACCGCAGGCATCATGAAAGAGCATTGTAACCGCAAAACGGAGATCAGAATTGCATATGCAAAAATGTAACTGAAATTCGTAAAATGCGAAGAGGCCAGCCAGAAGCAGGACACCCAGCAGCCAGCAGACAGAACCCAGCACCCAGGACGCACAGGGCACAGGGCACAGGAGCCAGAACAAGAGTCCGATACCGAAGCAGTGCGGAATCCAGCATTCACGTATCCGGACCGATGCTACGGCCAATCGAATAAAAAGTGCATGAAATATGTTTACTGTTATGTGTTGGCGTTTATGTTCCCAGCGTTGCTCCTCTCCTCCACTCCACTCCACTTCACTTCACTCCCCTCCACCCGCCACCCTCCACTCGATGCTGCTTCAGTAATAGCCACGGAGAGCTTCTTCCGCCCAGAAGGTCAATAAAAGGTCATCGAGAAGGTTATAACGGCCACGGCCAGCGTATGTGAGTGGCTCCCAGAAAACCCCGTTTGGAGGCAGACTGTGTGTTCATGCGTTTGCGAATGTACGAGTGGGCGGGGCAGTGGCAGTAGCCTTTGTGTGTGGCCTGGGTGTAGGCCCAACCTGGCCCCAAAGTCAATAGGTAATCCAAATTTGTAGACGCTTTTTTGGCAAGCGACGAAAACAATGCACAAAAAATGATAGCTCTGGCAGTGCCAAAATACCGAAAAGTTAACAGATTAGAATGAAGTGTGAAATGAACAGAACAGAACAGAACAGAGCAGAACAGGAGAAGAACAGAAGAGTAATGGAGTAGGATACAATGAGTATTCAAACATGATTCATTTAAACTCTTTCCGGGAAAACTCTCGCCCCTGGAGAAAGCCCCAAAAAAAGTTGAGCGAAACTTTTTGGCAACGTATCATTTTACATTTTACACCTTTTAATTGCCAAAAAGAGTTCGAGTTTGAGTTTGAGTTTGAGTCGGAGTTTATTAGCATTCACCGGACAAACTAAAATTATCTATGGGGCTTCTGGATTCTCATATCAAATGGCCAGCACTCAAAATGAAAAAAAAACAAAAATTAGAAGAAATCCTCTTAGCTGAAATGGAATTTTACCGAATTTTCCCCTTTTCTCCGGCAGAGCGTATCGTATAAATCAGCTTACAAAACTTTCATCGTATATCAACACACACTAATTATGGTAATTTTATAATTTTCTAAAAACTGGGGAAAAAAAGATAGCAAGCGGAAGAGCGGAAGAGGAAGGAAGGAGCAAACCGCAGGCCAGAGCCACAGCCAGAGCCAGAGCCAGAGCCAGGGCCAGGGACCCTGGAGGCGTTTACTGTTGATGTTTAATAAGCCAAGACACACACACACACACACACACACACACTGATGCACAAACATTTTTGTTACAGGAGATGGAGCCGGGGCTGGAAAACAAGTTCTTTTCATGAAATTTGAACATAAATTCCAATGAACGAAACAAAACCAAAGTGCAGAGAACTGCCGACACACACCCACACCCACACCCACCACCACCACCATCACTCCCTTCTCCTGTCCTTCTCCTGCTTTCGCCTTACCCTTTAGTTTGCTTTTTGGCATGCAGTTTAGTGTTACCAGGCCCCCTGGGGGGGAACTATAGAAGGTTGGGGTGTGATGGTGTGGTGGTGCGAGGCAATGGGAATACCCAGAGCCCTGAGCCCAGAGCCCTGAGAAAACTGCCCAGTCGCAGTCTCAGTCTCAGTCGCTCAGTGGCAGTAAGAAAACGCCATTTCCCCCAAGCCCCGAAGCGGCAAACTATAAAATGAAACAAATTAGTAGGGAATGCTCATCGAATCAGCGATACCCTGTAAAGTAGTTCACGGAAATGTAATCAAAGGGATAGTGGTTGAAGATAGTTTTCTTTTTCTTACCATTTTTCATAGCATACTTTGCGGGGACACCAGAGAATGGCTTCCGGCTTAATTTTAAAGCCCAGTTGTTGGGGCCAGAATAAGGTTTTCTTACTAATTAAATAAACATAAACGCTGATGCTTTCATATAGAAATATATAGAAATGGGCAATATTATTGAAGATATTCCCAACCAATATACTCCCGAAAAACAGCCCGATCCAAGGTACTAAATAGAAAACGAATACCAAGACCTGGGCACTAGGAAGGCGTGGGGACCATAAAGTTTTTGTGCCCAGCATGGGGGGACGTGGCCCTCAGAGCAAGGGCCGAAGAAGTACCCCGGCAGGACAGGACAGGACAGGACATGGGGAGGAAGACCACTGGCAAATCAACTTTGCAACTTGAGACTGTTGCAGTCTATTAAAATTACCCCGACGGGCAAGTGGGGTGTGAATGTGTGTATATGTGTGTGTGGGCATGTTTGTGGGCGGCAAAAGGGGGCGTGTCAAGCGCAAGCACAGCAATGGGCGCTAAATTAAAGGCAACTGCAGCAACGGCAGCAACGGCGCGGCAACGTCGGCGGTTGCTGGCTGGTCGGTGCCTCTTCTTTATCATCTTTCTCTCTCGCCATCTGCCTCTGCCTCTGCCTCTCCACTATTTTTTCTTCTTCGTGTGCTTCTTCTGGTTGTACTACTTCTTCTTCTGCTTCTGGTAGTACTGCCGCTGCTGCTGCTGCTGCTGCTACTTCTGCCTCATGCAGAGCTATGTTTCCGGCCGCCGCTGGCAGTTAGCAAACGTTCCAAGTCCCAGCCAACTTTCGCAATTAGAGATGGCAACAAAAGAGGCAAATCTTCAGGGAAAAGCGATAGAAAATCGTGAGTAAGGCGTACCACAAGCCTTTTGCAGCACATTATAGTTCCTGCTCTGTCAAATTAGATGTCGAAATCTCGTACAGAGATCCCGAAACATGGCCCATCTTATCAACCAATGATGGCATTTCCTTGTCATCTTTGTGGCGACCCCGAGATCGGGTCACGCTGCCATCGCCAGGCGTAATGGCTGCCTTCTACCATGCTATAGTACTTCCTGCCTGTGCTCTTGGTTACGCTTGGGCTGGCCTTTGCCTGGTGCTTCTTCGGCTTCGGCTTCGCTTCTGTTTCGCTTATTTTTTGGGGTACAAAGATGTGGCATGGGGCCGCCCTGCATCGTAAATTTAAAGACTATGCAGCTACTTGAAACTTTTGCTGCAAGGCGTTGCCATGTAGTTTATGGCTGGACCTAACCATCAAGCTGTTGTTGCCCCCGCTGCCGTTGATGTTGTAGGTGTGTGCCGTCATTTTCATATCTTATAGCGGTAGTTACAATACTCGTACCAAAGGGGCAGATTGGCAGGAGGATGGAAGGCCCACTTTGTGGCGGGGCACTTTTGCATATTCCCTTTGAAGGGAGGACCCGGACCCGGACCCGGATCCGGAGCTGGAGCCTCGCCGCCGCACTGATTGAGCAATTTCTGATGATGACGATGATGATGTTTGCTCCCCCCCAACCCCCCTCTCCGCCACAGCATACCAAAGAGTCATCTCCTGGGATATATCCATGTGGCGGCGCCATCATCAACGTTATTATGATTATTGAAAGGCATCACGAGAGTCAGCGAGGCGGGGCAGCAAATTTTGTTGGTTTTTGGGCAAAATCATCAATATCGCATCTCATATCTCATACCCTTCGCTCTCTCTCTCCCTCTCTCTCTTTCCTGGGGGGCACTCACTTTGTGGCGCATTGTTCAAACATAAAATTGATATTTTTATGGTTGTTTTTCATTCCTTCCCTTTTGGCTTAATGAGCGGTAGTTGCCGTTTGCCGTGTTTGTAGTGGCAGTAAAGTATGGCCAAGATTGTTTTCCGAAAAACCAAAGAAGAACAGGGAAAACCAGAGCCAAAGAAAAACTATGGAAATATTTGCCTCTTGATTGCAGAGTGGCTGTGGAAAAAGGGTAAGGAATGGGTGGAATGGGTGGAATGGGCACGGCTAGATGGCAGCTGATGATACGCTACATTGCTTCATTATAAGTTTAGCGGGGAGAAAGCGAGAGAGAAAAGGCTGCGAAAAGTGGAAAATTGAAGAACTGATAATGAGAGCTTTGTTTGATTTGATTTTAAATAGGCAAAAAAGGAAAAAAACCCTATAGCGTAATCAAAGAAAGCGTAATCAGAATAGTTAGACGGTGTTTTGCTAGAGGGAAGCATTAATCGATTTTATGGAATGAAAATCAACGGATAACTATCCCTTTGGCATAAAGGTGGGCACTAAGAAGGGATTTTCCTCTCCAAGCTGATGAAGCCATCATTCAATTACTATATACCATAAATTTCTCTCTTTCTCTCTCTCTCTCCTTTTTTATATGCTCTGATGTATATTCCTTATATATTTATTGTATATATTTATAGTGTAGTGGTGTAAGAATCCTCTTAATTGTTCCACCAGCTCACGTACTCCTCATTTGCCCCCGGGCCCCACCCTTAGCCACTATTTGGGGCTCGCATTTTTCTGCCTCAACAGGCGAACAGAACGTGGCAAATTATTTTCACACCCTAATTAACGAGAGCTCCAACCCTCGTGCCGCCTACTTGTGTGCCTGGTCCTGGCCCTGGCCCTGTCGCTGGTGCTGGTGCTGGTCCTTGATGGAGTGACACATGCACATGGAGTTCGTTCGCTGCCTGTTGTCGTCCTCAAACTTTGACAAACAAAATTAATAAGTTTCATTTGTATTTTTCCTTTTTTGTTTTGCAAAGTTGGGGACGGCCTCACCTGCGCTTCTCGCTCTCGCACTAATTTGAGGGCTCTCTGTCTGACTGACTGACTGTTTGACTGACTGATATATATGCTAATTTAGTTGCTGATTACTTGGCTGCTTAATTAATATGCATGCGGAAAGTTGCCTCGGAATGAAGCGAAATAGATCTGTATGTAATGCAATTGCCAGTCAAAGTTCTTGATCATAGTTTTGTTTGATTTTTAATGAATACTCGAGGCAACACAGCTCCTTCATCTCCCACTCGCATGAGTATCTCTTGAGTATCTGTCTGTGTGTGTGTGTGTGTGTGTGTGTGGCCCCAAAAAGTTAAATGTACTTAAACTTATTTGTTGTCGACTTTCTTGTGGAGCCAAATGATTTGTATGACCAACTTTTGGAAGGCTCTCTTCGGTTGGGTATGGGCTTAATAAGTTTGACAGAGAGTCAAGTTTTGGGTACTGACTTGGGACTGCATGTAAGTGTATTTGGTTTGCATATCTGTTTGTCTTTTGGCAAGTATTAAATCTAGTTTTAATTGACTTGATCAAAATGGTTTAACTTTGAGCTGATCAAAGGCAATCGCTTTGTCTTTAACTTTAGTATAGCCAGGAGCTAATTAATTTCTTACTTTCAATCACTGTTCCCTCCAGAGACAAAGCACCACTTAACCGGGGGAGGGGAAGGAATCTCAGCAGCCAAGTCAAAGTTTATAAAATAACAGAAGCACAGAGAAATTCCACTGCTCTCCTGTCTGTGTCGGAATAGTTTTTCCTGCTACTGCCACTGCCAGTGCCACTGCCACTGCTACTGCTACTGCCACTGCTCCTGCTCCTTTGCTTTCCTTTACTTCGTTTTTTGTAACACTTTTGTAGTGCATTTTTTCGGAACATTAACTGCTGTCTGTTCCCATTATCCCTAACTAGCAACCGATAGACTCACACTTCGTCCTCGTCCTGCGTCCTGCGTCCTGTCCCCTTGAACGTTTCCAGCAAATGGCAACTAAAGTAGCAGCCATTCAAGGGGAGGAGGCGGTCTGGCAGAGGATGCTCTCTCGGCAAGTCGGAGCAAGCACTCAAGTATTCACACGAAGGGGCAAGCTCTCCAGAAGAAATTGTGTGCTGCTCCCTTTAGCATTTCTCCAGTAGTCTTTCAAATGTTAAATGATGCAGTTACAACAAATTACCTCGGAATGCCGAACGGAAGAGGGTCCTGGGGAAAGGTATGCTCTCTCAAAGATTGCAGCTAGAGATGGCAGCGTGACAGGACGACAGGCATTGCCATCCCACCACTAATTGCAGTTTGAGCTGCTGCAGATTTAGCCAGAGATTTTAGTGGGCGGCGGGAGGAGGAGTGGTTAAATATTTGGCGGGTTTTTGAATAGTTTAGCAAACTGTGTGTGTGTGTGTGTGAGAGCCAAAATGAAGTTGTTTGCAGTTTCAATTTGGCAAGAACCAAGAACCCCTCCATCGCTCCCTCCACCGCGGGAGAGCAGAGAGCTCTTTCAATATCCGTTGTCGTTGAAGTTGACGTGCAATTAGGAAATGTCAGGCGGCAAGTGCTCTGCTGCTCCTCTACTCGTCCAAGTGGCAATGGGGCAGGAGTGTAGGAGGGTGTGGCAGGTGCACACACACACACACACACACACACAGAGGAGACAGAGGAGAAAGGAGACATGTCGCGAGGCTTACTGCAAACATAAACCGGAGAAATGACTGCACATAAAGTTGCTTTAATTGAGTTTTATGCTTTCAATTTCGGGGCGCTATTATGGCGCCCAACGTAGTCAGGGGAGACACACACACACACACCACACACAGCACACACACAAACACACACATACAGGGGTATACACACTTATATGGACGGGGAGACGGAGACATCTCCACATGACAAGCGCAAAAACCCATAAAACTCATCTGTCAAACACTGGAAACGCCGCCTATCAACATTCATGTTCACTAATCCTTGGCATATATGCGCAAACGGATATATAGTCGAGGCGAGTCGAGGCGAGGCGAGGCTTCGTCCTCCCTGCCTGCATGTGTGTCTGAATTGTGTATCTGTGTGCTGCCATTATCAAGGTTTTTTGTTTGACTGCATGTGAGGCAAAGAGAGGGAGAGAGAGAGGAGGAAGTGTGCAAAAAGGATTAAGAGCAACGAAATGATGCGTTGCTCGACAGACAGAAGGTAAAAGCTCCAAAAGAACAAGCTGAAGCTGAAGCAGCAGCAGCATCAGCATCAGCAGCAGGCGAAACAGCAGTCAAAAATCATATTTCTCGGTCCGGAGAAAGATGATCTATCAAATGGTATTAGTTAGGGAAAAGCTGAAGCTAAAAGGAACGTCAGAGCAAGTCCCTCCCCATGACAGCTGGAAGAAAAGTGCAGGAATTTACAGATTTTCATAGGTGCTACCATTTCTAGTAACGATTGATGCTGGCAGGGCATAAAGAGCAACTACTTTAAAGGTGAAATGGTTTGAAAATGAATCAGAGTGGCAGACACTGGGGAACCACGATGAAAATGGGTTGAAGTCTTAAAGAAAGAAATTAATTCATTAAGAATTTGTATGAAAAGTATTGAAAATATGTATTATCGAACCAATCCGCACTCTCTAATACTAAGATAAATGGTTCTCTGGTCTCTTCTCGGCTGCTTCCATTAGGAAAATTCGTACTTTCATAACTTTTGGCAAACGGACAAAGTCATCTATTTATGGATTTGACTAAAACTTTAATGAATGCGCGCCTCGTGCCCGAAACAACAAAACCAGAATAACAACTTGACCCACTCCCGGCAGCCAAACCTTTGCCGAAAAGTTCTAGGTCTTTGGGCAGTTTGGTCTCTGGTCTTAGCCGCAGAGAAAGAGGGAGAGTGCTATCATGACATATTTAATTAGACGCTTGTCAGCTGTATTAATTGATGGATTATGCATACATATGGTATGTGGTATGTATGTATGTACATAGGACTGTGGCTTGGCAATCTAATTTCGTTGTTTGCCCTGCCAGCCGGACGATGGTTCCTTTATGGTGGCCATTGATGCAGGTTTTTGCCTTGTTTTGAGCTGCTTGGCTAACCAGCAACAACAGCAACAGAAACTACGCTTTTGGTCATAATCTTGTTGTTGACATTTCTGCCCACACACAAACACAAAGCTGTCAACCCTGCCACAGCCACTGTGCCACCAACATCTACAACTACATCTGCCTCTGCCTCTGCCCCTGCCTCTCTGTGTGACACCCACAATATGCAACCGAAACCGAACTCTGCTCACACACACACACTGATTCAGAGTGAAAAAGGAGTCAAGGGAGAGCCATGGGCGATGAGAGGTGGCACGTTTTGAGTCTGACTATGAGCTGAGTTCATGTATGCCCTAATACTTGTAGTGGTGGATTCCAGGGGCTCGTGATAATGCTAAAGAGAATAAAGAAACTCTCGAGGCTACACAAACATCTATATTCCAACTCAATATAGGACATCGTTACCATCTCTAAGACATTTTTATAATGAATTATAGCCAAGAATCCAGTTTATTTTTCTTTATACCTACTAGAATGGGATGATAATACATAGATAACAATAGCCCTAAAAATCTGACTATCCTTGCAGAAAGTCCCGTAGTATATTTCTACGATCTTCAGTTGTTTCTCATTGATTGGCTCTGGTACTTTATTTCAGTAGAAGAATTTTAACTGCTTTCAGCACAAGACCAAGGATTATGCCACAACATCTTCCACTTGATTCATTTAAATCTTAAATTCGCATCCAAGTCATGCAGTGCCTTGGCCTCTGGGCCACCTTCATCCGCCTGCCAGTTACTGTCTGAACCATTTTCGCCTCACGCAAAGGAATTTGACAAATAGAAACACCGCAAAACCAATCCACACCCTGCCCCGCCACGACCATCCCGCCTGACAGTCCTCAACCGTACAGTCACCCACATCGACCATATCGTTCCAGCTCAGACATTTTTGGCCACACAGTGCGCCGGTGTAGACGAAAATTGTAATGCATTTCCCATGATTTGGCGCATAATAAATTATAACCATGCATGTTCGGGGGTTCGGGGGTGCCTCTCTGTGTCTGTGTGTGTGTGTGTGTGTTGCAAAAACCAACAGTATATATGTATGCGTACATGTGTAAAAACACCTGACGGATTTAAATTTTATCATGAGCTCAACTACCGCTGACTGACGGTCTGTCTATATGTCCGTCTCTCCGTCTGTTTGTCTGTCTTTCTGTCTGCCACAACCACTCCTATCTGAAGGCATTACCCAGCTCCATCTTTGGGTGCCTGCTGCCTGTCCTTCACTCCTTGGCTAAAATAGTTTTTGCCTGACATGTTTGTGTGTGTATGTGTGCATGTGTGCATGTGTGTGTGGGTTCTCGTTGCGGGTGTGGGTGTGGGTGTGGGTTAATGTTTTAAGTCTTTAAGCTTTTAATGCTTTACATTCTTCTGTGCTGTGGCTATGGCTGTGTCGCTGTCGCACCTGAAAGACCATGTCTTTCCCACATACATTTTCTGGGATTTATATTATGCTCGCATTTTTCGGGAACAATTGCATTACTACAGACAGGGATAGGAGGCAGGAGACAGGAATGAAGTTTCAGCAGATTGAATCAACTTTGTAACTGATGAAAGGCAGAGCCACAGAGCCACAGGCACTCTTTTAGTGAAAATTGCATAAATTCTATCCAGAAATCGAGACTTTGGCATGCACTTCTATTGCACTGAATGTGCCGTAAAATTACATAAATAAATACCCAATGAATGTTATGAAAAATGTTGAAATTCCTTCTGCACTTGACATAATTTATGTTTAAAGCGACTCAAAAAGGGTTGAAAGCCACCCACAAAAACAAAAAAGGACAACAGTTTTGACCAGTTCGGAGTTATCTCTGGGTGACTCTCTGGCCTTCGTGCTGTGCCCGCTGGCTTTTATGTAATTAATCACAATTTGCGGATACACAAATTGTCGCAGTAAAAGTCACATTTCTTCAACAAAGCAAAAAAAAAAATAAACGGAGAAAAAAGGAAAAGGGAGGCGGCGAATGAGACAACAAATAAAAGCAGCCAACGAAAATGGGGCCAAAATAAATTCAGGCTAAAAGAAATCAAATAGAAACGAGAGGGAGCGGGAGCGGGAGCGGGAGAGGAATAGAGAGAGCGAGAGATGGTAAGAAAAAACGGGCTGCACTTCCGTTGCAGAGCTTCCGTTTCTGGCCCGTCGTGGCTCTGCTGGCTGCTGGCTGCTGCTGCTGGCTGCTGCTTCAAACTTCTTCGTTGGCTTCTGTGGCGCAGTCAAATAAATTGCGCCCTCAAATGGAAATGCAACCCAGACTCAACTATTTGTCTCACTAAAAATGGCGAGACCATTTGCCCTGCCCCATCCCTCAGCAGCTCCTCCCCAGATCCCCAGCTCCCCCCCTATCCCTCCACTAAGTATGTCCAAAGGGGCAGTGAAAAGTCTCAAAAGGATGTCGTTGGCCATTGTTTGCCTTTGACTGCGCACTTTCTGGTGCCATCTTTTGGCCGGCCCTGGCTGCGGCCCTGCCTTTCTTAACAAAAGTCAATGGCAATTAAGCAGACGTCGCGTCGCGTCGCGTTTCTCTGGCCTGGCCCTGTCGCAGTGCGATCCCATAGCCATTGCCATTGGCAGAGACAGAGACAGAGCCAGAGCTAGAGCCAAACCCACGTTGATGGTCAAAAGTTTGTAGCAAAGTTTATTTCCCCCTTCTCCCTGACGCCCTGTCGCCTCCAAAAGAAGACAAAAAACCAGGCCAAATTACTGTCGGCGGGGCCCATGTGAGTGGGCACACAAGGCGGATGAGTTATGCGATAAATACACAAAAATTACTTGGATTTATTCTCCAGTAATATTTTAAATCATTTTTGTGTGTAGAGCGCCATTTCTGAATGTAATTGAAGATGTGTGCTCATTGGGGGTAGAAGGGAGTAGGATATGCCTAATTAGTCTGTAAACTTTGGCGTTCTAGTGTGCTCTATAGACAGCTACATTATGGCAGATGCATATCTGAGAGATGGCATGGCATATATGTACATATATACTTTAGCTTTAAGGAGGTCTTCAGATGGGCAAACTGCTGACTGCTGACAACAGCAGGGAGACTATCATCTCAGTCTATGTATACATAGATACATCTCTTATTAGATACATAGCTATAGCTTGCTGTTAAGCGCAGATCTCAGTCAGAAGCGAGCTCTTCTCCCGCCCAACCGACCATCATGACGCGGGACGCGTATAACCATCTATAAATCAATCTATCTGATAGAAAAGACTTATCTGCGGATACAAATGTGGGTGCCGCGAGAGGGAAACTAACGACCTGGACCAACTTTTCCAACAAAAGTTGAGTCTGATCTCCTCAAGCGCATGCAGATCAATGAATGTCTTGGAGGATATTTTATAAACTTACCCAGATCATTTGCCAGAAAAATCAACTTCTCTATGGGAAATTGTCGATATCTTTTCGATTTGTGTAAGCACAGTCCATGCAGGTCCCTGCAGGTGTTTGTATACCTCGTTCTTTCAAGATAAAGCTATCTGTAAATTACGTGATATTTTTAGTTATGTTAGAAGCTATGTAATCGATTAATACTTAACCTATGTTGCCAATCACTGTACACAATAGAGCACAAGACCCAATCAGACCTATTTATCACTATCCAAAAACACCGTGGGAGCTATCTCCCATAAACATTTCACTCTCCTAAAAGAGTCCCTTACCCAATCCATTCCACACACCATCGTCCTTTGGTCTTTATCCCCCCTCTGGTTGCGCATTTCAATTTTAAATGACAAAGTTATGGGAAGCGATGCCCATCCCATTCCATCCCCTCCCAAGATCCTCATAAGAGACTTTCGGGAGCAAAAGACAACTAAATGTTTCCCTTGAAACCGGATGTGTGCACAAAGTGTATGAGTGTTTCTATGTGTCTGTGTGCTAGTGTGTGTGTGTTGTGGTTGCATTTTAAACAATGAATATTGCACATGTGTTGGTGCGGCTTCCTTTAACCTTTTTATGACTGACCCGACCAAAAACCGCTGGGGAAAACGGAAAAACGGGGGAAGAGAAAGGAGAACGTGGCCGGGGACCGGGGACCGGGCACCGGGACTGGGACGGGAGGAGGTCCAAACCATTGCACGAAAAATTAGAATTGCTAATGTTTGCGGTAAAAATTTTGCTACTACCATGCATTGGTATGGGTGTATGGGTGTGTGTGTGTGTGTGTGTTTGTGGTGGGTGTCTGTGTGCGTTCATCCATGTGTGAGTGTGTCGCGATGTCTGCTTTCTCTTGGCCATGTTTGTGTTGGGCAGTTTTTAGTTTTGACTCCGGCTTGCAGAAGCATGAAATTAATTTAAATTTTGCGCACTTGGCTAATTTCTTTTGCTCCACCAACAAAAAACCCAAAAAGAAAAAAACAAAAGTTAAAAAATACTCAAAAAAGACCAAAGATAATGGGTAAGCCAGAAGAGAAGGATGGCTGTAGAGTCGACTGCTTAGACACCCTGATAGACCTATTGCCCAAAAGCGTTTGCTGATCTCTGTGAAAGCACTACCTCAGGTTGAGTTTTGATTGAATTTTGTTCAAAAAGATACAAATATTAATCAAAAAGACTTGTTTTTTGATTATCTCTAGTCTGGCCATTTCTAGTTTTAATCATTATACCCTCTGAAAGAGTATAGAAAAAAGAGAAACCCTAGCGAGAACGTATGGCCTGGCCTGTCTGGAGATGGTACTGGCCTGGAGATTGTTTGGTAAGCACTCCGTCTCTCTCTGCCTCACTCTCTCTCTCTGAGATAATAGTTTTAATAGTCCCTTGAGCGGCCTTAAAAATGTATGCGCCGCGTTATGAGCAAAGAAACGCTGCGATAACTGGCAACACTGCGAACCCAGGGACCTCTCTCTCTCTTTCTCTCTTTGGACCTCTATGGACCTCTGGAGCCCTGTAGCCCTGAAGCCCTGGACTCCCGCTTTCTGCTTCGTTTGTATGCAAAATCGTTTTACATTTTCGTTTCATTTCATTTTACTTCCACTACCACCTCCACCTCCTTCTACCCTCTGCCCCTCCCCGTTTTGGCCAGTTTCTTTGGGGGATTGCGGTGGTCCGTGGCCCATGGCCGAGGGGCTGAGTGGCTGAGTGGCCGAGTGAGTGTAATCTATGATTAGCCGTGAATGTAGCGAAAGGTAGGACTCGGTCTCCATGGACTTGGAAGTTCGTTTTGTTGCCCGCTTAGTATTGATATTTTATGATAATTTGGGGAACATTTTTTGCGAAATTAAGAGAATATTTTGAATAATATATGAGGTATACAGGGTAGTTAAGGGTAATCGAATCCAATTCTGAATGAAATATAATAGCCCTGGGATATTCTCAACAATCCTGAGAGATCTCTTAGATTACTGAATCTCCTTGAAATTTGTATCTATAAGTAATGAATGCAATCCAGGAATTTGTATCTAGAATTCATCCAGCCTGAAAGATAGTTCATTTGACAGTAGAGCCCTTTCATAGATCTCCCCAAAAAAGAATCTATGAAAATGCGAAACCGCAAATCGAAATATTTGACAGAATCCCGCACCACAGAGCCTTCTCCCCCGAGCGGAATAAAGTCAAACAACACTTGCAATTAATCAAAACCCATAACATCACACAGTGCCTGCAATTCGTATGCAAACACGCATATCATATGGGGAATACCAGGGGCCGAGGCAAACTTACATGGCGCCTGCTGGCCCGCTGGCCTGCTGGCTGGTGGGCCTACATTGAAGGGTTTTGCAGGATGTTCGGAGGATGGTAATGGGGTCTGAGAGGACCGTCTGGCTGTGGTAACGCATTAAGTATGCGTTTTAATTAACTTTTGATGGCCGGAGACGAGAGCTCGAAAGCAGCAGGCGGCAGTCGCCAGGCGGCAGATGGCAGTACCTCTCTCGGTAAAGCAACAGGACAACGGGACAACGAGGCTCTGTCCAAAAAACTTTTTATGCAAACGCAACCAAAAAAAATCTCCCTCTCTGTGTGTGTGTGTGTGTGTGTGTGTGTGTGTGTGCTTTTTTAAATGTTTAATGCTGTTTTGAGAGGCCAAAAGCCGGCAAAAAGAATGGCTCTCTCTCTCTCTCTGTGGCTTTGCAGACTTAGCGTGTGGGTCAAAAGTGGAACCTGAATCCAGGACGCATGCCTGGAGAGCAGAAGAGCCAGAGAGCCCAGAGATTGGGGAAGGTTCCTCCACAGCGTCTGCGCTTTGGCAAAAGCCGGGGACCACTTCCCGACGATGGCTGGCTACTACGCCAAAAAGGCTCAACAACTGAAATGCGTATACACACCCAATACTCATAGAGCCTGAAAGGGGAAGGGGAAGAAGAACACACACACACATTGGTAGGGGCTGGGAGCGGGGAGCGGGGCAGGGACTGACAGAAGTAGGAGTTACTACCGAGTGGGCGGCAGTGCATTTTGGAACAGCTGTTGCCGCTGCTCGCTGCTCTGCGCTCGAGTATCGGCGCTCAGATCTGCTCTGCTCGGCAATCCATGCCGCTAACTCGCTCCACAATCCGCTCCTACGCTCGGCTTACGCTCCACAATCTCTCTCTCACTCTCTCTCTCTCTCTCTCCGTCTCTGTCCGGCTCTGGCCAGTAGTGACGTCAAGTATTTCTGTCTTTAATTAGTCAGGCATCGCATTCTCAGGCTCATCATCTTTATAGCCATAATCATCGTCATTATTGACCGACCGCTTGCTGGGCGGCAATTATCGTAATTTAAGCAGCCCATTAATAAGCCAGCCACAATATTTGTCTATTCATGGGGTCAGAAATCGAGAAATCCAAAAGTCCAGATTTCGCCATGGATATAGTATTCCTTGCAGATGTAAAGGCAGGGCGGCACGCCATTAGTCGGTTCCAGGCGGTGGCTTGCTTTCAATTAAATGCGCTTTGCCCTGGCATAAATCACGCATACGCCGCGTGGCCCCCCTCCCCACACAGCATTCGATTCGATTCGATTGCGAAGGGAAAGAGCGTAGGGGAGGGGGGCTTGGCGGAGTGGGTGGGTTAAGTATAGGAAGTGAGAGATGAGTGCAAAGTCGTGGTGCTCTATTAATTTTAGCACTGTCACTCGCCACACGGCTGCTCTCGTATTAATGGGGGACCTCAAAAGCAATTCAAGATGAACTATGGCAAATGTCTGGAGCGGAAGCGGAGAGGGCAGAAGGAAGAAAGGATAATCAATAAGTGGCAATTAAACTTTTAATTTAATGAAATTTTAGTCCAAGGAAACTCGAACTTTGTTTAAAATAAGTTTAGGCATATCTTTTACTGGAAAAAGCTAAGGGGATATCTGCTATCTTTGAGATGTTCTCCCCCATTCCTCTCTCTGCATTTAACCACCGACTAAAAGCTAGACATCTTCCTTGCATTTGACACATCTCTAAGCAAACAAAATCAAATCAAAATCAGACGCCCCAATCCCAATCCCTCGATTCATAAATAGATGCAAAACGGCATCAAATATGCCAAACTCCAAATGGGCAGAAGAAGCCAGCCACAGCCACAGCCAGAGACGGAGCCGAAGCCAGAGCCAGATCCAGAGATATTCTGCATTCGTGGCAGCAGAGGCAGAGATACTTGTACAGATGGCGACAGAGACAGATAGACGACAGACAGACAGACAGGCAGATGGATAGATGGATGAATGGATGGATGCGAATGATTTATGCACAAACTCTAATTAAACTGTTGACTCAGGCAAATGAAACATGCGGTGATGTGTTATTAACACCAAAAGCACTTAAAATGTTTAAATAGCAATTTTCCCAGAGCATCCCAGAGCCGATTTATGGCCCATAATTACAACAACCACATAGGCAGAGGGAAGCCAAACAGATGGAGATGGAGATTGAGATACAGATGCAGATAGTGGGAAAGACAGAGAGAGAGAGAGAGGAGCATTGGCTGAATGACAAGTCAAATAGAAGACAGACGACGGATCATATAAATTATCTAAGCCGATAAAGTGTGGGCGGGGCGGGGGGAGGGCTTTGCTTTGCTTTGCTTTGCCTCGGGACTTATGCCTTATTTAATTAAACGATTTTCATTTCCCGATAATTGGACAGGAAAATCTTAAATTTCCCATTTGCCCTGGACATGCATTCGCATCGTGTTCATGCAGGAAAAGGTTGTTAAAACCAAGTCATCGCTGCGTATTACGTATACGTCATGTTGTAATGAACTTCGTTCCAGGCTGGCCTCTGCCCTCAGCCTGCACTCAGTTTTCATTTGCTACGACCCTCCTCGCTCCTTTATCGTCTTTCCAGCCATCATTTATCCATTTGTCCAGCCATCCATCCATCCATCCATCCATCCATCCATCCATGATCCTTCTCGGGGGCTGGCTCCTCTGGTTATATTGAATGGAGCGCAAATTGCGAGCAGGCTGAAGTCGGCAAAGCCGTTGCCGTTGCAGCAGCAACAGCAGCAGCAGCCATACAACTTATTCATGAAAAATGAAATGAAATTAATTGCAAATATGAAAACTTTATTAAGCGAATTTATAGCTGCACAGAGCACAGATTTCAGCTTGTCTCCAGTCCCCATTCTCTGTCCCTGTCCCTGTCTCTGTCTCTGGCCCTGTCCCATCCCCTGCTTCCCCCGTCACTCCGAAAGGTTTAAGCATTCAAATTGTGCAGATTCCACATAAAAACTGGCAGCCCCACAGCAGCCTCTCCTTTCCTACTCGGACATAAAACGGTTGGTAAATCCAGCTTTATGATTAAAACTAATAATTTCCGTAACCCGAAAAGACCTAAAAAAAAGGGGGTAGACCATGGACCATGGTCCGCAGCAATGAAAATACCAAAAACAGAAAAGTTACAAATTATATTGTTGCAGTAAAGGCAGAGGGGAGCAGATTTTATGACAATGAAGATAACATTTTAATGGAAAGCTGACAAACAGATTCTGACACGGGCACGGGGAAAAGGAGAAGATGAGATGAGTAAAAGGGGAATGGGGGAGAAGTAGTACTATCCAAAAGGTAGAGAGGGTAGAAGGTTCCAGAATATTCCTTACGATCTTTTTTCGTACACTCAGAGAAAAAATCACTAAAATTATAATACTTACACTCAGATTAAAGAATATTTACCAATACCAATAGAAACAAAGTTTTTGCATTTAAATTTTGACATTTACATTAAGATATTATCCAACTATGATCGATTTCAGTCCGAGATGTCAATCTCGCACAAAGATTATCCGCCTACGATTAGGACCGCCCAGCATCACTCGTAATCACCTTTTTACCCGCCCCATTACCATTGTGTGCTCCTCATATACCTGCAACCAGCACATAACGGCCCAGCACAGTAAGAACATCTCTTTTTACCACCATGAACCGCCTGCAATCAATATAAACTGATAATCCGATAACTGAATGCCAATAGCACCCTGAACGCCATTTAACATAATCCGTAAACAAAAATTAAACATGAATACATTGCATTAAGTTTCTGCACTCTTTAAATATTATATTCTATAATAAATTATAAAAAATATTGGCTTAAGGCCTCGATGTATGTTTGCACTCTTTAAAATGTATATTTGAATTATAAAAGAATATTGCAGATGTATGTATATTTGACCTAGTACAAATTATTTATTAAATAAATATATGTATTTCATATTTAAATTATATATTTTCATATTTAGATTAAATACTCGTATGTTTCCTACAAATTTAATATATTATATTTGATTTAAGGCTTTTTATATTTAGATTAAATATGGACCGCCTAAAAAGATCTTTTTTTCTATTTAATTTCACTTTTTTTTTGTTTTTCAAAACCGAATATTTAATTTAAATATGCGTGTCTATGCCATTTTTTTCTTAAGTAAATTTTCAATATATCAGTATATTATTTTGTGGGGACTGTATACCTATTTAAATGATATATTTAATGATTGTATTCATAATAAAACCAATAAAATTCTTCTTCATTTTGTGGCAGAGTATTTTCCTGATCTTATCCCTAATTATGGTTCATTCAACTCCCATTTTGGCTGGCAGCATTTTCCGGAAAAAATATGCGCCGCAATTAAGAGATAAACAATCAGTTAAAGCAAAGTGGAAATCTTGGACATCTAGAAGAGGAAAATGTGGCAAGGCGGAGACGGAGATAGCGCAGACACACAGCGTAGAGACACAGTGGCAGGCAGAAGTGGGTGACTTTGCCTGCCAAAAGCCACACTCAGAGACACAGAGAAAGAGAGCGCGGGACATGGCCAGTGGCAGTGTGGCAGCGTGGCAGCATCAAGTTGCAAGTTGACTTCTGCTGACCTTAATTACACTCCAAAATGCATGCGACATGCGGCGACCAGCGACCAGAGACCGGCGAGTGTTGCGGAATCGGTTGGACATCAGGGTCAGCATCGGACCCTTTCCGTTGGTCCTTCATTCAGGGCATCCAATGACATGCGAAAAATGCAGTTAATTAGCTATGAAGGACTCTCGCTCTCTCTGTCCGCATAGCCCCATCCTCTCCCTTGGACGGACACTACCAAATGGAGCGCAAAGACCCAACAGAGCAGAGAATAAAAAAAAGAAGCACAGAACAGCACAAAATTTATGTGCATTCAATTCAATTGCAGTCTCTCTCGTCATCGATTGAGGCATCGCCCTGGCGGCCAGCTCTCGTTTGAAATATGCCAGAAACACTCGCGCGCACAAACACAAACACACACACACACTCAAACTCACACTCACACTCACAATTGGGGGGGGGGCCCATAAAAATTCACTCAATGGCAATTAAGTTTGGCCATCGCCCGGCCTCTGACCATCGCACCAAGCACCAGGCACTAGGCAGCAAACAATACCAAATCAACCAGAGATTCGAGAGTCGAGCCAAGCCCCCCAGTCCGCCAATTCCCAGACCTTCCTCCGACAAAAACCTCTGCAAACCTCCGCAAACCGTTGATGACAACGTCGACATCGCGGCATTATGACTCTTGGCTTTAAGCCAGAGATCGAAGCAGCGGTAACCGACACACAAACCCAAACCCAGACCCAAACTGAAGCGAAGCTAACCAGGAAAATCAGCCAAGCAGTCAGTTTAGTTTTTAGGTTTAGTTTTTTCCAGGGGGGAAGGGGGTTTTGGGCAGACCAAATGTGGCATAATGAAGCAAACCAGTTGCAATAAGAGAGCCAAAAAACATAACCGAAAATGGTAAACGAGTGAATGGTGTTCTCAAGAGGGAAAACCCTTCAAATTCAACCAAGAAGAGGCAAGAAATAGGCTAGTCAATGCTGGAATTCGATAGAATATCCCCAAAAACTGTTCTAAAACAACATTTTCCTGCAATTAAAAACCACTTTCGGCTGTTAGAACTCAGTACTTTCAGTACCCAGTGTTAGGTTGCTCTCCCTCAAGGAGTTTTCCCAGAACATCTCCTCCACGGGAATCCCCTATCAAATACTGCAGCCTGCAATTGCTGTAAGCCAAAAGACATTCAAGGTAAGCTGCAGGCAGGTTGCTGGCTCGATGGCTGGCTGGCAGGAAGTCAGGAAGGCATCTGCTTGGCACTGCCACTGGCACTGGCACTGGCCAGGCCAATTGGCCGTGGTCACGCCAATGGCCAACTGGAGAAGACGACCGACTCCTACACAAGTACGAGAGCACACTCAGGAGAGCAGTTTCTTTTTTTCTTTTTCTTTCGTTTTTTTTTTTTTAGAGGGCCACATGGTCAGCGTTGGCCCGAAACGATAAAATATCGCAAATCTATGAAGTGCCCTACCCAATCCTTTTTTTTTTTGGATAGTGGCAAGGCGGGGAGGCAAGGGGGTACTTGTGAAAATGAAATTGAAAAAAATTGCATTGACGCCATAAATCAAATGGTTATGTGTCAAAGCATCATCATAGTGTGTGGCTGCTTACTCAGTTTGGGGGGGTGTATAGAGTTTTTAGATTGCTGATTTATCGTAGAGTTTGGCCAAAAGGCAGAGCTGCTGGAGGAAGTTAATGGTATTGCGCTTAATGGAAGTTGGATGGCAGTAATCTAGGAGCCAGAAAGGCATTCATTTTACATTCAGTTTTGGGGTTTTACTAGCTCGTACTTTCGGTAGCATCCGAAAGTACCTGGCCTTGATATTTAATAACCATTTTCCTCTCCCATGATATCTATACAAATATGTGCAATGAATGCCTTGGATCCTTGGATCCTTGAATCATATATTTCCATTCACTTTGAGCTCAGATTTCAGCCGTTCAGAGCTATGCAATTCACAAACTGAATTTATCATTTTACTGCCTTGATTTTCCGGGTACTACAACAGACGAGTATCTACGAGTACGTACATCCGAGTATGTGTACATTTTGCATAAAAAGTATTTCGTTTCCCTTTTTTTATAATTGATAATTGCAAGCGATTTACATTTTGCTGCAACTGAATTAAGCCAAAACGACTGGACACATGGCGACTGTTTAAATATGCAAAGAGCGAAAAGTTTTCTCTGCCAACTTGTTGCGGCCACACACACACACACATGCACACCGGAGAGGGAAATTTGCTATGCGCATATATGGAAAATTTTCAAAAAGTCGAAACAGAAAACAGAGTTTTGTATGTGCGTTAGAATAATTTTCAATTAAATGAACAAAAATTGCCGTCACTCAACTTAAGTAAATTGAAGCCCCCTCTTTTCTCTCGTTCGCTCTCGCCTCTGTTTATAGAGCCATTAAATGGGTAAAGAACAAGAAGAAAAACATTTATTAGCAGCATTAAGTGCAGACACAAGCAGACGACTACTTATGTGCACTCGGTAGCTGGAAAGTTTTAACTAAAACTCGAACAATGCCTCGAACAACTGTGAATGGGCATGCGCCTGTTAAGTGACCTTTTTATTGTACTGCATGTCCCCCCGTAACTATAAACGGAATCTCAGTCAATTGTGATAACAACAATCAGCTGCAGAGCGACAAGAGCTAAAAGAGCTAAAAGAGCTACAAGAGCTACCAGCCAAGTGGACCATAAAAAAGTAACCAACAGTGCGAATGGCAGAGGAGAGAGAGGCTCTTAAAAAGAAACAGAGAAAAGTAAATTTTAAATGAAGCGCATTGCATTTATCCCAGAGACCTCTCGACAAGATGCTTAAAGGATTACAATTGCATTGAGCGGAGCAGAGTGGAGATTGGAGAGTGGGTAGGGGGTAGGGGGTAGGGGGAGACACACGAAACTGAAGGAACGAAGCCTTGAGGAGCAAGGACTCGAGGATGAGAATGAGGATGGGGATGGGGATGGGGATGAGCTGACTTACGCACAAAAAAGCAAAGAAAAGGAAAACTTTTGCCTTCAGCCAAGACGAAACGGAACGGCGCTCAAAGTAGGAATACAAGGGCCAGCTTTTAGCGAACAAAGCTATAGATACAATAGCAGATCCAGTGATCCAGTTATATATGTTATAGTCAACCGATTGATAGCTACTTTGCCATTGGATCCACAAAATCCATTTTTAAAGTTCCCAAATGCTTCCATCCTATTCAGGACTCGAAAAGCCCCCCCTCTAAAGGCCATGACAGTCAAAGAAAAGCATTGAAATTTGTTAAAACTCAAAGAAATACACAGTGCTATTGCATTTACAGCTTCAATTAGCAATTTCTATGGAATATATACAACTATACGACTCCTAACCCTGCCTGCAGAAGCACTCTGGCTGCAGGGCAACTAATCAAAAACTGTCATAGCGGGGGAATGGGATATGGAAACCATGCCAACCCACCGACCCAGCGACCGACGACAAGTGACAACCACATGGCAATGACCAGAGCTGACAGCCAGGCTGAGCTTCCCCCTGCCCCTCCACCGAGCCGCCATCGCTAATTTGCCGACATTTAACAGCAATGGCTGCTACATCAGCACTCCACTACACTCTCCACTCCACTCCACTCAGTAGCAACAACTGCCTGCCTGCCTGACTGCCTGCCTGCCTGCCACACGGAGCAGCAACAATTGCCATGAAGCCCAGCCAATGCATCAACGTTGCTGCTGCTGCTGCTGCTACCGCTGCTACAGTCGGTTCAAATTGTAACGCATCTGATGAATTAGCAGGAGTACTGCAAGAGGCGGCAGCGGCAGCGGCAGAGTGGCATGGCAAATTGGTTATGGAATGAACAGCAAATATGCAACAATTATGGATGCCATATGAGCTAGCGGAATAGTTGTAATTAGCCAAAGGTTTCCAATGGACAATGGCATCAGGAGGAAATGGCAAATGCACATTGCGTATACGCATACGCCATGGCGACCGGAAATTGGGTTTAATAAATGATGTAACGGACTTAAAAAATGCACAAAAAGTATTTGAGAGTTTAGCGAAGAGAATGTGCAGTGTGCTGTGTGGAGTGTGGGTTTGTCTGGGAAAACTACTACAAATGATTGTTCATTTAGATGAAATCCCATTGAAAATTTTACTAATTAACCACAATCCAATCCGCTTGTAGCAGGACCCTCATCCTGACCGGTCGCACATCAAATGCTCATTTTCTGTTAAACCAAAATTGGATTTTGGTGCACGCCAAATGAATGGAATTGAATGAAGCTGCTGTCTACTGTCTGCTGTCTGCTGTCAACCGAGCCGCATAAAATTTTCTATAAATTTGCATAATTTTATTTTACATGCATTGAATTTAATGCAGGCAAGGAGAATCAACAGAGAATCAACAGCGCATCACCAAATATCCATCCGAAAACCAACATCTGGAACAAAGGGAACGAAAACGAACATTTTAGAAATGCTGGCGACCTTCTGGACCGGGCTGACTGCTGGACATGTCAGGGACTTTTCGTTCGACGTGTTCCGTTTTGTTAAGCAGAAAGAGAGACAACACTGACACTGACAGAGAGAGATGTAGAGAGAGAGAGAGAGAGGGAGAGAGAGGGAGAGAGAGAGGGAGAGATTTCCTGACTCTGAAACATGAAAATTGTATTGCCAAAATAAATGTAAATTGATCGAAATGATGCTGGGACTGGGGACTGGGGCCAAGTCCAATTGCATAATTAAAACCGAAAATGATATTTGATTTTCGGCGACAGGCTGTCTCAATGGGTTAATGTTTTGTGGCTTGCATTTTGCATTTTGCATAATAGATTTGTGTGTGCGAGAAACTGAATTATGGGCCACAGCCATGCCACGCCACGCCACGCCACGACACCATTCAGGCCCTGAAACAATACGGCGAAAGAACATTAAAGAAAACACTTGCACACAAAACAGTCAACAGCATAAACAAGGCTCGAAAATGCAGTGAAAGGGGGCCGCACAGAGAGGTTAAATCTCAAGCGCACTTAGCACTTTTCTCCAAGAGAAAGGGGAGAGGCCAGAGTTTGAATGCCTTGGGGCAGGGGCAGGGACAGAGGCAGAGACAGAGGCAGGGACAGAGGGAGTTAAATGCACTTACTTCAAAGCGCCAACAGCAACAAAAGAGCCAACGAGTTGGGGCCCCAAAAAAAAGTGTGGCCAAGTCACACACACTTAGTTACACTCACACACTTACACTCTCCAACACACACACACACACACAGGCACACACACATTCACATAAGCAACAAGGGAAACCACTTAAAAGTAAAGCCAAAAGCCATCCATGTAAATTTTCCTTTAACTTTTCTCCTTTACCATTTCTTTTCCACTCATATTTATTTAACATATTTTCCATGGACTAAATGTGTGTGTATGAGTGACTGACTATCCATGTGTGTGAGTGTGTGTGTGCCTGGCACGCCCCTAAATTAAATGCCGCCCCGCGTCCTTGTGTACATTTCATGCAATTGGATTACATGGCACTGCTTTCCATTTTTCTTTATATTTTCCTTTTGCCGACGACGACGTTTTCTTACATTTTCGTTTCGTTTCGTTTCGTTTTTCGTTTTTCGTTTTATTCTGGCTTGCCTTTTGTACAATTTCATTATTTCATTTTGTGAGCAAAAGGAAAAATGTTTTTCCAGTGGATTTTCTTCTCGTTACGAGTGCGAAATTGGGAGTAACTTTGCATACGCCAAGGGTTTTGACATTATTTCGGAGGGTTTCGTTTTGGGGGAATGTGGCAGGTGGCAAGTGGCAGGCAGCAGGCGGCAGGCAGGGCTGAGGTTTAAGCAGAGGTGTAAATAATACTAATCAGGAAATTGTTGCATGAATGGTTTCCACCTTGAATGAACATTTCAATAGAAATTAATGGAAATTAGACTCATATTTAAGCAAAAAAAAAAAAATTAACAAATAGCTACGAAAAATATTTTAAGAAATAGAACAAAAGATGGCCAAAAATAGCTCTCAAAAAAAATATTGCAAATAAAAGAGGAAACCTGGTAAAAGCTGTATATGTATTTTTCTTTGTCTGGGGAAACTTGTTGGGGTTTTCCCTTTTCATTTGCACTAATTGAATATATTTCTATTTCCTATTTAAATTTACAATTCAATCAATTATTCAACATTCATTCGCTCGGCGCCTCGAACCTTATCACATCATTTATTTAGTCCAAGAATATCCTGAATGCCTGTTGAGTGGTGGTGGAAAATGTGGGGGAGGGGGGGAAATGTGTTCTCGAAAACTGCCAACTAGGGAAAATTTATGCCTGAGTAGACACCCCCCTCTCATTGGCCAGGTGGTTGGAAGGCGGCGGGCGGGTGGTGGAGGGAGTACAAATACTTAATAATAATTGAACAGGAATGACAAAACATTGAAGTGGCTGCTTTTGTTTGCTTTTTGCCCCGGCATATTTTCCTCATTTTCATTCTTATCAAAAAATGTAATTAAAACCGAGAGCAGAGCAGAGCAGAGTGAAAATTTCTACTCATTTTCCAGTGCTCTGCTCCCTTCTCTCTCTATCTCTATCTCTCTCTCTATCTTTATCTCTCTCTCGTTGCTCCTCTTTTCCTTGTTAAATAAAAACTTTATTTGATAATTTATGACATTTCGCGCCGCGGGTAAAACTATGTAAGGGTCCTATCTCCACACAGAGGAGGCAGAAGAGTGCTACGCGACCAGGACATGGCCAAGATGTTGAGGCATCCTTATCTTCTCTCCAAAAAAAATTCAATTAAATGCTCAAGAGCTAACCACACACACACACACACACAGAGACAGGCATTGATGTCACCACAAGCTCATTCATTGTGTGTGTGTGTGTGTGTGTGTGTGTGTGCGCTTCCGTTCTGACATCAAGGACATGGCCCAGGCCATGGGATCCCGCCCACCCATAATGCTGCTTAAGGTTAAGGAATTTAATTACCTTGCGGTTTGCTCGCATAACTTTTGGACAGAAAAGAGAGAAAGAGAGAGACGAAGAGAAAGCGGTGGTAGGGGAGGGTGACGGGAGAATTTCTGGCCTATTTTCATTGCATTTTCCCGCACACAGACACATTAACACCTGGACACCTTGGCCCCACTGGAAAATTTACATTTTCCTTGTGGCTGCAAATATTTCTGGTGCAAAAAAAAAATAATAATAGGGAAAGCGAATAAATCTTGAATATTTTGTGTGTTGGAAAATGTGCATGAAATTGATGGCCATAACACCTCCCACTGCCACACTCTCTATCTCTCTCTTGCTCTTGTATTACTGCTAATGATAATCATCTGCATAAAGTTTCGATTCCATCCGCTTTTTGACAGCAAATATTCCAAAAGAGAATAAGTCATTTAAGTCCTTGACGCCTCTAACCCTTTGAGAGCTGCTGCTTTATCCCCGCTCCCGCTCTTGGCAATCGCTCAAAATGATGTTTGCAAATGTAACCAAGAAAAGGCGAACCGCCAACGCGCTTTTACTTGGCAACTTCCTGTGGACTTTACCCCCAACCCCCGCCCGCCCCCCTATCAGCAGCCATTTGAAACGCACTATGGCACCATTTGCAGAAGAAGAACGATGAGTGAGGCCATGCCACCATTTGCAGAGGAGGAGGACGCACCATTGCCTGGCAAATTGGTTGATAACAATGGGTTACAGCAGCAGCAGCAGCAGCAGCGGCAGCAGCAACCACCAAGCCAAACCAACCAAATAAACCATTCAGAATCAAACTAACTAAGTTCCAAGTGGGTGTAGAAGAGGCACTGGCTGCCTGGCACAGGCTTGGTGTGTGTCAGGCTGGAGAGGAAGGGAAGGGCACGTGCCAAAAGTGCCAAAGTCGTTGTTGGCTAAAGATGAAGCTTCCAGGAGGAGCTAGGACCCCCAAATGCCACACAGTTAGCGCTAAAAGAATCTACTACTACTACGTACCGACTCGACTCGACCCCACCCGATGGCTGGCTGCATGTCAAACATTTGCATCCCAGCAGCGGATGACGATCCTGATGGCGATGGCCCCACCTCCTCCCCACCTCCCCCCACCCCAAATGTATGGGAATGTTTAAAGTTTGTTTTTAGTTTCGATGTGGTATAAATCCTTGAGCTTTGAACTTTTCAATGTCTGTACGTGTGCGTGTGCCTGTGCGTGTGTGTGTGTGTGTGCTCTCGGGGAAAAAAGTTGTTAATAACAATTCGGGTAAGAGAAAGTTTTTTAGGCAAAATCAAAAAAAAAAACTGAACAGAAAAAAATAGAACAAAATTTTGAGTTTGTTGTGAAAAATGTGTGGACACGGGGTACCGGGTACGTACGGGGCAAAAGCTCATTTATCACAATGATGAAGTTGCCAAAAATTGGTAGATGGTAGATGGTCGAGATCTTCGAGCAAAGGTTGAGTGGATGATGGCCCTGTCATGCCCGTCGAGCGGTACGTGTATGGAGTAAGGAGTCAGAAGTCAGGAGTAAGGAGTATGGAGTGTTTTCCATTCCATCCTTTCACTTTAATCATAAACCAGGACACGACGACACTGACAAACACTTGAAAAATGCAAAACAACAGTCGAGGCCCAGACGATGCTTTGTTCTGCTTTCCACGAGTAGGTATGTATGCATCTACTATACGTATACTATATGTATATCATGTATGTGCGAGTGTATGTATGTATCTGCCCCCATCTCTGTATGGTACTGGCACTCTGTTCAATTTTGATTGCAGTTCTCCAACTTCAACTTCGTTGATGACTTTGTTTTTGTCAACGTCATGACTGTCATGCAGAACGTGTTCCAGTTCATGTTCCCTCCCCTGCTGCCCTGCTACCCTCCTCCATCTTGTTCTTCCTCCATTTCTTGTGTTGTGTAACAGATTTCTAATGCTATGCTCCTTCTCCTCCGCCTCCGCCTCCTCCTCTCGAGGCAATATTTATTGTTTTCCAACTCATAATCCTTGGAGTGGAGAGCAGCTCCTTCTGTTCCTTCGGTTCATTCTGTTCCTTCTGGCTGGCTGGCTGGCTGCCTGGCTGCCTGGTTAAGATGGTTTCCAGCTGCTTATTGGCATTGAAGTCTGTTTGAGTTATGGCTTTGCTTTGGCTGTTTGACTTAAGGTACTGCAGGGAAGCCATTAAAGTTATTGCCCCTCCCGCCCCGCTCTCCCTTCTCCCCCCACAGAGTTTGGGGGTCCCTGTTCAGCTTCAGTGCACAACAGGAATCGAAGGAGGTAAGAGGTACTGTGTACACGTTCAAGGGTGGCCCATGGCCGAATCATTCATCATTCATCGATCAACTAGCGAGTATTTTTGCAGCTCTTTCCCAGCTATTCAAATGAGAGGAGAGCCCTCCATTCTTCCAACATTAATTGAGAGCAATTAGAGGCTGCGGCAAATGTCACTTTGATGACCTCGGATACCATTTCTGGATTAATATCCGCATTCGAAATGCCGCAGCACACAAAAACCACCGCTCCACATTTCAATTTGATGACCTAATGACCTCGCCTTCTGGGGCGTGGCTGTGCTGTGCTGTGCTGTGCTCTGGTCATTGTTTGCCACTTGATGACGAAGGGTTAAATGCTTTAAAGTCGACATTCAAGGCCTTATCGGGGTAGCAGGCAGACAGGAGGCAGGGAGGCAAGGAAGCAGGAAGCAGAACCACTTTAAGGGATACATGTACCATGTAGCATCCCCTCGAGCGGCTCCCCTCCTCTGTTGTTGCTGCTAAGCTTTACAAATTTGTTATTAAGATGTTTAAACCCACAAAAAAGCGCTTCTGATATGTGGCTTCACACACAAGAAATACCCAAAGAAGGGCACAAAAAATTGCCACAAATAAATGAGCAAATAAATAACAAGTTGCCCTGGCGAATCTTTTGTGTGACTGGCCACATGATACGAGTATATCGCAGAGGAGAGGAGGGGAGAGGACGGACTGCTGGAAGGAGGCAGCGATTCTTTTAAGAGGCAGAGATTCCTGACTCCTTCAGGTACAGAGGTTGTGTTGCCGCAGGGCAAGGAATATTCTCGAGTCAGCAATTGAATGAGCTTTCATCTGTGCACAGCAGTACACACACACACACACACACAGATACAGATATAGATATATCTAAGCAGCCACAACTATTGAGAGAGAGAGTTCTAATTTCATCAAATAGTTCCCGTACTTTCAGTAAATTGAATTTCTATTGGAAGCAAGTCAGGGTTAAATTTGAATTAAATACGTAACTAGCTCTTGACTAGCTTTACGTTAAGGTATATCCATTTGAAGATTCAGTTATACATACGTTTAAAATTCATTCGTGTTGATCTCTTGTAATATGGGAAAGAAAAATTATTATTTATTATCATTATTATTATTCAACAGCTGTTTCTTTTGTCCCATCTCTAGTTACATGCTCGCCGCATCTCTAGTCCCATCCCTATCACAATCTATCTTTATACACTCTCATTTCTATCCAAACTACCGCGTCTCTGATCAAACGTTGCTCTGTCATTTCTAGCATTCATTATTAGGTATATTTCTGGGGCCATTCCCTTTTCCCACATTCGTCTTTTGTATCCTAGTTATTCCCATCTTTGGTTGCATTTCTCATTGCACTTCCCTTGCTATTACCATCCTTGGACCCTGTCCTACATCTGTCTCTCCGCTCACTGCTCTCATCTCTAACGACCCCACTCAACATACATAAGTGATGTATCCTCGAGAATTAAAAACTTCCCCCTCCACACCGCACCACACACATGCAAAATGAAATGAAGCACACACACACATACGCACAGAGATACAAACGCCTGGCCACACGCGCATATGTTACGCATACGCCGCGTGGCACACGGCCCAGGGCCCACGTGTAGGGGAAATTTAAAAATGCTGGTCACTGGCTGTCCCTGCTGCTGCTGCTGCTGCTGCTGCTGCGGTACGCAATTGCGTGGCTAAACCATAAATCACAGTGCCTGCACAACGCCAACACCTGCCAACCGAATTGAGGTTTTGGCAGGGGAGAGTTTTGTTCTGGGAAGAGGGGAGCCTTGAGCAAATGCACTAATTTCCATGCACCTTTGCCACGGATATTGATATATCAACATAATACTACAAATCAATGCATACACGTGGGTGCATGGGTGCATGGGGGGGCATGGGGGCATGCGGGCGTGAGAGCGGTGTGTATACGATTATGTTTGTGGATGACAATGGTTTGCCTTGGGGGGGTTTGGGGGGGGCAGCGTCATTAGCATCAAAGTAAATTTACGTTTATAAATTAGACCGAGGCCGAAAACGAACTCAATGGCAGCCATAATTCAGGTAAATCATATAAACCCACAGATGGATAGAGAATGCATCCTCCCACTGCCACCACCACTCCACTCCCATCTACCCCCTCCCTCTTTGGCCACCCCCCCCCTGCAATGTATGCAAAATACATTGCCGTAATTCCATTTCGCTCGCCCGCTTGTGCCGGGGCACAACTTATGCAAATTGGCGACTCTTTGCCTTGGCTTGGTCTTTGTCGAGCAAAAGCAGTTGCATACCAGAAATAGAGCTCAAAAGTTTCCCCTCCTGCCTCTACATAGATAGTATGCGAGTACTAAGTATATATATAGCATAATATACTATACTCAATTCTCTATATATATGTATATAGGAAAATTGCATGTTTCACTGCAATGAAAACAAATCGCAAAATTACCATAATCAAAGCATAAAAGGGATTTCTGTTTTATTCTTTGGCCCACACTCTCTCCTGCACTCCCCAGCTTCCTGGTTCCTGCTTCCTGCTCTCCTTCCCGCTGCCCGCTGCCCGCTTTCCGCTACTGCTTAGCTTGTTGCCAGGCTCCAAATGGAGCTTGTTCTCCTCTCCTCTACGCTCCACTCCACTGAATCTTCTGTATTTTTCCCCCGCCTGAAACAAAAGCGAACCTCTTTTCTGTTCTTTTTTTGTCTGTGTTTTTGAAACTTGTCGACCAAGTTTGCTCGACGAAATATTTTAAAGTAATTGGCCTCGTTTGTTGGCTGCCCGGGAGAACGATGCGAGAGATACGAGAGATGCGAGATGCGAGAACAAGAGCAAATTGAATTTCGAAATAGATCTATTTGAGTTTGGTAATTGGTGCGGGGCTCCTACGAATTGTTTTTGACAAGTTTCCCTCTCGTATTTTATTGCGGTCTCTTCGCCCACGTCTTCCCATCCCCCTCCCTTGAATGGTGCGTGTAATTGCACCCAGGCAGCCGCAGAAAATGAGAGCGGAAAGAGGAGCGGAACCACCAAGAGAGATAGTAGACAAGTTTCAGATGAGTGAACAGTGAGTGGGATATCTATGTAGGGGTAGGCGGTAGGGGGTAGGCGGTAGGGGTTAGAGGGTAAGGGGTGGGGCTATGAAGACCAGCATCAACCTATTCTATTTCTGATAATGTTACTTCCAATGGCTATAACTTTTGTCCAAACTTGTCTCTAATTTCTGTTGCAGTAGCATTCTCTGTATTCCGCACTTGAGTTTTATTCATCCTGAAATTACCCTTTTTCTCATTTTTTCCAATTTGAATAATGAGTTTCTAGTCCTGATCGTTGTTTCTATTTTCAAAATGGATATTAAAGCATTGGAAAACATAAGTTCTTTTGATATAAAAATATACCAAATACAAGATACAAGATACGAGGGCTGCCTTTTACGTCTGTAGCCTTGGCTATTTTAAGTATGACCTGGTCAAAATCATTTGGTCAAATCATGCTTAGAACCTTTTCTTTTACGGTGGCGTTTTATATCATTTAACGATAAACGAAAAATGCATCTTTTGGGGAAAAAACTCATACACATTTCCGTATCATGATTTTCTATGATTTTCGAAGTGGATTTTTCAGACAAGAATGCTTCGACTTGGTTCAACTTTTGGTGATGATGCATGGTGCCTCACTGCGAAAGACTGGTTAAACGAATTCAGTAGTGCACGTCCTTCGCTGCAGAACGAATCTCGTGGGAGTCGTCCAGAAGCGGCTGTTGTACAGGAAAAATGGATGCTCTGCGAGACTGGCTATTGCAATATCGTCATGATATAGAGGCATCTTTGGCCATTAGAGGCAGAAATATACATTCAACATTGCATGAAGAGTTGGCCGTCAGGAAGAATTTTTCACGTATGATATAGCATAATACAGAATTACCCAAAAAATGTCAGTTGATGCGAAAAAATTGTGATCAAATACAGCCACGATTGAGTTCAATCCACGTTTTTAACATCGTGACAGGTGGCGACTAATGGATATATCAATTTGATCTCGAAACAAAACAGAAATTAACGCTTTGAGTGCTTTAAAGCGAATTAAATGACACAAAAATTCAAACCTAAAGGTCGCCTGTTTCTTTTCGAATATGGTCAACAATAATTGGTCATGTCATCAATTCTGAGTGGTACATAACCATGTACCAGGCTCTCATACATCGCCATCGCACCCCTCAATATATTTTTGAACCAATCAAAATATCGAATCAAGGGGTCCTCTGACTTGCAGTGATGTCCTCACACCTAATGACATCTAATGCCATCCCAGATAAACAAAAAAAATTGAGTGGTCAACGCTTTTCGATGCCGAAAGAGGCTGATGAAGCCTTGTCTTAGGGATACTTCTTTCTGAGTGCCAAAAAAGTACTGCGAAAATAGATTAAAACGTTTCAAAATGGGTTTTCATCTTCCTGGAGAATATTTTGAAAACCAATAGAACCATTTTCGATGATTTTTTGTGTGTCCTTTAATATTAGGCTACTAATACATGAAGCAGCCTACGTATATCAATTGATAGAGAATCCTTTAAACACTTAACATGTAGAAAGCATTAAGGATTCATGCCCTTTACTCTTTAAAGCAACGACAGGGTCGGGTCCTAGAAGTTGGAAATAAATATTGGATATGTATGTATATCAGCGGTGGGCATTTACATATATGTACATATGTTTTTTAAATTCTTGGGCATTCTCTTTTGCAGCATTCGCTTGGACGTGTCGCGTCGAGGATCAAAGTGGGCGCGATGGCAGCATTTTGGGAGCAAGTGCCCACCGCTGACTTAAATAGTCGGATTCAAACACATAGTTTTCTTTAAGTGTTAATGATATATAAATAATCTTGTTAATGATTCCAAATAAATTTATCAAAAACCAAATTTGAACTTACATCGTATCCAATTTCTCAACCAAATAGCTTTTACTACTTCGTCTTTCCACGGGTTGCAGTCTTGGCTAGACGATTTAGAATTTGAAAGCACCTTTCGAGCACGTTTCGAATGTCGGAGTCTTTTTTTGGATATACTGCGAATGGTTCATTTCCTTGCTAAACGATTTGAATTTTGGAGGACGTACCGACGGATTGCTGTCCAGGCTACGCGAATGTCGAATATATTTCGAATGGTTCCCGACGTAGCTAACGGAACTTCGAATTCCTGTTGCAAAAAATAAGATTTGTATATTGTAATTTCAGTTTATATTTTTGAATATTCTCAGAATTTCACTTGTATAAAAAAAATATTGCATTTTCAGTGTTTTCTTTTTCATATATTTTTCTTTTTTATAAAGTTACTAAAGTACAAAAATTTTCTGCTAAAAAATATTGTTACAATTTTGTTGTTAAATTAAAAAATTTCTACGAAAAAAAAAATAGATGTAGACGCGTATGTATGTACATGAAATGTGGAAGACAACAATTGACGGATTGGACCCAAAGTACATGCACAGATAAGTACAGTAGACACTCACTATATGACTATGGACGTAAGATACTTGGATAAACTTGGATTACCAGCTAGGAACACACAGGACGATACGATGGGGAGACACTTATTACTGAATCTAGAGGGATTCGGGATTCGGCTTTGGATTGAACGAGAAGGATGGAAGGATGGAGGGGAAATGGGGCTTTGAGACTTTGGGAAATTCGATTCAATTCTACTGTGGGGTTGGGGTTGCACCTTCTCCGCAAATTGTATTCGGAAAGCGCTTACCACGCCCACTTGGGGGACACCTTGTCAAAGTTCCACTCATCGGGATGGCCCTCGTGGCCACCGTCCTCGACGGGATTCATGTCGGACCACTTGAAGGGTCCACTGCCGATCCGTCGCATGGCAATGGCTCGCATATCATTCCGCACCGGACGCCGTTCCGTGATGAGCTCCATTTCGGCCAGGCTGGCCGCATCATCGATGGTCACACTCAGACGCTCATCGCCAATGGAGGAGGGCACACCCTGACTACCTTGATCCTGCTGCTCCTCCTGATTGTCCTCCTCGAGGGCCCTCGGCTGGACATGCTGCAGTCGCAGGAAAATGGGACCGGCAAAGGCATGGTAATCGCTCATGCCCAGCCGCGCATTGTAGGAGAACAGCTTGAGGTCGATGTTGCCATAGGCAATCGACTCCTCGCCGCCTAGGAGATCGCCACGGAAGCCGTGGGTGCGCAGGTACTTGTCCACCGACTCCAGGTTCGTCAGCTCCGCCTCATCGGCGGCAGACAGCTGCTGGTCGTCACTATAGTTGACGCCGCTTGCCTCCAGGGTCTCCTTGAGATAGGGCACCCCATTGGCCAGCCACGAGGTGTTGCCAGCCACAAGGAAACTCTGGGTGACATCCCGACTGGGCATGCGACCAGGCAGCTGCTCGGCAATCCACACCATGTCCTTCAGCTGATCGTGACGCGACTGAATCGCCGCCCTGTCCTTGTCGTTGAGCGGCACAGGGGCATCATCGTGCTTGTCGTCGGTGTCCAAAGCATGGTAGAGGTTATCCTGTGCTCCCAGTTTGTTCAGGTCCACGGTGATCCATTGCTTGGCTCCGGTTGCGGGATGCCTGGCCATGGCCCTGGCCCAGGTGCGTCTGTTCTGGGCAATGCGATTGGCGGCCATGACTCGCGCCACCAACGGCACCACATCCTTGGTGTCCACCGACTTCCACAGCTGCAGATTCTCGTTCTTGATGCCCACGCCTCCGACTATGGCCTGCACCTGCCGGCCCTTGATCACATAGAAGTCATCGGTGGAGCCGAGTATGCCCGGGTATCCGGTGAAGGTGATGTCCGCTCCGGGCACAGTGTTGCTCCTCTGATTGGGCGAGAAATGGTAATGGAACTTGTAGCGCTTCTGTATCCTCAGCATCGAGGAGTAGCTGCCCGCGGTGCTGTGGCCAAAGAGCAGCTGCAGCGTCTGTGGGGACTGTTCCTGCTGGATGATTCGCGTCAGCATCGATGCACTGGGCAGAAAGAAGTTCTTGGGCTGATCACTGGACTCCTCCTCCTGTACCGTGCTGTTGGGCAGCACATAGTTCTCGTAGTAGATCTTCAGGTCCTGTATGTCGGCGGCGGCATTCATCAGCAGGAAATCGGACAAAGGTATCTCCTCCTCCAGATCAGAACGGGCACGCGTGGCGCCTCGAATGTAGCCCGTCTCCAGGCCCTCCAGCTGATTGAAGAACAAATGCAACTGATGCCAGTAGTGATCGTGATCGGCCCTGATGGCCGCCTGCTTCTTCAGATGCTCAAAGTTGGTCGTGAGGAGATCCCTTAGCCACTCGCAGAACTTCTGGGTGCTCTCATCTCGGTCACAGGATGAGGAAATTGTACTAAAGAAAGGGAATCTATTACAATCTATTGGTCTTGCTTGATCCTATTGAATGGTCTTACTTGGCCCACTGATTGTAGATGTTCTTCCAGGTTAGGGAACCCTCCAATATACCCGCCGCATAGGCCTGCACCCAATCCGGATACGATCGCTGTGTCTCCACCTCAATTTGTGCCCAACTAAAGGAGGATGTCTATGAGTATTTATCAATTGAATGTATTCTAGTCGTAGATCATACCCATTCTCGTAGACCGAGTCCTTGTAGCATATCCTGGCCACACCCTTGGGTATGTTGACCAGATCGTTCTGCTGCTTCCAGTTCTCGATTTGGAAGCCCACCTGCTTGGTCCAGAATGCTGTCGCACAGTAGGTTCCGTCATACTCCGGTCGATCCATGTAGCCGATGAAGAAGGCACCGATCACCAGTAATCCAGCTCCGATGAGTATGTAAGTCCCTATCCGTGTTTTCTGCCATGATGCACCTACAACTTTAAGCATTGTTCCGGCCGTCGTGAGGCTGATTTGAATCCAAAGAAAAGGCTATACAGATCACGCGCTGAATCGCTTCGGTGGGGGATCGGGTCAGTGTATCAGTATTTCAGTATTCCTTGCTATAATTGAGATCGGCCCGTGCAGCGTACGAGTGGCCAAAGCGTTGACGGATCAGTTGGCCAGTGTGATGGGGGATGCAGGAGCTGGAGCTGGAGCAGGAGTAGGAGCAGGAGCAGGTGCTGTTGATGGTGATGGTGGCCACGCTGTAAAGCGATGCGGCCGAGTGGTTCATTGGTGTTGCAGAGAGATTCCAAATAGGTTCAATTGGGTCTATTGTTGGATGTCCTATGGATGGATTTGGATTTGGATTTGGATTTGGATATGGATATGGATGTTTTGATGTTCTCTTGGGCTATGTCTTTTGAGGTTCAAGTTGTATCCCTGTAACAAAACAGATCAATTTTCGATTAGAACACGCAAAAATCATATTTATTTAAATTCGGCAAATTCCGCCCATTCAAATGTCCATTTATTCTAAATATTTATTCAGCGCCCAATCTCTCTCGCCCAATTTCCATAATAAACAATTTTGGAAAATTTTCGATGATCTGCTCATAAAGAATTATTACCCACTCGTATTCGTACCCGTACCCGTACCCGTATTCGTATAAGAGTTTCCCTTTACGTTGCCCTTGAACCAGTTTAAATATGTATTGTATTTATCTTTATCCACTTTCTTCTACTTCTACTCAAAGATGATCTGATCCCATCTATGTTTATTTCACACTTTCCCTCTGGTTTTTTTGTTTTTTTTGGCAAATGAAATTCCATTCTATGGGTAAACAAATTTTAAGCATTTGTAAAACTAATAAATTAATTTTATGGCCGGAATGGTACTTGCTTTATGGCAAAAGAACAGCAGCCACTGCTGGGCTGGGTCTAAAATGGTTAAGAGAGTGTTGCTCGACGATAAGCAGAACATCTGCGGCTCCCCTACAACCCCTATCATTAAAGTATCCACAAGATCGTGCCACACACAGAGAAAAATGTTTAAAGCAAGTTTATTTAGCCTATCTGGTGGTAGGGGCTGTGTCTTTGTCCCACGGGCAAGTTAATAAACAACATTCTAATTAAAAAACGGCAACTGGCAAATTGCTTTGGCCATCTTTAGATAATAGACTCGAAATTCTATTAGCATTCACAGCCAAAGCCCAAGGAGCTCTTTCACAATCCGCAAAGAATCTAATTGTGGGGGGAAAATTCCAAAAAAAAATTGATTCGAAACTAAAAGCAATATCAAAAGAAAAACAAAAAAAAACAAAACCAAAATCAAAACAATATCATTCGTCTGGCACGTGTGGCAGGCGCATTCCTTGTGCAAATTTTCTTAAAGAAAATCTAATAGTATTATAGCATCAGTCAGTCATCGGGTAAATACAATTAAACATTTATATTGATGGCTATTACGAGTACTATATCCCATAATACGTTTCTGCTTTCTGGTATCTGGTTTTTGCTTTTTGCATACAACGGAAATAACCGAAAGCGCAAATATTTACGAAATCGAATGGAATGGTTTCTGCCCCAAATAAATGGATATCCACATACTAGATGTAATTGTTTAGACCGAATATAAGCCCCATGTAGACATGTAAACAGAGGGCATCGAGTGATCTTGGGGTGGCTTTCTTACCTTTTTATTTCCCGGGTCCAGGAAGCTGCAATGTCACAAGTCAACCCATTTGAAGAACTGCAATGGAACGAAAAACGGGAGAGATTATGATTAGTCTGGGGGTCTGGTCTATTAAAAAAAGGCGCCTTTAATGGCTCAGCAGTTGGCGAACTTTGGGTTCTTTGTTTATTTATCCAATTGGTCGCGCGTCGTCTCGCGATTTGTCTCATGTCCGCCGATAAGACCCACAAAGGAGGGTCCCCGGAGTCTCAGAGTCTCAGACTCCCAGAGTCTCTGTTTGCTTTTGGGCCAGAGCTGGACACGAGCACGCGTTGTGCTCTGAATTTTGTTTGTGTCATAAAATGTTGATCGTGGCAGTCATTTGATATGATATATGACCACCATGCTAATTGATTGGTGGTCTCTCCCTCTCTGTGGGAGTCATCGTAGCCAATGAAGGAATTACGGGTATTGAGTCGTAAAACCCAAATGAATGACAGGGTGGGGGGGGCGGAACCAGTTCCAATGGGAGGTTCATCCATCAATCATTTTGCTGTACTCTGGACTAGAATTTGTTGTAGTTTAATAGCCTAGCAACAGCAACTAAACCCTTCTTCTGGCTATTAGTTATTCAAACTGCTTCCCATTCCATCACCTGACTTTTAATGAAGTAGTCCCTAGATCTCTGTGTCTCTCTCCCAGTGAGTCATTTTCCTGGAAGATATTGGGGTGGATTTTCAAGGCCCAATAGCTGGGAGAGAGGAATGTAAACATTTTCAGTGCAATTGAAAAGCAAAGGTGAAGGAGAAGGAAAAGGAAAAGCGAAACAGAAACAAAAATTCATGTTCCATTTCCATTACCATTTCCATTACCATTTCAGTCTTCAGTCTGTGAAAATAAACAGCAATCAAGTTTGAAGTGAAAATGGCAGCAGCAGCAGCAACAGCCCCAAGACGGACGGACATCAATCGCACGAATATCAATGGAACAAGTTTATATTTCTTGAAAAAACAATTAAATTAAAGGTATAATCCAGAGCAGACTTAATTGTCTTGCCCTCTAAGAAGGCCAGGGGCTGTCAATACGGATATCATGCAGATACCAGAAGGTATGGCATCCAGAGATCCACTCTATCCGCACGTTGGGTGCAGGGTACACTCCGTCACGGGACTGACGTCAGGAATTAGCGCTATACCGCTATATCGCTATAGAAAGCCTCTAAAAAAACACAAAACTGTCTGAAATAGCAATGGTAGCGTAAAAATACGAGCGAGAGAACATCCCACTGACGTCTTTTGCGGCTCACTTAACTTGCTTAAGCCCCGATTAACATCATTATCGCTGTTTAAACACAGTTGTTTTTTGTTTCAGTCCAGACTCCAGAGTACGCTAGATGTACCTCAGTTCTGTATTCCAGCCTCAACTACAGAACCACTGAACTACTGAACTAGATGGTGTTCAATCAAACTATAGTCTAGAGCAAATAGTTTACCCCGTCTATCGTTTACCGACTGTCGCTGAAACTGTCACTAAGGGGGACTTAATATTGATAAGATTAGACCGGGTACGTTCCATACATATTTATGAGTGGAAATATTTATGTGGATATCTGCATGTCTAGCTTTTGGCATATTAAGAACGCAAGTTCAATCAATCGGTAGTCTGGGAAGAGTCAGAGGAGCGCCACAGATAAGATAATTCATTAATCAGTATTCCCACAATTTGTAAGGGGAATTTGCGCCTAGAGTAGGTATATATAATAAATTCGAACGATGATAGTCTCTCTCCTTCATCATAATTGTTGGGATCTTGTGATTGCTGGGGCCATAAATTAAATCCCACATCTTTTTTCCAAAATTTATAAACTAAATAAACAACAGAAATGGGTACTTTTTATTTTGTTTCTATTGAGTCTGCAGTAAAAAACAAATCATACTCTTTCCTAGAACTTCCAGCGCAGCGCCACATGTGGCATGCGGTAATACGGTACGTGTCTTCACGTGCCACGTGAGTGATACAGGAAATACACACCTCTACCCTTAACCTCCACTGTGAGGGTCTCCAATCGTGGGAATGTCTCAATGAATAACCAAAAACAAAAAACAAAAAGTCGACTCTGCATAAATAAATGGCCAGTGGCCAGGTTTGAGAGCTTTTGAATGGCTCAATCAATTGGGCTAACAGAAAAAACTGCTTACTCGGCTGCTGCCACGCGTCGCCACAGATATGATAAGCTCTTTCATTCCGAGTAAGCTGAAGCCCCCACAGAGCACCAAAGTCCAGAGTCAGCTATGCAAATGCCCCTCCCCCCTCTCTATGGTTCTGTAATATCAGACGGCAGCAGATCAGCAGCACATGGGGGGGAGATATTGTATCTTTTGTGGATATGGCACAAATTTTCAGAGCTAACAGAATCCGCCAGCAGACGGAGAGACAAGTGTTTAAAGTATGGATGGATGGCCAGACGAAAAATTGACTTGAAGCGTCGCGACGTCTGGAACGTAGACTCGACACCCCTCCCCTCCCCTCGAATCGGATTCAGAATCTGATTCTGATTCGTACTGAATTTCTATGGCATCAAACACGTGGACACTGGGACACTGGGACCCTGGTCTCCGATGCAAGCCAATTCCAGACAAGCAAACGTGATTGACAGTTTAACAGAAGCTCTGGAATGCCTGGAACCTGGAACCTGAAGCGTAATAATAATACATATTCCGTTCGGAGCACATTCCCTAATCGAATGCTAACGATTCAATGAATGATCAGAGATTTAATTTAATCAGAATCTGGGCACCACATACATACATATACATATGCATAGATGATGATTATCTATGGGGTGGAATTAGCGGGAAACTCTTAATTAATACAATATTGTATATGCAAATTGTCAGAGAATCAGCAAAGAATAGACTGTTTCCCCTGGGAAAAGTTTTGCAATCGAAGTGATATAATCCATTGTGAAGACCTTTAGGGAGATTTGATTTTTATATAAGTGTGTTTTTTTCTTTAATTTTGTATTCCATTTGTTTGTTTCTGCATTTAAGTTTGTAAACATTGCAGGGAATCGCTTTTGTTTTTTGCTTTTTTTAAGCCATTTTTATAGTTATTTATTAGGAGCTTTTCGATTCGATTCGTTTCTTTGTTCTTTCTTGCCTTTCCACACTCTGATATTACACTGTTTCTTTTGGCCTTTACTTTACACTGTTTTGCAATTTCCTCTCTTTCGTTTTTCAGGGAATTATATTATAATTCTTAAGAACACACGCTCACTAATCGGCTTTGATGCGACCGAAACCAGTTATGGAAGCACCCCCCAACAGAATGACAGGTTCGTTTACCTCTTTATTAGAAATGGGGGGTTCCGGCACCAAAAACCTCTTAAGTTTTGATCCCACACTCACCAAAAAAAAGAAATCTATTTGGCTTTCCAATTAACTGCAATTATCTGGAAATTCGTCAAGTGCGCGCGACTTTAAGAATTGATGGGGAAATTCGTTCAAGTGCCGTTAAACCGGAAAAATCTGCACCGAATATACGTTTAAATGGAATCCTCCTTTTGCGTCAAAGGTGATCTTTCTTTCCCTCTCTGAATATGGATCTCGTACCGATCCGTATGCCTTGACGTTCCCACCGAAAATGTCGGACGGGGGCGCTTTTTCGGGCTTTTCTTCGGCTCTTTCGTGTTTCGGGTTTTTCTTGCCACGAAGCACCCACCGAATGGCAAATGCGAATGCGAATACGAATGCGAGGGGAAAATCGTGCCGTCTTCGTGCAATTTTTTGCGTTGTTTCAGCGATCAAAAGTTCTATTGAACTTGGCCGCCACCACCACCAAAGCCACACCAAAGAGAGGGCCCCAAGGGAGAGATATGTAGAGATGGTTCTCAGGTGCTTGAGTGCAGAGATAACTCTACCAAAGAAGTGCTCTTTTGGGGGTCATAAACGTGACGCACTTTGCACTTGTTGTTGACCGACTTCTGGGGCCTGTTTCCGCTTGGCTGCAATTTTACAATTTTACAATTAGAATTGACATTTAATTGAGCGGCCCTGCATCATTTTCATCAGCGCGCAATTGTCGAGGAGTGCAACATGAGTTTTCCCATGAAAATGTATGCCTGCCTGCCTGCCTGCCTGCCTCGCATTTCACTTTCTTTGCCTCTCATAAATTGATAAGAGTCTGTGTCTGTCTGTCTCTGTCTCTGTCTGTGTTGTGGGGTCAATCAAATTCTTGGACTGCTCTCAATTGAAATGAATTGAAATTGAAATGGCGACAAGTTCTGTGTACCAGACATTTACATAAGTCCCAAGCACAGTGGGAATGGGAATGGGAAGGGGAAAAACCTTGATTAATCTGCTACATATGTATGTGCAATATATAATTCTCTCGTTCTTTCTAGCCTTACCTAAGCAGCAATTGATTGACAATTGTCGGTCAATATCAAAGCACAAACACACTCACACTCACACACACACATACACACTGTGCAAATCCACATAGAGGGAGAGATATGTAGGAGCTAAGCGATCTACAGTCTTGGTTCTCCTTCTATTTATACTTTTTCTCTTTCCTGTTCTGCTGCACGAAACATTCCTGTTCCACAGATATCCCACAGTCCCGACGACCAGGCCTAAGCCAGGAAGGACAAGAACCTCAAGGATTTTGACCTCATTTGTCTGTCGTACAATGGGGCTGCCTGCCGGGGCACTTCTTGGAAAGACCTGCCTCTCTGCCACTCTGGATGTGTGCCTGCCTCATGTTGTTGCTTTAATAGTTTTTATTGCTTTTTATTTGTCTTGGTCCCCAGACGCCGAGGGGACTAGGGGAGGGACAGGGGACAGGGGACAGGGGAGAAGCCTGAGAAGCGACACTGCCGCGCATGCCCAGTGCCCAGTGCGCAGTGCGCAGTCTCCAGTCTACAGAATTTCAACTTCAACTTGAACATCGTGTTGCTAGGCAGAGAGACGTTTCTTTAGCTCCCCTTTCAACCGATTTTGGAGGTAATTTGAGAAGTTTTTTGTCTTGGTTTCGTTTGGGTTTTTTTCTTTTTTTTTTGGTTGTGGAGTTTTGTATTCTAGGCCATTGGCTTTTGAGGTTGAACTCTTACTTTTATTGGCTGAAAAAAAGCACTTAATCGTCGGTCTGCAAGGTTTTCATTTTGGGTTGGGTTGGGAACTCTTTTGAATCTTTGCTTAGTGCACAATCTGTGTGAGCCGCTGCGAGGTAAGACCAGAACTAAACTGTCACAAATTTTGATATTGTTTGACTGGACTTGACTGGTAGTATCATGTGCAAAACCATATGTTATCTAGCTCCAGATAAGGGATCTTTCAGCGGAAAAGACACTAAAACCCCGACAGACAGACAGAAAGACAGACAGACAATCTACGTAAATATATCAAGTACAGAGATTTTTTTTGGATGCCCTGCGTCTTGGCCATTCATATGGCATGTTTATTTGGCAAACTTCAACGAGAGAGCAGATCAAGCGGAAGATGTGTCTGTATGCTGTTTGTCCGGGGTCTTCACCCATGTCAACGATCTGCCCAACACCCATGTGATCTTGTCCTGTTCCGCATGTCGTACGTCGTACTCGTATCTTGGAAAATGTTACTCAACGAATGACTCACACCGGAGGGCAGGTACAAGGTCTAGTCGGTATCGGACATGTTGACGGAAATTTTATAATCAATGGAATGGAATGGTGATGGAAATGGGAATGCGAATGGCAACATGTACTAAAAATAGACAATGGCCATTTGGGATTTACCCCGTGAACCACAGATAAGAGTACCAAGAATCCATCCCGTGAAGAGTGGTGGTCGAAAAGAGAGAGAGAGAGTCACCCCTATATAGTACTGCGTCGTCTCATCTGCCGATCCTCTCCTCTCTCATCAGATGTTGACCCTATTTCGGTTTTTTCTTTTTTTTTTGCCAGTAAACAGATATTGCGCGTCGCCTTTCCTGATTGTCTGAATGTTAATATTACGAGGTCAATAATCAATAACTGGGAGCCTTAAAAATGGCACTGTTAACACTAACACTTAACACTCGATGGAAACAGTATTCTACGGGTATATAAATATATATATTCGATATCGAGATCGAGGACAACTTACCGGAAAATTGAAATGGCTCGTGACTCAGTCAAATGTCGCGCTAACACTTGAGTGAAATTCGCTCGGGCTGCTGCTGGGGAAATGTGAGGTATGGAGGAGGAGAATTCTTTGGATATTTGCTATAGTCGGCCACTTTGTACGATATTTGGGTATTTAACACGAAAAACTGCTATATAGTCACACAACGCTCTCGTGTTAATCAAGCGTGAAGGGCTACATTGGAAAAGCACTGGTGGGAGATATAACTTTTTCCCGATTTCTCTCGCTTTTTTGCCGTCGGACGATCCGCACTCGTTTGGTTTATAACAAATCCACGTTGATTTCGCTTGAAATTATAGTTTTATTTCATTGAATTTGTTCGGATCGTTGTTGCCATGCGGTTTTGTTTTAAATTAATTATATTTAGTGTGTGTATGTAGCGGGGAGGGGAGAGTTTTGTAGAACGCGAGAACGTGGCGCTTTTTTAGTTACACTCCGAAAGCGGGCTGCTACTCTTTTTTGTACGTATTTTTAGCCGTCGGCAGTTGTACAATTGTACAGTAACAATAAATACTCGTACACGCTGAACACGATAAAACACACAAATTACAAAAATGTACGAAATAAAAGCACCTATGTATTTTTCCTTCCGATTGCGGTGATGAGTAAAAGAGAAATAAACGCACGCCGAGCACGCCGAGCAATCGGCCCCGAACGATCATCGTGGATTGTTTCCGACTCAAAGAGAAGTAAAAGAGAGAACTTGATTGCTCGCTTGATTTTGTCCGGCGTGAGAGTTTGAGTGGTATGCCAGCAGAATGTGCGAGACTACACTACCTAACAAGATTGGGGGTTCTGTCTATGAATATGTGGGGTTGGAGCCGGCTGGCTGCAGTTTTCTGTTTCACACTCAACTACACTGTGAAGAGGGATTGGTTAGGTAGAGGCGGTTGCCATGGATTGGACTCGTCACGCTTAGGCCGAGACGCGATATCAACAGGTCTTCGAGCTTCTGGACCTGTTTGCTGCCCAGCTAATGTTACCGAGGCTTCACTGTGAAGAGGTAACTGAGTAGCAGGTACATACATACATATGTATATACAGACATGTGAGATGTGAAGAGGCAAATTATTTAATTATTTACATTTTATACAATTCCTCACTTAACTCCGCTCTTGTAGCACAGTGTATGGCCCTCACACGTTTCACTCAATGGTTCAATAAATCTCTCCAATTTTATCTCACGATGCTCTCTTCTGAACGCTCTTCATCATTGCACTCTCTCGCCCTCTCGCGCTCTCTCTCTCTCTTTTGATCGTAGCGAATTGATTAGTTCATGCATATGTAAATTAAACAGTTATTCGTGACGTCAGAGAGAGACAGAAAATTCCGCTAGCGACGACTGGAGTCTGAAACTCCGAGCATGTGGTCACGCCCCCTAAAACCTCCCATCAGACGAATCACAATCGGAAAGAGCAAACAAAACGTGCCGCGATAAGAGATAACAGTCATGGTGTGGAGGGCGGAAGGGGGGAGAATTTGTCAAGTTATTAGGTGGTCTAAAACGCGAAAATCCCACTCAAAGTCGCAAGTAAATACACCGTAACGGAAACGTACAGTACAGTAATACAGCCATACAAACTCTTATCTCTGCATGTTTGTTGAGCCGCTACCTGTACATGCACACAGGGTTTATTTTTACAAAGGTAAGGCATTAATTACCAGGAAACAGCTCTCTTAGAATAGTAAGTACTTATTTCGGTTCGATTGCGTTTATGCCTCAATTTGTAATGCACATATGTAACCCTTGTCGGCACCCACTGCATGCCGCCTTGCACCGAGCAAACTCCGTACCGATGTACCACCTGAGCGGAAGAAATTGCAAACAAACAAATGGCTGACCTGACAACAACTGCACAAAAGAAAGAAAGGTTTTTTTAATTTATTAAATTATTATTTATCACTCGAGTAAAAAGGAATTCCCTTAAGTGAATATGCTAATGAACAAATTCCTTGGTTATTTTCATTTCTTAACGATCGACAGAACGAACCCAGTTTCCATAATCGTTCAAATACCAATGTTCTGTTAATTGTGTCGCATTCTTAGGGCCTTGGCTTGTGTAAGAATTCTGAAATGCAGACGTCAGCTGGTTCCATAGTGTAGCGGTTATCACGTCTGCTTTACACGCAGAAGGTCTCCGGTTCGATCCCGGATGGAACCAGAAGGAAATTAACTTTTTCGACAATTATTTTCCATCCCATTCCCTTCTTTTATGGTACATATTTTTTAAATCTGTTGAAAAATCTTTCGAAAGTGGTCAAGAAATTTAGTTAAGATTAATTTATATTCCTTTTATTTAATTGATGTGTATACAAAATTGTTTTTTTAAATTGCAGATTTTTTAAAAAGCTAAAGCAACATGGGCCATTTAGCTCTTACCGGAATTATATTATAGAGAGTACGTATTAGGGACTAACAAAACTAAAACTGAGTGCTGAGGAAACTAAACAAATAATATTAAAAAGAAACCACCTGGTTCCATCCGGGATCGAACCGGAGACCTTCTGCGTGTAAAGCAGACGTGATAACCGCTACACTATGGAACCAGCTGTACGCTGTTGGCCAAATTTCAGTTTTGTGTAGCAACAGCGGCTGCGAACGAATTCGTTGCATGTTTTGCTGCTGAGAATAAAGGAAATTATTTTGTAATATCCCATTGTAAGGTGTCACTAAGACTTGTTAACAGCGAACAGGATTTTACATTTTACATATCTAAAACGTGTATTGAAATGTAGCATAGGCTGATCAAAATCGGGGAGCTCTACAGGGATCGTATGTATATCTCCTGCAGCTGTGAGCACAGGCCATGCGGATAATCAGGGCATTGTCGTTGTACAGATGGGCTTGCTCTTCATATCTGGAAATTAATTGAAAGCGATTGAGTAAGCAACAATATTCTAACAGCAGACTGCTGATTTCTCTACGTCTTCAATAGCTTCTTGTCGCACGACCTGCTGAACAGCTCCGTCAGTGCACGTCAGGGCAAGTAAGGGCCAGCGGTTCCACATCCGTAATAGACCTCTTTAAAATATTTTGAGTATAATATTGCTATTTATTTAAAAGCCAAAAGCACATCAGTTATATGTTCCTTATGCATGATTTGTGCCTAGGTGTAAAATCTTGTTCCTGCTTAGTCGTATCATAGAATAAATTATAAATTAATGTTAATTGTAGACATATTGCACCGTTGTTCAACCTAAAAGTATGGCCTAAAAAATAATTCAACAAAAACTAAAGACTATAAACGGAAATTCTCTGAGCAAATGAACTTCAAGCTGTAGAAAAGTAAGAGCAGCAACAAAAGAAACCAAAACTGGGCACGTAGCCCGGCTAAAACCTGGACTTGGACTAGCAATGGACCATTGGGAGTGGGAGCGAGATTGAGACTGGAACCGGAACTGTTGTGGCTTCAGTATCGTCGTGCTGTCGTGGGGCGGGGCACACCCGAAGTGCGCGGCCGGGCCGACTTGGATTGGCGCATGGGATTGGAGACGCCGTCGGTGTTGTAGCTGAGATACACGTGCGAGAGATCGACAAACTCTGGCTCCTTGCCGCTGGACTTGTGGGCCGAGATGTGCTTGCGCATGTTGTTGCCCGTGTAGGCGACGCACTTGAGCTGCCACTCGCCAATGTCCTCGTTCCAGTGCGTGTACTGGTTGATCATTGACTGGTACTCCTTGGGCACGTACGAGTTGAGGACCAGCTCGCAGAGGGCCAGCTCCCGGGACAGGCTGCGGATGTTCTCGTAGATGCCCTCCTTCTCGCGCTGGTGCTCCTGCTGCTGGTCGGCCAGCTCCGACTTGACGCCCATCAGCATCTGCATCACGCGGTGGATCTTCTTGGTTATCCCTGTGCTGGCATCCTGAAGCGTCGAGTAGCGCTCCTCGATGTCGATGCGTTCGGTGGCCTTTTTCTGCAGCGTTTCCCGCAGCTGTTCCTCGGTCTTTTCGCGCTCGTCCAGCTCGGCAATGGATTGCTCTAGCAGCTTCTCCTGCGTCTGGGCCTTCTCCAGGAGATTCTCGCCACCCATCAGGATCTTTCCCTCAAGGGACACCAGTTTGTTGCGCAGCTGCTCCTGCTCGGTCTTGGCATGCTCGATCTCGCGCAGATGCTCGTCCTTACGCTGGGCCAGCTCCTCCTTCTCCTCGTCGGTCTTCTCGCGTTTCTTTTTCGGCTTCTTCTCGGCCACCTGTACAGTAGAGGACTCCATTTCGATCTCTAGCGGAGCCTCGAGCTCATCGTCGGCAGTATCCTCCTCCTCCTCAGAGCTCGGCGGCTCCTCCTCGAGGGTGCCCTCCTCCAGCTGCTTGCGCAGGCGGGCAATCTCCTCCTGGAAGTGGCGCAGCAGGGCGTCCTTTGGCTCCTCATTTATATGCATACGATTCTGAATGTTCTTGGCACGGCTCGCATAGCGCAGCGTGGAAATAGTCTCCATATAGTTGCTGTCCGCTGGACTAATGGTGGCACACATCACGGTCTTAGAGTTGCCTCCCAGAGAGTCCTGCAGCAGTCGCGTCAGCTTGGAGTTCCTGTAGGGAATGTGCGTGCTCTTGCCATCCACCAAAGCGCTGATGACGTTGCCCAGCACCGAGAGCGAAAGATTGATCTTGGTGGCCTCCTTCAAGCGCTGCCCACTGGCCTGAGTCTTCGACTGCCTCTCCGATCCGGCGAGATCCACCAACTGTAGTTTGCCCATTCGCACATGCTGGACACCGCCTTCGCCCAACTCGCTCCGCTCCACTGTGATGGAGAAGATGGCATGGGACCGAGAGGACTCTTGGTTCATTTTGGTGGCTCCCACGGCGCGATTCTTATTGCCTAATCGCATAATATTCTCCAGATCGTCCGCATTGTGCACCACATAGCCGCTGAGATCCTTGACAAAGACCCCGATGTCGGGCCGCTCTTTCACCTCGAGACTCTTGCTCACATCCTTGCCGAGAAGATCCCGCACCTCTTCGTTGTAGATTTCCATGTAGCTGACGCGCACCAGGAACTTTTGATTCTCTCGGGCCTTGGCTATGTGTCCAAAGATGTGGGCAAAAGCATTGGGTATAATTCCCTTTGTTTGGGGCGAGTCTGGATTCCCCGACATTGTGTACGTCTTGCCGGTGCCCGTCTGGCCATAGGCCAGGATCGTGCCATTGTATCCCTCCAGCACCTTGTCCACAATGGGCCGCGCCGTGTCCACATAGAGGTCCAGCTGATTGGAGCTGCCATCGAAAACGTTGTCGAAATAGTACGTCTTGGGTGGCTCATTGGCTGTCGCATTGGGCTTCATTACGGTGATGGCCCGGTTGATCTTATCCACGGATATGGCACTCAAGGCTCCAGCAGTCAGCTCATTCTTATCCATGGGCCTCGTCCGCACCACCACACGAACATTTTCGATTTCGTCATCGAGCTGTTGCTGCGGCGGTGCCGTTGTTGCTGCCGTTTCCTCCTGTGGCATGGTGTATGACTTTCTCTTGATTATTCCCCAATATCTGTCGGCAGTGAGCAACCTTTTTTGCTAACCGCAATTACTGGGAATCGATTAGAATGGATTTTCTTCGCATTTGTTTATGCACACCGTTGCTATTGACCGCAGATTTATCTTAGCCCGCATAAGCCCCCTCTATTTAAACGAAGAAAACCTTGAATTAAACCGCGAAAATAATACTTCTTGTAGATCCATCCTATCCTTCTTCTTTACTTACAACAAAAAACCACGACCTCTTTCACCTGAACTGCGCTTAAATTCTTCAAGATTCATAATTTTCGTGGAGTGCATTTTAATACCGACTGGTCGACAATGGGTTAATCTATCGCTGTCCATGAAGGGAAATCATATTCATCGATTTTTATGTTCGGTTTAATAATTCTAGCTAGCTAGGACCCTTAGTCCTGAATACATAATTTCATCAGATTGATAAATTCATTTTTAACAAGATTGTCTAATTTTCAGGACTCCTCTTTATTGAATTGTTTATAAAATAAGATTTAAACAAAAATGTCTATTTTTTACATGGTAACTACACATTTGGAACCAGTTGACTGGAGAGTCGTTAGAGCTGCGCGCCAAATTGCAATTGCTTGAAAGGAGTGACATGGATATGAATGCAATCCACTGGAATAAATTTAGGAAAGTTTTCATGTGAAGCACGGAAGAACAATTGGAGAGATCAAATGGTATATGGTCACCCTGGTTGATACGCTCTTGTTTTTTTTTTTGCATAACCATTGCTGTTATCGTTACTTTTCAACAAAATACTAAATTTGATAAAATACCAAATAAATGAAACTAACGATAGCATGTTTTATTTTGGATAGCCGTTTTTTAATTTAAAAAACTACAAAATAATTAAAATAAGTCCTATTGACTAGATTGAAATCAAAGAAATGAATTAGCATTCTATATCTCCGCTTCAAACTAGCGTTGCCAACTTTTGATAAGAAATTCTCCTATAAAATAATGAGTAGAAAGGAACGTATGAAATAAATCGTACAGACGATTGAGGGGAAAGGAAACGTGGGAACGTAAGAAATAAATCCCACAGAAGAGGGGAAAGGAAGCGTAGGAACGTAAGAAATAAGTACTGCAAAAGAATGAGGGGAATGGAAACGTAAGAATGTAAGATATTAATACAAAATGGCTACAGGAAGTTAATCATGACAACGATGATCAAGTGGTTGGAAATCCAATTAGAAAAAATATACAGTGCAACAGGTTGCAAGAAAAATGTATTCAATTAAAAATTAAAAACTTTTAGATATATAAAATTAAATAACCACCCAAAAAAATACCAAAAACCACCGTGGGAATACGATGAATTCCCACGCCAACGCATCCATTCGCGAGCGAGAGCCGAAGTGGATCAATAGCGAGTAAACATCTGCGAGAGAGCGACGATAGAAACCAGTGCCAGTGGAATAGATAGATTGGCGCTGCCCTTAGAGTTTCCTTACACGACCAGACGACGCAGAAAATTGTACTCCGGCCACCATGGCAGCGACATTGCGAAGATTCCATGGCCTGCGACTGCTAAAGTCCACGCCAGCGCTGAATCTGCAGCAGGTAATACGCCAAGCGCACAGCCATGGGACCAAATTTTCACGGCCCCCGAGCCAGTGGGGACGACACAGCCCCCAAAAAGTGATGTCAAATGGCAAGATTTCCCCTTAATTTCTATGCAAACGGGTGAAAGGCAATTGTGGGTACGCAAATCGAACGAAAAAGTGCTTCCCATCAGTGATAAGAAATTGCCTTTGGCCCAAGTGCAGTGAGAGGTCGCCCACAGACCACCCAATTATGTAACTCTGTGCGAAAAATCGTATACCTCCGACTTTTGCCTGGGCGAATGCCTAATCGATTGTTCTCTCCTTGCAGGCCAAGAACCTTTCCTCGGCCAGCAGCTGGGCCAACAGCAACAAGAAGGTAAGTCGCGAGTCACCAATCCGACCCGCAGAGCATTTCATAATAGCCGAACGGACCTAACCTCAAAACGCGTTTACTCTTTCTGCCCCTTGCTTCTGTTTGCGTGTCGCGAACAGCTGATCGGCGCTGTGGGTGCCGTTACCGGCGGCGTTGGTGCTCTCCTGTTCGCCCTGGAGCAGTCCGTGGATGCCTCCGACGGCACGGTGCATTCCCCTGCCCAGCCATGGAACCACAAGGGCCTGTTCTCCTCGCTGGACCACCAGAGGTAACAACTTTGCCAGAGTTTACCGGAGATTACATCCTTCTTTCGGGGATTTTTCTTTACTAAACATGTGGATTCTCTGTCCCCATTTGCAGTGTGCGTCGCGGCTATGAGGTGTACAAGCAGGTGTGCTCCGCCTGCCATTCGATGCAATATATTGCCTACCGCAATCTGGTTGGCGTCAGCCACACCGAAGCTGAGGCAAAGGCCGAGGCTGAGCAGATCACGGTAAGAAATCGCAGAAAAGAGAGAGAGAGAGAGATTTACAATTGGATACATCCTGTATATTCCTGTGCAGGTCAGGGATGGTCCCGATGATACCGGCAACTTCTACAACCGTCCCGGCAAACTGTCGGACTACTTCCCATCGCCGTACCCCAACGAGGAGGCGGCGCGTGCTGCCAACAACGGTGCCTATCCACCGGATCTGAGCTACATCGTGTCGGCCCGCAAGGGTGGCGAGGACTATATCTTCTCGCTGCTGACCGGCTACCATGATGCGCCAGCCGGCATATTGCTGCGCGAGGGCCAGTACTTCAATCCGTACTTCCCAGGCGGCGCCATTTCTATGGCCCAGGTCTTGTACAACGAGGTGAGTGAAAGGATGGGACACAGATTTAAATCGAAATCAATTGATATTTTTTTTTCGTAGGTCATTGAGTACGAGGATGGCACACCGCCAACACAGAGTCAATTGGCCAAGGATGTGGCCACGTTCCTCAAGTGGACTTCGGAGCCGGAGCACGACGATCGCAAGCAGATGCTGATCAAAGTAATTGCCATTCTCGGCTTCTTGACTGCCATCTCGTATTACATTAAGCGACACAAGTGGTCCTCGCTCAAGTCGCGAAAGATCGTGTTCGTGCCCAAGGAGAAGTAGAAATGTTTGAATTTGATTTGTGGTCTGAAGAATTGCAGTGTTATCTCGGCTTTACCCGACTAATAAAGATAAATCAATTTTAAGCAAAACAACACACAAAGAAACCCAACCTCAACTACATCATCGTCAACCACACTACCAAATCAGTGTTCTCCCTACCGACCGAACCGAATCCACAACAACTGTTCGATCTGCATCAATCCAAAAAAAAAAAAATAGCTAAAAACAAATTGGGATCGCCAAGATCAGAGGACGGACGGATGGACGGACGGACGGACAAGATTGAATGGGGAGTAAAGTTAAAGTAAAACAGCAGCAGGAAACCTAGCAAAATGAATCAACGGATGATAATATTACATTGATTGTGTATAGAAGCTATAATTCAAATTATGTATTTAAACAAAATATAAAATTGACGAATAAACAGAGATAATTATAGAGGGGAGGAGTTTGGGATTATTGGAGAGGACAAAGAGGAACTTTGGATCAGTCTTTAAAGGGTTCTGGGAATACAGATGATTTGGGAATAGTTTTCTTTCTTCCGATTCACTCATACATAAATCTGCTTAGATATGCAACTAGTCGGAAGGAATATGATAAGGAAACTGCGAGTTGTTGGGGGTTTTGTCGTAGCCGACTGACTGATTGCATTGCTGATCGAAGTATCATAACTAGAAGATGATCCAGCTTACCATGCATTTTTAGCGTTTCCCAATTTTGAGTCAGCCCTTGTCAATTTTATAGACAGGTTTTGCAAACGAAGACCGCATCTTAGTTTTCTGGCTCTGTAAAATGCAGAAATATAACTTTAGTTAACTCATTCAGCGTATAAAGATCATTAATAAGCAGACCTTGGCAAGATCAGTTGTCATTTGTTGAAGAATCTTGAACAAGAGACTCGCAAAAAATCTCAACGGATCTGTACCAATATTCAGGGGTTTTGGAGCATTCTTTTATTGGATTATTAATTGTTTTGTTTAGAAGCTTAAATTAAAGTATTATATTAATCATCGTTCCGCTCGATTTTCTCATCAGTTTATAGTGTCTGTGTGTGTTTGTGGTTGTTGTGTCTCTCGATATACTCGTATATATATATATATATATATAAAAGATATTAAAATGGTGTTTTCTCTCGACCCCCACCCACTAGAGTGGGTGGCAGAAGATACTATCTTTCAAATTCAAAACTCAAATCAACTCAAAATGATTGATTTTCGAGATCCTCTTTCGGATTGCTCTACAGAAAATTCTCGTCGATTGGTTGTTGTTTCTTGTTTTATTTAAATTAATATATATATTTTGTTTTATGTATATAATTAATAAATTTTTAGTTTAGGCAAAAAACAATAATTACGCATCTCTCAAAGAACACGGGCTGCTGCTCATCCATCTCTCGTTTTAGAAATACATGCGCCTGCCTGCCTGTTTCTCTTTTCTTTTCATTTCTCTGCTTTTCGATTAGTTTACGTTTACGCTTACTTTTTACGGATTTACTTTCCTCTTCACTTAAATTTCTTTTGTTGCAAAACTCTGTGTATGCGCGTGAGTGAAGTAACTAAATAATAAACTGAATTTCGGTTCGTTTTTCGTAGGCTTTTGTTGTTGTTGTTGTTGTTGTGTGTTCTACTTGTTGCTGGTTTTGTGGTTCTGTTGTGGTTTTTGTTTCTTAGCTAAGAAGGGAGGATCGTTGTTGTTGGGGGGTCTCGCTGGCCGGCTGGCTGGGGGAAGTAAAGTAACCAAACACATGATGACAGTAGTTTATGACGGAAGGGACGACGACGACGACCATTATAGTGACGTTTTTGTTTGCTTTGCTGATCTTTTTACTTATAGTATACCTTGCATTTGGTTTTTGGTTGCCGTTGCTGCAAGCATCAACGGGCCACATAACCACTCGCTTCTCATTCATCATCTTCTCAATCATCTCCGCGGCTGCCGCAGCTCAGAGGCGCATGCCACATGCCACACACAGCTTGCTTCTGTATAGATTCATGGCTGTATAGATTCCGGCTGATATTGTTTGCTGGTGTTGCTTTGCTGTGAGTGTGTCTGTGGGGGCTCTGGCTCTGGTTGTTTCTGCAGCTGCCGGGGTTGCTGTTGGTGTTTTTTGCTGGATGTTGTCGACTAAAAACAGCTTCCTTCTGGCGGCTGTGCCAGCTTCAGGTTCTCTTTCATGGTCATAATCCTACGAATTTCCTGCAGCATCGTTTTTATAGTGTAATCGCGACTCCACCGGGCCAACATGGGCACTGATCTATGATCAACCTGTGGGAATTCCATTCAGTTATTATTCAGTATAGTATAATTCATTATAATTGCAATTTCAATTGCAATCGTGTTTTGTGTTTTTACTTACCACGCCATTGTTCTGGTTAATGCAATTAATATTAACTTTAGTTAAAAATCTTAGCGTGGGTGGCTCATCCGGATAGCGTTCGTTGCACTCAATCTTTAGTGAATACATTCGATTCTCAAATGGTGTCTGCAAGCAAAAGATTATCCAATTCCCAAGTTAGCAAGTGAGCTCTGCTCTCAACTATAAACAAATCCATTCAACTCTTAAAACGGTTTGTAATTACGGTCATGGCAAGTGTCGATGAGTCAGCCATCAGCCCAGCCCCCGTCCCCTTAGCCTTGTTGCAGCCAGACTCTGCTCTGCTTTGGAGAGGTCTCCCGATGAATCATGCAATGGCGCGCGCAACATTCCACGACTGTACAAATATTTATTGCATATTTATGAGTTGAAACTAAGCAGAAGGATCGTGTTTGTATAGCCTTCAGATGCAAAGTGTAGGAGATCCCAAACAGCGATTGCAATTTCATATATTTAATGCTCTAAACGACTCTTACTGCTTGTAATAGTTGTATGTAAGATCTCTTGAACTATTCCTATCTGAGTGTGAATTTTATATCATTTGGAAGCGGAATATTTCTGGGAATCTATACGATCTATATCCTTGGCATACTTTATCTTTACTGATTCCATAACAGATCATCAATCAAATTGTCTTCTTCCAGTGACTTTTACAACATCTGTCGCTCTCTTTCTCATTCATATAAAGCTACTCCTACCAGCTACATAGCTAATATGTTACAGATTCTCTACTCACTGAGGACATTAATCAGTCGGAAAACATGAAATTTGATAGCTTTCATTGCACTCTCACAATTTACGCAATCAAAATGATAAAATTTCAATAGTCCAACCGAAAGAACTGATAAGAAGCGTCCCTGCATGGGTCTTATTAAGTGACGTATCCAACATGAAAATGGTTCCAATCGGAACCAGTCTTTCGGTCGTGTGCACAGGAGGAAGGACACTTACTCTAGGCGGACCAATGATCATGCCGATCCAGTAGGTGAGCGTCATATCATCGTCGTTCTCCAGACCCCACGAGATGGTGCCATCGCCTACACCCTTCTGGCCCTGATCCAGCTCCTCCAGTAAGCGGAAATTTCGTGGCACCACTGCAAGAAAGAACAAGAGCTCGAATCAAATCGATGACATAATAAATTTCCATTGAAAACTTTTTGCAAATAACTCAAAATGATGGCCCACACACAACACCGCCGTCCGTCGTCATTCGACGACGTTCCAGCAGCGTTTTCTGCTTCCCTTTCTATGCCTATGCCCTGCGCTCACCCCGCCACCTACGGTCGGGGTCATATGGGGACGTGCTGCTGCTGCTGCTACTACTGCTGCTGCTGCTGCTGCTGCTGCTTCAGCTTCTGCTACTGCTGCTGTTGTTGTTTGCTCTTTGCGTTGTTTTTCTTTTCGCCCGTGTGACTCTTTGCACGCATTTTCGTATGTTTAAAGGGTGCAGAGCAAAGAAAAAAATTATAAAGAGACTAAACACAAAATAAAATCATATCCCAATAGAGGAAGGGTGTGGTGGGAGAACCTAGTCAGGTCCGGCTACCACCCCATCCCACCCCACCCCAATTGCAGACATAATTTTTGCATTTGCAAAAACAATTTCAAGCAAATGAAATTTGCAGCTAATTTAATTAAAAAAGAAGCAGATTGGCCAGCAGCAGAAGCAGCAGCAGCAGCGACAGAGTGAAAAACGCACGGAACGCCAGAGTGCGGTGCGGAAGAGGAAGAAAAAAACAAGTAAAAAGGAACACAGCAAAGGGCAAGCGGCGACGACGGGCAAGAGGGGGGTGTCGTCGACCGAAACTGTCAAGTCACGAAGCGAAATTACTGCAATTCCTGCATTTGAACTGGAGTTTTGGGCACCAGACAGTGCGGCGTGGCTGGCCCTGATCAATCCAATACGAAATTATAATCACACCGCACTCGCGGCCTGGCTTTTATCGGCTTTCGTAGTGCCTGTTTTTGCCTCTGCTTTCTTTTCCATTTTCACACGGCCCTGGCCGCAGAGACGGCGACAGGGTGGCGTTTTTTCGCTTGTTTCGCCAGAAAAACCGATTTTAACGCGTCAGAAATGTGGCTCACATATTGCCAGTATATTTTCGCACGTGCTTGATGAGTTTATTCCTTTGCAAATAGTTATTTTAACAATTATTTTCTTACCAACGCCGGTACTTGATGTATTCGCCATTGTGGATGTTAACAGTGTGACGGCAAGAAAATCAGTGTGACCGTATAAAAACATTAACATGCAAAGAAATACTGAAACCTAAAATCCATGAAAGGTTTTTCTCAGCTGATTTAAGCTCGATACTCAAATTCAAAATTGCCTAAAAAGGACGACTGTTAACTTTCTTTTTACTCGCTCTTGCGCTTACTCACTCACAAATCATATAGAGCACATTGATGCTCAAACGTGCATATAGAGAACAGATGTGGATTGCAGATGGCACAGATGGCAGTACCTTCTACTGGTCCGATGCAGAGGCCCGCCTGGATGGCAGCGATCCGCGCGTGCTCATGTTTCATTCATGAGGATTGGACGAACTTAACCCTCTTAACCCCCTTCTTTTTAAACAGGTGAAAAACTTGAGTTAAAGCTCGGAAAATAATACTTCATGCAAATACTTCTTAAAAATCCATCCTTTCTCTTTACTTTCGCAAAAAACGAGCACGATATCTTTCAACTAAACTGCACAAAAATTCTTTTAGCTTCATTATTTTTGTGTAGTGTATTTTTATGCCTACTGGTCCACAACGGGCTAAACGTTGGCAAAAATATACCAAATACATGCAAAAAACTTACTAAAACTAAAACAATATTACGATAATTGTACATATATGAAAGGCCCCAAAAGAAAAGTAATTTTTTAACAAAATTAAGGATTGATTTTTACTTGAGCAGTTCGAAGCAATAATCCAAATAACTCGTGTACAATAAGTAAATATGTCCCCTAGCAAAGGCAACGCGTTAAATACCAAAACAAATATGCGCAAATATACCAGAACGCGTGACAGCTGCTCTGCCGCAAACTGCAACGCGTCAGCTTTTTAAATGAACGAGTACATTTCCATATAAATTATTAATTAATTGGCAACCAGGTGGCACTCTATTGATGCAGGAAGACTAGAACATTCGCCATGGAATCCCTGTACCATCAAACGAATAACACCGTCAAGGAAATCGAGCATGCCTTTCAGCGGCTCGGCCAGATTAGTACCCAGGAGGCGCTCGACGTGGAAAACTCAATTCAATTGAAAATAACGCAAGCAAATTCGTGAGTCATTTGAGTCCTATTGCATAGACCCCCCGCTATAATTTCGCCACATCCACCAGCAATTGCGACCGGCTGGATGTGCTGCTCTTCAAGGTGCCACCCTCGCAGCGTCAGAGCTCGAAGCTACGCGTGGATCAGCTCAAGTACGACCTGAGACACCTGCAGACATCGCTGCAACATGCCAAGGACCGCCGGCACCGCCGGGAGCAGGAGATCTCGGAGCGAGAGCAGCTGCTGAACCATCGGTTCAGTGCCAACAGCACGCAACCGGAGGAGACGTGCCTGCAGCTGGACTACGATCTGCAGCACCATACGCAGCTGGGCAGTGCTCACAGAGGAGTGGACGACATGATCTCATCGGGCAGTGGCATACTCGAGAGTCTCATATCGCAGCGCATGACACTGGGCGGAGCGCACAAGCGCATCCAGGCCATTGGGAGCACTCTGGGTCTGTCCAATCATACAATGAAGCTGATAGAGCGCCGGCTGGTGGAGGATCGGAAGATATTTCTGGGGGGAATGCTGGTCACGTTACTGATCATCGGACTGATTATATACTTCTTAGTGCTGTAGTGAAAGGGAAAGGGAAGAAAGAGCATTCGCATTCGTTGAGTTTAAATTAAATGTACTCTATTTTGTAAATGGTAAATGCCAGAGAATTGTGATCAACTGAAGACTGGGTGTGGGGCTGCGCCTAGTCGTCGTTCTCCAGCGAGATGTTGCTGCCGAAGCGCTGGTAGAGATGCGCCTTCAGTTCGTCCATTTCCACTTTGATTGCCTTGGCCTTGGCCTCAATGCTGGCAATCTCTTTAATGACCATATCCTTAGTCTCTGCCAGCAGCTCCTGCGTCTTGCTCAACTTGTGTGACAGAAATACCTCTCCCACCAGGAAGGGAATGTCTTCGTCCTCGTCGAACAGCTCAATCTCGTCCAGTGCCTCCTCCACGCACTTCAGCTCGTTCTTCTTCACGTCCAGCTCCACCTTGAGGTCATCCATGCGAGCATTGTGCTTGGCAAAGCGATTGATGCGCTGCTGATCCTCGAAGGAAATGTGTACATCATCGTGCTGTGCGTTGGGAACGATGGAAAAGATATGTAGGAGTCACCGCAAAGTGAGGTTACTTGTCGCCGCCAGCTGCTCGGGCAGCTCCAGCGGATGATTCACTGGCACTTACGTTCTGGAACACCTTGTTCGCGGTGCTTGCTACTTTAGCGGCCATTTTCTATTGCTTTATTGTAGATTTTATAAATAATTTAAAGAATTTTACAAACAGTTGCTGCTTGGCAGTGTAGAAACATTGGTGCATTGAACTAGAGGGTGAGTCCATAACGCGTCTTAAAATATACTGGAAAATACTATGAAAAGTATAAAATTTGCAAGGTGTGTGAGCTAGACGTGGTGGAAAGAAAATCAGTCCCTAAGAGGACCCATGAAGTACCAGCCGACAGCAGCTCTATTACAAGTAACCGGCCTAACCGGTCCCCATGTCTAACAGACTATTGTACGGCGGACTCAACAAACATGTAGCACAAAAATTAAATTCCTTGTATTTTATTTATATTTGTAATTGGGAACAGTACAAAATAAAAAAACAATACAATTATTAATACAAATATTTTAGCATTATTTCCTTTTCTTTTCCATTCTTCCTTCAAACGTAAACAAACTTATTCCGTTTGTCTTGCTTCAAGCTCATATGTGTATGTATTGAGTACGGATGTCCACGGTGTGCGAGAATATCTGAGGCGGGCCATGCGCCGCCACATATGAGCTCATATGTGTATGTATGAGTAAGTAAGGACAAGTACAAAGCAAAACGTGAAAATTTCAAGAAATTTTAAATTTTCCTATCGATAAAATATATTTTAAAAATACCGCAAATATACTGACGAATTGAAGTTCTATTTTACATATTCCAATTTTGATCTTCCGTCGAATAATACTAGATAGAACATTTTGCCATGCCCACATAGTTTTATACGATTTATGAATCAATTTTTTACTTAACTGGCTTATTCGAAATACTTTCTTTTATTGGTTCTTGTCAAAAAAAAGGTTTTAGCGAAAGAGGTCAAACAAAAAAAGGTTTTAGCGAAATAGATCAAGACAATAAAACGAAAAAGGATAGTCGTTCATATTGCTCAATTTAGAGATTCCGTGGAATAATTCTGGCTAACTAAAATTCTTAGTTCTGCCCACATAATTTTATGCCGTTGATGAATAAATTTTCTTAAAGCTTGGGTAGTTTAGTCCTTGCTTTTATTGTATTTTGACTAAAACAAGGCTTAAACAAAGTAGTTCAACAAAAAAAACAGTCGCAGTTTTGTGACGTCAGTGTTGCTGGTATTTGCAGACTCATTTCTTGTCAACCAGAGTGTGGGCATTTGTATACCCTATTTCGTTAATATTATATGAAGATACTGTTTTCCAACCTGCTCTCAAACGTAATCAATAAAGACCTTGTCTTAGATTGCATTTTTAAGGCCTATTCATGCATTCGATTAGGTTCTTGTATATAAATCCTGATCCCTATACCAATTCTTGGTCTCTGTAGAAAGACGATGAGCTGCAAAATATCGTTTAAAACAGAGACTGACTAGTTTCTGCATTAATTAGAGCCTGGGATGACAAATATTTTCTCAGTTCTATAACATCCATTTCCCCCAGGGTATGAGAACATGGAATTTGCAACATGTTTGTGTATGGAATGGGACTCATTGATGTGAACCGGGTATTGCCAAAAATATCTTCCGTCGAATATTTCAAGCTATATAGATCTCTCAGCCTTGCCCACATAATTTTATCCCGTTGACGAATGCATTTTCTACAAGATTAACCAATTTTAAGTACTTGCATGTATTGTACTTTGACTAAAACACGGTTTACAAATTAATGTTGCTGCAACAGTGTGTATGGAATGCGCAATGGTCTGTAAGAAGACATAAGCGAAATAGCTTTAAAACAGGGACTAAATTGTTTTTGCCTGGGATGACAAACCTTTCCTAATTCTATAATATCCTTTCCCTAGGGTATGCATGTTGCAGCAACATAGAACGCGATTTTTGCTTTCGGCCAATGAAAATGAAAATGTTGCTGCAGCAACATGTTTTGCATTTTATTTTTGACGATTTTCATTGGCCGAAAGCAAAAATTTTGCGTCGTTCCGTTTCCCCGTTTTACCGGTTCGTAGTTTGGCGGTATATTTAAACCCAGCACATGAAAAACTAAGTTATGATATGGAATGAGACTCATTGTTGTCAACCGGGCCATAACCGATTCAAAAAATACGACGAATTCCTCGATTTTGATCTTCCGTCGAATAATACGGGCTATATAGAACGTTTAGCCATGCCCACATAATTTTATACGATTGGTGAATCTATTTCCTACTTGATTGGCCTATTTTAAATACTTGCTTTTATTGGATTTCTATATAACGTTGAAAATGAAATTCGAAAACACACGGACACGACTTATTGCGTGTTAGAACAGCCAGATTTTCAGAGTCAGAAATATACCGAACTACGTCACAAATTTCAAAATATACCGTAAATATACTGGCGAATTATTTGTATTCAAGTTGCATCACATTCCTCGTTTTGGATATTCCGTGGAATATAACTAGCTAGCTAAGACCCTCAGGTCTAAACTGATAATTTTATCCGATTATAACATCAATTTCCTACAAGACTGGTTAACTTTAAGTTCTCATCTTTATTGGTTTGTTTATGAAATAAGGTTTAAGTTAAACCGGTCAACAAAATGTCCACTAAATTAATTTCCTTACATGGTAACTACGCGCTAACTACACATTCGCTACATATTAAATACATTTTCATGTAATTATCAAAGGCGACACCTGAAGGGGAAATGTGTAAAATTTTTGCCCGTTTTTTTTCATATAAGCCCCATGGAAGCGCCAGTGTGAAAAACCACCGTTAGATAACTTTTTGACATGCCTTTTTTCCGACATTTTTGAAAAAATTGAGATTTTGATGGCAAACGATCAGGAATCCGATTCTGATCACGAATTAGTATTCGACGTTGCCTAGACATGGCTCTAAGTGGCATTTCTACACGGTTTCTACATTGGTGCATTGAACTAGAGGGTGAGTCCATAACGCGTCTTAAAATATACTGGAAAATACTATGAAAAGTATAAATGTTGCAAGGTGTGTGAGCTAGACGTGGTGGAAAGAAAATCAGTCCCTAAGAGGACCTATGAAGTACCAGCCGACAGCAGCAGCTCTATTACAAGTAACCGGCCTAACCGGTCCCCATGTCTAACAGACTATTGTACGGCGGACTCAACAAACATGTAGCACAACAATTAAATTCCTTGTATTTTATTTATATTTGTAATTGGGAACAGTACAAAATAAAAATACAATACAATTATTAATACAAATATTTTGAGCATTATTTCCTTTTCTTTTCCATTCTTCCTTCAAACGTAAACAAACTTATTCCGTTTGTCTTGCTCAAGCTCATATGTGTATGTACTGAGTACGGATGTCCACGGTGTGCGAGAATATCCGAGGCGGGCCATGCGCCGCCACATATGAGCTCATATGTGTATGTATGAGTAAGTAAGGACAAGTACAAAGCAAAACGTGAAAATTTCAAGAAATTTAAATTTTCTTATCGATAAAATATATTTTAAAAATACCGCAAATATACTGACGAATTCAAGTTCTATTTTACATATTCCAATTTTGATCTTCCGTCGAATATTACTAGCTAGATAGATCATTTTGCCACGCCCACATAGTTTTATACGATTTATGAATCAATTTTTTACTTAACTGGCTTATTCGAAATACTTGCTTTTATTGGTTCTTGTAAAAAAAAAGGTTTTAGCGAAATAGATCAAGACAATAAAACGAAAAAGGATAGTCGTTCATACTGCTCAATTTAGAGATTCCGTGGAATAATTCTGGCTAACTAAAATTCTTAGTTCTGCCCACATAATTTTATGCCGTTGATGAATAAATTTTCTTTAAGCTTGGGTAGTTTTTAGTCCTTGCTTTTATTGTATTTTGACTAAAACACGGCTTAAACAAAGTAGTTCAACAAAAAAAACAGTCGCAGTTTTGTGACGTCAGTGTTGCTGGTATTTGCAGACTCATTTCTTGTCAACCAGAGTGTGGGCATTTGTATACCCTATTTCGTTAATATTATATGAAGATACTGTTTTCCAACCTGCTCTCAAACGTAATCAATAAAGACCTTGACTTAGATTGCATTTTTAAGGCCTATTCATGCATTCGATTAGGTTCTTGTATATAAATCCTGATCCCTATACCAATTCTTGGTCTCTGTAGAAAGACGATGAGCTGCAAAATATCGTTTAAAACAGAGACTGACTAGTTTCTGCATTAATTAGAGCCTGGGATGACAAATATTTTCTCAGTTCTATAACATCCATTTCCCCAGGGTATGTGTGCATGGAATTAGCAATTATGGAATGGGACTCATTGCTGTGAACCGGGTATTGCCAAAAATATCTTCCGTCGAATATTTCAAGCTATATAGATCTCTCAGCCTTGCCCACTTAATTTTATCCCATTTATGAATACATTTTCTACAAGATTACTACTTTTAATTACTTGTATTTACTGTATTTGACTAAAACACGGTTTACAAATTAATGTTGCTGCAACAGTGTGTATGGAATGCGCAATGGTCTGTAAGAAGACATAAGCGAAATAGCTTTTAAAACAGGGACTAAATTGTTTTTTTGCCTGGGATGACAAACCTTTCCTAATTCTATAATATCCTTTTCCCATGTTGCAAAACATAGAACGCGATTTTGCTTTTCGGCCAATGAAAATGAAAAATGTTGCTGCAGCAACATGCTTTGCATTTTATTTTTGACGATTTTCATTGGCCGAAAGCAAAAATCGCGTCGTTCCCGTTTTAACCGGTTCGTAGTTTGGCGGTATATTTAAACCCAGCACATGAAAAACTAAGTTATGATATGGAATGAGACTCATTGTTGTCAACCGGGCCATAACCGATTCAAAAAATACGACGAATTCCTCGATTTTGATCTTCCGTCGAATAATACGGGCTATATAGAACGTTTAGCCATGCCCACATAATTTTATACGATTGGTGAATCTATTTCCTACTTGATTGGCCTATTTTAAATACTTGCTTTTATTGGATTTCTATATAACGTTGAAAATGAAATTCGAAAACACACGGACACGACTTACTGCGTGTTAGAACAGCCAGATTTTCAGAGTCAGAAATATACCGAACTACGTCACAAATTTCAAAATATACCGTAAATATACTGGCGAATTATTTGTATTCAAGTTGCATCACATTCCTCGTTTTGGATATTCCGTGGAATATAACTAGCTAGCTAAGACCCTCAGGTCTAAACTGATAATTTTATCCGATTATAACATCAATTTCCTACAAGACTGGTTAACTTTAAGTTCTCATCTTTATTGGTTTGTTTATGAAATAAGGTTTAAGCAAAACCGGTCAACAAAAATGTCCACTAAATTAATTTCCTTACATGGTAACTACGCGCTAACTACACATTCGCTACATATTAAATACATTTTCATGTAATTATCAAAGGCGACACCTGAAGGGGAAATGTGTACGTTTCAAAAATTTTTGCCCGTTTTTTTTTCATATAAGCCCCATGGAAGCGCCAGTGTGAAAAACCACCGTTAGATAACTTTTTGACATGCCTTTTTTCCGACATTTTTGAAAAAATTGAGATTTTGATGGCAAACGATCAGGAATCCGATTCTGATCACGAATTAGTATTCGACGTTGCCTAGGACATGGCTCTAAGTGGCATTTCTACACGGTTTCTACATTGGTGCATTGGACAAGAGGGTGAGTCCATAACGCGTCTTAAAATATACTGGAAAATACTAGAAAATACTATGAAGAATATGGAATTAGCAAGGTGTGTGAGCTAGACATGGTGCTCATAATTTTATCCTATTTCCTTACTTTTTGGAGTTTGAGTGTTGGCTAACGTGGAAACACTCTTAAAAATGGTTTCATTTATCCATTTATGGCCGCTTTTAAGTGGCGCCTGTAGGTGGAGCTACGCGTCAAAGTCAAAGAGGATGTAGTTAGCGTGTACCAAATTTACACAGTTTTTACATAAAAAAATGAATTAAATAAGATTTAAAAAAAAAACAACAAATTATACAAAAATAACGAAATTATTAAACATGCCTGTTATTATCCCTCTGAGATGGCATTTATTATGTCCATTTCCTGTGTAGCAAATATTCCATTTATTTCCGAAATTGATTTGGGCCTGAATCAATCCCAACACAAAACTGATTAGCCAAGTTATGGCTTCCTTGGTTGGCCAATCATTCGATTCGATTCGACCACTAATTGTCTGCACATGTTACAAATTACGCAATAACTAATAAATAATTATGGTTAATCGCAATAATTAAATGGAATTTCTTCTCTCACTTGAATGTAATTAAATTTCCGTTGGCAGCTTAGGAGAATTGCGTTAACACCTCCCGCCTACATACCATACCATACCACCCCCAACCCAATGGGTGGGAAAATGGAATATCTCGGATGAGGAGAACGGAGAACGGAAAATGCATTTGCCACTTTCATTTCCCCTTTTGGAATATTATCAGAATATGCAAATGCAATTAGACATTAAATGCAAGGCGGGACAGAAGAGAGAGTGTTAATATCCTGGAGACGACTTTGGTTTAGTTTGCTTCGGATTTGCTTTTCCGCTCTTCCGCCCTTTCAGCCCTGTCCGCTTTTCCTCGAAAAGCGAAAATCCCTCTGGGCATTGTCATTTTACAAATTGGAATCATTTTGGTTTAAGGCAAAGGCAAATATTTCCATTTCTGCGAGCAGATGGTATGGAAAGTCACTTCTGGCCTACAGTTCTGTTCTGCCCGTTTCTATGTAAATTAAGGCCTAATTTATTGAATTTGCATCGGGATCCAATGCAATTTCAGTCGAGATTTGAAAGAGAGAGAGAGAGAGACAGAAGAACCTTCTGCTGCAACAAGTTGCACGTTGATTTCCATCTTGTATCTCTGTATCTGTTAAATTTCATCAGTTTATCAGTTTTGCATTACAATCAGATTATCACACAAACACAAACACACACACACACACACACACACAAGGTGGCGGCTGTGGGGTTATTTCCATGTTTCCATGAAAAATTCGTTGAATGAAAAATTGCTGTATTTAAATTAAAATCGTTTCTGTTGATTTGGGGCAGAATTTATTTGCCAAATTTGTGTGTTAAATAATCATAATATAGCTATAGAAAATTTATCAGTATTCAATTTTTGGGTTTTAGCGAATTAAAGGCTTGATATTGTGGATTTAATTGTGGAATAAATACACAAGGGATTTTTAGGATAATGAATTTTAATCTTTGGTATTTAGTACGGAAAAATAGGTTCTAAAATACCCGCAATTTTGGGTAGAAAATAAAGATCTTTAAACTGGAAACCCTCTGCACTTCTCCCGACAAACTATCTCAATTATTTTTTGGTTCTTCTCTTTCCCATTACCAATCGCTTCCCATTGCGCATTGACCCAGTTTCGGGTCATCAAATGATGCCACATTGAGTGTCACATATGGGGCACGCCCAGTGGAAAAAGGGTCTCAGTTCATACTCTTCCTCATGATGGTGGGGTCTACTCCTCAAGTGCGTTGATGAGGCCCACACGAGGGAAATCAAAAGACATGGCGTCAATCAGTTTGCCACTAAACCAGGCAGCCATTGAGGCAGCAACAGAGGGAGGCAGGCACCAACTGAAGCTGCAGCTGTTGGTTGGTTGGTTGTAGGTTTCCTGCTCCCTGCTCCCTACTCCATGCTGCCTGCTGCTGCGGGCAGACATTCCTCTTTTATATTTTCTCACTACATACATATATCTTTGCTCTTCTTCGCTTAGTTCTCGCTATATCAGTTTTTTGCCAAACATTCTCTCTCTGCCGCAACCCGCAGCAAACTGCAGTAAGGGGCCGGGCCGGGCCGGGACGGGCCGTTGTTGCCAGAGGTAGTTAAACTTTGCTTAGTTCGGGGGTGTATTGATATATTTCGTATCCGTACTGTTGGTTTATTTACTCGTACATTTGCCCAACCAACTATTTCATTGTTTGCCCATTTTGCTGGATGGATGGTATGTGTTCTTTGATTTCGATTTCATTGCACACAGGTGCACACGATATTTGGCCAGCAAAAAAGCGGACAGTGAGACAGTGAGACAGTGGCAGGCATCCGTATCGGTTCCGGTAAATGATGCTGTTTGATGATGGCAACTATTTGTATCTGTATCTGTATCTCTATCTGTAGTTCATAGCAGTATATCTCGTAGTGTGGAATTTTGCCAACAATTTCTGATATCCCAGCGACTATTTGCGGATCTCTAACCCTTGCTCTATCTACCTCCGTAGTGGTCTATAGACAGTTTTCTCCATGGAGTGGAGTGGAGTGGAGTGTCCTTAACAATTGTTAATATTTAATGGGAAGTCTTCGCTTATATATGCAAGGCTTTAAGTTTGTCCCCGCCGCCCCCTCTATACAGTCACTCTCTCGACAAATTGAGTTAACGTTTTCTGGTGTCTCATTTCGCATTCCGTTTTCGTTCCTCTTTATTTTGGATTCGATTGCAATTTGTGTTATTAAAAGCAGTAGGACATCGAGCCATGCCATGCCTTGCCATGCTATGCCATGAAATGCCATGCCATTGGAGCTCTGAAGCCTCCGCTTTAATGCGTTAATTTATCACTCCACTCAGTGGCGGCAGTCCTGTTGTCCTCCACATAAGAGAAAGTCACGTTCTCGAAGAGAGACTCAACGACTCAGACGACTCGACCCGGCTTCTGTTGAGAGGCTCCGAAAGGATTTATGGGTACACTTAAGTCCTGTGCCTTGATGAGGCGCCATTTGAGTTTTGTTTTGGCCTCTCGACAGGTGCAATATATAATCTAGAAATGAATGATAATGGGTTATACCCATACGAGTGTACAGTCGTATGATTAACCCGATGAGTGATACGGCAACTGGATGTGGAGCCAGCAACGACATTTGTTAATGTTCTTTTAATGAGCGTGCGAGCGGAAAGTTTATGGATCAGAAATTGTGTTGCTTGGTAATGGTGTAGGAAGTGTCATTAAATTATGCCATTAACCAGGCGGCGGTAGGAGGCCTCATTGTACCACTGCACTCGGGTTGGCTGGCCAACAAAGTTGTCTCTATTGGACTCTAGTGGACTATCCATTGTGTGGGGGGCTTTCCACTTCAGCCGTAACAGATTCTTTGTTGGGGCTAAGCGACTGTAATTGAGTGCAGCTTTTGGTTAATTGTAAACCGCTCGCAACAAAAGCCATTTGTCTGTCTCTAATCACTCGAAAGTCTGTTGAAAATTAACCAATGAATGTTTACGACATGCCACACAAAAGGTTATGCCAGAGCGAGCCACCACAAAAGGGTATCCCATCCGAAAGGGAGTCTGCTCATAAATAAACCATAAAAAAACTCTTACTCTCCGCCACCACCATCGCCAGAAGGATGTTCAATTCATAAATAATAAGTGGAATCCAGGTGAACTCTGTTCTCTGCTCCTTTGATATGCAAATAAAAAGGAAAGATATTCCTTAGCCACAACTGGACCTCACAAACTTCGGAAGAACTTCAGACACCACATGGCGTATGCGCAATCTATCTACGAATACTTTTCACCGCAATCGCTTATTCTTTTTCGCTTTCTTTTCCGTCTCTTGTTTTCTATATTTTGTGAAACATTTTTACAATTCAATTGAATTGTGGCAAACTGTCCAGAAACATGTTTCGGGATAGATGCACCTATTTTTTCCTTGGTCTAAGGGGCGACCGCCTCGGGCAAATTTGAATTGTCAAAATTGTAACGAGTTTTTCAGTGTTCCCCGCAACCCTTTCCATTGGCCATTTTGAACCCGTTTCGCTGACACAAACTGCATTGAAATGTCATAAAAATTGAAACACGTTCCTCGTTCTGTTGCTGCCCGTTTCCTCATCCTGCCGCAGCGGATCCTGCTGCTCCTGCTGCTGCAGCATCTCCTGCTCTTGGCCTGACATTGAATGGCAGTTCTGGGCCCTCCCTGTTACATTGTTGTTGTCGGTTTTGGCCTGCTGCTTTGCATACAAATAACGGTAATCTTTAGCTAGCCATGCCACTGGGCTCCACCCTACACCCAGTACCAGTACCAGTACCAGTACCAGTACCAGTACCATATTCATGCTCATCCTGACTCCTATATCTCTCTTTCCCTGCCACTGGGCTATGGCACTGGGCTCTGGCTTTAGCTTTGGCTCTGACGAGGTCCCAACTTGGAGCTCCATTTCGCTGATGCTGCAGTTTTGCACTTTACACGTGGCCCGAATGCCAGCCTGACTGCCTGCCTGCCTGCCTGTCAGGGTCGCGGCCAACACGTGTGGGCCGGGGCTACTCCAAAAGGGATATTATGAAAATTTATTGTTTTACGTGCGAGTAATTTTGTGCAATTTTTGAAAGACTGCGCCAAAGGTCTAAATCAATGTGAGGGTCGCCTCTTGCTGGTAGTCCCGCCTCTTCCTCCATCTCCATCTCTTTGGTGCAGTATAGATTCGATAAATTACTCGTAATACGAGTAATACGAGTATGTTTGCCGCAATTATTTTCAATTAATTAGTTAAATTAGTTTCGAGCAATCCGTTTGACAGACACTGACACAGACACAGACACACAAATCATAAATGCAAGTGAGGCAACGGGTCGGATCGGGTCGGGTCGGTCACTCAACTGCAACCTTCAGCCTAGGGAAAGCTCATCGCCTGCATTTTATAGCATATCCAGCATATACATACACAGCTCTTTGGGGGTGGGGCGAGAGGCTGTGAGTGTGGGTGTGGCTGTGGATGTGGGCGTGACTCGTATACTAAACGACCGCCCCCAAATAACAAACAAAATCGATTTGCATTTAATTGCATCTGCGGCTGCACAAATTTCCAAAGTGGATCCCACATAGAACGAGGACGGACCGGTGAGGATTCCGGTAGGATTCCGGGGGCTGGGGAGTGGGGGGATGGAGCAAATTCTGTAATCAGAATTATTGTTCAAATTGTCGTAATGTTTATCCAATTTGTTTTGTTGGCTTAGTTGTTGTTGGCCTCCCAGTGCATGTGTGCATGAGACTTGTCCCGGGACTCATTGGTGTGTTGGTGTTTTTTTTGTGTGTGGGTGTTTTATGGCCATAATCCGATTAGAGTGTGTTAACTGCTGTGCAGAACTTGGCCAACACCTTTTGTTAATTACGTAATTGTTTGAGGTAAATATTGTCAACAGATTTCACGTGTGTGTGTGTGTGTGTGCAAAACCACTTCAGTGGCACGCATATCGATGATCCTTTTTCGAAACATGATTCGTTTTTAATGAGAGTGAGAGAGAGAACAGGAGACGGGATAATGTAATTTTCATTTGATTTTGATTGATTTTTGGTTCATGGAATTGCATAAGATATATCTGCATAGATTTTCTTCATATATGTATGTATGTTTATCCCCCACTTGCATGCTGATTGCCATTCCATGGTCTTAGCATAACTTGACTTCCTCCTTCGTTGTCATCAAGCCAGATCATAATTTGCATTTTCCAGCTGCAATCAGATGCATTGAGAGTGCCTCAAAGGCAATCCACTCGAGGCACAGCAGTGGCAGCTCCTGTCTGTGCCCCCAAAGCCATGTAATGTCATCCCGGCAACGCTTACATATCCAATCTCCAGTTCCATCTCCATCTCTATCTCTTTCTCTATCCCAATGACTATCTCTTTCCATTCATCGTTCTCCCTCTCCCTCTCTCTGTCTGTCTGTCTATGGGGTGCCCTGCTTGTTATGCATTCGTTTGTCGGCACTTTTTTTCATGGCGATTGTTCTTCTTCCATGTTGCTGACAACGTCGTTAGCTATTCAAGTTTGTCAATTAAAAACATAATCCCCAATCAGAAGCCAATAATACCAGGCCGTTGCCAGAGACATGCTACGCTACCCAATCCACAGAATCCCCCATCCCCCTGTCCCTATCCCTATCCGTATCCCTGTTTCCGCCTCTAGTCCCGACTCTGCCCCTGACTGGGCCTTAGATAATCTGGAATGGACTGTGGCACTGCCACTGCGGCACTGGGCACACCATCAAAAAGTTTGCCACGTTGGAGACACTGAAACGACATTGTCATGGCAAAAGTAAATATTATTTTCTCTTTTTTTGCTTCTGCACTGCTCCCTGTCTCTTTCTCTTTCTCTTTCTCTTTGACTCTGTCTATGTCTCCCCTGCTATCGCTTCTGGTATTTCTTTTTTGTAACATTTCTGTGGGAGTCGTCTGTGCCTTTCTGGTGGGATCAGAAAATGTGAATATTGGGAGAATCTGGTGGGATGCTGGGTGGGGCGCTGGCTGCCGGATAATTGCTACGATTTCCATGACTTTTCTGATGCAGTTCAGCCATTAAAATAGGAAGAGATGGAGAGAGAGAGAGAGAGGGACATGGGGGGAGCGTGGAGAAGTTAAAGTTTTGATTGAATTTGAAGTGGATTACAATAATTGGGAATTGTTTGTGGAAATTTGTGTGATCTTTTGGCAATCAGTGAAGTGTCTAATGAAGGGAAATCCGTTAAGATGACAGAAACACACGAGTCCACATGGAATCCATGCATAGCTTTATATATACCTAAAAATTCCTTTTGTTTCAACTTAAACCCCTACTAAATGGATTGGACATCTCCTTATTTTTCTATTTTTGTATTTTTATTTTGCTTTAGTTTTTGAAACTCATTTTGGCTTGCCCTTATGCACATGATGTGATGCCTGATGCCTGATGCTTGTGTCGGGCTGTATCAAAGGCTTTGGCCCTGGCAAACACTTTTCAATTACGCTCTTTGATCCAAAAACAAACTCCATAAAAAGCAATAAGAACAACAACAACTGAAAAAACTGGGAAAATCTGCACAGATTTGGTTTGGCTTTAGAATGTGCATTGCATTGCATTGAATGTGTGAGTGTGCGCGTGTGTGTGTGTGTGTGTGTGTGTGTGTGTGGATTCTGTTTGCATTTAATTTGCGCGCTGTTCAAATATATTTGAAAATACAGAGATAAAAATCGTATATATTCCACCCACACCCCCCTATCCATAGGGGCGTGGAATGGGAAGTGGGATGGGCAGCAGCTTAAGCTGCAAGTAAGGGTAATGCAACAATATGAATAAAATAATGAGTATATTCTAAATAATTTACATTTCACTCTAGAGACATGTGGGGCGTCCCACTCTTCCAGTCTTCCACACTTCCACACTTCAGAGCGTGTCAATATTTGCCGGTTAAAGTTGCCACAAAATGTTGAACTTTCGCCCTGTGTCCACCAACGGAGTCATTGTGGCAGGTCCTGGGCAAACAGAATCGCTCTACCGCACATTTGTTGGCCCTTTCTCGAAGGGGATTTGCCCGAAGCCCTCGCCCTGTCTGCGGTTGGCTTTTGACCAGCAGTTTATGAACCCCAGAGCCGGCCAGCCTCATTACTCAAGTCTTGTCCGACTTCCCTTTGCATTTGGCCCGTTATAATTTTCCCCCATTAATAATTGCACTCTATCTGGTGTTTTTTTTCTGTTTGCGTTTTGATAATGTAACTAATTGCATTTATCTGCACTGGCTTATGTCTTTGCGCTTTGGAGAATCTCGCGGTGAGAATATATTTGTCAGCTGGCAAGAGAGCGAGACAGAGACAGAGAGAGAGAGAGAGAGTCAGAGAGAATTGCGAAACATCGCACAAAATAATCAGATTATGGGGTAAAGTGAAAAGTGAAAAGCTTTTAATGGCATTTGCGTAAATTAAATGCTATTAAAATTATTTTCATAGCTGCTACTGCCACACACACACACACAGGGAAAAGAGAGATAGAGAGTACCAGATTTATGCAGAGAAAGAATGTGAGACAGAGGGAATGAGAGCACGAGAGTCATCCCCAACTATCATCAAGTCTTAAGGCAGCGAGGGAGCTCGGATGGGGCAGGAGCAGGAGCAGGCAACATTCTACATTTATGCAATGGAAATAATAATAATTTCGCCTGGCATTTAAATTAAAATGCCAAAACAGCTAACATCAGCTGAAAGCACTCAAAAGAAAATAAAGAGAGAGAGAGAGAAAGAGAGAGAGAGAGTGGGGAAAGGCTAAGAGAAAGAGTTGGTGAAATTTTTGCTATCTGGAGAATGAATGGCATTAAATGCGGAATCTAGAGAATGCACATATAAAAATGGCAGAACAAACGGAAATAAACCTAATAGAAATGTTCTTTTTTGAAAAGAAATTCAACTTCAAATGAAATGCCTTACCAGCCATTTCTGATACGAATCCACCAATAATCCAAGAATACATAATTAACACCAAAGTTAATGCCATGAGAAAACAAGTCAAGTCTTGAGCCCTTAACCCTTTAACACCCCTACATGCACACATCCGTATATAGGATATATTATTCAGCTCCATTCATTCATTCCGAATTTATGCACATTTCATTCTTAGTGTCAACTGAAGTGTCCTGCTGCAAAGGAGGACTTTGTAAACAATAATTTAATAGAGCTCAACGGAGAAATTCCAGGCGAAAGACTCGGCAAAAAACACACAACTGGGAATAAAATGAATGAAGATTTGTTGAGACCAATAAATTTGTCTGCATGTCTAATTTTCGCATGTTGCACACACACACACAAAACACATGCACATACAAAGCAATGTATCTGAAGGGGCATCACCATAAATTATTCTTATCTACTTCGTCATCGGGCGACTGCGGACGAAGCGGATCGGGTTTTACCTTGTGGTCAGCATGTGCGGTCAGCATGTGTAAATTTAACCGCAGACTTTTGTTCGAGTGCAACATATGAGACCAGACCCCTTGTGGGTATAGAGCGACAGAGAGAGAGAGTGCCACTGCCCCAACACTCGACCCCCCAAAAGGGTTAGAGAGGGGGGCAATAATGGTCCAATGGTCCATATTGTCGAAAGTACAGACGCATTTATCTGAAATGGCGAGGCGACCAGAACGCAGTTGGGTCATAAATTAAATCAGCAAGGGGGAGGATGCTGCATGGTCCAGGCAGTCAAGGAACCAAGGAACCAAGGGGAAGCTGCCGAATGGATGACTGCAATTGCAGTTGAAGCTGCAGCATCGATAGATAGTTAGCCACACAGATAGACAGACAGAGAGACAGACAGAGACAGACAGACAGATAGACAGATAGATAGATAGAAAGATAGACTCGCTGCAGACAAGACAATGGACTCGGGCGGGCTCCTTATGTTTTTGGTACCCATTAGAATGTCCCGAAGGAGGGTATACCCCGACTGTAATATAAAGTCTGGATAGTTCCCCCTCTGAGCGGGTAATCTTCAGTCGTTATACCAATCCATAGCCTTCCAACTTGTTGTACTGAACACCCCCATTCATGAAGCTCCACTTGGACAACGACTACTTACAACCTACAGATGTCAGAGTCAGAGTCAGATTCAGATTCCGATTCAGAGTCGGCAATCTGTGTGCTGCTGGCTGTAGTGTATAATCCTCTTTCTGCATTGTCTTTCCAGAGGATGCCCCTGCCTTTCAATTCCACTCCAATTAAGATCTATGCCATGGCAAAATGAATTGCTGTTGTCACAAGTAAAATTGTTCAATGCAAATAAGAGTCATTTGCAGAACCCCCAGAACGGACAATACCGAAATGATTTTTCATTATTAATATGTTTGTATGGGTTCGGTTCGGATCGGTTCGGTTCGTCCCTCCCCTGCCATGCCCTGCCCACAAGTTAGGGGCAGGGTTTTAGGATGCGTTAAAACTTTGACACTTGGCCCTGACCAACTCAAACGATTTGCTCGGTTAGCCGACATGACCAAACAACAACAACAACAACATTGACAAGAAAAACCCCTCCAAAACCTATACACAAATGCTCAGGGAGGGAGGGAGGTAGGGAAGGACTTTAAATGACTGCCAAAGCCTCAAATGGGCGTATAAATCCCCCAGCAAAGAACATCAACACAAACAGATGGAGCCGCCGGCCAGAGTCCAGGACTCGGGGGCCGGAAAAGGGTTTGTTCAGTGTTGGGTTTTCTGTAAACCCACAAAATCCCCCAACTAAATCCGTGTGTAAACTTTAAGGACACTTTGCTCGAGAGCTTTTGCATATTTAATTTAAACCCAAAAATCTCTGATGAGAAACTTGAGATTGTTGAAGAATTTCTAAGAAGCACAAAACACTTTTCCTAATGCTTAATAAATATTTGAAGTTTAATAAGTTTTTGCCACGGAGATGGATTCAAGATACAAGCAGAAGGGCAGGCACTTCGGAGGCATGGAATAATGGAATATTCTCTAAACGAATTTGAGTATATTTTTTGCAATTAGAAAAACTATCGCTTAAAGACCCCCCTCCCTCCCACACACACACACACACACACACACACACACAACACACAAAAGACTATTTTAGTGGCCACAGCGATTTAATTTTAGTTTTAGTCCCATTGTTGCCACAGTCTCAAAATCCAAAATGAAAAAATAATATGTGTGTGTGGTGGTGGAAGCACACAATGGGGCAAGCAATTTTCGAAGCTCTTTTGTTGTTCAGCAGAAATGTCGCCGAACACAAACCAGAGAAACCGAGAGGAAAACCGAGAGGAAAGAAAAGAAAACCAACAGCAAATGAAATGCATGAGAATTTTAAATGTAATTCATATTAAATGGCAGGAAGTGCAGGAAAATGCTCAAATAATTGCAGCTTCAATGGGCATTTGTAACAAAGAAGGCGGCTCAAGGACTCGCACGCTGCTGTCCTTTGTAAATGTATCTGTGTAGCTCCGAGTATCTCTCTCTCTCTGTGTGCCTCTGTCTCTGTCTCTGAGTGCAAATTGAAAGTGCAAATATTAACATTCAAGACATCGTGCCAGGCACACTTGTGGCATTGTCTGCCGCCTGCTGCCTGTCGCCTTTCGCCGTTGTGTCCTTGCCAGCACTCAATCTTCAGTGGCACAAAACCATGAGTGATGCAGGACCAGAAGAACAGCTGCTGACAAGGACTCTTTCACTTATACAGAGCCATACATATGTTGTGCGTGTGTGTGTGTGGGTGTGTGTGTGTGTGGGTGCTCTTTCCTGGACAGGGCAAAACTTTAATTAAATTATATAAGAAAATTCCATTTACCTTTCTCGTAGTATTTCTTGTGTGTTCAGGCATGGACCGCCTCGGGCTATGCATAAATTTATTAAACTGATTTTCTCGCACACAACAACCACAAGAAAAAAGGGGTCCAGCAGTCCAGGAGTCCAGACACAACGTCTTAAATATTAATAATGTCAAATGCAAGGCGCACAAATAGAGAAAGCAGTGCAGAAAGATAGATAGCGAGAGAGAGAGAGAGAGAGGGAGAGATACCAATAATAAGGCTGTTGTTACACGACGAATATTCTACCGACGCTTTGCTGTTCAGGATCCCATGGCATCTTGGAATGCAATAAAACCCAAATCAAAATATACTAAAAACTGTGTCTGGTTCACACGAGAACTGCACGTGTTCTTCGGTAGAATCCCCATCGTGTAACAACAGATTAGGCAGAGAAGCAGAGGGAGTGGGATGCCAGGATAACCATAGAAAAAGATAGCAAAGTACCTATAGAAAAAGAGAGAGAGAGAGAGATAGAGTGGACCAACACATAATTGTTTTGAATGCCTCATTAAGTGTTTGAGAACTTGAGCCCAAGTTCGTTCAGGGGCCGGGCCGGCAGGAGCAGGAGCAGAAGCACACACGGAGGACACCATGTGGGGCGGAAACCAGGACCAGGACCAGGACACACACGCACAGCAGGGGATTATTATGATTATTATTAACTTTAATGAAATTCTGCATGTGTGTGTGTGTGTGTGTGTGGGTATGGCTATGGCTTTGGCGTGTGTGTGTGCTGGTTGGCTCTGGCATAAATGCTTTTTCCAGGGTTTACTCTTTAAAGCCACTTCATGACGCTCTAACGTTGCCCTTCTGTTTCGAATTATCCTTCTGGCTGCCATAATTGCCAGCTTCGTGTACTATGTTTCCTCTCTTTCTATTCCCTCTTTCCTTTAGCGTGACAGTGCCTGTGTGTGTGTGTGTGTGTGTGTGTGTGTGTGTTTTTAGGCAAAGCCAATCATTTGGGCGTTTCATTGTCATTATGTCAATCTTTTGTCCCCCCCAAACGCCACCACCACCACTCGGGCAGTGTCACGTGTGTGGTGTGTGGTGTGCGGAGAAGGGAGCACCGTACCCCTCGTAAGAGTGTGCACAGAATGATAATGAGATACTCGTTATCTTTTCCATGCTCTGTTCAGATCTGTGTCTGTTTTTGGTAGTTCATTTCGATGTCGTTAAATACACGTTCCAACTTAATTGCAATAGGCAGTACAGTACCCCCCAGGAAACGACTTGTGGCAGCCCAACCCCAACCCCAACCCTCATCCCCATCCCCATCCTCGTCCTTGGCTTCCTTCTGTTACGCCTGTCTAATTTTTTGTTGTTGTATTATTTTTAATTACTGCCTAATAGGTTGATCAGATTAAAGAGTTGCAGCGCACATTTTAATTGAATTCATTCATTCATTCATTCATTCTGCAAGGACACGCAGCAGCGGATTTGTTTTGTTTCATGATTTTCCTGCCATTTTATTTGAATGGCATTTTTTGCACATCATTTTTTGTGATGGCTTCGTAATTATTTTCACACATTCAGAACTCAATTGAAAGCTCATTTTACACGTCAATAATTGGCAAAAACCAATTGCGGAAGCAAAACCTGGCAAGCCCAAGGGCAGAAATGTATCCAGCAGATACCACAATATGTACTCCAAGTGCTGGCAAAAACCCCATTGAACAACAACTTTCGTTTCGGATAAATTTGGTTCAATAATAAAGTAGGTTCCTGTTATGGCATAGTTTAGTTTTGGCCGAAAACTTTTGACTGCTTAATAAGCCATGATCTGTTGGCCGAAACTTGAAAGTGGAAACTTAAAGCGGAGCGCACAAAAAAGGGTTAGGATTAAGGGGCTTCATACCCGCGCCTTCACAGGACCATAATAATAACTCAAGTCGAACAAATCGGTTGCATTAAATATTAACACTTTAATCTACTGAATGCCGAGAGGTAGGAAGGCACTGCCAGGGGCTCTCTCTCTTTCTCTCTCTGGGCCAGACGGGCCTCCTTCGGCGTCCTCTAGGGGGGCTTCGGGGGCAATAAAAAATAGCAAAATATCTGGAAAATCAGACAAACCGACAGATAGAGCTGGCAGACAAAACAGGGGAGGGCTTGTCGGAGTCGAGACTCAGACTCTCCTGAATGCTAAGAACGTGTTTAGAGCTACGAAACATATATTTTATAGCTCACTTGCAAATCCAGCGGAGAAACAGAGAGCTCTTAGAGCTCATCAAGGATGGGTACTCCCGTGGAGAGAGCACTCCTCTGCTGCTCGGGCGGCGGGCACTCCTGTGTAGCCAAAAATTCTTCAACGAGGAGTACATTCCAATCGTGCTACAAAAAAAAAAGAAAAAAAAACGGTATTCCTTGGAGTCCGCGGAACAGTTTACTGGAGAAGAATCCACACCGGAACTTGGCAAGCGAAACATGTCTGGCAAACCGGGGATTAAAGCATCAAAGCAGCCCACAAGTTGGCAATAATTATACGCTCCAAAGCCCGAAAAATCAACAAGCCACACCCACACCTACACCAGCAACGCCCCCACAATCATATTAAAAGCTAAACCTCGATGGAAAATAAAATATGAGACATTAACATTCACACCCAACCACGCGCCCCACGTGGAGGGGAGGAGGAGGAGGAGGATCCACTGGGCAATGGGCACTGACCTTTTGGGGCCAGACGGACGGACGGGCGGACGGGCCGACGGACCCGGACGACGTACTTCCTGACGCCTCAAATTATGCCATAAAATGTTGCCCAAGGGATGAATTCATTTACCCGCACACACACACACACACACACACCAGCGAGCAAACGGCACACATCTACGGGCATTAAATCACCCAAAAACAATGAGCCAGAGTCCTGAACCTGAGCCTGAGCCTCAGCCTTAGTCCTGAATCCTTGTCCGGGTGTCGGTGCTGGTTCTGGCTGGCCGCCTGCATGAAGTTTACCTGGCGAAATTAATTTCATTTGAATTAAGCACAGGCAATAATGCCGAAATTATTCACTGACACCATGGACAACGACGGGGAGGACGGGGCAGACGGGAGGACGGGGAGGAGGACGATACTCTGAGGCACTGTGGCTCCGAGGCCCATACAATCAACGCTCGATTCCCATTCCTTTTGGTACCAAATTGTTTACCAGTCAAACCCCTGAAATGCCGACCAACCCCCAGCCCCCAACCCCATGTTCGTGGCGGGCTCTTTGTCGATGTTTAAGGGTTGCTGATTGTGCGGTTCTGATGGGGGCAGGAGTGGAAGAGTATGCAACGATTTCTGACAGCTAATTGAAAACATTAAATTTTGTTTACCTCTCAAGGTCTATGTGTGCGTTTGTGTGTAGGTCCTGTGTAGGTAGAGTGTGACTTTTGTGGCTCATAAAATTTCATTTCATTTGGAAAACCGGCTACTTGTATTTCGAGCACCACACCCATCGCACCGCACCGCACAAAAATCTTTGATAATCCCCGGCATAGTATTAGAGAAAAACAATGTGATTGCGATTGCGGATGTGAATAGGAATCTGTATGATGATTTTTGCTGGCTACGCATTTACAGGCAGCTGTCCAAGCATTTGAACATTTTGCCATTCATTCGTTTTGTGGAGCCCTATGGTCAAGAGCTGGTCAGGGCCTGTCAGTCCATTCAGTGGCTGGCTGCTGGCCCAGGGGCGCAGGGGCCCAGGGATCGGTCAGTCATTCGCATAAAGCGCTGCCTTTGCATATTTAATGGCACACACAAAAACAGACAATTCTCTCTGGGGATAAATAATATGAAATATTTACACACGCCTCAGCCTGCCGCTCCTCCCCGTCCTGCTCCTACTGCCGCTGCTCCTGTTCCTCCTTCTAATGCATACAAATCCACACACGACACATGTATGGCTGATGTGTACGTTATAATCGTGTATAAATATATGTAATAGCAATGATATTACATTATTGTTGTCTTAACGCTCTCCAGAGACACCCCCCCCGAAAGCAAACAGTAACTAAAACCATTTATTTCGACAGTTGTTACAATTTTTATTGGGTTTCTGACCTGACGAATGAATAATGTTGGGGAAGTTTCGGGAAATATATCCTCCTTGAAGAGCCCGCAAAGCTCTTCTCTCTCTATGCAAAAGGGTTTGCTCGCTTCTTATTTCTTTTCTTCTTTCCACTTTTTATATTATTAAAAGAGCAAACACCTTGCTTACGTTCGTTCTGGCTCAATCTCTATTTGTTGCCAGCAGGTATTGCAGCAGCAGGATTGTTGTTCTGCTTCCTTGGGCAATCGCAGCGGATGGATGGATGCAGGCAGGCAGGCAGGCAGGCAGCACATTCATAGCCGTTTACATGTGGAAATTTTTCGCCTCAAGTTGATTGCATTTTTCACTTGCCAAAGGAGAGAGAGGTAAAGGAAAATTGTGAGTGTGATGGACGGGGGGGGATGGAGGTAGGGTTTGTCACACACACACACACACAGACACACATAAAGAAAACAATCCGTTCGGAGTCCCGGAGACAGCTTTTGTATGCATCGCACGTTCGTTTTTGGTTGATTTCTTGCATTTCTCATAGCTATGGGATCGACTACGAGACTGTGACTGTGCTTTCCTCTCTCTATCCACTCTCCACTTTGTTCGCACTCCCGACCACTGATACACACACACACACACACACACACAGAAACATATCGTATATACACCTTGCATTTATAAATCCCGGCATCGCGGGTCAATTTCATGCAACAGCGACGAACCTGGACGACCTGCACCAGCAGCAGCAGCAGCAGCGGCAGCAGCAGAAGGACCTGGACAACGGCACGTATGCGCGTTTTTCTTCATGCCACTCAGAGAATCAATCCCCCCCCATCTCCCCACCATCTGCCCTTTGCCTTCACCTCTATGTGAAGTTTGGAGTGTGGAGTGGGCGTGTCTGGCGGCACGTAATTGATTGTTCAATCTGTTCCAGATCAAACGAAGTTTGGAGCCCAGGGGGAGGGCAGCCCGAACACCTGGCAGGAATTTCTCTGCGTGGCGGCAGTCGTATCTAAAAAATGCCAAGGACTCCATGCTCCCCGATCCACAAATGAACTGTGAGCTGGTTGGGGGGGAGGGGGGAAGGGGGCTGGGCGCACTCAGCTGATTGAGTCCCACTGCCTTTTACTTGGGGCAGAGTGCAAATGAGTGCAAAACGTTGTTGCCCTCTAATGATGTTGACCAGTACAATGGCTCGATGACTCGATGGCTCGATGGCTGGATGGCTGGATGGCTGGCGTTGTCATTTGCATGCAAAGATTGTTTCAAAGATGGACATTTTGTCGGTTCGACTTGTTGGCCTCGATATTTAAAAGCCATTCCACACTGCAGCTGTCACTGATTGCTCACTAAATCAGCATTTCGATGGCTCCGCATTTGTTTGCAAATTGAACTTTGAGGCAGAGGGAGAGGCAGAGGGAGAGGGAGAGAGAGATCTCTGTCTCTGCTGCCAAATCACATCTCTCTGTTGGTTGGTTGGTTGGTTGTTTGGTTGTTTGGCCAACTGGCAAATGGCCAGTGGAAAATGCTTGGATATATCTTTATTTCCCAGCAAACAGATGGCCATCGGATGGCATCTGAGGGAATTAGCTCATAAATAAAACTTGAAATTGTCCAACGGCTGGGCCAACAGTACGTATGCTTAATGCTGATGAGGATGCCCCCGAAAGTGGAATATAATCGATGTCGATCCTTGATTTGTAGACCTTTTCCATGTCTTGTTTTATTGTCTGTGGTATAGTCCTCTCCTGCCTTGTTTTGAGGGGACAGACAGACTCTGGTAATCTTTGGCAAAATTTCACTTTTCATGCCATTCATTTCACTCAAATCAATTTCATTCAATTACGAACTCATAATTCATGAGCCTGGGACTGAAACCTTGGACCTCTCTCCACTGTGTGTGTGTGTGTCGATTTCCCTAACAAATATGAATATGCATGTAAGTCTCTTTCTCTCTGATTTTTCAGCTTTTCGTTTTCCGTTTTCCCTTTCTTTTCCATCTTTTTTCCTACCTTTTTTTTCTGTTGATTGTCCATTGGGCATTCATGGGATTTTTGTGTGTTACTGTTGCTGGAGCCTGCTCTACTGCTCCCATGTCAAAATTTTTGGACAGTTTGTCACTTTAATTGAATTTCCATGCAGAGGACGAGACAAATAAAAAGTTCCATAGTTTGTTCATGCGATTTATGGCAAATAGTAGACAGTTGAGCGCAGGCAAGTTTTTGCATAAATTTTCATACGGAAAAATGTTTAATTCAGGCCATATGGCTCTGGGGAGGACCCGCACTACCCGATCACTCTCTTGGCAAATGCAAAACATGCCCCTTTTGCCAGATGTTTTGCTGCTACCACACACACACACACACGCACACAATGGTATACAAATGTGGGGAATAGTGTATGGGGTGTATGGGGGGTATACGAGTACCAAAGAAGTGACAGACAGACACACACACAATTCACGCTTCTTAGACATCATTGCGGTGACGATTTCCGCTCGTCATTTTGTCGACAGTTGCCACAGCAGCATCTTCCATTTTCCATTTTCTCCCACCCAGAATGTTGCCACAGTTTTTACAGTTTCTACCCCCCCCGCCTGTTCTCAGGTATGCATGCTTCTCAATGCCTCAAAAGCCGCTAACAATGCTGTGGAAATTTACCCATCGCTCGCGGCACTGTAACCTGCATCCTTCCGTGATGGCTCCGCTCCCGCTCCCCCGCATTTTGCTGTGTGGGTCCTTGTTCTGTTTGTGGAATGTCTTCTCCATAAGCTATGCAAAGCATCTAACGCCTTGGCGAAAAAGTGCGAGTATCTGCTGCTGCTGCTGCTGCTGATGATGCTGTTGATGCTGTTGTTTTGATTGAAAATATCTTTGAGGCGGGGGGGAGTCTCTTATAATAAACTATGCGGAACAACAAGTAAATGTTGACAAATATATTTTGAAGGGCAGGCAAAACTTTATACACAATTCCCGATGGGGTAGGGGTAGGGGTAGTGGCATTAATGCACAAGTTTATCTTCTATCTGCGATTTTAAAAGTTTTGTGGCTTTCACAAATAAAAGCTGAAATGTTGCCATGCCAGCCAATTCGCTTTCAATTTACATCAGTGGCCATAAATGTGGATGCTGATGATGATGATGGTTTCACCGGAAGGAGGCTTTTTATTGACAAGGAAATGCTTTTTCCTCGAAGAGGAAACCAACGGAGGCGGATGTCAGCAAATGTTTCCTTCTCCTTCCCCTTCCCCTTCCCCATTCCTTTTTCGTTTGACCTTTTGCAGAAATAGCATCAAATATATAAGTTATATGGAAAAAATAAAGCCTTGGCCATTTATTAATGTGGAGCTCAAGAGCAAGCCCATCAGTTTGTGTGCGTTTCATTAGACGCTTGGCCTAATCGCAGTTGGCCCAGGAAGAATTGGCTAAGGAAAACTCATTTCGAGTCTCCTCTCAAGTGCCAGCACACAAATTGTCGCCTTAACACCTTGTAAATTATGAGCCAGGCAGGACAAAGAGCTCTCCAACTGTGTGGCAGGACATAAAAAGTGTCTGCTACACACACACACACAGCTAAGAGCGGCTCAAAGGAACCACAGACAAACACTCATAAACACTTTATGAGAGGATGGCAGGTGGGTAAAATGGTGTAGGCGTTGGTGTTGGGGTTGGGGCTGGGGAAACCCGTTTCAAGTCCAATGCTCACGCTGGGGAAATCAAACGAACATTGGGGCCAAATCCCTCATCTGCCCAAACGGCAGAAGTGACAATGAAATCAAACTGAGAACCGAGAACCGAGCACCGAGAGAACCGAGAGAATCGACAGAGAGTACTGTTTGGAGATTGTGTGTGTGTGTGTGTGTGTGTGGAGAAGCTGCGGGCTATGGGCCCAAGCAAAGAACCAAAATCCAGAAATCCATTTCCATTCCATCCACATTTCGGCTAGAAGATATCCATTAAACCCACAAAGAAAAGAACAGGGCGATTAAATTTATAGGAAATTTATTTTCCTAAGTTTCTAGATTGGTAATTTTTCGAACACCCTCCACTGTCTGCCACCTGCAGTCTCTGGGATACAATATACCCTTGTAGTACCCTACAAGTACCGAGTGTAATGAGATACACACACACACACACACACACACACCAAGGGAGGAAGGATAGATAGATTGAAGAAGACCTAGAGCTAAAGGCGAAACCACATCCCTTAGTTCTAGTCGCCCCCCCTCTCTGGCATCCGATGTCCTCACGCACGAATGTGTCTTCATTGTGGGCCAATTTGCGGACCATCATCAAGTGAGAAATTTCCAATTTCCGAAATGTTCAATTGGCCAGCAAAACGGCCCGCAGCAACAGTCCTCGGTCCCAGTACCAGTGGCAGTGCCAGTCCAAGGCAACTATTGTCAGGGCCACAGCACTCCTTCCAGGGACACCAACCAGGGGTTTGCCCAGTGTCCACAGAGTTTCAGTTTCTATTTACATTTAGCGACGGTATTTTTATCATTTGCCATTTGTCAGATGCTTCGTATCTTCGATCAGGTGGAGACGTCTCCTCCATCTTGTAGTTGCCACTACCATTTTAGTGGTACAAACTATTTGTATTTGTATTTGTATTTGTATATGTTCCATTTGCTTTCCTTTCCTTTCCATTCCTTTCCTTGCCATTCTGCTGTTGCTGCACAATTTTTATTTGTTGTTGACCTCTGGAGCATTCGATGTCCTGGCTTTTAATTGTTTCCCTCTGATGTGGTCCTGGGGGCTCAATTGTCTCTCGGTTTCGGATAGTGGACAACTTTTGACCTTCCTGCCCCCCGGGGCCCCTCTCCTGGCATCTCCGCCCATCTATTTGCTGGCTATTTTTTGGCTGGACTAAATAATGCAAATTGGTTTTGGAAGGGGCGGAGTGCAGGAGGAATGAATGTCGCATAAATTGTGGCCTCTGTCAGTGTATGTGTGTGTGTGTGTGTGGATGAATCCTCATTTGAATAATTGAATGTTGAAAGCTGAAATTAGAGGGAGCCCTGGCTATTTCCTTAGATATTATCAGGCATATAATTACATTCTGTGGGCGGGGAGGGAATTTTCGGTGCTTTACCTAATGGTTGGGGGGGGAATTCTAATCGAAAAATACTTCAAGACCGCAGGATGATGAAGATAATTGCATTTTAATGATTGGTACCGAGAGATGGAACTATGGCAGCGGAGAGATTGGGCTACTCTGGAGAAGATCTGCTTGGAATTCGAGCAGAGACCTCATTCTGCATTAGTTTAGGCATCATTCTGCATTAGCTGAGGTCTAATGTCGGATTGCCTTCATCTCCTTAGAGAATCTCCATCAGATTTGGTTTATAATGATTCAAATCGAAGATGCTGCTCAGCCTGGACTTCTCTGGGGAGCAGATCTTTCAAATTTCATCAGTTTCAATTAATTTGAGACTGAAAACAACGCTCAGGAGGAGGATTACGTTACAGGAGGATTGCCCGATCATTCAGTTCTCAACTTGGGAATTATATCATTCCTCCTACGCCCTACGGGAATCCCTTTCATCCATCTTGAGCTGATTGAGCGCGACAATGGTCTCCCCTTCTTTCTCTCTCTCTCTCTGTGAAGGTTTTTGAATAAAAATAAATCATCTGGCTGTTTGTGTGGGGGGGGCACTTACACCTGTCGAGAGGGGTCTCTTTTGGCGTTTCTTTTGCCATTCCCTCATAGCCTCACCTGCCATCTTCATTGCCCCATCCACCCCTGCTCCCTTCAATTTCCATTTCAATCTCATACCCCACTGGCGCAATAAACTTTTACGCATTCATTATGACCAACATGGAAAATGGCATTTTCTTTGTGCCTGCCGCGTTTTTCCGAGTTTTTCCTTTGGCACACGACGGGGCAAGGGGATGGCGGGAACAGGGGCGCAGGGCGGGGTTTGGTGGCGGGTCAGGGGCAGCATTAAATGGCCGCCGCGGTCTCGTCACGTAAATCGCGCTCCTTACTTTTCACAGGGTCTTTTCCTCTTCAGTCGCGGTCTCGCTTTCTGCTTTCCTTTTCCTTATTTTGTTCTCTTCTGCATTTTTGGGTTCTGTTGAGGGGTCGCGGTTCTGGTTGGGGTCAGAGGCGGGTGTCACGGAGGGGGGGGGGTGGGTGTAGGTTGTCAATAAAAATAAATACTGTCGACAACGCAGCTCTCGCACAGGGCGTGGGTGTCGTTGATGAGGAGGATATGCTTGATGAGAGGATGGATGCCACTGTGCTTCTCTGTGTAGAGATTCTGTTTGTCGCTCAAAGTGACACTTGTTGTGTCTGTGTGTGTGGGTGTGGGTGTGTGTGTGGCTGGGCTTGTGGTGCGTCTGTGGTGGGTCTGCGGGTGTGTGGGTGTCTGTGTGTGTCAAGTATCTTTCAGTTGATGATAATTGTCATTGAAGTTAAAGCGAGCATTGATAGGCATCATTTTCATGCAAAAGTTAAGCAAATGCAAAGCCCAGTTTTCGAAGTGAATCCTCTCCCTGACCCCTGACCCCTGACTCCTGCCCCTGACCAAAGTAAGAGATAGCAAAGTCAAGTCAAGTCATTATACACCTACTTCTTTCATATTGAATACTTCCTTGGGCTTAAATCTTTCCATTGCTTCTACTTCCCTCCCTCCATTCCTCTATATTCATCCCCCCTCCCCCCCCTGTTGGGCTATAGTTCTGTTGATCTGACTTTAATTTCCCAATGCATTCCCCAAGTGTTGTGTCCCTCTGTTGGGTTTTTGGGGCTAACCATAAAACATAACCCAACGTTTGGGGCGATAACCATAAAATGGTGCTTCCACCTCATCTCTTGATTCTCGATTCCCTTTTGGGGCTTTGGCTTTGGCTTTGCTCCCCTCATTCTTTACTTTCTTTTTTTTTCCTTGCCATTTTTTGTTGTTGTTGTTATTGTTGTTTGATTTCGGCATAAAGGACGGATTTGGCAACAAACGTTATGCATTTGCTTCGGTTTTGGGACGGCGATTCGTTTTGGTCGGTACGAGGGGGGGGGGGCTGGGGGTATTAGCAGGATTTGGTCTTCTGCCTGTGTGACCCAAGGACTGTTGTTTCCTCTGCTTGTTTGGGGTTTCCTTTTTTTCTTTTGTTGTTTTGTTGTTTGGTCTCCATTCGAGGCGTTTATCGTTTTCTTTTCCCCTCCTCGATTTGCATGTCGAAGTGCCCTCTCTCTTTTTTTGGCACTAGAAGTGCCAGATTACGCATACGCAATGTGTGTGCGGGTGCCACATTGTATTACATTGTGTTATGTTTGTTCTGACAAATTATGCAAATCAAATGGACCACAAAAAGACAGACATATATGCATAGGCTATTGAGCCAGAAAGAGAGGGAGAGCGGCAGAGCGGGAGAGAGCGAGAAAGAAGTGCTAACATTTGCCTGCAGATGTCTTTCGTTTTGTGGTTTGTTTTTGGCCTTCTTTAATACCTTTGCAGATGAGAGATCGGGGTATAGAGCGGCTAAGGAGAGGGTAGTCTGTGACTAGGAATTACCACATCTGTAAGGGTATAAAATGCTTCGATCTGCTCGACCAGTCATCTTTCTTGTTTTGGTTTTTCCATTTTACGAGTATGACTTAATTTGGTTTGCGTGTGGGACAGTGTTGCCCCCCCGAAGGGCACCCTGGCACCCCCATAAACAGCTTCACACAATAAACTTGTTGACATTACGTTGCCAGAGGCGAAAAGCCGGACAACACTTCATTAGCAGCCGTCGCATTCGTATTTGTTTATAACTTAATCTACAACCCCCTCCTCCACTCACTCCCCTACGAAATGTCAACACGAATCGCGCCTGTGAAATTTCAATGAGTCCTGGTCACGCACATTATTATTTTGTCAGCCTGTAAGGGCTGAGAGGGTAGAGGGGAGAGGGAAAGGCAAAGGGAGAGCTGCCTCCTATTAATAGAAAATGTTTAGACAAAGTTCATTTAATTTGTTTGTGCTCGGAGAAGCAAATGAGGCCGCAGTCTCTCCTGGAGTTAATTTTGAAGTCGGACTTCACTTCAAGTTTTCGGGCAGGTCATAAAACGCAGCCAGAAGATATATGTCTGTCTGCCTGTCTGTCTGTCTGTCTGCGAGTTTATGGACTGCTTTCGGTAAGGTTTATTGCAGGTACGTGTCCTGAATTATTGTCAACACTGGGCCATGTTTGAGATTAACAAACGTTCACGCCTGACACTTGACTGGGGCTTCTAGTCTCTCTCTCTCTGTCTCTCTCTCTATTCCTGGGGTTTTTGCCTGGCACAAAAATTGATGAGCGTGTAAACATGTGTCTGTGCGCTTTTATTTATGGATTTCCATAACAATCCAGTGTAGCATATGTGTCTGAGCTGTTGATTGAAGCGCTTTTCCTACACTCCCCTCTCCCAGAGGGGTGGCGGGGGTAATGTGTCTTAAACTGGGTCACGGTGCGACTATGCCTCGCCTCGCCTCAAGTTTGCTTTGGTTTTGGCCCCGGGAACACACGAGTGTGTGCTTCTTAAAGCAAAGCCAAGGGAATGGATGGGCGCCTCTTGCAAATATGTTGCGTGCCTGGTTCTAGGTCGTGCTTTCGCTTACCTGTCTCTCAGTTTCTCTCACTCCTTGTCTCCTTGTCTCTGTGTTTACTTATACAGTTCGCTTGGTATACTCTCTCTCTCTCTCTGTCTCTCTCTTTCTCATGTGAGTGGACTTCGTGTGAGTCTGGGGGCCTTCCATTGGATTGAAGTCTTTGTCTTTTGCTGGAAAACTGAGAATTTATGTCCATCAAAACACGTGATTTTTCTATAATAAATATTATGCTAAAATTTCCAAACGTAAAATATTTGCAGGGGGAATAAGAAATTAATAAATTAATACAAAAATAAAGTTTAATGAACCTCTTTCCTCACCTCCCTTCTGCCTTTTTGGAAAGTATTCTAATTAAATATTAAATATTTTAGAATAAGAACTAAAACCAATGGCATTGCCAAGAAAAAACGTTATAGTTTTGATCAGATTATAGGCCCAAGGAACTCCTTCTTATGAATCTCGAAAGACCTTCTAGTTCGCTCATCAAAATCTGCTAAAATCTTCTTTTGTCTGGGCTCAAGTCTCGTTTGGATCTCAATTAAAGATCTGCTTTCCATATAGCCTAAAGCACTCCACAGTTCCAACAAATCAAAAACCATTTAAATCACATTTATGCATATCCTCTCCACCTCTCCACCTCTCCACCTCTGTAACCCTGCCACTCACTACCCTCTTCATTCATGTGCCACATTTAACCCAAGACACTGTTTTTTCCGCTCCGAGTTCTTAAAAGTTTTTCTACGTTTTCCTTTTTTTCTGTTTTCTGTTTTCTGTTTTCCAGGGGAGAGTTCTGGAGATGGAAAACTTTTGTTTGCCTTTTGTCACAAGACGTTCTCGCATAGTCTGCGTGGAATTAACATGCCCGGATCCGGTTAGGGGTACGGGTGCCAGGGGTACGGATTCCAGGGGTCCGTTGTCAACACGGTAAAATGGTTCAGGTTCAGGTGTCAAAATTGTTTTGGTGAAAGTTTGTGGCTGCTTTTACGGCCACGCTTATTTTTGTTGAGCATTTCATGCACAGGCTTGAGATATGCCCCCCTCCCCTCTCTCCGGACACTTCTTAGCTCCATCCCCACCTGCATTTCACTGCTTTTCACAGAGCCCCTCGCCGGCATTTCCCTGGTTAAGTGGTGCAGCCGACGAGGATGTCGCTTTGGATGAAAAGTTTTATGTTGCAACAAAAGCAAACCCATGAGAGTGCTACGACCTAATGCTACCCTGTAATTGGTCATCAGGCCACAGGATAATCGAGCAAAACTAATGCTCCCATATCTGTCGAGTTTTTGGATGCTACAGAGTTCCTTCTGGAATTATGGAAATTATAAAACATGTGGGTGCCTGTTGCATAAACAAATACACCTTTGCAACAAATAATCGGTATACGAAAAAAAAACAAGGGGGGAGAAAAGGAAAATATGGTGGGAATTTTTTAACGCTTTCAAGTTTGCCGTGAAGCGAGCAGCGGACGAGGACGAGGACGACGACGACGACGACAGCTTGCAGCAAAGGTAGAGAACGGGGTGGTGGGTGGTGGCCCAGGGGTGCGGAGAGGCAGAGTAAACTATTACATAACACGCATTATACAAAAGGTGCCTGAGAATGCAGGGCGAGATTGGTGAGAGATGGGAGAGGGTGGAGGAGAGCTGGCTGTGAGCTGAGAGCTGAGAGGCGAGAGGCCCAGGGGAGGGAAGTGCATAAAAAGCGCATTTTATTATTTCACTCGAAACTTGTTTACGAAGCGTTTTCCCAGCGCTTTTCCTCGTACCGCCTTGTCCAGTACTCTTTCTCTTTCTTTCTCTGTCTCTGTCTCACTCTCCCCGAACCGATTCGTCGCCCTCTTTCATTATGATGTAATATGTTTTAAACATTATTTTTATTATAAATCAACGGAATGCACTCAACGCGACTTTCAGTTGAAACCGGCAACTTTTTACGCCCCCCCCTCTCCACCCCACCCTCTCAGCAGGGGGAAAAGGAGAGAAAAGGCTAAAGTGGAAAACCAGAAGGGAATCAGGGGCAAAAACAGCAGTTCCAAGATTGGAGTCTGATTTATTTAATGCTATTATAGTTATGACTGTGAATGGTGCAGGGGCAGGGGCATGGGGCAGGGCCAGCAGAATGAGAGCAGTGTCAGCAAGCAAGAACAGAATGGAAATATTAAGATCAAAGAAAGTTTGTTACTGGAAAAGTGCCACAAAGAAAGCAGAGAAAGGAAAGAAAAGATAAAGACATTCAATGAAGGTGATGCGCCCTCGGGGCGGCTATAAACCCGTAATATTATGGCTCTAATTCATCTTTAATCTTTCATCTTGTTCAAAATATTCCCCCCTCTCAAGGATCTCTGCCATATATTTTTTAAAATTGGATTTTCACTTTAAATGGCATTCGTGCAACCGCTTGACAGAAAGTAAAGGGCCCCAGCATCCATCTTTCGGCTTTTTGCGAAACAACAAAATGTCACAACTGTCTGTCAAGTCAGCTGCATACCAAAAACAACAGACCAACAAAAGCAAAAACAAAAACAAAGGAATATTCGTATTCGTATCTCCAGGGCACAAATGCAGCTGGAATTTTTTGGCTTCAGAGCTACGTTTCAAGGATAAAAGCTTTCCCCTATACTTATTAATATTTGTTGCCAGCGCGGCGGCGGGGAATGCCAGTGAAATTTGTCAACTTCATCATCAACGGCTGCGAAAATGTCGCAAAAAAGCGAAGGGAAAGTGTGAAAGTCCTCGGATAGTGAAAGAAAGTGAAAACGTAAGGCTGGGCTGAGACAAGGATGCGATTTGAAGGCTGAAGCTGCAGATACGAGTCGTATCTATGTATTTATCGTGTATTTATAGCTATTTATAGGCGCCTCTCTTCTTCATGCCCTCCTTTTTCTGTAAGTGTAGAAAAGAAAAAGAAATTATTTGAATTGCATGCAACATATGCATGGGAGTTGCTCAACTGTAAGAAATATTACCATTAACCTGCTTCTCTCTGCCTGCCCTGCTCCCTCGAGTGTTCATTGAGTCGGATGGAAATCATCATCAGGCGGAGAGAGGGCTTTGCTTGGAGGTCCTTGATTAATGTGACTTGTCATAATATTCTCCTCCCCCCATTCTCCACCGAACCATTTGCGTGCGTGCGTGTGTGTGTGCCTGGAATCCAAAAGCGAAAGCATTCGATGCCGACGAACGGTGGAGCTGTAAGTGGGCACGACGACCCATTATCCCTACACTTCTTGCATTGCAATTTCCGCTCCTTAGTTGGCGCATTTGCATGCTGATCTCATTAGCACAAAACAAGTTCATTTGCTGACTCGACTCGGACTTGGGACTTCGGTTCTAGGTTCTGGGTTCCATTTCTCTGGCTGCAGGTACATGGCCCTCAGCCCACAGCCTCCTGCTGACGGCTGGAGCTGCCTTGGAAGCTGCCTTGTGCTGCAAGTGCTGCATCATTTGCATGCAAATGTCGTTGGTAGGCCACTTCCCTAGCCACCACACTGCACTTTCTCACTCTCTCACTCTCTCTGTAGTGGTGCCCTCCTGCCCTCCTGCCCCTGGACTGCTTGCCGCCTGTTCATTTTGCTCTTTTGCACGCCTTTGTTGCGGTTTTGTCCTGGACTTGGCTTTTGGTTCCAACGGACAAAGGCGGCTTTAGGGCTGACTGGTCTCATAAACCAAGCGACTGAGAGAGAGGGTTAGAGTGTGGGCCCACAGTTGGCACTGCCGTTGACACTTTGGCCAATATTCAGTGCACGCAAAAAGAGTGGCCCTCAAGGGATGGTGGTAGGGGCGGGGGGAAGGGGTTCGGCCTTTATGAAAACTTTCTTTGGTTGAGGGACAAACTTCTTGTTTGAAAATTGTCCTCGCTGTCGCCTGTCGTTTGTGTCGTTGTCGCTTTTTATTGGCCACTTTGGGTAGGCCAAGGCAAACGTGCCCACTCTGTATCCACTCATTATGGAGAGTTTTACAGTTTTACAGTTTAGTTGCACTTTCCACCAACCACCAAAAGGGAAAATCCCACTGAATGGCATCCTTTTCACAATCGGAAAGCACTGAAGACCGACCGACCGACCGACCGACCATTTTTTGTAAGCCCTAAGCTCTTATGGCAGGTGCAAGCATATTTAATTGAATTAGAGCGATGGCAGGCTTCGCTTCGTACTTTCCTCCACAAAAAATAGAAACAGAAACTGGCAAAAACTTCTGTACGAGCATAAGATCTTCGAAAATTCGACAATCCGCTTACGGAAAAGCACTTGGAAAATATTACGCATACGCACTGCTTGACTGCTGCTGCTGCTGCTGCTGCTCCTTCGCTCTTCCTGCCCCTGTTAAAGACCAACTAAATAATGGCCAAAGGTAAGTGAAGCATCCATCCCCCCTACCCAACAAAAGCAGACCTCAAGTTGAAGCCCATTAAAGCCATGCGCCCCAACGCGTTCAGAGCCAAGTACAATTAAGGATTTCAACGAACGCCAAAAGCCATACACCAAAATATATTGTGGTCGAGGAAACAATAAACCAAAAAAAAAAAAGAAACCGAAAAAAAAGAAAGAAGCAGCGCCTGCTCCTTCAAGGCTCTGCCGCCCCCCAAGGCCAAAGGAGGAGTCCGTCGTGGAGAAAAATAAACAAAAATGTAATTTGCGCCACTTAGCAGCAAATGGACAATGCCATTAATAATTCTATTTTTTCCATTCCAGGACTGTGGGGGGGTAGGTATTACGTGGGTGGCACAGATAATAAGGAAATATGACTTTGTTCTGCGGGGCCACGACGACGCTTGACCGCAAAAATTTCAAATGAAAAACAAAACAGGAAAAACCTGCACAAGAAAACCTGAAAATCAGAAAGGGCAACAAACAACAACAACAACAAACAGCAGTTGGCATTAGTCATAAGCTAAGCAGCAAAGCAAAGGTAAAATGCAAAATGGAAATGGTAATAAAACGAAAATGGGCCAACTCCAGTGAAAATTATGTTTAAATTTTCGACCGAAAATGGTGGCTTTTGCTGGAATAAATAAAATTAAATGTGTCTCAGGTCTGAAGTAATATTATTTTAAGGGAGACTTTGGTCCAAAGATAATGAAATTAGAAAAGATCCGCCCTCGCAGATCCCATAAATATGTAATAGTATTTTAATCTTCAAAACTAGACCTGACCTGTTGCCACATAGGACTTTCCCTATAGAAAATTCCCTACTTTTCACAGTGATTGTGGCTGGGGGGCAAGGCCTTGGCCCTGCCTCGTTGTAATTCAATTTTGAGGCAATTCTTTGTTTTGTTTTGTGTTAGGATAAATCTTGCTTTTGTTTCGTTTTGTGGCATGGAAATCCAATTAAAGTGACAAACTGTCCGAATTTATGACATGGGGACACACACGCAACACAGCGGAGGGTATCCCCAAAGGACACTGAGGACAATGGTTTGGGGTTCGAGACACACACACACAAACACATGCGACCCTCATTCGGTTTCCGGAGTCCGTTCAATCCGCATCCTTTATGCATATTCATGGGCAAGGGCCAGAGTCGGAATCAGATTCAGAATCAGAATCAGGAGCCATAGCCTTAGCCTTAGTCGCCTCCATTTATGGCGGAGGGCGTGGCTCATGAATTATGAAATTTAATTGAATGAAATTGAATATAGACAGACGACCGGTGTCAGTTGACAAGAAAAGTGAAATTCCAAATTACAAATTCCAAATTCCAAATTCCAATGAGCGATTTATGGGCCAATTGAATTTCTGACAGCCGCCAAATGTCAAAGCCAACGTCCGAATGAATAATGGATTGGAATACCGCTCAAAACTCCCTATAAAGCGCTGGCCAAAAGGAATTCCAATGTCAGTCGACAACAATACGCGATGCATTGGTTGATTCTGCTGCTGTTCCTTGTGCCATTCTCCATCTCCATCAGGGCCAGGGAGTCCTCCATCCCCATCCGCCGGGAGCGGGAACTAGACGGGGAATTGGAGGAGGTGGAGCCCTTGCGCACTTCGGTGCTGCAGAGCAGCCTCCTCCTCCAGTTCTGTCTGCAGTACCGGCATATACCCCGGTTAACCTACTTCACGTGCCGCAAACCGGAGACCAGCTCGCGGAATGGAGAGGAGATGCGTGCGGCATTCGCTGCCAAGAATGCGCAGCTGATTAAGAGCCTCTACCGGAGCCAGCTCTTTGTGCGGATTGTGCGGCTCGATGTGCTCCAACAAACGGGAGGTGGCTCTGCCAGCAGCAGCAATGACCCCAGGCGCGGTGGCAGGGTGCAAGGGCGACCAGGACCCGGACCAGGAGCCGGGCCAGGTTTCGGTTTCGGTTTCGCTCAGTCGCAGAGCCAGGCCCAGAGCAATGCCGAGTGGTTGGACAGTGTTCTGTCGGTGGATGCCCTTAGGCAAATTGTGGCTGTAGATCTGGCATGCGGCGCCCAGAGTCGCCGCTTACTCGATTTGGTAAGATACTTTCAACAAGATAACAAGACAGGAGGAGGTGGAGGCGGAGGCGGAGCCCTGCTCTAGGCGGCTCTCATCTGCCCGTCAGCCTTATTAAGTGCTCAAGTGAAATTATTTCAAAGGCTTCCGCCAAGCGGCTCTACAGCGACAAGTTTCACTGGCTATTGATAGAGGATTTTGCGCTGTTCAACAGGCTGGAAGGAGCAGTTGACGAGCATCTGCAGCTGCAAGCCAAGCAACTGCAAAGGACGAAGGACGAAGAAGACCTCCGCCTGCCAACTATCGAGGACTTTATGGAGGGCCTGAACCTGTACATGAACACAGAGCTGATACTGGCCAAGCGACTGTCAGAGGCAGCCAACTATACGCTGTATGACGTGTGGTGAGTGGCTGGGGAGACTCCTTAAGGATACCTTATCATCAGAATCATGGCAGCAGAAGTTTATTAGCCTCGGTTGACATATGCGTAGATCAAGCGCAAACCCTCATTAGAACGGAGCCATCATCCCAAAAGACCTTTCCAGCAGTTTCGCACACTTTCGGGGAGCCTCAAAGTCTGTCCTCTCAAAAGTTCCTGGCATCCACCATCATGGTGCACCATCAGAGGTCACGCATCTGTCTGGTTTCCAAATCAAGCAATCATCGCATCATCACTGCCTCCCTCCTCCTCCCCCCTTTTCCAGGACAGACTAATTCCCATAACCCCTGGGAGTGTTGACTCCCAGGACCCGTTCGGACTTTTGCTTTAGGAACCCCGGCCTGAACTATGGCGGACATGTCAATCGAACGGAAATTGGCAGCTTCACGCCGTCAGAGGGTGTTCGATTGCAGACCTGGTATCGCCGGACATCGACGGTGCGGCGTCGCATGAATATGCAGCATGCCCGAGTCCGTTGCATGGTTGTGGTGCGTAGGACGGTGGCGATTTATCGTTGCTCGTTTTGGGCGGCTGATATCCTGACTGACTATCTAACCGGCAGGTGACCAACAAGAACATGACGGGCACTCTGATGTACTACCTAACGCACACGGTGTCGGGCCACATCGATACGATGAATCGCTTCAACTTCAATCTCCTGACGGCCGTCCGAGACATGTTCAACTGGACTTTTGTCCTGTCGCGGACCACCTCGTGGGGCTATGTGAAGAACGGGCGGTTCGATGGCATGATTGGGGCTCTCATACGCAACGAAACGGACATCGGTGGGGCGCCGATATTCTATTGGCTGGAGCGGCACAAGTGGATCGATGTGGCCGGCCGTAGTTGGTCGAGTCGGCCGTGCTTCATCTTTCGCCATCCACGGAACACGCAAAAGGATCGCATTGTGTTCCTGCAGCCCTTCACCAACGATGTCTGGGTCCTGATTATGGTCTGTGGCGTGGTGACAGTGTGTATTCTGTGGCTTCTGACCACCATTGAATGGAAACTGGTGCCACACGATGGCGCGGCGCTGATCAAACCCAAGGGAGGGGCACCACCACGCCATCATCATGTGCAACAGCAGCAGCAGCAGGAATTGGAGGCCAATTTGCGTCCAGTCACCGCTTTGTCCGTGGCAGAGGTGGCAGATGTGGTAGATGTTTCGGAAATACCAAACAAAGTGGAAAACCCCACCACCATTGATCCGGCGACCCTCTGGCAGCGCTGCTACCAGAAGCTCAATAATTATGTGAAGGAGCGCAAGGCCAAGCGGCAGGCACCCGAACGCGTGGGCCTGTTCTTGGAGTCGGTTCTGTTCTTTGTGGGCATCATCTGCCAGCAGGGACTGGGCTTCTCCACCAGCTTTGTGTCGGGCCGGTGCATTGTGATCACCAGTCTGCTGTTCTCCTTCTGCATCTATCAGTTCTATTCGGCCAGTATTGTGGGCACACTGCTCATGGAGAAGCCAAAAACGATCAAGACTTTGAGCGATTTAGTGCACAGTTCGCTGCGAGTGGGCATGGAGGATATACTGTATAATAGGGATTACTTTTTGAACACCAAAGATCCTGTTTCCATGGAATTGTATGCAAAGAAGATCACCAGTGTCCCCACCACCAAAGAGAACGAGGCCGATGAAGATGAACCGGCAGATCCCCCACCACCAGCAGCAGCAGCAGCAGCTGCTGCTCCTCCAGTAGATCCAGCCAAAACCTATCGAGATATAGTCCATAGCCATGAGACGGGTGCCCATGCCAAGGATAATTCGGCCAGCAATTGGATGGATCCTGAAACGGGTTTGCTCAGGGTCAAAAATGAACGTAAGTCAAGGTCAAACTTCTGTCAATCCTTTCGAATAATGTGAGTCCTCTTTCAGGCTTTGCCTTTCATGTGGATGTGGCGGCTGCCTATAAGATCATTGCGGAGACCTTTAGCGAACAGGATATATGCGATCTGACGGAAGTCAGTATGTTTCCTCCGCAGAAAACGGTCTGCATTATGCAAAAGAATTCCCCCATGAGAAAGGTCATCTCCTATGGGTAAGTGGAGCCTAAGAAAGGAGTTCTCAGAGCTGTATCTATGGCTTACCAATTGGTTTTCCAGCCTGCGACGTGTCACAGAGACGGGCATCCTCACATATCACTTCAACGTGTGGCACTCGAGGAAACCGCCGTGTGTGAAGAAAATTGAAACCTCAGATTTGCATGTGAGTTAAGATCCACTTCTGGGACCCCTAAGATCTATCATCTGTCATATATTCATTCCCCCCGATCGACAGGTCGATATGGATACCGTTAGCTCTGCTCTATTGATACTGCTCTTCAGCTATGGCATAACCCTCATGATTCTGGGCACGGAGATCCTCTACTCCAAGTGGCATAGGCGCATCATAATAAAGTTCGGATGAGCGACACTTGAGATTTTGTTAAATAAAGTGCAAGGTTAACCTCTAACCTCTGAGTTCAAGTGGAACTAATTTGGCCCGCCCCGAGGAAGTTTTCAATTCATTTTGGATGCGCCGCGATTTCCGTTTCATTAGCCACCGCCGCCGCCACCGCCACCGCCACGGGGAGGGGGGGAATGTGTCAAAAGGTAAAAGTTTAATTCAATTAAGTTCGATTTGGCACGGAAGGGAAGAGCAAAGGAAATTCTCGACAGCATCGATTGCATAATTAAATTTAAACTTTTTTTTTTTTTTTTGTCTAGAGAATTTGTCAGGGCAGGCCGTACACGAGTCCTGCGTGTAATCCACTTAGAGAGACAGACAGGACTAGGCTTGGGCATTGATTTAATTGTGGAATTAATTGAATTAGAATTTATTGCGGTTGCTGGGGCGAGAGTCGACAAACCCGGCGACAGATAATATGCCGAAATTGTTGCTTCTCTTTTTTTTTTTTGTGGTGGCAGGAAAGTGCCCTGCCTGCCTAGGAGCGAGTCAATTTTAACCACAAACGAACTACAAAATATCCATTAAGATAACAAGTTTTTCCAGTAGTTTCAGTAACATAGTTTCTACCCCCTTGGTGCTCCTCTGCGCTGCTCTGCTCTGCTCTGCTCTGCTACTTTACTTTTTTCATATTTCCCTTTCTTTTTTTTTTGTTTTGTTGCAACTATTTGTGCCTTTTAGGAAGAGGAAGGAGCCACAGAACAGAACCGAACAGAACCGAACAGGCTTCTTGTCAGCGCACACAAAAGTTCCTGTTCTTGTTCTTGTTCTTGTCCCTGGGTTCTTCTGTTCTTCTGTGTGTTATTTTGGCTCTTTGCCAAAGTGACGCTCTTAGGCATTTCTTTTCTTTCTTTCTTGCTGTTTGTTAAATTTGAAAGGACTTGTTTCCCCCCTCCCCGTTCAAGAAAGTGTCCGCGCCTAGAAAAAAAGCCAAAGCCGCAACAATCATCAAGTCGGGGCCAGGGTGGAGGGAAATCAATTACAAGTCGTGGAAAATCTGCTCGAACCGCTGCTCGAACGAACAAGCTGCCAAAAGTTGTCAACATTTTCATTGAATGTCCTATCCTGTGCTCTCATTAGACACCCGAGCACCCCGAAAAATACTGTTAGGTGGTACAGTCCCAAAAAAAATTAAGTGACTTTTTCCAGGATTCCCCAACGAAAAATGGCTGATTGAAAAAGTTTTCAAGACATATGTATGTCTTTGGATCCCGATCGGGTTTAATCCTACAATATATACACTTTGGTTATTTATCTGTGTATCTCCTTTGGGGGCGATGGCGAGGGCGAGGGCGGGGTGGGGATGAAGCGCCATAAGATGCAATTTTCGACTGTGACAATTAAATTGTTTTGGCTTTGTTTAAGCAGCAAATTGTGCAACAAAACTTTGGCGGTTGCCAAGAAAAATAAGCAACAAAAGAGTGGCAGTGGCAGTGGCTGTGGCAGTGGCAACAGTCGAGCATCGCCTGCCAGGGACCTGCAGGAGTCTGGCATAATTAACAAAAGCGCTCAGCAGGGCGCGTAATTTTGCCCGCTTTGCCAGTGTGTTGGCACTAGTACTGAAATTATGCTCTTTTCTGGTCCCACTCCGTCGCCTGGCCCTGTCCCTGTCCCTGGCCCTGGGCCTGCCTGCTCCTGGTCTGGCCAGAACCAAAAAGTTTCCGCGCAAAGCCAAACTAAAGTAGTTTCCCCCCAAAAGACGGCGGATGGCAGAGCCAAGATCGGGCCGCGAGATTGGGCAGCAGCGAGACGAAACAGGACGAGACGAGACGAGACGAGAGAGCAGAGCAGAGCATATGCTTTGGGGCTTGTGTCAAAGTGTGAAAAACTTTATGCGTCTTAATTAAATTTTATGTACAGCAGCACAGGGCGGGAATTATGCGCCAAAATATTGCTACAGCATCCAGCAGAGTAAGAGACAGAGAGAGAGAGAGAGAGAGAGAGAGATCCACCGACAGAGAGCAACTTTTCAAAAGTGACAGCTGCAATGGCTAGCAGATTGGTTGCAAGAGGAGGCTGGGAGGCGGTGGGGGATAGTGAAAAAGGACCTGCCCTCGACTTGACTTTAAGCCAACCAATTAGTGAAAACTTAGCGGATAATTGAGTGCCTGATTATGAAGTTTATTTTCCACCTTCTTTGTTTTTCTCATTCTTTTTGATAATAATAATAATATACGAGTAGTTACGGCACACATCGTATCGGTACGCAGTACACTGATTGCATGTCTGAACAGTATATTGGGGTCCAATATGACTTAAAGCTTAAATAGAGGGCAAGCACATAATGGATCCACCCTCCCACCGATTTATAATGGAAACACTCTGCTGAATCTGACATTGCCGCTAAATATCAAAGGTTTTTCTTGGTGGATAATTGATTTCCAGGAATTTTAATGAATACTCGTACACAAATTGCCAATTGAAGAAATACATGCACCAGAATCCAGAAAACTCTTGAGAGATTTCTAGGGAAAACCTTTGCATGTTATTTGCAATGAAAACATAATGATCAAACGCCATTCATTTTGATCAGATACGGAAAACTGATTGAAGGATACATACATACGAATAAAAACTCGGAGGTTTTTTACAAAAAGACCTTTTTGATAAAATTAAGAAGATGAAAAACAGATGACAAAAGCATCAGATTCAAAGTAGAACTGATCAAGACCGGGGTTCCCCCTCTAAAAGTATGCCTTCAAAAGCGCGTTGCTCTAGGTATTAATAGTGTTCAAGCAAATGATTGATTCTGGCCATAATAAGCAATGATTCGATTGCCATGTTTTTCGGTTATCAAGTAGATAGGTAATCATTCAGGGGGTACACAAAAAAGTCACTTATTTGTAATTCTGTTAATCTATTAATTTAGATTTCCGAAATTTATTCGTATTTCGTATTCACTGGTTTTTGTTTTGCATCTTTCTTTGAAGCAATCCAATATTATTTGATCTGTTCTTTTGTTTTCAACGAGCAAGGGATTGCCCTGACGATCGATTGCGATGCCGATACAAGAATACATCGTTTCTAAGAGCTTTGCCCCGCTATCTACCAAAATCCGCCTCTTCAGTGGTTCCAAACGAGGTTTAGTGTCACGGCCACATGGCTGAGGCTTCCGCCCGAAACAAAATCCGAATCGCCCGTTACATGGTAGCTCTTGCTCTTGAATGCCACTAAAGTCCGGCCATCTGTCTGCGTCCCATTGAAGTATTTAAGCTCTGTGAGTGTCATCTTAACTCCGAACACCGGAGGCAACACTCGGTTCTGGTAGAGTCGGCCTATGTTCGGCCAAGTTCTACGGACATAATCAACGGTGCAGCTCAGTATGAGGGCACAGGAGTATAGGGCAAGGGCCACAAATTCAGTTGCATATTCCATTTTTTCTAGAATTTTGGAATTTTGTTTCGTGCCGAATTTAAATTTTGAAATACAGAAAATTTCGAAATACACACACTGGAAACTCAACGGTTGTTTTTCTGTAATTTGTTTTTTCTCTTGTAAATTAAAACTATGAATTTTCAGTGGCTGTTAGATATGAGATCGTCCTTGGGCTCCTATACGTTTTGTAGCGTCGACAATTGATGTTTGGGATCCAATCTCAGTGATTCCAATTGAGTGGAGTGTGTGTATCCAAGTCTTGAGTTCCGCTGCGTAGCCCCGGGGCTGTCTTGAGCCAACTCCCTGTGTCGTCTGAAGGAGTCCAGCCATCGCCATCGATAACCGGGCACACCAGGCACTTCCAAGTGGAAAAAAGCAAAGTCGAAAGTGATGGACCTTTTGTTTTTGCTAACACTTCCCTAAGCATTTCATAAAACATTTACCTTGGCTAATAAAGCTTTTTGCGTGTGCCAAAATGAACTAAAGCATACGAGTGTTTGGCCAGAATTTGGGGAATTTTCTGCTTTTCTGGATTCTCATTATCATTCCAGGCATACACAGCAGCTTACACACCGGCATGTGTGTGTGTGTGTGTGTGTGACACATATCCTGCGGGCAGGGGCTGAGGAAAGAGACTCCTGGTGGCAGCCTGCCATGCCACGTGGCTAATTTCGAGTGTCACCAAACAGATTCTCTTTTCTTCTTCTCTTATGAGGCGGGTAGTGTTTGGCTTCAGGGGGTAGTTCTACTTAAATTGAATTGAATTGATTGTTCTTATTCCCTTCAACAAGTAGGGAGAGAGAGAGAGAGAGAGAGAGATAGAGGATTAAAGTTGAATTGAATTGAATTCATTTTTCGAATATGAATTTTCTACAGTTATAACAAAAGACTACTCCGAATGGACTATAACATTCCCACATTTCTCTACTTAATCGCACACACATACAGTGAGAACCTCCCAAGACCCACACACAGATAGTCGTAGCCGTAGGTCCCCCAATACATGGTTTAGGATACCATAGAGGTCAGTCAACAGCAATTACGTGGCAGCTTAATTAATAGATGTATGTGAATGTCCAATGGATAAATTATTCAGGCAAGTCAATAGCTCCTCCTATAATTGACGTCTATTCATAGTTCGCTTGTTATTTAATGTTTCTGCAACTGTTCTTTTTGTGTTTTTTTGTTGTTTTTTATTTGTCCGGCAACCAATTCCCCGAACAAGTTGTAAACTTTAATGGCATTTGGTTTTGTTATGTATTTTTTGTGCCCTCATAATAGTTGACAACTATAATTTATGATTATTTTTGTTTTGTTTATTTTTGTGCTGTGCTGGCGGTTTGGCCAGTTGCCCAACTATCTTTTTATATATGTACATGTATGTATCTTTCTTTTTTTTCGTAATATACCTGCAATGGCAGGTGGAAAAAAGTTAGTTATGGAATTGTTAACTAATGTACAAATGCATTAGGATGCAAAACCATTGCACACAATTAAAGTGATAATAAATATAGTGCCATGGAGGGGGCATATTTCAATGCAAAATGTTATTTTAAATTTCATTGCAATTTAAGAGAGAAACAAAATGTTTTAGTCAATGGTCAACTTTCAGACAGAAGTCAGAGAGAATAGAGACAGCAGGGAACATCATTAATACGCATTATTTGCATTTTCTCAGAACTTCTGAATCGATCAATTGTCGTTTATTCGCTTTCAAGTTGCGCTCTTTTCATCTGTGCAAAGTTTATCCGCCCCCCCTCCCCCCCCATCCACGCCAGGGCGAATTTTCCCTCTGTCTAGCCGATGGCACCGGAAGTTTCCCAAGGAGCAGGAGTAGCAGGAGCAGGAGTAGCAGGAGAAGGAGCAGGAGCAGCAGTAGCAGGAGCAAACCGGCTGCTAAAGAAAAACTAAAAGAAAAGAAAATGGAAAGTTTTGATTTATAATCGTACAAGTTTATAGCTCCTCCAGTCGATGTCGATGTCGATTCAGTTCTGTGTTGCATTTTCTTGAGTTGTCTATCGACTCGGAAAGGGGGATTTGTCAGGCGCTCAAGAATGGAATTCGATTTACCTCTATAGAATATTTAATTTATTTGCAATATCCGCTCTCTCCCCCCCATTCGGTTCTCAGGTGTTGAATGGAGATTCCATTCCGAATGAATGCCCAACAATAAGCTGCTTTAAGACCAATAAATTTCAATTAAAATGTCAACGTTTAGGGGGAGAGCTGGAGAGCTACCACTTACAATGTAATCCATGAATATATTTCGTATCTATTTTGTCAAAGGAGGAGGACGAGGAGGAGGAGGAACAGGAGGAGGAGGAGGAGGGTAGGAGGATTTATCGCTGCCATTTGCTTATTGACAGCCAGGAAAGTGAGCGTGACATGATGGAAAGTAATCTAATGGAGACCGGATAGACCAGCTGACTCAGGTAATTCATCATAAATACGGAATATGGAGAGCACTCACACTTACACTCACACCTGTGGCTCGTCCTCCTCCTGCGTCCTCCGTCCTGGAAGTCATCAATCTTCTAAAAGGGAAGTTGACTTCCCAGCCCCCCCCCTCTCCAACCATTGCTGGGGGAAATTTAAATAAATTGTATGGCATAGAGAAAAAGAAGAGCTGTTTCTCTGGAATTTATCCGTTCATTCGTCTCGAAATATGCCATAAATATTTTAAATGCATCGCCGAAAAATAGAGGTCAAGGCAATGGGAAAATTTAATGGAAAACTACTTTCGAAATATTAATCCCCTTCGCCCTTATCAGGAAAAAAAAAACTTCTTCTCAAGCGGATAAATTTCGAGTTCTTTTTACTGAGCCGCCGCCATCGCCGCCGCCGGGAAAACGTTTTAGGGCTTAAACGTTCTCTTTGCAGGCACAAAAAAATGGAGAAAAAGAATTTGTGTGTTTTGGCCTTTTGCGCATAAAATAACAGCAAAAGAAGCTGCTGCTGCTGCTGCGGCTGCGGCTGCTGCTGCCTCTGCGAGTGACGACTGTGACGACCGAGCACTTTTGATAAGCCGCACAAAGGCAGAAAGGGGTTTACGAGCGTACTAGCTGTGCGGGCAGGGGGTGGGGGGGAAAGAGTCCAGGGTGGAGACAAAACAAAAAAAAAGAAATAGAAATAGAAAGGGAGAAACCCCAGTGCCGTAAAATGTTCGAAATTGAAAAGGGCTCTGGGGAAAGGGTTACTAGAGGACGGAGGGGCCAATGGAGTGGATAGTTTGCGTCCTTTGGCTGCTGATGAATGCGTTCACTTGATTGCCGGCTACCCATTTCCACATTTCCACATTTCTGCATTTCCCCATTCCCCCATTTTCGATATTCCCCTCTCCTCACCCCTCCCGCAAAAAGGTTTCCAACTTGAAACGAGACTTAATGACACAAAGCGCACTAATTCAGTGCGCCACTCTATCCACACTCCACACTCTACAGCGACTCCTACTCTCTGAATGGAGAGAGTAGTTACCCTCCTACTTCTCCTTCTCCTCCTCAGCCCATCATCCCATCATCGACAAGCGAATTATTGTAATCCACTTTGAAATTCAATTGCTACTGGAAAAAAATGAGACACAAATTGGTGCAAAAACGCACTGAGTGCAATTATCGGATATTTCCTGATTCCTGGAAAAGAGTGCTTCCTGGAGGATGGTGGCTGTAAGTCACAAAGGAGTCACAAAGGCTACAACTGGGGGATACCTAGGGATAACTTTGGAAATATGAAGGAGATTGTTTTTGGAAAAAGTAGTGTTCTCCACATTTTAAACACAATCTTTGAATTTACTATCCCTTACATCAATGGTGCGGATGGGTTCTGTTCTCCATATTTCCATTTCTATTTATCGCATTCAAATAAGACCGATGTCCATCGATAGTGCTTTCGTTTTCTGTAAATATATTTCCCACATTGTTCCGCTGTGCGCTTTAGAATGCAGAATTTTGTAGAGATATTTCCGTTTTTTCAAGATTAGCCTCAAAAAATATAAATATTGAAAAAAATGATACATTTTAATGTTTCGAATGGATTGCAAAAAAATAATAATAAATAAAATGCTGTTCAGCTCAAGTTTCAGACCAAAATGCATTTATTTTGGGTCCTAAAAATCTAGAAAAAAATCTTAAAAAATCCTGTAAAAATATACATCATAAACAAATCATTAAAAATTACTCAAATTTACTATAAAAAAATTCAATAAATATAGCTGGCTCTTTACATCTTTTAATCTTTACGAATCTGAATAATTTAGAGGTGTCTTTCATTATTATTTTGGAATTTCAAGAAGGGAAAATCGCAGGCTTATTGCCTGTACCAAAAAATGTACATAACGAACTGCAAAAGAGGATCAACATGTTTTCCTTTAACGCAAAGCACTCTGTAAGCTTTAAACCACTCTTTTTGGCATATCCTGCTGACCAAGACAGGCACAGTTTTCTTGGTAAATGCCGAAAAATAAAAGGTTTATGTTTGCATTAAGTTATACAATATTCAAATGAACCGAAAGCAGGGCACAAACTTTTCCCAGGCCAACAACTCAAATGCGACTCGTGGGCATTAAAAAGATACAGATACACAGATACAAAGATACAGATGGGGCACGGCATGGCACTCACAACTCAGTTCGGATTTTTGGATGACCACCAATGGGAATACGAAATGAAAGAACAAAAGCTGCAAATCTGTAATGATAATTCCACGATTATGTTTTTGTGCTCTGCCTCTGCCACTGCCTCTGCCACTGGCTCTGCCACTGTCTCTGCCACTGCCTCTGCCACTGCCTCTGCCACTGCCACTGCTTATGGCAAAGTTTTTTGCTGTGTCCCTGCTGCTGTGCGTCGGCCATCGGAGATTGTATGGGTGGGAGAGATGAGTGGCAGGCAGAGCAAATATTGTTGAAGGGAAAATATTTATCTTGTGCCTACGCTTAACACGTACCATACTCGTACGCCCCCATGGTAATTGCTGCATAATAAACAAGACTCTCTCTCTCTCCCAGAGTCCTGCCTCCTGCCGCTTCTGCCAGTGCCATTCTTTTGTTATTTGCATTGTCATTTGTTGAACAAAAGCGTTTTGTACTTTGCCTGTGGGTTTAACTAATAAATACAACAGGAAATAAAGGATATTAGCGGGACCGAAGCATTTGATACCCTAGCAGATTGAAGACAGAAATGACATCTTTCTCTGCATTGCCAACATCTGCTCAAAATCATAATACCCTTGTACCCAGAGAGCCACTGAGAGAGAGAGAGAGATTGCTCATTGTCAGAGGACAGGAGGACAGGAGGACAGGCAAATGGTCCATGTTAAGTCAACAATAAACCAAACGAAACCAAACGAAACCAGGCGCCGGGCCAAATGTAATTTCGATACCAGATTAAATGCATTTGGGTACTATTTTTCTGAGGGAAAGTGGAGGAGGAGCATTTTCCGGGCAGAGGTTTTCGTACCATAATTAACTGCAGGGGCTTCCAGGCAAGTAGCGCCTCCTCCTACTCCTCCTCCTCCTCCCTCGCATTGAACAACCTTTTCGGTGCAGTCTTTCAAAAATTGCACAAAATTACTCGCACGTAAAACAATAAATTTTCATAATATCCCTTTTTGGAGGACAGAGAGAGAGAGAGTGGCTCTAACCCTGCTCTGCTCTGCCCACACGTGATGGCCCGCAGCGCGACCTCCTGCCAGGCATTCGGGCCACGTGTAAAGTGCAAAACTGCAGCATCAGCGAAATGGAGCTCCAAGTTGGGACCTCGTCAGAGGCAGAGCCCAGAGCCCAGTGGCAGGGAAAGAGAGATATAGGAGTAGGGATGAGCATGGATATGGTACTGGTACTGGTACTGGGTGTAGGGTGGAGCCCAGTGGGTTGGCTAGCTAAAGATTACCGTTATTTGTATGCAAAGCAGCAGGCCAAAACCAAAAACCGACAACAACAATGTAAAAGGGGGGAAGGGGGAGAGAGAACTGCCATTCAATGTCAGGCCAAGAGCAGGAGATGCAGCAGCAGCCTGCCACAGGATGAGGAAACGGGGAGCAACAGAACGAGGAACGTGTTTCAATTTTTATGACATTTCAATGCAGTTTATGTCAGCGAAATGGCCACTGGAAAGGGTTGCCGTTGCCGCTGCCGTTGCAGAGACTCCACCCGAGACTGAATGGGTCACTGGAAACGGTTCTACAGAAAAGCTCGTTACAATTTTGGACAATTCAAATTTGCCCGAGGCGGGCGCCTCCCAGAACAGGGGAAAAAATATGTACATCTACCCCGAAACATGTTTCTGGACAGTTTGCCACAATTCAATTGAATTGTAAAAATGTTTCAAAAAATAAACAAAAACCAACAAAAAACAAATCGAGTAAAAGAACGAGAGAGCATGAGAGCCGGTTGGAAGATGGACAACAAATTGTGAACATATGTGGCACATTGCTCATACGCCATGTTCCCATTTGCCCATTTTCCCATTTTTCCCCTTGTGCCACAGATAAGCATTATTTTTTGTTTTTTGGATTGTGGATTTGCATATGAAACGCATTAGACAGAGCAGCCCCAGAGCTGGCCATTAGTCTGGTCCGGGGATACCCCCTGCCACCCCCCCTGGCCAGAAATTACCTGAAGCTCATTTCGAAATGTTTGGCACGCAGCAGCCAGCCACTTGATGTTCATTTTATACAATTTTTATACATACATTTATATATATATGCTTGAAGCCACTCGAAGGCATTATTTATGGCCAAAACGTTTCGCTTGTCGGTGGCAAGGTGGCACACGCATCCAGGGTAAATATGTATTGAAGCAAGGTTGAAATATCCTCCTCCCACTCCTACTCCTCCTCCTGCTCCCCATAATGATCGAAATATTGCTGTGGTGCTCTCATTAGGCGAGTCTTAGACGAGATGTTTATGGGAATGTTTTTCAGAAATACTTTTCAATGGAAATATGAACCTTTTATGTCTTGTTCGATGTACAGCATCTATATACATATGTATGTGTGTACCTATACTCCTACTCGCACTCTTTATGTTTTTTTACAGACGAGTGCCGACTGTTAACCTTTTTTTTTTCATTGGCCACGTCCAATGGGGTAGAGAGAGAGTGAGAGAGATAGGAGAGGCATGCAACATCATCAACAGCAACTTAAGTAGCTCAATAAATCTTGAGCTTAACATTTGTTGAAGCTTTTGCCAGTTGGCAAACGTGACTTGAGTGCGACACAACCAACACACACTTCTGTCTGTCTGTAGTCCTATCTGGCGGCGGCTCCCTCTCCCTCTCTGTCTCTCTCTATCTCATGTGGAGGGCCCCTCAAAGTATGCAGTAATATTTTACAAATGCTTTCATTGAAATGCAAAAGCTTCTTTCTGCCCTTGGTTACGTGGCTGCTCTGTCTCTGGCACCTGGATTTTCCACCCGAGCAGTGTTTTGAGTGCGTGTGCGTATGGGGGGGGATGAGTGTGATAAATTAATGCATTAGCTGAAAGTGCTGCTGCTGAGGACTCTACTCAACTGTGGTAATCGCACATTGTACACTCCTCCTCCTCTCCTGCTCATAGAATTTCCACTTAAACTGCTTCCAACATATCAATTTAGGCGGGGAGTTGACTTCATCATCAGAAAAAAAGTCTCACAGAGTTTTTCCAAGTTCTTTGGGACCTGGCATTTGGCAATTAAATTTAATTAAAAGGTTGGCGCTACGCTGCTCCTTATCTATACAGGTCCATCATTCCGACAGTCCACTTAACAATTCAGTTATTCAAATTAAGATGAAAAGAGGTAGAGGAACGTACAGAACCAGCCGGCCAGAGAATGCGAGAGACCACTGAGAAAGAGAGAGAGTTGGTAAAAAATATTTTATCAAGACCAGTAGTCGACGCCCCCGACGCCCCCGACGACGACGACGACGACGACTGGCCGCGGATTAAATTTAATTTTATTCATTGTGCACACAGAGATAAAAGGTGAAAAGTCTAAATGAATTTTAAATGCTCATTAAGCATACGACCCGTTGTACAATTTTTAGGTCCCAACCTTTTTCATTCCCTTTCTTTTTTTTCTATAGATTTGGAGTTTGGTTTTGATGCTCAAATAATAAGGGAATAAAATAATATTCCAAAAGGAAATTTCACTCAAAAGTTTAGACAAAGAAGCAAGCAAAAGTAGGGGAAAATATCTATGAAATCTTAATAAATATATAAATAAATATAAATATATAAAATAGGACTATAAAAATCATACAAAATACATTAAGTGGAAAAATGCACTCCAAAATTAAGGACAAAAATCAAACAAAAGTAGGGTAAAATATCCATAAAATCAATATAAAATAGAACTATAAATTTATATAAACCAAACCGACTAAATACTTAATCTCTTGGAGAAAGTTTTCATTGAGAAGTTTTCCAGTCTTCCTCTTAGGTCTAGGCTTAATTTGATTACTCAATTCGCATCCCAAATCCAGACCCAAATCTCCATCAGATACGAGTATATCCCCCTGAAAATTAATTGATAAAACATGGCCCAAAGTGTGGGCGTGTGGGGGTGTGTGGGTGTGGGCCTGTGCCCGGAACAGGCCATGACTTATGGGCTAGTTAAATAAATTTATGCTCTGTGATTTTCGCATAAAATTGATTTATCACATTAACCACAGAATGAGTTGGGAGGGGGAAGAAGGAGTTGGACTTCATTTCATGCTTGTTGGCTTTGTGGCTCATCAATTGGCCAGAAGCTCTGCCAGATACATGGATGGGAGAGAGAAGGAGAGATGGACGGGAGGAGAAAGTAGTGGCAAATGTTAGCCATATATGAAAGTGGCATTAGATGACCCAAAAGGGGAAAGGCCATAAATCCCACTGGCTGGCTGCTAAGGTCAAGCGGAAAAAAAAATTGTACAACATTTCATGTCCACTGTACGAGTGTGTCCCTGCGTCTCTGCGCCTGTCTCTGTGTTTGTGTCCCTTTTTTAATCCACCACAAAGAAGGGGTTAATGGTGCGGTTCTACCATTTCTTTTTTGTGTGTTTTTGCTAGTTTTTCTCTTGATAGAGAATATTTATCACATTTCTAATGGAAATCTTTTGGCCTAGAGGCGAAAGCAAGCCGTAAGCGCATTTATTTCAATTCATATTCCTTGAGAGATCCCCCGCCGCTTGGGATAATCAACATAATGAGTGAGCGCATTCTGTCCCGAGCTCTCTCCCAATGGACCCCTCCCCCATGCAGCCCTGCAGCCTTTGTAGGGAATAAACTAACCTAGAGATGGAGCCACAGCCACAGCCAGAGCCACAGTCAGAGCCACAACCAGGGCCAGAAAGAGATAGAGATAGAGAGGGTGAGGGCGAGGGAGAGGCCACAGGCGAAGACGAGTTGTGTCAGAAACAAATGCTTTTCATTTCAAATGCAGCTGTTGCTTGGTTACCATCTCAGTCTCTGCCCAAGGGACACCCCAAGTCCCAGGACCAAGCCCAAGCCCAAGCTCAAGCTCCAGCTCCAGCCGAAGCATATTCCTTATCCTGCTCAGAGCAATAGTTCGCTCCTTGAAGGACAACAGATGTTTACTGTATCTTTTTGTACCACTTACGTGTGGAGTCCATAGTTTTGTTTCTTTGTCTCTTTAGGTGTATGTCCATTATCCCAGGATGGACTCGGGATGTACTCAATTGTTTCCTAGTTTTAGACCTATTCAAAATCATCCCAATACAAGAATATGTATCTCCAATTGGTAGCCTTTCCACTCAGTGCACTTCCGCTTAATGGATATCCCCATAGTCGCCTATCATTCTCACTTGAATTTTTCATCCTTCTGTGCATAGATTCATCTTCGAGGTATGCTTATAAGGAGGCTAAAATGGGGGCTGGCTAAAACATGTCTTGCGGTTAGGATTTCGTCTCTATCTCCCTCTCTGTCCCGCTGAGCCTGTAATTGTGTCAGCTTGTGCTTTTGGCCTGTAATTGGAATTGACATGAACACGGACACGAAAATCGTTTATTTGTAGGCTCTTTGGAGAGGTTTCTACCACTTTCAACCACTTTTAAATATATTTTTAGGACAGATTTGGGCAGCTCAAGGCTCGAAGGTTTTCTTTTCCCTTTCCTGTGTTTTTTTCTTCTTTTTTTTTGGTATATTTTTGCGTAACACACTTTGGGGATAGGTTTCCTTTTCCAGTGTTTGATTTGTGCCTGGGAAAACGAAAAAGAAAAATGAGAATCGAATGCGTACGCATACGCATGGCGGCATTAGTAGGATTTTCCCGACACACAACACACACAGCCACAGCCACAGCCACACCCACACATGAACCATAAAATGGCATCAATTGTATGTGGCATAAGGGCAGAATGAGAGAGACCTGGAAGGAGACCCAGGAGCAGCAGCAGCAGCAGCAGCTTGCCTCAAGGCGTTTATCGTTTGTAAAATTCTAGATTTGCATGTATTTGCTTGTCATAAAAAAGAGCATCAACGACAGCAAGAACGAAAGAATGAAAGCTTGGGTGAAAGCAGGGGCAACAACAACAAAAATATAACAAAATGTTTTTACATCTTTATGGGACACAGAGAGATAGAGGATCCCAGCAAGTGCAAGATTACGCATACGCAATGTGGCCCCCCCAGCCACTTTGTGCCACAATATGTGCCATGGGAAAAAGTGTGTGTGTGTGTGTGCATGGGAATCCCCTTGGACTCCATTCCCTACCCTCCGCATAAATCATTTCGATTTCTGCGTTAAAGATACTTAAAGGTTTCCCGTTTGCCCTTTTGCGTGCTGCCAAACAATTAAGCTTGAACGCCACATAAAACTTGTTGACATTGGGTTTTTCGAGGGGCGCCGCCAAACAACATCTAATAATCTTTTAAATAATTAAATCCATAATGTGCACGAAACATGCCAGCTTGAATGCCACTTGAACTTTGCTTTTGGCATAGTTTTTTTTAGATAGACCAGAAGCTAAAGGCCAGATAAATATTTTAGAACAAAAACTTTCCATCCAAAAGAAAAACTTTGTCATAGAAAACATTATTTATGCGCAAATGTTTTGGTGTGTGTTTTATTTTTGTTTTGCGAGTTTTCCCAAAGATATTCTGCATTGGACTCCATTCAACTGCAATTGCGATTATCTGCGAGTCATTTTCTACTCCTTTTTCTCCTTAACTCCTGTTTCTCTCTGTGTTTTTTTTTTCTTTGAAGAAGTTGTCGCGGAAATGCCAGTTAATTGAGTCGTCCTGTTTAATGTTACTGACAGGACTAGAAGCAGTTTATTGTACCCTGAGTCTCAAGGGGTATGATGAGTTCTGAGACGCTGCTTGCCAAGGCTGTTCCCACATATGAGTAATGTGCATTGAGAGAGAGAGCTGTCCCACGCCGTTCTGTATTAACATCTTGAATATACTCGCACCTAATATCTTTTGAAGAGCATCAAACGCTTCGGCCTCGCCATCGCACTTTCTTTTCTTGTTCCGAGTCTGCTTGCTGTTTCTGTTTGGCTCTATCTTTTCGCCTTTTTGGTTTGTTGTTATTTTAGCCTTAGCATTTGCATGCTTATCTCATTAGCCACCAAACAAGTTCATTTGCCAAGCCATGGGCACGTAGCACTCCGTATCCGTACTCCGTTGGCTCCCGTTTGACATTCGGCCGGGCGCCCTTTCGCAGCATCCTTTTCAGCCCACTGGATCACCCATTTGCATGCAAATGTTGTTGTCCCTTTTAACTCTTGACTGCTCACAAAGGCGTGGTCTGTGCCCTGTGCCCTGTGCCCTGCTGCCGTTCCCTGTTGCTGCACTTGACACAATTTTTTTGTTGTTTTTTCAGTCTGCTGCCTTCTGGCATTGCGTACACACGCCAGGCATCTTTCAATTTCTAAGCAATTATAGTTTTAGTTTGCTGATTGCTTTCAATAGCCAACAGCTGTTCTGCTCTGCTCTTCTCTGCTCTGTTTCTATATAAATATATATGTATGTTTGCAGATAGCAAACAACTGCAGCCACTTTCACTTGAATGAACCGCCCAAACGAAAAGGGCCAAAAGCTAGGTGGAAATCCACCCAAGGCTCCTTCATCGCCAGTGATGTGGACTGGAAATTATGTAAATTTAAGTGTTTTTTTTCTTCCACTGCATTTTTCTGCATTTTCCTATCCTATCCGCTAGTTGTTTGTTCATGGCACTGGAAAACATGATGAGCACAGCAGCCGCCACCCTCGAGGGTAATGATGGGTCGGGTCGGATCGGGTCTGGGTCCATGTCCGGGTCCTGTCCGGTTCGGCTAAAGTAAAGACTTGAACAAATAAGCCATAACTTTGGCCTTCCGTTCTCTGGGTAATTGTTTTTTTTTTTTTGTGTAAAAAATGTCTATTATATATTTGTAAAATAAAGAATTTCAAGTGGCCCTAAGCTATGCCATAAAGGGTGCAAGCGAAAATCCATTGAGTTTATCCCCAAAACGACCTGAACGTGACCCAAAATGCAATGGAGAGGAGCAGCTTCGAGGAGCCTCCAAATAACTGCTATTATCATCTGCTCTTGGCCAGAATGTAATTTCTAGAACTTACAATTCATCCAAGCAATCCTGCCCAATGCCATCGCAGTAAATAAATGTTTGGAAATTTCTCAAAAATATTGAATTTGAACTGCAATTTGTATGTGGAAAAGGTTGCCTCACAGAAGGTGGTTTTTAGAGGAAATTGAAATTCCATTCATATTGATGAAGAATCCATTTTTCCTTTCTTCGTTCTTCGTTCTTCCTTATTTCATTTGTGGTTTGTATGTTTGCCTTGGGGTTACCTTTTGATCGGTCTTCTTTTCTTTGTTTTTTCCATTGTTTTTCAGAACGGAATTTCATTTTGGATGATGCCCTGGGTTCTGCTTTAAAAATGCTTGAAAAATGCATTCCACTTACAGGATGCTGGCTGGCTGGCTGCCTGCCTGCCTTCTTCAATCTTTCTGCTACTTTGCACCTGAAAGAGGCAGCAAACTGAAGAGCATTTTGTCAGCTCCGATGACACACGAGTGTCGGAGGCAAAAGTAAACTAATGATGACAGCCAGCCAGCCAGCCAGCCAGGACACAGAGCACATGCAGCACAGGACACACAGCACAGCACACACTCCTAGTGTGCATAAATGTCACACTTTCAGTTGAGTTATGTCTAAGAGATCGGTTGACATAATAACCCCATACAACATTCCCTAACATCAAACACATCTTTAAATGCCATAAATATCATTTGTCAAATGTATTTGTGTTTGTGTTTGTGTTTGCGTCTTGTGCCTGGGGTTTGTGTTCAGGTTTAAGCACCACATGCCCGTTTATTTATTCATCCCTTAGGCGCAGGTTTTTCCTGGAGGAGTAAGCCAGATACTCATCTCTGACTGTGAAAACTCAATTTGGTTACGCAAATAAACAGCCTGGGCGATGGGATGTGTGTGCCATGACTGCTTGACTTCTGCAAGAGTTATTCAATAAAAAGTTAAGGTAATTGTGAAATAACCTGAGGCCAGAGGCTTGTACAGAGGCAATAAATGTATTTTAAATTGTTTTTTTGTTGTTGGATTTTGTTATATTTTTCGAATACATTTCTAATACATTTCTGACTAAATGCAATAACACCAATGCCATTCTGCACTCCTCATTATCATTTATGCACATTGTTATAAACTTTGAACTCTCATATGGTCTGCCACTCAGTCGCCCCCATGCAGGCCCCGCCTCACCGCCTTTTCGGACCGAAAACCATTGTCAAAATTGTCACTCATAAAAGTTTGATGCTGACAATTACGTATACGCTGCGTGGACGCTGATTGTCATTCATTTTGGTTTGCCATTTTATCTTTTTGCCGCTCGCCGTCGCCGTCGCTGTCTCTCTCCAAATATTGTTGCATTGTCCATTTGTGAGTGCCATCGAGGAAAGTTTTTGTTGCCGTGGCAGCTCTCATAACAACTGACAACTGTGGAAATTAATTTTGCCACGAGCCACCCTGCCACCCTGCCACTCCCCCTGCCAACCCCCCACTCGCACTCGCACCTATCCGACTCCACCCTTAAGTTTTGTGCTTGAACTTATTTGCTGGCTTTTACCTGCAATTAGACGCAATTAAAATCGCAAAATGTAATTTATTTTAATTGCTGTTTCGAAACAACTTTTTGGCCAAAAGCCTCAAAATTGTAGAAGGGGTGTTCCAGCAGAAGGGGTGTTCCTGCAGAAGGGGTGTTCCTGCATGTTTAGATAAAGTTCGTTGAAGTGCTTTCAAAATAATAAAATTATGCACGCAATTTTGGTTGTGAATTTGATGAAATTAGAAAGTTTCCGCCCAGAGAGTGTCCAGAGAGTGCGAGCAAGAGACTTTGGAATTTGAAGTGCGAGCAAAAACTTATGCGGAAACACCACTGAAAAAAGGCGCCCCAAAAACCAGCTAATTGATTCAGTTCAGGGCTAAGTAGTCGGCTTTAGGGGCTCAACACTGGGGCTAGCGCATAAAAATCAACGCCCTTATTGCCAGTGGCTTTTGTCGGGATATCGTGTGAAAAGGTCCTTGTCAGCAGGATCTTATCTGCAGGGCAACTTGTTGCGTAATTAAAGCTTGAGGGATTGAGGGGACTCAGCACTCAATTCGAGTGCTATCTTGTGCCGCCCTTTTGCGTCTTTCCCGTCTTTCCCCAGCGTAAATTTAACATTATTGGCAAACAATTTGAGTCAATTGCTGGAAGGGAAATGATTTGCTTCCTCACACACATAACTCACATCCGTTTCGCATTTCTTTTCACACATTCTCCCCTTCTCGCATTCTCCACTGAAAGGAAGCGGCTGGCTGGCATCTAAGGGAGGGAGGGAGGGGAGGGAGGTAGGGCTGTAATATGATGCCAACGAAAATCCGTTTAGCTGACACGGCACCAAGTGTTTGTGTGTGTGTTTGTGAATCAGAGAGATAGAGAGGGAGACTCAAGGCAAATTGCTTTACTTTGCCGCAGATTTGTCGAGGGATCCATCCCAAGACCCAAATTCGCATTAGACCCCCCCCCTCCCCACACAAAATCTTGTCAACATTTGGGCGATGGAAATCATCAAGCCATCATTTGGGGGAACATCAAGTTGATTGCTTTGGTTTTGGTTATCGCCAGCAATTAAAATCCCCCCCTACGCCCACCCTCCCACGGAGCTCAACAATTGATAAATGATTTACAATTTATCAATTTGAAAGCAACACAAAAGTTTCGCTAGGGCGGGGGGGTTGGGGTGCATATTAAAAATCATGGTATGAATGTGGATACCACATCAATTACCTTAATGTTCCAATACATATGTTTACCCCAAAGATAGATATGGGGATAGAAAAAATATCAAACATTTCTGGGCGAAGATCTTTAAAAGATTTATTTAATTTTAAAAAGCGCTTGCCAGCCTTCTTTTTGTTGTTGTTGTGGCTTTAACAAACGTTTATTTAAATACAATTTTGTGTTAAAAAAAAAGTTTTCTTCTCTCCCACTTTTGGCCCGAATTTATGTGTTTGTGGGTCAGTGCAGCGAAGATAAACCCCGAAAGTTAAGGCTCGGGCACAACAAACCTCAGAACAACAGCAAGGACCCCCCCGTCCCCCATTCCTATAAGCCAGATAACCAGCAACAAGAACCATATACAAATACCCTGCTCAGTGTTCCAACTTTTTAGCAGGAAGACAAAACACCTTCGGGGTGAAAAGTTCACCGAGTGGGGGGGCAGGGCAGGGCAGGACAGGCCAGGACAGGCCAGGCCAGGCAAAAATAACAATAAAAATCAAAACCCAATGGCTTCGGGTTGAGGTTGAGTCGAAAAACAACAGCCAAAACAAACAAAAAACATTTTGGGGGTAAGCCAAAAAGTGAGAATTTAATGTTTTCAATTAGCTGCCAGACGATTCGCTTCGGTTTCTTCTGTTTTGCGGCTTGGGGCGTTTATCACAGGATCCGAATTTTATTTGCAGCCTTAACTGTTTTTTTTCTGCCCAACTTTTCAGCCAAAAGAGAGAGATTTCTGATCAATCTTCTATATCTGGTTACTGTTCTGCTCAAGGATATTCCACTGTGCAGTACAATTGTCTATTGGTTGATTTTATGGGTTTCGCTTGAAAATTATGTGCAACATTTTGTTGCGGCCAGGACATAACTTCCAGTGCGGAAGTGCCTGGCATGCCACGCCTATTTATGTGCTTTTAACATGGGCGTGAATATTAATGCTTCATATTTCTAGCGCTTCAACGTTGCTGCTGCTGCTGTTGTTGTTGTTGTTTTTTGTGCGGTGATGGGGCAAGGGGTAGGGGTAGGGGTAGGGGTAGGGGAGGGGCGTTCTGCTTGTTGATTTAATTTGTGGCCGCTGCTGCTGTTGCTGCCCCCTCCACCCGTCAGCCATCCGGTATTTGGTCTTTGGTCTTAGGCGTATAATTATTTTGCAAATGGGCGTGTTCTAGAATGTTTCTTTGGCAATTTATGTCCCACGCGACTCGCGTGCTCGCCCGGCATAGCTCTCCTTCTATCAACAGTTCCCTCCCATACATACGATAGATACATACATATGTATAGCTCTCTCTCCTTCCCAGTCTTTCGCTTGCCTATGCCTCCCGTGCCTCTCCCAGTCTTTTTCTTGTCCGTACCACTCCCTGTCTTTCCCCCCCGCCCACCACTTCCTGTTTTGGGGTTTTTATGTCCTTTCTGGTTTGTTTTATTTTTCAATTGGCAAGTTTTTGCCGTTCTCAAAAACTGTTTAGCATGCAGCGCACAAAAGTCCGTGAGTGTTTCGGTCGGAGGATATTATATAAGTTTGCTATCTTTATGACCCAACCCACACACACACACACACACACAAACAGCAGGAGAAAAAGAGCAATAGAGACAGAGAGACAGAGAGAGAGAGGGAGACGGATACACACACACACCCATCGAGTAGATTAAATTGTTAATATTTAATGCGCGCGTCGCTTTGAATTATTTCTTCCGTCTGTCTGTCTCTACTTTCGTCTCTCTCCCTCTCTATATATATATATGTCTCTTTTCCTCTTTTTGTCGGCTTCGATTTTCTTTTTAAAGCCGCCCCGTGTTAAATGCCTGTCAAATATTGATCTGCCTTTAGGCAGTCCACAGCCATCCTTGGCTAAGGAATTTTTGGCAGCGTCGGCCAAGGTCGTCTAGAGCTGGTGGCGGTCAGTAGCTATTATATAGGCACATTGCTATGGGACAGTGTTAGGTACACAAAGGAGGAATATAAATTATAGAGAAAGTAGAAAGGTTCAAGAGCATCCAAACCGTTTTCAGGAAACACTTAAAAATGATCAGTTCATAACATAGCAACAATTTTTTTCCCAATTTAATGTTAATAAAATATCCTATAAGTATTTATTTAACATGATCACGTAATAACATAGCAACATGATGCACACTTACAATCAACATGTTTCCAAGCTGTACATGCTTAAGCACATGCTGCAGCAGCATGCTGCGAATTTGGTAATTCAGTATAAAATTCGACCGTCCCTTATCCTTACTACTTGGTGGCGTCACCTATCGGTGATAATGTAAACTAACTTCGATCTCAATCCTCTTTCTCACTCATGTAAAATCCTCTCAAATCGAAATCGATCCTTCGCTCATTTATATTCTCTCTCCTCCCTCTTACTGACAATGGACCTGTTTTTTTTACGATTGGTTCCATGTTGCGATTCAAACAACCCTTAAACAGGTAGGTCATCCCTTTGAAATGAATCTAATGTGATAGTTTAGAGGTATTTTTTAAGTGTTTCCTGAAAACGGTTTGGATGCTCTTGAACCTTTCTACTTTCTCTATAATTTATATTCCTCCTTTGTGTACCTAACACTGTCCCATAGCAATGTGCCTATATAATAGCTACTGCGGTCACACCGCGGAATTTCATGATGTTTTTAACAGTTTAAATGTTCACAGTGACTATGTTTGATGCAGAAGCTCAAGCCAAGAACATTAGCTGTTTTCCATTGCTTACAAATGCTCAGAGCCGACCAGAATGCACTGTAGCTGTTGCACATTCAGTGGCACAATTTCTCCACGAATAGTTTGTGGAGAGGCGGCTGCAACATCAACTTATGTTCGATCTTTGACTACAGCCAACTTATCCGCATCGAACTTAATGCTTGAGCGGACAGAAAACCCTAAGCTCTAGCCTGTTCGATCAGACATGGTTCTGCCCTGCCTGTGCGCTGCTATCTCAGGCTTGCTATGCGACTGCTTTATTACGCTAACTTCTTGGCTGATGTGTCGCCACTTCCCAAAAACTGGCTGTAACGAACAGCTCCAATCTGTTGGCCGTTGCTTACAGCTTGTTGCGTATAGAGCTCCCCCTCTTGTGGCAGCTGTTGCTCAAAACTTTTATCCGCCTGTGTCTGTTGTTGCCTTCACCACTCCACGCCCCCCTCTCTCGTTGCAGTGGCAGACAGTGCTCCTCAAACATTAACAAGTGCATCAAGCCGATAAAGTTTTCGCCCAACCGACCCGAAAGTTTTCTGTTGGCCGCATAAAAAGACCCTAACTGCCGCTATTTGGAAAATCAATTACCGCACAAATAGCTGGGGATATATATTCTGCCCCTCAACTTCCTGTCTGTCTGTCTGTCTGTCTGTCTGTCTGTCCGTCTGTTTGTCTGTTTGTCTGTCTGGGGTGCAGGCACACATCTTGTCTGACGACAATTGACCGACATTTTATTTAATGTCGCCGTTCATTAGGCAGCCGCAGGCAGGCAGGCAGGCATCGGAGAGTGCTTCAAACCGCACAAGCATTTAGTTCGAACCAATCCACGTAAACATCCCAAGGAGTTGGAGCAGAAGCACCAGCCAGAAGCAGGAGCGTCGCGGTCAGACCCCAGTTTGAGTTGCAACCGCAGCATTAGAAGCTACTCTCCTGCTAGTCTGCCATACCCCACCCCCTTCCGCTCGCTCGATCATGTGTTTGTATCTTAATCTGATAAATACGTGGCCTGCCCTCTCGCTCGCCGTCTCACTCTCAGTCGTTCCCCCCTGCAGTTGGTTATTGATGTTCTCTGACCCCCTTGCCGTTGTTGTTGTTGTTGCTGTTGTTGGGGATTTCCGCTGGCAGTCAAGTGCAGGGATTTTCCGCTTTAGAGCAAGTGAGAGAGATACGAGCTTCCAACACGAACTAGATGCTTTTCCTGCGCTTTAAGCAAAAACAAATTGTATCTACTTTGCTTTGCCGTTTCGAGAAATTCAATCGATTTTGGGATTAAGAGCATTCAATTTACAAATTGTCGAATTTTTCAGCCCCATATTTGTTCAAAAACATCATAACCACCCTTTAATTGTTCGCTATTTGCACTGCCCACTGTAGACCTTGGCAGCGGCCGTTCTTTCGTCTTTATATCCAGCCCTCTTCGTTTCGTTTGGTTTCGTTTCTACAGCTCATGATGAAAGCTCAAATCTTTTTCCTCTCCTTATCTGCCAGCAAAAAGAACGAACGCGAAAGAGCATAGCTCTAGCGATCAAGAGCATAGCTGTGCAGATCACAGCGACATAATGTTAATGTAAGTCAAGTTCACTCTTACGCTGTTAGTTCGCTGCTAAATTAACTGCCTCTGTAACGGCACTATCGAATTTGTTCGTTTTCTGTTAGCTCGCTGCTAAATTAACATGCCTCTGTAACGCCACAAGCGAATTTGTTCTTTGCTGTTAGCTTGCTGGTAAATTAACATGCCTCTGTAAAGGGCTGCACTGGTAACCGTCTTGCGCCGATCGTCATACAACCCAACATACATATGTACATACTTTCGCTTTCGCTTACCAATAAATGTATATGTATAACTATATATCGAACCTGCTCGACTTTTTGTTCAATCTCAACAGCTTAATAGCTTTACACAAATATTATATTTATTCCCTGTGAAGCCCACAGATCATTGAGATAGGTTCTGTTCATCTGATATCATCCTGATAATTCTCGATAATTATTAGTCTTATGTTTATAGTTTCCCATTCATTCATTCGCAACAGAAAAAAAACCATTAGAGTTTAATCATTATATTATAATTTTAAGAAAAAAATCCCTTCAAAGCGTTTAACAATGTCAGCAAACAATAGGCCAAAAAAAACCATAATTTTCATATAATTACACATCAATCGATAAAAATCAATCGATTTGAGATACTCGTATAGCTTTGAGTGCACTTTAAATCATATCAACAAAAAGGGAAAAGCCCTCGGCATCAATAATATTAAATTAAAATATTTTGCGGTGACAGAAGGGAAATGAAACCGCAGCTCGTTAAAAAATATCCATATGCAAAAAAAAAAAAAAAGGGGGAAAAACAAACAGGAAATATTTATACCGCCATTGGAATTAAACATTTAAATAACGTTTTTTTTTGTATTTAACCATTAAAGGGTTAAATAAGGCGCAGCTGATCTGCCTGTGTCTGTGTGTGTGTGTGTGTGCCTTTGAATCAGTGACATTATCTGCCAGCGAACAATTTATTCAGCCCCAAAAATGCACACACGAGAGACACGAGAGACACAGAGACACAGAGACACGAGAAACTGTGTTGACTTGACCCACTGAAAGAGATTTTCATTTAATTAACTTTCACATACATAAATACATATACTACATACATGTATGTACATCGTACGTGTGTGTGTGTGGGAAAAATTTCCAAAGCTTTTTCAACAGTGATTTATGAGCTGCAGTCCAGTCCCCCCCACACACATCTCAGATGTCCTGCGGCACCCAAAAGTCTGTCCAAGAATATGCGGAGACAGTTTTTCGGTTTCTGGTTTCACATTTGAATGTCACTTACATTTTGCTGGCGAGCCAACCAAAACTTAATTTAATATTTGCCTGCAGGATTTAAATTTCAGAAATTGATTTATTATCTGCCATCCGTGTGTGTGTGTGTGTGTGTGTTTTTTTGGGTTTATTTCTTTTGAACCCGTTTGTAAAGTTGATTGCCCTTTGGCAGTGTTGATTGTGAGTACTCCGTCACCTTGTCAGTTTTAATGGTAAAACTTTTTCACTTAACCTTCACTCATGAATTGATTTCTTTGCTGCTTCTAACGACTTTTCACACGCAACAACATGTGAGTGGGGGTGGGGGCGGGGGATACTTCTGCTCTTCTTGAGTAATCACTTTACATGCGTATCCAAGATGTGTGTAAGGATACACTCCCCTGACAGGCTAAGCTCTGGGTGTCATAAACTTCTCATAAGTTTGTCTGTCTCCTCCCTTCGAGAAACGAGACTCTGCTGAGAGAAAGTCTTCTCTGCTGGCAAATTATGTAATATGTTTGTCGCATTAAAGTTAAACAAAGTTTGCTCGTAAAACGGAAATTAAGTAAACTATAAGCTTGCTGCAGAATTTCTGGGTGTGGGGGGGGGGGGGGGGTGTATAATACTATTTAAATTATTGCTGTGTTAATCTGATTTATGTGTGTTATTTCTTCTTTTTTACCATCGCTCAAGCAAGTATTTACAGAGATTCATGTGGTTTATAATCGTAAAATATCTTTTGAGCAATGTTTTTCACTATTTTTATATAGAATATAGAATAAATGCAGACCATTCGCTCTGCTCCTGGTTCTTTCCATCGTATATCGATATTTGTATCGATTAACAGCACTTCAAAACAGCCTTAAAGTCCATTGGCATATACAATCAATTAAAGCCCATTAAGCTCGTAAATCATGAGAAAATTCCATGAAAAGCTGTGAGAATATCAAGTTGCCATCGCAGTAATCGATATCTATGTACCCATCGGGCAATTAATTATCAGCTCTTTGCCAAATGCAGAACATCCCCGGGCTCTTCATCTCAAATCGAAAGAGATTGAAAAATGAAAATTTTCCGCCCTCACGGGGCAGGCAGGCAGGTGAGTAACGGGAAAGTGTAAGGAAGTGTAAGCTTGTGCTGTATTCTGATCCTGTTCCTGCTCCTGCTCCTGTTGTTCCTCGAGTGCTTCTTTCGTTGCTGCTGCTGCTGCTCCTGCCTCCTTTGCATACATCAATAAACAATAACAGCAAGAACATCAATTTACATGTGCATGTCAGTACAGTACAGTACAATACAGGAGGAGCAGAGGGTGGGGCAGGCCCGGTGCTTCGGCAATCATTCATTTTGTTAATGAATTGCCTCAACTCCAGCCCAAGAAAAGCGAGCAGGAAGAAACAGTGAATGCCGGGGAGAGTATGGGAAAGTTCAGGGGTTCAAAGTAAGAAGAATGTTCAAGGCGAAAACAATATTTCATTGCAAAATGCATGCCGTAATAATAATAATACAGTATAAAAAACGAAGCGAATAACAGGTTAACTTTGGTGGCCGAAGCCTTGGATACACTTGCAGATTGCACTAAAAGCCAGAAGATAAAAGATACATATGTGCGTTGCGCCACAAAAAAACAGCTACTGGAAATCATCATACCCTCTGAAAACATACAAAACATGAGAGAAAGGGGAAGAACCGCCAGTGGAAACCATAATTAATATTGCTCATACGCAGTGTATGACCCACGGCTATGGCCTCATGACACACACACACACACACGCACACACTACGAATAGCTTAAGTTGTTCGTTTCCTTTGTTTTTATTTTATTTTTTTTGTGGAGTGGACATCTGTTCTATATGGCCGGACGTGCGATAAATCTTCCGCGCGCTGATTTCACATGTGCGAACCTTTTGGGCAAATTTAGATTTATTTGAAATGCGAATGTGAATGCGAATGTGAATGCAAATACATTCGAACCGTGAATGCCGCTCGCCGCTCGCCGCCCGCCGCCATTGCCGCAAAACTTTTGACATATTTCACTCTCAGCCGCAAGACAAATGCCTTTTTAATGTCCATAAATTATGCATTCGATGTTATCGATGCCGCCCCCTTACCATCACATCCACCATCCGCCACCCACCATCCGATATGAAAGCAAGAGAGCTCTAAAAATTAACCCCAAAACTCCAGCATAAAGAACAAGTTTCAATGGTTTTCCTTGTGGGCTATGGAAATAGTTTTCCACACAGCACTTTATGTGTGGGAATAGCTGCAGCCTGCACTCTGCCACATTTGTCCGACATTTTCATGTGGCTCATCAGAGAAGGATACCAGGACACGGAGAGTCCCCCTTGTTCCATCATAAATCTCATTCTTTAGCTTCAGTCTGATTCCAGACAAACAATGAAATTAAAAACATATTTCCTGCTCATCCTTGTCGGGCACCACGCTCAGGATTTAGATTCAATTAAAGTGTCAACGGGATTGGGGCCAGGACTCCGACTCCGACTCGGACTTGGACTCGGATTGGGGCAGGGACTGGTGAGCCACAGACATGCCCATGTCCATGCCCATGCCCCACCCTCCCCCACTTGTCCTTGGCCTGTCGCCACTCACCTGCCAGCAGCCAGCCACAAGAGAGACAGACAGGACCAGGACACTTGCAATGTTTTTCATGTCGAGCAGCGGGCATTAAATTCGAATTAGCAGGTGGAACAGAGAGCAATCTTTCCATGGGAGATCGGAGACCGCTGCCTGTTCCCTGTTCCCCGTTCCCTGCCAGACCGCAGCCACGATTATGCTAAACACTTGATGAAAAATTCGATTTTAACACCGCACAGGATTCATTGATGCCCAAGGGAGGAGCAGGGGCAGGGACGGGTGCAGGGCCTCTCTGCGGGCGAACTGTCAGCCGAAAACCGCAAAGGCCATCGACTTTGGGCCATCGAAGGGCAACAAAGTGAAAATTAGGCCGCGAGGAAGTGGCAGATGGCGACCGCAATGTCTGTCAAGGGGAAGGACAGCCGCGGACAGCGTTGGGACATGGAACAAGGACACCTGTGGCTTTTCGCCTGGCAATAAATCAATTTACCCTGACGTCTTGACACCGTGTCTAATGGCAGGGGAGGAGCAGGACTCCCAGGGACTGTCTAACCGAACAACTACTCCTCGTCCGTGATGTTTGTCGAGGGACTTGGCTCTTGTTTGACTCTTCTGTGTGTTTGCTCGACATTTGCATTGTTCCGAGTGGCATTTCCCCTGGAAAAGCATCGAGCTCCAAGCAGGGAAGGGAAATGGTGGGGAAACTGGTTTCATTTGCACTATCAGATGGGGCAATCTTCAAGTGAACAAATCCTTAAAGTTTCCCCCAACCAAAGGGGTGTCTCCCACTTATCCTCTGCTGCTGCCACATCCCTTTAAGGTCAGCGGATGGTGACCCACAACAGAGCCACTGAAATGGAGTCCTCTCCCTGCGAAAACCTGTCAATTTCAATGAACTTTCACCCTCTTACCCTCTCACACTCCACTGTCTATCTGTCTGTCTGCCTGGCTGTCGCTGTATCGGATTCTGGCTGCTGTGGCCCGAAAATCTTCAACTTGAATCAGGGCCAACAGAGCGAATCGCTTGCTCCGCTCAAAGTCAGACAAAGTGCGAAAAAGATTCGTGAGGCGAGTGGAATGAGACACCTTTCCCTCTCTCTCTCTCTCCTGCTCTCCACTTGGCCCCTGTCTGACCCTTTCCCCCCGATTAAAAAAGGAGTTTAAAGCCATCCCCCCACTCTCCCGCTCTCCCGCTCTGAACGATTTGCAATTTGAATTTGAATTTGGAATTCGGATGCCTCCTCTCCCGCGGGACAGATTCAGGATACGGGATCCACTGCCAATGAATGCCAGCAGCAGGCGGCAGGCGGCAGGCGGCGGAATGAATGAAGCGCCCTCGGCATTAGCCAGCCTCGATTTATGGCCCCCACTTGACCATCCTAAACATCCTGCATACCCATTCCCCACTCCCCTGCAATCCCTCGAATTGTCCGAGTTTCCAGCACATCCTTTGTCCGGGAATCCCACGCTGAATCATCCTCCACGCGTACTCCTGGCGGGGAGGAGTGCATTTTGGGGCAAGTAATGAGCCGCTGAGAGTCTTGAACTTTGAATAGCCTCCGCTCCGCTCCACTCCGGTCCGCTCCGCTCCGTCCCATTCCAATCTCTCATCCCAGTCCGTCCTGCAGCCGTCCGTCCGCCTGCCCTTCCACAGTCAATGCAGATTCATGGCGGGGCTCTGCTCTTCTGCAATTGACATTTATCGCCGTTGCCTGAGCAGCAGACAATGCTCTGAAGGGTTGGATAATGCCTCATGCCACATGCCCCATGACAGGGGGGGCGCGTGGGGCAGGGGTGGACTCTTTCGGGAACTTAACAACTCATTAACACGCGCCCCGACAACAATTGCTGTCACGGCCATCGGCCATTGGATCGGCCCTTAAAATGCGGTAATTCACGTGTATCGCACAATTATTCGCTCATTTATCGAATAACAAATAACGAATAACGAATAAAGCCACGACCCATGTCAAGTCTAATTGAATCGGAGATGGAACATCCATTAGAATGGGGAGGGATTCAATGCCATGGAAGGAGATCCGACGCTGCTCATCGGAGGAGAACAGCACCAGGGATAATCTCTCCATTGTCTTGGCCATTCAATTGATTGTGGGAATCTGAAATTACACAGAGGGAGCTTTGTGCAGGAGTAAACTTCATTAGAGAGCCACAATCCACACTTAGTCTCCTCCTGCTCCTGCTCCTGCTCCTTGGAACTCTTTAAATGCTCCCATTATGGTCGCAAATTATGCAAAATGAAAACAGAATCCCCCATTGAAGGTGTACCTCTCCATCAGTCATCATGCCTGACCCTCTGGGCCCGCACATGTGGCCTGCCGCCTGGCCCAAGACATCCCAATCCGTTCTGACACGATTCCAGTGGTGCTCCATCTCAGAATCATTCCCTGACTGCTCCTCTGTCCCTGTCCCTGCCCTGTCCCTGTCCCTGTCCCTGCCCTCTCCCTGACTCGACCTCGACAATTTTTGAATAACTAATGAAGGTGCCTGTTAAACGGGAAAACAACACTAGCAGCAACATCAGCAGCATCAGAATCAGCATCAGCATCCTCCGAGAGGCGGCAGCAACAATAAAACAATAACTGGGGAAACATGAGGAATGGAATGCTTCTGTCCCTCTGTCCCCCCGACCGTCCCTCCGTCCTTCCGTCCGTCCGTCCCGTGTGCTGCTGGCTGGACGGGATTGCCTGCCTGAGTGCCTCGGAGGGAGTCCTGGCCTGAATATGAAATTCGGATTCAACGCAACATCCAACTGTCGACATTCATCTTTCCAACTGTCTGTCTGGCATTAGAAGGAGTCGGCTCTGTCCCTCAGTCCCTTAGTCCGTCTATCCGTCTGGCCCTCTGCCTGGAGTCCACTCCGTCCGGGACTTATGCATCATTGTCAAAATATTAACAGCTGGCACATTCCAAGTCCGATCTCCCCCCAGTCCCTCTGCTTCCCTCCTCATGCTCACATGAGCACTTAAGCCCTATCCGAAGCGAAGGCCGAGTCCAAGGCTGATGCTGCTGCTGATGCTGATTCGGATTCCGATGAAAAATATAAATGGAAATTTAAGTATTTTGAGATACATTTTGTTTGGCCAACAAATGGATTTGCGACTGGCCGGGAGATGGACAAACGGGTCAAATCCTTTCTGATTCGGACTCGCTTTCGTCTGAGCACTGAAAAGTGTCAAGAAGTTGGCCTCCCTCTGACCACTGACCACTGACGACCACTGACCCCTGACCCGATCTAGGTACAGCATCTGGAGTACATAAATCCATGAGGCGGATGGACTCTGACTGGACTCCGACTGGAGAGGATGTTTACGCAGTTGCAGAGATCCAGAGATGGCATAAATAATGCCAGAAACTTATAAATCCACACGAATGCGAGGAGTGATTGGAGAGGGCCCTGCCATTCTCCGGGGAAACTCATTAGAGCGGAAGAGCAGGGGACAGGGCAAAGACAATGCAATGTCCCTCCTGGAGAGTGCAGTGTCATGGAATATCGATTTCCATCGATGCTGCAACAGACAGAAGTCGGCGGGGGGGATATCAGAAGGGGAGGAGAGGAGGGAGGCGACTGTGAATGACTTTTGTCTGGTGTTTGGTGTTTTTTGGAGGGTGCATGCACCAGAAGGGGAATATCTGGATAAATTTGCTTTCGGAGTAGATTAAAATCAAATATTAATACTCTTCGACGCGATTCCATCGGATCGGGGGTATATATGTATGCATATACACGATAAATGGATAGGAGGGGGACTCTGTTGACTTTTCCGAGAGCAAATAGGGAAAGTTAGGCAGGGAAAATCATTCAGTTTGTTCTCCGTCTCCGTCTGCGAGTCAGCGGTGGGGGCAGGGGGAATCACAGCGAAAAAAGTGTCACTTAGTCGCTCGCAAATGAAGATACATTCCCCCAACCGCCCCCTCGTTCCACTACCCACCCCAGTGGACAGCATGCCCCAAATAGCTGCATGCCTCCAAATAGAGTCGTCTCCGTTGCCATTTCCATCCCATCCTCCATCCTTCATCCACTCCCCTGCCATGCCATGCCATGCCCCCCGCTTCCTCGTTAGTCTGCGTCGAGGCGGGAAATAAAAACCTTTTTTGGTATTCAAATGTTATTTTTGGCGCAACATTTGTGGAATGCCGTCCCCCCCCGACCCCCGTCCCCAGGATGGAAAAGAAGAAAAACGTGTGAAAAGCGGAAGTGTTTTCCTCGTTGTCACTGAGTTTGGGAATGGAAAACGCTTTGAGCGGCGACCGCAGGAATGAAAATGCCTTCAACCTTTTGTTTCCTTCTGCAGGAAGGGGATTCCTTTGCGGAAAACACTTGGGTTGATTTTCCCCCAGGATATATGTCCGTGTATACGTGTGGCAGGCCAGTTGAGTGCCTCTCTGATTGATGGAAATCCCTCGGAGCAAGAGGAAGAGGAAGGAAGTGGGGAATGGGGACTGTTCCCTCGGTTGCAGCTCCTAATTTCATTGTTCATTGATGACCCAATGTGCACCTGCGGATCCCCACTCTGCATCCTTCCTGTCCGCCCACACACACACGACACACACACCACACATCCTGGAGGATATATGTGTGTGTAGAATCCAGCATTATGCGACGATTCCCGGCACTGGAGCGAGCCCCAACAATAATTTCGATTACAGAATTCGAGAGCCGAAATTCGAGGCGGCCGCAGATGCAATTAAATGTTAATCGATTGTGTTTGTGTAATCGGGGAGGCTTGTGTGCTGCCACGCCCACACACCTGCATGCGAGAGTGAGATAATCAACAGCAGGGGGAGGCAGGGGCGAAGCAGGGGGGCTTCGTCTCAAAGGAGGCCCCACAGCAGCTGGAGGAGGGGAGGAGGAGCAGCAGGGGATGGGTGTTGTTTTCGTGTCACTTGCGTAATTAATTGTAAATAATTGTGCAAATGTCACTCGCCATTTATTTATTTGCCAAAGTCATCTCGGATGACCCCCCAGCGATGAGGAAGGATCTCCACTCCCACTCCCAGCCCCACTCCCTGTCCCACTCCCTGTCCCACTCCCTGTCCAACCCTTAAGTTTCCAACTCATTTGTATGCGGCACAGCCTCGGGAATGGTCAATATTGGAGATACTATCTTGGGGATATCGGACCCTCTTCTTCTCTGGGGTTACTCTCGGGCAGAAAGAAGAACTATTAGGATGCCTTCCGTTGGCCGCTTCCGTTGCAGCATTCCGCATACGCCGCATACGCCGCGTGGTCCGTCTCCGTCCCATCTATAATTGCTGCGGTTCGACAGCCAGAAGCTGTGTGTCTCAGCGTCTTTTCCCCGATATTTGCATGTCAAACGCGTGCTAATTTCAAATTACTGCGACACTCCGGCACTGTCGCGCACCTTCCCTCCTATGTATCTGCTCCCTGCTCCCTGCTCCTCTGCTCCCTCTTCCCCCTCACCCTCCCCGAACGCATTATTTATGACTTGTACGCTTTCTGCGTCATTTTATAAACATTTTCGAAACATGTTGGCCAGAAGGAAAGTTCCCTCTCCCTCTCGCTGGAGGAGGCGGAGGAGGAGGCTGCTGCATAAAGTGTATAAAAATAAAGAAGGGACTTTATGTTTTATTTATGAGAGCCACGCACACAAAAAGTTTACATGGGACTCCACAATGCGTGTCGCCTTTTAATGTGACCAGAGCGAAGGAGGCAGAAGAGGAATCTTCAGAGAGAAAGAGTGCCGCTGCTGCTGCTGCTGCGGCGGAAGAGTGTGGCAAGATGATGATTACCTCTGGAGGAGAGCACTATTAGGGCTGATCGAATCGATACTCTGGCATGCAGATATGCCTGATATGCCTCATTATACCCGCAGGCGGATGCCATGTGTCCGTGAAAGGGTCAAGGGTCAAGGGTCGAGTGCAGGCACCATTCAGGCAGGCGCCTCCAGTCAAGTCAAGTTCCCCGAGCAGCTTAAGCAAACCACAAGCCGCAAATCGCCGTTTAAATATTAATACATCAATCCACTTAATATGCGAGTTTCAACCATCGAATGATGTAATAAATATAAAAAGGAAAGGAAAGGCCAGACACTGGGGGAACAGGGAGCAGGGAAAAGGATATAAAGATGATGCCCATATGCTGATGTTATAAATCCTTCCTTGACTCCTGAGCTGCTCCATCGCTGCAGCTGCCAATACTCGTATCTGTATCTGTGTCCTGGGAGGAACGGATGCCAGAGAGAGTCCTCTCTCATCCACTCTTCAGTTTATGATGAGTTTTCTGTTGATGGATGCACGGGGGCACAGACACACACAAACACACCATAAAGGGACCACAAACAGCAGGCTCCATTAAAGTTACAGCCGAACTTCAATGGATATTCATATTTTTTTGGTTTTTAGTGGGGGAGGGGTCTGCTCCCACCTCCTTTCTCCTCCTCCTCCCACTCTTCCCACGCATCCTCTGTTGGCCTCTGTCTGGCTGGCAAAAGTCAACCGCAATATGCCAGAAAGGCAAACAAGATTGTAATACTCCAAAGACAAAACAAATTCTTGGCACAAGCGCGCACTTCCTGGAATCGCAGTGGCGGGAGGGTCCTGGGCACAAAGGAAGTGCGCTCCTTGTTTACTTGAGCAACTTATAAAGAAAACATCAACTTGGATTTCCGACAAGAAGGCAATGGGCATGCTCTCTCCGGAATGGGTCTCCCACAAGGAACAACAGCAGCAGCAGCAACAGCAACAGGATCCAAACCAAACCAGAACAGGACTTGATATCAAAGTAGAATTTTGCATTAAAACTTAAGAAATCATCGGACGCTGGTGCTGTTTTTTGGGTTTGGGGTTTTGGGTGGGGAAATAGAATATTTTCCTGGGCCAAAGATTGTGTAACGATTTTCCCCAAGTGTCTGTCTGTCTTTGTGTGTGGGAGTGTGTGTGTGTGTGTGTGTGTGTGTGTGTGTGTGTGTGTGTGTGTGTGTGTGTGTGTGGGAGAGTGCGCTTGTGCGTTATGATTGCACAAGCATAACCAAAAGATCCGACTAAGACAGGCAGTCAGAGGGCGTGCCAGCGCCCACAACTTCTGCAAATGACATTCTTACGTAAGCCGAATATAAGGATAGGAAAAACTAAAGCAAAAAAAGGACTTTGTTTGAAAATATGCAGCTGTTAAGCTGGAAAAATATTCAACAAAATATTATATTCTTAAAAAAAAAAAATAGTCATTTCTGATCCATAAATCCGCAATACAACAAGGTTTTCTTAACTACATATTTTAAGTACATCATTTATATGTTAGTTATAAAATATAGTGATTCAATCTTCTGATAGTCAAAAGATGGATGAATTTTAAACAAAACAAAGGGCATTCCTGTTGGTCTACTTACTGGCGCTCTGTCAGTAGCGTAGTGTACGGTATATATTTAGTAAAAGTCGGTGATTGTTCAGTTTGAGGTGTGTATTATGCCATATAGCAGCGAAGAGATGGCAAAAGGTTCGAGTTTGGTACAAGACGAGGGCTCGATTCATGACGGTGCTGGATTGAAGACGGGTCTCGATTCAAGACTCGATTCGGATGGAAGAACTATTCCAAGTCGATGTGCTATACTCAAATGGTAGGTCTAGACTAGCGCTGGCGGGCCCTAAAACAAGCGAAGCTTCGACCAAAGCGCGACAGATCGAGAGAGCGAAAGCGAAGGGAAGAAAGAAGGCAAGGCGAGAGATGAAGACGAAAACGAGCGGTTGAATAGGCTGCTGCCGAGCGTGAGATTAAATGTGTTATTTGGTAGGAAGCCACAGAGAGCAACAGAGTCTGTAGAGATAACAGAGCAAGTAACAGAGAAAGAGACTAGAAGCGGCCGTCGAATAAAGAGAGGAGAGCACCCAGCCTCAACGATCGCCAAAGTCTCATTCAAGCCACACGCAAATTACGAGCGCAATAATTTGTGTTAACGAATTTTACATAATATTCATTAAAAAAGAGTAATGATAATAAAACCTGGCGTCCTGGACTAAAGTATAGCTACGAGAAACCCGGGGCCACATTAATGCGAGTAAACTGAAATTGATCGTCGTTCGACGTCTGGTTTCGGAACACTCTGGTTTCGAAAAGGATTTCGTCGGAGGCTCTTCTGGCGTCTCTCTGGCCGATGTGCTTCGGAAGGCGTTCTGTTCTCAATAATTCGCACTCGCTCGTTCTCAATTGTGCGCTCGCTCACCTGTGGTGATTGGGAATTCGCCCTAGCTCGTTTTTGGATCGCAATTGGTGATGGTACAATATGGTACAGTGGACAATGGGGACTTACTCTACTGCTGCACCACTGGCTATAATCTATAGATTAATGGTCAATATCGGGCTGCGTAACCCAACAATTTCTTTGAACACTACACTAGACTCTAAGCACTAGAGAAGGCAGAAACTATAGTTTTCTTGACTATAAAAACCTCTTTGAAAATGCACTTGAAGTTCCCTTCAAATATATCCTTAAAATGCAACCCGTTTCGTGCTATCCATCCCCCCCACACATTCAAGTTCAAGTCAACCCTTAATGTAGGCCCCAAAAGCGAAACCGCAGCCCCCGAGCCACAGCCAGAGCCAGAGCCAAGCAGGAACAGCATTTGCCGGTCGCCAGATGGAATTAATTTTGGCTTACACTCATTCTTGGCCAATGAGATTTATGCGTTGCGTATAAGTTGTTGTTGTTGTTACTCGTTTTTTTTCTTCTCTCATTTTTGTTGGCGGATTTTTGTCGCGAGCGGCAGATAAATGCGAGGAAGTTCGAAAAAAGAAAACGGGAGAGAGAGAGAGAGAGAGAAAGGCGCAAAACAAAATGTTGTTTTGATTTGAATTCCGTTTTCGCCCACAAATTCCATTTCGAAGCGACCGAGCACGTGTTTCGTTCGAAAAGTGGAGACAGACGCCTGCGCCACCCACCGCCAACGAGTTCGAAAGTTGGAGAAAGCCGAACCAGCAGCCGAATGCCGGTTGCCGGATGCCGAAAGCGAAAAGCCAAAAGGCGAAAGCCGAAGCGGTGCGAACGAATCGAACGAAGTTCGGAGACACGAGCTCACTCCGAGAGCCACGAAGCTTCATTCTTTTTGCCAGTGAAGCGAGGATGGCTCGGAACTCAGTTTCACTCGAACCTGCACCGGAAGTGGTTGTCAGTACCGCGAGACTTTCCACTGAAAAGGAAGACCCTAGGCATAAATAAATCAAGTAACCGAAGAGCTCTGTGGCCACGCTACTCTCAAATAAACGTTGGTTTTGGTGCTGTTGACAGCCTCAGCTGTCGCTCGAATAAATCAAAAGCAATTAAAATGATATTTCAATTACCGACAAAAGTGTGCAACAATTAACAATATTTTATTTGAATTTTTTTTTCTGTGTTCCGTGCTGTGTGTGGTGGCCATTAAAAATTGTTTAAACCGCAAACAGCAGGCGACAATAAATTCTGCGGTCGGATCGTTAAATAATTCGCTCACCTGCAGAGAGCCACCGTAGGAAAAAGAAATGAGTATGGAAAAGGACCAAAGAAACAGTGGAGTTTTTCCCTCTTTTTTTTTGTATTTTTATATGCAATTTGCATTCCACCGAAAGGGGGTGGAGGGAAAATTCATTAAAAATACAGTTGAAACTGAGAAGCTGAGAAGACGGCAGACGGCAGAGCAGAGCAGAGCAGAGCCGAACCGGTTGCTCACTCATCCCTGTGCCACATAAATTTCACGGCAATCAGCCAGCAGTGCTGCAAGTCATCCAAACTTCATTTGTTGCTACTTGGGCTGTTGCTGGTGCTGCTGCTGCTGCTGATGCTGATGGTGAGTGTGCTGCTGCTGCTGCTGCTGCTAGACTCCTGCAACTGAAATATTGCTTCCATTATTTATGTTAAGTTTATGCAACATTCTCTCCTGCTTCCTGCTGAAACAGCAGCAGCAGCAGCAGGAGCAGTACGAGTAGCAGCAGCTTCGGTGGCTCCTCTCCTCTTGTTTTTAATATCCTTCAGCTTGTAAAGGAATTACTCCTCAAGCCATGGGACTAAAAGCAAACCCCAGACTCGCGGCATTTTGCTCCATCTTCATCTTCATCTTCATCTCCATTTCAATCTCTACGCTCTCGTCCTTCCATCATTTGCCTCGTTATGCCAGGACAAACATCATCATCTTTATGGTTCATTGCTCTTGGCGCATGCATGCGAGTAGCTATAGATAGATGGGATGCCAGGGAGAGTGTTATACCTATCGAGTGCATTAATAAATCAATTGTTTTTGCATCGCCAAGACCCTGTTTAGCTTCAGGGATTGACAGTTTTGTGATGGCGCATAAATCTGAAATGTAATCGCTGCCAGACGATCCAATTTGCTCAGGGTTGGAAAATTAACTCTAATTGGGTCTGAATAAATAAAATAAAATATAGTAGATATCGGTTAGAGGCTAGAGGAGGCTAGATATTCGAGTAAATTTATAGCGAGATTGATGTTTAAAAAATAGGAGAGATGGATAGGCAAATTAATGGCCAGGTTGCAGAGAGATTTATAGATGGAAAGGATAGAAAACAGAGAGAGAGAGAGAGAGAGAGAGAGAGAGAGAGAGAGAGAGAGACATGTAGTAAAAGATGTGGATAAATTGAAAGATAGACACGAAAATGGCTGTGCTGAAAGGTTTATCAAACAATAAATAAATTAACAGATATCTGTAATTGGAGTAAAACGTTGATAAATATTCAATACCATTGGATAGTTCTATGGAAAGATACATAGTTAAAAGAATGGAACTTTTAAGTAAAAGTGTTTTAAAACTGTGATTTTTCTGGTGTTTTATTGTTAAAAGGATTTGCATGGATTTGTTGCATCTTTCATTCTATTCTTCTAAATATGCTAGAATATTTGTAGACAATTAATTACTCGAAAAATACCAACCATTTCCCTTTCGCCCATTTAACAATGCCTTCAACGAGTAGAGAACCTTCATTATATTTTCACACATTCCATATTCCACTTTCCCAAGAAAAACCATCTAGAAAATATACAGAAACTAAATAGAAAAGCACTTGGTTACCAAAAAATGGACCACAAGAGAATACCACTTCTTAGGGTCGGTGGTGGGGGGTGGTAGGGCTCTTAGCCCTCAAGCTCATTAAGTGCTATTTCCCCTTAGAATTGGTTCCATTCCGAAGCAACCAACTGCTTGGGGGCACCTGCTCCTCTCTCGTCTCCTCTCCTCTCTTCTCTTCTCTTCTATATGTATATTTTTTTGTCGGTGGAACAAAGGATAATAAGTAGAGAGGAAACAAAAACATTTACTAATTAGCTCTTCAAGGATGCTGCTGCTGTGGCTGCTGCTGCTGCTGCTGCTGCTCCACAATGAATGTAAAATTATCAAATCCTTTTCTCCCTATTATTTTTGTGGTTTATTAATGCAAAGTGTGTGTGGGTAAAAAAAAGATTCGTTTGTTTTGTGTGGGGCAAAAGAATCTGGGAATGGAAAACCGAAAGCGAAAATTTAATGCATTTTCTTGCCGCATTTCATGTCATGACGCTGAAATGTCTCCTGCCACGCTACCCTCTCCTTCCCACCCCTCCCCGCCACTGCCATGCCCGCGCAGACATCTGCAAACAATTCCATTTGCGCTGGCTGTCAGATCTCATGGCATTGCTCAGCTGACTGGCAGACACTGGGCTCGCTCTTGGCTCCTACTTGCCCCAGCTCCTTCCCGTTCCCGATGAAAGTGCCACAGACACAGACAGACGGAGATGGAGACAAGAGAGGAGATGACAGCCCCAGCCCCCAGCCCCAGTGGTTCTACCACCATGAATGCCATTTCTTTTGCTACCTCCAAGCATAATTTACATTGTATTCCATCTCCAGCTCCAGCTCCAGTTTCCCGCTTGAGTATGCAGTTGAGGCTGTCTTTTATGGTTTTGTCTTCTTGGGTGCTTGGTTCAGTCTTCAGCTTTTCCGGCGATTCCATTGCAATTCGCGCTGCCATTGCCACAAAATTTCACTTGTCACAACGGCGTAGCCTGAACAGAGCGGAGAAATGGCCAGCCACCTCTTTGTGTGAGTATTTCAAGCGGAAACGAGACTTAACTTCAATTTATACATGTCAGGCTGGTTAAGTTGTGATTTCTCTGGACTCTCGAGTCGACTGATTGCATCATAATTACCCCCAACCCCACACATGTCGCCCCTCCCCCCCCCACCCAAAACAACAACTGCCACCGACCTTTTCTCTGTTTCCCTTGATTTTTGTGTGCCCCTAAGTGCTTTTTAACGAGCTCTTGCTCTCGCTTTTGGTCCTGGCTGCCGTTTGTTACGTTCTTGTCCAAAATAGAAACTTTGTTTCCCAATTTTCGACCGTAATTTGCCCCCAAATTGTACTCCCAGCCATGGCCATAGCCATAGCCATAACATGGACGCATTTCTCTCTCTGATTTCTGTCGTAATAATCTGCTACATGAACCCCATAATTTGTAATTTCAACCTAATTACTTCGAGCCCTGAACTGAACTGATCTGAGAGGCAGGACGACCTCCCTCCCCTCCCCCCCCCCCCAGATACCCTTTGGAAAACACTGTTGTCCGCAATAAAATGTCAAAAGCAAGGCAACAAAACGCCCATTTTTGTGTGTGGCACAGACATACGCAGGACAAGAGACACGCCCCCACAGCCACATGTGTGTCGAGGATTTGTATATCCTTTTACTGATTGTGGGGGGGGGCCCACATGTTAATGTTCTGATATCCATTTCGAGGTCATTTTAATTGATTTTGTTATCCCTGTCTGGTGTTATTTATAAACAGAATTTAATATATAATGACATCGAAAGTCAAACTGGACAAAATTTAAAACTAAATACATTTTTAATTAATTTCTTTAATTGGTGAATGTTAGGTGATTACCATAGAAAAAGATATAATTAAGGATTTCAGGCATGATTTATTATACCAAAATAGGAAGCCTTAACCACAATTCCGTAATCAAAATGTTCCATTTTAAGATTCAGATTTCGAATAATTTATGTTGATTGCATTCAAACATTCAATTTTTTGTGGTAGCACATCAGAATGGGCAATTATATATTAAATACTGGCTATTTTGAAGCCATCTGGCACTTTACGAACTTTACAGTGAAAAATAAATATTACGAAAATAATAAAAAGTACAAAGGAAGCTCCCTGCCAAAAGCTAAAGAAAAGTCGAACATCAAATACTCTTTCACCTTTCAAAGGATGCATATTTCAGGCCAAAATCCATGGCAAATACAAGAAAATGGGAGTAGAAAATGGCACTCAAACATACACATGTAATAGAGGTACTCCTCGTAATACCTCTTTCGAAGAGAGTATAGAAATCCTTTTTTATGAATGGGATAGGGATACATCACGAGAATCGTTGGGTTTTTGTGTCCAACATTTGATTGAACGGGGGTCGGGGGAAATGTTACGACATTCATTCCGACATCCGACAGTTTTAACTACTTTCAAAAACGAATAAAACAAGAAGAAATATGTATATAAAAACCATCTGAATAAATGCATACACATTAATATTTAAGCCTTCAGTCAGATTGTGCGAGTATTTGGCAACGCAATAAAATCAGGTAGAGCCTTCCCAAAACGAATCAAATATTAATATATCGAAGCGTCAACTGAGTTGTGAGTTTTGAGTTTTGAGTGAGTGAGTGAGTGAGTGAGTGAGCGGTGGCAGAGTTGAGAGTTGTAAAGAGAGCCCTGGCAAACGCAGGAAGCTGATATGGAATGTTCATTCATAAATCATTTCACAAAATTGCCATTGGCCCTGCGACCAAGTGCAGGGAGTCCAGAGTCTAACCGATGCATTTCAATGAATGCTAGGGGAAATCCAAAGGAGACACTGGCCGCACGGGATACTCTGGAATTCGGAGAGATTTGCTTACTGGTTTATCGTACCTGAATGTTGCTGTGGCGCTCCTTGGGAAATACTGTAGAAATCTGTAAAAATCAATGATAAATAGATGAGGTTCTGTTGAAGATTCGTTCAAAAATAGAGGGCAAGGCCACTGTCAACCCCCGGCTCACGCGAGAGCTAATAATTATCAAATAATATTTGATAGAGCATCCAAACTTGTCCTTAACGAATTAAATGGATATGTATAATTATTTGATAGAGTAGTGTAATTTGTTTGATAAAAAAAAATGGAATGGAACCATTTTAAATATCATAAATTAGAATATTTCAATAGATAGGTATTCACAGGACATTCTCCACCTCCTTCTAATGATTTCCCACTGATATGTGAGGGTATACCTTGGGTCACGTCAATTAAGTCCAACTGAAAGCGCAGCCAGAAATTAAAATGCAATGGAATGATGTCATATATAGTACACCGCTAAAAAAAAGTAATGGTCACGGTGACGGTAACAGTAACCATAATAGTAACAGTTACAATGACACAGCCTTTACTGGCGGCCATAGGCCATCCACCATCCGTCCTGCAGCTACTACAACGCATTTCCAGGGGCCATAAAATAGTAACATCAATGAAACGCATTCATACATGTGTGGGGGCAGTGGCAGAAGCAGTGGCAATGTCTATATATCCATAAATACATATAGACGACGACAACTGACCGGAATAAAGTGCTATTAATAATAAATGTTGCAGGGAGCCCAGCCAAATGAACTTGGCAAACCGAGCACCGAGAACCGAGAACCGAAAACAACCAACAGCCAAATATACAGAAACACACACAAACGACGGTACAGCCAGACAGCCAACAGCCAACAGCCAACAGGAACCCAAATGTCCAGTCATGGACCCCAGTCATGGACCCCTTTAGGCTCCTCTATAGACACTTCTGCATTGCGTATTCCCATTGTTTGTACAGGTTCAGTGTGGATATGATGATTTTTAGTAGATGTTTGCTAAGCAGAAAGGTAGGGGTTTTCCGACAGGCAAAAGAAGATACATACATATAGATATGTGGTCTGGATGGGCTTCCAAATCAGATCAAAATCTGGTTTAAACCGCTAAGATTGAATCACCATAACATAAAGCGATAGAAAATAATAGAGTTAATTTAATTGAAGGTTCATTTACGGATTTATGCATACCATAGAAAATACTGATGGAAAAATAATGTTTTTATCTGCTAAACCTTCGTCCTTCCAAAGAAATTTGCCAACATTCATTGGTGAGAGCCAGATGTTTCTGCGAATTTTTGGACTTCTACTCAAGGGTATCGAAAGCTTCGATTCTGGAAAGGTAGCCTTTATTTCTGTTGTTTCTGTTGTTGCAAGTCGTAGTCAACATACAACATTGCAAAGCCCTGGCAACAACAATCGCAACGCGAAATTCCAGTCCGAGTGCCATAATAATAATAAATGCCATAATCCCTGGAAATCGGAGTTCCTCTGCTGCCTCCGCTTTTCTGCCCCGCCCCGCTCCGCCCTTCACAGCCCCGCCCACACATGTGTGTTGGCTGCATTTTTATATTCAATTTCATTGTTTCGTCTGCAGCAAAAAACAACAACAACAAATGCAATCCGACGCGTCAAGTGAATTAAGCGATTTTTAAAGCTTTACGCTAAATGAAATTTGAATTGCCAGAGTGTCCGTATATTCGTGTTGGTGTTGGTGTTGGGTGCTGGCGTTGGTGTTGGTGTTCACTTGTGTGTGCAAATTAAATTACGCAAATCAAATAAATGTTTTAAACCCAAAAAAGGAAAAAAAAACATACACGAAAAGCCAAAGAGCAAAAAAACAAAATAAAAATTAAATAAAACCAAACGGCAAAAGCGACGAAATAGCTACAAAAAAACAAAAAACAAAAAAAAACAACAACAAAAACCCATTTAATGAAACCAATTTTAACCAAAAAATACCAACTACAAATTGTGTAAAAAATTCCACCAATTCTATTTACATCATTTCAACAATTATCTGAAGGAAACACTCTATAAAAAACGCATAAAAAGAGAGACGAAATGTTTATTTTAACAGTAATTAAATTGCTGCTTATAGCCTTAAATATATTCCCCAGTCGATTCACGAATCGACGGATTATGTTTGTCATCTACATGACAAATCTGGTGACGCACGGTAAGTCGTAATTGATGATATTATTTTTAAATTGATTTGGTTGCTTGTTTCAGTATTTCAGTGTTGGTAAAGGTAGTCAGTGTTGGTAATAGCCTTATGACATTACCCTTTGCTACCTTTTCTGCTTAGAGAGGGATACAATGAGAGACAAAACGCAAAATTAGTGTTCGTAGCCGTCTCCAGACTCGTCTCCCGGCTATTAGTCGAAGAACTAAGGCACTATGTGTGACAAAATTATGTTTTCCAACACAGACAGCCAGCAAAATTGGATCTGAAAAGTGTAACAATCGATCATTTTTGCCTCAACTGCAAGAACTGCCAAAATGATGTTTTCCAACACCAGCCTGAAAAGTAACCATGCCGCAGTGCTGCTCCCAAAGTCCAATGTTTAAACTTTTCCTACAAAGTCTAATTCAGTGTTTGTAAAGGTTGTCCACAACTTACAGTGTTGTTTCATGGAATTTTGTTAACCATTATTAATAGAGCACTGCTCGATTTATTTTCATTATCTCAGTGTGGGTTAATGCCAAAAAATGGAATGCTCCAAAAAAATTTCGTTTTCAACCTATGTCCATCTGTTTAGGTAACACAATATCCTCCGATGGTCAGTTTTTTTAATGAACATGCCCAAATCCTGTTGCCATTCATCTGCCATGTAGCGTCGTATCATAATTTCCTCTCGAAATTCCCACGAAAATGTGTCCATATGCCTTTTTCCTTTTTCCGTATTTATGCCACCGAATACGTGTTGTTTCGCAGTGTTAAGCCTGTCAGATCTGGTCATAATTTAATTAAGAAAATGAGACCTCAAAACGATGGCAACGCACCAAACACACGGCCTGGCCAGGACTGTTCTCTGTTTTCCTCTGGCCTGGCCAAAGCCGTGAACCGTGAGACAGGTGCAATGCTGGTGCCTACTGGAGCGGTAGCGAGATGCAAGGGGTGGCGGGGGGGGGCATGGGGACAAACGGTGCTCCGGCTGCATGACGCAGATAACAGGCAACAGCAGCCAGGAGGTAGACTGTGTTGTTTTTTTTTTTTTGCTTTTGTGCGCCACTTCCGCGGCAAAAGCAGAAGCACGAACACGAAATGAATGCATAGAAAAAAAAACAAGGAAAAGGAAAACCAGAGTGAAACAAAAGTTGCATATTCCAACAGGAGGACGCGGCAGGAGGAGCACCACCATCAGCATTCGCACCGAGGACGCCTCAACAGGCGTGCTACGTGCTGCCATAGTCGTTGCCAGTGCCACTGCCAGTGCCCCCGCTCTTTGGCCAGATAAAAAATTGCTTTGTTTAATTATTTCATAATGACGCTGCGGTTGCCACTGTTGCTCCTCCTTCTGGTACTCCTGGTGCTCCTTCTGCTCCTGGGGCTCCTTCTGCTCATGGCGCTCCTGCTGTTGATTATATTTGGCCTGTGGGTCAGGGATTTCCGGCAACAGCTGCTATTGCTCCTCCATCAACATTTGCACTTCTTTATTTTTATTACCCTGCACACACTCCGCTGGGCTTTAATGACTTTGTTATGGTCTACAGAAACCGCTGTCGGTGTCGTAGGAAAATGTTTCATTTATATTTTTGGATATATTATAAACTTACAGGATTACGGATGATTGGTAGGAGATAGAGCTTTTGGAGTTACTTTTGTAAGGATTTAAACCGATTAAATATTACAGAAAGATAAGAGATTTATTTTCTAAGAGTTTACTTAATTTACTGCCCAATAAATCGTTCCAATTATAATCTTAATCCACAAAAAACTTTAAAAACAATCCCAAAGCTCATCTAAGCTTCGTCCTGGCCCAATGAATGCATCCTTTTAATGAGACTAGGATCATGTTCTTGCCAGTTCTCTCTGCCTATCTATCTAACACTCATTAACTAACAGACTTTTCCGGCCTGTGGCTTCTCGCTTCTCTTCTTTTCATTCGCAGTCATGATGGATGAGCCACGCTTCGCACAGCCGATACCAAACGTCACCGTGGCCGTGGGCCGTGATGCCAATCTGCCCTGTGTCGTCGAGCATTTGGGTGGCTATAAGGTGAGTACAGACGGCTGCTATGGACCGTGGAGAAGTTGCCATAAATCGTGCGTAAAATGAGTGTTCTGGTTGGCCATTTGATGAAGCAGCTTTCGAGCCAACGACGGACACTGTCAGAAATCAATTTCATAAATGGCACAAAGACCGAAACGAAACGAAGCGAAGGTGAATGTCGGAGCAGACAGCGAGACAGTCTTTGGGCAGGCATTCACCAGGTCCATTGACAACTGGATATGACAGACGGGCCTCCTTTGGGGGGGAATCGTAGGGATATTTTACACTCACATTCGATGAAGGCTGGCACTCATATTAGAGATATATTTCCAGACAGTTTTCATGGCAAATTACAGCCATATTTAATGGTAGTTTACAGAGAGACTTAATGTTAATTTATAACTACGAGTATATTCGATGGTAATTGAACCCAAACTCAAACGTAATTCCACACTCACTTTTCGATGCAGGTCTGACTGTCTGACTGTCGTTTGTTTGCCCGAGGCAACAATCTGTGAGATTGGAATGTGATCCCATATAAGCTAAAGATACACTTCAGTCAGGCCTTTGACTTTGAATTCAATCTCCATTCTCCATTCTTCTGGCCTCTCGAACCCCAAGGAAAATGACTAGAAAATCACTTATCATTTATCTCCCTCAGCTTCTGGCTGCTGGCTGATGGCTGCTGCTGGCACAGCGAGAGCTCATAACAAATCACAAATATTTACTCGCCATATCAACTTCATATAAAACACTGTCCCCAGGACCAGGGGTCCTTTCTGCTGCCTGGCTCTTATTGGACTTTTGTCAACATTGGCCAGGACATGCGAGGGCCAAGAAAGGGCGAGAGAAATGAGAAACTCATTCCTGTCACTGATGGCTGGAGAAGAGGCAGAGAGAGAGAGAGAGAGTAAATTTGAAAAGTTTGCAGCATGAGGAATCCCTTTCTCTTTCTCTCCCTCTTGTGTGTGTGTGTGTGTGTGTGAAAGAAAGCCCAAGGAAAGTGCCGAGAAAGACCAAGACCAAAAGCTGAAAGAAAAGTGTATTAAAAATGCGGAAACAGCTGTCAAGTTGGCTCTATCCCTGGGTCGGTCCCTGCGTCACACGACATGACGTTCATTTATAATGACAGCGTCCTCAAACGTCCCACTCCTTAGATCCTCCTCGAAGAAGAAGCAGAGCCTCTGTGTGTGTGCTCATGACATTAGTTGGAGGGAAATTGACCAAAATCGATTACGGATTTGATTCGTTTTGTAGGTGGCCTGGATACACATCGACAGGCAAATGATATTGACCATCCATCGGCATGTGATATCGCGTATACCACGCTACAGCATCACCTACACGGACAACACGTGGCTGTTGCACGTGAATCAGGCCCACCAGGACGATCGCGGCTACTACATGTGTCAGGTCAACACGAATCCAATGATTAGCCAAGTGGGCTATCTACAGGTGGTGGGTAAGTAGTGCTCCCTCCCACCATTGTTGCGCACTCTGTATCTGTATCTTTTGCAGTGCCACCCAACATACTGGACATTGAGAGCACACCGTCATCGGTGGCAGTGCGCGAGAATCAAAATATCAACATGACATGTCGTGCCGATGGCTTTCCAACGCCCAAAATCATTTGGCGTCGCGAGGATGGCGAGGAAATAGCCGTCGAAAAGAAGAAAAAAGGTAAAGGTGAGGTTTTATCAAAGAGTGGGCTATGTTTTTGGGTTTAAAATTTAAATCGAAAGCTTGGAGATTGTCAGCATGATGGCAATCATCTTCCTGTCAACTCAAAGACTCATCTCTCGGTTTGTGAAACATATTCTCTAATTCCAATTTTCTCTAAAATAGTGCTCGTCTATGATGGCGATATCCTGCCGCTGACCAAAGTGAGTCGCAATGAGATGGGTGCCTATCTCTGCATTGCCACAAATGGTGTACCGCCATCGGTGTCCAAGCGCATTATCCTGGATGTGGAGTGTAAGTATTTTCAAAGACAGAGACAGACAAACACAGACCAAAAACTATCCGTATACTCGTACTCGTACTCGTACTCGTACTCGTACTCGTGTATTATATTTGTCCGCAGTTTGCTGCTGCCTTTGTCAGTTTAGTTGAAACACGCGCGCGCACTTACCGGAGCGTACGCGGCCATTCATCCAGGCCAGGTACCCTCATCCCATCCCATCCCATCCATCCCATGCCATCCATCCTGGAGCCACATCCCATCTCATCCATCCATCTAGCCAGCCAGCCAGGCATCGTCTGCTGTTGTACCCGGCTGCTCATCAATTTAACTGCACGCTCGTTGCTCCGTTGCTCCGCGCAATGAGTGACAAACGCAGCAGCTAAGCTGCCGCCATCTAATGCAGCTGATATATACCTATATTCTCTGTATATATGCAGCAGATATACAGCAGATATATGTATATATCTGTCTTGTATGTGTGTGTATATCTGGGAGACCTGTGATGGGCGTAAAAGTTACGCTGCTGCTGCCGCTGCCGCTGCCCCCCTGCCCCCCCTGCCGCTGCTCCTGCTGCTGCTGCCATTGCACGCCGTGCGCCAGTAAACGCTTGTTAATCCTAACGAGTTTCAGCCGGTGTGCTTCGCCTCCTTCTGCTCCTCCTGCTCCTCCTGCACTGACAATAATTCACGTCACGTACCTGCAATAAAGTCACTTGCCGGCGTTGCACGTATGACTTTCACGGCGTTTTTCTGTCTCTGTGTGTGTGTGTGTGTGTGTGTGTGTGTGTGTGTTTGTGAGTGTGCTTTTTTCTCTCTATTTTATTATGAACGGTTTTGTGCGTGAGCACCCCCTCCCCCATCCCCCATCCCCCTCCCGCTTTCGGGTGGTAGAAGGAGAGTCTCTGTCGTCGTCGTATTGCAGGTAGGCGTATTGTTAGGAGCGTTTAAAATTTCCAACAATCTCGTTTGGAAAGAACACACAGCACAGGACACAGCATAGCACAGGGGAAGAGGGAAGGGCGGGGTGGGGGGCGACTACTATACCTCGCAGTGGTTAAAGGGGAATTCTGGAGTTCGGTTTCAGTCGCAGGAATCGGAGGCTTTGGTTGTTTGAAAATGAGCAACCTAATATATAATTTCGTTGAGGTTGCTTCTAGTGGGCGTCTGGTGGCGCTTGAAAAAAGGTAGCTACCCGTACACGAGTATGTATTTTGTGTTAAGTGAGATGAAATGCCAGATATATTGAGACGGCGGGTGACTGATGGAGCTAACAGAGCAGTAGGGGCTGGGGAACAGTACCAGAAGGGAGAATGAATGGATTTCACATGGGGCGGCTAGAAGGGGCAAATCTTTGCTTAAGTATCCTGTGAATTATTGAGAAATAGTGGGAATTTCAGTGGCTTTAAAACCTCAAGGATATTTTTGGTGTTTCTGTAGATATTTGAACCTTTGAAACATCAGGGATTTGAACTTGAACATTTTTGGGATTTGCATTACATTATTTTCCTGATCAAATCAACATTATATGTGTGTCTAGGGATCTATAGATGCTTTAAGAAAAGAGCAGTCTCCAACTAAGAAAAAATTCCATTTACCACTCAGGAAACCCCTCTCTACGCCCTTCCAACCGTCCATCCAATACAAATTTTCAGTGACAAACCCGTCCAGAGCACGTACTTCCTGCGAAACTTCATTTTTTTTCCCCCCACCACTCCACTCTCTTCCGAGTCTCTAACCCCGTCTCATCGCTCAATTGTGCTGACGTGTTGTCTTAGCCATATTGTATATTGCTCTACTTGTACGGCTGTGTGTGTGTGTGTGTGTTTAACCACGTTGCGTTTCCTCTTTCTAGACTCAGTTTTTTCAGCTTTGTCATTGCACTTTCATTTTAAGCTGGCAGACAGATGGACCAAAAGACAGAGCGACGGACAGAGAGACGGACAGAAAGACAGAGAGACAGAAAGACGGACAAAGACAGACTGACTAGAAAGAACGATGGAGACAAACATTGAACAGGCGTAATGCTGCTGCTTATGCGTGTGGCGTAAGCTTTGCAACGACACCTGTATCCTGTGGCACACCCAATCATCTGCCCCCTCCCCCTGGCACACCGCACTCATCTACTGCCATTTACATATCGCTCCCAACTTTTCTCTCACACACACAGTCTCTGCATCTCTATCACTATCTCAATTTGTATCTTTATCTGTATGTGTATGTGTATCTGCAGTTTCGCCTATGATTTGGGTGCCGAATCAACTTGTTGGCGCTCCATCCGGCACAGATGTAACCATCGATTGCCACACGGAGGCGCATCCCAAGTGAGTTTCTTCTATCTCTATCTCTATCTCTCTCTCTCTTTTTCTCTCTTTGGTTTTCGTATTACGATTTTGCATTTCGATTTTCTTTGACTATTTTTTGTTTCTTTTATTTTTGAGATTTTTTCCTCGATTTTTTTCATGTATTTTTTTCCTGTATTTTTTCCTGTTAAATGTTGTTTAGAAATGTGTGACTGCCTCTCTTTCTCTCTCTCTCTCTCTCTCTGGTTTTGCCAGGTTTATTTTGTGTGGTATACTCTATTTTTTGGGGTACATTTATTTTGTGCAAGAGCTTTATTATTTTGTATTATTGGGATATTTGTAAAATATAATATAAGGCACTTTATATTCCATTTATTTTTATTTACATATATCCATTTAATTAAAGCATGATTTTCTATATAAAATATACATTTATCAAGAAATTCTACCCAGAGATGTGCGCCTTAAGCCCATAGATTTGGACTCTCCAGCTTAGGGCTTCTATTAGTCCTTCCTTCTTTACGTTTTTCTGTCTTTATATTCAAGGTCAAATGTTCTATAAAAGAACTCCATTTTAGAAGGAAAATTTATGATTTTTGTCAATAAAAATTCACGCAAAAATTTAATTAAAAATTTATTTAAGGGTACTTGAGTCTTCGTTCTATGAAAACTTTATTTTTCTTGCCATTTTCATTTGATTTTACATTGCACCTGATTGCAGTTTGTTGTGCATTCGTGTGTGTCGTGTGTCGTGTGTCTGTGTGTGTGTGTGTCGTGGGTGTCTGTGTCTCTATTGAGTTTTGATCATTCGATTTCTCTTTTGATTTTGTTAAAATATTTACTTTCATTTGAGAATTTGATTAGTTTTTTTCTTTTCCGTTTTTGTCATTTGCAAAGTGAATTTTTGAATTGAAAATATTGAAAACGTTTACGTTTACCGCCAACAGGGCCATCATCTATTGGGTATACAATTCGGTGATGGTATTGCCCAGCAAGAAGTATAAAACCGACTATACGGAGAACTCCTATCGGTAAGTGGTAACAGTACAAAGTACAAGTACAAGGTACAGTGCACCTCTAATATAAATAAAGCATCTAAGATTGTGTGGTTAAATATTTATCAGGCATTTGCACTTGCGCTTGCACACAAGTGCACTGCTCAAAAAGTTTCGGGCAAAAGTCGAAGAGGGATCGGGGGGTGTATGGGGGGAAGGGGAAGTCTCTAACCTTATGGCTAACGTATCCGTTTCACTCTGTTCTGTTCTGTTCTGTTCTGGTCTGTGTGTGTTTTCGGACCTTTTTGCAGCGCCCACATGAAACTGACGATAAGGAACCTACAATATGGTGACTTTGGCAACTATCGATGCATCTCGAAGAACTCACTGGGGGAAACGGAAGGCTCCATACGTGTTTACGGTAAGTGCATCTGTATTGGTAGCTTAAGTGCACTAGTTACAGCAAACACACGGCACACACACACACACACACACAGATACACTCACACAGGTAGAGAGGTTAAGATAGCTAGAGAGAGAGCAACACTCACCCACAGAGCAATGCAATATCGTGCGCCCTTTGTGGCACAATTTTGCCAAAAGCTTTTACCTATAGACCCGGAATATCCTACATATCCCTCTCCAACTCTCTCCCACTCTCTCCAACTCTCTCTCTCTCTCTCTCTATGTTGTCCTCTGGAGCGTAAAACTAAACGAGCGGTGGCTGGTGTCTGGCCCTATCTGCCCCTCTGTCCTTGACTCCACCTACTGCTCCTCCTTCCCGCCTTTCTTGCACCTATCATCATTCTCTCGCCCTACCGTCCTCCCTCCCCATGAAGCTTATTGCTCGGCAACATGGCCCCCACAACAACATGGAGACACATTCACCATAAACGTAAACGGAAAATAAAGGTGAATTTCGGAATTGTTTGACTTTGTATCGCCCAAGGAGCTCTGCTGCTGCCGTCCTCATGTGGTCGGGAGGACGGGTCGGAGGGATGGCTAGCTGCATTTATACTATATTTATTTTTTATGCAGTTTCATGTTTTCGGGTGGTTTTTTCCGACTTCGACTTCTTCTTCTTCTGCTTTTACTGCTTTTACTGTTTACAAGTTTATGCTTTGGCGAATGGTGAAACGATGTGGGGGCAAAAGGTTATCGAAGCACAAGTTGAACTTGGTCTTGATGCTATTATATCATGGGGTTTTCTCTATCGGGATATATATATATAGTTTAGGTTTAATTTTATTCAATTTTGCTCTCCATCTTTGCCATTTGAAACCTTATAGTTGTGCTTTTTACTGAACGAGTGGGTTTTCCCTTAAAAGTAAGCAACAATTTAATTTTGTCCTTTTTACTGTACCGAAAATGTAACACTCACATTACACTCAGAGAAAAATGGCATAGTAAAAAGAAAAAAAAAACCCCATATTTACATTAAATATTCGGTTTTTAAATACAAATTAAATATAATTTACTATTAAACATAAATGGTTTATTTAAATTATAAAAACACTGAAAAAAAAATAATTTGAAAATTAAATATGTTAATTTCTCCCATTAATATTTTTGTAATATAAATTTATTTTAAATATTATAAATACATTTAAATCCAATATTTTTATAAAATGTCAAAAATTCAAGTGAATAAAATTTTGTAAAATTCTTATAAAAAATTATGAAATATGTTTATTTTTTAAAATAAGAAATATATATTTTTCAATATGAATTATATGTATACATACCTACATTTTTTCAGGAAAATATATTTATTTTAAAATGTAAAACTACAATTTAAACTTTTTTGGAGAATATCTTCTTTTGCTTTAAATTTTGGAAAAACTAAGTTAAATATTACTATTTCAGGTATTTTTTCCCCAGGTGTAGTATGCACTTCTCCCAATTCTTTTCATAAAAAACCGTCAAGAAGAGACCACAGTTTTTGTTGTTTCCTTCATTCCAAAGAAAATAAATACCTTCATCCATAAAACTTCTGTTTCATTTTCAGTCAAACAGCCATGCTCCGGTTTTTGCAACTTTTTGCTATCGATAGTGTTTCATTCCCAAATTCTTTTCCGATATTTCACTTAAGAAAAAAGCGGGTTTTCGGTTGGAAATTGAAATATTTTGAATCCGAATCTTACGATTTGCGATTTGGCAGTTAATTCGCGAAGCTTTTGCGATTTTCGATAGCTAGAGCATGGCTGATAAAGTAATTTCCGAGTTTTATTTCAATCCCAAATAAGTATGCTATAGTTAACACTCCCGCCCCACCATGTGTATGTACAGATGAACTTCCATAAGTCGAACCACTATTATCCAAAGAAAACGTTCGACTAATGGAGAGATCGATGCAATGTGCTCCCTAAACGCTGTTGGCACCCGTTCATGGAAGTTCAAGCGTGTTTGTACGGCTGACCCTCAAAAGTAGGCACCACTTTTCGTTGCGTTTATACAAACTTTGAACCAACATCGAGTTCTGTTAAAACTCTCAGCGAGCCGAGCCTTAGTGTGGTTGACCTTACCACTAGAGAGCCCCCCCCCCAACCACAGGCCCGCCTCTTGACACAGAAAACCAGCCACAAACAACCACACACACACACAAACACACACACATTTTACCCTCAACGTGTAATGAAAAACCATTTGCTATAAGCATTTTTTTTGCTCCTGCAATTTTTTGTTTTTGTAGAAAAGGCACTACTCTAATTATTAATTATGCAATGTTATTCAATTCCATTTGCAGAAATACCTTTGCCATCCACACCATCCAAGCAGGTGACCCACACCACCGTCGAGTCCAGGGAGAGTAAGTATAGTATCTGTCAAGATGGGGGGCAGGGGGAGACCAGAGGGATGTGTGGGGGGGATGTGCTTCTTCGTATTTGGTGCTTAACACATTCAGTGTTGAGCGTGAAAGTCACACCAGCCCACACACTCACAGGGATACACACAGAGATACACAGATAGAAACGTTAGGGGAAGGATACAGGATACAGGATACAGGATACGGCGAGCCACAAACAAAACTGCGAAAGTAGCAGCTAAGCCAGACAGATCCACAAGCAGGAGCTGGGGACTGCGACTGTGATCTGGGGACTGGGGGCTGGGACACGCCCACAAAAAAGATAAAGTAAAGCACTTTTGACTATTTCAGCGATGGGTTGGGGTTTTTTCTCGCTCGCTCGCCCAGTCCCACGTCCCCATCCCCACTCTTGTTGAAATTCAAGTCGAGCAGAAAAGTACACACACTTTCAAGTCTCCTGTCCTACGGATCCCGGAGTCCGTGTCGCTGCTGCTGCTGCTGCCTCTGTGTGCTCCTGGCTCCGACTCCGACTCCATTCTCTGGCAAAGCAATATGCCGGGGATTATGCTGAGGAGGAGGAGGAGGGCGGGCGAAAGGATTTTCGGGGGCATTAGGTTGGAAACACATTTGAAACACTGCCGCAGACGCTGAAGCTGAAGCTGGAACCAGAGCTGGATGCTGGATGCCGAAGCCGAGGCCGGGGGCAGAGCAAAAGACCAAACATATTTTATTTAAAGTGACTGGCGGGCAGAGAGCAGAGCAGAGCAGAGCAGAGCAGAGCAAAAGCGCGAGAGCAATGCAACGGAACCTAATCCCGGAGTCAGGACAACAAAGGATGCCATTGTTTGTGGCCTCGTGTGTGTGTGTGTGTGTGTTGTTTTTTTTTTTTTTTGTATCGCAGCCAAGATTTCCACGCAATTTAACTTGAAAAGCATGTCAGGTTAGGGTTAAGTTTTGTTTAAGAGACCGCAAAAGACTTGTACGATTCGACGATAGTGACCCACAAATAGTAGCACACTCTATACACACAAACATATACATATGCAGTATATAATTCCCTTCATTATATATAGACAATATCATACCCTCATCACGCAACGATACAACGAAATCCCTACAAACGGATGTTGGATATGCCATGAAGAACGATTTATATCCTGGCTCTGCCTCCTCCTCATCGGGTTCGGTTGGCAGTGCCTCGGCGGCCTCGTCATCATCATCGACCTCCATGCAGACCTCAGCCCTGCCCGGCGGCGGTGCATCGGGCAATAGCCTCTCCGCATTGGGGGGCAGCTCCAAGGGCTCACTGGCGATAGGCAAGAGCATGTTCTACACGGAGCGACCACCGAATGAGTATTCATCATCAGTGGGTAAGTAGCTTTTTGTTCAGCTCTTTGCTCTTCCATTCTCCTTCAGAATGATGATGTTATTTATCCCCCCTCCCCCACCATCGCCCCTAGCTGGACTGATGCCTCCGCAAAGCTGCTGGCTAACAACGTTGGGCACAGCCATCTATCTGGCAATCATCGTGCTCTGAAATCAATAAATCCTTTCAGTTACCCAATAAGCATTTACAAAATGCAGCCAAAGGGGTGGGGTCTATAGTCTGTCTATCTATCAATCTATCTATGGGGGAGAAGGGGTTAAGCCTAGGTCTATAAACATATTTCATAGCTGGAAAGTATATCAAAATTGAAAAATTGAAAAAATATCAATAAGAAATAATGCTTCAAAAACTTGGCTCACTTCAAAGCTATAAGAATTTGTAAAATAATCAAAAAAAAAAAAAAAAAAGAAAAAAAAAAAAAAAAAACAAAAACGAAAAGAAAAACGTATGAAATTTTTTTGCAAAAAACAATAAAATGCTCATTGTATGTAAAATACTTAAAAAAGGATGGGAAATCCCAAAAAAAGAAAAGGAAAAAAGAAAAAACAAAAAACTGAGATGAAAATCTACTTGTATAATATAATACCTATATAGTACATATATATAAATCTGAAAAGAAGATGCAGAGAAAGCAGAATTAAATATAGAAATCGTAAACATTTAGCATCAAATTGTTGAGAAAAAGTCTCTGTATTTTGTTCTGGATTTCGGGGCTTAAATCTGATTTCCTTTTTGTGTGCCACAAAAGCAAAAAGCTCCTCCTCTTAGAGCCGAATTATGTTTATTAAAAATGCATTTTTGGCCAAAACCAAAACACATCTGGTTTCTATTTGGTCAATTTCCAAAAGGAATTTGTTGCTTTTAATTGAGAGTTTCTATTTTGTTTGTTTCTTTTTTGGCAACACACACAAACACATATCACAGACACTGAACAAACACTAAAATACTCGTACCAAACGCTGTACAAATTTTCATATCAGACACAGACTGGTTTTCGTTTTTTTTTTTTTTTTGGGAATTAAACATATCTGAAATTTATACAACTCTCACATGAATAGTTTTATAAAGTGCTCTTGTTTATATTTATCAAATTTTTGCTATAACATATATATTTTTTTGGTAGATATTTCTCTGTTAAATGCATTTCGATAGATTTTTTTATCACATTTTATATTTATATAGTTCTGCTCTTAATTTCTCAAATCTATTTTAAATCAAAATATCAGTTTTTCTCTTTCAATTTTTTGGTATATTTTTAAAAGTTTCTTCAAGCCAAACTCCTCCGTAAATCTCCAACATTTAACTGCATTTTTGTTTTGCCAATTCCTCGGTATCCCTCCCGAACATTCCAGCATCTAATCCAAATGGCTTTTCTTGCTTTTCCGAAAAACTCTGCTGGAAATTCGTGTCGCAACTTTTCAACTTCTTCTCCGAAAAAAAATCCAATTTATTTAATGAAAGAAAAAGAGTCGCGCACCGGACACGCCTCCAGTCCAGGCCACCGCCCATCGGAAGCAAACCCAATATGTATGTAGGTGTGTGTGTGTGTGTGTATGTCCTGTCCCCATGAAATGGTCCATTGGTGGTCATGGTGCAAGAGGAAGGAAAGGGAAGGGCTCAAAATGTTGTAGCCATGTGTTCGGTTTGTGGGCATTAAAACGCCTTGAAAATGTCATTAATTTTTACGATCTACCTTCTGTGATTCGCTTGCACGCATCACCCATCACGCATCCCGCATGCCGCCTGGCTGCCGGGCTGCCTGGCTGCACCCCGGATCTCCTGTTCTATGGTTAAAATTTGCAATAATAATTTGCATTGCATCGTGATTTCGTTTCCTGCCTTTCCTGGCTTTTCTGGCTTCTGGGTTTCCTGGTTTCGGCCTCGTCAGCGTCATCACCCGCATCGGGTCCATCGCACGTCAACGTTCGTCGCTTGCTTTTGTGCACTTTCATCATTTTTTAATAAATGTGCATGCTAATTATATTATTACTCATACGACCCGTTGCCATGTGTCTCCTGTCTGTCTCTCGCCAGTCCTTCTCCCCTGGTTTTTTGCTTTCTCCTTTTCTCCTCCGTTTCTCGCTTCTTCTCTCTCTCTCTCCCCCTGTCTCTCTGTCTCTCTGTCTGTCTGTCTTTCTCTGCGCTTCATCTGTGCGAAATACTTGCAATTAATTTCAGCATAAAATTGCATGGCCTGCGGTCTCCTGGCCCCGCACAATGACACACAGTTAACATGTCCAATTTATTGGCCATAACTCATGCCAGGGAGTGCCCAAGGAGTGAGTGAGTGAGTGAGCCATGGCCAAGTGAGTGAAAGGGTGAGAGAGATGGGCAGGCGGGCAGACGGGCAGGGAAGACAAACAGACAGACAGACAGAAGCGCTATCGACGGCAAAGAAAAATGACATTAAGGCCAGAAGATATATGGCACATTTGCATATATGAAGGTTCATGCACGGAAAAGGCGGATGGCGGATGGCGGGGCAGGGGTGTGGGCCAGGTTAAAGGCCTGCCAATTTACTGTATTTATGCCATGTTGTTGCTACTGCTACTGGTACTGCTACTGCCACTGCTGCTGCTTGTGCCTCTTGCCTTGCCGTTGCACGATTTTAATATTTCAACGCGTGTTGCATCAAGTTTGCATTGACATAAACATAATGAACGATGGGGAAAATGGGGAAAACCGCATGGAAAATTGCCTTTCTCCACATTCAGGACTGGAAAAACTCTTTCCCTTCGTTTTATTAACAAAGTTAATGCCGAAAAGGAGCAAAAGCGCATTCAGTGTTTAAAATATTGATAATCAGCATTGTGTGTGTGTCTGTGTGCTGTTGACGGGACGGGGCTCACAACAATAACGAAATTAATGTATTTTATTTAATTTCCCCCCATCCCCCACCCCCCTCCTTTATTAAGGTCGAATGGGTGAGAGGGGGAAATGAAAAATAAGGTCACTTGTGCAGTTAACGCGAACAATGCAGCTAATTAAGTATTATAAATGCAGGCTGAAAAGATTGCAGGCCAAGGATACACGGCGCAATCCTTCGGCCGTTAGCAGTTCCTCCAGGGAGTTGTAAATATTTCAAAATTTGCACAGAATTTTCCATAACTTACCAGCCCATTTCCCCTAATCAAATGGAGGAGGACCCAAGCCCTCATTGAAATGTTTCATTATTTCGCTGTTTTTTTTCTGGCTAATTTTGCTAATTAATATTTCACTTTTTTTTATTTTGTTTTATTTGTAAATAACACCTAATATTTTTTTCATATAGGATATATGCCCTGCCCGACTAATTGATGTATATAACTGTTAACCCTTTTTTTTTTTGTGTGTAAATATGTTAAAAAGTCCTTAAATAATAAATCAGGCAGTAAATAATTCAAAAGAAATTAGCAAAAAAAAAAAAAGAAGAAAAAAACAAGTTCTTAAAAAAGAAAAATAATCGTAAATACTTAATTTAATTAATTTATACATTAAAAAAAAACAATAATTATGAATAAAAGCAAAATTTATAAAGATATATAGTATACATATATGCGCCTATACAGAGTAATTAAATTAAATTGTTCGTTGCCTGTATTTGAAAGAGTAGATCCAACCCGAAATCGAATTCGAATTCGATATAGCATTCGCATATGTATGTTTAAGCTTTTTTTTTTTGCAAAGAAACAGAGAACGAAACAAGTACGGATGTGTTTTCCTATGAAGCATAGTGTAAAATATGTAAGTACGAAAGTGGAGAAAAAAAACCAACCATCTATTAGGGGGAAATGGAAATAGATTTGCAAAATTTACAAATTTTTGGCTAAAACAAAGTCCTGGACTTAAAGATTTGTTTCCAAGAAATGGTTTTGGCTTTAATTTAATTTTCTAGCTAATTTTGAGGACATTTCTCCTACGAAATAAAAGCGGACCAGTTCCTCCAAAAAGAAATAGAAATATTCCTTGAATTTTCAGTTCCCCCTGAGGTAAACGAACGCTAAACTATTGTAAAATAAAACGCAGCTCGAATGAAAATAACCTAAAATTAAACCAAATTATATATAAGATTGATAAACTAATGTTTGTTTATAAGCAGTTACATATATGATTATGCGATAATAATTAAACAATAAAACTTTGGGTTGATTGATACCACAGCAACAACAAAAACAAAGCACAACAGAGGGGGAGAGAGGGAGGGAGGGAGATGGAGAGGGAGGCAGTAAATGAACATAAATTACAGTTGTTTCATTTAATCATTTGCATTTAATCCTGGCCTCTCAATTAGACGGAAAAATGCCCTGGTTTGGGCTTTTGGTTTTTGGCATTTGGTTGCGGCATTTGGCATTTGGCTTTGCATTTATGCAAATTTTCCTGTTTTTCGGGGTTTGACATTCGGCGGTTGTTTGGTCGGTCGCTCGTCGAGGACGCGGACGAGGACGCGGACGTAGGCAATGGCAAATCCTCGGCCATTTTGGCCAAAAGCCGAAATAAAAAGCACGTTAATGAGCGCGTTTATTTACAGCAATAGCAAAAACACATACACCGAAGCGTTAGCCACACATGTACACTGAAAGAAATCAAATGATAGTTGGAAACCAGCAAAGAATGGATAGATTTCCTTGGAAATCGATTATTCCAATGGCAAAGATATGATATATGGATATATGGTATGGTATAATGATTAAATTGATAAAATAAAGGATTATTTTGAAAGTCAAGCATGTTTTTTTTGATCCTATGAGAGCTATTTAATACTCTTCGGATTATTCCTTCTTTGCAGTTCCGTTTTAGATAAAAGGTAAGATCTCTGGCCACTGTTAGAAACGATACATTTTCATGGCTAACACACTTCGAAACTGATTTTTCTTTAAGGATAAATGTCGCCTTTACTACTACTTTTCACCCATAGATTTCTTTCAGTGCCATGGCGGCAGACCGCCGCCGAAAACCTCGATGTGCGTCTGCTAATTGTTTGAGTCACGCAAACAAATTTAACATAAAATATGCTAAACACTTTCGCTGGGGGCTGGCTGGCTGGCTGCCCGGCTGCCTGGCTGCCCGTGGCAAGAAAAATGTTTAATAATTTAATGTTATTTGCATAGATTTCAGCAGAGCCTGAACGTTGACGTTTAGCAATTAACCTCGACACGCACACATACCCTCTACCCTCTACCCCGTCTCTATACCCCTCCACCTGCCGTCACCAACAAGCAGAATGACAAAACGTTTCACTCTCGTACGCCATGCGTATACGTAATATTTTATTTTGTGTTCAAGTCAAAAGTTTCGCCCCTCACATCTGAAGGGGGAAACCACTTGGGCGCACTAACATTATCATAATTATGGCTTACAGAGGCAACGAGACACCTTGCACTCTTATCTGAAATGCCTGCTTTGCGCCCACTTGAGGAAACTTTTCAAAAGTCATTTAAATTATGCGCACAAAAGCGCGAAAATTATGCCACGGCGAGACGAAGATTCAGACGCCACTTACAGCCACATACATTCCGCGAGAGAGAGGGCGAGCGATAAAGAGAGCGAGAGAGAGAGCGAGAGAGACAGTAGAACAGGAAACCACATTTGTCGGCAAAGTTTTTGCCTACAGCTTCAACCTCTCATTTCATCTCTCATCCTTTTTGGCGCCAGGCCACAGCGGGAGAGCGGCAGAGTCAAGATAACGACTATAGGGATGCCCTATGGAAATATCTATCTTCGAATAAATATACAAAAAAACGTGGGTTAACATTTCTGGTGCTGTCTGTTGGAATCATCCAATCGAAACGACTATATGTTGATAGTGGTGACCAAAAAGTTGAGCGCGAGGTGGAAAATGCCTCCATTTTGACATTAGTATATACCCTTGCATATGATCTCCCATTACAGGGTATAAATAGTTGAGTGGCAAAGCGTGGCGCACACTTAAGATAAGCTTCAAGCGCAAAACTTTCATCTTACAAATACGCGACGAGCCGAACCCTTTCCCTTGCCTTCCCTTTGGCTGGGGCGCCGTTTGAGAACGCATTCAACAAATTAATTCTGTGCCCGCTTCTGTCTGTCTTCCGGTCTGTCTGGGGTTCTGTCTCTGGCTTTGTTGCTGCAGGAAATATGTTTAATTTCATTTAAATGTAGTAAGTGCAACACTTTGGTTAGCATTCAATGGCGTCTGAGGAGGATGTGGCTTGGGTTTGGGGCAGCAGATGAAAGTTGGCAGGATATTCGGCTGCGTTCATGGGAAATATTTTGCTGCGTTGAAGCGATTCTTTTGGTTTATACATTCCTGCCATTCCTGTTCCTGCCTGTGTCTGCAACTTTAATTGAGGGAGCAGCCAGGAGCAGCACAGAGCCCTAATGATGAAGAGTGGGCGAAAGTGCTTTAATTAAATCTCGGATTATAGAAGAAAATCTGCAGATTACAGGACTACTTTTGTTCGAATTTTGTATCATTTAAATGTGATTGAAATCTAGAACATCTAGTTTTTTCGTCTCTGTCTAGAACATATTTATCACAATAAACTTATCATCTCTGGTATAACACACCATTTTCCTGCCATTTCAATTTCAAAATCTCTCCTTGGAACTCTTGGAATTTATATATAATTTTCTACCCCAACGATTCATCTCAATTTAAGCGATTTCCGCCCCATCAACTTATCCATCATTTTGGCTGTAAATTTGTGCCTTTTATTCAGTTGCCGGATCTATTCAAAGTTGTCAAAGTTTATCAACTACGAAAATCATTACAAAATCGAAACTTTTGTGCCCTCCAGTGCCAGTGCCAGTGCCAGTTCCCGAGTTCGAGTTTGAGTTTGAGTTCAACTTTTCAAAGTTAGTTTTTGGGTCCATTCTCTCTCTCTATATATATATTTTTGTTTTTTTTTGTTGTACCCCTCCATAAACAGTTTTTCTCCCGCAAATTGATGCTTAAAATTATTCCATTTAGTACAGACTCTTATATGGAGAGATTTACATACCATCTCGATGCATTTCCCTCCCTCCCTCTCTCTCTTGTTGTTTTCTATATATTTTTCTTTCTATTTTTTGGGAGGAGGGAACTCTGTCATCTGTCAGTTTTCCATAGTGCACCCCAGAGAAATTTGTGTTTGTTGCATAAAAATTACATCGTACATTGTTTCGCGAACGGACTTTGATGGCCGTATGACACTGACGGTTCGGTTCGGTTCGGTTCGGTTCGAGTGTGTGTCTGAGTGTGCAATGTGGCACTGTGCAGTGCAGTGCAGTGCGGGGGCTCTGTTTCTGGCATTTCTAAAAATTTGTGGCATTGTGTGGGGACACGACACTCATTGATGTGGCCGCTGCAGCTGCAGCGCGCTGAAACTTTTGCTGTCGGATGTTTTTGGGTTTCCCCCGTTGTGTACGGAGCGGGGGCATTGACATCATTGCAGTTTTTATGAGAACATTGCGGTCATCTGAAATGTCAGCACCATACAATCTAGGGAGAGCAAAGGCTGCACTCCATCCTGTAGAACGGAGTAGTGACAGCAATGGAAGGGATGACATAGTTGACATAAATGTAGGTTGTTTTTTTTCTGAAAGAAACTCCATTCATCCCTTGTGCATTATTAGCTTTTCATCGTGAAATGAATGGTAACTATGTATTTTCATGTGGAACTAAATGTCCCTCCATATTTTCTGGTTAATAAATTCAATATTTTTCGACTTTAAGCTGCCACAAAGTACTCCGTAACAGAGACATTCCTTTTGGCTGTGGCTGCTGTTGCACAGCGACAGCGAAAGAGCCTTCCTTCTTCCTGGTTTTCTTTGGCGCATATTTGTTTGAGTTTATTTTTTAATTTTCACAACTTTTGACAGCTTTGCAGTTGGTCACGTACGCGGCAACGCTCTACTGTGTGTCTGGACTGCCATATATTGGCTGCCTCGCACTCCCGGATGGGGATGGGGGGACAGGGGCAGGGATGACCACAGTGTGCAACAGCTGCCTTTGGCGCACGTGACGTGGCCTGTGTGACCCATCCCTGGCTCTGTTACCCCGTTGCCTTGGTAAATTTTAATCAAGTTTTTCGACTCCCATTCTCACACACATTTTTCTCTCTCTATTTAATTGTCAATTTGTTGCGGCGTGTGGCGTGTGGCGTGTGTCGTGTCTGACTGCTACTGCCTGATAAATTATGTCCAGCCGAACAACTAAAGCCGCAATTAAGGAGACGAAAAATGAAACGACGAAATGAAATGAAATGCACTGCACTGCACTGAACTGCACTGCAATCAGTGGTCCCTGGGTTATGTATGTCTTTAAGTTGTGTCTTAAAACCAACAGGAAGAAGGTCCTGCTGTTCAGTCAGGCATGCTTATCTATACTGCTCCGGACACCAGACTCCGGGACTGTCTGTCCTGGAATTTCCAGGGCTGTATCTTGAGCTTAATGATTCCATTGTCAAAGCCATTGGCTACGGAAATTGTGTACACAAATTTAAATATTCAACAGGATATTGCATGAAATATACATGAGGAAGAGATGCACAAACAGACCATCGGAGAGAAGATAGGTGACGGCAGATGGAGAGATGGTATATGGTATCTGGTATATGGTCCTGGAGGCGACAAAATCCAGTGTTGTTCGTAAATAACTTTTAGTTTGATGTTCTTCACAAATTATTTTGACAGCATTTTCTTAGTCTCCTAATCTGTGATTTCTTCACCCAGATTTTCCTCTCCTTTTCTTGTATGAAATTTTTGTGCATTTCTCTGAATTAGTTGGCCAAGTTATGTCTTCGGTGGTGTCTCCTGTGGGATCTTTGGGGAATGGCAATGGAAATTAAGTGTTTAGGGTATTTGGGAGTAATCAAGTTTTGATTAAGGGTCTCCCAAGCATTTCTTTAGTCATAATCAGACATTTTTCGTACATTTCTATTCATTAAAGTTTGGGATTTTCTTTTGCTTTATTCACCAGTAGGAAAATATATACATTTTAATCCTGTTTGGAATGGAGTGAAGTGTTGTCTGTTGTGGCATTGATTAGACGAGAAAATGGTATTCCTTTTAAGCAGGATTTCCTTCTTTTGGTGGCAGGATTCCTCCTATTGGAGGCAGGATTCCTTCCTCTTGGCGGCAGATGGACCTTCTCCCTGGAGGTTTTTTTCGTGGGCGGCAAACAAACGCCAATCATTTCCTATGCCATGGTGCAACCCAAGCAATTGTCCTGGGAAGAGTCCATTACTTATTGTATTATTTAGGCCATCTTCGCCACTCGAGAACTGGCATTGACTTTGACAAGTTGGCCGCCGTTTTGGCCGCCCAGCATTCCGTTTTGTTTTAATCTTTTACTTGGCTTTTTTCGTCAGGGTCACCAGGGAACTGGTCTCGATCCTGGGCGATGGGCGATGGGCAATGGGCGATGGGACTCTGTTTTTCAAGTTGTGCTCTAATGCAAGTTGAAAACTTTTTGATAGCCAAACAATAGCAAATCACTTGATGCTCTTTGCCAGCCAGCTCCTCTGCCACACAGGATGATGATGATGATGATGATGATGATGCTGCTGATGATGCCGGCTCATAAACTTTTACGCGCTCATTTTCCCAGGGAAAAGACTCCCCTTTCCCGTCTTCTGATTGACGCTGAAACTCTCTTTCGCTCCCTCTCTCTCTCCCTCTGTGTCTCTCTCTGTCTGTGTAGAGGACTTTGTCAGGTTGGTTTTGGTGTCGCCGAAAAACAGAGAATAGCTTTTCATTGTCTGTGCGGTACAGAGGGAGACTGCAAAAGGAGGTCGGAGGAGTGGAATAGGATGCTTGGAATACAAATGTCAATAAAACAAATACTGTTGACGCAGCGCGGTTATTTCCCAAACACAATCTCCATTACGACATTTACATTTGTATCTGTATTTGTGTCTATGTGTGCGGCGGCTGCACGCTCCCCACTCCCCACTACCCCATGTCCTGCCGTCTCTTCTATATATATCTTTGGTTGTTGGTGTTTGCTAAACACGTTTGTTGACTCTTCCCTCTCTCTTTCACTCTGTGCCCTCCCCCGTTCGACTTCTGTGGCTCGGCTGTGGCCCTGAGTGGCTGTATTTGACTTTAAGCGGCGTTAACGGCCACGCAAAAGATAAAGACATTTGATGCCAGACAGACAGTGTATAACTAAGGGGGTTGTCCTGGGCGGTTGTCCTGGGCGGTTGTCCTGGGCGTAGTCCTGGGCGTAGTCCTGGCACTCCAAGATTGTCGCACAACAACAATTGTCGGTCATTGTCATTAAGTTGCACGGAATGAAAATGAGATTCTGTTCCTTTTCCCGAGATTTTTTTTTGCTGTCATTTGAGTTGATTTGGAAAGGCATGGTCAAGGTTTGATAAGGTTTTCGGAATGTTTGGACAGCAAAATGGTAAGCATATAGGAAAAGGAAGGTACTCAGAGTGATTGGCATCAATGTAAGAGCGGAGAAGCTTCTTTGGAAAGGAACCACACATTGGGTACGACATAGAAATTCATTTGTTTGTGAGTCCCATGAGAACTTGAGCAAAGTAAGTTTTGTATACGATCCCGAAATGGATATCATAGGAGTTCAAACCGCAAAGGAACCAAGGAAAGGAATTACGGGGGTTTCTTTGGAACTTCAAAAGCAGGAGCTTTGTTGAAATATTTATAAACATATACCAATTTCGCCTGGTATTCGCCTGGTATTCTTTGCCGCCTGCGTGGCACCCCTTGCCTTCTTGATGACCATCCTGCACTCACACTCGCATAATAAAAGCCCTTTAATGATGCTGCAGTAAGTCGTTTGGCGATCGTTTCAAAGCCGCCTAAAAGAAGGCGCCCTCCTTTCCGAGCATGAGAACAGTTTTGCGTCATAGGGGAAAGAATAGCTGTCTTGCGCTGCCGATCGGTTCAGCTGGGATGCGGGAGCAATGACCGGTAATGGGCCAAGGGAGGTAGTGGACACAGTATGTAAGGGTATTCGCGGGGAACAAGCGGCAACCAAGGGGCACTAAATAGCGGGGTGGACAACTGTCAAGCGCGAAAGTTCAGGGTACTGAGTGGCAAAGTGGAGAGAAAGTTGCCGCCACGTCCCCCGAGAGTTTCCGGTTCTGGATCTTGCTTTCTTCTGTTGGCCAGCAAGGCATTAAGTCGTGTGGCACGTCGTTCTCCGCATCCACAGATGAGGAATTGGTACTCCCCACAGCTGATCATGCCTGGCCATTACAGGCGGTGGTGCAGTGAAAAGGAGCGGATCCATAAAAGCAAATATCCCACCAGTTTCTACATTTTTGGAGGGTGTCCCCCTTTTTGAGCCCGTAAAGGATTGGCAGGGCCACGGCCGAGTAAGTGGAAACCCAAGCGCGACAGCAAACGTTGATAAAGAGAAAGAAGAAAGGGGAATTAAGTCTCCATATAATCTCCAATCTACCCATCACCCATCTTCCCCTCACCCCAGACCCCATTCCTTTGTGGGCGAACTTTCGTATTTATTAGTGATCAGTGAGTAAATGTAAAAATTCGAAAATTCTATATCGTTAGGTTCCTTCCGAATCATCTCCATCCGAGGACTCTGCCATCCCACTTCTTCCGCCACAAAAACCCCAAGAACAGTCGGGACCATCTCCTCCTTCCACCATTAACAACTCATTTCGGACTTAGTGAACCCTGAACTGAATTTCCATTTGCCCAGGGACCCCAAGACGAATCCCCTCCCCCACCGCCACCCTGCTCGCTGTGCACTGTGCTGCTCGGTTTGGTTTATCTACTACTTTATTACTGTAAATCCTCAGATAATTTATTTGATTTGTACGCGCGAATCCTCCGCCTCGAAGGCCCCCCCATTCCCCCCTCGTTGCCCGCCGCACACAGAGAACCCAAAGACCAACAACAATGGAAGCAACAGCTGCGTTGATGGAGAAGGTTGGGACGGGTGGTGCGGGGGGCGACTGTGTCTGTCTCGTCTCAATGGTGCGATGGGGCAGAGCGTGGTGTGGTGTGGAGTGGAGATGATGTGGGTGCTGATTTGTATCAGTGGAAACTGTAAAGTGTATCGTATTACAATCAGATTAAGTTAAAGCCCCTGCCATATGCATGCAGCCCTCCCCCGCCCCCCCTTTCGCAGTGGGCGTTGTTGGGGGCCTAAATTGAATTTAAAACTTGAATTGAAATAAAATTGAAAAATAATTTGCATGCCCAGCATGTGTACTCGTACGTTCTGTGTGTTCCACTTCTATTTTAAGTAAATTAGGAAAACGTCTGCGCCCACAAATCTATGTACATACTCGTAGAGACCAAAGACCCACACAAATCGCAATTTAAAAGGCCTATAAATATTTATTTACAAAAAGGGACACAGAACAGAGACACATGGCCAAGTGGTTATTGTATTGGCAGGTCCTTGAGCCACGGTTAGACAACGGTAGGGACATTAATTGTTATACGAGGGGGGGGAGCACAGGTACAGGAGATCAGGCCATATCAATTATGTGGCTTAGACTTTGATTGGTTTTGGACTTTGAGGCAGTCCAAATGTGTTATGTGGCACGAAAAGGAAAAGTCCAACTGGACATAGGATAAATAGAGGAACTCCATAAATATTGTATATCCTTATAAAACAAAACAATGGGGTAGCGAATTTAATGAGTATTTTTTCAATGGGAAGAAACTATGTATATAATTGTGTTCCCAAAGATGAAGAAAATACAAGAGAAAGTCCTTAATGTGGAATAAAAGATGTACTATATTTTATTATGTTTTCGTCAATTGATTATCTTTATATTCTTTGATTATATTTTCATTGCAACACCGGTACCACGTTCCTTGTGGATCGAGATCACAAAAGAAAAGAGGAATTACACACTCCAAGTGTGACCAAACTAACTTATTCTAATAATACTAAATGTATCTTATTATTTGAATGTTGAATAGGGGTATTCCAACATAGAAATATACAAAAATTCAATTAAATGAATGCAATTTCACAATTATATTAAACAGCCTTTTGATTGAACCATCTTTCTCTTTGGAGTACAACCAAAATGCACTATTTTTGTGTTCCCAAAGGACATGGCCCACTAGATTGATATATGTGTATATTGACTGCAAAAAACCGTACACCACTTTCAGTGTAAATACTCGTAACCAGTGCTTCCAATAGTTCAATCAGAGTTCTATGTTTTCCTGACATCCAAACCGTTACCAATTATTCTATTAAACGCTTCCCAAAAACCGCAGCAGCTATCAAAATGACAACTCCAGAATGGCACAAAAAAGAACAAAGAAAAGAGATGAAATGTGGGCAAAGAAAGTGGTGGGTGGGGGGGAACTTTAGTGTGGTTTTAGGGCAGGGGAATCACATCCAGCAACAATGGACATGGACATGGACATGGTCTGTTCTGGTCGTAACTGTTATTTGATTCCGTATATGGCCGATGGCTAAAGTCTCACAATCAGTGACCACAAAATGTCAGGCTACCTTTTTCTGGGCCAATTGTTCATCTATCTCCACGTCCACGTCCACGTCCAATACGAACCAGTCAATTTTATTTTCTTTTTGTTGCAGTTAGCGGCAGGCGGCATGCGGCATCAAGCATCAATGCCAATGGCTGACAGCCGCCTGTTGTTCTCTGTTTGTATTGGCGACGGCTGTTGACCAATTTGCGGACCATCATCAAGTGTGAAATTTCCAATTTCCGTCATGGATCGGGTCCCCCAACCCCAACCCCAACCCCAACGAGTACCTCTAACACCATCTAACCCACTCTCAGTCCCACTCCCATTTCCACGCCCACTAGCCCTGCGGCCTTTCTCTCACTTTTCGATTGGGTTGCAGCATTTGCATCAACGTTTCGTTTGATGTTTGTCCAAGGACTTTTCTCTTCCACTGTGCGTGTGTGTGTGTTTATTCTGTTCACAGTGAGCCCCGTATATACTCGTACTCGTACTCGTATTGGCAATAACGATCTATTTGTAAAGCCAGTGAAGTGATTTGCTTCGAAAATAGTCGTTAAATAGTTATTTATTGTAAATAAATTGTTGGATATGCCGATGCCTAATGTTTAGATTGGGCATTTTGTGTATGAATGTGAATTATGCATTTGAGCCAACACCAAATATGGTTGTTGTTTGCCTAAAGCTGTGGAAAAGTAGTTTTAAACGCATGAATAATATTTGAGTAGAGATTTTATTTATATTTTATCGATGAGAAATCAGTTTTATGGCTGACATTAGATTTAATATTTCAATTTTCATTGACAAATTTAATCCACAATATGGTAAATCAATAAGAAGTCTCTGAAAATGTATTTAGCACCACTAAAAGATGACTGATTGGATGCTATATGAACAATATCGAACTGAGGATCAAAACTATATTCCATTATAAAATCGTTTGTATTCAATTGTTATCTTTTTAGAACCTTGGAACTCATCTGACGAGGCCTGGGAGAGAGAGAGAGAGGGAGGTGGTGCATGGACATGATAGCTCACTCCTTACTACTGAGCCACACTGGGAGAGAGATAAGGAAGTGGTTTGCTGACTTTGAGTAGCTCTTCGCTGCTAAGCCACATTGTGAGAGAGACAGAACGAGAAGGAGAGATAGGAGACCATACAAATATTTGCCTGACTCGATCAGAAGATGGAAATCTTACAAGTATCGATATTTTATTGAACAAGCTATCGACTAAGAGCTGCACCAACATATTTCCAATATGTACTACTACAGCATCTATGTATATATCCAATATCTGACAACGCTCGTCCTCCGCATTTTCTTAGCCCCACTCCATCAATGTCTATGCCCCCCCCCCCCACTAATCTATTCAAATATCATACATTCCCATCGCACAAAATCCCCTTCGACTCACCTCAGAGATGATTTGAATTTAATTAAAAGCGTACAAATTGATTTAGCCAGAGCCAGGGGTTCAGGAATCTGTGGAGAGGTCATTAGGTGAAAGGTCAGCAACACAAACTTAAAGCTCCCGCCCGCCAAAGAAGTTAAAGCGATTTACCTGTCAGGCCACCTCCTTGGCTCTTGCTATTCCAAATTAATTATGCTGAAGCGAAAGTTTAATTGAAGATATTGACGGAGAGCCCGACCGTACTGTGTACTGTGCTCTGTGCTCTGTGCCTGGGCTCTGTGGGCCCTTGCGATGGGCCATAATTACACCTGTCCAAGTTGTTTCCACTTTGTTTCGGCCGCTTTCAATTTCACGAATGATAAAACACAAATTAAGATTACCCCACACCCGAAGATAGGGAGATACAGAGAGCGGGTATATTGGTATCGGATGAGTTAAGCGCATTTCGCCAGTCTATCTTTAAGTGGTAGAACGAACGAGTCGCTCCTTTGAACTTGTTTGGGCGGCTGTGGCAGTCAATTATGGTCTCTGGCCACATTATCAATTGCTGATTATGCGAAGGGGGTCGCCTTTAAAGCCGCAAAAAGGTCTGCCGATGGGAATACAATAAACACGGCCCCAAGAGCCCCCCAATCCTCTGGAAGTTCCAGACGTTCAATATATTCCCGGCTACGGGTTTTTTCTGGCTGCCTTTCGCAGGCATTCAACTAAAATAAAAACCATAAATGGTTGGGGGCACGGGGCAATCAAACAGAAAGGCTGCTTGCTGCCTGCCTCAGTGTCTGTGTCTCAGCGTCTCGTCTGCGCGCGTGTGTGTGTGTGTGTGTGTGTGGCGTTGGCGACTGCAAATGGCTGTCGGTTAAATTGGCAACACTTTATCAAAAAATATGAAAAGCACTAAAAGTCAAAACGCATGGCAAACTGTTGGTAAAAAGAATGAAAGCGAAAGAGTAAAAAGAATCAAAAGGGACAGGGTCCGAGACCAGCGAGACCATCATCATGATGATGATGGCAAAAAGGGGCATGCATATAGATTGGCAATAAGGACAAGTCGTACACATCGTCATAGAGCGGCAACCAGGACCCATCAAAGCAGACAGTAAGAAAGAGATACAGACAAAGGAAAGAACGAGAGAGAGACAGAGAGAGACAGTTCAGTGAAAAGAGCGAGAGGCAGATACATATAGTGAAGAAAGTAATATGCAAATTTCTCGCATAATTCATATGATATTTTTCTATTTATTAAATGTGACAAAGAACCAATTTAAAGCGGGCCTTTTTTCCATAGATTGCTGTGAGCGAGCGGTACAGTGAGAGACAGGGCTGTAAAACAGCTTGGAAATGTAAGACAAGCCTTAAATGATTTCCCTCTGAGTCTCTGAAAATCTATGATATTCCCGTTTGTAACCTTTATAATGGAATGATATTATTATGGCTATTTTCTTTTTTAATACTTTAAATACTTATTTTATTATTTAGTTCTCCTTTGAGTTGTGGAGTCGTTGTGGATATCTTTCATTAAATTTAAATAAAACGCATGAATAATCCATATTTTTGTCTTTATTTCGGAGCTATTTCCGAATTAATTCATTTAAAAATATGAGCACAGTATTTCGGTTGCTGTTTCATTAACGAAAATAATTCATTCGACCAATTTTTTTGTATACATGTGTGTATTTTTTGTTTTGATGCAATTGTTGTCCTTTGGCCAAAAGATTGATGGAAGAGAAGTGCACTCGTTTTTCTGCTGTTGATGCTTTTTTCTGCTGTGTGTGGGTGTGTTCGTGTGTGGCTGATTGAACAGCATTGATGGAGTTTTTTTTCAATTTGATGGATGAAGATTTAAAAAGCGGAATTTAAACTTTAATTTTTAAGGGAAATTCTTGAATGGAAATTTTACTTTAATTTATGCACATCGGGTATCGGGTAATTATATTCCTAATCATCCTGTTAAATCGAATTATAGTAAATTGATTCTGTCTATATTCCACAAAATCCACAAAAGACACCGAAAATTTCTTGGAATATTTATGCAAAATCTCTTCCTTTGGATTCCTGTAGATCAATTTGTAGAACTTAAGAGGATTATCATAGCGGAAAGTACTTGAATTATAATTAACTATTATTTGCACTACAGTTAACCTTCGCCCCCCTCCCCCTCCCCCCTTCAACCGCAACAAGCACTGGATGGATAGATATAGATGGTGATGCCATGGCAGCCGAGCAGCCGAGCAGCCACTGGAGAAATTTCCAGACAATGCCCGGAGAAGCACAAAATGTAAATTATTCAAAAGGTAGCTGAAAGAAGAATATGCCCGACGCGATGGATGTCATTTCCTTCAGTAGAGAATGGAAGTTCTTCGTCCAAGCCCCACGCCAAAATGCATTGCATTGCATTGCATTGCATTGCAGAGTGGAAAAGTGGAAAAAACGGCGACTACAGAGTGGCAGTGGGGAAAACGGTAGTCTAGAGTGAGACTGGCGCCTGAGTAGAGGGGGGGGGCAAAGAGTGTAGAGTGGGAAAATATGGTTTCAGCAAAGAAGGCAGGCGATGGCGATGGCGATGGCGTTGGCAGACTTAAAAAGTGCCTAGGAAAATGCATTAAATTCAGTTTTCATCCAACTGAGACAACAGTTGAGTAAATTATGGCAACGAGCTGTGCCGCCAACTATCCAAAATGGTGGAGCATCTGCAGCAGGAGTATCTGTGTGACAGCCAGGCTCCAGTCTGTTGAAATTTCCATTAAAACGTGTTGAGTTTTTTTCCTTAAATTTGAAGTATTTCTTAGCCTTAAAACAGACTCAAAGTTGCTTAGTCTTGAAGAAGCATTTATTAAATGTAAATTCAATTCAACTACTGTTCATTCCTGTTCATTCTTTCACACCTTTTTCACACACTCAAGTGGCCGACTGTTCACAGGTCTCTGTGCCTGGGGAAAATGCAATGTCAGCAGGGAAAATGTTGCATAAATCTAACATAAATAATGGTCAGCAGCTTTCAGCCACAGAGTCGAGTCGAAAGGAGCCCCAAAAGCAGCCAGAAACAGGAGTCCGGAGCCAGAAACAGGAGCCCGGAGCCAGAAACAGGAGCCCCGAGCCAGAAACAGGAGTCCGGAGCCAGAAGTAAAGTAGAGGCTGAGGAGTGGTATATAGATTGAACAGAGTCTGGGGCATCTCAAGGAGAGAAATATTGAAGCGAATTGCAACTTAAAATGAAAACTTTCATTTCATCGAAATCCCCAAAAAGGTTTTCCGTCTACTAATTACGAAAATTCCTATTCAAAAATGTGGAATTTTTTGAAAAAATAAAAATAATTGTTTCTGGTGGCCCCACCAATACCGTTCGTGGTCCGAAACCAACTGAAACCAGCTCCATTCGGCAGAGATTCGTCTTTCGTCTTTCGGCTTCGGCTTCGTTGGGCTCTCGCTTTTCCATCGTTTAAGAGAGGGCCTTAGTCGGCGCCTGCGTGGGAGTTTTCTCTCAGTTTTGTAGACTTCTGAACTCTCAAAGAACCAAAACAATAATTCTGTTGATGATTTAGGCCGAAAACACATTTGTGAGCGGCGAAAAAAGTACCATAACAAAGAGGAGGGCAGGCAGTAAAGGAAAAAAAAGACTACAATTTCATTGGCTAAGCAAATGTCACCGAATTAGAAAGCAACAAGCAGTTGAAAAGAGAGAGCAACATGGAGAAAACATAAAAGAGAAAGGTCAATAATTGAGGTAGGACTGGAGAAAGTCAGTCAGGAGATCTCCGGACTATAATATTTTCTGGTTTTATGGAGGAAGTACTTGTACGAGAAAGATAAGCTACGACAATATGAATATCCATTGAAGTCCGGCTGTAACTTTAATGGAGCCTGCTCTTTGTGGTCCCTTTATGATGTGTTGGGGTGTATGCCCCCCGTGCATCCATCACACTGACTCCTGCAAAAAGGAACTCATCATAAACTGAAGTGTGGATGAGAGAGGACTCTCTCTGGCATCCGTTCCTCCCAGGACACTGATACGGATACGAGTATTGGCAGCTGCAGCGATGGAGCAGCTCAGGAGTCAAGGAAGGATTTATAACATCAGCATATGGGCATCATCTTTATATCCTTTTCTCTGCTCCCTACTCCCTGTTCCCTGTTCCCCCAGTGTCTGGCCTTTCCTTTCCTTTTTATATTTATTACATCATTCGATGGTTGAAACTCGCATATTAAGTGGATTGATGTATTAATATTTAAACGGCGATTTGCGGCTTGTGGTTTGCTTAAGCTGCTCGGGGAACTTGACTTGACTGGAGGCGCCTGCCTGAATGGTGCCTGCACTCGACCCTTGACCCTTTCACGGACACATGGCATCCGCCTGCGGGTATAATGAGGCATATCAGGCATATCTGCATGCCAGAGTATCGATTCGATCAGCCCTAATAGTGCTCTCCTCCAGAGGTAATCATCATCTTGCCACACTCTTCCGCCGCAGCAGCAGCGGCACTCTTTCTCTCTGAAGATTCCTCTTCTGCCTCCTTCGCTCTGGTCACATTAAAAGGCGACACGCATTGTGGAGTCCCATGTAAACTTTTTGTGTGCGTGGCTCTCATAAATAAAACATAAAGTCCCTTCTTTATTTTTATACACTTTATGCAGCAGCCTCCTCCTCCGCCTCCTCCAGCGAGAGGGAGAGCGAGAGGGAACTTTCCTTCTGGCCAACATGTTTCGAAAATGTTTATAAAATGACGCAGAAAGCGTACAAGTCATAAATAATGCGTTCGGGGAGGGTGAGAGGAAGAGGGAACAGAGGGAGCAGGGAGCAGGGAGCAGATACATAGGAGGGAAGGTGCGCGACAGTGCCGGAGTGTCGCAGTAATTTGAAATTAGCACGCGTTTGACATGCAAATATCGGGGAAAAGACGCTGAGACACACAGCTTCTGGCTGTCGAACCGCAGCAATTATAGATGGGACGGAGATGGGACGGAGACGGACCACGCGGCGTATGCGGAATGCTGCAACGGAAGCGGCCAACGGAAGGCATCCTAATAGTTCTTCTTTCTGCCCGAGAGTAACCCCAGAGAAGAAGAGGGTCCGATATCCCCAAGATAGTATCTCCAATATTGACCATTCCCGAGGCTGTGCCGCATACAAATAAGTTGGAAACTTAAGGGTTGGACATGGAGTGGGACAGGGAGTGGGGAGTGGGAGTGGAGATCCTTCCTCATCGCTGGGGGGTCATCCGAGATGACTTTGGCAAATAAATAAATGGCGAGTGACATTTGCACAATTATTTACAATTAATTACGCAAGTGACACGAAAACAACACCCATCCCCTGCTGCTCCTCCTCCTCCTCCCCCTCCTCCTCCTGCTGCTGTGGGGGCTCCTTTGAGACGCTTCGCCCCTGCCTCCCCCTGCTGTTGATTATCTCACTCTCGCATGCAGGTGTGTGGGCGTGGCAGCACACAAGCCTCCCCGATTACACAAACACAATCGATTAACATTTAATTGCATCTGCGGCCGCCTCGAATTTCGGCTCTCGAATTCTGTAATCGAAATTATTGTTGGGGCTCGCTCCAGTGTCGCATAATGCTGGATTCTACACACACATATATCCTCCAGGATGTGTGGTGTGTGTGTGGGCGGACAGGAAGGATGCAGAGTGGGGATCCGCAGGTGCACATTGGGTCATCAATGAACAATGAAATTAGGAGCTGCAACCGAGGGAACAGTCCCCATTCCCCATTCCCCACTTCCTCTTCCTCTTGCTCCGAGGGATTTCCATCAATCAGAGAGGCACTCAACTGGCCTGCCACACGTATACACGTATACACGGACATATATCCTGGGGGAAAATCAACCCAAGTGTTTTCCGCAAAGGAATCCCCTTCCTGCAGAAGGAAACAAAAGGTTGAAGGCATTTTCATTCCTGCGGTCGCCGCTCAAAGCGTTTTCCATTCCCAAACTCAGTGACAACGAGGAAAACACTTCCGCTTTTCACACGTTTTTCTTCTTTTCCATCCTGGGGACGGGGTACGGGGGACGGGGGCATTCCACAAATGTTGCGCCAAAAATAACATTTGAATACCAAAAAAGGTTTTTATTTCCCGCCTCGACGCAGACTAACGAGGAAGCGGGGGGGGCAAGGCATGGCATGGCAGGGGAGAGGATGGGGGGAAAAAGGATGGGATGGAAATGGCAACGGAGACGACTCTATTTGGAGGCATGCAGCTATTTGGGGCATGCTGTCCACTGGGGTGGGTAGTGGAACGATGGGGTTGGGGGGAATGTATCTTCATTTGCGAGCGACTAAGAGACACTTTTTTCGCTGTGATTCCCCCCGCGCCCACCGCTGACTCGCAGACGTAGACGGAGAACAAACTGAATGATTTTCCCTGCCTAACTTTCCCTATTTGCTCTCGGAAAAGTCAACAGAGTCCCCCTCCTATCCATTTATCGTGTATATGCATTTATATATACCCCCGATCCGATTGAATCGCGTCGAAGAGTATTAATATTTGATTTTAATCTACTCCGAAAGCAAATTTATCCAGATATTCCCCTTCTGGTGCATGCACCCTCCAAAAAACACCAAACACCAGACAAAAGTCATTCACAGTCGCCTCCCTCCTCTCCTCCCCTTCTGATATCCCCCCCGCCGACTTCTGTCTGTTGCAGCATCGATGGAAATCGATATTCCATGACACTGCACTCTCCAGGAGGGACATCATTGCATTGTCTTTGCCCTGTCCCCTGCTCTTCCGCTCTAATGAGTTTCCCCGGAGAATGGCAGGGCCCTCTCCAATCACTCCTCGCATTCGTGTGGATTTATAAGTTTCTGGCATTATTTATGCCATCTCTAGATCTCTGCAACTGCGTAAACATCCTCTCCAGTCAGAGTCCATCCGCCTCATGGATTTATGTACTCCAGATGCTGTACCTAGATCGGGTCAGGGGTCAGTGGTCGTCAGTGGTCAGTGGTCAGACGGAGGCCAACTTCTTGACACTTTTCAGTGCTCAGACGAAAGCGAGTCCGAATCAGAAAGGATTTGACCCGTTTGTCCATCTCCCGGCCAGTCGCAAATCCATTTGTTGGCCAAACAAAATGTATCTCAAAATACTTAAATTTCCATTTCTATTTTTCATCGGAATCCGAATCAGCATCAGCAGCAGCATCAGCCTTGGACTCGGCCTTCGCTTCGGATAGGGCTTAAGTGCTCATGTGAGCATGAGGAGGGAAGCAGAGGGACTGGGGGGAGATCGGACTTGGAATGTGCCAGCTGTTAATATTTTGACAATGATGCATAAGTCCCGGACGGAGTGGACTCCAGGCAGAGGGCCAGACGGATAGACGGACAGACGGACTGAGGGACAGAGCCGACTCCTTCTAATGCCAGACAGACAGTTGGAAAGATGAATGTCGACAGTTGGATGTTGCGTTGAATCCGAATTTCATATTCAGGCCAGGACTCCCTCCGAGGCACTCAGGCAGGCAATCCCGTCCAGCCAGCAGCACACGGGACGGACGGAGGGACGGTCGGGGGGACAGAGGGACAGAAGCATTCCATTCCTCATGTTTCCCCAGTTATTGTTTTATTGTTGCTGCCGCCTCTCGGAGGATGCTGAGGCTGATGCTGATGCTGATTCTGATGCTGCTGATGTTGCTGCTAGTGTTGTTTTCCCGTTTAACAGGCACCTTCATTAGTTATTCAAAAATTGTCGAGGTCGAGTCAGGGAGAGGGCAGGGACAGGGACAGGGACAGGGACAGAGGAGCAGTCAGGGAATGATTCTGAGATGGAGCACCACTGGAATCGTGTCAGAACGGATTGGGATGTCTTGGGCCAGGCGGCAGGCCACATGTGCGGGCCCAGAGGGTCAGGCATGATGACTGATGGAGAGGTACACCTTCAATGGGGGATTCTGTTTTCATTTTGCATAATTTGCGACCATAATGGGAGCATTTAAAGAGTTCCAAGGAGCAGGAGCAGGAGCAGGAGGAGGAAGATTGAGGAGACTAAGTGTGGATTGTGGCTCTCTAATGAAGTTTACTCCTACACAAAGCTCCCTCTGTGTAATTTCAGATTCCCACAATCAATTGAATGGCCAAGACAATGGAGAGATTATCCCTGGTGCTGTTCTCCTCCGATGAGCAGCGTCGGATCTCCTTCCATGGCATTGAATCCCTCCCCATTCTAATGGATGTTCCATCTCCGATTCAATTAGACTTGACATGGGTCGTGGCTTTATTCGTTATTCGTTATTTGTTATTCGATAAATGAGCGAATAATTGTGCGATACACGTGAATTACCGCATTTTAAGGGCCGATCCAATGGCCGATGGCCGTGACAGCAATTGTTGTCGGGGCGCGTGTTAATGAGTTGTTAAGTTCCCCGAAAGAGTCCAACCCCACCCCTCCCCACGTGCCCTGGGGCCTGTGGCATGTGGCATTATCCAACCCTTCAGAGCATTGTCTGCTGCTCAGGCAACGGCGATAAATGTCAATTGCAGAAGAGCAGAGCCCCGCCATGAATCTGCATTGACTGTGGAAGGGCAGGCGGACGGACGGCTGCAGGACGGACTGGGATGAGAGATTGGAATGGGACGGAGCGGAGTGGGGGCTATTCAAAGTTCAAGACTCTCAGCGGCTCATTACTTGCCCCAAAATGCACTCCTCCCCGCCAGGAGTACGCGTGGAGGATGATTCAGCGTGGGATTCCCGGACAAAGGATGTGCTGGAAACTCGGACAATTCGAGGGATTGCAGGGGAGTGGGGAGTGGGGAATGGGTATGCAGGATGTTTAGGATGGTCAAGTGGGGGCCATAAATCGAGGCTGGCTAATGCCGAGGCGAGTGCTTCATTCCGCCTGCCGCCTGCCGCCTGCTGCTGGCATTCATTGGCAGTGGATCCCGTATCCTGAATCTGTCCCGCGGGAGAGGAGGCATCCGAATTCCAAATTCAAATTCAAATTGCAAATCGTTCAGAGCGGGAGGGGGAGTGGGGGATGGCTTTAAACTCCTTTTTTAATCGGGGGGAAAGGGTCAGACAGGGGCCAAGTGGAGAGCAGGAGAGAGAGAGAGAGAGGGAAAGGTGTCTCATTCCACTCGCCTCACGAATCTTTTTCGCACTTTGTCTGACTTTGAGCGGAGCAAGCGATTCGCTCTGTTGGCCCTGATTCAAGTTGAAGATTTTCGGGCCACAGCAGCCAGAATCCGATACAGCGACAGCCAGGCAGACAGACAGATAGACAGTGGAGTGTGAGAGGGTGAAAGTTCATTGAAATTGACAGGTTTTCGCAGGGAGAGGACTCCATTTCAGTGGCTCTGTTGTGGGTCACCATCCGCTGACCTTAAAGGGATGTGGCAGCAGCAGAGGATAAGTGGGAGACACCCCTTTGGTTGGGGGAAACTTTAAGGATTTGTTCACTCGAAGATTGCCCCATCTGATAGTGCACCATTTCCCTTCCCTGCTTGGAGCTCGATGCTTTTCCAGGGGAAATGCCACTCGGAACAATGCAAATGTCGAGCAAACACACAGAAGAGTCAAACAAGAGCCAAGTCCCTCGACAAACATCACGGACGAGGAGTAGTTGTTCGGTTAGACAGTCCCTGGGAGTCCTGCTCCTCCCCTGCCATTAGACACGGTGTCAAGACGTCAGGGTAAATTGATTTATTGCCAGGCGAAAAGCCACAGGTGTCCTTGTTCCATGTCCCAACGCTGTCCGCGGCTGTCCTTCCCCTTGACAGACATTGCGGTCGCCATCTGCCACTTCCTCGCGGCCTAATTTTCACTTTGTTGCCCTTCGATGGCCCAAAGTCGATGGCCTTTGCGGTTTTCGGCTGACAGTTCGCCCGCAGAGAGGCCCTGCACCCGTCCCTGCCCCTTTACGTGCCCCCTGCTCCTCCTTTGGGCATCAATGAATCCTGTGCGGTGTTAAAATCGAATTTTTCATCAAGTGTTTAGCATAATCGTGGCTGCGGTCTGGCAGGGAACAGGGAACAGGCAGCGGTCTCCGATCTCCCATGGAAAGATTGCTCTCTGTTCCACCTGCTAATTCGAATTTAATGCCCGCTGCTCGACATGAAAAACATTGCAAGTGTCCTGGTCCTGTCTGTCTCTCTTGTGGCAGGCTGCTGGCAGGTGAGTGGCGACAGGCCAAGGACAAGTGGGGAGGGTGGGGCATTGGCATGGACATGGGCATGTCTGTGGCTCACCAGTCCCTGCCCCAATCCGAGTCCAAGTCCGAGTCGGAGTCGGAGTCCTGGTCCCAATCCCGTTGACACTTTAATTGAATCTAAATCCTGAGCGTGGTGCCCGACAAGGATGAGCAGGAAATATGTTTTTAATTTCATTGTTTGTCTGGAATCAGACTGAAGCTAAAGAATGAGATTTATGATGGAACAAGGGGCACGGGCGACTCTCCGTGTCCTGTGTATCCTTCTCTGATGAGCCACATGAAAATGTCGGACAAATGTGGCAGAGTGCAGGATGCAGCTATTCCCACACATAAAGTGCTGTGTGGAAAACTATTTCCATAGCCCACAAGGAAAACCATTGAAACTTGTACTTTATGCTGGAGTTTTGGGGTTAGAGATTCTGAGAGAGAGAGATTTTAGAGATTTCTGTTTAAAAAGTTGCGAGGGGAAGTCCAAGTCCCCTGCCCTTGGCCTAAAATGATTTATTATCTGTGCCGAACCGACTGCACAACAATTTCAACATTTTCCCCTGCTGTTCTTTCCCTGACAGCCCAAAACTTCGATAACAAACAACTAAAGTGACATTTACATGGATACCATTCTCTCCTGCATGCTGCATGCTGCATGCCACCCCCTTGCAGATTGTTGCACAATTTAGAGATAACTGTTGAAAAATACGACTGCAAATACCCAGAGGACCAAAAAAAGGACTGACATTTTAATATTTAAACTTAAATTAGAAAAATGCAGTGTTTTCACTTACAATTTGCCATTCACATGAAAATATTTGATTTAAATTCAATATTATTATTATTAGTCCATAATAAGCAGATAATTTTTAATTAACTAAAAAAAACAACAAATAAATATGTAAAAAAAAAAATAAAAATATTCAGCTATATTTTATAGAGAAATATTTCATAAAAATGTTTTAGTTTCAAATAAATATTTCTATATTTAAATTTAATATATTTCACTTTTAAATGAAATATTTTTTATTTATATAAAATATATTTCCTACAAATTCAATATTTTATTTATTATATAAATTATAAATATATATACATATATATTATATATTTATATTTACTTTAAAGTGTTTTATATTTTGAAGAAATATGGGAGGTTTAAAAAAGTCTTTTTTAATACATTTGTGTTCATATTACTATACTTTTTAATTAATTATACTTTTAATTTCGCAATTTTGTATTCAAAAGAGTGTTTTTGCATTTTACTATGCCGTTTTTCTGTTAGTTTTTTGTGAAATTTGTTGGATCTAAACATTGGTCTACCTTTTTGTATTGCATTATTCTCGTATGGGAAGTATCTTTATTTTGTTGAATTTTTGCCAGGCAACAATTTATTGACATTAAAAACGCATTTGTCTTGCGGCGTGGCCTGGCCTCTCTCTCTCTCTGTGAAATATGTCAAAAGTTTTGCAAATGTTTTCTTTTCTTTTGACTTTGCTGCCAAATGAAATAAATCTAAATTTCGGGGAAAACGGAATCGCATATGTGAAATCCGAGCGGAGAAGATTTATCGCTGACCCACTGGCATAAAACAGCTGAAACAATCAGAACTGCTCAGAAAACTGCTTCCTCATGGGGGGGACCGGAACGCCAACAGGCCCCAAAACAATTGGTTAAATAAGGTTTTCTTGCGATTTTCTTTTCCATCAATCAATGGTTTGTCAGGGGGAATCATTTCGGTTTTTGGGCAAGGGCTGTGCAATTTCTGTGCAATCTACTTTGCCATGATTTTGATTATATATGCAAAATAATGAGCCTTCATTCGATGTCAAAACTATTGATTTTCTGACACAAGCCACAGACATATCGTATCGTAGCCGTATCGTATCTCTCAGGCACAAAAACTGCCAACGTCAGTAGTCGTGGGAGGCATCTCAGAACCAGCATCAGAGGGGGCCCGTGCCAGTCCCAGTGCCAGTGCCTGTCGATTGCACACAATAGACTCCACTCCACTCCTCTGTGGGGGCCTCCTGCAACATCATCCTTTTATCTCCCGCCACACTATTTATGGAGCCACCGAAAGAGCGAAACTTTCAAGTCATAAATATGAATCCTTCCATGCGAAAGTCAAGAGAGAGAGAGAGAACTTCGGGGATAGTTTCTTCGTTGCCAGCGGCAATTATTATAAATTTATTGATTGCCCAATAATGCGGTCTGATGGGGAATGGAATCCTTTTGCCACAGGCCTTGGCCTCTAGGCCACCGAAAAATGCTTTTAATCTGATTGCAACGTTCGTGTGCCCTGCCCTGCCCTGCCCTGCCCCACGGAAGAGATTACTATTGAATAAAAAATATTTATGCACTTGAATGGCGTTAGATAGATAGATGGCTGGCTGCGGGGCAGAGGGCGTGCTTGAGTCTCCAACTTCACGACGGGTGAAAGCAAGTGAAAAACTTTCCAGATTATAAATCAAAACTTTCAATTTTCCCAGAGTCTCCTTTGGGGTTGTCTCTGTCTCTCGGTGCTGCTGCTTTGCTGACGGCTAACTTTTCGCCAGACACGGAAAAACTTGCCATCAAACAACGCGAAAGAGAGAGAGAGTGAGAGAGGGAGAGAGAGCTAGAGACACACAAAGAATAAAGCTGGGGAAAAGCTGGCGGAAAAGTCTAAAAGAAGTAAGTGAGGCACAATTGATTGATTGACTGACAAGTTTCCTAGCGGGGGGGAAACCGAAGAAAGTGGCATTGAAAGTGCAAATATGTTGCAACAAAATGTAATTACTGTTTCGGCTGCAGTTAAATATTTTATCAAGTATTTATGCAGCAAAAGCGACAAAGAGAGAATCAATGTGGGGTACCCTGGTGTGCCAAGGGTATGATGGGATAGCTATCGATCACTCGATCTACGAAATTTAAGATATTTATTTGAAATTCTTTGAGGATTGTTAAATTTTTTTGTGGTTTTTTAATGAGTTTTTCCTAGCAGTTCATTATATTTATTTATTCATATATTTCCATTAATTATAATTAAATTTTAAATCTAAATATAAATATTCGAATAGCGGGACTTTTTTCTCTGTGTATATTATTTTTATTATTATATAATAATTATAATTATTAAGATTAATTTATTTATTTTATTATTTATTTTATTTAATTTATTAGCAATTTAATATTAAAATAAAACTAAAAAAAAAAAATATATACACACAGAGAAAAAAAGTCCCATGATTCTAATATTTATATTTAGATTTTAAAATATACAACAATAAATTTTTTTCCGACAGTGAAATTGTAAAAAAAAATGTTTTCACTTACGTTTTCACATTAATATGAAAATATTTGAAAAATATACATATTTAAATTTAAATTAAATTAATCTAATTTCAAAATATTCATACATTTTTAGATTAAATATATTTCCTACAAACTTAATACTTATTTTTAGATTAAATATGGGGCGTATTATATACATATATTAATTATTCTTAATAAGTTAAAGACAATTTTTCCTTATACAGAATTCATAAATATTCTAGAAAATATTTGCATTTCTCAAGAGTTTTTTTTTTTAGTCAAGAAATGCTCCACTTCTAACCTTTTACGGTTTGAATTTTGTAAAACATATCTTTGGGCGTACAAATGGTATTTTTGAAAGATTTCTAGGCATATCTTTGCGTGATATGTGAAAGAAAAACCTCTTTCCTTCCGCTAACCTGCGGCATTTCTTTGAAATTTTGCTAAAATACAATTCCCAGAGTACCATTTCCAGTTGCAACTGGTCTTCATTCGCAGGAACTTAATTCCTTAGCAGCTCTTTTGGTTTCCTTAGCGTTCAACCTCAAGGCATTGCTGCTCATTTAAATGCATCCTTAGAACTTAACCACAACCTTAACCCACACAAAACACACAAACAGAATCCAACAGAAGACAATGAAAATGTTTCATAATATTATTTGTGAAAGAGCCTTTTGTCTGTGGGGTGCCCTTGTTTTTGTTGTGTGTGTTTGGCCCTGGCTCTGGCTCTGGCTCTGGACCTGGCTCTCGCTGGCGTAAAATGTAATCAAGAAAACATTTAAATGAATGGCAAATTCAAAATTGCATGCATATTTCATATGTGCAGCCACAAAATGTTCATGTAATTGCGCACAAGTTTGCCCCCAGTTCCCCCCTCCCCAAAAAGAGGGCCAAAAGATATGGGAAAGGACAAAGTGGAAGCAGGTCCTGGAGGTTGCATAAATTCTGCAGTTGCCGCATCAAAACTTTGTGGCGGGTACAAGGACAACGATGACGATGACGATGATGATGATGAGAACAAAACGAGGAAAAGCTGTTCTCGAATGCCTGGACATGCTCAGAAAATTTGCACATTGATTACCAGCCGGAAGTCATAATTAAACAACAACATCAAAGGACATCGTACAAGCAGGAGGATACGAATACTTTCCACAACCAAAATTAACACATAATTTGTTTACCAAACACGTCTTGTCCTTTTGGCCCACCCAAAAACGAAGCAAAACTTGACCCCAAGACGCTGGTGCAGTGTCCCAGACCGACTTTTCACTTCGACTAATTGAAAATTCCAAGTGTAAGCTGATAATGTGACAAGCAACTAAGTTCCTGACTTCCAGACACACATTAGAAGAGGAGTCTTCCTCTTCCGTCTCCGTCTCCTGCCCCAGGAAGTTGGATGTGAATGTGTGGGCGTGACCTGTGTCTTTGCCCCTTTTCTCTCTTGGGTGAGGAGAGCAGGTCGTTAAAAAGTAAAAATCAATTTATGAGTAAACGTTAAGTGAAAAAGTTTTACCATTAAAAGGAAGAACAACCTACATACATACATAGGTGCCAGTGCCGGTGCCGGTGCCGGTGCCGGTGCCGGTGCCAGCAGCAAAACTTGACAGACTTTGGCTCCGAGAAGGTGTCGAGAAGATAAATCAATTTGCTTGTTGCACAGTTGCCAGTCGGTGGGGGGGCAGGCAGTGCCAGTGCCAGTGCCAGTGGCAGAGAGACCCACAAAAAGGTTTAATTAACGAACAAATGTCAACGGGAGAGAGCTTGAGCTTGAGAGCTGAAGCACAAGCCAACTTTTGTCCGCAATTAAGGCTTGAATGACAGTCTGAATGAATTACCAACTGGCAGAATGACTCTCTTACTCACTCACTCACTCACTGACTCACTGAACGACTGAATGACTGAATGAGTGTGTATGAGTGCTGCAAAGAGTGTGAGTGTGTCTGAACAAGGATTTGTGTGTGGCCAAAGTGCTTGATTGTGTGTTAAGGGATTCTTTGTGCGCAATTTAAGGCTCAAATTGTCCTTCAATTCATTGACCAATTGAGAAAATCTCTGCCATCAAAAAGAGGAGCACCAATTACATGGAATGTAACTAGTGTTTTAGTTGTTCTAGATCGATCTGCCAAATGAAAAAGATACACGTCTAATGCATATGATTCTTACTTAAATAAATTGCTTAAAATTCAAGACATTTTTGTATGGGTACGTTGGGGATCTTTAACTTGAAAGTGAAAGAAAAAAGAGCATAAATTACATGGAATTTAATTTGTTTTAGTTACAGTTTTAGGGAGTATATATTTAATTTTTAAAGATTTATAACTGTTGAAAGTTTATTCATATTTTAATAGGATTTTTGTATATTTAAAATCTTCCAAAACAGAAGAGAAATATATCTATTTTTTACTCAAAAAATTTACTTGCCCCCGAAAAAAAAAAAAAAATGTAACAAACGAAAATGACCGACAGTAAGTCCTCCCCGAAACCATGCTCAAATAAATTCTCTGCCAACTTTAAGCAACTTCTATTGTCCTACCAAATCCGAAAGTTCAACTAAAAATAGCTCGGGGTTAAAAAAGAGCAAATGGCATTTAGTCGGTCCACTTACGAGAGTGCAGAGAGAGTAAGTGTCAGTAAATTTCAACGAAATGGAAACCAACAGGCAACAAAAGCGAATAAATTGTCACTTGCCAGTTGCTTGAATTGAATGTGCAAATATTAACATTCAAAACAAGCCAACACTTGTAGGAATATATACTACATATATTTAGAGAGTAAGAGGAAGCGGAGTAGGAGGAGGAGATCTTACAACAATGCCTCCAGTGACAAGACACACACAGACACACAGGCAGAGTCCGTGCCACCAACTCTAGGGGGGTTTCCTACTGCCTGCTGCAGTCCTCTTCAGAAATCAAAAGTTGAATCCGAAAGCAGGGCAAACAATGAATGAATGAATGTTGCCACTGCCATTGGCACTGGCACTGGCACTGGCACTGCCATTGCCACTGCCACTCCTTCTGCCACTTCTACCGCAGGATATCAAATAATATTTGAACTGAAATCTCAAGTTGGAGAACAGATGTTGACACACGCCTGGGATTTGGTAGCGTTTTCGTTGAGTGTTAATCAAATTAGCAGCAGCAAACATGCAGGTCAATGCAAATAGCAAATGCATTTGAGAGCTGCTTACACAATCCCTATCCCTAGTCCTGCCATCCTTCTGGGAGGAGGAGGAGGAGGAGGGAAAACTCATTAACCCACCCACTCAAGTGCTTTTACAAGTTTTTTGGCAAGACCAGAGGCACATTTAGGCACCGCCATGTGACATTATAAATAATTAGTGCATATTTAACTATATAATGTGTTAACCTTTTCACGCCTCTCCCCCCAAAAACCATTTAGCCTTTCTCCTTCCTTTTCTTTTTTTTTTGGGAAACACATAATTAAATTAAACAGATCCTAAAGAGATAGGGGCTGTTCCGTATGCGTATGCGTATAAAATGGGGAAAATCAGCAGAAATCTTTAAGAGCCAATTAGCCAAATGTATTCCCTGCTCAATGTTCACCATTTTCCCCTGATTGAAAATTAATTCAATTAACTCTATAATGAGCATGGAAACACACAGAGTGTGTGTGTGTGTGTGTGGGGGCAACAGAATGGAATTTTGTGCAACGAAAGCAAAAACGCACAGAACGCTACCAAAACAAAATGATCATTACTTTTTTGGGATATTGGGATTGGGGATTACACATTTTGGGCAGTGAAATCTGTATGAATTTCATTTCAATTAAGCAAAATGCTTTCGCTGGCCCGGTTTGTTGTCTGAGTAAATTTTGTATCACATATCAAACATATGTATGTATGTACTATATGGTTATTTGTACAAAAATGTATAAAATGCAACGAGTTTATTTATTTAGCAGGTGGCAGGCAGTGACTGAACAATCCCGCATATTCCAATTAACACGAAACAATGCAAAACACACACAGAGAGAGCCAGAGAGATAGTGAGAGAGAGAGTGTGTGTGTTATTGGCATACATTTAAATGGAAACAAACAATACAAATATATAGTCCATGAAGTACGACTAGAGGATATCCTGGTGTCCTCGAAACCCCTCCCTTGGAATGATACGAACTTTCTTGATTCTTTGATCTGTCTGTAATATTTATCCGATTTAGGCATAAAATATTTATAAAGTCAAGTCTGCCTGTCACAAATCTGCCCTTAAATTTCATATACCCCTTCGCACCACACGCAAATATCGTATATCCAAGGAACAAATATATTCATGTCAACTTGATGCCGATTAATGATGCACTCGTGTCCCGGCAATCGAAAGCGAAACGACTCGTTTCGGCCACCTATTAAAATCAATTAAAATGGCAATGGCCCGTACCGTACCTCATGCTCGGAAAAAACGTGGCAGAGCGGCGGGAGAAGTTTTAATTTAAATGCATTAATCCCCAGTAGGGCAATAAATTTGTAAAATCAAAATGACCATTTGCCCGAAATTGTTTGTCTGTCATTAAAAAAGTTCAATTATCATCTCGAGGCAATCATTTCCAACCGTTCCAACCGCCGCCCACCAATTCATCTACCTCCTCTTGCACCCCTCTTCACAAAAAAAAAAAAAGAGCAGTAAACTCGTCAAATTACAAACTTTAAATTGAGTCATAAAATTTCACACAACGCCCGCAAAATAATGCCATTTAATTGAAGGAGATTGTCCGCCGCCGTCCTCCTGTAGCCATCGGTTCTCCCTCCATTGTCCGGGGTGTCTGCGTTTCGTATTAAGCCAGCCAAATGGAATGCGATTAAATTTCAATGCTGGCAAATACATATTTAATTAAAAATTTCCTTTTTGTTTGTGGACAAATTAAACAACAACATATGCACATGTGTGTGTAAGCAGAGGTGGTGCTGGGGGAGGGGACTCCAATGGAAAGCCTGACTCTTGTTTACACCTGTATTTAAATTTTAATTGACTTGGCAAATAATAAAGAAAGTGCAGGTTTATTCGCTATGTGAATTATTGAATATTATCGCAAAAATCGTTTGTTTGAGATGCAAGAGAAATTATAAATATAAATTTAATTCGAAATGCGCAAGGGGACTAAAGGATTTCATTTATAACTTAAGGGTTATATGGATTGTCATTTAAATCAGTATGTACCAATTATAGTAAGTCAAAATGAATAATGAATAATAATTAATGCTAATTTTCCTTCTGATCGACAGATAAAACGTCTAAAACTATGTGTTTTAGATTTTTACTGATAGATTTTCTGCAGTAAATCCTGTCCCCGCTATGATCGGGGTCACCACTTTCCTGGAATAGATCTAACGATAACGAATTTTGTGGAAGCTAATTTGATTATGGCAGTTATCATTTTAAAGTTACATTTTCAACGCAAAGTTACTTAAATTTCGAGTAAAGTTAAATATTTGTATGCTCGGGGTCACCATTTTGATAGTACAAAATGGAATATTGCATTTACATTTACTTCTATATCTGTGGTTTAATGTCCAACCTCCATCCAAACTCCTCCACCCCTTCCATAAAAGCTCCCAGTTCAACTTTAATCAACGAAAAACCTTTTTTTACACTCCACAAAGCAGGAAAGCGGGGTAAAAACTGAATAATCAAAATCATAAACATTTGCCTAAATGGTCTGAGAGCATAGCAAATCGCGTCCACGGGCATCATGTACGAGTAAAAACTAAAAACCATGAAGCTGTGCAAAATAAAGTATTAAGGCATTAATATTCACACACCCTCTCGAGTGAGGGTCAGAGTCAGAGTGCCTGGGGGTGGGGTCATGACCTGGCCATCTCTCAACCCCAAAAGCCCAACTGGGACCCAGTCTGAGTCCCCAATCACCCGCCAATCCCAACTGTGGAGTGGAGCTGGAGCCGGAGCCAGAGCCGGAGCTGGAGCTGACCTTTTTGGCAAAGTGAACAGCAATAAAAGTTTAAATAGAAGTGGCAACAAACCACAACAGCACTCATCACGCTCCAACGCCATCGTCTGCACCATCAGCAAATGGGGCAGGTGGCAATGGCAAAAGTGGGTGTGGTGTGTGGCATACGGGCATATTCCACCCAACCAAAAAAAAAAAACCGAAAATGAAAAGCCAGGAAAAACCCCAAAGCAGACAAGCTAACAAGGATTAGTGAACGATGTGGCATTGACCTGAAATATGTTTAAAGGCAAAGTTATTTTTTAATGAAAAAATTAAAAAAATTAAAAATCGGAAGCTAAACCTTAATTGAATAATTGTAAATCATTAATTAGGTTTTATTTGTGGGCATCGTACGAGAGGTGTGTTTTTAAAATATGCAAATTACTTTCTAATCTGCCACAGACAAATTAGCGAATTTGTTTATAAATTCAACGAAACGAAAGTGTTAACAAACAATTTTGATAATCAGATTATAAATGAAAATAATTTCATTAGAATATAATTGAAAGGGCAGGGAAAATTAGGAGCCGGACATGAGGAGGACTGTTACGGAGTATTATTTTGAAAACTCTACTTATTTGATCGTGGATTTCATAATAATCAAGTAATATCGAATGGGTCAGCTTTTCCAAACTTCCATTTAGGTCTTTCGATCTTAAATATGGATTATTTTATTCTATATATTTTTCAGCTATTAATTTACCTTGCGGTTAAGTTCATTTCAATAATTCCATTAAAGAAACACTCTTAACCAACACTCACTCCATTAGTGTTGGACAATTTTGCCTGCCACTCTCCTTTTTTCCGGGCACTTTTTCACTCAGTTTTTGCAGGCATTGTTCTGGGTTAAAGAGTAGAAGTAATAATACTCAAATAAAACATTTACAGGCACAGACGACGAAAAACTGTAAATGACATGCCGCTGGTGGCACGATGGAGAGATGGGGAGGTGGAGGCAAAAGGCTTCTGCGGTAAGGCCACAAAAACAGAGTCGACTCGACTCTCGTCGCCATCGTTGTCGTTTGTCGTTTGTCGTTTTGGGGCCTGCTCGAGTCAAGTGGAGTTTGAAGGAGCTGCAAGTGCACTTCATTTCGTTATCCCTCCCCCACGGCCACACACCAGCCCCACACCAGCCCCACTCACCGCCATGCTCTCCCCCACAGTTGCCTCATAAATTGAAACCGAAAAAAAATTCGCTTGCGGCAGGCATTCAGGCATTCAGGCAGGAAGCAGGCGCATGAAGTGCACACTTGAAGGTAAGAACTGCCTACAGAAATAACCTGGTGGCGCTGGCACACGAATAGATAAAGACTCCATCCAAAAGGTGAGAGAGGAAGGGCAGAGGAAGGGAGGGAAAGGAGCACGGTGGGTGGCAGTTGGTGGCAACATTTAGTACACTTTACCTGCTTCTTTTAGCTGCAACACCACACCATTCGCCCCCCACTACGGCCGCAAAACAAAACAAAACCGCAAATGCGACAAAAGCAGAATACAATTCGCACTTGAAACTCTGTGGGGCAACAACAGCAACAAGAAAGACAGCCGAGACAGAGACAGAGACAGAGAAATTAAAGGAGATATAGAGAATGAGAGAGAGAGAGAGAGATGTATGGAGAGACATAGTGAAAGAGATAGAGAAAACGAGTCTACTTTTGTGGTAAAAACAAAGAACTTTCCGTGGGGAAAAAGTACGCGTTTGCTTTCCTACGAGTTTCTACTCTTTCAATAGGATATTACGACTTGGAAGGTTCGGAAGAGTATTTATTTAAAGGGAAGAATGGTGACTAACCTTTTCATGACTTTTGCCCCCTGGAAAGATAATTTCTACAAGCGAACTCTATAACCGCTGGAAATCGGTTCACTGTGGCATATAGCAATAGCAAGCCGATTCTCAGTGAGAAAATCTCGATCTAATCGATTCGGGTGATCTTTCCATGGAATATATAGATCTGTAGATCGGAAAGAGTATTTCCAGCTCCTTTACTGCCAAAGCAGACTAAAGGATGTATTTTTTGTGTGTGTTTTTTCGGTTTGCCCCCCAATTTGCTACAGAAAATGAAAATTTAAATTTTTAACCAACGATGGAGTCGAGTCGAGGAGCAGAGCAGAGCAGAGCAGAGCAGCATAGAACGAGGCTGAGAACTGGCTGGCCAAAAAGTTTTAACAGTTTTTGCTGCTGCTTCTGCTGCAGCTGCAGCTGGGAAATTTCACACATTTCCCACAGCGCATTTTCCAGCGTTTTTCCCCCTGCATGGTGTTCTTGGTGTTCTCTCTCTTCTTTTTTCTTTGCGTCTTGTGTGTCAACCAAGAAGCCTTCAATCCGAACGAGCGAGAGTGATGAATGGAGTGGCCCAAAACCCAAGGTGAAGTCCGGGTTCCGGGCTCTCGGTTTAATTTAACATAATGAAAAGGGAAAATGTGGAATGAAGTGTGATTGAGGCACGGACGAGTGCGAGAGAGCTGTCCCACAGCTTCCTGTGTGGCATAGCCAGGGCTTTGTTTTATTTTCCCAGCTAACAACAACAATCATCGTCATCGTCATCATCATCATCATCATCATCAGCAAGAGCAACAGCAACAGCAACACAGTGAGGGGCCCCACAGGCTAGGCCAAAGAATGCACATCCGACACCGTGTATCCTGCCACTTCACTTTGCCACCCAACGGCAGCCAGTGCCCCCCTTCCCCATTCCGACAGCATGCAACAAATGCCTCGAGTGCATAACTGGCTGGCACACAGCCCCAGCAACAGCAACAGCAGTGGCACTGGCACTGGCACTGGCACCGGCACCGGCACCGGCACGATCCCTGGCTCTCTAACTCTGACTCTGGCATAAATCATGGCTGGCATTTGCATGTTGCCTGGTGCCCCATGGCCCATGCCCCCCACTCTACATGCTGCATGCGGCACACACAGCTAATCTGTGTCCTGGCCAAGTGGGGAAGTGGGAAGTGCATCCTTTGTATGCTTTTTGTTTACTTTTCATGTACTTGCTCAATTAAAAAATTGCCCCAAACAGGAGGGGGGCATTGCCTTGTGGCAATTAATATGTTTCGGCCTGCTCCGGGTTTCTAATTGCATTTTCACACGAAATGCCGCAATTTTTCCCCCCCTCAGACAGTCGAGACCTGATTTTCACACCTAGAAATATGTACATTTTCCTTTCAATGCAGGAAAAAGGAAAACACTGTTTATATCTCTGTAGATAATATTAATGGCAGCTGCATTTGTCCGGCTGTCTATCCGATATTCGGATCGAAATTTACGTTCAATTCCAGAAAGAACAAAACAAGGAATTCCTTTTACAGAAAAGACTTTTGCCATCGGCCTTAGCTGAACAGCAACTGTTTCGTTATTTGGCCAAGAACAGAAGACCTCTTCGGTTTTCGTGTTTTGGCCAATTCGAAGTCGAAGCCGAAGTGCAAACTCTCCAACGCAGGCGCCGATATCCGAAGAGAAAACTCTACAAAACGCGAAGGAGATTGAGAGAGAGATTTATATGCTTTATAGGACTAAACGGAGAGGTCTAATGGGGCACCATATGTGCATGGGTGCATGTGGCGGAGGTTCATTATAAGCATGAGGCATGAGGCATGAGGATCTATTAAAAAATCATTAGGTTGATGCTTTGGGAATAGGTCGGCAAAACTTTGTATTCACAAATCTTAAGGATTCTTGAAATATCTTTTAAAAATACAAATATTTAGAATATTCAAAGGCATTCTTATGGCTGGAAAGAACCCAATTTCCTAGTCATAGATAAGTCTATAGTCTATAGATAAGTCACTTATCTATATTCCGGGTGTTTCAAAGATGTGTCCTTTCACAAAATTTCCTAGCAATATCAATCAATCCATATTTTGTGCATCCATCAATTAAGAAATGTCTCTTCTCATTTCAATTTCTAGCTATAAAATATTCTCCTTTTTATATGCCATTGGTTTACCTTTTTCTTATCAATTATTTTCTCTTTTTCATCAATTAAAGTTCAACTAAAGACTATCAATCCTTTAGAAATATCAAGCAATATATGTCCACCGGTTCCCTTGACGTTCAACATTTCTTCTTGTATTTTTCCATTAACGTTTCATTAAAGACTTCACTGGAATTCATTTTTCAATAAATATTTTTCATTTTGCAATATATTCCTTCCATCAATTTGAAAAATATTCCACCTATACTCGATTAGTTTATGAATTTTAGTAAAAAACAAATAAACAAATAATAACCCTCTCTCTCTCGGATATTCCTGGTTTTTCCCCGCCATCTCTCTCCCCCATTCCAGCACTCTCACTCTCGACCATGTGAAAATATTTTCATTAGAAAAATGAATCGCAACATAAGCATTCCCTCAAAATGGTTGGAAAAATATATTTTTTGTAATTTTACTGATGAGAGAGAGAGGGAGAAAGGTACACAAATTCTTATCAAGGAACGTTGCGAAAAATGTGTGCAATTAAAAACTCACCAGAACACAACAAAACAAAAAAAGAAGTGAATCAAAAACTAGAAAGACTTTCTTTCGGGAAGAGTGGGAGGGGGAAAAAAAATGCAGATTCGTAAACGAAACTAAAAGAAGGTCCTGGATGCTACGGACTCATTGGATTTTAATTAACAGTATAGAAAAAAGAAAAAAAGAAGAAAAAAACAAAAAACAGGGTAGTGCCAAACAGAACACAATGGCAAAGGTCCTTTGGCTTCGGAGCGCAAGAGGATGCACATGCATATTATGTGGAATCCTTTGCTTTTGGGTTCTCCTGTTCTGTTCTTTACTGCTCTGTTCTGTTTGTTTGCTCTGTGACTTTGAGTCCTTGCGTTAGTTCTGGGGGCAAAGATTGGTTGCTACTTGATTGCATTTTTGTGGAACTTCTTTTTCGGCTTTTTTTGTACAGGGTAATCGAAGAGGATATAAGGGTATGTCGAGTGGTTGGAAATTAGTCAATTTTTCTCTCGGCAGGAGCAAAGAGTACAGATATTATCTACTAATCCACAAAAGAATAGTATCAGTATTACCAGCAGATCAAAGAAAATACTCTTCAACACTATTTGAATCAGTTTTCATCAGATTGGAAGTATGTGTATTTCGTGAAGAGTTCCTTAGATATCTAAGGGTATGTGTAGGTATCTTTTGAGTCGGACTTTCCCCTAAAGCGTTTTCCACTTGTTTTTCGCATCTTAAACAAAGTAAATCTCTGGACGAGCTCGAGAGTCCGTCATGAATCAAGTGCCACGCCTGCATAAACCCATCCATGGCATTGAGAGTCCTGCCTCGTCGCTGGCGACACACGCACCGGGTCAATTTCATGCAACACAAACAAAGCGGGGCCCCAAGGATAGGGGCAGGAAAAACCGCCCCCAGTTCCGAGGAGCTTTTCCGTCTTGCATGTAGGACACGTTTGGGGCATGCCCCAAAGCCCGCGTCCCCTTTGAGAGGCAGCCAGGCAGGCGGTCGGACGGTCGGTCGGTCGGGCAGGTGCTCAGCTGTAACTAAACGTCCGTTTTAACATTGCCACCTGATGGTTGGCCTCAGTCCTTCCCCATCGCACAGCGTGTGTGCGTGGCTGTGTGTGCGGCAAGTGGCATGTGGCACATGTCAGGGGCTGGTCACGTCTGCTGGGGCATAATTGATAGTTCAATCTGTTGCAGATCAAACGCTTGACAGCAGCCAACAGATCAAGCTGAAAAATTGTCCCCACCAAAGGAGCTGACGACTCTGGAGAAATTTGATTGCGGCTATATGTATCTCAAAGATACTGCATCTGAAGTTTGCCTCACGTAAATTTGGGGGATACTTAAGAGTATAAAGGCAGCCACAGTTGGATTGCTATTGATGAATACATTGATTGAATGATTTTTCGAGTTGAATACTGAATGAATCGAAAGAAGTCTTTTAACAGATATCTTGAATGGATAATTCCCTTTACCAGATATTTTATTATTTCCCTCCAGAAACGATCTAAAAGATTCACAGAAATAAAATAAATTTTGATATAGTTTTGCCTTTTTCTTACATTTAATTTCATATTTATTTTAAAAGGCTTCTGGCCTTGCAGCCAGCAGCCAGCAGCACTTTACTTATCCATAGTTCCTGGGCGTTGTGTCAGCCCGGAGGGCGGGTGGTGGTGGAAAAACTGCAAGAGTTTTCCTCGATGGCATAAAAACATCTTTCAGCCAAATAGATTTTTATGCTTTTAAGTAATTTGCCGCACAAATTGAAAGTCCTTCAAGGAGCAGCAGCTGCAGCCTTTGGGGAAAACTCTTGGCTTTAGCCAAGAACTTTTCCGGGCAAAAGGTTTTTTTTATGCCAATTTTTTCGTGTGCTGCTCATGTTTTGTCGCTTAATTTTAATGGCTTGTTGCGCATTAAACTTCTAGCTTCATTTATGTTTATTGGCGCACTTTTATTTGTGTAATTTACGCCGTCGAGTGCCGATCATAAATTGTGACACGAACTGCACACAGAGCACAGAGCACGAGAGAGAGACAGAGCAAGAGAGAGAGAAAGGTCACGTTGTCTCATTAAAGTCCCGCCGACAGCGACTCCGAACAAGAACAATAAGTGTAATAACAAGGGCAATAACTCCCACCAGGACCCACCCTACAGCAGCAGCAGCAGCAGCAGCAGCAGCACACACACACATGTCAGCGGGAAGGAGGCGATAGGACGTACAAGGACAACAAATGATTTACCTTTGAACTGAAAGAATATAAAATGGAAAATGCGAAATGTAAAATCTGAAATGTGAAATGTGAAAGGCATTTGAGGAACATTTTCAGACATAAAATATAAATTGGTTGTTTAAAATATAAAACATATAAAGTACCTTGACGAAAGTCAAGTGCACTTTAGAGTTCAGATAATACGAGAGGGCAGGAGGCAATTGTCTATTCTGGTAAGTTTTTCATTGGAAACACCATCGACAAGTACGTATATCTATCTATCTTAAGATTAGATTTTAAAAACCCACAACCAAAAGTTCACCTAATTAGATTCAAATATATTATAATTTTATTTGTGCTTTGTGGGCGCTCTTTTCGAGTAAAAACTGACCCTTAATGACTAAGACCCACTGGGAGAGAGTCATCTACAACTGTACAACTGAGAGCTTCTTTCCCGTGGGCCCCGATTAATGGGATAGAGATAAGTGCCCTTTATAATAGTTTAAACTTTAAAGATTAGGCTTACAATGTTTTTTCAATTTGTTTGAGTGCATTTTGTGTCTAGTTCTTTAATGGAACTTTAAACCCATATATTCCCAAGATTACACTCAGAAAATACCCTTTAGCATAGATAAAGCCAATTCGCAATTACGTAGATCATTTGGGGAACCGCCTACTCTTATTTTATTAAACGTCTCACCAGACAAACGTCCGGCCCATAGATAACACACTCGAAATTCGTTAGTTCTTGCGTACTCGTTCAATGGAACCCTCCAAAGGCAATTCATCAGTGTCCCAAAACACTTCTGGTCAATGCGCGTGTATTCTTCAGATATTCATCGAAACCGAATCAACTTCAATTTGGAAACAAATATCATTTCCAATGAAATTCAGCGAATTTCTAATTAAATCTAATCAAGCTGTCATTAATATGCTATCAATATCATATCAGTAGAAGACCTCAAACTATAGAAAAACACTCCCATTGAATGAAGAGTTCAGTGTGGAGGCAAGCGTTGAGGAATAAACTAATGGAAATTAAAACATTTAGAGCCAACAAATTAATATAAATCGATTCTAATGCTGGGTAAAATTATCTAGTTATAGTTGAAAAACCTTTAAATATTCCTAGTTCTGTTTTATAGTTAATAAAGTCAATCTCTTGACATGGCTGCTGCTGATGGTAGCTCTCGTCTGGAGTTGGCAATTCAATGAAGGTGTGGCGCAACCGCCCCATAAAACCTGCGACAATGAGCAGCGATATGAGAACCAGGTCATGTGCGAGGGCAAAGAGCTTGGCGCCCTGGTGCCGTATCCGGATAATTGTAGTCTGTTTCTCGTCTGCGATTGTCTGTATCCCACGGTCAAGCTGTGTCCCGCAGAGCTCTGGTGGGATAATTCCTCACAGGCATGCAACTATCCGCAGGCGGTGGATTGTGTCTACTACGCGATTGAAACGCCGGAAGCCACGGATGGAACAACGAGAATTACACCGGATATTACCACCGAATCAACGACTTTGAGTACGCCAAAAATCACCAAACACCCAACGACTCCAAAAGTGACGGACGTTCCCTGCATCACGCCCACTACTTCACCTCCCACTTCCAGCTGGGACCCGCCACCAGCGCCGCCTGGCACTCCCGATGATTTCTGTAAGCATCATTCGGATGGTTCGGTGCATTCTTATCCGTACGATTGCCAGGCGTATATCAACTGTACCCATGGCTGGCCCGTGCTCAACTATTGCGTGAAGGATAAGGTCTTCAATCCGTGGCTTCTCATCTGCGATACCCCCGACACAACCGAATGCGAGGAGGAGCCGTTGCCCACGGCCACTCCCACCACTACAGATATGGCTCCCACTACCACCACAACAGAGATGGCTCCCACTTCCACCACAGAAGCGGACGATGTAGAGTGCGGACCCACTCCAGAGTTCGTGGAGGAGGATTACTGCCAGCCCTTGGGCAATGGTTTCTACGAGTATCCCTACAATTGCAGTGCGTACCTCTCGTGCCGCAGTGGCTGCACGGATTTGGATTACTGCAAATCGGATAAGTTGTTCAATCCATGGCTCCACATTTGCGATACTCCCGATTCAGTGTACTGCGATCCACGGCCATATCCCACCACTGCACCATCTTCCACGACTCCTTCGAGCACCACAACTTCTGTGGATGTTTCTACGACGGAGGCAGCCGCAAGCACAACGCCAGGACTGCCCCCCGATGTGAATCTGAACGAATGTCGAGGTGTTCCCGATGGCACTCGATTGCCCTATGCCGGCAACTGTTCGCAGTTCCTTCTCTGCAAGGACGATCAGGTGGAGATGGGTCACTGTCCTCCATCGACGCTCTTTAATCCGGATTTACTCATCTGCGATGAGGCTAAGGATGTCTTGTGCTATGGCGATCGCACCACCACACCGATACCCACGACAACAACCACTGAGGCGACAACACCTAGGCGTGGGTCCACAACGACAGCGAAGCCCACAACTCTGGGACCCGATGAGCTCTGTGAGGGGCAGAGTCTGGGAGCCTCCTTCCCGTATCCCAAGGATTGCTCTAAGTACTATTTGTGTTTGGGAGGTGGACAATGGTTCCTGGCAGACTGCATTTATGGCAGCTACTTTGATCCCACGACAATGAATTGTGGCCCCAATGTCTCCCCAACGGCCTGCCAAGAGGGACAAGCAACCACAACAACGGCAGCAACAACAACCACCCAGAAGGTAACCACTCCCACACCCACAACGGAGGCACCATCGACCCCTGCGGCAACGACCACAACTCAAGCGCCACCGGGTGGCATTTGCGGTGGCCGGGATGAAGGTGAAAATATCGCCTATCCCAAGGATTGCAACAAATACATCGTCTGCGTCTCCCCCATACCCATTGCCTTCTACTGCCCCGCGGGATCCTACTTCAGTTCAAAGCTCCAGAACTGCGCCAGCTGGGAGGAGAGCGACTGCGATCAGGATGCCAGCACTACAACGCTAGCCCCAGGGTTAACCCAAGCGCCGCTGGAGCCAACGATGTGCACAAACAGCAGTCGCGATACCTTTCCGTATCCGGACAACTGTCAGTGGTTCATCCGCTGTGTAGATGACTACATCTACATGATGGACGTCTGCAACTGCGGGGAGTACTATGATCCCATAAGCGGCCAGTGCGGAGCAGATGTTCCATCAGATGCCTGTCGCTGGGACTACACTTCGACCACGTCCACCACCAGCGAACCGAGCACCAGCACAGCTGTGACCAGACCCCCACCGCAGAAGGGTCCCTGCGATGATGTGGCGGATGGTGCTTTGGTGCCATATCCTAACGATTGCACCAAGTACATCAAATGCGATCGACCAATAGCCGCGGCCTTCGACTGCGAAGAGGGGGATGAGTTCAGTGTCGAGCTGGGGGAGTGTGTGGACGCTTCTCTGGCCGGTTGTTCGGTTACAACCACGACCAACCCTTCGGGATCGACGACGCCATCGATACCATGGACAAAGACAACAGAAGGGGATTCTTCAACAGATTCTTCCACAGCATCATCTACGGAATCGTCCACAGAGTCTTCCACGGAATCATCTACTGAATCCTCCACTGTCTCTTCTACAGAATCAACAACAGAATCTTCAACAGATTCTTCTACTGAATCGTCCACAGATTCCTCCACCTTCTCTTCTACGGATTCCTCCACGGAATCATCTACTGCTGCAATCACCACTCTAGAGCCAGATTCTTCTTCCACAGAGCCTGGAATAACCACCACAGATTCCTCAACCACCACAACACCCAAACCGTCTGGTGGAGTTTGCGAGGGCAAAACGGATGACTCTCTGGTGCCGTATCCCAACAACTGCAGCAAATTTATCATGTGTCAATACCCGATTCCTGTGGGCTTTGATTGTCCCGATGGTTTGGAGTTTAGTCCCACGGAATTGCAGTGCATGGATCCCGATTTGGCAAATTGTAGTCCGAGGGTGACAACACCTGCAATACCAACTTCAACAACAGATTCTATAACGAAATCTACAACAACTGAGCCAACAACAGAGTCTACAACAACTGAACCTTCAACAACGGTGTCTACAACGGAGTCTACAACGGAGTCTACAACTGAGTCTTCAACAACAGATTCTACAACTAAAGAACCTTCAACAACAGAGTCGACCACAACTGAGCCTTCAACAACCGATTCTACAACGAAATCTACAACAACTGAACCTTCAACAACAGTGTCTACAACCTACAACTGAGTCTTCAACAACAGATTCTACAACTAAAGAACCTTCAACAACAGATTCTACAACTAAAACTGAACCTTCAACAACAGATTCTACAACTAAAGAACCTTCAACAACAGTGTCTACAACAACAGAGTCTACAACAGTTTCCACGACAGAGTCAACAACTAAGGAACCTTCCACAACAGAGTCCAGTTCCCCAAAACCCTCGTCCACCACCAAGGAACCAACTACTGTGGATCCCTACACTCCCAACATTTGCTGTGGCTATCCTCTGGGAATTTCTTTGCCTTATCCCAATGATTGCACGCGATATGTAGTGTGTGATTATCCCATTCCTTATGCGGTGGACTGCGATCCGGGAACCTTCTTTGATGACAGGTTGCTGCAATGTACATCAATTCCCACTCAAAGTTGCATTTATAAAGGAATATAAATAATATGCGTAAATTCAATAAAGAATAACCATGCATTTATATGAAATTCGTAACTTTTTTTCCATAAAAAATCAATTGTCTAAGTGCCCAAATGCTCAACCACTTAGGATACACTTTTAGGGCTTTGGATACTGCCTATTTTTTGAATGTTACTGCTATCAATTACACGTAAACCCTTTTCCGTAATTTGTCACAAAAAAAAAACGAAGAAAAGAGAGAGAGAGAGTGGTAACGGAAACGTAGATAATTTACCACTTAACAGGCAATTCCCGTGACAGGGAACAAGCCGATTGGCATTGTGTAAGTGGAAGCCAACTCCTGGAAGACCCACAAATGCACAAGCACAGCACAAGCACAAGCACAGGATAGGGCATATTTTTAGCAACAGGCTAAAAGCAATTTCTCCCCCCGACAATTCTACATACGAGTAATATTCTTTTGCTTACAAGTTTCAGCCATTTATCGTAGTTTGATACTCACTCCCAGCCCCTCCTCTGAGGCACAAAGAACTCCTCGTCTAATCAGATTTGGGGTTGGCCACATGAAAACACAATTGCCAAGGAATTATCTGAGGGGAATACTCGTACAACTTCTAGGGGGGGATAACAAGGACAAGGAAAAGGAAAAAGGAAGAAAAGAAGGAAGCCAAATCGAGGACAGCGAGTGCGAGGCAAGTTATGTATGGGAGAAGGCAATGACAGTAACGACACAAAATGAACACAATTCGAGCAAATTGTTTGGCAATAATGTTAACTTAATGCGTTCCATTTGTCGCACTTCAATCGATAGACAAGGAGCGCTCCTTGCACGCTCTCCCGCTCTCCCTCTCTGTCTTTCTCTCGCTCAAGTGATTTGCAACGAAACCCAACAAGGATTTGTTCTTCTTGGGTGTGGGGTAATCAGGGGTTTACTAAATTCAGCAACAAGTCACATGAACCTTAAAACCATTTAATTGAAGATAAGCCTACGAATTATAGAATTTAAATGGGATTTCCAGTGAGCGCCATAAATTATCTGTTGATTGGCTATAAAAAAACAATTTCGCTAGGATTGAATCCACAGCTGAATCGCTGCCAAGTGTGTTAGCTGCCAAAAGGACGTACCAGTAGTGCCAGTAGCCAAAAAACTAAACTCATAAATGTACCACTTGACGTATGCTTAATCTGTGCCAAGATTTCAAGTCATTTTATAGCCGGAATAAACAACACTTGAAACTTATTATAGGTAAGACATTTGCTACACTAATTGCCATTGTTTTGGGGTCTCAAGTCAACCTAATGGATGGCTAGAAAACTTTTGGCTCAACTTTTGACACCCAACGATATGCAAGGATAACTGGCAATTATCCAAATTCTCAGCAGAACGCATCACAGAGAGAGAGCACAACAAATTGCAATGGTAACATTTTCGGAAAGCACTCGGCACTCGGCACATGTGGCACATGTATATCTGTTCGCCTCCTCTCTCTCCATTAAGGGTTTTGGGTTTTAGTTTATGAAAGTTTTCTGCTGGCGCATATTAATGTGCAATACCCATCATCCATTTATGTAAAATGTATTTTATAGTTCCCGCGAGAATACCGCCATGTTGCATGCCCCAGACAGAAAGTTTTTCGCCTTTTTCTCTTCTCTTTGCAGCCTGCTGTGTATCCATATTAAATGGCATTTTTGAATATACTATAGGAAAAATTCATCGTGAAAATTGGTAACTTTTGCAATATTTACATTTGGAGTGGAAATTTTATAAAAAGCTTATGCAAAACCGGAAAAGAGGGGCTTATGAAAATTTATGAAAACATAATCAAATGTTATGGCCAGTTAGGGGAAACTCCACTCAACCGAACCGAACCGAACCGGACTGCACTCGCACTCGTACTCGCACTTGTACTGTTTTGTACTCTACTGTTTCTCTGGACTTTGGAGTTTCATCTGCTGCAGGCGGTGGTGGGGCCTTAAAATTCAGTTAGTTGGGAATTTAGTTTAAGGTTCAGTGAACTGCCAACTAGTTGCCTTGATTCGAATAAAACTCTGTGTACATTCGTAAAGCAAAACGTATAACGCCATATATTCAGATATGGTTTCATGTTATCTAAAAAATACTGCATTTAACATATACAGCACCTAGAAATAGGAGCTTAAAATACTGAATTTAAAATAACAGTACTCTTTATCCTCCTTCAAAATTCTGTTCCTAGAAAATTCTCTGCCTGAAATGTATTTAAAAAATACTGCATCTGAAAATATGGGGCCTAAAAACCTAAAAATACTTTTTCTAAAAATGCGGTACCTAAAAATACCAAAAATAGTGAACTTACAAATACTTTATCCAAAATCGAATGTACCCAAAAATACTGCACTTACAAAATAATAGATTATTTTATGTTTAGTTACACCTAAAAATACTTTACATATATAAAACCAATGTACCTAAGAAATTCGGTACCTAAAACTGCTGCATTTCAAAAACAAGGCATCTATAAAAACTCTTTCTAAAAATACTTTGAATTAAAATGTTTCAATACAATATTGTTCCCTAAAAATACTGAATCAACAGAATAAGGTACAGATTAATCAGCAATCTTCTAGTTCAATCTGAAAGTTTTATCATTTGAGGTCCATTTTGCTTTGTATCCCAACTTGTTTCATCTAAAACTCCCCTCATTTCCGAATAAAATCATAGGAAACTTGACCAACTTCCTTGAGCAACTTTCTTTGAATTCCGTGCAACTTTGTTCACCTGTAACCAGTACATCATATCCGCATGCTCATCCTCATGCCTATATTACCATCCCGTGACAAATCCATCCACTTATCCCAAAACCCAAACCCACACCCCAACTCCTGCGTGTGATAACAACTTGTAAGCGTTGTCATAACACGATCCGGTCATATAAAAACAAAATTCTCACAAATTTAACGCCTCCGACGCAGACGTTTAGGTTTTTATGGCCCAGCCACGATTCCTTCCTTATATGAATCCATCCCAACCATCCGCAACATTCATATTCATAAAAGGCAGCGACTCATCATTATTTGTCAGGGATCCATGTAAACAAGTCAACGGAGAGAAAAAAAAACAGAGATCCAACACACAAAAATCATGAGTCACGCATAAAATTTTATGAACTGAAGGGAGAGGCTGAAAAGGGGGCGTGTGGCAAGCGTGGCCCAGAGTCCTGGGGAGTCTGTTAGGGATGGATGTGAAGAGCAAATTAAAGGCGACACTGCGTACACGCCGCATGTGGTAAGGGGCTTGTGGCTTAATTAAAAATCAGCGTGTGGTACATTTGTCTGCTTATACAGTGCGTTTCATTCGAACAAAGGAGCTTAAAATTGCAATTATGTTTGGAAATTCCATTGTTTATTCAATTAAATTGGTTATCGACAGGAGTTTATCGAAGTGGTTCATATATCTCAAAGGAATCAAAAGATCTAAGAGAACGTTAGATCTACATAAGTAATGAATAGATATATGGAAATGACAAAGATTGCATCCAATCGTTCAATAAAAAGAATAATCAATGTTGGTATAGATATATCGATATTCTCATCGATTATCAGAGATCTCTTGCTTATTATTCCTATCGGAATGAATCATTTCCATATCCATATCCATCTCCTTTGAAATGGAACTTATATTCACGTAACGCACTGTCCACTGTGTCCAAGTGACAACAATTTTAATTAAATGCGAAATACTGAACTGTTTACCTTTTCATTTGCTTTATTTCTTTATTTCTTTGTGACTTTTTTGTTTTTTGTTTGTTTCTTGTTTCTTGTTTGTTTGCATACAAAACATTCCTTTGTCTTTCCTCAAAAGCGGAACAGGACACAGAAAGAAAGTCCATCAGGCAGCCAGGCCAGGCAAGAGCCGAAGAAAGTGAGTGAGAGAAAGTAAGTTTAATTAAATTGATTTCCCCTTTGCACTTCTTTCTCTCGCTCTCTTCTGGTGCTATTTTAATTAAATCTATTTTTTATTTATAGATTTCAAAAGAGAGAAAAGATTAAAGGCAAACTGTAAACCAAAATTGCCTCTAGGGGGGTCTCGCCTAGTTTTTCTTGAAGAATTTCCATTTCTCAAAGTTCTTGGGGAACTGCAAATTTTTGTTATTACAAGTCAGGGAGTTCCTTCTGTTCTCCGTTTCTTCACTCAAAATTGGCCTTCTCTCGTTTTCCTTCTGTAACGAACTTTATTTTCTGAAGTCAAAGTTTTTTCCTTGGCATGTGATGTGTGTTCCATGTCTACGCCGAGTCGTGTGTTTATTTAATATCTATAAAACAAATTAAACATTCATATTCCGTTTATTTACTTAGGTAAATTGAGTTTTCGCAGTTGACATGCTGAATACGCAACAAAAAAAAAGCAAACGAGAGTGCTCTAGACACGAGGATACCTGGCCTTCAGTGGAGAATATTTCAAATTGGATTTATCTTTGAATGTAAAGAAGCTACGAGCTTTTCTAGATGTGGAATAGGGGCATAGGGGCAAATACAGTCTTAAAATAGCAATCCTTCTGGGAGAGAAAGAGGGAGAAAAGGCTCTATTTATAAGAACTGGAAGATTATTATTATGATGATTTTTAGTACATAGATTTTTAGATCTGCTTTAGATCTCTGTTGGAACTTAAGCGCTTTCCAAAATACCCAACGATTACCTGGAAAAATATAGAAGTTAGCTGGAGGAAAACGCGATTCATGGCTGGAAGGATGGCCGGGAAGAAGAGAAGCTGGGGCCACAAAAGGGCCCAAAAAAAAGAGTCCAAAGTTGGCTGTGTCATCCACATCGGGGATTCTGAGAGGTCTGAGAGGTCTGAGAGTCGTTGCTGTAAACAGGAAACGACTGTCTGTTGCATGCAGGCAGGAGTGACAAATGTCATGAAATATTCAAATTGGCAAAAGTGTCCGCCTGTCGCCTGTCGACTGTCGACTGTCGGCTGTCGAAGCCAGTTTCTCTAACACATTTTTCGGTAGCCCCTTTACTGATTGCGACTTTAATTGAGGTAAGGAGGAAAAATGTTCCATTTATCACCGACATAAAACCCTAACAGCTCATAATTGGCAATTGAGTGCAATATGGAATATCATAAATACATAGAGGTACAAGCAAATGAACATAAATCAGAAGCCTCTAAGCCAAGGACAAAAAAAACAACACATTGGTAAGTTAAGGAGGTTACAACGTACCGCAAACGCACACACACACACACGCATACACACACAACATTCGTGGAAAATGTTTCGTTTTCATTGTGTAAATATTTAAGCAAACAATAAAATGGAAACAGGAAGAGAAACAGGATTCATGAGGCATGATGCCATAGGGCAGGGTGGAGCAGAGCGGAGCAGGCCCACTCATTCGTAGCAGGTGTCAAATGTTGCGGCCAAAAAAGAAAAACCAAAGTCAGTTTTTACCCTCATGTAGTGCTCTCTCTCCCCTCCTGTCTCTCCCTCTTCCTCTTCCTCTCTCTCTTGCTCCACCATTTTCGAAAATTTATGACAAAACTGTACCAGACACACTCATACTCTTAAGCGAACACACACACACACACACCGTCAGAGAGCCACACAAACGTTTGATTTTCCCCATATGTTTAGAATAAAAAATGTGTAGGAATGATACGGTTAGAAGGTAACGACACTGAAGATACCTTCTGAAAATGGGGGAGAGAGTTTTTTTTCTAAGAATGAATAAATAAAAAAAATTAAATTTAAACAAATTTAAAAAATTAGAATAATTATAACAATGGATGGAAAAAAAAAAAAAAAAAAAAAAAAAAAAAAAAAAAGAATTAAATAAAATAAAATAATATAGAAGAAATACCACAGCGACTACAGATACCAGATATGGAGGAAAATCCAAAAATTGCGGATCAAATATACCACCACAGTAGTCGCTGGCCAAATGAATTAGCACACTAAGCCTTTAAATAATTAAAAATAGACAAATTTCTTAAGTAATAATGAATAAAACCATTCTATTAAATATCAATAATATTAGATCATAGTTTAAGACATTTCTAATAATAAAACAAAAATAAAATAAAAAAAAGATCGAGGAAAATAACTCCACAACATCTATGTATATATCTAAAATTAGCATTTAATCGATTCCCATAAACGTTTGAAGCGTTTTTACTTGAGACTATCTTTAAACAAGTTTGGACAGCTCTAGCTCTCATATTTCCCAAGATCTACCCCTACGAACAGCAGACAGAAACTTCCACCGATACTTTAGAATTTTGCAAACTAGTTTTGCGCACCTATTACATTGTTAGCCGCTGAAACATCATACCCTTCTATATCAATTGGTAAAAATTGCTCAAAAATTGCTTTGCGGAACTTTTGGGTACGTGCCACTTTGGATAGGCACGAAGCGTTGTTGCAGCTGCCCCTGGACCAAGGACTCTGCCACTGCCACTGCCACTGCCACTGCCAGAGAGTGTTCAATGTGTTTCTGGTTTTCTCTTTTTTTTTTTTTTAGTTGGGTGCATGACATTAGTTGTGAGCACATAAAAAATAAATAAATTTTATACACGTCATTGGTTTTTATTACTGCAGCAGTGTGTGGCGGCAGGAAAAAATGATTTAGATCCAACTTTTGCATTGTTGAAACAGTTCCGAATGGAACTGAAACTTGCAAATGTACAAGAAACTGTCAATCACTCCAACCATTTGGCTGAGCCGGCTGTCAATCGATTCGCATTCAATCAAGTTGAGGCAACTATCCCCAACCATGCGGAAAACTGCTTTTAATTAGAGCTCACGAGCACCTCGGCAGCAGCAGCACAAGCAGCAGCAGCAGGAGCAGAAAAGTTAACAACTTTTGGGGAAGGAAGAACTTTTGGTAATCGCCTTGCACCACGCACTCTCAACTTTTCCCCGAATCAGTTTTCCTTCTTCAATCCGTCCGTGTACGGAGGTACATGGTATATATGTATGTATAGATTTTTGGCAACGAATTATTGACAATTGCAATTCAATTTCACACACAATTTGGCCAAAAAATGTCGTTACGCCGGAAATAGCGTAAAAAACTTTTCTGGGACCTGCAGCCTGCAAAAGTTTTCACTTCGTGCTGTCAAAAAAGCTTGGGGGAAAACTCAATGGAAATGTAATTCAATGCGAAAAAAGGAGTAAATAAATATCTGTAAATATTGGTGCGTCTGTTTGTGGGTGTTTCTCGTGATTGAATGTGCAGCTGATTGAGATGCGGAAAACGGAATGAAAATGCACTGTCGTGAGTTTTTGGCTTGTCAATTTGAAAGAATGGCAAGGACATTCTTTGTCACTTACTGATAAATACATTTCATAGATTGTTTGGCTAATGGAACAGATGATGGTACAGGCAGGTACAGTGAAATCGCTTTAAATGGATCTTAAATTGGGATCTCCTTTTAGACAAGTTTCTTGAACTCCTTTCCTTTGTCGAAAATTTATAATTATTCAAATTTTGTTCCCCTTCCAGGAGCCTCTGGCTACCATTAAAAGTCCGACTGTATTCCGTAAAAGCTTCACCAGCTGCAATAAATCAATCAGATCCCCCATCTACCATCCACAAAACATACAGAAATACCAAAAATACTTTCATTTCATATGCAAAACATTTCCCACTCTCTCCCACTCTCGGGCTTTACCTGGATCCCCCACACCTTCACATAGGAATGCAGGTGGGGGGAAGGCTCCCCAGACATTTTTTTGGGTTCCATGCATGGGAAAAGTCAAATATGAAAACTGTCAGCAAAGCTGAAAATTTATGGTTCTCTTAATACAAAACACACACATACATATGCATGCACACACTCCCCCCAAATGCTGGAAAGTATGCTACAAATTTAAAATTAATATGCAGCAAAGAAACGGTAAAAGATTCGCCAAGGAAGGAGGAGAGGTCTCCCCTGTAGCTCTGTTACCCATATTCCTCATTCGCGACGAATTATTGGGAAGCGGCTCAAGTTTCTCTCCGAAAAGAAAATGTACTACGTGATTTTTAAGGCGGAGTAAAACTTTTCTAGGAGTGTGTGTGTAGGCGGTGACGATGCCCACCCATATATCATTTATAAAATGACATTTTTATTGTCAAGAATTTAAGGAATTTAAAAATGAAAATTTTTGTATTTGGGGTAGAAAATAAAATTGTTGGTTTGTTTTTAAAGAATTTTGGAGTTTAACATGAAATTTTGGAAGTTTACGCACCTTCTAGGGTCACCTTCTGTAAAAATCCTCTATAGGGGGTCCCGTTACACGTTTTACTTTTCTTTTTCTTTTGGGTTTCTCCGTCGGGGGTTTACATTTCTTTCCCTTTCTTAACACTTTTTGCTGGGGATTTACTGGGTTCGTTGTGGGGGTTTTTTCTTCCCATTTCTTCCTCTTTCTGCGAGATTTCGTGGGTGGTCTCCTTCTTCCCTTTCTGTTTATCCGCTTTCTTCATATTTGTACTGTTTGGGAGAGAGAAAACGAGTTATATAAGAACCTCTGTGATGGATTAAAAAAATATGTTTGTTTCATCTTTCCTTATACTTCTGGCCTTCCCCTGCACCGCTTAAAACCGCATTCTACAGTTAATTTTAAGACTCTTCACTGTGTCAGAGCAAGAGAGAGAGAAAGAGAGAGAGGGAGAGAGGGAGAGAGCAATGGTGGGAGGGTGGTATTGCAATCGCCTTAAGAACTTCCCTTAACAAATGTGCGAAACGTGACTTAAGCATGGAATACAAAATTCTAAAGTGCATACAAAAGTACACATGAAAATGAAGAGAGGACGAGAGGACGGGAGAGGGAAGGTGCAGGACATAAACGGGAAAGTGGCAAAGAGAGTGCGGAAGAGAGGGACAGCCACACACTTGGGGCTTGGGCAAAAACTTGTGAAATGCAAAGAAGCCAGGGGCGGGGCGGAGCGGGACGGAGCGGGGAGGTTCAGAAGAATGGGGATGTGTAAAGAGGGATAGCTATGGGATAAATGTAATCCCTGCTTGCAAATATATTTGCAGAAATTTATAATTTATTAAAAAAGTACAGCGCACCAGCCAAGGGGCAGCAAAAAGAACAAAAGCTGCTGCATGCTGCTGCACTCCGTCCACTCCACACCCCCGCAGACACCACACCGAACTCCAACACACTCCCTTCTCCTACGCTGCCTGGGGCATACATGAGTAATATGTAAGCAGCGCCGCCAAAGAGAGCAGCTCTGCTCCGGCCATGCTGCTCTCTCCTCCTGTCATCCTCTTTTTCACCCATGATGAGAAGTACCGCTACTCTTCCTATCTGTGCTTCGCTTCGGTATGCAAGCGGATATCAACAAGGTGCATTAAATAAAGGTGAGGCATTGCCCATTTGGGCTTCAGTTGCGGCACAGTCACAGTGTCCCACAAAATCGAGCGGGAGTGCGAAATCGGTAAATTAAATTTCAGCTTGCCGTTAAGAAAAGTCGTACCCATGCCTTACCTTGCTTTTATACACCTTGCTCTAGCTATGCCACTTATTCCATCGTTCTCTCGCGTCTCCATCCCACACTATTTCGCCGTTGCTTCCACCCACTTAAAGCGGACAGAACTACCGCTATTCACGTTGCAAACCGCAAAGCAGAAGATTCCCCCTTTCACTTACTCTATTCGCCATTCCTTTTGCCCCTCAACAGGTGCGAGGGACGCGTATTAGATGCAACTTGGTCAATGGTTATTACGCTGCTCTCTCCCCCACTCGCTGCTGACAGAGAGAGAGAGAGAGAGAGAGAGAGAGATCCATTCAAATGCAATAACAACATTTTTCATGCTTCATTGTTTTTGCTACTTAAATTCCACTCTTCTTCTAGCTGTTCCTTCTTTCACCCTTCGCACGCGCTGTGATTCCAGCAGTGGTGGCGTGAGTGGAGCGGGGGGAAAGCGAAGTCTGCAGCTATGGCCGGAGGGGCAGTAGGGAGCCACGCTGATGATGTTCTCGCTGCCGCTGATGAGGAGTCCACTACTGCTGCTGATGATGCTTCTGCAGCTGCAGCTTCTGATGATGAAGCGTGTTTCTCTCTCTATCTATCCATGTTCCTCTTTGGTTGCTGCGCCGCGGGCTGCACTGCCACCGTCTTGCAGCTGAGGCTTCAAAGCAGAGGCTCTGCTTCTTCCTTTTTTGGTCTGAGGAGCCCGTTCCGTCCGTTCCTTCATCCTTCTATTTCTTGGCATTTTTTTCATTGCATAGCCGAGAGACTGAGATTATTAATTTTGATGTCCGCCCCGGAGACCGGAGCGCCATAATCGATGCACTCTTTGTTGTTCTTATTGTTCTTAAATTTCTTTTGAAATTTTCTTGCAAGTGCCGGCGGCAAAGTTAATAAGTCAAGGATAAGCGTTAGAACTCCCGTTTTTTGATCGTTCCGGACATTGGACGGCCATTTGGCAATTCAAAGAGTTGCGTTTTAATTGCAAAGAGTACGGATTACACTGGTTTAAAGCACTTTTAATGTTCGTTTTTATTGCGCGCACGTTGTTCTGTTTTTTTTCCCGCCGCAGGGCTGGCATGCGTGCCTTTTCATAGCAATTACCTTTTTTCTGTGACCTTTAAAGTATCGATTACAGAACAAGCAAAACGATCAGTTGCAAAAGCCAATAAAAACATACTAATCTTGTATAAAAATGTTCGCTTTATTTTTGTTGTTCTTTTTTTGTACTTTCTACGCTTAATTACTGGGAAAATTGTGTAGCTTTTCAGTATCGATATCGGCATGGGAGATATCGATGTTCTCAAACGGCACGAGCAGAGAGCGATCCAGCCCTTCGACCGCGCTTTTGATCAGAAAGAGCGCGGAACAATGTAAAAATTGCGCGCGTTTGTTGTGTGTTTAAAGTATGTTCAATTTATTTTTGGTGTATAAATGGAGCCGCCGCGTTCGATCAGTGTAGTGTAAAAGCAAGAAAGTGTATGTTAATATCACTTCTTTGTGCGTTTTTCGGTTTTGTTTTTGCGGGTGTTCTGTGAAAGTGTTTTTTTTTTGCGTATTCTGTGGCCGTGTGTGTGTGAGTTTAGTTTTCAAATTGCATTTCAATAGTGTCAATAGTTCAATTGTCTCAAATTGGCGCAAGCAATTCAATTGTTGCTGAAGAAATAAACTTTGTCGTCAGAAGGGAGTGCAGGAGCATAACATGTACCGTTGGTAAGTCCCATGTCTATGTGTGGGCGGCGAGGTTATGTCTGCAGCGGCGGCAGCAGCAGCAATCGCTGCTTGGGAGAAGAGCCTCTGCCGCCGAGCGAGTCCATTATCAGGGCGATAACAAAATGTTTAGTTTTCGTTGAGCGGAAACTTTTTTCGGGTGTAAACTTTTGGCAGCAAGTGCATATAAATTGAATGTAACTTTGCACTCGTCTATGCAAACAGACCAACACACACACACACACACACACACACTTGCATGCACTCATATGCAGTGTATGTTAAAGCAGAGCGGAGATATGGTGATTTCAGGCATTAAGCACTGGCTAAACCAGGCTGGATTTATTGTGTAGCAATCCTATGAGCGTTGGATATGAGTTGTTCACCACGTTTCAAAATCATTTGAATGCACTCACCGCCAATTATGTACAATTATGCTTATTCTATCCAGCAACTGTTTTCCTCGTTTAGCAAGTACCTAAAGAGAGCACCAAAAATGTAATTTCAAGCAGTGTGTCTAGCCATCTCGCTTGCACTGGACAAACTTTGCATATACTTCACTTACTAACTGGAATGCTGCAGGAGAGTGCAGGCGATAGATAGAGTGGGAGTTGGAGTGGGAGAACAACAGATTGGGCATGTGACTCTGTGCGCCTGCTGTCTCCTTCTACTTCCCTCACTGTCGATACTTTTGATATGCAAAAGATATGAAAGGGACAGCTGTTTCCTGCTCCATTTGCTTGCCAAAAACTTTTGCAAAGAACCAAATGCATTTCCCTCCCCAACTTCAAGCAGAAGTTGTAGGCGGCTTTGGGGGTGGTACGCATCTATAAGAACTTTAAAGATGGAAAGAGGCAGCTCATATTTAAAGGTATTTTTCACACTTATTTTATGGTTATTAGCGTTTATTTTTTAACTATTTCTTGCGAAAGGTGTCGCAGGTGTGTAGTCTTGTAGAAAATTGGCGAATTTCCCTCTTGAGGAAAGTTTTTCTGAAGTTGAAAATTGAATTTTATGCTTATTGATCTTGAGATTTTCTTTTTTTTCCTTTTCCTTTCGATTTTATCCCACACTGAATAATGGTGGGTCTTCTTGGAAGTTCTATGGAAGTTTTGCTCACAATTTAGAGATTAAATCTTCTTATGGACCTGGCCCATGGATAACCTTCTTCAGTGGAGTTTGTTGTTACATTTTCTCTGATACTTTGGCCAAAATTAATATCTAACTGTTCTATAATCCCTTGTACAGGATCAATCGATTGAAGTCTGGTTTATTCTGACGAAATCTTGTGGAAATCCTTGCCTTAATGCCAATCGGTAAGTCATTCAATTCGAAATTTTCCTTAATATTAAAGCAAAAATGGTTATCCAAATCGGCTGACTATAGCCCTTAGAAACATGGGTATTTCCCTCTTTAGTCTGGCTTTTCCTTTACAGTTCCATTTTTCCTGAATTTTGTTCGTTCTGTGCGTAACACCTTTCGCACTTAAATGTAATTTATTTAGTCTACTTCACGCTCATAATGCCACACATCCCCAATCTGATGTTGGAGACAGGGGCACGCAGTGAGGGGTGAGGCATGACACAGAGGATTCATGTCAGTCGCCAAGCCATTCCTCTCTCTCTCTCTCTCTCTACCCCACACGTTTCTCCGTTGCTGCTGCTGCTGCTACTCCTTGCAAGTGGCAAGTCGCTTGGAAAAATTATGTTGCACGTGATATGCTTCAGCAAATTCGCTACATGTTGGCGGGGAGGGAAAGCAGTTACAGTAACAGCAGCAGTTACTGCCACCTCCCCCTACCCCGTCCCCGTCCCCGTCCCCCTCGCCCGACCCCACATCTGTCTCTGACGCTGGTTCGCTGATGCCCGGGCTAAAGATGAGTTCCACTTGGAAATATAAATTGAAATCATCAACTGGCTTTTGTGCGTTTTATCAACATTTTTACGTGCCGCAGTTCCACGTTAGCGTTAACGCTGCACTGAATCTGCCACACCCTCCAGCACCTGTCCGCCCCCCCCCACCCCTCTGGACTGAATCTGATTTCTTTCTGACTGGGGAATCCTTGCTGCTCGACTCCTGCCCGAGTGCCAACTGCAAATTAAGCAATTTTCCAAAGGACTTTTGGCTGCTTTTTGGTTTTTCGCATAGCTTAATGTCTGACTGAGTGCGCGGTTTATTAAGATAAACGATGATGAACGGTGGAGCCGAGCACTGGCTCCACTCCACTCCACTCTCGAATCCTGCCACCACCATCCCACCTGCAGCAGCCGTGCCTTGTTAATTGACTGCTCCTTGTGCGGGGCAGCTCCCTCCCGCCACCCATTTTGCTGACAGCAGCCACAGCGGGCAAAGAAGTGGCAGGCTTGGGTGGTGGCAGGATCGGGAGCAGCTCATTCTATTAGCGCATTTGCATGCTTATCTCATTAACACGAAACACAAGAGTTCCGGGGCAGGGCTTCGTTTTATTTTTTTGTTTTTTCTCCTCCCAGAATACCCTTATTGAGGGGCAGTATATAGGTTTCGATGGAATTTTGTCTCTCCGTGTTTAAGATTCCATTAATTATAATATTTTATATGCGTTTCAATGCCTAATGTGTTTCAAAAGGAAATACGTGGAATCCTAGAACTAGACCTGTTCGAAAGCTCCACAAAATATCGAAAGAAAGGGCATCTTTCCAGGCTGCTTTAACGTTTAACCCTTAACCTTCTGCCCCTTATTTTTCCTCGATTTTTGTTTCTTGTTTTCCTTTGTACATAATTTGCATGTAAATGTCGCCTGGTGTGTGTGTGTGTGTGTGTGTGTGTGTGGGTGGTGTGTGGCATTTTCTGAATCTCCTTCTCCTCCGCCAGACGACCCTCCTCTGGCTACTTGTCTCCGTTGTGCAACTTTTGTGCTTTTGTCGTGGTTTTCATTATCCCTTTCCCGCGTGTTGGCTTTTTGCCGCTGCCGCCGCTGCTGCTGCTGCTGCTGCCTCGTAAGCCACAGGAAAACCCGTTGGAAAACCCTCAACTCCCATAGAGACAGACCCGCCACAGACTGCAACTGACACATTTGCCAATATTGACTGTACACAGTGGACCATCCAGCAGATGACTGTACCCCGTTGTGGGCTGTACCCCCCTTAGGCTCCTCCTAGGCTCTCCCAGAGCCTGGCCCCGTCTCTCTATGAAGTGGGGCCACTCTTCCCTGGCGACTTGGCTGCTCATTTCCTGTTCTTTGGGCCTATGCAAACAAAAGCCTTTGGTGGTCCACTGGACGGACTCTCTTGACTCTTCCGTTCGCTCTTTTTACCACTCATTAGTGACAATTTTCTTGTAGTTGACATTTGCCACGCCCTCTAGTCGCCCCCACCCCCTGTTTGCGGTTGGCAGGGAAAAGTTTTTGTGTGTAGACTTTCTCCGTCCCCCTGCCAGCTTTCCGTTTAGCCTTGTCGGAAGGGGAAAAAAAAAAAAAGTTCATTTTTTATATGGCAGATGCAGGTACAGGATGCTGGATGCTGGATGCAGATGCAGAAGGATGATGGGGCTGTACAGGGAGGCGTGTTCAATTTTTGATGGAAAACCAATTAATTGGAAAAATTAAAATCAAATATTTGCCAAAGCGCTTCAACAACACTTCAACGGGAAAAACCTCAACAGAAAAAAGAGAGAGAGAGGGGGGAGGGAGAGGGAGGGGAGAAAAAAGGAAACGGTGGCTGGTAGAAGAGTGTTGCTCTCTCTTTTTCCGACGTCAGATCCTAAGCATCGTCCTTCATTTATCCTTTACCCCAATGTGTGGCACAGAGAGTGTGTGGCATGAGGCATCGTTGGGGAGGGGAGGGTAGAACTCTCAATCAGCGCATGTTGGCGCCCACAAAACTCACGTGCAAACACTTTACGACAGAGACCAAGGGGAGCAGAGGATCAGGAACCAGAATGGGGGGCGGGGCGGAGGAGCACTGGCAATAGAAGTGCCAGAAGGAGCAGGAGATGCAACAGCAGGTGGAACGTGGATGCAGAAGAAGCTTTCCCTGCTCTCATTCTGAAGTGCAATTTTGCACAGCCACAGATTTTCCACCCACTCTCCAGCTGTTCTCCCAAGTATGCGGTAATTAATGCAATGGAGAAACGAACGAGAACGAGACAAAGAGGGGGGCAAAGCAGGGGAGAGCAGACGAGAAAGTTACGCAAGGTGTGTGCCACACAGTTGGATAAAAGGTGAGCTATTGGCCAGATAAAAGAAACCGAAGATAGAGCGGAAGAGGAGCAATGCTCTCCAGTGCTTTGAAGGGAAAGGTGGAGAATGCAAAGAAGATCAATTAGTGGAAAACGGATAAGATTGTACTTAAGGAAAGAGTACAAATCAAAAGGTAAATGATATGGAAAGAGAAATTACCATTTATTACTAGGAAAATTGTATAGGAAGAGAAAAATGATTGCAGACATTAGTATCGATACAATAATCGAACAAAGACAATAATTAATCGAACAGTCGAGACATTTTCGATTATTCAACGCTTTATGATAATAAAAATCATATAAATAATGGAACAAACCATGCAAAAAGTACATAACTTCGCCAGAAACTCAATAGTTATCGAACTATCGATAAAAAAGTAAATAATTTCGATATTTGATCATTTAGGATGGTAATTCTTAAAGCTCTTCCATTGAATCTTCTTGATTCGAACAGTACTTACAATAATTAAACGCACTGTAAACCTGCAACCTCCCTTTTGCTCAGTCATAACTCCGCTTTGCCTCTCGATTATTTTTATGGAACCTCAAGCGTCATTAACAAAGGTTCAAGGTTCAATGCGCCCCATAAACTGTGGCACCAGCCCCAACCCCCAACCACCCAACCACCCAACCACTCCCTAACTTACGTTAAAGATTTCCACTGGCCAAAGGGAAAGCCTTCAAAGAAAATCTTTAAGATTCTTTGCAATGATATAAACAAACACACAATTTGGGCCACTTAGCTGCAAATGGACGAGGAGGCTATTAATAATTCCCATTTTCCTTCTTTTTTTTTGGCGTAAGGTCAACCGCAAAAAACACAACAGCCCCCCCGCAGCCCGCCCAGATAATAAGGAAATATGACTTGAAGCAGGACCGCAGTACTGAAGGAACTTGAAGGAGAATGGCAAATGGGCGACCGCAAATGGGGTCCAAGCAGTGGGCCACAAGTAAACATGGCCGAGACGTTGGGGGCTTGTAAAACAAGCCATGAACAAGAGAGAGGTGGAACAGGGGGCAGGGTGCTGGGCGGGGGGGGAGAGGGTATCATAAACAATGTAATAATAAGGCCAACATTGTGTGAAGCGAACACCCGCCCTGGTGGTGGGAGGTGGCTGGCAAGTGGCTCCCCCTGTGGGGCATAAATCTTTGCTTAAAGCCGGAGGATTCCCCGTAATTGCAAGCCATTAGAAAAACGTTAATTGTCATTAAATGAGGATACGGAAGGGATAACCATTGAAGGAAACCCCAGGAAAAAGCTGTAGAAGAAGTCATTCTTTTTTTTTTTTATAATGGAAATGGCGGGGGATTCCCCCTTAGAGCATAAGGAAAATGATGAAATCCATGTAATAAAATTAGCACTTTGTCCATTCAGTCTTTCTTTTGGATTCGATTTGATTTCTCATGAATTCAATTAAGTTTTGGTGTTAACATTTTTCCATTTTCCTTGCTTCCCTTTTCCCCCGATTTCCCTCTCAGTCCCTCAGTCTGTTTGACAGGATAATGAGCTGGATGGATGAACTGTCAGTGGAAATTTTTAATTAAATTCCAATTTCCCCATAACGCTTCCTGTTTGTCTTTCTTTCGTAGGTGCACGGAGGAAAAGCGAGAGGCAAGGGAAAATATGATTGCAAATAATTGCATAGGAAAGAATATTTGCAATGAAAAAAGCTTGCCTGAAAAGTTTTGTCGAAGGACAAAAAAAAATTTAAAAATGGAATTATAAATTAGATAGAAATAATAAGCTTTTTTTTATGTGAGCAAGGGATTGGCTAATGAGATTTTCTACGGAATTTCATTGGGAGAATTCAGGAGAAATAAAAGAAGGAAAAACCAAAGATGCTCCAAAGAGGCTGAGATTTTTCTTTGATTTAAGAAATAACCTAAAAGAGCTAGTAAAAAATACTCCCAACTTGTTCCAATACGATCTCTTTAAAGAAAAATCAGCAGACTTATTTCTTGGTTTTCAAAATCTATACAGATCGTTCTTAAACTTTATGACGATACTAGAAGAACATTTTAGACCATTTTTCGTTTAAGAAATTTTAAAATATAATGCAATAAAGTCACGCTTATAAAAATGTGGCTCATCTTATAGAAAATTGATGAATTTTTCGCGATGGAAAAGCTCTTAAAACAGCAGTAAACTGAAATGTTATTGGGTAAATTATTCTTACATTCGGTTGAAATTTCCGCCTAGTTTTTTAACCTATTTCTAACACTCGAAACAAATCGATGGAGCCTTCAACCTTTCCCTTTTCATGGAGTGAGAGTTTATCATACGCATAGCACTCGAAGGACTCCCCACTGGCCATTGGCCATAATTGCTAAGCGTCTATAAAGTTTTCCCTTGGTGTACGTCCACTGTAAGTTGGGGCCACTCGCACCCCAGGCACTTGCCAAAGGCCAAAAAGTCGGCTGCGCGTTGGTTTACCGCAAAAACAAGGAGAAAAACCGACAAAAAAAAAAAGCACACGGGAGAAAATTCAACTAAAATAGAAGCGTTAAAATATTGCCAACATTTCCGCGCTTTTCCACAAAAAAAAAAAAAAAAAAAAAAAAACGTGAAAAATCATGGGAGAAAAAGTTTACACGGCCGCCAGGAGGAGGACCTCTGACCAGGAGGAGCAGCAGCTGATCCTCGCCAAAAAGCTTTTACAGGGCCAGACTCCACATTTTGGAGTCTTGGAGCGGAAATTATGTAAATTTAAGTGTTGCCGCCCCATCTAGCCCCCTCTGTCCCCTGCCCTGCCCAGCCCTGCCCCTGCCCTGCCCTGCCTACTGTTTTTGAGGCAATGAAAACATGAAAGGAAAAACGTAAAAACGGAAAAAAGGAAAAGCGCAGAGATGCCAACAAATAACCAATAAAAAGCAACAAGCAACGGCCCAGCGAAGCAAAAAAGAAAACATCACAAAGTTTTGGGGCACAAAATTTCCCACATTTGGGTGGAGTTTTCCCCCCCCGGCCCCCCCAGCTCTTGTTTTGCCAGGCAACAAAGTTTTGCCGTAATTGTTTTTGCATTTTGCGGCGCACACATCGTGGAGCAAGGGGGCAGGAATAGGAGCCCAAATGTGTCCTTTGGTGTATTAAAAAGTTTTCCATTTTTTTTCGGGGGTTTCCAGAGGGAAAGTCTGGCAACTGGCACTGGCCCAAACATTTGTCGGGGGCGTCTCGTGGTCCATTGCCCATTAACATTTTATATGCAATTATGATTATTTTTCCCATTGTGCATTTGCGGTAATCTTTGGGGAGCAACTGTTGAAAGTTGGGCGTCCAACGAAATTTAATGGGGCGTCCACTCCGGAAAGCGCCACAGAGACAGAATCGATAAATGTTTGAGGGAAATGCACTGCCCAGCCGCTGGAAGCCCTGCCACATGTTGCAGAATGTTAATTGAAATGAGAAAGAGAGGAATTTCATTTCATTGCCACCAGATGATTAAAGACAATGATTGATTCAATTTCAGATACACGATGATTGTTTCCTCTCCATCGCCGTTTTCTTCAATTGTCAGGTTTTTCCATTTGACGCAGCAGTTCCTTGGAGAGAAGCCTTTCGATCCATGGAAAAGTTTCACTTTTGTTTGGTTAAAGTGTGCCAGAGAGATTTCTCCATTGCTCCATGGGGCTTAAGGGCCTGGAAATGATACATCAAGTCCAGTATTCATCCGAGATAAGATCAACTTCTTTAAAAAGTTTTTGTTGGAGAATATCTATGATTTAATCAGAGATATCTGAGAGAAAATTTGAAAATTGGAGTATTTAAAATGTATCGATAATATTTTCTTTAAAATCAATCGGAATTGTTGCCGAGAATATTATTACAAATTTTTTATTTTATTTTTCAAAATTTATATCGAAAATACTATCTGAAATTTTAGGATGAATTTTTATTGGAATTTTTATCGAAAGTAATCGATTTAATATCGAAAAACCAGACTTTCCATTGGCTCTTTCTATAAAATGGCATTATTTAACAAAATAATATTAAAAAAACATTTTATCGATAAAAATTTAATATTTAAGCGATCTTGTCATATTTTCCATAAAATTATACAAATTGCAGGTGTATTTATTTTCTTAAACATTTTTGAGTGTTTAAAATCTTTATTTAATGAGAATTTTCAGTATCAAAATATTTTAGAATTTTTCGCCATTTATTAACAATTTTTACGAACCTGAATATAAGTTAATCTTTCTTCCATCATAAGTATCCCCAAAACCCGTCCCAGGTCCCAGGGTATCCGAAGGTTGTCTGTTGATCCGCACCGGGTTTTGTTTTCTTGTCTAATATGATTTTGGATTCAAGCCATCATTCATTTCATTCGATTTTGCAGTCCGTAGGAGAGAGTCAGAGGAGACCTTGTCATCACCTGAAGTCCAGAGGCTATTGCATGCCTGCGTCATGCTATATTGACCCTCAACAAAGACCATTCTGTGCCTGTCCCATCCCATGGCTGCCGTGCCCTGTCCTGACTGACGACTGACTGCAAGCAGCAGCCATTCTGTGGTCATTAGCCCAAAACCAAACTTGACTTTTACTCTCCTGGCCGAGATTTTCTGCAGAATTTGCAAGAAAAAGGCAAAAACGGAAAGGAGAAACGAATGCGGGACAAAGGGATGGGTTGGCCCAAAAATGTATCCACAAAATGCGGATGGCGACACAAATCTTCTTTATTGCTTGCTACGTTTTGCAATGCACAGACTGTCCTGAGCCACATGCCTGCCTCCTGTCTGGCTACTGCCTGGTGCCTGCTGCCTGCCTGCCTCCTGCCCCCTGCCTGGTGCCTGCTGCCTCTTTGCATGTGTCTGGTGCTCTGAGTGTGGACTTTGACAAGAGGACATTAGGCGGGGGCTAGCAGACAAACGACTAATGGCCTTTCTGGGATCCATTTTACCTGCTGGTGGATCCCTTGCAACCCTGCCCTGGACACAGGTGCTTGGGCTTACCTGCTTTTCCTGTTTTTCCGCCTGCTGTCCATCCGGATAGGTTGATTTTAAATTAAAAATCTATACGAAACAAATTTACATGCACAAAATATACTTTTCTGGGCTTTTTTGGTTGCCTTTTTGGAAGCTTTTTTTAAAGGGTATATATTTATTCATAAGGATATTCCAGATATTTGAAAGTAAGGATTTCTATAGATATTTCCGTAGGGTGTACATTCCTGAAAAATACAAATATCTTTTCCGTTTTCGACCTCATATGAAAATATTCTTGGGAAATTGAATTTTTCAAGCAAAGATATCATTTAACGAAATAATATCTATTATATACGATATTGTTGATGTCCCATGACAAGCCCCAGCAAGCCGCAAGTTGTTTACGCCGGGATCTCCGGCAAAAACGTAATGGAACGAGAGGCGCTGCCGCATGACGCGTGCTACGTTTAAGGCTAGAATAATGCAAATGAACAAAAACAATCGGTTTATATGGGCGTTATGTTTTTGGCGGCAAGAGCAGGGCGTGTCCTGTTGCTTCTTGAATATTGCTCATACGCCGCATTGCCCCAGCTTTGATGCCACATGAGCGAGCGGTCATTCCGTGATATGAATGAAGAGGATGAGCAGAGCAGAAGGATGTGGCTGTGGAATGTTGCCTGATGACTTGATTATCACCACTCGCGTGCACTTGCCCCAGCTCTCCGCTGAGGCATGCATAAATATGTTGCATCTGGCATTTGACAGCTGATGATGTTGCACATTTCCCCCCAAACACAGAGTCCAGTTGCGTTGCATCATATCCTGCCACAGAATGCTGGAGCTGCTGCCATGACCAGACTAATTATGCACAAAAGCTGTCAAAAGCATTGGGAAATATGAAGGGAAATTCATGGGGAAAATAACCAAAACGCTCCAAGGAAATGGCCATGAAACCACCGGATAGCCAAATGTGGTATGATTCCCGGGTTCGATTTGTACTCCAGGCTTTTACCGGCTTCTTTTTCGGCAAGAAGGTACTTACCTTATCAGAGGGGAACACAGCATGCCCTGCCCCCGGTCCCGGCCCCTGCCCCAGGCACGACCTACAGGCCGCTATCAGGTAGCGGTAGCCAAAACTGTGCAGCCAAGTGGTAAAAAGTATTCCACATTAATTCAAGCAAAAATAAATTATAATGGCCAAGTAGTGGGGGGGGGGGGAGGGGCCCTGCAGGCTGCATGCTGCAGGCTGCAGCCTTCCCTTCACTTTTCGCTGCGTTGTGCATTTTATGACGTTTAATGTGTTTCTGCTGTCAGCAGCAGAAGTTGCCACTGCCACACTGCCTTCGTTGCTGCCACAGAGTAGATGCAACTTTTTCTGTCAGTGTGTGTGTGTGTGTGTGTGTGTTGTGTGTGTGTGTGTCTGTGTGCCGCGACGGCGTTGAGTGCATTTTGTTGATTTATAATAAAATAATGTAAAAATATTACACAATAATGAATGCACGACGCCGCACCCTCTCTTTCACTCTCTCTCTGCCCACTTTCTTGCTATCTCTTTCTGCTCACACGTCCCTTTGCTGTCCCTTTTTTTGCCCTGGCCTGGCATGAAATATGAAACAGGGAAATACTCGAGAGGTGGAAAAAAGTTTTCCCAACGCAGAAGAATATGAAATATGCGAGAAATAAAACTTTTAACTAAAATTATATATGTATACCGTTATACGTTATATATCCACTTACATATGTAAGAGCAAGAGGGAGAGAGTGTGTGTGTGTGTGTGTGTGTGTGTGTGTTTGTATTTGTCATGTTGTTTACGCTCACTTCTTGGGCCATATTTCTTCTTTCTTTCTTTCTTTCTTTCTCGCGCGCTGAAGCTACTTGAGAAATGCGTTTTCGGGACCGCGTTGCTTGAGTGGGTGCTGGAATGCCCTACCTCAAAGGCTAGCTCATAGAAGATACATCAATTAAGGCTGAAAAATCAAGAATAATTATATAGTAAATATAGCAGGCCATAGAAGTTCCATAGATCATCAAATGATCCACTTCATAACTTGGAAGACTCATCAGAGGTGCCATAAATTAGTCACTGATTAGAACCGGTAGAGCCACATCTGTCTCTCCATCCTTTAAAGATCTCAAAAATCCCTAAACGCAGAATCATTAAAAAGAACCACATCTACCTATTGGCGGAATTTGTTGCGATCGGATCATTATTGTAGACAGAATGAGCAAAACCAGTTGAGGGTTTGGCTCTTTGAACACCTGGCCTTCAACCCAAACAGAGCCAGAGCAAGCGCAGTCTGATATCGCTCTGACTCAAGTTCGTCTTAAATTCTTCCTCGACAAATTGTGCCTCGACAAAAACGTTCCAATTGGTTTATTTTTGGGAAGTTTGACAGCAAATCTTGAAAAAATGTCATTTATGTAAATTAAGACAATATTTAAATGCAAATAAAACCAGAAGAACTTTGTTCGCATAAGCTCGAATCGGAACGAACTAGTTCCATGAATTGAAAAGACCCTTCTCTTGATGGGGAGGCCTTCCACAATTCTCCAGTAATCCTTGGGTAGAGTATCCACAAACTTTGGGGCCACAAGAACCTCGAAAAGCCCTCTACCCTCCCCGCACTCCGGCACTCCCGCACTCAAAGTCAACACATACTAGAGCTCACATTTTGATGCGCTTCCAGATCGTGGCGTCCTTGCAACTTTATCGCACCAGAAATTGCATCATATTTCACGAGACCTCAGCGTGACAACAAAATATATGTAGGAAACCCCCCCCCCCCCTCCTAGCCCCCCCCCACAGAAAGAAAGTTCAGGGAAGGTTACATTTACTTACCTGAGCAGCAGCAGGGGAGACCCCCCGCCCCCCTCTGCCACCCTAAAACGTCTGTCAACGAAAAAATTATGACAGAGAAAAAAGTTGTCAAAAGTTTGTGTGGCACTCCGTAAAGGGAGTACCACACTGCGTATGAGTGATGCCAGAGAAAAAGTCAAGAGATGCTTTAAGAAACGTTTTATTAAGAGCGAATCAGCAACAACTGCTGGGATCGTTTGATTATAATTTATAATGAAACGCGAGGTGCTCAAAGTGCAATCTTTGGCATAATTTTGAAAATCCTGAGATAAATCTTGAGCATGCACATAATTAATGAAAGGCCAAATGTTGTCTTCAGCAGCGTGTGCAGGAAGAGCATCCTAGGAGCAGGTGAAGAGTCCCAATTGTAAGAGGAGTAGCAGCAGCAGGAGGAGGAGGAGGAGCAGCATCAGGAGGAGTTGGAGGAGGAGCAGCAGCAGCAGGAGAGGAGGAGCAGCAGCAGCAGGAGGAGTTGGAAGAGGAGCAGCAGCAGGAGGAGATGGAGGAGGAGCAGCAGCAGCAGCAGGAGGAGGTGGAGGAGCAGCAGCAGCAGCAGCAGGCAGGAGCATGCAAAAAAGGCCGTAAACAAAAGTGTAATTAAAAACTACTTAGTGGACCCAACCGAACCGTCTCTCTCTCCCACTCTCTCTCAGAGAAAGAGGAGTCGTGCGACTCACCTGCGATAAATAGTTTTGCGCTGCTGTAATTTATTATCGTTAGCGTTATCCTTAAAGAAGTAGCGCCTGATGCCACTGAGGTACGAGCGAAAATATTCGCTCCAATTAATCGTTGCAATGTTGAACTGCAGCACCGTGCGCTCATCTCGTGGCAACAGCTCGTTCAATTCGTCAATATTCCGATGCGAGAATTTCCACTCCTTCAGACCGAACCAGGCCATCATATCGATGATGCGAGAGATTTTCCTATATGCCTTAACATAGCTGCGAAAGAGAGAGGGAGACAACGTAACGAGATGAGATGAGATTGAGAGATGGTAGAAATCGCTGTCAATACATTTGCTAATTGGTTGACCCAAGAGTTCACGAAGGGGCTCTGGCACTGGCACTGGTTCTGGCTCTGGCACTGGTTCTGGCTCTGGCACTGGCACTGGTTCTGGCTCTGGCACTGGTTCTGGCTCTGTTTCTGGTTCTCTGCAGCTACATAAATAAATGGAGAAAATGCTCAGGCTAATGCGCTCTAATTGCAATTTGTTAAATATTACGTATACGTTTTGTTGTCGAACGCTTGCAGGACATAAAGAGCTTGCAAAGGTAGAAGAACTCGAACAGGGGGAAAACGGAAAGAACGAAGTGCAGGTACACTTTCTGAGATCTAAGAATAAACATGAAGGGGATGCCAACAATTTTGTTTTAGATTTGATAAGCAATTAATTTAGTGTTTTTTTTTTATATAAAAATATTCCATCAAATAATGCAATTTAAGGGTTATTTTATTGGTAATTTTTAAGCACTTATTAACTCTTAATTTTTGTTATTTTTTAGGAAACATTTAAACGAAATATTGTGATATTAATAGAGTATTCATGGGTTACTATTTCTATGGAATTTTAAGGCATACTTTTATACCTTTCAATAATAAAATATATATATATTGATCTATTATTCTTGATTCCCCCGATTCAAGACAGATCATTGGTGGTAGAAGAAGAAAGATCATTGAGGAAACGTCAAAGAAGAAAGATCGTTGAAGACGATACATAGAATGGAATGGAATCTATACCTAAAAAATATTATTTGTAGTAATATTTTATGGATAAGATCTTTCCAATTATAAATTATAAATATTCCTGCAGCCATTACAACTTTCCAACACCTCTATAGATTCCCCTATCATATGCTACCCCTTCCATGCCAGTTACAGACCCCATATCATAGTCCCTATCTCTACCGTAATGTACCCTAACCAGCCCCAACCATTCAATTGCCTTTCCATGTTCCATTTAAAATCCATTCAATGTAGCAAAACACCCAAAACCCGCACAGAGCAGAGGGGAAGGAGAGGGAGAGAGACATCCGTGCAACAAGAGGGGGGAACAAGGGCAATGACTGCCACCTTGGAGAACATATTCTCAATATATGTGGGCGTACAAGAGCAACAAGAGGACGATGTGGCTGGCATGGCATGGGATGGGATGGGATGGGATGGGATAGGTCCATCCATGTGGATGTGGAGACCAGCTGGAACGGACGCTGCTGGGTTGTGGGTTTGGGTTTGGGGTTGGCGGGGGCGGGGCGGGGCGTGTACTTACATGCGCTTTTGTCCGGTGACCATGGCAATTAAATCTAAAATATAAGCTGGGATATTGTGCAAGAAAAATGCAATTGCACAATGCAGAGGCTTCGATGGTATTATAACGTACGAGAAGCACCTGTGACAATAATGCGGTCGATCGAAGGATATCGTTCGGATATGTGCATGTGGTAGAGGTAGAGGATTCTCCGACCGTTTGGCATTTCAGTTCGATTTGGTTTTAGTTTGAAAATCCACCGACACCCAAAAAACAGTGGGGCGTTTAACATTGTTTCCATCGCATTTTTGTTTGTTTTTGAAAGTGTTGTTCAGGGTTTCAGGGTTTCGTTTCCGTTTTGGTTGTTTCAAGGTATTAGCGGCAGGGTGGGGTCAGATAAATATTCCATTCGGCCAAAAATCCAACAATATTTAAGCATTGGATTAGACATGCCATACAATACGGCCATCGTTCGTGTTTGATTTTGTTTTTTTGTGGGAGAAATTCAATAAAGAATATTTCATTTATAAATGTTGGAATGTTTTCAGAGCAGAGCGTATTTCGTTTTCTATTTTCTGTATCCTCACCAAAGCGCCTTGTCGAAGGGCTCGTGAAAGCCATTGCGCGACAGTCGCATGTACTCGCCCCAGGTAATGTTGTTCACGTCGGATACGTAGTTGTAGACGGGTAGCTCTGACTTGGAATCCGTTTGGGTGGCACTTATCTTGAATCTGCGAAGAAAGCGAAGGAGATTTGGGTTTAAATGACGGAGGTTATGGAACCACTATTTAAGGAACCACTTCTGTAAAGAAAAAGTGCTGGATGTCTAAAAATGTAACTCATTTTTCTACTAATTTGATAGGGAAGTAAGTAATTTTAGGAACTAAAATCGTGGAAAGTATCAATTTGTTTGAAATAGGAAGTTTAGTAGAAGAACTAGTTCATAAACTGAACGACTAGCGGAAATATCAAAGCTTTCAAGAAATTCATTTGCCAGAAGCGCCATCAAGTGAACTAGTTCAACTATCAGTATTGGAACTAGTTCAACTTTCAGTATTAGAACTAGTTCAGTTTTCAGTAGTGGAACTAGTTTAACTTTCAATATGGCAACTAGTTCAACTTTCAGTTGCGGAGCCAGTTCAACTTTTAGTAGATGAACTAGTTCATAAACTGAACCATTAGCGAAAATATCAAAGCTTTCAAGAAATTCATTTGCTGGAAGCGCTATCAAGTGAACTAATTGAACTAGTTCATCTTTCAGTAGTGGAGCTAGTTCAACTTTCAGTAGTGGAACTAGTTTAACTTTCAATATGGCAACTAGTTCAAATATCAGTACTGGAACTAGCTCAACTTTCAGTTGCGGAACTAGTTCAATTGCAAATCCGTTCGCATCCGGAACAAGTTCGTATTGAAAACTAGTTCAATGTTTGGTAGTGCACCCAAATTGAACTAGTTCCTCTTACCAGAAGCTATTGATCCGTCAAAAAGGCAAGTAGTTCTATTGCAATTACAATTAAAAAAGGAACTTAAAGGAACTGTTATAGATATATATAGATATAGATAAAGACAAACTGAATTCTGGGTATCTTGATGTTGCGGTACGTGTACCTCTACAGAAAGCAATTCCGACTGGCTTAAATATAGTTTTTGTGGCTCAAATGTAGGTTTGGAAGTGAAAAAAGATAGATCGGTTTCTAAAAAACTAGTTGTATAGGAACTTGTACGTAACTTTTATCTGTTTAATGTCGAAGAACAGAACTTCTTTCAAAGAACAACTATGATGTCATTTAAGATATATCTGTCCCAAGGCACAAGCTCATATACTCGTATCCTCCGCTTAAGAACTGGCGCTCCCAGTCTTCATCGCGATAGCACCAACTCTCTCCGAATACTTTCTCAATGTATCTGTAGCCCAAAGCTTTATCCTGCCTTAATTTCACTGCCTTTGGTATTTACGAATTTTCCACCTTCTTTTCTCGTTTCTCGTTTCTGGTTTCTGTTTTCTTTTTATTTTTTACTTTGCTTTTCGCAAACATCCGAATGCTATCAGCTTACGGGTGGGAGCTCTTTTACAACTCTTTTTACACATCCTTTGGCACCGCTTCCGCTCTACGTGCAGCACCGTCTGTGGTGGTGTGTGTGGGTGTGTGCTGGTGTGTTGGTGTGGGTGTGTGTGTGGCACTAACCTTCTGGCTATATCCCAGGCGGTTGCTATCATGGCATTCACCACATAATCGGCGGGCACCATGTTCGCCTTGCATTTGGCCGTACCGTAAATGCAACGGACGAGTCCCCGGGCAGACCAAGTGCATAAACCTGATGGCCCGTACAAATTATCAGTCCAGCCGGGAAATGGATCCTTGTACGTTGACATTACTGCAAATAAATAAGAATTAATGGCTGCTTTGTTCGAAGGAAGGAAGGAAGGCGGGAAGGAAGGACGGAATCGGAATCGGAGTTGCAGTCCGGACTTTGGTTGTTGATTTTAGCCAACGTCAAAGCGATAATGGTTTCGAACCGGTATGGCTAGAGTCCTTTTAACCCATTCCCCATTCCCCATTGCCATTGCCATAGCCATTCCCTCTTGCATGCCCGCTTCCTTTTTTTTACAGAACTTTCCTTTCCATTTGCCATTTGCTAACTGATATGCCCGACTCCCAATTGCTAGTTTTCCACTACTTTTGAGAGGGTATGCAAGACTGGCAGCATAGTTGAAGGTATCTATTGATTCTACAGATTTTTATGCGTTAAATTAATCATCATTGCGAGAGGTAAATGTTCCATTTTCATTTATGGTTAGAGCATACAATCTTCTATCAATTGTTGCCATATTTTGCACATTTTTTCCCATTGCCTTTCCTCGTTTCCACTGGGCACAGGAGGCAGCTTAGGATACTGGCTGCTGCTGCTGCTGCTGCTGCTGCTGGAGGATGCTTTGGCATTTTTGTGTGTTAAAATAAATGAAAATTTGTTTGTGCTTTGTTCCTCGAGAGCATCGGCAGACATCCTCCTCCTCCTTTCCCTCCTCCTGCTCTTACGTTTCGTTCGTTACGTTACGTTGCGTTTCAGGATAGAAAAACTTTTTCCACATGCATTTATCTGGTAAACCCCAAGCCCTCCCTCTCCCTCTCTCTCTCTCTCTCTGTCCATCGAAACTCCCAAACGAAGACAATGCTGTTGGCCATTTTTCACAAAATTTTAAATATTCCTTTTTTTCTGAAAGGAGAGGAGAGGGAGGGGGGGACCCTAGAGTATCTCCTGGCAGCAGGACTTCCTCCTACTTCCTTGTGTGTGTGTGTGTGTGTGTGTGCTTTGTTTGCATTCTTGCACATGCCCGTGGGGTATTTGTGCTAATTATCTGACAATTAGTTTGTTAAGTCAAGTCTGAAACCGCAATAAATATACCAGACAGGCAGGAGCCTCCCCCCAGGAGCTCCCCCCCTCACCTATGGGCGGTCGAAAGATGCCCGCCGGCATATGGAGTGCCCGATGATTCACCAGATTCTCTGCACACTTCTTGGTCATTGTATAGGTGTTGGGCATTTGGCCAATTAGGCAGTGGCGCATCTTCTCCAGCGTTTCATCGTCAAAGGTGCGATAGATCTGCAAAAAACTCACACAGAAGCGTGTATATATTTTTCAATTTAAATAACTCTCATATCGAATATTCAAAAAAAATGATATCCCATGAATGTACAAGTGGTTTCTATACCCTTTGCCGAGGGATTTAAGCAAAAAAACATAAACGAATATGTCTGTCGTCCCGCACATTGCTTTATGTTTTTCTTTGGACACCATGAAAGTGTTTAAGTTTATTAAAAAAATAATATTTATCTCTGTGGAACTATAACCACGCCACAAATCATTGAATTTTGTGAAGAAATTATAGCATTTATGGCACATTTTGCTCATTTTGAATAAAGAATTATTATACTCATTAAAGTAGTCGAATTTAATAGATTTCCGATCCAAATTTGTCAAACGTTGGCTATAGAAACGTTAGGGAGGTAAGGAATCTCTGCAGTTCTCCATAGGGTATTCTTCTGCCACATCAATCGTCTGAGAAAATCTTGAAACTGCCATGTAGGGTATCTAAACTTCGTTGTGGCTGAGGTTTTTCTGGTATTTTTGTCAGGCATATATTTGTTTGGGGAGCATTACGTACCTGTATGATTTTTTCGTAGCCAATTTCGTTCTCGTACACTTGTTCGTTGATAAATTTGCGATTGCAGTTGCAGTACAGTGTCGAAATGTGGACAAACGACTGTGTGGGCCGTGCCCGCCCCGCCCCCAGAGGCGTTGGCGTAACCGTAAGTGATGGTGGAGGAAGGACAGGAATCGAACGAATGCATGTCCGAATGTTGATTGAATTGTGTTGGAAATTGTTTGCCCGCGAATCCCCGTAAAATATCCAACAACGAAACAGTTTAAAAAGGGAAAGAAAGAGCGAGAGAGAGAGAGAGAAACGTCAGTAAATATTACAATTCATATACAAATATTTTTACATTCATCCGAGACATTGGGAATTACAGATTTTGGTTTCTTAAATGCGAGTATTTTTTAAATGTTTTTCTTTTTTTTTGGTTTGGTGGAAGGAAGCTTTAAGGAGCTTTAGGGTTCGTAGAACTTGATAAAATTCCCACAAATATGTATAAAGGTTGCCTTTCTATCTTTAATCATCTCAAATATCACTTAAGTTAGGTATAATAATATAATATATAATATTATAATATATAATATATAAATAATATAATAATAATAATAATAATAAAAATAATAACAATAATATATAATATATAATAATAATAAAAATAAATAAAAATTAAATAAATATTAAAAAAAAAAAAAAAAAATTAAATTAAAAATAATATATATAATAACCAAAAATTATAAAAGGTATGACAATAAATCAATTTACAGATTTATTTAATATATTTTTTCCATAATTTCCACATGATATCTTAAGGATTCTGTAATCACTTGCATTTACCAATACCCTATACCCTATACCCAATACCCAATATACCCTAATTTGTACCTTTTTTAATGCCAAATATACCATAATATCTATTGAAATGATAGTCAAAATTCTCTAGATGCTCTACTTGTAGAATCTTCTCTATAATTTCTCTAAAAATACTGACAATCTTGTATCTCTTGTGGATCTAGCATGAATTTTATAGCAATTATGTGATTGTTATATCGTAATTGAGACCTTACCTTCAACTGCTTCATTTCCATGGCCAAATCGAGTATTTTCTTGGTGCCCAAGACATTTATATCAATGGCATCGCTTAGCTTTTCATTGAATTTCACCGAAGCCACAACATTGAATACAATCTAGAGAGAGAGGGACAGATGGATAGGTAAACCAGAAGACCCAAGAATTGTAATGCATATTAAAAATTGAAAGAAAATTCGGTGTGGAAGGCAAAAGAACAAAAGAAAATGCTCATGCAAAATGCACAAGTGATGTGCATACAAAGCAGGCACCAAACGGGGGCCCCATTTCTGGCCGTGTAGAGGAATGTGTTGGGATCTGCGTTTTGTGATAACCTCAAAGTCAGCAACACTCAACATCCACCAGATGCAGATGCAGATGCAGAGTGGGGGGAGGACCGGGCAGGAACAGAAGCTACTGGGGGGGATTGTGGCAGCAGGAACAGGAGGAGGGATTGTGCTGGAGGAATGGGAACTGCAGTGCGACGCGTGCATCGAACATCGACAACAAAGCAATTTTAGTTTTAAAACAGTGCAAGCGTCGGACTAAGCAGACCAGACCAGACCAGACCAGGCCTCGTCCCCGTCCCCGTTCCCGTCCTGTGCCTCGTCCTGAGTGACTTGTATGCAAAATGTTTTCACAAATATACAAAAAAAAATACAGTACAGTACAGAGAAAAGAAAAGCGAAAAATAGAGGAACGACCAACGGATGCGGATGCGCCCGGCCGTCAGGACAGGACAGGACAGGACAGGGGGCAGGACAATGGCCAGCGCGCATGCCAAGCACTTGAAGCATGCACAGGAATTTTCATTTATTTATATATTGTGTTTTATAACCGAACAGCAGGAGTAGGTCCTGCAGGAGCAGTAGGAGCAGCAGCATCAGCTTCAGAAGGCTGGAGGGGTGTGGGGGAGGGGGGCACCACCTCCTCTTCTCTACACATTTTCACAGTTTTACGTGGCGGCGGGTTTTCAATTTTTGTTGAAAAGTACAATATATATATATATACAAATATATCGTGTTCCCCTCGTGATCAACGAAACAACAAAAGCAAAAGGCAAGAAGCAAACATATAAACGATACATCGACCTACGGATACCTGTTATACAGATAATCGTTTAGAAAATAGTCGAAGAAGTGTCTTTCTATCTGATCTAACCTATTTCAGAGGATGATCGATATGATTTTTGTTGGAATTATTCGTATTTATGTGGAAAATATTTATATATGTATCTACCGGATAGGTTTCGATTGTAGGTTGCCTGATACTTAGTTTGAATGCCATGATCTATGATCTAACTCTCTGTTTATAGGATCGTACGGATTTTTGGCATATCGGTAGATAATTTATCTAAAGATGCATACAGTAGGACTTTTTATTACGAATTCCCCTTGAGATTCGCTATATGGAAGTTCGATTGTATCTCCGCCAAATGTGAACCCATAATCTTCATCTAATCGTGATTATATTTGGCATTTAGATAAATAATACCTCTATGGAGTTATTTACCAAAGATGAACCTCATATCAGAACAAGCTACCCCCTTATTTTCTTTATTTTCATCAGAGATCTCTAGCTCCTATCTCTAGCCCTCTGAGATCTAAGAATTTATGCGGCTATCCATCGCCAAAGCTTCGCCTGTTACATACTTGATCTCAAAACACATGTACCCGACGCAATGCTGGGTATTGAAAAGGAGAGAAACGAAAGAAATAAACTGACTGGCTGCCTGCCTGCTGTTGTCGTAAACATTGCGCCTGCCTTTGGCATGCAACGTTTTACGTATACGTAATGCACAAACCAGACAGAGAGAGAGACGGAGAGAGAGCGAGTGAGTGAGTGGGGGATGGGCATGGCAGGACAGGAATCGGGGGACCCATCCAGATAGGCAAACACAACAAAAGCCCATGAAAAAGTTGCTCCACACAAAAAGTCCATTGATTGAATTGCCAACAACCGTAGAAATGGAGAGAAAGAGAGGGAGGGAGAGAGAGCAGGGAGCAATGGAGAAATAGGAGGATATGGAGGCAGGGGCACAGGATGCGGATGAGGATGAGGATGAGAAGGAGAATGTTACTCTTACCTGGACCTCAGACGAGAGCATTGCTCGGTCGGCGGCATCAATGTCCAGGTCGATGGCACTGTAATCAGCGCGTATCGGATGCACCTTCGCCAACAAATGCGGTGACTCCTCGCGCATTCTATTGAATATCTGCAGAGAGAGGTGGGGAGAGAGAAGAAGAGACGATGGGTGAGTGGCACATCAACATCGTTGCATTGTCCTTGTTCCACCCTGACCCCCCGTACCAGAATTGACGTGGCAGGCAGTCTCCCGCATCCCGCATCCCGCATTCCGCATCCTGTGAGGATGACACTTACCGATTCATTGAAAAATCCCTGCAAACGCTCCTGTACGCTCATGTTGTCCTTGCTGCGTATCAGCATGTAAATTTTACGCAATCCAAACGAACGGAGCAATTTCTCTGTTAACACTTTGCCAACGAAACCCGTACCGCCCGTAATGAGTACGGTGGCGCCTCTATAGAAATCCGTAACGGGTGTGCCACTGCCATCAGTAGTGGAGGGACCATCATCTGCTGCACTGTTTGTCCTGGTGCTTGAGGCTTGTGCTGCTGCTGCTGCTGTGGCTGCCTCCTCGAAGAGTGGCTCTTCCTCTGACTGATGGTCCTGCTCTGCCTCTGCCTCTGCCTCTTCCTCTGACTGATGTTCCTCGTGGACAGAAGTGCCTTCATTGCTGCTGCTGCGTCTCGAAGAGCTGGTGGAGGAGAAGGCCTTACGGACGGCTAAAAGGGAGAAAGGATTCAAGAGGATTGCAGTGGACTGGTGATTGGATTGTTAAGGTATCTCCCCACTTTTACTAGGATTCGTTTCGTTCATTTTTTCTGTGACTCCTGATGATCCGTTCACTTCAAGGGTAAGAAACACATTGAAAACTTTTCAAAAATAAACCTAGCACGGGGATTTTCCCTTTTAATCAATAAACGACAGTCATATATTCTGAAAGATTTTCCCACCGCATATGTCCAATTATATGACACACAGAGAGTGCCCCCCGCCCCCCCCCCCACCAGCAGATAGATCCCACCACCCGGTCTCATGGTCTCATGGTCTAACCCAATTATTCTATATGCTATATCCTACCTCCCTCCCGCCCTCCTGCCCTACCGACTGGAAGGACATTTATTCCATTTTTAAATGTGTTTGTGGGCTGACATTGTGGTTGCATTTGACCTGATGACCTGGCCTGACCAGCGGATATGTCTGGGGCCAAAACCACACGCTATATGGCTTTCCCTTTTCGGCCCTCTTCCTTTCGCCTGCCGTCCCTTTCGTTCAAGGGACATTTTAAACAATGTTAATTATTCAATTATCAACAGGGAGGACACACTGTGCTGCCGTGCAGCCGGGCCGCCGTGCCGCCTGACCATCGTGTCCTTCTAACCGGAGGTGTGACTGTATGTGAATGGGGTGCATCTGTGGGTGGGAGGAGTGCGTGACTCCCACTCCCCTATCCCTATCCGCTCCATCGTGTGTGTCACAGTTGGTTCTTGTACATCGCGTGCCACTGCCGCCTGCTGCTGCCTGCTGCCTGCTGCTGCCTCTCGTGGCACAGCATATGTTGTTTGATTGTCAGCGAAAAATGAGCCACAAGCAGCAGGCACACACAGATACACACACACACACACACACATAGACAATACCTCATTGCGTGACATAGTTGTGGTTGTTGCTGTTGTTTCCTTCCATATATTTGTTGTTGGCAATATGCAGCGTCTGGCCTTTGTTTGGTTGGCTATAACAGTGGCTTGGGGTAGGGGTAGGGCCATGGGGCTGGGGTAGGGGTACGCGGGCATAGAAATTTAAAGAATTTAAAGGGGAAATCAATAGAAACACAAAGGAAACTCTTTACGATAGTCCGAGACCTAAGCGCGGACTATTTTGAAATGAATTATTGAGAAGGCTCTAAGCGGAGATGTTTATCTTTTGATTATGGCAATTCTGTGGATGGTTAAACAAAGAGTCGATTAAGGGCCAATTTCTAGTTGAAAAAAACTCTCGTCTTTTGAAAGTCTAGGCATAAATATGGGGACAATGCTGTACCTACTTTGAGATCCCATAGAATTGCACAAATTTCGGCATTTTTAAGTACAGTCGAACTTTTGTTTTCTATACAACGAATTTCTAGCCAGAAAACTGCAATTTCGTTCAATTTTCAGTACGTTTTGATCTCCTTATTAAGAATTTCTTTAAAGCGAATATTTCTTTGCCACGATTTGTTTTTAATACCGTAACCCGATGGCTCATGCGCTATCGATCTTTTTTTGGAGATTCGCTCTATGGAAATTCGACTGTATATGTTCCAATGGATTCCAATGTTCCATTTGTGTCTTTAACCTAAGCTTCGCTCCACAACAAAAGAGATTCGAAGACTATCTGGAGATAATCTAAAGCTTAACCACCTTTGTGCTTACTTTTAAAATTCTACCTCAGAAGAAAAGCTTATCTTAAGACATTTTTCATGCTCCAAAAAGTCCAACTCCTGAGGCTTAAACCTCAGCGAAACACAAACCCCAAGATGTTCGATGTTCGGCACCTTCAAAGGGTTAAAAAGCTTTTATTTGAAGCATCTTCAGCTTTCAAGTGGCCGTGGTATCCGGTTCGAGTCTCCGCTAAGCTTGGCATCTTTTGAGGCGCACAAAAGCTTCATTCGAGTACATTTGAAGGCGACACAGAGCTTTCGTCTTAAGACCAGAAGAATTACACTTTCTTAGAGGATCTTTATCAAAGATTCATCGAAAAAAGCCCGCCATAAAATACGCTAGAAAAGAGCTTTCGATGACAGAGAAAATGAAGCCGGAAATGGCCGCCCATTTGTGGGGTTTTTCCATTACAAAAATTTATGACCGCCCGTTGCTGCAGCAGTAAAAATAATAATTATAATCGCGTAATAATTCGTAATTAACATTCCCATTTTTTTTGTTTTCTGTTTTTTTTTCCTTTTTGGTTTGCTTAATGACTTGAAATGTTTATTGGTTTTCATTTTGGTAATTTAATACGAGAATAATTACATTAATTAGCCTTTCTTTTTTGTGGTTTTGTTTAATGAAAAATATGGTACACGCATACATACATATATACAGACATTGGGATACATATAATCGGATTTCAATAATTTAATTTAAATGCTACTCTTAATTGTTTTTAGGTGATTATCAGAGCTCGCAAATAAAACACCTCAACACTTTCAGTGTGTCCCAAAAAAAAAAAAAAAATTCTTTTCGTGATAGAATGATATACAAAATTGGGTGTGCCTTGGGGTCTTTGTTTTGTTTTTGTTTTCTTTGGCGACTATTTGCGAGCCCTGTAGTGTAGTTGGTACATATTTCATTTCAAATTTGATTTGGTGAAAGCTTTAAAGTTTAAACACAAGATTTTTCAAGCAAACATTACATTAGTATGTAGTTAGACAATATTTTGTGCTTTAAGGAACGCTAATTGTATCGGTAGTTTTGAAATGTTTTTTTCTTCCATAATTATAATACTGTATAGGGGCCGCACTCATCTCACAATCGATACAAATCCGCTTCGAGCCGTCATTTGTCCAGGGGATTCGTAATCACAATTCATTAAGACAAAAATCACAGATACCAATATCTTCCTTCCCATCCTTAAGAGTATAAAACCAACCAACCAAACCGTCCTAGAGCTGATCCCATAGAGCCTTCTGCCGTGGCAAGTGGACGCGGGACACCTCGCTGAGAATGCACGAGCCATCGCATTCCGTTTGACTGCCAATTACCTGCTCGCAAATGCAGCTGGTTCTGCAGGGCTCCCGCGCATCCACGTTGCCGTTTAGCTACTCACTGGGGGGCGTGTGCGATGACAGCTCCATGAGGGCCATATCATCCTCGCACTCGATGACATTCGGATGCAAGGGCTTGAAGTTGTTCCGTCGCCATGGCGGCATGGAGCCGACACTTGCACCGGGAGCACCGTGAATCGAGGGACCAGCAAAGGTAACCACACTCTGGTGATGGTAGTGTCCTCCTCCTAGTCCACCTCCTCCTCCTCCACCTCCTCCTCCTCCTCCGTTGTTGTTCTGGCTGCACAGCAGGCTGGCATTGTTGCCGCTTTGAACCCCATTACGTGGCAAATGCAAACCAATTTTGGTGCCATTGTTGATGCCACCGCCGCCACGACCGGCGACGCCGCCAAACAGATTACTGCGAATACGCATCGAGGAGTTGGCATAGGTGGACCTGATGGAGCTGGCACGTGTGTGCATCGAGAAGGTTCTCTCGTGGGCATCGAGACTAGTCTGAAATTTGCAGAAGCAGGCCGCGAATCTCTTGTTGAATTCCCGCTTGAACTTCTCCTGCAAATGAATTCAAAGTTGTAGTTCATTAGTTCATGCAGTGGCAACAGTCTCTTTGGCTAATGAATGGCAGCCAAAAGAGCCACCTTCTTCACCCAAGAAAGCACTCCACTCCACTCCATTCCATTTGTCTTTCGCTGGCCGTAAAAATAGAATATTTGTTGACAAAAGTTTCCAGGAGGGGGGCAAAGTTTACGAGCATTTCGTAGATCCAGCTCTCAATCTATGTTTCACAGACAATTTAAGTGCCACAGCAAACAGAGCCCTAGGGTTTTTCCATTCGTATTTTCCCTTTTACGGCCTACGATTTTTGTGGATTTCTGCGGTTCTGTCTCCCTCCCTCTCCTGTCGTTCCTTTGGCAGCTTAGACGACTATAGGTGTTTGTTTATGGGCTACAGTGGAACGTGTCTTTAATTAACTTTGACAAAGTATTTTTCTTTTTCCCACCAAAGTTATTTTTGTCATTCCACGCAAAGAAAATTGACAAAAATACAGAAGTAAGAAGCAATAAGAAAAGTTGAATGGCATGCTAATAAATCAGGAAAAAAAAGAGAAACGAGAAATCGATTTCTAAGTTGAAAAGGAATTTAATTTGAAAAACTCTCATTACGGAAGTTCGGGGTTCGAGGAGCTCTTTAATTGCAGCAGAGTGTTCATTATTTAATTACGAATTGAATTCAAATGATGAGAACTTCGTTTCATTCGTTCGTTAAGCTCCATTTTGGGGTTTATTAGCTCTCTTTTGAGGTGGAAAAGAATCGATTTTGAAGTGTTTTGCAACGATAGATGTTCATCGAGAATACTTTCAGTAAATTTATACCTAATTGTGGTCGATAGCATACCTAAGTTCGGTCGAAATAGGCACAATTATTGTCCTAAATAATACCTACAAAAGTTATAAGGCTTATTTTTTGTCCAAATTTAACATAAATAAATATAATATCAGTTATACCAAAATATGGCCTAAATTAGAACTAAATCTTGTTTAACTTTTACCTAAATATGGTCTTAATTATGCCTAAATCTGGTCTATGTTTAAATTATAAATAGTGTCTAAATTATTGTCATGGTTATAATAAAAATATACAAATATTTGTTCTATATTATACCTAAATCTTGTCTTGTCTTAATCATATGTACATAGGCTTGGTCTATCTATGCCTGAATCTGGTATAAATTATGCCAAAACCCGGTCTAAACTATTTAAATGTGGTCTAAATTCTACCCCAAGCAATGAAAAATCTCCTACAAAATGCTGATTACTTTATTTCATGCTGTTTCCCATTGTAGAAGGATGCTTAACCCTAGTATACCCCAGGCAATTTCTAGCCCCACTTAAAGCCAAAGCCTGAAAACCGAACTTTTAGTGCCATTTGATGGCCTATTCCCTCTAGTGTTTACCCGCCCTAAACAAGGCCCCCGGGCCAGGGAGCCACAATCAGATAGCAAACACACAAATGCAAATCAGGACACAGAGAAGCACACACAAATCAGGACTCACATTGTAGATGCCATAAATAAAGGGATTGTAGCAGCTATTGCTCATTGCCAGCCAGTCGCAGCAGAACCAAACGATGCTAATGAAATGGTAGTCGTTGATTTCCGGAATCGTCACATACAGAATATTATAGAGCTGCAACGGCAGCCAGCACAAGCCAAAGATAATCACAACGATAATCAGCATTTTGATGACCTGCAATGAGAGAGAGTGAGAGGGTGGTGGTGTATATTGAAAAGGAAATTAGAGTCACGCTCCAGCATCCCAGGCTCCTAGGCTCCTACCTTCTTCTTGTTTTTGAGCAGTGTTATGTCCCGTGAATCCTGTGCATTGCCCGGGGCTCTCGTGCCCCACAATCTCACTGCCATTTGGATGTAAACAAAGCTGATGACACAGAATGGAACCAGATACTGCACAAAGACCAGGGAATATCGAAATGTCTGCAGCTGGTCATCCGATAGATTCTTGTTCATGCAAAAATTTCGTGTCACATTGAAGGTCTCATTGTTTTCTATCCGAGTGTGTGATGTGAATGGGAGATTGAGTCATTTGATCGTTTAACCTATGCAAATTGAGTGGCACTTACCACGAAACCTTTCGGTTAACTCCTCCACACGAAAGGCAATGGCAAAGGGCACGGCAAAGAGCACAGCCAGCATCCAAATTCCAGCAATTATGAACTTTGATATGAACTTCGTGGGACGTGCCCTGCAAGCGTAAGAGACCGTCTTTAATGAGGGCTCGCTCTCCTCCCCAACAAAATATCATAGACAGACTTACCTAAGTGGATTAATGATGGCACGATGTCGATCTATGGCAATTGCGGTCAGTGTGAACACCGAGACATTCACGCTCAATGCCTGAACGAACGGACAGAAGCTGCACATGAACCAAGGCAGATTCCAGCTCTGCAGTAGAGCCGCCTGAAACTGTAATGGAAAAAGGAAATTCAAGCGATGAGTGTGATGTGCTCTGTGTGATGATTAAATCAGACAGAAAATGTCCCCCCAGTTTCGGGGTCAAACATCATTAATGGAGCCATTGGACCCCAAAAACAGTTGGACTCTCACTCTCTCCCTCTCTCTCTCTCTCTCTCTCTCTGTCAACAATTGGCCAAAATCTCTGCTGTTTTCTGCTCTTATTCGTGTGCGAGTGGGTGCCAGTGTTGTTTGTGGTTAATGCAGATATTTGAGACACGCGCTGTATTGTGTTTTCAATCATTTCGCTCATCTTATTGATGGCATTAGCGCTGGCGGCGCTTCTGTTGTTTCTGCCAGATTAATGGAAATTAATTGCATCAAATGTACTGAAATGTCAAGCGGGGGACTCAAAGAAACAGTTTGTTGCTCATGAGAATCGATTTTGTACATCGAGGCATAATATCCATGAATTTATACCTAAAATTATACCTCATTTTGCTTGTAATTATAATAAATATAGGTGATAGCTCTAAATATATAGGTCTAAATTATACCTAATTGTTTGTAGGCTAATTTTGTATAAATTGTACCTAATTTTTAGTCCAAAATGTACCTAAATTCTGGTCTAAATGATAATAAAACCTCTGGTCTAAATTATATTAAAAAAATAAATGCCAAAAGCGCCAGTTTGGTATAAATTATACCTAAGTTCTGGTCTACATTTTTTTTCAAAGGCGCCATTTTTTGTATAAATTATACCTAAATTGTAGTTCAAATTATACCTAAATTCTGGTCTTAATTATGATACAACTTTGGTCGAAAATAGTAATTTTTGGTGTAAATTATACCTAAATTCTGGTCTAAATTAGAATAAAACTTCTGGTCTAAAGCGCCAGTTTGGTATAAATTATACCTAAGTTCTGGTCTTAATTATGATACAACTTTGGTCGAAAAGAGTAATTTTTGGTTTAAATTATACCAAAATTCTGGTCTAAATTATAATAAAAACGTTTGTCGAAAAGCGCCAAAACATATAATTTGTATAGTCAAAATCATACCTAATTGGCAGTCAAAATTATGCCTTAAATGTAGTTTAAAAGCGGACTTAGGTATACCTACAATCTGGTCTAAACTCGACCTAAGTCCGGTCCTTTGATAGATGATAGATGCCACCTATTCAGCTGTGGTGCTCTCCATTAAGGTATAATTTTTCTTCATATCCTTGTCTCTTTTGGTATGATTATCTTTAAATTGAGAATGTCCTTCAAATATCGCCTTGACAACGTGCTTTGAATAAATGGTAAATATTCTCCATGAATTCGTAAATAAAATTTGCAATTACTTTTTGCATACGAAATTCGTATTTGCATGAGATTGATTTCCCTCGAACACTGGATAAGCTGCTGTATCTGCCTGTATCTTCAACGTTTCGTCGGTCAATTTATTGCACATTGCATGCAAACAAAACCACGCCCAATCGATAGATAAATACTCCTGCCTAATAGCTCTTGTCTGACCAAACAGAACAGAGTTTTTCCCAATATCAAATGCTCGTTACACATGAAATTGTAATTTGCTTTCAATTGCAATTGCTAGGCAAAAAAAGTATTTCCCATATGGCTTTTAGCACTTTATTCGATGAATACTAATCCCATTAACACGTAAACCGAAAAATCGCATTAAAATTTCAAGTACTACGTAATATTCCATTATCATACAGACTCGTACTCGTACTCTCGCATAGTTGGGTGGATGAGAGTCGTGGACGGGCATGGAGTCGGAAGAGGCTCTTTCTAATTCCAAACATGAGCGGAAATTAAATTCATGCACGATTATGCCATCCCATCCCATCCCATTCCATCCCTGTGTCCTTGCAAAAAGGGAATATGTACCTACATACCCGTGTATCTGTCTGCCTGGCTAATGTCATTTGCTTGTGTGATTTATGCCCATGCGAGAGTGCCCATGCCCGTCTGTTGGGGTATACAAATCATTCAAGTTCGATATCGGATGCCCCGTTTTTGGCCCCCGAAATGAAATCCAGCTAATTGGCAGTTAAACAATAAACCGTTGCACTGTCCCATAACTCACCTGAAATGGTATGCAGAAGAGTCCTATTATGACATCGGCAAAGGCCAGATTGGCAATGTACATATTCGTTACGGTACGCATTTGCCTGGTGGTGGCCACCACCCAGATGACCAGGGTGTTCCCGATGACAGCCACAATGCTGATGCCGCCATAGAAGATGGACAGCAATGCCACAATCTCGGCGGGTGCGGCATACAGACGCTCTGCAAGACAGAAAGAAAGATGAAAATAGTTGTAGGGAAGCTGCCCTGTCGCCTAATTGGTTGGATCCCAGGGGAGGATTAATACAAGTATCATCTGTCATCTGTCAGTCAGCGGAGAAATGGTTTACACTCGAGGAAATTCAATTTGTAGTACAATATTACTCGTATATCCAGCTGCGGCGTAGCGGCGTGTTTTTCTGCTTTCCTTTAGTCACCTTTCACTCATCTGTAATTCATGCGATGTAATCGTCGAAACTTTCCCGCCCCAGTCCATGAATAATGCAAGATCAAAGAACTATTCGCCAACGGGGGTCCTGTCAAAACTGTACCTAAACCTGGCAATGCTTTTGATTGATGAGACACGTCATGTGAAGGGCCCAAGGGATTAATGTTGGGATTTAGTTTAGTTAGTTACTTACCGAACTCTGCCTCCTCCTCGGCCCCCGGCAAGAAGTCCAGTCGTGGCTCTTGCTCTATTAGTTCCATGGCCATGACACTATGTTTTTATTTTTATTTTTGTAATCTTTTGATTCCCCAAGAAAATATTGATCCCCTCCGTCAGCTTCAACACTGTTGCTGTCGTTTTGCTCTTGGGATTATTTATGATGTGGAATGCATTTTATGGATTCCTTATCATCATTGCTGCAGGCTGCAAAAAAGAGTAAAGAAAACTCCAGTAAAAACCGTATACCATCCATCCCATCCGTATTCAAAGCAGTGGGTAAATGCATCTTAAAAATGCCAAACAAAAGTAATCTCAACTTTCTGGCTCATGCCCCGGAGAGTTTTCAGTCTCAGAGTGGATGGATGCGTATGAGTTATTTTTCTGGTAGAATCACCTGTCAGCTTTATTAAACAGTTGAAAGGTTTGCTTTGTATAATTGAGAAAGTGCACAAATTTTGTGTACCCATCCCCCGTACCGGTTGCTCATATTTTCCGCTATGGAAAACAATTTTCTCTTGGTAAAATTTTCCTGTTTTTTCATGGCAAAATGACGCCAGCGCTGCTTCATTGGCTTTCAATTTTTAGAGTGGTCCTAAAACGGGGTCTCGCCAAAAGTTCAATGAATCCACCGAAAATGAGAGTCTCATCTGGGCTTTATTGCCCATTTATCGGTTGGTTAACATTGTGCCGGGCGACTTGTTAATTTATTCACTAAAGAGTCAACATCATGGTTGATAGACTTGTTAATTAATTGGGCAACTAAATGGATGTTTTATTTCCCATTCAGAATTGTTGTAGGCGAAAAATTGGTTGACTGTAGATGAGGCATTATTTTAAGTCGCTTATACCTTAATTTTGAATGTGGCCAAGAGAGGTGTAAATATAAATAATAGGTATAAATAATATTCAAATCTACGTAAATTAAGCAAAAATTATACCTAATTTAGGCATTAAATCTGACCGTAGATCTTTTCTGACTTATACCTGATTTAGTCATAAATTATACCTAACTTTTTTTAATTTATCCCTTATTTTCGCAAAAACTGCGCAACGTTTTAATAATCTTGTTTAATTTATTCAAAATTTAGGCATAAACTGTTCCCAAATTAAGCATTATACTTGGTTCTGGTAATGAATATTAATGATAATAATTTGGCCTAGCTCGTACCTAATTTAGGCATAAATTATACCAAAATTAAGGTATACACTATAACCAAATTAAATTATACTTGGTTCTGGTAATGAATATTAATGATAATAATTTGGCCTCGTACCTAATTTAGGCATAAATTATACCAAAATTTAGGTATAAACTGTACCGAAATTAAGCATTATACTTGGTTCTGGTATGGAATAGTCATGATAATAATTTGGCCTAACTCTTACCTAATTTAGGCATAAATTATACCAAAATGTAGGTATAAACTGTACCGAAATTAAGCATTATAATTGGTTCTGATAATGAATATTAATGATAATAATTTGGCCTAGCTCGTACCTAATTAAGGCATAAATTATACCAAAATTTAGGTATAAACTATACCCAAATTAAGCATTATACTTGGTTCTGGTATGGAATAGTCATGATAATAATTTGGCCTAACTCGTACCTAATTTAGGCATAAATTATACCAAAATGTAGGTATAAACTGTACCGAAATTAAGCATTATACTTGGTTCTGATAATGAATATTAATGATAATAATTTGGCCTAGCTCGTACCTAATTAAGGCATAAATTATACCAAAATTTAGGTATAAACTGTACCCAAATTAAGCATTATACTTGGTTCTGGTAATGAATATTAATGATAATAATTTGGCCTAACTCGTACCTAATTTAGGCATAAATTATACCAAAATTTAGGTATAAACTATACCGAATTCAGGTAAAACTTATATAAAATGAAGGCTGAAGTTACTCTGGTTGAAATATCCTTTCCAAAACCTACATCTCCTCAAATCGTTCTTCTAGTCTCTCTCTTTCACCCCCCTTTTCTGGCACCACCCTAGCACCCCAAATACCACATTTAGTAAGAGCATGTAGGACAATTTAGGTCCTACATTTCTCCCGTAGCTGCACCTGCAACATACGAGTATGTGGTGATATTTTCATAGAAACTAGGACCCTTGTTGGGAGTTTTCGTGCCTTGATTAGCATTTCGCTCTGTAAGCCTCTTCAAATGTGAACCCCCCAAAAGCCACTTAAATCCTAAAATTAGTATCATTGCCGTGGCTCAACCGAAGCTGCAAATAATATGCCAGCTTAGGACCTAATCCAATATGCTGCAGACGAGAATTTGCACTGTAAAAAAACTACAAGCAGAGCTGTGAGTGGGTGTTCCGTTGAGTGCCTTGCCACCACAGCCACTAGCGGATTCTGTTTCTGGCGCTGCATCAGTGTCAAAGGTAATATGGCTCGGCTCCGACGTGGCTAGACCACGACGTGCGCGCGGTGTGTGTGTTTCCTCTAACGTCGCGACGTAGAAGAAGGAAAAACAAAGCTTTGGCAATCCGTTTAGGCGCTCCTGTCAGCAAAATGCAATTAGTCTGGGCCAGATTTTCTAATTAACGTCAAAAGAACTCTCTTGTTCTTTTGTGGGGCCTTGATGGTTAAATTGCCTTCGATTTTCGATGGTCAACTTCAGGCTCATTTAAAGGTGTCTTCAAGTGCTTTTCAGGCTTTTCCCCCCCTTTAAAAACACTCGAGTACAAAGAAAACCGAAACAGGATTCATGTCAACAATTAATTTGTGAATTTTACAGTCTCTTGACTTCACTCGAAAAACGTGAATATTCGCTTCACAGGTGAGAGGAGAGGCCGAAGGACCTGCCGCCCCCTCGAATTGAATCGCAAAAAATTGAAAAAATTTGAATAGCATTTTATGGATGCTCAAGCAGCCGAATGATATTAAAAGTGTATCCTATTAGATCGTACATCAAAGTGAAAATTTCATATTAGATCGGGAAAACGTCTGTCCCCCCATCAAAAGTCTGAGACCGGAGCCAAAGGACCATCGGGGGGCCAGTTGTGATATGGAAATGTCTCTCCCTTGGGTGGCTTTTCCTTTTAAATAACACAAGCATCACACATACGACACATAAGCTGGAATCGAGCCACATCATGTGGCAAGGCTTAGGCGGGCCTCCCACCCAGTCCTGCCCCGTGCACAAAAATCACAATACAAAAGGCAGCAAATATAATGAAAAATAAAAAGGAAGAATAGGACTGGGAATGGGTATGGGAATGGGTATGGTTATGGGAATGGGGATGGGAGAGATGTCCAATAAAAGAGCAAACTGTAGGCAGTTTTCGGGGGGTTTTCGGGGAGCTAGGAATTAAGCGTGTCTCCCAGGATTCTCTTTGTTTACAATGCCAATGGACTCTGGACTCTAAGCCTGCACATAGACATGTAGTAGGAGTAGATTGCTACGCATTCTCTGGTCTTTGATAGGTCTTTTGGGATAGTGTTTGCCGGAGGACTCTCCGTCCATCTCTAAATAAATAAACACATGTCTATCGGGCTTCCCTTGTAATTAGAAATCTTTATGGTTAATGCAGTCCATTTAATGTGTGAAAGACGGGGACTCTTGTATTCGTAAATTAAAAGAGCTTACCAAATATTCATTGAGGGTTTTTACCCGAAAAGTCATCTAAAGTTGTTTGGGCCCTAAAATCGTATGTATTTTGCCTGTCTTAAATGTGTCTAAGAGAGGTATAAATTAAGAATTTAGGCATAATAATATTAAATGTAAAAACATAACCGGAAACTGTTTATTTATACCTTTCTTTTATACAAAAAATATGAAAATACATAAATTAAATGTTATTTGAGTAAACATAATTTTGGTATAAACTACACCCTATAAAACCAACAGAAATTTGTAAAGCCATTAGCATAAAATAATCAAACATTTTAGTTTTTTAATAAAATATTATTTTTTTTCATAGAATAATCGAAATAAGATCCTTGTTCAAGTTATACCTAATTTGGGCATTAGTTATACCTTATGTTGGTATAATTATACCATATTTTTGTATAGAATGTACAAAAAGTAAAAGATATCCCCTAAATTGTCCCTTATTTATGCCTCATTTATGCCTATGTTATTTTTATACCTAATTTATACCTTTTCTGTTAGGCATAAATTATTTCCTATCTTGGCATACATTTCTCAAAAATGTCTGCCTATTTCTGAATTTAAATTGTGGTCGAAACCCCCACTGTAGGTCACGGCCTTCCGCTCTTCATTCAAGTTTTCCTCTGCCGGAAAGCTAGCTTTTCATAATTTTCTTGATTGTTTTTCCCTTGACATTCTGTTGTCTGCCATTTGTGTTATTTTTAAACGGAATTTCATGCCACTGGTTTCTGTGGAACCCTTCTGTTCGACCCCGTTTCATTTGTAAGCCACTTACAATTGCCGTGAGACGGACACTGTCTGTCCCTTTTTCAATTATTACAAAATTGCCGGCCACTTGAGTATTTTAGACCGCAAAAGCAACAGTAGAAACAGTGGAAAATTATCAGCAGCGTGGGAAAATCCCCAGAAGAGTGGAAATTCCATTAAAAATGCGTACAAATAAATTAATTGGATAATTTAGGCCAATTGCAATAGCCCCACAATCCATTCTTCCTTGAAAACTGGTTCAAAGAATGCACCACAACTTTTTTCCCCACACAAGAATTTTCCCAGATTTTTTTTCCCCTTTTCTGAGTTTCCTTCCTGCCTGCTTGTCCCTTGCTAGCCATCAAAAGGAACAAGTTAACTGCCTCTCATTATGGCCGCACTTTGTTTTGACATTGTCCCCTGTCTTTGCCCATAAAGTCCTGTCAATTTGTGGCATAACTGCCCACTGGGTGATCCAGGCGTGGGTGCAGGTCCTTTCTAGGAAATTAGCAAATCATGAAATCTTTTACAAGTTTCCTGAATGGCAACACAGAACAGGGAGAGGTGCCTCTTTCAAAGACACGCGGCTCCATCATGGTAGCTTTGGGTTTTTTCCAACAACTTTCCATTGTGGAAAAGCCATGGAGTTATTTTTCTTTTAAGATTTTGTGGGAGAACAAAAAATATGCTTCATTGGAGTCCTGTTTGCCAGTCTTTTTGTGAGTATTCCCAGAAGCTAGCCCTTACCTTCAGATCTCTATAAATCACATCTAAAACTTGATGGATAGTTCTGGGCCAATAGCAGGTCAGGGGCTTGCCTTGTCGCAGGATTCCTTCAATATTTTCTTAAGGATTTAAGGACTTACATGCTCCTTTGTGTGTGAGGATCATGATCTTACTTTACATTTGATGTATCTCACGAAAAAGTCATGAATAAGTGTTTTATTTTGATCTTCCTTACCCATTACCCGTTGCCGCCCATCCAGCAATAGTTCTTAGTACTTAAACCAATTAATGTTCTGTTTTTATTACCTCTCAACACAGCACGAAGCCACATCTCTAATCCCAATTGTAATCCAATAAAAAAAAACACCAGAAACACATGAAAAAAACACCATGAAAATGGGAAAAACGCAGGAAATGGAACGCACAAGATTGCGAATGTTTTTGGCACACATTTTGTGTGTGTGTGTGTGTGTGTGTGTGTGTGTGGGATATTAATGTAATTGTAATAAATGTGAATGTTACCCTCAGGTGCTGTGCTGTGCTGTGCTGTAAGCAGACAACAGGATACACCCCAACGATGGGCAAGGACACGCACGCACGTTCTAATAGGTATTCTGGTTAAATGAATCCCCTATTTCGCGCTCATTTGAGTTTTAGTTGGTTTTGCCAGAACACAGCCCTTGAGGGCAAACACTGAACAAAATCTGTGTTCGATTCAATCAACGTTCGAATCCTCAGACCGACCACCGACCACCGACCTGCCGCTTTTTCGCACTTTCAGAGTTTCAGAATATCACTTTCCCGCTTTTGAGACTTTCACTTTGGCTGGGCGTCGTGAAGCGTTGCTCCTTAATGTAGTCCTTGCTGTACGAGTATCCTCTATGAACTGTTTGGGCAGGAGTCTATGGCACAACTGTTGAACCGCCCAAAACGAGCGACACACACGAGGAGCCTGCGAGCCGAACCGAAGGAAATGCTAAGGAAAATCGTGGCAAAAACTCAAGTCAAGTTCAAAACACAACAAGTTGCACTTCAAACTTGTTCACCGTCGAACAGGTTGCACAGGCAACAAAAAAATTTGTAAAATAATATAAAAATATGAAGAGTTCCCCCCCAGCCCCCACCCGCTATAAATTTATGATGCTCATTTCCATTTTGCTGCAGAGAAGTTTATGCTGATGAAGCTAAGTGAAAAATTGGCCAGAGAGAGCGAGAGAGAGAGAGAGAGAGAGCGAGGAAATGTTATAACCAATTAAAAGAGTGTTTCCTTTCCAAGGAAAAACCTTGGTTTTCCCAAGCCAAACCAAACCAAACCAAACGTAGCAGACATTCCGAGTACTCGGATGCTGTCGTTGGGTAAAGGCTTTCCCTCTCGGTTTTCTCCTCGACTTATCTGTTGGCATTCCATGTCATCAGCTTGAAGCGTTTTCCGACACCTGGCACCAGGAATTTTCCTGTGCGTATCTGGGCTTTCATTTTCACCTACGGAAGTTCTCTTTCAATGGGAATTAAATTACGTTTTTCAGCAAAAGTGTCACAATTTATACGCTTTCCGGACGCTTCCTGATTTCATGCAAATGTTATGCGGAAAATCTCTACCGGAAATTGAAAATAGATAATCTTTAATGTCGGATTTTTGTTTGATTGATGTCAGCCGTGCGGGGCAAAAGCAAATCAAAGCATTTCAGCGGTGGAATCCCCCAGAGATCATAAATCAAAATTGAGTGCAGACATCTCACAGCTCATTGACCCCACGGCAACCCTTGAGGATGGGGATGCCTTCTAAGCTTCCACTTAACATGTTCTATGATGTACCGAAATATTTGGCATATTTCAGGGCATCAATTTAATGGAAATGTGGGTTAACCTTTTTAGTTTTTCTTTCATGCCAGATTTTCTAAGCCGTTCACGTTTTCAAACCATTTCAAAGCACATTTTCACGCTCTCAAACCCCCTTTTGTATCCTCTCAAATGACACCAAACCCCCTGCTCCATTAAAAGTAGAAAAAAACCCTTTAAAAAAAGGGTTTTGCTAACTAAATTTGCAAAATGTTCATCGAAAAACATGCAACAACAAACGGAAACCCAAATTATTAAATGGTTTATTAAGAGGATGGCTCTGCTGGGGACAGAGTGCATTATAGACGTTACCTGCAATCTGCAGACCTCAAACTGGATACCAATAGAGCACTCCTTTTGGGTATAGGCAGGGGGGAAGGGTATCACTTGGGCTCCTTGAATGATTGTGCCATGAATTTGGAAACAGATTTGAATTCGATTTGAGCCGTCTCTTAGGTAGAACTCTGGCTCTGGCTCTGGCTCTGGCTCTGGCATTGGCTATAATTTGGTTTCTCTTGGACACACGTGGACAGGTGAAAATGCCTCGCCTCCAGTGGGGTTCTTTGGGTGTTTCTGTTGAGTGGGCGGATGATTGGATTGAAACATTTTTGTGCTTGTAAAAATTGATTTCATTTGAATGCCAGCATGAGGGCTGTGCTGCAGACATTCCAGACCATTCCCAGGGCCTCCTTTGCCTCCTTTCCCTCCTTCTGCCAGAGAACCCCACTTCACAGATTGTAGCTCTCTTTTCCCCCACATTCGACCTCCTTTTGACTGGCGTTTCATGTATTTCAAATGAAATGAATTCCAAGTGTGGCAAAATTATTTCAAAAATACAAAAAAAAACAAAAACAAAAATACCAATCAGGCATGAAAATGGTTGAAAATGCAATTAAAATTCCAGGAACCAAATGTGTAAATTCTCAAGTCCTTCTCAATTTGTGAAATTAATTCTCGATAATCTGTGGAGAGAGAGAGAGAGAAGTGCCTTTGGCTTTGAGATTTGCAAATCAACCAATGGACTTATTATTTGCATCACCAGGCACTTGATGAAGCATTTGAAGTGCAGTTCAAGGCACTTTTATGCCTCAGAGGAGCAGACAGTGGAGCAGTCGAAGGAGCAGACAGTGGATCAGTCGAAGGAGCAGACAGAGGACGTGTTTAAGGAGCAGTCACAGGAGATAGACAGACAGACAGACAGACAGACAGGCATTGCACTGCCAATGGCAATGACAGACCTAAATCAAGTTAATCAGCAGATTTAAATGCACAAAAAGAGAACCATTTGAATCAGCCCACACCTCCCCCCTCCGCCGTGCACATGCACGAAGGACACAAAGGAAAATATCAATTTATCAGGCAGCAGGCAGCTTGGCAGCATAATCGGGTATGGCATCGGGCATGGCATCAGAAGGGAAACCCAAGAAGTCTGTCTACGAAAAAAGAGATACTTTTTGTGGCCAAAATATCAAATATTCAATGGAAACTAATTGTTGGTCCGACGAATGCTATGAATATTTATAGAACCGTCACTCACCTGTCAAAGTCCACAACTAACTGATGGACTTGGGGGTCAGCCAACCCCGTAAATATTTAACATTGTAATTATGAGAATAGAACAATTGAAACCGGCATTAATTGGAGATTAATTCAATTTGATAAATGGATTCATTTGCCACTCAAGTGTGTGATTTATTTCTGGAGAAAATGCTGGAAAATACTCGAATATCTTAACCCAAAAAATACCATCCATAATCTGTAATGCAAACCCGAAAACTTTCAAAATTTTCTTATAATTAACTCCAAATATTGACTATTCCTTTAAATTGTTTTCGCTTCATTGGAAAACTGGCAAAGTCTTTTGTTTGTTTGCATAAGAAAATCAATTGCCAGCTCTTTGTGTGTTCATTAGCGAAAGTTTTTCCACCGGATTTAAGTCAAAGTTTTCCCCCCATTTTAAATTCATGAAAATTCAACCGAAATCCCCACTTTCCAGGCAAAACTAAAAATAGACTTGAAAATGTTTCCCCTTCCTTTTGGTCTGTAGAAAAATGACAAAGATTTGCAAATAATAGCTATATCTTTCGCCCCTCTTTTCCTTAGTCCCCCTTGGTTTTTTCGCAGACATCTTCAATGGCTCTTAAAATTTGCATACCTCTGCTTAGACTCTACCCTGGAAGCGTTTGGGAAGGGGTGGCTGCTGCCACCCTTTCTTTGTGAAAAGCGTGAAAATACAACGCGAAAAAATTACGACACTTTTTCAATAAAAGTCAACAGCAGGCGGTTGAAAAACAACTGGAAAAGCATGTGAAAATATTTACATATGTATGTACGTGATGGCATCAGCAGCAGCAGCAGCCAGGAGCGTGTGGGATGTAGGACACTGCCAAACACAGGAAGCGGAAGCAGCCTGTTGAAGGGAGAAAAGTAGAGCAAAAGTTGAAACTTTAATTTCACTGGAAAAGCGAGCATTCATCTTAAATTTGGTGTTGTAAGGAACCCTCTCTGCTCGTCTTAATTAGCCCTTATTACCGAAAGCTTAATCCTTTTAAGGCGAGTTCTGAGAAATTCGCAGGCGGATTGCTGCCGGGCAAACTCCATTGTTCGAATGTTCGGTGCCCTCCCAGTTCCATGGTTTCATTCCTCTTAAGTGAGTGTTCGTCTATTATTCGCTGTCTCAATTACACCTGGAACTCGCATCTTAATCCTTATACGGGCCGTTACATTCCGCCTGCTCCCCCCTTTCATAGGCCGGGCCTCTGTTCCGCACAGCCTGAAGTATTCCTAGCAACAAGCCACAACAACGGGCAGGCCAGTGTACTACCATTGTCTAGCAATCCAGTAATTGGTCGGTGGTTTCATGTTTCAGAGCTGTTCCAATCCCATTGTTCCTGTACAATCAGGAGAGTAGTCTCTGCTCCTCCTATCTTCTATTCCATTTCATTCCTTCAATCCAGTCGCTTGTATTCGCCGCAGTATTTCGATTTTTTCCGATGCATTTGAAAATAATTCAAGAACGATGACCTTTTCCAAACGGAAATCGTTTGCTTTCAAACCTAAGAACCCTTAAATTTTCAACTCCTTGAAGGTTCTTTACACTTTCCAACGAAACGAACACACACACATCTTTGAGTGGAAATTCTCTGTAATTACCCAAAAAATCTTGAGCCAACGTTCAGCGACCCGCGAAAAAACAATCTCATGTCGAGGCCTGGCTCCCCCTCGTCCTTCGATTCAATTTGAAGTTGAAGCTAATTTTTGGAAAGCATTCGTGTAATGGCAAGCCATTTGCCATCACAAATTCCAGCTGTTCCTTGACCTTTTCAAAGGGAGACAATGACAGCGAAGGAGCTGCTGCTGCTGCTGCTGCTGCTTTTGTCCTTCCGACAAAGCCCGAAAGCCGCCTTAAAATGAGCCAAATTCCCATCCTCAAAGGTACAATTAAGCCCTGTACGGAGAGAGCATCCAGTGCAGGTGCAGAAGCAAAAAAAGAGCACCAATGAACAAGGGGTTTTGCTTTTTACCGAACAATACCGATATCAAAATATTGGAACAAAGACACCAAAAAAAAAAAAAGACGACACAGGGCACATCAAAGGCAAGCGACAACAGGCATTGTTTGGTACAAAAAAAATGTTCAAATCTTCCCTTAAATACATTTTCAATGATTTTTCCAGCCAAAAAAGTAGACTACAAATATTACCTGTGGAAATTGAAATAAATCAGAGAGCCCCAGAGGAGCCCATGGACTTTCTGGGGTCAAAACGGCAGCATAAATTATGTAGAGAGGGACAGAGAGAGGCAGACAGAGGTTATGCAATCCTTTTCGTACCTTCAAGCCATGATGGATGATTGTAATTAATTTTGTTATGCGATATGGCAGGAGATGCGAAAAAAGTCACTCGAGAGAGGGAGGCAGAGAGAAGATGGCCAAGATCATTATCAACATCATGCTTATCGTTTGGGCTATTAATTAGTGGTTTTATAGCAATTAAACAACTGAAATTCCAGACAAAAAAAAACACCAGCAAGAGGCAGACGAAATTACATACCCAAAACCTTTGCAACAGCAAAAGAAAAGCTAGAAAATGGGGAAACCCAAACAAGGAAAATCCATTTGAATGCATGTACCCTTTGCCTGTGTGTTTTCGGGTTTTATTTGAATATTTTATGGCCAACGTACAGTGAAAACAGCCTTGGAGCGACTTCAATATTTATTATTAATGTCAGAACTATAAACTTAATTACATTGAGACCTCACCGGCTCTCCACCCTCTCTCTGCCCCTTTTTGCTGCTGCCATAAAGACTTTGTTGGGGAAAAATATTGTATATTTTTCTAGGCCCTCACCGCAAGGTGGCAGGAGGCAGAGCCAGTGGCAGGGGGCAGGGGGCAGGAGGCCGGAGGCAGACTCCAAGGCGGCTATCTCGTTTATTATTTTATGCTTTTGGCTTTGTCTTTGGGGAAATTTCACAGCCTTGGGGGAGTCCTGTCGCACCTGCAATAACACCCAGAGAACAACTCTAATTGAAATTCTCTTGTTATTGGTCTTGTCCTGGCAACGCAGTAGCTATAGCTATAGCTATAGCTATAGCTATGCAAGGACCATGCAAACAAAAGGGGACGTGGGTGGAAAATGTGAGGAAATAAGATTTAAACGGAAGCTGGCAACAGGGAATCGAATAAGCTACTGCCAGCCCACCAGTCCTTTCCGTTTGCCTTTGAGTTGGCTCTGACTCGGGCCTGACTGTTGTTGATACTCGTGGCTGTGTTTCTTGGGATACTTTTAGCTCACTTTTGAGATACTTGTAGCTGACTTTTGAGATACTTGTAGCTGACTTTTGGGATACCCGTGGCTGACTTCTGAGACTTGATACTTCCAGGCAGGCAGCTAAGAAAAGGGATTGTCAGCATGGTCTTGAGATCCAGGGAAATCCCCATTTGTTCTGGCTCTCTTCTCAATTCCATAGTACTCTTTAGCCAATTAGCATTTCGTTCTTTCTGGTTTCCGCCTTTGTTTGAATTAAACTGAGATATTTACACAACTTAATTCCAGCCAAAGACCCGCTGGAAACATCCGCTATGAAAATATTTGGCTATCGCAAGTAAACACAAAAAAAAACGCTTAATATTCCACTCTGCGGATACACTGTCCGCCCACGTGATTAAGGCCATACAATTCATTGATAAATTCCCCTGAAATCGACTTTAAATTGCACGACTCAAACGGTTTTTTATGGGTTTGTTTATGCGAGAATTGAATGATCGCCCCCCCATTCACCATTCACCATTCTCCACTCTCCATTTCGGTTGGTATTTAATATGCTTATTGTGTTGCATGGTTAATGCTCTTAATTGTAATGAAAATGCGTGTTTTTGCCATTTGTGGAAATCCATTCATATAAAATATCCACAGATATACGAGGTATTTGTCGATTACAAGGGTTTATGGGTACTTTCGACGCTCTAAAATGATAGAAGGAAGAGTTCAAGAACCATATCTATTGGGATCTCTAAGAGTATTCATATATTATGTTGTTACCGTGAAAGTACGGCCTGAGCGACGTCACAAACCGACTGAGGGAGGCTGCTGCATGACGCGCGACATGTGCAAGGCGTATCTACAGGAAGTACAGATACATTATAGCTAGAGAAATCACTAGTGAATCCTATAAATCGACTTATCTGTTTATTCATCTATAAATCTATGGTATCCATCACTCTTTTCTTCCTCGATTAAACATATAAAATACGTACCAACCAATCCAGAAAATGTTTGAGATTCTCTCAATATTTGTTTCTTTCAGAACAATATTTTTTCCCAGCTTTTTTTCATAATATTTGAAACTTTACTTTTTATTAAAACTTAAGATACACCAAAAATGGTTAAAAATCACATAAAAATAATAATAATAATAATATAATATAATATATATATATATATAATAATAATATTATATAATATTTTAATAAATAAATAATAATTAAATAATAATAATATTTTATAATACAGAAAGCAGAGAGAATATCTTTAAGATACAGCCCAAAACATGGAGTATCTGTGAGTTGTGAGATTCTTACTTGGTTTTTGGATGAAAAAATTAACTACTTTTCCGTTGGATTTAAATGTTATTGTAATTAATAAATGGATTTCTCATTTGGTGATTTCCGCCTTCCTTCGGTCTGGATGGTCCTTCCCTTCTGTGGGATGGCCTCCTCGGTGTCTAATTCGATTTTTGGCCAACTACAATCATTCATTAACAGCCACAATCAAGAGCCAACAGCCAAGAGCTCACAGAAATTGTATCTGAATTTATATATATTTTTTGTTTCACACTTTCGAATGTTTTTTTTAATTAAACTATTTTTTCACTCATTTCACTCATTTATCTGATCATCAATTTAAGCGTAAATTGCAGCCAATGCCGAATGTCGAATGACAAATGGAAATTCGATGGAACTTTGCCACAGATAAAAAAAATTTTCGATCGCGAGCCACGAGAACCGCACGATGAAAGCTCACGGAACCAACTGATGGCAGCTCCAGTGCCTGTTAATTTGTGTTTTCTTTTCGTGCCGGCTTCCCATTGATTCCCCTGCCCCAAAACACACGCACACGCACAAGCACAGATACTGCCACAGATACACAGATACAAAGGGGGGCAGGCGCGTATTTTGTATATGTTTTTGTTTTTATAAGAAGGAACTCTGACGTATGCGCGGAGTGGGAGCCACCACCACACACACACAAATTTCAGGTGCAGCCCAACAAAAAAAATCTTAATCAATAAAACATCAAAAAAAAAAAAAGAACTAGAAAAAACACCAAATTTCCAGGCCAGGCCGGGAGTCTGGGGCGTGTCTCCCGTTTTATCGCGCGGGATATTTGCTTACTGATTACCTCAGAACAAAACAAAAAAACCATTGATTATGCGGTGATAAGTGAAAGTTTCGATTGTGGCAATTACCATTTAATATTGGATCAAATGTGTGTTGTCTAGTGGGGCTTCAATGGACTCGAGTTCGAGTAGGAGCTCTATCCATCACTGGTGTAATCCCTCCCTCTCTCTCTCTTGGGCGTATCTTGTTTGCTAATCGTTAAGCTTAATACTTGTAATTAAATTTTTAATTTGTTTCAGCCAACGATACATCAGGAGCAGCAGCAGCAGCAGCAGTGGCAGTGGCAGTGGCAGACAGACAGTAGACAGTACACTGTACGAAATTCAAGTTTCAACTGGAAAAAGTTTACAGCAAATGGTTCCACCCGATTTGGGGGGCAGAAAAGTATATACAAATAAGCTCTTCTATTAGTCATGGATTTTTTGGGGGCACAGACTGGTAATAATGGACACAGGATATTGGGTAGAGTGACAGGGACACAGCACAAGGTCTGGGCCTTGGCAACACAATGTGTCCATCATTGACACATAATTTGGTAGCCCGAACGAACAATGAATGTCCAACGCATAGACAGGGCCCCAGGGCAAATGAGTGAGGACCAAAAATAACAAGAAAATTGGTTGGGAAATTTATAGAAGAAAGGTGACACACACACACACACACCTGTGCCCTTGACCGACACAAAAAGCAGACACATTGAAGCAACATTTAGGTAATTTGCAAGGAAAATGTTTTCCCCACTGCTTTGAAGGCACCAGAAATGCATTTATCGCAGTGCATAATAGAACACAATGGCCCCTACAACATGCCGCAGCGATGCAATCAATTAAATTGCCTTTCAATTACCCGAGAACTCGATGTTTGATGTTCGATGTTCGAATATTCAGAAAAATGTTTTGTTCAAACATCAATCAATTAACGGATTCAAAATAGTTTATAAATGTGTAATCCAGCAGATACAGATACAGATACTGATATTGAAGAATACTTAAGATTGTTATTGTGCCTCTGGCGCTGCTGGTGTGGCATCATGGCGGCCATTAGCATTTCCATGTGAATTGAATTAAAGATTCAAACTAATTTAACTCTTAAATTTCGCATCATCATCAAGCGACTAGAAAACTTCGAAACTGGTATTTGGCTTTGGGGACAGAACACTCCGTTAATTTTGCTTAATTAATTCAATTATTGCTTTATTTTAGGCGGTGCTCCAAGGGAGTATATGAGATGTGGAAGACATAAAGCCATGAACTATATATGTACATATGTTCTTGATCAGCATCAATGGCCATCATTTAGTGTCCTGATCTCAAAGACTATAACAACCAGAGATGCTGGATTTTGTGTACAGCCTCCTCTGATATCGCACTGCATGAAGTTGGTTTTGGTTACCAATTATACTTCCACCCACCTGGAAGATTGCCAAGTTTGTATCTGTTTGGAAAGATCCCACACGGTATCACAATGGGCCGAGGCCGGCTCCTAGCGAGCCTGGCAGCCGCCTCTACCTAACCTAACCCATCCACCATTTAAAAGATACTAGAAGGCCGAACCTGGCTACGATCGGATCATTATGATAGCCAGAATGAAGCAAACAAGTTTGGCTCATTGAACACCTGGCCTGCGAACACTCTTGATGGCAGAGCAAAGCGCTCAATGTATCAATAAACTGAATACCCTAGGGTATCTTAATGTCAAGACACTTGCGCCTGTAGTCCAACGTTTCAACTGGTTTTACTTTTTCTTTTTATTGCTTGGGGCAACACAGGCGGACTTTGGCGGGGTCCCGTATACACTGCAATTTTCTCCCGATAAACCCGATAAATTGATGGATTTACCTGTCTGCAGAAGGGGGTGGGGGTCTGTTTCACCCGTGAAGTGAGTCTCTTCCTGAAAGTCAAGAGACTCGATAAAACCTCAAACGAACAATTTCCCGAAAGATTTTCACTTAACTTTTGTTTGGATTCCCTTCTTTTTTATGGCTGTAATTAAATGCATTTATGCATAAATTCCGCATCGCTGCGGACAGCGAATTTTAACAAGCAATTGGCTTTGATTTACATCCTTTAAATCGATTCCATTAGGGCAGGCAGACACTCCCCATACCATGCCTCTTTCTCCCGTTAATGGGAAAATCAAACAAAACAAAAAATTGGGAATATGATAATGATTCTGAATCATTGTTTATTTATTGTCTGACTTCCTTCCGATGCGACGGTGGCACGTGCTAAGGCAATCACTAGCTTTTCCTTTTCCAATTTTGTTGCATGGATCTTTGGACTTTGGAAGCACGTGGCGCCCCCTTGGGGGTGTTAATTGGTTAAGCATGCCATATAAATGGAACTTGCTTGAAGAATCGAATCGAAACTTAACAAAAATTGAGACAAAATTAAGAAAGAAGCAGCTAATTGTTGATTAGCAGGTATATTCGTATCTGACTTTGACACGGGCCAGAGAGCAGGGTACAGCTGTTTCAGAAGGTGTGTGTGCTGCTAATGGACTAAGAGCTCTCTTTTTAGCCATCATATAGATGGGATAGAAGAGAATTTTCCCTTTTTTCGTGGCATACGCTCTGGAGACCTACAAATTTGATAGGAAATTCAGTTTCTCCGCATTGAATGCCGCTTAACCCCTTTTGGGGGGGGGCGGGGACTATCCTAAATTTAAAGGCACACCATTTTCGGACCCTCTTTATGGGGAAAACAAAAAAAGCATAAGCCCCTCATTTGGCTGAATGTCAAGTTTGCTGGCAACTCAATTTGTGCTGCTGGGATAACGATTGATAAGGATAACGACAGGGCACACCATTCCTCCTTTAACTAGTTCGTATGACAACGGAATTCATATACATTTTATTTCTCAAGAAACTTTGTCCTCTCAAGTCGGGCTGCAGTTTCATCTCGGTTCTCGGAGGGGTGTGGCAGTGGCAGTGGCAGTGAAAGTGGCTGCGTGAGGGGGTTGCAACAGCAGCAGCTGCAAATTATGGAGTGCCATGAAAAAGTTTTCGCCGTTTTCATTTCCTTTTTGGCTCTTTCCCCTACTTTCAGCAGCAGATTAGAACGTGGCAGGAAGCAGCTTTCGGACTGAGGTTTGGCTGTGGGAAATTCCCCAAAGTTGATATGCCTTTGACCCTTTGCTGGAAATTTGATTGGGAATTGGGACTCGTTTTAAAATACTCGTCTGCTTGCAACAGTCTTTAAATGGCTATGAAATGGCCTCTAAAAGAGCGGATACGAATACAGTAATCTGTCGACTCTGGCATTCCACAGAATTTACACGAGTGTCCAAAGGCTGAGCTGCTGCTACTTTCTACAGGAATAAGTGCACCTTTAGGAGATGTTGGAGTCCCCAGTGAAGCCTCATCGGTCCTGCATTGGACATCAGTGGCACCTTCTATGTCTAGAAAGACTACTCCTTACAGTTAAGGGAGATTTCGTTGGATCTTCCAGTCCTTGTGGAGGAGTCCCTGCCCCCGTGCCATCATCTTCGGTAGAACGAAGGCCTACGAAGGTCCCTTCCAGGGACAGACCTAGATACAGAAATATATGCCATACAAATATTTGTTCAGAGTCCCAAACGAAGCGGCTTTCCGTATATGCAATAATTTTTGCATTATTTGTTGTTGTTTATGGAGGCCCGGGTTTCGGCTTCGTTTGCTGCTGCCTTTCGTTAATTAAAATGTTGTTAACATTAGATTTTGAGCGCGTGATGCAGGCCGAAGCCGCTTGGCAAATAAATAATTCCATTTCCCGCAGATACGAGTATTTTTATCGGCTTTCAGTGGTGTTTTATTTATTGTAGTTTTTCGCGCGCGGGGCGCTTTAATTATTTCCCTTTTTATTTCTATTTGCCTTTAATGTGGAGCACAGCATCGTGTACAGCCGGCAATAACAAACATTGAAAAATGAATTAAGACTCGAATAAAAAACAGCAGCAGAACTCTTTTTCTTTCGCTCAGTTCTTTAATGACCTACGGAATCGCCGCTTGCTTGCATTTTGTTATTGTTTTTTTGTTGTTCATGTATTCTAAACAATTTGCAGATACAAGATTTTGGGGGGAAAATATTCCATACGAAATGTGTACACCCTGGATGAGAGGGTGTTCTGTGTTTGAGGAGGGGCTTGCGACTGTTTTTGCTATGCAAAATATAAGTATATATATATAATTCCATTCGTGTTTAGTCCTCATTTAATATTTTATACAAACTAAACGAGTATATATACTTTTTATATCTTCTTTTGCCCTTCAATCACAACATTAGGGTAGGTTTGTAGCCCCCCAAACAATACTCTTTCTTTTCGTTTGTATTTTATGCACATCATCAAATTATGTAGCTGTATCTATGAAGCTTTGTATCTTTGTTTCGCCTTTTTATGGCTGCACGGAAGGAAGCTGGGCATTCGAATGGAACCAACTCGTAAATAAAATACCAAATGAATGAAAACGAATGTGGAATTCTTTTCCAAGTGTTGTCATATGTGTTTGTTTGTATTTTTGCTTTAAAGGAAAATTACCAAATAAAATGAACTCAATTTTAATAGCTGTGGAATTCTTTTCAATGTCTGCACTTCCGACGATTTGCTAGAAAATTTGCCAGAACATTTTTGAAAGGAAAACTTTTATCCCATTTTCCCCTCCCCCCCATATTTCTCTCGAGTTTTTTGCCAGAAAATTTGTATCTCTGACTAAAGCAATGAATAGTTTGGAATTTCAACAAAAATCTTTATGAAAAATATAACCATTTCATTGCGGTTTAGCTTCCATAACAAATTTAAAGAAAACTTGTGGAAAAGCAATATTTAGTAGCTTTAAGCCCTCCTCTGTACGGAAATTATTTAAAAATATTATTTTTAGCTTCCTTTCATAACCTCCGGTTCTGGTCTCTGTTTAATTCATTTTCCCATGAATACACCCACACATACATACACTCGTGAATTCTTTGCAAAAATATTGCTTTATTTAAGAAGAGAAATCTATTAGCTTATCACAAATTGCTCTGAACGCCTCTCAGCAACTCCGGAGGAGCAGCAGCAGCAGCAGCACAGGCTCTTTGTGAATGCATTTTCCGGACGGGGAAAATACCCAGGAAGAGGGTGGAGAGAGCGGTGGGTGGGGAATAACATAAACATGACTTTACTTAGAATATAAAAAAAAAGAAAAAACAACAAAAAGCTGATGTCTCCAGTAAAATGCGGACGTAGATGTGGGTTGGAAAATTCCATTCCACAAGATGTTGCCTAATAAACTGTTTATAAAAGTTTTACGATATTTGTGTGAGTGTGTGTGTGTGTGTGTGTGTGTGGGGGCGTGCTGAAGCGTGACATCTGAAGAAGAAGTCTTAGCCGTAAGTCTGTCTGTAGCCTGCAAAATAAAAGTAGAGGGTTTTGAGGCATTAAAAAGAGTTGCAAAAATAAAAACCATAAGATACTTTTAAGCGGCCACTGTATCTGAGAGATAAGCAAACAAATGAATGAATGAATGAATGAATGAATGACAAATGGACACATTTTGAGTGTGCAATTGGGCATATCCGTTGGTAATTTCGAAGCAACAAATGAATTATAAGCAAAATTAAATTAGTAGCAGATTCTGTTTTATTGTTATAGAATGAAATGAGAGAGGGGAGAGATGAAGGAGTAGAAGAAGAAGAAAAAATATAATTAAAATACATAACAAAAGGCAATAACAAAGCGACAAATGGGAGATCACAGAAAGATACTTAGTCATAGCCGCGATACGAGGAGGAGGAGCCATAGCCAGAGGAACCATAGCCAGAGGAGCCATAAGAACGATCTGGCGTCTGCTGGCGATGCTCTGGCAGGCCCAAACGATCTGTGTTCTCATAGTAGCCATAGCCACGATTCCTTTGGCCCTGATAGTCGCGCTGCCAATAGCCCGAGTATTGCCTTAAACCGCCATTACCTCCATAGCCGCCATAGCCGGCATAGCCTCCTTGAGAGCCCAGGATATTTGTTGTGGGATAATAGCTGCCTCCAGTATTCGGATAGCCGCCAGTCGTTGGATAATAACTGCCTCCAGTAGTGGGATAATAGCTCCCTCCCGTAGTGGGATAATAGCCCCCTCCCGTAGTGGGATAATAGCTGCCCGAATTGCCATAATATCCGTTATTGTTGTAGCCATAATTGTAGCCAGGATATGTCGTTGGTCGGTGGTAATTATAGCCATAGTTTGGATATCCGCCAGTGCCGCCACCAAAAAGATTCAAAACTAAACAAAAAAAGGAGAGTCCAATGTATAAATATGGCACATTCTCCTTATAGAGAACACTAACACTTTGCTGAGGTCTCTGCCGTGGCCAGATCTCCGCCAGTTGTCCTGGTGGTGTCCAGGCTCAGGCTCCAGGCGCCTGCAACCAACGCCAACTGCCAGAAAACAGGTTTTTTGTTTATGGAAATGAACAGTAAATTGGACCACCAAACACTCACCATTAGCATAAATATCTTGAACATATTTCGCAAAAAAAAAAAGGAACTTCTTTGGATTCGGAGAAGCCAAGTGGTAGCCAAGACAACGTCTATTCACAGCGACAGTTGTACGTTAAATAATTCTGCTTCTCAGACGGAGAGGCCAATTTATATTTTTCATTTTACGGCTGAGTTGCTACGTTCCTCAAACTTCAAGTTGCGCCTACCCCCCCCCCGCCAGCAGAGATACAAAGATACAGCAACGACACCGCCGACACAGAGACAAACAAAGAGCTCCCAACACCCCCACCCCCCACCGCGAACTCTCGCACTTTTTGTTTTGTTTTGTTTTGTTGTTTGTCTCAAGTTCAGTATTATTACTCATACGTCATGTAAACATGGCCAAAACGTTTCGTAAAAATACCTGGAGAGAACTTCTGTTTGAGAGACAGACAGAACTGCAATGCAACCCCAAATGATACTCAATTCTAGACACTTTTTGTGCGATTATGTGGCATTATAAAATAATATTCGCAAAGTGACAAAATAAATGCCTCATTTTGGAGTCAGTGCGTGTTTAATTTTTCGTAGAGCTATTTACCTTTCAGATAACTTTAGCAAACACAAATAGTAAAAACGAAACAACCTCCGCCTCGATAATCCTCTCCCTCTCTCTCTCTCTCTCTCTCTCTCTTTGTTTATCCACAGTTCACAGATCGCATTTCTTTCATGTGGGCCGCTCTTGCTTGCTTAGTATATCTTTAATTCCAATTATCCACAGAAAGTTTGTTGCACAAATATTTAAAAGACTTGACTCTTGAATGGTGTGCGGTCTGGTCTTGCATAATTACCGCACAGAATACACTCTAGATTTCATAATCATTGTGGAAGTTTCATTCATAAAACTCTGCAGTACTCGTACCTATGGCACACCACACCTCTCAAGGGGCCAAAGAAACAATGTGTGAAATGTTATATGGGGTGTTACCATGCGGGCATTACACATCTTCAGCTATTGACTTGTCGCATAGTCGTAAAATCCATCCAAAGCCCACCAAAAAACTGGGTTACACATCAATTCCAAGGCAAAATATTACGCAAAGGCAAAACAATGGCTTAAAGATCTTCTTTTTTTGTTGGAGAAAGAAGAACCCAACGGTGGGCACCGAAATTAGAGTTTGGAAGCAGTACCCGCCACATCCGAAGCGTGAGGGGCAAGCTTGAGAGCAAGACTCGACAGTCCTGATCTACAAAGCCATTCTAGACCCTGTCTGGAGCTGCGAAAACAAGCCTAGCGAGGATCAGAATACTCCAGAGCAAAGTGCTGCTTAGGATCTTCGATTCAGACTGGTACATCGTCAGAGACCTCTGCTTCCCACTCATTGGCGACGAGGGGCATGCCCAAACGTGCTGGCTCCTGCCACTCCCAGCAGGTGGATCTAGGATGGACCTAAACCCTGAGAACCTGAGATAAAGACCCACATGCTGCTGACCCTGGACCGCTGATTAAGTTGTAATCCCATCATTTAAACTGTATCCCAACCCATTATGGAAGTAGCTTTAAAGTGCATAATGCTATCGTATATTGTTAGTAATTATACACGAATATTAATCATACGAATTTGCATTCGGTTCTTGTTTTTGTTTGTGCTTATTTGGCTTTTGCATTCTCTGTCCAGAGTCTCGCGCGGACGCTGCATGCATTTGGCGTTTGTTTTTGCAGCCCTGCCACACGATTTCCACTGTTTTTGGTATTCGCTTTCTTTTTTTCCCCCCCTGATACTCGCTCGATATTGGGCAGCGGAAGAGGAGAGTTTTCGTTGACTGCCACAATAAACGTCGCCAAAAGCAAACAACAAGGTGGCAAGCAAAAACCTCGACCAAGAGATGACCCCACAACAAATGCATTATACATTTATCAACACCGAAGAGTCGGGCATTCCATTGTACCCTTGAAAACGCTCTGGGCAGCAGGGATTCGATGAACATAATTCTCACTTATTTTTCCATAAAGTTTTATTTCTCCAAATTGGCATCTTGGAATGTCATACGCAACGCTTCTTACCCCTGACCCCGGACTAAGAGTCTTTTCGGATTCTAGCTAAAAGCGGGCTTTCACTTGCTTTTGCTTATACCAAGAAAAAATTTGCATTCAACACCGTGCCCCAAACTTCAGTCAGGCAAAAACTTAAAATGAGGTAAGTTTCAGTCGGGAAAATGGTTTCCCAGAAGTAGAGTCCAGATTTTTCCATTATAATAATTATTTTACATAAACTTTACCTAGAATATTCGGACGTCAGAGTCTACTTTTAGGGGTTTTCTTTCTTTCAAGTAAAGTTCCACGAAATGCCGACGGACGGCGCCACTCAATGCACGGACGGCAGTGCAACGTGAAATAGAGAGAGATAGAGATAGGGAGAGACCTTTAAGAGTTTCAACTTTAACTTTATCATGCCATAACTTTGGTTTTACTTTGGAGATCTTGGAGTGGTTTGCCATTGCAGAATCGGTCGAGAATTCTCTGTCAATTTGTATCCAAATTTGGGAATTTTGGCTATTTAAAGACATTTCAAAGGCTGTACTGACTTCGGTACGGATGCTCACACGGAATTTGTCCGCTGTCGGCGAGGTTTGGTCAAGCGGCAAGGGCCGCGGCTCTACTACTCAGTCAGTATATAAGTAAGCTAATGTGTAACTTATTCAGTATGTGTTAAACGTTATTATACTCGTACGCATGGTCTCTCTCTGTCTTTTGGTAGCGCTGTTCGCAAATGGGATAAATTGATTTGTTGGTTAATGTTAGGAAGGGGATCGGCTCACACTTGTCATGAGAGATGGGCAAAAACATAGAGAAAGAGAGGAACCATATTAATTCTTGCACGCCACAATATACGATACGCTACATCTGTCTCTCTCTCCCGTTTCTCACAACAAAACCAGCTGTGTTGCTATCTCGCTCTCCTCCGACAGGGCATGCACCTTGCACGATGAAGAGTGTGTGAGAGAGAGACAAAAGATAAGTAAGCGCATGGAAGGGGGTTCCACGGAAAATAGATTTGTTCATTTTAGCTATAATATTAATCCGATCTGATCCAGATTCGGCCACCTGGTAGATATGGTGTTTTCGTATCTTTATGGGCGAGGCGTAACTTTTAAATACACTTTTAATCACAGGAGACTGGATTCAGAATTAGCTTGCTCTAGCTCTTATAGCCACTGAAACAAGACGGACAGACAGACATGGCTATCTCGACTCGGCTATTGATGATTTTTGGGGTCGGAAACGCTTCCCTCTGGGCGTTAAACACATCCACATCCACCACAAAACTAATATGTTCCTAAACTATTCCAATATCTATAGCCACCGTCATGGTAAATTGGACGTCGAATGAGCTTATGTGGCGCCACATCATTGGCTTATCATTTGCCATATCTCCCTCCTTCTACTGGAACAGAGCATCCACAATGGCGCTTTTCACGGCACTTCTATCTTCCTCCCAGTGTGGCTTAGCTGCGCAGGCATGTACTCTAAGAGAGCGTATCACCTGTCTCTCGCTCTCTCCCAGCGTAGCTTAGCAGGCCCGATCTCCCACCCCTAGCTCTCTCGCTACAGCGCTTGCCCTCTCCCAGTAAGAATCGTTTTTAATTTGTTTTTCTTAAATTTTATTTAATTTCATTTAGTTGCTTTTTTGACATATAACAATTCAATATTCCGTCTCAATCGTGATTAGAGTAGACATTAAATAAACTAAAAACTAAAGTTGGTAAAGAAATAAGGAAATAAAACGAAATGAAATTATTAAAAAAAAAATAAAAAAAGAATACACAAAATGCATAATAAACAACATGTCACAAAACAATTTCTTCTTACAGTTTTCTTCTTTCACATTTTCCATCATCGCTCTCTTAAGTGCGAGATATTTTAGACTACAATTCGACAGGCAGATTAAACACAAGAAAAAAGCGAACACATCAATGGATTCTCAACTTCAAAACACTTAGACGCTAAGACTGGAAAGTGGATTAGTTTTTTTTGGGGGAGATTCGGGAGGAGTTGGTGGAGGATTCTGGAGCGGGATTCAAAGCGGGATCTGGGAGAGGGTTTTTTCATCGTCAGGACGTCGGGGCCGTTGTCTTAGTTCGTAGTCTCAACCTTGATCTTGTCGTCGCTAGTCTCCTTGACCTTTTCCACGGGCAGTGGATCAGCCAGGACTTTAGCTTCTTCAGAGGCAGCTGGCTTTGGCTCTTCGGAGGTGGCTGGTACTGGTTTAATCTCTACTTTAACCTCCTCAGAGGCGGCTGCTACTGGTTTTACCTCTACTTTAGGTTCCTCAGAGGCTGCTGCAGCGGGCTTAACCTCTACCTTAATCTCTTCGGAGGCGGCTGGTACTGGTAGAACCTCTTTAACCTCTTCAGAGGCAGCAGGAATGGGCTTAACCTCCACCTTAACCTCTTCAGAGGCAGCAGGAACGACTGGAATCACTACTTTAGCTTCCTCAGAGGCAGCTGCAACCGGTTTAATCTCTACTTTCGCCTCCTCAGAGGCAGCAGCCTTGACCTCCGCCTCGGCCTTCACCTCCGTGGCCTCCGTTTCGCTCGTCTCGCGTTTCTTGTGCAATCTGCTGGGCAAATTCTGAGTGCAGGAACAGGGACACATGCACTGATCCTTGGGGGCGCCGCCCGTGAACACCGAATGCAGGCTGAAGGCATTCGGTATGGCCGCTGGCTGCACGCCCAGCGGGAAGGGATCGACAATGCTGTTTTGGTGCTTGTCGCTTGTGTATATGGAATTCTCATCACAATTTGAGTAGTACTCCTGTGGCAGGATCACCACCGGCATGAGAGCGATGACAGCACCCTTGGGTATCTTATCCGGCGGATAGAAGGCCGGCTGTCCAGGGGCTTGGGGTATCACGGGCAATTGTGTGAGTGACATGGCATTGATTATGCTGCCAAAGTTCGCTTGTCCATTGAAGCCGGAAAATTGTTTGTTAAAGTCAACAGAGGCAGGATTTTGGGGATAGTTGTTACTAGTGTGGGAGTGGGTGCTTGTGGTGCTTTGAGTGGTTTTCGATGAGTGGTGCGTCTTATCGTTGCAGACACAGGTGTCGCCGCTGTTCGGATACGCAGGCACATGCAATGGTGGAGAGGGACGTGGCGTTACTTTTGGTTCAACAACATAGGACTGTTGTGGTCGTGGCGTCGTCGTCGTCGGCGTCTGTGGTACGGGTTGTCTGTACGGTGGTGGCTGTTGTGGCACCTGTGGCACCTGTGGCGTATGGTATTGTATGGGTGGATTGGAGACCTTTTCGAAGGGTCTGGGTGTGGATGGCTGGTAGACGGTGGGTCTGGGCGTCGATGGCTGATAGACAGTCGTTCGTGGAGTCGTTTCGTATCGTGTCACCACTGCAGGAGTGGGCGGTGCGGGTGGTATGTATGGTACAACGTTGTGCGGTCTCTGTGGTACTGTATGGATATCAATATTACCGATTGTTACTGGTGGCTTATTATCCTTCTCAATAATGATAGCCGGGACCTTTGGCTGTACAATCGTTGTTGTCGTTTGGAATGGCGGAACGGGAACAGGAACGTTGGGAACAGGAACGGGAACATGGTGTTGGGAAGGTGGTGGTGGTTGAGGTTTTTTTGGTTGTGGGATAGAAGGAGGAATATAGGTTAGTGGTGGCTTTGCTGTGGCTGTGATTGTGGGTGGTTTCTTTGGACATAATCATTATTGTGTTCGTAATTGGGTTTGAAATTAATTACGGGTGACCTCGGAGGTGGTTCGATCTTAATGGTTTGTGAGTAGGATGGTGGGGGTGGTATCGAGATTTTACCCGGTTGATCTGGCGGCAGGTATCCGGGTGTATCCTTGTCCGAATGCCTGGGATCGGTGGGCGGTACACGGTTACCGTGTGGTGGTGGGCCCGGTGGTCCTGGGCGGTCGGGTCCGGGTGGTCCGGGTGGTCCTGGACGGTCAGGTCCGGGTGGGCCTGGGCGAGTGGGTCCGGGTGGGCCGGGAGGTCCTGGGCGTTGGGGTCCTTGTGGCAAGAAGATTATCGCGTTAGCCAAAAGAAGTTCTTTTGTCTTTTATGCAGCTGAGGGTGGTGTTTACCTGGTGGCCCTGGTGGTCCTGGGCGAGTGGGGCCGGGTGGGCCGGGAGGTCCATATGGTCCTGGCCTGGTTGGCCCCTGAGGTCCGGGTGGGCCGGGAGGTCCAAAGGGTCCTGAAAAGAGGGTTCCTTTAGGTTTCGAAATAACATTTTGGATGGAAATTTGAGACCTACCTTTAGGTCCGGGTCTAGTAGGTCCCTTGGGTCCGGGAGGTCCTAGATTTTATGGAATTGAAAAAGAAAATTTGAAATACCTTTCCTAGGGAGATGGATGTCCTTAAGGACTATGGACTCTTTTTTCTTAGGCATACCTGGTGGGCCAGGGGGCCGGGTGGTCCGTTGGGGCCGGGTGGTCCTTTGGGGCCTGGTAAAAGTCATCAAACATTAAAGAACCATCCTTTAAGTGGTTTCTCTTCCCCGTTTTTCTTACCTCCAGGTCCCTTGGGTCCTCCAGGGCCGTTGGGACCGTTTGGTCCTACACCGCCGCCATCGCCATTGCCGCCGTTGCCGCCCTCACCGCCGTAGCCGCCCTCGGGTCCAACAATGTGGACATACGGAGGTGCTGGCGGACCGGTGGGGCCTTCAACGTGAACATATTTGCCCGAATCATCGTGATAATATTTGCCATCATTAATACCTAACCGAAAGAAGACAGGATGCATAAGTATATGGTACTCCAAAGGATCTGTAGCCTTATAGGTGGCTTACCTTTGTAACGTCCATCTTCACCCGTATATTTACCGTTGCCTGGAGAGGAAGAGCGTGGGGAATGTGGAAATCGTTCGATTAGTAAACATATCATACAAGTTCTATTTCAATTCAAATTAACTACTAGTACAGTTACTAGCTACACTAATCACTAACTACAGTAATCAGTAACTAAATTACAATACAAGAAAGTGCTACAAAAAAAAGGATACACAAGAGGAGGGGACTACCGACACCACAAGAAAATCATAACAACAAAAGCGGCAAACAAAAAATAAACAAGGATAATGGTGGGTTTGTATCAACATCTATTTAGCGTATGGGGGGTGTTAGACCAGAAATCGATTAATGGGTATCGATAATATATCGATTATAAGTGAGGTTAAGGAATTAAAGGAGTTCTTTGGGTTAGTTTTCCATTAGTTTTCCATTGCTCAAGCGTTTCATTTCTTTTTTTGTTTTTCCAGGTGCATTAATTGTACAATATATGAGAGTGTATGTGTTTGTGTGTGTGTAGGTGTGTGGTCTGAATGTTTGTGTGTGTGTGTGTATCTGAAGAATCGGTGCAAGCATGATTGATATAAATATACACACATATATCTGTGTGTGTGTGTGTGTGTGTTTTTTCATTTCGTATTCAACTTTTTTTTTTTTTTTGGGTGCATATAAATTTTATAGAAAGGAATTTGTGGAATTTGTGCGCTCATTTGAAAGAGAGAGAGAGAGAGAGGTGCTCTAAGAAAAAAAATCGTGCCCTATATCGCCTAAACATATAGTATATAGTGTGTGTTTTTGGGTGCTTGCTGGGTATTGAATATTTGCAAAAAAAAAAAAAAAAAAAAAAAAAAATCAAGTAAAATGAATAAAAATATTTATATATTTGCTGATCTTTGGCTGAAAGTAAACGAAAGTAAACTTAAAATAGTTTAAAAATTAAATAAAATTATCATCTAAAAAGAGACATAAACATAAGTTAAGGGAATCGCTTAAAGAACTACGAGAAAAGCCTGGAAGGAAGCAAAATTTGAACGAACATTTCGGGTATCGTTTCGCCCTTGAAGATATCAGTCATGAGTAGAAGACCCCTCTCTATATCCTCCACAGATCGTTCAAATTTTGATCTCCAGGGGAGGGGAGGTGGGGGGGATGGGGGATTTGTTGTTGGTGGAGGGCTAACCTGATACGTATCCAATGGCCCCAGGAAAACCGGTATCGGTGTGCGTGTAGGTGCTCGTGTAGGTACCCTCATCGCCAGGACGATAGCCACTGCCAGCACCGACTCCAGCACCACTGCCCGTGCTATAGCGATCGCCAGCACCGACACCGTTGCCATTGCCAGTGCTATAGCGATCGCCAGAGCCGAAACCAGAGCCGCTGCCGGGACCAGTAGCGTCGCCATTGGCATTATATTGACCCGATCCTAGGCCTGTGCGATCTCCATCCTTGTATACCGGTTTTCCTGAGGCTCCGCCTCCCGCGCCGACCGGGCCCAAGGGTCCTGGGGGTCCAGGGGGACCAAACGGCCCCTTGGGTCCATTGGGTCCATTTGGACCACCAGGACCGTTGGGTCCAAAGCCACCGAATCCTCCATTGCCGCCATTGCCGCCTCCTGAGCCGCTGCCGCCATTGCCGCCGTTGCCTCCGTTGGGACCAACCACATGGTTATAAGGATTGCTATCCGGCTTGTATTGGCCATCATCTAAAAGAACACGAAAGACTAGAGTCCGTGGCCGGGAGGGGATCGGAGAGATCGGTTCTCACTGTTGCTGCCCGGAAGCAGGGTGTTCACAGAGTGGAAGGATGGCGCCTGATCCCCAGGATACTCGCGATGCGTGTGTCCTTTATCGGTGCCGAAGAGCCCTGTGCCCTGGGGCACCAGCGGACCCGTTGGCTTGTGGATGGGCAGACTCTTCTGGTCGGAGCCCTTCAGTACCGGAATGTTCACCGAGAACGAGGGTATGGCATCCTTGCTACTCTCCTTTTTCTTATACTAGAAGATCGATATATCAGTGAGGATTCTATCTAGAGAGAGGGTGCTCTCTTCCTCCTCCTTTGTATCCTTACATCATTCTCCACAAAGTAGGGGACACCCGACTGGGCGCCGTTGGCAAACTTGCCACATCCAATGGGGAAATAGAGTTCGTGCCACTGCAACAGAATTCCTGGTGCCGAGGGACCACCATCCGTCTCATTGTACAGATGTGGGGGGAAGGTCTCGACGGGTTTCTCCGGCTCTACTGTCCTATAGCCATGGGCATCGGCCACATAGTGTGTGGCACGGAGCAGATGGTAGGGATCGATCAGACCGTAGCAGCCATAGGTGACGCCATCGGGTCCACGGGTCTCGTGATGGAAGTTCCCAGTCTTTCCCACATCATAGCCATAACGATAGGCATCTAGTTTTTCGATCGTTTACGAATTTGTGGGTGGGTGTTTGTTTGTTTTTTGTTGTTGTTGTTGTTGAAAAGAGTAATGTTTTTAGAGGTATAACTTTGGGTTTGTGGTGTGCTTGTGAGATTTTGGTGTGTGACAAAACCTGTAAAATGTTGTATAGATATCCCTAAGAATCTCTATCGACCTGGCTATCAGATATTTGTTACCTAAACTCTCTTCTGAACCTAGAAATCTTTCGTAAAAGGCGCTGGTAACTGCAAAGGTTTCGTATATCCAAAGACATTTTAATAATAAGATGCCGCAGGAAAGGCAAGCGAGAGTCCAAGCAAAAGGGCTCTCTTCGCTCTTTTTGGCACTCAAATTTGAGCAAGCGAGAGAGTGCTTCCATTCTCACTGCCACATTTTTGGTGTTCCTCGTTACATTTTATTATTATATTGCCTTTGGAATAATCCTAGCCATATGAGATATATAGTTGTATATAGGTAGTATTATAGTATATAGAAAATGTTGGTGTTTTTGTGTGCTGTTGTTGTTGAGTTGTTGTTGTTTGTTGAAGTTTTGTTGTTGTAAAAACTTTTTTTAACTAGTTTTTTTTTTGGTTGGGTTTCTTTTTTTTTTTTGTTGTGAGAGGAGGGTATGAGTATGCAAAGCTTTTTTTCATATAAAATTTCATGTTTTTCATACAAGAAAAGGTATGTAAAAGAGAGAGATAGTAGCATAAAGAAGGAAAAGAGACATATAGACAAAGAGAGAGAGGGAGAGAGAGAGAGAGATATAGATAGATGGTTGTTTGATTGATTGATTGATTGATTTGATTGAGCGTATATATATATATATATTTACAATTTGAATCTACGATTTCTACTGGGGTGAAATTTTTAGTAAAGCTGCTACAAAAGAACATACTACAAAGGACATTCTAATGAAGAACGAGGGCAGTGGTAGAGGTAGGTTGGTGGGTGGTAGGTTGGTAGGGGGTAGGGGGTATACAAATACTTAAGACTAAGGTACTACTAGTACTAACAACTACATTAACAAATTGGTTTTATCTATGAAAAAAACACTAACTAAACTGCATGGAATGGGTGGATAGTGGGGTTTTTTATAGGATAGATACAAATACAAGGAGGTTCTACGAAAATACTTTACATAAATTAATGGTTTTTTGTTTGTTTTTTTTGTTTTTTTTTTGGTTTGAATGTTGTCTTTGGAATGGTTTTATAAGCAGCTTATTACAACGTTATAGACAGCGGCGCAATGGTTACGGGAAACGTAAAGGGAAAGGGAAACGTGTTCGTCACTTACTTGTGTCAAAGTTAGAGGAATAATATTGTTGGTTCGTTGTCTTTTGATCGTTTATATCGAGTATAAGACGACGATTCTCTGCATCGAATTTGGCAGAGTAAACGCATTGCACCAAGAAGATGCAAGCGACGACCTGAAAAAGCCACAAAAGAAAATGATTAATGGAAACAGCTGTTGAAAAGATTTGTCACATTCAAGGCACGCCCACAAAGTCTTTAAAATGTACATAAGTCTCGGTTTTTGGATTTCCATATGGAGACTATGGATGACTCAACAAAAGACAAAAAAAAAAGTTTGGAAGTTTTGAGCTCGTTTTTACCGTCTCGTACCATCCCCGCAGCAGCCCCATTTAGATCCGGTTCGATTCGTTCCCAAAAAAAAAAAAAAAAAAAAAAATGCCCCAAAATGTCAAAGGCATAAAATAATCAAAGCACAACATTCCTCGTAGCTTGTGGCTTCACTCGTCAAAAAACGGTTTGACGGACGGTTTTTTGGCTTAAGACTAGAACTGGAACTTGATTTTAAATATGCTAATTTCCTTCGATTTGTCACAGTCGCTGCGAAAAATGTCAGCCACTCTGCTGACTGGAACGTTAAAGAAGAAACTTGAAGTTGGCTTCCACTGACAGACACTTTAATGGACAATTAGCCGAGTTCTTAATGCACTTGTCGACATTTTGGAGTGGCAGTCGCACTAAAATTGAAATAATCATCGAATGTATGCCAAATTAGTATCTAGGGTTCTAGAAGTTTTGATAGTTCTTCGATTAGCATCAATTCTCCATTGAGTTAATTTAATTCATTCCACAGTTCCGGATTTGTGGCCATTTCCTTATCAGAAACGAGTTGTTTTATTAGTCATATTTCCTAAATATTGTATGTAGGAAACCATACTCGCAAAAGACCTTCACATTATGCTAAATACAATAATGGTTCGATTGGTTTATGATCTTTGATAGATGGAGAGCCTCCTCTTCAATCAGCCTCTAATTATGTGCCTCCATCTCGTCGATCAATGGGGGTGTGTATGTTTGTGTGTCTCTTAAGGTTAAAGAGAGATGTTCCCAAACAAAACCACCATCTCGTACTTCATCGCATTTGTAATATATTCGCTTGCATTCTCTGCTGGTTGAGCCGAACACGAATGAACGTGTCTCCCAACAACACAAAAGTGTCTGCAAGTGAGCAAAGCTCGAAAGGTTGGAGTGGCTGTGAGATAGAAAGAGAGAGTGGTAGACAAAGCTTATCTCTTGGCGGAGTCCACGAAAAGGAGACGAAAAAAAGGTGCATTGCTCAAAAGACGAGCAGAAACGAGCACTGGGCTGTAAACACAGAACCGAATGTGTTGTTGTTAGCAGAGCTCGAAAGGTGGGAGTGGGTGTGAGATAGAAAGAGAGAGTGGTAGACAAAGCTTATCTCTTGGCCAGAGTCCACGAAAAGGAGACGAAAAGAAGGTGCATTGCTCAAAAGACGAGCAGAAACGAGCGCTGGGCTGTAAACACAGAACCGAATGTGTTGTTGTTTTTTTTTGTTTGCTTGGGAGGTATTTCCGAGCTCAGGTAGATTTCCGATTACCGAACTAAATTTGCTTTAGAAACGTCACAAGTAGAAGGAATCTCTCCATAGGGTATTATAATCCAACACAATTTTTAAGAAAATCCACATCATACACAAACGTTAGGGCATTTGAACTTCGTTGTTGCCAATTTCCATTAATTTTGTTGTATCTGAGGGTTTGTCTTAAGGTTGAAGAGAGATGTCTGGTAATTATATTGGATAAAAATGGTTAACACCCGCTATAGATTTTGCGGATAAGGTCAATAATTTCTGTTTTTCGTTTTTGTTTTGTTTTGTTTTTATTGTGGGGGCAAATAAAATGAAAACCAAACCATGTGAAGGAAACCAAAGACCAAATAAATTTCTCATAAAAAACAAATTTATTTGACCATCGAAAACGGCATCGAAATATGAAATCTCATTAATGCAAATTGGTGGCACCGCATCGGATTGGTGCGTATGGTTAACTGTCTTTTGATTGGCATATCTTCAAGTTTAAATTGTTGCCAAATCGACTGCTCCCATATCTCCATGAAAAATATCTATAAAAAGACTATAATTTATAATGCCATAATATCAAACAGCTGCTGACAACGGAGGTCGTTTCCAACCACCGATAGGGCAGGGAGGCCTCTGCTCTGAATGGCCCAGCACATTTTTCATAATAAACAAAGTTCAAGCCTCGGCAAAGAGTTCAATGATTCATTGAGTGAGTGTCTCAGCGAGGGATTGTGTATTACAAAAGTTTTCCATAATTTGCATGTGATTATTGATTTTGTAGCAGTTGATTACTTTCGCAGGCCTCCCGAAAGTTTGTCTGGAAAACTAACGGGTTAAAAGTTTTGAGGCTTTGGTTCAAGCTGGGGTGGCAAAATGATTGATTGCTTGTGGTGTGGTGTAGGAAATAGTAGGGCTATATATTCCACACAAAATTGATCAGAAATTGCTGGAATATGTTTCCCTAAAAGGTCCAGAAAGTAGGGCTAATGAGTTCTTTAGGTGTTTCCGAAGTGTAAAGAGTTCGAGGCAGAGCTTTAGAGCATGGTAATGGAACATTTTTAAAGAAGTGTTCAGCTTTTTCCACCAGCTCCTTCCAAGGTACGACTCAAACTTCACCCTGATCTATGGCATTGCCGTTTTGCACCCCTCTTTTTGGGTTTGGCCGCAGACTGAAAAACTCATTTGTTATAAATAATTTGTCTACGCTTCCATTGAGTGAATGGGGGCTGTGGCTGGCTGCTGCCAAGCCTCTAATCAATTTTCAATCAATTAAAAAACCAAACTCCAAGCCAGAAAAATCCGGGCCACAGAGACACAAAAGAAGTGTCGGTAAAAGAGTATTGCTTTTAGTTGAGTTTCAGTTTGGGCTTCGGTTTGAGTTGCAAATGCAGTAAATCAAGTGGCCCGTCAGGTCCGAGGCGTTGCTCACATAGATCATTCCAAGACAAGTGGCTCCTCTGTGGCGGCATGACCCAAAAAAGCCACAGAACGCTACGCCTTGAGAACCGAACGCATGCCGCATGCCTCAAGCTTCAAGCGTTCTACAATGAGCCAATGAATCTTTTGCCAAGTTTTGTTGCCATTTTTGCTTTGCATAACTTGAAAATTTATTAATCGACTTATTTGCACGCACCAGAGATGTTGGTTTTTCTGTTAACATGATTTCAGCTAAAACATTTTCATGATGATCATTCCGGGGGCTCCAAAAACAAAAACAAAAACAAAAACCGGTTAAGACATCTCCATCTCCATCGCCGTCTCCAGACTCTTGACTGCTTTTTGCCCTTTGGCGGTTTTTAGAGGCGAAACTCTCTGGTATTCAAGGTCAATCTGGCATGGGCCCATTGCATTGAACAGCGAGAAAAATATGTTTAATAAACTACAATACAAAAATGCAACCGATTATGCGGCGCGGGGGGGGGAATCTCTGACCTTAATCGATGACACAAGTTTTTGGGATGCAGTTTCGTTCGTTCGGGGCTGGACTGCCACTGCATGAAATTGTGAAATTTCTTTCGTGTTTGTGAAATCAAATATTTACATAAACCAGGCATAAAAAAAATGTCAAACAAACATTTTTAATGAACGCCTAAGCCTGTTGCCCGGCAACAAATATCATCAGAGACGACAAAAGAATTTTTAGAACTTGGCAAACTTTTGTAATCCACCAAAAATCTGAATCGATCGATAAAATTCGATTGAAAAACAGGTCGAACCTGATGTTAAGTTCAGCGAGCGGCTTTAATTAGCAGCAGTGTCTAGAAGTATTCTACCAGAGCAGAGCCAAAAGCTAATGGAGTTCATTCTTTGGACAGATCGCTCAAACAATGATGGGAATGTGTACTAGAGAGTACTTCCTTCCCCTTTCCAAATCAGAACAGATTTATGGGAATCATTAAAAAATAAACCGTTTCGGATACTCTGGCATTCAGTATCGGGAGTGACATCATATTAATTTAAAAAAAAACTTTTACTTTCAACTTTTGGCATTTTGTGGGCATTCGTATAACATTTTTCGTTCAAGCCAAAGACCGAACGAAGACTTCCTCCTCTGCCCACAACAGTCTTTGTCTCTCCTAATCGCTGTCTGGCAATCACCAAAAAACTCATTTGCATTTCTAGATTTTTCATTAAAGATACACGCACACACACACTCTCTATATATCTATATATCTATAGATTTTGATATTAAAATTAGCCCAGAGGTTCATAAATTAGAGCCAGACAAACCACAAGCTGTTTGGTGTCTTTAAATATCGAAAGTTAAGCAAAAAAAAACCCATGGAGATGGAGAGTTGGCAGAAGAATGCCTAGAATGGATGGGCAATAAAAGTGAATGGGACGTGGCTTGGAGTTCTATGAACTCTTATGTAAAGGGTTGAAGAACAGAACTATGGAACAGGGAAGAAGTTTGAAGGTTTGGTACTCCTTGAATTTGCCAGCTCTTCAACAGAAACTTTTGAAATAGGTCTCCTATTGAGCTCTCCAGCTATCTACCAAGTCTCATTCAAATCGATCTACTATAACCCCTAGTTTCTTCAGTTCTTTATGTATTCCTTCCTCTTCAATCTTCTATTTGGGCTTCCGTTAACTGTAAACCTAATCCATACAATGTCCCACATGTTTAATACTCCTAACACTCTCTTTTACAACCAAATAAATCCACCTTATTTATTTCAAACTGTTTATGAATGCCAGACACTCCACTCATGAGTACATTTTATGACTCGAACTCAACTTTTTGCCTACTACTGTGTCCCATCAGATTAAATCTCTGCCTCTCAAATTGCAGATGAAAATTCCGCGCACTCTTTAAAATTCCAGAAACAAACTTTAGCTTTGGAGTGGGAGTGCGAGTGCGAGTGCTAAAGAAATCCCAGAATTCTGGGCCAAAGTGTGACGATGGGCCCTGTCAACGCTTGTTGCCGCAGGGCATAAACAATCTTTTACTCCTACCACCTTTTTTCGTACGTGTCTGACAGAAGTAAGCCGCATGCTGTCGTGATAAATTCTGTGAGCCACAAGCTTAACCCCCAAGCTCAAAAGAAGGGGTCAAGGGACCCCAGAGACACACAGAACGAGAGAGAGACAGGGACAGGCATGAGCGGGTGCCTTCTGGCAGGTGACAGAATCCCAAAGCCAAAAACAATTTGGTTTCTAGTGCGAAATGGAGATGATATCGCGGCATCATTATGACACTTTATATATACATTTTGGGGTATCTGTATCTTTTGGGACAATTAACATGTTTTGGTTGAGTATTATCTAAGAATTAGCTGGGGTTTTATTCAAATTAACACTCTTTTCGGATAGTTTTGGTTGTTTTTTTTGGTTGTTAATGAAGCAAGTCCTTGACTTCAAATATCATGACTTTCTCAAACGGAACTAAGCAAAACATTTGGCTTGAAATAAACCCCCCAATCACCAGTCCCCAAATCCCCACAAAAACAAAAAAAACCTAACAAATGATTCAAAATCATTTGCATACCTTCCGATAATATCATTTAATACAAATTTATCTCTCACTTTTGACCAGAAATTCGCTTTTGTGTGGATTGTTTTTTTTTTTTGTGCTGTGTCGCCGCATTTTTGGCCATTGACGCATCTTCTACTATGTAAAAAACAGAAGAAAAAAAACTCAACAAATTACGAATATCGATTGGATTTCAATGACAAAAACTGGGCAAAAACATGGGCAAGACGTTTTGCGTTGCGGCTAAAACAAATAGTAGGGCTACTCATCGATAAACGCTTACGAAATTGCCGGTATTCGTAGTTTGTTTGTCTAGTAAAATGCCGGGCCTGATGAGTGCCATTGCTATTACCCTATTGCCATCGCACAAGCCATTCATTTACCCCCCTACTCGCTCGTACTACGAATACACCCATTCATTTCCCTTCAACTAAGTTGCATTCAGGCAAATACCCGTACTTGTGCAAATAAACCGAAAATAGTAACAAAATGTGACCCGGACTTGTTGTCTGTCTGCTCATAAACTTTGACTACACACAAATGACATCGTTATTGGAATTGGAATTGGTATTGGAATCGGAATCATTCGCTTGTGAGTTATTGAGCTCTACAAATACTAGGCAGTAGTGCTCTCCGGCTGTATTTTGCTGCAATCTGATGTACTCTCGAAGCCTTCAAAACTCTACTGCTGGTAGGTGTTGCTATGCATATTATGCTTTTCTGTTTGTTTGCAATCAAATATTCGAGTCAGACGCATTTTGTTCCCTCTATTTATTTGGTTTTCTTGTTTGTTATTAATTTTAGCGATTGCCAAGACGGAATGGAGTTCAATGATTATTAGAAAAAGGTAAGGAAATACACGGAAATATTTGGAATATATTTTTGTAATTGTTTCGGAATATATGTGGGTGGAAAAACCACTAGAAATCCACTAAAAAAAAAATATTGAAGCTATAATTTCTGACTTTTTGAAGTTTTTTTTTTTAATGAAAAATTAGAAAATATTCTAAAATTTTTTCCAAAATTCTTTAATAAAAAAAAATAAATATCCTTCATTTACACACCCAAAACATTTGAAAGATTTTAAAAAATATATTTCATACACATTAAAAAAAAATTATTATAAAAAAAAAAAACTCACCATGCAACAAACTGCACGCGCCATTTTGCAACGAATTTTTTAAGGGTTTTTTTTTTATTTGACACAACGCAACGCTCCAGTAAATATTTATTTAGGTATTTTATAAATTTTACAAATGGAATAAACTTGAGTTATCCAATTTCCAATCTTGAAAAAAAAGGAAGAAATATTCATTACATTATTGTACACAGATTTCACACTATACAGTTTTTTTTTTTTAGTTTTTCTTTTTTTTTGTTTATCCTTGCAATTAGTACAATTCTTTTTTTTTTTTTTTGTCTTTTTTGCATGTGAGATGATCACGGATCTTGTGAGATCTCTTGGGATCGTTTGAGTAGTTATTTACTTTGGGGAGCCTAAACTAGAGCTCATACCGTGGTGACCGATCTGGACGAACTGAAGATGAACGCATCGCGTCTTAGCCATATAAACCAAGAGGCAGACGCAAAACGAAACAAAAAAAAAACGAAACACAAATAAAAAAAAAAATAAAGACAGACTGAAATCGAATTTCAAGACGCGCTCAAAAAGTGTACTTGAAAGCAGCAGCAAGCAGCAGCCGCAGCAGCGCGACTCCAGAGGCAGAGCCAGAGACAGAGCCAGAGCCAGAGCTGGCGTTTGTGGCTTAAAGTGCGTGAGTGTGTGAGTGAAACGGGTTTTAAACATATGATTTGTATGCCCTGTAAAGAGGGTATTATGATTGCGATGATGGGAAATGACTAGCATCAATATCTGAGTCTCTAGACGCATCTTTTTCATACCTTTGGGTACACATCCCTCAGGCAAATGTAGGTGGTAGATGTAGGTTCTTATAATAGATAGATCAGCGCGTAGCGTCTATGGGGATCCTTACTCCAGCTCTAGGTGCTGATTGTCAGGATCTTCTCCATGTCCTGCTTCTGATTCAGCGCTACTTAGGCTGTCTCAATGTACAGACGCCCACGTTCGCCCAGTGAATCCGAAATAAAGAGCTACAGACCTTTGAGGAGCAGATGTTGTAATACAAACTGTTGTAATACCGAGATCACAGCACTATATCTTAGACAAACAAGACTTTTTGGGATAAAGTTATTCGTCTCTGAAGGTATTTCCACTATTTCTTACAAATTAAGGGCCAAATGTGATACAAATGGACTCAAAGAAGCAACATATCTCTCCTAATCTGCAATATACAAGCCAAAAGTAGATTAATTCTTCACAAAGATCCTATACCATGCACTAAGATCGATACTTTTGGTCTAATTTTCAAGGTTTCTAAAAGAGAATCCATCATAGAACCCATCAATCTGAAAGGGTATCTCATATTCGATGCCCAAAGCTAACTTTCGTGGCTTTTGTTAATTTATTTGGCCAAGCGCCGAGGAGAGATGAGCTTGAACTAAGTCACAGCCGGAACACCGGATCGTATACTTGATAAATCTCGCACTTCTCCGAGAAACACTCTCTCCCTCTCTCTCGGGGAGGATCTGCTTGCGTGTCCCAAGAATTTAAGTTCACTTTCAGGTTATTTTTTTTTTTGTTGGGGTTCATTAATATTTAAAGATTGCTTCTTTTTTTTTTTTCTCTTCTCTCAGTTTTCGATGTTTTATTGTTTTGTATTTTGTTTGTCCCGAAGAACGTTTTCAGTTTTTTTTTTTTTTTTTTTTAATTGAAAATTCGAGTTTTTCGTGTTTTAGTTTGATTTAAGTTTATTCCTAATCGAAAAGTGATATTTCAGCTATGGATCGATGGATGGATAGATACAATATTTGTTGCTATTTTCTGATAGTTCTCTTACTATTTAGTTGGCTTTAGTGATTTAATTAAAGCTTAAAAAAAATAAAAATAAATAAACAGCATAAACGACTGGCTGCACGAGAAATCTATTGATTTCCGTATACTAATTTTTTCGTTCCTTTGATATGCAAGAGGCGGCGCGGCCATCATTATTAGAATTAATCATTGATCAATGGTATTTCTATAAATGTATATTTTCTATATTTTGAAATGAACTCAGAGACACAGCCACACAGTAGCCACAGCCACAGAGGAGATTAATCTTTAGAATGCCGTCTAGTCTAGGAAATTGCCTAACTTCTATTTTTTTAAATCCATTTGGCCATAATTGAGACACCTTTTCCGACACGTTTCCGTTTGATGATCCGCTTAGATGCGGATTACCAGTTGCCTGACATTTAACGCACTTTTGTGCGGATTAATTTACGGTTTTAGCTGCGGGAAACGTTTCTGTTTGGCTGCTCTTGAGGACAGCAATTGACACAGAAATTAATCGGCTGCCTCTTCGCTCGGTCTCTGGGGCGCATAAAACAGGATGAATTTAATGGCAATGCTTAAGTCAAGGCGAAAAAGTCGAATCGAATTCGAGACATTTTATATACATACTACAATATATCGTTAACGATTAAAATGAAGAAAGAAATCGCATCTGGGGGCGGGGTACACACAGCATGTAGCGCAGCTGGGGATTGGTACGAGTATTCGTATAAAAGATCTGCATGCACGTGGGTTTTGAAAAGAAATAATGTGCCAAAGGCTATACAGATCAGGGACCAATGTTCGAGGCTGTTCAGGCAGAGATATAGGGCATTTTGGACTATCATTCAAAGCCAGTCAGCAACGATGGTTTCAAGGAGTCGTCCTTTTCATGCCTGATGTGTGATATCATCAGATCCAAGGCTTGCAAGAGCTGTCTTTCCCTATTTTTCGACTTGAATCTGCAGGGAAAATGAACACCAAAACCTTCTACAGCTGGTCTTAAACTATCATTCGTTGCCTGCCCAAAATTTCAGCTGGCTTTCCCCACTATTGTTCAGAGGAGAGGAGAATCCCTGGTAGAAATTCCTTTTGCTATGCCATGCATTTTTAACCCTGAAAAAGCCTGCCCCAAAGCCTTCGACATGTTCAGAGCATTATTGAAATGATTTCAAGTATTTTTTGGTTTTTGCAAGCCTCGAACTGTGCCCCAAAGTGGCTCAAAAGTAAACCATTTAAAAACTGATATTTTTTTTCCGAACTCTGTTTTAACTTTAGTTCATATGTAAATGCATTTTTGACAGCTGTTTCATTGAGTGCTAAATTATTAAACATAATTCCGAGATAATAAAAAAAAAAGAAGCCAACGCCAGCAGCAAAAGTGAGTCAAGTGTTTTTGGCCCCGGCAAAAAAAGGGACAAAGAAATGCTGTATTTAAATTGTATTTAAAACCAAAATTAAAGCTCGAACGGAATTTAAATATAGTATAGGTTTTTGCCTGTTTTTGCGAATTTTCAGCCCCCACACATTTTTATGATCACATCACATCACACACGCATCCAATCGACACAATACACACGACCGGAGGCTGTTGTCTGTTGGCTGTTTCGGAAACGACCTTTGAGGAGAACAAAACCACACAGAAAACCTAATAGATATTTAGCTATCATCAGTCGCAAAACAAGTTAAATTTTGAGTTAATCAAAATTCATAAAGTGGCAGAAATATCCGACCACAAATCTAAATAGAAATATCCGACTTTAACAAGCCCCAAAATCTCAAATCTCAAATCTCAAGTTCGATTTTGAACTACGCAACTTCCCAGCCCCCCAAAAGATCAATATTTCATGATTGAACAAAACAGAATTCGAGGCAACTAAAAGCCACGCAGATTGGCCAACATTTTGTGACCAAATTTAGAAAGCCTACTGCCACCATAAAGCAGACACACCGAAAACTGTGGCAGGCGGCAGGCAGGCGGCAGGGGCAGGCGGCAGGGGCAGGGGCGGCCTGTGTAAATACCAAATGTCACTTGGCTTGTGACTCAAGAAGCAATCAGTCGGTGATGCCTGGCTGCGGGAATGCAAAAAGCGTTTAATCGGAGTCCATAAATCGTTCAGCCGTATCGAATGAGTCATGAGTCCCTTTATCCCCCCACGTCCAGAGCGTGTTGCATGTGGCATTCGTTGACCTTCAATGCGGGAGATACACGACGCAGTGCCAGTGTCCCCCTGCTGCTGCAGCTGCTTCCGACTCCGGGTTGCACGCATCATTGGTGCTGATGCTGATGCTGAATGCTTATGTAACCCGAAGTTGAATGACTCCCTGCCCCGTTGCCCTTGTGGAATCACAGAGATGAAATCAACTATGAAATCCTGCTCGCCACAGCTCTCTTTTATTTCTCATGGTGTTCTTTTTGTGGCATTTCCGGGCGTTGCTTTGGGTTTTTAGTCTTGATTAAAAAAAACGCCCAAGTAATGTCCGTAATCCTTTAATGTCATGCTGCAGCTGCTGAAAGGAGAAGTTTGTGCAATGAATGGCCTCCAAGTGAAAGGGAAACGAATGCCCGAATGCCCGAATGCGTCACACAGATACGCAGATACGCAGATACATTTACATCCGCTGGAACAACGTTTTGGGTAGCCATAAATTAAACAAGCTGAGAGATGCGATTTACGATTTAATTATATCATATAATTCTTTGGGAATCTTTCGCTATGCTTCAACAATGTTAGATACGCAGATACAATTATATCTTCTTGAAGTTCTTGTAGAATTTGTGCCTCCATTCGCACCAATTTCGGATGATGTCATTGGGTGTTTCATTAAAAATGCATTAGTCAAGTCTTGTATTAATCAAGGGTACCACACCAAAGGCCTATGACGTGTTCTGTGGCTGAAGCAGTAGAGGAGTGAGGGTATCTCTCATTATATGTATCTTGATAAAGAATTTACTAATCTCCACATCATTTATGAGGTTTTTTTTTAGATTTATTATACAATATTTAGGGACTCCACAGGAGTGGAGTGCCTAGAAACGGGTAGCAAAAGAAAAGGTCAACATTTTGCTAGAATTACATCAAAATATTTGTATATATTTTCAATACTTCATTACCAACGACCGAAGCGCGCTGCCGCATAACGCGCGACACGTATGAATTGTTTTCCAATTTTTCTATTTCAATGTTTCATTCGCTTTGTATCTTTAAGTTTATTTAAAGTCTTTACAAACAGAAAATCCACAAATTTGTGGACCCTCTGTTGGGCCCAAGCCTTTAACCCCTTTAAACCGCTCCTGTTCCCCGCTCCACTGCCCATCACACAAATTCGTGAGAATTTCACTTGAGCCAAAAAGAATTTGCGGCCAATTAAAACTCAAGATAATGCCAAAAGACAAATGACAGTAGAGCCTCGTCTGCCAGTCCGCCTGTCTGTCTGTCTGTCTGTCTGTCTGTCTGTCTGTCTCTCTGTGTGTCGGGAGTGACAGCCCGCAATTGTCGGTGGCATAATCCCCTTGGCCATTGGCCATCTTATCAATGATATCAGACACCCAGAACTTGTTTCTGTTTCTGTCTTGGCCAAGGTAGAGGCTGTTGGTAGTAGCAGCTGCAAACAGACATAAACAAATCATTTGCATACAAATTGTTGCCAAGTCTTTGAGATGGGGGAGGGGGGAGAGAACATACATAAAAACTTCATGTATCTGAAATTATAGCTAAAATTTAGATGGATGAGGGCGGGGCAACACAGGTGCTGCAGGCAGGTGCTGGGGATGTGGAATGAAGGCTGAACATGCCTCGGACAAAACTGCAAACAAATTTCCTTCACCTTGTTGCAATCAATCAAAAGACTTTTGCTGCGACACCACACGAGAGTCTTCGAGCCACTTCCTCGGACGGGGGCTGGTTCCATATCGAAGATACTTCCGTTTGGGACTCGAATTCGATACGGGTTTTTGAATGCGAGATACACTTTGACCAGATACTTGAGCGAGGCTTATGTTGGACACAAATATGCGCTCAAGTATGTTAAATATTGTTTCAAAATCCAGTCAGAGCATTAATACTATAAATATTTATTAATTTATAAGCGGAGGCATTTGTTTGATTTATGAAACCAAATTAGGCTCAAACAGAAAACCAAGGCGCAAGACCTTTTCGGTGATTTTGAGGGCTGCTAAAGAGAAGGCCCATATCCAAAAGGTTTCGGCTTGCAAGTCTTTTAAAACGGACGCTCTTTGACACTGTATTTCTTATGAGATTGTATTTGGGGGCTGGGGCAAAGCAGTACAAAGGAACAAAAGGGCTACAGCTACCACAAACAAAAACCACAAAATCGAAATAAAGACACAATTTGTGAGCTTTGACTGCAAAATCGGGGGTCAGACGACAGACACCCATCAACGGCATTCACTCAAACTCTCACTCGACTCTCTACCTCTCCCTCTCCCTCTCTTGGTTAATTGATGGAATGGAATTGAACTTGGAAGGCGATCTTCGACTCTCTAAGTGGTAATTAGTGTAAGGGAGATAGCAAGCGGTTGGAGATTGTGACAAAGATAAAAACTTGGCTAGATTGTCGCCAATTCCTCTTCCCACTCTGAAGATCTGCAGTTTTTTTTATTGGCCATTAAGGAATTATTGGCCTCTAAAGGATAAGCCAGGGGGCTAGATGGTAGGAGATGGAGGTTTTCGGTAATTCCTCTTCCCACTCTGCAGATGCAGACCATTTTTCGTTCAAAAAATTTCCCTTAAAAAATAATGCCATATAGTCTTATAGAAATTTGATTAATTTATCGGATAAAATTATTTTTCTTTTGAAAATCGCAATGGAAAAGCTGAAAAGCTATTGCTGTGCCAGCACTTAAGTCCGGCACTGTACATATGTGATGTTGGTGCCTACAGTGGGTCAAAAAAGTGATGTTATACATAAATATTGATACCAGTTGATGCGTTCGTCATATCGATGTCGTATTCCTATCGATTATTAATCGTTCCCCAACTAATATTCCACCAAACCTACTCCAAACCTATTCAAAGTATACCAATACCCACCCCAAGTTCTATACTCGCTCCAAAGAATATAGAAAAAACCTCTTAAACACCACACCTACTCTTTAAGATAAGTATCAACGATGATTTACCGACAGACGAGATTGTCTTTGGTCTACAGGAAATACCAACCGCAAGAAACACCTCGAATGGAATTTGAAACTGAAGCAAAATCAAAACCAGTGGCATTGAGGCTTCGCACAAATAAAAACAAACATTAATCCGAAAATCTGAAAATAAAGTAAAGATTTGCTCAAAATTAAACAACATTTAAGCGGCGATTTCTGATTTCTGAGCCCCCGGGCACATCTCGGGTCTCGGGTGTCACTTTTTCAGAAAAACACCAACAATTTTACGATCCATTTCGAAAATAAAAGCAAAGAAGAATTAGCATAGAAATAATTCAATTAGTCGCATTTTTTGGACCGCCATTAGCACAAAAAGCTTAGTTAATATCGGAACATAATCAAAAAAAAACCTTTGCAAAAATAAAAAATAAAAAATAAACCCCAAACCATCAAAAAATCAAGAACTACTAGAACTTTTACGATTGGCACACGGCACACAGCCAGACCGCCTTCTCTGTTTTTTTTTCGCTAAAACAAAGTTCATTTGGTAGCCAAAAAAAAATATATAGGTGTTCTGAGCAAAGTGTGCGCATAAATTAGAATTAGGGTATTAGAATTCGTTCCACACTGGTTCGATCGGTTGGATGGAGTGTTAATAGGACTTTTCTTTCATAATTCCAGACAAGTTTCTTATCTGAAAGTGCTGTGAAATGTATTTTACATACAAGTTATGGTTATGGTCGCTGTGGCTGTGGCTGTAGCTCCTCCCAAAAAACCATATCTAATGATGCGGATCAGCACTAGTTTTATGTCCCCCAAAATGTTGCGTGTCCGGATTGGCCACTTGTTTGGTTTTGGGTTTGGGTTTGGGTTCGACTTTTGGCCATTTAAAATGATAATATCTCGATAAAGATGGGCAGAATTATGGTCTTGGTGGCGGGATACTGGTTATGTTATTGCTGTGTGATATAATATTCTATAAAAACTAAGACTAAAAGAAACACCACACCACTCTCCCTCCCTCTGCAGTCCCCTATCCACCGCCTAGAATGTTGTTCTATTTTAAGAGGTATTCTGTGTGAAGTTCAAGGAACTTGCTGACGCACATACAATGCCTCACAAAGGTGAGACTTTGAATGTTAAAAATTCTACGGATGGTCTGACATAAGTGGATGATGGATTTCTGGTTAACAAATTGAAAGGAAACACTGGTTAGAATATCTTTAGAACTTCGTTTTCACTTTCAAAGAAAGCACTTACTTTCGTTTTGGGCCAAGAACTTTCTTTGCGAACAAACAAACAAAAAAACAAACAGGAATACGGCCAAAGAAATCTTTCCACTCATTCATTCAACTTCCAGCCATAAAGAAATGTTTCAGCTTTTGCTGGATGCATATATTATTGGATTGAAACTTGCTTTCGGCAGACACCATAATCCCAAGCGAAATCCTTGTTAAATCTCGTTTAAAACACATTCTGAAAATACCCACAAAAAACAAGAATTCAAATAAATTCAAATAGCATTAATACCATTAATTAGGAAACGTCAGCCAACCAGATGCCACTCTCCTGATCTGATCTTTAGGATCTATGTGTGGCGGACCATAAAAGGAAACCTTTTAGGCGGATGATTAAAGCGGACAAGTTAATTTAGTTTAGAGCAGCAGTAGTCGCTCCAAATGGCTTGGCCTCTCCTGAACCAATTTGTGTAAATTGTTATTCGAATGTCGTTCTATTTTGCAAATAAAATGAAAACCCAAAAAATGTCTATAAACTTTTTAATGACCTTCACGCGGCAGAGACTCAATCAATATTTATAGATTACCAGCAGAAGCCACCAGGCACCAGCCACCAGGCACCAGGCACCAGCCACCAGACAAGACAATAAGTGGATTTTTAGAGGAAAGTTTGCTTTGCTTTGCGTGTGGCACAAACAATAATCAATCTAATGGACCATCGTCCATCTGTCCATTGCTTATTTATTATAAAAGAGTTTATTTTTAAGAGTTTTGCGTAATCGCAGGCATACTCTCGGTTTCGATTTGAGGTTTTTTCTCATCAGCAAATACCATCGAAAGTCTTAACTCTTAACTCTTAATTTCAATGTAGATGGCTGGGGATGGTTGGTTACGCGTTCATTGACGTTCAATTTTGATTGAATATATTATGCAAAATGTTGGCAATTAATCTCTGGGGCCAGGCCAGGCCAGGCCCCAGCCAGCAGTGCCAGCCGTTTTAGCCGATTCAGCCGCCTAAGAACAGGTCTATTGCCTTTTGTTAATGAAGCAGCCAGCCAGCCATCGGTTCTGTCGCTTTTTGGAAATTAACTTTTTTAGATTCTGGTTCTTTGCGTAGCATTCATGTTCTCAACTGTACCGTAGCGTCTGGTATCGTAGCGTATGTGGATGTGGATGGATAGCCGCATTTTATGCAAATGGAAAATCTTGAAACATCTTTGAAAACGAAATTAAGCAAAAATTTATTCTGTCTTCTGTTTCTGTTTCTATTTTTTTTGTTTTTTTTTTTTGCTGAATTTGTTTATATATTAATTTTAATTTATTTGCTTAAATTTATTTCTCTTTATATATGTTATTACCCATACATAGTTGTGCTATAATCTTCCGTATTTCGGACAGTTCGGTAGATTGTTCATGCTAATTCCCCATGAAATAACGAATCTTAAATCAAATTTAATTACAAGACTGCTCCAAAATGCGGGGGGGACTTATCAGCTGTCCCAGCCTATAGCCTATGGCCTGTCAATCAACCCTGGGGGCAAACGGCTCGACAATTTTCACACACAGTTTGAGTTTAGTTTAAGCCGCATAGTTCTTAATCCGTTCCGTGTAATAACTGATTTAAGCGGCTCTCTGTTTGCCATGCAATGCCTCTTAACGGCATGTGAGGTCATGCCAAGAGTGGGAGAGGAGTACCTCTATACGGGGGGTGGGGGGGATTGCCATAATAAAGTCCGTAAATAAATTCGCGTTTAGCACATATCTTTGTGCCCCAAGGCTGCGATTGAGTCAGTCAGTCATGAGACAGGCATCCGGTTTGCTTTGACTTTGTTTTGTGCTAATCAGATCTGTAGCGAATCCCCATCCAACCATCCAACCATCCATCCATCCATCAATCCGAACTATCTTCAGGCCGATTTGACGCCTCAACAAGTCCTCACGAACTCTGACATACATATATCTCTCTCCCTCTCCCTCTTCCTTTCCATAATGTCATTGCCAAGTCAGGTCACAAATATGTGGGTGTGTGGTCGATATTTCTCTCTTAATTATGCCTTTATAAGTCGTTGGTATATTAATATATTTCAATTTGTTATGGTCCCCTTTTAAAAGAGTTTTTAAGTGATCGAATAAGCCGCTGCCCAGATGTGTTGACAAAATGATCTAATAGTTTTTGTTTAGCGGGGTTTTGAAAGGCCAAAAGAGCCTTCAAAAGATCAAATATTGTATTTCCATGGGAGTTAAATGAACAATTAATCAAGTGGAGTGAATGTCACAGACGGACCTTTGAGACTTTTAAAATATTACATTTTAAGCGGCTGTAATCTTACTAATGAGAATAATCCAAGGGGATTTAGATTAGTTTTGGCTGAGAGTAGAGGTAAGATCTGTTAATGGTAGCAAATACTGGGAGTATCAATTGAATTATTCCATATCGATTCCCTTTTGTTCCCTGCAAATGCTTCTCAACTAAAATTTCCCAATTGAATGACTTGAAAACCTGACTTCAAAATCGTTTGGCTTGACAGACAGAGGGGGTCTGTGTCCCCCTACCCACCACACGTCATAATCAGATGCCATATCAATTGTTACTCCAGACAAGCGATGCATATCCATATCCCAGGCATTGCCTCAGAAGCTGCACTCGGGACAAAAGCTTTTGGTTTTCCCAAAACAAGCAGCGCCATGGGAACAGCCAACAGCCGACAGCCGCTTGGAAAAGCAATCATTGTTTGGATCACTCACTTTTGGCGTCCGCCTTGAACTCGCACGCATGGAAATGCAGCTCGAGAGACGCATTCAGATATTGTTACATATTATTATTATTATTATTTGGTGTTTTTTTTTGTGTTTTGTATACAATAAAAACTTTATTCGCTTTGTACATCAAAAATGTTACACATATTATTATTGTATATGGGGAGGTTGTTGTATAAAGATGGTTCGTTTTTGTTTTTGTTTTTGTTTAATACATTGCTAAATTCATATGTAAAACAGTGCATTGGAGTTTGGAAAAATACTAATCTATAGATCTCTATTCAAAAAAAATACATATTTCGAGTATAAAAGGGATTCTATTCACTTTGATTCTTACAAATTATTGGACGTTTTCGCTTGTTGTTTTTGTCTTTGTAAATGGTTTCTTAACTAGGGCACTTTCTTAGCAGAAGTTTATGCAATCCAAATGGGGAGGGGGGGTAAGTCGTCGCAGGTCTGTGTTGATCAGGTAGGTAGTCAAATCTAATAGTAATATGTATTTTAAGCACTATAAACTATACCAAAAAAGCTTCTCTAATTAAGGCACGAGTGTAATATTTCGTTGCTAGTTCAGACAGAGCTCTGCGACTTTTCAAAAAGTGTACTATGTATGTGGCACGGAGGGGGGGGGTACGGGCGGAAGGGCGGGCGGCTGTGTTAATTGAGCGAAAAGGTTTGATATGCAAATTGTCATATACTCTACATAGATAAATGAGTCACTTTTTGAGCGTCTTGCATAAATACTGCAGAAGGAAGAAGATTTCGGATACATTCAGTCTTCGTTTAGAACTCTTTTTGTCGTCGTCGGATTGGATGGATGATTCATAAGTACCAAAAACTGAAAGTTTCTTCTGATGTGATGCTGGGTTATAGGGTATTCTCCGACTGTCTGTAGTCGTCGTCGTCGTCGTCGTCGGCTGGCAATTGCATAAACATTTCCAAGTAAAAAAAAAACTATATATAATTATTATGGTGAGAATTCTTCGTAGAACTTTTGTGTGTTGTGTTGTGGGGACGGAATGTTGTTTCTCTTGCTGCTGCTGCTGCTGCTGTGGCTTTTGCTAAAAGACAAAGAAGGTTAAGCGTCTGTGTCCATGGCTTAGATATAGCCAAACCAAACCAAACCCCACTTACCCGTAACTATCCGCGGACCAACTCGAATCGAGTCTGCGACTCTTTGAACTGCAAGCGCTTGCGTTGCTGGACATGCGCTTCGCTGAGGAATAATGTGGCCGCCACCAGGGTCAGCACGGTGCCCACACAGGCCAGGATGAAGGACCAGCCGAACCAGTTGTTGGCATGCTCCGGCATCCAGCCATTCCGATTGCCAAAGCCGGCAAAGACAATGACGGCAATGGCTGCACAGACGCCAGCGCCGAGCAGAACATAGCCCACGGATCGGATCAGTGTGATGAAGTGCTTCTGGTCGGGTCCGGCGCAAAGGAAGAACACCAGAACCCCAATGGCACTGAGCAGCATGCCAATGAAGGCGAGGGTGTAGAAGAACTGTGTGGCAATCATGAAGGCTGGCAGCAGGAATCCACGTATCTCGTCGTAGCCCGTGGTAAATGGGTCATACACCCAGCGACATCCCACAAAGAACCGTCGCTGGCTGTCGTCGTTGACATCCGGCAGCGAACGGAAGCAGTGCACCCATAGGCCCAGACGATCCAGCTTGGCGCCCGTAATGCGGTAATCGCTGACCAGCCAACTGGGCGTTGCAAAGGCAATGGCGATGAAGGCGAATGCAAAGATGAAGACGCCAACGCCACAGCTGCCGGAGAGGGTGCGTCGCTTCATGTTCACGGTGGGCTGCTGATGGTGTAGGTGGGTGGGCAGATGCTCCTGGGAATCCTCGCGTGCAAAATGAGACGACTTTTGCATGCTTTGTATGGGAATTTTGTATTATTTTCGCTGATTTCGATGGAATGTTTGTTTGTTGGGCTTTGGGTGTGGACTAGGGATGGTATGTTAGCAATATATTCATATATCGATATCGATAAAGCAGGGCTGCATCTGAAACTCTATTAACATGTGCGCTTAACAGCACACTCTTTACATTTCACTAAATGTTAATAAAATATCTATTACAAATTTGATTATTTCGGCTTTATACAGTCTAAAAGATATTGAAATGTATAAAAGTTTGTTAGCTGAGGTCTCCTCCCCCCTCTACGACTCATCTTTTACACGATACACCGAATTTAATAGGTAAACGAAGGCAATTTTGGTCAAATAAAAACATAATCTGGGTTATATTCTTCGTTAAAAACTTATAACTAGATGGCCTGTCCAATGTAAATGCTAAATGTGCGTCTGGAAGACATAAATCGCGCAATCCTTATCTCTAATTCAAGGCAGCCACCGACTTTTGAGCGGCATCATCCAGATCACTGGCCGTCTGAATGGGCAGTCCCGAGTTCTTCAGGATCTCGCGGGCCTTGTCCACATTGGTTCCCTCCAGCCGGACCACCAGAGGCACGTTCAGCTTCAGCTTCTTGGAGGCAGCCACAATGCCATTGGCAATGGTGGCACAGTTGACGATGCCTCCAAAGACATTCACCAGAATGCCCTTCACTTTGGGATCGGCTGTGAGGATCTCGAAGGCCTTGGCCACCTGAGCCTCATTGACGCCGCCGCCAACGTCCAAGAAGTTGGCCGGTGAGCCGCCATTCAGCTGGATGATGTCCATGGTGGCCATGGCCAGGCCGGCGCCATTCACCAGGCAGCCAATGTTTCCGTCCATTGCCACATAGTTGAGGTTGTACTTGGCCGCCTCGACCTCACGGGGATCAGCCTCCTCCTCGGTGACGTCCATGGCGAAGATATCCTTCTGCCGGAACTGGGCATTGTCGTCAAAGTTCAACTTGGCATCCACCGAGATGACCTCGCCCTTGTCCGTCTCCGCCAGAGGATTGATCTCAATCTGCACGGCATCCACGGCCTTGAAGAGAGTGTACAGCTTCTGGATCTCCTCGGCGCAACGCTGGACGGTGTCGCCCTTGAACTCCAGGAATTTGGCCACCTTGATGAGCGTGGCCTCTGGTATGGGCTTGCCAATGTCCAGCGGAACAGTCAGAAGTTTCTCGGGTGTCTCCTCGGCCACAGCCTCAATGTCCATGCCCCCAGCGGGCGAGGCAATCAGCACGGGTCCATTGTGCTCGCGGTCCAGCAAGATGCATAGATAAGTCTCCCGTGTGATGTTCACGCTGCGAGCGACCATCACTTTGTTGACCAGAATTCCCGATTTTGGTGTCTGTTTGGTTATCAGTCGGTGGCCGATCATCTGTTTGCTCAGCGAGAGCACATCGCTCTTGCTGCCAAAACGAAACAATTACGAATGTATAGAGGGAAAAGGTCAATTATTCGTGTTATCTGTCTGGTGCTGCCGCTGTGGCCGCTTCTATATCTTACTTTGAGGTTATGTGGACGCCTCCCTTGAAGCCATTGTCGAATGTTCCCTTGCCACGGCCGCCGGCCAGTATCTGCGCCTTCACCACATACTCGGGACACTCTGGACACGATAATTAACATCAATTAAAGCAGTGATTACATAAACTCCGGCCGGTTCTTGCGGCTTACCGAAAGTCCTGACAATCTCTGCATCGGATTTGGAGTTATCCAAAACCTTGAACTGTTGGATGGCCACGCCGTACTTCTGGAGCAGATCCTTGCTCTGGAACTCCAACAGATTCAGCTGACGGACCTGCTGCTGCAGCAGCAACGGAGTCTACATCGGGGGATAAACAAAGAAGACAAAGGTCAACTCTCTTTTTCTTTGCGGCTTTAACAGATGTTAGGGCGCCGGTGAAACCTTATGAACGAGCTGGCGTGTACAGGCGGCTGCTTTCATTAGGAACGACATGTTGGCTGCACTTGGAAGGCACTCGCTGTGACGGATAATTGAATTCAATTTATTTTTATGGCGCAGCGCACTTTATTGTTGAATATTTTATGCCCCGATTGTTTAAATAAACGTCGCCGCCACCGCCACCGCCGTTTGCTTATCACAAGTGTGCAAGGCTGCCAGATCGCTGGAACTCTGCTGTTACCATAACAGAACACTGTTAACATTTATCCAGTGCAGCCCTGGTCGTGGCACAGCTGTTTTTGTGTACTTTTTTCACGTTATCTCTGTGGGAACAGAGAATGACGAATAAACCGCATTTATATGATTAACGCGAGCGAGATGGTAGCCAAAGCCACAATACAGCCTGTGCTGGAAGCCCTCCCCAGCCAGGACACACTACCGCAGATACCCATCATCACTTCAGTGACATGCTGCTTCATTTTGTCCGTGCTCTATGTGAGCAGCCTCTACGTGTGGAATACGAAACACAATCGGGACCATCCGGCGACCATTAAGCGGCGCTTCGCCAGCGTCTCGGTGGTGATGCTCTTCGCCCCGTTCTTTGTGTGGTACTTCTCATCGCCGGAGCTGCTCAGCAGCGAGCCCCTTGCGAAGTTGCTCGGCTTTCGCTGGGAGGGATTGTGGCAGGCTGTGGTGATTCCCTATGGCCTGACAATGCTGCTGTTCGCGGGACCCATCTTTGTCAACTGCCAGAACGAATCGATTGGCTCCTACTTTGGTATGTTCTGGGAAACCAACTGAAACCATTCCGGATTTACCTTTGCGGCTCTATCATTTAGATCTGGACTACTGGCGCGGTTGCATCCACATCATTTGGGTGCGCAATCATGTGATGGCACCGCTCAGCGAGGAGTTTGTGTTCCGGGCCTGCATGATGGTGCTGATCCTGCAGAGCTTTTCGCCCCTGACGGCTGTCTTTATAACGCCCCTCTTCTTTGGCGTCGCCCACCTGCATCACATCGCCGAGCGACTGAGCCTGGGCGTGGAGCTGAGCACCGCCCTGCTGATCGGTTTGTTCCAGTTCATCTACACCACCCTCTTCGGCTTCTATTCGGCGTTTCTGTTTGCTCGCACTGGCCATATAGTGGCGCCGTTCGTCGTCCATGCATTTTGCAATCACATGGGTCTGCCGGACCTGCAGGATCTCTGGCAGCAGGATTTGTGGCGGCGTGTACTGGCCGTCGTTCTGTATATAGCTGGCCTGGCGGGCTGGATCCTACTGCTGCCGATAGCCACCAGTCCATCCGTCTATGGGAATACGCTCTACTGGAATGTGTAAAAATATTGTGGAGTTTATAGCCAAATTATTTTGTGTTTTCTGACTGTGGCCATAGTATGACACGCTCATCTGTACTTATGTATCATGTTTAGATATTAATTGCATATCAAACCAAATGCTGACTGCACCCATTATATATAAGCATATATATCAGCAAGTCTTCCGTGCAATTTAAACAAATGAAAAGTATATATAAATCAAATGAATATTCAAATTTGTGCGCCTTCGACAGCCCTGGTTAATAGGAACTGCGAGAAAACGAGCAGCATGTCCCGCAACATGGGCAACATACTGCATAACATAGGGAAAGGATATTATAGAATTGCGGAAATGTTTGTCATACCAGGCTCTCATGAATGCAGAAACTAGTCAGTGTCTGTTTAAAATGTATTTCAACAATATTTTGAAGGTAGTGGTCTTCTTACAGAGACCAAGAATTCCAACCTGGGATCAGGATATGTATGCAAGAAACTAATCAAATACATGAATACGTCCAAAACATCAATTTGAGAAGCTGTATTTATTAATTACGTTTTAAAACAGTTTGGAAAACAATATCTTTAAATAAAATTAGCGAAATAGGGTATACAAATGGCCATACTCCGGTTCACAAGCAACAAGTCCTCAAATGCCAGAAACATTGACGTGACAACATTGCGACTGTTTTTTTGTTGAACTTTTTTGTTTAAACCTTGTTTTAGTCAAATAAAATAATGGGAATTACTTAAAAGTAGTTAATCTTGTAGAAAATGTATTCATCAAAAGGATAAAATTATGTGGGCAGGGCTGAGAGATCTATATAGGTAGTAATATTCGACGGAAGATCAAAAACGAGTATTTATTGGTAATAACCGGTTGACGACAGTGAGCCCCATTCCACGCACAAATGTTGCTAATTCCATGCACAAATGTTTCTGGGCTACCCTAGGGAAAAGGATATTATAGAATTGAGATTATGTTTGTCATTTCCAGGCAAAAACAATTTACAAGATAATAATCATATACATGAATATGTCTAAAAAATGTCAACTTGAGAAAAGGTCTTTATTAGTTACGTTTTATCTTCATATCATATTCATACTTTTATATAAAACTAACAAAATAGGGTATCCAAAGGCCTATACTACGGCTTACAATCAACATAGCGACTGTTTTTCTGTTGAACTTTTTCATTGAAACCTTTTTTTTTTTTTTTTACAATAAATACAATAAAAGCAAGGATTAAAAACTATCCAATCTTGTAGAAAATTTATTCATCAATTGAATAAAACTATGTGGGCTTTGCTGAGAGATTTAGTTAGTCAGCATTATTCAATGGAATATCAAAATTGAGCAATTTGAACGAATTTCCTTTTCCGTTTGTCTTGATTGACCTATTTCGCTACTTGTTTTTTGTTTGACTTATTTCGCTAAAACCTCTTTTTACGCAAAATGCAATAAAAGCAAGTGTTTAAAAAAAGCCAGTCAAGTTGAGAATAGGTTAATTAATCGGATATAATTATGTGGGCATGGCTAAATGTTTTATATAGCTAGTAATATTTGACGGAATATCAAAAATGAGGAATATGTATAATAGAACTTGAATTCGTCCGTATATTTACGGTATATTTTTAAAATGTGACGGTATATATTGGTATATTACTGAGGGTCGGACGGTATATTTTAGACTCTAAACACAATGTTTAGAGTTCTCAAGCAAATATGCGATAAAAAAAAGAAACGCACAGAACAGGAGCGACTTAATTAGCCAACAACGCAGGAGGAACACGAAGTGCAACCCAAGGATAGGCGAGCAGTCACCTGGAGAGAATCAGCGAGAGAGAGAGAGAGTTCTGTAAGGCGTGTGCTGCTGCTGCTGACGTCTCGGGTCGCTTTTGCCCAGGACAACCAGTCGAGATAGTAATTATAGAACGATTAACTAAGCCTCGCCCCCTTTTCTTTCATGCAACGCGTTGCAGCCACGTCAACGCTTCTGGCCGGGAACACTTATCCACGCACCCAGACACGGGAATCACGTCACGGAAGGGAAGGGAAGGGACACGCACACACTCCCCCATACACGATACACGATGTATTGCCTGCAATGCCTGCTGCCGGTGCTCCTCATACCAAAGCCCACAAATCCAGCGCTGATGGAGACGCATGTGATGTTCATAGTGCTCTATCTGGTGGGATTCTTTCTGGAGCGAAAGCCCTGCACCATCTGCAGCCTGGTGTTTCTCACCGCCGTCTCCCTGATCTGCTACAGCGGCGTGGGCAACTGCATCTTCTGGGGCAACTGTGAGGGGCATCAGTGTGGGAATGGCTAGAGAAGATCCAGAAGCCTAAAGCCTGATCGTAGTGGTGGCAGTAGTAGTAGGCAACGAGTAGGAAGAGTGCTAATCATAATAATTATTATAACATGAAATTACGTTCGCGTTGTTACAGCTTTACACATCCTAACGAAAATGAAACGAGATATAGAAGAAGAAGGATAGAGTTAGAGAGGCAGAGAGAGAGAGAGGATAATTTGCACAAAAATACAAACTGAAAAATCGGTGATACAAGAGTGAGTGAGTCCGACCAGGCGGTGGAGAGGAGGAGTATAGAATGTTGTTCTTTGTGTTTTTTATTTCATTTCCAGACACTGCACCCCGACTGTTGAGCCCCACCCCCAAGAAACATCTGTCATTCTTTAAATGTTAGTCACTTGCGAAAAAATTGTATTTGTTTTTAGGGCTTAGACGAAACGAATTTAATTTCGAAAGGTTTTACCAATAGCGCTACAAAAACGTATTGTACATCACGTAACCCACCCCATCCCCCCACTCGTCAATGCAACTTAAAATTAGTCATACACACTATATATACATGTATACACTTAAAGCTAATTATACAAAAACAAAAACAAGTATAATTGTAAAGATAGTACTGGTATGAGCCAAAGGAAGCTGCTGCTGACATCGGTTGTTCGTTCCCCCTGTTGTCCCCGTCTTGTGTGCACATGCAAATTGTATATAAACATACGGATATATCTTACACACTGATTATTATATATACTATATATAACTGATAAATATATATATGTATGTATGTATATTCTTAACTGATTAACAAAACGACAAAAAGTATGTAAAAAAAATGTTCGATTTTTGCGAATTTGTATGATTTTGAGCCGCGAATGAAAACAGAAAGCATGTCTAGAAACATAGAAAAATAAAATATATAAATGATGCTATTAGTTTTTTAAGTATTTTTCCACAATAGTAGATTGTAGGATCAGCTATAGAGGCACACCGTCTTGGGGTCTGATGCTCGATTAGATTTTGCACGTAAGAAATTATGAACCTTCTAAAAAATGTGTCAAGAGATTATTACTACTGGACTTCAGAAACCTTACTGAAGAATCCCATAGTTTCCAGCTCTTTCGTATGCTAATTTCCACATTTAAGTCTTGATTGAAGTTGTTTTTCTCATACATAATACTAAGGAACTTTGACAACACAAACCTTATTGCAGAAGATTTATGATATGATCTTCAGAACCCCATAGTTTAAACCAGTTTCTCATTCATATTTTACTTCAATTCCTTTTTGTCATCCATAATACGTAGTTGTCCTCTTATATTTATACCCGATGCTCAAAGAGTATTAGATTTGTGGTGTAAGTGGATGTGTGTAGCACACAGAAAGAAGCGTGTCCGACCCCATTAAGTATATTTGTTCTGTTCGTCTTGTTCGACGCCTAGCTCTCAGGGACTATAAGAGCTGGAGCAACCAAATTTTGTGTGTAAACTCCTGTGATAACTCCTTAAAGATCGAAATTCTGTGGCAGCCACAATTTTGATACGAGAAAACCGAAAACGCAGAATCATAGAGAATGGCCATGACTAGTAGATTGCCGAATCAGGATCAGATCAGATTATTTTAGCCAGAAGGAACAAATGAAATTGCAGTGGATTCTCTGTCCCTCTCACACACACACTCTTCCTCGTGCAGGGTGCGCCCCCTGTCGGAAGGGAGCGGCTGTTGCTGGTTTAGGAAGTGAGAGAGTGAGATAATTGTAAAAAAAAAGTAAAGAAAAATTATAAAAGGACTGAAAGCATTAACGTTAGAAAATAACTGGCGGTCGTGGTTCCACTCTTTCTCTCTAGGTTTTGCCATATCTCATGGCAAGTGCGAGCAAAATGAAGAGATAACAAAAGGCAGACAGAGAAATAGAGAGCGAGATAGACAGCATGCATCGGCTGCGATACCCATTCCAAAATAGAGCCGCGCCCCCTGCCGCGGCTCACAACGTTCCCGCTCGAGGCTCTGAAGTGGGAGTGGACATATTTGTTATCATGATGACCAGAAACGGGCGGACATGTCCTTTGAAGAACAACCAACCCGAACCACTTTTTAGGCCTTGGCTCTCGTTTTGGCTAGGCCTAAGGACAATCCTCGTACGAAAAAAGAGAAAAAACCACAAAAATTCCCATTTTGATTTCCAATTATCCACAATTTTATTCGCTTCAAAATGTGTGTATGTGTGTGTTTGGTTGTGTGTATACATATATATATATATTTATGTGTATAAAATGTACAAATTTCTCACATCGTTTTTTTTTTTTGCTGCTCAGTTTTTTTTTGTTTTTTGGAATTTGATTAAATCAAGGGATCGGATCAGATCGGATCAGCAACAGATCTCAGCAGACGCTCTTTCTTAATTTACTAAACAACTACACAAGACAATTAATTAATTAAAAATACGATAATAATTTATGTACAAAAAATTTCCATCGGATTTATTTTTTTTTTTATGTGTGTGTGTTTGCAGTGTGTTTGTGTGTGAGAAAAACAAAACTGTAGACAATTCAAAACAAAAAAAAAAAGTACTGAAAGAAAAACTGCATGGGAAAAACTTTCACAATTTTCATTCATTTCACATTTTGGAGATTCACAGGGGATTTGCTTCTTTTTTTTGGAATTGGATTGTGGAATGTTTGTTTGTTTGTTTGTTAGACACGCAGATACATAAAGGTATATCAGATATATCGGATATATCGGATATATATAAATCATATATAAAATATACAAATATACGAGGGGGAGACATATAGAAGAAGGCCACAAAATATGTTTGAAAAATCTGGCTTGAAAACTCTTTAAATCTTTTCTTTTGGTGTTTTTTTTTTTGCTTGCTGGATGTTTTTCTTTTCTTTTGGGGTTTTTTTATTGGGGACAGAGGCTGCTACAAATTTAATTCGATCTTGGGGGGGGGGGTGGTTTAGTTGACTCCTTGGCTCCTCCTTCTACTCCTCCTTGGTTTCTCGTCGAGATTCGATTCGCAGAGCAGCAATCACAGGCGTGGTCTTCTTGTTACTTAAACGGAACGAGGCTGGACGACTGTCGAAAGGATATAGAGAGTGGAAACCACATTTAGTTAAGGGATCAAACGGATCTAAAGGAAGGATGAACTCACAGTGTGGTCGCTGCGACTCTTCGGCGGCGGCTCCTGCCTCGATCGCCTGCATCATGGGCACGGGAATGCGCACGGGCTGGGCCAGGCTGCGGCCATAGACCATGCGGCCGAACTGCAGCTGTGGTGGCTGATCGGGCATGGGTGGGGTCATGGTATCACGTGGCTGTTCGGGCAGTGGCTGCAGGATCAGGCGCTGGAGGCGCATCTGGGGCTGCTGCTCCGGCTGCTGTTGCTGTTGCTGCTGCTGCTGCTCGCTGGTCTCCTGCTGGTGCTGCTCCGGCTGCTGCTGCTCGGGCTGCGACTGGGGCTGCGTCTGGGACTGGGATTCGGTGGTGGCCTGCTCCGAAGAGCTGGACGAGACGTCAGTGCGCTCATCCTCCTCGCTGGATGCATTGCCCTCGTTGGAGTCGGTGTTCTCCTCGGCGGCCAGGCGACGCAGCTCGTCGGTGATGCGGTCCTCGGCCATGCGCTGGATGCTGCGCAGATCTTCGGCGGTGATGCCCACACGCTGCAGGGCCATGCCCAGGGGCATGTGCTGGATCTGGATCTGTGGCATCTCGCGCTGCTGCTGCTGCATCTCACGGTGCTGTTGCATCTCGCGCTGCTGCTGCATCTCGCGCTGCTGCTGCATCTCGCGCTGCTGCTGCATCTCACGCTGCTGCTGGATCATCTGCTGCTCGCGGTTCTGGGCGGGGATCTGCATGGGCACATCGTCGGCCACGTGGATCTCGCGGAAGGGCAGCTGCTGCATGTGGATGCGCAGTGTCTGGATCTTGGGCTGCTGCTGCTCCTCGGAGGACTCCATGCGCGGGGCCTGCATCACCTGCGGGGGCATGGGGGGACGCATGGGCAGGTGCTGGAATGGGGGCGGCAGCTGGCGGATGATAATGGGTCCCTGCTGCTGGGGCAGCTGCTGGTGCTGGTGCATCTGCATGGCTGGGGGCATCATGCGCTGGGGCATGTGGGTCAGTGGCATCTGGTCGGGCATGCGGCCGAAGGGAATGGGCACGCGCTGGAATGGAATGAACATGGGACGCAGGGGCTCGGCATCCTCGTCAGAGTCCTCCTCCTCTTCGCGCTGGCGCTTGGCCTCCTTCTCCTCCCGACTGGCCTCGTCTCCGCCATCGCAGAAGATCGAAATGCGTTCGCCGGTGATGCGGGCCTTCTTGGGATCTGTCGTCAGATTCACGCCGAATGGCAGGGCCACCGTCTTCGAGGGCGAGTCGACAATCTCCTCGGCATGCTTGCGCTCCACCACGCAGTTCATGCGGGATCTATAGACGATTCATGGGGTCATAAAAAGGGTCAGGCCTCAACGAACCAAAAAAAAACCTACTTCTTGTTGTTCCGCAGAATGGCGGCTGCCAGGTCGCTCAAGTCCAGCTCGAGCGGCATTTTGCCGGGCAACTTCTGCATCTCGTCGGTCTCATCGCTCTCCGAATAGGAGTTGTCCTTGTCCGAGGTGTTGTCCTTGTCCAAAGAGTCATCTTTGGCAGACTTGCGCATATCCTGGTCGAGATCTTGCAGCTCAGAATCATCGGCAGAGTTGGGTCCGCCCAGGAGAGGCTCTGCGCGGGGCAGTTCCTGAAAAGATGGAAAATAAGTAGGCGATTATTAGAGAACGACCTTAACTCATGAATAAATAATCTGCGTATAAAATAAGACAGGTTATTCCTTACTCTTTCTATCTAGAATATATTTTGTCTTTGATTGTGCGTCTTTTACGAGTTCTAGACTTTGCAAAGGACTTATTACCAAACGACAGGAATAACGGACAGGCAAATAGTAAGGGAATACACAGCCAGCAGAAAAGATTATACACTGCGGTTTGACACACTCTTATTGTACAGATTTACAGATGTGTAACTCTCACAAGCCCTCATTATCTCCCCCTCAAATTGGATAGGCAAATAGGGAAGTCTTAGATCATCTTATATCATCCTCAAATTGTTACAAAAATTACTCAAAAATTGTCGACTGTAACAGCAATTGTTCAATTTTTCAATTTTCTAGTAGTTTTCTTGACTGTTTTCCACTGGGCTTCAGGGGCCGCTTCGTGCTCGAAACAATGAGAGATCCGATGTGGCTGCGATGTGGCAGAGTCATTTGCCTGGCGGAGATGTGACCCCAACCTACATACGGACTCTCGTCAGAGTCGACTGCGACTGAAACCAAGAGTAAAATGCCATCGAAATAAACTTGTTTGTTGTCTGTTGTCTGTTGGACGATGAAGCTCTCGAGAAGTCTAAACAAAACAGCAACAGAAATTACATAATCACAACAGTCACCAACGAATGTCTATGTCTATGGGGCTCTGTGTGTGTGTGTGTATCTGGGGGATACGTGGCTAAGCATACCTCACGCCCAGCCACAAACACAAACAGCAATGAAAATACAATTTATTTTATTTTGAAGCTCATTAATGCCAAACCATGAAAACGAGAGGGATGCAGACTCTATAGAGAGGGAAGGATAGAGGGAGATGGAGCTGGAGAAGTGTTATGGTATGGATAATGCCTTATATATCCGGTTTGTGGATCGCTTATTTTGCAGGTCATCGTGTACTTGACAAAATACAAAAAAGAGGTTGACATTGAAACAGTACTGAAGAGATCTCTCTCAATGGATTTCCTCTACGTAGATGATTTTCTAATGATTCAAACAGCAGGAAATTTTGCGTTGGGATTCTATAAAGTTCTCTGAGAAGAATTCCCTTTAAAATGCCATTAAATCTCAGAATTAACACCGAATAAGTAGCTTATATACAAGTTCTTGTCAGGTTTCCAGGCCTAATATAGCTCCTGATTTTTTTAGAATATTCTAGAGATTGTTTAAAGAAGTTCTTTTTAGGCTCCAGGCCTAATATTGCTCTTCAAAAGAGTCTAGAGATGCCCTAAAGCAGATAGTTTTTGTTTTAAGCCTTTTAATGATATCTAAGCGCAATAATCGAGTATTTCTTGACATGTTTAATTCTTAGAAGTTCCTAGAAATTTCTTTAAACCTTCTGTGATTCTTTCAAATATTTTCACCTGCTTAAAGCTGCATCTATTATGTGGCTCAAAGTTCTCCACTTTATATCTCACAGATAAACCAAAGGTTAAAGTCTCCAGACTGTCATTAAACTTCCCTAATGAACATCATCCAGGTACAGTAGTAACCCAAAATGAGTACGGTGATAATTATTTAAAGCAAAACTTTAACCGCAGCCACAAATAGCGTTCGTTCAAAGAAATCTCTTTTCACAGCAGCTTCCCAGAAAAACCGCAGCAGTCTCTCTGTCTGTCCGTAAACCTGTCTCCAAAATGCAGATTAAACTCGAATCGATTCATCGCGAAATTGAGTCAAAAACCTGAGTCATGTGGCAGGCAGCAGGTGACACACTAACTGAAAATTTCACTTTAAAAAATATACGACTATGCACCTGAAAAAAAATAATAAAAAAACTGGCAAAAACAAAAACGAGAGGCAGCCAGAGCCGAAACCAGTCAACAAAATCCAGTCTAAACCTCTTCCGTTGCTGTTGCTGTTGCTGTTGCTCTACCGATCGCTGGCTTTAGTTTTTCAAGGCCAACAGCGGGGCTCGAGATAAGAGATCTATTATAATACAAAGAGAACATTTGTTTGCCCCTAATTTGTTTTTGTGTGGAAACGCCAGCGGCGCACGAGACGGAGATGCGAGACGAAACGAGACATGTGGAGAATCGACTGTTGGACGGACGGACAGACGGACGGACGGACTGTCGAGAGGCGCATTAAGATGACAATTAAATGATTACAAATTGAATGCTTTGTGCAATTAAAATGACAGACAGACAGTAGGCATTTGTTGTGCAAAAAAAAAAAACCAGATTTATTTATAGCCCAACGACTGTCCGGACGGGACGGGGCCTGCAATTTGAAATTCTAGAGGCATTCCAGTAATTTCTTTAGGGAAATCATCCATAAAAAAACGCAAAAATCAATTTGCATAGCTCGTATGATAAGTTTTTCTCCCCCTCTCTCTCTCTCTCTCTCTCTCCCTCCTGCGTTTCAAGCTTTTGTATATCTGTGAGTGCTTCTATCTTTGTATCTTTGTGCCTCTTTGGGTCTCTGCGAGTACTTGTTTCTTTGTGGCTGTATCTACAAGTACTCCGTATGTGTGTCTTACATAATCGTCAGGCCAAAAACCATTTGCTTTGTCCCCAAAAAAAAAAAAACAAAAAAAGCAGAGAAGCAAAAGATACGAAAGAAACGAAAGACTTAAGCGCGCAACTCGCCTTAAATGGCAAACAGTCAACAGCAGGCTATGGCCAAAACCACAATGGAAGAGGGGAGTGGGGGGGGGGAGGCTCTCTGGGTCTTCGTTCGGTCTCCATTCCCCAGTCGCCAGTCGCCAGTCCATTGGTCTTCTGTAGTTGACTTTTGCAGATGCCTTTGGCTGCCGCTGGCTGTTTGCTTAGTTGGTGCACAGCGGCGCCAGACCAAAAAAACAAACTGACAGCCAAATTGCATTATGGCCAGGCCTGTTGCAAGAGCGATGGCCACGTGAGAAGATTGATCTTCATCTGGGCCAGATATTCACACACTGAAACCCAACTAAAGAGGGCCTTAAGCAAGAGACGATACATCATAAATATGCAAGTCTTTTCAAGAGTTAAAGCTAACTTTTCTTCATATTTTAGATGGTATATATCTTAGAGATGGTCTTAAGACTAATCGATGTACACAAATCTGAGCTAAAGCGAGTCTTAGGGGTCTCAGGGGAGAATTATTAAAATGCAATCAGCTCTGGCTCATGTTTGGGTTTCATTTGGGAATCTTTAGAGTTCCTAAACTGAGAAGTTCCCTTTTGTAGCATTGGTAATGGATTAAAGGCAGCTTAAAGAACTGTCTAACAATATAAAATGTCCATTTAAATTCTTAAAAACTGTAAAGAAATGTTTGATTTGTTCTGGTGACTTCCAGGGGAACTATTCGTATGCTTAGATTGGTTTCTTTTTTAAGATCTATCAGCAATATTTATAATGTATTTGCTGGCAATCCCTTCTCAATCTGTTTTTGCTTTTAGGAAGATCTTCAGTCCCCTTTCCCATCCTTCCAGCTGGCCTTTAGATCTTCACCAATAATATTTAAATTAAAGATTGTTCAAAGTTGAAACCATGAACAATTTGCAATCATCTGCTTCATTAAAGGAAATCGCACAGACTTTCACGATCTTCAGAGCCATCTCTAGTGGCTGTCTGTGGCTGCTGTGGCTGCTTCTGCTTCTGCTATTGCCACAGCTGATGATCTCTGGCATTTGGGAATCCACATTCAGCAGCAGCAGCAGCAACCACAATATGCTGCCGCGCCCACACGCCCGCTGCCTGAGAGAGGAGGCGCGCTTGAGTGGATTACGGTTTGTGTATGGTGGGGGCCTGCTTGCAACATTTTTTGTTGCCTGCCTGCCTGCCGCTTGCTGGCTGCTGCTGGCTGCTGGCTGCTGCTTTCACTTTGTCTGGCATTTGATTCGCAATTGTCTGCCGCTCCGCTGCTGCTGTTGTTGCTGTTGCTGCTGTTGCTGCTGTTGCTGCTGTTGCTGCTGCTACTGTTGTTGGGATGGTGGATGGTGGATGGTGGTGCTGCCTCTCCTGGTTATTATGTCGCAAGCTCCACCATTTTGGTGTCCACTTAAGCGTCAAATTATGGGAATTTCGCTTGATTGAATTTATCGTTGCATTCGCTCAGTCATTTACTCATTCATTCACTCACTCATTCGTTTACATAAGCCACAGACCCCGATCGAATCGGGTTGAATAACCTCATCCTCATCTTTGGGTATTGAAACCAATGAAACCACCACCACATCTATGATCTCTCTAATGCTGTTCAATTTTTGTGAACTTTCCACTGGCTACCATTCTCTAATTGAATATTGATGGCAGTCCCCCCAGTCTCCTAGTCTCCCAGTCCCCCAGTACCCCCCCGTACAGTCGCCATCATAATTAACTTGGCAGTCACTTGGAAATGATTAGCGAATTGTCATTAAATTTGAATTATGCGCCCTGCCCAGTCATCAGGCATCTATATGGCCATAAATCTAACCATTTTATGGTTACTTTTTGTTATGGCCATTCGGTTAAATCGGTTATATACTCGTACATATGTATATGTATGTATCTGTAACGTTATATGGGCGAAATTTCACAAGGAAGCACGCAATTGTCTTATGAAATTGCTTATTCAATCAGTTTTGATTGAAGCGGTGGGCAGACATATATGGAGAAAGGTATACAAACTATAGGAAGTCTTTTACTTTTATAACCATAGAAATTTGTACGTTTAAAGCGTATAAATTACAATTAAATTTCAAACACTTTTCCCACAATATCTGTCTCAGACTTTTTTTTTTTGCCTTGTTTTCTTTAACAAATATCCTGCATGTACCATACATTTTACCTCTAAAGAAAACCCTTCAGTTTTCCCACTAAAACTCCATAATTTCTACTAAAATTTCACAAAATTCAATGCCATTAAGGCCCAGTTCCAGCCCAAATATATATCATATTTCTAGTACCGGTACCGGTACACTGCCTGTCACAATTCTACAACCCATTTTGGAACTAATAGCGCGTGCAGTCAGCATGGCTTTCAGGGGAAATTATACACGGAATACACGTATTTATTTCTGTTTTTCGGCTATCACGAGATTGTACCTACATTTTCCGGTAATTATATTTAATATTCGAATATTTTTATTTGTTGGGGGGGAGACGTTGCTGGTGCAACCAAACTATGGCGTGTGTGTGGCAGAGCCAAACCATGCGAAGAGCTACTCGTATCATTAACCAACCGATCTATTATTTTTCCAACTCTGAGAGTCCAAACACGATACGATATGTACGTACGTATATCTGATGATCATTGAGGCAGAAAGGAGGATATATCTGATGTTCATTGAGGGGGAAACAGAGGGTGGTTTGGAATTGGAATTGGACTTACCTTTCCCACCTGTTGCAGGGTCTCGAGCATCAGCTCCTTCTCCAGCACCGAATCGAGGGCCTGGACCTGATCGCACGAGGCCTTGGCCTGCAGATACGATGAGGCCAGAATGAAGGAGCCCAGGATAAAGGCCGAAACGATGACGGTGAAGGCGGTGATCTTGGCGATTTTCACCGAATTCGCCTGACGCTTGTAGGCCTGTAAAAAGAAAATCACAGAAAAACCAAAAACATTAGCCATGAGAAATATATGTTTTGTATTTTTAGTTTTGATTTATTGTACGAGTATCTACGAGTACGTGCTGTTTTGTCTATGACCTCTCTCTCTCTGTGTGTGTATAGGTTTTTGGGGGTCAAGCGGGTAAAAGCGCCGCGACCTTACTCTACAAAAAAGTTGGTCTTTAACCGGGCCGTTTCCGATCACGTTTCCCCCTCGAACTTAATGGCAGACTTGAAATTGGAAAATATTTGAGTCAGCAAAAGAAAACAAAGAACAAACGGTTTTCAAGTGTTTTTCTTTCAAATTTTAGTGAAAAGCTGGAAGTGAATGATGTTGAATGCCAGTTAGATCATTGCAAATATTTGCTTTTCTTTGAGCAGATCTTTTATTTATTATTTGTTTTGAGTTGATCTTTTATTTGCTTTACTTTGAGCAGAGGTTTTGTTTGTTTTTGGAGCAGAGGTTTTCTGTGTCTGTCTGCGGCTGTGGCTGTGGGCTGTGACTAATATTGAAGTTTCCGCTTAAGGTGCAAAATTTACAAGTCAATGCAAAAAGCATGAAGACCAAATATCAACAACAGATCGAGTACGAGTATACATATACATATACAAAAGAAAGAAAAACATTGAGGTTTGACGTTGATTGCATAACAGGAAGAGGCGGCAGAGGCAGTCGAGGTTCGCCGCAGAAATTGAGGAAATGCCAAGCCCAAGAGGAGGCCCAAGAGAAAACTCTTGAAGTGTCTTCCACTTCACTTTGGTTGTAGGTGCAGTCAGGTGAGGCCCCTGCCCCTGCCCCGGCCCCTCTTTTTGGGTTGGGTATACTCGTATCTATGTTATGCACATGTATCTTCAGTCTTGTATCTTTCGCATGTGAGGCGAGTGAGTGTGTGTGTGTGTGTGTGTGTGTGTGCAGCGAAATGTGCAATGAGTGTGTGCGGCTGTGTGCTTTTTTTTAACACCTTTACGTGCGTGGCGTGGCATGGCGTGGCCCCAAAATGCAAGTTGCGAAAGTGAATTTTGTGAGTGAGCTACGAGGGGGGGGGGAACGGGGAGTAGTGATCATCGTCATGCAGTGAAGTGGAAGTGAATGGATCCGATCGTCAGCGGACACTCTACTCTACATATCGTACTCTAATGCGGGGTTTTAATCGGTGGTTAATTTTTTTTTTTTTTTTTTTTTTTTTTTTTTTGTGCAGACAAAAGACTTGAACGACAAACCTGATGATTAAAGTTAAAAAATCCCATCTGTGGTTGGTGTTTGTTGTGTGGTTTTTTTTTTTTTTTTGTGTTTTTGGGGTTACAGGGAAAATTTCATATTGTCAATCACGGTTTCAGATGCGGGTACGGTTGTGGGTTTATATTGGAGGGGGGTTTTTTTTTTTTTTTTTTGCATTCACAAAACGATTTTTGTGGTTAGCACACACACACACGCACACACAGAAAGATACATAAAAACAAGAAAAATACAGAGAGAAAAAAAGGTTAATGAGATTGCACTGTAAGGAAGGGGACAGCGGGGAAGGGGATGGTGGATGGTGGATGGGGAGGGGGGGGACAATCGCTTAGTAATACTTAGCACATATGAATGGAAAAACAAACAATGCAGAAAAGGGAAAGCTTTCTGGCCAAGGGTCTCTCTTTGAAGGCTAACTAACACCCAAGTGATCGAGTGACTGAGGCCCTGATTGATGGCCTGACTGATGATTGGTGGTGGGACTCTGTGGATCGTTTTGAGTTATTAGAAAGGTCAGCGAGAGAGAGCAGTGAGCTCTAGAGATCATATTTCAATGGCGGGAAGCCCCTGAAATGATGGGAAAAACGGGGAAGAACCACACACTAGGTCTGGAAATCCCCGCTACACTCGGTATACCTTTAATGTATATTGATAATTATTCGGATTCAAAGCGTAGTGGAGTTTGGGCCATGCATTGATGGCCATCCACTACCACCCCACTTGAACCTTTCGTTTCTCAGCACCTGAACAAATCTGTCCTTCAGTTCACCTCCACACACAGAGAGTGCACTCCAATCAGGGCCCTGTGTGTCTGTCTGTCCGTCTGTCTGTTGGATAACTGTTGGCTTTCACTGTACCAAAAGGTAGGTATTGTGAAAAGGGGGCAGCCCCCGCACAAAATCTGTTTATGGCTGAGGCGGATGCTGACTGTTGAATGCCAAATGCAAACAAATGAAAAATGAAAAATGGAAAAAATGCAATTTATGTAAATTTCCATTTTTACCCACACACAAAACGACATACAGACAGGGAGACAGGGAGAGAGAGAGATCTAATAATCTAATATATACTATATACTATAATATATATACAGATATAGCATGGCTGGGAAAACGGGTTGAACAAGTCAAAGTACGAGTACTAATAGTATATCTTGGTATTTGTTTAGGTTTGTTTTTTTTTTTTTTTTTATCATTATTAGCGAACGTCGTGACTGAAGTATTAGAGGTCTCTTGTGGGTCTGGTGTTTCTATTTGAGCTGGTTTTCTATTTGTCTAACCATAATGGGGGTACACAGATCCATTCACACCTTGTCTCGAAGAACGTCAGCGATTGCTGATTTCTGATTGCTGATTTGTGATTGCTGATGTATCTTGCAGATACATGGATGCATGGATGCATGGACTGTGGCTGTGTCTCTGCGTGTCTCCCATGGAAATGTCAACCAGCAATTGTCAAAGCCACTCACGTTGCATGCACAATCCAGACAATAATAATTTTTAAAATTGCACATTAAGAGGAGAGACAGAGGGGATTGCAGCAGCAAATTGCTTATGCATGCAGCAGGCTTTCCTCCACCTCCTGCTTTGAGGCATAGGCGCTCTGGCTGATTGGGTGAAAATGCTGCTCACGTTTGCAGCTGCGTGCAGACGTCGGACACCGCAGACGCAGACGCAGACCCTCGCATTGCGCATACGCTCTGTGGTCCGCAGGCGGATGTGCCACCAGCCATCCATCAGCAGAAGTGTGACCCTGGAACCCACTTGGCTGCCGACCAATCCAACATTCCAACTCAAAACAAATCTCAGCCCAAAAGTAGCGCAAATAATTGCCAATCAAAATGGGCAAAAATGGGACATTTTTTTCGTAATTTGTTGAGGACACAAAGAGAAGAGTTTGGAGCGGGGGTGGGGGAGGGGATAGATGAATATTTGGAAGGGAAGGGAAGGGCTCTACTGTACGGTGTGTACTTACCGGTGGCGGCTCACTGGCGGTGCTATAGACCTCGCTGGCCGCATAGTCGGGCTTCATTTGCACGGTAGCCATGGAGACGGTATCCTTCTCGGTCATCTATAAATCACTATAAATATGAGGATCTGATTAGATTTCAATGGATTGCAATGGATCCTTTTCGTTTGTGGGGGGAAAGGGGTGGGGAGAAAAAAAAAAATCCAAGGACATGCATTCCCTTTAGTTCACATTTGAGCACAGTTTCTCTTTCCACAATTTTCACTTTTGGGTAATTTTTTCTTTTCACTTACATAGAAAATTTTTCCAAAAAAAATTCGAATAAAAGTAAAAGGAAGTTTTTTAAACTTTGCTGCGTTGTTGTTGTTGTTGGTTTTTTCGTTTTTGTTGGTATTTCTTGATGAGCGAAAAAGTTGTCTGACCAACTTTTCGATTGTGGGTATATTTTTTGCTGGCTTTTGAGGATAACGGAATACTACGTCTTTGCTGTACGACTGCCACTCGCCGTCTGAAGCCACAAACGCGTTTCGTTTCAGATTTTTCTACCAGATTTAAAACATTTTTCGACGTCAACGGCAGTAGCGCGGCGACTGCGGCAGCGACTGCAGGCCCCACAGTCACACAAACAACACAGTACAGGTAGAGCAGAGGGGCAGTGGCGGCAGCAGCAGCAGCAGCAGCAGTGACGCTGACAGAGACAGCTGCAAGATCAGCGGCAGACAGACACGAACCGACACGAAAAAAAACGAAACGAAAAATAAAAGTAAAACAAACAAAAAAAACAACAAAAAGCACACGAAAGCTAGCTTACGAACACACACACACACACAGACACACAGGCACATGGAAGCGAGCTTTGCAGTCGAGCTTAGGCAAAGCAAAAGCAAGAAAGAGAGGAGAGAGAGAGACGGGTACTTTGGGTGTACCCTTCCAGATCAGATCGATTGGTTCTATGAAAACGTTATCAGACATAAACAGATGCTCACATTTCATAGGAATGGAAACACAATACTCGGTACGTATTATTTTAGAGCCCCTGAAGCTTATCTTTCATTGAAAACGTTTGTGCAATACTAAGAAAACGTATTTCTGATTACCATTAATTGGAAATTGTGTCTGGTATTGCATATTTATGGAGTATCTGATACTACTTTCGACTTCCAGCACAAATGTTTTTATATTTTTTAGAATTAAGTTGCATTTACTAACAAAATACAGAAGTTTTCCTCACAACAAATCGATCGTTTCCCTGCCATATGAAACAGTTGAGGGCATCATATGATACATATTATTCTAAAGCTGTTTTCCTCAGAAATAATCTCTACAATAATTCCTTATAACAGTGTGTTTTAAAGAAATTTAATGGAACCCAGAGCTCAAAATCTTCGAAAAACAAAAAAGTTTTCAACTCTAACCTCTTTGTCAATAAATAAATAAAACCTCTTATGGGATCAAAACTTCTGCGCTATATAGCAAATTTCTTCAAAAAACTATGATACCCTAAGCTCAGAAATCAAAAAATAAGTACTCGACTGTATTCGGCCAGTAGTCACAAGAGCTACTCCCGTGACGAAGAACTGAATTGTATATAATAATATAATTATATTGAATGATTTGAATGAAACTCGTAGTGTCTGGTATATTCTATACAACTATTTGTAGAACTTTTTGTATGTGCATAATTATATTTACTTGAAAACATCAGTTGTTTTTCAACCTTTCTATGCCCAAAACAATTCGTTCGGCATTCCCCCAATTAGTTGCAGCTAATCCAATTTAAAGGGCGACAAGCAGAACCAATTGGTCTATGGAAACGACATGCCTTAGCCGTATAGTAGGGTATGGGTATGGTATGGGCAAAAAGCTCGGCACACTAAAAATTAAAGGTACTTCGTACTCCGCCAACACATCGACGCACACACACACACACATATAAATTAAGAAACCGAACAGATCTCGTACGAGTGTACGTGTACTCGTATAACTTGCTCCCCGACTTAAAAGTTGTTGGAACCGCTGCTGTTGCTGTTGCTGTTGCAGCGACTCTTTCTTGTTGCTTTTGCACTACAACTTCATGTTTTTGTTGCTTACGAAAAGAAAAAGAAAAACATTAATTTTTGTTGTGTTTTTTTCCATTGTTGTAATAATTGTAGCTGGGGCCAAATGCAATGCACTTGTTCCCCTGCCCCCATACAGAGGCAATACATACTAGTGTTCATATTATAAGAGATACTATTTATATTGTATAGTATACATATTCGTATATGCTATATAGACAGCGTTCATCTTGATTGCCGGCCGCCTGCTGTTTGCTTAGATTATTCATAATTTCAGGCGGCATGGCATCCACTTTGGGGGCACACACAATTCAAAACGAATCTGAGGTTACGGGTGGGTCTCCAAAAATGTACTTGGAATTGATAATGATAATGCCGCCACCGCTAATGCCTATCCGACATTGCTTATACGCCCTGTGGCCAATCCGTTTTTGGTTTTGTTTTGATTTTCGTCTTTCCTTCTTTCTTTCGGTGTGTTGTCGGTTTTTGTCTGGGTTTATATCATGCTAGATGCTCGTTTATTATCTATTTTTGGTGACCCAAGCTCTTATGTAAGCTAGAGATCTGTTGTATTTTTTTTCGGACTCTTTCTCTGTTAATTGCATAATTTTCTGGGTTTATGATTAAAATGTCACAAGCCAACGAACCAACGAACCAACGAACCAACGGAGCTGGTCAAACTCTCCAAGTGATTAGTCAATAGAGTGAACACAAAAAAAGAAGAGTGTTTTTCTTTGTCTGTGTTTATGCAACGCCCCTTCAATGAAAGGGGATGCTGATGGGTCTGGGGTCTGTCTGGGTCTGGGTCTGGGGATCATCCTCCCAACCAGCTAATCCCATGGCTTTCATTTGCATTTTCATTTTCATTTTACTTTTGCTTGGCTTTTTCCCCAATTATTAATTAGAGTTACATTTTTGATTGTGTTTTCTCATTGCATCACAGATTTCCCATTCATTTCCCCCATTGAAAAACAGGGGAAAATGGTAATGGTAATGGGAACGGTTGAATCTCAATTTCATGGATAGCTTAACAGCTGCCATTATGGAGTGACATTTGTTCTTCAAGAAAACAACTTTAACAACTGGAATTCCCCCCAGCAGCCACAAAAAAATACAAATCTGTATGCAAATCGCATTCGTCTCCGAACCCAAATGACCTGCCCTACGTTCGTATATTTCGTATACGTATTTCTAGAAAAACAACATTGGAAATAGCCAATTCCAATGGTTTTAACGACGAAAAGTGGCAGGTCTAATCCGAATTTATACCAAGAATCTACATATGTGACCCTCCGCCATGTCTCTGGAAAAAATTGTTATCAAGAAATTATTTATTAAAAATATGTATTAAGTAACTGGGAATTTATTTAATGACTACAAGCTCTAAAAGTATTGTCACATTTATAGAATCGTCTCAATTAGCAAATCTACGACAATGTCTGCCCCTCTGGCAGCTGATACGTTTTCAGAGCCTTAGCTATAGATATTTATGCATATACATATATATATATATAGATTTATGTATGTATATCTCAACCATTCGTACCATTCAGGGAAGGGCTCTCAGGCTTTACGATCTGGTGGGGATTTTTGTTTTGCACCGACTATAAACATTTCTACTCAAGCTTGCTTAGAGCTGAAAGATGCGCTAGGCTTGACTCGCAAATTGGCACCCGGCTTTGGCTACAGATACAACTACGACTCCAGCACCGGCTGGAACTGCTGTAGAGATCCGGCGCTACGAACAGGGGGTGAGGGGGGGGCCTCTGAGGAGGTACCAAGCGGCGACGTGGCACCGGTCTTAGGCTTGGGAATTGTGTAAAATGGAAACAGCAGCAGCAAAAAAAAAAAAACTGAAAACAAAAACTCAAAACGAGCAAAAAACAAAAAGCAAATTCAATGCAGCCATCGAACGGATACACACTCACACACAGACACACACACACACACACCCATACCGACACCGAAAGATACATGCGAGTATCTCGAAGATACAATGAGACGCCGCTGCCTAATAACTGAGGTTTGTGCATGTGCAAAATAAAATCGAAACAAATCACAAAAAATCTCATAAATAATAGCCACAACAACAACAAAAAACCAGAAAAAATAAGGCTTATTTCGGAGTTGAAGCTTTTGATACTCTCATAGATGGGATGCTACGATAGTAGGCATATGATATAGGGATCTACATATGAAAAAACTATTTCCAGCATACCAAATCTTTCGTTAATAGATTCTAATGCGAGAGAATTCAACGAGAGCAACAGTAAGGCAAAGGAAGAACTATATAAAGAGATAGATAGTGAGAGAGAGAGAGAGAGGTGCAACGATTGAGTGATCAAGATAGCCAATGAACGAGAAGGAGAAGGAACTTAAAGAACTAAGGGGCAAGCCCCCTGTACACTCGCTTCACTCGTGTCCCAACCCCTGGCTCACTCGCTTCGCTAGCTCGCTCCGCTATGGGAAAAATGTCTGACGAGAGCGATGACGAAACACACGGCTGCTTTAGTGCACCTTATGCACCATAAAAATCGCATAGAAAGTAAATAAAACTCTCCTCGAAACCGTAACAAACCGAGAGCAAGAGAGAGTGAAAGAAGGGCTATATAAAGAATAGGCAAACAGATCGGGAATGTACATTCCTTTTATTCCGAATGCATGAACATCTTCTATAAGTCGTAATACCCTCTGAAAAAGTGTATCCACAACAACGAAAGACCACAAAAGTTTTCGATCGTTAGCGCAGCTCTCGTCGTCGTCTCGTCGCCATTTTGGCTTTTGGCTAAAATTAGCTAATAACAATAAAAAAAAAAAATAATGGAAAAAGCAACAAACAAAAACCAAAAATAAAGGTAAACAAGCGAACCAAAATAAACCCAGAAAAATAAAGTTACGAACATCCGAAGAAAACCAAAAGCGAAATAAACAATCATATGGGCAGGGCGGACTTTGACGGGTAGGCGTTTTGCAAGTGGAAATCAGAGTCAAAAATTATAGGGTAATACCGATCATACATATATTAATTAATTGAATTTTCAATGGTGCCAGAATGAATAAAGATTCTGCATTATCCTCTACCAAATGCATCAGTAATACTTTTAAGATTCTTCAATAAATTGAATGCAGTTTTCTAATAAGATTCGACTATAAATTCATACACAATTCACTTGAGTTTTCACTTCATTAATTATAAATTTTTCCTTACTTCATTAGTGGGATACCAACTTCCTATTCGCTCGGCAAATAAGTACATATATTTCAATTGCATTTGCTGGGAGTTTGGTCACGGGAGACTGAACGAAGCGGCGAGTAATTACAAATGAATTTTCAACTGTTCAAAGATTACTTCCACGGGGATTTTATTTTATTTTTTATATACCCCGACACGGGTACACGTAGCGTACAAAGGTATGTACAATACAAAGTACTCGTATGTATGCATGTACAAATATTCTTGTTCAGGATCAAGCGGCAAGTAGATCTAGTCGTACATAGAAACAGGTATCCCTTAGTCGTATTATTATCTATCTGGTTTCTATATTATATTCCCCTCTCGCTCTCTTTTTTCACACAGAAACTGCGTTCTAAGAATTCATCAGCTTTTGCTGCCTACCTCTTTGTGTGTCCGGCTATTGGAACGAACGTGCGACCGCCGATTAACACCTTAATGCTAGAAACCCCAACTGGAACCCTCCGCCTCTCTCTCTCTCTCTCTCTCTCTCTCTGGGGCATCCTTCTGCTGGGGACTGGGCATTGAGCATGTGATGAAAGCATGCCCATAAAAATTAAGCCAATTTGGATAGGAACAAAAGAAGTTTTTGTATGCCCAGCAGCCCGTAAATTGACGGGGAAGATCTTCAGATCATTCGTGTTGTTTTCGGATTTTTTGTTGGTATTTTTCTGTCGCTTTCTGTCTCTGTCTCTCTAAATGTTGCCAATTAGCGACGCTTCTGTTTTGAACGATCTATCCATATCTGTGTGGAGGTATGAAGGTGCGGGGGGTACCTGTATGTGCATATTAGTATGGGTATGCGCTTGAAATAGTTTTGGGTTCTGCTTATACCCTCACTCTGGTTATATTTCTTTTGATTCTATCAGAGAATGTCATCAAGAGATAGGAGATTTATCTACAGAGGATGTAGGATCTTCTATACCTATTTCCATAACTCAAATCCCAATAAAATCTCAACCCATTTGGAATGCCTTGCAGTCTTATCTCTGTCCAGAGTATGTATACCCTTTAAAATACATACATATACTTAATAATGATCTCTAGAACCTTCAATAAACCCACCCTAGAGTATAGTAATTATCGGTTACCTTTCATCACTCTCTCGCTCTCTGTATCTCCCCCTCTCTCTTTTGGTTTACATTGTGTATTCCATTGCAATTATCACATTTTTTTTTTTTTTTTCTTGAATGGCGGATTTGTTAGTTTTCTAGTTCAAGCTTGGATCGCAGCGAATGTCAATGACTCGTCGTCATTGCTTTGTGGTGGGGGCTTTTTGGATTGGAACCTGCGGCTGGCCGGCGCACAGCATTTACCACCTTACCATCTAGCATCTACTGTAGCATTTACCATCCCACCATTTACCATTTACCATTTACAATTTACCGCTCTCATTTGTCACAGCCACAAACAGAGTGCCGTGCCGCCGCCCTCAATGTCCATCGAGCGTTGCGCTTTTAACGCTTCTCGGGTATTAATTGCCTACTCTATACGTACCGCAGATCATGAAAATATATACTATGTACGTGTACCGAGCTTATAGGAAAATTAACTACATTTGTAGCCATACATTTTTGGATAAATGCGGCATTAAAAAAATGTTAATGGGCAAGAGAGTTACGTTGTTGTGGAGTAGAGGAAGTTGGGTGCTGAACAATCACAGAATTTATAGATGATACCTTTTCCATTCCATTCCTTCTGGGACTACTAAAAGAAGTCATAAACGAGGGGAAAGAATCACTCATTTGTGGGATGGTAATACTATTCCGAATGTTTAATGTTGAACCTATAGTTTCACCTTGGATTCATTGGTTTTCGTCTCAATTTCAGGACAAAGCAATCCCTCAACAAACCGTCAAGGCTTTCACACCCAGGTGCCAAATTCGAGAAGTCTCGTGGTCGCCAAAACATAAAAAAAGCAAAGTCAAAGCCCCCTCCCTGCCTGAAGACCAGATACAATGGGGGTTGGTTCCGTACGCACGGCAGCAGGCAGTCAGGCAGTGAGGCGTTTGTTCGGGGACATCCCAGTTGATTTTTCGACATCTTCCCAAACAATGGTGGCAGTGTTTTTTATTGCACATCCACTTAGCGGCTGAAGATTTTCAAAATGCGATAACAAGTCGCATTTCGGGAGTAGAGTCGTCTCTTTTCTCTTGAGACTTGACTTGTGACAAAGCTGAGAAGAAGAAAACGAAAAATCGTTTGGGGAGCAACAGATTACACCGATAATGAGGGAGACCAGAGCCAGAGCCAGAGTCAGAGCCAGAGTGAGGAAGGTTATTGTGGGGCGCCGCGAATTAATTTGCACCTTTCGCCTCTGGTTGCCGCGCAGTCGCAGCAGCAGCTGTCGTGCGACAGCAGCAGCAGCCGTCGGAGAAAGTTGCATGCAAATCCACAAAGAAAGAAAAGCTTTGCAGGGGATGGGGGAGGAGGCAGGGAGATAGACACATGACGTGACGGGGCGGACAAAAAGTGCAGCATCCAAGTCAATTCGAGTCGCTCTCTTCTTTTTTTGGGTGTTTATTAGCCATAGGCAACCTTTTCCCGAGACACCCACCAACCCCCCGTCCCTGCAGCTCAGCCTCTCGGCAATGTCATAATCTTTTGTGTGGTGGCTTTTCCACCGTTTCGCTTGAGTTACATATTTATGTGTGCTTTGGGTGCAGCAGGCCCAACGGTAATTGTAATTTGTAATTTGTCATTTATTTGCACTTCGCATTTGAGTGCGCCCGCTCGCCCGCTCGCTGGCCTAGCCGTCAGCAGGAAGCGGAAATAAGTGGAGTTTGCTTTTGCCCGACTGCATTTTGGTGTTTGATTGCGTTTCACGCAGTTTATGATTAGCGAAAACTCGTGATGCATGTAAAAGTCGTTGCTGAGCAGTAAACAATAGTTTACAAATAATTTAAATTTGTAATGTAAATAGATTTGTGTATACACCGTGTGCTGTTAGGCGCAAATTCGCATTCAAACAATTTCTATTTGGCGCGCTCCTCTCGTATCCAGTCGATAGTATCGAAAGCCGTTTCATGGGATTTGGTGTCTTTTTTTTGGGACTTGTTCTCTTTTCCGTGGTGTGAACGCAGCAATGTCCATACATTCCATACTCGCTTACGTTTTATTTGGTTGACCTTTTTCGCTTAAACCTTTTTTTAACACAAAACAATAAAAAGGAGTACTTAAAAGTAGTTAATCTTGTAGAAAAATGATTCATGAATGGGATAAAATTATGAGCACCATGTCTAGCTCACACACCTTGCAAATTCCATATTCTTCATAGTATTTTCTAGTACTTTCCAGGGTTTTTTACGACGCGTTATGTCCCTCTTGTCCAATGCACCAATGTAGAAATCGTGTAGAAATGACATTCAGAGCCATGTCCCAGGCCACATCAAATACTAATTCGAGATCAGCATCGAATTCCTGATCCGTTTGCCATCAAAATCTCAATTTTTTTTCAAAAATGTCGGATAAAAGGCATGTTCAAAAGTGGATAACGGATGTTTTTCGCACTGCCACTTCAATGGGGCTTACATGAAAAAAACGACCAAAAATATTTTGAATCGTATACATGTCCCCTTTAGGTGTCGCTCTTGGTAATTAGATACAAATGTGTAGCAAATGTGTAGTTAGCGTGTAGTTACCATGTAAAGCAAAAAATATAGTGGACATTTTTTTATTTAAACCTTATTTTATAAACAATTCCAATAAAGATGGTACTTAAAATGAGCCATTTTTATATAAAATTTATTTGATTATCGGGTAAAACTATGTGTTCAGTGCTGAGAGTCCTAACTAGCTAGTAATATTCAACCGAATATCAAAAACGAGGAATACGATGGAACTTGAACATAAATAATTCGTTCAGTATATTAACAGTGTATTTTGAAATTTGTGACGTATTTTCGGTATATTTCTGAGGTTCAGACCGTATATTGTATCGATAAGTCCGCGGTCACACTGATTATATCAACATCGACCTGAGTTAATAAAAAATGACAGAAAAAATGGCATAAACATATAGTTTAATACATGAACCGGAACCTGCGGAGGTGGTTGGAGAGCTGAAATAGATGACGTCGGTCCGTAATCCGCAGCCGCATTGATTGTACCTTAACTATATCGACTTCCACCGTGGACCAACAGTGACAGCAACGCGGCGCCGCCATTGAAAGAAAAAGCGTGTTCTAAACAAAAACGTTTCGAGGCCACCGACAAATTGATGCAAGTATGTCACTTACGACGGCAAATGCAGTAGCAGTAGCAAGAGGCGACGCAGGAGCAGGAGGAGGAGGAGGAGCAGCATCACTTGGAGGACTTACCAGGGAGCTGCACCCCCCGCCGACACAGCAGCAGCAGCATCATATAAGGGCAATCGATGAATTGCAAGATGGAGACACCAGCAGCCTGGAGCCGGGCGAGGTGGTAACCCCGCCCCACCTCATCCACGGAGGCGCTAGTAGTCCCGCGCTGAAGAAAGTTCTGACCAAGGACGCGAAGAGCAAGACATTGCGCAAGCTGGCACAAATCGATACGGACGGCGGCAAGGTGGCTCTCCTCGACCGGGATGGCATCAGGCGCAAGGAGGCCAAGGGCAACACGCCACGGGCTCAGGAAAATGGAATTTCTCGTCCGCCTTCTGAGGATCCCGATGACAGCGAAGGTCTGTACTCGGACACGGACTCCTCGGGCGAGGAGCAGAGGAACGTGGAGGATGTGCAGCAGGCCAGGAAGGAAAAGCAAGCCGAGGCAGCGGCTGCAGCCATGCCGCAGGCTGACCCGTCGGTCGGCCCTCCATTCCTCGGCCACAACCCGCTGCGGTTTCACATGCGACCGCCGTTCTGCGAATATCCTCGCATGGGATTCATGCCGCGGATGCCGCGAGGCGGATTACGCATGCGCCCTCCCTTCTTCAACCGGCCCCCAAACCGAATGGGTGCGCCCAATATGGGTGGCGCCCCGCCCCCAGGATCCTATGGACCAGCATTGCCGCCCGCCCAAGGACCCTCTGTCAGCTCGGGACTCTGCAAGCGATTGATGTCGGACCTAGAGTATGTCTTTGAATTATTTGTGAAGGAAATCTTATTTTAAAATCTGTTTGATTTGTCGCAGGTGGACGAAGACGCAGCCTCCCATACAGTACAACTTTAACCTGGTGTCCGACTGCTCCATTCCAAAGCACAAGGCCTGCCAGGAGAAGGCGGAGTCAACTGGCAAGAAACCCCCACTCAAGGCCAAAGAACCTGCCAGCGATGGTCTGAGGGATCAATCGAAAGGCCGATCTGCGGATAAGCACAAGGAAAAGGCAGCCAATGAGAAGGATGGGGAACGATCCAAGGAAAGGAATAGCGAAACTTCCAAGGAGAAGACTGGCGAAGCCTCCAATGAGAAGAATAGAAAAAGTTCCAAGGAGAAGCATCGACGCAGAGGTGTGTCCAAGGAAAAGCCCAGAGAGAGATCCAAGGATCATCCCAGAGACATGGATATGCCCAAGGAAAAGCACAGAGACAGATCCAAAGATAGGCACAGAGAAAGATCCAAGGACAGGCACAGAGAAAGATCCAAGGAGAAAAAGCCGAAGGAAACCCCTCGAGAAAGAACCAAAGATGACAAAAATAATGCGAGGCGACCTAAAGACTCGAAAGAGAGCTCCAAAGAGTCGCATACAAATCATGCAGAGAAGCCAAGAGATTTCCCAAAGGACAATAGGGACAGTAAGGAACATCCCAAAGAGCATCGCTCGAAGGAAGGAATGCACGAACAATCAGCTGAAAAGCGTCGAGAGCCATTGAAGGATAACAGGTCAAGGCCAGGTTCTATTGAGAAATCCACTGCAAAGTGTTCCAAAGAAACCTCAAAGGACGACAAGTCCAGGGACCGTTCGGGGGAGAAACCCCGTTTGGACAAGACACATCCCAAGGAAAAGAAGCGTGAGCGCCCCAAAAAGCGCAGTCGAAGCAGGAATCGTTCGTCTGAGAGTGAGGATAGGACGCCACCATTGACGCCTCCGCGCGAACTGTGGCTGCCGCTGCCGCCGCCGCCGCCGACTGCCGCCAGTGAAGTGGTGGACATCGATGAGAAGCCAAGAGGTTTGGATATATTCGCCGAATCCCCACCAAGACAGCAAACTGTCCCTCAGATAGCCCAAGTTCCCAGCCCTGCCTTAATCATCAATCGGAGTACGACACCGCCTCTGACAATACCACCAGTAGCACCCACCACGAAGGCAGCTCCCTTGCTCAAGGCCAGCGAGATTTACAGCCGCATTGGAGCCCTGCTCGAGGACAATGACCTGCACTTGGAGGCCCTGCTGGCCACCAAGGAGCAGCTGCTGCGCCGCACCAACGAGCACAAGGAGCTGAAAGAAGCACCCAAGAGTGGGCCTCAAATGGAGATTAAAGTAGGGCGCTGAAGGCAGTCAGCAGCGACTGGGAGACAGCAGATCATTCTCAGGTCCTGCCGCGCCGTGGGAATCCCTTTAGGAAACAGGAATCAGTATTAAATGAGCGAAGATCAACGTCTCGAGCAGCCAGTGCTCTGGGGAATGGCAGCGCCTGGAAGTACCGCAGTCAGTCGCGGGAAAAGGAGTCCAGCCATCAGCGACACAGCGACGAGTACAAAGAAATCAGCATTAAGATTGAAAGGAACATCTCCCCGACACCGCTGCCCATGCCAATGATTGATGTGAGCCACATCAAGCTGGAGCGGAATGCGACGCCGCCTTTGGACACGGAGCGGGAGGTTCTAGTACGGAATGGGGCGGTGGCAGCCAATGCTCCTCCACCCCCAGCCACAGCCCAAGCCCAAGCCACAGCCACGGACAAAGGGTCGCAGCAGGAGAGTCCCGACACCGACGACTACATCGACAACTGGGAGAACGATGACTCCTTGAGCAGTATGCCCAAGACTGTTGCTGCCACCAGCATTGCTCCACCATCGGCTGCTGTTCGCCCGCTGTCCACCACCGTAGTAGATGAGGCAACAATTAGTGGCGACTCGAATGAGGATGACACGAATGATCTGTGGAATGCCAAGAGCACGCCGCCGCCAAGGCCGAAGGGACCAGCCATTCCATTGGGCGGTGCCAGCCAGGAGCATCTGGTCAACATCTATGACAAGTTCATGAATAGTATTAATATGTCCAGCGAGGGGCAGATGGTGACGGAAGCCACAGCCTCCAAAAATAGTTCCTTAAGCAATTCCACTGCCGAGACTGAGACTTCCTCCGGTTCCGAGTCGTCGACCAGCAGCAGTAGCTCCGACGATGATGATGAGTCCAGCTCAGCGGATGACGACGACGATGACGATGAAGAAGAAGACGAAGAAGATGATAATGATGCTGATGCTGATGCTGAGGAGCAGGAAGCGGCAGAAGGGCACCTTTCGGAAGAAGCAGCCCTAGTCTCTGTGGTCTCCGAAGCCTCTCAAGAGTATGCACCAGAGAAGGAGCAGCAGCAACAGCTGCAGCTGCAGCAAAAGAAGAACAACGTGAGTAAAGATTTGCGCAAGCTCAAGAGCCTCGAGGACAATCTGGCCAGGATTCAGATGATGCGCGAGAACTACGATTCGGGGGATGAGATCTCCGAGGAGCTGCTGAAGATGGAGTCCCTGTTCCTCATGCAGCGGAATGCCATCATGGACAAGTATCGCAAGCAGGAACTCAAATCCCAGCAGGAGGTGCAGGAGAAGCTAGAGCCACGCTCCCCCACTCCCGTGAACAGCATCTTCGATGACAATCGGGAGGCCATCAAGCTGACCCTCTCGCCCATGAAGCTAACGCGAAAGCCGGCAATCTTTGACAACGACGAGACGGAGCACCCCCACCCATCGCAGCAGCAAGCCGTGAAGGTGAAAGTGGAGGAGGGCCAACGGCAGCACCAGCCACAGATCTCCAATGTGAGGCGCCCCAAGGAGATAGCCATTGTAAAACCCACCATCGTGGCGACGCGCACCAGGCCCAGGATTCCACGAAGTACGACGCCAGGCGGAGGCAGGCGCTCGGTCAGGGAGAGAACTCGTTCGAGATCGCCCTCCAGGAACCGAGAGCGATCCTTTCGGCGCGGCAGTGCGCGTGTTTCCAGCAGAGGAAAGGACTCTTCCCGTTCACGCAGCCCGCGTCCTCGCTGGCGTCCTCCTTCCCCCCGACGGGGGATTCGCTTGGGAAAAAAGACGACCGTCATACGCAGCCACAGCAAGAGCGTGAGTCGTAGTCGGACGCGTAGCAGGAGTCCGAAGCGCAGCAGAAACCGCTTCCAGAAGGTAGGAGGAGGCAACCGACGACGCGTCTCCGTGTCGCCGGGTCCAGTGAAGCCCCGGCCTCCCCGGTCACCGCCAGTGCATCGAAGGCGCTCGTATAGCCGCGAGAGGGAACGTCTGTCGTCACGATCTCCGCTGCTGTTTAGGCCCCCGTCGCCGCCCATGCGTCGCAGTTGGTCCTCATCCCATTCGCATTCCCGCTCTCCCACCAGAAGAAGATCACACTCCAGAACGCGGTCCTCCACCAGATCGCGTTCCCGCTCACCCTTCGACGGCCGAAGGGAGGACAGGGACTTTGCCGACTACTTTGGGGAGGATCAGAGCCTAGAGGCGGCCGCCTACTACTACAACATGTCGCTCCTGCACGGAGAGGCCGCAGGCGAGGACTACGATACCTATGCGGCCTACATAGACTCCGCCTACCACATGGAGCATGCCTACGCGCAGCTCACCGAAGCAATGGAGATGCCCGCCGGCGTCTATGGGGAGTATGGTGCTCTCATGGAGACATCGCCGGTCCTGCGTGAACTGCCCAAGGCTCACGTGCCACCAGGGGCTGCTGCAGCTGCTGCTTCTGCTTCTGCTGCTGAGCTGCTGGAAACCAAGGTGCCCAAGATTGAGCCTGAGCTGCCCAAAGATGCAGCTACTGCTCCAGTGGCGGTGTCGGTGGCCGTTCGAAAGGGAAATGTTCTGGAAATTGTGCCAACGGCAAACGACGAGGATGAAGAAGACAGGTAAAAGAGAGAGATAGAGATAGGGAGAGAGATAGATAGAGATAGAGAAATAGAGATAGAGAGAGTCACTTTGGAATAATTTTATAATCTGTAAACCCCCTCCCACAGGAAACCCAAGAAGCGTGTCAATTTTGTGGACAGTGTCAAGCCGAACAATGAGAGCGACAGCGAGGATCGTGTTATTGTCAACCGCGCCGTGGAGCGGGCCATACAGCAACACCAGGAACGACGCGCCAAGGCTGCCGCCAGGCTGCAGCGCCTTCGGGATGAGCTACTGGCCGCACCACCGCCACCGCCACCAGTGACGCCAAAGCCCCCAGACCTGGAAAAGGCGGTGCTCGTTCAGAAGAAGTCCAAGATGCGCTACTTCCACCTGGATCCGCTCAAGCGTGAGATTGTGGTGTCGCACTCACGCATCCTGCGTCCGCCCGTGCCCCGCTTCGATCGCAAACACTTTGAAATGCTGGTGAAGACGGGTCGCCTGCCGCCGCTGCCCCACGGCTTCCTGCGCCATCGCCCGCCCCTGCTGCCCCGGAACGCGGATCCAGCCACCAAGGCGGCCATGCTCAAGGAGTACTTCAGCAAACACCCGCCGCCTCAAACGCGAATGCAGTTGCCGATGCCCATGCGAATGCCGATGCGGATGCCAACGCGAATGCCCATGCGAATGCCAATGCGGATGCCACTGATCATGCGCGATGGAATGCCCATTCCCATGCACAATGGAATGCCCTACTTCCTGAGTGGACCGCCACCCTCGTCACCGCCAGTCTCGATGCCCATACCCGTGCTGGGGGCCCACCCGTACCACAGTTATCCGCATCCACAGCCCGCTTCCATGATGCCAGCGCCAACTAGCGGACTGCTGCCCATTCCCATGACTGTGGCACTGCCAGTCTTCACGCCACCGCCACTGCCCACGTTCACGGTACAGCCGGTGCCCACCATTCGGGAGATAATGCCAGTGGATATACTGCAAAAAATGACCGCTGCCCAAGACGCTGGATCTGGATGGTGGTTCCACGCCCAGGGCGGACGAAGTGAAGCTGGAGATCAAAGAAAAACCCTTGGAAGAGGCACAGCTCCTGGTGGAGACCCAATAGCATCCAGTCATGACCATCACAGTCATCACAGACCCTTCCCCCAGCCCGATCCTCGATCTTCATTTATTAGAAAATAATTTTAGATAATTCTCTCTCTAAAAAAAAACACCCACAAACTTCCCCCTCTTTTCTGTAAACCCAAACCTCCTAAAGGTTTTCTCTATTTTTTCCCCATTTACAACATTTTTTTTAAAATTTTTTTACGGACTTATCATGTGAACAAAACGCATTTATATATAGGATTCTTAACATATTTATTAGTGACTAAGATTCGCATGATTCGACATTTCACATTTGTCCATTGATTTCTAAAAGAAAACAAAAATTGTAAATATACGAGTATATCGGATTCAGCTAATGAATCCACGGAATAATTCACGTGTACCGGCAGAGACTACAAAAAAAACAAAACTAAAAAAAATTACATCATATAAAAATATATATATACTATATTGATGCATTGAGTGCGTGCCACAGTGCGGTAGTAGAGAGGTAGTTCCAAGGGAATCTCTGGCATAATCTCTGGAGTAATCATCTAAACCGAGTAGTCATCCATAGGCCATAGTCCCAAAGCAAACAAACGTATACATCCGAACATTTCTCGTCTTCGAGCCCTAAATTATTATACATATATTTTATATGCGTTCCAATTCATTATATATTTATTTTAATTATACAAATTAGTTATTAATTATGATTTAATGCTGATGATACCTGATGGACTACTGTCCTCGTACCACCGCACTGTGTGGGCACTGTAGTCGATCGTTTAGGATTTTAAGTACCGGATTAGCTCTTAAGTTGTGGCGGCCCCCTTTAAGGATGTGCTGCTCCCATTAATTTTTTTTTGCCAGATATAGCCAAATATAAAAAAAAAATACTTCATACTGCCTAGATGCCTGCCATTCTATGCCCTTCGTGTCAGCAGCAGGGGAAAGCAGTTGGCTGGCAAGGCCAGGCTGGCGGGAGTGATCCTAATTGTGGTCGGATCCCCGCTGGACACATTGTAGCTCTGCAGGAGGTTGGCCAGGAGCAGGAAGCCGAATCCTCTGACCAGATTCTGGCCAATGCATGTCCTTTTGCCAATGCTGAAGGGCAGAAAGTGGGGAATGTTCTTTCGCAGTTGGAACTTCTTTCGGTCGCTTTCAATGCCCGAGTCGGAACCCCTGGAGTCCCTTCTGCCTTCTGTCGATTCCTCCAAGAACCTTTGCGGCTCAAACTGGTGGGAGTTCTCCCAATGCTCTCGACTCCTGTTGAGCACATAGTTGTTGATGAAGACAATGGTGCCAGCGGTGACGCCATGGCCAGAGATCACCAGATCCTCGGTGGCCACATGCGGGACAATCGGAGAGGAGGAGTAGCGAAGCACCTCAAAAATCGTAGCCATCGTGTAGGGCATCTGATGCATATCCAGTAGATTGATTTGGCGCTGGCCCTTGGAGGATACGGCATCCACTTCGTCCTGTATCCTTCTGCCTACCTGCGGATTTTTGACTATGTAGGCCAGAGCCAGCATCACCAGATTCCCCACAGCCGAGTGGCCACCGATGAAGTCCTCCAGCATAAAGATGATCGTGTTGCGTGAGACATCCTTGTCCTCGACCAGACTCTTGAGCAGGGCGTCTGTGAAGTCACTGTCCGGCTCATCCACATCGATGTCCAGCTCCCGGTGACTGATGATCCGATCCATGATGAATCTCCTTATGGTGGATGACCAGTGAACGATTTTGTTCAAGTGTCGCTGATAGAACGGGTAGAGCCAGGGCAGAAAGTCCAGCGGATGTCCCTGATTGATCTCCCAGAAGATCTCATCAAAGTACTGCACAATCTTGTGGAACTCCTCATCGTCGTAGTCGAACCTCTGTGAGCACATGTACTGACTGAACATATTGGCACAGGCCCTCAGGAGAAACGTCTTCACATCGAAGGGTTCTCCGGGCACCATCTTCTCGTCTATCTCACGGATAAAGTGCTCCATTTCCTCGCAGCCGATCTGGGACATTTGCATGTAGAACGAAGAGGATTCCCGTGGAGAGCAGTGGCGCCTGGCCATATTGCGACGCTTCTGCTGGAGCTGCGACCAATCGCAAAGGGCCAAGGAGTTGCTCCTCTCGCCGCCAAAGAGCTTGTGATAGCGCATAAAGTCCGGTCGTCCACTGACAACCTTTCCATTCTGATTCAGGACCTCGCGGATCAGTTCCAGATTGTTGACCACCAGGCAGCGGGTATGTCCGAAGGTCAGCGAGTAAATATCGCCATATTTCTTGGCCAACTCCGTGAATCCCTCAAAGGGATTGTCTCTGTATTTATCGAGAACATTCAGGTTTCCAATGATGGGCCAGGGTCTTGGCCCTGGAGCCTGTTCATATATTTGTTCACTTTCCGTAGAGGATTTTCCATTCCGTATGGTTACGCACACGCGTCGCCGCGATTTGTATAGAATCCGGATGTAAGACGTGACTATTATAGCCAATAAAATGGCCAAACCCGAACAGACTGCAAACATTTTCGCGTAGTTCTTGCCACTTCGGCACATAAACAGAAACTGCTGATGGCCTAGCGAATCGATTCAACAGGTAATCTACGTCTAGGGTCCTTCTCAAGGCTTTGGGAATGTTCCAGACATACCTGGAACCTAGGGCCAGGCAGTCCCTGACAGAACTACCTGTAACAGTAAGGGTTCGTTTTTCCTTTCGCAAGGAGAACATGAATCATCTTGAACGAGACACTGATAAGAGAGGGATGGATAAACCAGTAGGATAATGTACATATTTATTATAGCTATTACTGGTGGATCATGACGAAAAAGGGATACAAATCAGCTTAAAACACACTCCCAAGAAGCTCTGGAATGGGATTAGATGGGATTTTATTGTTATGGTAAGATTATTCCCACATTTAATGCAAATTATTATTATTTTATTATTTTCTGTGATCTTATGGGAACGTTCCCTAAACTAAGATATATATTTTGATTCTTTCTATATCAGACTTTATTTGAAATTACTCTTTGAGTTTATCCTCCGAAAAGGGACCTATGTTGGCGGCATATGCCATCATGGCTGGAATAGAGCTTTGCTCGTAGTTTCCGGTGAACAGATGCTCGAAGGGACCCGAGGCAAAGACGCCCACATCCTCGGCGCCATGGGTCTCGCTGCTCAGTGGAACAGTGGCCTGGAAACGGAAATCCGCCGCCGTTGTGTCCACATGGGAGAGATCCAGGCGTCCGTTGTCAGTGCTGTAGGTGTTCGCGCCGTTGCCAGGGCCATTGGCATACGAGAGAATGGTGAAGGGCAGCCCGTCATCCGCTTGATTGGGTGCCAATGAAAAGATGTTCTGCCGGCGGCTCTACAGGAGAAAGAAGGGAAGTAAGGAGCGGTTAGAAGATTGATCGCCTGATTGAAGCAACTCCCAGCTTACAGGATAACCATTTATGGACATGGTATGCGAGTGATCCGATGTGACCACAATGAGAGTATCATCCTCATTTGTTAGATCCCTGGCCAGCTTCACAGCCGCAGCGAACTCCGCGGTATCCTCCAGCGCCTTATGGGCCAGCGTGGCATGGTGGGCCATGTCGATCCTGCCGCTCTCCACGAACAGGAAGTAGCCCTGATCGTTGCGACTCAGCATCTTGATGGCCGACTCTGTCATTTCGGAGAGCGAGGGCTCCGCGTTCTCCAAGTGGAAGCGCTGCCGGTCGCCGTGGTAGGGCAGATGGGAGGCACCGAAGAGACCCAGCAGATAGTCAGTCTTGTTGAGATCCGTTTCCTTGAGGCCCTTTAGCGACCAGACATAGTTGCCCTTCGCTCCGCGATTGGTCTTGTCCTCCTGCCAGTCCTTGATCAGATCACGACCATCGTTGCGCAGTCCCCACTTGCCCTCCTCGTCGTGCATCAGCTGATCCCGGAAATAGGCTCGTCCACCGCCCATGATCACACGCAGATCCCGGCCCACGTTCCACTCCACCAGCTGGCGGGCAATGTCCGTGTTCAGCTCGGTGCTGCAGCCGTAGTCGGTGATCAGGCCGTCGTGCTCCCAGTTCCGCTCTGAGGTGTGGGCGTAGACACCAGCGGGGGAGGCATGAGTCACGCGTGTCGTGGTCACCAGTCCCGCCCACTTGCCCGCCTCCTGGGCCCACTGGCCAATGCTCTGGGTGTGAGTGCTGGCATCAGCGCCACGCACACAATCCGCCCGCTCCACCTGGGCATTGACGCCAATGGTGCCGTAGTTGGCCTTGACGCCCGAGAGGTAGGCCGTGGCCGTGGCGGCCGAGTCCGGGGTGCGCTCGTTCACGGCATATGTCTTGGAGAGTCCTAGGTAGGGAAACTTCTCGAAGTAGACCTGCTTGTTGCTGTCCCCGAGGAAGGCACGTGTGGCCGCAATCGTGTGCACCGACATGCCGTCGCCTAGGAACATGATCACATTCTTGGCACGGTTCTCGTTGAGTTTTTCATGGGTGGCCAGCTTATCGGCCAGAATGGTCTGGGCCTTATCGTGCCAGAAACGTGTTTCCAGCTCCTCGTCAAGTGCCACAAAGTCGCGTGATGGCAGCAGACGGGGATGTTGTGCTATTTTTATAATCAACAAAAATTATTGAACTTTGTGTTAAAATCTAATCGTTGGTTAATCTGCTATAATTATGGTTCATAAATATGGTGGTGGTCTCGTCATTCTGCAATGATTTCATTTCTGTTTTCAATAATCATCTAATCCTTGGATCCTTTGATTCAAATGAACTAGGACAGCCGTCATTTGTGGCCCTGCCATCCCCAATGCCACCCAATTTTCGACTTTCTTTGAACATCCCGTACAGATCTAATCAATTCCAAGCTATTATTATATTTGTCCCCCAGACTCTTCAACTTTCTTTCTTCCGCCATAAATATTGATCCCATTGATATCTAATCAGTTCAGTTTGACTTAGCTCTTTGGCATTCGTACAACCTTCCGATCCGTGTCAATTAATGATCCCATCGTTCAGCTTGAAGATCTCCCCGTTTTACATTTGTTAACCTTCAAATCCAAGTACTTGATGCTTGCGATTATGAAATAATTAACATCGCAAATGATTTATGTTTGAAAGTAATTCAAAAATAGATTTCAGATAAGATTCAGAACTTAATGGGCAAACAAGATTTCAGATACACAATCGCGGGGCATTGGTTTTCTATTGGTTGTAGATAGGTTGTTCTCAGCGAATGATAGACGATCGTTCGCTTTCGGGGTTCGTAAAGTTTACCGAACGGTACGGTACCACTTACCATTCTCCTGCTCTTCGGTTAGCCCGGCCCGTACTTTGGGTGGGATCGCTGAGGACGAGACCAGAGCGACCACAAGCGCCAGAGAGCACAATGTGAGGAGCACAAAGTTTTCTGCATCTTCAGACGGTTGCCGTTAGACTGTCCAAATTAGCCGAATCGAATCGGTTATATAGCCACCGATTTTGCACACTTGGTTACTGTAATAGTACGTGTATTATATGATTGTGTTTTTGTGATTTGTGGAATCTAAAGTGGCCATCGATTAATGATTATCTCGAGTGGCGAGTGGAAACGTGAGTATCACGGTCTGGCCAAGGAGGAGCCATAAATTCTAACCACTGGCCGCTGCCCTATAGACTCCTCACACGAGCTGCACCTGATCTGGATCGGGGGCTATATAGCGGCCTGTTATGTGCTGAAAAAGTACAGTATTCACTTGGCTAACGCGGTGAAAGCAACGTGGAGAGAAATGACTCTGTCACTGAAACTCTTTGTGGGCCTGGGCCTGATCACCCTGGCGCTGGGTGCAGCGGTGCCCCAAAGGGCACCCGTAGATGACGAGGAGTCCATGCATCCGCATCTGCCAAGGAGCATCCGTGCCAGGACGAACAGTGAAGAGGCGACCCAGGCGTATTGGCACGCGGCCAGCAAGCAGCTGCTGCGGGAAAAGCTGAGCCATGTGCGGAACACGAACCGGGCCAAGAACATCATACTCTTCCTGGGCGACGGCATGGGACTGGCCACGCTGGCTGCTGCCAGGAACTACATTGGCGGCGAGGAGCAGAAGCTCTCCTTCGAGGAGTTCCCCTTCACTGGCCTCTCGAAGGTCTACTCCGTGGACAAGATAGTGCCGGACAGTGCCTGCACCTCGACCTCCTATCTGTGCGGCGTGAAGGCCAACTACGGAACCGTCGGTGTGAATGGCCATGTGCTGCGTGGCGACTGCCAGGCCATGGCCAATGCCAGCAATCATGTGTTCTCCCTGGGCAAGTGGGCCATGGACAGTGGAAAGGCGGCCGGACTGGTGACCACCACGCGCGTGACCCATGCCTCGCCCTCGGGCGTGTATGCCCACACGGCGGACCGCGAATGGGAGAACAATGCCCTGCTGGAGGAGGGCTGCGGCGAGCAGGCCGAGGGACTGCAGGACATTGCCGTGCAGCTGATCTACGGGGAGGTGGGCAGCCGACTCAAGGTGATGCTCGGCGGCGGCAAGAGGAACTTCTATGATCCCGAGTTCTACGACAAGGGACGTCGCACCGATGGACGTAATCTGGTGGAGGAATTCCAGGCGCTGGACGCTGGCAACACCTTCGTGAAGACCCAGAAGAAGCTGCTCAAAGTGAATGGCACAGAGACGGGTCGTCTGCTGGGTCTCTTCAGCAGCAGCCACATGCACTATCATGCGGAGCAGCTGGCCGATCCGGAGAACAACGAACCGACTCTGGAGGAGATGACGGAGAAGGCCATCGAAGTGCTGGAGACCGAGGAGGAGGGCTACTTCCTCTTTGTAGAGGGCGGCAAGATCGACGTCAGTCATCACGATACCATGGCGCGCATAGCCCTGGACGAGACCGCCGAGCTGTCGAAGGCTGTGAGGAGGGCCCGCGAGATCACCAACCCAGAGGACACCCTGATTGTGGTCACCTCCGATCACTCGCACACGTTCAGCGTGGCCGGGTATCAGCCCCGTGGCAGCGACATCTTTGGACCGGCCAAGTCGAACGGCCTGGATAAGAAGCCCTACCTGCCCCTCAGCTATGCCAATGGCAAGAGCTTCGACTATTACTACAACACGGAGACGCACCAGCGGGAGGATCCCGTCATCCTGGCCACCGGAGACTTTGATCAGCTCTTCCCAGCGATGGTGCCACTCGAGTCGGAGACGCACGGTGGCGAGGACGTGGGCGTGTTTGCCTCCGGTCCGTGGGCGCACCTCTTCACTGGAGTGTACGAGCAGAACACCATTCCGCACATGATGGCCTTTGCTGCCTGTGTGGGCGATGGTCTGACCGCCTGCCAGACTGCCACCTACTGATTGACAGCCAGAAGGACTCTTAATTAAGGCTTGCCCACTTGACGATTCTCACGTCCGCTTTATCATCATCAACATCAACGAATACTCAAAAGATTGATAGACACCTGACGCCCCGTTCCGCCCAAAAGCAGCTCAAGAAACGAAATTAGATTGGGGATTATTTGTACACTCTATAAGACGTAATTTCCAATCAATAAATACCATATATAAATATGTATATAGGTATATAAATATAATCCATATAGTCGAATTTGCTTATCTGTTTTGATAGATTTTCACATGACTTTAATGACGTCTAGGGTTTTACCTTTGGGATACCATATAATCCCCTGTCCGTCATGGTGTATTTCATGCTACATCTAGATTTTTGACCTTTAAAGAGTTCCGGCCACACGTTCTGTTGATTATATACATAAGCTCAATACTCAATATATATTCTCTGGCCAGTCAAAGGGTCTTTACTAATCGCTGACAGTATGATGAAATCCATTTAAGGAAAGTAGAATGTTGTACCTGTGGATCAGTGGAGTGTCTGTTATGATTATGATCTCTGACATACCCTGGATTTATAAGATCTACTGAGTGTCATAGAAGATAGCTACCCAATAGAGGGACAAAAGAAAGAGGGGCTCTCCTAATCTCTGACATATACAACCCATAGCGTCACATGATCTATTCAATGTGTTGGACCCCAACTAATTTCCTATCAATACTCGTACACACGAACAAAGATACGGTCTGATCTGAGGAGATTATCTTTGCTAAGCACTGTTTCTTTCAAGTTCTGGGAAATGCATCTGATGACGACGAAAGAGCAGAAAGCGGACTCTGATTGTGGCAAACGGTGACGTCTAGCACGTCTAGCTGGACGTTTGATAAACATCTTAATCTCCCAGAAGCCAAGTGACAAGAGTCACCAAATCGTGTGGCAATATAAAATATATTGTGCAAAAATATATGCCCTATCTATCTGATAATTGCTGCAGATACAAAAATCCCATTTCTGGGAAATTCAATTTGTGACTTTGTTTTCGCTTGAGACTCAAATCGAAAGACCTATCAAATGCCTGATGGAAGAGAAAGTCCGCTCTTGGATCGTATCATTACTAAGAAATTCCATTTGCCAATTGAATTTCCAAGAAATGCATCTAAAAACAGTTAAGAGAGCTCGCTGATAGGAGCGAGACCCAAAGGAGAATTGTCCATTTCGGGTCTTGTAAGAAAAAAGGGGGGCGAGCAATCTAAATGTAAAAAAAAAAATTCAGTTCTTTATTTATAACTTATTTAGGAGCTCCCTTTGTCTCAGAGAATGACCGCGTATCGATTGCCGCTCCTTGGCTGGATGAGCGTGGCATACTTCTCCTTCAGCTCGACCAGAGCCCGCTGGAAGCTCTCCATGCTGCTGCCGAGCTGGCTGGGACGGTGCTGGGGCGCCTCGGTGGGACGCTCGCCCAGCAGAAGGATCCGCCGCCAGTCGCTGGCCTCGGAGTTGCCGCGCAGGAAGTCCTTGCCTCGATTGCCAGTGACCGCGAACACGGTCTCGTCCAGGACCTCGGGCGTTACGGTGGTCTGCTGCTGCTCCCCGGGCGTGGGCTGTGTGGGCGGTGGCGTTATGCCCGAAAAGGAGGCCGACGTGGGCTGAAGCGGCTGATTCGGCTGTGACGCTGGATTGGTTGCTGAAGCGCCCAGGGAATCGAAGATTTCATTGGGAACATCCTTTGGGGATCGATCCGCAGCACCTGGCCATCGGGCGAGATGTGGTAGAACTGTGCGCGTCCCGTTAATCCCGTTCCCGCACCCGAGGGAATCACTATGATGTTGCCCACTGCAGAGGTCAAAGCGGAGGCGGCATTTCCACCACCTCCTCCCACCTGAGTGGACAAAATGGTTGTACGGGAACTCCCAGGGGAGGAGAGAATGCCCTGATCGGTGGCGGCACTGCCGGACACGGGAAGCAATATCCAGGTGGGCCAGGGGGTCCAGGAAGACCTCTCGGTCCTGGAATGATCGGCAGATTCGGTGTGAAAGGAGGCGTAGGTGGATAGGGCCAAAAACCGCCACCATGTCCTCCGCCAATGCCACCATGTCCTCCGCCAATGCCACCACCACCGCCACCGCCGTAACCTTCTCCAGGCGGTCCCGGAGGTCCCGGGGGTCCTCGCTCTCCAGCTGGACCAGGATCACAAGAGCATTTCACCAGCGAGGCCTGAACCCCAGAGCAAATGCAAATGCCTGTAAATGAAAGATGTTTAGTAAAAGAAAGCCCGGCCCGGTCCCATTGTCGTGTCAAAACTCACCCAAAAGAAGGATAGCCAAGAGGACAGAAGATCTCATGATGTCGTTTCGGAAGAGACTGATCTTAGAAATGAGCTGTGATCGGCCTTTTATAAGATTCATCTTCAAACCGCCGCAGAGGCTGGATTGACAAAACATTTTAATATGTAAATAAAATCGGAAAATACATTTTCCCGCATCACCCTTACGGGCCATAACTGTTCTTGGCCCACAGTATCGAAAAGGAAATGGGCCGCACATCAAATGGAAAAACGCTATCAACATCAATCGGTTCTGACATTTATGATAATTTATGCAACAAGATGGGTACATGCCTACATATATACGAGCGTCATTAGCCAGAGACCAAGCCACGTTAGAGACTCACGAACTGGGTCAGCAGGGTTCTATTCCAATGGGTACATTGGTACATCGTAGTACACACACGAACAGAACCACCAGGAGTGCATCAAATGTCAATCAAGTCGTAAAATTTGTTTAAATCAAACCATTTATGTAGAGGTAAGCAGAGATGGGGACCGCTTGGTGTCACATTAAACCCTTCAGTCGATAAGTTTTCTTTCATGCTTCAACACTTTCAAGAAAATTCCAGCAAGCGCCGTTATGGTTTTATCAAAATTAGCATAAATTACCAAACGAGTATTTGGTTCTTGTTGAACTGGAAATGAAAAGGTTCTGTCTGCTACAGTTCCGACATATCGGAGCATTCCATTGAGTAGATAAAGGCCCCCGAGAATACACGCGTCATTAGGGCCACACTCGTCCACTCCATGTATAAGTGGAGACTTCCAGGGAGCGCCATGCGACATTGGACCCCTTGAGAGCGCTCAGATAAGGGCGAGGAGGCACAGATAGCGGAAACTATCAGGTGTGCGGTGGAACAGACAAAGGAAACTCCAACTATTGTCAGAGCATAACCCACTCTGCAGTGCCCTCACAGATGTACCCTATACGTACTTGAAGTATGCCCAAAATACTATCGATAACCAAAAAATGTCTTTATCAATGGCGTCATGGAACAATCCCAAAAGTACTCACTCCAGCTATGCCTCTGTTGCCTCCCTGCAAATCGAAAAAGACAAAAAAAAAAAAACAGAAAAAAAAGAATAAGAAATTGGCGCTTACGCCTCCACTCTAATAAATTGACAGATAAGCTTAATGGCCAATGGCGAGCGAATTGGCAATGTTTTGAGAGCAAAATGAACAAATATTTAAAAAAAAAAAAGAAGAGAGCTGACTAATAACGATGATGATAGCATCTGATGCAGCCGGGCTGGGTGGGGGGTTTCTTGTTTCTTGGCTTTTCATATTGAATTTGTTATTTATTATTTATTAGATTATCGACTATTGCTAATCAGCACATTTCATCTGCATCGTACATAAACTTAATTGGCGCAAACAAGTTCAAGTCACATTTTGTTGCAATTGCATAGATTTGATAAGTTTTCTAGGCATACAATTTAAATAATTTATGTATTTTATGTCCATAATATAGACATAGCCATAGCACGTAACCGAACAGTACATTTTTCGAACCCTAAGATCTCAAGTTGGAGGGTTTTTCTTTTAAACAATTCGTGGAACATCAAATATTTTTAATTTTGATATATAAGAAGATTAATATTAAGATTTAGATTAAGGTTCAGTTAAGATGCTGTGTTTCTGTTCTGTTACATGTTTAAGTATTTTGGAGAGCAAGTTAGTTGATGAACAAAAAAGAGTTTACATATTTATAAATTATTTAATTTATCGCATTGATTAGATCAAAATGAAGTGGACGAAATTGATTAGTTTTCGAATTGATTGCCATTATTTTATGGCATCATTAAATGCAACTAACTAAACTCTCAATTTGGATCCAATACATTTTTACAATTGATTTGAAGTTGTTCCATTTTTGTACATGATTATCAAACGGTTGCGATATTGTATACATATGTACTATGGCCATGCCTATACATAGATAAATTGAATATATAATCTTTGGTGCGAATACATCGGACTGGCATTCATTTTCACACCAACATGAGAAGTGAGCTCTGAGAAACAAACAGACATAGACAGGGGATGCCAACACAGCGTGGTAGGTCGAATGGAGCAAAAGAAAACACGCAGAATATTGTTAACTAAAGCTCTACTAAGTAAATACAATAGTAGACTGTTTCCGATGATATACAGATCTGGGGGAGCGCTGTTGGGGGATGGGCGGTTCATCTGATCTTCATCCTAGTCTATTTTCACATTGGAATAAATTTTGCGCACGAACAGATTCGTGCCAACATAGCCGACAGTGCCACAAATGATGCCCAAGGCGCCGCTAAACAGGGCCATGTAGCCAAAGTAAAACGCCGTCTGGAACAGGCCAAACATTCTGAAAGGCAAAAGGGATTAGAATTCCATATTCATAATGAATCCAAAGCGTAGACTCACTTGGTTTTAAAGAAGAAATAGTAAAACGAGTAGGCATAAACATAAATGGAGGTGGATCCCGCCGCCATGAAACTCGTCCACTGCCATCGGTAGTCCTCTGCGTTGAGCAGGAAGTACGTGCACACAATCGTCACACAAACGGTGACAATGGTCAGGATGGTGAAGACCAGCAACATAAATCCATAGACATAGTAGATTTTGTATGCCCAAAATGAGGTGAAGATGAAGTACCTGAAAAATGGATAAATATAAAAGATTACAGGATGTCTCTGCGATATTCGGAAGGTTTCTTCTTACATCTCAATGAAAATAGAGCCAAAGGGAAGGACTCCACCCAGCAGCACAATGATCAGCGGCTCCATGTACCACTTCTTCTCGGGAATGGGTCGCGGCACCGCATTCACGCGACAGGGGAAATCCGGCTGGCCATCTAGATTGCGGCCCACCACAGTGCCCACGAGGGTCAGCGGCAGGATGACGAACAGGCAAATACACGTGACGGCCACCATGGTGCCAAAGGGAATGGCGCGCGAGGCATGGTAGCCAATGGCAATGAAATTGATGAGGAAAGCCGTACCGCAAACAGCCACGGGCACTGTGAAGGCCGAGGCCAGCATCTGTCTGATCCAAAGGCGTCCACCCAGACGGGCATAGAGCGATCCGCCAAAGTATCCATTTATGGGCGAGGTGGCGGCATACACAAATATCGCCGTGGACAGCATGGAGCCACGCTCTGTGTAGAGTTCGCCGACAATAGCAAACATGATGACGCAAAACACAACGGAAATGAGCTGATAGCCAGCTCCGACCAAAGCAGAGAAGAGCAGCGTGTGGGGTGGGGAGCGGAAGACATCGCCATGGACCTGCTTCCAGCCATACTCATCGCCCAGATCGCGCTCCATATCGTCCACCTCCTCATCCTTGCTGTAGCGGGCATAATCCTTGCGCAGAGTGCGCATCAGAATCATGGACACAAGGCCCACTAGGAAGATGACCATCATGAAGCTGTTGAAGATGCTGAACCAATGGATCTGTAAGAAATGAACGCGTAAAAAAAGCAGCGCGGATGATGTCATGTATTTCTCACTCTGTGTTGGAAGAAGTTGGGATCTAGATACTTGTCGAAGCGGTTCTTGAACTCCACCTTGCTGGACTTCCAGTTGACCTCATACGAGAAATTGATCTGTGCCCCTGGCTTTAGTTCCTCCCGCCCATCCGTCGTCAGTGTGATGTCCACAATCTGCTGTCCATTGTAGCCAATGTCGAACCGTTTGTGTGTGAAGATGTAGTACTTGCCATCGCGATCGTCCCGTTCGCCCACCTTGCCCCAGATGGGCAGGCCATCGATGTACATCTGGTACCAGTACTCATTCATCACCGCATAGGTGAAGGCCTTGACGCTCTCGTCCGCCAGCGTCACCATGCATATGGTGGATCGCTGCACGTCCGTCTTGAAGTCCATCTCGTAGCCACTGAACTCCAGCTCCACGCCCTGGAGGGCCTCGCTCAGCGTCTCGTGGTAATGGGAGATGGACGACTTCCCACCGCTGCAGAACGGCAGCGAAAAGTAGGCATACGTCTCCTGGCGATTGTGGTACGGCCCCACCGTATTCATCCAGAGGACCACTTCCTCTCTGTCATTGTACTGGAATGGGAATCGGATTGCCGAATGCAGTTCGGTTAGCAGTTCGCACAGGTGCATGCAAACTCACCTTGTGATTGTGCTCGTCTGCATGCGACTGCGACACGTAGCAGCTGCCGACGACGAGCAGACATAAACAAATTGAACGGAACCGTAGCTGCTGCTGCTGCTGTGGCATCGTTCCCATGCTGGCGAGAGGTGCTTGCGTCTGGTTGTCGATATTGAAGGGTTTGTTCAGCAGGAGCTGTTCCTGTGCCAAGTGTCGTTGAGTTCCCCCAACGGGATATGATGTCAAATATGTTTGTTTCAACAATAATTTTTGCCGACAGAAAAATATTTCTCGTAAAAGCTACACTGCTACATAATGGGAGGAAAAAGAGGGTATGGACAACAGGCAAAACGGCCCAGAAAAATTCAACGCATGCAAGGTAAAATCCACCCCATTTGCCTAATGTACCTTGCCGATTTTGTCTTCAAGGTATATTGTCCTCACACGCGAGGTGAAGGTTCGTACGAACCTTGCAATTTGCCTTGGCTGTTTTTGCCTGTTGTCCATACCCCTTTCTATAGCCTATTCATTATGAGCGTCTGACCTCAGAAATATACCGAAATATACCATCTCATTTTCAAAATATACCGATGAAAAACCTTACTAAGCCCACTGAACCCCCTCTATTTAAACAGGAAAACCTTGAGTTAAACCGCGGAAAATAGTACGGTTTTTAAATTCTTCTTGTATTCATCTTAAATGACCAAGATATTATTCACCTGAGCTGCGCTTAAATTCTTCAGGGTTTATTATTTTCGTGCGGTGTATTTTAATACCCACTGGCAGGAATCATATTCCTCGATTTTGATATTCGATTGAATATTACTAGCTAGCTGAGACCCTCAGTCCTGAACACATAATTTTATCCGACTGATAAATCAATATTCTACACGACTGGCTAATTATTGAACTCCCTTTTATTGAAATTTTCATAAGAAAAGGTTTAAACAAAAAGGCCAAGTTAGTTCTGGTTCGGGAACTAGAACACACGTCACTTGGCTGTCAGCTGAACTTACCCAGCATACGTCATTGATTCAGTGTGGCCAGACTGAGCAAAGTCAGGTGGCAGCAAATTAATTGAAAAGAAAACCATTTAATTCTACTTTTCGTTTATTAATTGTAATTAATAAGTAATTTCAAATTTGTTTGAACTCATTAAGTGGTTTGTTAACTCTCTGTTGTGAGGCCATCCTTATCATCGATGGCGTATCTTCTTGTTTATGTGTCCGCTCTTCTTCGCCGTGGCACTGGAGCTGGACGTGAGTTTGCTTTTTGTTGTGGAAGTGGGTGTACCCAGTATATCTTTGTTGGTTCCTCCGGATCCGCTGCTACCCGTACCCCCTCCTCCTCCACTGGCAGACAGGCTTCCCTCATTCCGATGCGAGGGTGAATCTGTGGCGAATAAAAGTGGGACACGTTAATGAGCGCATTTTCCAGGATATCCTAGCCATACATACATTAATTCATTTGGGTTATTTACAAGCTAATTTTGTGTTAAACACTTTTTAGTAAAATCTTATGCATAAAGGAGTCGCCACATCCAAAGCGTCTGGACCTGATGGCATCTCCAGCTTACCCTTTTCATCTTTTGGTGTGCTCTTGATTGTCGTGGCCCCGTCATGGGCTGTGGTCGTGTGCTGGTTCATTGAGATCTGATTGTCGCTGGAGTCCTCATTCGTTATGGAGTCCGATTCGCTGGCACGCTCGGCTGGCAGAAGGAAGAGATGTTTAGAATATGTTTTCTTAAAGGCGTTATCTACTTACGGTTACATATAGCCATTGAGGTAATGCTGGATTTTGAGAACAGGCGCTCCGCTTCCTTGAACTTGCGATTACGTTTGTCGGCCTTTGAGTTGGTGGCTTTGTTGGAGGTGAGGTATCGTTCCCAGCCGCGTATTATGTTGCCGCACAGTTGCGTGTCCTCCAGATAGGAGCCCTCGAAGGCATATATCTGGCGCTCCAGGTTGGCCAGTTGCTCCTGTAGGTCACAAGATTGTTATAATTGTTTGTTCAACTCGTGTTTGTTTATGTCTTACCGAAGTTTCGGCCTTCTTTTTTATGAGGTCCGCCAATTCCCCGCGCGAGTCCAGAGTGCCGCCCTTGGCGTTGGAATTTGTTTTTCCCGACTTTTTCGGCTTGTTCCCGTTCGTTTCGCTGGCATTTTTATTTGTTGGCGAACTCATCTCGTGCCTATTTTGTATTTTTGTTTGTTTTTTTTCGTAAAATTAGGTAAAATGTTCACACATGTAAACAATAGCGATGGTGACCAGTGTGACCGCGGATTATCAATAAAATGTACGGTCTGACCCTCAGAATATACCGAAATATACCGCTTTATTTTCAAAATATACCGTAGGTATACTGATGAACAAAACGAACTTAACCCACTTAGCCCCCCTCTATTTAAACAGAACAGAACACCTTGAGTTAAACAGCAAAAAAAAATGGTACTGTTAGTAAATTCTTCAAATCCATCTCAGATCAGCAAAATTGTCCATCGACAGAAAGTGCCGTATGTATTTTGCTCGCGGCAGGGTGTCACTAGGTGCTAATTCTCTGCGGTTGCACTGTTATGTGTTTGATGGAAATATCGATAGGCACAATATCGATATGATGAGTTACATTCATTTGTCCATAGAGGGCGATGTTGTTTTTTGCTCACAGGCGCCATCTGCTGGAGTTGAAGTGTAAACTCAATGAAGCGGTTACAATTTGAATTTGAAAATATTCAATTAAATTATGCGTAATCTTTAAAATGTGTAATTGAATGCATTCTCGCCGCTATCAACTTGAATGGATATAGTTTTTCTATTGCGCTGCAAAGTAATTTCCCCGAAGCTTTCATATATTTCTAAACAATTTAATTTACAATTTTCCACCGATGCGGCCTCCACTTTACATTTAATTTCTTTTTCCGGCGCCTCTCTGCCATTGACCCCGCTCTATGGCATTTCTTTGCATGCGTATTCCCCAAACAAAAGACTGGGTTCATCTTCAGCACCATCATCATCACCGTCTAACGATCTCCATGCTGGCGGCTTTCGTAGTTTATTGACCCAAGTTCCCTTCTTCTTTTGGTGCCCAAAGTTTGTTGAACTGCCGAAAAAAAAAGTGAAGCGCTAGCTACCGTTCTAGCTGTGCCTCCGCTCTCTCTCCCTCTTCCCGCTTCCCTCTCTTTCTCTCTATATTGTTTTCTTTACCTTTCCCACTGCGTAGGCCTTTCGCTCTCTGTCTCTCCCTGTTTCTCTTTTACTTGGCTACGTTTTGGGCCTCCGTTTTATGGCTCGCGCCTTGCCTATTTCACTTTCGTCATACGCGGCGTATGCGTGATTTTATTTCGCATCGCATCGCGCGCTCGCTTTTCTTTGTTGACCAACGCGGAATGAAATCTGCTTGGAAAACGATATCAAACCGAAGACGAAGACGAACTCGATTAGAAAATGAAATCATAATGCCACGGAAAGAAAAACCACTGGAAAGACAGCAAAAGCGAAACGGCAACGACCGTTGCAAGTCTTTGACTAAAACAAAGTCTGCTGCCACGTTCCACTAACAGACTGAGAGACAAGACCAACTGAAACACTGATGGACTAACCGACTGATAGACTGACTGACTGACTAACTGATAGACTGCCGCCTTCTATGTGTGTCAAACATTGGCGCGCGCGTTCGCCAAAAGCAAAAAAAAAAAACTTTCATTTTATTTAAACAAACACACACAAGGCGCGGCCTGGGCCGTGGTCTTCGTCTTCGTCTTGGACTTGGACTTGGAAAAACTTATTTTCATTTCAGTTTTAAGCTAACATCTTGCCAGTGCCGCCCGCCCCGCCCCTCCCCTGTCCACCCTTCCGCTCTTGCCAATTGACTCCAGTTTACAATAATTTTTATGATGAATTGCTTGGCCGCGTGTGAAATCTGCAGTAGGCAGCAGCAGCAGCAGCAGCAGCAACGGCAGCAGTCGCGCCACTGGCTGGGGGAAAAGTGGAAAACTGCCAGAAAAGTGGAACACAGCTAAAGAAGCAGCAACAACGTTGCAAGTGCAACGGCAGCGACTGCAGCAACAGCAACAGCAGTGGTTGAGGCAGAGGCAGAGGCAGAGGCAACACTCTCGACTAATTAGCTGCGTTTTAGAAATTCAGGCGGCAATGAAAACAAAATCGAGTTCAATGCTTGCCACGATGACGCTGTTGTTGCTGGTGCTGCTGCTGCTGCTGCTGTTGCAAGTGTGTTTTCGACTTTTCCAAGAATTTCACATATAGCAGCGCTTTCCCGAGTGAAAATGAGTCTGCCAGATTTTGGACAGAAATGGAAAACTGCTTAAAAATGCTTAGCAAAATTATTGACTCAAATAAAAGGAAAGAAAAGGCAAGATTTAAGCAAAGAGAGAGAAAAGCTAGGCCACAGAAAGGTCTATACTGAAACTGAGGCAAGGAAAGGAACATCAAGAATCTATAAAATATCAGGAAGCAAGAAAAGATTCAGAAAATTATTTACCAAAAAAAAAATAAGTAAAATCGAAGCTTAATAATGGCATTCATTAATCGAAGAGCAGGGAAATCATTAACCCTTTGTGGACGGGTGGCGGGTGGCAAGGGCAGAGGAGACAGCGCCGGCACCAGCAGTGACATCATACACGTAGTAAGAGATAGCAACAGAAAATGCACTTGCCGTAAAGCATTCACACACACACACACACACACAAAAACACACTCGCACAAAAGCTAAGTCAAAGCTCTCTTAAACCAGCGGGCTGCTCTCTTTTACACGAGACTCTCTTTCTCTTGCACTCTAAATCAAGCGCACTCATTCGTTCGCCCGCTCTCTCTCTCTCTCTCTCTTCTGTTTGGCCAAAGCTCTAGTTTTTGTTGTTGTGCAAAATGCCGGAAGAAACTTGATCTTGATTATTTTCTATGCACTCGCGCTCTGCTCTCTGTATGTGAGTGTGTGAGAGAGCGAGCGCGAGCGAGTGCGCAAAAAGTTCAAGTTGAATGTCGCGGCCATCATGGGGGGCTGTCTCTCTCTCTCTCCCTCTCTCAGTCTTTCTATCGCAGCACATGTGTGTGGGGCGTCACAATTTGCATTTGCTGTGTGGGCTTCTCGCCTGCAGTTTTTTTTGTTTCGTTTCGATTTTGTTCTAAACAATTTGAAAGCTTTTTTCCATCATCATTGTAGTTGTTCGTGTGCATCGCTCTCGCGTGCATTTTGATTTGTGATGGGAGGGGGCGCGGTGGGGGTGCGAGTGCGAGTGCAGTGGTGGTGGGGCAGCTATAGAACTATTTGTGTGTGGGCTTCAACGAAAATCGTAATTGTAAGTATAACGAGCACATACCACTATTTACCACTATTAACAATACATTTCCCCAGATTCCCTATGGAGTTGAATGCCTTTTGTTCGGTAATCTATTTTAATTGTTTTAACCCATTTGGCGGGCGTGATAGCCTGACACTGTGTGTTGCCTGGGTGAGGGTTAAGGTTTGGCTTTGGATGGAGGGAATTGAGGAAAATGTAGGGAAATTATGTGCCCTTATTTGATTTGTTATAGCAAGTTTCTATAGTCACGAAGTTGATCATTCCAAGGCGAATTCTGGTTATATTTTGAGAGTGCAGCACACTGGAATGGTATCTCTATTGATTTTCATCAGGATCACCAGTATTTCTCTATTTTCGTATTATCTGATGCTCTTTTGTGTGCTGAACATTTTCCTTACAATTTTCTAATGGCCACTTGAGTATGCCTGTGTACCTTTGGCACCTTTTTGAGTATCATTACCTTGGTTAACTAATCATTTTTACCGACCGAACGAACCCTTTTAACTGTTTGCCCAAAAACAAAAACGCTATTGACCAACATCAAACACAAATTCCCAAAAAAACCAACAAAAAACAAGAGAGGGAGATAGGAAGACAGAAATGCAATCAAAGTTAGGTAAGAGAACTGACCTTTAACAATGCTGCACACAGATCGACGACGACGACGACGACATCTCTCCAGCCTCTCCATCGAAGCTCCTCTTTCACTGCCGCTCTTTCTTTCTCTGTTTCTACCCAAAAGCAACATTCACCCAAAAACGTCACAAACATTCCTTTTTCAAGAGACAAGACAACAAGCAACACACACAGAAAACTTTTTTCCTAAAGCAAACGAAAGCCCAGCTCAGTAAAAAAGAGAAAAGCAAACTGAAAGACGGAAAAAGAATGAAAGAAAAAACACCACAAGAAGGAGAACCAAAGCCAGAGTCAGAGCCAGAGCCAGAGCCAGACAGATGCGAGAGAGCGAGAGGGAAAGATGGTAGAGGCAGAGTCCAAAGAGGAGGGCGGAGGAGGAGGAGGAGGAAGATTGGTAGAGGAAGACCAAACGGAATGGAGTGCACGAGGCGAATGAACTTTTGTGGCGCTTCGTTCATGCTGGCTGCGCGATGGCATGAAAGTTATGCAACTCCACACACACACACACCCACACACATACACATACACTCTGGCAGACACACAGACAGAGCGAGCTTGCTTGAGCTGGGCTTTCGGCTATCCACACGAAGCTCCACGAGCGACGAAGTCAGTTAACTGTTTTTCTGCCACTTCGTGCTGTGATGTGGATAGAGGGGCAGCACCAAGAGGAAGAGAGTGCGACAGAGGCAGCTAGAGAGAGAGAGAGAGAGAGAGGAAAGCAGGCGGCGACGAGTCGTTGACTTTGCATAAGTGTGCCAATTTATAAAACAGTTCAAGATTACCGTGGCCTTCAACAGCAGATGGAACACACGGCAATAACAGCAGCAGCAGCAGCAGCAGCAACACCAAAAGGTAATCACCTATAAAATGGGGCTAAAGAAATATTGTATAAAATATTGGTATAAAAGAAATAAATATAGCTTGTACGTTTATATCATATCTAAATGAAAATATTGTATTTATTGTATTATGTTTAGATGAAAGTTAACTTCAGTTAAAGTTAGTTAAAAGATGTTCACTCTTAGTAAAGAAGTAAAGTTTATTTCCCTATCAACATACATATCATCTATAAGAACATCTGAACAAATGGGACTTCCAACAAAACAGAAACATATGCAAATCATTTGATTATCATCTAATTTTACAAGATATTTTTTTCCCTTCCAAGGAATTATTTTGTGGACCTTTACCCTTAAATTTTAACTGCAACTAAATATATTCAATTCTTAACTCAAAAACCGAATAGTCTTTAACTATTTTCTCTGAAAACCAGCAGCTTAGGATCCCACATCTATAGAACCCTTCTTAGTTGAATGCCATTTTCCACATCGACGAATACTTTATTGAAATTCGATTAGCTTAAATGTGTTTTAATTCTTTTTTAAATTGCTATAAAACTCCAATAAATGTGCATTCGGTTTTGCAGCTTGGTTTTCCTCTTCTTCAGCTGCAAATACTCGTATGTAGAACGCTATTTGGTGGGTATTTGGATGGGGTATTCCTTCGACTACAATAATTCACGTATTTTATTGATTTACTTGTACAAACAGCAAAAAAAATTCAATTACCTTTCTGGGTACGAGAAATGCTATCGGCTAGAACCCTAAATCATTTCCCCTTGTGGCCTGGGCCCCTTTTCTCCCTGTTCTCCCTTTGGTTTTTTTCTTTTGCCCATTTTGGCCCTGACAGAACGTCACGAATTTGCCACGTTTTGTTGTTGCTGTTGTGGCTTGCAGCATTGCATTTGAGCATGCAGCAAACATTACTGTACATTCACCCACTTTTCAAAGTTCAAACACAGATACACACACAGACAGATAGGCGGACAGACAGACAGACAGACACAGAGAGAAAGAGAAGCGAAACAGAAAATTGCATTCTAACAGAGTTGCGCATGCGCAGCGCACTCTCCGGTCTCTTGGTCGCTCTCTGTCTTGGTATTGGTGTGGCAGTTGCAGTTGCAACTAGAAAAAGAAAGAAGCGAAAAAAAACTGCTTTCTCTTGCAGTCCAAAATCAAATTCGCTAAACTTTATGGCAAACTTCTAGCCAAGAGACGCCACGCAAACAAAAATTGGTGTTCGATTTGAGCGAAATATTTCTCGGGCAGCTCAAACGGTAAATAAAGGAAATAAAAAGTATAGAGTTTATGTCTTTTGATTATTTGGAAGGAGTGTTCTGCATTGCTTAGCTCGAAAATCCTTTCATCTAGGCTTATTTATCTACCATTGGGTTCAAAGATCTTTATAGATCTTTATAATCCAGCTAGCAGGGAATACTCCTACCTTAAGAGTAGGACTGCAAATATTGTCAAGTGATTGGGAAAACCCTTCTAGCAGAATTTCTTCCCTCACTGATTCGTAAATTTTCTCTACAAGAGAAATAAGAATTCTTTCTTCAATTTATTGGTGTTATACCTCGAAAATACCACCTCTTATATCTATTATGGTATTAAAAGTTACCAAAAAAAAGAAGAAAAGAAGAAAAGAAATGCCCCACAAGCCAAGTAAATCTCAGCTTCGTTTGGCCTCTTCTCAAGGCAGCAGAATCCGTATTCGAGCCACGTTAAAAGCAAAAAGTGGAAAATTGCATAGCTCCACTAAGAGTACATGCATCGATGTATCTGTTAGTGTGTGCAAGTGTGTGTGTGTGTGTGTGTGTGAGTGAGCAAATGTACGGTTATAATGCACTTCAGTGCAGCATTTCACTTAGCGGAGCGAACAGCAAACAGTTCTCTGGCTTTTCCAGTCATTCGTTCTGGCCTGTGCTCGTTGTTTTTGCTGCTGCATTTCCCGCTGCTGCTGCACACACTCTCTGGTTGCAAAAAGAATATATATACATATATATATAGAGAAAAGCACCGTTAGGCGAGTGTTTATTACGCTCCTGTTACAGCATACAAAGTGGGCAACAATTGACAGATGAGAACGAAACAAAGGAGAGAGAGAGAGACACACACAGAGAATTGTAGAGAAATAGGGAGTGTGAGGATCTAGAAAAGGGAGAGAGAGGCAACTGGGCAATTTTCCATATTTGGCTCTGGGGCAAAGGAAATTCGTCTCAATGGGAAACTCGAACAAAGTTTTCGTTGCCCAAAATAGCCCACGGGCAAAACGTTCTATGAAAATTCAGAGTAATCCCCCCCCCACCCCCACCCCCAAAAAAAAAAGAATCGATCCAATCGCTCCGGCTGTACTCTATAATTTGAATGCTCTTTTCTTTGGAAGATGGAAAACTAGTGAAAGAGGTGGCAGATGTGGCAGACGAGGTGAGGTGCAAGAAGTAGAAGGCTGGGGCATAATTTCAGTTATTTGCAAGCTGCAAGTTCCTCGATCTATCGGGCGCATGAGGCAAAGAACTTCCGGGACAAGAGAACCGCAGCGGCACCAGGCAACACCAACAACAACAATGGGAAGCTAACGCTAACAGCAACAACAATTGCCACAAACAACAACAGCAACAACTGCATCCAAGTACAAAAATTAGGTCACTGGGAATTCTTTTTTGTGCAACATTTTTTGCTGCTTGCCGCTGCCGCTGCTGCTGCTGCTGCTGCTGCTGCTGCTGCTGCCGCTGCTGCCATTTCTTTGTGGTTAGAACTCTTTTTCTTTCTTGGTTTCTGTTGCTGTTTGGGAAGCGTTCCCAGCTGCAGTTTCTATTGAGTATGATTATGGCCAAGAAAGATATTTCTTGGCTAGCAATTTTCAATTAGTTGCAATTTTTGTACGTTTTTTTGTGGTTAACAAAATGCATTTTTGACATCAATTGCGGTGCCGGGAAGGTTATACTGCGGCGATGAAGATGGCAGATTGCCGGCCAGATAAGAATGATATGTGGGCTGGAATGCTGCTGGATAATATCTATATCTAAATCTGGCAGAGGTTTGCAATAGGATTGGAATGTAGGGTGAACAAAACTAAGAGATTCGGGGAGTAGGAAGAGTAGACAAAGATTTGATAAGGGTTTTTGTGTTTCTATTGCATTTCTAGCCACAGTTTTCATATGTATTAATCTACTAATCTAATAATCTACAATTTCATTAGCATTTAAAAGAAAAGATAAAACATTATAAAATTAGAAAAGCCAGTCCATCTATCACTAAAAAAAACATAGTCCGACTATTTCGATAATAGAAATTAAAGAACTTCAAGGGAAAGCATCCTGCTGTCTTACCCCTTACTAGATCTTGCATCTCAGTAGCCGAAACATCTTCTATCCATTCTAATATGTAGTTCTTAAATTTCCCCCAGCTTCCTTTCCATTCTAGTGCCTTTCCCCTTCAAACACATTCTCCGCACCTCTAATACTCGTTGGCTTCTCTTTTTTTCAGTTGACAAGACTTGACCAGAATGACCCAAACACGCCGCAATAGGCCCGTTCGGTGGCCGTTCGAGTACGTTCTTATATGCCCTCCCACATTCACTCAATTGGCCATCAGAAGCGAGTGACGGGTAAGTCAGAAACAGCGTCTTTCGTCTCATAAATAGCCAATTAAATGGAATGTATTTCATAATTGCATTTCAGAAATTGCCTCCATCAAGATGAGGAGGTGAATGTTTCCCAAAAGCCAAAGAACTTTGGCTTGGAAAAACTCTTTTTTCTGGTGGCTTTTTTGCGCCTTTCCCTCGATAATTTTCTTGGAAAATGCTTCTTTGGGGGGACCGGTTTGCATCTTTGGGCAGCAAAAGAATCGCGAAGCTACCGCCGAGTACTGTTATATTCTGCTGCATCTGCACCGCTCTTTCTCCCGCGTCTTTCTGTCTTTCTCTTTCGCTGTCTTGTCTTCCTCCCTCTCCCTCGCTCTCTCTGTCCCTCTCTCACTCTGTGTGTGTGTGCATCTGTATGCAAGTCTCCTTTCGCTGTGCTTTTTGCACACATTTTTCAAATGTAAGTTACTTGCGGTCATTGGCTTTAACTGCTTCTGCTTCTGCCTCTGCCTCGACTTCAGCTGCTGCTGCTGCCTCTTCTCCTTCTTGCTCCTCTTCCTCCTCTTCGACTGCAACTGCATTTGTGGCCCGACTGCTACAACTTTTTTTTGCTCTTCTACTGCCTTTTCTTCTTCTACCTTTTGTTTTTTGCAGAACTCTTTCTCTTCTTTGCTGACTTTTGCTACTGAATTTCTATTGCTTGCAACGAGCGAAAATAGTAGCTTTAATTTTGTAACAATACTTTGTTTAATTTCAATTGGCAAATTAATTGTTTTAAGAATATATTCCTTGTCTTCATTTTCTTTCGAACTATTTTTTGTTTGTAACTTTTTTATTTTTGCTGAAATTGTTTTCAGTTTGGGATTTGGTATTTTCAAAATTGGATTCTATTTTGCAGGAGACTTAGAGTTCTTTTATAATTGTGGTCCAATAGAATTCATTTTTCTTTTTACGCTATTTTTCTAATGATATTAAATGAAAAATCACAAATATAAATAGTAAAATTTATTATTCTTTATTTTAAATACTTTTGTATTTCTTTTTGTATTTTTCCATATACTCTTTATTGTGTCTTCCTAATTTTGTATGGTTCTACAGGTGCTCATATTTTTGTGTGTGTTTTCCTGTGTTAAATATTACATTCCCATGAAAATTAGATTACAAATTTGGTTGCTGCTCTTTTCATAATCAAAGCTCATTTAATATGATTTAACCAGCGGCGGGCTTTTGATTGCACGCCCAAAAAACGAGCCCCGAAACAAAAGACTTAGGCAACGAACTTGCGAGAAGAACCAGGGAGCAGCAGCAGCAGCAGCAGCAGAAGACGAAGCAGAGAGCAGTAGCATAAGAATGACTGGATGAAGAAGAGGAAGCACTGCAGAAAAACGAAGGCGCGCGCACGAAGTCCAAGTCGGAGCCGAAGTCGTCGTTCAGTTCAACGAACCTGCGCTCGAATCTAGGCTAAACATTCTCAGCTCTGCTGCGGCTGCGGCTTCGGCTTCGGCTGCTGCTGCTGCTGCCGCTGCTCACTGTTGCCGCTGCCGCTGCCGCTGCTGCTGCTGCTGACGTGCAATGAAAACGAAAAGTACCGTAAGCTAACCGCTACGCATGAGCCAAGACGAAGAGGAAGAGCTAGAGAGAGAGAGAGAGAGAAGGCAGAAACGACAGAGACGACGACGAGGAGACTTCCAGAACATTGAACGAGGCATTTGATTAGCAAAGGGGGGCAAAAGGTGTGTGTTTGTGTGTATGTGTGTGTGTGGGGGGGGGGGGAGACCTAAAGAGAGAAAGGGGTCGGGTGGGAGGGGGTCTTGACCAGAACGTGACGTTCTATTTGTCTGCTAATCAAATGAAGCCAGAAGCCCGCTCTGGCCGGAAGTGGCCTGCGCCTTTATTAGCTTTTAATGGGAAAGTTATTAAAGCCGCAACCAAATAATATTAGAAAAAAAAAACGACACAGAATATATAAATAAATCTATGTATAATCCATATAGAACTCTTCAGAGAATGCCAACAATATACAGGTTGCGAGTGGGAGTGGGAGTGGAACGCGTCGTTGGCTCATTGACTTTGGGCCATGTCTGTCAATTGTTTGTCGTCGAAGTCTTTCGTTTGCCTGTCAGCGTCGTGCTGTCGTCGTCGTCGTCTCCAGAACTGCGAAAGCAAAACAAATTGGTGAAAGTTGTTGGCCATCGTCGCTCGCTTTGTTTTGCCTGATATTCGCGTTCTTATTCGCAACAACAACAACAGCAACAGCAACAGCAGCAGCAGCAACAACAGCAGCACTGAAAGCGGCTAAAAGAAGGTTCTCTCTGCTCCAAGCCCCGAACCATTCTTTCGTTTCGTTCGTGTTACAAAAACGGTCGTTGAACCTGCCCAAGATTTTAACTTCAACTCCGTCGCGGAGTCCGGAGTTGGATCCAGAGCTGTAGCTTCGTTTTTGGTTCTTCATTTTTGTTCATCTGTAATAATTTGGCGTGTAAACATGCGGCAGAGGGAGGCCTTATGAAGTCAATGACTTCTGTGCGGAACATCATCATTATGGTGGCGGTGCTTCTGCCCACCATGAACATTATTATCATCGGGCTTTTGCGATAACACTGGACTGGGAGGACTGACTCATTTAAAGAGTTTCTTTTCATTGGAATCGGCGGGGAATATTGCGCATAAGGAACTGGGCTAACGGGCTTGACTCAGTCTCAGTCTCAGTCTCAGCCTCAGTCCCCAGCCACTAACCGAAAGTGTAATCGCAAACAACAACGAATGCCCCTTCTTCTTTCACTGGGCATGGAAATTTTGACCATGAATATGTGGCATCCACATCAACGGCAACAGCAACAGCAACAGCGACAGCAACAACCATGTTAACCAGATCTGTGACTCATTTGTTTTTGTTCTGTTTTGATTAGGGCCAAATGTGAGTGAACTGCAGCCGGAGACCAGTCTTCCAACTGGAAGAATAACATGATAGATTTCGTCAACATTCTGGGGAATTCGACTGTCCATGTGGGGGAATCTCCCGCTGGCTAAGTGGGCCACTGATGCGGTTAGTGGAGGTTCTTTTTAGGGAGGTGTTTGGTTTTGTAGAAGGTGTCAGAAGTGTATGGCCACTGGGGTCACTGTAGTAAGTCCTAGACAGGCTCTTTATGTTTTCCCTTTATAATATCTAGTACCTATACTTCTGTGGAGAAGTATATTCGATGAAGACATAGTCACTCTGTTCAGTATATGTCCTACATATAAAGATTGAACTTTGATAATAGATCCCTTTGGAGAGCACCGGATTCCTTTGATTAGCCTTGAAGTTACCGATATGTCAACCTATTCTTCGATACCTTTTCAGCTTTGGGGCATCTTTGATCCCTGTAGATCCTCTCAAAGTTCTCCTGACCCCTCGATTTCTTTGCCTGTGCCAGCATTCACTTTGCGAGTACATGGCAACTTTTCCTTTGCATTTCCTAGATTATCTCACCATAATTTCTGCTCAGTTTTGTTCTACTTCAAAGACAGACATTCAGAGAATGTGCAATTTAGGAATTTTCCAGCTCTTATCCAAGGAGAAAATCGAGTTCAAGCCGAGAGAGACACAGGGAGAGACACAGGGAGTGGGAGAGGGATGGGATGCATTAGAATTCCCAGCGCGTTGCAGCCACCACCATTATATGCAATTGTAATAGCCTTTTGATGATCTTCTGGATCTCTGGCTGTGGCTCTGGTTCTGGTCTTATCGCTTAACCGAAATCTGTAACGAAACCTGCCGCTGGCGTCGCTGCTTCTTTTCCTGCCATTTAATTATTTGTCATCTCTTTTGCTACTCCACTTCTGTCTCTGTCTCTCTCTCTTCCTCTTTCTCTGTCTCTCTCTCTCCCTCTCTGTATACAGAGACCAAGTTCAACGCACTCGCTTGAACTGCACAGAAGAAAGAGACAGGTAGATGCAGAAAGAAAGAGACAGCGACACGAACATTTCCGCAAAAATCTAAGTAGAAGAATTCTTTCTTCTGCGGCGCACACGAGAAGCTGTTGGCCGGGCCAAGAGAGTGTGGCCAAACAGCGCGAGATACTTTCATTGGCAATCTCTGTGTGTGTCTCTCCTTCTCCAGCTCCAACTCCAGCTCCAGCTCCAGCTCCCGCTCCCGCTCCTGCTCCACACCCCACCCCCACTCTCATGCAGCATTTGCAACCAGTTTTTCCAATGCAAAAAGAAAGGCTTTCTTTCTGCGCTTCTTTCTTGCGTTTCGTTTCGTTTCTTTCTTCTGAGTGCAGTCTGCCGATTGCAGTTTTTTCTCCCCTCCTCTTCTTTATTGCAATTTGAAAGTATGACCGACTGAGTCTCTACCCATCTCTCTCTCTCTCACTCTCTTTAACTGTTTAGCCGTCTTTCTCTCTTTCTCTTTCTCTCTTTCTGTCCCTTCTCCAAGTTGGGTAATTTTTGGTTCTAGCCGGATAACTGCCTAGCTTTTGTGTTAAAGTTCATTTGGTTAGATTGCCATTTCGGGGCTCTTCTGGCCGGGCTTTGTCTTTGGTCTTGTAGGTCTGTTCTTTTGTCTTTTGTCTGCTGGCTGGTGGCTGGTGGCTGCTGTCTGCTGGTCAATGAACTGCCCAAAAAGAGCCACAGAACAGAACTTTATATACATAGAGCCCCCACGAAAGAAACCCAAAAGTTCAGACCAGACCCACCAAAAGTTTGTTACATTCTCGCTGCTTACATAAAAAGCAAATGGAAAAGACAGCGAAAGAACAAAAAAAATACGAAACACAGCAACATTTTGGACGCACTTTTGATGGGTTCTTCTTTTCGGTCTGTCGGTGTGTCGCTCTGTCGGTCTGTCGGTGGGGGAAAGGCATCTCTCGGGAATGGTAGGGAGAGTGAGCAGCAGAGGTTCTTTCGGGGGTCTTTGAAAAGTCAGCGGCGTATTAATTTTTCTAATTTGTCTACTCGCGAGGCGAATGAACTTTTGTGTCGGTGTCAGTGTCGGCGGAGTTTTTAGTTAGTTTTTTCTTTATTTTTTTGTATTTTTTTTGGTAGTTTGCCTTTATGTCATGATGATGTTATTTCGTTTTCGTTTCTTGAGCCCGTGGTTCAGCTCCAGAGCTTAGCTTCTTGAACCTACTACTATGAAGACATAATCGTTATAGTCGCAGTCCAAAAGTTCAAAGAACTCTCTGCTGCGGCCGGCTCCGAGTGTGCTGTGTCTCTGCTCTATGAGAATTCGTGCATAAATTTGAATAACACGCGTTCTCCACACATAGATCTCCCGGAGGTCTCCCAGAATGGGGAATTGGTGGGGGGTGAATCCGGTGGAGATATGGAAATTTGATTTATGGCTATTTCAAAAGCATAAAACATCCTATAATAAAAATCTTTGGAAATTAGCAAGGCCCCAAATCATTAATCACAGATCGTTTCGGGTGGAACTTGCGCTGAATTTCATTTGCATTTATTTACAATTTTTTTTTCGTCTGGAGATCAAAGTAATTTAAATTTCCTTTACTTTTGTAAGTCGTAAAATGGAGTTATCACCAGATCAAGTTTTACTACTTTGTATCTGTAATCTATTTTGCATGGATCTATTTGCACATCTGTTAAATTTATGTTTTCGATATGTTTTATTCATTAACAGGGTCCGTTGTGCATGATTTTGGTATAGAATCGTTAAAAGAGTTCTCAGATTTGGGTTAAGGATAGTTCCAGCGGGTAACCAGTGTTTTTTGTAGATTTAACCAGTATTTAAGTTGATTGATGGGTTTATACAAGCTAAAAGAGTTCTATCTGATGACAGATGAAGGGGAATGAAGAATGGTTAGACCTGTCAAAAAGTTGTCGCAAGTTCTCGAAGTACCCTTTAGGATCTTTATTCCTTTAAGGCATTGAATATTCTGTAAGAATCCTCAAGCCTATGGAAGTATTCAGAAATTGTTAGGTAATCCTTGAGCAGTTCATATCTATATTGTGAAAATTTGGTATTGTAAAGGAATCTTTGAATCAAATATAATCGGTTCCTGACATATTTCAACTTTTACACCATAGATTCTATAAGGAATCTTGAATCTTTGGTAGCTTGGAGCATTGAAGTGATCTATATGTATGGCCTATAGCAGATTCCCTTAAGCCCTCTTCCAAAAGCAACCTCTGGCTCTACCTCAAGGGTGTCCCATCAAACAGATGTCCTTTACATTTACATAGCCCCCAAAAAAAGGAACAAATTGCGCTTCCTTTGCTGGCATTACCATCACTTCCCGTGAGTACCCCAGAAAAAAATCTAAGCCAGGACCTGACCTAACGGTGCTGCTCCGCTCCGAAGGAATCCTGTGCAGCGTCAGCTGCTCTGTACAGGCCCCAACCCCTAGGCAGAATTTCCATTCAACATGTTGTCATAATTGATATCCGTTCGGATCATTCCATGCCGCTGCTCAACTTGATATCCTCTGGAGCTGTTGCTGCTGCTGCTGCTGCTTCATAGACAACTGCTAACCCACTCACAAATACAGACACAGGCACACAGGCACACATTTACATGAACAGTTATGCTTTGCATTTACAGTTATGCAATGCCACCGACAATGCATCCTTTTTTTGACATAATGCTGAGGCACAAACAGCGACAGCGACGGCGACAGAGACAGAGACTCACGAAACGAATCGAAACGAGTTTCCTGTTTGCCAAGAAATAAAATTTAAATAATGAAAGAGCTACAACAACAACAACAAAAGTACGAACAAGAAAGAGAGGCTGTCTAAGGGAGTCGACTTTCGGAATACCCTAGCATATGGATGGATGGTTTCTTAAGGAGCCAACAAAGGGGGTAAAACCTTTCATAAAACCATCACATAGGTTCAGGCGGTAGCCTGGGGGAGTGATGAAACCCCCCCAAGCTCACTTGGACCTGTAAAAAGGTCCGTTGTGATGAACCATCACATAACGATTCATATATATCTATCTATCTATCTATCTTCTATCCATATATATTTATCTATCTATCTGCAAATACCTATGAATGACTTTTATGATCTTGTGGTCATGACTCTTTTATCTTTTCAGAACAGAGACATTTTTTCTTTTAGAAAAACTTGTATATCGTTTTATTTTTTTCTATAGGAGCATTTTCTATAGCATTGCTCAGAGTATACCTATTTTTTGGCAAATTTCAAAATAACTTAAGCTTAAAGTTGTCCAATTTTCCAGTTTTATCTAATCTAATTTGATTATCTAGCTGACATAGATAGTGCTGATTAAGACTATATGCATACACTTGATATTATCATAAATCCATTCCTTAGTTTCGTGGCAAGCATCAGATCAAAATCATAGTACCCACATTCTCCAGGCTACAGGGTAACAACCGCTATGTGGCCTCTGCCCCTGCCCCTGCCTCTTGCCTTGCCTCTTCCTGTGGCTGCTGCTGCTGCTGCTGCTCCTTTCCATTTCTCGCAATTCTCACTTGGCTGGAAAGCAAATGAAATGAAGCAATATCCAACGTTCCGACGTTCAGTTCCGCCTCTGACGCCTACAAACTACTCTTCGATGGTGTACCCCTCTCCTGCTCCTACACCCACTTCCACTTCCAACGCCGCTGCCGCTGCCGCTGCCGTTGCCGCTGCCGGCAGACAGCAGGCAAACAAACAGTGGGAACAATAGAACAATAAACACGGCCAAGAATGGTTAGAAAACAACATTTTTACCGTAATCCTTTCGTTTTGATCCGCTTGAGAAACACTCACTGGAGGAGAATCAGCCGAAGACATACATATTTTCATTCGGCTGAAAATGAGATTGAGGGAAGGATTAAGGAATGTTGCGCGCTACCTGATGCGGCAGACCATGGACTGACGAAGGTCCTCTTCTGCTCTCTCCAGCCAGGACATGAGATTGCTTTATTTGAATATCATCATCAAGGTACCAAGCAGGTACCGCTAGAATATTGCCAGGGTTTCGAAAAGGGTCTCCCGGCGTCAGGTGCTCCTGCTGCTGCTCCTGCTGCTGATGCTGTAAGGGTCTCAGCCAAAGGATGGGCGATGGGGATGGGGGAATGCGTGGATCCTCAATCAATTTGATTGCGTGAAATGGAGAAAAATGATATACCAACCCTCGGAGAAATTGGAATGTTTACACAATCCCCGAACAATCGATTGTAACGCATATGTTGCTCACAGGATGTGAAAGGATCTAGACCCGACACACTCAACTCTCACTCTAATTTTCCCATAGCGGAAATGGCAGCAGTCGTCCGGCTACCGTCTAAACAATTCTTTAATTATGGCAAGGACACGGTCATAAAGCCATAAAATCAACCGTCAAAGGGTTCGCCCTAACCCCTAACCCCTTCCACTCCCACTCCTTTCTGGCCCATTAGTTGTCGCCTTTCTCTTTTCAATGGAATCCTTTGAACCCCTTGGCCGATGTCCTTGCACGGTAGGCAAATCTTGCCCATGCACAGATACAGATTCAGCGGAAAAATTGAGGCCAGGCGCGCCCACTTTTTGGGCCAGGTTTGTTGCTTAAGTCTTTCGCCCGTGGAACCTGAAAGACGAGCACAAAAGAAAACGCAAGAAAAACGAAACAAAATAAAATAAAAACGATTGCTCAACTGCCGAAAAAAACAAAAACAAAAAAACACAAAAAAAACGTTCGAGTTCAACGAACGCACAAAATATAATGGAAACAAAATACAAGCAACAACAATGCGTGTGCCCTGTTACCAACAGTCACTCAGTCAGTGGTCAGAACGAACCCCTGCCCCCCTGCTCGCCTGCTCCCCTGCTCTCCCTTCTCCATCTCTCCCCAGCAACGTGGCTCTCTGGGTTTGTTGACCTTCTCGATTTTTGATTCGTTCGTTAATACATTTTTCGGGCCAGAACCGAAAATGAAATGGAAAAGAGCGCGCACGGACAGCGGTCGGTCGGTCGGTTGGGCGGTTGGTCGCTTGGTCGGTCGGTTGGTCGGTCCCCGAGCCCGAAACACTCTCGCCGCCCCGTGCACGCGCTTTTTTATGAGTATTCCCCTCCTCCACTCATTGTCCAGATTTTTTTTAGCCGCTTCTCTTGGTCACTCTCTCTCTCCGTTTCTGTTTCTGTTTCTCTTTCGCTCTCATCTCTCTTTGTGGCACTGTCTCTTCTTGACTTGGTTTTTGTTACTGCTGAAAAGTGAAGTGAATCACTTTGAGCATGCTCAGCTCATACGCATGCCATTTGGTGGAGGGAGGAACGATCCTCCTTTGGGCTCCTTTGGGAACAGCCATGAGAAAGGGAAAAGTGCGCAGCACATTTGGGGAGGCTGAATGGTCAAGTGGAGTAAAGGATCAATGAAGGAGGCAAGTAAAACGATATGAGGAAAGATCAAAGAGAGATCAAGGTAGGTGGAAGTGGTGTTCAGTGATCCGTTGAATTGGCAAAGGCTGAGCATAGGATGAACAAGTGGGGAGATCTCCAGCTCACCTCCCGTCTAACCTACCGAAGAGTGCTGCCGCATGACGCGCGACACGTATTGGGAGGATCAACGATATGGAGGTGAGGTTTGTACGATCGTCATATGGAAAGGGAAGTTAATGAAAGTTTAAAAGGAAGAAATACTACTAGGGAGGGCAATTTCTGGTGTTCAAACTTGTTGGAGCACTGCAACTGTGGGGTAAGGAAACATCATGTGAGGATCAGTAGCATCTTGGGACCAGCAGATTGTTGGATGTAGGTCCAAACAGGAAGAAGATAAACGATGATGACGAGCGATTGATAAGAACTAATAGATTGAAAATCAATTATCGACAAAATGGCGCGAAAGAATTTGGGACTTGGACGAGGCGTACATCAAGGGTGGGGGGAGGGGGTGGCGAACAAAATCCGAGACGAACAGAAACGGAAAACGAATGAACGGTGAATGAAGCTCAACGCTCGTGGCGACGATCGCCAGGGAACGAACGTCAGCAGCGTTCGGTTCGGTTCGGTTCGGTTCGGCGCGATGGAGAGGCAATGAGGCTCCAAATTACTTATTTTCGCATTTGGTAAATTATACATACTCGTACGTCGAATTGATCGAATGAGTTGAGCAAACAGAAATGGCGGACCACAAAGCCCCCCCTTACGGTAGCAGCCAGCCGCCCACCTGCTGATTTTGATTGAGAAGGTGTGTCGGCTATATGTATATATTCACTTGGAGGGTGTTTGGGGGTTTTTGTTGTTGTTGTGTCTGGAGGGAGCTGCTCCCGGTCTTGCTTTCTTTTGTGCTTCATTCGGAATCGTACTCGTACACGGACTCCTATACGGAATCAAATGCGGATTATCATTGCGCATGCGGAACTCGGGGAAAGAGTCGGGAGTGGGAGTGGGATTGGGGTTGGGGATCGGCTCTTTTTCTTTTGACAGCTTACTTGAGAGTCGAAACCACTCGAATGAGTAATCATCGTTGAATGTCGTCAGTGGATGAATAAGGTTGTACATCATTTGTGTGCAAATACCTGATGAAACATGCGAGGATGAATGCAGACACAAATTAGCGATTATAATCTTGTTTATCTTTGAAGATTATATTGGAATATTTCAAGTAAATTTGACAACAGTTTCCACACAAACAGAGGAACCCTCAAGTGAAGTCCTTCGGCAAAACAGTTTCTACCTGAGATTTTTGGGCAAAATTATGACCGCAACACCGCCTTAAAAAAAAAGTAACCAGAGAGAGGGAGAGAAAGTTATAGGCAGTCAAAGTCCTTGAACTGTTCTTTATGCCAAAAATGCGCGTGTCTTTCTCGATTCTTTCGGGCTCGAAATGGACAATGGAACACGGGCTCTGGGTCATGGTTAGGGTCCAGGGTCGTACCTGGTCCGCATGACAAGATGTTGCATCATTTTTGTGGCAAACTGTGATCCGTGGAAAATGCGCCTTCCTTGTAAAGACCCAGCAATCCATCATCTTTATGAGTCCTCGCATAAGCAAGCATAAAAAATTGTGTTTATTTTTTGTGGAAATTCAATTTTTTTTTTTGTGACAGGACCATAAACAGATTTTCCACACTCAAGGAAATGAGCAGAGGAAATGCCATAAAGCTGGAGAGATTTCTTCCTATTTGTTTTGTTTTTGATTTTGATTTGGGTATTGGTGTTCCCATTCTGGAGGTAAAAGTGGATCAGTAGTTCCGTTCCCGTTCCCGTTCCGTTCCATTTTTGTTGGGTAAGTGGGTCAGTGTACATCCTTTTCCGCGTCCTGCGCGCTTTTCCAGGTCATCGTTTCCGTTCAAATGGCAATCGAAGTGATCTCTCAATGAAAAGAGCACCACACACTCACCGAAAAGGCTCCTCGACGAACCCACAACACTGACACTTCGCTTCCCTTTCCCCTTCCCTTGGTATTTTCCTTTCGGTATTTTTTTCTCTATTATCCCAAATCTAAAATTACATAATTATTGGGTAGAGGAACCATAAAGGAAACCCTTAAAAAACGAACGCCAGAGGGAACGCACATAAAAAACTCGAGAATTTTCGCGCGGAATGGGAAAATGCATTGTTCCAACCCCCATCGAAATGGAAAACCTGACAGATGCGAGGGCATTGATTCACTGATTATCATCATCAGCATCATCAGCATCGGGGGATCCTTATACGTATCTCTCATCCTTATAACTGTGAACGCTTTTGATTTCGTCAGGTGTGATCCTGGTCCTGAGACAGGCTCCTTCTGCTGCTGTTGCTGCTGCTGCTGCTGCTAGGGGTAGGAAATCCTTTTGTTGCGTGTTTACTGTTACTCCATGCGGCAGCGGCAACAGCGGCAACAGCGGCTGTGGCAATTACGACTTGAATCCGTGGATCCGTGGATCGTGGGAGCGCTCCTCTTACAGGATACACCAGATACCCCAAGAAGTGCTTACGATTCCGCTCTAACGGTTCATAATTATGCAAGTGGCGTGTCACTCTCACAGACACACACACACACACACACACACACATAAACACAGATACGAATCGTATTTCGCATATGTTCCGACCATCAATCAGCATTAGGTCCACAAACGGAAAACAAGAGCGACAACAGCTTAAGAGTTCATTGTTACAATTTTGTAAACTTTTTCGATGCCAGAGGCGGTATCGGTAGCAGCACCAGCAGCAGAACGGAATTGGTCAGCAAACAACTTTGAAGAGATACAAAGATACAAAGATACAGCGACACAGAGATACAGAGATATGTGTGTACTCTCGTACAATGGCCAGACAATGCAGAGCAAATTATACCCTATAACAATCGGCCTATAACAATGAGATCTGTTAACAGATGAAGATCTTAAGTCAAGTGGGATATATGCATAATTTCGAATTGTTTTGTGGGATACGATAGAGGATAGAGAGGATCGGGACTGGTGTATGAAATAAGAAAGGAACTGGAAAGTGATCTATGAAATAAGAAAGGAACAAGAGAGTGATCTTACACGTCTTTGTCACTTTTCGATTGGATTAGAGGAGAAGATTGCATTGAAAATCCAGAGGTATCCGCTGCATACATATCCCTGGAAAAACATAGCTCTGTAGTAGTTCCCCCGAATGATTCCCTTACTTTTTGTGATCAGAGTCCCCTCCTATCGTTTACCGTTGTCAGTACAATATGTGGCATCGCAGAAATAAACTCTCGTACGATATTTAATTGGTATTAAGTAAAATGTAGAACATTTCAAGAATTGTTGTCTATTGTCTGGTTTTTGCTTTTGCTTCTGCTTCTGCTTTGCTTTTTGCCGGAGCTCTGCTTCGAATGTCGTTGGTGGTGGAGTAATCATAATCATGCCTCCAAATACCGCCTCAAACTACGGAGCAAAGACAGCGGCAGCGAAGATCTCTGGCGTAGGCTGCAGGAAGGAGTGTAATGGCAGTGGGGGGAGTGTATGTGGGGGGGGAATTGACACAAACACTTGAAACCAGAAAGAGAGAGAGAGAGGGAGAGAGAGGTAGCTGGTGCTCGATTCACGATTCTTTCCACTTCCATCCCACCTCTTTCTTCAGCTTGTTCTTCCCGCTGCCCCTTTTCTTCCCCTTTCTTCTGCCTCCTTCCTCCTCTTTCTCTTTCTGCCCCCTTCCTTCTTTTTCGCGATTTGCGAATATGCCCCACGTACACACGTATTTATGTTAACAGTTAGCTTTGCCTTTGTGTGCGCTGCTGCTGCTGCTGCCGCCGCCCGCTGTCGCTGTCGCTGCCGCTGCTGCTTCTGTCGGTCGGTCATTGGCTTAGCACACATTTTTCATTTCGTTGCGGAAAAAGAGTGAATTCCTTCAGCAGTCGCTGGCTCCGAGACCGAGACCGAGACCTGGCCAAAAGCTGGAGTTGGCAGAGTCGCGGAGTTGGCTATTGATTCTCACAGTCTTCGATGTCGCTTCGGCGGGTGTTTTTTGTTTTAGCTTGAGATACTTTTTGGGGGCTTAAGATGCGGTTGGGAATTGAATATAATTTTTATTAGAATTAATAAAGATGAAAAGAAATAAATTCGATAAATTTTAAGGAAATGTTCAATATTTTATTAAGAATTTTCAGGTTGAAGATCATTTATGATCCTTCTGAACATTTAATAACAATTTAATAAATTATAAACGAATTTATTCGATTTTCTGAGTTTTAAAATCCTCAGAATTTCGATTACAAAAGTCTAACAATCCTGTTTAAGTCGGCTTCATTTTTGGTCCGTTTCACTACAAAAATAGATTCATTCCTCTCCAGATTCCCATTGCTTCCTTTTGCTGGCATGGCATTCACCGGCGGACCAAACGGGCATCAGTCCAATCAAAGTCCATTCTGCCGGCCAGTGCAATGATTCTGGAGAGAGACAGCCCGCAATTTGACCTGTACAGGTGTCTATTGCTAAGACAAACAGACGGACAGACGGACAGAGACTGACGGGTAAACAGAGAAAAGCATTCACTTTGTCGCCGTCGGCGTCTCCGATTCTCCTCCAGTGCACGTCTCCCGTGCCGTCTCCCGTTGGCCGGTTGCCATTCCAGCCTCTGACGAATGGCAAGTTCATTGCTCCTAACCTAATTTTTCAAACATAATCATGAAGTAAATCAGGTTTGGCACATAGATAACAACAGCAACAGTCAACAGCAGTCAGCCAGAGAGACGGAGTGACGGAGAGATGGAGAGATGGAGATGGAGACGGAGACTGTGGCGGAGACTGAAGCTGAGACAGACCAGAGTCAGAGCCAAATGGCAGAGTCTATCAATGAGTATCTGTGTCTGTCTGCATCTATGCATGTATGTGTGTGTGTTGTGTGGTGAGAGCTTTTACCGCAAAATTCGCGCGTGTGTTTAACACCTTTCGCGCCCCCTTACTCTCTGGAGCAGCCGCCTCTCGTCGAACAGTTAAATAGTTGGTGCCGCCACACGGTTTGGTTCTGCTCTGCTCTGGCGTGGGCCCAGAGTCAAGTTCTCACAGTGGCAGTGGCAGTGGCAGAGGCAGAGACAGAGATCAGTGGCAGAGTGGCAGAGTGGCAGCTGCTGCAACACATAATCAACAGCAACTGCTGAACTACTTACCCACTGGGGAGGCCAAAAACTGGCGGTAATTGATGGCCAGATCTGAGATTTTTTGTGGCGGCTGCTGCAGCTGACAACAAGTGGCAAGTGGCATACGAATACGAACACGAGTGCTGTGGCAAAGCTCCTTAATTTGTTGAGTGACCAGCCGAACAAACAAACAATCAGATTCTTAGCCAAGATTTGGGTTAAGATTGATTTCGGGGCTCCTTGACTCAAGTCAAGATCAAGGATCAATCCTTTCTGAGACATTCGAAAGAACGTTGCTTTCGAAACCATTTGATTGAAGATTGATTGAAGAGATTTGTTTTATTCTAAGCCGGAATGATCAGCAGTTCCTTAAATTAAACTCAAGCCATTGAAAGCAAATCTTCATATCAGATATTTGTTCTATTCTTAATCAAAAAAATATAGTCAAAACTAGTTGGCAACTAAATTTAGTCAGTGATCCTCAGAACCCCACCTCTTCCCTCAGTGAAGCATAATTACCAACAATTAGACACAAATAAATACCATTAGAAGTCTGCCAAATGCAAATCGAATTGAAGTTACGCCACCCTCAGACCATTGTCCAATTATTCTTAACTACCTTTGATCAGATATTTTTCCCGAATTTTGATTTGCGTGCCGATAAAGCATATACATATGTACGTAAATTAACTAGTCATTTTCTTGTGGTGTCATGCAAAATAATTCACGAATTATGATTGCCTAATCCCCCGGTAATCAATCACGCCGCTCCACTCCACTCCACTCCACACACAAAAGACAAAAGACTCAGGCGACAAACTTGAGGCGAAGACCAAAGAAAAAACAGCCAACGGAACAGAAAATCCACAAATAAAATCGTTAAAAATCACCTCTGGAAGAGGCAGAATTTCTTGTTGGTTCAAAAATGAAACAAAGAACAAGTTAAAATGTAATAAATAAAGTACATTTCAAGAACTGGGGACTGCCTTTTCATTTCAACCATCATTTATTTATTGGAAGTGTATGGCCAGCAGCTTCTTTGGCTCTTTTGCTGCTGCTGGTGGTTCTGGCCTGGCCAATGAACTCCAGCAATGAAAACGAAATGTATAAAAAACGAAAACAACAAGAACTCAAAAGCAGCCACGAAGAAGAACCAACAAACAAAAAAAGAACCGCGGCGGCAGAACCCAAAAAAGAGATACAACCGAAATGTTGGTTTTTTTTCTCTTTTCTTTCCCTTTTTCTTTTTTTTTTTTTTGGTAAGAAGTCAATGAACTTGTTCTGCCGGTGCGTGTGTGCGTGAGCTTGAAATAAACTTGGCTAACCGAAAAAAACGAAATGAAATGTAAAGAAAAGAAATGATTGTAGCGCCCAAAAAAATACAAAATGTGAGAGAGCCACCAGAAAGAGCCATCAAAAGCGGGCACAGCGCGGGCTCTGACTGGGACTCTGTGACTCTGGATGGATGATGAGTTGGCCAAGACACCATTAAGCCGGGCCGGGGGACAGCTGTGTGTGCGTGGATGCCGGCTTTTGGGCCCCCTGCGTAGGCCCCGGCGTATCCGTGTGTATCTCCGATTGTGTATCTGTGCCTGTGTTTGGGTGTTAAATAACCCAGAGGCAGAGGCCCCAAAAAAAATTAAATTTGTGTTTTTGGCCAGGCCTAAAACGCACTTGTTGTTGACTGTCTTCTGCTTTCGGCCTAAACGACTCTATATTTATTTAAAAATTATGCTCCCCCTCCCCACCATTTACTTTCCATTATGGTCGAAGTTTTTTGGGGGAGAGATGCGATATACTAGAACTTGTTATGGATTTGTGGAATTTCGAGACGCAAAAACACTTTTATTTATTCTGAAAGTTCTTTCCTTTCGTGATTAGAGCTGATGATATAATAGATGGCATAACTATCTTCAAATGTCAGTTCTATTTGGAGATCCCTGAAACTGTGGAAGATTCAAGTTGTATTCAAGTTGGTTCCTTTCTGAGACAGCCCCTGAATGATGAGATAATAGACACTTACAAAAACTACTTTTATTGATTCCTTCCTCTTGAAAGTTCTTTCCATCTTTGGTGAATGATGATATAATTAATTCTTGCAAAAAACCATTTCCATAAAACACTTTTATTTATACTTTCAAGTTCCCTCCTTTCTTGGACAGAGCTCAAAATTAATGATGATATATTAAATATTAAAATTATGCTCATGCTCATGCCCGTGTGGTATTTAAGAATTTATTGACCCCATCGCTCACAGTTTTTGCTTTCAGCCGCAAGAACCAACCAAAACCAAAAATAGGGTTCTAATGACCGAAAACAAAAAGTTCTAATCCCAGTGGCTACAAAGTTTCTTTCGGTTTTTTTTTCTTCTTAATTTTTTGTAAGAGAACTTTGATGAATGCTTCAATTGTTATTTATAGAGAATGATGGCAGTGCCAAACGGAGTGTGGCCAAAAGCTAATGAGCGTCTGTCTGTCTGTCTGTCCGTCTGTAGGCCTTTTTTCACCCCAAAACGGATGCGGATTTGTCTCTTAATTCGCATGGAGGCCTCTCCACTCTCCAGTCTCCAGTCTACCTGTATCTTTTGTCTTAAAGCCTTATGGCTTTATGGCCACCCTTTGTCTTTCCCTCTCAAGCGTAAAGTTCAAGGCTGATTCGACGTCTTGTGTTATTATTGATCGCACCCCCCTCACCGCTCACCCCTCGGCACTGCCGCCACCCTGCGTTCATGTTAATTACATTTTAGTTATGTAAATGCTCGTTTTTCAATTAGTTTTCGTTAATGTCTTTTGTGCGGCGCGTATTATCATGATTTGGCATTTATTATCCATCCAATAGATTGTTTCTATTTCTATTTCTATTTCCATTTGTATTTGTTTGTTCCTTTCCAGGTTTTATGACTATTGGGGCACGGGGATTGTGAAGAAGTTTGGATCGTTGGGTAAGTGCTTTACACATTATTTATAGCGCAATTTTATTGATTTCGATTAGATCATGAATCGGCTGTGAGTCACTGCATGACTAGCATATCCCGTTTATTTGGAGATTTCTTTGAAGTTAAGCTTTTGCTTTTACTTTTACTAGAGACATGCATACATACATACATACATATGTACTTTGTGCATGAACTTTGGTGTTGGGCTAACGATTGAGATCATTTTTGAGTCGTCAGAGGATTAAGATATTGTAGAATGAACCGATCAGCAGCAGATGCTACAATCTGATACACAGATAAAATAATTCTCCATGATTCTCTGAAAACAAGATGCCTTGGGGATGCCATAGGCTTTCATGATTTGTGGCAGTAAATAAAGGGAACAAAAAGTCATCATAAAAGCACCTTGTAAATCTCTCGTTGTCGCCTTGTCACTTCCCCTTTTTAAGCGGCCAATTGTTCGGATGCAATTATATAGCCAGCCTAATGAAATTTGATATGCCAAAAAAAAAAACAAACCAATTACATGCAACAGCCGCTGCCACTGACCACTGACCACCACTGACTTCTGGCCAAGAGAGTGAAAGAGTGAGCGGGAGAGAGAGAGAGCGGTCAGCAGGAGAGTGCTTTGGAAACGGGTTAAGAGAATCGAGAACAAGTGGCCGATCGGTGTGCGGGTCGGTCGGTTGCGCTTGGCTTGCGCAGAATTCTAAACTTGTTAGAAGAGTCCGACCGTCCGAGACCCCAGGCTCTGCTCTGGCCGTGCTCTGCTCTGCTCTGGCGCTGCTCTGCTCTGGCGCTGCCTTGTTGTAATTTTACGCTCCCATGCTCAATTTACTGCTACCCCCATCCGCCATCCGCCATCCGCCCTCCCCATTCCCCATTTCCCCATTCCCTTGTGTGTGTTAGAGGCGTTTAGAACTATTTTGTGCGAAAAAGAAAAAGAGCAGCAAGCGGCAGAGCTGTGGCTGTAACTGTGGCTGTGGCTGTAGTGGTGCTGCTGCTTCTGCTGCTGTTGGTTCCAATGCCAAAGAGATACCTGCGCGCGCGCGCTCACCTTGAATGAAAGTTCTGGCCTGTTGCGCGCTCACACACAAAGAAAGAGAGGAGATAGAGAGACAGGCAGACAGAGAGAGCCGTGCCGAGCCGAGCCGAGCCGAGCCAGTCAAAGAGAGATCTCTTCTCTCTGGCAATTGTATGGGTGATCAAGAACCTGAGACACCTGAGCGGCTGCTGTTACCTCTCTGTCTCTGTCTCTGTCTCTCTCTCTACCTCTACCTCTATCTCCATGTGTGCGTGTTTTTGTTTGAGAAGAGAAAGAAGAAAGAGAGTGTATTTGTATGCGGTGAATGGGTGTGTGCGTGTATCGTGTAATGAAATGTCTGAAAAGTCTATCTGTCTGCTCGACCGCTGTCGCTGCTGCTGCCTCAGTCGCTGCCTCAGCCACTGCCACTGCCACTCAGAAGCCTCTAACGACATCGACATTGAAGTCGCACCGCGACTCATCCGTAGTTTCAGTTTCCCGTAAGCAACAAAACGATCGAGACATGGTTTCGTAAGACCCGCACGCTTTATTTTTTTTTAAAGACAGAAGATACAATTTCAATAACGTTCTAAAACTGTCGAAAGATACTTATTTTTACAAGTGAAACAAAGTGAAACCCTGAACAAATTCTCCCCGGTGCAATCAGAGGGAAGAAGAAGAAGAAGAAGAAAGAGTTAAGAACAAGTGACATCCAAACATAAGACTGCCCCAAAAATATCCATCTACATAAATCTTTAAGTTAGTTCAATTCCCACCCACAAACAAAACATCCAAACAATGTATATCGGAATCATGAGGATTACAAAGCGTCGATCATAATTGACACTTGAACCGCTTTTTCGATTGGATTGGATTTATTGCGTAATGGATTTAAATTTAGCCGCCACACCAACAGCATCCACAGCAACAGCAACAGCAACAGACACACTATCCACAAGCAGCTTCAGCCTCAGCCTCAGCTTCAGCTTCAGCATCACGGAACGGATATGCAATTAAACAATGAAAATGGTGAGTACTACTACTCAGACTTCGACTTCCACTTCGACATCTAATTGATTTATTGCCAATGTTTTGCTTTGTTTTTTGCCACACTTTGCCATATCCATAAGTTATATTCCCAGCTATATGGTTGACAAGGTAACGATGGGTGGGTTCTGTGCAGTACAGAGCGAGAGGTTTTTATGGGTCTATTTTATGGAACATAGATACTGTAGATACTGTAGATGTGGGCTGGTTCCTAGAAGTTCCATCAAGAATCTTGTATTCAAGAAAGGGAATAACCCTATGAAACATCTTCCAAAAGTTCTGCAAAGCCAAGCACATTTATGGTCTAGTCAATGTTTAGGTTCTGTTCTTACAGATTCCACAAAAAGATGGGTTTTAATGACTAGATTGTCTGAGATATAGTTTGATCCAAAAGACAGCTAAAGATAGAAAGACGAAGAGGCTTCCCGAAAGGTCTGTAAAGGAAAGCTTTCTTATGGGATAACTGGCCAAGGCTTAAGTACTTTTCTTGTTTATGAGGTATTTGTGGGTGGGTATACGTGCCCTGGTTGCATAGCCTATAGAAATGACATAAGAAGTGAGTGCATCTTCAGGAATATGTGTCTATAATTTATGCATTTCCAAAGTTCCTTTTCTATAGAAATTGATTGGGATATCATCTTTTACCTAATATATATTCGCAAAGGTGATTCTTAGGTAATTTCTAATTTCCAGTTGGAACTTTTTACTCACAAAAAACTTCTCCTATAATTTATGCTTAGATAATTTTTCTTTATTCATCATTTTTTATTGACATCTTAATCACTTCATTTACTGTTTTGCTATATTCCTGATTTTCTACTGCAACCCCCTGGGACCCTCTGCCCCTTGGAGAACCATCTCTCTTAGAACAATCATAATTTATGACTTGTGTTTAATTTTAACCATGATGTTCGTCAAAGAAAGTCTTCGGTTACTGCGATTTATGTTAATCAGAAAATTTCGATAGAAATGTTATATAATAGTCCACCACACCACTCATTGGGGGGCGCAAACAAGTTTCCAAACAAAAAGCCCCAAAAAACAAGGCGAAGGCTAAGGCGAAGGCGAAGGCGAAGCCGAAGAATAGTGATTAATTACAGACAGGCTAGAAAAATGGCATAAGCAGCAGACGGCTCTTGGGTTCTTGGCTCTTGGGTCCGCCGACGAAGAGAATGCTCGAAATGGGATGATGATGGGAACTGGCATTTCATTAGAAAACTTTTATACGTATACAAACATATATCCCCCTGCTGTCTTTCTATATGTGAATATATAAGGTTTTTTAATAATCACATCAGCAAAAACAAAAATAATTAGACAAAACCTGTTTGGGCTTAAACAAACAACAACAAATGGGGGGGTAAAGTGTGGAGAGGAGCTACACAACGAGACATATATGAGTAGGTGAGAGAGAGAGAAAAGAGATATATATATATATATATATATATATAGTATGAGTAGAGCAAAAGGGAGAGAGAGAGGTTTATATAGGAGAGACAGAGAGATAATTGGCGACGTAAGGCAGAAAAACCTTGACTTTGACTTTAAATGACTCTCGACAGCCGACGATCGGCACGCTAACACGCTCCAACAGAAGCAACAGCAACAGCAGCAACAACAATAACAACAATAACAAATAAAAGCTATAAAATATTGTATAAACAAATAAATTGAAAATGAAATCGAAACGAAACGAAACGAGATGAATGAACAGATCCCCCACCCCCACACCCACCCCAACCCCCATCAACCCCCTCATTTCGTTTAGAATTTGTAATTCAAAGATACTTTCAATATCAAGGTCATTAGCTGCTGCTGCTGCTGCTGGTGCGGCTGCGGCTGCTGTTGTTGCAGCTGTTGAGGGGCCCACCACCTGCTCGGGGGCCGAGTAGCCGAGCCGTCAATCTGTTGAATCCGATTCCGAATGGCGAATACCAAATGAGTTATATATCTACGGCTATGAGCTATCTTCTATAGCTCTCGGATCAGATGGATTTTTGCAATTTAAATGAGCTTTTGAGACGGTTGTTGGGGCGTAAGCTCTAACATTGTATGAGCTATGACACGCGTGGGGCGTCGGGTGTCGGGCGTCGGGCGTGGGGCGTGGGGCGGGGGCTGTCTATTCCTCATCTTTCTTCCGCTGTAGTTCTTTTTGTTGTTCCTCTTTTTTATTATTTGGCACGCATGCCGAGAGTTCATTGACTGCCACATTCTCTATTCCCCATCACCTCCGTACTCTTCCCACACACACACACACAGGCAAAACAAAAGACTTAGGCAACAAACTTGCCTTCCTTTGGGTTTTCGTTTTCATTTCAGAGAAGGAGTTGTTTCTGCCAGGGAGAGAGAGAGAGAGAGAGAGAGACAGGGGCCAAGGACCTAGGCTAAGAATTAGAGAATCCCCCTTTGGAGGTGCAGCTCCAACAAAAAGTGAATCTGCCGCTGCCGCTGCTGCGGCCACAACGCCAGCGAAAGAGACATCCATCCCGTGGCAGCAAAAGCGCCAAAGACCAACGACCAACGACCAGGAGAGAGGGAAACCAGTTCAGTTTCCACATATTCTGTTCTGTGGGCATCATCCTTGGGCAAGGGGCTGGGTTTGGGGCAGGTTGAAGTTGCAACAACACAGGCCCCCTTCCTCCACCTCCACCTCCACCTCTCTCTCTCTTTCTCTCTCACTCACTCTCTATGGGGGTACAGGCATCGCGAATCGGGAATCATTTGCCGTGAAAAGGGCGTTCAACTGGCAAATGCTCATGGATGGGCACATGGCGTGCCTCCAGCTCCAGCTCCATCTACAGCTCCAGCTCCAGCTCCAGAGGTTCTTGCTCTCAACGTGTTCTGCTTCCCCCTCCCACTCTTCTGCTGCTGCAGTGTGTTCTTCTTGTGGTTCTGCTGCAGTCACTGGTTCTTCTTCCTCCTCTAAGGCCCCCGATGAAAAGGGAATCAAATCACTCTTACTCTTGGCCAGCTCAGGGTTATTGACTTTGGTCTTACCTTGGGCCCCATCCCCGGTTCCAGCTCTGCCTTGCCTTTTGCTTTCTGCCTGTTGCCTGCAATTAGAATTGTTGCTGCTGCTTGCCACGCACAGGCACAAGACCTGCCAAGTCATCCGAGCAGCCAGCAGCCAGCAGCCAGCAGCAGCAGCCAGCCTCCCAAGAAACCAGCTTAAGAGAGCGTGCAAGAGAGAGATCGCTGTCTCTCAAAAGAGTGCGCGCCAACACGCCAACGCACGCACAGGTGGCAAAGCAGCAAAGAGAGCGCACGAAACCAGGAAGAAAGTGTGGCCAGTCCAAAAGAATGAAAGAAGTAGAAGCAGCAGCAGCAGCAGCAGCGACGGCACAGACGCAGATGAAAAGAAAACAAGTTCAATGACCGACCTACTCAAGCGCGTTATAACCAAAGCATACACACACACACATACATACTCGTACACCTGAGAAGAGAGTGAGAGAGAGAGAGAGGGAGAAGGTTGGCGAGTGAGAGAGAGCGAGCTAGCGCAACATGCAAGACACGAACGAACACGAAGAGCACAAGCGCATGCGCCCGAGCTCGAATTCGAGTTCGAGTGCGAGTTCGAGTTGGAAGCCGAAGTCAAAGCCGTGTTTTGAAGAGTCCCTCCCCTTGACGTTGAACTTTGTTGCTGTTGCTGCAGGCGACAGGTTCTGTGTCATCGTTGTTGTTGCTGTTGTTGTAGTTGTTGTTGTTGTTGGCTTGACACTATCGTATTTAGCTGTAAATTCTTACATTTTTGTTGTTTTTCTGTGCATTGACTGTGACATTGCGGAGCCGATAAAAGACCGTCCGCCCGATCATTGATGCCCATTGAACATGGTGTTTGGAGGGGGGGAGTTACCTCTCTCTCTCATTCTCCCTCTCTCTGTCTGTCTCTCTCTATCTCCCTCTCTTTTGATTGTTGGATATCAAATTATGCTCATTTACGCGCCTTGCATACGTAATACGTGCTCCACCCTGCCCCATCCGAGAGGTTATGGGCCCCCAGTCGTAATTTGACTATGACAAAATGGCTTTTTATTAACTAACGGTACATTCTCGGGCTGTACTTTTGCTATTACTTTTTGGTTTTACAGTTCTTTTTGTGTGTGCTTTGTCGCTGGCCATTAAAAACGTGCCTGGAAAACTCAATTAATTTGCTCCCCCTGTCGTCGGTTCGGCTAGTTCTAAGCGAAGATTTTAACTCCGAAGAGGTTCTTAAGACTTGGCTTTGGCATACTCCTAATGTCCATGGCCCAGACATTTCCGGCTTTTGCTCTAGTTCATTGTCAATGGTCAATTTGTGAGCGAGAATGCAAGATATCCCTTGGCTCAATGGGAGAGTGACAGGGAGCATGCGTTATGGGAGAGAGTGCAAGTGCATGGGAGAGCTTTTCGTTAGTCTGCAATGCACTGAAAGAAATTTCCTCAAAATTTCAAAAAAACAAAAAAATTCCGATCTCAAAGGTGTACGGATTACTTATCGGATTAGGGTATATTTCATGGTAAAAGTAAAATAGCTAGAGACACAACTCCTCTTTGTGACCTATCCCAATATTGTATGCTACTTTCAAGAGCTTCTCTTCTCCCGCCCCGGTATGCCGGAACATGCACAAAGCCACCCCTGCAAGGCTGCACTTGCACCCGAATCGAATCGAACCAAAGCTTCGGCACGAGCACGAAAGCAGCACGAAGCCGAGTGCCGCCCTTGCTGAGGCTGCTGGGGCTGCTGCTGCTGCTGTCACCCTTCGGTTGTTGCTATTGTTTTCGAATGCGCGAGTTCAGGCCGTGCCAAGTGCAAGTGCCAATACCTCGACCCGTTTCCACACACCCCCCCTTTTGCCCACTGCTTACTGTCTCTGCACTCTGCAGGCGTCGCAGTCTCTGCCTACGTTGACTGCAGCAGCGACTGGCGGCTGCTGCTGCTGCGGCTGCTGCTGTTGCCTCGACCATCGCACGGAGCTCGATTCAGTCCTGACTCGGGATGTTAACGCGTTGGGCAGGTCATGTCTGGCACAGCCGTGGCGCAGTTCCGTGGACCAAACGACTAAAACAACAACAACAACACCCACTGTGCATATAGAAGTAGAAGTAGCAGGAAAATTCATACCACAAAATGTGTTCAGCAACAAGAAAATAAGAAAAATAAGGAAATGTTTTTTTACAGTAGGAGGAGAGTGCTTAAGTGTAGTTAAGAGAATAAGCTCCTAGATAAGCTCCAGCACATGTATCCATATAGTTCAGGGCCGCAGTGCCGCAGTGCGATGCCACCAATGCAGTTCTGTGCAATGTGTTCATACGTCCATTGGCGTAGACCTCTATACTTTAACCGCATCTATTTTCGGGATAACTTTGCGATCGTCAGTTTCTTCAAGTCGCGCTTAAAATGCAGCAGCCCCATGGGAGCCAACACCTAAGACTGAGACACCAAAAACCACACTGAGACTGAGAGAAGGAAAAGGAAAAGGCAACGGAAACGGAAATACGAGTACGAGTATTCTTTGCACTGTGATTGTGCAATAAACAAAGGAAATAACAGAAACGAAACGAAACGAAAAGAAAAGAAAAGGTAAAGTGCATTAGAAATCCTTTTGCATAAAATCTACTTTTGCTTTTGACCAATGGCCCGAACCCGACCCAGCCCGACACCGAGACCATGTCCTAGGCCACCACGAACCCAACGGACGAGTCCTGCTGCCGCTGCTGCTGCTGCTGCTGCTGCTGCGGCAACATTGTGAAAGTTTGCAACGTCGCTGCCGACGCAGTTCAACAACCTTCTCGCCAAACACACACACACACACATTCGAGAGTTCAGTAATGCACTCCACCCTTGGAACAGTACCCCCGCCTGTTGGCACCCCTTCCCGAAAAACGTTGTCCTGGGCCCCAGACACAAACACCAGCCCGTCGTCTCGCTCGCTCGCATGGCCTTGTCTGGCGCTTTTGGGCTTTTGCTGAATGCTGAATGGGTGGAAAAAATTAAAAGTGAAACTTGCGCTGCGCCTGGGCAGACGACAGCGATGACGTCGGCGCACAAGAGTCTCGACTGCAGTCGACCGCCGGGTCCTTGCCCTCGGTGGCAGCGCAGCCGTTGCGAGTTTTCCGACGTTGCTGCTGCGTCTGCTGCTGCTGGTGCCGCTGCTGCCACTGCCACTCTGCACACTGTCAAGACCAAGGAACCCAGAACCCAGAACCCAACCCGAAGCTGGGCAGGACCTTCGCTTTGCGTCTGTCTGCTGCCTGATGCCTGATGCCTGCCTGGTGCTGGCGTCGCTGTTGCTGCTGTTGCTGTTGCTGCTGTTGCTGCTGCTGCTGCTGCAGCTGCATGTGGCAGCGGCAGAGCTTTTGCTGTCGTTGTCCTGTGTGTGTTTCGCTTTCCGTATTGGGTGTGTATACGCCCGGATTTCCCCTGTTGTTGTTGCAGGGAAAAGCCGACGACCGTACGTGCCCGGCAGAGTGGAGTTCATTGAACGCCAGTGCCAGCAGCAGTCGCCAGTGCGATTTATGTATGAAAAGCGAAAAGGATAATGAGCTGAAAGGAGCAGAGCAGAGCAGAGCACAGCAGAGCAGCAGCAGTGCCAGTGGCAGGGCCCTGCCCCAACATAGGAGGCAACAGCAGCAGCGCCACAGCCAGGGCTCCCATCGATGGCGTCGTCTGGCGTCTGAAAAATGCCTGAAAAGGGTCGTTCGCCTTTTCTGTTGTCTGGCCCTTATTTTTTCTCTCTTTCACTCCCTGTCTCTTTCCATCTCTCGCTCGGAAAGTTATTTTTTTTTTTTTTTTTGCAACTTTGACTTTTTTTGTTGTCATGGTCTGGCAGGCAATCTGTATGCCCCTGCAACTCATACGCCTCCAACTCCTACTCCTACTCCACCCGAGCAGACACGGTCTGGTCCTTTGTCGAATTTATGCGCATTTTCAATCGCTTTGTCGTAGGTCGTGTTTGTTGTTGCCGTTGCGTTGTCGTTGTCGCTGTCGCTGTCGTCGTCAAGGTAATGTGTCGCCCACAGGATTATACCTTTAAGCCGCTTGCAACGCGAGCTGGAGACCCGATCTGATCTCCTATAGGTATCTCTCTGTCATTTCTTTATGGTTTTTAATTGCTTTTCCTGCCTTTTTGGCTGGAGTTTCGCTGTGGTTTCGGGTAGGAATATCCTGCCGCAGGATAAATGCATTCTTCTTGTTCGCCCATTTGTTGCCATGACATCATCATCGCAGAGGAACAATTTTTCCATTTTTCCATTTTTCATTTCTGGCTGCAGTTGAATTTGCATTGCCTCATCGTACTCTGCCACTGCCCTCGTCTCCCTGCCCCCCGTCTCTGTCGGCGTCGACTGCGACTGAGTCTGGGTAAAAAGCATTTGACCTTTGGGTTCGTTAACCCTGACGATGCAGATGATGCAATCTATGGCAGAATCTCTCAAAGGGTTGAACTCTGGCCTTTCTCCCAATGATGGAGGGGCTTGAGCTTAATTTTTTGTTTCTATTAAATTTTAGATCTAGTTGGGGAGTTTTCTGAATAAAACCTGAGGTGAACGTTCCTAGAATGTTTCCCAAAGGAGCCCCTAGAGGGCTCCTAGAAGTACAATCTACAAATTGTAGATTAGATTATAGACCATCGATACAGATACAGATAAAGATATAGATATAGAGGTACCCCCAAAGCAGGCAATCTTTTTCTTATACAATCCCCAGGCTTTTTCCCCATTCAGGTTCCATTCGCGATTATACATCTATATAAATTTTTAATCATTTTCAATTAAACAGCAAAGCAAACGAACAAATTTTACAATCAACCAAACAAAACCAGAAAAAACAAACTAAAACCAATAAAAAACCACTAATAATAGCAGCAAAAAAAAAAAAACAAGAACAAAAATAAAATAAACAAAGAATGCAAATGGAAAACTTTCACTGCGCAATAAGACAGCAGAACTGATAACGAAGCAAAGTTTAAAGTAAATGCGAAATAAAAGTGCATTGATAAGAATGCAGAGACAGAGAGAGAGAGAGAGAGAGAGGTGATAGCAGCAGAGGGGTATTCCAAGGTCTAGGAACTAGGAATAGGCACTTAATTTATGGTTTATGATTACTTAGACCTACGTTAAAGCGCATTACCAAGTGCCACGACTAAATCAAGGGCAAAACCAAAGCTTAAACAAAAAACACATATAGCGGAATTATAATATATGTATATATTTTAACGTAACGTACAAAAAAAACAGTAACAAAAAAACAACAAAATTCCCATTGATTTATTGGCACTTACAAAAAAGAAGCACATAAAAATGAATATACAGAAAACAACGCAACAATTATAGATCGAAAAGTATGCCCAACGGAAAAGCTTACAAAGTATTCTATATAATTTAGTGATATATTATTTGTAGTGCAAACTTCTACTATAAACTGTGATGCCCTCGGAAAGGGCATGTAAAGATAATGTATCAAAGGCAGATACAAAACCGCAAAAAATATGCCACACAAAATTCAACGAAATTTTACTTTTATTTTCAATTCCAAGCAAAAAGCAAAAAATTAATGCAAATTTTAAGATTTATTTTAATTATTTTTGATTGCGGTTTTATGGCTGTCAAAAGTTTAATATACTTTCGCTTTTATTGTTGTTTTTCGTTGATTTTTAATTGAGTGGAAATTTGTGTTTATTGACTGTACTGTACCGTACAAGTATGTATGTACAGTGAGGCATCGATAGCATTGAAAGGCATCCCATACTCTAGACACTAGGCACTAGACACTAGACTTCTACTCCTGTACCCCCTGTACTCTCTCTTGCATTCTGTCGCCCCCCTCTCTCTCTATCTCTGCCTCTATCACTATCACTCTCTCTCTTGCGCTATACCTCTCTGTATGGGAGAGTGCACTCGGCATGCACATGCGCAAATTGAAGTAACAAAGATTTTCAAGGTTAAAGTGCAACGAAACCGCAACACAATACTTTTACAGCTTTTACAGAAGAAGGGTTGACTGGCTGGCACTGTGGGTGGTGTTGAGCATTGTGGGTGGATGGGTGATGGGGTTGTTTGTAATGGTTATAGATACATTTGTCTCGGTTTTGATTTTGAGCAGAAAAACATGTCTGCCCCCGACTGCCTGCCTGGCTGCCTGCCTTGCTGCATGTGGCATACCTTTTGTCCATTGTCCTTGAAATGTGGATATTAATTTCAATGCACATTTTGTGTGATTAGATAATCTGTGGAATACACCCACTGTGCCGGTGCCTCTTCCCATTCCCCCTCCTCTCCTCCCACGTTACGTTTGCTATGCGGATGAGTGCGGCGTAACACAGTGAGTGTTTTTGTTAGTTTTTGCATTCAATTCGCATGCACATTCTCGTCTTGTGACTCAAGGTTATGATGATCATAATGACGATCATCAACATGATGATGACGATGACGATGATGCTCTGACTGCCGCCTCCCTCCTGCGTTCTGTTCCCGTTTCGTTCCGTTCCCTTTGAGCAAAAAAAAAGCTCGCACAAATTATTATTACAGCAGACAGAGCGAAAGGGAGAGGGCGGGGGCGGGGGAAGAAGTAGACGAACTGCAACCGAGCGAGCCAGAGAGGGACAGATACACACAAACAAAATAGCACACAATTTTATTTTATCAGCTGCCCCTCCCGTCTTCGCCCTGCCCTCTTCCTCCTCCACTGCGTTGGCAATTTTCGTTTCGTTTTTCGCTTTTCGTTTCGTTTTGCATGCACATAAAACTAAATGCGAATTCTTCCCCTTTCCCCCCTTTTGCACCTTCCCCTCCGCTGCTTGTGCTGCTCCTCCCCCTCGTATTTGACTTGTTCTACGTTTACACTTTACATTTCCGGGTTCTTTTCTCTCTCTCTCTCTCGCTCTCCCACTCTATGTCTCTATGCCTCTGTGTCTGTCTCTGTCTCTTTCTCTATAACCGAGAGTGATTGATTGAGTGAATGAATGTCTGAAAAGTCATCTTCTTATAGAGAGATACAAGTGCATCTTCCGAATGTAAGTGAAACGAATCTCGGAATGAGAGTTACGAATGAAACATCTAGGAAAGTGTAGCAAATGGGGGGTTTCATAACATTTCATATAGCAAGGCATTGCCAATCTTTCAGGAATGTGCTGGTTCCACAATCATCAGGTTCCGCCTCAACTATACTTGGGAAAAGAATGCCTTCGAAAACAAACAAAAATCAGCCATATAGCAGACAATATTGGGGTTCAGAAGGTATTCAACCAGGAAAAGAATTCCTTTAAGAAGAGCCCCTTGAAACCAAGGCTAATAATGGTTCCGTCTTTGATAGCCAGCGAATGATTTGCTTCCTAGAAACCCCATTTACGATTATAATCCATTAATGAATGTAATATAATCCAAGAATGCTTTAAACATATATTTAGTTTCCTCTTTTGATATACAGAAAGGATTATCATATAGATAGGAACACTAAAAGCCCCTAAAAGCACTATTTATGCGAAGAAACCTACTAAAACACCCCCTAGAAACCCATTTAGGTTTAGAAACCCCCACTTTGGAATAGTATTTATGAGCAGCCCACCTCCGAGCAGATCCATGATAAATATTTACATTACACTTGAAGAAAAAACATCGTTAAATTTGTTTATGCATTGAAACTACTTAGCAGCCGTCCGTATGTTTATTTCCTAGTTGGTCAGAAAGAGATGGTCATACGAGCACACATTTAATTTATGACGGCAGTTATCAGTTATATATGTATATATACATACTATATACATACGAGTATATATGCGGTTAGTGCAGTGTTCGGTTTGTCCTTGAATGCGATTCCAATCAGACCTCATTTGGGGTTCGGTTCTGTTCGCTTTTGCAACGCTTCCCGCATTGCAATTTGATAAAGATCGTGCATGCATTCGATGCATTAGACGGAGCATAGAAGCGACAGGGCGGAAGTTTTTTCCAACTGCTAGAATTATTAGCAGTAGCATCAGGCAGAGGCACTGGCAGTGGCAGAGAGGCACTGAGGCAGAGAGGGAAGAGGCGCGCACACCGACGAACGGACGGTCATTCAGGGCGTATGCGCAATGTGGAGAATCGCTTATCAAAAATGCACTTGGGAGCGGAACAGAGGAGACGAGGCGCTCGGGCGGTGCATGGGTCGTCGGCGTTCAAGTTGAATGTTGACAAATGCTCTCTCTCCCCCTCTCCGTCTCCTTCTCCCTCTCGCTCGCTTACATTTTTATGTTATTTATTTTTAATTTGACGCGACTAGTGCCCTCTCTTTCGCCTCGTTACAACCTGTCGCTGGCTGTCTCTCTCTATCCTCTCGTAACGTATCTCTGGCCGTGTGTGTCCTTCAAATGCAATTGTGCGATGATTAGAAACGCAAAGCGCACTGCGATTTTTACTTTTTGTTTCTAATGCAGCGCCACACTCGCCATGTATCAGTGTCTCTGTATCTGTATCTGTATCTTTATATCTGTGTATCTGTGTGTATGTGCAGCTGTTTATTTTCATTTTCACAGCGATAGCGAAAAGCTTTTTGGCGCGCTATCTACACACACACACACACCTACACACACACACACTGAGACACCCTGAAATTGTTGATTCTAGTGAGAATTTTGTTGATTTTTGTCGACTTCCTAGTGGGGCAAAACGCATCTGTATCTGCATTTGCATGTGCATCTGCTTCTCCCTTCCACCCCTTTGCAACCCCCGCCCAGTGCAAAACCCTTTGCCAGCGAGATCTCTGGTCTAAAATCGAAAGTATCTCGAGACCATCGTTCGACGAGTCTTCCTCATCTTGTCTGCATATTTCATTCGCTTTGACGGCGCCAACTGGCAACTGGCAACTGGCAACAAAACCAACCCACACACAAAAGGTGCCACAGAAAAACACTTTCCGAATATCGTTTTCGCACATTTCCGCACTCGCCAGCTATTCGCAAGTGCAAGTGCATCTATAAACAAGACACAGCACAGCACAGCACAGACACACAGACACACAGATACAGATGCAACGACAGATGCACCCATGAGATTCCTCCCGTAGTTCTGTGGCAAAAATTTTTTTTGCATCCGTGTCGCCCATCGTTGAGCAGCGTTGGCCAATCGCCTGGGGCTCAGCTATGTTGCACCGCATTCTACGTGCGTACAGTTCTACGAGCGGACGGGATACAGATACGGGGCTCCTTAACGATCGTAACGGGGGAGCTGAACCATATATACGGGAATATATATTTACGGGAGTATTTCTGGGTGAGTTTTACAACAATTGCAAGTACTGCACTACTGTACCCTCCACGCCACATACTCGTATGTACAGAGGCGACCATCACATGGGACTTCCTGGTTATGTGATTGCACCGCTACTTAGTGGAAGGTAGAGCGATAAGAGAGTTCTCTGATTAGATTCCCTGGAATTTCCTGGTAAATAGTCGTGGCTTTAGTGCACTCAAGGATCTATAGGTGGGAAAATCCCCCACTTTCTATAGCTCTCCCTACAGTTTGTTGATTCTATGATTCGTTCGAGGGAAATTTCAAGGTTTCATTAATGTGATGTTAGATTTCCTGGTTTCTAAAAGCAGGCGGAGATCTTTCCATTCAGAATAGCTCTAACTGGTATTTTATTTGAATTTCCAAAGATCTGTCCATATTTGTTTGTGCATTATATAATTGTGAGATCCTACTTCCTGGATTTTTTCTTAGTTTTTAGTCTACAAAAATAAATCCATTTATCAAATGCTGTAATCAACTGGAATCCAACTATACCATACCGCCTATCTCATCTTCAGGTTAGAGACATCTTGCAACATATTTTAGCCAGAAATAACTCCTAGGGGAGGCAGAGTCAGGGCCAGTGGGCAGTGGGCGGGGGGCGGGGGGCAGGGGGCAGGGCAATAGCCTTGCACAATAAGTTCCTGATTGCGCAGCTGAAAATTTATAGACAGAAATAAAAGAGACATAAAATTTTTGAATTATCGACGAAGCAGCAACCACCCAACCACCGAATGTCGAGCCACCCGACGAGCAACCACTACCTACTCGCAGCAGGCAGCCCAGGGAGGAGCAGAGCAGTGCCGAGCAGAGCAACGCAGAGCGAAAAAGCTTTTCCTCGCCCAAAGAAAAAAAACAACAACTTTCCGAGCGAGAGAATCTTTGAGATGCGTTCGGTTCGTCGTGCACTGCAGTTCGAGTGAGTGCAATATGCCGGCGCGGTGGCTGTCACAGTGTGAGTGCATGTATCCCTGTGTGTGTGCACTTTCTGCCTGCCCGCTAATGTGAGCTTTTTTGGGGTCTATGCCGGTTGTATGTGGGTCAGTAGTAGGAACAACTCTCGGTCGGCGGCGTCAACGTTTCCCATCGTTCTCTTCTTAACAAAAAAAAAAAAAAAAAGGAAAAATAGAAGAAGAAAAAATCAAAACTACATATTTGCCTGTAATTTTTTTTTGTTGTACTTTCCGTTCTTCTGGCTGTTGGTTGTTCGTTTGCCATTCATTTCCGTATTGTTGCCGCATTTTCCGTGAGCGTTTGCATTTATTTTGTTGGCAAAAAAACAGAAAGGATTTTGAATGCCGCGTTGCCAATGAGAAATGATTGGAGAACGCAGGAGAATAGCCATAGAATATACCCCCCCAAAGGAGCGGGCCCACGCGGCAGCAGCAGCAGCAGCAGCTGCGGCAACGGCGGCGTCCACACGGCGTATGCGTAACGAGAGAGAGACAGACGGGAAAAAAACCGAAAGTGACGCGTAATTTGAGGGTCCAACACAAAAATCAAGAATTAAAACTGGATTAATGTGAGAGAATGCAGCAATAAACCAAATACACCAACCCCTTTTCAATTAGCAGATTAATAATAATTAAAAAAATACAAATAAAATAAAATGCCTGAAAAATAATAAAAAGAATATTCAAGAAACGAGAGTACAAAACAAAAGCAACAAAAATGGCAGCCAAATGAGGAAAATCACTTGAAGTGAGTGTCGTTCCAAGGAATTTTCAAAATAATATTCATTGAAAGTAGAGAAGAAGAAGAAAGAATTTGCTGAGCCAAAAAGAAGGGCAGCGGCAGGTGGAGGGGTAAGAACTGCCCCTGAACGTGAACGTGAACGTGTAACCTCCATTAAGGCCGTAATCTTGAACTGTGCAAACACCCCATTCCCGAGCCCCTCGTTTCCACACCCGTACCATGCCCATTTCCCTGGCATTCGCCACTCGACGAACGCTTTAGCTTTTCATTTTGTACCGATAACACGGCCAGAATGCAACACTGCAAAATTGAGTGAGAGACTTTTGAGTGGAGAGAGCTTTCAGGGGGGTGCCGGTGCCTCTCAAAAGGTTGCAGTATTTATTTATAGGCGGGAAATAAAACATCATTCCACTGCGAGTCCAACTAAATGGCTATTCCTTTGCTCTTCTTTCCTTTGCAGATCAAGTAAAACTATCAGGATAAGCAGCCACACCACACACACACACACACAGACACACAACCACTAGACCATCTACTATATATCCTTACAAAAAGGAGAGCAACAATTTTAGCTGTAGTCAAAATGCATGGACATCATCACAATCATCAGCAGCAGCAACAGCAGCAGCAGCAGCAACAGCAGCAACAGCAGCAGCAGCAGGGACAGCAGCAGCAGCAGCACCAACAACAGACAGGAGCAGGAACTGTCAACAATATGAAGGCAGCGTCACATCATCATCCTCATGTCCATCCCCATCCCCATCCACATCCACACCCACATCCCCATCCGCACCACAAACTGTCGACGCGAAGGACTGCGCGCAGTCGCAGTCGTAGTCGCAGTCCAACGCCCGATGGCAGCCAGGACTACGATGTGACGCGTATGCGGGAGGAGGACTTTGAGCGTCTGGCCGTCTACCTAGTGCCGGATGTGCAGGCGGAGCGAGGACTGCCCAATCGGGCGGACAAGACGCTGCCGCGGAGTCTGACACTCAAGTCATCGATGGTCTACTCAACGCCAAATGTTAAGGTAGGATCCGGCAAAGAGGGAATCCCCCGGAAGAGTATGATAACTAACCTCCCGTTTCGGGATCTGTTTCCTTTTTGCAGACTGAAGGAGTTTGGAGCAGTGGGGTCATACCACGCGGCACACGCTTTGGCCCCTTCGAAGGCATTCCAACCTCAAACTATCCCAATGATAAGAATAAGGCGCGATATTTTTGGAGGGTAAGCATTACAGAATCCTTGGGAAACACTGGATCTTTGGTTTTGGTTTTGGATCTTGAGTTGCATTTTCTGCGATGGGTTTCCCCTTATGACTATCATCAAAAACATATGCTTTACCCCCCCCCACCCCACCCCACCCACACACCCCTCAATCACCAAACGAAATTTCCATCCAATCCATCGAATCAAATATGCGACTAACCAAAACATATCGTTTCTCTTTAATTTACTTTTATTTCATATGCAAAAATTACCATCCCACAAAAAAAAAACACAAAAACCGAAAACTAAAAATTAAATCAAAATTAATTTTGTTGGCATTTTTGGAACAAAATTTGGTTCGTGGTTCGATAAAATCAGGTGCAGGGAACACGCCACATAACCTATGGGATTATTAAGGTACCACCAATCATGATTTATGCTTTTCTTTTCTTACTTTCTTACCCCCTAACAGCCCCCTTCCCCGAGCACTTTCTCTTTCTATCTAACACGAGAACTATCTACTATCCTGCCTGCACTCTCTCTCTCTCTCTCTATCACTCTGTCACTCTGTATTCCTCTTTCTGTGTCTCCTTTTGTAGTTTGTTTTGTTCTCTGTGTGTTCTGTGTGTCTCTTTTGTGTCTTGTCATTTCCTTCATGTTTAGATCCTGCTAAATCCTTTTCTAACCCCCTTCTCTCCTGTATCTATTCTTTATGCTTCTGTAGATCTTCAAGGACGACGACTACTACTATCTGGATGGGTCGGATCGTTCGCAGTCCAATTGGATGCGCTATGTGGCCTCTGCGTACAGTTTGTCCGTGATGAATCTGGTCGCGTGCCAGCATCAGGAGAACATCTACTTCTACACCACCCGCGACATCCTGCCGAACGAGGAGCTGATGGTCTGGTACTGCAAGGACTTCGCCAGTCGCCTCGGCTACGATGTGGACCCGGAGAGGACCATTTTTGGGGCCTGCAAGCAGGCCAGCGTCGAGGAGGATCTCGAGGAGGATGTGGAGGAGGAACTCGAGGACCAGGACCAGGACCACGATGAGATGCCGCCGCACAAGAAACCGCACTACTCCATGCCCGCACCCGAAATACCCGCCGAGGTGGCCGTCAGCCACATCACCTATGTGATGGGTCTCCATCTACCGGCGGCGCCAGGACCCCAGGGAGCCGCCTCCGTGCAGGAAGCCCTGCCGCCTGCCCCACCGCCAACTGGTGCCGGCTCCGGTGCCTGCTGTCGTCGCGCCAGTCCCCCCGCCCACGTGTCCACCACATCCTGTGGCGGCGCCCACCATCCGCACATCATTCAACACGGACGCCATGCCTCCGTGATCATTGGCCAGGATCGCTCACCGCTGGCCAGCAGCAGCGACAAGGACACCGCCGGCTCGCCTCTGTCTGGCCTGGACCACCAGCTGACTCCTCAGGATGGCAGCGTGCGATCGGTGCGATCGGATGAGGGCTACCACAGCAACGAGTGCCACGAGGATGGCCTCACGCCACCAGAGGACTCCAGCGACAGCGAGAGCGAGCACAACTACGTCCTCGACTGCTCCAAGAAGGCCATTGCCCCCAAGGAGACGGTGATTGCCCAGGCCCAGAAGCCACAGAGCAGCTCCCCGCCCACTGTGGGCGTCACCGCGAGCATCATCCACAGTCCCCAGGCCATGGCTGGCATGGCTGCCACGCCCATGTCCTGCGAGACGGACAAGAACGAGTACAGGAAGTTCAAGGTGAAGATGCCGCTGAAGTACGAGTTCAAGAACAAGAGCTGCGTCAAACAGGAGCCCATCCACAAGGATGTGGACGAGCAGATGTCGCATGCCCTGCCCCATGGCGTGGACGAGGAGGAGGAGCTGCACGGCCACCTGCACGCTAATGTGGCACACTCGGAGGACTCGGCCTGTCCCCCGAGCACCACCACCCATTTGGGGATGAGCATTTGATGCATTTGGAAAGGGAGCGCGAGAGGGAGAGGGAACGGGAACGGGATAGAGAGCAATCCAATCAGCAGCCCGCCTCCTCTACGGTCATTGTCCTCGAGCACAACTCTGACGGACAGACCCGCACGATTGTGCCCCTGAGCAAGCCCTACTACGAGGCAGATCCCCCGGGCGAGCGGTATGTGCGCTTTGGACAGCCCTCCTCCAGCATCCTCGAGACGATCTTGACGAGCCAGCACCGCCTGGAGGCGGCTGCCGCAGCGGCCAATGCCTGCCGCCAGGCGAACGCTGCCACACCACCCCCCACGTCGCCCACTGAGATGGCGTACAGCTACAAGAAGTCGCAGCGATACGGAAACGCAGTGAGTCCGGACTCCAGCTCCAACCTGGGGCAGCCACAGGAGCAGCTGTCAGCCGCTGGAGTGGGTGTGGCGGAGCAGGAGCTAGTGACCCGGGGTGCCCTCATCAAGGGGGAGTGCTCGCCGCCGCCGCCGTCGCACCATCACCACAACGTGATCTTCTCTCCCTCGCGACACGTCTCCTACATGGGTCAGGGCGAGGGCGGAGGTCACGGAGGCCACTCGCCGAGTCCCAGCTATCCGGGGTACCCCCATCATTACGGGAGTGCAGCCACCTCCACCTTCCACTCGCCGCCACACAGCTCCCATTCGCCCTTCGACCGCCAGTCGAATGCCTCGAGCGGCGGAGGATCCGCCTCGAATCTGCATCTCCTGCAGAGCAGCACCCAGATGCTGAACCACCCGCTGATGCAGCCACTGACACCGCTGCAGCGCCTCTCCCCGCTGCGCATATCCCCGCCCAGCAGCCTCAGTCCCGACGGCAACTCCTGTCCCCGGAGCGGTTCCCCCCTGAGTCCCAATTCCCTGGCCTCGCGCGGCTACCGCTCGCTGCCGTATCCCCTGAAGAAGAAGGACGGCAAGATGCACTACGAGTGCAACGTGTGCTGCAAGACCTTCGGCCAGCTGAGCAACCTGAAGGTGCACCTGCGCACCCACTCGGGGGAGCGGCCGTTCAAGTGCAACGTCTGCACGAAGAGCTTCACCCAGCTGGCGCACCTGCAGAAGCACCATCTGGTGCACACGGGCGAGAAGCCGCACCAGTGCGACATCTGCAAGAAGCGATTCTCGAGCACCTCCAACCTGAAGACCCATCTCCGGCTCCACAGCGGCCAGAAGCCCTACGCCTGCGATCTCTGTCCGCAGAAGTTCACGCAATTCGTGCATCTGAAGCTGCACAAGCGGCTGCACACCAACGATCGGCCGTACGTGTGCCAGGGCTGTGACAAGAAGTACATCAGTGCCTCGGGGCTGCGCACGCACTGGAAGACCACCAGCTGCAAGCCCAACAATCTGGAGGAAGAGCTGGCCATGGCAGCGGCTGCCACATCAGAGTGTTTGGGTATGTTCTGCATAAGAGAGTCCCCTTTGAACCGTCTCTAACTATAGTTTTCTTCATCATCTCCAGACAAGGATCATCCCGAGCCGGACAGCCGTGAGGCCTACGAGCAGCTGCAGCAGCATATGGTCCATCCCAGTCTGAGGCACTCCCCACCGCGTCTGATTCCGTTGGGGAATCACATGCAGGGACCCGGACAGCATCAGCAGCAGCCACCACCGCCGCACATGATGCTGGGACCTGCCCCAATGCTATTGACCACGGCCAGCCAGCTGCCACCACCGCCACCCCATCATCTGCAGCAACAGCAGGCGCAGCAGGGGCAGCAGCAGGCCTCCCCCAACCAACGTCCCACGCCCCCACACCTGCATCAGCATCCGCATCCGCACTCGCATCCACATCCGCATCAGCAGCAGCAGCAGCAGCAACACTCGCCTCAGGCAGGCAGCCTGAAGGGTCTGAAGCCGCTGCCGGACAACGGAGGAGGCTACATGCATGCGCCCCATGTGCAGGCCCAGGAGAACCGCCCCTCGGTCATAGAGTCCTCCAATCAGCCCATGATCATTGAGTGCACGTAGGGGGGAAAGTCCCCACCCCCCCAAGGGAGCAGAGGAGAAGTGATGGAATCCAAGTGCAATAAAATCAAATTTTTTTTGTTTTTTTTTTTAGAAGCTATTTATTTGGTTTCTATGTAGAATCAAATAGAGTTAAGAGCATCCCCACATCTAACAGAAACAAAAAAAAAAAAAAAAAAAAAACAGAACAGAACAGAACAGAAGAACATAAGAACATAAAGCGACAGAGCAGCACAATGTAAACGTAATGGTATTATTATATAAGTTGTATATACTATATATAGATGATCCTCCCTTTGCCCCTCCCACCTTTCCCGCCCTAAAAATTGGAAATTGAAAACTCATTTCGCGCTATGAAAACCAGATCTCACCAATTGGCATAAAAAGAAAAAAGAAAAAACATCGTGTAGTCTCGTCCTTCCCCATGAATTCTTCTCCTCTCAGAGAACTAAAGGCATATTATTTTTGATAAATATTTTATATACATAAAAGAAACACACACTCACACACACACACACACACACAATATATATACATACATTAAATTGGATTGTTAATCGAGAGAATAAATGGAGCTAAAGAAAGATCGGTCCCAAAACAAAGAAAAAAAAAAAAATACTTTAAATGAGAAATGCATTTACAGAATTTAACTTTTCATTTGATTTCCCATTGATATCCACTTTTGTTTATCTCTCTGTTTTGATTGTTTGTTGAGGCGCGCACCTTATAAACTATATAGATATACATATATACTATATGGATCATTAAACGTACATAGATACCAGATACCAGATACCAGATACATAGATATAGAACCATAACCATACATACATACATAACATATACATACATACACATAAAATACACATAGATTCAAGTTGCCTTATTTGAATTTCGTTAGCACTGAGAAAAAACCCGCGATAGAAAACCATTCAGAACAGATCTGAAAAAGCTTAAATATATATACGTATTTTATATATGAATATATCATTATTAAATATATAAATATATATACCTATATATTTATATGTATTTTATTAAATATACAAACAGCAACAGAAAGAAAAGCAACAAAAACTGTATATAGAAGGAGTGAAACCCTATTTCGGAGATCTGCTAAATAAGTAAAGCCCATAATTACTTAGACCACTAGGGGATTTAACCATTATCCATTATCCATTATCATTATCATTATTATGATTATACAAAACAAAAAACTAAAAAAACAAAAAAAAAACAAACAAAGAAAAAAATATGAAAACTTAGCTGAAAAATCGGTGCTTTTGACTGTTTCCATTTGTCCACACTTACATTTACATTTACTGTATTGTATTTGTATTTTGAAACACACATGAATTATATTGTAGACCACATTAAACATATACTATATATATACCATACACTATATATACACATTATTAGCGTACAACAAAAATCTAGAGATATTTCCCCTTTCCCCTTCCCCCTACTTTGCGCCTTAAACACACTCTCCACTTTCTTCCAAAATCTCCCCTAAAATGGAAAGTGAAAGACAAATTCCAAATATTCGCTCGTATTACACTCTCAATTAGTCTTTTTTTTTGTCTGAATAAAATCTTTAGCTAATCTAAGCTTATAATATTAATGAGGCTGACTAGCATTAAGTATAAATATCTAGGCTAACTATATCTTAACGTAGTGGCTAAGGAACTGTACATAAACGAGCTGAACCCAAGCTTCGATTTGTAAGGAAAGACACCAATTCGTAGCAAATAAGTATTTCTAGTGTAAAAAGTACTACGGACGTATGGGCGTGGTACGTTTTGGGGGGCTTATGGGGCTTATGGGGATTATGGGGCTATGGGGAGGTGTTTGCGGACTCATCCGCGAATTTGAGACTAAGACTATGCAAAAGTTTTTTGTATTTTTTTTTGTATTTGATACAGAAGGAAGAAGAGCGTTCCGGCAGAGAGACCGTTAGATGAGGAAAATGAGGATGTTCTAGCTATAGTTATAAGACTAGCCCATAAGTCTATCTATAAGATTTCTAAGCATATACATATACGCATACATACATATATTTCTAAAGAAAACTGAAAGAACACGGAAAATATGAGAAGAGCCTACATACATGGAAAATATAAAAGAAGATAATCAAAATTATACAAAAAAAACAAAACAAAAACAAACAAAATTGATTTTTTATTTCTACTTTGGTGTTTTTTTTTCTAACATTCTTGTTGTTGGTTGTGCAATCATTTAATCCATTTTGTGCAATATTCAGCTTGAAAGTTTCACATTTTTTTACAGAAAAAAGTTTTTCAACAAAAAAGCGACTATTTTTTTGGTTTATTTCCTTATTTTTTTCTTTTTGTTTTGCAGAAACAAGTTCTTAAAGTAATAAGCGACGATACATAATACTTTCCTATTTGTGAGACTGAATGAATTACTATATATACAAGAAATACTCTTTAAACATATAACTGACAGGACCCCCAGGACATTTCGAAATAGATATATACTTAGCCGAACCTTTTTTTGATCAAGCATTGTAATATATAGTACGATATATATATTTATATACGAGGCACACATATACATACATTTACATATACATAAACGTAGCCGTAGATACATATATACGTACAGTATGTACGTACATATACTATTATATAGAGAACCCATGGCCTATGGTTTAAGCGCCCAAAACTTTGTACAGTAATTGAAATCTGTTTCAGGATTCAAGAAAAACGTGACGACACAACGTAAATTTAAATGGAGAATAAATGACTGCTTCTTAGTGTTATAAGTGACTCTGATTTAGGTCGAATACACACTCACACACACACATACACACACACCCATTCACCTAAAAACTCACTCACACACACACACACACTCACTGACACACACACACACAAATGATTCAATGATTCAATTCTAGAAATCGAAATCCAAATATATATTCAATTATATATTCAATAAGTCTATCGTATACCTTTATTGCAAATCAATATTTCAATATTGTATCTATATAATTAACAATTATCTATAATTCAGCCCCTCTCTATATAGATCTATCGTGTAGATCCTTTGTTATATGTTCTATATTCTATATTCTATATTCTTCTCTCTCTCTTACCCCTCGAAAACATCCACACACAAAAAATGTACAAAATTGGTTCTCATAAACAATTAAAAAGCAAAAGAAGAATTTCCAAAAACTAAAAGCCCCTAGAAGAAATTGAAAGTTAATTTAATATTCGAGATGAAGATTGAAAGATTAGTTTCCTGTTACAAACCCCTATTTTTGGGAAATGTTGATTTAAAAGAGCCCCAAGATATATGTATGTATATCTATCTACATATATATCAATCCCCTCTAATACCACAATAAATGAAATAATTGACTATATGCATAATTATACGCCGATTATATGCTGCGCATCATCTAAAAACAAAAACAAAACGCAAATGCAAAAAGCGAATGAATTATCTAATTATTTGAATGCAACTTAAATTCCTATTAATTATATAAAATATCTCTATAAAATATCGCTAAAGAATCACAATTAATAAAAACGTACGAAAAGAATGAATAAATAATAATAAAAAAAAAAACAAAATATTTCATACTAAAAAAAAAACAATCTATTCGAATTTCTTCTACTCTTAACGATACGTCTTTGGGGCTACCATAAAATAAAGGCATACTTTTAGGAGTAGTTTTTCCCCTGGACAAAATATCTACAACTTTTTCCCTCTTCTCTGTTTTTGTTTCAGCTACGATCTGACGATTTCAAATATATTAAGGCACCTGGGGAGATACATATATATATATAAGGTGAGCTCGAATAAATAAGATATTGTTAACCATATATCTTCACTTTTAAGATCTTTGAAGAAGCCTTAACTAACGACCTATCCTTTATTAAAGAGTAAGACTTGCATTAGACCGGCAGATATTATCTCTCTGTGGGACTCCCTATCTCCCAGAGTTGACTACTTATTAGGTCTTCGCTTTCTTTGTCTCATGCGGCCATGAGATCCTGTTAGAAAGATAGCATATAAATGTCTCCTACGTTAGGTTAGTAAAATGATGAAATCACATTTATAGGAACATTCTCGTATTTGGTATGACTTAATCTGTAAGCAAAAATTAAGGCTGGCAAAATATTATGCCACTAAAATGAGGACTCACATCTACCCTATCTGTCTCGCTCTTTTCGAACAGAGCTTATCCTGGCTAAAGGACCTCTCTTTGACGCTGTCACTGCAAATGGAAACATCAATCACATGTCAATCAATGATTAAAGTAGGGCACTTCAATGGTTATGCATACATGTCAAAGCCCCTCCCCCCTCCCCTCCCCTCCCTGGAACATGCAAATTGTATACGTTTTATGGATAAAAAAGAAAAGTTTTTGCAACAAAAAAACTATGCCCTGATTATCGCTGGGAAAAGGGAAAAATTGATGTGGAGGGAGGGAGGTTAAGGGAGGGAGACGAGGTGCCAGGTTAGGTCAAACGCGTGCTGTGTGGATCTGCCACATGGATATGCAGCCACCCTGCCCTCTTCCCTTGCTGTGGCTCCCCTCCTCTCCTCCTCCCTCTCATTATGCCGCACTTTCATTTCTATGATTTTGCATAGAATTTGGGTACGAATTTTCCTCATTTTCCATGCCCAAAACCTTTTGATTACTGTTTGGCAACGTTTTCCATTTAAAGCGGATTATTTTCATGGCCATTGTGTGTTGCTCCCCGACTGCCTGCTGACTGGTGCCTGCTGCCCGCTGCCCGTTGCCCGCTGCCCGCTGCCTGTCCGGAAATGCCTCGAGCCGATCCTCGGACCCTCCTCGGACAATGGCCGTCTGGCTTGCGGCACTTCCCCAACTTCTGATGCATTCATTCTGATGCCCTGGCCTTGTTAATCCTGTTCCAATTATTCGCATGTGAGTGGCTCTGCTGCCATCCCTAATGGGCACTTTCGCTCTCGTTGCGGGCCTTTGTCCGAGCTCGGCATTGAAGACCACTGGCCGGCCACTGGACCTAGAGATTGGACCACAGCATGGCACAGAATGCCACCGGATAGAATAGCAGTGGCAAAATATTGATTACAGGCTGTGCAACGGCTTGTTCTCGACTCTTTGTTTGGGTTCTTTTCCATGTATTTATCGCTGATAAAAAAATTGAACTGACCCTCAGTGACCCCTCGCTGGGCATTCGCGTAGTTTTCGATCTAGTTTGAATGCGAATTGGGTTTCATCAGGAATGCGGAAATTTCTCTAAGTAAAGGGCAGTATTTTTGTAATAAATGGATCTTTAAGAGTCAGAAGTGGGAGCTGGAGCTCTGATGAATATGTTCTGATTTAAGCATTACCTTTAATTTGTCTGGATCTTACTTTTGGGATCATAACTTGAGTTTTTATTTTAAAATTTGTTAGAATAAATAACCTTTAAAAGTTGTTGAGTTTAATTTTTATATTTTGTAAGGGTTTCCCCTTTCCCCCATGGAAAACCTTTGTTAGTCAAAGTTTTGTTCCCATCATACCCGTAATAACTGGCGAAAATCTGCATAGATTTTCAATTTCCTCAGTTCCGATTGAAAACATTAAAGACTTCTAAAGAATATAAAACAAAAAATAAAAATCCCTTATGAATTTAATGGATTTTTTCACAAATTTAAGTCAATGTAAATTATACGTAGAAGATACATTTGTATTTGCCGCTTAACACTTGATTATTAGGTTGAAAAATTACCTTTTCTATTAGTTAGGAGCCACCAAATTGTTTCCAGAATTATTTTCAAAGCGAAACAGAATTCTTACTGAAATTTCAGTTTTAATTTTTGTGAAATTCATAAACCGATGGATGGATGGATGTGGGAGGGGGTTTCCCAGGCGGCACCTCCCTTAACCGTTCGAGATATGTGCACATAAATGTGTATTCGGATTCACAATACAGTTTCCGCCCTCTCGGACTGCCGCTGTCATCAATGGCATTGGTTCGATTCGGCATGCCAGAGGCACGAGGCACGTGTCGCCATAAATTGCGTGCATAACACATCGTCGCAGGAGAGGGAGAGGCGAGAAAAAGCAGGGCTGGGCAGGGGCAGGCTCAGTATTCGCAAATATGTTGCACATTGCAAGGATCCTTGGGGGTGAGCCTGGTGGTGGAAATGCAACCGAATCCCTTACGGCTGGCTGGCTGGCTGGCTGCCTGGCTGGCACGCGCCAGGAACCGCACCACGAGGGTTGTGCAGTTTTTTAATGCAATTTTTCACCAATCAGGAGCTGTTTTTTATGGAAATCCTCAGGGGAATGGAGTTCTGGCGTGAGCCTATCAAAAGCGTGCTAAAAGATCCTCAAGTCAGCGCTTGATCTACGCACTTATACGCGTGTTTGAGTCATTGATACAAATACATCTAAATGTTTCTACGGCTGGGGGTTCCACATAGATCCACAAGTTTTACACGCTCTCTCACGCACTATCTCTTATACTCGTGCTCACCCTCTCCTCTCTCTCTCTCTCTCTCTCTCTATCTCTGGCTTGCTCCCCTCCCCTCTGTGGATCGGTTTGTGTAGAGTAAGAGTATCTGGCAGATACATTTGCTTACGTTCCATGCTCGCACGCTCAACTCGACTCGACTCGACTCGACTCGATGTTTTTCCTCGCTCACACTCGCACACATACCCGTATACGCACACACACAATCATGAATACGTATTTTGAAGATACAGCCTAAACATTTTTCGGGCCTGCGGCGGCAGCGGTGGCAGCGACGGTGACGGCGACAGCAACGGCAACGGCAACGGCGACGCGACCTTCCTAGAAATAGTCGAAAGGCAACGCGGAGTCAGTGTGACGAAGTGCGTCGTGCGCAGCGGCAGCGTTTTTTTTTCCCCCCCCTTGGAAAATAATTACATAGACAAAACGAAGAAGAAAACCCGTGTAACAGTGTAAGTGAGTGTGCGTGCTCGGTAAAAGATACAGATACATTTGAAGCAACAACTACAACGACAGATACCTCGTACAACTGTATCTACACATGCAGGGGAAAAACATGCATTTAAAGTGAAAATTTCAAGAGTCTAATTAACAAGAGTAAAACGAAACACAAAAGAAAACAAGAACTAAGAAAACCCCAAGGAATAACTGAAGGAAAACTAAAATGGAAAACATTCAAGTGGCAGACGAGCAGAAAACCGATGCAGGAGGAGACCCGAACATCAGCAGCAGCAGCAGCAGCAACAGCAACAGCTCCACAACATCATCCCAGCCAGGTCTGTGCCCCCGATTTACAAAATGTCCAACACCATCCCATCACCACCCCTCCCCATGCCACCTACCCAGCACCACCACCCGCCCTTCCAAACTAGTTTCGTTGTTTTTAGATTTTTCGTCTGTTTCCAAAATAAAACCAAAGCCAAAATTCAATACGAAATCTTATCAAACGCCTCGCTGATTGGCTATGATCGCTCGCTCTCGTTCTCCCACTCGCGGTGCTCTCTCTCTCTCTCTCCACTCTCCTCTCTGTTGCTCTTTGTGTTTTTTATGTACTGCGCAGTTTCTTTATTCGTCGATTCGTGTTTTTACGTTTTTGTTGTGATTTTGCCATTCGCGGATTTCGATTTTTTATTGGCAAATGCGGAAATTCTATGTACGGAATGTACGGGGAACGGGCTACGGGGTACGGGTGTACGGGGGAAAGTGTCATTCAACCCCTCGGCAGATCGAACGATGACCGACTTCTGCCGCAGCAACACCCCCCGTCCGCAGCCCTTGGCAATCAAGGACAAATACTAACCCTCCTCCATCCCTCTCCATCCTACCCCCCACCCTTTCCACAGGCTTAGCCTATATGCTTGACTGAACTGGAAGGATACATAGATCTGCTCTGAAGATAGATTTCTGCCTTGAGGATGGGATTCCCTGCTTCGAGCATAGATTTCTGAAGATTTACTCTACTCTACTCTACTCTAAATTGAAGACAAAAAAACCAGTTTGTGGGATCTTTGCCTATAAGAAAAGGAATGGGAATATGAAAGGATAATCAGCCATGGGGTGGTGGTTTCCCAGGGATTTCTTCACGGTTTCTTATCAGAGGCAAAAGAATTTCCATTAATCAAAGAATTCCATTGAAATGTGAGGGAAAATCTCTCAAGAAAAGCCAACAACAACAACCCCAGAAATGTAGGGAGAGAGAGAGAGAGAGAGAGAGACATAGAGGGATAGAGAGATAGAGCTGCCATGAGAATGTGCATTAGAATGCGTATCTGTATCTACAGAAGGGGCCCCCCCTATCCCTATCCAGAAGATAAGCAGCACAACACGAAATGGGAACACAACGAAGTAAATACCATTTATGAATGAATGAATGAACTCAAATGAATGGGTGTGCGAGTGCGTGAGTGCTTGAATGCGTGTGCGAGCGAGATGAGGGCATGCCTTAGATAATGAAATGAATACGCGCGCTGTCGCTTCCAAATATTCCGAACGAAACCTGTTTTGTGAGAGGCAGAGACACAGAGACACAGATCTAAGCTGAACTTGCCTCGCGGCAAATGGGGCAAGGACACACAGACACCACACACCACACACGGGTTCGGTCCCGAGTTCTTCAGCTGCCTCCTTGCTCTGTGGCTCATTTGAATAACAAAAACCCTTTGCGAAGGATTCCCAGACAGGATATCGAATGCGAGAGCAGAAGAACTCAAGTTACCTAATCCCATAATATACGTTCCGTTTCTATCCATAGCGAATCCTGGCGAGGAATGCGGCTGTGTGCGCTTGGGCAAATGCAAATGGTTCAATGTGGCCAAGGGCTGGGGCTTCCTAACCCCCAACGATGGCGGCCAGGAGGTCTTCGTGCATCAGGTGGGTGTTCTCTCTCTAACAGAATCCATATCTCTGACTCTCTGTTGTTCCGTTTTCGTAGAGTGTCATCAAGATGTCTGGATTTCGTTCGCTTGGGGAGCAGGAGGAGGTGGAGTTCGAGTGCCATCGCACGGCCCGTGGCTTGGAGGCCACCAGGGTCTCGGGTCGTTCGGGGGACGAGTGCCATGGCAGCACCTACAGACCACGCATGTATGGTTACGGACGACTCTTCTTTGCCATAAATGTACATATGTTACCATAATCATATTTCGTTCCGTTCCGTTCCTTTCAGCAATCGTCGGACTCGCCGCATGCGCTGCTATAATTGCGGCGAATTCGCCAATCATATTGCCTCCGAGTGCGCTCTGGGGCCGCAGCCGAAGCGCTGCCATCGGTGCCGCGGCGAGGACCATCTCCATGCCGATTGTCCCCATCGGAATGTGGTGAGTCCTGCCCCAAAAGGGAGTCCTGCCCCGCTCGAAGCTCACGCCACATCCACATCTCTCTTGTCGCAGACACAAACCAGCAGCAGCAAAAGCCTGGAGGACACGGAGCAAGCCCCCGAAGGGTGAGAGAGAGCTAGGTAGGGCCTAGTGGGGTGTCACAGGAAGTTACAAACTTCTTTGAAGAGTACAAAAAATGCAAAAATGAGCGAGAAACGGAAAGGAAAGGAAAGCAAAGGAAAGGAGACAGAACGGAGAAACGCATCAAATCAAAGAAACCCAACGTACAACACACAACACACAAGGAAATCTATCTACACGTTTAAGTGCAGTAATTTTTTTCATATGCGAATTTAGATATTATACAAGAGACGGGGAACGAAGGAATCCTTCCCCCCAATCCTAAGCCTAAACCTAATCCTAAACGTAACTGTATCTACCTCTAATTATACTGTAAGTTTTTAGTTTTATGAGGTTTTCCATTAAACGAATTCTAGATCTAAAAAGAGAGGGCATTCGTTAGTCTACTCCCTGCTATTCGTTTCCCCAAAAGCTCTATGCGGGCTGTGATAAGAAAGCTCTCTCGCTCTCGCAGGATGGGGACGTCCTCCAAGTCGTCACGTGGACGGGCGGCAACATTGAAGCTTTGCTGGCAGCAACAAAATCTCCATGAAAACGCAGAATCGTTGTAAGCTTCCATCTATCCCAATCCCTTATGACACTCCCTCTCTCTCTCGCTCTCGCTCTCTCTCTCTCTCTCTCTCTCTCTGTCACTGAAAGTGAAACAGAGGGAGGAAGGGAGGCAACAACAACAAAAAGATTAGGCGAGGACATGGACAGGGGCACGCACGCGAGAGGTGAAAGTTTTTTCTCTCACTGAAGCTCTCTCTCGCTCTCTCTCGTGTGTGGGCCCTTTGGCTGTTTTTGTTGAGGCTTGAACGGTTGTTGTTGCCGCAAAATCAGTTTGCAACATTGTTGGGCCGCGCGTCCTTCGGAGGCAGCAGCAGAGTAGCAGAGCAGCAAGGCAGCAGAGGCGGAAGCCAGGACCCCCCCAAAAAAGGATGCAACTGCTTGTGCGAGGGCTCTGGGCTCTGGGCTCTGGTCTCTGGGATTTTGTGGCCCAGTCTCAGTTGATCTCTGGCCGAGAATTGTTGTGTGCAACGCGGCGGATAAAACTATACAAATAATAAAAATATATATTTAAATATACAAAAAAAAACAGGAGCAGGCAATCAAAGCTCCTGCTGCAAACAAAAAACAACAACAGAAAACAAAAACAATAACTTCGACAACTAAAAGAATTTCAACAAAAGTTAACAAAGCGTTTCAGCAACAAATTTTCAACAAAACCCTTTAAAAAAAACCACAAAAAAAATCTCAAAAATACATACATATATGAAAAACAATTTGTAACATTTTTTTTTGCATAAAAGAAATAGCTAAAATGCTAGAAAAAGTGGAAAACGAAAAGGAAATCATCTCAACTAAAGATGAAAAAATGGAAAACTAAAAGGGAAATCTCAACAAAAAAGCAAAGAGTTGAAGGTTAAGAATCAAACAAAAGAAACGATTTGGATAATGATTTTGTAATTGTAATTGTTTTAAGAATCCAAAAAAAAGCCACTAAAACGCAATGAAAAGAACAATAACAATAGAAAGAAAAACGGCAAAAAAAAGCAAAACACAGAGAGGAAATAGCAGCATAAGAGAAAGAGAGAGGAAACAAAAAGGGAAACAGCATCCAAACAATAACAAAAGCAACGTCAACGTCATCGCATATTCATTTGGGGCATGCCACACAATCAAACACACACATAGGCACACACAGGCGCAGAGAATATACAACAAGATTTACATTGGGGGAGCGCCTGTTATGTAATATCCTCCTTCTGACGCTGTCTCCTGTCATGTTACAAGTTCTCGTTTTCTCTCTCTAACCTGGAGGTGGGGAGGTGTGGCATGCACCTTGGCTCCCGCTGCTAATTTGATTTAACACACACACAAACACACACACACACACACACACACACACACACACAAATCGGGACACGTTGCATGGGCACGGCATTGAGACATTAACATGAAGGACACTCCAGTTCACCTCCACTCCACTCCACGCCACATCCAACCATCGATAGATGTTGTAGTAGCCCCATAAATAGGGGCACGGCATGCCTGGGCTGTGTGGCTAGCTGGCATTGGGGGGATGGGGGGGGGGATGGAATGGAATGGAATGTTGTGTGGCATGCAAATCGGGGCCACACAAAAATATTACGCATACGCCGCATATTCGATGAGCAATGATTTGCAGGGATATCTATTTATGCGGTGAGGAGGGAGGAGGGGAGGAGAGGTGGATCCTTTTTAGGGATGGGCTGGAACTGGGGCTGGGCCTGGTCCTGGGCCTGGGCCTAATTAACGAATGTGTGTCATAATGCGACAAGCGTTAGTAGGTCAAGTAGATTCGATGCTGGAGGTTGAGGGCGAAACTCTTTCGCCTGAAAGAAAGCTCTGTGCCAAAAGGGCAACACGAGGCAACCGAGGACGAGGACGAGGTGCGATGCCACGCGATGAGCAGAGATGAGTCGCAAAGAGAGCACACGAGTGCGAGTGCGAGTGCGAGTAAATAAATAGATGGGCGTTTCAGTAGCCTTTTCCCTTTGGGTGTGGGCAAATCTTTTCTCATATTCTATATTTTTTTTCTATCGAATCTCAATGTTCCACGTCGTTTAACTATCTCTCTGTTTTATGCACCCCTCACTTTCACTTAACATTTGTTTGAATAATCCTTTACTCCTGCACAGGCATAAGATTCACCCACTCTCTGTCTCTATGGCATGGAAATCAATTTTTAAAATACAAAACTAAAAACAAAAACTACATCTCTAAACGGTCTAAAGTTCCAACAAACTAAAACACACAATGTACAAAGTCTAAACAAAGTTACAAACTTAACTTAAAAGCAAAAGAACAACTTCAAGTTTCAAGTGCTAAAAGCAGACCTCAGACATCACATAAATCTACCGGGAATCGACCCGACCGCAGGAAAGGTAAGAATTTCATCTAAAAATATCAATATACTTGTACTTGGTTTATTCTTAAAATTATTACTCTGAGTGTGTTATAAATAATGTTTTATGCAATCTAATGAGCACCGTCTGAAGTAGTGGCTTGAGCAACGATTCTTTTACATACTCGTACATCATTTTTTGATTATTTCCTAATTGATTGCCATACGAATTGAAACTAGAAGGGATTTAGAAGGGCATCGGCTCCACGGCCAGATTCCAGGCGGGCAGACCCCTACACACATAAATGCAGCAATTGTAGACATGCGGCTCGACCTTGCCCTGTTGCACCAGGGACAGAATGGAGCTCAAGCTCCCCAAGTGGTAGTTGGGCTGATCTGCCATGCTGGGCGGCACCTCACCATCGCTGCAAGCTGCGAAACCAAATAATATGTTTGTCAATCAATATCCATATCAGTGGAAGTGGAGAAGTGTCTCGTCAAACCTTTGATAATCCCCTTTTTGTTCCAGGACATTTTGTGGATGTGGGTCCAGGGCATCACTTGGCTATTTCCGGGACTCAGCCAAAGGCTGAGCACCGTCACAGAGACGTTGTCCATATTGCCATCAAGTGCAGGCATCAGGGTGCCCACAACGGTGGGACACAGGGCGCCATGGTAATAATCATGGGCTCCATAAAGGGCGCTGTACAGACCCGTGCCCAGCATCCGTGTGGAATCGCAGCCAAAAAGAAAGACCACACTGCGGACACGGGCACGACAAATGGCACGTCCATTGATGTACTGCAAGCCAGAGCCATGACCAGCATAACTATGGGGAGAGGATTAGAATGGGGGCGAACCAAGAGCTCAGGAGTTTGTTGATTCTCACACAAAACAATCGGCCTGGTAGGCCTGTCGTAGCATCACCTGCTCGGTGGGCGCCGTCTCGAACAGATGCCTCCAGTGGGAGAGCCAGTATTCGAAGAAGGTCCTCAGTCTCCTCCCAGAGTTGGGTAAGTCCGCTCCGGGATTGATTACACACATGCCACGCTTGATGCTGCTGGTGTAGTAGCCATGCCGGATGCTCTCCTTGTGGTATTGATATAGCCGCCACAGGCAGTGCAACGATTTGACGCGGGAAAACTCCTGGGCCGTTGCCAGCTGCTCCCAATGCAGATGATCCAGTCGCTGCGGGAACAGACAGACAGACAGACAGAACAGACAAAACAATTAATTGCAACCCAGATTAGATGGGGACACAGACAAACCTCATCGACCACCAGAATGGTGGGAAAACTCTTGGCCACTTGCACTTGGCGGTCTTCCAGCGGCTGCCATTCGCTGGCGAATACCCTGAGCATATCGTAGACCATGTGGATTTCATTCTCGTTGCTGGTTATTTCGTAGGCAATCAGTTTCATGTCCGTGGAGGTCAGCCGGTTGGCATGCAGCGACGCCTGGGAGAGCAGGACGCGCTGATGATTGCCCCACTGACGGTTCACGCAGAACTCATCCACGCGGTCGTAGACAGTTTTAGTTTGCTTTGTAACGGCGCTGCAGTCGTAGCGTTTGCCCAGGAATACAAAGGAATATGGCAACATGATGTCCCGAAATTCTGAGAGAAGTTTCTGTAAAATAGAAATAATGTTTTCCGCTTGCGTTCTCTGCCTGCCGGTAGACTCACCTGTAGAAAGGCATCAAAGCCGTTTAGCTCCTCCCAATACTTCTGCTTGGCCTCCTTGCTCTTCATATTCAGGGGATCCACGGTGACTACTCGCCTGAAACGCTCCACCAGGGTGCTGTACTGCTTGAAGACCTCCGCCAGGCCGCTGTTCTGGAATCGCAGGCAAATGGGTCCCAGTTCGGGGCTCCGGCAGTGACGTAGCAGGCACAAGTAGATGGAACCATCGGAGGCAAAGATCTCGTTGAAAACCGAGTAAGTGGTGGCCGGATTGAAGCTCTTGCAGAGATGCAGGACACACCATTCGCTGGGCAGGCCATTGCAGATGTCGGTGATGCGCGCCAGGCCAGCCACTGGATCATCCACATCCTCCAGGAAGTCCAGATGCTCGATGGGCTCTATCGAAGGCGGTGGTTTAGGTTTTTCGCCCTCCTTTTTCTGCAGATTTTTGATAATGTTCTGCAGGAATCGGTTGCTGTTTAGCAGATGGATTAGCCAATAGCTTCTATGTAGTGTCCTTTAGTGGATCCCCACCTTTTGTAGTCCTTTCTCTCCTTGTCACTGGCCTCACGCATCAGATCCTTGGTGCTGGGCCGCTGATTCTCCAGGTCCTCCGCCTCCGTAATGTATCGTAGGTCCGTGGATTGGAACTGCGCCTTCACCTGGTAGTAGATGGAGTGCTCCACATTTCCATTGCGGTACTCCTCGTCCGCTCGCAGTAGATTGTATTCTGCGCGGGAAAACATCCCAAAAGAAAAGGCATGAAAATCTGTAAAAATAAAAACTACTGCTTTACTCACCTTTCGCCTCGGGCCCCACATCTGCGCTGGTGATGCCTCGCAGCATGTGCTCGTCCGCCTCCGTCTCAATCATAATAATGGAATTTTTAATTATTTGATTGTTTATTTAAATTTTTTTGGCGGCGTTCAGCGTCTGAATTCCACAAGTTGCACCGCGATCAGTGTGACCGCGGACCTTTCTTTAAAATATACCGTCCGACCCTCAGAAATATACCAAAATATACCATCTCATTTAAAAAATATACCGTAAATATACTGATGAATTGTTACTGCAGCATTATGTTTTGCAGAACATTTTTGACGATTTTTATTGGCCGAAAGCAAAAATCGCGTCATTCCCGTTTTAATGTGCGGTTCGTAATGTGCGGTATATTTAAACCCAACACATGAAAAACTAATTTTATGTGGATAGATTAAATGTGGTGTATATCAAATACATATTAAAACTAACTTATCAGTACCAATTTTAATACTAGTCCTTGGGCTCCTTTAAACCACCATGACCACCATGGCAAGTACCCTGCTGAATAGCATGATGGCAGGAAACGGCCGCGACAGAATGTCTGCATGTGTCGTGTCAATATTCTCCAATAATTGCGGCATAGTCCCTCTTAGCGACTGTCCGAATGTCTTCAGCTTTCGGCTATTAAAGTGGCTCAGCCTGAATGGTATACCATCTAGGGCAAATTTTCGCCGAATAACATTCTGGATCTGCTCCACCTACTGAATATGAACACCACGTATATATCCCGTTGGGCTTACCTTTTCAATGGTATAGTTCAATCATCACCTTATAGATCCAAGTACAGTAATTAAAGTACATAGTTCAAAAGTATGGAATGGGTCTCATTGTTGCCTACCGGTTAAAAGAGAACCTTAGCCGATTCAAGTTCCGTTATCGATACTATCGACTGCTACGAGAGGTGCGCGCCAAATAGAGATTGTTTGAATGTGAATGAGCGAAAAAGATTTAAATGCAATCTATTGCAATAAATGGTACACGTAACTACGATTTGTGAGCGAAAATTAAAAATCCTGCGTATGGAAGATAGTAGAAATAGTGTGAGTGTTGTAAAGTGGCTGTTTCTGCAACGCCTTGCAACACTTAAAAATACCAAAAGTTCCAGTACATTCTGGTGGTATTTTTTAGAACATTTTTCAAGCCGCCGCGCGAAATCGTGCTGCGCTCCACAAATTTACGGAAAATGTTAATTATTTGTTGATTTAGCATTGATTTCGTTAAACAATGTGTGACTGGTGCAGCTGCTGTTGCTTACAGGTAATTGTTTATCAATTAACATATAGTTTTGCGCATGTGACAAGCCTTTGGGGTTGGGTTCCCCTCCTCTGCGTGTTATTGGTGTTGGTGTTGTTGTTGCTGTGGGGCCTCGTGCGTTCATTCATAAAAAAGCAAGGTGCAGAAGAGATTGCAGGTGGCCAACGAACAGATGTTAGGGTTGCCAACACTCCAACGGGGGAGCAGAAGGCGAATTACAATTTTGGAGCAGGAAAACTGCGCATCAACCACACCCTCCGGTTGCCCTATAAAGCCTTACGCAACAACAAAAAAGGCCACACACGCACACACACACACATTCGAATAGAGAGATTGCCAATTATTGCAGGAAGAACCAACAACAACAGCAGTAGCAACAGCGGGAGCATCTTTTGGCCATTTACCGTTTATCTTTTAGATGTTCCGCTTTGCTACGGCTCTTCTTCTTATTCCGTGTTCCGTTATGCTATGACATGACTGTTCTTGTTCTTGTTGTTCCTATAATGCATGTCGTGACGCGCCTTTTGGTCTGCTGATGCTGCTGCTACTGCAGTCGCGTCGCTGCCAACTGCAGTTTGTAATGACGTCTTTCGTGAGAGATAACGGCACGTTGGCGTGGGCTGCGTTTTCGGCGCGTGGGCTGGCTGCCGCTGCAAGTGGGTGAACGCACACCCTGCTCCACCAATCCCCTTCCCCTTCTCGTCCTGCACTACGACCTCTCCCCGATAGAACCGTTAGCTAGAAAATTGTTTAAATATTTGATAATATTCTAATGCAAGCGGGATTAACAGTTATTGGTAGGTGGGGTAGAGTGGGATGGCGTCGAGGATGCTTGGAGGAGGCTGTGCAGCTGGTCCGCTGTTTCTCAACTTAACGAAGCTTTCGTTGAGTGATTGAAACAGCGCCGACGCACAGCCGATGCTCTCTCATCATCCTTACGCTCTCTCTCGCTCTTCCTCCCACTTTTGCTACTTTGTTCGGCCAGCGCTGGCGCTGAGGCAGCAGCCCGCAGCAGCGCCACTCAGCATCCTTTCTACTTATTAATTTTGATGTTGCTTTTCACTTTTACTTTGTGGCATGTTGAACGTGCTGCGACCTGCCATCCAACCAGTGTTGGGCAAGGCCTGCATAGAGGGGGGGTTAGTGTGGATGGGGTCCACCCCCCCCCGCAGTCAGATGTTCTTATTGGTGTTGTAACTTTTTGTGTCTAATTGGAAATTGGCATGCACCACGCACTTACTACTCTACTCCACCCTCCAACCACCTCTTGCCCCATCGCCTTTTGCCACCACCCCTCCACCCTTTATATTTGCTGCATTATTGATGGGCCCAAAGCCTGGCACGTACATTGTCGTTTCCGCATAGCAAATTATAACATTAATATTACATTAACACACACTCCCACACACACACACGCACACGAAGAGAGAACGGCAAGACACACACACACACAAGCTCTGATGCCACACATGCATATGCATTGGGGAGACATTAAAAGCGAGGCAAAATGGCTAAAACTTTCACAGCATCCAGCAGCGGCAGCGGCAACGGCAGCGGCAACGGCATGTAAAATAATGTAACAAAATGCGTTCTAACACGAAGCAAAGCAGAGAAGGGGCAGCGACGCAGGAGCAGCAACAACAAAAGCAAAGCCACCCCGAAAAAATGTGTGGCACACATTCCAACAGTTGCAGCAAGGCAGCGCAGCTGGCGTCGCTGTTAACGTCACAGCATCTTTGCTGCTCTGCCTCTGCTCTGCTCTGCTCTGCTCCTTTCTGTTCTGCTGCTGCTGCTCCTGGCAAAGTCAAAACGAATTTCGAAGTCGACGGTTGTGGCTGGCGCTGGTCGTTTTTTCTCCACTGCGCCTCTGCTTGAAAAATACTATTTAGGCTTTAAAAACGAAACCCCCCCTCATAGAAAAAAACCGAGAATCCAAACGCAACGCACAAAACAAACTTAAATTCTAACCTAAAATCAAATTTCAAATAATAGCGAAATTGTAAGGAAGTGAACATGGAATAGAAAACAAGAAACCAAGAAACCAAACCAAAAAAAAGTGTAGCACACACATTTGGACTGTGGACTGTGCTGGAAAAAACGCCCACGAGGCATTTTCCGATTGAAATAAAAGTTTAGCCGAAATGCATGAAAACAAACATAATTAAAGTCACAACGACGAGGGGTGTGGGGGAGTGCAAGAAATGGCATTTAAGTAAATTAAGGTGTGGTGATTTATGCAACTTTTTTAGAGGCACACACACACACACACACACAGAGTCACATAGGGACAGAAATGACGGAACAGACAGACGGCAAAGACCGAAAGACATGGAGAATGAGGATTGGGGAGGGGACGGGATGGGGAAACTACACATACCTCTAAGCTAAGACCACACACACAAACACACACACACACACAGACATATACACACATATACATAGCGATGAGAAGAAGAGAAGCGCAAAGAGGAAGAGGAATACTAAGTAAAGGATAAGCAAGAAAGAAATCGAAATTAAAATATATGTTGTACAGCAACAACAACGGGATCAGCAGCAGCAGCAGCAGCAGCAGAGAGGGGGAGAGAGAGTGAAAGGGGGAAGAGAGGGAGCAATTTTCGGCTGTCGCTGTAATTCGACGCTCATCTCTGCTCTACTTTGCTCTCCCATCTCTCAGCTCTGCTCCTCTCCCTTATGTTTTGCTGCTGCTGATGCTGCTATTGCTGTGCTCTGCCAGCCTCCTGTTTCGTCAAGTGAAAACATTCGAGTTTCGTCAAGTTTTGTAGGTATTTTGGCAGAGCACAAAAATACACAGAGCCATCATCTGAACCGAACCTGCTCCCTGTCGTTGTGGCCAAAACTAAAGAAAAAAATAAAAGAAAAAAGCTTAAATTCTTGCATAAAATAACAAAAAATCAAACAAAAATTCATTTCGAACTAAACCGCGAATAGTGATCTTTAATTAAAGCTGAATTTTGATTCGGAAATAATTCGAAATTACCGAAAAACGTAACCATTTTTTTTGTGGCCGTGCTCCCCGAAAGGCGTTGCCAAATCGAAAAGCTCTGATGGATAAAACAACAAAACCCTAACTATAACCTCCAGATCCCATGCAGGCACAACCCTTAAAAGAACACTCAAAAAAATTACCAAAAATTAATGGGAAATCTACATTAACCATACGCACCGTTTAAAAGCACAAAAAACGTGAAAAATTCACAAAAAATTAAAGGAAAAAAAGCCGAACCATAAAAAGCAAACAAAAAGCTAAAACTCTCTAGAGAAGGAACAGAAGCAGCAGCATCATCGGCAGCAAGAACATTCTGCTGCATAAATAATACACGCCACACACAGAGAGACGAGACGAGACGCACGAAAGGAAGGACCCACACGCGTCATATAGGAGGAACCACATACCAGGCTGAAGGAGCCTGAGAAGCGGACTCTGGAAGCAAACACACGCATGCAGAAGGCGCAGGGGGAGGTGCTGGATGCGGTGCTCCTGTTCTATTATTTAACTGCTTTCAACGTTAGCGTGTTCAACTTGACGAAAGTCGATTGAAAGCCGCCTTCAACGGCATCCAGCCACCAGCATCCCTTTCTCTCTCCCGTTCAATCAACACAGAGAGACAAAGTGAGAGAGACCAAAAAAAAAGAGAGAGTCTGTGCGAGAGAGTGTGACGGCAGGAACGACGTCAACGTCAATCCGCTCAATATTTATACATTGAGCGGAGTCTCTTGGCCAGAATCCAGTACCAGAGCCAGGACCCCAAAACGCAAACGCTCCCTGGCTCCCTGCTGGGCCTCAAAATAAATAACATCTGACATCTGCCCGACCCTCGAGTCTCCCCCCCGCCCTCCTCCCTCCCCCCGGTCTTTCTCTGCATCGAGAAAGCACTTAACCATAAAGAAAGCCCCCCAACAAACGAAACTTAACGAAAAGCGAAACAATTTCCATACAAAAAACATAAAACCAACCAAACGTGAACTAAAAAAAAGCAAAACTAAAACAAAGCAATGGGCGCCAAGGAAAGTGTCGAGGCAGCCGCCAAACTGAATGCCGATGGCTGGGGTCATGTGGAGGTGTGTATATGTTTCCAGACAAATAAATAGCAATTACTTATCCATTGAAAAAACCCTTTAAAAATCATAGACAGTTTCAGTCTAAGGTTTCTGAACAAAATCCAGTGGGTTAGACGTGATGATGATGTGTACAAAGCGGCTGTGAGGTTTTCGAAAGTGTGCTGAAAATCGTCTTTTTTGCCTTCTGCTTCCAGCGTTTCCTTACCTCCAAAATATGCGCAAATTATGTTTCATTTATTTTTTTAAGACAAGACCTTATCATCCTTACGTTTCTATCAAAAACAAGCATCTTTAGAACCTCGAGGAGTATAGATACATATTATAGATTCATAGAAATTTTTAAAGTACTCATTTATTGTTAGTTTTCGAAGAGTTCAGCATAACCCATGGAAATATACAGAAATGTTCAAGTATTTGCTCCTTTCAAGTACACCTTTCTTCACCTTATTCCCTAAAAATTATTCTTCAAAGTATTTTACTACCCATTCACTATCAATTCTTAAATAAACGAGAATGTGCCTCCCTCCCTCCTATAAAAATATCCATCACTTGCCAAATATTGTCAACAGTTTGATGAACCAATTCGATGTGTCGCTCAGCGCCCCGAAATGTGTGTCACCTTCAATCCCAATTGCATTTCCCCATGAGAGTGCTGCGAGAGCTGAGAGCTTCGCTCTTGTTTTCGCCTTTTGATTGATTTTAAAAATACATTTTGACAACAACACGTGCATCCAGTGGCACGCAGAGAGGGAAAACACAGAGAGAGATGTGGTACCATTTCCCCCATTCTCATTCCCATGCCCATGCCCATTCCCATTCGCATTCCCATTCCCATTGTCGTCGTCGTTGTCTAGTGGTCCACTTGATGATCACTCTGTGGGCCCCCGAACATATCTCCCAGCAGAGATCTGTGAGATCTGAGAGATCTCTTGAGCAGAATGCGGGCTGTGTGGGCGTTAGTGGCGCTCACGAGACGCCAAAAGAGAGAGCCCCGAGAGCCGCCGACTGGGGCCGCCGCGAGAGTGTGAATGGAAAACGATTTGATTTTGATTTTTCTTTGGCGTCTTTTAGTTGAGTCTGTGGCGTGCATTTGTGATGTTGTTTTGGTGTTTTCAAGATCTCTTTTAGCCGCAATCTGTGAACCGCAATCCGAGTAAGCCAATCCACATAGGAAGCGAAGCCGGCAACTGAATGGCCAACATCCATTCGATAAAACAGGTGTCTCTGTCTCCGCGCTCGTTTAAATGATGTAAACATAAATAGATATATACATTTATACGGCTATATATGTATTTATAATCACAGCTATAGCCATCTCCCCATGTGGCAGACATATGGGGCAGATAGAGTGAAAATCTGTGGAAATTATACTCCCCCATAAAAAGAGATTTTGCAACTGCATCTGCAATGTGCATTTCAGAGAACGAAATCAAAAGCAGAAACTTCAAAGCACATTTTCCGCTTTACATCGTTCCGTTTGCGTTGTGGATTTTCTTTTGTTTTTGACACCTACACAACAGCTTTTTAGCTTTGCAGCGGCCGCCGAGTGGAGTGATGGGGGAGTGGACTGCACTGGCGGCGTTCGCACCTCTCGGCCTCTGCGGTCGCTCGGTTATGTGTGGATGATGATAATAATAAGCGTTGGCGTGTGGGTTGCTTTAAAGACCTGTTTTTTGAATATTACAGCCGAAGAAACATAACAGATATTTGATAGATTTACTCATATTTCATGTGTTTAATCTTTCCAGCGAGGAAGTCGCTACCACGGCCATCGGCACAATCAGCGATCGCAGTCGCTAAATCGCGGACAGGCGCTCTCGCAGGCGGACGTGAGCGGAATGTGGTGACATCGGGGTGCCTCTGGTAAAGGTAAGTACTTTTAAATAACCTTCATTATCTATCTCTTAACAAATATAATCTTCTATATTGTTGTGTAGGATCTGCGGGTAGCTGCGCCAACTGCGCCATGGGCAACAAATTGAGCTGCTCCTGTGCCCCGCTTATGCGCAAGGCCTATCGCTATGAGGATTCACCCTGGCAGAGTTCCCGACGACGCGACGGTCATCTACTGAGGTGCGTTCTAATAGAGGGTCCTCTCCTCTCTGAGTACCCCCCACTCTCCTTTGACTCTGTTTAAGTTCTCTGACTGCCGAATGTGGGCCTATCAAACAACAAAACACCAAACAACAAACTGAACAATTAGCTAGAACCACAATTGAATCCGCTCTTTCGATCAACTTTTTTCCAATCCAACTAATTGTGTTTCTCTTCTGGTTTTTCTTTCTTTCTCAAAAAAAAAAAAAAAAACAAAAAAAACAATTACTAACAAACTAACTTACGACCTTTATCCAATAATCCAACAACAAAACACACACAAAATGCGGCCAACAAAAAAACCCACTTCGAAAACTCAACAACAATGTTCTCCTGCTTCAACTCTTCCTTCCCTCCAACGACAACAACAACAACAACTGCAAAAACAACAACTATAACTACAACAACTATAACTAAAACAACAACAACAACAACAAATGCGATTCTTTGTTTTGAAAAACTTTCCTCTTACCAATTACCAACAATTAAAATTGGATTAATTCTACAATCAATCTTGATCAATCTTTGATAATTGTATTTCTAACCAACAATAGTTCGTTCAGGTTGTGGGCAGAGGTCTTCCATGTATCAGCCAGCGGAGCCGGCACCGTTAAGTGGCAACAAGTGTCAGAAGATTTGGTTCCTGTGAACATCACCTGCATTCAGGACTCGCCCGAGTGCATCTTTCACATCACCGCGTACAACAGTCAGGTGGACAAGATACTCGATGTGAGACTTGTGCAGCCAGGTGAGTGCACATCATCCACCCTCCCCTTTCCCACCCCTCCCCTCTCCGAATGAGCATCTAATTCCCGCCTGCTCCTCTCTACAAACAGGTACACGCATTGGCCAGGCATCAGAGTGCTTCGTTTACTGGAAGGATCCCATGACAAACGACACTTGGGGCTTGAACTTTACATCGCCCATCGATGCCAAACAGTTCCGAGAGTGCTGTGTAAGTATTCTCTTACAGTCTGCCAACAAACAAACAACAAAAAAGCAAGCAAAACCATTTTGCATAGCAACGACAACAAAAGCGCAAAAAAAAAAAAAAAAAAAAATAAAAAAAAAAGAAAAAAAATAAGAAAAATTTAATTAAAAAAATCAAAACCTCAACTGATACCGATACCGAAATATACCGAAAAACCTCAGCCACCACCCCACTAAATACAACACTAAAACAATGGCCTGGGGCAGGGCCCCCGTAGCCACCCACCCTTCGTCTCTGGCTAATCATGCCCCCGCCAGCTCAAGCACTCTACTACTCGTACTAACTAAAACTACAACCAAAGCATCGCCCCAACCACCAGCCACCAACCACCACTGTCATCGAACCCCCCCTCCCCCCATCTGAACAGCTCACCCATCAATCCAAAGAACTAAAGAACCCAGAACACCCAACGAACTTACACAGACAATGAAACACACATACAGTACTCGTACTACTCGTACAGCAGAGAGAATGGCTATGGCAGCCGGCCCAAGATGTTGACTACGTTGAAGATGATATGATATGATGATGATGATAATGATGCTGATAATGATAATGATGTTTGCTTTGCATATACATACATTTGTCTGTCTATAATCGTGCTTACATAACTGTATCCCATAATCAAACTCAAGGTTCCACAGTGCCACACGACACTCGATAAATCTAATGAATAAATCACAATCAAGCTCTTCATTCGCTCAGCAGCAGTCACTGTCCATCTCTCCCTCTGAGACACACACGCACAAGAAAACAAACCGTAACTATTTCCTTGTACTCCGCTAATTAGAACAAATTTCAACGCGAGGAAAATATTCGAACACCTTTTTTATTGAGTTTTGTTAATGGTTTTCTTTTTTGGTTTTCCCCAATTAAAAATTACTTAGTTTCTAGTTGAAATCGTTAAAGAATTTGGCCAAAAGTAAAGTAGAAATTGTAGAGATACACTCACACACACAAGCATACAAGAACACGCACAAACACATACAAACACACACAACAGAGAAATGCACTCACTTAGATTGTCAGAAATTGAGAGAGAGAAAATAAAAAGAAAGAAAGTAACTTATTCAACAAATTAGAAGTAAATCTTATGTAATACTGTCCGTTACGACTTTCCGTTAGTTAAAGCTAAACTAAACTAAAACTTCAAACTTTTAGCGCTTAAATATCAGAGAAAATAACAGATTAACATATCACATTTTTTTAATGGATTCGTTCTCCCGAAGAACAAACTAAAACTCTTTCACTACTTGCCTCACATTTACTGCTAAGCAACGCTGTGATAGAGGATAGAACAAACAAAAACTAGCTGAAAAGTGAGAAAGAGAACATGAAGTGGAGCGCTCTCCATGAGCAAGATGAAATTAGTAATAAGGTGACGTCGCCCGCTGTGCTGAGGACCATCCACGCTCTCTCGGCTCTCAGAGAGTGCAGAGCTCTGCACGTTTGCATGCATACTGGCGAACGGATGGTCCTCGAAAGAGAGGAAAGAGAGTGACGACGTCACCATCAGTACATGCCAGACTTGCAAACTGACTGGGAGTGATCACTCTCTTTGAGTACATGCGCTGCATGCAAACTCACGATTTACTGTTAAGCCACACTGGGAGAGAGAGAGAGGGAGAAAGCGATTTTCTTTATTCTGGCTATACAAATGTCTAAAATGGAAATAGTTTATATCTTATTGACTCGAAAACTTAATTTCTGACTCGTGGAATAGCCATTATCATTATTCATACTCCTGTTCATACACGGACCTCCAGCAACATCTCTATACACACACATGTATACACGACATACAACATATGCCTATTAATATTAATAGATTCTATAATATAATAGTAGTCAAACATAAACTATCTGGACTAGCGTCTAAATAATGATTTCATTTTCTTTTCTTACTTTGCGCATCATATGTTGCAGGTATCTTACATTGTAAAAAAATACGTTAGTATCGCTTCATATTATTTCTTTTCCACTGTGTCACACACACACCACCGCACACACACACACGCACACAAACTCACACACATATCGTAATTCTTTTTCTGTCACCCAATGTGTCTTTTGATCGCAGCTAAAGATATATGTTTATCGTAGTAGATCCACAAGGAAAACCCCCTTTGTCGGGCATGTACCTATAAGATCACACCACAGAATCACACCCAAACACACACACACACATTGAGTGTTGTATTTGTTGTAAACTTTTATTGCTCTATGTGTCTACCCACCCACCCCAGATTCCACTCTCGTTTTTCACTCTCAATGATTTTTTGTGTTGTTGTTTCTTTCGATGTTTGTGGGGGGCTTCCGACCAAAAGTCGTTAGAATTTTTGGGACCATTTGTGTATATGTATGTGCCTCATTCATGTGCAAGATACGATGAAGAAGATGCAACAGCGGAAACGATCCGATCCGATCCGGAGAACATGTAACGCAGACAGACACAAAACACACACACACACACACCACACTCACACACGGCCATACACACACACACACTAAAATTTGTTAAATGTATTTATATTATATATTCTTTCATTTCTTTTTCTCTCTTCTAATCATTTTTCGAAATCATTCTCGAAACACGCCAAAAACAAAACAATATATCCCCCTGAAAATATATAATGTCCACCCCAAAAAAAAAAAAAAAAAAAAACAAATAAAAATGTTTCATTTTTGATGCATTTCATTTTCGTACGAAACATCCAATTCGAAAACATTTTCAAAAAAAAACACAAAACGATACCCAAAAATGAATACCGACGGATATTTCTGTCCCGAAAATCAATATCGATAAAATGTTAACAAATATATATAAAAAATAAAACACGCAACACCTCCAACCAACAACAAAAAACTCCAACCAAAACTCAACAACAACTACAACAATAACAATAACAACAACAACAACAACAATACCCTCTATAATAAACCCCCGAATGTACACCCCCACCGACTGTGTCTCTGATAAATCTATATTCTATATATATATATATAAATATATATATATATATATATATATATATATATGATATGATATATCCGTTCTTTACCCGTGCCCCACCCCTTCGAAATGCTTTTATTATCTCTAACAAATAATTTTATTTAACTATCTCTAAATATATATTTATGTATGTATAAATATATTTTTCAACACGATTCGTTTGCATTTCACGTGTGCCCATAAACCGAAAAACCAAAATTTCTGCAAAAAAACAAAAAAAACGAAACAAAAAATGTAAATGAAAACGAAACCCATACAAATTGATTGATGATCAATGATTGAAATGTAAATAATTTTGTGGAATTTGTACATGGAATGGAAAATGCAAAAGAAAAACGCAAAACGCTTTAAAACAATCGCACGTATCCTCTACTACAATACCGTTACCTATCCCCTACAATCCGTTTCCGACGAGCCCTAATCCGAACCGAAACCCCATCCCGAGTCTTCCTCCCGTGTCCAGCCAATCCGCATCCTCCGCTCCTCCCGATCCGAAGATCCCATGCAAGTGGGCGGTTTACTACGAATCGATGCAATTTTCAAAAATCAAAAACAATCTTACTCCAGTGAGGATTTGAATGAGTATCAGAAATACTAGAAGCAGCAGCAAACTTACATAGAAACAGAAAAGAAACAGTAACAGTAACAGTAACAGAAACAGAATCAGAGTTATATATTTAGATATATATATAGTATATTCTTGGAGCATCATTTATCGCCTTGAAGGCGCACCGCTTCCATGGAGGTTTCTGAAACCCAACAAAAACGAAACAAAAACGAATCGAATACGAATACGAATACGAATATTCAAGCAACACCACGCACATGGCTTACAATAAATTGTTAAAGTTAATACAGAAATTACGAAATCCAAAAAGCAAAGTTCAATTTTGAAGTTCTGAAGAGTATCCAATAATCAAAAGCAAATGTTAACAATGTTAGGCTAAGTCAATGTTTAGATCAAAAGTTATCAAATCAGTTACTAAGGCGGCGCTGAGCGCTGAATATCGAGAGAAGGAGAAGAACAACAGCTTCTAGGAGCAAATTTCAGAACTATATAAACTATCTATAGTATTTAATATATGTACATATATAATGCTCGTTTGTGTCCTACACTCTACTACTCGTACTACTACTACTACTACTACTAAAACTATTACTATTACTACTAAAACTGCTTTCACTATCTAGATATATATTGTATGCCTAAACCGTAGATCAAGGCTTTAAGCACCCAAAGCTCAAGCTTCGAAACCTTCTTTCTGCACCCCAAAAATAATTCTTCTTCAAGTAGATCTCGTAAGATATGTTTTCTAAAAGAACACAAACACAGAAACACACCTCAAGAAAGTGAAAGTTTCGCCAGGCGCCAGCTTGTGCCCACAAAGATCTCCACAAAGATCTGAGGAAGAGAAAGTGAGAGGTATTAGAGACAGAAAAAGAGTGAGAGATAGAGAAGAGAAAAACCGCACACACAGAACCTTGTAATCCCCAATCAACTAACCTAATGATAGTGCGACGTTTTACAGTCGCCTTCTTTCAAATTTTCACGAAAGGCCTCGTCGTCGTACTCGCTGAAATTGGATCCGCCGGGCAAGGGCAAGGTGAAGGCCAAGCGAAAGCCTCTCAGCACACCGGCGTCGCCGTCGCGCGTCCGCCAGGAGCCCCAATGCACCTGCATGTCCGCCGAACAGTATGCGCGCCTGAGAACCGATCCACGTGTTAGAGGTGAGAGCAAAACAACAAACACAACAAACAAACAAACAAAAAAACAAACTATAAAACCCCCCGCCCCCCAAAAAATACTGGGATAGGTCCACCAGAGAGCAAATACATCCATCATCTGCACCATCTGTGTACCACGATGATGAACAGCTCTCTCTCTCTCTCTTCCGCCCCCGATAGTTTACGTTTCATTTCCTCTGTTTGTTCTTTTGATTTCCCTGCAAACAAAACCTGTAAGATCTGAAGATCAATGAATGAATGAACACTCAGAGCTTTAGCAATTAGGCGACAAGTCCTGTCCTCCCACCACGCATCCCCACACCCATCAAAACTCATCCGCCATCCTCATTGCAGGTTCATCCACATTGCCGCGCAACGTTGGCTCGCACCGCATCACGGATGTCGATGGCCAGCAGCAGCAGCAGGTGGGTGGCAGCGGCAAGGTGGTCAGTGCTGTAAGCAGCACCTCGCTATACGACAATGTGGCCAGCGGTGGGCCGGGAGTAAGCCAAGGCGGTAAGCCAACCAAAGCCAAAGAATGCCGAAGAATTCTTTCTAATAATCACGATTTCCTTTCTCCCTTGACACAGACACTTTGCAACGTCAGATGAAAGGACAGCAGGAGCGACTGGATGTGGCCAATGCTGGGGTCAACACCAATACCCCGGGCGTGATTGTCACCGGGGTGGGCAATGCGGGTGGCAATGCGGATATGTGCACCCAGAATCATGTGGGCTCTCAGGTGGGCAGCGACGATACGGCCGCCTGCCAGATGGACATGGATATGTCCAAGAGCGAGGGCACCCAAGCGGGCGGCGGCCTCCATCAGAATGTGGGCACATGCACCTCGTCCTCCAAGTCGACGGGCACACGCAGCAAGGACTTTGGCGATGATATGGTATGTTCTGTCGCAAAATCTGGCCATTATTCACCCACTCATTGGTCTCCTCTCTCCCCCTATTTCTCTAGTTGCAGACACGCGACGCACACTCGCACGACATGCACCAGCACAATGTAATCAACAACAATACACGCCGCAAGACCAAGAGCACCGAGGACATGAACGTGGACACCAGCACATTGAAGCGCATGCTGAAGCCGATGCCCAGCACCGAGTCGCCCGTCACCTCGCCCGAGATGGGCCGACGCCGCTACAACTACTATAATGCCAATGCGGCCCAGACATTGGGACCGCAGCACATGCACCAGCACGGCATGAGCATGGGCATGGGCATGGGCATGGGAATGGGCGGGGGCGTTGGCGGTGGTCATCACGTCATGAACAACAACACAATGGGTCGGGCCAGCAGTCAGTCGTCGCGCTTCTCCGGCTCAAGGTGGGTGTCCGTTCTCCGAAAATGCTCTCTTTGAATGCTAATTGAAACACACTCTTTGTACACAACAGATCTTCGCATGAAATTGGACGCGGCTATCCGCCGCGTAATCTCTACTTGGAGCTGGAGCGAGAGCGCAGCTGCATCGAGGGTTCGCCGCCCTCGGATAACGTGATGTTCGATAATCAGTGCTATGCCACGACTCCTAGTTCCAGTAATGGAAATTCCGATCAGGATCAGTCCTACGGTCAGCAGCAGTCCTCGGGACAGCAGCAACAACAGCAGCAGCAGCAGCAACAGCAGCAGCAGGCGCATCATCAGCAGCTGCAGCAGGCGATTGCCCATCAGCGTGCCTCGCGGCATCAGCATCATCATCAGCAGGCGCCCAATGTGACGCCCACACCGGGCAGTCCCACCTCGCGGCTGCTCCTGGAGTACGAGATGCATCTGAGAAATACTCTGGCCAAGGGCATGGACGCCGAGTCCTATAGCCTGCACACCTTTGAGGCTCTGCTTTCCCAGAGCATGGAGAATCTGGGTGAGTAGGGTTTCGTAGTAAAGTTCTCCCTCGTTCTTCTTCGTTTTGGTTTACATTACCATTACCTGTGTTCCTTCTTGTTGTTGTCTGTAGCTAACGTTCGATTCTGTTTGTGTTTTGTTTTTCTAATTGAATTTCCTCTCTTAATTAGCTTTTGAATCGAAATTTTCTGTCTGCCCGTCTGTCTGTCTGTCAGTCAATCCATCTGTCTGTTTGTTTGTCGACAGTTCCCTATTCGAAGAACCCATGTCAGTGGCCTAATCAAGTCAGGTGTTTTCGATGGAGAAGGGTTTGGGCGGATAATCTGATTACAAAAGGGGAAAGAGAATTAGTTGCAGAATGTTTCGGAAGGGAGGGTTTTACCAAAGGTGGTTGATGGTGTGTGTGTGCGTGTGTGAGTGTGGGAATCTCCCTTAGAGAATTATAGAATTTCGAATATAGAATCATATTGTGTTTATTGCCATGCGAATCGTTACTACATGCTATTTTCCATTTTCTATTATTGATAATCAATTTATTCATGTTAATTTAATCTTTTCAAACCTATATCTAAACCTAATGCTATCCCTTGCCATAACACAAACAAAAAATGCTCTCATTCATTGCCTCCTCTACTCACAAACATCCACAACAATCAAAAACCAATCAAACAACCAAATAACCATCATCAGAATTCGCTGAAAGCCTACCCGGATCGAACCAGCGCAGCCCATATCCACTACGTAGGCGTAAGTAGTTCCATTCCAACTCTTGCACGATGAGATCTCTATATCTATATCTACAGCTTATTATCATTCCTCGAACTGTTCCAAAAAGCTTTAGATTTTTGAATGCCCTTCAATTAGGATTTATCCATGCGGGTTTGGTCTTTGAATCCAACTAATCCGTTTAATCGTTTGCTATATCTTCCGATCTACAGCCAATGCCAAATCTTCGACCTTGCCATTGCCGCCACACCGACCCTTGTCTTCGATACGCGACAAGGAGCGTGATCGCGATCGTGATGGTTACTACAGCGATCGAAATGAATTGATACGCGAGAGAGAGCGCGAACGCGATCGTGGCTATCTATCGGATCATAATGCCAGGTATGCTGTAACATTTATATATTATCGGAACCCTCTCTAACTCTCCTTTGTTCTTTAGTTTTTCCAATTCGCGGTGCGCCTCTTGCATTGGCGAATCGGCTCGTGCCCAATGGTTCCGCCATTCGGATGGCTGGCGTTCGGGCAGCTCCACAATTGGGTCTGGTTCGGGCCATGGCATGATGTCCCAGCAGATGCCAGGCACTGGGGGACACAAGCGTTCGCCCTGGGACTCTTTGCCATCGTTGCGTCAGGACAGCAGTCTAAACGATTCGGGCTACAAGAGCGCACGTGCCGATTCCCTAGAGCAACGGTGGGTGTTCTACTAGACCTCCTTTACGTTAAAACAATATTTATAATGGGAATTTGTGCGTTCTAGGGCCGAGTTTATACGTCAGGATAGTCTGCGATCGGAGTATTTGAGCGATCGCGAGTCACGCTATGGAATTGTACAACAGGCCTCGATTGAGAGCACCGATTCGAGGATGTGCTATTTAACATCGTCAGAGGTGAGTGACTGTTCTCTATAAGATGCTATAGGGAGAATATTCTATTTTTAAGTGTGAGACGCAGAAATGAAATGCAATGTAATTTCCCCTTCTTTGAAAATGCAATTTCTCTTGCAAAATGCTGAACATTCATCATAAGCCTCAATGCTGCCTATGGGGGGAGGCTCCACCCTTCAATCTTTGCTATTTATAGAGAGAGAAAGAGAGCGAGGCGACAAGGGAATTGGGTCAACAGCATCAGAGCCATAACATGACTAACAGCAGGAGCAGCAGCAGCAGCAGGAACTCCTCTACCTGGAACTGTTAACAGAAGAGCCCCTGTTAGTTCTGAATGTGGATATATATATATATATATATATATATATATATATATATATCCTATATCGTGTACCTATACGAGTACGAGTGTATAAATATATCTAAAGCCGAAAAAACGTAAGAAGGGAAAGTCAACTGGCGCATTTGTCTGCAACATAAATGATATTTTTAGTTGCAGCCCCAAAGCTGACCCAGTTGCACGTTGATTAAAAACAAACTGCCACACACAGTACAACTCTCAGCCCATAGCCCATAGCCCCCCCACCCTACTCCAGTATCCAGTATCCAGTATCCAGCATCCAGTATCCAGTAGGCAGCAGAGGCGGCATTCTCATACACTCCTAAGCAAACAACAGGATGATGGGCGGAAAAGAAAAACTTTCTCTTTTTGTAACACAAAAGCCATCCTTAGCCAGAGGTTCATTCGATGATGAAGAGTCCCTCAGAATCAAGATGATAATGATGATGATGGCCGCTAAGCGTTGCATGTAAGAGGTGGGGCGTGGCAAGTGGCGAGAGTGGCATATGCTTATGCATATGCATATTAATTGCATACTTGAGAAATCTTGTCTTGTTAATGCCAAATTTATATATCGCCTTGACACTAATGAGCCGCAGCCTACACATCCTTCTTCGTGTCTCTGGGAGTCCGAATGCGACTCTGACAGGAGTCTAGGAAATGGACAGAGAGAGAAAGAGAGAGAGAGATGGAGTGTCGCTCGCTCGCTCATTTGTTAATTGTAATGGACTTCGTTCCATTGTTACACTGACACATAAACCAGAGAGTCTCACTCTTACACTCTCTCTCTCTCTCTCGCCATCTCTCTCTCTGTAACGCTTGAAAACTCTCCCCCATCCCAGTCGACTTTTACAGCTCTCTTGCGGCGGCGCATGCGCTTTAAGCTTCGCAGCCTCTCCGCATCAGCTTCGGCAATGCATTTCCAGGCTAGCTTCCAGCTGCGAAAGCTTCGGACTCGGCTGCTGGTACTGCTGCCTGCTGCTGCTGGCTGCTGCTTCTGTTTCGTGCCTCTGCTGCGACTGCTGTTGTCACTGCTTCTGCCTGCTTCTGCTTCTGTTTCTGTGCTTGTGGATTCAGCTTCGGCTTCGTCTGCGCTCCGCTCCGCTTGCCACCGCTTGGTTGCTGTGTGTCATTGCTGCGCTGCTGTCTCTGTGTTGCTAGTGTTGCGCCAACTTTTGCTCTGTCGTTTTATAATCAACTCGAAATTTCATGTGCCTCGTCGATTGACGTTTGTGTGTGTGTGTGCGTAGCGTGTGCGTATGCCCCATCCACACACGTGTGTGTGTGTGTGTGTGTGCGTGCCAGATTTGCAACTAACGAAAATATTGCAATAAATAAAGTTTCGTTCAGTGGGAAAACTTGCTACCTCCTGCACAAAAAATAATGTAAAGAAGAGGAACAGAGAACTGCAGCAGCAATAAGTTTCCGAACGAGAATCCGCACCCGCAGCCGCATCCTGCCGACTGCCGCCCACCCCCGCCGCACAGGAGGCCACAATGAAAAATTGTGTATAAAAAATTGTTTTAAAATTCAGTCAGCCAGGCAACCAGCCAGGCATCCAGCCAGGCATCCAGCCAGCCAGCCAGCCAGTCAGTCAGCCAGCCAGCCAGCGAGGAGCAGTCAGAAGCTAGCTACCCACAGAGCGGCGGCAGCAGCAGCAGCAGCGGTAGCGGCAGTAACTGCAATTTTCTCTCTCTCTCTAATCTGTGTAACCCTATGTATGTTTGTAAGCGGTGTGTGTGAGTGTGTGTGTGTGTGTGTGTGTGTGTGTGTGTGTGTGCGACGCTTAAAAGTATGCAACGTGTGAAAAAATTCGCTTTATTGCAATTTTGTAGAACGTGAAAGACAGCAGCAGAAGCCTCAACAGCATCCTTAGCAGCAGCAGCAGCAGCAGCACAAACAACAAATTAGTAGCAACAACAGAAACAGCAACGGCAACAGCCATAATAATAACCATAAAAGAAAAAACAACAACGAGGAGAGCCAAAGGCACGTTAAGCAAGTAAATGTCCATAAAAATGGCCCAAAAACAAACAGTAAATCCCCCCCTTGTCTTGTGTGTGTGCGTGTGTGTGTCGTTCAAGCTGCGATTAAACGCTTTGTTAATCCTCCCAATAAGACCCGCTTCACCCCCACTTCCCATCTCCATGGCTGAGTGCAAAATCTCTACGCACACAGTGCGTATGCGTAATTTTGTGTTGTTGAATGCCACAAGCAAAAAAGCGACGACAACAACATGGCGTATGCGTGACATGCGAACAAATCTTTCAATTATAGAACAACTAAGGGAAAACCAGAAAAAAACACACACAAAATAGTGGAAAGTGCGATTAAGAGGAAACCACGTTTTCTTTTGCCTGCCACGAGTGTGTGTGTGTGTGTGTGTTCCCCTCAAAGAAAGTGTGCCTCAGAGAAAGTGTCTCTCGCGTGTTTTTGTTTGTGTTTGTGTTTGTGTTTGAGTGTCCGTGTCCGTGTGTGCGTAGATGTTGTGTTTTGATAAGCCACACAGACAGATACAAGTTTTGTTTTACAAATGTGTTTGGTGGTGCCGCCAGCAGCAGCAGCAGAAGCAGCGTCGCTTCTATGGCTGCCTGCCTGCCCCCAAAAGAGGGAAACCATGCCACCAGCCACACAGCCACACAGCCACTGATAAATAATGATGATTATAATGATGATAGATGCATTTGATAATGTAAATATCTAGGAAAAGAGGTAGAGAGCTGGCAGAGCTCTAACCCCAAGCCCCAAACCAAAGGCTTCTGCCTTTAGCTTTGGGCCCTCCCCAGCCAGTCTTCACCATATTTTCTGTGCGCTGTGAGCAAACAAGACGAGTGCTAAGAGCGCTGGACAGTGTTTAAATAATGTAAATCGCCCTGCTGATGCCTGGCTGCCGCCAGCCTGCCTGCTGCATTAACATGCCGCTGAAAGCTTCGTGAAAGCTCTTCTGTTAAGTAACACTTTGCCACAGGAGTTGCGTTGTTGAAGAACGTACAGCCAGGGGATTTAAAAGCTTTGCGCTGTTCACAGGATGTGGAAATGTGGAAATGAGGCAAGAGGCGGCTGTTAAGCTCCTTACGACCCATCACCCCATCACCCCATCGCCCCCTGTAATGGGAGAGTCTTGTACGGGCTGTGGAAAGAGGTCTACTGTGTGTGTGTGCGTTTCCTCTTTTAATTGTGTGCATTTTTGATACAAATTGGGCAGGCAGGTCATCATTGACATGGACACCACCCCATGGACGCTCGTTAGTCGCACGAAAATATGCAAAAATCTGTGGCGGAAAAATTGAACGCCAAAAAATACTGGGATGTACATAGTTTCTGGCCAAACAATTTCTGCTGATAATATAATTTGACTAAACTGTCATCCACTCCACTCATTGTGTGTGTGCATTCCACAATGCTAACTTTTTCTGACACTTTGGCAGGCAAAAGTTTTCTCCTTTTTTGCCCCGTTTTTTCCGCCAGTTGAATGGAAAACTTTTGTACGCTGCACTGCGCTCCGCTGTTCTCCTATCCTCTCCTCCTAAAGGGCACCGCACCACCTATCGATTACAACTTTTGCATTTCGAATTCAAACTCAATTGCCTTAATGAGCTTGCATAATTTAAGTACTTTAAATATTTACAATATTGACATTCAAGAGGATGTTGTTTCAAGAGAATGGCGTCCGCTTGGGGGGCCATTCGAATGATCAATCAAATTGATTAATTACCGCCCCACAAGCAGAAGAGGAGCGGAGACATGGGGCAAACGGAAGGGAGGAAAAACATTGAACACATTTTAAATGCGTGGCAAGACATTAATTTATGCGACTTTGTGGTTTTTCCCCAACTGACACCAAAAGGGATCCAAAAAAAAGGAAAGAAAAAAACAAAAAAAAGAAAGATGGTAAAGGAAAAACAAAGTAAGAAAAGCTGACATTCATTAGGGGCTAAGAACAGGAAACAGGGGGAGATTAGGAAAGAAAAACTGTGTAAACACATAAGCCACTTTGGCCACCAGTGCCACTTTCTCCCTCTCCTTCTCCCTTTTCCTTTTCCTTTTTTTTCATCCTGTTTTGCTCATTAGCTTTATTTTCTTATCATAGATGGTTCCGTTCTCCGTTCCGTTCCATTCCTTTCAAAAGCCAACGGGGAATTCCCTTTTTTAATTTTGTTTAATTTTCATTTTCGCACCTTTTTTTGTCTGTTTTTTCCGCTGATATCATTAGGGCAAATTGATGAGCGCACTGCCAACAGCTGAGACTCTGAGGCTGCGATTGAGACTGGCCGGGGGGCTGGGGCTGGGGCAAAAAACAAAAGCTGCAAACTTTTTTCGTGTGACTCCTGCTCCTCCCCTCTCCCTCAGGTGTGGGGCAAGTGGAACGCTAAATCATTTGGCACCGAGAACATTTCAAGCAAATTGACGCACAGCAGGGGCCAAAAAAAAAAAAAACGGAGACCATGATGGAAAAGGAAAAGCTGCCAGCGGACAAAAAAAAAAAAAATAGAAAAAGGTTCAACTCAAGAGATGCTCCAGACGTGGAAATTACAATTTGGCCAAAGAGAAGGAGCAAGAGGATAAGGATTAGGATGAGGATGAGGAGGAGGACGCTTGACATTCCATTGACATTTCAATAAGTGAAGAAACTAATTTTTGTATTACAAGCTTCTCTCCGGCAAAAAGTTTTCCATCTTCAAACTATGGAAAAGGGGGCAAAAAGCGGAGGCTAAGAAAAACTGCAATATTAATTTGCAGCGAGTGCATTAAGATTGGAGTGGGACACAGGAGGTGGATGCCACACCAGCAGCAGCAGCAGTAGCAGAAGTAGGAGGAGAACGACTCGCAATCGTACTGGGGGTGCTGAAGGTCTGCTGCTGTCAGCGAAAGTTGGACGTTGGACAGTTGGCCAAAGTATTTGACACAAAAATAACAGTTTTCTTATTTGCCGCTGACCAACGAACTGAGTTCTTTTCCAAAACCCTCCCGCCTCCGCCTCCGCCTCCCGCTCCGAGAGTTCTTTCTCCAACAGTTTTAGTCTCAGTTTTTATTCTTTTCTTGCCACGTATTTCTAGTACAAAGTTTTGGAACTAAGTTTCATCTTGTGCTCCTCTGCTGCTGCTGCTCCTCTGCTGCTGCTCTGCTGCTGCTTCTGCGAATAGTTGGACAGCTTTGATACTCTGGCCAAAGGCGAGGAGGAACTGTCATCAGAACTTTGCTCCCGACTTGGCAGCCAGAGGGAAGCATATGAGATCGTATGGGTCTTGAATTTATCTGGATGATGGATGGTAGAGTTATAGATGGGAATTGGTCCCTTTATTGGTTATAGATAGGACTTAAAGTGAAGGAAAATAGTCCACAATGTTACACTTCTCGATCTAGTTTGTAGAACCCGAGTAATGATACGCTTACTACTACTATTTCTACTGCTACTTCTACTGCTGCTTACTTGATTGTTCCCTGACGTTCTGGGTATTGCCTAAATTCTATCAAACTAAAAGATACGTATTCTGCTGTTTTAATCAATATGTGCATTCTCTTCGTTTGGCGTTGTTGCCTTCCGATGGCGCCATGGCTACCGAAAATCAAAATCAAAATCGTGTAGTCGTGTAACTAAAACTTATCATCTGTACATATGTTATGTGTTCTTCAACATTTGCATAGCTTCAGCTTCGACTCGTTAGTGGCTTCCATGCTCCATCAAAATAACTTCATCGGAATGGAATTTGTTTTGTCTGCCTGGAAATTGAATGAAGCTTATGGCAGATTGCAATCATTAGACGTCGACAACTGCGTACCATTTCTGGGTGCAACTTCATTCGACAGAGTCGTCATGTGTGATAGAGATCGGAGGAGTGGGGTATTCCTTACAAATATGACCACCATTCATTCTATAGAAATGGAACCATGAATGCATAGTATTTCCGAAATGATTTCTTGATATTCTTGATTTCAGGTTAAAATTCAGAGCATCTCCCATACATGCTCCCACCTTCCACCTTCCACATTGGTACTCGTTCGTATCTGTCATGAAGTATAGGTATAAACTGCAGGCAACGCCTGTCTTCAGTGCCATTTCATTCCCCATTTTTTGCTGCTGCTGCTGCTGCTGCTGCTGCTGCCATCTTCTCTGCCAAATGACATTATGAAATGCTAAAAGCCTTGAGCCAAAAGTTGTCCAAGTTACAAAAGCCGCACCCGCACAGAAAAAAATACCGAGTTCAAAGAGAGGGCGGGGAGAATCCTATCCTACAGATACGATAGATGGGGAGATGAGTAGGAGAGGGAAGGGATGGGATGGGATGGGAAGGGAAGGGAGGGGCCATGGCGATGCTGCCTTGAATTCATTTTCATTTTTCGATAATTCTTTTGGCTGCTGCTGCCCCTGTGCCGCATATGTGGCTGTCGACACATGGCCAAAAGCTGAGGGAGTGTCCCCTTTTTTTGTGTGAGTGTGTGTGTGTGTGGTGTGTTCTTTTTTTTGCGGTGGCCAAAAGCTGATTCCGAAAGCAGGCTTATGAAATTTAAGCGCATATTCCCCGAGGCAGCCCCAGGAACGGTTGAATGGTTTAAAGTTTCCCACACAGAGCTAGTGGCTGATTATCCTGCCGAGTGTAGGACACATTAATTGTCCATGGCTACACCAGATGATATCCAGATAGAGAGAAAGCTACTTTGGAGCATAATTTAGAGCCTTTCAAGGACTCTTGGTGAACGATGCACTCGACGCCTGACTGCCGCCGCCTGGGCTCCGTTGAAAGGGATTTAAAAACACTTACACAACTTTTCACTCTCCACCAGGACTTTGCTCCAGGACTCTTAAGGACCCAACAGAAGTTTCAAGCCTTGAAAATGAAGGAAAAATAAATGTAAACTTTCCTCCCACATACTTCAGCAAAAGGAGTTTTCCCTGTCTCTTTAATGTTTGTTTTTCTTGCGATTTGCAAATTATAAGCAACAAACAAACAAAAATGCTCGTAAAATATTTGTTGGGGTCTGAATTCATTTCGATTGCAGAAATCCCCCAACTAAACCACGTAAGATGATATCATACAGAAAAGTTAAAAAGAAACATCAATGAACAATTGGGAGGCAGGATGAGGGTTACCTGGGTGAACCAGAACCAGAACCAGAATCAGCCAGGATATATGGCACTACACACACTCGAAGCAGGAGGAGGAGCAGAAGGCAGTAGCAGGAGTCTCGCTCTCAAGTGCAAATCAAGTTAACCGAATAAAAAGCCGCTTCCTGGCAGCCATTTGCCCTGTGTTTCGGCAGGTTCTTTCCCTTCCGTTCCCCTTCCCTTTTTGCCCTTTTTTTTGGTTCCTGGGGTTTTTCCTGGATTTTCCACGCGCGCTCCTTGATTTCTTCCTTCCTGAAATGGCAAACGATGTCGTTGTCGTTTCGTTTCGTTTCGTTGCCGTTTGCCGTTTGCCTCCCATGTCAAAAGATTATGCTCGCGCACTCATAAAAAATAATAAAATGTGCAAAAAACGCACAACTACATGGGGGGGTGGGAGTGCAAAGTGGGGTAGTGGGGTAGTGGGTGGAGCTCACATGAGTGCACACACCCCTAGAACCTGCCACAGAGAACGCAGAGAACGCAGAGAACCTGCCACGCATTTCTTTGTGTGTAACATGTAAATGTCGTTTTGGCATTCGCGCATTTTAAGGCTGCCAGAATCCCCCACAACCTCCCGCCGCAGAACAGGTGTGACCCCAAAAGGGGTGCAAACTGGGAGCGGGCTGAAGCGGGCTAAAGGGTGGTTCGACCTTCTTCACCTCTCGACAGAAGCAGAAGAAGCAGCGGCATGCGGCATGCGGCAGCTTCGGCAGTTTCTCAGGCCTCATTTTGGCACCTTTCTCCTTTCTCTCTCTCTCTCTTCCCCTCTCTCTCTGGGCTTTTCCATTCCGTTCCGTTCGTTTTTCCCCCTTAATTGGCATGTGTTCAGCATTTTGTAAATTTTCGCACAGTTGGCAGAAATGCCGCGCCCCTTGGTACGTGGAGCCTCCCGCCGACTGCCGCGTACCCCGCTCGAATTACGGGCGGGGGCTATGGGGCTACGGGGCTATGGGGCTAAAGATATGAATATAATTAAATGTTACAACTACATTTTGTGCATTTTTTATAAGTAAAGCGATGTTCTCTCTGTCTCTGATTCCAAGCGGTTGGTTTTGAGGACAGGAAGGAAACGTCCTTTGAGGTGTTTATGAAAATGGCAGGAAAAGCAACAACTGGCACAGCGACGGCATAAAGCCATCAACTAAATTGGCCCCCAAACCCAGTGGTAGTCGCCTCCGTCGAAAAACTTGAATTCCATTTAGCTGCTTGGCTTTTGCTTTGTTGTTGGGCCAACAATTAAGGACAATGACAGCGGCAGATTAGGTCCTTAAGTTGAGAAATTAAGTTGAAATTGAAATGCCCCGAGATTGAGTTAGCCCCGAAAAAAAGTTCGTAATGAGGGAGAGCGCACCACCAGCCAGGGGCGAAGAGAAACAGGAAAAATAACTAAAGAAAACTCAAATAAAAACTATGGAAAATGTTCAGTGAAGGTTTTCATTTGGCGCTGATTGCGCTGGGTGCGAGAATTGAATAAGAAAAGGCCAACTTGGCGACAAAATAATATAAAAAAGAAAAAAAAAAAATAACAATATTAATGAAGAAGAAAAAAATATAAAAGAATAAAAATATAAGTAAATAGGAGAAGGCTTTGGAAGATTGACTGTCTCATGCTTTTAAGGAATTTTCTTCAAGAATGTGATGATTTTTTCTTGTTTTATATTCCAAGGAGAAGGAAGGAGACCTGGCGGCATAATTTTTTTTTAAATTTAATTCGTTCTAGAAACTTGAGAGGTTCTTGTAGTTCTTTCTGAAACGAAAAATCCATCGAGCTAAACAATGCTATAGGAATCCTTTAGATCCTTTAGAGGCAAAATAAACTTAAAATTTCGCACTCTGATTTCGCCTTTATTTTGTGGCAATTAAATTTTGTCACAGCTGTGGCTGTGGCACAGATTTTTGGTCAGCAAATTAAATTTGCATAACTTTTGGTAGCTAGAATCAAATTGCAATTCATCTGAAATATATGTATGTATGTATCTTGAATAACTTATTTGTGGCATGTAGTATGCATCTCTGTATGTGTGCGTGTGTGCGTGATTGTGCTAATTCCAATAAAATATGCATTGATACCCATCAATATTTACTATATAAGCAAACACACTAAAATCTCAATCAATTTCTTCTTGTTTTTCCTTTGCAGGTAAGCATTTTCCACAATTTTCCAATCTTTTCCGGGGTAGTGTGCGGTAGTTGGTGGTAAGTAAAGAAAACCATAAATTTCCAATGGAAAATGTTATATAGTTTATGAGTTGGAACATGAAAATGTTGCTAATTTATAGTTTTTGGGTGGGGAAATCCATGCCGCAACGAACTCTCGGGGCGACACCTCAATGGGGAGCCAATAAGCAAAGTTATATAAATGTGGCAGACACTGTGTCTCTTGCTGTAAGTGTGTGTGTGTGTGTGTGTGTGTGTGTATTGGAGAGAGAGAAGAGCGGATATCCGCATGCAAGCCATAACTCAATAAACCATTGTCCACAGCCAAAGCGAAAAGAGGAAGGACGCAACGAGAGGAAAAATAGTATAAAACAAAAGGAAAACTAAAACCAGAGCTAGGACTAGGACTAGGACTATGGGGAAGGAAGAGAAGGAGCAGGAGCAGCATCATGGAGCACGGCCAGGACAGGACAGACCAGGACAGACCAGGACAGGACAGGACAGGACAGGAGAGCCAGTCAAAGATACAATCGAAATGCAGTAACTAGCAGTCTATTCTAAGGATTCTCTCTGTCGCTCTGTGCAAACAGAGAGAGAGAGAGGGACAGAGAGAGAGAGAGAGATTAGAAGTGTAAACAAAGCCAAGGAGAGAGCGAAATAGAACGAGTCTCCAAGAGGAGGATCTCCATAGAGAAAGAGGGGGCAAAGGGAAGGAGAAAGAAATAAACATTAACTGTAATTTAGTGGGGCATTGTGCTTAAGCGTCCAGTCTCGGACTCTGACTCGGATTTGGTTTCAGAATCGGACTACGATTCTCCCTCTGAAATTATGGCCCCATTGTGCAGTCAGTGGCCAGCCAGCAGTCACGCCTCTCAGTGCCCAGGATAGTTTCAAGTTGCACGAAGCTGCCGGTCAAAACGCGGCAGGGAGGCAGGCAGCCTCCTATAATCGCATGGTCGTGGAGAACGGAGAGCCTTCTGGCCATAAGGCCCCCTGTCAGTGGAGCAATTGTTATTTGCCTGCAGAGCCAGAGGCAATGTGGCAGCGTGGCAGAGCTAGTAGCGGCGGTAGAGGCACCCCGCTCCAGTTACATAGACAAGTTCTCAGTTTTCGCATTGCCAACAATTAGGTGGCAGCAGCTGGAGCCGGAGCTGGAGATGCCACAAGGCTACAGTCGCAGAAATGCCAGAGACAGAACTGAGCCCACCAATCAAGTTCGATTAGAATTAAAAGTCAGGGATTTCTCTCAGTGTCGGTTGGGGGATGGATAGGAGAGATCCCAGATAGGAGTGGAGTGAAAGGCCAATAGAAGGCCGGGGCACTGGGCAAATACGAGCACGAGGAGCAGCAGCAGCGGCAGAAGCAGCAGCAAACTCAACAATAATCGACAACAATAAAAAAGGAAAAAGAAAATTGTTGGCCAGACTAAATTGTTGGCCCAATGGAAATGGAAAGAAGAAGGAAAAAGGGACCTAGGACCTAGGACCTAGGACTAGGACGCTGTGCTTCATAGTTCCATGCCATTCCCCAGCAGCAGAAATTTATCGAAATGAAATTGCGACCTTTTTATGAATATTGCATACCAAATGGAAGACCCTGCCCCACCCTTTCTCCCTCTCCAAACGAGACAAAGAGCCAAAGAACCAAAGAGCATTAAAAAGGTTAATCGAAAGAGCAGGCCATGCTCCCAAAAAAAATGTGGCAAGTCATATTTTGTGATTCCGCCTTTTGCGCCATCATTCAGGCCAATTTCTAGGCAATTAGCTGGGATAACAAGTGTTGGGCTAAAAACCCCCTACACAATTCAAAAACGGAGCAAACGGTACTCGCTACACGCTACAAATATAGCGAGTTGCAAAATATACATGCCAATCCATGTGCTAGTCGAGCGAGTAGCGTTTTTAAAACCTATACAGGCCAATTTCTGGGCAATTACCTGCAATAACCAGGAAACACAACAAGTGTTGGGGAAAAATGCCCTAAAAAAAACACCTAAACAGTGCAAACGTTACACGCTACATATATAGCGAGAGGCATGCACAATCCACGTGATGGTCGACCGAGACGCGACTTGAAACCGCCTGCGGCCATAACATGGCTTTATTTGGCTTATAAAATTGTTGGGGATCAGAACCTGGGGCAGACCCCCATTTCCATTTCCATTCCCATTACCCAGTCTCATGAACTTTCCTCATAATTCAACACCTCCGGAACGCGGGTAGGGGCAGGCCCCCAAAACAACAGTGAAAACAAAATTAATAAAAATAAAAGAAACCTACAAAAAAAAGTACAACAAAATATAACCAGAAAGGGAAAACAAAAGTCCAACGAAAACGAAAAAAAAAAAAAAAACAAATGAAAAACCTTTTTCAAATTAAACTTTTGCACCCACGCTGGCTCTCCCGCTTTCCCGTTCTCGGTCCCGTTTGCCGTTTGCCGTTCCCGTTCCTGTTCCTGTTCTCTTTCTATCTCTATCTCTCTCTCCGTCCGACTTTCTCCAGCTTTCTGTTTCGCCCGTTCTCTTCCGTGACCACTTGATGATGCGATGCCCAGTGCTGCCGCTGCCGCTGCCGTCGCCGCCCTCGGGCCAGCCGGAATCTCTGGTGTCGGCGGCACTGATATACCGCCCCCGCCCCCGCCCGTAGACGGCTTTACGGAGGGAATTGCAGCTAAACAATTTTCATAGCCTATCAGCGGCGGGTGCTGCTGGGAGAAAGTTGGCAACTTTTTCCTCGAGTGCAGCAACAAATTAAATTTGCGCTGGTAATTGGATTTCAAAACACTTCTCCCAGACCCGCACAGAGAGACAGAGAGGCAGAGAGGCAGAGAGAGAGAGACGCGACGCAACGCGACGCGACACAGACTTTGGGCTGTATTTAATGCCGCCAACAGCCGCAAGAGAAGCTTTTCCCCCAGCCCCCATTAAAAACCCAAATCCCCCACACACACACACACACAAAAGAGAAAGAGAGAGAAAGCTGGACAGGAGGCTGTCAGTTTTTTGCTTTCGGCATTCGGCCCTCACTCACATTTCAGGCGCAGGAGAGCTTTGGCCTAGAAACTGCCAGGCCCAGAAGCAGTCCGTCCAAAGGAGCGGCGGCGTATCCCCGTAAACAAAAAATGAACTGACATCAAACCAAATTGAAGCGGCAATGTCAACAGTTTTTTGGGGATAATTATGAGAGGTGTATAGGTATAGGAAGAGAGGGTGCTCTGTACCAGCCTGCTCTGTAATAAGGGAGGAAGAATGCCATGCCCCCCATAGGGCATCCATCCATCCATCCATCCATCCATCTGGACCCGACAACCAAATTGATTTATTTTTGTAGGTGACGGAAATTAAGCAACAAACGATGTGAGAGAGAGAGAAAGAGAGAAACAGAAAGGGAGAGAGAGTCTTAAGACCGGAAATTATAAAAATGCTCGAAAATGCCGATTTCCTGCGGTAACTGAATTTCATCGAACAAATTGGAATAGGATGGATGGGATGGTGAATGGTAAATGGTGGATGCAGGATGGAGAATGGAGAATGGAGAATCTGAATCTTTTATCATCTGCCATTCCGTTCGATTTGTATGCCATAAACATTTCTTCACACCACAAATCCACACACAATTTTCAATATTTCCAACCCAAGAACAACAACAACAAAAAAATCATAAAAGATTGTGTTTACCTCCACTTCAATTACATTTACAAGCGAAGCAGGGGAGGGGTTGGAGGAAAAACCATTAAATAATCTCACCTAAAACTGCGGCGAAACGAAAATCCCAGAGAGAAAGAAAATTCATTTTTCAAATCCCAATCACAGTTATTAAATCTTTGGGCTATATGGTTATGGTTATTGTTGTGATTTGATTTTATGGTAATAGATGGTACGAAACGAACACACAAACAAACAGGCACAGGCACAGAGAAAGAGAGAGAGAGAGAGAGAGAGAGAGAGAGAGAGAGAGAGATAGACAGAGACAGAGATAGAGACAGATAGTGGCTGGAGAGATAGAGAAAGAGAGATAAGCAGTGGCTGAAGAGAGAGAGATAGAGAGCAATTGCAAGATTGCGAGCTTTTTTTTTGTTTGGTCGGAATCTAAGAGAAAGACCTTTCGCCGTGCGCTCTGTTATTGTTGTTCGTTCCGATGCTTGGCCGACATTTGCGCGCGCTCCGAAACAGCATGCGAGAGTTCGGGGCGGGGGATGGCGGGATGGCGGGATGGCGGGCGGTGGAAGGGGAGGAAAAACGGTCTAAAATGGTTTACTGACGTCATAAAAGTGACTTTTCTTATCTGGTTGCGTATCTACAAGCGAAATGGATGCGAAACGAAGGATGCTGCTGCTGCTTCTGCTGCGGCAGCCGAATGTTTTGGGTCGTCTTTTGTGCCCACTGTATCTGTGTGTGTGTGTGTGTGTGTGCGTCTAAATTTAAATGTCGCTGGCAGAAGGATGCCCATGCGATGGCTGTGATGCCTGTGATGCCTGTGATGCCTGGCCCAAACAGCAATCCTTCAGTGTCCCTGTCACTGACGTCGCATAAAGGAAAAATAATTAAATTTAAAGGCAATTTGGGTGGCATGCCACATCCACATCTCTCTATCCACAAAAACCCCCTACACTTGCCATTTTCTCATAGAGCCCCGTCGGATTCAGTGTTCAGTGTTCAGCATCAGCTGCAGTGTCCTTGACCGAGTTTATGTAGATTTGCAAGGCTTTACACTGCTTTCTGCTTTCTTTTTTTTTTGTGTTGCTCCGACTTTTCCGCTGGCTGCATCCTCCAGCCTGCCTCGCGCTCTCTCGCTCTGTGTGTTGCATGTGTATTTGTATAATATTTAGCCAGGCAGCGGCTCTTCTCACATCTCATTATTAACATATTTCCACAGCCATTTTCTTATTGCTGTGTGGCATCCATGGGACTGGGGACTGGGGGCTGGGGACTGGGGACTGCGACTAGGAGTGGGCCAACGCTGCGTATGCGTTATATTTTACGATTCGTTCGTGTGTGTCTATGGCTGTGTGTCTGTGTTTCTGCCTGTTTCTGTGTGTTTGTGTGTTTGTGTGTTTGTGTGTGTGTGTGTGGGCGTGGCACAGGCCATGTGACTTATTTGAGCGTGTTTAAGCATTTTGTGCTGTTGTGATTGCCTCTATATGGAGGGGGCGGGGGGGATGGTGGATGGTGTTGTCTGGGGTGACATTTGAGTTTTGAGGTGTTGACTTTATGGCGAGCCATTTGGGGGTACGATTTAACGCCTGTCTGTGGATTTATGACCCTGCCACCAGAGCAATAGAGCAACAGAGTAACAGAGCGTTGGCTGGGCCATTAAAAAGGGAACGCACAGAAACTATAGCCAACTTATGGAATGGCAGGACAACAGATAAACCACATAATTAAGTTTACCTCATGATAATAAAATATTTAAGCTTTTTATCTCATTCAATCAACTGCAGCAGTAGCAGAGCAGCAGCAGCACCCAGACACAGCCCACAAAAGCTGTTACAAATTAATCCCAAAAACTCTACGAGAAGTACTCTGGAAAACCATGCCATTATCCTTCTTTCCCCAACAATAGAGCCCAACAATGTCGCAAGCCGCCAGCCGCCAGCAGCCTCCCCTCCAGGCAGGGGCAGGGGCAGGGGGAGGCAGGACAGGCAGGACAGGCTCTGCCTCGAAAGTTGTAACAAAATAAATTATGCTTACGATTTGTAAAAGCTTTAATACGCCCCAGAGCCAAATCCTGAGTGCACACAGAAGTAGCAGCCAGCAGCCCGCAGCCCGCAGCAGCAACAACAAACAGCTGCCTGCTAAAGCATCTGCTGTAAGTGTTCGTTCGGTTCTTTGGTTCTTCGGGGGTCGGTCTCTACGGCTCTCTCTCCCAAAGACAACAATGAATAAATTTAATTTTAGCTGCCGACCTACCGCACATAACTCCAGGTTGCTGTTGCTGTTGCTGTTGCTGTCGGTTGTCGTTGTCGTTGCTGCTGCTTGCTGCTTGCTTGCTGCTTGCTTGCTTGCTTGCTGTTCATGTTGACTAAACACCTTTGAGATTGTGCCTCGCCCTCTGGCAGCTGTCACACGGGTTGTATACCTCCAGCATTCTCCATCCTCTGCTCTCTCTCTTTGTGCCCCTCTCTATCCTCTAGCCATCATCCAGCTTTCTGTCTCCCTCCTGCTCTATATATCTCTCCTCTCTCCTGATATATCTCTTGTCCCTCTCCAACCGCTGAGTGCATTATAACTGCATTTTGGTTTTGATGACGTCGTCATCGTTGTCGTCGTCTGATTTGTAAATTATGCTTGGGCATCCCACAGATTTCACAGCTCTCTCTCTCTGTCACTCTCTCTCTCTCCCTCCCTCTCGTGCTCTCTCGGCCGTCTCTCTCCCTGTCGCTCGCTCTCTTAAAGCTGACCCAAAGAGCTGAAAGCTTTGGGCCTTAGCTTTTCACCGCACAACCAGCCCATGTGACTCCCGCCAAAAAAAGAGAGATAGACCTAGAGACAGAGAGAGAGGGAGCAACCGTGATGCTGCAAAAGCTTTTGCTGATTACGTAAATAAAGGCGAAGCCAGGGCCAAAAGCATTACAATTTACGAATTGTAACGAAACTGTTATAAACAATTTCGCGTTGGAAGCAGCGCCAAAGAGCACGCGAAGGCGAATCTTGAAACAGAGGCTGAAGCTCATCCGAAGGGAGGCAGGCCCGAAGTGACCCGATTTCGTTTCAGTGCTGTGCTGTACACCCGAAATGGGGCGAGAGAGCAGAGCCAGGCTCTGCTGGAAGCACGACAAAAGAGAGAGTGAGGGGAGAGAGAGAGAGAGAGAGAGCCGAAGTCTGAGCTTTGGCTCTCTCTCTCTCTGTGTGCTGCTCCTTCTGCTGCCTCTGCTTCTGGCTTCTGGCTGCTGCTGATGCTGCTCCTCTGCTGGTCCGTGGTGAAAATCAGTCAGAACGGGAACGTCGCTGCGAGCTGTGCATGGTAGCGCCTTCAGCCCATAGAGATTCCTGTAATGCGAGGAACGAGTCCAGCCAGAACAGTCGCAGTCCAGCAATAGTCAGACGCAGATAGTTTTCCACAAGTCCGCGAAAAGGAAAATCTACGCAGCCATCTACTGTGTATTGTATTTTTGTGTGTATTTTTTCTGTGCCGCGCCAAGTGAAAAGCAAACAACAAAAACCAGCCAAAAAAAATAATAAATAATAAAATAATCAAATAATCCAACAAATCAAAATCCAAATCCAAATAAAATCAAAAACAACAACACAGAACACAAGTAACCAACAAAAAGAGAGAAACAAGAAAGAAAGATAGGAAAAAAAGAAAAGTGCGTCAGCATCAGCATCAGTATCAGCATCATCATCACCATCATCATCGAAGCAAAGGAATTGAAGCTGAAGCTGAGGCTGAGGCTGAGGCTAAAGCTGATGTTGAAGCTGTGTGGCTGATGCCTCAGCAGGAGGCGGGCGGCAAAAAGAAATCAAATTACAAAACAGCAACACACACACATACACAAACACATAGATAGGGGCACGCATATACGCTTGTACAAGATTGTGGCACACACACACACCCCCACACACACACAGTCAGACACACACTTGCAGAGAGGCACAGAGATGCTGTGGCACACGCAGAGGCTGAAATTGACGCAGGCTATATAATTTAGCACACAAGTTAAACGCAAAAAAAGGCGAAAAATAGGAATAAAGCAACGCGAGGAAAATTATGAGAAAAGCGGAAAACCGCCCAAAAATAGATGGAAATTCCCATCTCCATCTCCGTCTCCATCTCTCAACTAAAACGAAGCCGATGCCAAGTGAAGCCTCAGAATAGAGATATATTTTTTGTATCTTTTTTTGGATGTGATTCTTTTGTCGTTTGTGGCATTAAATGCAAAATTAACCACCAGTCAAAATCAAATTAAGAAACTTGCCACAGCGTTGCAGAAACAAAACATAGCGGAGACGCCACAACACACAAAAAAAAGTGTTGAAAAATCCCCGAGCAGCTGTGATGATGGGCGCTAAAGGAATGTGTGTGTGTGTGTCTGAAGGGGGAGGTGGTGGCGACCCTTTTGGTTGGGTGTGCAGCATTGTGGGGAAAGGACGAAGCAAATACCAACGCACTTAACACATATTTACCCACACAACAGCAATAACAACACACACAGAGACACACACAGACACAGTCACAGTCACAGACACAGACACAGACAGGCCCAGCCAGGGCAGTATTTAGAGGCAGGAGCAGGAGCAGGAGTGGTAGAGAGAGCGGCGTAGGTGGAGGCGCGAATAAAAAACGAAAACATATACTAGGAAAAAAAATGGAAAAACCATGAAACAAAAACAACAGAAACACACACAAAGGGAAATAGAGAGGGAGAGAGAGAGAGAAAGAACGAGAAAAATAGATGGAAAAACTTGAAACGCGAGCGAGAGTCGTGTCGAGATTCCATGTTATATTGTTGACTTATTTTGCTCCTGTTTTGGCCCTGTTTTCTGTTTTTGCTGTTGCCAGTGTGGCATGCCCATGCCCATGCCCATGCCCCCACCAGCAACAACATTGCCCGGATATTTTTAGCATTTTTAAATCGCAATCGAACAAAGAAACACAGAGGGGCAAAAACACGCAAACAGAAAAAAAAACAAACGTTAGTTGTGTTTGGGACCTTTTTTTCTGGCTAATAAAATATCAACAAGCAATGGTTGTTTTTGTTGCATGTGGCAGAGGCAGCGGCAGCGGCAGAGGCAGGCAGGCAGCGCCTTCTGTCCACCAAGGATAACCAGCCGAAGCAGCAGTTGAAGCAACGTCATATATGTGCAAGGATATTATCAACGTCATGCCTGTCGAAGTTCACACAGATACTAAAACACACACACAAGCAAACACAGCAGGGGAGAGAGACAGAGAGAGATAGAGAGAAAGGGATGGAGAGAGAGAGGTAGAGAGAGAGAGCTCAGGACAGGGACAGCATTTGGTGTAACCATTAAACGTATTTATATTTATGGCCATAGGTGCTACTGGCCAGTGCCTCTCCCTTTTCGGTGTGGGTGTGTATCTGTGTTAAATACATTAAACTTCAAGCTGATGCTCGGATAAATCTATTAAAAATAATTTCAACTAAAAGTCAGAGAGAGAGAGGAGCCCAAGTGGCCTGTGGCTGACCCTCGTATTAAGAGGAAATCTAATTTATTTGAGCCACATCCTCCATAAAATCTTTGACTCTGGAGTGCGCCTCCCACCTTCTTCATCCTCCTTCAATAAACATGCTTTATAAGCCATCAAGTACACACACACGCACGCAAAGAAAAGTTAAAACTCTTTAAAGAGCTTTTAAAGCCGAAAACTGTTGCCTACTTTTGAGGGCAACGAAGATATAAAATCAGCAAAAGAGGCAGAGGAATCTTAAGAACACATAAGTTCCAAAACAGATATATATATTTGTATATACGCGCTACCTGTTCCGCGCAACGACTATCTCACTGATCCCATCTTAAGGACCCTCTCTGCATAGAAATCCACGTGCAAGATTTTTGAGTTGGGAATCCCGGGGACTTTTGCAATTTTGGGAAACTTTTTGGACCCACAAACCCCCCCCAGAAAACAACAATCGAAACGATATAAAAATGTCATTTAGCACGAGATTTCGAGGGTGGGGTGTGGGGTTGGGGTTGGAAAAAGTTTTCCCTTCTGGGAGAAGGAAATTAACTTTATTGGCCGAATCAAGCGAAAATCGCTAAACAAATGCGCCCAAGCACCTTTTCAAGTGGTGGATCAGGAGGCCGTTCCCCCCGTCCATCAGTTGCCAACTAGTTGAGCCTTGCCACACGCTCACGCACACACACACACACAGACAGAGTGTTGCAAGCACGCACACACATTTTGGCAACTAAACACATGGCCAATGCGGCAAACTTGAAACTTATCGACGGCTCTAATCTAAACGGGACAAGCTGCCCCGAAAAGTTTTCTGTTGCCTCCGTCTCTAAGACACACTAATTCGCAACTCTCTCGCTGCCACATGCCCATGCCCATGCCCCAGCCCCTGCCCCTGCCCATGCTTCCTCTGGGTGTTGTGTGGCAAGTCCCAGAAAAGTAGGCTATAAAAACTATCAACACAACTCAAGTTTGTGGCAAGTTCTGTGTTGTGTGTTGTGTGCTGTGAGCTATGTATGGGGTATGCCATCATCTTAGGTGCATGCAGCAGCATCAGGCAGCAGCATCAGGCAGCAGCAGCATGAGCATGAGCATAAAAATAGGAAAATAAGAAAACTTTTGTTGTTTTATTTTTTTGTGTATTTTTAAGTTTTTCCACCCCCCTGCCTCATGCCCCATGCCCCATGGCCCATGGCCCCATGGAAGAACTGGATCATATAATCCTTTCACTTAACAAGCAAACTTTTTGGCAGGAGCCGAATGAAACGGAACAAAAAAAGAAGGAAGAAAACTTTCGTAAACTCCTTTGCATAAACACAAACATGACCGTAGCTGGAATAGTAGGGATATCCGTAGAGCAGGAGCAGAGCAGTAGGAACAGTATTGGTATCTCCGTAGAGCAGAAGCATGGACCAGTAGGGGTATCCTCAGAGCGAGCGAAAGAGACAGAGCTAGAGCCAGAGCCAGAGCCAGAGCCATGCCCATACCCATAGCCATAGCCTGTTTCCGAGTCATATCTCCCCATGCAGATGTAGACATGAAATTTATGCATTTGCTGCCACCAGCCCCCAAAAAGTATTTATGTATGCGCTTATAAATATATGCACATCTCCTACTTCTGCCTCTCTGTGTGTCTGTGTGTCTGTATCTGTGTCCGTGTCCGTGTCTGTGTCTGTGTCCGTGCAGATAGCCAACAAATTTATGCTAGCAATATAACAAACAAAATATTTGCGCACGAGCTGCAAAACTTTTCGCAGAGCAACTTTAAAATAACACCGAAGACAGCAGCAGAAGAGGCAGCTTCCCGTATCAAAAAAAAAATAAAGAAAAAACTGACTTGTTTAACATGAAACAATGTTTTCGGATGGCCTTTATACATACACACAGATGTACATACATACATACATACATATATGCTAATTAAAGCGCCTACGCCTAGGAGACACGTACGGTGTGTGTTCGTACGAGGCATAGACAGATGGATAGATAAGCAAACGGATACAGGGATAGATAGGGAGAGATGTGCAGAGCAGATGACAGTCCGGGATTTGTCTGGGATTTGGGACTTGGCTTGTGTAAACGAACTATGAGGATTTCGAGGGAGTCAACAAATATCCGGGGAATCTGCAAAAATATATTTCATGACATTTATTTAAACTTAAATCTTGAGAAGGACTTTCTTTATTGAGTGTGGGACTCTCTGCCTTATGCTAAAGTCTCTCATAATAGGACTCCCCACTCCATTCGGATTCCCCACAACCAAAAACATTCGAAACTCTGAAAAAATCAAATAAAAAAATGAAAGCTTCTTTCGAGACTTGAAAAACTAACAAGTATTCTCTCATAATAGGACTCTCCATTCCGATTCCCAGATAAAAAAAACTTCCTCAATACACCAAAAAAATGAAATGAAATTTAAATAGGTTTTTCTTTTTGTATATTTATTTGTTTGAGGAGGATATTAGTGAACTCTGTGTCCTTGCCAAATATAGCTACCCCGTTCTTTGTTCGATTTCAAATCATCGAGTACCCACTGCACTCAGATTGCCACTATCGATTCGCTCGTTTAGTGTTTCCTGAAATTTAAATCCTGTAGAGTACCCTCGTAAAGGGAATAATAAAAGTCAGGAAACCAAAAAAAGCGAACAAACTACAACTTGTTTGCCCCACAGAAACATGGTAACATGACAGGGCAGTGGCGGTGGCAGTGGCAGTGTCAGTGGCAGTGGCAGTGGCAGTGATAGGGGGAACGGCACTGCAAAACGCTTTGTGATTTATAGAGCAAAACAAATATAATTAAATAAATCCTCGAATAAATACACACAGTAACACACACTCCCTTAAACACTCAAACACTAATACACACACATGCAGACACGCAGACACGCAGACAGACAGACAGACAGACGACGGACTGATAGTAAAACGATTTCTTTTTTGCTGCCCGCAAAAAGGCAACAAGTAAAAATAATTAATTATAGATAAATGTGTGTGTGACGCGCATAGTCCCCGTACCGTGTGCGTCCCCCGAGACAGAGAGAGAGAGAGAGAGAGAGAGAGCGAATGAGAGGGATAGAGCGAGTCCGGCGGAGAGATAAATTACCGAAAAGCAGTTTGTAATAAATGACTCTGCCACAAAATGAGCTTTTAGTTTAATTAATCAAATGAATAATAATCGCCAAATGAATAGAGAAGTGCATAAATAATAGCGAGAGCGAGTAGTGCACCATCCATGGAGCGAGAGTGTCGTCGTCCTCCATTGCATGGCCACAACGGGAGTAGTAGCCCCGTAACGAGTAACGAGTAACGAATCGAAGAGCAGCGAATCGGAACAACGAGTAGCAGAAACGAAACAGCAGCCCCACCCATCCGAGCCGCATTATCCGCCCGTTCGTGCATACCGATTACCGTTACCGTTGCCGCTACCGTTGCCGTTGCTGTTGCTGTTGCTGCTCCTCCTGTGATTCATTCTGGCCGCCCAACAAAACAACAACGAGCGGGAACACAGCGGCGACAACAACAACGGAGCGGTCGGTGCGGCCCTCAGCGGGGGGCCTGGCGGAGGAGGCGGAAGCGGGGGAGGAGGAGGAGGACAAGGACAGGGAGGAGGAGGAGGCGGAGGCGGAGGAGGAGGAATCGTCAGAGTCGGTGCCAGCGGTGGAGTCGGAACAGGAAACGGAAACGGAGGAGGCGGAGGTGGAAGTGGAAGTGCAGGTGGCAGTGCTGGCGGCGCGGACAGCGACGGCGATCCCAAGAAAACCTTCTCGCTGCACTGCTGTTGCGTGATCGTCGACATCACACCCGTCACGCACCCAGGACGCCTGACATCCGCAACAACGGCCTCGGGAAGGGATGCGGGTGGAGCCGCCGCGGGACAGCAGCAAAGCACCGGCGGCGGCTTGGGGCTGGGTCTCGGCGAGAATGTCTCGCAACTGGCCAGCCAGCTCTTCCGCTTTGGCAGCAAGAAGCGCGGCGTCTGCATCTGCAATGCCCAGTGTCGGCTCCAGTCGCTCGGCGAAGGATCCTTGGGGCCGACCATCAAGCCCCATCACGGATCCCTGGATCGGCTGCTCCAGCAATCGGAAAAGACAGCGGCAGCTGGGGGAGCAGCACCTCCCGTCACCGCTGAGCGCTCGATAAGTTGGGTGGTGGATGGTGGTGCGGCTGGGACCGGGGCCCTGCTCAATGCCTCCTCCGACGAGAGCGATGAGAAGAAGAAGATGGAGGAGGCGGGGGCCGCACCGCCGCCCAGGCCCCCGTCACGCTCTCAGAAGCCCACGGCCAAGGAGGAGTTCGATCGGGGCGTGGAGGTGGAGAAATTCTATCACCAGATCAACGGCGACATCTTCGAGATCACGCGGCGAGTGCGTGCCCGCGACGAGGAGACCATGGAGCAGAAATGCATCCGTCGCAAGGGTTCGGTGCGCCTCACCGAACCCCCCTCCTCCGGTCACAGTCACGTGCGGATGGAGCAGCAGAAGCCGCAGTTGCCGCCGCGGCGCCAGAAGAGCGCCGAAGAGGTGGCCACCATGCCGAAGAGCGCCCTGAGGCAGGCGCCCGAACAGCTTGAGTGGTTCGACCGCAAGGCCCAGCAGCGTCACTCCGCCCGCTCCGCGGAAGGGGGACAGGTGCGAGAGGAGACCATGGAGTGGCTGAAGCTTCAGAAGACGGCCTCGCCAGCGGCGGCGGCACCGGCCCGCACCTCTTCCGGACCCAGCGAGATCACCGTCCTGAAGGACGAGCTGCCCGACTGGCTGCTGGATCACCTGCCCAGGAAACGCGAGCGCCTGCCCTCGGATGCGGCCAAGGGCCAGAGCTCCTCCTCCGCCTACGCCAAGGCCCTGTCCGAGCTGCTGAAGAAGCCCCTGTCCCGCCAGAGCTCCGGACCGTGCGAGTTCTCTCCTGAAGACGGACATTGTGGAGTGGCTCACGAAGATGCAGGCCAGCGGTGCAGCCAAGCCGCGACGGTCCCATCATCGCCGCAACGGGAGCGGGGGCGATGCCCCGAGGTCCAACTCCCAGGAGGAGGCCATGGCTCCGGCCAGCTCCCATCGCAAGCGGCACTCCCTGGGCCACAGTGGAGCGGTCAGCGAGGAGGAGGCGCACCAGCAGCTCTCGCAGCCCCCCGACTGGATAGCCTATCCCCTGCACAAGCTGCAGTCCCTCGGCAAACAGCCGCCACCGCCGCTTCCGGCCCCGAACATTCCCAGCGGCTATGCGGTGCCCAGTGGCCTGGCCCTGGCCCACACACCTCTCTGCCAGCGAAGGGAGGAGCGGTCCAGGGAGCGCCGGCTGCGACACTCCGCCAGCGAAGTGGTGGGAGGAGGTGGTCCTGGTCCATCCATCGCCCATCTGGAACGCCTCTACGCGAAGCCACACAAGGAGCGGTATCAGTATGTGCCCAAGGCCAAGGATCCCGCCGTCTCCGGCTCGAAGAGAGAGCGATCGCGTCGCCATCAGACCCAGAGATCGGCCACCGTCTCGGACATGTCCGCCCAGCGTTCAGGCGGCTACAAACGCAAGTCCTCTAGCGCCGAGCGGGCGCCACGCTCCCCATCGCCCGGCCCCTGCACAGATCCCGACTGTCCGCTGCTGCCCATCTGCACGGATCCCCACTGCCGCTACCTGGAGTGTCAGTCCCAGTCCCAGGCCCAGGCGCAGGCGCCGTCCAGCCGCTGCCTCACTTCGTCCGTTAGTTCGGTGAACCTTGCCCGCCACCAGCAGCTGGCCCAAGTGCAGCTCCATGCGGTGCCCGCCCATCTGATGGGAGCCGGAGGAATGGGCTCCGATGTGCCCACAACGCCATCGACGACGGCCACACCGCCGCCGCCGCCACCGCCACAGGCAGCAGCAGCAGCAACAGCAGCATCAGCAGGAGGGGTCGAGCGGCGGCTGGTCATCTGCCACGAGTGCCGCTCCTGCTGCGCCCCGCTCCTCAGCTGCCAGAATCGCAAATGCCTCAATGCCGCCAAGTGCAACTCACTGCCTCGCTGTGCCGCCGACTTCAACCGTCTGCGGACACAGCTCGCCCAGCCCCCGACCACCCTAGACGACATCGAACCGGCGCCGCCGATTATGATGATGGACCACATCGAGGACCTGGAGATGCGGCCACTGCCATCGCCGCCTTCGCATCATCACTACCGCAGCAACTCGCAGCCGAACACACTACAGCGCGGGGACTCTGCCAGTTCGGGGGCAGGCCATGGGGCATCATCCATGGGCATGAATCTGGGATGGCTGGAGCCGATGACGAGTCTCGTGCAGCCGCTGCCCACGGCCTATGTGCACCATCATGGGGCGACGATCAATGGGAAGTTGATGAAATCCGCCTCGGCGGCGTCGCTCAACTCGCGTCGGAGGCGCCACAAGACGGTGCACTTTGGGGAGAACCTGCTGCGGGAAGTATGCCAGAACCGGAAGCTCATCAAAACGGAGCAAGTGCCATCCGGTTCGGCACCGATGAAGGCCAACATACAGATGCTGTACAACTTTGTGGAGGGTGTCCTCAGTGCCTGGGTGGACGATGACGAGGATCAGGTGCGCTCTGGCGCCGAATCGGAGCCAGAGCATGGCGGTGTGGTGGCCCTGCAGCCTATCCATCGATGCAATCGCCTGCGCTACCAGTGCATCCGTCGGGTGGTCGAGGAGGCAGCCGATCTGCAGGGGACCCTCAAGCTGGGGAACTCCCGATACAGGCATCGCCATTGGCGCAGCACGGCCAAGCAGTGCAACGAAATGTTCCTTCGCAAGGTAAAAACCCATCCATCATATCGGAAAGAGTATTATCTTTCAAGACTTTCAGATTTGTGTTGTGAAATGAATGAAAGTACCATCTAATCTTTGGTACTCCTTATTCCTTCTTCTTTAATTTTTTGGTTGCTTAACAAAACGTTGATCAAAGCCAAAGCCCATCCTTTTCACGCTCGAGCTGTTCTTCTAAGGCGGCTCCTTCCACAAAAGGAGCAATAAATTAAAGCATTAGCCCCACCCCAATCTCCCAAAAGAAAAGCTCTTAGCACACACAGACACACAGACACAGATACAGATACAGACATATAGATACACAGATACACAGATTCAGAGAGAAATGGCCATACCCATCCTTTTGAAGTGCTGTATTTAGTTTTTGGGTAATGAATGGCATTGATTGCAATACGCATGAATCACAGACAGTGCTTCAAAGTGATAAAAGGCCATTTGTACGATGAATAAAGAAGAGAAACCATTGGGAAACGAGTACAGATAGATAGATACATGGACACATAGATAGATGGATAGATAGTTCAATAGAGATACCAGGTATCCTCCTGCCGATGGTCTTTCTTTATGCGTATAAACTGTGAGTAACACAACTCCACAGCTTAATTGAAACGCACAGAGATACATTGAGAGAGAGAGAGAGACGTGTATCTTGTATTTGTTTACATGTATCTTTCATTTGGTTAGACTTGACAAACAAAAGATACGATGGTCAAGAGATACAGATACTCGTACTGCAAACAGAAGCAGATATTCAAATGAGTTGAGGAGCCTGAGTGGAATCAAGGATTAGGGGAATGGCCAACTGCATATTAATTAATGGCTAAGGATCGATAGAAGTAGATAAAAAGCAGATAAAGGGAGAGTATGTCCGTGAATAAAATTCGTTGGATTAAAGATACAAAAGTATCTGTGGAGTCGAATGTGCGTGTGTGTGTGGATGTGGGTGTGGGTGTGGGTGTGTGAAAGGCTCATTTAACGACTCATTCATTCTTTTGATCAAATTAAAGCTTATTATGTAGCCACACGAACTGAATATAAAACAAGCCTCCCTTTTGGGGGTGGCAATTATCCCCTGCATCCCCTAAACCTCCACCGCGTGTTTATGCCTGTCAGTTTTGATTGATTCAATGCTAAACAGGTTTCACCTTCAGACAATTAGTTTTGCAGATTTAATCGAATTGGAAATGACGTCCCTCTGCGGATGATGCTTTGCAGGATAATTCCAAATTGATTTTCTCTCAGTGCAACGGCAAAAGCATCAGCCAAAGAAGAAACTTAAAAAGACAGAACCCCACTCGTATCTATCTGTCCATCTATCGTTGAGAGCCTTGCCCCCTCGTTATCCTTAACGAAGGAGTAGTCTCAATCGACTGCATTCCAGATTTGTCTTTGAATCAATTTCATTTTGGGGAGAAAAACAGCTTTCTTTTGCCCTGCCACAGAGGCAGCCGGTCTCCTTTGCTTGAGCTGCCTTAATGCCTCACTTAATCGCAATGCCGAAGACGTGCCACAGATACAGAATACCACGAATACCACATGAGCCGGGAGGAGCCTTGCTTAACCTTATGGGGACACAGGGAGGACGCGCTGCATAAACACTCTATCAAATATTGTAATTTTTGACGACAGGCGACATATGACAAAGATTTTTCGCTTCAGCAAAAAAGGAAAAACATGAACGGTGAATGGGTGTGTGGGTGGATGGTTGGATGGGTGGAGGGGGTGACAATGGCTGTGCCAACGACATCTCTGATGCTCTCTCACATTTGACATTCAAAAGTCATTGATAATTATGGGTGAAACGTGAACGACAGCCGCATCGAGGGATCACAATCAATTCTTGATTAGAAATCGTAACGAAAGGCCTCCCCAGAAAAGCAGAAAAGCAGAAAAGCACCTGGGAATCCCACCATACCACCATACCACCATCCCACCTGCTTTTTCGAGAGGCAGAAGCAGCAGCAGAAACACATCCCATCCGCTGCCTAAGTGGGCGTGTCTGCTGTGTGCTGCCTCGTTCAGGGTTCGTCTGTGCGTAAATTGAATTTTGATTTTGCACTGATGCTGAGATATGGCGTATTAGGCCCCAAAGTAATCAGATGGAGCGCACGAGGAGGTGGAGGTGGAGGTGGAGGCGAAGGAGGTGGAGGGACGAATGACTGACTGGCTGGCATTTAATCTTTTGTGTGATTGTTGTTTGGGCCGCTTTCTCGTTCGTGTTTTGGGCTGCCCATTTAGGCTTAGACCCATGTGAGTGCCTACACTGCCATTCGTGCCATTCGTGCGGCTCTTGCCAGTAATGGAAGGGAAGGGAAGGGATGGGTAGGGAAGAGAAGAGAGAGCAGGGACCAGGGACCAGGGGGAGATGTAGGCCCCGTAAATCTCATTGTCAGTTTTTGGGTACTGATGAAATTCAAGAAACACTACTCCGGGAACGGGGGCGAGGCCAATTAAAAATTCATGAATCATTTGACAAACTCTTTGGACGGTCACAGGACGCAATCACTTTTCGGGAGAGGGTTCGTTCGGTCGTTCGGTCGCTCGTTCACCAGGTACTTTTAGGGCACCGATGACCAAGAGGATTCTGGCAGGGCGACAGACAGCATTTCGTATGCAGAGTAATCTGTTGTAAAAGGGTACATAATTCCCATAGTTTAGACCCTAGGCCCCCGTTCCATCCTCATCCTCTCCCATGGACACTGCTTACATTTGGCTCCGCCTGTTCCCCCTGTTCCTCCCTGTTCCTTGATTCCCATTTCCTTCCTTAAGGGATTCATTTTCGGGATAAATGACGTTAAAGTCACAAAATTTGATTTACTAAAGAGGTTTCTCTGTTGGATTCTCCTTCCCGCTCTCTGAATGGAGTAATGGTCGAGTACGAGTGCCTTTTACTGGGTCAGTCTTTAAATCAAATGAATATCTACGAGTATGGAGAGTTTTTCACTCCAATCCTTACTCCAATCCCACCTTCTCTTCCTGCCTTCACACACACACACACACACAGACACATTCGATTCGATTCGTTCGATTCGATTCCCTTTCCCACATGCCGCATGCCACATGCCACAGGAAAATTCAACATTTTCCCCCCTCCTCAGCCTCATCCTGAAACAGTTGAACAGTTCCGCTCGACAGCTTCCGCTTGGCTGATGATGATTTTCATGGAAAACTTCATTGAGCAAGCGGAAACTATTTCATTTTGGTGGAGTGCCAATGCCTGTGCCTGTGCCTGTGCCCCCCCTGTGCCCCCTCCTGTGGCAGGTTGTTGCCTTGAGAGAGCAGAGAGCGAGCATCCCTCTGTTTTTGAAGTTTTCAATATTAAAAGTTTCCTTTTAAATTGGGGAAAATCTAGGGGAGGGGGGGGGGGGGGGGTGAGTGGAAAATCCTCCAACCTTTTAAAGTGACACGCACAGATATCGATTGGTTAGTCGCTTCTCCCCCTTCCGGACCCCATCTGAAATGTAACCACTTTGATCTGTCTCGTGGCTCCCCCACTAAGCCATCCCCGCTCCCCAAGTATCCAGGTTTTCTTTTTGGTTATTTGCATGCCTTTGCACTCCTTCGATTAATATAAAATTTGATTAAACTTGGCCAACGTCTCCGTCTCCGCCTCCGTCGTTCTCGTCCTCGTCCTCGTCATCCTTGTCGTCTGATTGTGGGTTAAGTACACATGACCCCTTGGCTGGCAAAAGACGCAAGGAGCAAGAGCAAGAGCGAGAGCACCCCGGGTGGGACTGAGTCCGGAGTGTATGCAAACACAGAACGCAAAAGCCACTTGACTGCTGCCCCTCCTGCTGTGTCCTGGGGTGTCCTGGGGTGTCCTGGGGAGCAGGCAGTCAAATAAATAACTTGTAAAACATGCATATGAGCAAAAATGTTTGAAAATTGCCAAAAACGTAAGCGGAGAAGATGTAGAAGAGGGGCTTTTACGGGGGAGGAATGAAGTATCGTAGTAACCAGGCCAGCCAGAAGGAGGACCAGCAGCAGCAGCAGCAGCAGGACGAAGAGGGGAAGAGGGGAACCAGTTTTCAGGACTAAGAGGACCAGCACCAGGAAAGGAGAGACGAAACGAATAAACACATTGTAAATTGATTTCCTTGGGAACTCAAATAAAAAGTGGCATGAAAAGCAAGTGAGCGACAGTTGGCCCTACTCCTACTCCTCCTCCTCCTCCTCCTCCTCCTCCTCCTCCTCCTCCTGGTGGCTGGGTGGTATGTGGCCTGCCCCTGCCCTCCCCCCCTCCATTCCACATTTCTCCTTTCGATTGAAACGAATGAATGGGCAAACCAATTTTTATTGCCACGCGGGACACGTAGCCGGGAGTCTTGGTCTGGAATTCCCACATGGACCGAGGACGACAACGAGGACGAAAACGAGGCTTGGGTGAGAGGTCTCCATCCTGTTGCAAAGGCAGGAAAATTGCTGCTGTGAGAAGAGCGGAAGGAAGTCGGGGAGAAGGAGAAGGAGCAGAATGAGATGGACTGGCAGAGGCTAAAGGCAAACAACAGTCAGTCAGTCAGTCGGTCAGTCAGTCGGTCCGTCTGTCATTCAGTCAGTGAGTCATTCAGTCATTCAGTCAGTTAGTGAGCCGAGGAGTCCGACCCCGGCTTTTGATGAAATAACATTGCCAAGTAACAGTTTGCCATTCGCCATTTATTTCCCTCTCATTCTCTCTATCTGTGATACTCGCTTTTCCTCCTCTTTCTGTCTGCCATTTTGTCAATTGTTCGTCCTGCCCTATCTCCATCTTTGGCTATGAGTCCTGGCTGGTGGGGCGCTGTCCCTGGCTGTCCCTGGCTGTTTTTGCCTTCCTTCCTTCTCCCACTAAAAATGCAGGCGAGAAGAGAAGACAAATTGCTTTATCGACGACATACGTAACAAATGTTGCTGTCGGCACTGACAACAGCAACAGCAACAGCCAACGGCCAACAGCAACAACCAGTGCCACATCCAGAGGCAACAACCCAGAACAACGGGTGAGAGACACGGATCCCAGGGCAGCCGCCATTATTGGTTTCAAATGGCTTCGTTGCAGGACTTACAGCTGAATCCTTCGCTGTTCTTCGGGGCTCTGTGTCTGGCGTTGGCTGCCGGCCTGCCTGCCTGCCTGCCTGCCTGTTAATTATGACTTAATTATTTCAATTATTTTTCTTGGATTTATTGAATTTTCTCGAACCGAAACGAAACGAAACGAACCTAACCGAACCGAATGGAAACCCCGTACATGTGTCATGGTTGTGGAGGTGTCTCTCCTGACACTCCTTTGCGTTTGCCCTTGCCTTTGGCTTTGCCTTTGCCTTAATTAAAATCGAATTGGTATACATTCTTCTTCATTCTGTGTTCCATGTCGTCACTGATGTGTTATTTCTTTTGATGTTTTTCCCCTCTGCAGATTTCGGACGATGATCGAATGAGCCTAACTACTGCCGTTTCGGATGAAGATGATGGGGAAAGTGTCATGGCGTCACCATATAAAGCAAAGGCCACTGGCACCGCTGCATCGTCCTTCAACTGTACGGGAGCTGTACGAAAAGCTGGGTGAGTGATTTTAAGCGAAAACAAAGAAAAGGGAACCGAAAAGAAAGGTACAAAAGTAGATTCTCAGTTAGTGTTGGAGGCAGATTTATTTATAATTATTTTATAAAGTACGATGTATTTCACGTTTTGAAGCATATTTTTCGAGATTTTAGGCATTCCTTGGGGTATCTTGATATCTCCACTAAATAAATGTGATATTCAGCTAAAAATTCTTATTTCAACTGCAATTAAAGTTATCTTGGGGAATACATAAATTGGAACTAAAAACCATCTCCGAAGTAGCTTTGCGGCAAGAGTGCAGTGCAATCTTTCAAGATATCTGAAATCCTCAAAGAAACCTCTTTCCAGATACCAGGCTTTCCCTTAGTGTAGTCCTCCCTTCAGTTCTTATTCCTCTAGTTGATGTAATCTCTGTGGCAGCCACCAAAAGGAGGAGCAAGAGCAGCAGCAGCAGCAGGCAGCAGGAGAGCACGTCCAACAAGTCATCATAAATAACCCCCAGGATGGAGTCCTGCCTGGGTCTCTAGGTCTCTTTCTGTGTGTGTGTGTGTGCGGGTGTGTGTGGTATCCCTAGGGGGTCACCAAGGAATATAATTTCGCAGTGATTAAGGTAGCCGTAGAGGGAGGAGGGGCACAAAGATGAGTCTGAGGATTAACATTATTATGATAAAGTGTGCGAAGAGTTATGAAGGAGATTCCCTGCTGGAAGCTGTTGAAGTTTCGCCCCCACTGCCCCTGCCTCTCTCTAGGATTACAATTCCCCAAACGGGAGGGGGGAAGCTCAAGCTGAAGCTGAGGCTGTTACCCAACTTAACCAATCTCTAACTCTATCTCTCTCTATCCCTGCTCTTCTCTTCCCTTCTCTCCATCCATGAGTACAGCTTCCTATCGGTGAAGAAATGGTTACTACGCAAGAAGCATCAGATCGAACTGGCACGAAAGCGGGGCTGGAAGGGATATTGGGTGTGCCTGAAGGGCACCACCCTGCTCTTCTATCCGTGCGACTCCCGTGAGGGGCGGAGCGTGGAGGCGGCGCCCAAGCATTTAATTATTGTGGATGGTGCAATTATGCAACCGATACCCGAGCATCCCAAGCGTGACTACATCTTCTGTCTGAGCACGGCATTCGGAGATGCCTATCTCTTCCAGGCGCCCTGTCAGGTGAGTCTTTCTAGGAAGGAGAAGGGGGATGGGGGAAGGAAGAGGGTGTTGCTGAATGGGTGTTGGGAGGATGACGATGACGATGACGGTGGGGATGGGGATGACGATGAGGATGCCACCGCCTGAGGCTCTCATTTTGAGCAGTCAATATCCATGGCGCACACAAGTCCTTCAAGGAAAACTATGAGGCAAGGCCAGGCAACGGCAAGGCAACTGGCAACTGAAATTTGTTTGCGCAAGGATGTGCAAGGATGGAAAGATGGATGGAAGGCCCGGGCCCGGGCCCAGGCCCGGACCCAAGCCCGAGTTCAGCGCTCGCGGCCTTTCCACACAGGCCTCAGACGCAGTCTCCTCATAATCGCCAGTCTAAAATGTATGCCACATAAAGCAGCAGCAGAAGATGCATACAGATGCCCTGCCCCCAGATATACATGGATATACATGGCTCACAGATACAGATACAGCTACAGATACAGGACGAGGACATGGGCATGGACGACGACGACGACGACGACGACGACGACGACGACGACGAGGACGAACGACGCTGACGCAGGCGTTAACTGACGCAAGCCGCAAAAGGCTCACAAAATGGTCAGTGGAGGGTGAGGGTGAGATGTGATTGAGGTGTGGATGAGGCAACTCTCGGCGTTGACTGACTGCCAACTGGCAGATTGCCTTGAACAGGAGCTGCAGCTGCAGCAGCAGCAGCAGCAGCAGCCGCAGTTGCAGCCGCATCCTTGTGCCCTAAACTGTTACATGTCTCAAAGGCATAAGCTCCATCTACCCCATCATCTCTTTCTCTCTTAACATCTCTCTTTCTCTTTCTCTGTGGCAGTTTGTCAGGTTGCCAACTCTCCTCCGTTCTTTCTACCCCTACCCTCTCTCTCGCTCTCCCTCTCTCTCTCTCTTTCTCTCTCTGGGCCAACGTGATTTGTCATTAAATTTGCATAACTGATAGTCAGCCAACGACAGCAATGACGGGGGTGACACACCCGGGTGGTACCGGGTACCACGGGGGCCACGGGGGCCACGGGCAACCACGGCAGAAGTTCGACGTTTGGCGCTGGGGAGCAACGTCAAATTGCTTGCGGTGCATTTGGTCCTGCAATTTGTTACAATGTTTCCTCTTTAACCAATCCCCGTTTCCTTTCCTTTCGTTTCGTTTCCTTGCCTTTCCGCAGGTGGAGCTCGAGAACTGGGTGAACAGCATACATAGCGCCTGTGCTGCCGCCTTTGCACGTCATCGCGGCAAAACGGGAACACTACATCTCCTCCAGGAGGAGATCTTTCGACTGGAGAAGGCCATTGAATCGGTAAGTAAATACCCACACAACACACAACACACCATCTACTGTATACCATACGGATGCATGCATATATTTATGTGCCACTTGTAAGTGGATTTCCAAAAACCCAAAATACATTCAACAACAACACACACACACACACTATGCGATTCCTCGTCGAGCTCCAGCTCGAGCTCGAGCTGTTGTGGCAGGATGCAGGATGCAGGAGGCAGAAGGCAGCGTGCGAAAGTATGCGTTGCGGTTACTGCCGCAGGAGCACCTGGAGAATGTGTGGCCCAAATGGTGCCAGGATGAGGCATGCCACGAGTACAAGTTTGGATTGCGGTTGCATTTTGTTGTAGTTTAAAAGATATGCTCGGGATTGGATTGGATTCCAGAGATGTGAGATGTGAGATGGATTCCCATCCTGAGGCTGAGGCTGAAGCTGAGGGGTGGGGACTGGGGACTGGGACTGGGGCATGGCTTGCGGCTTTGTTGCTGCTTGAGAGTTAAGTCAATTTTGCCAAGTGGCTGAAACGGCGAATGAATAGAACATGCAGTCGGTCGGGCAGGCTGCAGAAGAAGCTGCGTTTCAGTAATGCAAGGCAGCCAAACATGTACATTTCCATAGACGATTGTGGCACGAGGATAATCGTCTTATTAATGCAGTCAGCGGATGAATGGAGGCGAGATATGAAAGGAAGCCACTTACTGAATTGCGATTATATCAAATCTTTTGCACAGCCTTGAAACCTCCTGTAATTTATTTGCATGTCAGTGGAATTTTCCAAGTGAAATACCATACGAGTTCGAGTACAAGTGCGAGTGCATAGTTATTTATTGATTGGGATAAGGTGACAAAGGGGAGCGACAGCCAAAGAATGCCTTTTGTTGTCTAAAGGAGTAGCCAAGAATCCCGCCCTGCCCTCCCTGCCGCCCTGCCTACAATAAAGAAACGCACTGTCTTGTGTAATGGAAAAAGTAATCGTAATCGTGGTTTTAAGGAATTTTTCATCTGAATTGCATATTGAAAATGCATTCAATAGGAACAGGTATTTATTGATTTATATGTATGTACCCACACACATACATATGTACATACATACATACGTATATAGATAAAAAATTCAATTTGACAAGAGCTTGAGCGCTAACAGGGGCAGGGTTTAATAGCCTGCAGCCATGCAACGCACTGCACTTTGGTTGAATAATCGAATTAAAGTCTTTTAAATTTTGAATTTTAAATTGAATTTGGGCCGGATTTCATCAGATGATAGCCATTCAGCTGGGTGAGAGGTGTTGCTTGTGGAGGTGCAAACTGCCTTCGAATCCTGCCAAGCTCTGGAGCAGCTTTTGGCATCATTACTGGCATGTTCCAAAGAACCATCAGAAAAAGACAATCCTTATGAGCGAGGCTCGAGTCAAGCAGCGATCGCACACGTCGTGTACTTTGTTTTTGCATTCTCGGGAACAAAAATCGCGGAGCAGTTGGGAGCAGAGACGTACCGATGACTGAGTTTCATTCGAAATGAATGAAAGCCCCACCATTAATTCGCTTGGAAATCAGTTGCAGTTATGCTCCTGTCCTTGCTACACATCTTACTACCACATCTGATTCCAGGGCTCCCTTCAGACCTCTCTTTCGCACTCATTGGTTAAGGCAATCAAGTAGAAAAACAAATTCCCGCAGATAGATAGATATCTTCGTTAGAGACAACAACAATTTCTCAATATCGCGGAAGTCAATACCGAAAGAGACGGGGAATGATATTGATAGAGAGAGACACAGACAGAGTGAGAAAGAGAGAGAGAGAGAGAGATGGAACACAACAATCGCATTTTCCACATTTTCCGTCAACATTCCCAACCAATTTCTCAGTCTCAGGCGATTCCCCGCGAGATTTGTGCCATTGTTAGGGAACGTAGGTCGGGGGGGTGGTTGGGTGTAGGGTTCGATTCGATGGCGGCGCAGAGGGTGTCGGTGTCGGTGTGGGTGGGGTGTGTGCTACCACTTGCAACTATTTATGTATTTGCTTTCAAATCAATTCCCCATCAATTTCGCGGCAAACAGCGTAAAATTTCCTGCACTGCAATTTATTTTCTCTTCCCCAACGACGACAGGGAAACTTTTCTTTGCTGGCAAAAGGAGGCGGGGGATAGGGGATAGGGGATATATACCTACCAGGAAGAGAGACGGCGAACAAATCAAAGTGAGGGAAACGCAAAACAACGACGAAAGAGGGCGACGCAGAAAAAGAGAAGAATACGAGATTGCAAAAGCAAACAGAATTGAACTCGAACTGAAACTACAAGAAATTGCACTTGCCCCACGATAAATGCTCTCTGGCTGAAGCCTCTGGTGGGCTGTGGTGGGCTATGGTGGGAGGGGATTGAAGATTGAAGATGGATATAGTCTCTGGACCCTCGGCGGGCGCAAGAGGGAAATGGAGTAAGAAACCCAACGAAAGCGCTGCCAACTCTTGTTTTGAAGAAAGTAAACTTTATTTGTATATTTATTTTTCATCATGTCATTTTCAGTTGTTGTCTCGCTTTGACTCACTCTTCATTCTCCCGCTTCGTCTTATTTTTCCCCACTTTACTCTTCTGCTGCTGCTGCTGATGCTGTTGTTGCTGCTGTTGTTGCTGTTGTTGCTGCTGTTGTTGCTAGTTAGTTAGCAGGGACTCCAAAAGACAATTATGTTGTCCGTCGTCCCTGTCCTTCACTGAAACTTGATTCATTCGTCTCTGTCTATGTCTCTGTCGCTGCCATCGCTCTCCTCTCCCGCTGCTACTGCTACTGCTCCCGCTCCCGCCTGCTGCTGTCAGCATCGCTGCTTTCATTACTATCGCGGCTGCTGTTTTAGATGAAGCTGATATCTGTGCAAGATATATGCAGACGAAGGTGAGGCAGTCTAAGGGAGAAGCCACTCAGTGGAACCTAAAAGAGAGAGAGAGAGAGAGTTAGTGCCAAGTAAAGTAGAGTACATATCCCTTACCCTACATTAAATATACCTTGCTATTGCCGTGTATATGCCGTGGCTGCTGCTGCTGCTGCGACTGCCTCGGCTTATCTTTCTTCGCTTTGGTGTTGTTGCTCTGGCTTTCATTTCTTCTTCTTCTACTGATGCTATCCAAGGTGTCTTTCGGAATAGGGTGAGGCCAAGGGCCTTCCCAGAAAGCGCTCCAAATACGAGTATGCAAGCGAAAATTTCCCACTTAATCTGCTGGTGCCACCATTGTGTGGATTATTTCCACTACTGCTGCCCCGGAGGTGTCCTAGCACAAGATGAGGCATGAGGCATGATGATTTGTCCATTTTGTTTCAGTTGCAAACTGGAGAGTTCGTAGGAGAATGCCCTACCTTATCTAAACAAATCTTGCTCCTATTTCTGTTGATAGTTTTTTCTGTTGCTGCTTTCGTCCTGCTTATCCTTATCCTTCTTCATCTTCATCTTCCCTTCCCTCTCTCTCTCTCTCTCTCTCTCTGCCCGCTGACTTCTTGGAGCCCTTTTTTAATTTAGTTTTTCTTTTCTCATTTTCTCTCAAAGTTGAAGTTTGAGCGAGTTCTCCACTCCCCCCTCCCCCCCATTCGTCTGCCACTATCTGTCCCTTTGGATAAACCATAATTACTTCCTTGAACTGCTGCGTTTTTTTTGCGCTGTCTCCTCCGCAACTGCCGGGCAAAAAACGAACCAAGAGAAAGAAAGAAAGTAAGCCAAAAACAGAGCGGAAAAAACCATTGAGCGGAAGTCCGAGATTGCCATAAGAGGGTGCCCCTACCCCTACCCCACTCCCTTTCCCTCTCTCTCTCTGTCTCTGTCTCCCACTCTGAAGGAGGCGGGGTCCACAGTTAGCCGAAAAAACTTGTTGGATGAATATTAATTAAATGAGAGGTTTAAGGAGTGGTCCCATAAAATGCTGTTTTGCATTCTGCATTTTGCATTCGGCATTTGTTGTTAATTAATTTGCTAGAAAAATACGCAAAAAACTAAAACCAGAAGGCGGGAAGGCGGGAAGGAGTGGCAGGGGGGCGGAGGAAGTGCCCTGAATGGAATTAAAAGAAAATAAGATAAAAAAGAGGAGACTGCGGAGACTGAGAGGCAGCAGGGAAAAGGTGTCACAGCAACGAGCTTCTGGGTTGTTGTTTGCGCCTTTTATGACGCCATGTGAGGGTGCCGCCCTCCCACACTACCCTTTCGCCATTTGTGGGTGTGTGCCCTCTCCCCCTGCTCCTTCTCCTTCTCTTTCTATGTGTGTGCGTGTGTGTGTGTGAAAAGAGCAACAGTGTTGTTTCTCCTCTGTCTGTCCCATCTGTCCCTATACGGGCGTTTTTTTTTTTGCCTTCTGCCTTCTGCCTCCTCTCTCCGTTTTATTTCTCTTGTCTTCTCTTGCCTTCTCCTTTTGTGTATGATATGCCCCGCCCACATGCTTGACTGCCGCCTTCATAGGCCCTCCTGTACGGGATCTCCCTGTTACTGTAGTTGTTGGTGCTGCTGGTGCTGGTGCTGTTGTTGTTGTTTTTTTTTATAGCTGTCACCTTTCGGAAATAATCATATATGTGTCACGAGGGGCATGGGCGCAGGGGTGTAGCAGAGTGTATGCCACGAGGGGGGTGCTGGGGTGAAGGTTTTGGCAGCACTTCGCTTCGTTTGCTTTAGCTTTTCTCTAGCTTGTCGCCCCACCTCTCCTCCTCCCTCTCTCTCTCTACTCATCTCTACTGCTGCTGGTTTTTCTTTTTCTAGCTATCTATTTTTCTTTTCGCATAAACCAGTCACACACACACACACATCCATCTAGATATGTGTATATGTGTCTGCACACACAGATACAGACACATTTACACAATGCAGAGCCGTAAAAAAAACAGGAAAAAAAAAAAATAGTAGTAGCTGGCCGAGCGCGTTTGGTTTTTCGTACGCTCTGGTTTTTACGCTCTAATTACGACTCCTACGACAGGCACGTTCCTCCACTGACACCCGCCCTACTCCTCCCCCTATTCATGCCCCTCACCCTCGCCCTCACCCTCGCCATCACCCTCGCCACCTGGTGTGCAATTGCCATGGCGGCGCTGTCTAAACAAGGCTCACTTGCTGCCTCTGCCCCGCCCCCCCCACGGCCCCCGTCCATGCCTTCTGCTGCTTTCAATTTGCAATGGCGGCTGTCATTTCAGCTCAATAGCAGCTCTCTCTCCCTCTCCCTCTCCTCCCCCTCTGTCGTTGCCTCTCTACTCTACTCTACTCTACTCCACTCTACTCTATTCTACCTCTCTACCCGTCACGCCTACCAATTCCAACTAGCTCTACTGTAGACCCCGCTATCTCCAATCCCCTGTTGCGCTCTCCTACTGAACTGATGTTTTTCCTATGCCCTCAAACCAGAGAGCATTAATACTGCTAGGAGATGCTTGTCATGAAGAGAAGTTAGCGCTTTCGACCTTAGACAGTATCATATTCCCGTTCGGAATCGATCAAATCAAGTTAGGGCCACATATCTGATTGAAACTATAGGCAGGGCGTTCGTTTAGCAGTGGATTCGCCAGGAATGAATGAAACATTCGAACAATATACCAGGCATATCTATCGTGTGAGAGTATCTCAATCTTCGATCTCTGGAAATCAGCATTTCCTACTTGCTGTTAAATTGCTGTTTGCTTTAACATTCTACGTTGTTTTTATAGGGGTTTGTTTTATTTTTTGCCAAACTTGCCAACTCTCTATGCAGTTTTTTCAAAATTTTTTTGTGCTCGACCACCGCAGTTTTTTTGTGTGTGGCAAGAACGGTTTTGTTGTGGCAGAGCCATCGATTTTAAATAATTGCACTAATTAAATGATGCATCGTTCGTGAATTGAAAGCTTAATGCAATTTTGTGGAAAAAAAAGGGGGAGTAGGAGCGGGGAGCGGGGAGCGGGGAGGGGGGAGTGCAGTACAAATATTTTAATTGCGCTTTATGAAAGCATTCGACTAAATGAAAATTGTTTTTCTTGACTGCTCAGCTGGAAAGCAGCAGCAGAGGCAGGCTGCCTTGCCTGGCAGTGATTTAAGATTAAAATTCCCTTTAAACTTTTCCGTTGCCTACTCTTGAGGGCAAAACGCACTCACGCATACGAACGCGCAGCACACACACACAAATGCAAGCCGAAGAACTCCCTTACGTACATCTTTCAGCATCCTTACAGCACCCTTACAGCGAAAGCCCTAAAGTGTGCAATTAATTTTATAATAATTAAACTGAAATTCAGCCACAACTACTAGGGTTTTTCCCCTCTCAATTCCACAATTGCTCAATCTCAATCTGAATCCTCGCCACTCTCAATCCCTCTCCAATCTCTTACGCCGAGTGTGTATACATTCTCTCATGTTTCTCTCTGTCTCTCTCTTTCTCGCTGCCATGTTACATAACCCATCAACCATAAACCATAAACCGAAAATGTGTGTAAACCCCGAAATTATAATGAAATGCATATTTAGTTAATTTAAACTTGAGCCAAAAACTTTACTTAATTAGACCCCAACTTAAAGCCACACAAAATGTAGCCAGCAAGAAAGTTCCGCCACTGTGTGTTGGAGGGGAAAAGCCATTGTTTTCCCACCTCCCCGCCTCCCAGCTCCCTCCCTTATCCCATTCCTAGTATTGTGTTGAATTTTCTTCGTTTCAAATATTTTTTAATGAAACCATAAAGTTTATAATTACCATCAAATTTACTTGTTCTCGAACACCCTCTTTCTCGCTCTCTCTCTCTCTCTCTCTCTCTCTCTCTCTGTTTTTTGTGCAGAGTTTTCCTTAGGAAACGGCAAAAATAAAAAAGACTAAACTTTGACCTGACGCACACACACACACACATTGAAAGAGGGTAGATGGGTTAGGTGTGGGCGTGGGCGTGGGCGTGGCATTTCATAAACTAATGCCAAAATGGTAAAAATTTATGGCAAGAAATATGAGAAACGAGTTTGAACTCCGAAGTCCGGCACAAAAGGCACGCACAAGGGGCAATAAGGGGGTGATGAAGGGACACCCACATATGTACATATGTGTGTATGTGTGATGACCTATGGCCCAGCACCTACGAAATCCCCCCTCCCCCACCTCTTCCACACTATCGTAGAGGGAGACTAGCGGGGTAAGGCTTTGTTTATGGCCAAACGTGCGAATATTTTTGCCACTTTTGGTCCGAAAGTTGCACAGGAAATGGGTCTGGCATATGGTTGCAGGCACTGTCCTGACTCTCTGGTCAGGACATGGAACCAGGAACCGGGGACCCAGCCCTTAATACCCCTTGCACCTCACCCCTCTAACTGTGCCTCTTGCAGCATGCGTTTGCTTTGGTTTTTGATTTGTTTTTGCTGGGTTAGGAGGAGGCAGATGCAGAGGCAGAGGCGGTCTTCTGTTGTTGCTGCTTCATGCCTGCTGCATGCAGATGCAAAAATATGCTTTATGTAGGCACTGACAAAAGGGGGGCGTGGTCTGTGTGGTCATGGGCGGAAAATTCAATTCAATTGTCAACAGCCGACCGGTCGGTCCGTCCGGCGTCCGTCCGCTCCGTTCCATCCGTCTGCATACGGTTCATCCTCTCCGTTCTGGTTGTGGCCACAGATATAGGCGCCAGTTTAGGGGTCTGGGGTTTTTGGGGTTTAGCTTCCCTTTTCTCCTTTCGCCCCCCCCTGCCTGTCCCTTTTTTGGTGCCGCTCTGCAGCACACTCGCACGTTATATAATGTGGCATCATTTTGTGGTCAGCATTTATGCAGGCCCAGATACATGCGAGTACTCCCTACAATTTAGCAGAAGGCCTTTTGTGGACATGGCCTAAAGCTACCCCAGCCCCAGCCCCAACCCCAACCCCTACTCTGCCCTGCTGATGCTGCTGCTGATGCTCATCTGTGGTTATGAGGGGTGACGGGCGATTTTGACCCGACCCCGCCCTTTCTCTCTGTGTGTCTCTCTCTCGCTCTGGCTCTCTCTCTCGCCCTCTCTCTTTGACTTTTGAACTGCAATGGAGAGCAGCCATTTAATGCACAAGCCATGTCAAAAGTCATTTCAGCCAAGGCGACTCCATTGAATAACTCAATATCCTTTGGGGCAGGACACCCACTCCCAAGCCGCCCCCCAGCCCCCGTGGCTTACTCCTTGTGTTAATTGATTGTTATTGTGTCTCTGGGGCAGTGCTACTACGAAGGAGGGGTGGTGCGGTGCGGTGCTGGGATGGTGGCAAGGACACTGAAGCCATTAGCAGCGGCAAACAAAATAAACTGATATCATCCCAGCCACGAGTAAAGGAGTAAAGGAGTGGAGTCCTCTCCTGCCTGCCAGCGCATGATTATTATTTCAGTCATTGTTTCCTCGTTGTTTGTTCCATGTTGTTTTGTTTGGCTGTGTGGTGGCTGCCACATTTGAGGCATCTTTGGCCTGTCATGCACGAAGCGAATGACAACGAGACAACTCTAAAACAATGATAAAATGTATTTTTTAATTGTACTCCAGAGAGTAAACACACACACAAACACACATACATAGAAACTAGAGAGAAAATAGAGAAACCAAAGAGCCATGAACTCTCCAGACTCTCAACTATGAACCGAACCGAACCGAACCGAATAGAAATCTACTGTGGTAGTACAGTGTACACTCTGCACAGCGGAAGCGGAAATGGCAGACCAACAACAGTAGAATCAGCAGCACAGCAACACAGCAACAAATGGCAATGGCAGCTGGAGCTCTGGAGCTCTGGAGCTGAAGCTGAAGCTCTAGTTCGAGCTTCTGTTTCTGTTTCTGCAGAGAGATAGAGATAGAGAGAGAAATTGTCGCATGGGGAGTCGTCATCGGTGGGAGCGGAGGACGAGGAGGAGGCATTCTCAAGTGGCGCTTAATGAAAGCGCAACAGACAACGGCAGGACCGCAGGAACACGACCACACGACAACAGGGGGACAGTACACAGAAACACACAAACACAGAAACACACAAACACAGAAGCAGAAGCAGAAACAAGAACAGAGCCAGAATCAGTGGGGGAAAAGAAGAGGACAGGACAACTAAATGGGCGAACCGCACAAACCCATCGCCAGGAAGAGACAGAAACAGGAGGGAGAGAGCAGGAGTGTGGGAGTGGAGAGTGGAGAGTGGGGAGTGGGTAATAGGGAGGATCCAACTATGTGGAGCAATAATAAAATTCACGGGAATTGAGATGACAGCATAGGAGTGGACTGGAATGGAGTGGAGTGGAGTGGACTGAAGACCTCAAGCCGGAGACGACACCAGAACCAAAGACAGAGACAGAGACAGAACCATAGCTACTCTTCGAACTGTGACTGGGGATTGGGAATGGCAACTGGGGACTGAGGACTGAGGACTCAAGACTGGGGAATGGGAATGATTCTACGACTGCGACTGCGACTGCGACTGCGACTGGGGCTGTCACTTAGCGTGTGACATGTGTCAAAACAAGCAGAAACCGCAGCAGCAGCGAGAGACCGTGACCAGGCCAAAGACTGAAGTGCAGCCAACCAAAATGCCTATGGAATGGTGGTTTTTGCACCGCTAAACAAGAGTATACCAATCACCATTCAGAAGCAGAGCCCCTCATGTAGAAAGACCTCAAACTTTAGTTAATAGAAGGCACAGAAGGCATTAAAGGCAAACATACACCAAGAAAAGCCGGAGAAAAGGATACCCTCACAGAAAGAACTCAATGGAAGAGTATAGTCCCAGAAAGAAGGAGGACTACACACACCATCCCGAGAGGGTATTCGAAGCGCTCAAGCGCTTTTCCATTTCCATTCCCATATGCATGTGCAGCGGACATTTCGCTACCAAAAGGGAAAGGCTTGGCCACAGGTTATGGATCACTGACCAGGAGTTATTGTGCGTGATTTACATTCCCAATTGCATGGCAATTACAAGTCCATTAACATTGCCATTAACCCTTGGAGTGGAGCTCCCCCAAAATGCGTTGCCAGAGGACTCTCGACACAACAAGGGACAAGGGACACAGAATGGTCGAGGCGATTAATGGTCAAGCAGGGGAGCGACAGAAACAGAGACAAAGAGAGAGAGACAGAGAAAGAGAGAGCTATTTATGGGACACAGAGACACCAGAAAGACCAGAGACAGACAGACAGACAGACAGACAGACTCTGCCCCCGCATATTACTTTGACAAGGACAAACTGTTGCCTGCCTGGTTGCCTGGTTGCCTGGCTGCCTGCTGCTGCTTCTAGCCTTCCAGACACACTGTCACACTGTTTAGTGTTGTAAATAATCAGAAAACTGTGCTGGAAGGAGATACTCTCTCGTCTCGTCCTCGTCCTCGTCCTGTAGTGGCATTACCCTTCTCCATTACAAGTAGCCTCCACATCACTGGCTGCCGCTACCTCTGAGTCTGCCTCTGACTCTGCCTCCTTTCCTTTCCGTTCCTTCCTTCCTTCCGGTTTGTGTTTGTCAAATAAGCAGCTTTCCTCAAGTGCCAAATGCCATTGACAGCAGCAGTAGGCCTCCGCTCCGCTCAGCTCCTCCTCCCACGTCGGCCCCACTTCGGGGTAGTGTATAATGGGATTTTGGTTTATTAATTACCCAACTCTGAGAGCCTCCAACCGAACGGGGGATAGATGGATGGGATGCTTCTCAGCTTGAAATTATGGTCATTGAATTAAGACGGGCGACAGGAGTATCGATTGTGGACTTATAGTACTTTACTCTACTGTACACTGTACACTGTTTTCTGTACCGTGCACTCTACTGTGTAGCCCCTCACGTACGGGCATTGTGGTATCAAGTATACGTACGAAATACGTGCAAATAAAATGCACAAAACTTTTGATTTATTTCCACGTAAAACAAACATTGAAAAGGCTCAAAGTCCACACCGCACACACACGCACACGCACACGGAAGCTCAAATAGAAAGAGATGGCTAGAGGTAGAGAGAGACAGGTAGAAAATTCGCGTTTCCCCCGACCCCCTTATAGCAGTGCGTTCCTGCAGGGATCCCAGGTCCCTGTTTATGTGTACACATTCATTAAAATGTCGAACATCGAAAGTGCCTATTCAGGTTGTTGCCACGCCCACGGCACAGGGCACACGGCACACGGTACACGGTACACGGTGCAATGGTAGCTGCAACTGCAACATCCAACTGCATCTGCAAATAATTGTCAGCTTACTGGCTCACATTCAATGTGGCATTGTTGATGCTGCCACCAACAGAGAGAGAGAGAGAGAGAGAGCGATAGAGCAAGAGTGGCAAGGGAAAGGGGAACCCAAAATGAAACAATCACGTGCTCCATGAAATCTATGCACGTGAAAGTGGGGTTCAAACAGTGCGATGGGCTTTGAAATGGTGGAAATCCACCTATAGCCAGCCTCCCCCCCCCCTGCAGGGGGAAGAGGTGCCAGAGAGAGAGAGAGAGAGAGAGAGCCAGCGAGTACTGCTGCTGCTGCGGAAGTCAAACGGTATTTGTAATGAAAACAGGGCCATGTATATGCATCTCCCTCTGTGTGGATCTATAGCTCCTAACCCTTTTTCCTTTTTTTTGTTTTTGTTTTTGGTGCATTGCCAACGCACTTCAGTCCTCGTGCTGATAGAAGGGGCAGGGGACAGGAGCAGGGCATCCAAGAGATATTTGAATTGCGCCAACAGCAGCAGCAGCACCACCACCACCAGAAAAGGGGAAAATGGGGAAAATTTTAGCTGCACATGACGCGTGATTTATGTATTTTCGTCAAATGGCAGCCACCGCAGCAGCAGCAGCAGCAGCCAGCAGCAGGCAGCAGTGGATCCTGCAGCAGTGGAACAAAGCTGCCATGAAATGCTAATGATGCCCCATGCCTCGAATGCCTTTCATAACCCAACACGAGTGCCGCACTGCAACACCACACATTCCCATTCACATTCTCATGCACAGAGAAAGACACACACACACACATTCTTACGATAGAAATACTCATACATATCCATATCCGTATGCATATGCTCGCTCTAACACTTTTGTACCGTTCCATTGGTTCTCTTTGCAGGATCACAAGCTGAAGCACATGGCCGAGTTGCAGCAATCAGTTGTCACCGATCAGGAGACACGTCATCAGATCCAGGGCCAGATACTGCAGTGGGAGGAGAATCTCGAGCGCCTGCACTGCGAACAGTTCCGCTTGCGCTGCTACATGGCCTCGCTGCAGAGCGGAGAGTTGCCCAATCCAAAGGTGAGTTATGGCCCATGTCTGCCTGCCTGCCTGCCTGCCTGCCACATGCCACCGCCCTGGGCACTCAGGCCAACCAGGCCACCCAAGCAATTAATGGTTTTGGCCCCCGTTTATGGTCACAGCTTAGCCAAAAAACGTGAGAGAGAGAGAGAAGGAGTGGACCAGCAGGAAGGAAGATAGGCCTCCTCGTTTGGCAGCGGTTGAGTAATTCCTTTACGAGTATTTCCCCCGAAAAATACCTTTGAAGAACCTTCTCCGCTTAATCAATGCCTAATGCCGGGAACAAAACACCAGGCCTAAGCTCTAGACCCCACCCCAAAATTAGCTGCGAACCATCGTGCAAACATCAAAACCAGGCTTTACAGCCCCGTTGAGGGCTTAAGACCCGCACAATACAGCCAACTGCCGAAAATCCCCAGAACAATAATGCCTACTCCGCACTCCGCACTCCCCACTCCCCACTCCCAATCCCCACTATCCACAGAGAAAACCCGTTTACAAATTTCTTCTAAACCCTTTACGTGTTCAAGTTGTCTATAATTACCTCTACCTATTCGCACAATGCCTGTTGTGTCCTGTCGGGTCTGTCTGCTGTCCTTTCCCCCACTACATCACTCCCAAATCTAAGGCAAATCAAACCCCGAACATGCACAATTAATCGCCATAACAAAGTTTAAGCATCTTAAATGAGCTTAGAGGGAGGGAAGTTTCGCCCCCAACTAAAGGAGAGCTGTGGGAAAGCTTAGAGAGAGATGGAGAGAGATGATTGAGGCACGGACTGACTGGCTGACTGAGTGAAAAGGGTTAAAAAAAGAGCAAAAGAGCCTGCCCCATGGCAGGCATAGGGGTACGTGCTGCCCCCTATGTGAATAGAAGTGCAGTGAAAAGCAACGTTATTTATTATTAATAACCACAAAATGCAAACAACTCCAGACCAGACCCGACCAGACCAGCAGCACCTGTGAAGAGAGCACAACTTCACTTCAGCTCTCGCTCAAAGGATTATTTGCGTAGTAGGAGGTGCCGACTCTTTTTCTGTGCCAGGATAATGCCCGAGGAAATGAGATTAGTCGTGTGGTCGGTCGCTCGTAAAGAGCTCAGCCTTTTGACTTGCATTTAAAACACTCCATTCGCCCCTTTCTATCGCTATTTTCTCGCCAAGTATTTTAATATTAAATATTCTTGTATTTATTTCCATCCACAGTCGCTGCTCACTCACGTGTCCAGGCCAACAAAGAATACGCTGAACAAACTGGGTGTGTTTACGGTCTCCTCGTTCCACGCCTTCATTTGCGCCCGTTCCCCGTCGCTGCTCAATAATCTGCTGGCGGGACGTGGTGCCACCAAGCGGCGGCCACCAATGCTGTCGCGATCAAATAGCGGCTCCAGTCGTCGCTCCATGCAGGTGAGTCCTGTCCTTCCATCTGTGGATCTGTGTGTGTGTGTGTGTGTGTTTGTGTGTGTTTATGGGGGTATCAATGTGGGTTTCAATATATGTGGATGCGTAATAAAATTATTTCAATTTTAAACGCATTTATGGCGCTACCCACGACTTTGTATCTGTGTCCGTGCGGGCTGTGTTTATAGCCGTCTTTTATGTGTGTGTGTGTGTGTGCATTTGTCTCTGTGTATCTGTGTGGTTGAGTAATTGAATTTTTATTTAAGGCAACGGAAATGGCATTAAAAGCTAAATTGAGCGCTAATGCCTCGAGTGGCGAATGGCGGATGGCGGATGGTGGATGGCCACCAAAAAAATATATGTGCTGTGCCGTGCTGTGCTGTGTGTCCTCTCGCAAAGAGAATGGACGAATGGAGCCTCATCGTCCATTAGAACTTGTTGTTTTTGCATATTTCTTTTTGGCTTTTATAATTTGCATTTAATGGCCATCAAAAATTACAAAAGAAAGAAGAAGTAGAAGAAATGGAATTTATGGAAAAGACAGGAAACTTGGCCAAAGAAAAATATTTGCATATTTTTGAGTAAATAATTCCAGGCGAAAGGAATGCCAAATGGCTATCTAGCACTCTCCCCCAATCACCCTAATGACCTCATCATCAAATTGAAATCAAGAAGAAATCTACTCCAAATGCTCTGATTCAATTCCCCCGCAAATCACTCAAAGCGAAAGTCCACAACAGATTTCATCCTTGGGATACTTATTTGATAAACTTCAATTAGTATAACCAATTTGTGCATATATCGTACGACACGAGTATATGTGCGAGTATATAGTACGTACTATATGTATATCGTGTGTTCATAATGAAATTCATTTCATAAATTCAATTTATTTCGATTATTGACAAAATAATCTTGTGCACGGCTCGGATTTCATGTGAGATGGACCCTCTCACTGACTGACTGATTGACTGCCTCCCCCCCTCACACACACTCACACACACACACACACACACACACACACCCACACACACTTCATTTCCAATTAAATTTGCCAACGCTGCAGAATTGCCTTCCTTCCACTCACGAAAAAAGGATGAAAAATACTACTTTCATGGCATCCATACACATGTATGTATGTACATCCATACAGATACATATATTCATGTAAAAACAAATGAAATGAAATAACATAAATGAGAGGAGCGACACACCCACACCCACACCCACACGATGCTGGCTGTTGCCACTCGGTTTCCATTCGTTTCTGGCTGCAAATTTCGTTGTAAATGCGCTGAAAATTCAATGAATTTGAAAAATGTGCATTTGATTTGGTTTCCCCCTCATCTCCTCTCATCTCCGCGCTCTATCTGGTTCTGCCCGTGACTGCATTTCATTTTTGCCATTTTACGGAACATGTCAACTGCAATGCAGCACAAAGTGCATTGCAACCAGCAATTCAAAAATTGAAAATAAAATTAAAGCTTTCCCAAAGCAAATTATCATCGGCAGTTATACTGCTGCGACTCGTACGACTGCGTCAGCACCCAATAAATATATCAAAAATATACATACTCGTATGTACCTACAAAAAATATAAAACGACCGACTGCGACTAAAATTGAATCAAGTGCCTAGCCGTGGCATCCATCCCGTATTCCCGTATTCCTGGCAGTAAATCAAAACTTAATCGGACACCAAAAATAAGTGTCGAATGAGGGATCCTAAAAAACAAATCTACTTTTAGTGGAGGGTGGTTTTTAAGCAACAAAAAACACACACTATTAGGAAAACGGACTACAGCCTATTTGGACTCAGGAATAGTTCGAAAAGGATAACGTTTCGCTGAGATCTCGCTTTGCGGCAACAGGCACAGGAGTGGCAGTGCTTAAACTCTCCGAAACTGTATTGTATCCGAACTCGTGGAAAAGAAAATTACAAAAGCCTATAGAACTGTTCAATCGGGAATTGGGAATGCTGTTTGAGACGCTGCTTCATCCAAACAATCCAATATTTGATGACTGTATAGATCAGAAATAGATCATCAATGGAAATTTGCATTCTCAAACATTTTGGGGTCCTTTTTGGATGGCAATTTCTTGCACGAAAGCCCTATCAATAACATTTTTAGCTCCCATTTGAGCCATTGGCTTAAGGTTCAGTGAATTTCTTATACGATACGATACTCGTACTTTGCATATCCAAAAAAGACCTTCATTCTCATGCAACAGCAACAGCATCCACATGCGAGTATCCTTGTTCTTTACTTTCATGAATATAAATTTGATGTATTTTCGGTCCTGGCATAATGATCCCGTAATCGATATGCAAAATTTGTATGCGATGGCTTGTCCTTTTTGCACGGTGGGTGTGCCAGCCAGCCAGACGGCAGTCCTTATTTGTCTCGAAGCTGTGGCTGTGGATGTGGATGTGGCAACTGCCAAAACTAATTCGATTGTCTCCGGCAAGTGGTGTGCGTGTGCGAGTGTATTACCTGGTCCAAAAACCAGCTGCAACGAGAAACTACCAACTCCAGACCGGAGCAGAGCGGAGCAGAACGGAACGAAGCGACCATTGCCAATGGCGGCTGCCAATACAAATGCAATTTCCAGCAGCCGACAACTGGCAGCTGGGCCACCTGATTCGTTTACAGATGCAGTCGGAGCCTCAGAGCCAGAATGGGAACAGGAGATGGAGATGGGAGCTGGGAGCTGGGAGCTGGCCCAGGAACAGGACCAGCCAGCTCCATCATAGGGTTAACATTGGACGAGGACGCGGATGGGGATGGGGATGAGGATGCGGATGACGATGACGTTGTGGAAACTGTTAAGCATTTTAACTGAGTTTTCTTCGAAATTGTGTGAGTGTGGGGCCAGGCACAGATCCTCCTCCAGGCCGTGGTCCGTGGTCCGGGTGCAGGCAGAATTCGCGGCTCCAGCTACTGCTACTGCTGTTGCTACTGCTTCGACTGATGTAATGCTGCTGCTGGCGACATTTTTCATTACGTTTGAGGGGTGGTACGGGGGTTGGTGGAGGGGGGGGGGGTGGGTTGGGACAGGCAACATCGTCAGCGACGAACGTCAGCGTCAACTGCGGGTGAAAATGTGTGTTTGCTATTTTTCAATTTTCACTTCCGTGTGAATATATTTGTATCTGTATCTGTGTGTGTGTGTGTGTGTGTGTGTGTGTGTGTATGTCCCTTGCAAAATGTCTGTGCCTGACTGCTTAATGACATTGTACGTGTGTCCGTCCCCTACGTCTACGTCTACGTTCTGCATCTGTATTTGTATCTGCGGCCGTGTCCGTGTCCGTGCCGGTGTCCCTGTGTGTGTTCACTCCTGTTTATCCAATCGAATTTTCTGCCTTTTTCCAGATGAATTCACGTGACGAACCGGAAAAAACTTTCAAAGTTGCAATGCCCGACAATGCTTACTCGACAGTTTATCTACGTGATGCGATGTCTGTCGAGGAATTCCTCGCCAGCGCCTGCGCCCGTCGCAACCTCAATCCCATGGAGCACTTTGTGCGCGTCAAGAAGCGACGTGACATGGAGGATCACAATTACTTTGTGCCGCATCGCAACGATCTGATTGAAAATTATGTAAGTACACATACGTATAATCAAAGCCAGAATGCCAGAATGCCAGGAATACCAGAATACCAGGAATGCCAGACAGGTAGACAGGTAGACAGAGTCGCAGTCGCAGTCGCAGTCAGTGAAGGAGGTCTCCTTCTGCGTCTCCTCCACCATATCTTCCCCTCCCTTCATAACGAACACATTGCCAGCCATTGCCAGTGGGGGGTCCTTTGCGATGTCTGTGGGGGCACCAGCAGCGACTCCGCCTTCAAGTTCAATTCAACTTATTGAATTACGATGGGAAATTGCATCGTGTAGGAAAGGGAATGGAATGGCAATGTAATGTGTGAAGCATTTAATCCAAGATTGATGTTCAATTTAATGCGACTAAAGCAAAGTGCCAAAGAGGCGATATAAATCCATAATTCATGAAGATTATAGCGAACGGCGAGAATATCTTTATCTTTGGAGTGCACTTTATGGCCAGAAATGGTCAATTTATCCCTATCTTAAGTAAAATTTTTACAATTTAATAAATAATATTTAGGTAGAAACTAAACCTAACTTAGGCACAAGATATACACCGTTTTGGTATAAAAGTATCGTAGATTTTGTATGCCTAATTTCGGGATAAATTATGCCTTATTTTGGCTTAATCTATACCAAATTTAGGCATACATTTCGCATAATTAACATATCTGTACAGTAGTGTTTTACAATTACAGACCACTGCTCGTAGATCAATAGCCTTATTACTCTTGAAGGAACATCTGTAATCATTAAACACTCATTGCTCCATCTAAAAAATAAGTGTGACTGCACTTTGTCTTGTAACAAAATGCGAAATATTTTCAGAGCGTACCCACGCCCCCACGCCCCGGTGGGGGGCTTCGATGCTGAAAGCATAATGCCATAAATTATAAACTTTCCCGTTGGCATTTTCCCCTCCACTTGGCACCCGATTAGTCGTCTGCTAGGTGAGACTTTAGCCAGCTGCCAAGTCAGCCGCTGGCTGTGAAAACTTTCCGCCCTCTCTCTCTCTCTCTCTGTCTCTCTGCATCGCTCCGTTGAAGTTGCATCTCCATCTGAACTTCGACCTCAACAACAAGCCAGTAAATACTATTGGCCATGGCAACTGGCGATTGGCAATTGGCAATTGGCAAATGGCAAAAATGTGCAACTGGCAAAAACGAAAAAGTTTCTTTCTCTCTCGCTCGTTGCCTTGGTGGCAGTTCAATAAATTTTCGACAACAACTTGAACAGAACTCGCAGCAACTCCACTCCATCAATGGAGTGGTGTCCTCCTCCTCATCCTCATCCTCCATCCTTCATACAGCATCCTGCATCCTGCATCCTGATTGCTTGCATAACTCGGCTAATTTGGTACTCAACTTCGGTCCCTCTTTCTCATTTTTTCCATTTGCCATCTCTTTTGCAGCTACATAATCATGAATTCGTGGAGGTCTGCATGAAAATCTTGTACCAGGTGGAGCTGCAGCGTACTACCCTGGAGCAAATGTGGGGCTTCTCCGTGGAGGCGGAATTGATTGAAAATGCGGAGCGTCAGGACGAGCTCTGCTGCTATGTTAGTCGCGTGGAGGACAAGAGTGTAGCCATGCATAATGGTAAGTACGAAACTATTTATTTTCAAAAATATACCACGAAACCAGACAAATATTGGACGAAACGAGACCGTACGAAAACCGTACGAGACTATAATTAACGAGATGAATACAAATAGAAACGGCACGAAGTAAAGAAAAAACGAGACGAAACGAAACAGGATGGGAATTTAATTTAAGCATAAAGAATCCCCTCATTTGACGAAAAAGTGCATTTCATTTAAACAAATTCGTACGAAATGAGATGAATATCGCACGAGACGATAAAAAACGAGAAGAAAAAAGAAAAGAAGAAACGAGACGTATTAAAGACATAACGAGACGAAACAAGATGGGAATTTAGTTTGAGGATGCGATCCGCATTCAGTTGATGAAATCGTGCATTTAATTTATGCCATTGAGGTGACGCAACGGGCGAAGGAAATGAAATTCATTCTTTGTCTTGCTCTATGACAACTCCCCTCTTCCCCACCCCCACCCCCACCCCCACACTCTTTCTCTTTTTCTCTCTGGAGACTCCACTCACCTGGTCGCCCAAAGCGAAACAATGTGGCCCAATGTTGCCAAGAAAATTATAAAGTGCCCTGCTACTCCCACTGCTGTCTGCCTGCTGCTGCTGCTCCTGCTGCCTGCCTGCTCTTTTCTGTAGTTGTATGCTTCTTTTATATTTAAATGCTTTTCACTTTTATGTCAAAAAAAAAGAGAAAAAAAATACGAAAGAAAGAACGAAAGAAAGAAAGCCAGAGAAGAGTGGAGAAGAAAAGAGGAGGGGCAGTAGCAGCAGCAGCAGGAGGAGGCGAAACTTGAGCAAACTCACTTTGGTCTACAACAGAGCCCGAGTCGAGTCGAGTCAAGTGGAGTTTGAGTCAGGCTGGAGGAGGATACCTGTATACCTGGATACCTCGGAGATGCGGATGGGTGGGCGGAGGGGAGGGATTGTATAGAGCCTGTCTGGCAGCTCCTCGGGGCGTGCAATGCGAAAAGTCAACTGTCAGCGCTTGTTTGCCTGGTAGAAAGCGGGAAAAGCGGGGAAAGCGGGCAAAAGAAAGGACACGATGACGATGATGGTGATGAGCAGCGCACTCGAAATGTTTGCCAGGTGTGGGCAGGGATACTAGTACTTTGGCTGCAGCCAGCACCGAAGCCGAAAGCCATTGCGGCGGCGGTAACGGCGGTGGCGGCGGTAGGTCCTTAAAGGGTTTTGCACAGGGAGAGCGCAGCGAGCAGCGAGGAGCGAGCGACATCTTAGCCGGCTCCTGTTCCTGCTGCAGCTTCAGGTTCCTTCTCCTGCTGTTGTTTTTCTATCACTTAAAATCAACTTAAGTTGGCATTTGCATTCGCCGTCACGAGGAGAAGGACGACGAGGACATGGAGTCAAGTGGATGTAGTCGAAATGCCACTAGAACAGCGCCTTAAATTATGGAACTGACATCCTTCCTGCCCCCTCCCGCCACTCTCTGTGGGGCAGGTACGAAAACTGCAATGCTGCACTTGGCAAAGTGATGAACCGAAAGAACATTTCTCGCTCCTGCTGCTGCTGCAGCAGCATCAGCAGTGGCAGTGGCAGCATCAGCAGTGGCAGTGGCAGCAGCAGGCAGCAGAAAACTCATTAAGCACGTCGAGTGCAAGTGCGAGAGTGGCGCTCATTTGGTTGGGTCTGAAGGCGACAACGAATCAAAAATCCATGAAACAATGCACACGAAATTCGCTGGAAGGAACAGGAAAAAAACAACCGCGGGAGAGGCAAAAAAACAAAAATGAAAGGGAAATGCCGTCAGTCGGTGCAGACTTGTGCTAATGAGTTTTCCGATTGAGCAAATGTTGCATTAGCTGTGTGGGGGGGCGGAGGAGTCAGGTGCGGGGCGTTTCCTGAAACAATTGCATAATTAAATGTGGGGGGATTCCCCCGAAAAGAACTCCTAGAAGTTCACGGAGGGAGATCTTTGTTTAAGATGGTTCCAACGAAATGGCTTCCCTTTAGGATTACGTCTTCGACGGTTGTGCAAGATTACGAACTCAATAAGTGACGGCTTTCCCTGGGAACTTTCCTTCAGAAGGCTTCAACTCTGATTTCCATGCGTCAAATACAGATCTTTCTGGAATTTGTTTTTGCATAAAAAGCATTCTCATGCAACATTACGTGTACGACGTGTTGAACAAGCTTTAAGTGAAGCTTTAAGCCATCTCCGGCTCTGTCCCTATCTCTCTCCCTCAGTGGGTGCCCCCTCGCACTGGGAGGATATCCCCGCACTCATTGTAGTGGCGTGTGTATGCATAAATTAAGGACTCAGGACTCGCATTTACATTTGCAAAACGCAGAACGCAATACGAAACTTTCTCTGCCCCTCATCTCCACTCCGGAGATAGAGATGATTGAGGAGAACAGAGTGGGACAGAGTGGAGAAAGGGTGAGTGGAGTGAAGTGGAGTGGAGTGAAGTGGAGAAGAGCGGAGCGGAGAGCGGAGAGCGGTGGCTGAGTACAATTGAATTTAATGGCTATTAGCATGTCGAAAGACGCAGCTCTTAAGCAGTAACCGCAGAACAAAGCCCGAAGCTTGGACCCAGACAACATTTACGAGGAGTAAATTGCACAAAAGTTGGGGCCTGGCCCCCACGCTGGAGCAAAACAAAAACAAATCCTGACCGCAGCATTCAAATGCAAATGTGGCACAGAAGCGGAAAATTCTGGCCACTTTTCCCCAGCTAATTGTGGAATGGTAACGAACTGAAGATAGACAGAGAGAGAGAGAGAGAGAGAGGGAGAGAGAGAGGGAGGAAGAGAGAGGCGCTGGCCTTGATGAAAATGTGGTGTGGACTCCAAACAGCAGCAGCAGTCTTAAAGTCTTAAGACTTGGCTTCCAAATGCATCTGGTCTTGGGTCTTGGGTCCTTGGTCTTGAGTCCTGGGTCTCGTTCCTGGGGCCAGTATGTGCACAAAAGTTGAGCCGTTCGAGTGGCGCAACTTTGGCGTTGAAACAAGCGTGGCAAAGCATTTGGCAAACACGGAATAACAATTTTCTCAAGCTTCTCTGGAGTCTTGGAGCCAGCGAACCGCAAAAAGGGACCGAACGTGTTGACAACCCGTGCATATGCCATGCCACAAGGGAACGGAACGGAACGGAACACAGCGCAACGCAGCGCAACGCAAAGGATAAGGCAACACCGCAATATAAATAAAATTTGTCTATTGCCAGAGCCAGAAATAATCCCCATCCACAATCCCCGTTCCTCGTTCCCCAATCCCCATTCCTCAGATACAAGTAAAAGTACAAGAGAGATATATAAAATATATATATGGTATGCATTCTATATGGTAAATCGCATGTGTCATGCGATGGCAGCATTAAGATGTAAAAATCCGTTTAAATTGTAACAAATGCAGAAGGAGATGTCTCAAGGGAGAAGATATAGATGGTAGACGTCGTAGGTGAGCCAGCCAGCCAGAGGTAACGCATAAAATACTGCCACGGGGCATGCCACACCACACGACACCACACGACACCACACCACCACACATACAATATATGTACATATCTGTCTATCGAACTTTGCCTTAAGAAAATGTTGTCGCTGGGTGCTGGGCTCTGGGTGCTGGGTGCTGGGTGCTGCACCAACAATGATAAGCGACACAAGTAATGTTGCAACTGCAACTTGAATGCATGTCGTCAACAGGAAGAAGATGGCTCTCTGGTGCTGCTGGTGCTGCTGGGGCAGGTGGGGAGCGTAGGAGGAAAGTGAGACAGGTCGAAGCCTGGCGGAGAATAACCAACATCCATGGGTAAAATAAATGTTGTAGAAAACTCACACAAACACACACACATGCACACACATATGAGAGACGAGTCCTGCAGACAAAGTAGAAAATGCTAACGAACGCAAAGCACCAGAGAGCGAGAGAGAGAACTACGTGTGTGGGAGAGACTGGGAGAGATGACTCTGGGATAACGTGGCGTATGAACAATGCAAAAAACCACAATGCTCTTGTTGTTATTGTTTTATAGAAAGAAGTAGAAGCAGCAGGAGCAGCAGCTGAAGACATTCCGCTTATCGTTTGTTATATAAAAGATGTCAGTGGTCCGCACACAGCAGCAGCAGCAGAAGCAGAATCAGCAGCAGAAGCAGAAGCTGCTGCTGCAGCAGCAACCACACAATTGTCAGACATTGATTCCCGTTGCCTCCCGAACCCCACCTTGATTGCAGAAGCATTAGAACCTGTCGCCCCCGACTAGCCCCAACTCCTCCGCAGGTTCTCTATTGTCTAAGCGTATCCTCAACCACACAGAACACAGAACACAGAACAGAGAACAGAACGGAGACAAAAACTAACAATACCTGCAACAGAATCGCTAGTTGCATGCAACATCTACTCACACACGTATTGTAGCTGTAGCTGTAGCTGCAGATGCAGCTGTAGCTGTAGCTGTCGCTGTACCTGTGTGGCATCCACTAATGCTGTCTATCCAATTGCAGGCATTATCAAAGGAGACGAAATAATGGTCATCAATGGGGCAATTGTATCCGATCTAGATATGATGTACTTGGAGAGCGTCCTGCAGGAGGAACAATCGCTCAGCATGATGATGCGGTAAGTTATGACAGAGTCCTTGTTTATGCTCTGTTTAACATCTGTTCGGTTCGCTGTTTCGTTCGACCTGAATGGATAAACGAGTATCTAGCGAGTGTCCATGAAATACAATATACTGTATCCTGTAGTACGGGGTTATCTATGGGAGGATGGCTTCGGGCTTCTGGCCTCCATTGTTTAAATTTCAGTTATACGGATTAATTAACTATTTTAGTTGGTTGTTCTTTTCGCCTCCCGCTCTGTCTGTCAATTAGCCCATGGCCTTTCGCTTGATGGGACAGCGGCTGCTGGGCTGCTGGGCTGCTGGCCTGTCTGATGATGCTCGTGGGCCATGACAGAGTGTAATGGTAATGTAATATCCCGGCCATTGTTCCCCATTGTACGAGTCTGCTCTCTGCTGTGGCCTTTTTGATGGCCAATCAAGTGGGTCGAAAGGCTCTCTGGGTCGAACGGGGGCGCCTCTGCTGATTTCATTTCAATTATATTTATACACAAAGACGAGACGCGACGTCCCATACGGATGATCTGCATTAAAAGCCATTTCCAAATTAAAAATATCCCATATACCGATGCTGCTGATGTTAATTAAAACACATCCTTTACATGCAATCAGGCTTCTATCTATGTTGTATCTTTTCCTCTGCTCACAGAGGACCACTCAGTCAAACCGCTCTGCCACAGACCACATCAAGTTTTTCGGGCGGGGGAAAAACCCCACCCCGGGGAAAACCCACCCAAAATGTCAACAATCGACAAGCTTTGCCAATTTTTGATGATGTTACGGCCAAAGAAGTTCCCATCCCCGTCCCCATCCCCGTCCCTCCCTTCCGACAACACAAAAAAATTTAAACTAAACCAAAAGCAAAAATTGTTTCGCAACAATTGAAAAAAAAATAAAAAACAAAGTTGAGAAAAAAGGAACGAAAAAAAAGCGTTGAGGAAGAGCAAAAAAATAGAAAGAAAAAAAAAAAAAGGGAGGAGCAACGATGTTTAAACCCAAAAAATGTTCCATGTACATTCTCGAACCATTTTTGGTTTTATAGTTTTTCAGCAAAGTCAACAACAAGTTCAAGCCGCAGCTGGAAAACTGTGGAAACGACGAGGAAAATGGGGTTGAGGCGAACCCAAACACGTTGCCAGGCCACGTTCTCTCTGGTTCGTGGGGCACTTTGTTCCGTTTCGTTGACCAGCACGGGTCTCTCCGTTCCCCGTTCCCCGTCCCCACCATTCCTGCTCGTGCTCCTGGTCCCTGGTCCATGGTCCCTGGTCCCTGGTCCCTGGTCCCTGGTCCCTGGTCCATATACAGCTCTCTTGGCTGGCATCACCTACCTTTTGGCCCCAGCCGAACGGCATTTTGATAGCTAGCCTAATTAGCTTCTCTTTATGGAAAACGAAAACAGAAAGCTTTTGTGCTAAGCGTTTGTGGAACCGAACCAAATGCTGCTCCCCTCCCCAGTTCCCCGGCTCCGACTGCCAAACTCCCAGTCTCCCAGTCTCCCAGTCTCCCAGTCTCCCGCTTCAGCTCCTTCTCGCCCACCTCCCACCTCCCTCTTCTACCATTTTCCATTCAAATTATGCACGTTGCGAGCATTTTCCGCATCTTTTGCTAATTTCGCGCACTGACACAGAAAAAGGTCACGTCGTCGGCCAATCCCCAATCCCCAAACCCCGAAACCCCAATCCCCCAATCCCGCAATCACGAGTCCGAATTCAGGTGTTTCTATACGTTTCGGTTGTTTGATTTCGAGGGTCAAAAAACGGAAATTATGCAAATACTCAGATACCTGATACCAGAATAAAAATCCCTTCTTTAATATTCTTTCTTCTTCTTCTTGCTTCACCGCATCGATTCCTTTAGGTCTTCCCGCACAGAGCCACCAGATCTAGTGGGGATCATGCGTGTGACGGATGATATGATTGATTCGCTGGTGTGTCCACCGCCGCCGACAGATCCGCCCGTGATGAGCGAGGAGATGATAACTGGATTGATTGTTCCGGCGCCCGGTTGGAGTAAGTACACAAACACAAACAGAGAGAGGGAGAGCACTATTGCTACATGTATGTATAAGGGGATCCTGTGTGGGGATATTCGGTCGTTTTAAAACATTTAAACGGGAACGAAAACGGGGAAAAACGTTGCAAAAATAAGAACCGCAACGCAACATTCATCAGCTTGGTTGGCTACAACAAAAGCATACTAATCACGGCTATGGTTACGGTTCCGTGTCCGTGTCCGTGTCTGTGTCTGTGTCTGGGGTCGCGGTGTGCCATGAGCCTTGACGTAAGGTGCATGCCCCTCCCCTCCCCACTCTCTTTCTCTCTCTTTTTCACATATTCTCTGGTTATTTGTGTGTGTGTGTCTGTGTGTGTTTGTGCAACGGAAACGAAAAAGCGCATTTCCGGGCGCGCATGCGAATTTGTAAAGTTCATTAAAGTAATTTATATTTTTTTTTTTGTACATTTAATGCTGCCTTTATACAACAGGCAGAAGAGAGAACGAGAGGGAGTGAGTGTGTGAAAGAGAGGGCTCATAAGAGAGAGACAGCGTAGTAGCAACAACAATTACATCAATAAGTAAACCGGTTGAGAGACAGAGACGGAGAGAAAGTGAAAGGGTTGCTGAAGGGGGAGGGGAGGGGCTGCTGTAGGATGTGGGTGGCATGTCGTTTCGCAACAACAAAACTACATAATTACAGGATTACAAACTGCAGTCACACACGCACACAGATACACACCCACTGCACTCAAAAAGCCGAAGTGGCTAAGAACACAAAACAATTAAAAACCAACAAACGCAACGGCAACAGCAGCGGCAGCGACAGCGGTAGCGGTAGTGGTAGTGGTAGTGGCAGTGGTAGCGAAACTACAACAAAATTCAACAGGAATAATAGAATAGAAGTGGTTGATACCCTAGCAGATCGAAGGGATGCCATTTCAACCATATATAAATAACGATTTTTGGTGAATTTGTAATGACAGAACGAGAGAATGAGACGAGAGACTCGCCGAGTTTACAAGAACTGTATATCGATCGAAAACCTTTGAACTGTAGCAACTGTAGAATATAGACAGCCGATGGTAACGTATGTACCGATTTATATGCTGCATTCGTGAAAGATACGATAACATTTTTGTGGGCTCTCGAATGAAAGGGTATGCCGAACAACCACTGAAAAAAAAACAGCAACAATAGCGAAAAAAGACCACAACAACGAGTACGAGACCAACAACAACAACAGCAACAACAACCACAACAGGAACGAGTACGAGAACCAACAACAAACAACAGGAAGAACAGGCGTGTGTGTTGCACACAAAATGAAACTTTTGTTGTTGCGGCAAACAATTAAAAGGCACATAGCGAAACACTAAAAAAAAAAGAAATTAAAATAAAACAAAATCATGCAACAACAAAACAAAAATTGTAGCAGAAATTAAACGACTCCATACATATATGTATATGTATTTACAGTGTACATATATGAACACACATATATGTGTGTGTGTGTGCGTATTAATATTTATTCCTTCTTTTTTTTTGACACACATATGGGAAAAGCGGGAGATGAGATGAGCAGGAGCAGTAGGAGCAGCAATAACAGAGAACAGAGCTTAAAGGGGACATAAAAAGGAACAATCAAAGAGTGGGGGAGTTGGGGAGTGGGGGAGTGGGAGAGAAGGGGACTGGGCAGATAACTGATTACAGAGAGCCTTTTCCCTCTTCCAGTACTTAAATTTTCCACCGAAATTGTTGATTGATTCCACTGCGACGCGTGCAATCAGAATCATGCCCCAACCAACGAACGCCGCTGCCAGGCTATTAGAGCGTCAAAATTATAGGGAGTGCTATAGGGAGCCTCTTCAATTCAATACGATTTTCTATTTTAATTTTGCCACCAAATAATTGTCGATTCGTAACCATTCACGAACCATTCACACCATCAAAATAATTGATGAATTGAATTGAACCCTATACAAAGGATAGTAAATAATTGAGCCTATATAAAGCTTTTCCAATTTGCAATTATTCCATTTTTAAGCATTTTTTGAAAGTAAATATTTATCAGGCATCCCGTACCGTCCCGTCCCGTCCCGTCCCGTCCCGTTTGATGCAGTGACAATCAGTCAATGGAATTGAATGACCAAAACCAACAGGGATATTCAACATGAATGTTCGAATCCCAAAGAGATTTTACTGTCTGAATCAAATAATGCTATTGAATTACCAACATAGGCAACCCTCTCCCTCTTCTACCCTGCTCAACCATTCCGCGCCTCTCTCTGCCAATCAAAAATGCATCCATTGATTCCAGCCCGAAGTCAGTGCAGCAATTAATAATATTGAATAACCAAAAATATGAAAGTTTCTCGCTGAACGAACCACGGCACTGCTCCTCGAAACAGAGTCAAATGTCCCACAAAAGTTGGTAAGCGTTCAAGGGATCATTAACCCCAAAAGAAACTATGCAAGAGGAGACTTCTTGCCAAGTTGTTTATGCAGTATCCTCCACTCGACGGGTCAGGGGCTAAAATAGTTTCCCAACTTGAGGTCTCCTCAAGCGTATCTCCTGCCATAAACAAGCTACGGTTCTTGTCCTAGTCCTAGTCCGAGTCCTCGTACTCGTACTCGTACTTTATTTAAAGCCACTAAAACTAAAAAAGTTATTTGCCACCGACAAATTCAGCTTGGCACGTCTAGAAGTTATTAGCTCTAGCTCAAGGAACAGGAAAGGGAACATAACAGGACACAGGACCAGGAGCAGGACCAGGACCAGGACCAGGAGCACCCAGAGCAAGACTACGTGCAATTTGGCAAAAGGAGACCGCAAACTGAAATTTATAAGACGGCAATTTCCAATACTCCTCGTATCCCACACGAACACGAACACAAACACGTGTGTGGTGTGTGGGGTGTGGGGTGTGGGGTGTGGTGTCAAATTTGTAAGGAAAATGTTCATAAAATTTGTTGCTACCGAAATTTGCATGCACGGAAGGCAAAGACAAGACAAGACACCACTCTTCCACCAGGAAGAGGACGACAACGAGACACCAAGGCGGGTGTTCAAGGACATGGGTTTTAAATGCTTCCTGGGCGCTGGGAAAAACTACTTCCAACTACATGGAACAAACACAAATATACTCACTCGCAGCCCCTATATGTACATATATATATAGATGGGGAATACATAGTATGTGTGTCCATATATGGGATTTGGCCCCGTACGAGTACCAGTATGTATGGGCCATAAATTTTTTTCGGTTAAAAGCGTCTCTCGTTCCCCATTTCCCCCATTTCCCCCGCTCTCTGCTCTGTGTGAGTGTGGACGTTGTGGCAAACACATTGCAGCAATAATCATTACAGCTTGTTGTTGTTTCTGTTTCTGTTGCTGTTGCTTCTGCTGTGGTTGTTGCTTCTGGCTGTTTTTTGTCGTTATTACTTTTGGCTTTGAGCCGGTCGGTCCCATGGTAAGGGAATGGCATTGGCATGGGCTGGGGCTGGGGCTGGGGTTGGCAGGGTGTGGAGACGGAAGCAGGACGCGTGCCATTTTCGCCAGTATTAAAATTCCTTAGTGCGCTTTTTAATGCAGAAGCATGGAATTTAAAATTAACAAGCAACAACTAACCGAACGGAAATCGAGGAAAAACCATGCCATAGGTCTTCATTGCGACCCAAAGAATACCTACTAGTATTTTGTATCTTTATTGCAGGTATAATGTTCAATGAGTCCCAGAGGGAATACTGCCCAAGAGAATAGCGCTGCCAGCATTCCATTTTAAAGTTCAGTGTTCTGTTGGGACTGCGTAAGCTTCCGAATTAACTGGGTTTAAGTGTTAAGTGTTCATAGAACGGCATTCAATATGTAAGCGGCTATAGAGAGAGCTTTCCATTGAGCTATTGCTCGCTGAAAAAAACAGAAGAAAATCCCATCAAACGCGATCGAAGAGATACAAAGCTCTCGCTGACCCGAGCACATAATTCTCTGTTTCGTATACAAACTCTACTGGGTATACAAATATACATATGTACATAAATATATGTATGTACATTTCAATCGATACCAAAGCCAAGACCAGTGGCAGTGGCAGTGGGTGGGGTTGGGGTTGGGGGTGGGGGTGGGTACACACAACTAATTATGGGCTGCGGAAAACTAATAATAACAAAATGAAAATGATAAAAAGTAGTAATAATAATAATAATAATAACGATAATGATAATAATACTTAATACTTAATCGCCGCATTTTGTTATCTTTGGCTTTTGTTTCGCAGATGGCAATGGCAAGGATCTGTACTCGCCGGAGGCGGAGAGCTCGCCGGCGCCCTCCTTCGTGGACCCCCAAATGGTGGCCGCCCAAATGGCGGCTGGTGGCGGTGTGGTCGTCGGCGGACTGGGTGTGGCCAAGCCCACGTCGCGTACGAGCAGCTTTGAGATTGAGAATCTGCTGAAGACCGCGGAGCAAGTAAGTAGGGGGAAAAGGGGGAAAGCAAAAGGAGCCCAAAAGAAAAATATGGATAAAGGAAAAACGCAAACACAATTCTCTCGATGCCATGACCCCCCCTCCCCGTCACCACCCTTCTTTGTAAGCCTGCCCCGCACCACAGTTGAGTCCCCTTTTGGCACCACCCTAACACCCTAGCACCCTAGCACCCTAGCACCCACCCAACCAACCAACCACCACCCCTCATAGTAGTAGTGCCCACTCCTCCCCAGTCTTACTTGCAGCAGTAGCAGCATCCCACAGGAACTTGCCACTTGGAAGGCAAATCAAATTGCTTTGAACTCGCAAAGCGGAAACGGAAACTATTAAAACGAGCGCCAAACATGACGAAGGCAAAGGGATAGGGGGGGCTCTTACCAAAGGGATTGGGATGGTAATGGCGATGGGGATGGGGATGGGGATGGGATAGGGTGGGAAGCTGAGGTGGTGAATGGTGAATGGTGGCTCAACCCAACCACTTCCTCCTCCTGCTGTGTGCCGCCACTCCCCAATGAGCACTTGTGATTGAAATGTGCACAAATTGAAATTTGCACAAAAAGAGAGATGTACTCTCGTGTACTCGAAGAATGAAAGAAGAGGGAAGACAGGCCAAGGGAATGGGGATACCAGAGATAGCCGAGATACCAGAGATACCAGAGTTGGCCCCAAGGCGAGCCACAGAGTGAAAAGACCGAGCGGAGCCAAGGCGTGTGTGTCGTCTCGACACATCTCAAGATGTCATGGCAAATTTGGCCTATTGAGTCGGTAGCCCGTCAAGCGCCGCTCGCCGCTCGCCGCCCGCCGCCCGCCGCAGCAGTCAAGAGGCTCGGTCCTGGGCCAGAACAATAAACGTCACAAATAGAAATGTGCCTGGCATAAAAATATCAAGGATATCTACTATATAGTATATGTACAACTGAACAACACAACGAATATGTCTGTGGCCAAATGGGCGGGTGGGTGCTAGACGGCGCTAGACGGTGCTAGAGGGACAGGGCCGACAGATAGAACAACAAGCAAAGATGCCACAGAATGCACTTTGTTTTCTGGATATGCTTTCCCCAAGTGTGCTCGAAACTGGCAGAAACCCACTTCATTTAATGATACTTGAACACTGTGACACACAAACACACTGAGCGGAGAGGAGAGGAGAGGAGCGGAGCGGAGTGGCGCGGTGGGAGCAGAGGGGACTGAGGGAACTGAGGGAACTGAGGGAGGGGCTAGTGGGTAGCGGGTGGCGTGTTATGTAAGGAATCCTTTTAATTCAAGTTGACATTTCACACAGAGAAGACCAAAGAGAGAGAAAAGAGTGGCAGGAAGGCGAATGCAGAGGCAGAGGCAGAGGCCTAGACTGAAATTCAAGACATTTTCAAATTTTTCATCTTTGGGCCAGGCCAACGGCAACAACAGCCGCCGCAGCAGCAGCTGCAACTGCCACACCGGTGGTGTCCTACCACCTGAGTCCATAAGCTTCCACCTGGAGGCCAGGCCAGGCCACCCCCTTGGGGATGTGGTGTCGTCGTTGTCGTCGTCGTCGTCGTCGACGTCGTCGTCTGTGTTGGCTTTTGGGTCGGCGTCGCTTATGCAAATCAGCATCGCAGCGCAAAAATGCAGAACAATAAAACAGTTAAAAGTAGACAAGAACAAGCTGCAACTGCAACACAGAGGGAGGGAGGGAGAAGGACAGAGAGGAGGCAACACAGTGGGGCAGGCAGGCAGCGACAGAGAGAGAAGTAATAATACACAAAGTGCAACTGCATAAAAGTGAAATGTCTCCACAATGCGAGGCCAAACAATGACAACTGCAATTCCCAAGCAAAAGAAAGAGAAAGACACAGATGGAGACAACCGAAAGAGACGGAGAGAGAGAGATTACTGGAATATCCTAGTGATGGCAGCGTGACAAACGGATTTCGCACGCTGTCACGGCTGCTGGCTGCTGGCTGCCGGCTGCCGGCTGCCGACTGCCGGCTGGAAGATAAACTGCATAGAGGATCAGGCCATAAATAGTTGAATGGCATGCCATTTGCCCCGGACGTAATCCGAGTTATTTCCAACAATTCTTAGACACTTTATATGTGCCGTCATCTCTCTTTCTAGTGCTTCGCCTTCCGTCTCGCTCTGTTCTGTGTCTCCAATTGTTGACTCAAGTTCAAGACCTTTTTTCGGTTAGAATTCTGTTTGTTTAGGCATTTACAATGCAAATTCGTTTTGCTGCCACTCCTGGCTGCCACTGCTGCCACTGTTGCCACACTGCTGCTCAGTCAATTTATCAGGAATGCTCCATTTAACACTTTTTCTGTGTGTACAAGTGTGTGCCACAAGTAGGGGCACAAGAAGAAGAGCTAAACAAATATGAGAAAAAGTCAAGAGATACAGAGAGGACGAGAAACCGAGCAACCGAGCAACCGAGAAACCGAGAGGGGAATGGCTTAAGTAGAAGATGCTGCTCTGAAGGAAGAAGACGCTGTTGCCAGCATCTGCATCTGCATCTACATCTCCATCTCCATCTTTATGCAAAAGCAGGAGGTGGGAGGTGGGAGGGGGGCAGGGTGGAGGCAGTGGCAGAGGCAGAGGCGCCTCCCCTGAGAGATGTACTATATGTGTATGTGCATGTGCCACACCCACTGTATGTCAACCGTCAAGCGTCAACTGTCAGTGCCAAATGTGCTTGTAACCGCAACAGCAGAGAGCAGCGCCAGCACACACTGGGGTAAGGGAGGCAGCGAGAGAGTGGCCACAAAACACTTTAGCCGCAACACACACCAAAGGCTGCAAGAAGCGAATGGGGAAAGGGCTTGGAGGGGTTGGAGGATAGAAAGGGCTCTGCTGCAGCACAGAACAGAACAGAACAGAACACAGACAACTTGGACAAGGACGTGACAGTCATTTAGAACCGCAGATGTCTCAGAGTTAGGGTCTCCTTGAAAAGTGGCACCCTCCACATAGAGCACCCCCCCGTCTAAAAGAACGAACCACGAACCTGCCACCCCTGCCCTGAATGCCCTGAATGCCCTGAATGCCTTGAATGTCCTGAATGCCCCGGCCCCGAGTCTGCTTCTGGTATTATAACTATCGTCTGTCTATCTGTATCTTCTGTCATTTTGCTAACTTCATTTTCTGTTTATTGCCATTTATTTGGTGTCTCCTTTTTCATGCGCTCGCATCTCTTTTTCGTTTCTTTTTTCCGTGTCCTTTGTGTGTTTTCTTTGTGTGTGGGTTTGCTCCTTTCGTTTCACGACAACAACAACTCTCTCCTCATCATGCAACAACAACAACAACAACAACCAACAATCAAACACTATAAACACCACACAACACAACAACTATAACAACAACAACAACAACAACAACAACATGAACCTGACAACATGAACCCCATGTTAAGGTTACCGGATTTTGTCGTTCACCCCAGGAAACACGCAAATCGAGCCCCACAGGCTCTGTCACCTCATCGGTGTCGACAACGGCATTGACCCCATCACGGCAGCTAACCGATGCGGAGAAGCTACGCAAAGTCGTCATGGAACTGGTGGACACCGAGCGCACCTATGTGAAGGTAAGTCGGGGGACCCCATCCACCCAACACTCCACCCCGGGAATCAACCAAATCCTGGCCATCGACCACACGGTCGGTGGTAGTCGCAGTCGCAGTTCGCAGTCGTCGGGTATTCATTAGGAGTCTGAAGGCTGAAGGCCAAAAGGCGAGCGGATAGGAGGGGGAACAAAAGTCCGCTTGCAATTAAAAATGCAAATTTTAATCCTTTAACTGTGTCCCGGACTTTGTTTCCCTGATTCGGAGCCGCCATGCCACGCCCACCAACTGTTTGCTTTAAGCCACCGTCAAAGCCAGGGTCCTGGGCCCAGGAAGCATACAAATAATTATTATAATTTAGAAATTATGTAAAGCGCCGCTGCGGCAACGGCAACGGCAACGACGATGGCGATGGCGATGGCTCCGGGTCTTATCTGTGGAGCATAGACTGGTACTGGTACTGGGACTGGTCCATAGCCAACCTCATGGCCCACTGGCCACTGGCTGTGGCTGCTCCTCCGCATTCGTTGCCTGCCCGGAAGTATTGTTCCAAATGAAAGCGCGCGCCTGTGGCGATGCTACAGTATTTCTGCCCGTCCTAGCCTCCATTTTGGTTTTTTTTCTCTGTTCTTTTTTTTTTTGTTTCATGTTTTGTGCCAGTTTGCAAAACTAAAAAGTTTCCTCCGCCAAACCGAGCAGAACCGCTGGCCAACTCCGCTGGGAATTGTTGTGGCCTGCAGGACTCGGACTCGGACGCAGACTCAGATTCAGACTCAGATTCCAGAAGGATCCCGACACGGGGGGCAGACAGCGGTCGTTGATTTTTTAATTTAATTTATGCATTTTTGTTTGTCCCTCCAAAAGTATTTGCCCCGCGTCTCCTACTCGTACTCCTACTATTTGTATAATTTGCAATTTATTGAACGAGAAGAGTAATCCACTTTTGGACAATCCACAATCACAATCTGCACAGCACTTGAACAATCTACTGGAGCACTATCTGGAGCCCATGAAGCGGGAGACATTCCTCTCGAATGCCGAGATCAATGCGCTGTTCGGCAACATACACGAGATCGTCACATTCCAGCGACAGTTTCTCCAGAATCTCGAGGAGTCCCTGGACCTAGAGCCGGAATTCAATAAGTTCGAGCACTGCGGACAGTTCAGGGTGAGTACTGACAGTCGTTGCTAATCATCTCTGTCCTCTGTCCTATATCTTTGAGATTTTCCCCCATAGAATGTGCTCTTTGCGATTGGCTCGGCCTTTCTGTACTATGTGAATCACTTCAAGCTGTATTCCTCGTTCTGTGCGAGTCACAGCAAGGCGCAGAAGGTCCTGCATCCAAGTGAGTATTTCCCCAGACAAATCAAATGCTCCTGTACGCTCGACAGGCACTCCATTTACATACGAGCATATCCGTAGGTATATATAGTATGTCAAAAGGGTCGAAAGGGGTGTAAGTATGCCGAGATAGGGGTGAAAATTAACATTCTCACATTTTCGAGCAAGTCGTATGCTGGCGAAACGCACTGTAGCTCCAACAACTGCAATCAGCGTCAAGCGTCAAAGTCTATTTGAGTTGAAGTTGAGGCAAGAAACTTGTAAAAGTCAAACAACAGAAGCCCTGAACGCAAAAGTGGCAAAAGCGGCAACAATTGGCAAACTATTCGCTTCAATTGTGAGGCATGCCCCGGAGAGGCGTTCACTTTAAAATGATTTGCAAGTTAAATGAATAATTACAACCGCAAATGTCAACCAACAAAAATGTGTGGGAGAGGGGAACGTCCCACCAGAAGAAGGAGAATAAGGCATAAGGCGGGTTCCATGGTGCCAGATTGGGGGGTGGCAGCATATTCATATTCATGCCAAGGCAGTGTCACCAAACAGCACCAGCAGCGGCAGCGACAACGGCAGCGGCAACGGCAACTGTCAAGTATCTTTTGTTAATTAAACTTGTAGAATTATGACACGCTTACAAATGGCGGCCCAAAACTATGCCACAAGAGCAGGAGCAGAGGCAGTGTGTGTCTGTGTGTGCTTGTGTGTGTGTGTGTGTGTGTGTGGCAGGAGAAAGAAAGAGAGGCTGCTTGTGGAAGGAGCAGGAACAGAGACAGAGTGAGAGAGAGAGAGACAGACAGAGAAAGTGGCCACTGCTGCTGCAGTGAGGCGGATAAAAGGCTATGCTGGGCTGAGAGAAAGAGGCTGTGGCAGGCAGCAACATGTCATAATTAAATTAGACTTAGTCCAAGCTTAAAAACACCCAAGCAAACAGAGGGAACACCGCAGCACACCACTACCCACCCACTACCTGGTACGCCTTTCAGGCTGTGGCAACCACATCCTTCTCGCATTCTTCTTCTCTCTCTCCCCACACTCGTCACACACGCACACGCGCACGCACACATACTCGAAACTATCCTGGCAACATTGATTGAGGCAAATGGGATCCATGGTATCCGTATCCGTGTCCGTGTCCGTGTCCGTGGATTGGCATTGGCTGCTGTTGGGAAGAGCTAATCAAAAGCGTTGGAGGTAAAAACGTATGCACAATATTTGCAATCAATGAGCTAAGCTCCAGAGCTCCAGAGCGTTGTCAAGGTAACCAGAAAGGTGAGGCAGCAGCGCCATCATCCACTTAACAGAAGAGAGGGGGGTAGGGGAGGAGGAGTAGTGGCAGGGAGAACGTGGCACAACGTGGCACTGCGCCTGGCTGTTGCATGAAATTTTATGCAAAAAGTTGAAAGGATAATTAATTATAGCAAGAAGTGCACTTAAGTGCCTTCGTTACGTGCAGCTGGAGCAGCAGGAGCAGCAGGAGGCTTGTCAGACTGGCAGAAGGACAAGCAGCCAGCGACAGGCGCTATTAGACGTAAATCTGCTCCGACTATGGCTCCTTCTCCTGCTCCTGTTCCTGTTACAGACGGGCTTTGACGTTGCCTTTATCAAAAAGTGCTCGGCTGACAATAAGAACAAGTTAATGACATTTTCTTGTCGACGTTGTGACGTTGCCAATGCCATGCCATGCCATGCCATGCCATGCCTTGCCTTGCCCTGCCCTGCCGGGCTGTTATCCCTGTAACTGCATATCCTTCTGCCGCCTCTGCCGCCACTGAGCCCCCGTTCTCGTCGGTCCCTTAATGGGCCAACGTCGCAATTAATTACACCGACTCGAACGAACGTCCATTGAAATCGAATCATTTGGCAAATGTCTCAATTTACATTTCCATTTTGCGTCTCTTTACCCTGCCATCTGCCATCTACCATCTACCATCCGCCATCAACCTTCTCGAATCGGCATCTGAATGTGCCACACCCAGATGAAGGCAATCATGCCCTGCAGGAGTTCTTGGCGGCACGCAATCCCAAGCAGCAGCACAGCAGCACCCTGGAGTCGTATCTGATCAAGCCCATTCAGCGCATCCTCAAGTATCCGCTGCTCCTCCAGCAGATGCGCAATCTAACCGACACCCGGGCCGACGAGCATGTACATCTGTGTGGTAAGCCCTTGTACATACACATACTCGTATGTGTTACACAGATGGAAAAACGTTAATTTATTTCCCATTCTACAGAGGCCCTCAAAGGCATGGAGAAGGTGGCCGAGCACATCAATGAAATGCAGCGCATCCACGAAGAATACGGCGCCATATTTGATCACTTGTTCAGGCAGCATCAAAAGTCCTGCAAGCAGCCCATTGATTTGAGTCCAGGTGAGATCTTAAACTGACAGAATAACCTCCGAATATAAGCCGTTATATGGAATTCTTTGTACTCTTTTAGGCGACCTGCTGTACTACGGCGGGGTCGAGTGGCTCAATATCTCCGATTTTCTGGGCAAGATTAAGAAGGGACTTGAGTTGCATGCCATGTGCTTTGTGTTCAAGTCGGCGGTTGTGTTCCTCTGTAAGGAGCGCTTGCGACAAAAGAAGAAATTGATGGTAAGAAAAATGGAAATCCATTAGGAAACCCTCCAGATATAACCAATCTTTCTCTTAGGGCGTCTCGAGCAAGAATGCCACCAATGAGGTAGAGATTATACGCTACCAAGTGCTCATACCTGTTACCGAGGTTCAGGTGCGTGCCAGCTCGGCCAAGGACATGGACTCGCACTTCCTGTGGGAGCTCATCCATCTGCGCTCGCAGCTGCAGCGCCGCTCCGAGAAGGTCTACGTGCTGTCCAATAGCACTGCGGACTTCCGGAACGCCTTCCTCAAGACCATACGCCAGATCATACGCGAGAGCGTGCGGAACATGTCAATTCCCATGAAGAACTTTGGCGGGAGCTCCGGCTCCGTTTCGGGCCACTCCTCGCAGGGGATGAGCGGGCACGGACACGGCTATGCGGGCAACTCCCAGACCCTGGAACGGCCCAAGCAGCAGGTATACTCAAGGGGGAAACACTCCTCTGGATGGATCTTCTAATCTCCCAGGGGATCTCGTACTATCCTCCGCAGATAACCATCGTTCATGGCTCTCACACATTGGGCAAACCGAAGAAGAAGTCCGGCTCGCAGCGGCACTCGGCGGGCAACATCGACTATGACAACCTGTCGGGCAGCCAGGAGGCCGACGATCTGCCGCCGAGCGTGCACTTTGGCCCTGGCCACAGCCACGGCCAGCCGATGCAGCCGACTGGCTTCCGCAGCCGCAGCAAGACGGTGGGCGATGTGACAGGTGAGTGTCACAGTTCGATGGGACCCCCGGTCGCTTTCTAACTCGCTCGCTAACAATGTCACTACGCTTACGCTCCATCCCTCGCTTCATCTCACACATTCATGTCATAAAGAAATCGCTTACTCCTCCATAGATCCCCAGCAACAGCAGCAGCAGCAACAGCAGCAACAACAGCAGCAGCAGCAGCAGACCCATCCGCATCCACATCCCCATCCACACCCACATCCCAGGGAGCCACCACCGCCGCCGATCAGGCAGCCGCACTTGCATCACCACAGTAGCGACATCGAGCGGATCGATCCGGGTACTAAATCGGAGGGGGAGGAGGACTCACAGCAGGGCACAATCAGACCCAAGGCCACACTGGGCCGCACGCCCAATCATCTGACGCTGAGGTAAGTGGAAGGATCAGGTAGATCCCGTAGATACAAGAGCCAATGCTTCTCGAGACTATTGCTCAACCCTTACGCCTTACGCTCTCTGCATTTCTCCGTTTCTCGCCCTGAATCCGCATCTGAATCCTGTAGCACCACATCGACACTGTCGGTGGGCAGCACTGGGAGCCAGGCGCGCCTGATACAATCATCGCATCCACCGGCCAGCTACCAGCCGGTGCTGATGAAGGACCTAGGTAAGCCCAGCGACGAGTCGGAGACGGACTCGAGGTCGGAGTCCGAGGTGCATGCCGCCCAGGTGGCGGCCTCCTTTAATATAAGTCTAGGCAGTAGTGGTAGCTTGTTCGCCAGTTCCGACCCCAACCAGACCCAATCACAGAATCAGAATCAGATACAGATACAGAACCAGACCCTACACCTGTCCCCGCGTCAGTCGCCCCGGCAGTCGCCCCGTCAGTCGCCCCGACAGTCGCCCAAGCAGGAGATCGAGGTGATCGAGATATTTGAGAGCGAGGCGGAGCGTCTGGCCGCCTCGCAGCAGGTGGCGGTGGTTCACCAGCACCATTCAGCGGGCCAGGCCAGGGAGTCCTTGCATAAGCAACGACGCGACCGTGACCGAGAACCGACCGAGACGGACGCCACAGCTCGTTTCATGGACAAGCACCTCAGCGACCTTGAGCAGGAGAATTTGGCGGATGGTACCTGTGACATCGTGGCCTACATGGCTGGTCTGCGCGAGAAGGCCTTCGATCCGCAGGATCTGGGCGAAGAGGCGGCCGATCAGCAGCAAAATGACTCCAGTCTGTCGCCAGAGCCGCAGACCATCGTGGAAAACACCCAGCAGACGGTGATCGTGGACATTGAGTCGCCCTCGCGGCCTGCCACCGAGTCGGACAGCACGGGCACCACCACAGGACCCTCGGAGCGGTCCGGCGATGAAACCGAGGAGGAGGCCACCAGCAGTTCCGGCCTGGCCTCCCACATCGTGGTAATTGACAAGAAGGTGGACAAGATATTCAAGGCAAAGTCCCCGGAGCGACCCGTCTCCTCGAAGCCGAAGAGCGGCAAGCGGCAAAGCATCTACATATCGCCAGACCGATGCAAGTCCCAGGGCAGCTCCCCGGTGCGCATCATCAAGATCAAGTCGCCGCGCACGAGTCTCAGCGATCAGGGAAAGCGGCTCAGTGTCTGCTCTTCGCGGGACAACTCCCAAGATCGCATTTCCGGCGGCCGGCGCACTCCCAGTCCCCGGCGATCCTCAGAGGGAGGTGGCATTCTGAAGCACACCAGTCCGGCTCCGGGCATACTGAAGCCACCCTCCAGTCCGGCCAAGTCGAAGAGTCCCGATCGCAGCTGCCTGAAGAAGGGCGGACCATCGCATGTGTGCAGCGTGGAGACTCTCTCGCCGCACATCTCGCCACGCAGCAGCCTGGACCATCTCTCCCCGGACCGGGGCAGCACCTGTCTCCGGCACTCGCCCCGCAGCAGCTTCGACAGCCACGGCGGATCCGACCACAATCTGGATGTGCCCTACGGCGGGCGCAAACGCAGCATGTCCGCCCACGGCAGCTTCGAGACGGGCACCAAGCCACGTCCCCAGGAGACATATCAGTACTATCCGGTCTACGACAACCAGACCTGCAGCGATCACTATGTGGCCGCCGCGCCCAGTGGTCGGTATGGCAGTGCAGGCGGTGGTGGAGGTGGTGGAGGAGGCGGTGGTGGAGGCGGTGGTGGAGGTGGAGGTGGAGGCGGACGCGGACGCAGTCGCCTGAGCAAATCCCTGGAGCGCTCCACATCCCGTGACAGCACCACGACAAGCAGCTCCTATGGACAACGGGCGTATGGGGTCTCTCCGGACCGCAACTACGTGGTCTACAGCTCTGGACCATTGCGATCCCAGTCGGCGGAGAACACCTTCTCACAGCCCATATACGATCCGGTGCCCAGGCAGCCGGTGCCGCTGCACCAGTCGCCGCACCAGCCTCAGCAGTACGTCAGCTATGTGCCCGAGATGGGTGGCTACGGACCACCCTCTGGCTATACAGGAGGCTGCACCCACGATCCGCAGCAGCAGGCGGGTAGCGGAGGCTACCAGCTGAGCTCCTCGGCGCCCGAGTATACCACATGCATTGACTGTCTGTACCAGAAGCGACCCTCCTAGCATAAGTCCCGCGTGCGGCAAAGTCGCACGCGGAAGAAGACGCCCCGGGGCATGGTGGTTGTCAGTGCGCAGCCGACGGCCACGGGAGGGATAGGATTCGTGCCAGAGATGGGTGGCGGCGAGTCCGGAGGATGTGTCGACTGTCACGACTACTTCGAGATACACGTCTAGGCACAGAGCTCGCACAGAGCTGGCACAGAGAGAGGACTGAGGAGGGAACGTATCTAGACTAGAGTTATTTGAATCCACTCAGAATGCAACCAAAGATAACAGCAACAACAACCCGAATGCCTCAACAAAACTAATTTTAACCGAACTCAGCTCAGATATACGTAAACGCAATGCAAAAAGCAACATAACATAACAAATAACGGAAATACTCGTACTCGTACTCGTACTCGAACTTCAACAACACAAGGGATTGAAATCAAAGACCTAGCATACAGTATACAACAGTAAATACAATCTACAAAGCATAACCGAAGAAAGCATAACCCAAAAACACTCGCAAAGAAAACTCAAAATTCACTCGTTACTCGCTACTCGTACTCGTTGTGTAAGTGTTTAGCATGTAAGTCACCCCAATCCGAACGCAATTTTTTTGACTCTTTAGAGTACCGTAGTTCATACCGAAAACTAATCAAAACCCAAGGAGGATGGAGCACGGAGGCTGGAGGCCGCGGGCCGGAGGATGATGCAGGTGAGGTGGTGGTTGCATAATGTGTGCGCCACCACCATTTCTAGTTAATTATTTAAGCTGCAGTCGCCGAGCATTTCACCATGATTTACACAGAAAATGGCGGGAGTTCCGCCATGTGGCACACGAAGGGGTGCCGTGAAGAAATATTACGTATACGCCGCGTTGCACACACAATACTCAAGTGCCGTAATTACGAAGGAAAACAACAACAGAACATAACAGAACAGAACAAAACAAAACAAAACAAAACAACGCAGAGAACGCAAGAGCAGAGAAAAGAAACTAAAACTAAAGTTGAAATTCATACTCGCACTCAAGTAAACTACCAAGAGACATGCATCCCCAACTTACTGGCAAACTGAAACTGAACTCAACTTGAAACATAGATGGGGGGGAAAATTACAAGAAGCAGAAAGCAAGAAAAATAAAACTATATGCACTCGCACACCCACACATACATACATACATACATATATGTACGTACCACACGGGGGTAAAAAAAGAAAGAAAAGTTGAAGGGAAGTCGCCGACCAACCAACTATTAGTAGAGCAGAGAGAGAGAGAGAGAGCTGAGAGAACATAGATGGGAAAACTATGTCACTGGCAACATTTCCGCAGATGATGCCCTGCGGCAGCCAGGAGTGGAATCTGCGAATGAAATCAACAAATTTTAATTACCCATCAAGCGAAATGAAATATAATTAAATGAAAGGAAAGGAAAGGAAACTGCAAAACTGCAAAACTGCAAAACTGCAACACTGCAACTGCAACTGAGCTGGCCCAATGCGGGGGTTTTGGCCAACATTCTATAGGGTTAACAGAATAAATACCTAACAAAACGTATACCTAAAGCGGGAATATTTACACGGAAAACAAAAAATAAAATTAGTTAGACAAATTTTCGAGTGTGTGTGAGAATAATGTTGTGACAAATAATTTGCATATATGCATATGGTTTTTGTATGATTTTTATAGGTTTTTTATAGAGTATATAAAAAAATATACATGCATATACAAATCGAAACCAAATCACATTTTCCTACTCGTACAACTCGTACAGCCCGTACAACTCGTACTCGTACTCGAACTCGTTTGTTTTCCAGCATTTCCATTTTAACATTTCACTAAATCAGAAAATACAATAAACAGAATACCAGGCAATCGATGTGTATTCAAAGAATGATAATCGTAAGTCGTACCTCAATTTTCAGTATTATATATGTATATGTATACAAAAGGTAGCTACAGAAAATACTCAAACATACTATATTGTATATCCGAAACTCTCCCTTCCGCCCATCTCCAGGGGCCAGGTCGAAGGAATATCCTTTCTACACCTGCCTGCCCGAACCCCCGAAACAAACACTCGACTAGCAAAATGATTACGATCAAATTTCAGGTTGTTGTAACACAAGAATTCAAAGGGAAAAAAAAGAACTAAACTAATGAAAATCATAGTCAAAATAGTTTTAAGCTTCAAGAAACGTTTACAGTTTACAGTTTACACTGGGCTTCACAGCAGCAAAATCAAAAGGGAAAAATCATTTTCAAAAATCAAAAATATACACCATGAATATGGCATATATATATACATACATATATACAGCAGCATATACAGCAGTTAAAATGGGAATCCTCAGAAATACGAGTATATAAAAATACAAAAATACAGAAATACAAAACTAAATGCAACTAAATAGAGATAAGCGGAGACCGCAAACGGAGGACATTTAACAGTGTGCAACAGTAACACGGTACACGGTAAAAGCTAAAACAAATATCAAATGTAATCGGTAATCGGTAATCCATGTGTGCACACACAAGCAGACAGATAGACAAACAGACAGACAGACAAACAGTCGAACGGACAGCGAAATGTTGGTGTTCAAACACCGAAATCCACAAAACAAATAATCAAAAAATAAACAACAAACGAGCGAGCGGAGCGAACGAGCTACAACTTCAAAATCAAATGCATAAAAACTAACACTAAAACCAAAAACCAATACAAATATAGCTAATAATAATGGGAAAACTCGTAACTAAAGTAAACTCCAACTCCAACTAAAGCAATTGAAATGCAATTAAACGAAACGAGATATGGGAAATATACAACATACTATACATAACATACAGTACTTATATGAATACAAATACAATACTCTTATACGTACACCCGCACCCTGTACCCTGTACCCAGGACCCGTACAGACGCTTGAAGGACAGAGAGACAGACATCTAATCGAGTTCATGCAGCGATTACCTGGCCTATCCCCCCTCATAAATATACTCGATACTCGTCACTCGTCACCCCCTGAGATACTGAGATACTGAGACAGTGAGATAGTCCCCCCCCCTCCCTCAATTAGTTATGCATTTAAATTTATTTTGTAGTTGCTTAGCAGGTAAGTGCAACAATATTCATTTGTAATTAGGCGACAGAAGACAGAAAGCAGTAAAGCGGTCGAATTGTCAAATTGAATTAGTCCTTAAACAATTAATCGGGTGATATTCCATTTTGTTGACACATACACACCACACACACACACACACACACAAACACACACAAATTATCTCAAAGATAACTAAAATCCCAGATATCTAATGAAACACAAGTTTGAATAAAGTTGAATTGAGTTAGATACATACATACATACATATATACATACTATATATAAGTCGAAGTCAAGGTCGGAACGAGGACGAGGCGAAGGCATGTTAAGTTAGTACTAGGTTTTCTTTTCCCGCCTATTTCGATGTGGATGCATCTCTTATCCATACAATATATATCCATATAGCGTATCTGTGTATCTGTTGTGTCTGTTACAAAACACTTGATATTATTAGTTGGCATCGCTTGATTAACTAATTAACAAACTAACAAACCAGAAACAGAACTGAAACTGAAACTGAAACTAAAACTGAAACTGAAACCAACAAAAGAACTTTGCAAGTTTTATTTTTCCAATTTGAACGTTTTGCATTTTCTCAAAGAAAAATCACAAACTAACAAAATCAAATAACAAAATAGACATCGAAGTATCGAGAGTGTGCCACAGATCTGAAACCAAATCTTGTACTGCCGAAAGAGCGCTAATATCTAATGCAAAAGTACATTATAATCGAATTATATATTTATACAACTATATATATATGTCTTATGGTTACACACACGTGCCCCCACAACTCGACCTGCCACAACTTCCACCACTACCACCACTACCACTTCCACCACCAGTCCTTCAATTAAATCACTATTTTCCTCAATTTATTCGGCATTTTTCCACACCCTCGTCCTCCCCTTCTCCACCCACACAAAGTTTTTGTCCAGAAATTTTATTTTCTGTTTGCTGTACCAACAGAACTTTTTGTGTGCCACTAAAGAAAAATATAATAAAATATACATAAATTGAATTTTATGAAACTCCCATCTATTCGCATTGCACAATCTTTTTCATCATTTTGAATCACGCTCTCTTTGACTTTTGCATTTGAAAAACTCATCTCGAAATTAGGGAAATGCTTGGCCGCTCATCCCAACACAATTTTCCAAATTATTACTACCCCCCTTTCCCCCTTTCCCCCTTTCCACCTACATATGTATATCTGTGTATATGTATATCTCCGTATATCATTTGTATCACGAATTGGAGTCCCCGTCCCCCTCCCCTCGCGCAAGCAAGACACACAAAAAACTTCAGAGACAGAAAGGAAAATGTTGGCATAAAATGCAAAACTGTTGATCAGAAATTCGAAAAATTTACCTAGTATATATCTATAGAAGCAAAAAAAAAACCAAAACAAAACAAAAACAAAAAAAAGAAAGAATCGAAATGAATGGAAATACCAGACCAAGCGATGTCAACATTTTAGCCAACACAACTGTACTCAATCTAAGCCTAACCCACAAATATTAGTTGTTGAACTTAGTGTTGATCCCCCCACAGCCCCAGCCCCAGCCCCAGCCCAGTCCAAACACCGCCCCCAACTATATTGAGTAGCGAAACCCCGTTTTTAAGTAGTGCTCATTACATTAAACAATAATTAGTTTTGCTTATATTTTTTCTAACCAAAAGTGCGCCCAAAGTCGAGTATTTTGGTCGCGCTGCTTGCATGCTTTTTTGAAGTAAAAGAATAACCCCCGACTGCTAATTGGCTGCAAATTTATTAATTAAAATCTGTTCGACACAATTGTATATAACCAAATGGAGATGCCCCTCCTCCCACTCGCTCTCTCTGTCTGTCTTTCTCTCACTCTCTGTTTCTAACTCTTTCTCTCTATATTTTCTATATAAAAAGAAACTAAAAACTAAAACTTAAACCGAAAACCGAAAACGAAACTACAAATTAAGTTCTGCAAAAACCAAAACCAAAACGAAAATATTTCATAATTTTTCATATATGTATGGTTTCCATTGTATCTTTTCCTTTCTTTCATTTAATTGTAGGGTCCCCGGTGTGGAAACCACGAGACATGATAAATTTAGGCACAGATCCACAGTCAACAACCCGCAAAGACGATGTGAAAAACTAAGTCAGAAAAAGCAAAACAAAACCTTTAGTATCAAGCTAAGCAAACATAAGAGCTCTTAAGCCTTCACAGCTTCACAACTTCAATTCCTTTGTTCGATTTCTCAATTTTACGAGTAACTAATCAAGTGTGAGGCAACAGCCAGCAACAGCAACAGCAGAGGCAGCAGTTCAAAGTTCAAAGCAGAACAGAACAGAACAGAACAGAGCAGAGCAGACCCCAAGCCCAAAGAATTTCTCAAGCACAACTGTACCTCCGCCAAATGAAGATGCATTGCGACCATAAATTGAATGGAAGTGGAAGTGGAAGTTGGCTCTTGAGAAATGCTTGGGTTTCGGATTCTGTGTTTCTGTGTGTCCTCTCTTTTTAAAAGGATAAAACATCGAAGAAGTTTTGTGTCATTTTTACGTTTACGTTTTTAACGAAGAGAAGAAAAGAAAAGAGAAGAAAAGAAAAGAAATCACACACATAAAAGATACTTGGAGATCTTTTTTAGAAGTAAAACCAAAATGAAGAAGACTTTGATTTATATTGATTGTATTTAAAGTGCAAAACATATAATAAAAGCATAATTAAAGCAAAGGATTTTGAGCAGATTTAATAAGAATTAAGAATAAAAATGATTAAGAAATATGAGAACAAATTCAAATGCATTTGTCGCTGAAAAAGACTTGAACGTAAATTTCGATTTAAATACATTTATTGAGGAAGACGAAGATGAAGTAAACCGTAAACCAATTGCAAACATTGTATTTAGGATTAGAGAATTTAAATTATAAAACTTAAACACAAACACAAACGAAAAACATAAAAAGCAAGAGAATTGCAGCAAGAAAACAAAGTCAAATGCAAACTTAAACAAAAGCAAAGAGCAAAAAAGGAAAAAAGCAAAAAAGCAAAAAAGAAAGATGGAAATTTTAGCCAATTAAGCCACACCCACACTCACACACTGAAGCAAATCAACACACTCGTAATCGTAAATGGAAAATTAAAAATGAAAATGAAAATGAAAATGACAGCAGCGATGCAAATGTTTAGTCTGTAGGAAGTACACTGAAAAAAACACAAAAGATACCATACAAAAACCACATACTACACGTAAACGAAACAAAACGAAACAAAACAAAACAAAACAAAACGAAACGTAACGAAAGAAAAGAAAATAGCAACAATTTAGTCAAAATGTTAAATGGTAAACTAACAAAAGAAAACTAATAACAACACGAAGCGACACAACACAATTCCAAACACCCAAATTACGCTCAAGGCCCCTCCACAGACCCGACCCAACCCGACCCCAATCGACACAGTACTCGTACAAGAAAACCAAACGTTAATTGCAGCAAAAATAACTCAAAGCAGACGCGAACCTAACACGTTAAGGCGGGCAAACATTAAAAAATAAATTATAAACTATACAAAAGCATGAATAACACCACAAAAATATATAAGCATAAAGCAAGAAAACGAACACAAACCAAAAGAAGACGACACTCTCTAGCAGAATTACAATAATAATTAAGAACTTCACTTCGAACACTTTGAGAAAAATGGGTATCGATGACAACCGAGTTATAGATAAGCAAAGAAGCAAACCCCGAATCCAAAAAAACTCCATAGACAAATGCACAATTTTCGAGATCTAAATTGAACATTTGTTTGATTTCTCTATATCTCAATATGGTTTTCAAATTTTCGTAGGAGGAATTTTAGAGGAATAACTAACAAAACATACAATACAAGTAATACAAAACTCAATGAAAATTCTACCAAAAAATGGGAAATAATAATTAATTGGTTGTGAATGCAGCTTGGATGTTAATTCGATTCAGGAATATAATGAAATTCCCCAATTGCTGAACATTTGTTTATTCCTCCGGTACACGTACACTATTCGTACAAGTGGCGATTGTCAATGGTTTTGTTTTTCAGTGTACTTGCAGGCATTGCTCACACTCATTCACAGGTTAATTCATTCATATTTTGAAAACCCCAAGCCCCATTGAACCATGTAGCAACAAATCGAAACATAATCAAAACATTTTTTAGGTTTCCAATCAAATTGAATTACGAGTAAATATACAAATGTAATCATTAATTAAACGATGAATGAAGAATAATAATAATGATAATTGAAACTACAGACCATAGAAAGCTATAAGAAGATGTCGAGTAAATAGAAATTCTAAAACGTATACAACAGTCTAATTGATAAATGTGCATCGTTGATCGATCTACCGATCGGTGCGTGTCAGTCGACCACAGAGGACAAACAAAGAGAACATTACCAAATACCAAAATCACAACATTTTAACATAATTTTTACAGTTTGTATAAGTTTGACAGAAGTTAAATGATAAATAATACAATTAATGATAATGAACAAAACTCGGCAGGAGGCGTGGCAGTCGGTTGGAAGACTTTAGCGAAATGAAATAGTAAAATTATGAAACTCATTTGATGGCGAATGATGAGCGATGGCAACATTCGAAATGGCGTGAAACTTTTTGTACGCATTTGACTATTTTTAAAGCATTTTTTTAAATATATATACATAGTCTCTATTATACGAATGTTTGACAGCCAAACAATGTACTCATTTAATTAAGTTCACGTGCACGCCGATGCGCTGAATCTCTTTTAACAAATTGTTATCGGGTATTTGTCTTGTTTGAGCATAATTGTTAGTTATCTCTTATCACACTTTACTTTTGGCAAGTCCAAGTGCAAGGGCAGCGGGATACACGAGGGTAACAATTGCATATTTATTACGATTTATAAGTCAGCAACACGACACGAAACGAAATCCAAATTCAATACAAAGAAAAAGAACTTAATAGCATTGAAAACAATTGTAGTTATTAAAAAAAATGAACAATGAACAGCATACAAATTCAATTTTTATTAAAAAAAAAAACAAAAAAAACAAAACGTAATTAGCAGCTGCAACAAGAGCAAGAACAAAAAACGTGCAATGGATGTTAATAATTTTTTTTGAACAAGAAAAACAAAGATAAGAAAAAAATATGCAACAGCAAAAGAAAAATAAAAATAAAAAGAAAATACACAATGATTATACAATTGCAAATGCAACTTAACACTCGAAATAAGGATAGTGAAAATGTGTGACAAATGATTAAATTACGAATCCTTTTGAAGTGAAAAACAAAAGAAAATAAAATGTGAAATTTAAAAACGATACCAAATTCCGATGCCTCTTATTTAATTCAAACCTTTTCAGAGTGGTCGTTTTCTCATGTGGGCAAGGCTGGTCCTTCGCCGATATGAGGCTATTTGCCCTAGATTTCAAATATTGTACCACAGGTGAATGGCCTTGCTGAGGACATCGAAGGACCTGGAAAACCCAAAATTGTCCGAATTTGACGAGAAATAGCCGAGTCACATATAGAGCATGATAATGTTAAGTAAGTAAGTATGTATAACTGTGGAAAATGTTCTTGAGCCTTTATAACCACTCTGTCAAATCAATGATGTGCCGCTATTTGAGGGCCGAACGTGGCATGCGATGGCCGCGTGTCTTCGAAAGAAAATCCTTAATTTGATGGAGTCCTTATTCAATAGCGCCCACAACCGGAAAGCGGCGAAAGTTGCACATTGATAGCTGTTGAGCCGGCTATAAATATAAAACGATGGGGGAACGTTATTATTCGCTACTACGACCGCGATTCTACAGTCAGTACGATACTCAGTCAGCATAGCTGTAGATGTTGTTGACACGTTCAGTCTGCAGAACGTGAAATGTAAAATGTAGTTTTAGAGCTTTGCAGCTTTTGCCGCTCTCCGGCTGGGGGCGTCAGTGTGGAATGTAAAATGTTCTGATGCTGCGCAATTTGTTGGCAACATTCCCGAAGTTCAGCTGGTAAGTTTTCCTTGTGCGCAAGGGGCCACGATGCCTTGGCTGTGGACTTTGGGTCTTGCCACTGCCATGGCCTGACCTGATTTTGCCTTTCCAAACCGCTCACCGTCGGTACCTCCTCCGCGGGTGATTCCGCCGTAGCTCCTCGTCCTGTCTGGAGGTCCAGGGGATGTGCTCCTGGCTGGGCTGGCGCTCTTCCTTCACAGAGGACGAGATATAGCGTACAGAAAAAACCAGTGTTTTAAAGATATGCAAATCCAAGTCTTTAGAAGGCTATATCTCAGACAAATAGGGCCAGATCGGTGAAGGACCAACAGTCCCAGGATCGCGTGGGTCCAGACTGTCGAACGGCATCAAAATCTCGACTACGAAAATGAGGCCGATTTTTGGCAAATTTCATGATGTAACCATCATGATTTTTTGCGAAAATCGTGAAAAAATGGATGTCCTTTTTTCCGATGGCAGTCGATTGGCAGGACTCCCCCGATCACGAAGAGACATGCCTCGCCCAGATCGGTCCATAAATAGTCGAGATATAGCCAAAGAAAATATGAAATAATCGGCCGTTTTGGTCGCAAGTTGAGGATTGTTGTTGCACAGCAACAAAAATCGTTGGAGAAAATGAGTTTTTTCTATTTTTTGTTGTAGAACAATTAACAACAATAACAGACTACAACAAGCCAGTTTTGTTTTATTGTTTTCTCCGCTGTTTGTGGCCCGATCAGTGTGATGGCTTCCTGTGATCGAAAAAATGTACCCGACTTAATGGAGCCCTTATCAAGGATCCAGAATATTTTTCCCAATCAAACATTTTAGTATTTATTTATTTACTTTATTATTCGACAAAGGAATCAAAATAATCCTTAACTAACTTATTTATATCTTAAATAATAACAAAAACAAAACAACAGTTACAAAATCATACATGAAATAGGAACAAATCTATAATCAACAGTCTGATGACTCCTTTCTCTAGGCAAAAGTCAAATCGCATCCCAGCTGGTAACGCATTGTGCTGACGAAGAGCCCAACAGATGGGCTCATTATTGCCATAGTTGTTCCGGTGAAGATCAACCACAAAGGGGCATGGGTCCTTAGGCTTCTTGCAGACGTACTCAAGTCAGTCCTGAGAAGCAGGTCCTACTGAGGGCAATCGATGTTACCCACTAAGAGGTTATAGACAAAGATCTGAGCAGCAATCGTCCTTCAATCCTCGAGGGAGGAGAGATGCACGAGGCGAAATCTGCGAACTTTCTTTATGCCACGATGGGCTACAGCTTCAAAACGCGTAAGTGAATCAGTATACAATTGTGGAAATATTTTTTTAAATATATCTTCTTTCACAGAGGACTTATGTACCCTACGCTTTACCTCAAACCGAGTCCTATCCCACCCCTTGCAAGATCCGAACCTAACAAGCCATCGTCATCCTTCGACCTGGCCATCGACAACAAGGACTTTGACGGGAGGGGCTACGCGGGCTACTAGACTCTAGATAGATCTTGTTGTTGTTAGGTTTAAGGATATACTTTAGATAGTAGATATTAATGTTTTCCACTTGTATATTGATTTATACTAAGCTAAGTTATGATGAATAAAACTATTGAAAAATCATCCTTGCTGTATTCTGTGTGGGGGAAACTATCCCGATTACAAAAAGGCGTGGCACGCCCAGATCGGTTCACAAATAGCGGAGAAAACTAAATATTTTTGATTGGGGAAAAGGTCCTTGATCCTTTATAAGGACTCCATTAAATCAGGGACATTTTGTCGATCACAGGAAGCCATCGCACGACCAGATCGGCCCACAAATAGCCGAGAAAACTAAGTATGTATGGTTGGGGTCGTTAGAGTCCTTACCGAAGGATCATGGACATTGTTCTGATCACGGCGGTCTGTGGCACGCCCCGATCGGGCCCCAAATAAGGGAGAAAACAAGATATCTATGTCTGGAGAAATTATCCTTGATCCTTGGTCCTTGATAAGGAATGTATCAAATCAAGGGACATTTTCCGAACACAGGAAGCCATCGCACGCCTAGATTGGTCCACAAATAACGGAGAAAACATCAAAAATTTTGTTGTTTTCAAAATTGTTCAAGAAATCGCCGATAGGGCGCCACAACAAAAAAAAACGTTTGTTGTACAACAACAACTTTAAAATCTGGGACCGGCTCAAAATGGCCAAAATCGAGAATTTTTTTTTTTAAATTTGGGATACCAGGCGAAATTTTTGAAATCAGCAGCAAGCAACTGTTCGCCTGGTATCCCAAAAAATTCAAATTTTGGCCATTTGAGCGGTCGCAGATTGGGTTGTTGTACAAAAAAAAAAAAAAACAATTGACCTTCAACTTTTGATTTTTTCTCCTTATTTGTCCCAGATTTTAAATGGCTTCCTTTGTTCGGAAGAGCCGATCTAATACATTCCTTGTCACCAAGGATCAATCGGCGATTTCTCCAACATATATATCTTGTTTTCAACAAATTTGGGGCAATCGGGGCCAATTTTGGTCAGAAAAATTTCCGTTGTTTCGGTAAGGACCAACGACCCCAACCACACTTATTTAGTTTTCGGCTTTTGTGGGCCCATCTGTGTTCGGAAAAATGTCCCTGATTTAATGGAGTCCTTATCAAGGATCAAGGACCTTTTCCCAAATCAAAAATATTTAGTTTTTTCCGCTCTTTGTGAACCGATCTGGGCGTGCCACGCATTTTTGTAATCGGGATAGTTTCCCCCACACAGAATACAGCAAGGATGATTTTTCAATAGTTTTATTCATCATAACTTAGCTTAGTATAAATCAATATACAAGTGGAAAACATTAATATCTACTATCTAAAGTATATCCTTAAACCTAACAACAACGAGATCTATCTAGAGTCTAGTAGCCCGCGTAGCCCCTCCCTTGGTTGCCATAGTCAAAGTCCTTGTTGTCGATGGCCAGGTCGAAGGATGACGATGGCTTGTTAGGTTCGGATCTTGCAAGGGGTGGGATAGGATTCGGTCTGTCTCGAATACGCCTCGCTAATGTTGGATAAGTCCGTCTGGCGAAAGAAGATACGACTCGGTTTGAAAAATATTTCGTAATTGTATACTGATTCATTAGTCCTTTTGAAAGAAGATATATTTAAAAATATTTCCAGAAAGTATACTGATTCACTTACGCGTTTTGAAGCTGTAGCCCATCGAGGCATCCAGAAAGACCTGATTTCGCCTCGTGCATCTTTCCCTATAACCTGGAAGGACCATTGCTGCTCGATTGCCCTGACCTGCTTCTCAGGATTGGCTTGGGTACGCCCGCAAGGAGCCGAAGGACCCATGCATCCTTTGGGGTTGATCTACCCCGGACCAACTATGGCAATAATGAGCCCATCTGTTGGGCTTTTCGCCAGCACAATGCGTTGCCAGCTTGACTTTTGCCAGGGGAAAGGAGTCATCAGACTATTGATTATAGATTTGTTCCTATTTCATGTATGATTTTGAAATTTTTTTTTTTTTTGTTATTATTTAAGATAGAAATAAGTTAGTTAAGGACTATTTTGATTCCGTTGTCGAATAATAAAGTAAATAAATAAATACTAAAATGTTTGATTGGGAAAAATATTCTGGATCATTGATAAGGGGCTCCATTAAGTCGTTTACATTTTTCGATCACAGGAAGCCATCAACTGATCGGGCCACAAACAGCGGAGAAAACAATAAAACAAAACTGGCTTGTTGTAGTCGGTTATTGTTGTTAATTTTTTTACAACAAAAATTAGAAAAAACTAATTTTCTCCAACAATTTTTGTTGATGTGCAACAACAATCCCCAACTTGCGACCAAAATGGCCGATTATTTCATATTTTCTTTGGCTATATCTCGACTATTTATCGACCGATCTGGGCGTGGCATGTCTCTTCGTGATCGGGCGAGTCCTGCCAATCGACTGCCATCGGAAAAAAATTACATCCATTTTTTTCACGATTTTCGCAAAAAATCATGATGGTTACATCATGAAATTTGCCAAAAATCGGCCTCATTTTCGTAGTCGAGATTTTGATGCTGTTCGACAGTCTGGACCCTCGCGATCCTGGGAGTGTTGGTCCTTCACCGATCTGGCTCTATTTGTCTGAGATATAGCCTTCCGAAGATTGGCATATCAATAAAATACTGGTTTCTTCTGCACGCTATATCTCTGCTATACGGCAACCGATCAGAGCGTGGCATGGCTCGAAAGTGAAAACCGGAGCCTGCCTGATTATCTAGATGGTTAAAACGTAAAACTAGACACACCTTAAAAACAATGCACACCGTGCTTTGCAGAGAATACAGACCAAGAACATACAGACCAAGAATAAGGGACACAAAGACATACGATTTTGTAATTAATATATTTAAATATCAGTGTTAATGTTATTTAGTAGAAGCATCAAGTACAATAATCATATAAATAGTTTCCTTCTGCGCTCTCGTCTTTGATTTTCGTTTAGCAAGTTTTCTATTACATAGTCTACTCGTTAGGCTAGGGCTAGAGATGCTCGTGGATACGAAACCCACTGGATACACACGAACATACATATACAATACCATATACAAATGCCGATTCACATACAATATACTCGTACAAACTAGAAGCGTACTAAGGAGCGCGAATGTAGTGGATTAATGTTCTTAAGATGGATATAATGCTAATTGAGTTACACGTAGAGCTTGACTTGTTTTGGGGGGAGCTGACAGGTGGGTTGGGTGTAAACTAAGGGCTGGGGAGGTCTACAGGTAGCCATGGCCGGCCACCTCAGCCGGTATGAAGCCCTCGCGACCGTCGCGCGTCTTCACATAGAACCACTGGCGCTGATCCTTTGATTCGCGGCACTCGCACAGCGTCACAATCTCCCCCTTGTGCACCGCGATGCTCTCCGTGACGTAGTCCGAGTTGATGGCGACTAGAGTTTGACGTAGCCCGTTGTGCTGCTGCTTTCGTAGCACGCTCAGTGCTGTTGCCACCGCTGGCTGCTGATGCTGCTGAGGCGGCTGCTGAGGCGGCTGCTGGGGAAGGGTCTTTGGATGCAGATGCTGGCCGTTGTGGCCATTGGTGATGTACGAGACGTTCGAGACGCGTCGCGCTGCCTGCGACTGAGCCTGGGACACATGCAGATGCGGCTGCTTCTTGATGCTCTTCTGCTGCTGCTGCTGCTGCTGCTGCAGCGTAACGTACTCGTCATTGGAGGCTCCGCTCCGCACCGAGGCTGAGCCGGAGGCCAGGCCCACCTGCTTGGTGGAGCGCAGCTGGGCGTAGGCCTTCTCCACGAGCTTTGGCTGCGAGGCGGCTCGCAAATACAGCTTGTCCACGTGCTGCTCCCCGTACAGGGAGCTGGTCGTGCTGCCGCCTTTGGTTACCTGATGTTGGCTAATGCTGTTGTTGTTGTTGTTGATGCTCAGGGGCAGCAGCTCCTCGACGGGCTTGGAGCTGCGTGGAGTGCGGGCGCCATCGGAGCGGGTGCCGCCGCGCATCCGAATCTCCTTCTCCGAGTCGGTCATATTGCCGCAGGGACGGGGAAAGACGTCGGCGTTGGATTCCCAGCATGGAGTGTGCCGGGAGCCGCTTCGAGCCGCCTGCGGAAGGATTCCCAGCGGCAGGCAGCAGGCATAGCCCACGTAGCCCTCCTCCGCGTGCGGTGTCTGCACGTAGAGCCAGTTCTGGTTCTTGAAGACAGCATTCACGACCATGCCCAGCGGCAGGGGAATCTCCAGCTGATACCCACCCGGCCGCGTCTGGTAGAGGGTGCTGGCCGTGGCCAGGACCACGGGTATGTTTCCCGGCGTGGCTAGCGAGCAGCGCGACAGGAACTCGTCCACGTTGTGGATCTCATAGCCAAAGCGCTGGACCCGATTCCGGTCCCTTCGCTTGCGGTGGCGATGCCGTCGCTGCTGCTGAGGGACCGCTCCTCCTGCCACTCCGCAACCCCCTTCCGAGGCTGCCACCAGGCTGGGCTCCGAGTAGGTGCATTTCAGCGAGTCCGCTGTCGTGACTGTCGAAGCTCTCGCCTGGCCGTTGGACGATTCTCCCGCGTTGGTGGAGGCGGCGCCAGCTCCCATGGAACGCGCCTGCTGCAGCCGGCTGGCCAGCTTCTTGCGGATCTCGTTCCGCTTCCGGGCCAGCAGGAGGGCCTCGCTGTGCGCATCGCTTTTGGGCGCCCGTTGGGGCGTGCACACGAAGAGCAGCTCTTTGGTGGAGGCGCCGGCCACCGGAGCGCCGGCCTGCGCATGGCTCTGGCTCCGTGGAACCGCCCTTTCCTTGTAGTCCAGCAGATTCTGGTTGCTGAAGAACTTCTGCTGGCCCAGATGACCGTTACCAGGCGCCTGGTGCCCCGTGGGCGTGGTGGCGTACCCATTGAGCGGCTCCGTGCCGCCCGGCAGCTGCTTGACTCTGTACCGCTTCTTGGTGACATCCAGCTGCGTGGGCACTGGCTCCGTTCTCGTTTGACAACCATTTCCATTGCTGATGGATGTCTGCAGCGGCTCGTTCTCTTTCTGGTCGCCACCCAGATCCGAGGACTTGACCTCGTTGGAGTCCTGGTTCGGGGTCTGCTCCGGCGCCGCCGGTTGCGGCTGCTGCTGCTCCCGGAGGACCCAGGTGAGTGAGATTCGAGGCCGTCGCAGGCTCAGATTCTGACCCATCGCGTCGTCGTCGAGACCTAGTCCTACAGCATGCTGCAGTTGGGGTGTGCTCTTGGCTCTCGGCACTACGGCAGCAGCGACTAGTGGCAGCAGCTCGTCGATCTCCACATAGTCTGAGCTGTACTCGAGTCCCTCCTCGTCCTCCTCACCCTCTGCCTGCCCGGGCACTGGTGCTGGCGGTGGCGGTGGAGGCGTGGCCGTAAAGTTGCCCACAGAACTGTCGCTGCTTCCGGGCTGCTGGAGAATCAGGGCGCAGGCGTGCAAAAGGTCCGGACAATAGGCATCTGCAGGGTTTGAAGGATGAGATTTTTGTTAGATGGAACTCCACGGCTCTTTTCTTCTCTGCTTACCCCTTAGCCCGCGGCTGCGTCTGCGTCGGCGCTGGCGTCTAACTGCGCTGCCGCCGCTGCCCAACACGCAGTCGCTGCTGGATCCGCTGCTGCTGGAGCTGTCGGTACTAGAAGCGAATCGCAGTTCCTGCTGCTGCAATTCCCGCAGTCGTCGGCGACGTCTTGCCTGCTGCTGTCGCGCTGCTGCTTCGTTGGCTGTTGCTCGCGTGGGCGTCGATGCATTCTCCGCCAGCTGCGGCGGACCTGACCTTGCTCCTGTTCCCGTTCCCGTTCCCGTTCCCCTTCCCGTTCCTCCTCTGTGTAGCTGGGCGGCGGTGTCAGCGGCAGGGGGCAGTAGAATGGCGGCGGCGTGGAATGCACTCGTCGGCTAGACTCTTCCAACACGTAGTCGTTCTCCTGCGCCTGCAGCTCTATAGTAACGGCATCCTCATAGCCCAGTGGGTGTCCATGTCCATCCCCAGACGGGGCATCCGTGGCGATTGGATCGCCGCCATTCGGGCGGTAGGTCGGCGGTGGTGTGGCAACTGTGGGTCGAAAGATGAATGGAGAATACTCAGTGTCATTTTCAGCCCCAGAAAATTGGAATATCCCTTTATTTTTATGCCCGGTATGCAAAGAAAATAGGGGTATATTAGATTTCAGGTGAAAGTGGATGTGTGTAACACCCAGAAGAAAGCGTTTCCGATCCCGTAAAGTACATATATTCTTGATCAGCATCGATATCAGAGTCGATATAGCCATGTCTGTCTGTCCGTTCGTCTGTCGCTTTTGAATCGTTGACCTACACACCTTATGGAAGTCGGTAGCTCTATTTGTAATTTCCACACTTTCAGTTTGCGATTGGCCCTGGTTTGGAAAATGCAGAATGATTTGACCATTCGAGGTATTTTGACGTCGAATATTGGACAGTTCCACAGAACTAGAACTAAATGTGAAGAAGCCTTAGCCAAAAAAATGACCATATGGCCGAATCACAAGAACATAACATAGATCATTAACAAGTGCTAAATGCTACACTTTTGTTCGCCTTCTTTTAAGCCTTTTTCGTTTAAAATATTGTACAAAACATTACAATGAAATTATGCCTATTAGAATGAGCCAATCTTATAGAAAAATTTATTAATCTATCGGATAAAATCTCGATCGAAAAGCTCTTAAAACAGCAGCAAACTGAAAGCCTTTTGCTGTGCCAACACTTGAGTACGGCACTGTTAGCCGACTGAGTACCGGGTATAAAGGTGGAGCAGCGGGCTTTACCGCGGCTCACAACGTTCCCCCTCGTTGTAGCTTGTTTAAGACCTGTTTTCCATAGTTCTATCCGCAAAAGGGTTGATTGGACACGCGCTAGAGATTGAGAGTGATCCGGGGCCCACAAGCAGCAGCCACTTGGTGTTGTCTCTCCACATCATCCTCCCTGTCCATCCTCCTTCTTTCAAGACTTCACATGACAATAAAAATTCCAATTATATTAAAGATTCTTTCGATTCAAAAAAACAATGATGTGCTCTGTCCGTCCGACTATTCCCACATCTCATTCCAGTCATAAAGACCATTGTGAGGCGATAACGACGACGCCTGAAGCGGCGGCATAGGAGGACAACACCCACACGTGGGAGCAGAGCACAGCAGAGCAGTGAAGGGCGAAGGGCGAAGGGGAGAACAGTGGAATATGGGGGAGGGGAATATTTAAAATATTTGCCAATATAAATGTCAGGAGCCGGCGGGAGAGTGGAATGGAAGCCGCTTTCTGACTACGCCAATAGTTTGTGGCCGCCTGGCTATCAAGGCCAAGATCAGCGAGAGGCTCTCCAAATGGCCAAGACGAAGGAGAGAAGAGGAGGAGAAGGCCAAGAGGAAGGTGCAGGAAGAAGCGTGGCCAATAAAATTCCAAACTGATATGCTCAATGGCAACAACGTGCCACAAGTGAGTAGTAAAATGTGGAAACGTGACGGTATTTCAAAAATACCAAATATTGGATTGGAGCAGCATCCAGTCTACCCCTTTCCTTTCCCTTCTCTCGCTCTCGCTCTCTGCATGGCTCTGTTTCGGCCCATTCGCACAACGTTCAATGGAAAGAGAAAACCTCGACTTGTAGGCCAGGATACTCGTCGCATAAGACACTAGCGTACACCCTATCCATATATAGAATTCTCTTAAATTAATATCACACACCAATCACACACCAATATGGCCAGAGAAATTGCAAATGGAATTCAAAGGCCAACAAATTGTCACAAATTAAAACATGGACAAAGTGGAAGTCCAATAAATAATTATGATTTGCGGGGACTGTAATAAATATTAAAGGAATGCTACAAACACATTTTCAAATCGGCCTTATTCAAGTGGCGAACTGGACGCCGTATGTGACGTTTAAGACGCCTACATGGGTCCCATTTTCACACCCAAAGCCAATGGCAACGATAACAAATGGTGGCTGGAGTACAGACAATGTGGCCCTACTATCACGTCCATTCTGACTTCCGGCATTATTTCAAGGTGCTGATCATCGAGTCACTGGTGTGAATGGTATCTAGGTAATGCTGTAGGAATCATTAGAATCCTCCAAAGAATCCTCTACTGGTTCAAGATCCTCTTATCTTTACATTAAAGCCAATAAAGAATGCTATAAGATACAATTCCAAATAAAAACATGCACGTTTGAACCGTTCTGGGATCAGAAATTTATCCGAAAACCCCTCTGGAGTCTAGAGAAACCGCCACAAAGTAGTGAAAACCCTTCCAAAGGATAGAGTAGACTCCCATATCCATAACTAAGGCCTGATGAAGCGCAGAAAGGACAAGGCCCTGAGCCCTGGAAACCAGGCAAAATCTGCGGGCCCAGCAGCAACAGCAACATCAGCAGCAGCAGCAGCGATGCAGCGACTTTAACGACCTCCACAACGGAACAGTGGAACGAGTGGCAGGGGCTGAGGAGCTGAGGGGTTTGTCAGTCAGTTGGCCAGTTCTTGGTTCCTCTCGCCTACCGCCACCACGAGCCTAATCAAAAAGGTTCAAGCGCAGAGATCGTGCGAGGATTACATGGGGGTGTGACGACAGGCCGGCTCAAAGTCATTCAGTCCGTCGACTCCTACTCCTACTCCTACTCCAGCCACAGCCACAGCTCCAGCTTCGACTCGATCGTGATGCTGTGGCCTTTAATGGCCTCTACGTGAGACGTGATCTCTGGCAGGCAGCGGGATGGGCATGCGGGGACCTGTGGCTGCAGCGAGGGCATGGCACAGTGGTGGGGCCGGGTGGCAGGCAAAGAAAACGAAAGTGTTTTAGTTACAGCGCTCCATCAGTGCTGCTCTGTGGCTGCCCTCTAATTAAACGCAGACGGCTGCCAAATTAGCTAATGACAACATTGCGCCGGAACCAGCGACTCCAACAACTGCAACTGCAACAGCAACAGCAATAGGAATAGCAATAACAACTGCAATGGCAACTGCAACAACGACAACCCATTGCACAAATCACAAATCACAAATCCAAAGTTGCAACGCCTGCCCAAAAATGGATAAAACTCTGACAAATTTGTTTTGCAACTTGTTGGTCCGCCCGTTGCAAATATGGCCGGTCTGTCGTTTGGTCGCTGGCTGCAACATGAACATGGCCACTGGGGCATTGTGGCCGGGCCATGTCGAGACCAGAGACCAGAGACCAGAGACTCGGGATGGGGACCGGAGACCGGGGACCGGGGACCAGTCAAAGCGACAGCTGTCACTCGCTGACTGGACGCTTGTTTCTGGCCCCTGGACACCAGTTCAGGCCTGGGTCCCCAATGCGACTTTGGTGATAATAATTCAATCGAGAAATGTCGAGGCGTGCAAATCACTTTGTTTGATTTGTGTGTGCCCCGCTGGCTTAAAAGGCGCTCGGAATTGATTGGAGTTGCATGTGATTAAGTGCCACATGACGAGCGTCAAGAGATGCCACAGGAATACTCATCTCATCGCAGAACGACATGCAAAGAAGGTATCCCCATAACTGAATGAGAAGAAAACATCTTTTGTTGGTGATCGGATCTGCAGAAACAGAAAGTATGCCGTAATTGGGTGCTGATCCAGAACATATGTGGGGTTCTTTTTTAATTTAAGGTTTAATAGTTTTAGCTTTAATAGTTTTTAGTTAATGTTGAATAAATGTGGGATAAATATGTCTTTCTTTTACACTCGCTTCACCGTCGTTTCTCTAGGGATGGGCTCCTCCTTGCTCGTCGTGTCTAGGGATCGTATCGTCGTTGCCGCTCGTTGTGTCTAGGGATCTGATCATCATTTGGTTGGGATTTGCGTACCAAACTGTACACCAAGCCACATATATGTACCTATATACTGTACGGGGTAGAGAATGTTTCTTCCTTTCAAATTTTGAAGAGTTTCTTGGTTCTTACGAGTATTTGGGTCACACTCTTATATTATACGCTCTCTGTTCTGACGGACAACAGTTTCTTCCTATCTATGTCTATGTCTATCGATAAATTCCGCGATAATTCTGCGATTAAGTGAAAATTTAACCTGAAAATAACTCCAAGTGTGGGAAGCTTCGATCTCCAGGATGATCTCTAATGCACAGACAGCTCCCCTCGCCTTCCATCACTCTCCTTTCGTTCGCTCTTTCTTTGTTTCTTTCTTTCTGCTGCTGTGGCTGCAACATACTAGATGCTGCATGCCGCACAATCGATAACTGTTTTTTGGACGGCGTTTCGCGCACGTCCCTCGCATATATATCTTAAATGGCAGCAGCAGATAAGACGCACTAATAAGATAAAAACATTTTAATTGCCACTAAACATGGCAGCGCCACAGACATACAGCTCTCGCTCCTCCTCCTCCTCCTCCCTCTCCCTCTCTCTTTCACTTGATCTCTGTCTATCTCTGTCTTTGCTTTAGGCCAAACAACTGTAAAACGGCTATGACCATGGCTATGGCAGCCATATGCCGCTGCGGCTGCGGCTGCGGCTGCCGCTGCTGCCTGCCTTCCAGCCTGCCTGCTAATGGGCTAACAAAACGCCACGGACAGTCAGGCAGTCAGGCAGGCAGGCAGACAAATAAATAAAACTCTGATTTCGTTGGGATTTAATTAAAATTGAACTTCGATTCGCTTCAAATCGAATGGGACCTTGCTGAGGTGCCAAAACAAATTAAAATGCTTCTGGAGGATCATCAAATCTTTATTGACCATCACCGCATCACCGCCAGTGCCAGTCGCATGATCAGGCCCATCAAATCGACCACCAAACCACCGACGACTCTGTCCCGCCAGAAATCATAAAATCCAGCATAAACTTCCATGATTGTCAGCTACCCTCCCCCCCTAGTGTCCACCGTGTCCCAGGCAACTCCCAATCCTTGTTGACAAGTCGAAGATTGGAGTTGGAGTTGGAGCCGGAGGTAGAGAGCTTCACCAGGTGCCAACACATGCCTTGCCACTGCAACCACTGGATGGGCACTGGCACTGGCCCATCAAATAGGAAAATTTATGCCACAAATAATTTACACAAATTTCAGTTTTTTAGCTTTTCAATTAGCCAGGGGTTCAGGTGGTGTGGATGTTCCTCTGGGATCGCCATGGAGTCTCGACTGTGTGTGGTGTGTGGGAGTGTGGAGTGTCGAGTGATGTGGGGTCTATTAAGCCTATTTTTATGACTTTTTAATGCCCTGTTCGGCTTTGGGTGGTCAAGACATTTCAAAGATTTCAATAGGTGCGATTCCCGAACGCGATCAAAAATGAATTAACTTTTTTTATGCTCATGACTGCCCAAAGGAGCAGCCCTTTTCGTTGTTGTTGTTGTCTGTGTATCTGTGTGTCTGTGTGTCTGTGGGCTGTTTCGATGGATGGGGGGGCTGCGGTTTCTGGCCATGGCAATAAAATTAAACGTTTGTTAGCTTTTCGGCTGTTGGTGTTGGCGTTCGTTCGGTTCGGTTCGGCTCGGTTCGTTTCGGTTTTGGGTGCGTGTGTCTTAAGCGGTTTTAAATATTTATGAGCCCATTTGTAGCATCGTTTGCTCACAGCCCCATAGCCCCATAGCCCCACAAAAATATCATTTTATGGCCTTAATAAATTTAAATGATGTGGTTGGACGACCCACGTGGAAAGCTGTGCCAAAGGTGTGGCCACACAATTGACAAGGTGCAAGGAATCAAAAGTTGGTTTCATCGAGGCACAGCACAGGTCACAGGATATTAATTTCGTGTGATTTATTTTGCAAAGAATTTATGAAGTTTGTTCGTTAGACTTCGTTCGCCATGCCACATGCGTCAATCCATGTCTTTTCGTCCCTTTTCAGCCCCAAATTCAGGCTTCATTCCATAAGTTCCATACAAAAGCCAGTTATTTTCCATTTCTTAGGGAAAACTTGGAGCCAGAGACAGCTTTTTCTTTGCAGGACTCTTGTGCCTCAGACTGGAATTCAAAAAGCAGAGAGAAAGAGATAGAGAGATAGAGAGATAGAGAGGTAGAGAGAGCAGCCGCATGGCCAAGGACAGTCAAGGAATTGTTGGGCAAGTGCGTATTTATGGCTCATTGACCAACTTGGAGCACTTCTAGCCACTCCAACATATGGCCAAGTGGCTGGACTTCTGCTTCTGCTTGTGCTTCTGCCTCTGCTTCTGCTGTTCTCGGTTCGGGCCAAGGCGAAATCGAGTTAACAAAAGACAAATGCCGCTTCGTCCTGGCCTGGCGTCAAGATAAGCGTCAAAGGACATGGGCAACCCCCAAAAAAGAGCTCCATTAAAAGCCACTAGCTGCTGGAAGGGGCAAGGATGGGGGAAACATCAAAGCAAAAAAGCAATAAGTCCTGGGGGCGGAATGTAAATTGAAATACGCGAATGCCAGGGAACGAAAGAAAAGGGGCAGAGAGTAGAGTATCTCAACCGGAGAACCGAACTTTGAACCCCGAGCCCGAGCCCGAACCCAAAGCCAAAGCCAAAGCCAAATCCGGACCTACACCAACATGGCCGGAAAGGAAAATACGCGCAACGCACTTTGATTTGCTGGCCAAGATGTTGATGAACCGCGCGCTCTGAATGAAGGGCTTTAAGGAGCGCCGCAGATGGAGCGCAAGTGCACTTTGGCCCCTCCAGCAAATATGTCTTCGAGTGTCATCCAGCGGGAGCTCAAACGCAAATCGCAGATCTCCATCTCCAAGCGGTAGGGCCGGGAGGAGGCCAGGACAAGAAGTCGTTGCAGGAACAGGAATCGTGGCAAGAGTCGGGTTTTGGTTTTGGTTTTGGTTTTGGTTTTGCTTTTTTTGCTATTCGGCATCAGGGTCCTTTGTCTCCCTTTGACATGCCGCCCGCGTGCTTTATTAAAATTTCTTTCTTTCCGCCAAAAAGAACGGGGAGGTTCTATCGGGGGTTGTCCCTTTGGGGACATTGTTATAAATTCCTTTGCTGAAAAATGTGAAAAATGCTCCATGTAAATTATTTCTGCGTCATTTTTTCCGCCATGCCACGCTTTTATTGTGCATGATAAATTTTTATTGTAATTGGCTGTTGATTTATGGCCCATAGCAGACATGGCCGACATGGCCGACATGGCCGCTATGGCCCGACAGCCTCCAAAAGAATCTCGGGCTCTCGGGCTGATAACAAGTGCTAGATAAACGATTCTCTTTCAATTTGCCATTAATTAAAGAGGAAGGAGGATACTCTTACATATTTCAGGGCTGGTCCTGGTCCTCCCGCCCCTCCTGCCACAGAGATTCAGATTCAGATTCAAATGGGTGGCTGGGGCATAAAAACTAATCGCAGCCTTACAGAAATCATCTATGAAATTGCGCTCACTGATGCGTAACCGGCCACCCAAGCAGGAAGTGCAAGGCCCCCCGCCAAAATGTAGGCCCAAACGAAGGAGGAGGAGACCTCGTTTCATGGCTAACATGCTGAACGCGCCCAAAACGCTCATTGTTTTTGTCAGATGCTCCACAGTCAAACACCATAAAAGTTTATGAACAGAAGAGAACCGAACAGGCCAGAACAGAACAGAACAGAACAGAATCCACCGCCAGCCAGAAGTGGCAGATTTTTTAATGCTTTGTGAAAGATTTCATGGTAATTTCATCGCCGGGTTATAACAATTTACAAATTATGTAATCGAAATTTATTGCCTTGCATAGCTGCTGCCAGAGAGCTGCCAGAGAGCTGAAAGAGCTCCTCCTTAGGGCTTGGCTCCATTCTCATTCTATTGGGAGCACACCACACACAGGCCCGGCCTAGTCGTTAGTTTAGACGAGCGGCTGTGGAGGCCTACTCTTTGGGGAGTAGGAAGTAGGGATACTTCGATATGCACAGGTGGCTTTGATGGGCAACCGTTTGATGTGCGCAACATTTGACTTGGGGCCAAAGGCAGAGCCAGAGCCAGAGTCAGAGCCAGAACCCAAGCGAGAAGGAGGCTAAGACGAACGGAATGGGAAATGCGGGAGAATGTTAATTTTCAGACAGAGATTAGATTCCTTCGGAGTTTGCGGATTTTTCTCTATAACAAACAATCGCTTGATCTGAGCTTGGAAATGATCAGCCAAGGAAATAAACAGATGGGAAAGAGTGCCGAAACGGGATGGTAAGACGTTACAATTGCCACCACAAGATAAATCCGATTGACTTAGTCCCATAATCGAAGCATGTCAGGAGACACCTGGCCTCTCACCTGTGCGCAGCAGCCGGCAAGTGGCTTCAAAAGTTCCCGTTCTGATAAATGGCGATTTGTTCGCATTAAGCCCCATTCCCCATTCGAATTTGCTCTCCGTCAAGCGCATAGAGCCGTGACCCATTAGTTACGGCACTTTCCAAACAAACTCCAATAATGCAGCCATTAAATGCCAACTATTCTGCCATCAAGTGCTTTAGTTTGACATAAATCTCGAGCGGATGGCAAAAGTTTTGCTTTCGCCACACAAATCTGTGCCTCGCGCACTCCCAAGTGCCCCCGACCCATGCTCCCCCCTCCTCCAGCCCATGATTCCCTTCCACACACTCGACGCGCCCTAGGATCAGCGCGTCCAGTGGGAGCTTATGTTGCAGCTTTAATTAACGCCGGGTTTTTGGGATTGCTGGGCCTCGTCCTGCTCCTGCTGCTGCTCCTGCTGCTGTTCCTACTCCTGCTCCTGCCACATGCACAGAGTTTGGCCAACAGGTGCAGAAAGTTTTGACCAACCAGAGCCCTTGTCCCTGGCCCTTCTATCCCATCCCATCCCACCCATGCCATTCTCTACCTATTTCCACAGTCTCATCCCAGCGTATTTTTATTTAATTTAGAGTCGCGCTATGCCAGGCAGGACTTTCATGTTGTAATTTCCTCAAATTTACGAGTTTGCTTAGCCCCGGATACGGGTTCGGGATAGTGCACAGAGTAGTGGGGTGGGGTCATCCGGTTGCTGATGGTGGGGGATGGTGTTTGGGCAATAGCCGTGCAGAGGAGGCAGGATTTACGACTTGGCTTGCGTTGGGGTTGGGTTACTCGTAGTTTCACTGCCGGGCATGGGGCTTTCCGGAGCAAGGTTCTGTCCCTGTCCCTGGTCATGGTCCTGTCCGCTGTGGATTGTTAGCGCCTCGACTCTGTTTTGGGGCGCCTCATTTTATTAGCAGCATCCTCCTCCCTGAACCCTGGAAATCTACACCAACCATTCCTCCATGAATCCTACTCAACCAGATTGCTGTAAATGAGGCAACTTTTTGTGCCCTTCACTGTATCTCCCCTGGAACATAAGACAGAGAGGGAGAGAGAGAGAGAGAGAGAGAGAGAGCGAGTGGGTGTGTATGTGTGTGTTCTCTTTTGGTAATTTCGCATGCAGTTTATGGCTAGGCATAACAACTAAAACAACAACAAGTCAGGGGCTCATGCAGCTGTTAGACGTCCTTCGCCACACCCCAGCCCCAGCCACTTCGCACACGTTGATGACGATGCCGCTTATAAAAGTTGATCAAAATTATTACTCCACCCAGAGAAAACCTTACATAGAAGAGGAAGAAGCGTGGGTGGAGAAAGAGTAAAGGGCCCAACGCTCTCACTGTTGTACAGGTCCAGGCCGCACTCTCTCCTGCCTGCTCTGTGGAAGCGTGGCCATGTTCTGGGACAATTAGAGTGTGTGGCCCATTGCCATAAAGTTATGGGATTCATGGCGCACGTTTTCCACAACGCATTTCGGAGTTTACTTATTACTGCAGTTTATCTGCCCAGCCGGAGTGGTGGCAAAGGATAAACTTTCGGAGGGAGGCCACATTTTATTAGCTACGGCATATGGCTGGCCCATGTATGCCCTCTCTGGGCTCTCTTCTGCAGATTCATGCAGTATTTTGCGTAAGTTTTCGTAGGTTTGCCTGTACTTTTTACGACTGCACATTGTGTGCGCGATATTAAATTCATATAATGGGGCTGAGGCATGTCAAGTGCATATATACTCGCTATAACTGTAGTTATAGCTAGTTATCCGAGGGATTACTTAATTGGCATGAATATTAAGTGGAACCAACAAATTAGCTAAGATCATAGCCCAGGCACAATATTCGGCCCTTTACTGTGATGCTCGCCGTCTACAGTTGTCTCATTCTCTCGAACAGATAACAGAACGGCTCTGCTCTCTTCCAAAGAATAACAGAGTAGAAAGAGAGCAAAAGTATATCACACTGCTGGTCACATAATACGTTGACAGCTACGATCTAACAGCCACGTTCATCCATTTAGCAAGCATAACGAAGTAGGTGAACGCTTGTCCAACATATTAATGCAAATGTAATCGATCGCAGCGTAGTGAAATGAATATGTTAATACGCAATATGCTTTTTAATACATACATATACACATACAAATGTATATATGTATGCCCCCGCTGTGCAGCACTCACATGCTTGGCAGCTAATTAACGTAATCATGGTTAAGTGGAAAACAAAGGCGAGCGCGAATCTATGTCTTTTCCGCATTTCGCGGCATTGCATAAAATGTTGAACAAAATGAATTGGAGGGTGGATCGGATCAAATTGGATTGGATTGGATTGGATCGGATTCGAGTGGATTCCGATGTTTGGTATGTGAGATTCCAGCGTCGAGCATTACCATTGCATCGGCTTACAGCGCCAGTCACCAATTGTGGCTTCCGTTTAGGCAGCAGGGTGTACGACACTGATGCAGAGAAGAAGCTGTGGCGAAAATTGTTTTGCCGGCTTTTTCGGAGCGCACGAATGAACAGCAGCAGCAGCAGCAGCAGCCGCGCCCCCTCTGCCACCTCATGTAAGCAATAATTAGACACACGTAACTATGGACGCGACTGTGCTGCTGTAATGTGGTGCACATGCAAATGTCGGCGGCCCATGGAAGCTGCATGGAAATCGACACTCCTGCTGCTGCTGCTGCTGCTGCTACTGCTGCTGCCCGACGGTGATGATAATGATGGATGGATGGAGACCGCAAAGTACGCCACATGCCGCGGCCATGGTGCACTGAACCTGATTACATGCACATTTCGTATAAAAGCCCCATGGATCCCCGACGGCCCACACAGTGTGAAAAGCGAACGCGCACCAATCGGTGGTCAGAGAGTGGGATAAACTTGCAGGATTAATTAAAGGACCAACTAAAGGACCCACTAAACAAATACAGAATGACTAAAGTGAGTCAACTCGTTGCTTATACAGGGAGTACAGGAGTACTTACTGGAACCATGGGTTGACCATGGGCGTTGACCCTTCACTGTACACTGTACTCATAACGGCAGGTCTTAAAGCTCCTTTCTCTGTGCATTTCTCTTTCGGAACAGCTAACACCGCAGCGACCTCCGTTAGTCGGCAACATCTTGGCTCTGATGCTGCTGCTGCTGGCGGCCACAGGGCTTGAGGCACGCCGCATCGCTCACCGCCGCCTCATCATCCATGTGCCCGTCAAGGTGAAGACCCACCATCACACCCACACTGTCTACAAGGCGCTCCACGGCTCCCACGGTGGCGGTGGCGGGGGCGGAGGCGGTGGCGGAGGGATCAAGCAAACCGTCTACAAAGTGCTCGGCTACTCCACACACGGAAAGGGAGGAATCGTCGGTGGTGGAACTGGCGGTGGCTATGGCAGCTATGACATGGGCGGCGTCGGCGGCTTGGGGGGCATGGGTCATGGCGAAATCACGTACGAGGATATGCACGGATGCGAGAGCGGCAAGGTGGTGCCGGCGCATCGGGACATGATTTTCAATCATTACTCGCGCCACGACGAACGGGAGGATGCCTTGGATGCCATGGCGGCGGACTTTGACGAGGAGCAGGACGAGTTCATAGATGTTCGGGATGGCTGGTTGTGAATAAAGTTACGTGTGGGAAAACATTGCCGATTAATTATAAAATTCCTCCCGAATGATTCCTCTTCCTGCAGCAGCTGCAGCAGCAGCTCCTGTATTTGCATGCGGCTCCAAAGTAATTACAAAATTGTTGACGAAGCAGCCCCCAAGTTCCCCAAATTCCAATCCCAAAAACTTGCCGCCTCAGCCATGAAGTTCGCAATTTGTGTCTTTGTCTCCGACTGCCCGCCGAATCCCACTTTGAATCCGCATTTGTATTGTTTAATTAGAGAAGCAGAAGGAGTCGCGAGAAGGGGGCGAGTGCAAAGAGAGGACTGCAGTCCGTCGGGCACTCGAGGCCAACGTCAAGTATTTGCATAGCTCTCGACTCGAGAGCGGGGCGGCCCCAGGCGCATATTTTAGTGGACAATTAAGTGAAACGATTCCCCAATGAACGAGCGAGCGAGCGAGCGAGAGCGAATGAATGAATGAATGCGATATAAGTACGAGAACGAGTGGTACAGAATAGTTTTGTTACTCAGAGACAGGTGTCCTTTAGTTTTGATTATGATTTTCCACGAAATATTGGATGATTTCTTTGATTCATTTGATCTGTTCAACCGTTCGTTCCAATAAAATAGTCATGACAGCCAGAAAACATGTTCCATGACTTAGCCCTAGAGTGGGTATGGTATCCCAGGTGTACACCTTTGGGCATACTGCCAGAGCAGTTGAGGAATTTCTTCTTTGGGCCCTGAACGTGTAGCCTCTACCCAAGCAAGCATTCTGGCCATACTCTTCCTGCATTTTTCACTGCTCATCTCTGTCTATCTTTAGCTCTATCTCTGGCTCTTAGAACTGGTATCAAGATGACGATAACACCTTGCCAGTTGGTTGTCCACTTCTGATAGATCGTTTCATGCGTGCTCGTTTCGTGTTAGTACTTGTATTAGGTTGAGTATTAGGCCATTGATCAATCAATTTTAATCGCTGCCTGGGATGCCGTTTGAACTGGAGCATCACTGGCATCAGTTAGCCACCGTTTGACATAAGGCAGATTGATCACTCCTCTTGGCAGACGCTCCTCCCCTCCGCCCCACAGTTGCAGGCAAACTGCCAGCCCCGAACACAGGTGCCGCTCGCTGAGCGCAAAATAATTTGCGTGTAATTGAAGGCGACAGCGCGTCACGGGTCGAAATGATAAATGCGTCTACCCGGGCCCGGTCCATGGCTCTGGGCCACAATTGAGAACCGAATCCGCATCTGAATCTGAATCCGAACCCGATCCGGCTGCCGCTTGGGCCTCGACGGCTGCTCGACGGGTGGGCCGCATGGCACTTTTGACTGGCGCCAACTGGTCAGTGGATATGGATGTGGGCTATTTAAAGGCATTTAGCCGGTAATGACATTTAAGTCCAGCGATATAAATCGCACCACCACACAGCACACAGACCCACAGCAGCAGCAGCAGCAGCTGAAACATTGTTGCACTCAGACAGCAAAGGGGGCAGAGAAGAGAGAGAGAGAGGAGAGAGAGAGAGAGCTGAGAACTGTATGGCCCTCAGAGATCAAATGAAGTTGTTAGGCTTTAAGCCGCACCTAATCCAGCCGGCACGTGGTAAAGTTCCATCATGAATGATGCCATAGAACGCCATTACGACTACTGGATACCCTCGAATATTTCTTTGGTTTGATTACCTTCCATTTCTCATATATAATCTCAAAATTTGTATCGATTATGTCTAGTTTTTCACCGATTGCCTGTCAGTTCTGATTGAGTCTGTTATTTTTAAGTGTATTTCCCATCGATTGTCTGTCTTGTTTCGACGATTATCTCTCATTTTCCATCGATTATCTATTGATATTATCGATTCTAGCTCATTTCTCATAGTTAATCTATTCATTCCTATTAACCAATAGATTCCTTCTTTCAGCTGCAAAATTTCAGCTGTTCCTTGTGCCTCCTATATCCCCAAAAACAGGCCTTATTCAGGGTATCAAATTCAACCGTATAGATGAGCAGCTAAACAACTGAGCGACTGAGCGACTGAGCTGCTTACGTCCACCAGTGTCCAATGATGACGGGTTGAGCTCCACAGAGCTTTGTCCATCAGCTCCGACTGTGGCTCCATCGCCTGGCATGCTGCTCCATCTCCATCTCCTACTCCTACTGCTACTCCCACTCCTGCTCTGGCATTATTGGATACGTTAAGCCTTTGCACATATTTGCATCCTGGCTGGGGCCCGAATGCCTGGCGGCAACAATGCGTAAAACGATTTGGCCAAAACCAAATAGGCAGTCGCCACAGAGCCCCGAATGTAGGCACAGAGATGCAGATGGAGACTGGAGTGCAGAGTGGAGGATGGGACGGCGGTGGAGGATGGAGTAACCGGTGGTCAAGTTACCTTTACAATATTTGGCTGCACTAGAAAATGCTCCGCCAAATGCTAAATACATTTGTGGGTCGCTTGTTCTCGTATTCGTTCTCGTTCTCGTTGTCGGTCTCGTGTTCTTGTGTACGAGTATTTGATTTGCTTTTCGCTTTAGCTTTTGGCCTGCCTGCCTGCTCTCTGGCCTGCGGTCTAAATAAATGTATTGATTTTGGCAAATGGCTTTCTGCATGGCCCAAACTCCACACTCCAACCTATTCTATCCTCCATCCTCGTCAGAATTGGCACATCTGAATGATCTGCTCAAAATCTGGATACCCTTCCTGGGTATTTCATTAAATAATTGTACAATTGTACAACTTCAAAAGCCATCAATTGCTGCAATTATGGGACAATATTGTAAATGTTTTATCCTCTATATCCCTCATTTGTTGGAAGTACCACAAAACATTTACACACTCGTGTATGCAAAATCATCCATCAATCAACGCATACTTTTCCCTTGATTCTGTGTCTGTGTCTGTTTCCGTGTCTGTGTCTGCTTCTGTTGTGTGTTCATTCCGTAATTGAGCCAATCCCCACTTTTGCCTCACATTTGCACCATTTTCACTCTCCCTTTTTCTCACACAGCGGCTGCCGGCTTGTTTACCCTTTGTCTGGCCTTTGATTTTTCATTTTCATTCAATTTTTTGACAGCCACAATTTTTGGCCATTTTGCTGTTTGCCTAATTGGTTTCATTAGGGAAATGTTCGGTTTTCCGTTCTCGGTTTACGGTTTACGGTTTACCGTTTTTCGGGTATCTCCTTTCGGGTACCTTTCCCCTCCCAGCAGAAGTCCCCACTTACCTTCCTTCCGTTTGGTCGAACGTAGGATACCAAAGAAGCGACGTTCCTGAGTCGAGCCTGAAAGAGTGAAGGAAAGAAGGAAGGTAAGAAGTTGGGTGTAAAAAAGTTAGCCAAAAGTTCTGGGCAAAATGAAAACTTTAAGGTGAGTTTTCTGGGCAGAACCTGCTCCCCAGTTACACGTGTCGCGCGAAGAGCAACAACCAGGCAGGCAGCAGGCATAATTTTCAACAAAGTGACAACTAAATAAATAGAAGAGAGTGCCAAATGGCAAAGTTTCCCTCTACCGCCAGGGGCCAGGGGCCAGAAGGATGATGCGGGCTGGGCTCCGTCTACGGCACTAATTTTAACACCATTAATTTGCGAGGCGAGACCATGGAGCAGGCAACTCACAGCCCACAGCCCACAGAACCCAGAACCCAGAGGAGGAAGGAGCAGAGGAGTCCAAAAGAGCCCTGGCTGCTCCTTCACCGGGGAGATAGAATAGAGAATTTTAAATGAAATGGACACAAGTTTTATTGAATTGAGTGGCAAGCAAGGAGCACCACGGAGCAGCAGCAGCAGGAAGGAGCTAGGGACCGGAAACGGAAACGCATTACTCCTCTGCTTTTGAGCTGAAGAGAGGGATGTTGTTCCTGTGTTCTGTTCGGTTCTGTTCTGTTCTGTTCGTGTGGCCAGCACTTTGGCCCACACGTTTACACGCAAGCTTACGGGTGGGGGTCAGAAAGTGTGGTTCGAAGTGGCGCCCCAATCAAAAAGAACAGCCAACAAAGTGGCAGGCGGCACAAGACGAAGCAGAGGCAGTAGCAGAAGCAGAAGTTGTGGCAAAGTTTTTGATTTCATGATATATTTATGGGCATCCGCTGCCGCTGCCACTGCCACTGCCGCTGCTTCTGCTACTGCTACTTTTGGGGCGCTGTCCAATTCCTTTGAGTAATAAACTTGGGGGCCTCGGCAAAAGTCCTGTCCAGCCCTGCCCTGCCTGCCTGCCCTGCAAAGGATGCGGCTTACAACTTGAACTTGAGTTATTAATTTATTTCCCTTTTTTCCACAGCTTCCCTTTTGCACAGTTTAAAGTCGGTTTTTATATCGAGAGAAGATTATTAACTATACGCCGCGTGGGAGCCGCAGGAGAATGATGATGATAAGTGGGGGCCGATCCGTGGCTATTGCGGTCCTGTGGCACGTACAGCCCGCTAACACAGATACCAATCGATGGAGAATTTATTTAAATACTGAATACTGAATACTGAACCAATCTGTGGTGGAATTAGGTTTAAGCTACTGCTCCAAAAGGCTGCACAGGACAATGACCACTGTGGAGCACCTGAGAATGGGGAATGGAGAATGGAGAATGGATCTTCCCATGGCAAATGGAAAAACACAGCCCATGAAATCAATTAAATATTAAATAAACCAAACATCTCTCTCTCTCTCTCTCTCTATGATTTTCCCCCAGGATATTGAAGTGAAAGGCAAACACAATTGCACAATGCTCGGCGAAAACTTTATGAGCCAGCGTAATCCTGGCAATTATGTGCCTGCTGCTGCTGCTCTCGCTCCCGAAGAGCAAACATTATCTCCATATTGCATGAAAGTATAAAGTGAACCAATATGTGGAGAAGGAGGAGCAGGAGCAGGAGCAGGAGGAGGCGGAGGAGGAGGAGGAGAACCACTGCCACATGCAGCATCCATGGTCCGAACGTGCTGCTGCATGAGCATTAAATTCAGAGAGATGTGAAATGATTTGAACAGGTGCAATAGCAGCAGCAGAAGCTCTAGGGAGGAGGAGGAGCAGGAGTGGCAGCAATAGCAACAGCAGCAATACTAGGATAACGGGAACGAGTGGACGGAAACTTGGCAAAAAGACTAATTATGTATTCATTAAAATGGCAAACGGCAAAAGGATAAACGTACATATGTACACAGATACATACATCCGCATTTCTCTTTCAGCAAACGAAATGAAATGAAAATACTGACATCCAAAGGGATAGGACAGGGCAGGGCAGGGCAGGGACAAGGTCTGCTCCAGGAGTCATGAATGCATTTGTGTGGAATATACGTACGAGTATGTTTATATATTTTGCATAATGGCTCCATCTCTCCATCTGTGGATGGGTTTTCTCACATTTTGATTATGATGATAACCTAATATGTGAGCCCCCACCCCACAAAAGGGGAGCTGAACGAGGGGGGAGAGTGATGCCTGGAAAATGATTCCTAAATGCACACATTTATCATATTTGCATGAGTTTTCTTCTGGGGTGAAACCTCATTAATGTGTCCCTGAATTAAAGATGTTTCGCTTAGAGCAGGTGGAAATCTAATTTAAAGATTTTCTCCCATGGCTGGGACCCTTCCTGAAGAGAATCCATTGCGATCTAATGGGAATTTTGCACTGTTTAAGTTTAGATTCTCTAAAGGAATGATTATTGATTCTTTTGAGTAGTATTTTTTATTATATTGCATGACGATGGGGATGGATTCAAAGAGAAAACCATTTCGTAATCATAAGGATACCATGCAGAGGGGGTTTAGTTTTTAGTAAAAAAAAAATAATTAAATCTAGGTATTAGAAGGGTTCCTTAGTCGTTGGTTGGCGTATTCTGTGGATCATTAGAAGTTCTTTTAGTTAGCCCGAGAATCCCCCGAAGATCCCCTTGAAGAAGCGATAGATGGGTTTGGGTATCTCAACTGCAAACAGGACAGAGCTCTCCTCGCCCTCCTCCACAGGGACGGCAGCAGACTGTGAGCGACGTTCGTCCTTAAGGGGCAGCTTCAGTTGTGGTTGCAGCTGCTGCTGCTGCTGTTGTTGGTTGAATTGTGTGAGAATCAACTGCCGAATGGCAGCATCCTGGCTCTGCTTCTGTCCGTTGCCGACGCCGACGCCGATGCCATTGCCATTGACCGACTGGAACTGCAGCGGCTGGCCCACATAGAACTTGGATGTCTTGAGGAGATCCTCGATCTTGATGTGGCCCACAGTCGGCTCCTGCTTGGGTGCCGTCTCCTGGCTGGTCTCTGGGGCAGGCACCAGAAGCGGCAAGGCAGCCAGATTCACTGGCAGCAGGACATTCGTGTTCTGGACCTTCTCGCCGCGACCTTCCTCGGATCCGTGGTTCAGCAGAGGATTGGAGATCAAGTAGAAACGGTTTCCGGCCATCTGCTGCTGATTGGAGGACTGCTCATCGGCAAAGCCGCGGTACTTCTCAAAGTATTGGTATGTTTTCGTGGGTTCGTTGGGACTTACAGAAGAAGCATTGGCATTGGACGAATGTCCCTTGTAGAAGGGATTCGGTAGCAGCACCAGACTGAGGCCCACGACCTTGGGGAAATCGGTAAAGGGATTGGGCAGTGGAGGGAATGGGAAGGCGCCTCCTCCCGACGGCTTTCCCTCCTCGTACACATAGGTCACGTTGCCCGAGGGAGAAGTGCGGTTCACATAGGTCGTCTCCTGCTTCTCGAAGGGATTGGGCAGGAAGGGGAATGGCCTCTTCTGGTTCTGGTAGTAGTGCGTGTGGTTGTGTATGTGCTGTGTGACATTGGCGCCCGTCGTGTTCAGTGTGGGTACGTACTCCACCTTGGGGGCCGTCTGGAACTTGTTGAAGAGATGCGCATACTGTACATCGCTGGCATTCAGCAGCTGGACTCCCTGATACTTGAAGATCTTGTCCAGATTGGGTAGCCCTTGGAGCTGGCCCACATTCTCGTACTGCAGCAGGGTTTGTCCGGGCTGCTCGAAGACCAGTTCGATCTCGCGACCTTTAATTTGTCCCTTCTGTTGCTCTGCCTGTCCCTTTGGCTGCACTGCCTCTCCCTTCTGTGGCTGTTCCTTCTGTTGCTCTGCCTGTTGGGGTCTTTGGCCTTCCACTGTCTCGCTGGGTGCCTGATCCTTGGGTATTTGGTGGATTTCAGGCTTTACTTCTGGAGTTTCCTGGATCACTTGGTTCTCTTCGATCACTTTGCTTTGCTCCTGGATCACTTGGTTTGCCTGGACAGCCACTTGGCTCTCCTGAATGCCTAGGTTCTCCTTTAGTTTCTCCACTTCCACGGGCTTGACTGCTTCCACAGGTTTGATTGCTTCCGGGGAAGCACCAATCTCCTGCTCAGTCGCCGCTCCACTCTCTATGATCCTGGCCCGAGCCGTTGCCATCAGAAGACCAAGTATAACCAGTAGACGCAGAGATTGCTTGAGGAGTAGTCGGGGAGAGAGTCCATGGTTAGACCCGGAGAGACCTTTTCTTTCTCGTGGATTACTTACCATGTTGAGGGTTGCAGTTGAACTGTGTCTTTCCCTCAGGTTTACCCGACTATTTATACAGATCTGGGAGGAACGGAACTTTTCCCTCTGCTTATCTCTGACAGGAAGTCCACCGAAATTCCCAATCTTTAGGGGCACTTTGGTTTCCATATTCCCATTCCTATCGCTGTGGTGATTCGTTTTTTGTGTTCACTTAGCAGAAGGCGCCAGGCGCCAGTGCCAGGGCCAGTGCCAGTGGCAGTGGAATATCGATGGTAGAAATGAAATTGCACTTAAAAGTATATTGTGCGAGTGTCTATCGTCCTCTGGCCTCCGTTTGTCTCTTGCAACGACGCGTCGTTATCAATTGTTGTTCCTGCCACCGTTTTGGTTTATTTTTCTCTCGTTTTACGTGCAACATGAAAATGCCATTGTTTCCGAGGCACACACAAACGGAAATCTATGACTCGCTTTACAATGTTTTTACTCCCTCCTTCAACAAAACCAAAACAAAAACAACACCAAGAACGGAAGCAACTATCAGGGAAGGAGTGACGAAGGTTTCGATACCCTAACGCTCTTGCTACGAAAATTATTCATTGGCCACCGGCGACAGGGTGCATAAGCAGGACCGAAGCTCGGTCCCGAGAGTGAAAAAACAAAATACACGTCGTGTGCAGAGGTTTTAAAGTCCTTAAATGACTCATCACGGATCCCATTCCTATGAGAGGTATATAATATATATTTTGGTAGAATTAAGCAGATAAGATTTAAGATTATGATTATCAAGGTTTTTAGTTTCATTTGTTAAAACATAAAAGTATTTTCAATATGAAATTCAGTCCAAAATAGGCAGATTCTTGGTAGACTATACACTGTAGAGATTCGTTACATTTTCTCTAGATCTCGTATAATTTTCCAGATCTTTCCTTCAGGTTAAAGTACCTATTCCTTTCCCAGTGCTTTGCCTTCGAAGTAGTTTTCGGTTAAGTTTATGGAAGTACTTTCAAAAGCAGCACCTTATCTTACAAACTTCTCTCTAAACCAATAATAGCCCGCCTTCTAGTAGGGCATTCAAACTACACGGGCAAGTGCAAAAGACTGTCGTCTGTGAGGAATGTGAGCAGCAGGAGCTTAAGGCAAACGCACCCACAGCATAGACTAAGCCAAAGGATGGAGCAGACGGATGGATGGGAGGGAAAGGAGAGGAGAGGAAAGGAGAGGAAAGTGCACATCAGCTGCATATTCATGCCGGAGAGAGCTTTATCTTTCGAACTATGTCTTTGTGCTCCATTTGCCTCCCTGTTGTCGATGTCCCTATCCCTGTCCTAGTCCCTGCTCCCGTACCCGTACCCGTTCCCGTTCCCGTTCCTGCTCCTGTCGCTGGTGACAGGTCGCCAGGTGAGTAAGCGATGAGCTCTGAGAACCTGGTCATTGACATGACATAGAAGAGGTATTTCTCTTCGTACAGAGAAATGTAGATGGATGGAGAGATGTCTCCTGCTGAGCTACGTAATTGAATTCGTATTTTTGGAGGACTACCATTTGGTGAAGGAAGGAAGAAAGGAAGGAAGGATGTTTTTGTCATTGACAGAACTGCAAATGTTTTAATCGATCATGGAATAAGAGCCCTCAAATGAAGAAGGAATCTCCCTATTGGAGATGACAATTCCTCAGTAATTGGACTGATCAAATGTAAGCGATAATTGGAGTTATCGACGGCTCTCGTGAACTGTGGAGGAACTTGAGCCACCAATTGGGGAAGCGGAGAGCGTCTCTCTTTTTTCAATTCCACAATTAACTTTCAGATTCACATGGTTTTTCTTCCGCACAAGTTTCCACGCTTAAAATCAGTTTCGTTTGCCAATTTTCATGCCATTCATGCATAATTCACACCCAAAAATACAATCAAGGGGGAATTGTTTTGCTGTTGTGATTCCAACCGCAATGGAAAGTGTTTCCTTTTGGTTTGTGCTGCTGCAAAATAAAACTTAAATTTAAGACACTCCCCAGTTGAAAGACTCAAAGAGTGTAAATTAGGGGGGCCAAGGGGCCAAAAGCCCAGAACCCATCCAAAAGCCCAAGGATTTCACAATTTGCGAGGTCTGTCAGCAGCCCACTGCCGAAGCCGAAGCTGAAGATGAAGCTGAGAGTCGAAGTCAGAAGACTGAAGTTTGGGGCAAGAAATTGGTCGGCGCTGCGGCAGATGAGCTGTTGAAATTGCAAGTGCGGCACTTGCTCAATTTTTCATGAGCCTCCCACAAGCCAAGACAGCAGCCAAAGTGTAGAAGTGAAGTGGAGCTTAATGTGGACTTTTGAATACACTCTGGAGAAGTATAGGGGCATCAAATAGGCTATATATGTACATATGTACCTATATACAGCATTTCGAGGGCTTAGAGCGTTTAGAATTGTCATTTATTTCCACTACAAAAAAGATTTGAAAGTGAAACAGTTAATCGAACGTATAAAATATCAATTCAGCTCAAACGTAACGTCATAGGGCATATGCCATCGTTAAAATTCAATTCTCAAGAACCAGAAGACGTTGAAACTATGGCCCAGGAATGCGCCTGAGCTGCAACCCACACACAAACTCCACAGCGAACATTGCAAAAGGAGCAGCCTGACAGAGGTGGAGGGACGACGGAGGCAGGGAGATCTGTGAAAAGGTGAAATTAGCGGGGCCAACATCCACCGGCTTCTTGGCCAGCCGCATCGTGGCCAGACAATGAGGCGAGCCGAGGCCCTTGACTTGGCCGAGTCCCATTGCCAGTCCCAGGGAAAAGGGGGAGAGAGCCAGGAGAGACCCACAGAGGAGATGGAGAGCCAGGAGCAGAGGCCAAAGCAAAAGCAAAAGCAAAAGGAAAAAAAATCATAAGAACTGGTGCTAGAGGTAATGGGCAACGAATCAGCGACAAAAACAGAAACGCCAAGAGAAAGATAGAGCGAGACGATAGAGGAGGAGGAGGAGGAGGAGGAGGAGGAGCTGCAAGTGGAGACAGTCAGAATAAAGCCCAAGGCCAAGGCAGCGCGAGGAGCTCAACATCATAATGATCATCATCTTCTCAAGTGCAAGGTGTATTTAAATAGGGTGAGGAATGGCCAGAAATAACTCGTCATTTTTGTTTCCTTTCCTCGTTACACATTAGAGCGAAAGGCAGCTCTGCCTCACCTTATTCAAATAGTTAATCCTGCTCATTGGGCCCCTGCCCAAGAGCATAAGAGCACCATAATCGTTGTAGTGGTCAGTGAGAGCATAAAAGCATCTTCATCATCATCATCATCATTCTCGCAGCTAGTGAGAGAAGCACAGCAACATCATCGTCATCATTCCCGAAGTCAGCGGAGAGATAATCGCGGGCCATTGGTGTTGCTGTTGTTCTTGTTGGTATTGGTGTTGGTGTTGGTGTAGCACAGCAGCCCACGAAATTGAGGGGGAGTGAAGAAGCCGTGCAATTCTTCTGTTCTTCTTGTCTTTCTGCTTCTCCACTCCCCCTCGCACCACCACCCATCCCACCCCCACCCCCATCCCACCACTCAAGTTTTGTTCTCTTTTTTTGGGGCGAACTCTTTCGTTTTGGGTGTGTGCAGTGCAGCAGCGATAAGATCAGCGTGTGTGAGGGAAGAGACCAGCCGCCTGGCCTGGCCTGGCCTGGCCTGGCCATGGCCCTGACTATGGCTATGGGTCCTGTGGTCCGCAGAGAGACGACAGACCCTGGAGCTGGCCCTGGACCCCGGACAGACTGTGGCATCTGCAGCAGGTGTTTCGCTTTCAGGCTGCTGCTGCTGCTGATGCTGCTGCCACACAATATGGGTAACAAGTTGCACCGTGCACCAATCCTGCACCGTTCTGCACCAACTTTATCGCCACATAATTCACACGGAAGAGGGACAGGGACAGGGACAGGGACAGGGAGTGGGAGTGAGAGTGGAACTGGGGGGCATGGATTGATTGACTCTCGCCGTGGGGGGGGCGGGGTGAAGTGGGGGAAGTGGGTAGTGGTAGCAAAATGGAAAAATCAAACGCCAGAGCGGAGGATGCGGTGGAGCTGGAGCTGGCCAAATAGCCTGGGGACTCTTCAGGGAACCTGCAACCTGCCACACATTCAGCCAGGAGTACGCTCCACTAGGTAAATATGGCAGACGACACAAAGGGCACACAACATCCCGCATTCAACGCCAGCAACACATCCGCATGCCCCATCAAGATCTGGCCATCATCAGCCAGTCCCCAGTCCCCCATCCTGATACATACTCCTCCTCCCCCTCCTGCAGTTCCCTTCGCCCCCTGTCATCGTCCTGTTCTCCTCTTCAGCAGCGCTTAGAATTCAAAACATTTCAGACAAATTGGCGTCGCTTTTTGAGCTCTCCACGTGTGACAAAATGCAATGCAAACAGCGGAAGGAAAGGGAAGGGAAGAGAACGAGAACGGTCCCCCAATGGGGCATCACCCTCCTTCTCCTCCTTCTCCTCCTGCATCTCCATCTGGACAATGCCCGGGAACCAGGCCCGAGGAATGGAGTCGAGAGTGCGGCGGCCTTGTTTAATTTATGCCAAAACATTTCTGAAGCGACGTTGACGACATCATTTGGCCTGGCAGAAACGATGGAGAATGGAGACGGACAGACACATTGGACAGTTGGCTACCAGCTTTCCCCCTTCTTCTTCTTCTTCTGGTGGCGGTGTTGCATGGACTGCCCTGGGATTGAGGCGTCACTTGATATGCAATAAATAAGCTGCTTCTGCTGCTGGGAAAAGTGTTAACGAGCCTGCAGCGGGAGAGGGCTAGTGGAGAGGGAGAAGCCTCTGTTGAGGGCCCCTAGAGAGAGAGAGCTACTTTTGTGTGTCGGACGCAGACACTTGGAGAAAAGCAAAAACATCTAACAATAAAAAGAAAGAATTTCGATGGATTAAGAGAGAGAGATAGAGGGAGAGATCTTGAAAGATAGCTGTTTATGACATGGCCCCCTTTCCCATGAGCGGAGCGTAAAGATCTACTGTCACTAAGAACAAGAGAGGATTTCCTGTGGATTTATCATAGCTTTACTGTTTCTACTTTTTCTGAAAGCACATGCTTTTTATTCAATTTCCTTGCATTTCTCTTCCATTACTCCTTCTTCCGTTTCATAGCCCCTCGAACCGGCTGGCAATTGTTATCAGACCCCCTTCTGCCTTATTTGCAGAACCTTTCCTTTCTCTCAGTGCAAGTTGCAATGCCTTGGCGCCACAAAATGAACGCCATTCATGGGGCAACGTGCACGAGACAAGAATGTGACCCATTTTTAGCACCCGTACAGTGGCTCTTTTTCCCCCCCATAGAGTCTCCCCCGCCGCCCCTCCCATCTAAGCGGAGTGTCTGCTGCTGTTGTTTGTTTAAATGTTTGCCCATATATGGTACAGTCAGCTATATAAATATGTGAACAGCTTTTAGCACCTTGCCCCCGCCACACTTGAGTGGCACACACACACACACACACACACACACACACACGAACACGAACACTCCAGAGCTGCCATGAAGAGACATTTGAACGTGTCTCAGTGGCTCTCTACTGATCCCTCGGAGCACGTGCGAGCCACCGAGCCACCGAGCCACCAGACAATGAGAGCTTACAGTATACCCAGCCATATCCAGCACCCAGCACCCAGAACCCATTCCAGGAGTCTCCTTTCTGGGGGCAGCATGGAAATCAAGTTGTTAAATTTACTTTCCAATATTAAGTTCCGATATTTTCTTTATTTTCCATTATTCTTGTTCCTTCTTTTCACTGAATCCGCTGCTGAAGGCGGGGCCATTTTCAATTAAGCAAAATTAAAAATTTATTACGAACCACAGCAGAAAGAAAACAAAGGCGGCAGGCGGCATGCGGCAGGCGGCAGGAAAACAGGAAGTGCGCGAAGAGTAAATTGCAGGAGGTACTTCGGGGTAAAGGAGATGTTTATGTTTTCATTAAAAAAAAAATAAAAAAAATAAAAGGAGAAACCGAATCATGGGTGGGATGGCTGATGGGATGACGGGTGGTATGGGTGGTATGGGTGGTATGGGGGGCAGTGCGTCGGTGGATGATTGGGTTGTGCTTTGGGCTCGGTTCGGTACAGTTCGTTTCGGTTTGGTCCTGGCCTGTCCGCGCGCTATCCTTTTGCCCGTTTTTATTTGTGTTGAAGTTTTAATCATTGAAGTGACATTGACAGCAGCAGACCCCCCACCCCCGCTGATGTCAGGGCCCTGCCGCAGCCGCAGAGGGCGACTCTCTTTTTTTCCAAACTGTGGCAAGTGGAATTTTCTCTGTCAGAGAGCCAACAAAATATTTATGAGTTTTAAGTGATTATTGAATTTGATATGCGGTCGGGCCGCCGCTCAATGCGGAAGTTTCTGCTCTTCTTTTTCGCTCTCATCGCAAGGATATTAAAAAAGTTTTTAATAACGAGTTAGAAAAGTTTAAAAGGCGCTCAGATTAACGAAAGACCGAACCGAACGGTCGCTTTTATAGCCCCATGTGTTTTATGGGTTTCAATGATTAACGAGGGAAGGATTTTTTTGGTTTTTTTGGTTTTCAAATAAAACCGACTGTCAAGGGGGTGGATCTAATGGAAATACACGTCGAAAGAAATGTTTATTCAAGAGCATCAGTCTCTGAAAGCAAATATTGTATAAAAGGATGTATATTGTGGGTATGGTTTACCATGGTTCAAAAGGGCGTCTCTACTAAATAATCATGTAATTGCATGATTAATCGTAAATTAAGAATGTACTCTGGAAAGAGAATAGGGACAGGATTAAGGGATAATGTGTTTTATAAGCCAACATCTCCACTGTACCGCAGTTACAGTACATATATGATAAACACTTTATTCGTCTGTATTTTAACCATCTTAAACTGCTAGAATTACTAGAGAGCGCTGTGGTTGTGGTTTACCCGCTAATCCGTTTCTACGTATCCAACAATAAATTCTGCGATTATTTATATATACCAGGCCTTGCTGCCTGTATAATCGTATATATATAGTTCTTTTTAACCGGCCAATAGGAATTCATGGACGATCCTGTATCTGAGGGTTGTATCTCTACTATTTTCAATTTCTTGAGATGATATCTCAGGGGACACTGCCCTGTGGGATATCTTGTTAACTTAAACAAGGAAAACTCCTTTGGGAAATAAGATCTAGTAGAAGGGATCTTCTTGGGAGTCCCTCAATTCTTCATTTTGGGATAATCTTCCCCCAAGAAGAGCTTGCCTAAAACTAATTGTATGATAGAGAAATTATGCTCAGATCGGAAGATTAAGTCGAAGCTTGAACCCTCGTTTAATCCCCGGAATTGGCAAATCTCTTTACCCACACTGTTCTAGTTGGAAACTCGCTCCCTCCCTCTCTGTCCCTTATCTGTCCCTTTTCCCTCCCTTCTTTGGCACTCGATAAATAAACCGTTGTTACAGTGTTGCAAACGTTATATTTCAATTAGCATAGCATTTCCATAGCGTGGCCAGCATTTATGCGGCGATAAGTTTTCTTCAATTAAAACTTTGCCACAAAAGACACACACACACAGACACACACACACACAACAGAACATTCCACTCGTACACACAGCCACAGACATATGGAATATTTGGAGGCAAACTTTTGCATAAATTTTAATGAATCTGATTCGAGTGGAGAGCGCCGCCAACTTTTGTTACTTCATAAATCTGATGGCGCATCGGATGGAGTACTTTTTGTGTAAGTAAATATAATTTTGAGGCGCCACTAATAACACACTTCCGTTGTTGCCTCTGACTCTGCCTCTGCCTCTGCCTCGTCTCTATTTTTGAGGGGTTTTCCCCTCCACAACAATGGCGACGGCAACGACTTCCGCTCTGAGACACACACACAAACAACAACAAAAAAACAACAAAAAAAACACACACCCACACACATACATGCATATGTAAGGAAAAGCCGCTTGGGGGATTACCCCGGAATACGTACCAGGAGTACGGTTCTACGTTTTTTATTTTGATGCTTTTTTGTTTTCACAAGTTTTATTTTATTTATTTATTTTTTTTTTTTTCGTAGTTTTATTTCATATTTCTTCTCTTATGGATGGCTCCTTTTGATTTAAAAACAATTCTCAAAAAAAATGTTCAACGCACGCTGTGTGGATGCAACGGATCGAGGAGCGGAATGCTTCTGCTTCTGCTTCTGCCTCTGCTGCTGCTGTTGGGGAGCCCCGGTTGCTGGCTAAAGTCGAACCGCAAGCAACAGACAGCGAACACAGACTGAAAGCTGGAGCTGAAGCCTCGTGTTCGGCGCGCAAAAACACTGCTTTTTTGCAAACTGTTGAAAAATCGCACGGAAAATGTGTAGTGGAAACGCACACACGAGCGCACACACGAAGACCACACGAAGCCACGAGGCAGCAGGCAGAAGGCAGCAGGCAGCAGCAGCAACAAGAACAACAACTAGCAGCACCAGCAGCAGCAGATGTAGAGCCAAAGCCAAAGCCAAACCCGAAGCCACAGTGCCGCCAGAGCCAGAGCCAGAGCCCCAGAGCCAGAGCCGAAAGCTGAAGCTCCAAAGCGATGCTCGTGGTGTACACATGTTGCAAGCAGCATCATCTCAGCGGCAAATGTTGCTTGGATGCCACAAACGTGCGCATGAGAAAATGTTGCTAAACGTTTAATAGTGTTGTTGTTTGTGTTTTGGATACCCTGTAAGCGAAATTAGCAGGGATATAGCCGAGTGTTTGAAGATTCTACTATTAACCGTTGATACATCCACATTAGGTCCATACTATACCAAATATGAAAGAAATCCACCATCCACTTTATGTTCTAAAAGTACTACTTAAAATAATCTCGCGTCATGCAGCAGCAGCCCCCGGTTTGGGGATGAGCTTCTGCCTGGACGACGTGCCGATGGTGCGCCACTTGATGGTGCAGTCACTGCAATTTATGTAGGAAGCTTCTAAAAGTAATCCCATCATCAAGATATATGTACATATGTCATTTTAAAGATATACTCGTACAGCTGTCTTTTTTGTAAAGAAAACAACAAAGAAATTAGATTCTCTTTAGCTACCGCTTCAAGGGGTATCGTTTAGTCCGAATTTCATTTATAGAATTCCTACATGTTGTTGTTGGTGTTGCCCGTCTGTTCGTTTAGGCGGGAAAAATATGTGTGTTGTGGTGGCCAGAACCCAGAGCCCAGAGCGCAGAACTCAGAACCCAGAAGCCAGAAGAAGCGGCTTTTGTAAGCTGCAGCAACCCAGCCATGTAGCAGTGATTATTTTGTCAATTGCAGTGACACAAAGGCATGGCATCTATCTCTAATGCCGAGGTCCCAGCCCCTCCTTCTACTCCTTCTATGGCGATTATTTCGTTGTTGTCTTTTGTTCATACAAAGGATGGGGAGCCGATGCAAAGGGGATAAAGGGGAGATCCTAAGTAGTTGCGGATTGTTTAGAGAGCGCTTTGAGGGGCATTCAATTGATTCCCATGAATGCCGCATCGAGTGGCAGCAACATCAAAGCGTGTTTCCACTCTTTGTAATGGATATAGCCAGCCACAGATACATCTACATCTACATCTGTATAAATCTCTCTATACTGATATTATCAATGGTTCTGTATAATTTACTTAGCTGATTAGTGGAATAAGCCGATTATGCAAATGTTTTTGCTATGCTCAAAAGCAGCGAAATAAAAGGACAGAGTGTGAGTGTAAATGTGATTGTGTGTGGAAAATTCCAAAATGAAATCATTTTCATTTGCACAAATAAAAGGCAGACAGGCAGACAGGCAGAAACCCATTGCAAATGAATATTTAATAAAATACACGCATATTTTATATATTTAAAATCAATTAAAATATTTCCAACAAGAATCCATTTCCACTTCTCTGCTCCTTGAAGCGGCAGGCAAACGGCAGGCTTTTGTCCGGCACCGCCCACCCACTCACCGCTCACAGACATCCATGGAATCCATTTTGCGGTACTCGTGTTTAACCAACTAAAAACTATTTTATTGTTACCACACTTGATGGCTGTTTTTCCCACACATTTTCCACGCATGCAGTCCTACAGTCGAACAGTCGTACAATAATTTCCATGCTCTCATTGAATAATAGATGTGCTAGATAATTGCTGAAATTGAATGCGGAAATCAAGAAGAACCAGGTAATACGCAGACAAGAGCATAGAGAGTTCTTATGTGTCTTAAAAACCAGGCTTTAAAATCTATCAATCAATAAAGAAGAGCTCAAGATAGCCATATTCCGCAATCCAAAGAAAAATATAAACCATTTGGGTTTGTTTCAATGGCAACATTAATAACAGATGATATTAATGGACTCTTACAATAGGATTACTTTGGGAACTTCATTGACTGCACCATCAAGGGGCCAAAGCCGGAGATCCACGCGGATTCCAGGCAGAAGCGCATCCAGCAGACCGAGAGGCGCTGCTGCATGAAGCGTGAATATCTTAATTAGTATTTCAAGAAGAAAGAAATACAGTTATTAGCGGAGTTATTTAATCTATACGCTATTATAGACCCAAAACCAGCCGCAAAACAGAATCGAACTTGGATCAGATAGAGTTTAGCCTGTTATACGAGTATGTTTAAGATTAATTGCTGCTTCTGCCAGGTATGTGCCAAATTCGGTGCACCCAGCCACGTATCCATATCCATATCCATATCCCCCCAAAAGACATTCCCTAATGGAACACTTTAATCATCTTTTACCACCATTAAAGACCTCTGCAGTCATTAAGTTCGCTTTGAGAGAGGAAAACTGAAATGTTCTTGGCGGCAAAAAAATGAAAATCAACAATTTACAAATTGAAGCGCAGGCCACAAAACGGATCTAGCGCAGTCCGCCCCCACAGACCCCCACAGGCCCCCACAGGCCCACAATTGGTTTCCATTTCCTCATCAAATTAAATGAAACGAAATCAAATGAATTGCAATAAAATGGAATACAATCGAGTCGCCCCGGAAGAGTCGGCAGTGACTGTTGCAAGCAGCTCCGCTCTGGCGAAAGCGAACCAAATTAACGAAAATCATTTCAACAGCTCCTGGCGCCAGCCCCAAAACCCCACAGCCAAAGGACTCCTCGTCGTGCCTTCCAGAGGATGCCATAGAAATGCTGGTAATTAAGCGCTCTTGAGCTCACCGGCAAAAAAAAAACCAAAAGAAAAAAGGAAATGTTTTAAATACGTTGTGGAAAAACATGAAAAATGAAACGAAACACAACAAATTAAAATGGAATTTAAACGGGAATAAAGAAACGACGAAGGCGTGGCAGGAGCAGAATACGGAGCACGAAGCACGAAGCAGCCAGGACCGAAAGCAAACAAGTTCCAAGTCCCAAAAAGCAAGGAGCAACAACTAAAAGCATTTCCGGCCAAGAACAGAACCCAGGGAATGCGCTAAAAGTATGCAAACGCCAAGGAAAAGGCTCTCCAGTAGAGTAGCTGAAAGTCGACAAGGTTCCACGACCACGCCCACAGTACTGGAGCACTCTGCCGCAGCAGCAGAAGCAGCAGCAGCAGCAGCAGCAACAGCAAGTCCCAACAAATTTCTTTATAATATACAAAGGAAATGCCAAACGGAGGCGACTCAAACAAGCAGACAAACACAAACACAAAACCCTCAGCCCCTCCGCCCCCTCCGCCCCTCAACCATTTGTGGGCGAGAAGGGTCCCATTTAGAGGGAATTTCCCGAGGAATACGAGGAATACGAGGAGTGCGTGCGAGGAGTGTGCGAGTATGTAGGTCCAAATGTGACACAAACATGTGTATATGTTCAGCTGGTGCCGTGGCAACAACAAAGGAGGCAAGCTAGCAACAGCAAAAGGATTACCAAAGAGGCACGCAGGCAGGCAGGCAGGCTGGCAGGCAGACAGAAGCAGGAACAGGAGCAAGAGCAGGAGAACGAACGGGGAAAGGCAAGCGACTTACGTGCGTTAATAATACGCATACGACACGTTGTACGGGCTCTGAATCTGCCACTGACTCCGACTCCGACTCTGGCCATACATCAAAAACGGGAGAAAACGTAGCCCGGAGCCATGTCAACAGGGAGGAAGAATAGAGGCAGGAGTCGGAGTCGCAGTCAGAGTCAGAGGAGGAGCAAGAAGCGGCCTTGATTAGGTTTGCAGCATGACTGACTTTCTTCCAAGGCAGGAACCAAGACACTCCTCCTTTTCGAGGCCATGTGGCTGGAGACCACGTCTGTCCTTGGCAAACGCATAAAATGTATTTAACACACAATTTATGTCTGCACGAGAGGCGCAGAGGCGCTCAAATTTACAGCCCACAGGCAACTGGCGGGGCTTCAGGTTTATTTTATTAGAGTAACGCAGCAGCAAGAGCAGCCAGTGCAGGCACAGGAGTCCCGAGTCCCGAGTCCTTCCTGCTTTCCTGCCTTTTGTGTGCCAGAGCCATTTGTTCTACACATAAATTGGCCCGCGGGACCATCAAGCAAAAATCATATGTTTTATACATGGCAAAAGTTGGCCCACAGTCTGCCAGGGCGAAAAAAAAGTTTAATAGACTTGGCTTTAATATTTCAGATTTTTCGCTCTCTCCTTTCTCTCTGTGCTACGGATTGAACAAAAAGTTTTTATTTTGATTTTATGACTTTGGCTGTTGCGCAATGAGGACATGGCTTGAACTCTGAACCCTGAAAGGGGGAAACTTTTATGTAGTAAACTATGGGAGCCCCAACTGGGATTATTATGATGGAAAAATGATTGACTATGCAAATTGTCTGCCCTAAAAAGGATTATAGTACAAATAATTCAAAGGAACTCCCAGGATGGCAGCTCTGATGGTCAGGGGAAATAAATGAAAGTAAGAACCATCTATCGCTGATCCTCTCAAGAAATTCCCCCTCAATAAGACTGAAATTCTGTTAATTCTGTTTTACGAAATGAAAGAACACTCATCTCATCAAATAAATAAATCTTAAAGGCCTGTCCCCCCCCCCCCCACTCGTCCTCCGAAAGTTGACAAACAAACAAAACCTCTCAGACAATTGCCCAGCTGAAAACTGATGAAAATTCCGAATGTACATATGTGTTGTACCACAAATGTGCTGCTCCTTCACATGTGACGTTTCCCAAAAAAAAAACGGCAGGACCAAATAAAAGGGAAAACTTTTAATTTTCCGCAAAATGTTTTGCGGAACCTTTTCTTAACAAGAACTTTTCATTTTTAATTAAATGGCAGACACAGGGTCCCACTCCTACGAGACCCTTTCCCTTCCCCTCCCCTCTCCATACCATTCCAGAGAGAGTTGGAGAGTGAGCGTGGGAGAGTGAGCGGGTGTCCAGGAAAGTTGTCTGCGGCAAAAGAGCAGCGCAACAGCAACAACAGCAACAACAGCAAAAGGCAGAGAATAAAGGCCCAGCGTTCCAGTTCCACTTCCAATTCCACTGCCAGACCCGCCCTCCCACAATAAAGCTCAATTAGTTAACGGCGAGCGCGCGCTGCTCAATCAAAGAGCGCACACGGTTTCCGCTCAGTCCGCTGCCCCTGCCGCTGCCCCTGCCCCTGACCCAGCCCACAAATCGTGCATTATTATTTGTTTGTTCGGGGGCTGCTTATCAGCTGGAGCCCCGAAGACTCAGATCTGAATTCCCAGTCACTCACACAGGCACTGTGGGTGTCAAGAGCCTAAGCTGCCAAAAAGACGATCTGCAAGGGCATTTCTTTTTCTAAACTTTACTTCCACACATCAGTTTTCTGACAAAATCTCCCCATTTTAATCATTCTGGAATTTTTCTACAAATTATGACTGGATATTGCTTGCATTCGCCCCACTGTGCATAGTCGGACTCGGGCGTAGGGGCAATTGCAGTCACGCATCTCACGATTGCGCTATTATATTCTCACCTTATGATGACTGACTGCAAGGCAGCCCCAGCCCCAGCCCCAGACTCGACCCGAAACTGGGATTGGGTTTGGGTTTGGGTTTGGGTTTGGGTTGGATGGATGGATGGATGATGGGACTCCAACGGGGAGTGGCACGGGGTAGTGGTGCTCGCGAGGCAATTGAAAAGCCGCAAACAATAATTGCAGTTACCTAAGCCAAAGCCCCCGCCAAAACCGCAGCAATTTTTGTTGCTGTTTTGCCCCTGAAACGGGAAAGGGAATGCGGAGTGCGGAGTGCGGACTGCGGAATGCGGAATGCTCATCCTGTTCTTAGAAGCAGAGAGGGAGTCAGGGAGTCAGGAAGGCAGGGAGGGAGGGAGGGTGAGAGAGCGATGAACGCGAATTAGGCAAATTGTCTGCAATTTCTGTGGGCTCCCTTTCGCGTTTCAACTTCTTTTTTTTCGGCTCTCGAGAGATTACTGGCCATCGATTGTCTTTGTTTAAATGTTCGTGTTGCGGGGAAACTGTGTTAAGATTTCTCTGTTGTTCTGGTTTTCATAATTCCTATTCCCTATCCACTTTCCCATCAGCCCCGTAGCGGGTTCACGGGTTCAGCGGGCCGCACTTGTGTGTCATCCTGCCTGCCTCCTCTCCCTCTCTCCCTCTCCCTCTCTCCCACTCTCTTTCTCTCTCGCGTCTCTGATCCGCTTCTATGCAGTTGCCCTGCAGCCATTTTTTTTAGTTGTCGAGGACGACACCCACACCAGCCAGCCGCCGACCCTCCGTCGAGTGAAGCACCTTCATTAACATACCAACTGCAGTGCGGGAGTGGGGAAAGGGGGAGCCAGGAGCGAGGTAGTAACATCCATGCTGGGGAGGATTGCCCGCCGCCTGTGGGTAAGGAATTTCCAGCTTCGTGGCTTGGAATTTGCTGTAATCCGATACAATTTAGCGGCTTAAAGCTTCTGCCTGCTTGACGCTCAAGTTTCTCGTCATCTTCTGCTCCTTTCCGTTGTTGTTTCTGTTATTGCAACCTCCCCCTCAGCGCTAGAGAGAGAGAGACGCAGAGACAGAGGGATCTCCAGCAAGGCACGCGCTTCGCATTTTCTCTTCTTTGGATTCCGCCTTTGCCTTTGTTTTGAGTTCCCCTGTCATATGGCCATCTCGCTCACTCCTTTTCGTTAGGGTTACTGTGTGTGTGTGTGTGTGCGGCTCCAGGGCTCTACCAGTGCTCTTTCAATGGAGGGGATTAGAAGCCACTCCAATGGTTCTCTATCGCTCTTCCTTTCCTTCTCCCCCTCTCTCCCTCTCAGAGTTCACAGTTAAGGCGAATATTTATCAGCAGAAATATCATACATATGCACATGCATACATTGAAAACAACTGTTATGCATGTATGTATGTATGTATACCTCGCATCAAATATTCTACAAAATTCGCTTTTCATTCCTTCTTTCTTTCTTTCTTCTTTCTCTTCCACTGAACCACTCAGAAATGCAACAAAACAAAACAAAAATCTTATCAAAAATACAAGAAACAAAACCTACCTTCGTCTGTCCAAGACTTTGTTACCCTTTAATATTAGAGATTCCAAATTCCATGCATAATTCGTGCAGCAAAAGAGAGGGTTATGATTCGATTCGATTACCGATTCAGCTCTTGATCCAGAATATATCTACATACTGGTGCATGGAAATTGATCGCGTTCAAAAACGTTCAACTTTCTCTGAGCTGCTCAAAATCGAAATACCCTCGTCTGAGAGGGTATTCAAATAAAACGAAGATAGTGCAAGAGGAAGTAAGAGCCAAATAGAATAGAGAATGCGGCGGGGAAGGGGCATACGAAATGCATGTATGAAAAAATCTAAACAATTTCGCCAACAACTTTGCTGACGGCTCGAAAAGGATTACATAACAGTGGAAGGCGGCAGGTGGTGGGGTGGTGGGGTGGTGGGGTGTAGGAAGACACCAGCTGCTGTTGCTGCCATATGGTAATTGTTTTTTTTTTGTTACATCACGTTGTAGCTGGAAACCGAAATCCGCAACATTCGCTATTCCTGTTCCGAGCAATGTTTGTGCTGCACTGCATGCAGTGAAAGGGCAGGCACACCGCACCCCGCACACCGCACACCACCCAACCCACAGGCGGTTGTAATTGCGTTCATACATAATTATGATGGAAAGAGAGAGAGGAGGGAGAGGGAGAAGAGGGGCTCTCAAGGTGTACGAGTACATTGCGAGAGCCGAGAGTTATGCTACATTTAAACCAAATTGACTTCGTTGCGGGTGAGTTGGAGACGGGAAACAGAAGCAACTGGAATTAAAGCTGCCTACATTCGTGCGAAGCAGAACGAGAGATAAATGGCAACAGGGAGAACGAGAGAGACAGAGACAGAGACAGAGACAGAGAGAGAGAGAGAGAGCGTAGCAGCGTCAGCGAAGTACCGTTTATTTTTCACTTTTTGCCACTCGACGCGACCCTTTAAATGGCAACATTTTCACCACACATACACACTCTCACTCATCTACAGTGGGTTAAATAATACCCCGCATTATTTAACTCAATGTTGAAGTCGCGGCTAGTACTGTCTCTTTCTCGCAGCAGGAGCGGCAGGAGCGGCACGAGCGGCACGAGCGGCAGGAGCAGCAGAAGCAGCCGCAGCAGTAGGAATAAATATACCTTGCTTCTGAATCTGCAATTGCTGCGGTTCTAGTTGTTGTGGCTCCTGCAAATATTCATAAAATCAACTCATGCAGGAAATGCAAAAGAACAAGAGAACGAGGGGGTGGAGAGGGGGGTTTAAGTGGTAGAGAGGAAGGGGAAAGGGAAGGGGAATGGTACAGAGTTGCACAGTGAAACGAACTCAAATATTTGTTTGATTGGGTTTAGTTACTGTTCGCAAATACATACATATGTATGTACCTATGTATGTACATGCATATGCAAGAGCAGGCATGCACACAAATACATACATATGTATGCACATATGTTAGTACAGTAAAAGCCCTCTATGCAGACCCTTTGTTAAGCGGATATGCGCGATTTCTTGGGCGATCATTCACTGTACATATATGCAAATATACCCAAAGTCTGTTTGCTTTGGCGGCCAGCATACATAGAAATATGGAATATTTATCTAATGTTCATCAAACGGAATACCCCCAAACAGAAGAAGAATCCGAAACGAGAGAGCAAGCAATGACATCGAACTCTAGAGCATGTCCAACAAAGGCCCCACATGTTTGGGTGATATTATAGATAACGTAACGGCCGAATGGACTAATCATTACTGTAAGCAAACCTCGAAACAGAACACAAGTTAAATTTCGTAATTTACGCTGTGGGGGGCGTAAGCCCGGAACTCCTTTGGCCATGACATTAAATCCCAGCCCGTCGCACACCTGCAGCACGACAAAGCCTCCCCCCCTTTGCTCCTGCTCTTTCCGTCGCAGTAAAAAGTCAATTTACGGACCATCCCCCCAGAGGTTAGGCCCCGGCCAAACGACACTTAAATGAAGTACACACACGCATAGGAAGTTCCATCCTTATACACGTAAAGTGTGGTGCTTGGTGTGGTGCATGGGCGGCGGGCACAAAATCAATATCACATCAATTTCCAGCATTTTTAAGGCTTCAACGATCCAATCCACCACTCCACCACACCACCACTCCACTCCGGGGCAAACCTGTCATTTTTTCAATTAAATTATAAAAATTACCAGCAAAATCCCAGACCAAGCCAAGGGGAACTCCTCTTCCTCTGTTCCTCTCTTTCCCTCTTCCACTCCCCGCATATTCTGAGAAGGTGACGGAGGAGACTTTAGCACGTGCTGTCAACGAGGGGACAAACGGAAGGAAGGGCCGAACAAAACCAGACTGGAAAGGGGACGCACAGTCTCTCTCTTTTCTCTCCTGTGCCTTGTTACCTCCACCTTGGCTGCAATTAATTCTGGTAACATAATCTTCACTTACAACTTTATATGACACTAAATCAGTGCGAAGTGTGTGAGGCGAGTGCTGGAGGGAGTGCCGAGAGTCGAGTGCCGAGTGCCGAGTGCTTGTGCCCCAATTTGGCTGCATATTAGAGCAGCATCGAGTGGTGCTTCGAGTGTGAGTGTGTGAGTGTGTGCGTGTGTGTGTGTTTGTGTTGTGGGGGCGTTGCCAAGCGGCCGAACTGATTTACAAGCCCCCCAATTATGTATCTGTGTGTGTGTGTTCCCCGAACGCAACGAAATTCAACGCTTTCTGAGCCGAAATTTAATTAGTTCCATTTAAAGCGCAGCCCCAAAAATAATCCCAGGAAAAGAGGGGAGGAATTCTTTCCGCATATTTGCACGCCAGCCAGCCAGCGGATAATTATCGCTTGAAATTCGGTCAGAGGTTGACTTCCTCCAAAACGCGAACGAGATCTCCTTTGGGATTCATCTGCATGCCAGACCCTAAAACACCTGATATGCAATGCACCTACACGTACGACGACGACGACGACGGCCACAAAAGAGAACACACAACACACAACAGAGTGTGAGAATGCGGGAGAAGAGAAGAGACTGCGAGTGCGAGTCCGAGTGCGAGTGTGAGTGGGGGAACTCTTGCGGAAAGATCTTTTGCACGCACATTGACCATTTCATTTTCACTCGAGTCAGAGCCAGAGCCAGAGTCAGGGCCGAAACGAACGTGCCAGCAGCAGCCCAGCGGGGGACAGCGGGAACAGCAGCGGTAGATAACCAGATGTGGGGATTGTTCCATGTGATTTACAGACGATTACGTGATTTCTTCAATGTGTAATGGGGTCTTTGTTGGAGTCACTGAATGTTTATTAACTTGAAATTTCTTTGTTAAACGAACAAAAAAGAAAACGTTTACTTTTGTTGGAAGATCTCTTTGGGGTCTTAGGCTATTAGCTCCATTTTCATCATCTGCATCGTTCGGAATATTAGAGAATTAGAGAAAGAATTCCATTGGCTAAAATAATGATCCGATTGCAACGATTTGTAGGATTCTGGTTCCTTCGTCCGATTTTCTTTTTTTTGATTGCCTTACAACATCTTCTTCAAGAACTTTCTTCACAGCTCACAGGCAATTACCGAAAGCTATTATCAATTAGAAATGCAAGGCCCACCAATCCCAATCGAATGCAAGTGAAATCCAAAGAAATGCAACGCCCGCTGCGAGAGGGAGTGGACTGTGGAGTGTGTGGGTGTGGGGTGTGTGGAGTGTGTGGGGTGTGTGTGGTGGATGCCACGCATCCATACCGTACGCTTAACTTTTCGACATGTTTCACATGTGATGAAGATTAAGTAGAAAATAATTACAAGCTGGGGAGCCGTAGCAGGAGACGTACATGTACATATACCCGTAGCTGTGTGTGCGATCGCGATCGCTTTGTGATAGGCGCGGTGCGGCGGATCGGGCGGATCGGTGGATCGGCGAGCGTGTAATTACATAAACGGCGATGTCAGTGCGGTGACAGGACGGCGTCATCGGAACTGCCAGACGACGACCGACAGTCGCTCACCCAAGTTCAAGTCTGAATTCGACTCGCACTCGGAGCTCGAGTTGGAGTCGGAGTCGGAGTTGGAGTCGGAGTAGGAGAGTCAGTCGATCATCAATCGTGCGAACTTTCCAAGGTCCGCCCACTTGCAGGACGGACGGGGGGTAAACACGTTATTCTGTGGATATCATTGCAGTCCACGTATAAAAGGCATAAAGCACCAACAGCACCACCACCACCACCACCAGGTCGCCGCTTTACCTGTTCTCATGCCTGGCACATAAATTGCAAAAGAAACCAAAAAAACAAAAACAAAAACGAAAAAAAAGGGCCAAATCAGCGTGTAAGATGCTGCCCCGTACGAACACTGGCACACGGGGCCCCATAAATTTTAAAGTAATTTTCTCTTAGCCCCCAAATAATTTATGGGAAAATATTAACGCTGCCCCAAATACCCGGCGACCCAGAGATGGATCCTAGGGCCCCAACCAAGTTCTCCCAGATCTCTTGACCCAAAACTATCACAAATAGAGTAATTAAATAAAAGTTCCATCGGTTATCCTGCAATCTACAAGCACCATCTGCCATCTACCATCTACCATCTACATAAGAACATCACAGAGCGCTTTGAGAACTTTTTGCAATGGAATTTCGGTTTTGGGTTGAATTATTGCGACGGAACGGGGTTCCCCCCCCTTCTATCAGGTCACGATTATCTGCATACGCAGCCGGCAATAATAATTTCAAAATTGGTGCACTTAAGCGAGAGGATTCGATCCATCTGCCTGGATACTGAACCAGAAGAAGAAGAAGGGTTTTCGGTGGGTTTAGGGGGGGGGATAATCATAATTTGAAAGTTATTTTGTTGCTGTGTGTTGCGGTAAAATTATTGAGCAATATGCTGATCTGTAAAATCATAAATAAAAATATTTGTACTTCGGTTCGGGGGATCCACCTTCATCTTCCAGCTTCAACCTCAGCTCCAGCTCCAGCTCCAGCTCCCACTTCGTCCTGCCTTCTGCCACCTCCTTGAGCTCTCTTCCTTGCAGATAACTTTTATGTTATTAGGTGAGAGAGTTGGCTTTCGGGGCCAAAATCTTTGCTCGGCTCCTCGGTCCGGCCCCTTGTGTCTGCCACGACCCTGGACCCTGGACCCGGGACCCTGGAACCTGGCCCTGGACATGCGGCGGTTATATTCCGCTTGGGGCTTAACGATTGATAAAGTCTTTTTATTTACAAGCTGATAATGATGGTGTAGGTGCAGGCTTTTGGCATTGCGACGGTTTTTCATGTAATTTATGAGCAATTTGCAGACGATTTTCAAGACGACCACGAATCCCCCCTCAGACAATATGCGGAATGTACAGAGGGAGAGAGTGCAGGAATCACAGCAAGTGGTGGAGTGTTTGTGTGTGTGTGTGTGTACGTGTGTGAGAGGGGGGGAGAATGGGTTAAGTGAAAGATCTACAAATGGAATTTATGGGAATTAAACAACTTATAAAAGATAGTGTTTTACTTATAGAATGCATCATAAGAGCGTGGGGAGCGTTGTGTCCACTAGGTCACATTTGCAGACTGATTCGCTGTTCAAAATTTCCCCTAAGCGAATAGACACGTTCGTTTCGAATGGCAAGGAACATAGACCATTCGCCCCGAGCGATATTATATGAAGTAATTCGCTGATGCAATGATTTAATACGATTTTCGGGAGAAATTAAAGTATTGCTTAAAAACAGAAGTCTCCTGTTCTATTTTAAGTGAACGGCAAATTGCCAGTCATGCGTGAACGTTGGATGAACAGGTCCCATAAGCGAACAGTAACATATGTACATATGTACGTTGCGATTGACAAGAACAGAGACCAAAGTACATAAACGGTGAATAAAGTGAATCTAAATCATTCGCGAATATGAATATTTTGCTAACGAAACTGTGGTATTAATCGTTTTACAACTCTAAGACCTCTACGAATTTCAGCTAGACAATCGAAAACTATTTTGTAACATTGATAACCATCTGAAAAAGGGTCAGAAGATAGTTTGTCGTTCTCTCTTGCTCTCCCTCTCCCTAAAACCCATTAAAGTGTCACAACAAAACGCTGAACTCATTTTTTGATATCGCACTGGGCAGCAACCAAAAGCCATAAAACAAGCTAGTTTATAGGAAATGGGGGATAGGGGAGAGTGGATAGTGGATAGTGGAAAAAAACAGAAGACCCTGGCCACGAACTAATAACACGAACGCCTAAATGGACTCAATAGCCAAAAGTGTCAACGCCAGACCGCAACAGGAGTGAGAGAGGGAGGAGAGAGAGAGAGAGAGAGAGACGACCTATGTCTAAGCCGATTATGGGCCACGACTTTTGGGAACGGAACGCACATAAAAATGTCTCTCTGGCTGTCAGCCAGGCAGGCAGGCAGGCAGACGATTCGGAGATCTTCCAGAATCGTGTTAAGCGTGCTCTGGAGTCCAAGGAGTTGGGGGAGGGGTTCTTCTACTTGTTTACTTGTTGGTGGTGTCGATGTCTTACCACTGCTCTGGCTATGACTGTGGCTGTGGCTGCGACTTGGGCTGTTGGTGCTGTCTGTGTCCCTCGGCTGATGATTGTCATTAACATCAAATTACCACAAGTCAAAGTCATGTTCACCAAAATAAAAACCCAAGAACTGTGATCGCCAGACGCAGGGAGACAGAGGAGACAGAGAAGAGGCAGCGGCAGAGTCTCCACCGTCATCATCGGCTCAGACAGATAGTCGGCGGCACTTAGGTGGAAAGTTATGGAGCAGAAATGAAATGGGAGAAGCGCAGGCGCAACCACATCTGAAAAAAATGAAGGAATCTGCTGATGGAATGGCGCTGGCACTTGGGCGCTACACCTCGTTGGCCATTGGGACAAATCTGTGGTGACACCTGGTTGTGGTCTGAGTTGGAAAACAGATCACAGAAAGGAGTAAACAATGATAGGAGGAGGATATCTAAACATGGATTATCCAAAGAATATTCATTCTTTGGTAGCTCTCTGGAGCTTTCCAAACTTCTCTTTCAATATCTGTGCATAGGAATAGTAAGATATTATCTTCTGGCAGTCTCTGCGATATGCATAATTATGTTAAACACATTAAATCCATTCATAAATCTTTTTAGCAAGCATCATTCACAAAGGAGATCTCCCCCCGCCCCGCCAGCAGACGAGATGTGCGCCAGTTCTGTGAGAATTCGAATAATGAGCAGATAGAAGATATTATTCATTCCAGTGAATGGAATGGATAGGGCTGGGTCTTGCTCTAGCTCTCGCTCTCATTTGTATTTGTCTGGCTTGGAGGAGGCTTCAGGCTTCAGGCTTCAGGCTTCAGGCCTAAGGTTTGAGGTATTTTGTAGGTGATAAAATGTTGCTTGGTTATTTATTATGCGGCGACACTCGAGATGAGGATGGGCTCCGATCAAGGGGCATGGACATGGGTCTGCTCGGAGACGGAGACGGGAATCACAAAATCTCAAAATCAAATCAATAAAAACCAGTCAAAAGCAACAACAAAACCAGCAACCGAAACAGAAATAATTTTTAAGATGCAAATTATGCAAATGAGATGAGATTTCGTGTGGCCCAAGCCGAGAAATATTCGAAACCAAAACCGATATTCCACCTGACAAACCAAAAATCAATTTTTCTTTCTTGCCCAATTCTTTCGGATGGGCGCCATGTGGGCGGGGGGCGTGGCCTTACACATTCATATGGAAACGGAAAAAACAGAAACAGAAACAGAAACAAAAACAAAAAACTTACTGCGCCGAGAGTCGTCTGTGAGTGTTGCAGCATTGGGGGTACGACGAAGACGCTTCCAAAACAACATTTTGCTGATTGAATTTGTTGTCCGATTGATAAGATCGTTGATTAGTTTCGTTATGTGAACACGTTTAGGGTTATGCGGGTGTTTTCTTTTTTTGTTTTTTTGATTATTGCGAAATGCTGTTAACATTTGACAGAGCTCGCATTAATTATGGAAAGCAAATCGAAGCGCGGATCGGCACTGATTAACATCAAATTCGAATTACTCAATGTTCCACCGGCACTAGACACATTCTTGAGTCATTCACTGAGCACGCGCCACCTTCTGATGGAAGCGGAAAACAAAACAAAACCAAAAAAACTAACTGCGCCGGGAGTCGTCTGTTAGTGTTGCACACCCTGGGAATGGGACAGAATGGAGCGGGCGACAAGTCGTCCAATCACAAGCACGCGCCGGGTTCAAATGCAACTGTAACTGCAGTCTGCAGTCGACGAGGGCAGAGCCAAGACCGAGACCGAGACCAAGACCAAGACCGAGCTTGAGCGTCCGAAAGTGGTGCGCGACACAAATTATGACTGCGCTCACTCACACACAGACACACGGACAGTGGCAGCGACAGAGCGGCCGGCGTTTCAAGAAAGTTATGCTCAATGTGGAGCGATTAGCTCAGGTGTTTCTCGTTTTTCCCCTACTTCTTCTTTAGCAGCAGCGTTTTCGATTTGTTTTTGTCAAAGTCAAAGTGTCATGTGTCATCGGGTGGGACAGTGGACTCAATTGTGGGACCTGTCCCCGCCGCAAGTTTCCGCAAGAGCTTCCGTTAAGCGATTTTCACGCCCAAACACCCGGAGCCAGAGTAGACCCAGAGCCAGAGAGCCAGAGCCAAAGCCAAAACACTTCTGCCCCTCACGACGGTTAATTAACGAATAAAAAGTCGGTTTTTGTTACGAAAAAAAGTATATATATGAGCTTGGCTTAAACGCGTCTGGGCCCTGCTACTATCGTGCTCTGCTGCGGAGCTCCGTGCTACAATAAAAAATGAAAAAGAAAATATGTTACACCAAACAGTTGCGCCGACTGCGGACTGCCGGCGTCGCCGTTGGCGTTCACGTCAGCGTCACTGTCGACGTCGCCCAGCGCACATTGGGGCCAGTGGAGGCATAAAACAGGTGTAAAAACTGATATGAATGAATGAACTATAAACAAGAATGCCATTTAAGGGCCTGGCACCATCTGATAGGCCAGATCGAGATGAACCACTGAATGGACATAAAGTTTTATGTGTTTGGAGGGCGTGCTGGGGACAATTAGATGTTCGTAAAAAGATAATTTATGAACGTGTTTAGGAGGGTGACCACAAAATGTCGTTGGAATGGTTGGAATTTGTCAATTATTTCCAGCAATTGATAAAAATTGATAATAAGACGTACCTCCTTAAAGATGTACAGTATTATTCTGTCTGTGAAGTAGCGGAGAGAGAGAGAGCATCGCTGCTGCCGTTGCATTGTTGGCTAACTGGAATTTTGCTGCTACAAATGCTGCGTCGGTTGGCTGTGGGTCAAACATTGGAATTTTCTCATTTGCACCTTATTTCCAATTATAACTTACCTCAAATATTATTAAAACACAATCCAAATATTTCCAGATTTATTCAGTGTGTGCACACTGGCGACAGAGAAGTCGCAGTCGCTGCCGACGCCGACGCCAACACCAGCACCGACGCCGAAGCCAGCGTTGCGTTGGTGGCGGTTCAGTGAATTTCGCCGACTGCATTGTTTCTGATGCTTCTTCTGCCGACGTCTTGGGCTGTGGGCCAAAAAATGTGTAACAACAACAGGTGATCGCTGGCTCGTGCAAAGTTCATAATGCACGCAAAGCTGAAAGACATTCGGGAAATGTTTCTGGCTTTTGTTGCTCTTGTTCGCCTGCACATTTATTGCTTAACGCTTTGATGCGTTGACTGAGTTGTTCCTGCCGCCTGCCGCTGTGCTGATCAACGTGCAATGGAGAGTGGAGCCCCGAGCCCCCATGCTGGAGTAAACTTCTTCCTCATCATGCGGACGGTTGCCTCTCCTCCCATTTGACATATTGCACTTGGCTTACCGCTGCCGGTTCGCTGCTTCTGCCGCAGTCTGTTCATTAAGCGAATCAGCGTAGCGAAGCATAAAAGCAAATTAACATAAAACAACTTCTTTTTCGACTTCTACTTACAGATATGAGTGTGTGGATCTGTGTGGATGTGTGTATTTGGACACACATCAAAGTACTTCTTCCTCTGTTCCATCTTTTGGCCATTGTCAGCCGCTGTGGCGGAATTAAAGACCCTTTTTCTAATGCCTTCGTCCGGGCAAATTGCTTTGGAACGCGTCTAATTGGAATACAAATTTCATTTGAATTGTTTTTTCTTGCTTTTTGGTCTCTGCTTTTTCGAGTGGAGTGTGTTTTTTCTTGCGACAGGTCATAGCACTAACAATTTTTCGTTCAGCTTCGCGCGGAAATTTGTGTGGTCCATTCACAGTAGACAGTAGATGGCAGTATTAATGTGACTGCAGCCATGTGAAACGACTGGGGAAAGGAAAGAAAGGAAGAAACAAGAAGATAGGAAGCGGGCATTTTGAAAGAACAATTTTAAACTCACGTATTAGTTGAAGACTGTCTGGACGGTTGTTGCACATGTGTGTTCCCTATGATCCACAGTGTGCTATTTATTTTCTGCCCCCTTCCGTGAGAGTATGCGTTTCTGTTGCGGAATTGCAATTCAAAAATAGTTTTTGATGTCGTGCTTTCAGGTGTCCATTCACAATAGATCGAATGCAGTCGTGCGGAACAGTCGCTATGAATTATGAAAGAGGAAGACTGAAATGTGCAAAACGGTCACACTTAAAATGGCGGTTTGTTTACAAAAAAATATGTAAAATTGGGGTTGTATTTCGAATTGGATTAGGTGGAAAGATCTGCTATACCCATCTACATCACATTACATGGAATTTCGGTAAGAGTATCCCGTGACTGTAATCATTCCACTGCCACTTTCCTCCCTCCCATTATGCATCGTTGTTGCGTGCTTTTGAAAATATGTATTATGAATATTTATAGATGCACCACCGATAGATGAAGTAATGTGTAATATGGCTAATGAAATTCCATCTTGCAACAGGCACAATGCAATATGCGCGTGGTGGTTGTGGCAACGAAGCGTTGCCATGTCCTCATCCACACAAACAATTGGATGAACCACCACCGGCGGCACGAGCTCTGCATAAGTGAAAAATGTCCCGCACACTGAAGAAGGATTACCGCACCGCGGATTTCGAGCAGCTGAGCCGCGAGATCCGGAACCATCCGATAATGAGGACTTCCACGGCGGAGCAACAGCAGATGCAGAAACTGCGGACGCCCGAGTATCGCACCAAGTGCGTGATGCGGGCCTCGCTGGATGACATTGCCCTGGGGGTGAGTGGATCAATCGCTGATGGATAGCCTCATAGGCAGCTCCATTTCAGATCAATCTCTACAAGCTGCATCTGGGCGAGGCGAAGCAATCACAGCAACCATCTATCCCAGAGACCTTTACTCCTGGCTCTGTTGCTGCCTCTGTTGACAGGCCCCCCAAGTCGGCCAAATCTCCCGCCACGCCCTTCATCAAGGTACTGCTGCGCAAGACGCCCACCGTGGTGCTGTTCGAACGTCACAGCATGACGGCCCTAGCAGACACCGAAGAGGGCCGGCTGGTGCTCGAGGATAATCAGCGGTACGAGGAGCTACTGGCGGGCACGGACAAGTCGCGACGCACCGTCGACTCGGACACCCAAACCATTACGGCGCTGAAGAAGTCGCGCCTGGTGAACACGGAGCGCCTGACCACCGAGCAGATTGGCTCGTATGTGTCCAACTTTGAGATGTTCGACACATACCAGGACCTGGAAACGTCCACCACGAGTGTGGGGCAGGGCGCCCAGAAAATGGAGGTCACCACATATCACGTGGGAGGCGTGGACCAGTTTGTGGCGATCAACAGCCTGCCAAACTTCAAGCTGGCCCTAATGCTCACCATGCGCATCCTGGCGAGCAATGTGTACGAGCCGCAACAGCGGCGATACCGGAATATGGCCATGCCTGATCCGCTGGCTGAGGATGTCAAGTTCAAGTACCGGTTGGGTCTTCTGTGGCGCCTGAGTCCACCCTCACCTCTACCCAGGGTCCATCAAGCGGTGAGCGACGTGAGCTTCTGCCCCAGCAACGGCGATATCATGGCCGTGGCCTATGGCGTCTATAGTCATGCCAATATGTCCCGATTGCCGCGTTGCGGCTACGTCTACGTATGGAACATCAAGAATCCAGTGAACCCCGAACGCTGCTTCAACTACGAGGTGCCAGTGGTCACCGTGGAGTTCTCCCCATCAGCTCCCCAGCTGCTGGCCATCGGCCTACATAATGGCAGCGTCGAGGTCCGCAATATCTCGCAGCCGGAGCAGCTGCCGCTAGCCATTTCTCACCGCAGCACCTCGCCCCACTTTGAGCCAGTGACAGCCATCAGGTGGATTCGAATAGCAGGCGATGTGGGTGGCCCGGCCGTGATCACACCCTTCCTGGCCATATCCCGGGCTGGCGCCGTCACCAAGTACCGTCTGATAAACAGTCCCCATCTGCTGGGCTTCGAACAGCAGCGTCTGCAGCGGGCCGAGGGCGAGCTGGAGGGCCTAAAGATCGATCGTCCGGTGCCGGCGGCCTCGCTGCTGGCCAATCGGCATCCGCAGTGCCTGGAACTGGTGCTGGATCCGGTGCAGTCGGACATCTACTATGTCCTCACTGACGAGGGCACCCTCTACAAGTACTCCACCAACTATCCGCTGCAGCATCTGGAGCAGCGGCAGGTGCACAATGGCCCGGCCGTGGGCATGGAGTTCTCTCCGTGGTCCCCCAAGATGTACCTCACCTGCGGCAGCGACTGGTGAGGCCTGAATCTCTAAGGGGTTCTCCGCCTGTACTTATTTGGTTTCTCCCACAGGTGCATACGGATTTGGCTGGCTGGCATTCTCTCGCCGGTGATCACATTGCGCCACCATCTCTCGCCCGTGCACAGCGCCCGCTGGAGTCGCACCCACTCCACCATACTGGTATCGCTCAGCCGCTGCACCGTGGACATTTGGGATTTGCGCAACAGCACCCTGAAGCCCGTGTCCTCGACCACGATAGATGCCACCATCTACTACACAACCTTTCGGTGGGTGCGCTTAAAGTGATTTTTTCGTATTTGTTTGCTGATCTATTGATGATCTTTCAGGTTTTCCCACTGTGGTCGCTCTTTGGCGGTGGGCAACGAGGCTGGCAATCTGCTGATGCTTTCGTTCGAGGACATGCCTTTTCCCCCGCACTTCCAGTACAAGCAGCTGAAGAGAGCCATCTTCAAGGCGCTGGCCATGGAACCCGATCTCCAGCAGCAGGTGAAGAGTGTCGGCTACTTTGGCTATCCCGCTGGCAACAAACAGCCAAAGGCGTTTAATTATTAATGAATAAAGAAGCGTTCCAATTGAAAATGTTCCATTGCCTGCCACCTTGAGCCATTAAGTAAGCCTGGTTTTAGTTGCTCTTATCAGACACTTGCATTTACAATGCAAAACACAGCTCGGAGTGTAAGATAGCCTCGAATACCTTGAGCATATCATAGCGACCAAGTTCAAGCCGCCCCCGCCGACTACGGCGACGACCAAGTTTGTGGTTTTGTGGCGCAGTCGATGACGCCGACTTTGGGATGTCGACGCGTTGTTTAGTTGAAATAGAAACGTTAACAATGCCTCATCTACTACGGCAATTGCCCGTTTCTCCCACGGCCACAATGCACGATCCACGGACAACACTGCGAAACCTGCCTCCGGCCTACAGTCCCGCACAGACACCACATAGCCGGGAGAAGGATTTTGCCCCACAGGTGCGCTATCATTTGGAGCTGCCACGCAAGCCAAAGTTCCGGCCCTGCAAGGTCATCTTTGTAGGCGACTGCTCCGTTGGCAAAACGGCCATAGCCAATCGGTGAGAGCAGGACCAGAGCATGCCGTAGAAGGTGCTAATCGTTGGGTTCGTTCTTCTTTAGCTTCTGCTATGACAAGTTTCAGTCCAACTACAAGGCAACGATTGGTGTGGACTTTGAGCTGGAGAACTTTAATATACTTGGCCACAAATACAGCCTGGAGATGTAAGTGTGGTGTACTCTGCCTTCCTCTTTCATTATTTACATTTTAGCTTGGTTTCCAGGTGGGATACGGCCGGACAGGAGCGCTTCAAGTGTATTGCTGGCGCCTATTACCGCAATGCAAGAGGTATGCACAGAAAAGTATCATTTATAGTTTCTTAGAACTAATATTCTTTAGTGATTGTCGTGACCTATGACATGTCGAGACGCGATACCCTGGAATCGGCCAAGAAATGGCTGGCCAGCGCACTCAACTACAATACAAGCCAGAGACCATTGGTCTTTCTAGTGGGCACAAAGGCGGATCTCTTGGTGAGAGAACCACATTTTGATGTACAATTATAGATAAATAATAATCACATTCACCTCGAAGACAAAGGAGGAATTCATGCGTATGGAGCGCTTGGCGGGCAACGCAGCCGCAGAAATTCAGGCGGAGTATTGGTCCGTATCGGCGCGTTCCGGCTTTAAGGTGACGGAGCTGTTCCAACGGCTAGCTGCATTGGCCTTTGAGGAGGCAGTGAAGCAGCAGCTAGGATCCCTCAAAGGCACAACACAGGAACAGGCGACGCTGGCATCTGTGAAATCGCAAACATTTGGTAATATTTTTTATTGAAGCACAAATCATTGGCCTTACGCAAATATTCTTGCAGATTTACGCAGCTATTTCAGTAGTCGCTTTTCAAGACAAAAAAGTGGATGTGCTTGCTAGCCTTCACAATTTTAAGTTAAGGCAATGAATAAAAATTATTTGAAGAAAAAAAAAAAACTGTTGTTTGTGGATAGCCTTGCCATTCATTTTAACAGCGCGATCGTTTTGGTGCTGTTGCGCGCACAAACGTAATGTGCTGTAAAGTGCTATCTTGAGTGCTGTTGCGCGCACAAACGTAATGTGCTGTAAGGCGCTATCTTGAGTGCCATTGCGCATACAAACATAATGTGCTGTAAGGCGCTATCTTAAGTGCTGTTGCGCGCACAAACGTAATGTTTTGTAGGGCGCTATCTTTTTTTCTTTGACTTAAAGTTATTTATTTGGAGGATATGCTTTTACTTTTGTATAGCAACTTTTAGCAAAGGGATATTTATCTTATTCTAATTAATACAACATGTAGGTATGTAAAAGCGCTATCTTGAGTGCTGTTAGGCGCAACATTCAGTGCTGTCAAGTGCAAATATTGAGCGGTCTGGCCACGCTACTGTCAAAATACGCTTCCGCTTTTTGACAACTGCCCCTCGGTTGTTCTTTTCATTTCTTTTTCTCGTAGAAATGCCACCCAAAAAGCCAACTGAGAAATCCGGTAAGGATTTTTCATATAAAAATCAGCTTAAAATGTGTGGATTTATCACCAAAAGCAATGCTAAAGCAAGGACTATAATCAGAAATAAAGAAATCTGCATTAAATCACGAATTTACGGCAGAAACTAGTTAAAATGTATTCGCCACGTGCGGTGTGGCTGCGTCCAACCACGGCCAACAATAGGCAATGTGTATACGAGCTTGCCCAGTGCTACAATCAAGCCAATTTTTTTTTACCATTATTTTCAAGTGAAATTTCCAGTTGAAATTTACTATAGACCACGACGACGCTTGCTTCGGTGGTGATAGATCAGGCTTAACCTAACTTTGTGTGTATCACATTCGGTGATGTTTACTAATCAATATGATTTGGTGTTCCGCTTGCAGCCAAGCCTGGCGATAAGAAGCCAGAGCAGAAGAAGGCTGCGGCCCCAGCTGCTGCCAAGAAGGAGGCACCAGCTGCTGCCAAGCCCGCGGCTGCTGCTCCCAAGAAGGCGGCTGCTCCTGCCAAGAAGCCAGCTACCGCTGCTGTCAAGAAGCCCACAGCCCTGAAGAAGGTGGCAACCAAGGCCAAGCCAAAGGTCAAGGATGCCAAGAAGAAGCTGGCTGCAGGCAAGAAGCCACAGTCGGTGCTGGCCAAGCTCTCGGCCAAGGCTCGCGCTGCCGCTAAGGGTAAGAAGGCAGTCAAGGTTGGTGCTAAGCCCGCCAAGGGCACTGCTAAGGCCAAGGCTGTTGCTCTGCTGAACGCCAAGAAGGTCCAGAAGAAGGTGAGTTCGCTGTGAACATTTACTTTTTCCCAACTCTTGGCTAATCCCTGCTTGTCCCTGAATCGTGTAGATCATCAAGGGCGCTTTCGGTACCCGTACCCGCAAGGTCCGCACCAACGTGCACTTCCGTCGTCCCACGACCTTGAAGCTGCCCCGTAACCCCAAGTACCCCAGGAAGTCGGTGCCCACCAGGAACCGCATGGATGCTTACAATATCATCAAGTACCCCTTGACCACAGAAGCAGCCATGAAGAAGATTGAGGACAACAACACCCTGGTCTTCCTCACGCACCTGCGCGCCAACAAGAACCACGTGCGTGCTGCGGTCCGCAAGCTCTATGACATCAAGGTGGCCAAGGTGAACGTTCTGATCAGACCCGATGGTCAGAAGAAGGCTTATGTGCGCCTGGCGCGTGACTACGATGCTCTGGATATTGCCAACAAGATCGGCATCATATAGACAAGCAAAGTGTGGGGAACGTGCATCGCGTTCTACATTTATACATAGAATTCTTTCTATAAACAACATAATAACTAAGCTGACAGATCGCGAGGATGAACGTTTCTAAGTTGTCGACTGGGTATAATAAAAACCACTCAAAAAGAAACCATTAACTTGCTTGATTCTGGGTGGGCTTCCTTTTTTTCACAGATTATTTTCAGAATTCATCCTAGAGCCACATCATTAAAGGTGAGTTTGCAAAAGCTAAAACATACCATTTTTAACAATCTTATTTCTTTACAGATTCTTTGCTTATGAGCGAATATGATGGACCACCAGCATAAAAGGTAATTACATATGTAATTTTAGAAACAGATATATATCTTTTCTGATGATTTTTCGTAGGAATCTCACTGAGCTTCAGTCATTCGTTGCTTTGAAATCAATTTATCTTTCTGATTATACCAATAGTTATACCGAATTGCTTTTTTTAATGTACCCATCTAATCAAAATGTTCTCCATATTTGTTTCAGTTGTCCCAAAATGGAGCCTTGGAGGGCATCGCTACCCGAAGGTGTGTAGAATTTAATTTCCTATAAAAATGTTCATCTTGTGATGATTTTCGAGTAGGAATCTCACTGAGCTTCAGTCATTCGTTGCTATGAACTTAACTTTATCTCTTACTGATTATATTATTTGTAATGCGAAACTGAAACTAAACTGTCCTTTGTAAATCCCCATCTAATCAAAATATTCTCTATATATTACAGATTGCCCAAATGTGGTTGCTTGGATACATATCCCAAAAGGTGTGTAGAGTTCATGATCCTGTAAATTCGTATATTGTGATGATTTTTTGAGTAGGAATCTCATTGAGCTTCAGTCATTCGTTGCTTTGAAATAAGTTTATCTCTTACTGATATGTTTTGTGAATTATTTAAAGACCCTGCGAGAAATCTGATGACTAATCAATGCCGGTTTCTCTTTTTTTTCAGATGGTTGAGCACACACCGCTTGTATTTCTATATAAATATAGTTATAGTTAATTTATTTGACAATAAAACAAGCTATTTTCTTATAATTAAAACCCTTTTACTTTTAATATCTGCGGAACTGTTTCCTAAACTTGTCATAATGATAGTCGTCGGTCGCACGCTTCACACCATTGGGACCTGTGTGGTTCTGTGCTGTTTTTTTGCCCTCCCTTTCCTCCCGTTTGCGTCTTCGCTGTTCGCTGTTCTCCTCGATGTTGACTGCATGTAATAAAACAAGATATACATAAGATATGGGAAGTTCAATCCAGAAAGGGTCGTACTTACATCGATTGTGTTGCATAAAGTTGACAGCCATGTTCGTGGGCACAAACTGTGACGGTCCGTCCTTCTTGTTTTTGGCATCCTGCAGCAGCTTCTGTTTGGCATCCTCCGTGGCCTCAATATTGCAGATCTTGGCCTGAATGCCCAGGTCTACCTCAGGAATGCCGTTTAACATTTGATTGGACAACATCTCCTCGGATCTGTGCGTGGACGATTGCCGCAAGTGGTCAGGCAGGGCATATAGTGCTGCGTCTTCGGGTGTTAGATATTTATTCACATCACCGTCGTCATTGTCTGCGGCATCAGTGCCACCGCCCTTGCGCTTCTGCAGCTCTAGCTCGATATATTTCATCATCTCCTCGTCTTCATCGCGTTTGTTCGTCTCAGCAGAGAACTGTGTGCCAATGCCCACATCGTAAGGATCCTCGGCTTCCTTCATTTTGCCAGATTTCAATGTGGCCATGTTGACCAGGCCCCCAGATTTCACATTGAAGGGATCCTTTATGGCCAACTCCTCCTCCGGAGCGATTTTCTTGCCAAGGGCCAGACCCACAAGGCTGACACCATTTGGACGATGACGCAGACGTTGGCGTTCCTTAATCTCGTCCAGCGTTAGCCTGAGGAGAAATTGACATTGGAAACGAGTGCATTTTCGCTGATTTTACTTACTGTTCCTCCTTTTCCTCGTCATCGGAGTTCTTGCGTTGTCGCAGATTTTTGCGTGAGGACTTCTTAAAGAAAATCTTTGTCGTCGAGCCCTCAGTCTTGGTTTCATCAGCCGCATCGCTCATTTTTGTTTGTTTACGGTTTTATTTTTATGAAAATGCGATTTGTTTATTTTCTTGTGTCGCGTGCGCGATAGTCGCTACCGATATATCGAGTTAATATATTTAGCTATCGATAGTATAGTTGCAGCATATAATGTCGGTATATAATGGTATATTTGATCCATATTTATGGGATATTACGGTATATTTCCATATCAAGCCCAGTACCCAGATCAGCAAAATTTGCCATCGACCGAATTAAGGATGGTATTCGTATGCATAATATATGCATAAAAAATAAAAATGCATGCCGTATTTCAATCGATGGAAAATTTTGCAGCAGGCGTTTTGCTGAATTCCAACGGTAGATATATCTTGCGAAAGGCATGCAGGCACAAATCGCCGTAGCAGGACAAGTCAAGTATTTAAACCAAGCCAGTCAAGTAGAAAATTGATTCATTGATCGGATAAAGTTATGTGGGCAGGGCTGAGAGATCTGTCTAGCTATTAATATTCGACGGAATATCAAAAACTAGGAATATGTATGATGGAACTTGGACAATTCGTCAGTATATTTACGGTATATTTTGAAAATGAGACGGTATATTTCGGTCTATTTCTGAGGGTCAGACGGGGTATATGTTATCGATAAGTCCGTGCAGCATTGCAGTGCATTCCATATATCGAAGAAAAAGCGGCATCTATCAAAGGAATTTCGCAAAGCATTATTTTTATTTTTTTGTGCCGCAAGCTGTAAAATATAGTTAAAGCCAGAACGTGTTTCCGAATGTGTTGCAGTGAACAAAAGAGCGGTGTGTAGATGTTTCAATAGACTGTGTGCCTTAACGTTTTTGCCAACATTGCAACTAAAATCGATTTTGTCTTTTTGCGAACTGCAGTATTGGTGGAGCACTAAGTACCCCCTCGAGGACATTGATGCATTGATAAACAGCTACCCGGAGACATCATGTACAACGGCATTGGCTTGACAACCGCCCGCGGCTCCGGCACCAACGGACATGTGCAGCGCAATTGTGCATTCGTCCGGCCGGGCAAAAAGGACAAGGACTATCGCTGCGAAGATGACATCAAAAAGTTGGACGCCCAGCTGAATCGTCCGCCAAACAAGGAAATTCTTGACCATGACCGCAAGCGCAAGATCGAAGTCAAGTGCTTGGAATTCGAGGAGATACTCGAGAAGCAGGGGTAAGATGATCCATATTCCATGTAAGGGCCTTGTAAATGCAATCCCTAGTTATATAATGCCGGTGACCCCAACGCATTTGCAGCGCTGCAAGTGACCAACCTATCGCCGCTGGTGGTGCTACTACTTCTGTTTATGTGTTCCGCTGCTTCCTCTGTATATTTTCTCTGTTTACGGATTGCGCCTGGTAGCAGCGTCGACGTCTGAATTTTCTCGCCACGAGCGCGCATACGCACTCGCGCAACCACCAACCCCTACCATGCGTCACATATGAGCACTGCGGCGCTCTTCCGGTGACCGACCCGACACCCTACCCAAGGCCTGGGCCTGGCACTGGCCTGCCCTGGTGGTGAAAAAAGTGCATTTCAGTTGTAGAGATTATTTCAATAGAAGACATCCGCGTGTCGCGTGCCGCACGGACAAACGTTTCAAACAATCTGAGAATTCCCATTAAAGTTTAATTTTTAATGTAGTGCAGCCTTTAATATTAGTGAAATCATACCCAAAAGCCTTGTTATTCATCGAACAATTCTGCCAACCTATCAATCTGGGTTTAAGATATTCTCCAAGGTATTTTTTTAAGGATTTAAACACGTGAAAAGTTTCTGAATAATAACGTATTGCTTTATGATCCAAACAGACGCACACCGGAGGACATCAAATCGCAAGTGGACTCGTTCCGTCAGAAGTTAGTGGGCCAAGGGAAGACAGATGCACCAAAGGATGAATTTGGACGCGTAGCGTGAGTAGTATATCCATTCAGGCTTATGTAATTTAAACAAAAAGTGGGCCTAGTTGACAAATCAATAAACGGTTAGACAAAACGCGTGCCACAATCTCGGCCAGCGACAGCTGTAGGCCCCCCAGCCAGGCAACGTGCGCTCCGTTATTGCGCCGCTGGGTGGTGCGCACAGCATGTGGCCGGCCGCCCACCACATGAGCAACTCAACCCTGCTGCTGGGGCATGCTGGCCAATCGGCGTCGAGGAGTGGTATAGAGAAAAGGCTGCTGCAAAGATTTTGGGGATGCGCGCTCCCGTTTTCAGTCACTTCGAGTCTTCCAAAGCCAAAGCAACATGGCTGCACCGCTCAGGAATAATTAAATACCAATTAAAATAGATAAATATTATTAAATGAATAAAATGAAAAATAATAATACAAGCAACCAAGTGTCCTTGGGCAAGAACACAAGGACAAGGGGTCACATTTAATGGCAATGCTGCAGAGAGGCCGCCACAGGATGCCCGAAAAGATCCCGAAATTTTCACGCTAAGCTCTGAAAAAATCAATAAAAATAATCAGCCACCCACAAGCCGCCGCCTGGCCGGAGATGCAGCCATAGGCAAAAACCAAAATATAAAATATAAAATAGAGACACCCAACTAGGGGACCTCCTCCTATGCCCTGAGGCAGCCCTTCAAGTGCAACGAAAAAACAATAAAAAGGAGAACAAAATGCAGCAACTAAAAGGCAGCCAGATGGTGGTGGTGGTGGTGTCGTCTTCCACCCCTAAAGCAGCATTGCAACCCACTGTCACTGGTGTTCATGCCCAGCCGTGGATTAAGGGCTCAAGTCGTTGGATGTCGTTGTGTGTGTACTATTCTAGTGGTTGTTGCAAGTGTTAGGTGGAGCCCCATTACAATATGGTGTTAAGGCAGCGGCGATAGCAGCGAAGAGACAGAGCAGAGCCACAGGCCACACTGATGCCAAACTAAACGAATGCAACAAATCACTAAATAAGTCTTCCAAACCTAGCCAGTAATTAATTAGTCGTCTAAGTCGTTAAGTGGAGTCAAGAAGTGCGCAGAGAGCCAACAGTTGCGGCAAACGGAGTAAACCAACAAGGCATACAATTCGTATGCGAATCGTTTTATAATATTAAAGCTAATCCAATGTCTCCTAAAAATTATCCGACGTCTTCCATACCGATAAGGAACAACAAAAAATATATTGAACTTGCATTCGGATAATGCGGGGCATAATGTAGTAAAACCAAACAAATGCTAATCCATCGTCTTCCAATAACCGATGAAAAGATATATATTTTTGTACCTATACAAAGAGTTTAAAGAGTCCACTGTCTTCCAAATACATGGATTTATAAAAAAAAAACATATATATATATCTATATATAAATATTAAATAAACTAAACGCGAATATAGACGAATTAACATTCGGGTAAAATCCACTGTCTTCCGTAATTAAATGTGGAAATTAATATTGGTATAATCATAAAAAAGAAACTATAAAGAGCTATTTTTTTCAAATTTTATAAACATTAAAAAAAGTTAAAATATAAATAAAATATATAAAAACAAAAATTGAACTAACAACAAACCCAAAATGCTCTCCTCGGAAATCTACACCAATACGACCACCTCCACGGCTATGTCGGCGGTGGGGATAACTTCTGCTGCTGCTGCTGCTACTTCTGCTTCTGCTGCTGCCTCAGTGGCAACCACAACAACAACAACAGCCACCACGTTGCAAGTGGTGAAAACGAGAAAACGCCGCAAGCGTCGGAAACGCGCAGGTCACGCAATTGGTGCCGCCTCCACCACCACCACCATCACAGCTGCTGCCGCCACAGCCAGCCACCTTGGCAGTCCCCACACCCACACACACCCCCAAGCAGGAAGCGTTTCCCTACCGACAGCAAACGGTGGCAGGAAGTGCAAGGCCCAATACTTCCAGCACGACAATCGGGAGTACTTGGCCAAGTACGAGAGCTTTCAACTCACGGCCCACCACACGGCATCGGGCGCAGCTGCGCTGAACTATGCGGCGGTGGCGAAAAAGTTCAAGCCCTTGCGGCCGGCGTTAGCAAGCGGCGCCAAGAAAACCAGGCGACCAGGAATGCCCAGAAAGTCGAACCCTGACTGCGCCTGCGCATGCCAATCCGCAGTGACGGAGCCGGCCGCGGAACCCAGCCAGCGAACAGCTGTTGCCACGCACCAGGACTTGCCACTGTCCACGTCGCAGTGGGGAAACGGAAGCGCAACCGCGAACGCATCAAAAATCAATATCGATGGCCAGATACTGCTCGAGCTGCTGAAGCACTCCTCGAACACATTGCTGGAGACACTGCTCGGTGCTGGCAGTGCTGTGGCATCGAGGTAGCACCTTATTTGCACAGCTTTACTTAAAACCCATGATTTGAGCCTTGATAGCCTTTTCTTACTTTTACTAACGCAATCTCATGTTATTTCTTATTGCAGTGCTCGCGACACTCATCAGATAGCCGAGGCACAGCAGCAAAAGAACGCAAGGCTGCGCGAGGCCTTCAACATATCCAGCTACTTTGTGGAGGGCAGCAGCTTCGACAACGATCGCAAAGCAAAGGAGGATCTGGCCAAAAGCGTGGCTCTACAAAAGGAACTGGACGCACAGCGCGAAAGCCTGGCAGCAGCGGCAGCGGCTGCGGCAGCTGCTGCAGGCAAGGACAAGGAGACGGGCAAGCGATATGCTCTGGTCCGTACCCCATCCCGAGAGCGAGAGCGGGATAGAGAGGGCCATGTTGCCGCCGCCAGTGGCGATGAGCGCGAGCATGTCTCAAAGTCGGACAAGAAGAAGCGCAAGAAGCGCGCCAGAGAAAGGTAAGGGATGGAGATTATCCAAAAAAATGATACTAAATGGCAAGTTTTTCTCTTTTTCTGTTCTGTTCTTTAGCTCTGCCAGTCCTGAGCGCAAAAAGGACAAGAAAAAGAAGTCAAAGAAGCACAAGAAAGAGAGGTAAGCAATAGGCTGAAGCCCAGATCCTGCAGATCCTGCGGCCTTCAAACAGTTGTAGCTCTCTGTGTTAGTTTTGTCGTTTCTTTCGTTGCTCCTTGGTTGGACTCTACAGTCATGAACTTTTTCGGTTTATCCTTTAATCCTTATCGTACATAGTCCATAGTAAACTGTAAACAATTTGTGCCTAGAGCGTGACAAAAAAAAACATAAAAACCAAAGAATCTTTTGTAACTATCAAACTATCAAATTGCTTAATACATTTTGTGTTTTTCGTCTCTACTCCTTCTTTTACATTGCATTTGAAACCACAAAAGGGACTCATATGAGAAAGAAAGTAAAAAAAAGCGAAAAGTTATGTACAAATGAAATACACACTTAGTTATAAACGAGATCCTACACTTACACACACATATACACACACACACACACACACAACCACACCAGAACACAGAACCATAAGAACCAATTAAATCAATCCAATCAATGAAGTGAAATTAAATGAAAATGAAATGTGTTTCAAATGCGCCTCTCTGCAATATATACTACTTTCGATATCCTAACATTTGCCAAGACAATCTTTTATTTGAATCTGTGTGCAGCGGGGAGTGAGTAGATTTATCAGGGATCTGATTTACTATTGATGTATGTATGATGGGTCGACTAATAGCTAACAACACGATTCCCACTCTAACACACAAACCATATCATACCATCCAATCCATACTAATCTCCAATCCCACACAATCTTTGCATCATTCACATTTTCCCCAAAAAAAAAAAAAAATCTGCCCGGCGGTAAGTAATAATTCGATTCTACAATTCTTAACAAAACTTTAGTTGCCAAAAGAACAACCTCTGCATTGCGAACAAACAAGAACAAAAAATAAAACTAGAATACAATATTATACATTACAAAAATATGATCCGATACGATACCATAAAGTCTAAGAGGTCTATCTCTATCTCTCTCTCTGTTAAGGAATGCAAAGAAATATTTTTGTGTGTCGCAACAATTAAAAGCCAATTACTTTCTCATCTTTCTTTCTATTATTATGATTACCTTCTTTAATGTTAAGACAATGCAATTTGAGCAGTTTTCGATGAAGGTAAAGCACTAAACCACAAGTAAAACCTATTTCTTAACATTTGCTGCTAAAAACCAGTATCTTGGAGCTGTGCTGTGTGCACCGGTTCCCCCATAACGCCTCGTCCAAATAAATGTGTGTTGTAGCCAGCACAAAATGTCACTATCAAAGAAAAACACACACTCCCACCACCAACCCAGGAGATCTACTAATCCCCTGTCCCCACTACGATTCTACTTGCAGTAAGTCCAAAAAGAAGAAGTCCCGCAAGCGCAAGCACAGCGCCAGTTGCACCGACAAGGAAACCGACAAGGACAGCGACGAGGAGGCGGCGGGCAGCAGCGATGAGGAGCGCGATCGCGATCGTGAGCTAAAGAGCGCACGCAAGAAAGCCAAGAAGGACAAGGTATGCATGAGCTCCGTCTGAGGATACCCACTAACATCAAAAAGAACTATCGGAGAGCGAAGAGAACTGTGGAAAGGAGGGCGTGCATGTGTCACTATGATTCACAGAATATACAATATATCCCATACATTAATATACTACCTGTCTATCTCATGAACACTTCTAATGAACTCTTACCTCTAACGCTGTTTCTCCAACTATTTCTCCATACAAAATCAAATTAAATCCATTAATGATGTAACATATATTTATACCGACTAATCAAGCAATCATTACTTCTGACTCACCAACAAAAAAAAAAAGAGATAATAATAATACAATCCAAATGGAAGTACTGGCCTCTCTCTCTATACAATATATTTATTAAAATATTTATTACCTGTATATGATGATAACTCTCGTTTGACTTTTCGTTTCGTTGTTTCAATTGTTCACCAAAATATTAAACATGCGCCATTTCTTCTCTTGCTTATTTACTTCTTTTTCCACCAAAATGAAACATTCAATAATAACGATTGACAAAAAATAACCACTCAGTGCTTACTGAACTATATAAATCCTGCATACAAAACGTTAACATTGTATATCCTATAAATACTAAAGCATACAACTTAATTAGTAACCAAACAAACAAAAATACAAATCAAAAATATCACCCAAAATATTGTCGAAAGGTAAAAAGGCTTCAAACGCATTCACAATCTAGTATAACCCTATGATTTATTTTACCAATGGATTTTCTTTCTTTCCTTTTCGTTCCTATTTTTGCTAGACGAAAATTATTTGAGAGGGGCTACCCACATAACGATCTAATCCAGCGGTGAGCTTGCACTTCCTTCCTATTGGGCCGAGATTTATTCTTCGACAAAGCGAAAACTGAACAACATGCTTTGCGTGTCGCGTGTGAGACTGGTATCGACAATGCAAAAACGGAAACCACACCGTGTCCGTAACGAGTCTCATCGCTGTTCGACTCTAGTCTCGCTACTTCCACACTCCAAAAGCGTGCCCGCCCACCGCTGATTTAATCCAATCTGTTCTAAAGACTATTCATATTTTACTTCGACATTTCAAGACTATGGATGGCCTCTCTGTTTTTATTTTTTTATTTAATATTAATTCGTATCGCTTTTGATTTAAACGTAGCTTGTGTTTTTTTTTAACCAAAAATCCAAATCCAATTAGTTTAAGTAAATTTTAAAGAAACGAAAAAGAAATTTATATTTTGTTTATAAAAACCCTTGGCGCTTCATTGATATAGGATAGCTTTCAATGGCTCTCTTGTAGTTTTGTAAGTACTTTCATTTGACTGTTTTCCTTAAGATACTAATACTCCAACAATCATATGATAACTAGTGTGAAGTGATAAATGTTGATAAATGATAAATGAGCAAGAATACATTTTGTACAAATTCAAGAAAAAAGAGCGAAAATGTTTTGCACCAAACCGAAACTTCATATGTCTATCATGCGCCATAATGAATGATCGTTCGATCTTTTAAATATATATTGCTAAAAGTTAGACTCTTAGCAAGATCTCATGCCAAGCGAACGATTATTAATGATCTTATCTTTTCTATTATGCAGAAAAAGCGCGACAAGAAGCTGAAAAAGAAGTCACGCGCCCGTGCCAGCTCCTCGGACTCGGAGCCCTCCAAGTATGTTGAAAAATGTGCTAACATTTCACTTTAAACTAATTTGAACATTTTATTTTTCAGCTCTCCGTCGCGTAATGAACGCAAAGGCAAGAAGTCGGGCAAATCCCGCGATCCAACAGCTACCAAAGCTGAAGACAATGGCACATCGCGGGAGAATCCCTTCCGGAGCCGGTCCCGCGAACGTCGCAGGGAATTAAAGCGGCCCAACGAATCATCAGCTGACGGTCGAAGGGACAAGGGCGAGCGCAGCGATAGTCGCAGTCGACGTCCCAAGTCCAATGAACGGGCAGCAACCACCCGTACTCCACCTCGCAAAGAGCCGGAAAGAAAGCGCGAACGTTCTAAGGAGAGACTTCGATCAAAAGAAAGACAACGATCAAAAGAGAGACAGCGATCAAAGGAAAGACTTCGTTCGAAGGAAAGACAACGGTCGAAAGAAAGACAGCGATCAAAGGAACGACCAAAATCGAAGGAGAGACAGAGGTCGAAGGAAAGACAGCGATCGAAGGAGAGGCTCCGCTCCAAAGAAAGACAGCGTTCAAAGGAAAGGCCACGCTCTAAAGAGAGGCAAAAGTCTAAGGATAGACAGAGATCTAAGGATAGGCAGAGATCAAAGGATAGGCAGAGGTCAAAAGAGAGACAGAGGTCAAAGGAGAGGCAGCGATCAAAGGCGAGACTTTATTCGAAAGAGAGACTGCGATCCAAGGAGAGGGCGCGATCAAAGGATAAACCAGTAGGTGAAATCAAGCGAGACAGATCAAAGGATCGACAGCAATCGAAGGAGAGGAAACGATCGGTGGATAAGGCACCCTCCAAGGAGCGAGATATGTCCAAAGGTCGACCAAGATCAAAGGAGAGACAGCGCTCCAAAGAAAGACGACGTTCCAAGGATCGCGGTCAACAATCAAATGAGAAAAAGCGTTCTAAGGAGCGACAACGGTCAAAAGACCGTCAACGATCCAAGGAGCGACAGGGAGTGCCAAACCTAGCCGTCTCTAAGGAACGTACCCGGCGCCAGCGATCGCCATCGACCTTGGCCAAAAATTCAACAGATAATCGCAAGCCTACTCGCAATTCTAGATCACTTTCCCGTTCCCGCAAGCAGCAGTCGCCGGCCGCAATTGTCGGGAGCAGCCGACGCAGTCATTCCCCAGAGGTTCCACCCAAGAAGGCTGCGCCACCGGCATTCAATCCCTTCAAGGCTGCAGAAGACACTGTCAACGATATACTGGGCACCAAGTCGGTGATTGTGGAACTGGAGAAGACCAAGCGCAAGCGGGCAGTCTCCAGCTCTAGCTCGGCATCGGGTAGCTCCAGTAGCAGCTCGTCTGCATCCCGGACACCTTCGCCCAAGCCCAAGCCTGGCAAACTGCGACGACGCAGCAAAACCCCCGATCCGATCAAGAAGGAGAGGAGCCCCAAGCGAGATCGTCGTACCCCGCGCCAGAGCAGCGTGAAGCGTGAACGTTCCAGCACTCCACAGAAGCCCAAGCCAAAGGGTAAGGCGGCCACACCCAGTCCGAAGCCACCAAAGCGACGGTCGCACAGTTCAAGCTCTTCGGAACTGCGCTACTCGCCAGCAGAACGACATCCAGAGCGCTATCAGGACATCATACAAGACAAGAAGCGGCCATCGAAGGCACGCGACCTTTCCACAACGAAGCCCGCGCCCGTGGTGCGCCTGAGGGCCCAGAGCGATGACGGTAGCGATGCCGATGCGAGTGGCTCCAATGTGGATGCAGCAGCACTGGACGAGTTCCAGCAGAGCAAGCAAGAGCGCGAGGAACTGCAGGAGCTGCGTATGCTGGAGCAGCTCAAGTCGGGGATCGCCGCCAAGGCAAAGCAGAAGATCAAAACTATGGAGAAGAACGGGGACGCGAGCAAGGACTCTGCCAAGGAGGGCAGTGAAGTAAGTGGCAACGAACTGGTGACGGCTACTAAACGTAATTCGCTAAGTGAATTCCTTGTTGCTAACAATGTAACCGCTTTGATTAACCCATTGACAACGACAACGACTACGACAACACCCCCGCCACCCATGGCTGTGATCCTACCGCAGGCACAGCCACATCCGCAGCTACAGGAGCAGAAGCCGCAGCAGCAGCATCAGTCTGTGGAGGAGCCAAACCAAAAAAGAGACGCCACCACGACGCCGCCCATTTGCAAAGCGCCCCAAGTGGCTGCCAATGGCGACGTCAAAAGTCCACCAGCAACGAACATGATAACTAAGATCCATCAAAGGCCTCCACAGCAGCCGCAGCAGCATCAGCAGCAGCAGCAGCAGCACCAGCACCACCAGCAGTCGCATCAACACCAGCATCCACACCAGCAACAGCATTCGCACCCACACCAGACGAAGCGAATCTTTCACAACCGAACGCTGAACAATAACCCTAACAGTAGACATAATACTAACAACAACAATAGCAACAACAACATTCATGCATGTGGTGGTGGTGTCCCTCATTAATAGCAATCCCGGCATGCTGCCGTTCCTGGCCGGCACGCCGGGCACCTACAACCGCACAACGAACCGTCTTAATCACGGTCCGCTGCTGACGGCCACCCATTACAACATATGCAAGAACCATCAGAACAGCATGCAACAGCAGGCTCTGCTCGGTCGACGCGACCACCAGCAGCAGCATCTGGCGCATGGTCTTGTCTATAACCCTAGTCTCTTCGGCCTTGGGCAGCAGCAGGCTTTGCTGGCCGCTGGCGGCCAGCATCATGGACGTCATGCCGTTGGGGGCCTTTTGGGCCTGGGCGGTGGTGGCGGACCTGCTGCGGGCCTGGCCTTGCTTAGTCATCCCCAGCATGCGAGGACCGGTAGCATTAGTTTCAACGCGGCTGCAGCGGCTGCGGCCGTGGCAGCCAATAGTATAAGCTATCATCATCATCACCAGCAACAAAACCGAAAATTGTAATAAAACCATTCAAACTTCTGGATCCACAGCCCTTAGTTGCGGCACTCGCCGACAGCAGTCTGGTGGACGCCATCGTCTCCAAGGTGTCCACGGCCACTGTGGCTGCAGCGGAGAGTGCAGCTCGTCGAAGTCGGAGTCGCTCACGCCGCAGCAGTCACAGCCGCAGCAAGCGGCACACGAGTGGCAGTCATCATCATCATCACTCCAGTAGTCGCTCAAGATCGTAGGTGTCCCCCTCTCTGTTGTTTTTTTGCACACAATGAATTTACACTCTTTTTTCTTTCCCCACAGACGCTCCAGCTCCAGCAGCAGTGCCAGCGGCTCGCGCAGTTCGAGGTCCCGCTCTGGCTCGCAATCATCTCGTTCCAGCTGCTCATCACAAAGCAGCTCGGGCAGCTCCTCCAGCAGCGGCTCAGGCACATCACAATCTGGCTCACGTTCCCCATCTATACCACGGCGTCGGGGCTCACCCAGCTTTCTAGACAGACGTCGCATTACGAGGTAGTTAAGATGAAAATTGCCCGAAATTTGTTATAAAATTCCTTTTGATTTGTTGATATTTTTTTATATTAATATATTATTTTAATTGATTTACTTAATTTCCCGTAGCCGTCGGCCGCCGCCCAGCACCAGACGCTAGTTGGTTTCCATTGAACTTTGTGTTGCATTGATTTCCCAATTTTTTTAAACACGGCACCTGATTTTATTTAATTGATCTTGATTATTCTTTTTTCCAGCTGACTCAGGAACTACTTATAGTTTGATTTTCAAATTTATTTCTTCCTTTCAATGCAATACATATATTTGTGTGTGCTTGTACAATTTTTGTTCTGATTATTTTTCGTATTTTGCGCAAGATCCATTGATTTTGTGGAACACACGCCAATAAAATATGTCATCTCTTACATCTTATTGTTTCCTAGGACTTAATTTCTATCATTTATTTTTAGCGAATTTTTATTGTGTTGATTACAATTTTCAGTTGGTGAGTTATCAGCATAGTAGTCCCCTAATCTCAGTTTAGGAAATACCTGCTTTAATATATCCCGATCTATATTCACAGTGCTCGCAAGCGACCCATTCCCTACCACCACAAGGCAGCCGGAGGCACTGAGGGGGGTGCTGCTGAGGCAGAAGAGGCCTCCAGCTGCTGCTCGAGCTGCTTCAGTCGGGCCAGCACACCGGCCACGCCCATCTGCACTCCGCTGCGGAACAGTCGGAGCCCCTCGATGGCCGCCTTTTGAGTGTTAACCGATTCGCTGCGCAAAATGTGCGGCGAGTCGTGAGCGAAGGAACACCTAGTGAATCGCACTAGTCAGACTTTTAGTCGCAAAGGAGCTCCTAGTGAATCGCACTAGTCAGACTTATAGTCGCCACATGCACCATACTCCTGAAACCACTAGAATAAGATAGTTGTTATGCCGAAGGACATTTGTTTTACACGCATTGCCCCGACACTTAGTTAGATATTTAATTTCGCAGTCATGTGCCCGGAATTTACTAGCGAAATTATATAGTAGCCACGATATTATGCCAATAATACTCGTTTATAAGCCTCTAATCGAATTATTTGCTAATTTTAAGCTGAGTTTTAAATAAATATATTATTTGTTGCCATCTCGAATGATCTGTGTAAATGTATACGTTTATTTTTTGCACGTAAAAGATACAAAAATTAAGGGTTTTACTATATCCAGGCGATAAGGCTGTCTGTGCCTGTGGCTATTGCTTATCTTAAGCCCACACACGAATCGCGCAAACGTACCGACTCGCAATAGTTTTTGCAATCTAGAGCAATATGCCTTTCTTCGTTTAAACGCAACGAAGATAAAGCCGTTGAATCAGTCCAATCGTAATCTAGTTGGTAATCTGAATATTAAGTTAAAGCAATAGCCAGTGCAAGACGTGGAAGTCAAATAAATCTTTCGACTTTGTAAACAGGGTTGAAAGTAACTTAATCATAAAAAAAGCTAAAGCAACATTAATATAGTTGAAAAGTCTTGGGGTCCCCAGTGGAATGTTTATTTGGACTTGTCAGCAGCCTGCTTCTCCGCGAAGCGACGACGCTTCTTGGCAATGTAAACTACCCAAATGAAGGATATTATGGCCATACTAATGGAACGGAACATGGGCGGCACATAGGCAAAGTTCAGGTACACAAACAAGGACAAGTACTGCCAGTTGGCCGTCAGCAGGGGCAAATACAGTTTCTCGACATTCTTAACAGCCGTGCCGTGGGAGTTGCCCTGGAAAATATCAGGTGTTATAAAGAAAAACCGCTTTAAAGAATGACGAGTACTCACCTCAAACAGTGACAAGAAATAGAGCGAAAGCGCCTGGTAGATGGGGGCGTAGACTAGTCGTTCAGACAAGAACAAAAAGAACTTCCTGAAGCGCAAGTCATGACTGAACAGACGCTCCACCGTCTGGTAGAAGTAGTGTGGGACACTTCCACCGAAGAGCAGGCCAAACAGTCCATAGGCGAGGACGCTGTGCTGGTTCAATTTCTGGGCTCCGGCCAGACGCTGCGAAGTCACATTGGCCGAGGTGGCCAAAATGCACCTGAAACATGTAGACCCCGTTAGACGTCAAGTGCTTTATGGTTTACGGGCGGGTGGGGAGAGGGTGATAAGCGTTGTACTTACGCCGTTATGGACTTCGTGCGAACCGGATGATTGAAAAGTTGTTCCAGATAAGTGCCAAAGAGCGAATAAAGTGGCTTCGAGAGGGACATCTTGATGTTTTGCTTATGTCTGTAATTGAGAATAAAGTTGTTCCATATAATGCAGATTTCGCGGGCTAAAGTGCAAAGTGCAACTCAAAGAGCTGATAACAAAAATAACCGGTTTCCAACCCCAGCCGAAATTACCCAAGGAGACCAAAGTGGTGGAGCGTAGCTAATCGACTGTGAATCCACGATAGGCACCTGTGGATTTTTTATTCGCATTAATTAATTATTTTAATAAGACTGTAGGAACTATCGCATAGTGGCCAATCGATAAGAAAAGTTCTAGGCAATATCGATACTTTTCGACCTTTTTCGCTAAAACCTTTTTTAGGAAAAATCAAATAAAACAAGTACACCTAATTCTGTTTTTAGGTCTTTAAAATTTTGAAATAACAAAATAAACAAATTAATTTTTTGACACGGTTTTATTCCATTTAACACGGTTCAAAATAACAACACAAATATATAAAATCACCAGTGGGCAAACGAAAACAAGGGCATTAAATGTTCTATCTCTTTCGTTATTTTGCGTATATCAATATTCTTTTTACGGTTTTTCAATAGTGTAAAAACAGAATTAGGTGTATTTAAAATAAACCAATAAAAATAGGTTCGAGGATTATTTTTCCTATCATAGTCTATCCATAGTCGACGGAGAACGACGGAACCCATTGCAAGTCAAGGGGGTATTTTAATATTCCACCGAAAATAATAAAAACTTAATCATTTTAGCGCAGTTCAGGTGAAAGATATCGTGGTTTTTTTTAAGTTCAGCGGAAAGGTGGCATGATTCTACAAGAAGAGTTTACAATCGTTAATCCGCTATTTACCTCAAGTAGTTGAACTATTTAAATAGAGGGGGCTTAAGTGGGCTAAGTTCGGTTTTTCATCATACGAGACGCTATATTGAGGCAAAAGTCGAGTAGAAAATAGATCCTTTGTTTAATTGTCTGCTCAGCTAAAATTGCGATGGAGCTTCCACCATGTCCTCCTTCGCTAAAGTCCATCCAGCACTTCCTGAAGCTGGCCCAGGAGCACGACAATCGCGACATTGTGATCGCCTACTGGGCAAGACTTTAGTGAGTACCTCTATGTTTTTTTCTTACAAAACGAATATTAATTGTTTCATCTACTGTGCAGTGCTCTGCAAGTAGGCCTAAAGGCCTCCACACAAACCGGGGAGGAGACAAAGCTTCTGCTGGGTAAGCGAAAACACAAATACGCAATTTGCAATTATGACTCATCCGTGTTTGTTTTGGGTTTCCCTACGGCTCGCAGCTATTATGGATTGGTTGGAGCTCATGAAGAAGCAGCATGCTGACAACGAGGCCTTGACCCACGAAGTGCCTGCTCAGGCACACATCGAAAACTATGCCCTGAAATTGTTTCTTTACGCCGATAAGCAGGACCGTGAGGAGAACTTTGGCAAGTGAGTTTCAAGTCCTGCATATTTGACACCGGTTACAGAAAATAACGCTCTCCGTTTTCAGAAACGTAGTAAAGGCCTTCTACTCCAGCGGTGTGACCTATGATATACTGCAAACCTTTGGGGAACTGAGCGAGGAGGCAATGCAAAACCGCAAGTACGCCAAATGGAAAGCCGCCTACATACACAACTGCCTGAAGAACGGAGAGACACCCATACCCGGTCCCCTGCCCGATGACGACGACGAAGCTGAATTTGCTGAGGACAATCTATCCCCTGGAGGTAGTGGCGGTAATGGCGGGGCCAGTAGCTCTGCAATCACGCCACCCGAAAATGAAGCCGCAGCCTTCCAGCCCGAACCGGTGCAGCCGCCCACTCCGTCTTCACCGACATCCAATATAACGCCTCCCACTGCCGAGGAGGTGCTTAATAATCCGAACAAATTGCCCAGTCCCCCGGTCGATGAGGAAAAGCCAGGCGGCTTTGAGCCATACGTGCCCACAGCGCAGCCCAATCCGGCCATCGCTGCCACCATTTACCAACCCATTGTACCGGCTGTTGGCGTACACATCACTCCAGATCAGATGATCACAGCGCAGAAGTATTGCAAATACGCGGGCAGTGCTCTCAACTACGATGACGTGACTACGGCCATTGAAAACCTGCAGAAGGCATTGAAGCTGCTCAGCACTGGCTCCGAGTAAGAGGACCCTCACATACATATGTATATGTAATGCACTGATGTTATAGCTTAGAGCACGCACTCTTGACCAGTATAATACCCATAACTATAATCTCCACTGAAATTGCAATTTGCTAATTAATTACAAATACATTTAAAACGACTGACGTTGGAAAATTTAATTTTAAATATGAGTTGTTCAAATTTATTAAAATTGTTTCTAAAAGGATGGCGCCGCCATTGAATGCGCCGTAATTTCAATTATATTTCGACTATATTGGCTGCCGTGCCCGAGACGAAGTTGGAGTTTGAGTGCGAGTACAATTTGATTTTGATTTGATTTTTGCTTGAATGTGTAACTAGTCGTCTCGTCTGGTCTTTGTCATTGTCTTTATAATGTAGCTCTACTATTACTCATATAGTTATTAGTTAATATCGTTTTCCATTCTATATATATAATATTTTTGCATATGATAATTGTTTGGCACCAAAGTGAAACATGAACATGAATTTCGATTTCCCTAGAATGATGATGTGAATGAATTTCTAACTCGAAGATTGTGCGCCAATCGTTTTAGAATCCAACTTAAAGTGCTACAAAAAAAGCTGTTTACAGGTGTGTGGCAATGAGTGTGTGGATTGGATCAATGAATCAGTGAATGACTATGATACTATGATTGCTATAATCGCTGGCAGCCTCTAATCTTGCTTGACGCCGTTCGCTGGTGCTTGAGTGGCCGCCGCCATTTCATCCTGCAGGCGGGCTGTCTGATACCAAACCACCAGTCGACCGCCCAGCATAAAGGTGAACACCAGCGCCGGTCCAGAGCGCTCGAACGGGTCACTGACCATCCAGTGCTGGTAGATTCCCAGCAGCATCAGCACCAGCAGCGTCACATTGGCTACGTTCTTGACTTTATCTGTGGTAAAGACACAAATATTAGTGTGGTATTCGCTAGTGGCATTCTTTGCTCTACTTACGATAGGGAATCAGAGCCATGGCCAGTCCGCAAACGATCTCCAAAATGCCAATTGTGCGTCGATACCATTTCGAGGGGATTTTCACTCCAAAAAGGGCAGTAAGTGGAAATACTTTCGCATACTTAACGTACTCTGTGCGCTGAAATTGGGAGCGAAATCGAATATGAGCATGGGGATATAATTAATCATTCCTAGAACCGAACCCCTCAGTGGCATATATTTCGACCAGCCCAGCAGAAGGCAGTGCAGCATGTTTATTTTTAAATAAAAACAAACTTTTCTTTTTGTCAAATTTTTATAGAAACATGTGTGCTCCTAAGTATGTATGATTGTGTTTTAGTTGGCATCGGTTGTCCCCCCAAGCCAAGTGTTTGTGGTAATACGAAGGTAATTACACGTTTGGGAATTGCCACAGAGATTCTTTAGACGAAAATATTTCTAAATTAACATACCCTACCAAACAAAATGATAAAAGACATGAGAAATGAAAGTAAAATGGCGCGAGACCAATGCAATGCCAAATCGAAAACATTCGTATAAAAACAAATGCATGATATACAAACATATGTAAGTATATATGAGTAAAACCCAAAATATACATACGTACTTAAATTTGATTTGGGAGTGAACGTCATTTGGGGTAGTTCTGGGGCATTGTTCGCATTGTGGCATGCAAAGAATTTAGTAATGAAAATTAAAACTATGGGGGTGGGGCGTACTTTTTTACAGAAGGTAAACAAATAAATAAGCAACAACTGCTATACCATAAATCTTTCAGCAGTCTATGATTTATATATGTACATATATATTTATACAAAGCAAGGTGAGAATTGTTATTATTGAAAATATTCTCAGAGATTTTGCATTTCCTCAAACCTCTAAATTCCAAAAATTCAAATATTATTCGTCCTCCATGAGTAAAATCCGCCAAATATCTCTCTCATTAGGCGTTACGCTTAGATCTTCACTCAAACCACAAAGCTATTTGGATAATAAAATCATATATTTTCAGATTTCTTGAAATATCTTTGAAGAACATTGTGTTTATGAAAATTTGAATGCCAAAGTTTGGCATTGATTTGGGTCGAGTTCAATGCCCATTAGACAGTCATAATCGTATTTATAAGTAGCATTCTATTATGAGTTTCTTCTCAGTGCATTTCCATTTATATAAGAGCTCTTTTAGAGCCATAGGGATGAACTTTAAAGTGCATCGCTTGATCTGGAGTAGGGCCAGTGGAAGTACATCGACATATAATGAAAAATCGATGAGCCGCAGCGCACATGCCGCCTAAGGGGAACGGAACCCTAACCCCTGAAGACTGTCAGAATCGATTTTCCACTTACCAAATCCTTGTAGAGATCCTTGCTGATGGCTGGCGTCAGCTTCAGGGTTCCGACAAATATGAAGAACAGTCCGAGCAGTACGGAGAGGCTCTTCAGCACAATCGTGTTGGATGTGGGCATCTTGTGCGGTCTGCTTCTGCTCTCCAACGATTTATCGGTAAACACTCTTGGTGGATGGTATGGCTTTTCTAATCTTTAATATATTTATATAGGTATGTATCCCGAATATATATTATTCACAAGGGGGGCAGGGCAGCAAGTGTGGGGCGCGCGCGCACCTATCGAAGGGGTTGGGGGGCGTAGTTCACTGGGATCCCATATACTCGTACAAACAGCACCCTAAAAAAAATACACCGGTCGCTAAATTTAGCCCACGTCGCAGCTTTTTCGTGCCGAACGGAAAAGTACAACAGCAACAACAATTTCAAGCAGAAATTTGAATGTTTTGCAAACCGCTTTCTGTAGTATGTATAATTTTATGAATTCCTTTTCTGCGGCGCTCCTGAGCGTTTTCTCGGCTGCTGTTCCTCGTCCAAACGGCACGGCGCGCTCGCGTTCGAAAAGAGACTGAGGCGCGGACCAGTTGCAAAGTTTATTTCGGCAGCATCCGAAGCAAAATGTCAGAAAATCAATATAGTACATAGATATGCTCACATGCTCGGTCGGTGCTCGCAAGTAGTAGGGCGACGCGACTCTGCCTCTCAGCAGCAGCAGCAGGGAGAACGGCAGCTGGACTGTATGTTTGGGTGGTTGGGTGGTGGCAATGGCACTGGTGGTGGTTGGTTGGAAAACTGTCGTAATTAAGGCCGAAGACCCCGGCTACCCCGACACAGCAAGAGCGACACAACCCTTAAGGAGCACAAGCAAAACAATCATTAAATGACATGAGAAATATGTATTTTCAGAAGGTACTCAGATTTTTACTTAGTCTACTGGTAATGAAGGTGATTTTACAAATCGGTCATCCAACGATTTTGCTATATTGCATTTCGAAATCAAACCCATACCATCCCTACCATCCCATCGGTCCACCCGGCACCCCGGGTCCGCCACGCCGAATGTGGTCCTCGGGAGGCGTGTGAGGTACGGGATAGATGCGCTTCGATTCGTTCATGCGTTGGTTGTAGCTCTCGATCTGTTCCCGCAGCTGGGCATCTTCCTGCAGGGCGCGCCCCTCGTCAAACTCCAGTGTGGCGACGCCGTCCAATCGATCCAGATCCACCCAGCCGCGGAAGCGCACACAAACTCCGTTCATAATGAAATGAGAGCGGAGATGCACCTTTCCGCGCTCCCGCTCAAAGTCGCACTCCTGGTCCTGGGCATAGGGATTGTGGTTGGCATTGAAGTAGAGTTGGACGTTGGTGCCCGATGTGACAAAGGAGAGCTCCGCATAGCCCTTCCGGCAGTCGTTGACAAATCTCATGCGGCGCTCGTCTATGGCACGCTCCCTGTATCCAGTATAGCGAACCTCGGTCTCTCGACAAAGACGCCGGAACAGCTCGTCGCTGTCGTACTTTGATTTCTGATCGGGCACAACTCGGGGCATTTTGAAGATGAAGCGGGGTTTGGGTTGCTCGTACATCGCCATTGCTTCATATGGCGGCAGCATGCCCGGCATGGCAGCTGCGTCTCCTAGATTTTGATGGTGATGCATTTTCTTGTTACTGCACTCTGCAAGTAGAGAATATTGACTGAACTCTGTAGAAATATTCGTGATTATATATACCCTATAAGAAGACCCTTGGTACTTGGGTTAGTTGTGGGCTACCTGAAATGTTTTATGATCCAATTGAGCAGCTGCGGTAAGCATACGACAGGTACATCTATAAACAGGTAAACGCGTTAAATCGCAGATAATTGTGGGACTAATATGTATAGTTTTAAAGAAAACAAATGGCTTAACGGCCCTTACAACAGTGTTGGGTAGCGCCACAGTAGAACTAAGTGGCAACGATTCCATGTCAGATCAGGTGACAACTCTATGCATACAAATCAGCTGCATTTTGTATTTTAATTGTTATTAAACTAAAAAGTTAAATAAGCATGTCTCTTGTTGCTTATGCCGCCAGCAGCGATGAAGAGTCCGAGAATGAAGACGATAACACTGGGCCACAAGTGGAACTGATAAAACCGCAGTCCACGACGAACACAACAGGAACAGCCGCGCTGCCCGTGAAAGAAAAGCCATTCAATGGTCATATTAGTGATGAGGATGATGACTTTGTACCACAAGAGGCGTCCTTGCAGCAGCTAAAAATCACCAGTGGTCGACTGTCGCTAGCACTACCCAAGCCAAAAGTGGCTTTTGAGGAGATTCAACAGGAAGATGTACACGAACAGGTGACGCTCCCGTTTGCCAAGCTGCCCATGCCACGCGCAGCAGCGGTTGGCAAAGTCTTTATAGAGGAAAAGGACGATGAATTCCTGCACAAAAAGCCCGTGCCAATCGAAGGCGATGCGTTGGAAAAGCCTCCGCCTCCACCAGTCAAAGAGCGTGTTAAGATTAGCATACCATCGCTGAGGGACTTTTCGGATGTGGACAAGGAAAAGGCAGAGAAATTAAAGAACAAAGACACCAAGCCCAACATGCCCAAAGGATGTGGACTGTTAAGTCTATTGCCACAAGCAAAGTCTGAGCGTAATTTCGCAAAATCCTCATCAGCAGAGGCTGCAAAACCTGCCACGAACACCGCAACTGCTCCAAAGTCAACGAACACAATGCCACAGCCTCGTGCTGCTGCTCCAGCCTTTGTGCCGGATACAGTAAAGCATCGCCGCGCTGCCCACAACACAGAAGGAGTTGATGGCGTGAAATCATCTGTTAAGAAGCCTTTACCCAATACCCAAGGGGCTGGTGTCGCCCAAAAACAGCAAAAGAAGCCTTCAGCCGCTCTGGTGAATGTAAGCGATAGTGAAGATGATGACGAAGGTTCTGGGGACTTTTTCTCGCTAAACACAGAACAGAAACTTCCGGAGGTGAGCAGCAACGAAATCAGCGCCTTGGTAGCCAAGCGGGCTGCCAAAATGGTGGAGGCAAGCGGCAAATACCTGGACGAGATGGCCGCTCGTGATGCGGCCGAGGCAGCAGAAGCTGAGGCCGCTCGACTCCAAGACGAACAGATGCAGCACGCACAAAAGCGCTATCATGAACAACAGCTTGATCCGGAGGCCATGGATGCGTTGGTGGGCAAGAATGCCAAGCGCCGTCGAAAGGAGGCTAAGGACATACAGGTGATTGATATATCTGGGTCGCAAGTGCTGCCCGACCGCGAGGAATGGATGCGCACCGCCTTGGCCTCTTCCACCACTTTTCAGCCTACGGGCGTGCTAACGGACGAAGAGCCTGTGGCCGGCACCAGACGCAAGCATCAAATCACTTACCTGGCGCACAAGGCCAAGGCCAACGAAGCCGAGCTCCAGGCAATGTGGTCAGCCAACCGGCAAACTCGACGGGCCACACAAAGCAAATATGGTTTCTGAATTTCCATTTTATTTACGAGCTAACTTAAAATATACATTTAATGGTACACTAATCCGGGGTTTAATTCAACCAGCCCTCCCGTTTTCCGAGCCTGCTGCCCACATAGAAAATTGCGGTGCTCAACAGCAGTATTAAAGGGGCGATGGTCACGTAGATGGGAATCTGCTGGGGATATTCCAACGTCAGGCAGATCATTACCTGCGATGTGATGGTCAGCAGCACGCCGCCTATGTTCCATTTGTACAGAAGCAGCAGGTCTGTCAGGCGGTTCAGATTCCGCCACTTGCGTATGAATTTTATGATCACGTAGATGATGAGAATGCAGTCGAAGAACCACAGCGGCGTAAAGGTAACAAACCAGTTCCAGGTGGTGCGCGGATCAAGACGCAGGCATAGTAGGATGAGGAAGACGAGTACTATGAACCACGTAAAGAGTGCCCGGTGTGCCAGTGTCATTTCCTCAATTTACCTCATCTTTCTTGGGTCGAAATAATCAAGAATAGGGCTGTTGGATATTTATTTATATACCAAAATATACATATGTATATTGAAACAAATGTTTACATTATTATATGCGGCCAGAGAAAGTGTTCTGCTGAACACTGGAAACTATCTTTCGATATCTTGATATACGATAGTGGCGGTACTATTGCATCAAAAATATATCGCTCATATCAATGTAATATAAAAATCAAAAACGTGAAAATTATAAATTTTACGAAATTTGCTACCCAATTTGCTCTTGTTGATCTCCAACATGTATTAGATGAATCTCTTGAACACTTCGTTGTCATTCGACAACCTCGGCTATCTTCCATCTTTGGGCAAACTGTAACAAATATATAATGTACGTTAATGGAGTATTTGAAAGACAATTTAAAAAAGCATTCACGCTGTTCAAAAATTGTATTGAACTTAAGAAATATCTTGGTAAAAATCTTTTAATCTTTCCGCCTCCCGCCAACCAGCTTCAATGGCACCATGTACTGTGGAATAGTGAGTTTTGCTCGAGGCCTCGCCCGCAAACAGCAATATTGGGTGACCATTGTCACTCATCACAGGAGTCTGCAGATCCCAGGGACCAGTATTCAACTCATCGGCTAGTGTGGTACGAAAGCTGTAACTGCCACGGAAGTTGGGATTGGAATGCCATTGGGTGCGCACAAATCGGTTAGGTTGAGGAACATCAAAGCCGAGAAATTTTCGGAAAAGCCAGTTCAGGCCCTCCAGTACCTTTTCCTCCTTGAGAGTCTCCATGTGGCGGGCGTGCTCACCCGCAATCCAAGCCTCCAGCAGTCGAGGCTGGTAGGTGACCCGGTGGCAGCCGCTGATGCTCTCCAGCCAAAAGAGCTCCGAACTGCGTAGCTCCTGCAGATCCTGCTCCATCCATAGACAGTAAAATCCCGCACAGTCAGTTGGAAACGGCGGTGCCGCAAACTCCATATAGAATTTGTCCACTGTGCCCAGTTTTAGGCCTTTAATAGCATTAACCTTGGCTGCCGGCAGGGCAGGCACAAACAACGTCTCATGCTGCTCTTGCAGTACTCCCAGGGAGACGGTGCAAATGACAGTGTCTGCGTTGAAGGTTTCTCCATCCGAGCACCGAACCTTCAAATTGCAAGGACAATCGCTGTTGATCTCAGTAACCTTCTTCTGGAAATGTACACGTCCCTTGAGCACTCCAAGGTCATCGGGCTGATCACTGGCGCTCATCAGAAGTCGAAGGAATCTCTCGAAGCCCTGATCGCGCCAATTCAGCAGCTGATCGCCTTCAGACTCGGCGAATTCCAAATGTCCGCGTCCCGAAACTTCAAGCAAGTTGTCAGAGCCCTCGAAAGAACTTTCGGATCTCTTGAAGCTTTCCAGCATCTCATTGGCCAGGACGCGGTCCACCGATGGCAACTGCGTGTCAATCTCCGTCCAATACTTTTGTGTCAGATAATCCCCCACAGACCCCTTGTACGGATTGGGTCCGTCTGGTACTGAACTCGAAGCGATTCTTCTTAAGGTGATAGCCAGCTCCTGAGGTACTTCCTCTTTGTTGGATCGTACGCACCGCACCGTACTATATAAGTCTCCAGTCCGCTCGAGGAGATAGAGATCCTTGACCAGCTCGTAAACGGCATTCCCCTTCTCTCCGTGGCACCACTGGGCTCCCAGGTCGACAACATTTTCAGAAAATGGAATGGTATGTATGCGACCGCCAATTCGGCTCTCAGCCTCCAGGATCTGCACGTTATTGAAGCCCTTCTCCAGGAGACGAGTGGCGGCAGCTATACCAGAGGCTCCTGCTCCAACAACCAAAATTCGGGCGGTTTCTCGGCTCTTGCGCATGGCTTAAACAGGATTCAACAAGCTACCAAGACGATCGACAAGATACTGATTGATTTTTCGAGCTGTGGCTGACTTTTGTCGGCATATTCTTACGATGCTTTGCTCCCATTGCGGTTTTATTCGCTGTTCGTTGCACTCATTCTTCTTTTGCACCGCACCCATAGAGTATAACAAGACGAGTCATACGCATTTGATATGTGCTTTTCAAATAGTCGACTCTCATTGATTATTTTGCAAAACGAGTCTCTTTAAAGAATAATCAGGACAAAGTTCAAAAACCTGCCCATGGCTGATTGATTGGTTTAGGGGATTGCGCGGGAAATACGCCTTTATGGCCAACCAACCTCACACTACAAGTCACCATATACTAGCAGATCTAATAATACAGAATACTAATTCGTGATCATCAAAAACTATATTTTTTCAAAAATGTCGAGAAAAAATAGTCATGTCAAAAATTGATCAACGGAGGTTTTAAAAAGCGCTTCCATGGGGCTTATATTAAAAAAGAGGCCAACAATTTTTTAAACCAGTCTGAACTTTTTAATTGCTAAAACCTTTTTTTTTAGCAAAATCCAATAAAAGCAAGAACGACTATTTAAATTAAACCAGTCAAAACCTTTTTGTTTGAACATATGGTAAAACCTTAATCGGATATAAAAATATGTGGGCATGGTAAAATTCATAAATTGTTTTATATAGCTAGTATATTCGACGGAATATCAAAATTGAACAATAGGAACGACTATCCTCTTTCGTTTTTTTTTGTTTGACCATTTTCGCTAAAACTTTTTTTACGCAAAATGCAATAAAAGCAAGTGTTTAAAAAAAGCCAGTCAAGTTGAAAATATGTTAATTAATCGGATATAATTATGTGGGCATGGCTAAATGTTTTATATAGCTAGTAATATTCGACGGAATATCAAAAACGAGGAATATGTATAATAGAACTTGACTTCGTCAGTATATTTACGGTATATTTTGAAAATGAGGCGGTATGTTTCGGTATATTTCTGAGGGTCGGACGGTATATTTTAACGATAAATCCGCGGTCACACTGGATAAAGCAACAACGTAGAATTAGGCAAAAAAAAAAAAAAATGCATTAAAACTCGTATAACTTATTAACTTACCACGCTTTGATACAATTGAATTCAATTTAGTCAATCCTTAACATAATCATGGCATCCGCTACGGTAAGAAATGTATGTATGCCGCACTAACCCCTAACACGAAGCTTTAAGGTCTGCCAACGACAACGTCAGACAACCTGAGATTCTGCCTATAACACTTAAAGTCTCTTTTAAAGAGTAGAACTAATTTATCAACGTGTTCGCAGGTGCCACTTCTCGATGATGACACGATACCCTTTGGCGAGGAGGATGAAATGCGCGATCCCAGTCGTGCGGGGGAAAAATACACGTAAGCATAACTGCCGCAACACTATATGTGAAATGTCCTAAACTGTCTGGGCCCCTAGGCACCCATACGTCACCTTCTTTCACCTGTTCTTCCGGGGTGCAGCCATCGTGATCTACATGTTCTGTGGATGGTTCAGTGACTCCTTCATTACTAGCTTCGTCTTTGTTGTGCTGTTTCTCTCCGCGGACTTCTGGACGGTAAAGAATATCTCCGGAAGACTTCTCGTTGGGCTGCGCTGGTGGAATTACGTTGATGACGATGGAGTATCCCACTGGGTGTTTGAGTCGAAAAATGTGAGTCACGCAGCCGTGAAATTCGGACCACTTGCTAATGAAACGTAGTCTGAATCTTACCAGAGCCGCATCAACAAGCACGAGCAGCGCATTTTCTGGCTAGGATTGATACTCTGCCCGGTTTTCTGGGGCCTGTTCTTTTTAATGGCCCTGTTTGGACTGAAATTCAAATGGTTATTACTGGTCATGATTGCCATAGCGCTAAATGCTGCAAATCTGTATGGCTACATCAAGTGCAACTACGGTGCTGGGAAGGATCTGAACAGCGCCGCCACAGACTTTGTCAAGACACAGCTCTTCAAGAATGCCATGGACATAATGACCAAGCCCAGTACCGCCCAGCCTCCCACAAATGTGCGTCCAACGGGCATAGTTTAAGCACAGAATGCTACGTTGAAGTCAACTTGCCAACTTTTGCTGCAGCGCATTCCAAAGAGTAATTTGATGCTATCATACTGCAAGACGAACTATCCTGGCATGGTATCTCTGTGTGTGTACATTTGTATAACTTAATTTAGCCATACTGCAATTTACTATAACTTTTATTACTTTTACTTTGAGTAAACTAAATGCATGTGTGTGAACTGGACGTTTGATCGTATTAAATTCTACAAATAATCTTAGAACAATTATTGCGGACTATTTATTTTAAATGAATAAAAAGGAATGTCGACTTGAATAAGTTCACCTTAACCCACCATTAAAAAACCGTTTTGTTTATGATCTGAAATGGTGTTCCTCGACTTTCATATGCGGCCTAGAATAATTGTATTCTATTAGTTAATCAATTTTCTACAAAATTTATAAAATAAGGTTCAAACGAAAAAGTCACTCTTTCTATCTCTCTTTCTCGCTCTTAATCGTGCACCTCCAATACAGCTGATGTTGGTGTGAGAATCGTGAGAGAGAGAGAGACAGATGTAGCGGAAAAATGGCAAGAGATGAAATATTTTAAAATTCTAAAAAAATAGGTCGTTAGTGGGAAAGGGCATTGGCGAAGTGCAAGCCGCCTACCCGCAATAACCAACAATGAATTCTAAATGTTCAAAGCTATCTCAGAGAAATTTTCCAATGTATTCTTACTGATACCGAGAGTATAAATCCATCTGAGAAAAATTCATTATTTCTTAGGTTTCAAATCAGATTGGAAAACAGACTTAAGCATTAATTACAAGATATAGGGTATCAAAATGTTCGTTCATCCTCCATAAATATGTAGGTCATATGTATCAAATATGTAGTTATCGTATAAACAAATATCTTTTTTGTTTAAACCTTTTTTATAAGAAAACCAGTAAAAGCGGGTCGTTAAAATTGGCCAGTCTTGTAGGGAAATTGATTTAATCGGATAAAATGATGTGTTCAGGGCTGAGGGTCCTAGCTAGCTAGCCTTTCCGACAGATTTCCGGCCGTGAAAAGGGTACATTAACCCATTGTCGACCAGTGGTTATTAAAATACGCTCCACGATAATTATAAATTTTGAAGCATTTTTCCGCAGTTCAGGTGAACGATTTTTGGTAATTAAAGAGGAAGGATAGGATATATCTGCAAGAAGAAATTACATACAGTTCCATATCCCGCCCGTTAGCTCAAGTTGTTCACCAGTTGAAACAGAGGGGGGTTAAGTGGGTTAAGTTTGTTTTTTCATCCATCCACTGGGTCACACTATTTTCGCCATTTTCAAGTCAGTCAGTCTGTTAGTCCGAGAAAATTTTGGGATAAATCAAAGAAGACGTGTAATTTCAGTGGGGAAAAGGTTTTAAGCTAATAAATAGTCGATTTTTGCTTGTGAAATCTATCAAAGAAAAGGTAAGAACCCGCAAAATCAAGTGAATATTTCCGGAAGAAAAAGTGCACCGGCAATATCGATTTTTTTTCACACACATAAGCGACGCTGCCGGCGCACTGCTGAATGGGGTGCTGCGCTGGGCAAATGCTACATACGCATGTGTGCATACATACATAGGTTCGTAACCGGAAAAAGTGACTTGAATTTTTGTTGGTTTATATTTGCAGAGAAAAATGCGTGGACGCGGCGGTTTTATTCCACGTGGAAGTGGTAACACACGCGGTGGCTATTACAATAATCGCAACTCGAGCAATTACGTGAACACACGTACCCAGGGAAACTACCGCCCCAACGGGGGACGCTACGAGAACAACTACCACAACAACAACAACCGCTACAGTGGTGGGGGAGGAGGCGGTGGCGGCAACAATAGCAACTATGACAATCGCAGCCGCGACAAGTTCACCCACCATAATTCGAGCAGCAGCGGGCGCTACGAGTCCAGCTCCAGCCACAAGCGCAACTACAATGTATGTTACGAAACAGAAGTGCTCTCGAGCATATTTCCATATGAAAATTCTATTTATTCTCGGCATTCTATTTTTATTGTGTCTTTAGGATTCATCTCGCGATCGCAGCGATGAACGCAGCAAGCGTCCGCGCATAGACGTAAGTTACATATTGACATTTCCAAAATGCTAAACGCACGTAATTTCTGAGGTTATCATTATGCATTAAGCTGTACGCCGCCATGTTCTCTGTAATGTTAATGACTCTTCCAATATTTATAGCACTGTTTGTGGAGTTTAAACGCGGGATTCTATTGAGCGAGCGTTAAAGCAAAACATATCCCAAACAGCGAACAGCACGGAACTCAAAGTAGCCAGAAAAAGCACTTTGGGAGCGCGAGAGCGAGTGCTCTATTTACTATATATATCAAATATATATAACAATATATCTGTGTTGTCCATAGAGTCAGCAGCGTCGAGGCAACGCATGGCAAATAGGCAAATATTTGGCCAGCGACCGATCGATTTGAGAGTGCAGCCAAAAGGCTGCAGATAAATATTGCCTACCACTCAGTCACTCACTGAACTGTCGATCTGAAAGCAAAAACTTCTGTATAGAAATGTGATTGAAGCGATTTTGATCTGTAATCTTTTATCTTGTGCCTTGTACCGTACCATCAGCAGTGCAGTCAATTCTCTCCCCATACCAAATAATCAATAATATAATCAATCCGCCAACAGATAATCTATCTATATACGCATATGCGTCTGTGTATCGATCCAAATCTAAATAATAGCTAAGAGTGTAAGGTTTCTTCATCAAGCTACCACACACCTACACGCTGCAGGATATATAACAGCATAATCGTTGCGATAACCACCCACAAATCAGATAAGATCAGAGAGTAATACAGTTTCTATAACAATAGCAGTTCTTTATCATCCAACAAGTATATAAATGTTTATATAAATATCTACCTATATTCGATATCACATCAAAAAAAAAAACAAAACCAAAACAAACAAAAAATGCTCCTACACTCCTTCCTACTCGTCAATCGTCAATAGGATTATCGTCGCACGTCCTCGTCAAACGATCGCAGCGATCGCCCATCGTCATCATCGCAGAACGTTGGCTCTTCATCGTCCAACTACCATCAGCGCAGCAACACCGGCGGAGGCGCTAGCTCGAGCTCGTATCGCCCGCGCGATGACTCGAACTCTGGTAGCCGCAATCAGCGCGAGTCGTCAATGGGACCGCCAAAGCGTATGATGCGTAGTGTGGCCGGCACCAATTATATATCGCGCCCACGCGGCTCAATGTCCATGCGTGGAGGCGGCTTGACACGTGGAAATATGCGGGTTGGAGCCATGCGCGTTGTGCGTACCCGCAACGTCAACGAGTCCAATGATCTGCGCACCATGCGCCGCCAGTTGCTCTATGCACAGCAGAAAGATCGGGCTCGCCTGCTTAAGATTCAACAGCTGAAAAGGTAAATAGACAAAAGACAAATAGAAAACAAAAACCGAGTTATATACGATAAAGTTTATCCGTAAACGGAGCTTCAATTTATCAATTGTGTGTGTACCAATTTGCATCATTGACCATTGACCAAGATAATAATATGCCAAAGCCAAAGAACTATTTGAATATAACGCGATGCCATTGGCTGGATTGAGATTGAGATCAATTGAGATAAGAGGGCCACCCGCATTCTTCGTAGACATGTATACAAGTATACAGTATTATTGTTTGTGTGTGATTAGTAGAAATTGAAATTGAAATGTACTATGAAAAAATAATGACCAACCAACCAACCAATTCAACCAACCAACCAACACCAGACACTATGACAAGAAAAGTAATTTGTTAGCTTATTCCCAGCTTATTCTGTACTAAACACAAAAATTTGCATTTGCATTTGCGCCTCCCTCCCACCTGCACATGACTTCAAATTCGAATTCATTCCACCCAAATCAATGTAGCTCGTTGCGTCGCCAACGCCTGGGAGGGAATAGCAGCGATAATTCCAGTGACAATGAGGACAAGGAGGACGATGATGCTGAGAATAGCAAGAAGAAGAAAGGAAATGACGATGACGAAGACGAAGACGTCGACGAAGACGACGATGATGATGAGAAGGATGCCGTCGATGGTGAGAAGAAGGGCGAAAAGAATAAGAAGTCACCTGGCAAAAAGCGCAACAGCAAGTCGGCAAACGAGGACAAGAGTGACGCCGAAGGCGGCGACGATGATGAGCATGAACGCGACGACGATGATGATCAGGAGAAGTCCTTGAATGAGTCTGATAGCAAGAATGCCAAAGCCTCAGATGACGACGACAAGGTAAAGGCTGAAGATGAGAGTGCCGATGGCGACAAGTCTGAAGACAAGGCCAAATCCAGCACAGCCGATAAGACAGGTAAGAAAAAGGATAAAGATGGCGACGCCACCAAGGACGCTAAGGACTCCAAGTCAAAGAAGACGCCCAGCAAGAAGGAGCGCTCACGCAAAGACAAGGACGACAGTGACGATGAGCACAGCAAGGAGCATCGCAGCTCGCGCCATCGCGACGATGACCACAACAACCGCAAGCGCAGCTTCATTAAGCTCACTTGCGTCCACTGCAACTGCAAGTGTGTGACCTTCAAGGTGGGTGTCTCCTCCTCGAAACATTCTAATGTGGATCAGCTGTCGGCATTTCTTGACGTGTTCCCTATATATTCAACCACAGGAGTACAACTACCACTTGAACTCGCGCACCCACAAGAACGCCATGCGCCAGGTGGCCCTTAACCAGCGCGCCGATCTACAGCGTATGCGCGCCCGTCAGCGCACCACTCAGCGCGAGATCGAGGAGAACAGCAAGGAGGAGCACGAGTCGCGCTATTGCCGCCTCTGTCGCCTGGCCTACCGCCAGCAGAAGAATCTGCATCAGGCCTCCGAGCACCACAAGACCATCAAGAAGTTCCTCATGCCCTACTGCGGCTCCTGCCACTTGGCATTCAAGAATGCCATGCTCTATGAGAATCATCGTTGCTCCCTGGAGCATATCCGCGTAAGTTCATAATCCCAAAACCCTTCCAAGCATAAATACTGATCAAATCTTCATATTTTTTTGCAGAACAAGGCCAGAAACGATGAGTCCGGCTCGGACGATAGTGTCGATGAGCGCGAGATAGATTTGAATAAATTCCTTACGGTGGACTCTGTTGGTGAGACCGATGTCGACGTGATGGATGCTGATGTGGATGCTATGGTAATGGAGGCTGAAACCGCTCAGAAGAGTACTGACGAGGAGACGCGCAAGCGTGGCATGATTGGCTCGGACTCCATCAAGGCCATTGAGGCTTTCTATTGCGGCCTCTGCAATCATTACTCCAATAAGACGGACGATGTTTCTTTGGAGGATTACACCAAAAAGCATTGTCTGCAGCATTCCCACGTTAAGGCGTTCTTGCGCCAAAAGGAGGAGACCGAAAAGAAGAACCGTAAAGATGATGAGAACGAGGATGACAAAAAGGCTGGCGATGACGAGGCAGATGTCGATGAAGAAATGGATGCCGACGCCAAAATCGATGAGGAGGATGACGAGGACTATGGGGATGCCGAAATTGGCGATGAACCCCAAGATGAGAATCTGTGGGAAGAGGTCGATAAGGACTTGGGTGACCTGCTCGCCGAAGTGGATCCGATGAGCCACGAGGAGGAGGAAGAAGAGGACGAATCTGTCCTCAACATTGACATTGAAAGGTATGTTTTCCCGTTGTCTTTAAACTAAATTGCCAGATTATATAAAACTTGTCTAATTGCAGCGAGAAAAACAAGCTAAAAGATGCCAAAGAGGAAGCAAACGGCGATGATGAGGAGGAGGAGGAGAAGGAGAAGGCCGCCGCTCCGAAAGAAAACGCGCCAGCAGTCGTCAAGCCTGCGGAGAAAAAGACCACCGCTGCCACTGCCGGCGCAGCAGCAGGCTCTGCTACATCCACACCAGCCAAGAAACCTGCTGTCAAACAGCCGGTCAAGAAAGCACCGCCCAAGACAGCTGCGGGCAAAGTCGGCAAACCAGGCCCGGCTTCAACCAAGCGCAATGTCTTGGTCAATGTGAAACGCACATCGGCGGCTGCCATCAAAGCTGCCACCAAGTCTAGCAATGCGGCAGCCGATTCCAAGTAAGCTGGAAGCAAGCAGCAACAAAAATAACAATAGTAACACAAAATATTAATGTACCAACAAAAACAACAACAACCAAAACCAAGTGATTTGGTTGCAACAAAAAACATATTTAAAATATAAATAAACTATAGCTCACGAAAATTACATACAGCACAGCAGCCAGAGCAGCTCTTATCGTCATATAATCGAGCCCGGCCTGTATAATAAATGTCTAGACCTAAATCAACCAACTTGTTGTACATATCTGGCGTGTATTTATTCGACGATTGGATTGGAGCATGCATGTGGAGTACTTTTGGGGTACCTTTCGCTGTGCCACTCGACCGTTTCGCGTTGGGCCTTTCTAAACTGGCAACGCCGCGGACAAGTGCGCCTGCCTGCCACCTGGCCCGAACAATGGCAGCGAAATGCCTTTCGGTCGCCAATTTGCTGCCCCCTTCAAGGTGGTTGCATGTAATTGTCAGCCTCAGCTGAGAGATATCCCCACAAACGTGAAATGGCGCACGCTAAATGTGATTAAGCGATGGCTGCAGACCTTGCCTGGGGAGCCCTTGCCGCCTAACGTTTTGTTGCATATAGGGAGTGTAGTGTAATTGAGACCTATTTCTGTTTACTGTAGCTTAACTATTCCGTGTTAGTTTCCCCCAATCATTCTTAATGTAAGCGGAAAGCTAAGCTGAGGCTTGACATTGAATAACCCACCGCTTATCTCTTTGGCTGGAGAATGGTCGATTTTGGCGTGATGCAGCTCTCTTCGCCCTCTTCCTTATTTCATTGGATGTACGAGTATAAATGTATTTATTAACCTATTGGGCGGCCCAAGCGTTGCACTGTCTGCTCCCACTGCCGTTTGCCGTTTTCGTTACTATTTCCGCTTGCCGCACTAACGGTAACCGCCAACCGCTTGCTACTTGCCACTTGGCGGTGTGGCAGTGGCAAAAGACAATGCCAATGCAGTGGCAAACGAAAGGAAAATACATTTCATTTCATAATTTTTCTACATATTTTTGCCAAATTAACTTTCACTGCATGTCTCCGTAGGATTGTGTGGAAGTGGATTTAAAAACCGCGAGACGAGATCCCCCTGTACGCGAGTGGCTTCGGTTATTATGCAATCTGTCATTTTATATGCGTGTTCGTGTGAGAGGTCTTCGGTCTTGGTCTTCCCAATGATCCCAGCTGCTTCCTTTCTACCTACCACAATCTTAAGTGGGGCTCACAGTCAGACAATGTCAAGTTTTGATTTGATTACGATTACGTTAGTGGTACAGCGGCAGCAGGTTTTGCCAGATCCCGGACTGGCAAAAGTGAGATCAGGCCCCCTCTATCCAGCTGGAGCTAATCCCTGGCAATCGCTCATTCAGTTCGGGTAAATTGCATTCATGTTTTGACGCCAGATTTATGCGCACATTGTTCTGTCTGTGTCTGCCACAAATCCGGTTTTTGCCTCAAGCGCCGAAGCTCCGATCCATTGTTGCCTCTGCCCCTTTGCCTTAGCCTTTGCCCAAGTATTACTATTAACATTTAATTTGTGATTCCAAGTCAATGCTGAGACCGACCGCAGCTTTTTAGTTACGTTTTTGCTTTTCGGCGCTTCTATTAAGAAATTTTCAACGGCAATGGCTGATTCTGTTTTTTGCCGTGGCGGCTGCCATCTTCCTGTTGCTTGGCCACTTTTTTTGCCCACTGCTTTGGTTTTAAATGCCAAGGTGGTGTGCTTGCCGCTGGGACTCGGAATCCAGTTATCAGCGGACACACAATTTGGTTAATGCCACCAGCACTTGGACGCATTCGTTATACTTATGTGTGCGGAATCTAAGAATCAGAAGCAGCTCATAAATTGTGTTAAATGGAATCGTTTGACGGTTCTATTGAAATGTCAGTGGATGCTAGTGGATGCCAGTAGATTTTATGTTGCCCATGGCCATCCATCGCAGAACCGACCGATGTGCGGGTGCGTGGCTAATTGCTGGTCTTTGGCCAAAATGCTTTGTTGTGCACATTTTCACATCGTTAAATATATGTTTATTTGTCTTTAGCTTGGCCCAGGGACTATTTCTGTTTCTGTCTGTTTTCTCTTGTAAAGAGCCTTGGCACTCAAAGACCCGGCGCGGGAATTTGCATACATTTACAAAAGCGCCGAGATTAAAGAAATATATGTTGGTAATGATTTGATTGTGGATTGTGGGCATTAGTAATCTGCGATTTGTCGTTGGCTTTGTGTTTTGTGCGAAATTGGCAATACTATAAATAGAAAAAATATAACTGTTAACGCCGACTGGAGTGGTTCGATATGCAACGCGACATACTATCGAACTACTTATCGCCTGCTCATTCAAACATAAGTTGTGGAATTCAAATGGCTGCTAATAATCAAATGTAATGTGTGAAAATTTCACACAGTTCTTGGCCGCAACCGCAAGCATTTACAAGACAAGTTAATTGTGCTACTGCTGGTTATGGCTTATGGCCACCAGCCACCAGTAGCCATGGCCAACCAGCCAATTGGGACAATAGGCAAATGCACTTTATGGATGATGGACCCAGTTCCGCCTTGCTTCGGTAGTGTTGTGCAACCGCGCGATAACAATTTTTGGCACGCAATTCAAATGAGCCACGAGGAGATCTCTGGGACCAGATACCAGATACCGCTGCATGTGGAACTGCCGGCAGGTTATAATCTAATTAAGGCAACCCGTGTGCCAGAGCCAGAGCCAGAGCCGATGAAGCAGATCTTCTGTATTGCCATATACATACGTATGTACAAACATATATATATTCTTCTCACGCCCAAAATGTAAATGAAGTTATCCGGGTGTGTCAGTGGAGTCAGTCGGAAGGGGGCAGGGGGCCAAGAGCCACTTGGCTAATGCCAAGCCAAGTCAGCCGCCAACGACGAAAACTACGGGCTTACATGCCTCGCTGCCTGCGACTAAAGCTACGACGATTTGGTACTAGTGTGAAAATCTTGTTTCTCCTTCTTTTTCTTATTTTATGAATATTTTTCAACACTCATTCATAAGTCTGTCATTGTCCGTGTGTGCTCATTGTTCGCGACCAGAGATTTGGGTACGAGTGAGCATGGTAGCATGTGGGTAGGTAGAGGGGGGCCCCTGATGATTGCAACGCTTTCCCGATTTCATTCATTAAAGTCTGCGATTTATGGTGCAATCGGAATGGTGGGGAAAACAATGAGCGAGTCATCTGATCAGTGCGTAACAATCGACACGTCAAAGAAAGCTTTTCTTCACCCTCTGATCTCTGACATTTGACTAATCGATGCGATCGAGTATTCACTGACTCGATATATGTATACATTTAGGAGTCCATAAATAACCACAAGGTCGCCAAGTCGGGAGATAGATGCCGCCTCTCATAGAAATGATCATAACCATAGACGCGATCGCGTATACTCACATCAATTGACTGGCCCCCTGCCTCATTATCGTATCTGGCTTGGCGTGAATGGAAAGCATTAAGTTATTGCCCCGCCGACACCACTCCGCAGACAGCAGATAGCAGACATTATAGCCGATATATGGATTTAGAGCTGGTCCAAATTAACACACAAGCGTTCGCTGGGGTGGTGAAAATCCACATGAAGTGCTTAAACTGGTCATTAAATGCTGCCCAGGTATTTGCTGCGATTATACGAAACACTTGGGACTGCTCTCCAATATTAAAAACCAGGAAAAGGCCGAAAATCATATAACAATGCAAGTCAAAAGTCAGGCAAACCAAAGATTCCCCCTCCCAGACATCATGATCATGTAATCTCAGCCAGCCCCTCTGCCATCTACCATCTACCATCTCATGGAAATCCTCTACAGTTGAGTGGTCCTGGACGCTATACTTTGGCCAAGCTCATTAGCAAATTATTTTGGTGTTTGCATGGGGGGGCCACGCTTCAATGGAACCGAGAGAGACCCAACCCGGACACGGACCCCCAGACGGACAGGGATTGTCGCTCGTTCAGATCACGAAATATGTATGGCCTATGCTTGAGTAGTTCCAAAAGCGTTTTCCATTTTGGAGCAGTTTAATTGTATTTAAATGAGTTAGAATGCACTTTTCATTTTCATTTCGCCATTTACTCTACGGTTTTTTTTTTTTATGATTCATAAATTGTTTGCTCTGACGTTTATAGTCGGTCTGGTCTGGTCTGGTCTGGAGGGGAGGTCTGGAAACGTAATTGATAGATACAAATCTGTGTCTGCCGTCTAGACGGACAGATACGATAGGATATCTCAGTTGAAGACATTTATTTGCGCTCGACAAGCAGATGTTTATGAGCCATGTTGGGCATAAGGTAAAGAATTTGGAGTCATAACCTGGTTTAATGCCAGCGAATGTGTCTTGTCATCTGAGTACTTTTTGGGCAGCAAGTAAATTGCTTTTAGTCATGGGCTATAGCTAGTATGTGTCCACCTCATGTGTGTCCCATAAAGTTGTCCTTTAGAGACTATATAAGACTCGAGTTAATAGATAATAAATATGTATTACAGTCGAACTTCTCTATAACGAACTTCCATACAGCAAAGTTTTTTATATGTAAATAAAAATGTATTTCCAAAACACTGCAATGCTATATTCTGCAAAAATGAATTCTATATTCCCCTTGAGATATATTATACTTTTTTCCACTCAACTATATTAAGTACATGCTCTACATAAAAGCCTCAGCCAAACGTATGAGTGCAAGATAATTTTTCAAACAAAATAAATCCTTTAAATACTGAACCCCTTTGTTGCACAGTTAAAATAGCCAAGATCCTTTGCAGTGTATTTTTGGCAGCAATTTCAATGGGCTTCAACAGAGTATTGATTATCCCATTGCAGTTAAGATCAACTGGGGATATGTATATCCGAAATGCTTGGCATGTAGGGGGAATGAGCCATTCGGCAGTGAATTATGGCTGAGAGCTGCCGCATACTCGTAAGAGTGGTGTAGTTCACCGGAATGGCATTTTAATTGTCATCTGCCGCTGGTAAATTACACATTATTTATACAGAGTACTGGCATTAACATTTACCCTGTCATATGGCGCTATCCATGGCAATTTTAACTACAACCTGGCGATACATTTTCTTTTTGTTTGTAGCTGTGCTATGCTCTGCTGTGGCGTGTTGTTTGGTATCTTCACAGGTCACCCCACAGACGGTTCGATTGTGCAATTTCATTGTCCAACCACTTTTCATTAACAACGGCGGCAGTGGTGGTGGCAGATGCAGTGGCAGAGGCAGAGGTACCAACATGAGGTAGAGGCATGTAAAAAAACGTCAAAATGTATCCACAGAGTTGCCAATTAAGACCTCAGCAAATGTTTTCGGTCAACTGCGAGTCCGAATGCAAGTTCCCGAGTATATCAAAAGCATAAACTAAATGTTAAGGTTGACTCTGTCCGAGTCGATAAATTGATACACATAAAATTTGGAGCATAAAACTGTCGGAGGGAAAAAATTGCAGCAGCGAATGTGGATGCGAATGTGGATGTGGATGTGGATGTAGAATTGCTGAATGCAAATGCCAAAATGTGAACTGAACTGCCAGTGGAGCTTGAGAGCATCACCATCGTCGTCATCATCATCAGCATCCACGTCATGATCAGCATTGATTTAAGTGGAGTCAACTGGAAACTGTTGCATTTCTGGTTGCAACTTCAACAAAAAGCAGCAGCAGCAGCAACAAGCACTTGAAATTAAAAGCAGCTGAAGACAGCAAAAAAAAAACAGAAACTAATACAATAATAAATAGTAGTAAAAGAAAAGAAGATGTTGCCACTGCATTTGTTGCTGCTGCTGCTGCCGCTGCTGATGGCATCGTCTGCTGTTTCTGCTGCTGCTGCTGCTGCTGCAGTTGTTGACTTGCATGCCATGCAACAATTTCACAAGCGGCACGCAGACAACTAAATGACAATGTGAACAAAATAACAACAACAGCAGCAGCATCAGTGGCGGCGGCGGCAACCAGGAGAATTTATAATAAGTAACTCTCTTGCTGCCGCTGCTGCTGCTGCTGTTGTTGCACCAACTCTGATCAATGTTGCGCAAAAAAAAAGACAAAACAAAACAAAACAAAAGCTTCAGCCGCAAATCTTCCACTTAATTATAAACTTATTTATTTGGTTAGTTTGCAGCCAAACTGTCCTAATCAATTTGCTAAGGATGAGGAAATGGCAGCCGGGGAGCTTGCATCAGCATCGCCAATTTCCACGGATTTCCTCAGCGCCAAATTTCACAGCTACCGTGTTAACTTTGACACCACCAACGCAGATCCGAACCCAAACCCAAAACCAAAACCGAACCCAAATCCAAACCCAAACTCAAAAGGAGACCAATCCATGGACGTGGATGTGGATGTGGCCTGGCATTAGCATTAGGTAAGCTCCTCAATTAACTCGCACGGCAATTGCCCAAATTGGCCACCGACTTGACTCCGTCCGTCAGCCGGAGATCGAAATTGATGCTGCCAGCTCTCTGCCAGGGGTTAAGTGTAGCTGCCCACGCATGCGCTGAAATGTTAATTCTCAATCCTCACCCGACACTGCCACCACAGTGGTACGAACCCTGCCAGCAAGCAAAGAGAATTCCAGACCACTTACAGAAACGGCATCATACTCGAGACTGTTCCTTCAGATGGGAGCGAAAGTATATTGAAAAAAGTATACGTTTTACTTGGCGCTTGTGCTGGAATACATTATGTGTCCTTTTTCCCATTTTGTTGGTCGCTATCGATCCCTTTGCCACATGTCTCTGGCACACTGTGCGGCAATTGCAAATGTCAAACGAAAGACTTAAGCAGCGAACTTGCTCGAAGGGGCTGGATCTAAGACTGGGCTTGGGCTTAAGCATATTAAATATGCAATGCTAATGCAAATCGATACTCGCATCCGAATCGAAAACGCTTGTTAAAAGTAATGCGCCCAATTTGCAATGGCAATACGACTAGAAGCCAAAGCCACAGCCACAGCCACAGCTACAGATAAAGGAAAGACCAAAGCCAAAACAAAAGTGCCCTTTAGCCTCGACCAGCCCAAATAGCCATGGCCGGCAGCCGTCGTCTTCTGGGCGTACGAGTGTGTGCAGAGTCATACTCTGTGGCAGAGAGGGTGGGCGGGCAATTTAGTGTCACGTTAGCATTTTGGGGCGCTTCCAGGCGGCAGTCAAATGCCCGAGCCTTGCCATTAGGCGGGCGGTTAACTAGCGGTTAGCCACCGACAGAGCCGTCAACGTTCAATTGGCCCCCTGAAAACGGAATCGCTGTCGCAGTCGGAGTTGGGATAGGAGTTGGACTCGGCTTCGGATTCCGATTCAAAGTGGAGGAGCAGCAGACGATGTTGTGGCGGCCGCAGACAGACCTTTCTCTTTGTGTTGGTGCTGGATGGTTGGCTGGCTGGCTGGCTGGCTGGCTGGATGGCTGGCTGGCTGATCTGGCCTGGCCCGGCACGACGAGCCGCAAAGGTCGGCCGCAGTACTCGGTTCGGCTCTCGGCCAAGACGAGTCTCGGCCACGGGTTTTATAAATACAAGTGTTGGCCGCACAACGGCAAAGATTCGTTGCTGAACGTGCAGCGCGCGCGATCCATTAAATCCCATCCGACTCGACTCGACTCGACTCGATTCACTCTCCTTGCAGGAAAGACACGGTAAAGCATCGATCCATCCATCCGTCATCTTTGGAGCGTTACTAAATTCGCGCCAAAGAAAATCTGTTGCAAGACGCATCCAAGGATTACGGGATACGAGTGCCAATTGAGTTTTGGATTGAGACTACTCGCAAGACTCCAATTCAGATGCAAATGAAAATTCCAATTCAGTTTCGCTTTCGGTTTCGCAATGTTTCGGTGCCAATGTTGGATTGTGTCGAATCTTCAATTATATAACTAAAAAAATAATAATCGCCGTCTCTGTGTCGTGTTTTTCTATTTTTGTTTTTTGTTGCAGCCGGCAATGCTCAATGCAGATGCAGCAGATGCAGCCATCGTAACCCCCTGACTGCCTGACAAGGAAACAACCGAAAAACAACAACAGACAAAATATCCCAGTGACTGTGAAAGTAACCAACGGACAGATCCAGATACAGATATTCAATTACTAGTCTCTTTGGCATTGCCTAGGGCCTGTTATTTTTTGTTGTTGTTTTTTTTTGTTGCTGTTGGCGGTGTGGCAGTTGTATCGGAGTGCTGCAACACCATGAGGATTCAAACATGGGTCCTAACACTTTTGCTGGGTGAGTACCCTATTGATCGTTTCCACGAATCGGTGTAGAAGTCGATGTTGATAGTGTTCGAAATATCTCTTGCCTGCCATTAGAGCGTTATAGAAATAGATTCTTGAAGGATTCTATAAGTAATGTTGGCATATACATACATACATATATACGTAGAGGGATTAAAGTTTCTCTTTAATGAGGAAAACTTCTTATCAAATCGTAATACTGTACTTGTTTTTTATTACTGTAAAAAGTACAATTCATTTTTTTAATTTATTATTATTTTTGGCAGTGTCCTATTTCAATTTCCTCGAAGCAATGAAATATTTCTGAAGTTTCCACAAGAAAATTAATTAGATTCTTTTAATGAACCTCCGTTATAATTAAACTATCCCCTTTTTTATAAGGATTGAAGACAGCCCATGGAAAGTTCTTGTAACTTTGGAGATTTAAAAAATTAATATTCTACATATGTAAATATAGAATAAAGAACAAACGGCTTGCTATTAATCTTGTCGTGAGATACACATAAATAGAAAGAAACATGTTTGATGCTCTACTATATCTAAATGATTATCTTTAACTATTGTCAAATCTTGAAATTAATGACATCCATAACCACACCAATAAAACACGTTCATTCACATTAAACACCAAGTAAATGTCAAAGATCAACCATAATATTAAATATTCCCATGATATTCACACTTGTTCCATCTACCTATCCTCTGTCTCCTCCCACACAGGCCTCCTCTGCGCCCAGGCACTGGAAAGCAAAGCAAAGAGCGACAGCACCAGCAGCATCGACGATAGCAAGAGCGCCGCCTCCACGCCGCTGGAGTCGGAGGCGTCCAAGGACAAGCGCCAGGTGAGCAGCAAGGAGACGCCCCTCTATCCCAATCACCGCAGTGCGGATCCAGCGCCGGCCGACGATCCCGAGGACGGGCAGGAGACCATTTACGGCACGAAGCCGAATCAGTTCATCATACGACCCATTGCCCCGCATCAGCATCAGCAGCACGAGGGGCACCAGGAGCCGCAGCTACGGAACTTTGCGGCGGCCAACTCCCGGCCGCATGCCGCCCAACTGCTTGAGCAGAGCCAAGAGGTGAGTGGGGAACGCTATCGATTGATTGATGGGGTTTTGGCTGTGAGGGATTTCGCTGTTCATTTGTTTGTTTGCTTTGTGCAAATCGAGGGGCGTTTCATCATGTCGCTGCTTGGCCCCGCGGCCATCAGACATCAGACATCGGAGATCGGACGACCTGGCATCGTGACTGGGAATCGGTTGCAGTTACACGATTCTTTGCAAAATGCCGGATGTAAACATCTCAACATCAAGCCACAGCTAGTCCCAGTCCCCCAGTCACAATCCCCAAGACCCAAGCCCCAGATAAATTGTCAAATTCTCCCTTTCGCCGAGGCCAAGAAACCTTGACCAATATCTCCCTGTGGCCCAAAGGTTTTTTTTCGGAACAAATTGCGATAGACAAAGACAATTACAATTAGGCAAAGACAACGTTTCTATTACACAATGTATAGAAATTAAATGCGCTGGTCTGGCAAATATAATAATAATAATAATATGATTATTATAAATGAAATCGGCAGAACTAAGTCACGACATGGCATGGCGACAGGCAACGCAGTAACAAATGCATAATTGCCACATTATGTTTTTTTTTTTGTATTACGCGTTAAATAACGAATTCCATTCCCTTTCCATTTCCCACCCGCAACCATTTCCACCTTTCCGTCTACTTCTTTTGCTTCTGCTTTGGCTTCTTCTTCTTCTTATGTTTCTTCTGCTCCATCATTCGCGACAGCGAAACAATGGCGGCGTGGTAGCTTTGAGTGGTCGTGGGAAGAAAGTTGACATAATGTTATAATCACCCCCACTTTTGGTCTGCTCTGCCAGTTAAGTTTTCTGTGGCTTGATGGTGGTGGCGCCTTGAATTGCCGGCGGTGCGGCTTTATTTGCCACAATAATGTGAATTACACGCTAGCAACACTGTGCAGCAGGTTTACAATAGATGCGAACTGTTTCAAGCTTAAATCCTTGTTTTTTTTAATATCAACTGCACTACTGTTATACTAGAATCCATTTGGAACTAGCTCCGATGATAATTTTGCGATCTCTTTCAACTATTATAATACTGGAATACAAAAGGAACGTTTGCCGTTCTTGAACACTGATCCTTTAACCGTTAGGATTTCATTGGGGAATTTTTAATCCAAAAGTTGTTTCTAAGTTCGCAGAGATCAAATTATATGATGACAACCTTTTGTTGCACAGTGTAATTATTGGTGTCCTATGTTGGTCACAGATTGTTGCAGCATTTAGCCATGGTTGTGCGGTTGTTGTTGTTCGTCGTTGTTGGCGTTGCCAAACTCTTGCCACAAGTGTTATATAAACATATTTTTTAGATGCCACGCCATTCTCACAACGTCTGTGACTGTGAAGCACCTGCCATGTGGCTGCCACCGCAGTTTCTGTTTTTGTTGTTGTTGGTGGCAGTGGGCTCCACATTAAACAGCTGCTGACATTGGCCGCCGCTGGCTGAAAGTTGGTTGTTCACACACCCACAGCAGTCCACAGTAGAAATCCATAATTACACGTCTCTCGATCTCTCTCTCTTCTCGCCACTGTAGGTGCAGCATTATGTCTACCTGCAAGATATTATGCGCCATCACCAGCCCAAGGCCCTGGGGGCCTCAGGTCAAGGCAAGGGTGCGGCCAGCAACCCGAAGAAGTCGTCCACACCCGTCGCTGAAGAGGAACAGGAGCAGGAGGCGGAGCAGCGCTATGCCGTTTCCATTCAGCCACAGCCGCAGCTGCAGCAACGCCCTCGTCCCTATCCGGGAGTGGGTCCCTATCAGCTGCCACTACCATTGCCCGCTCCCCAGCATCAGCAGGGTCATCCCCAACAGCATCAACACCAGCACCAAGCCCAGCAGCCATATCAGGTCATACCCGAGGAACAGTTCCTGAAACTGCTGGAGGAAGAGCTGCAGGCGAGAGCCTACCACGAGCAACTGCGTCAACAACAACAGCAGCAGCAGCAGCATCAGCAGCAACAGCATTCCCAGCAGCAGGCGCAACACCAGCAGCACAAGCAATTGTCCATCCACAGCACAGCGGCCACCCACAAGGTGCTCCAGCAGGCGGAACCGTCTCTGGGCCTGGGCGGCTATCGCGATCGTTTGGTGGCCGAGCAGGAGCTTGTGTCGCCAGCCTATTCACAATCCCAGTCCCGAGGGGGTCCAAAGTATCTGCCCTTGTCACAGGCCCAGCAATTCGAGGAGGAGGAGGTGGCCCAGCAGCAGCAACAGCAGCAACAGCAGCAGCAGCAGCAGGCCCAGCGCAGTCATCTACACAAGCCCATCCACCATCAGGGACAACCGCATCAGCAGCAACTAATCTCCGGTCTTCCCCCACAGATTGCCTACTACCAACCGCAGATCAGCTACAAGACCCTGCCCAACCATCCACTGGCCAAGTCCTCGCTGGAAAGCGAGATTGAGAAACTGCTGGCTGCCAATAAGCCCGGACCGGCCCTTGCCTATGTCGATAGCAGTAATGAGCCGACCTACAATCACCAGCAGCCATCGGCTCGCCACCCGCTGCCTCTACAGCATCCGCCGCCGCCCACCTCGCATCCAGCTCTGCGCCAACCCAAGGCCTACCTGGCCAGCACACCCAACTCCCTGCTGGACGCTAATAACCAGCCCTTCGTCCCGTCACTCTTCAAGTTCAGCAACTACCAGCAGCCCACGCCCATCTATCCCACACAGGCCGCTCCCCTTTCAGAGCCCAAGAGGCTAGGACCCGTGGTGTACCCCACGCAGACCGCCAACCAACCACAGCCCTCGCAGTACTACTACCAGGAGGCGGCACCCACTGCCGGTCCCAAGCCATCCCCCCACCCAAAGCCCTACCTTCGCTCCAAGCACTATAAACTGGCCGCACCCTCGAAGGCTCTGCTCTATGCCGACTACGATCGCAGTCAGGGACCACCGCCACCGCAGTCGGCTTCGTCCAGCTTCTATCCCAGTCCGCCGGATCCGATAAAGCACACACAGAGAACCTTAGGAGTGACACCCACATCCCTTCCCCTGCCCGACTATCCCTCGCCGTCGCCTTCGCAGTCCAGCATCTATGTTTCGCAGGGGACTGGAATCGTGACGCCATCCCGCGCTACGCCCACAGGCACGCCGGTCCAGAAGCTGCGGACGCTGGACGAAGTGAAGCAGCTGAATCTGCCGCCCCCTAACGGAAAGCCCCTCACCCAGGCCGAGTTCCAGGCGCTGGTCGATGCCGGGTACCCGGTGAAGGCGGTGCCAGTGCCAGTGCCCGTCCCATACGAGCAATACGTCAAGGATCATCCCGAGTATCGCAATCACCCGCCAGTGGACTATGCCCACCTCATGCGACTGGCCACGCGCCAGTTGGCCACCCAACAGCAGCAACAGCAGCATCAGCATCACCATCATCGCTCGTTGGCCGCCCCCTCGGAGCCGTCGGTGAAGATCATCTCCTCGCCCACGGCCAGCGATCTGCAGCATCAGACGGCAACGGGCATTGGCGGCGGCAGCGTCACCTATTTGCAGCCCATCGAGGGACAACAAGCCCATCTGCATGCACATGCCCACGCCCTACAGAAGCGACGTCCGAGAGATGAGCAGGACACGGCCGTGGCGGGCAGTGAGACCAAGGCGGCGGCACCAGAGGCGGAAGCGCGACCGCAGACAGCACAGAAGGCTCAATGAGCCAAGCGGCGTCCTGTTTTTTTAGTTAAAATGTCCTTGTCTAGTTTATAAGTATTGTAAAAATGTTTCAGCACTTGCGCAATGTTAAATTATAAAAAAATAAAATACGGAAACCTAACAAATGAGCGCGTGGACGATTACATTACATATTATTTTCGATACTCCAAACATGATCAAGAATAGTTGCTCTTACAGTCTATGTTCTGATTTTTGGGATCGGGGTCCCTCACTTAGTTTGGGCCGAATCCCGAATTGCTGTTACTGTTGCTGCTGTCCGCCGAACTGAGCGTGTCCGGAGTGGCCGTCTCCTTGGCCTGCAGGCGGTAAATTTGTGGATCGCGTTTATCTTTTTCCCTGTCTTTGCGCTCTCGCTCCTTGTCCTTGCTGTGCTTGTGTTTGTGTTTATGCTTGTGCTTCTTCTTGTCCTTCTTCTTTTTTTTCTTGACGAGGCCATCGCTAGGCTTGAGCTTGCCCTCGTCGTAGCTGCTCTCGTATCGCGTCGACTCGGCCATGTCAAGTACCGTCATCGAATTTTCATCCTCGGCGTAGATCTCCAACTTGATGCGCTTGCTCGTTTGCCCGTCAGCCGATCCCTCATCTGCTGGCAGGACTTTCACTTTGGTCTCACTGTCGTAGGCCTGCGTATGGGATGGATCGTCTACCACTGTCACCACCTCGCTATGCTCCACCTCCAGCTTGATGATCTCATCGCCCACCGCAAACGCTTCTGTGGCCGTTCGTTTGATGGTGACCATGGCGGGCTTATGCCGTTCATGCGACTCGGTTTTCATGATCTCCGTCAGCGCTTGGGATTGCTTGGAGTCGCTGTGCTTCTTGAAGCTAGGTCCGCTGCTTGCACCGTCTTTGAGGAGGTCTTTGTAGAAGCTCTGATTCTCGCTGGCCTGGAGGCAGTTGGGACGCTTGCTGCCGTAGAGCGCATAGTACAGATCGACGGTGTCGCAGCGCAGCTTGGTGTTGCCATACTCCTTGGTGTTTATTCTCTCCCAAAGCCGTTCGACCAGATTGGGGTTGTCCAAGGCGCTTTTTTTTATCTCACGGGTGAAGGGTGGATTATCGATGAGCAGCTGTGCCAAAGCATGCCGGGCAGCCGGGTCGGGATCAGTTTCTAGCAGGTTGATCAAATGGTCCAGATCCTCGCTGCGTCCATCAACTTTCACAAAGTCCACCAGGCATTCCATGGCAGCGATTCGCAGATCCAGAAAGACACCGTATGCCGCATATCTGTGGTAGAAGTTTGGCAGCGACGGGAGATGTCCAAACTTTTGCAGCTTTCGAATGACCTTCAAACAGGAGACGGACACGACATACTTATACGACGGCAGGCTCTTCTCCATGTTCAGCAAGCGAGTCATCTCATCCAGCACCAGCCTAAAGAGAAGAATTAAATGAAATTGAATCTCTAAAGAGTAGCAATGATTCATACTTGGCATCAGTGGACAGGCTGTCGGTGGTGATCTGTGTACCGTGCATTGACACTGAGACCACGGGCGTCAGCGTCTCGCCCAACGCCTCCACCAGAGCAGCCCTGTAATAGGCATCCGTGTAGTGATTGCGCGAGTTCTCGTTGTACTTGAAGAGATCGAAGAGGAAGCGCATCACTTCTGGCGGACAAATGCCATGCGAGGTGCGCAGGCCTGCAGAGAACAGAATCAATTAAGTATCAAAGAAGGACTCAATACTCACCTGCCATAGCCACAGGAATCGCCTTTTGCAGAAAGTACAATTGAAAATTGGAAAAGTTGTTCAGCTTGATAATATGTGGGGCACTGAAGGAGCCAAAGAACTTCCTGAATATGTTCAGCATGGCGGGGGGACCGCTCCACGAGGCCACCATCTGGTTGGCAACTTTGGTGAGGCTGTGCGCTGCCTGGACCCGCACCTTATAAAAGCAGCGATCGCTCTCAATGGTGTCGGTGAGGGCAAGTCGCGTGGCGTTTGTCGGGTACTGCTGGAGCGCCTGGATGGCCTGGAACTGCGCCGTGACATCGCGCTCATGGCGCAGCTGGTATTGCCACTGAAAGTCGGGCTGCTCGATAATCAGGTCCCGCAGCAGAATCATTTCCGGATCAAGGCGTATCCAAAGCACAGGCGAATCGCTAAATACACAAAGCATAAGGCATAAATGTTGTATTGAAATCTAGCTGAGACTTACTCCATGGCAGAGAGATCCATGTCCACCTCTTCGCCCGTGGAGAGGGGGATCTTCTTTTTCTTGTTTCGCCTGCTCTTCGAGTGGCAGGTAATGTCCGCCTTGACCAAAGTGTTCTCGATCTGCAGCGTGTGCTTGAAGGTTCCATCCAGCTCCTGCAGTTGAACCAGCAACGGACCATTGTACTTTCTGACCCCGCGATGATTGACAAAGTCCTGACGAATCTCCAGCTCGATGGTGTTTCGCTTGCGATTGAATACCGAGGACAGGGAGAACTTGGCATGGCCGCCAGTGCGCACCGACTGATCCATAAAGACGGACATGTCCTTGCCAGTGACAGTGAAGATGGCTTTGATGAAGATATTGGTGGAGATGAGCAGCTGAGACCAGAGGCCAGCCCCGATTTTGGTGGAGGCAGCATTCGTGGCCAAGGCCAGTTGCTTGTTGAACACCTGTATGAGTAGCTGCTGTCCAATGCGGTGCTCCAGCATCCGAATGACCAGATGAGCCTTGCGACGCATGGCCTCTACATACTTGGGCGACACCGTGTGGAGACTCTTGATGGGAAAGTAGTGGACAATCTCCTGCTGCTTGCTGGCAGCTGCCGAGGGATTTGTGCTCGACACGGGCAATGGGGCGGGCGGCTGGCTGCAGTCAAGTATGATGCCGCCGTACTTTTCCTCATACTTGACCACTCGGGCCAGTTCCGTTTGCACCCACTCGCGGTACTCGTTGTTGCCAAAGCATTTGCGGGAATACAGGCCACAGAGGTACTCGGCTATTCCCTTCGCCAGCCAGGTGTCCGACCAATGGTGGGAGGTGATGAAGCAGCCGAAGAACTGCTCGGCCACTGCGCGAGACATGAATGTGCGGCTGATGTACGTCTGGTCAATAATGGCTATGGAGTGCAGGAGGTTGACTGAGGCTATGCTCAGCGTCGCATAGGCACTGATGTCCGTGTCCAGCTCGTCTACAAACACCTGTTTGTAGCAGGAGAAGGGATAGCGAGTGGAGAGGGTCTCCTCGAAGAACTCGAACGCCTCGTGCAAGTAGCGCACCGTGTTCTTCAGCAGGGGCAGCATTCCGGGCAGGCAGAAGTGCGTCACCTCGTGCATGTGGGGATCGACATAGATCTCGAAGGGGCCCACAGCTAAGGCAATGTTGGGAGCACACACGGGCGTTGTCACCGTATAATGAAATGTTTTTCTACGCAAATCTGGTGTCATTATGACCTCTATCAGCTCTCCGCACGAAACAGCCGTCAGATTCTTGTCCACGGTGAACTCCAGTTTCCAAGTGCACGGATCGGCAAAGCTGTCCACGCAGGGAAACCACAACCGAGTGGAGTTCTCATAGCAATTGGTGAACATGTGTGAGCAGTTGAGTAGCTTCTCCTCGTCCTTGTCCGCACGTGGAATGACAAAGTGCACGCCGCTCTTGGGGTTCTCCAATGAGAACTCAATGCTTATGCGCAGGCCACGTCCCTCTTGAATGAGGGAAAAGCCATCAGGTGGCACTTCAATAAACAGCTCGCCATTGTTTACATCCGGATCGGTAAGCTGGGCTGCGTTCAAATGTGCTTCGCGGTAGTGCTCGAGCGATCGTGTTTTGGGATCCTTTGCGCAAATTTTCATGAAGGGGTCAAAGTAATGGAACTTCGCATGACACACGTCGTTGAGGACGACACTGTAAATCCTCATCTGCTTGGCATTCAGTCGAATAAGGCGTAGGCTATCGCTGTTCGGCACTATGGTCAGCTCCACCATGCCCTATAAGGGTATTTCTCGATTAAATCTTGTAAATAAATACAAGTTTAATACTTACCATTAGATTGCGCCTCTCAAAACTGATGCCCGTGAGGCTCACAACCTGATGCGCCGTGCTGCGGTAGAACGAAAAAACATTAATCGCTGATTCTGCGGAACGTTGGAAGGGTACTTATAATTTGAATGGGCGAAGCGGTGCCTCAGGCACCTCAGGTTGCAAATCCATCGCAGAGTACTTTATTCCAACCAAATAGAAAAAAAAATTTCGTTTGTTATTAAAAAAACAGCATTCTTACGACTTATCGGTATCGCAGACCTATCAAATATACGGTCCGAAATATACCCCGCCTCATTTTCAAAATATACCGTAAATATACCGATTAAATACCGGCTCATTTTTACATAAAATATACCGTACATATTTTCAACTTGACTGAATTTTAAACAAGTTCTATTTTACATATTCCAATTTTGATCTTCCGTCGAATATTACTAGCTAGATAGAACATTTTGCCATGCCCACATAGTTTTATACAATTTATGAATCAATTTTTTACATAACTGGCATATTTTTAATACTTGCTTTTATTGGTTCTTGTCAAAAAAAAAGGTTTTAGCGAAAGAGGTCAAACAAAAAAAGGTTTTAGCGAAATAGGTCAAAACAAAAAAACAAAAAAGGATAGTCGTTCATATTGCTCAATTTAGAGATTCCGTTGAATAATTCTGGCTAACTAAAATTCTTAGTTCTGCCCACATAATTTTAAGCTGTTGATGAATAAATTGTCTTTAAGATTGGGTAGTTTTTAGTTTTTGCTTTTATTGTATTTTGACTAAAACAAGGCTTAAACAAAATAGTTCAACAAAAAAAACAGTCGTTATGTTGCGTGTAAGCCCTAGTATAGGCCTTTGTATACCCTTATCGGTATCGCAGACCTATCAAATATACGGTCAGACCCTCGGAAATATACCGAAAAATACCGGCTCATTTTAGAAACATACCGATTAAAAAACGGACTCAGCCCACTTAACCCCCCTTTATTTAAGCAAGATAACAGCTTGAGCTCAACCGCGGAAGATAATACTCTTTGTAAATTCTTCTTGTAGATCCATCCCACCCTTCCTCTTTACTTGCAAAACAACCACCATATCTTTCACCTTAACTGAGCTAAAATTCTTGAAGTTTCATAATATTCGTGTGTGTATTTAAATAGCCACTGGTCGACAATGGGTTAATTGTTCGGATGCTTATGCTGCCCAATAGGTGCAGTTTAACCTTTATACTGTTTCATGTATTTCATTAAGTCCGTCTTCGCAATTTTAACGTATTTTCTAAAATATTTAATACAAAAAATCGAATTTTTTTGAAATAAAAGGGCGTCCCTAGCTCTTTTTAATTGCACTTAATTGGGCTATATATCTCTTCGTTACCTATATGGAAAAACCGCAAAAACAACAATTGCGCGGTTAAAAACAATCCGTTCACTCAAGGGTTAAAGATTATGAATCATTTACCGAGAAAGTTAAATTTGGATATTTCCCCCATTTAAAAAGTATATTTCCCAGCCGAGTCAGCAGTTTTAGTTCGACGACGAGAAGTTAAACATCTAGAGACACTTATTCGTAGTTTTCTAGGAGTGCTACGCCTAAAATAATTAAGAAAAAACCAGAGAACCCAGTGAAAATAAATAATGTACGGTATTGATAATTACCCCAAGAATTATCATGCCAGTGGCATTGGACTTGTCAATTTGGCAGCTTTGGGCTACAGCAAGAATGAAGTCAGCGGCGGAAACAAGGAGAGTGCAAGGCCGAAGGCAGGGCTCTACCCTTCGCTGCCATACCCCTCATCCGAGTCTGTGAGTGGCATGCCATATGTTGTAAAGCAGCAGGCGAGTCACTCACAGAATGCCTCGTACCCGGGAATGAGCGTGGGGATGAGCATGCCAACGCCTGGACCATCGGCCCCGTATGCAAGTGCCGCGCCATATCCAGGTGCCGCGCCATATCCAGGTGCCGGTCTGTATCCCAGTTTGCCGTCTGCCTCTTCATCGTTGCCGTATCCATCTGCGCCCCTGGCACCATATCCCTCATCGATGCCGTACCCGAGCATGCCACAGCCTGGACTTCCGTATCCATCCGCTCCACTGGCCCCGTATCCAAATGCGATGCCTGCATTTCCGAGCATGCCAATGCCGTACGCCCCCTTGCCAACGAGTCCAGCTCCCCAGCAGGCTGGCGGTTTCCCGTCCATGCCTTACCCGACGGCGCCGCCACCAGCCAGTGCGCCCACACAAGAGGAGGAGCCGTCTGTGGGAATTGCCGAGCTGAGCTTCACCAGCGTCAAGGTGCCGGAGAACCAGAATATGTTCTGGATGGGCCGCAAGGCCACCAGCACCCGCCAGACAAGCATTCGAGGCGATGACTTTGCCTCGCTCCGCGACTCCTGCGTGAGCAATGGGACGATGTTCGAGGATCCCGACTTCCCGGCCAACAATGCCTCCTTAATGTTCTCCAAGCGTCCCGATCGCTACATTGAATGGCTTCGCCCTGGCGACATTGTGGGCGATCCCCAGTTCTTTGTAGAGGGCTACTCACGCTTCGACGTCCAGCAGGGCGAGCTTGGAGATTGCTGGCTTTTGGCCGCTGCGGCGAATCTCACTCAGGACTCCACGTTGTTTTTCCGCGTCATCCCACCGGATCAGGACTTCCAGGATAACTATGCAGGCATATTCCACTTCAAGTTCTGGCAGTACGGCAAATGGGTGGAGGTGGTCATCGATGATCGCTTGCCCACCTACAACGGCGAGCTGATCTACATGCACTCCACGGAGAGGAACGAATTCTGGAGTGCCCTGTTAGAGAAGGCCTACGCCAAGCTACACGGCTCCTACGAGGCTCTCAAGGGTAACATATAATCATAGAGCTCCCTGTTGTATGGATTTATTTCATCAAAACTATGTACTTCTAGGTGGCACCACTTGCGAGGCAATGGAGGACTTCACCGGCGGCGTTACCGAATGGTACGACATCAAGGAGGCTCCACCAAATCTATTCAGCATCATGATGAAGGCCGCCGAACGTGGCTCGATGATGGGCTGCTCCCTGGAGCCGGATCCCCATGTCCTGGAGGCCGAGACACGCGAGGGTCTGATTCGCGGACACGCGTACTCCATCACCAAAGTGTGCCTTATAGATATATCGACGCCGAATCGCCAGGGCAAGATGCCAATGATCCGAATGAGGAATCCATGGGGCAACGACGCTGAGTGGAGCGGTCCGTGGAGTGACAGTTCGGCCGAATGGCGTTTCATTCCAGAGCATGTAAAGGAAGAGATTGGTCTGAACTTTGATCGCGACGGCGAGTTTTGGATGTCCTTCCAGGATTTCCTGAATCACTTTGATCGTGTGGAGATCTGCAACTTAAACCCGGATTCGCTGACGGAAGATCAGCAGAAAAGTTCGCGCCGCAAGTGGGAGATGTCGATGTTCGAGGGCGAATGGACCTCGGGAGTGACGGCCGGCGGATGCCGCAACTTCTTGGAAACGTTCTGGCACAATCCGCAGTACGTCATTTCGCTAGAGGATCCCGACGACGAGGATGACGACGGCAAGTGCACAGTCATTGTGGCCCTGATGCAGAAGAATCGTCGCAGCAAGCGCAACGTGGGCATCGACTGCCTCACTATTGGCTTTGCCATCTACCATCTCACGGACCGCGACCTTCAGGTGAAGCCGCAGGCCCTGAACTTCTTCAAGTATCGCGCCTCGGTGGCACGTTCTCCGCATTTCATCAACACGCGAGAGGTGTGCGCCCGCTTCAAGCTGCCGCCTGGACACTATCTGATCGTGCCCTCGACCTTTGACCCCAACGAGGAGGGAGAGTTTATCATTCGCGTCTTCTCCGAGACAATGAACAACATGGAGGAGAATGACGATGAGGTCGGCTTTGGAGAGACAGACGATCGCATTGCTCCCGCTTTGCCGCCACCCACCCCCAAGGAAGAGGATGATCCTCAGCGCATCGCCCTGCGACGCCTCTTCGACAGCGTGGCCGGCAGCGACGAGGAGGTGGACTGGAAGGAGCTTAAGCGCATTCTGGACCACTCAATGCGCGATGTTATGATGGGCACTGATGGCTTCTCCAAGGATGCTGTGCGTTCAATGGTGGCCATGCTGGATAAGGATCGCTCTGGCCGCCTGGGCTTCGATGAGTTCGAGGCTCTGCTGACGGACATTGCCAAGTGGCGGGCCGTCTTCAAGCTGTACGACACCCGGCGCAGCGGCAGCATCGATGGCTTCCATTTGCGCGGAGCCCTCAATTCGGCTGGCTATCATCTGAACAACCGGCTACTCAATGCCTTGGCGCATCGATACGGCTCCCAGGAGGGACAGATACCGTTCGATGACTTCCTGATGTGTGCCATCAAAGTGAGGACCTTCATCGAGATGTTCCGCGAACGGGACACGGACAACTCCGATACGGCCTTCTTCAACCTGGACGATTGGCTCGAGCGCACCATATACTCATAGACGAAAGGAGGCCAGGCCACAATAGTTGCAAATACAATCGCTTTCAATTGATACTAATCTAATCCTAAGTGCCACATTTACTTAATCCACATTCTACACATGATGCTGCATGTATGACATCTGGGGATCTAGAGAAAATACAGAACCATGACGTTACTTGTACAACCTGCAGATTGAGATACAGTCATACACCATGCCAACAAATGAATCTTATCAAACGACCAAAACCGGAAATAATGTGCGCTAATTGAAGTGACCTTGGAATAGCTCGAGGTGGCGATACACGATAAACGCCACAAAACCCAATGGTGCTTTGTATACCACACAGACAGTCGTTCATATATTAAAAGCTGTATATACTAAACGCTTTATAGAGCGCTTTTAATACGTCTGCTGGAGGGATGACTAAGAGTAAACATAACAAATTCTTCTAGGCATTTTATGTACCTCATTTAAAGCCGGAAATTTGCCAGTACAAACTGAAACTGAAATGTGCATTACTAATCCATTACATACGCTACGAGATCCTCGTACAGCCATCAAATATATTATAATTAAGTCAATATTTACTACATATAAAATCCATATATGTACATTTTTATTTTTTCTAATATTATTGCAATCTCTGAACCGACAACCGCCGTATTTGTTCAGGTGATAAACTGAAACGAACAGTGCTCCCTTTTTGTTACTACGTATGTACATATGTATAGACTTGAATGAAAGTTGGGAATGGTTTGGAGAGCGCAATACGAAGCGACTCAATTACTCATCGAATCATTGTAATCTTAAAGAGAATAAGCAAAGCCCAGTATCGTTAAATTTAATCAATGAAATCATCAGAAAAGTTGTATAAATGATCCGATCAGAAATCTCAAAAGGTCAAACTATCGAATATAAACTTTTTTCTATGTGTAATATTTTTTAAATGTAAAACTAACTTGGAAAGAGGCTAAGCCCTTTGGAAACTTAAGAACAAACTAACGAAAATAATACCCAAAAATATTGTTTGTAATCTTATTGTTATTGCCTTTAAATGATGTTGTTGTGTGCTGATGTTTTTTAAATAAACTGCAGATTTGCGATTACAACTACTTGACCATGACGATATCGGTGGCACCGGTCGGAGGACCAGCATCGATTAGGAGCTGCTTGAACTCGTCAAAGACCAGGTCGTTATCGGCCGCCAATTGCGTGAGCAGTTCAAGAAAGTCCTCGAAGTCCAAGCGCCACTTCCTAGGAGAGAGCTCCATAAGATGGATACCAATATTGAGTGGGGGATACGTACTTATAGCGCATGTAGATAAGACCAGTCTGTGTTCTAGTTATGGGATTAGGCATTAGCTTGGCCTGCTCTATCCAGGCATCGATTTGCGAGAGAAGAATGCAGTCAAACTCCTCGTTCTCCAGCTCCGTTGCAATAACCTGCGGCACAATAGTAATGCAGAAAGGCCAAAAATACATATATGATTCGGGTATACCTTATAGTTACAGTACACTATAAATAGCGTGTCCAGGGTATGCTTCTTGGGTTTATCATCGTCATCAGCCATGGTTAATTTGGGGGGAAAGAACGAATTCAAAGTACTAGCATACAAGTCTATTTATGAGAGATTTGTTTTCCTTAAGGCAGATAACGAAAAGTCTATGTGAGTGTACTAGATTCACATTTACGAGTGTACATATTTCCAGTTTTTGTTTGTTTTTTTGATAAACAACGCTCCAGCGAGAGCGTGCGTACGTTTGTTCTAATGTCTCTGTTGCTATGGAAATGTGTTTTAATGGTGATTATTTAGGAAGTGCTGTACAATCCGCTGGACATGGTGCATAGGTTTCGGCGCCTCTTGCTGACTACTGCCATTGGCAATCCCATAGGGTGGGTCGGTGATCACCCGCTGCAGCACAAAGATGAAGATTTTCTTATCCTGTTCGAGCCGAGACATCTGATGTTCAGCCAAATGATTGGCAAATTGACGATACAGAGCCTGGGCCATGGGCCCCCCTCTGCTCTGTGGCGTCATTCAGACGCTTCTGTAGATGCAAGACTACGGAGCATTGTAGTTGGAGTGTCAGAGAGCTAATGTTGAGTCAAAGATTGAAATACGGATTGATATATGATAGTCGAAGTCTCTTTTTGAAAGCAATGGTCCCTATACGGTCCCGACTAACAATTCGATTTTTTTTGTGTGTTTTATTTCATTTTATTTACAGTGTATGTACGCTAATTAATAATGTACTAAATATAAATGTTGTTTTTCAAAAGTAAACCGTTCCTTTTTATCATATAATCGTATATAATATATATATAATTTCGCAGTTTAGCATTTTGCTGTCTAAATTGTTGTTGCTGCACGTTGCGTTGCTTGTTCTTTTTGTTTTGTATTTTTTGTTTTTCCAAGAAGATTTATGTTTCGTTTATTATAATTATATTTATGTATGTATATAAATGTGGGGGTGTGTGGTGTAGGTGTTTGCATGTACCTTCATTAGCAGTATCTTTAAGACCTAAAAACAGAAAAAAAAGGAGTTCTCTTTGCTTCTGATTTATCATAAACCGAGAAAAGGTGCTTTGGATAAATTCTTAGCAGAGGAGGCAACAAATAGATCAAAGCGCTTCGTTTGTTTTATGATTTCTAGAGAATAAATACCGAAACAAATAATTGCTGGGGACAGGCACAAAACAGAAAAGGAAAAAAAATGTACATTGAAAGAACACATCTGTACACAAACAAAAAAAAAGGCATGAGAAGTAGCGAAATCTTTAAAAACTGAGTAGCGAGAACAGCATTAGTAGCGAGAACTTTAAAAAGTGAGCTTTACGAGTTTAAAAGATTTTTTTTGTTCCAATGATCTACTAGCTAATGACTGCCTACAGTTCTGTTCTGGGTTTCCCTTTAGCACTTGACTTTTACTTTGGAAATATTTCGCTTTTAGTATATTCATTAGTGTGTAGTTAGTTACGGGTCTTAATGTCCTAAAAATATGGTTTTAGAAATCACTTTATATGGGGGCTGGCTTCGTCTCGAATAATTAAGCTAGCTTTTCATTAAATTTGTTCAACATTTAGAATCCTTTTGGGGCGGGGATTGTGGATTGCTGCTGCTGGTGTTGCTGTTGCTGGGGAAATGTTCATTGTTTCGTCTGCTATTGGCTGTTTGTTTAGATTGCGGGTTACATTTAATATCAAAAGGAATGATATATATGCATAATATATATATATGTATATACATATATAAAAATAAAACAATGCACTTCTGTTCTTGCACCGCAACGCGACTCTTACATGGGCCCATCAATGGCGCTCACTTTAAGGCGGAAATAGTACGCGGATCGGGCCAACATGCTCACCGCGATTACAAACAATGCCACATAGAGAATATACATGCCGCCGTGAGCCTGTCAACAAACAGAGATTTAAGTTTATGTAAAGAGTCGCCTAATTTGAATTCTGGGACGGTTTACTTACCGATGCATACGAGATTGTGCCTATGGTCACGGCAATGCCCGCAACAAGGAACAGCAACGCCACAATGGCAAACATAACGCCGCGGCTGTTGGCGAAGCGCGAACCCACCGAGGAGACCTTTCTGCAATGCGGACAGCGAGCCAGGGCATTGTGATAGGTGTTAAACTGCAGGTAGAAACATTATAGGCATTACTCTCTGATATGTGAGATATTGCTGCTTGTCAGCTTACCAAAAACGTGTCCGAACAGTGACCACAGATGACGCGACACATGCCCGGCATGGTTGGCACGGGTGGGGTGACGGGACTTGGGGCCAAGTTAATGATTCGCTTGCAATTGGGTCGGGGACAAGCGATACGCTGCGAAGAGCTCTTGCAGATTAACAGACAATTGCACGGGCAGCGTACGTACTTCTTGCCCGGCGGAGCGTTCCTAATGGGCTGTGATCAATAGCGTAAGCGATTATCTTAAGTAATCCATTCCATAATTATTAGTCACTTACAGTCGCCTCATTGCAATGGGTGCACTTGACCACATGCTGCTCCCTCTTCGTGGTAATGTCAATCATATGCTGACACACGCGACAGGTGACCATTGGCACCCCTCCAGTGTTGCTACTCTGCTGATAGGGCGGTGGCAGCTCATCGGGTCCAATACAAGGCACTGCAGTCGGTGCTCCATTGCCTGCGATTCCAATGAAACCAAAAAGATCAGCAAATTAACATTTATATAAACTCGTACAATGCCTAGACCTTTTGTGTAAAATAAATACATCTCGCCAGCAGAGGCCTATATGCTAAACTGCTGCATTTTCTGCTTTCATTGCAGTCAGACTCAGCCCCAGTCCCAGCCTCAGAGCAAGAGAGAACTGGTCTTTTGATAGTGTGTAGGTTGAGGAAGATGCGATAAAGACAAATGGGTCAATGTTTTGGCGCTATGAATGCAAAGCTGCTGTCCGCAATCACTAGCCCATCTTAGACTCTTGGGATGAGCCATTGGGTGGCTGAAACAAGTTCAAACTTTGTGCAAAACGAGAAAAAAAAAAAAAATCAGAGTCATATTATAAATAATCGTTTTCTCCGGACTCTATGGCTAGCAGAATACTTCTGAGCGCATCCATGCAACCAAGTCGTAATTGGACGAGTTTAAAGGAGTATGCAAAAGAGAGTCGAGACTTGAATGATATGAATGGGGCGTTCAATGAGCCAATGATCAGGTTTCTTCGCATACAATCAAACTTCTGCAGGGCTGTGTCTCTTCTTTCTTGCTGTGCCCAGCGATAAGGCAGCGCAAGTGACGATGAGTCATAAATTTGGCTTCTGCCTGGAGTGCGCCCCCCGACGCTATTGCCCGCGAATCGATGTTGATTAAACAGCTGTAGAGAAAGGCTGCTGATACGGGGAGCATAAACAATAACAAAAGTAGTGGCTGCGCTTTGGCGTCGTGTTACTAATAAATGCTACCAGATACCAATGCCCACGCCCACGCCCACGTCTACGTCTACGTTTATAGACACGGTGGGCTAGGGCCATGACTCAGTTGGGGGAAGTGTGAAAAATCTATGAAATGCAAGACTGGGAGGCTTCGGCGACAACTTCAAATCACAGTTGCGGATAAGTAGAGCGCACACTTGTTGGGTTTCAAATGCGAAGCGGAGCACAGCGATACCGGCACCGACGCAGCCCGCACGCCAATAGACCCGTAGAGTGCATCGATACATGCGGGTTGTGGGGGATTTTACACCAAGTTGAATGTACTTCACGGCCTACACAGGGTCAATAATCATTTGTACGCACCATCCTCGTTCGGGACTGCGGCTGTGCTGCTCCCAGGATTCTCGGCACCCTCGTCGACGGCAGCGGACGAGGTGTACATGATCGATTCATCCTTGTTGATCAAGCTCTGCCTTTCGGGGTCGGCCATGCTGGATTATCGAGATTCCTGAAGGGTGCACTTTTTCTTCGTGTGACAAGAACAACTCCCGTTACTGCTGGACACAAATTGCCGTTCTCGCTGTTGTATTTGTTGTTGCTGACTCTTTTCTGTAACGCAACGCCACAACTGGAAAAAAACAAGAGTACACGGCTTATTAAAATATCACATATCGCACATATTCTCTGAAGGCAGGCAATAAATGTATCAAAGCACCAAAGTGCAGTGCACAATTTGTTCTTTGTTTGATTGCAGTCACTTGTTTTTCGTTTTCCTCGGTTTTTACACTCGTTTCTGTTGAATATCCTCCCTCTTCGGCATGCGCCGCAATAATCAATTGTCGGCACCTTCACTGCACTGCCCACATAGGTCGGGTGTAACGATTACATTTGTTATAGTCGAAAGTTTTTTAATTTGTCTAATTGTTTAATAATTGTTGGCCATATTCCTGCTATATTTTACCTTATTTTGTTGAAAATGCACTGCTGTCGACTCGATCTGGCCACACTCCTCTTTTGATCTGGCAGCACTCACGCTGCAGGGCGGCATAAAGGAACTTATTTTTTGTAGCCCTGGTGCACACAAAACAGTCGCAAGAATTGTGTTTTTTATTTTATTACAATCACTATATGTACTTAATTGCCTAAAAAACCAGAGATACTACCACCAGTAATGGCTCATTGCCCTGTTTGGAATGCATAATTTTATGGAAAGTAAATGCACTAGCTAAAAAACTAGTTCGTCACCAGCTCAGATCGGAACCAAAACAACTCTGGCTGCGGCACGTTGGTAACTCAAATGGCCGAAAATATTAATAAATCAAACATAATTCACTCCAAAGACACAGAACAAATTAATGAAACAGTGAACAGCAACAGCGAAGAGACCAGCGGCTCCGATGACATCGAAAATAGTAGATACGGGAAACTACGTCGCAGATCCGTGCGCAGCTTTTCCTACCACTATCAAGCTCTACCCATGCGTGTTGTGGGGGATCAGTCTGCTTCCATTTCGGGATATTCAAGCTCTGCCCGGGATATAACATTAGGTTCCGCTCACATCATTGAAGACAGTTCGGAATCCGAGTTCCACATATCCGACACGAGCAACGAAGAACCGGCAAACAAATCAATTAAATTTGTTGGTCGGCCACTGGGAAGAACTGATTTGGACTTTATCAAAAAGCAATACAAACGTAAAAAACGACCAAAAAAGAAAATATACAAAGAATAGCAAAAGGAAACCACCACATTTGAAACTGAACTGTGCGCGCAGGGCTGGCAAATGAGGTGTGTCGTACGTTGCACAGCACTGCTTCAAGCCCAGGGTTGGTTGGTGCATTTTGGAGTAGTGGTCAATTTTTACGAGCATAACTATTTACACGATTTTATGTAAATAAAACAAATTAAACGTAGGAAAATTAAGTGCAAAGTGTAAGTAAAGCCTCTGCGCTGCCATAGGATATAAGATATCATGAAATGCTGTCCGAACAACGGCTTAAATGGCCTCCTAAAATCTTTGATGATTTCATTTTCACACTGCGCGTTGTTGTATTGGAAACTTCGTCGTAGCTTTGCTTGATGCTGTTGCTATTGTTGTTGCTGTTGTACCCACGGCTGCTGTTGCTGCTGCTACTGCTGGGCGCCGACGTCAACAGACACAGCGACGCACAAAATGTTTGTTTAGTGGAGGGCAAAGCATGGTTCGTTCGTTTGCGTTTATCTGCCTGCCATTTAGGGCACCAGCCAACAACTAAAACAGCACAGCGCCAGTCGTAGCCAGAGTCACAGCGGTAGCGAAAACGTCGAGAACACCTGTTCCTAATTGATTTTTCACATTTTTCCCGTTTGCCTACAGATCATTTCATCCGACTTCAAATTCAACAACTGTGTTCTGGCATTTTTAATCAGATAAATTAAAAAGGAATCAGCTGCAAAACATGTTCCCCTCTTAGACCAACCATAGCCCTAGTATTGATTAGAAATTTTAAGTAAAAAGTATTCGAACGAACGAATTTGCAAGCCGAATTTGGCCACCGACAAGTACACACCATAAAATCCGCAGACAAATCAGGAGATATGGACGCCCCACCAATGTTCAACAGCGTCGAGGATGAGTGCAGATATTGGAAAGAACGCTCCAAACAATACCATAAAGAGTAAGTACATCCATATTTAGTCCACGGTAAGAGCCACATTAATCAATTTTATGTCCATCGATTACAGATGGACAGACGTGAAACAGGAGTACGATGAGTTTGTCGAACAGTCACGCGAAATGGAAATAGAAATGGACGCCACTCTGGAGCAAAAACAGAGTATTATCAAAGATCTCAGAGCCAGGCTTAATATGTTTGAGAAAGAAAACGATTCCCTTAAGGTAAAGTATAAATAAATGTATAATGACGACTGTACCCTGTAGACTCCATCACCTCTAATAATAAAATTCACTTCACGCAGCTGAAGCTGGACTCAAACTGCATTGATATGTCCAATATGGAGAAGCAGTTGGACACAGTGAAAAAGGAGCGCGACTCCATGAAGGTATACCTGCGGCAACTGGAGCAGAAGAACGACGACCTGGAGCGTGCCCACCGCATACTCAACGAAAGCATAGAGAACTTTGAAAAGATGTTGGATCAAGCATATGAGAAGAATGCTCTGCTCGAGTTGGAGGTGGATGAAAAGGGCCTGCTGCAAGAAAAGCTGCAACGGCTAATGGATGAGACGCGAGGTGAGACGAGAGGCATAACGCAGGCAGACTGCAGGCTCTGGACTACATTTCCATCTGTTACAGATCTCAAACAAGAGCTCAATGTGAAGACACGCTACACGCCAGCGAATGGCACCAGCAACACCGCAGCAGTAGGCACCACCGCTGCCAACAGCACCATGAACTCATCCGCCTCTTTACCTAATGGCATTTTGGCCAACGGCGATGTGACGCCGCCACATGTCGACAACACCGCTGCTACAAAAGTCACCAGCGTCAGCGTCAGCGCTCTCAACGGCAGTTTAGTTAACAATAAAAACGAATATAATCAGCAAAATTCGCTTAAAAGTAAGATACTTCATTCGTTAAAGCGTACCAAACGCGTCTTCAAGTTATCCAAATCGAGTCGCCATATCAAGCTTATGAAATAGTCACGCTTTCCATTTTGCATTTAATTGTGATTATCGTTTTATGTTCCATTGCGTTATAATTTTTTGTTTCATTTTTATTTACCAATCGTACACAAAAACACATTTTGTTTATTTTGTTAGCACGTTTAAGTTCCTTTTTTTATTTGTAATTGTATAGTAAATAATTAAAATTAAGACTCCAATCAAATGTAACGAAAGTTTGCGACATTTCTTGTAGGCAAATTGTGCGTTTTGTGTGCGTCTGTAGCTCCTAGTTGACCAACTAACCGAACCGCTGTATTACTCTTAACTAACCTGCTGTGTATGTGTGCTTCCTCTTGCAGATCCCGAGAACCTTATCAATGGCAATTCCATGAATGCCAGCTCCCGCACAACGGCGCTCAACATTGTGGCCGACATGTTAAGAAAACTAAACGTAAGTCCCTCCAAAACCAAATACCAATAACTGCTATCAACCACTATCACGCATCACACTATTATAGCATGCCCTTAGAGTCTTCTCCATTTTCTGTTCTATTATTTCCATCCTCTGCACTCTTTCCCCGTCTGGTTTAAATGTTTTTCCATATGTTTTTAGTGGGATAAGGCCTTGTTATGTCCTGAATGCGAAAAGTTTCGCTGCATTTGCGAGCGCCCGTCCACGCTCCAGTCGCCGCCGCCGCCATCGGCCAGCGACTCGAGCCTGTTTCGTCGTGCCTTTGGCGGCAGCAGCGGCTCCGTTGTGACAAGCGCCCAGACCACGCCCGTCAGCGATGGCGGCTGTTCGAGCAGCAGCTCTAGCAGTCTGAACCTAGGCACAAACATTTTCAAGCGCTTTGCCGAACGCATGCGCAACTCTACGGACGCAGAGCTACCGCCCTGACATTGCGCATCGAATTTAAGGCTATTTTTAAGTGCTCGACGCTTGCATTTATTAATTGCTTTGGTTAATAAATACAAACTATTTTTTTTACCTTACGGACACCTTTTGTTTTGTTGTTACTGTAATTGCTTGGTGATTGTCCCACTTTGGCTAACACTCTGCCCATTCTGTTGTCTTGCAGGCGATGGAGACGAAGCTGAAGACATATCGCGAGCATGCACCGCCCATGCAGCCGCGCCAAAGATCCTCCCAACAGCCGAATCATCCGGGAATGGCTGGTCTGGCCTGCCTCTCGCTCGATGCGGAATAGTCCCAGCCATCATCAGCATCACAATCACCGATGAATATCACCATCCACCTCCAGTCCAGAGTTTAGTGGGGGATATATTGTTCAGTTGGCTTTACGTTTACGTTACGTTAATGTTATCGTTGGCAATTATTTTTTACCCGCTGCCGCCGCTTCGTTTATTATTTATTTCACATAACTTGACTTGTAAAAATTCGAAATTACACAACAATTGATGTTGTCTTTTCAAGCCCAACAACCTATAGAATGCCTTAGTACGAATTAAGAGTAAACAGTATACTTAAGCTAGGTCCGGTTCGGTTCCCTCTTTGAGTTGGTGTTCCACGCGAAGGCATACAATGTGTTTAGAGAATAAGATGATGAAAGATGAAAGGTATCCCCACAGGCCCACGAAGACGAAGAAGCTCTGTCCAAGTATTATGCTTCATGTGGACAGCGATAACAAAAAAACCCGAAACAACAAATACTCGTAGCGTTTAGGAAAAAAGACAAACCACAAACCCCTTCTGACTAGACACGGCTCCGTTGCTTGTGGTGGCATCCCGGCTGCTTCTGGTTCCTGGCTGTGTCGCCGAAACATTAATAATCTTATACTATAGTTATATCTATCCCAGAGCTATTTTCTGTTTATATTTACGTGCGAATATAAATGTGTAAAAGGGCAAAAATCTGTTAAAAGCAAATGTATAAAAATAACAATACACAAACCACAAATCCAACGAACATGCTAATGTACACAAATAAAGAGGATTCTAATTAGTTTTAATAGAAGTTCCATGGCCAGATGCATTTCCCCTTATGCTCGTTTCAATGTCAATGTCAACGTTGTCAAAAGTTTTAATTGCCTCGTTCTACCATGCTCATGTGTAATTAATTAATTTGGGCTCATATCGCAAGGTGGACGGTGCGGTGCGTCAATACCTATGCCAAGGCCAAACGGATGCGCCCGCCCCCACAAACGAAAGCTGCTCCACGAGATAGAGAGAGAGAGAAAGCTTTTGCAGGGGAAATAACCCATAGGTATTTTAGTACACATTTTTGGTGCGGGTTGGCGCAGCTTTACCCCAGGAAATTATGCTGTGAGCGGAGTGTGGGCATCCTTTGCCGACCTTGCTGGCGGGAAGGTCCGTCAGTGGTAAGCTAATAAAAGTGCTCTGGTTTGTATAAGTAAGCACGGGTTAGCGTCGAGTGCTGGTATTAAGTGAGTCGAGAAATCTGCAGAACTGAGCTGCGGATGTGATGAGGGCCGGACGACTGGCGGGAGGACAACAAATGCAAAACAAAAAAAAAATATGACAAGCTTTTATCATACGCACGCACAGCACTTACCAGCCACGGACAAGTGTTGTTGGAGCAACAGGAGCTGCTGTTGGAGCTGCTGCCTGAGTGCATTGTTTGCCCTGGACCAGGATAGGGCAGTGTCGTGGGAGCGGCTTCCCAGGGTAAGCGGATTGGGAATGGCACAATGCAATTGCTGTTTGAAATAAAAGTGAACAGGCACAAAGCCAGGATTGCGCTGCCCTGCCCTGCTTGTGTGGGAGTGAGCGTTGAAGGCTGTCGTGTTCCTGGCCCTTTTGTTGCGCGTTTTTCAAGAGCGTTGCGCTGCGCTGCTTGTGTGGGACTGAGCTCTGATGGCTGTCTTGGTCCTGTCCCTCCTGCTGCGCGTTTCTTCAAGAGCAATTTAAGGAAATTCGCCATCTTTTTTACCAGCCGCTGTCGCTTGATGAACTTCCACAGGGAGCGGCGATCCCTGGCAGCTAATTAGCTAGTCACGCGCATAAAACCTGCCTCTTCCACAAAAGACAGCAATCAGACCAGAACCACGGCACAAGCATCGCAATAAGCGGGTCAAACACCATCGCGAAACAGCCACTCAATCGGGTCGGAAAACAAACACCATTGTTTTCCCATAAAGCGGGCGAACGAGCTCGTAAAAAACTGTAGCAAAACAGTGGCTTAAAGAGGAAGCTCTTGAAAGACCACAGAACAGGGTGTACTTTGGTACTCGTCACGATTTCAATGATTTTCCTTTTGGGTTACCCTAAGAGAAAATATGAGCACCTTCTTTTATGTTATTCGTCGCAACTTTTGACTGCGTTCTTAAATTAGGAATAAGTGCCTATTAATATAGAGCTGATCGATATTCATGGCAATTGATATGTCCTATATATATAAATATACGATATCTTCGATATTCTGTGTGATATTTTTTCAATATTGAATCTTTTCTTGACGATACCCATCCCTAGCGTAACGATGAAAACGATATATAGGATACACGATCAGGTGCAGCATGCACCTGTACTCCATCATGAGAGAAGGAACCTATCTGCTCGTAAAGTTTTGCAAGTTTTCGCTCTGGTAAGTGACTCTTTCTGAAGAATATACTGAAAAGCTGGATTATTTCAGCCTGTAACTGCAGGTATTTAAGCCTAGGAGATAAGATTTATTTTGATTAAGCAAGCAATGCATAATTTCTGATTAGAATTGTCTGGGGAATTATATATGAACCTACTCTTTAGAGTAAATTTTCAGTTCATTTGAGAAGTAATCCAATTCCCCTCTCTTTTAGACCCTGTATCCACCGCGTAACACACAAAATGTTCGGCATTTATGCTCTTTAAATATTTAAAATACGCGGCGCGACGTCGTAATGTAGGATGGCCCACAAACGGAAATAATGATGAGGTGTGCCTGTGTCTGCCTGTGTGTTGTTCGGCTGAGTGTGTTTGTGTGTGTGTGTGTGTGTGTGTGTGTGTGTGTATGTGTGTACATGCCTTTGTTTCTGTTGCTTTGGTTGAAGAGGGCGCCCGAGGGCCATGACTATCGTGGCCGTCCTGCCATGCTCCCGTGTGGCCGTGTGTCCTGTCCTCTGCCTAAACATCAAACAAAATCGATATGTGGGTGGGTGGTGTGCGAGTGTATGATTTTTGGCATAAACAAGCAACAAGCGGGGCCCCACCAGACACACACATACTCGCAGTAGTCGTACGTAAACCTAGCCAGGGGGCCCGTTTACAGGTTTGGTCCTTGCTTTGTTTGAACGCCGCAGGAGGCTCATTTTTAGTAATGAGTTTGTCTATCTGCAGAGGATGAGCAAATAGGGCCCTGGACCCTGCCGGGGCTTCCACTAGCTTCTGGATGGCTGCAACAGTAAGCGGATGGAGATGGTTAGCCGAAATCCGGAATATCCTTAAAGATTCAGGCAGATGATGGTCTATCTTTGGCTATGCGGATGAATTGTGGATGAGCTTTGAATAAACACCAAGGCCAGATAACAATGGAGGAAAGGAAACCGAACGGATCTTTGATTTTTGAGCATTCGTTCTTTAAGTTTTTAGTTCTACTGCCTGTAAATTAGTCTCTTCAAAGGTTAAGCAAAGCTTTCTTGTTAAATCCTGATCAATTCCCAAAATATTTGAATGTAAGGGTATAGAAAAAGCAACAATTTGCTTCAAGACAGGAATAAATATGTATGGTATATACATATGTACAGAAAGGAAGCACACATACTTCAGGCCAAATGTCCTAAGGGTTGTGTCGATGCTTGTTAGGAGCTGTCTTCCCGTCGCTGTCGCTGTCGTTGCTGTTTCTGTTGCTGTTGCCGTTGCTGTTGCCGTTGCCGTTGCCGTCTTCCTGTTGCCATCTTCCGGTTGCCATTATATTGAACATTTGCTATAAATAATTTGGTCTCGATTTGAAGTGTGAGCGGCAATGAAATTCACTTGATTATCCCCTGATTGCCCCCCCGGTACGAGGAACTGCACTGGAAGGGATCTGTGTGCTGCACTGAAGCCGAATCATCAATCAGCTGCGCTTTTAATTAGCACTGACGATGGTCCTCCACGCATCCTCTTCTCCATGTGCGGACCCCGACCGCAGCTCAAGTGCACATCATTAGGACACATTTAGAGATTTAATTAAATCGAGTCGAATTGGATTCGATTGACCTTTAGCCGTTCGATTCGTCTGATGGCATGGAATCCCCTTTGGTTTCCGATTGCTTCTGTGATGTGGCGTCTGGTTCGAACGGCGCTTATGTACTTTTAATTAGGTGCAGACAATAAATATGGAAAGTTTCCTGCTAGATCTATGACTCAATGGTGCATGTGAGTGGCCTGCACTTAGATTAATTGAATCACCTTCACCTTCCACCACTTGGATAGGTACTACTCGTAGATATGTATAATGCACATATGTATATATTTGTTGTTGCGCTGAATGAATTGCTGTCTGTGGCCTTATAAAATGGCCAGCAAAATGTGCCAGAACCCATGTGTAAACTGTTTTTTATGACACCGTCGAGATGCGTACCCAAAGAATACACCCACCCATCCTGACATCCATGAATGGCATGGCACCTTTGTGCCGTTCTCTGCGTCTGTTTAGAGTAAGCCAAATGGCCAAATGGCCATTGTCTGCGGCGGCTCCCATTCTGATTTATGCTCCCACACACACACATGCATACGCACACGCACACTCACACGCACAAAAAAAAAGGGAAAAAGGGAACAAGCCCGAATATGACATAGTACGCCTGTGCTCTCGAAATCTCTGAGGTCCATTTTTACAGCTCGACCTGGTTTCGGGTTCCGTTCCCTTAATGTCCACCAGTTGGGGGATCATATAAATCATGCAAATGTTTCATTTCTCCAGTACAAAAGGCCATGACAATTGATGGAGAATATCTTGCATCGATATTCTGACATTTTTACTCAATACACGTCGAGGTAAAATGTGCAACTTTAATGTAGTTTTTGGATCTAGTTCTAGGAAAAATTATTGTGAAGTCAAAAGAAGACCTTCAATCTTCAATCGGACTGTTATTCCCAAGATTCGTATTTCATAATGGAAATATTAGACTATTTTTTAGTCATGAAAGCCTGCTTCCTGTTTCTAGATCTAGATCTTCTCAGTGTATAAAGCAAGGACGCTCCTCATGCAAAACTGAAACATAATTCACTTTATATGATACTCTACATTTCGGGGGCTGCTGAGAGTCAATTTTTGAATGATGAAAAACTTTTTACGGGTATATATACGAGTACCTGACTGCTGGCTGACTGCTGCTGCTGCTGCCTGTCTGTTTGGCAGCCTTGGGACCATGGGGGTGGACGGGACCATGGATGATGATGATGATGATGGAAGTGCGGCCCGTGTCCCTGATCCAATGTAAGCGTAGACCAATTAAGCGTAAACAAATTTGTTACTGTGGAAATATGAGAACCACTAGTTGCTCTGCCCACTCCGCAGCAGTCCATTCCATTGGATACCCAATTCGTCGCAACCCTCCACCAACTTTGACATTGACAAAACTGCGGTGGCGGTGGCGGTGGCTGAGGCGGAGGGAGGGCTGATGCTTCCAGCTCTGGTCCTCATACGCTTGAACGCATCCTACCCGCCTCCAGTGTGCACGTATTCCCACGTCCCATACTTGCCGCCCATTGCATGCAAATATTTTTTGGGCTATTGATACGCACATATGTATGAACGTGGTACGTACTCATGTGTCGCAGGATGTCAAGGGATGCGTACAAGGATGACCCTGATGGCCCAACAAACTGTTGCTCTGCAGGCTCCCAGGGTAGGCAATGGGTGGATGGATGGTATTTTAGCACACGCCAGGGACATTTTCCCCAGGCTCACAGGCAGACAGACAGGAATCGAGGGAATTTCCCCTGCGCGCAACAGTCTATTCATTCCGTCCACTCCCACCTCCTCCCGCTGGGTGCTCTGGGGGGGTGGGAACAACTTCGTGCTGCCGCCGAACTCCGTTTGTGAGTCTACCGTTTGCTCCAGCTCCAGCTCCTGCTTCACGGAGACTGCTCCTCCAGTCTTCTTGGGGACTTGGCAGTGTGTGCACGTGTCTAACGTAACGAATTTCGTGTTGTTCAGCTTAGAGAGTCTTAGAGATTCGAATCTCCTGTAGAGTGTACACCCAATACCCATCATATTTGGCGAAGTTTCTCTCTTGTTTTTTTTGTGTGCCTCTGCTCTGTCTGGTTCAGTGTTTCAATTTCCAGCCACGCTAAGAGATGTAAGTATGACAATTTATAGCCCCGCTGCTTTATGATTTTTCTGCGGGCTGGCGGGGGTCCCAACGCTTTGTGTAAGCCACGACGTGTGAATCCTAGTGTTAAGAGGATTACAATGTTTCCAGTAATTACTAACGGTGTGAGTGTGGGTCTGGGTGTGGGTATGGGTGTGGGTCTGGGTGTGGGTATGGGTGTGAGTTTGTTTGCCGATTCCATAAAACTGCTCTATGGGGAATTAACTTTGTTTCGATCTAATCACGTCTGAATCCGACTCAACAGGAGAGCAGTTGGAGGAGCAGTGGGAGGAGCAGTTGGAGGAGCAGTGGGAAAGGTTAAACTGTTTTTGCCATTTAGTTTTTAGTGTAATTCCCACTCTGTATATATTTATGCGAGAACACACACATAACCCATACTGTCATGTGCCCTCGAGATACACTTAATCCGACATTTACAATTTTTGCTTAAGGATTTATTTATGGATTCAATATGTGTACAGCGCTTACATTTCCGTTGGCCTGCAGGATGAGTGGAGGGACCCGTGTGTGTGTGTGCGTGTGTGTGCCTGTACCTTTTAGAATACGTCTTCAATGCCTTGAATCCAGCATACCAATCCCTGGCAAAGGCCCATTTGCATGCGCGCAGGAGAAGAAGCTGCTCTGAATACACTTATTTTCAATTTTACATTTTTTTTCATTTTATAACTCATTTTGCGATGCACATACGATACAGAGCAGCACATTACAGGAAAAGGCAGCAGCAGCAGCAGCACCCAGTACAATGGGAGTTTTCGTAGGAAGCTTGTGAGAGTGAGAGTAGATAGAACTAAATAGAGTGTGCCTGACAGGATAGGTCTGAACAGCAGGACCCCGACACAGCAGCAGACGGAGGCCCAACCAACAAGCTGCAAAAGAAAGTGTGTGAGCAAATGCAAAATGCACAAGTCCTCATTCCAAATATAGATTATTTTTTCTATCTTTGCGTGCCCTTCATTTGCACAAGTCGAAGCTTAACGGGGAGTGCTGCACCTATGCTCACAAGCCCTACAAAGCGGCAGGTCCTTTGGCTTTTGACTTAATTAATTGACTTCGACGAGTGCTCTGCTTTATTTAAGAGCTTCGACTTACCTTGCGCCATGGAAAGGGCTGGCAAATTATGATTTCGCTGGCATTGACCTTGATATAGAGCTATCGATAAGCCAGAGTTGACTTCCGTTTATTCCTGGAATTCGTAATTGTGGATTCATCAATTAACAATGAGTTTCATGTAGCAGATGAATCATTGTGGGTATTTTGGAAGACAGTTCTGAGAATCCTATAGAACTGATCGATTGGTCAAGTGAATACCAGTGAAATCTAGCCAATAGCCATTAGGGCCAATTAAAAGCATTTAAATTGAGAATATTTGAGCAGTAAACATTTAACATTTAACATTTGGGTAATGCGCCACGAAAATGTTTCAAAATCTGGCAGCCCACAATTATTTATGGCCTGAAACTGTCAATTGGCTTAAGAGCCAGAAAGATAGATGAGCTTCGAGCGAGTCCCTGTCCCAGTCCCAGTCCCATTCAAGAAGCTCCTCGTTGGAGGCAGCTGAAGGACTCCCATTACAAGAAGCAAACATTGAGGTACATTTCTGTTTACTCAGATATGTCATGTCCTTGGGTTTGGGAGCTTTGAGAGCATATTGGAACCATTTATCATGCCATTCAAAATGGCAAATAAATAGAATTTATTTGTGTTTTTTTTTTGTTCCTCTACTCCTCTACTCCTGTACTTTTTCGAGTATGCAAAAGCATGTTTATTTGTGTAAACAGTGGAACGACAACAATAAATTATTTGTGTACAATGTGGCACAATTGTCACTTGCCTCGGAGTCATGCCACAAATGAATTGTGCGTCAACAATTTGTGAGCTTCGATTTGGCCCCGGGGCAAATTTTATTGTTTTCCTCACAGTTCGATGTGTCGGCAACTTGGAGAGATTTTCTTTATTTTTCCCATTGATTTCATTAGTCCACTCGCTATTTATAGAAAGTTCAACACATCAGAGACTATATATAGTCGCACATACAGTCGCATGGTGTCTTTTTGGTCTCTCTGCAAGCATGGTGACAGCGGATACTTAGCTCTCTTGTTGCTCCTGTTGCACGCCCCCACAAACGCCTTCGCATCCGCCCTCTTTTGTTTTTGGATAGCAGAGTGGAGAGCAGCGCAAACATGGGCCAACAAGTGTGTGCGAGGAAAATAACTAAAAATGTGGCAACAAAATCGATATGGAAACTCTACATCATGTATAAAGTTGTTGCTACATAAATATCAAATATGCAAATATTTATCCGGCTGCCACCTGAAATGCTTTTCACCTTCTCTTCCTGTGAGAATGTTGGGAAATTTGACGTGCTGTGGGGGGACTGAGCGGTAGCTCGATTTGCCTGGCAATATGCAAAATCTCCAAAGGAGCAGCACCACCGTTGCCAGCCAGTTAGCCCCGTCAGCCACCGTCAGCCTGGGGAATAGCTGTCACCTTGGAGCTCCAGCACCCGCCTTTCCCGCACCTCTATAAGCATAACTACCACCCCTAAATCTATACATGTAGTATATGGTAGCGTTAATAACGCCAGGCAGTCAGCAAGTGAAGAAGGAACGAAAAGATCAAAAGCTTTAACACGCCACCGTAAGCATGTGCAAATATGTATTTCAGATGATTTTATTCTTTATTTTTATTTTCATCTTGTTTTGTACGTTCCGTGCAAATTTCCCCTTCGCCGGGCCACAAATAATACCAACAAAAAAAAAGAAACAACAAAAAAAAGTAATACTGTATGCGTTGGAGATGAGCCTAAAAAGTCCCTTAATGCCAGAAACACAGCCAGACAAGAGGTGGGTTTTTTGTTGGGTCTCGGAGTGGGTGCTTGGAGTCGGTCTGGGTCCAGGGTTCAGAAGGGACAGGCGGCCAACCGTGCTGTCATTTTTTCCTGTCCTGTTGCGCTCCGTTCTCGAGGGCTCCTTGGACGGGCCCTCTGCTTTTGGGTCGTTTTTCGTTTAACGTTCGGTCTATACCTGCAGCTGTTTATCATAATTTTGTTGATTTGCTGTCTGCTAAAAGTAACAATAATAATCACAACAACAACAACAACAAAAACAAGAAAAACAACAACAAAAAGCGACGGCGGCAAAATCAAAATAAAAAAAGACGAAAAAAAAGGACTGGCCGCCCCGGAAAGTATGCTACGAAAAAGTTTCTTCCACCAAAGGCACACCCGAAAACGAAAGGAAAGCGGAAAAGGAGGAAGAAGAAGAAGTAGACAAGCAAAAAAAAGGGAGAAAACTTTTGCAAGTGAATTTGAATGCCGAAAACTTGTATTAGCGACAACAAAAGGTAGGGGAAAAGTAAACTCAGTTTCACATCAGGCTTCAGGCTTGATGCCCTTAAAAGGTGAGAAATTAAAAGAATCAATTTGAAAAATGTTCCACTAGGAGGAACTGGTATACAGAACGCTCCATTGCGATTTCGATCAGCTAGTCAGCGTTAGCAGATATCAGGTTATGCCACACGTCCCCTGTATTCTTGATAATATTCGAAATAGTTGCCACATTTTGCATAGAACAAGAACAAAAAACGCTTCGGATAAGCTAATAAGCTCATAATGATCTATAGAATAGCTGTTTTGAAATTCTATTGAAATAATTGAAGTATCAAATTCTGTTGTTTAGAAAAAGCGCAGAATTCAAAGTGCAAATCGCATGATGTAAATGTCGTTGCTGACGCACTTTATCGCGTCAATCCTTTGCCGAGTGAACACCCTCTCCTCCCACATAGTCTATTTTGATGCGCGATATAAATAGATTTGAGCTTGAGCAGAAATCGAAGCCAATTTGTTGCTAAAATTAAAGGCAAACTGAAAGCTAATCGTGTTTAACTTTACCAAACGAGGGTATTATATACACGGAGATAGCAGGTACACAAATGTGTGTACACAAATACATACATACAAGTACATTTATATGCATGTATATTTCTGTATAGAGTAACATAAACTTGGTTTTTTTTTGGCTGACCAGCACGATGCGTCATGTCAAATGGGTCGCAACGCTTTTCATAACTTTTCGGCAATGGCCTGCCTCTTGGTCCTTGGCCCTGTCCTTGGCGGCATTTTATAATGAATTTTTGTCACAATATAATGTGCCCATTGTTGTTGGCTGGCTGCTGTGTGTGTGTGTGTGTGTGTGTGTGTGGGTTTGTGGGTGTGTGGCAATTTAGTAAAATATTCAATTGCCTTTTGGCCGACTTGCGCTCAGCCAGGGAAGGCAAATGACCGGGCCAGACCGGTCCCGTCTCCATCTCCATCTCCGGGCTCCGTCTACGGCCTTTGGGCTGCCAATTAAAAACATGGCGTCATGGCAACATCGACTGCTAACGGCACACGGATGGATCAGGAGCAGGAGCAGAAGCAGGAGAGCAGAACCAGAGCACGAACACGCAAATGTTTATTAGCCGCAAAACGTTGCTCATTAAAAAAGTTCGTCACGGGCCTCAAGGCCTCCACAAAACCTGGCTAACTGAACTGGCCGTGGGATCGCTCTGCCTGATTAAAACTTTTTCTAATTCCCAACCACAGTCCCGGCTCCCGGCTCCCACCGTTCCACCATTCCACCATTTCACTTTCGTTTCCGTGGGACGGCCAAGTTGGCTTTAAAGTTTGCTTAGTTGACGGTTTAAACTCGTTCGCTGACAGGCGAGAGCCTAATTATGGCTGGCCGTCGCCATTGCCATCGCCATCATCATCATAATCATCGTTATCATTACCATTAACATCATTATGGTTGTCTTCAGTGTTTTTTTGCTGTTGTTTTTGGGAAGGTGGGGGGGGACCAGATGTTCCAGCGCCTGGCCGCCGGCATTCGCTTTGATCTTTCGGTCCTGATTATATGGCAACGATTTGTGTCCTTTTTTATTTGTTTTCCCTGTGCTCAGTCCTGTGTATATGAGTGTGTGTGTGTGTGTGTGTATGCGAGTGAGTCGCCTAACACGGATTGGATCCTTTTGCACAGGCCAATGCCTTTACTGACTTCATTCCTCTTCCTGCTTGGAGTGCCTGAATGGGGATGGAGTACTCGCTCAGGACACACACAGTCATATCATAACCAATGGCCATGTTAATACAGGAACGTGATGGTCGCCGCTCATCACTTGACACTGCTGCACACTAATCATCGATGGAGGAGTCTGGGCGGAGGGTCAGAGGTGGCCGGATGTGGGCGGTGATGGTATGAAACTATAATCTAGCTCCATATCCGACACTCCTTTTGTGGATGTGTGTAAGGGGCGCTAGTGGGGTGTCAAATTAAGTATTCGAATGAGGGATACCTAATCTCTAGTAATTTGTTCAGATTCGGTATCAAAATAATTAAAACATAATTAATTCTGACATTAATTGATCCCCTTTTGGGATGCCACTCGGGTGTTTGGCGTTTCCAAATGAAATCAAAGATCACTTGCTTTCATAAATACTCGGACGATAGAATAAGTAAACATATTTCTGCCTCTGTGTTATTTTTGGCATTTATCAGTAAAAAAAACATTCAAGACTCAGAGACAGCCTGTCCTCGCACCTAGTGGGAATATTAGCAACAACGTGGATAACCTACATATATGTATAAGGGTATCCCAAGTATTCCGAGACACTCGACACATCATACAATCACACAGGCTGAAGGCAGAGCAGAAGACACACGCAATCCCACAGACAAGACAAGGCAGCGATGTGGCAGGCATCCCAGTGCCCTGTTGCAATGTCCCATTAAACTAATGTGTGTATATGGGGCACATATACGAGTACATGTACGAGTAGGAGACAGTCTGGGAGTATGCATTGCATGAAGGGCTGTGGCAGGGCAGTGGCAGAGGGCGAGGGCGAGGGCGAGAGGCAGAGCCGACACGACCCACAGATGATGAAGGGAAACGGTTCGCTGGCTGCAAAGTTAAGCATGCTGTCACACGTTTCATTTATTATAAAATATGCAAACGTGGTGCCTTATAAATGATCAACATCTTCAATTTAATAATGTCATCGTCATCGTCAGCAGCAACAGCATCAGGCACCAGGCATCAGGCATCAAGGCCATCGGCATGGCCCATCAATTGCAATTACCAGAGCCAGGGAGCATGTTGAACGAAATCTCTGTCCGTCAGCGGCTTAAGCCTCCCATTTTCCATAAATAAGGCAACAGAATTGCTGTAAATACCCTTAATTGCCCTCGCTGGCATGCATGGATTGGCCAGATGGCCAGGTGGCCAGGTAAAAATTTCCTGATTTTCCTGCTGCGCAGCCTGTGGGCCAATTGTTAACCGGTTGCGTGCATTGATATTAAATCTATTCTGACCCACCACCCTTCCACAAGAAGAGGTCGGCCGTAATCTGTAATCGCATGAAAGAAGCTTATAAAATTAATTGCTATGGCAATATTGAATATAACACTCTTCCATCTCTAATTGTCAAGACATATTGGTATTATATTATATATTATATGTAGGTCAAGCTCAACTAATTGCAGTTGCCACTAATTTGCACAAGAATCAATGACTAAGGTAAATAAACACTTATAATAAACTCCGCGAAGAGACAATAAAACTGCACTGTGGCACGCTTTGCAAGCTGTGAAAGTAGTTGCATTCATAAATAAAAGTATTCATCCTCGGGATTACGGGCATTTTGTGTGGGTAGAAAATTTATGCATGCACTGTTGAATGCTCAAAAGAGCACATCCGCAAGGATCATCCATCTTCGTTGCTTTGTGCGGTCCATTGTTGAGTTGTTCAATTGTTTAAGAGCTGTGTACTTTAGCCTTTAATTGATGATTTTATCGTGTTTTTACTTCTTTAATCGAAACCTTTGGAGGCCCACACATCTGTTGATGAGAGTTTTTTTTGGTCAGTTGAAAAATATGTGAAACGAAGTTGATACAGAACCAGAGGGAATATTTTATAATTTGTTTTCTGTCAGAAAAGGTGACTTGTTAATTAAAACCAGCCCTTCGTCTCTCTGAATTTCTTTCTGTTGACTTTTTAAATTTATTTTCACATATTTTATCAAAAGCATTTGAAAGTTTTTGTTGGCACTCGCAAGGGGATAACAATCAAGGGAGACCCAGAGGAGGAAGAGACGGACAGAGGGACAGACGGACAGCTTTGTTCAGCTCAGCGTTGACAAATCATTTTAGTTGCACTGTCGACAGTTGGAGTGTGACGGAGATATAAACTGACAGGCAGACAGACAAACGGACGAACAGACAGACAGACAGACAGACAGACAGACATACAGACAGAGCAGACAGTGGAGGATGGGTTTTAACTGCAACTGGTGGTGTGGCATGATGCCGGATGAGGCAGGGCGATGACTGCCAACGGTATTTATGATTGACGCCCCCACTGCAGATGTGCCACCACTCTGCCCTGTCTTCCTGCCGCTGTCGCTGTGTGTGTTGGCCTGAATTGTGTGCAAATTAGATACATCATATTCATGCCCGCTGACAGTCCGCCAACGGCTTATTTATAGTCCGCTCCACGCATCGTATGCCACAGCCAATTGGGTTATGAATTTTTCAGATGAAACTGAAGCCCCTGCACTGAAAGAAAGCATTCTGAAACTGAGAGTATATCCCTCATATAGAGTTCCCGCTGATTCACATGAGCTTTCATCCATTTCCACAGCATATCGCGATGATATTTTTCAGTGCTGAGAGCAGAAGTGCCACTCACCGACAACTATGCAAATTATTTGAGCTTCACGCCCAGCTACCGTCCTGTCCTGCTGTATCCACATACAATATAGTATACATATATCCTTTGGGACATGTGTAGTGTTAGTTCTGGTACGCGTATACGGCATACAGCTGCAATGGAAAAGTTGTTGCTTATTGGAAAAGTTTTGAGCATTTGTCGTAATATTATGCAGGTCGCTGGTTGAACCTGAACTCAACCCCTTGCCCTGCCCCGGCACCCAAATGGGGTTCATCGCTGTGCGAACCCGGGCTTTGTCCTCTTTGGCCCCAGCTTCAGCATCAGCTTCAGCTTCAGCTTCAGACTCCACTCAATGGCCACGTAACGAGAGGACCAAACACCTTTATTTTGCATTTATTGTGTGCCAAGGCGCAGGGACAGGAGGACAATAAGGCAAACTTGGGTACCAGGGATCTGCCAGAGGGGGGAGGCTTTGCGGAGGGCTCTAAAGGGGACCCTTGACGCGTTGATTGATTGTGTCAGAGGAAGGGAGGGTTACAAAAGTGAGGGAAAAGTGAAAGATAGTACACCGGAGGGTAAGTAAAGTATACAGCAATTGCACAGTGGTTCGGAACAGCGTATAATATTTGAATATATTTGAATATTCGAAAGTGTACGAAGGGGTTTTCTAGATCTGCAACCCCTTTTGATTACACATTGATTCTTGATTAAGATGTAGACTAGTCCTCGAGGAATTTCCTCCATTTATTGATAATATATTCCCCAACTTAAGACATTCTTAGCCCCCATAATAGGTATTCTCTCTTAAGCGTATAGCAATCCAATAACTGACAATATGTTAAAGCCTCTTAACCCCCATAGTCAAGTCGAAGCACCTTTTGGATTGGGAGGATTTTATGGCCAAATCCCCGTATTGCGTCGGTCTTCAGTCAGTGTAATTTCGATTTTCCTTTATTGTCTTTTATCTTTATGTGTGTGGGGGTACGAGTAAGGGTACGGGAACGGGTACGGGTACGGGTGTACGGGTGTACGGAGGGTACGAGTGTATACAAATCGGGAGGGCAATGGCAATGTAAATTGTTGACGCGCATTGAAAGGCTTTGGCTGCTCGAGTGGCTGTTGCCTGTTTGCATAAGCCCTGGCCGACAGACCAGTCAGGTAGTCAGGTGGCCAAATCAAATGAATCGAATGCCAATGCCAAGCCGGATGCCGATGCCAACGCCAACGTCGATGCCGATGCCGAAGAAGGGCCTTTAAAGAACTGTAGCTCTCCTGTGTTGACACAGGTGTGTGCCTGGATAAATAGATTGGATAGGGGACCCGCGCCCTCGCCCTCGCACTCGCACTCGCCCGCGGCAACGTGTCGTGACTGTTAAAGTTGCGACCGCATATTAAATTACGGCCCGCAAAAATTGGTCGATTAGATGGGGGCGTGTCAAGTCATGTCGGGGGTCGGGCAGTGGCTGTCTGTGTCCCATAGAGTTTATGCCCGGTCAACCGCAACAAGTGAACGCCCCTTGCAAATTGTTGCGCATACGCAGCGGTGCCACCATAAGCGGTCGGTGGCAGCAACGAGCGATGTCAACGGCGACGGCCGTATGGCTTTCAGTGTAAAAGTTTCCATTTTTGTGGGTCATAAACGTAAAATATCTTTATTGTGAATGACGCTTTGAGGTTAAAAATAAATCAGGGCCCAACCACGTGGCGTATGCGTAATGCGTAAATTTATCTGAAGCTCTTTGCGTACCTGTGTATGTGTGGGTGTGTGTTTGTGTCTCTCTGTGTGTGTGTGTGTGTGTGAATTTGTCTGTGTACGGGTGGGTGGATGAGTACGTGTGCTGTGGCGGCTTTTATGGCACTGTCTGTGTGGGCCCTCGTCTTTGCTTGAATTTTCCGAGTTTTCTTTTTGTCTTGCTTTTGTAGTCATTTGTGAAAATATTGCCTAACAAAGCGTTAATAAATGAGGCATTTAATTAATTGCCAGGCCACGGCTGCAATTTAATTATGTCACCTTAGCACCTCGCGCCGTGAAAGAACTTTAATGGAATTTAAAGAGGCTCAGCGCACAGAGGCAGGCTCTTCAATCTTGCTCTGACTTACACTGAGAGAAAATGCATTGCTTGAGCATTTTGCAGTTGGTGAGAATAACAGCTAGAACTATAAATATATTCGAATTGAGTTGCCTATACTTGTATTTAGCAATACAAAAGCTTAGAGCGTAGCTTTCTATGCTTTAAAAAAAATACCCAAACAGTTTTTTTCTCGCGTTTCCTCTGTCTTAGTGTTCCCCTCCGTCGTTTAAAGTTCTCTGTCATCTGTCTTAGTGTTCCCCTGTCGTTACTCTGTCTTTGTGTTCACTTGCTCTTCAATAGGTTCTCCTTAGGCATGTAATCAACAACCTCTACTAAAAACAAAATGAAAACTCTGCTGCGCATGTACATACGTATTTAATATAATTTTATTAGGGGGTACCACAAGTAATCTTAAACAAATTAACGTTTAGCCTGAATTGCCGCCAAGATGAGTTGACTAATGAAATCAGCTTTTGGGCACAATTTTTCGCAGAGTGTAGAGCACAGAGCGGCAGAGCTTTTCATTTATCGTATGAGGCGCTCTGAAATAAATTGAATTGCATGCAGACAGGAGAGGCAAGCAAGAGGTGGAGGAGCAGCGCCTCACTCGACAGCTGGCCAGTGGCAGGAGAGAGAAAGGGTGCAGGAACATCAGACGCTGAAGGTGAACAAGTGCAGACGTCAACACTCCAAGCGGGCGCTATGGTGACGCCTGTGACTGTGGCTAGGAAGTGAGCCAGTTTGCTTCCACAATAAGCTGCAATGGCAACCAAAAACCAATGTTTAGTCTGATTCACAAAACAGAGTCAGCAGACCCAAGAGCAGACTTCACAGACATAAAGGCATCAGCCATCAGGCATCAGGCAATTCAACTTTGCACTTGGCTACAGGGAAGGCTCCCGAAGGCTCGCAACAGCAAATCTCTGGCCATGCCATGCGCTCTATGGAATCGACCCAGGATTAGTGCCTAAGCCCGCTACGACAGGACATTTAATCTCGTTGTTGTATTAGAACTGGTGTGAGGTATCCACACAGCGACACGACACGACACGGTACGGTACGGCAGCCGTACGGAGCCGAGAAACGCTGAAACCCTGGAACCCAAGACCCAGAAACCAAGACCGACAACTGAGACGACAGCAACAGCTTAAAGTGCTTCAAGTGGCAGCCAGCCATGGCGGAGGTGGTGCCCCTGCTGGCTTCCAAAGGGTAATGCCTCTACTTAGCCTGTTGCCATTGTTGCTGTTGCGTTGAATTTTATTGTAATTCTAGGAATTGTTATTTCTACTTTAACAAGCCGAAACCGAATCTCAGCCCTCCATTTACAATCCACTGGCATTGCGTGTGGGCCCCCAGAGATGACTCAACGACGACCCCTTTCATCTACTATGTCGAAGTCCTTCTCCACCTTAATACAGAGAGAAGACGAGTGTCGACGTCGCTTTTTGTGGTTTGACGCAAATTGCCATCGCCTCAGCACGAGAGTCGTCGAATGCCAATGTAAATTCGGGACCCACTCTCAGCTTTCCAAATGCGAGAATCTCCAAAAAGTTTCCAAAGACATCTCAAATTTGAATCTCTGGAGTTCGCAAAAATAACTTCAATTGAGTGGGTTTCGCAATTGACCTCAAAGTGTAAATGCTTTTGGATACATTTCTCAGCTTTCTTTTGAGGGAAACTCTGTTCTGTTCTGTTCTGTTCTTTTCTGTTCTTTTCTGTTCTGTAATTGCAGGCAAGTGAGGAGCAGCTGCTGTAAGTTTTCATTAACCAAAGTGCTGCTCTGGGCTTTGCTTTGCTGCTGGTCTGCTCTAGTTTCCAAAGAAATATGAGGAAATGGCCTGGCCATTGGTCACATCTCTGCCAGGCCCAGCGGAGCCTTCGATCCGTAGTCAAGTTCCAGCAAATTGATTGCAGACCGTCCTCTCTCCTTGAACTCCTTCAGCCATGCAAATAGTCGAAATTGGTGGACTACACACACACACACCTACACACATAGAGAGAGAGAGAGAGGATATATACCCCAAAAATATATGGCATAGCAAAGAATAAACGAAACTAATTTCCGGCCATCCGACAATCGACACAAATAAAAGCGCATCAAGCCGGAAATCGAGTTAAAACGTAAGATAAAAGGACCCCCAAAAGGCAGCGGTGGCATGTCGTTGCGCATTGCGTGACTCTAATTAGTGGCACAGAGAGCGAAGTGAGGCGTAAGGAACAGAGAGGCGGGATGTATGTAGAGAAAGCGAGGAAGGTAGAGACGTTGAAAAAGAGACAGAGAACGGATGCTGCTGCTCCTTTTTGATGGGTCGCATATTGCGGAGCGAAGTTTTTACAACCGCCTGTTCATCTGTGGCACAGAAGATGGTTGACTGCCGCTGTAGCAAGCTTGCAAATAATGCAGTTGCATGGCCATCCAAGCTACGTGCCACACCTATGCCTCACCCCCGCACAGACACACACAGATGTACGTACAAGGATGCCCATGCCGCCCCCGCACGTGGCAGACAGCAAAGTGCGAAACTAACGATGTGGCCAAAACCACCCAAAATGTTGCTCGAGTGCAGCTCAAACTGCGATTACGCTGCTTCCTGTGCGGCTGGAGTCTTGTTGCACACTCTATCACTCTCACCATCTCCTTCTGTCTCTCTCACTCTCTCTCTGTCTGCCACAGATGGTATCCTTGCAATATGCATATTGTTGTTATTGCTTTTATACAGGGAACACCTGGGATTTGGAGAGTGTATTTGGTTTCGTTGCAACTAGGTGACAGTACCACTGGCGGCGACAGGTGTGTGCGCCACTACTCTCCTGACATACGAGTACAGTGCGTCAGAAAAGTGTTTTCCCCAGTGAAACATATGTTAAAAATTTAAATATTCATCTCTTGTGCACCTCACGGATCATTTTCCCTTTCCATGAATTTCTGTATCTTTTCTGAGAACCCTTGGCTAACCACACGGTGCAACATAGTCGATTCGAGCACTTCTCACATGCCTTTTACTGCCCAAAAATTACTCACATGCCGCCCCCTGGCTGCAAGAGCATTTGCATGCACTTCGCATACGTATACGCATCGGAGTTCTCGCTTTTATGCATTTTTCAACGGATAAACATCCGTTTGGACATTCATGGGGCAGCATCAGCTTCAGGAGGAAAACGAGAAGCAACAGGCAGTGAAAAATGCATTTCAGTTTGTGCGCTGCTTTAATACAAAGGCTAATTAATAGTCGGTCCACGTATACAGTAGACAGTATATGCATACTTCATATGGCAGCTCATGTCCCCACGCCCCATGGCCACGCCCCCATGCACTCATCCAAATGAACAACAAGCAAGAGGTACGGTACCCTTTGAGTACTGGTTCTGGCCTGGACTGGTCTGGTCTGGTTGCTAGGCGTCGGCTCTGCCATTGCCTCTACCATTGAAGTTTTTATTAAAGTATTTCCTGCATGGAAAGGACATCAGTGTGGGACGGGATTTCCAGCCTCGTGTGTGGGGGCCTATAAAAACACACAGGACACAGCACACAGATATAGTGTCTGTCTGCACTCACCCACAAACTGTTCACTCTCTTAATTTCCGGTCTGTTGTTCCGACCAGCGGACTAATTAAAAGTTCAGACTCTATACATATACTCGTAAGATATGAAAGGTCCCCAGACGAATTTCGAGGCAGCAAAAGCAGCAAAAGCAGAAAAGCCTTGACCTTGATGGGAGGGAGCAGGCAATTACTGTCTAGATTCGTAACCTCCCTTTGTACATTTAACTTGCAATTAAATTGAAATTTTTGTACCTTTCCAACGAATGAGAGGAGAGGAAATGAATGGCTCATAGAACGGCTCATAGAACGGCTCTCAGGGGACAGAGAAAATCGCCTGTAGCTTTATGCCTTTGTAGATTTAATCTTCCAAATAATTTTTTCAGAATTTTTTCTCAGAACACGGAAGCCAATTCAATGTCAACATTTGCACTAGAATTCTGATGGGCGCCACGCCATCCTGAACCCAACCCCTTTGCCAAAAATGCCTCGGGCTCCATTTACATGAACCGGGCAGATTTTTCGCGCAGGGAGGGGAAACAACCGAAACCGAATAGAATATGCTGGCGTTTGCTTTTGCCTTTGCTTTGGTTTTTGGTTGGCTGCAAAAATGTTTGCAGTTGCAACAGCAGCAACCGCAAAAACCTCGTCATGGTAACCGAAAACTTGTGTGCCACATTCCCTCCCCCCACCCACACACACACACACATAGATGCACACAATCTATATGGCATGGCATACATGTATGATTTACTGGGAAAATGTTCAATTATGAAACGGACGAGGTATGGCCCAACGTTAGCTTAAGCGGATTAACGAAAATTGAATTTTCAATTTGCAATTGATTGCACTCTTGGCCACAAGGAAGGAGGAGGACACGGCACGGCTCGAAGAACACTGGCCAAATAGAAAACGGACACAAGAAAAGGGACGAAGGACGACGCTCCTTTCGATCCTTTCCTTTTAAGTCTGTCAACCAAAACAAAAGTTGTTAATTTAATCAGGTTAAATGAGTTTATTGATTGTCTTTGATTACGGGTATACGGGTACGGGTACGGGTACGGGAGCGGGTACGGGTACGGTAGCTGGTCGTCTAAACTCAATTGCGGCTTAAAATGTGGTAGATGGACTTAATCCTTTTAGGATTATGAGGCGGACTATCAAGTTGAGGCTTACGACGAAACGAAATTCTTTCGAGCATATGAGTATGATCATTTAAATGACCTGAAATTTGATGAATGATGAAGCTTTGAAAGCTATTTCAAAAGAAATACAACGTTTCAGCAGTGAAAATTCCGATGAATTGTAGAGATGATGGTTATTCTTGGTTAACTGCAATTCCAGGAAAAACACTTTCAGCCACTAAAGGTAGTTGCATTTGCCACTTTCCTGCCAGGTAATAATTACTTTTTGTTGAATTGATTTCCAGTGAATTATAAACATCTCATTAGCCACTTAATGGAAATGTGAACAATTGAATTACGAGTAGCTATAAATAAACTCAATTTTTGCTTTATTTTTACTTGAATAGCGATAAATGAATTTATCTTTTATTTTATGATAATTCACTTTACGAATATGTAATTTGATATGAATGAAATGCTACCAATAAATAACCTCATTTGTGTGCTCTGAATATTTCATGCCATGAATGCCATGAATAATTCAGTAAAAAGTACGATATTTGTTAGCATATTTATTAATATTTATGCAGATATTATAAATCTAGCCAGATGAATCCGCTTTTTATTAGTCAAACCTGAACCGCAAAACTTTGCTAAGCAATATTGCATTTCTTGGAAATGATTTATACTCCAGGAATTTTCCAATCCCAATAAAATGGAACTTTTGCAACCGCAACGTCACCTTCACCCAGGACCGCTACCCTGGACCACTGCCTCCTCCCACAGGAATGTCTGGCTGCTAGGTGACACTTCTCATTGGTCTTTTGTTTAGCTTGGTTTTTAGTTTTAAAATAGGGAAAGAAAGAAACTTTTGTGTCGCAAATACTTGGAAAAACTTTGCTGTGGGCCAAGAAACCGACAGAAGCTGACAAGTTGGCCCGAAGAGAAGGTCTCAGCCGGTGCATAGCGTAGACTTTAGTCCGATTGTCTTATTATTCTTTATAAATCGAATGATGGCTGCTAAACTGACTTTGAATGGCATCAAAATCAGTATATATATGCAAACGAGCATAAAAAAGCTTTTTAAAAAGTCGCCAACTCACAACAAAAAATCCCCCACCCACACATACACACACACACACACACCACACCGACACACCCGCACGCACATATCGGATTTTGGGATACATTTCCTCCCTCTCTCCAACTTTCCTGTATGTGTCATCCCATTTTCTCTGAATATTTCCCTCATGCGTTCATATAAAGAAATATTTTCCACATTTTTGTTCGCCTTCTTTTTCGTTCGAAATCAAATTAAAGGTATCTTCTGTGCATGGATGTGTATCTGTGTGTGTGTGTGTGTGTGTGTGTGTGTGTGGGTGTGTGCGGCCGTATGTATGTGCGTGTGGGTTTATTATGAAAATGCCATGAATTGCTCGCGTATAAAAGTCATCATTAATTTCTCTGTGACGCTTTTTTGACATCCATTTTTGGAATTTATTCACTCATTCATGAAGAGGCATCGGAAGCAGCAGCAGCAGCGACAGCAGACAGACGTCCTTCGGAGCAGAGGGCAGGGCCACCAGAACACGCCTACTTGTTGGAGTGCTAGATTAATTTCACAGAATTTTCAGATGTTCTGTAAGTTTCCGCTTTGGACTGTATGTATATTATTAGGTGGAGGTATGGAAGAGCATTGGAGAATGCTAAAAGATCTTCGGTTTAATTGAAGTTTAGTTGCAGGGAAGTACTCTTATATTTCACTCTGTTTATCAGACTATTGCGGGAAACCTACAGAATTGAGCTTAGAAGAAATATAAGAGAAACATAAGAGTTCTTTCTATTCTATAAAAGATCGCAGGGAACGCAGGGAATATATGATTGTGTAGGCCTTTTTTTTATTAAAATTTCAATCAATTCTTCTTCACTTCTTCTCATTATTCATACAATCAATCGCTGAGTAACTATTAGTCGCAACGCTCTGGGGGCACAACTAATTCGTGGGCACTTATTCGTTTCTTCGGTGGTTTTTACGAGTTCATCAAAGTTGTGGTTGGTTTTAAAAGACTTTGGGCCATGTGACAGGCATAAACAAGGTCATAAAATAAAAATGCGTCCCCTCATAAAATGAGACCGCAGATTGCCGCGAAATGCGGCACAGATTCAGCGGCGTGCGAGAGAGAGCAGCTGCTGCAGCAATAACCAAGGAGCAGCAAAATGTGGAAGGCAGGTGGCAGGAGGCAGAAGCAGTGAAGAACAATGCCCGGCAGTGTCTGCAATTTATTATGCATACGCCCTGTAGTGCATATTTGTAGCGTGATAAAATCAGTTAATAGTCGCATGAATAAAACATCGCCAAAAGCCCAACGCCAAGCGCACAACGCATGCTCCTGCCGGGGCAGGTGCGAATCCCCAAAACCGGAAACTCTTAGCCGTATCGCTTCCGCCGTACGGAGCGAGACGGTGATTGCTGAAGCCGTTGTTTGGTAGCTAATAAAAATTGCTAAACGCACTGCCACCAGCCGCCAGCCACCAGCCTCTGCACCGACCGACGGTGTATTCTTTTCACAATCAGTTTGACGGCAGAAACTAATTTACTTGTCACTTTTAATTATTGTCTGCTATTAAGCGAAGCGTAATCCCCCGTCCGCACCACACAAGACCATGTAAATCTACTAGGACCTACTAGGACAAGAGGAGCGCGGAGAGAGAGGGAGAGCTGTGGTGGGAGAGATCTGTGGGTGGCCTGCGGCTGTGGGAGGAAGGGAGGGAGGATGCTGCTGCTGCTGCTGCGAGGTCCTTGGCCCGCTGGATAGTGGCATATTATTAGACCATATAAATTCATGTCAGTCTACTTTCGGTTTAATTAACTTTCATGTTTGTATTACCCCATCTGTGTGTATTGTGTAGGCCGTTGTGCGTAGGCCAGTGTAAAATGGCTTTGTTACTAGCCCTTGTTGCTGTTGTAATTGTTATTATGCCACACTAATGACCAGAAAAAGAGAGGTAGAGAACGGTCCATCGTCATAGCTGGCTTCTGTGGTCACTGTACAGTGTCGTTGTGCATGTCCGGCATGTCGCCATGGAATTGCCCCAAAACCTAATTGTCCTGTCCCCACAAACGGGCGACCAAGCACACTCGGTCAATTAATTTTGTGTACGAGCACAGAAATTAACTTAAATTTTCAAATTGTTTAGCTAACAAACCAAAGCGCCTACAGCCAGTACATGTATGAACGCATAATTTAGTTCACTTCATATTTGAATTGGACCAAAATCAATCAATACATCAATGCATATACATACGTATACATATATTTGCATATGCGTAGGTTCCCTTTCTGGTCCGAATCTTCTGTAATTAGAATGTCCTAAGCCACAGAAAGTTGCATTCCATTTGGTGAACTTCAAAGAGAGAAAGATACTCGTACTGATGATAGTGAAAGTATCATAAATTCTTAAACAAAAAATGGAACTTCAGCACAGTTCAAAGCCCAAAATGACAGCAAAGTACATATTTTAAAAATCATTTAAATCAAAACCCTGCCCTCGAGAGCACACCAAAATGTATTCAATTTCTGACTTGACTTGTTTTTATAGGCAGAAGCGGAAACGGAAATGATTTGTTGTTCTTTGCGGCGGCTGTGGTTGTGCGTACAAATGTAATGACTGCTCGACAGGGCTTTCAGTTTTGATTTCCGCACATTACTTACATTGTATTTTATGTATGTATATATTTTGTTTGTGGGGGCAGCCATAAAATATTCACATCAATTCAGCAGCAGAAGCCGCAGAATTAAAAACCGAACAATCAAGCGGCACGGCACTTGAACTTTTCCAGCAAAACATATCCATATACTCGTATTATTTTTTTGAAACGAGATCTTTATTGTTGTATGTATTTGTATGTATTTCACCTGTGGAACCACCCGTAGGTCTGATGGCTGGCGAATAAATAGCTGATGCATTGATGCAGGCCATTAGCCATCGCGACTGCAACTGGAAGCTGGAAGCTGGCTGGCATACGACCGTTTATCCGTTTTCAGGCCCCCCCTCCACACTCCCCCCTCTTTCGTCTGTGAATAAACACAAATGCTGCTGCTGATGCTGTTGTTGGTGCTTGTGTGTAACGCAAAGCAAACAGCATAGGAAAAACATAGAAAGCAAACACACGGTTATGGGAAACGGGAAAATGTGAACGGGCCTGGCACACCACCACCCTTCATGCCACGGAGGGAAAACCACTCTGTGTGTATGTGTGTGGGGGGGCATGCAACTCAAGGGCCGCAGCTCACATTTTATCCTGCATACCTGCTAGGGCGTTATTTATAAAGAAGCGTCGCAATCAACGGCGGCAGGGCGCCAGGGCGCCAGGGCAAGTGGCAAGTGGCAAGTGCTTTCGCTTCGTTTCGCTTTGCTTTTGCTTTTGCTGTTGCTTCTCCTGTTGCTGTTGCTGTTGCTGTTGCTGGTGGCGCCACTTTTGCCAGATGACCTTACGATTTAGCCTTGCCATTAATTTTAGTGCATCTGTGAGTACTTTGCTAATTGAACAAATATTTATTAATAGCTTGCTCAATTATTAAGCTTCATTAGGGCCAGCCGTGCGGCAAGGCTGTGAAAGTTTTCAATTACGTTTAGAAATGAAATGCTTACCTTGAGGCAATATAACAATTCAACAAGAAAGCCACAAACAAACTGAAGTACCCTCAGCAAATTGAAGTACCCTTAATATCAAAATGCAGCCCTGCTTTATCGATTCCCCCGTTATGATCGTGCATTTATCGCCCATCAAAAAGGCAGACAGTAATCAGTGTTGACTAACGTCCCGACCCCCACGCGCCGGCGGTGGAGAAACAATGAACGGAAAGATAAAGTAAACTTTGGCGACAGGACGCTGGGAGTTCATGTGTGGAATAAAAATTGCCAACTAATTAAATACACCTGATATATGTGCGTCACGTTCGCGACGTTCGTCTGGGTCTCGGGTCAGAGGTCACCTGGTGCTGCTGATGTTGCTGATGTTGCTGATACTGCTCTTCTTAATGTGCAAATAAAATTGCGTTTATGTTCTTGCTCTGCATACTAATTGCAGCAGAGGAGAGGTAGAGCCTGGTCCAGTCGCCACATGATGCCCCCTTTCAACGCGAAAGCTCATAGCCACCGACTGCTTGGCATAATTGCCCCGCTTCGGAACGCACTTTTCAAATGGCAAACGACACCCACCAGCATGCCATTCACCATTAAGGCTTAGGGTGAAGGCGCAACAAGCGTGAAAGTCAAATCAGCTGCCAAACGGCCTCGGTTCTCGTATTCGTCCTGCTCCTGGTGCTGGTCCTGGTCCTGGTCTAAAATCCACCATGCTCCTTCCCCCCCTACGAAAAGCCCATTTACATGCCCTTCCAAGTACAAAACTCCACGAGTGTGACATTGACTGAGAGACCCACTTCTGCCAACCGGCGGCTGGCTGCCTGTCCTTGCTCCGACTCCCGCGCCTTCCCTTGCCGCAACAAACTGTTGCTTCTCAGCTGTTCTTGGCCTGGAGTTGCCCCTCTTTTTGGCGCCTGCGCACTTGCCGCCGCCTCCTCTTTTTTAGTACATGTACGAGAGTGCGGCGCGGCTTTCTGGCATTGAAACTGTGGGACTGGGACTACTGTTACTGGGGTCGCGGTGTTTCGGTTGCGGGTTTCGGGACTTCCCCTCTTTGCGCAACAGTTTAGGGCAATTTTTACGTTTGATTGGGACTTTTTCTAGCTGTTGCTTCGCGGCGGCACGCGTCGCATCGTCTCGCGCCGGAGTCAGGCACGGCACTTAGTCTGTTTGGGGACTTCACGGCGTGCGAACGTGCCAGGATTGTGAACGGGATTCATTTAGATTCAGCTTCAGCTTCTGCTTCAGCTTCTGCTTCAGTGGGAAATCGACAAATCAGCCAAAAGGCATATCGCAACGGTCAGCTAAATACACACACACACACACACGCACATATAAACACACAGGAGAGAGAAGTTTCAGGTATAATACACACATATGCTGTACTACCATACTACTGTACACCTGTACACCACTCAGCGAAGGAGATGTGCTGCCTATAAGCGCGATTAAATGTTTTGAAAATGCTGTCGATGTCGTAGTGCCGCTGCCTTTTTTTTTTTTGTGCCGAACCCAAAAACGGCGGACTCCCTATTCAGAGTCGCATAAGCGTTGACCGTTAAATGTGCCGTTAATTTGTTGTATGCTTAAAATGTGAATGGATTTCCCAGCTTTTCATTCAAATCCTTTTTTTGTTTTTTTTTTTTTTTGATAAAAGTGAATTTTTATTTTCCTCAAATTTGTGGAGCATGAGTCTCTTCAAAAATCGAGCTGGATAAATTTCTGGGAACTTGAATTTGTGAAATTTCTGAAACTTTTTGAAACTTTCGACCGTGTTCCATGTCATTCATAAAAGAGAGAATGTATTTTTTATATGCCACAGCTCAGTGTCGGTGTCGGTGTCGGTGTCGGTCTCGGCTTGGATTGTGATCCGTGTGGTTCCTGTTTTGGTGTGTGGCATATTCCTGGCCATTTCAGGTGAGTGAACAAATCTCGAATTCCACTGAAAACTGCAAAACCGCATTCAAAACATTTCAACTTTCTGAAAGCATTCCGCTCTGACTGTTGTCTTTTAATTTCGACTGTCAAAATGCACTAAACACTCGCATAACCTCTGCCATAAAGGGAACTAATTAAAAAGTACCACACTTGGCAGGAGTTTACTGGATTTTGTGGGTCCATCATTAAGCTGCTCTCTCTGTTAATTAATTAGTGATTATGAGGCGAATGTCGAGGACAGATGTTTGATGGACAGTATTTTTCGTTTGTGAAGGGCAGATTCCATGACCTTGTGGAGGGACTTAAAGTTATTGATTTAAAGTTCTGTAAATACATAAGTACATACCTAAAGTCAAGATAATAAATAATAAATATTTCTTTGGCTGTCTTTCTTTAAAGTAAAATTTTCCTAAGATTTCTTTCACACGTATAAAGTTCGCTCGAGTGTAGCATAAAATGTGAGTAATGACAAAGGAATATTCTTAGAAGTCTTAAGTTTTCCGCTTGTTAAGCTTTGGCTTTAAGTAATCCATCTCTCTGACAACATTTTAATTTGCCTGCCTTAAGGGTAAATTTTAACACAAAATTTTGGTTAAAAGGAAAGTTCAAATATCAAGAATAGTGCTTTAATCAGTGGATTTTGGTTTTTGGTTTACTTATACTTTTAAATTCTTATATGTATGTCCCTTTCGTTAAAGTCTTTCAATAAATTGCACATGACGACCAGTCGTCAGATTACAATTTGTTTCAATTCCATTAATTAAGGGACTATATTTCTCCCATTTTTCTCATAAATCCATTTTTTTTTTGTTGATGAATAAATTGTATTCCATAATTTCAATAGGTTGGCATTTTTCTTTCGATATATCTGTACATATGTATTTATGTATTTATTTATATAATAATTTAATTTGATAATAATTTTTGAGAAGGAAAAACTACATTTATATTATGAATAGATTCACAATAGAACTAGCACCCATTGATATCATATTATTTTGTTGGAAAGAACATAACAAAAGAAATGTGAATTGCAGTAGGGAATGAAATCGAATTGAATGAAACTTTTACAATGACTTATTTTGATACTTTGGTCTTTTGACATAGAAAATTCTTCGAGCGATATCGATGCCAAATTGCTGTCTCGAATTCCAGATGTTAAAGCAGAATAACGACCCAACAAACTAATGCAAAAGTCGCGACAGGGAAAATAAACATTTTCGTGTTTAATTACTCGGTTAGAAAAAAGGGGTCCTTTGATAGTTTAAGCATCCTCCAAAAAAGCAACATTCAATGGAATATTTAGGTCAACGCGCAAGAGGGTGCTATTATTATTATGCAACTCAATAAGCGTGCCAAAGGAAAAACAATCTGCTGGTAAATGTTTCACTTCCTCCCACGACTTTCCTCAGTGCAATATTTTTTGCATCAGCCACTCGGCGTAGGTTTGGTTGCTGCCATCTCTGGCATAAAATTTCTCCTCAAACTTATGCAAATTTCTGGCTTATAATTTTGCCTGAAATCAAAAGTTATAAGTAGAAGCGAACGCGAACGCGAACGCAAAGAGCGATGGGGAGCTGGAGCAGGAGCAGGAGCAGGGAGCAGGAGAGAAGCTTGAGCATGTTGCCAATTTTGAGTGAATTTGGATACCTGCTGCTGCAACAGGAAACTTAAATTATGTTTTTATTTTTAGACGCAATTGTTTGAACACAAAGAAAACGGGAAGAAAACCCCGCGTAATGACATAATTTGTAATTTGTTTTTCTCTGGAAAACGGCAAGTCCTCAAAGTTCTGGACTCTGCAATTTAAAATAATTTCTACTTTTGCCCCCTAAATGCCATTAAGTCATTCAAGGCATTGTAGAGGGGCTTGCAGTGGTGGAGGAAAAGTTTTAGCATTCACTGTGTGTGTGCATGTACAATACTTCTTTGGGTGTTGTTTGTGCGGGGCGGGGGGCTGCAGGCTTTTGTTTGCTGTTCTTTTTTTGTCCCTCTGCTGTTCTGCTGTTCTCCTCCAGGTCTGTGTCTGGTATGTGTATGTATATTTATGGGGGTGACTGTGTGTGCATGGTTTTTTAGTACTGCATTTATGCACATAATTGAGTGCTGCCAGAGTTGACGAAGATAACACACACATATTTTAGCGGTTTTTGCATTTTTTCACGTCTGCTTTTACAACGTTTTTACAACGGTTTTGCTGTCAGAAAGTTTGTTTTTATTCACACAGCGAATAAAAAGCATAAAATACTCACAAAATCCACTCAAAACTTCATTAGGAACAATTTGCATGATTCCTAGCCTGGTCAGAGGTTAGAAATATAGTTCTAGAGGGAGTTTTCAGGAGACACTGAGGAAAAAAGCATTGTAAATGTGATTTCAAGGTCTGATGCTCCAATTTTCAGTCAAGTTTTGCAGTATGCTAACTAATTGACAAATTCAACTGCTCGTCTGAGGGCCAGTAAGGCCGTTTGCTTAACTGGTTCCCAAGCGACTGCTTTTCCGTCACGTAAAAGTCATTGTTAGGTTTTTAACCATATTAAAATCACACGAGAGCTAGTCTCCTGCAAGAGCACACACAAGCACCATGTATGCCGTTTGAGCCAGACCTATGGGAGCTTCGGAAACTCCTCCTACTCTTAAATAACACAATTTTCCCTGAAAATTCCACCCGATTAGTTTTCGACACACACATGGCCTCGAAAATTTGCTGTTAGAAATATATTTACCAAAAATTTTGCCCTGAAAAAATTTGCATTTCATTGTCGGCTGTCAAACTGCATTTCTGAAATTCATTATTTTCCATGAAAATTGTGGAAAATATTTGCGATTGATTCCTCTGCTCCACTCGACTCTGCTTCCTCTTCTCCTCTTCTCTGTGTTCACAATATTAATTAGGCTGCCTTCTCCCTATGGGGGTGGCGGGGGAGCGAAAATTGAATATCAAAAATAGTTCTACCACTACATATGCCTCCACACAAGCATACGAGTATTTCTACTGCCTCGAATTCACGAACAGTCTCCCGAATTTCTGTGCATTGCTGGTCCAATTTATTTGCGAAAATTATGTACTGTGGTTGGGGTCTGCCACTAGTCGGAAAATTGCATTGCAATTGTCAGGAAAACAATGTCTCTTTAGGCTCGTGCCGACCATAAATGTGGTATTTGGGTTGTGGGTTTTCTGTGTTTGCTGAGCTTGGGGAATACGTGTCAGTTCCATGGAATGCCAAAAAGTTGAGCAAAAGTTGTCTGCATGAAGTTCGTCCCGATCTGAAAACTTTCATTATCATTTAATATTCTTTAATATTGCTATTTTATACTCGTAGATACGATATATACACATATAATTCTAAAGAAAATTTCATCTAATTGTCTTTCTTCCTAATGATGGAAACGTAGAAGATCAAATTATATATTCTGTTGTGTTTTCATCAAATCATCATTCCAAATCGTACATTTATCCCATTATTATTTCGGCAAAACTCACAAAAGGATCGCTCGATATTCTGGTAGAGGCGGAGAGTCGTGAGGCATATCAAGTTCTCGATTTCGTTGAAGTCCTGAATATTTTTGGAGCGCAGGCAGTAGACCTCCTGCTGCTTAGACATCTTCTTGCCATATCTTCATTTCGGCCCCACAATTATTAATAAATTTAAGAAATTAAATACCAATGAAATCAAATCTTTTTTGAGTCAATGCTTTAATTAAATCGACACAAAACAAAACCCAAGCATTCTCCAAAGGCTTGATTTAATTCCGCATTGAATGCGAGTGCTGGCTACAATAAAATTAATTTGGATTCCAAATGAATGCGATTTCAGGCATATGCTGGGGCATGGCATATTAAAATTCATGTTGCGTGTGCACTAATAAGCAATCAAATTCAATTTCCATCCAGAATGCCATCTGCAGAGTAGCGCTCGATGTCTTAGCGCCGTGTAAACAGGCGTTTCGCCCACGCTTCGACAGCTCGTTCTAGTGCTGGTGCTGGTGCTTAAGCTGTTAAATGCCGGAATGAAACGGCATTATTGAAAACTGATTGCTCAGGAGCCAGGCAGGCAGTCCAGGCGCCACCACTGGCCCCCAAACAAACATATTAACGCAGTGAGGCCTGACTTTCACGCATATTGGCCTGGCAATTAAGCCGCCTAGCCAAACATGGCAACATATTGTGCTCACGCACGCGGAAGAATAACAAAAGCAACCAAAAGAGGAATCGCCTCTCAGCAGCTACTCTTCGCCAGAGACAAACTAATTGCCCATTCTTCTTAATGCGAATGGATACCCACCCGGTAGTCCGTACAAGTGTGCCATCAGTACGAACCCGAGACCAACTTGATATCTTCAGTGTGGATATTTCTACTCTAGCCAGAACCACAATCACAATTTCCTACCAATTAGAAAGGGTTAGAAGGAGCCATCTAAACCTAATTTTTTTCCTGGCAGTCCTCCTCGTATAGATACAATGCTTCTAATTAGTGTTTCGACTGCCTGTGGCTGTTCTAAAATAAGCTTCATAACTTGATTTGGGGATCTGAGGCAACAGTTTACGGTCCTTGGCGGCCTCTTGTATACAACAATTATGCCACAATTGTGTTGCTGCTGTTGCTGCTTCAGCTGCTATTGAAGTTGCAGTTAGCCACAATTCAATTACCATCGCTCGTCTGCAACACTTAAGCAAATGCTTAAGCAGCTTTTGTTTCGATCTCATCCCCACTAAGGACAGACACTTAGCCCCGCTCACGCACACACACACACTTCCATTCAATTTTCAAGTGGATACTATGGAGGATAACTAAACAAATTACGCAAAAGATTTAATTAAGCAGCCCGTAATGCCTCAGTGACAGCAGCAGCAGCAGCAGTAGCAGTAGCAAGGGCGCAGAAGAAGACGCAGCAGAAGCAACAGCTCTGCTCCCTGGGCACGTTTCACGTGCCGTATACGTAATATGCAAATGTGCGCATTTGGCTCGAGGGGCCATTCCCACCGAGTAGGGGGATGAGATGAGACCCAAGACCAATGACAGGGCAGGAGTATTGAACTCTGCCCCTGTCCCTGCTGTGCCCCGTTAAGAGTCTCAGTTGTATAAGATTATTAGCCCATTTCGAAACAGAGAGAACCGACCTTCCTGAGGCCTAATTAGCAGGTAAGCAGCTGCTGCAGTTGCAACAGGAGGCATTCTCGAATGTATGCTATGGAAATGCACCTGCTCGAAGGCATCCGAGGAATGGCAGTTTATCCATGCTGATTGAAATCCCAAAAATCCGGAGTGGGGAGGAGCAGTAGCAGGACGCTCGAAAGTATGCTATGGAATTTTGCCCAGTTATCATTTCACAGTGCTTTTCAGCAGAGATGTCTGGCCGATGAGAGCTTCATGTCTTTTTGTTTTCGTGTCACGCAACCAACACACATCTGTAGCGCTGGCCTCTGTCCCCCCTATCTCTCTCTCGAACAAGGCGGACTATAAACGAGGGAATGCAAACAAAAGATGGGGCACAGTCACAGTGGCCCTAACTGCCACACACAACCCCCTCTGTCATGTGTCTGTGTGTGTGCGTATGTGTCCATGGCTAAAGGGACCATCATATCTTTTTTTCTAATTGAGACATCTGTGTGCCTGTGCCTGTGCCAGTGCGTGTGTTTGTTTTGGCCACTGTGTCTGTTCGTTTCTGTCCTGCCTGTCTGCCTGTCTTTCTCTCCTTCTGTCCTTCTGTCTGAGTGTGTGTGTATTTGTCTTCAATCAGCGCTTTGCTTGGCAACATGCTGCCGCTGTTGCTGTTACTGTTGCTTCCTTTTGTTCCGCCCTTTGTGCCGCATCTTCGTCTGACTTTGGGCTAAAAATATTTAACGCTCAGCAGAACCTTAAATGCGCACAAATACGGACACATTTTGTCAAAAATATAACATTCAACAAAAAACAACAACACACAAATCTCTCTGCTTCTTGGTTGCCAAAAATAATTCCCTCGCTCTATGCCAGTCACCATATTTCCTTTCGTTTCGTTCGATGGAGTCTTCTTTTTGGAGAGATGCAGAGGGTATTACGATTTTGAATAGTTGTTTGTTTTTATGCATGAATTACGAGTACATATGTATGTATGTATATAAAGCAGAACCACCGCGATTTAATCGTAAGAAAAGTTTGCTAAATCGATTAAAATCAGAATCATTTGGATTTCATAGGAGCTAATGTCCGAAAAACCACCTGGTTTTTTTTTAGAAAATTCTTTACTTTGCCTGAGTCGAATTAGTTTCTTTACAGCGAAAGAAACTTTAATCAAAAAATCTATTCATCCAAACACTGGGACCGCAAGGGTATTTATAGCTTCCGCCATCGAATATATGTTTTCTATGGTGTTTGTGTTTACGATACGCTTTTATCAATTAATTTTGGATGCTTTAGTCCGTGCCCTAAATCCCCCTCTCATCCGCATCCGCGTTTACCTCCGTGTTCATGCTCATGTCGCGATCAATAAAACCGGCCCGTGCCACAGTCCACGTGTCCCGGCCACGAGCTGGTCGCATTAACAGCTTTCCACCCTAAGGCCCCCACCGTCCACCACCTGCCCTTGGCGAGCCTTTATAAAATTCAAATTGTAATTAACAGCGAATTTGTCCGCTAACTTTGTCAATGAAATTTATTAGGAATTTGATGGCAGGTCAATGGATAAGCCACTACCATTAAAAGCTCGCATTTTCCGCTGATTAAAGTTGGGACTCGTACGGCGCGAAAATGGAATAATGAAGAATCAATACGGGTATGGCAGCTTCTCATTTAATGTGAGTTTCATCGCATTTTATAAGCCTGCATTTTAAATGGGAATCCTCTCGAGTTGGAATAAATTAAATGAATTTCATTCACGATACAGAAACGGACAGACATGAATGGATTTGGAATTGTTTCGGCAGCTGCGATTTAATTACATTTATTCAGTTTTCATTTAATGCCTGGAGATAATACATGAATTTATACACTTTTGTTTATCCATTTTTTGTTTGTTTATTTAGTATCCATTTAATGTATTGAACATATTGTATTAATTCTCGTTGCATGGGAAAATCAAGTAAACAAAAGCTGTCCACCCTCTTATATGTTCGCAAATTCCGTCAATTGAATGATTTCTTTATCCTTACTAGTTTTTGTAGAACAAATAGTTCCATACCTAAGAAATTCTAGTTTTCTGGGTAAACCTTCCACTGGCATAAATTTCTTTTACAGTTTTTTGAGAAGGCCAGCCAACCCACTAAATGATTCAATTCGAAATAAAATTCCAGGGACTCTTGTGTGTAGATTACAAACGGAATACCATAAAACCGAATCGCATTCGTTCGCCTCGCTTAACCGTCTTAAATATTTAAGCTTGTTTGTCCTCGATTGCAAAATGCTGACCTAGAAAGTTGCCACCGCCAATCGGTATTTCACCGTGCCCTCGTCCTACTGCTTTCCTGCTGTCTTGCTGCCCTGCTGCCCTGCTGCCATTCTGGCTGTCTGTTAGCCATCATCGGTCCCTGTCCTGTGTCGCCATTCGTCTTTCAGTCCGTCCGTCTGCTGCCGACGCCTCCCCACAGTTGGAACTTTGTTCCGTTTGAGTACAGACACCATTAAGCACACAATGCGGCCAAGTTTCTCGGCTCTCATATTTTATTTGTTTACCATCAACACAATTTATTTAACGTAAAAAATTCACGCTACTTTGCCCAGATCCTTGGGCCGCCGTAGTCCCTGTCCTGTGTCTGGGGAATGGCAGGAAAAAGCCAAAAGGTAAATGTTTTCATTAAATAGTTTTACGTTTACTGGAAAATATATGTACCCTCGTTTGTCCTCCCCCCCCCCATTCCTCACGCATCCCTGAGACTTCCTTTGACTCTGACTGTAAGACGTCTCAAGTCGATTTGCTGGCTTTCCGACCGTTGGGTGCCTCTTGCCAAAATGTTTACCTCCATTGAATAATTCAGTGCACAAAGAATGTATACCTTCCGAAAACAGCAGACAGACTCCTACGGTGGAGAATGGGGAATGGGGAATGCAGCAAGTATGCGACGTGCCTCGTGGCATGAACAGGGACCTTGACACATGTTTTGCAAGTCAAATTGCATCGTGTTTCCATTTGGCCAATTGCAGAAGTACGTCTAGAAGTACATATTTATGCAATTTCATTTAAGCATTTTCCGCCAGATTTTTTGTTCCTCTACCCTGCCGTTGCCTCTCTGCCGTCGCTATATTCAGCAATTAATAAAGAGATTATGTGTTAAGCTTATTATCATAAATGAATAAAAAGTTTCCGTCACCTCTCTTTTGATCAAACATTCCCACAGGCAGACAGGCAGACAGACATCCAGACATCCAGACCTCCAGACATCCGCATTGAATGGCCTGGCGTTGGGGGACAAACTCATTTAACTTTTTAATTGTGCAGTTTTGTGTAAGGCGACCGAAAGAATGCCATCAAATTCAAGGCTGTTGCCTCAATAGAATTGTATAACAAGCTATAACGAACTTTTCTTTATATACGAATCTCTCTGTTAAAACAATGCTTTGAGTGCAGTGAGTCATGTAATCATTATTCTGATATCAATTTATTGCAAAAACTATCCGATTGTGGGCAGCCATCTGTGTGTTCGTTTGATTGCAGGATTTCTGCAGTCCATTTGATAAAAGAGCTAAAGAGATAAAAACAACACACATATTGTCTCTTATCGAACTTCTAATTGGTGGATGCTGCAATAAAAAACGAACAAAACTAGCACAGATATTCGATATTACTCGTATTTGGGTGTGGTATTGATTTGAATATTTGTGTAATAATAAATATACCTTTAATTCGTATTATAATTATTAATTATTAATGGAAAAATGTCTACCAGTTCTACTTAAGTGCTTTTTAATTAGCATTATTAAATATTTATATATTGATTTAATCACACAAAGCCAAAACCTAGCCACAAATTCCCGCACGTTCAATCTGAGTTATCAGGTTATGAAAAAAAAAAATCAAATTAACATTTTCAAATGTCAGCCATAAATAGGTAATTAATTATTATTTCATTATCATGTTTATTTTTGCATTATTATCAAACATTTCTATAACTATCTCAATATACTACTCATATGAATTCTGATTTTGGGGGGAAGCATGAATTATTCAATTCATTTAGGCAGCAGGGGGCAGCAGGGGACAGCAGGGGAAATAATTGAATATAAATTAAATTATTCATTCAGGCAGGCTCCGGTTTTCAATAACTTTCGCATTTTTGCGTTTACAGCCAAAACGTTCCGTTTCCAGGTGCTCCCATTTTCTCATTGCGCGCATAAAATCCTCTGTTATGTTTAACATCCTATGCTTCGATAGCCAAATCGGGCTGCGTCCGTTGCTGTTGTTGCATTGTCCAATTATTTCAAAGAGTAATTTGAGGTTGGGTCAATAGGTCATATTTATACATACATATATATTTTTTCTTTTGAAATTAGAATTTGTTTCGTATAAAAAGCCGTTTACTTTTCATTTCGACCAGCAAAATGTTTCCGTTTTGAAAACAGAAAAGTTTTGCGTTTGGCAAAAACGGAAATTTTTCAAAAGTAAATAGAAAAGTTGTTGCCTGCCTGATTGTCCATATTTAATTCTACGTAGTTTTAGTTTAGCTGGTAGATATGTATTTACGACTATTGGCAGAGGTAAACTAGTCCACTAAACTATCTTTCCTTCTAGTATGTGTTACATGAGAGTTGAGCGAGCTAAAGCCAGTATCTATTAAAAGTATTCTAGAATACTGATTAAAAACCACCTGCTAAAATTGATCAAAAGACCAAAACTCCTGATGTATTCGCCCATTTCTTCCTCCGTTAGTTTCTCCACAATGGCATCGAATGAATTGTTCGATTTGAGATCCGCGGAGAGATGAGTGATTGAGGTGGTTTCAAATTTAAATGTTAACCAACCATTAGTTATTTTGCAGTTTTTTACTGGTCTTTTCATTTTATTAAAGCACAGAGCATGCTGTGAAAATGCATCTGGGGTTTCCCTTTCCCTTTTGAAGGGATTCCTCGATGATTCGCAGTAAATTTATAATACTGTTGGGCTTTTGGCCATTAATAGGGGGGGATTCTAGCAAACGAGTTTAACCCTCGCCTTGCTGGCACTTAATGAACGTATGAATGGAACACAAAGGTCGGGTCGAGTCGGCGCCCATAAGCGCATTAAGTGCCAGTGCAATGAGGGTTTCGAGGTTTCAGCCGGGCTCCGGCTCATGACTCCGTTGTCGGGCCAACCCGGTACCCGGTAGCCGGTTGGCGGATGAGTACTGTGAAGTGGCCGCAATTACAGTGAAATTTATATATATTTCTGCTTCCTCTCATTGCAGCCACGAACTTGAAAGTAAAGCAGCGCTCCAAGGAGACGACCAAGCGACTGGGACGTGGGCCAGCGAAGGGAAGCCGAAACGCGACTCCTGATTGGCGCTGGGCAGACATCCAAGACAACGGCAACAACGGCGGCCAGAATTTTCTCTCGTTTGGATAGTGTCGAGGAGGTGCAACGCGGTCGCAGTGGCAGCGCTGTCGGAATAGCACCGGCTGGCGGTGCAGCGGCAGGAGTGGGACCAGGACCAGGAGCGGGCGTAGGAGGGGGTGTGGGAGTCGGAGTTGGAGTGGGTGGTGGTCCAGGTTCAGGTGCAGTGGCAGCGGCAGCGGTGGCAGCGGGTTCACCAGCCAGGGCTGGCCAGCAGCAGCAGTTTGGAGGCGGAGGTCTGGGCGGAGGTGTGGCTGCTGTCGGTGTGGGTCTGGGAGCGGGACCGGGAACGATTGCGTCACGGCAGCGGAGCGCCAGCACGGTGCTCGACATAAGCCTAGCGGAGCGCAGCAAGGTCTCCTCCATCGGAGGCCCGCCCTCTCCGCACGTGAGTCTTCTCAAGCGAGGGTCTCTCTACCCCGGCGGTGGTGGTGGTGTCGTGAATGGACTCGGCCTTGGCGATGCAGCGGTGATTCCAGCGAAATGCGACACATTTAATGGAGTGGCACTGGGCGTCGGCGTTGGAGTCGGTATCGGTAGCGGTAGCGGTGTGGGCGGTGTGGGTGTGGGCGCTGCCTCAGGTGTGGGTATAGGAACAGGAGCTGGAGCTGGACAACGCGGGCGTCTATCATCTCTTTCATCATCTTCATCCCCCGCGAGTGTACCAGGTGCAACACTCGGGGATCCATCAGTAGGTGGAGGAGGGGCCGGATCTGCCCCAACCATCGGCAGTGCGCCCGTACAGCCGGGCCCCAAGCGACAGGGCAGCTTCTCGAATGTATTCTCGAAGCTAATCGATGGTATGCCCGCTGGCACAATGTTTGCCAAATTCAAGAGCACCAACGTGGCCGCAGCCACCACGTCGCAGAGTGTCGCCGATGGCAATCCCATTACGCAGTACTTTGAGATTGGCAAGCCGGTGGCTTGTGCCGGACCAGAGTTGGCCTGGCGCATACACGATGCGTACCGCAAAAGCGACAACAAGGTGAGTTCCCCAATCCCCAAAAGCACAAGAACTCCTTGCCACAAATGGAAATGCTCCCCGTGTTTCTTTCTGGCAGGAATGCTCGGTGTTTATTTTCGAGAAAAAGGTTGCGGAGAAGCTGCACAAGCCGCGTCGCAAGGAGACCATAACCGAGCTGCTCAAGAGCTCGGTGAAGACACTGGAACGCTTTCGCCATCCCAGAGTGAGTGCCGGCCCTATCCCCCCCATCGATAATTACTTTTTCGAAGGTTTCCTTTCTGGCACTCTCTTTCTGCAGATACTCCAGATCTATCACACCGTGGAGGAGAGTGCGGACACCCTGGCCTTCGCCTCGGAGCCCATCTTTGCCAGCCTCTCGAATGTGCTGGCCTTTCATGTGAGTTTGAGTTTTAGTTTTCGGTTTCAGTTGTGGGTTTCTGACACCGACACGGACATGCAATTTGTGAGTTTGTCGCTTGGATCGAGGCCTAAAGGTAGTCAGTCCTCCCTTTTCCTCCCTGCAGCCACTCCCACAAAGGAGGGTATGGCTAAGATTGTTCTCTGTTGATTGTTGTTTCTGCTGTGGCTCTGGTCCTGGCTCTTTCTCTGGCTCTTCCTCTGGCTCTTTCAGTGTTTTGTTAAAGTTTCTCTGCAGCGCCAAGTCAAGTGCATAGTTTGACTTTCAGCCCAGTGCCTTCTTTACCAGAGAATGAGGCGGAAATACTGGGTATGCATGACAGGAACACAAACGCCAGCCAACCTTCCAGCCAGCCAGCCAGCCGGCCAGCACACTCACACAACTAAATCGAATTACACTGGGTGCGTGTGCGTGTTACTGTCTATGTGAAAGTTTACGCTGCCAGGATTGAGTCAATAAAGAGCTTCGGCTTGGGGCCGCCCAGCTCTGAAGTTGATACGCTCGGACAGTGCGTTCCGTTATAGATATACATATATAAAGTGTATCTAAATAATGGGGTATAATAATGTTGATTCGCTTGAAATTTCGTATAGAAATTTAATCAATAAACGGATAAAGTTGGTAATCAAGAAATATCCACTATCAGTAGAGTTTTGTTATTCCTATATCTTTGAACCGCACTGTACCTGTACTCCTGCTCGAAAGTGTATTGAGGTGCACACACAAAAAAGTCTTACAGACACAGCAACAAAAAACACAAAACAAACACACAAAACACAAAACAATTACCCAAAGAGCAGAACAGTACCCTTGGAATAGTTTTGCAGTCTCAAGGAAAGTCAATTCCAGTTGAATTACATTGAAAATTGCCAAAGGTAAAACACAGAGCACAAACAAATTGCCCCTTACAGAACCAATGAAAAATTGGAAAAGCAAATCAAAGGTTGGGAAAAACAAAGAGAGAGAGAGAGAGAGGGAGAGAGAGAGAGAGAGAGTTTGAGTGGCTTATCATCAAATGCAATGGGAATTTTTAAGTTATGATTCAAAGGTTGCCTTTTGGTCTGGCTCCAAAGAGTGATCCAAACGAAAGGGCAACGTTACGACGAGCTCAGACCGGGATTAGGCACTAACTCTTTATTGCCTGTCTGTCCATCTGTCGGCTCGTGCAGGAGTCGAAGACCTATGACAATGCGAATGTGGCCGCTGCTGGAGGAGCGGGTGCCGGAGTGGGTCCGGCCCAGACACAGGGGACGGCGGGCGTCCAGCCGCAGCGGCCCGCTCATGCAAAGGAATACAGCTTCTTGGACATGGAACTCAAATACGGCTTTCTTCAGGTGAGTGGCAGGTGGGAGTGTGGCCTTCGCTCCGATATTGTATGCTGTATGTCCTCCTGCAGCTGACGGAGGCCCTGGCGTATCTTCACTATTCCGGTCACGTAATTCATCGAAATGTGTGTCCATCCTCTGTACTAATAACTAAACGCGGTATATGGAAGCTGGCCGGCATGGAATATGTGGGTGAGTACCACTACCACGAGTAGTATATAGTGGCCACTGTCCATAGGCCAAATTGAAATGAATTGAACTGACGGGTGTGGGGGGGTGAATTGGCAATTTGTATTCATATTCGCATTGCAGAAAGAATGAATGAGACTGATTTGAATAGCTCAATTCCGTGTCCGCCGTGGAGTAACAGGGTATCAAAGATGGCCCAGCCGAATCTGGACTTTATGGGTAAATTGGCATCATTCATGTGTATCTTCGATAATATTTATATTGTGATATATCTTAGCACCCGAAACACAGTCAACGTCCAAGTGCAGTCTGCTCAGCGATATGTTCTCATTGGGAATGGTGATCTGTGCGGTATTCAACAATGGCAGGCCCCTGATACAGGCCGGAAACTCCACCTCCAACTATGCCAAGCAAATGGAAACGGTGCGTAAATAGCAGAGGGATGTACATCGAAGGACAAGTGCCAATTGGTTCGGTGAAAAGTTTCCAGAATCGCTCCGCTCGGCTGCTTCTGGGCTGTGGACTCTGGTCTGTGGGCTCTTTCGAGTTTGGCTTGTTTGCCTGCTGTAATTAGATTCGCAGCTTTGTCAAATGCAAATGTAATCAAAAAGTCCACTTGAAACTCTAATTATTTTGCCACTTGTGCGGACAGGTGACGGAGCGGAGCAGAGCGGAGCAACAGAAGCTGTAGCCGTAGCCGTAGCCGCCCCCCAGGCGTTTGTCATTAAAACTTTTCGTCCTGTCTGGGGCATTGGACTTGTCCTCAAGTGGTTTCTAATGTTGCGGCCAAGTTTATTTCGGTTATGCTTATACTTTCCCCCCCTTCTCCCTCTGCTTTCCCCAACAGTTGGATGATATGGTCCACAAGTTGATGCCTCGTCTGCCCATTGCCCTGCAGGAGGCCACTTCGCGCATGGCCAGTCGGGATGCAACGGCCCGGCCCACCGCCCAGCTTCTGCAGTTGATCAAGTACTTCATGTGAGTGGATAAATTAATTAACTTTCAGCTAAAACGTACAGCCAAGAGTAACAGTCGTCAGAGTAATAGCAATTTGTCCAGTTTTTCACACAAAGTATTTTTTGTTGAGTTTCAAATGTAATTGACACCTGCTGAAAGCACACACTCGCACACACTCGCACACACCTGAAGGTGGGTGGTCGGATGTGGTGGTGGGACACGCAATCTCTAAGCCAATTTGTAGCTGAAATTCAATTGAAGGTTTCACTTTTTTTGCACCAACATCAACCATTCAAGCAACGAAGACACACACACGCTTTAATTACGTCTGTTTGCCAAATGAAAACGGTAATCAGACCTGAAAGACATACACAATGCAAAGTGAATGGAAGCTGGAAGCTCCGAGAAGGTCCCACACGGAAGTGGAAGAGATGAATGGTAGCGCGGCGAATGTCCTACGCGGAGCTGAAAGGGAGATGAATGAAGGTCAGAGCTGGAGTGGAAGCTTTTCAGCTGATTGTGCTGTAGTAGTGGAATTCGAGTGGCAGTTGGAGGCATCTCCTAGGACCTGCCTTCCTGTCTTGCTGCCTGCCTGCCTGCCTGCCTGCCTGTCTGACTCTGGGATTTATGACGACAGCAGCTGTTTGCCTCCTGCCTCCTGGAGAGATCTGCGGAGGGAGGAGGAGCCCGGGCGTGCAGGCGTGCCGCGTTTAGACAAACAAAGCCAAAGATGATGCTGGTCGCTGGGGGAGATGGGGTATAGCTGAAGTGGCAATGGCAACACAGCGCACACAGATGACGATTCCTTGCGGCGCCCCAGCTAGTGGATACCGCATACAATCTAAAAAGAATGATTTGATAATGGAAATGTCAAAGGAAGGCTAATAGAAGAAGTGGCCTCAAAGTAGAAACATTTTATCAAGCTTACATCCTTTATGATAGAATCATTTTCCAATTTCTAGATAACCAAAATTCCATGATAAAATACATGCAAGAAGGAAACGGTTTTGGTTTTTCTAGCATTATCTTGTGTATATATTTTAAGTGCTGTGAAAGTATACGTTTCATAGTAAACCTCGAGTCTGATACACCCTTCGTTACACCCATCTTTGTGCGACTCTAAGCGCGCTGACAGAAGCAGCTACAGGGATAGCAACAGCGTGCTGCTCCACTTCCATCACTTTCCCTTCGGCCCTTCCGCCCTATCGGCATCACCATCTCCACTGCCGCTCTGCCGCTCAGCCGCTGCCACTGCCTCTCCCATCTCGAGCAGCTATCCCTTTCCCCCTCTTCCTCCTTCCTCCCCGTTGGCCAGGCAGTCAGTCTGTCAGCCAGGTTGGTGGCAGCACTTTGAAGTTAATTTAAATGTTGTCAACATTTTCCGCGTTTTTAGCTGCGTATGCAAATGGCCCGAGTGTCTTGGCAATCAGTGGCAAGCTAACTTTCCTCGCTTACTCTGCCACAGAGTTTCGCCCCGACTCCGTGACTCCGCGACTCCGCGACTCCACGACTCCACGACCCACCGACTCACCGACTCCTAGGTGGATGGATATACTTGAAATATGATTTTGCTTGGTTGGTTGCGCTGATTAAGTCGACAAGAAGGCAAATAAGCCGGACAGCATCTGTTGCCGCGTGCAACACGGCGCATACGTAATTCGATTTAGTTTCATTGTTTAACAAAGCGCACCGTGGGGATTTGCCAATGCAACTTTCTGCTCAGCGGCGAACAACACAACTGTATTTCTCATTTTCTGAGCAATTTCCCAGCCAAGGACCCTCTTGGCCTGCTCCGCCACAGATAACAGACTTAGCCCGACCAACAAAGGGGTGTGGAATTCACAGAATGTGGTCGAAAGTAAACACTTTTGGCAATTAAATTTCAGCAATTCGCATTTACATAACAATGAAAAGTACGAGTATTTAAAATTCCGAGTATTCAGAAAGTTGTGGCAGCGCCACCGCACTCCATGGCCCCCGGGGGTGTGGCCGGGCGGAAAGGGGCTTAATATTTTAATTGAAGTCCCCGCCGAGATATGTACATAAATATTTTGTTTAGTTAATATTCGGCGTGTTTTAATTTGTCTGTTGATGAATTGAATATTCGAGCTTTACATTTAATTGCCTACCATTTACCCACTAATCCAATTCAAACAATTCGTAGCGAAAAACTGCAATTAAGCACTTTAAAGAGATTATATAAAATGCGTTAAATATTCGTTGGAAATACGAGTGCTTTCATTCCATTTCATATCTACCCAAAATGACAGGCGGATGGCGAAATTAAATTTAATTTGATGCGATACTTGCGACTTAAGGTTCTTCTGCATCTTCCACAGCGATCCGGCTATAAATGCGCTCAAATTCCTGGACGTGGTCAACATGAAGGACACGCAGCAGAAGTCCCAGTTCTACAAGACCACCTTGATAGAAGCCATGCCGGTGATACCACGTGTAAGTCTCTGTCACTGTTTCTGTCTCTGTCTCTGTCTCGCTGGGCTCTCACCGGAAACGGATGCAGCCATATTTGGGTTTTCTTTATTTTACTTCTTTTTGGTTTTTGGCTTGGGAAAAGGAGTCGAAAAGTGGAGGGAACAGACAGCGCATTAATCATTTACCGCGGCGCCACGTTGTGCGCTTTACGGCCAAACAATTTGTGAATTACGGGCCGTTTTATGACAGTTGGACAAAAATGTTGCTGCAAACGAGTGTCCTTTTGTTTTTCTGGCTCCGAGCACAGAGCAGGGCCTTCGGGTGCCAAGCCATCAACAACAGGCACGGAACAGGAACCCGGACAACAATGGAGCCTGAAGCGGAAGGTGGAAAGGCTTTGGCCATTGTTCGACACCGTTAATGACAGCTTACCATCGGCAATTGAAATGCCATAGACTAGTTAATGACTGTGTCTGTTCTCTCACTTTTATGCACCTTTTTTTCTCTCTCTCTCCCTCTCTCCGTCTTCAGAAACTTTGGTGGCAGACCATTTGGCCAATGCTCAAGTCGGAGATCAACAATAACGAGGTCCTGGCCGCGGTCCTGCAGCCCGTCATGCTCTTTGTCCAGGAAGCCACGCACTTCGAGTACGATGCTTTGATGTCCGCCACAATGAAGTAAGTAATACTTTTGTATAGTAAGAGATTGTGAATAGTTTTGAAACTAGTGAATGGAAAGGAAATTAAGCTGAGAGCAGGCACTAATGGGAAAATGGGACTTGAGCTGGAGGTTAGAGATGGAATTAGAATAGGAATTTATATAAGATCGGTGACTGAATGATAGGCGGTCACCATGATGGTGACGGAAATGTTTAAACTATCAAGAACCATCTTGAACTAGCTGTTTATATATAAAATGTTCTATAAACTAAACTAAAAACCTGAAAAATTGGTACTTGATATGGGAAATAGAGAATGGACTGTATAAACTCGTGTTTCGAAAGCTCTTCATCAACTAACTATCTCCGATAAGTGCCCAAAAGCACTCTTAAATGTATCCGAAGTGAAGATTCATTCATTTAAATAAGAGTACCCGTAAATATATTCATTACACCTATTCATATTTAAATAACTGAACAAAGTCCGGCGGTAAGTAGTGCTTCAATACTCTCATTGTTGGGGCAGCCTCCGGGGTTTCTCTTTCTCTCCGTTTTTCGTCTTCGTTTCCGTTTCCGTATACCAGGATCCTGGAGATCTCTCACAACTGTTTGCTTAAACAATTGAAAAACTTTTCGGACACTTTTTCTGTTATTTAATTTTCATGACATTTTATTGCGCTCAGTAGGGCGGCTGGAGCTGGGAGCTGGGAGGACACGACAGTTCATATTGTAATTTATAGAGCTCAAGTGGAAGCTGCAAACTTTCCCAGCTCAACTACTATGCCGTGGGAGGGTGCTCTCACCTTTTGTGGCAGCCGTGCATAAATTAGTGAAACACACAAAGCCCGGAGATCCCGGAGAGCTCCGGTTCGCGCTCACTATATTCGCACTTTGCTGGAAAGTTGGTTTGCTGTTGGTGGGAAAGTTTCTGGCCACTTGTAAGGCGCTTATTGACACCCTGCCGAAAAAGTTTTCCACACGACACAACCACAAAGGACACGGCACGGACACGGCACGGACACGGACATGGACTAATGCGTTTATTTTTAGTAATTCGTTTCTTCCTACAATCCGGCCATAAGTCAAGGATAACTTTTATCTAATCACATCTGTAGCGTATCGCTCTCTGTCTCTCTGGCTGTCTGTCGCCTTTCAGAATCGTCTACAATACACCGAAATCCATTCAGGCAAGCGTTACGATACTTGAGAATTTGCATTTGATTATTGAGAAGACGAAGCCGGAGGATGTTACCACAGACATAATGCCGATGCTATTCTGCTCCTTCGACGGATCCACGATACAAGTGCAGGTGAGTGCTCTGCTTTCCTGGGCTATGCAAATGAGTTTTGACTTAAAGACAGACGGAGAAGGCTGACGGAGAATGGAAATGGGTTGACAGAGCTCATTGTGTAATTACGAGGCACTCGCAGAGCGCAGAGCGCACCAGAAATTTCTTAATTAACTGCCACTCAGGCCATAGAAAGAGCCTGGGGGTCCGCTAGTCATGTTCATGAATTTCCATATCGTTGTTTTGTGGATCCTTTCTGCTTTAGAGTGCCGCCGTTGTGGCTGTGGCCAATGTCTTTGACAGCATCGATGAGCTCTCCATTCGCCGCATGGTCCTGCCCAAGGTCAAATTGGTATTCGAGAAGAACATAACTGATCCGAAGATAGTGCAGAATGTGCTCATGTGCATTGAGCGAGTAATGGACCGCATGGAGCGGGCCCAGGTGAGTGCTGTGCTCCACCCTTTTCTGTTGTGTTTTTTCAGTTTTAAGCCCAAACTGAATTCCATAAATCGTCTGTGTAACTTGTGTGCAGGTCATGGAGGAGGTGCTACCGCTGCTGGCCAATATACGCATACCCGATCCCGATATCATCATGCGTACTGTGCGTAAGTTGACCCAGACAATGCCTACTCGTTCAATTTCACAGACAAAAACAACAGTCCGCATTGTTTTTGCCCATCGCCGATAGCCAAAAACTAATTAACTTGCATAAAACTCAATTTGCGAGCTTGCTGGCCTCTCACAGATACAACCCACACAAACACACAAACACACTCATACATGAATATTCGATTGTATCTATGCGAATATGTGGATGCAAACATATGCCAACAGTGCGTTACGGGATTGTACGGAAATGCGAATGGAATAAGCCGCAAATCCTGAAACGCACTGTTGGAGAGCCAACAGCTTATCACAAGAGTCTCTGTTGCTCTTCGATTCCACAGGCATCTATCATAAGCTGTTTGTGGACAAATCATACGGCCTGAGCGTGGAGACCATGGCCACCAATGTGCTGCCTCTGCTCATACCGCACACCGTTAATCCGGCGCTCAATTTCGAACACTATTGCTATCTGCTTGAAGTAAGTCTGAAGCCCCTGAAGGCTCTAGAATTTTTTCAGGCTAGCACTCTGTTCCTCTCTTATGTCAGGTACTGCAGCAGATGCTGGAGGCCATCGATCGACAGCAGCGGAACAAATTGAAGCTGGACAACCTGTCGATGGCCTCGCCCGAGCGACACCGGACACTGCGCCACCAATTCTCAACGGACAACATGAACGCGCCGCCCTTCAACATCCCCAACCTGCGCATAGATCAGCGCAAGACCTCCAGTGCCGAGGACATGGCCCGCAAGAACTCTGGCGGTAAGTGGTGGGGCTGTGGCAGTACCAGTAATATGTACATCCTTAATTATGCGGCCTCCGGTCATTTATAATTGGATATTTTAGTCGTGATTTCAAATTTGATACCTATCGAACGTGACGGAAGCCCTAATTCTCTCATTTCTATCTCTCTCTGTCCATTGTGTGGCCATTGTGCGAAGCCTTTAATTGTATTATTAGGAAAATGATAATTTTATAATAACCAAAGTGAAAATTAAAAGCAGCGCCCGCAGCCAGGTATTATCCGGTGTATCAGCAGTGCAGGCGCCTAATGAACCTTTGCCTTAATGATGATTTATTATGATGGCCTTAATCGCGTGTAGACATGACACGACTCGGCCCTGGCCCTGGCCCTGGCCCTGGCAATGGCCCTGGCCATGGCCCTGCACCCTGTACTCTCCACTCATCTTCCTGCAGTTTCTTGGCAACTAACAATTTGCCAGAAATGTAAGCTGGGCCCTGGCCCTGCCCGCCCCCATGCCAGCTGTCCACATGTCGGCCTGTTGCATACTGAAAAGTTGAGAGTCTCCTTCTCTGTGGGGGGGCCTCTCTGTCTTTGGCAAACAAACAGAGCCAGTCCGTTTGTGGTCCTCAAAAGATAGCACAGAAGGGCCAACATTTGCAAACGGTTGCTTTGTTCTGAGAATAGATGGTATTCTCTGTATTCATAAGGAACTAAGCGTTTACCTTTAAACCTAAGAGTGTGACGCTTCCATGTTTAACGATAGATAGCTCCTATTTGCAGGAGCCATGTCCTAAAGCCAGAATAACTCTATATGCTCTTTATAAATATGAAAACGAAAGTTTTGCATATATTTTATAACTGCGGAAAACTCGACTCATCTTCGCCACAAGCCACCCCAATAAACTACAAAGTGAATGGATAAACTTGATATTCAAGTTAATAACTTACGCCCATGTATTGCCACAAAATGTGCCTCGCCTGGTGGCATAACCAGAAGCCAAAGGAGGACGGGACGGGGGCGTGGTCGGGTATGCCAGGTGTCAGGGCCTGGTTAGGGAGCCAACAAGAGTCATATGCAGCGGCCGCAACCGCAAAATGTGCGAATGTCCTTGACAGTGACAGAACCAGCTAACGGAAGGATTGTGGATGGGTGGAGCAGCTCTGAAATGGGGGCCGTTCTGGGGTTCGGTGGGTTTTGGTAGTGAGTGCGTGTGGCTACGGCTACGTGCCTCTGTTTTCAGGCCTCGACCGCGAACATTATTAGACTTAATTAGCTGGGCTCAGAGCCCCGAATGCTGGCCCTGTCAGCGTACACGTAATTGTATATCCCTATTGTGCTATCCCTCTCTCCTCTCTCTCTCTCTCTCTCTGTTCCTTCAATGTATTTGTATGTATGTAAATTTGCCCTTTGTCTCTGTTTCTGCGGCAGGGTCTGGCATGCTGGGTGGCTGGTGGTTCGGCTGCTCGCCATCGTCGCCGGATAGCAATTTCCTGCGCGTTGGGAACGTGTTCCCCAATCGACGGCTCTCGGACAACACGCTGATGACACCCAAGATCCGCATCGCGCCCTCGTGCGCCTCATCGCCGGGCGGCACGCCGGGCAGCGGCCTACCGACGCGACGCCACTCAAGCATTGGGCCACAGGAGCGCCGGGGCTCCGCCATCAATTTGTCGCCGCCAACTGTAAGTTGTTTGTGTCTGCCACGCCACTGGGCGAGCCTTCAGATCCAGTTCCAGTTTTGTGTTCGTTTTCGAATTTCGGTTTTCATTTGTTGCTTTCCGTTCTCCTTTTTTGAATTTTCATTCTTGTTTGTCGTTCGTTTTGTGGCCGCCATTGCCATTGCCATTGTTTGTTGTGGTTTTTCACTTTCGTTGTTTCATTTCGGGGCTCTTCCCTTTCAATTGACTTTCGGCGGCCACAAAGGGCCACACAAAGTCACTCATCTTTTATTGGAATTTCATTTGAGTCCGCCCTTCGTTTCGTTTGGCTCTTTCAGCAGCCCATGTGTCATCATATAACCAGTTGAACTATAACTACTACTATATCCAAATAGCGATATCATAGCCATATAGCCTTATAGCCATATAGCCATATAGCTATAGCGCCTAGCGTAGCGTTTAGCGTGTTTAATTTCAGTCTACAGTTACAGTTACCGTTAACAGTTAACAGTTGCCACCACAAGCTGCTTGAAGCAAACATTGCCACAAAACCAGACAAGAAACATTCCGTTCTCATTTCAGTTTCACTTTTAAGTTTCCTTCCATTCCGTTCCGTTCCGTTTCACTTCCGTTTCATTTCCCAATTTGATTTTTTATGAATGTGGTTATATAATTGATTATCTCATTATCCCCACTACCCTCCAAAAGCCCCACCGCTATGAAGTCAACATTCAACAAAAGCTCTAACACACGCTCTCTTATCTCTTATCTCCACTCTCCCCCCACAAAAAAAAACAAAAAAAAAATCAAAAAATCATAAACCCCACCACACATGTGACACACAAAATGAACAAAATAACGTTGTCCTCCTCATCGGGGTCATTCGATCTCCACTCTCTAAAACATTTAGTACGGTGGTGCCCGCGGTAGCTCTGGATCGAGTCTATCGGTGCCCTCGACTTCGGTATATGTTGTAAGTCAAAAAAACACAGCAATCTGTCATCTACTATGTCGAGAACTCAACGCTTCGACCACGTCGAAGATGCTATACCCTTGCTGGGCTTGTACTTGTTGAGATATCAATGTGGGTATTGCCGATCATTTTGGATAGCGAATTTTTCCTTGTGATGTCTTTCGAACGGGAATCTGTTCCATTAAAGTACTATAGTACTGAAGTCCTATGATTTGTTATATTTTAAAAGATACATCTGGAAATATATGAAAGATCAACTAAATCACCCATCAAACAGTAATTTCAGCTTACTCCTTTCCTTATATACCTTAAGCCAAACGCATAGCCTCTGCAAGGGTATAGGTCAAAGTCCAGACATGGTTAGACCTAACCGTATTCGGCTCGTATGATGTTCTTGTGCGAGTTGTGGGCAGCATCCAGCCAGCATCGAAATTGACTTTGTCTTGTCTCGTTGTTGTCTGTCTCGTTGTACTGTTATCGTTGTCGTCTCCAAAACGCACTCAACAAAACTCAACTCTGTCCCGCTGTCTCTCTCTAAACACACACACACACACATGCATTCACAAGCAACAACAAAAACATACACGCTCGTTCAAGCTTGCAACGGTTCTTGTTCTCGTTCTTGTTTCTGTCCATCCCTCCATCCATGCCCAAAAGCTGAATGCCAAAGGTAGTTGCGTGCACCTTGGACGAGGCTCATCCGTTTTCGTTTCTAACCGTTTCCAGCCAGTTTCTACCCGTTTGCTCGCCTACTCGACTCGCTCGCTCGCTCGCAAGCTTCACTCGCTGCGTCTCTTTTTATGTGTGTTTTTGAGACTGAAAATTGAGTTTGAATATGAATTTGACTTGCTGTCTGAATCTCTCTCGTTGCTGTTCTCGTTCACGTTCTCGTATCCGTATCCGTACTCGTTCTTGTGCTGTTATTTGAATGGATTTTGTTTCCATAATCTGTGGTCCTATGTTGTTTTTAATTTTCCCTCCATTTTGATTTTGGTTTGCCCTTCTATGCATTTTGCTGCGCTGTTGCTACATACATATGTGTTACTGTTTCTGTTTATGTCTCCTATCTTTAACTTGTTCTTCATCGTTTTCATTAAATCCTGGTTTGTTTTTTGTGTTGCTCCTGCACAGCGATTCAAGAGTTCTGTTCTTGAGAGCTGTGTCTGCATCTCTCTGTACATCTCTGTCTATCTCTGGGTCTCGGGGTCTTGCCCCGCCTTCAGCCAGGCCAAATGGAAGCTTATGCTAATAACCCGTATTGTGTACATAATAGAGTCGATTCTATACCATTTTTCTTGTTTTTTGGTGTTCATGTTACATTCTATTCCTACTTACTTATTACATTTTGTGTTCCAAGTGTGTGTGTTAAAGAATGGCCCACACGAATATTTAATGGAAAATATCTGAATATCGATGTTCAAAGATGTAAATGTTATGAAGCGGAGAGTCTAAACAAATTGGAGAATGGAAAAATCATCAATGCGAAAATTGAAGCACCGACATTTCTGGGGCTTCGTAAGAAATAATGTGTTGAAAATTGTGGAAGCTTTGTAACTTGAAAGAAGTGTTTATTTCATAGCTACCAAGGTCCAATAGGAAATTGAATTTCAGACAAAGCGTTTTTTTGATGATGGATTAAGTATTACAAATATATATAAAGTGTTCCAATATTCGAGGGAGAAAGAAATTTGATATCCCATAGGACTTTTTACAAAAGGATCTATCTCTGAAATGAACAGAGTTAAGCTAATTAACTCGTCCCTATTCCTATGGCTAACATCGAAGGGCCATTAAACGACGATGAAGCCATGAAGACTAAATGGAGGACTCGCCATCAGTAGCCAATACAACAGAAAAAACAACAGTTTATGTTTATACATATATCTGCTATGCGATACTATACTATACTGTTCTAAATACTCGTATACTCGTATACCTACCTACTTATTCATTAAATGTCCTGATCGTGCTCAATGTTAATTTGATTTCCTTTCCATTTCACTCTGTTCATGTTGCGTTCTTATCCAGGAAAACAAAATAAAAAAACTCAAGAGAAATGTACACCGACACAAACACACACACACACACACACACATATGTACACATGGACACTATACGTATTATATATGCATATGTGTATTGGTATGTCTTGATAAAAACCGAAAAGAAAATAAAAGCCAGATTTTTTTTGTGCATTTTCGTTGCTGTTGCTGAATCTTTGAACAGCAGCGCAGTGGAATCATGTTTAACCCCGGGTTGTTCCTTTTACCAGCCAAAAACACACACACTCAGACACGCTCCAGGCCCAGGCCCAGATACAGGCACAGACACAGACACAGATACAATCAATACATATGTACATATGCGTTAAAAGGCTGCGTTTTTTTCATGAATGTACTTTCCGTTCTTCATTTCATGTACGAACACGAACAAATACAAAAAAAAAAAATAAAATCGATTATACGTATAAAATAAAATAAAAAAATTCGCAGCTTGCACGGAGCATGATCGTGAGTACACGTTTCATAATTTCGGATTTTCAATTTAATTTTCTTTGAATTTTCCATCACGGTCTCTTTCGCATTCACTCTCTTATTCTGCCTTTCAACTATTTAAGGTCTAGACACGCACATACACACACACACACACACACACACATACACACACACACACACACTCTCATACTTACACACACACTCAGAAGTATGCTGATATTAAATTTTATGTTAATGTAATTTGATTTCATTTGATGCGGCCCCTTATCCAGCCCCAACTCCCAGCTCCCAACCCCACAAGCCACCACCCCATTTCGACGACGAGACCAAATCTGATTTGAGTACTTGAATAATTTGGAATGTATGTATATTCATTCGCATATGTACATACATACATACTACATATATCCATATATCTGTACCCATTCTATAAGTATTCTCGTACCGCTTATATTCGTTTATATTCGTTTGTATCAATGTTCTTTGGATCAAACATTCTCATGTCTGTCTGTCGATTGATTGAGTTTCGAGTTTGACTTTCGAATTTGCCAAAAATCTTTGCTTTCGTTTCGTTGCGTTGCGTTTTGTTGTTTGTTGCTTCGTTGGTTTGTTGGTTTGTTTGATTGTTTGATTGTTTGTTTGTTGCACAATCAGCTAAATGTATACTTCTTCTCTGTCAGAGCCACTCATGAATAATGCCTTGGGTTCGAGACACGACACTCAAACCGACACTGACACTGACACTCACACACCCACACCCACACCCATACCCACGCACATCGAATACTTTGTACATAGCACAAACAAATATTCAATAATAACCGAATTATGTATAAGTATGACCAAATCGCATCCACCAATCCAATCCAGATAGACAACTACATATGACAAGCCCTGACTAATCTTCCAAAGAAATCTCCTTTATTGTACTCCCAAAAACAGGGTGGCTCCATGCCGAACACCTCGAGCAGTGTTCCGTTCTTGTTGTCGTCGAGCATGCAGTCGATAAGGTCGCGCCGACAGTCGACGGTTCTATCATCGGGTCCTCTCGGCTCTGGATCGGGCATACTGCAGCAGCTGGGATCCGGCATGGTAAGACAATTAACTTCCGTATCCGGCACGGTTAGTCCGGTGCCGCTGTTGCGGGTGAATGGCGCGCGCAACAGCATCAGCCACAGCCACACCAACGTCCGAAAGTGTCCGTCACTCAATATCACATTCAGTCAATAATATAACCTGAACGAAATCGGCGGGGCCCAGCCCCCCGCCGATTCGCTCAGATTCGGGTACGTCAATCCAAGCGCCAGCAACAGCAGCAGCTACCATTACGGCTACAATTACAATCAGAATCTCAACAATGTGCGCTACACAGCTGCACAGCTGCAGAACATGAATTTTAATCTTAAACCGCCGCCAAAGTTTTGAATCTCTAAGAACTGAATCGAAAACTGAATGGAAAGAATGTTATAGATCGAAAGCAAAGCAAAATCGAATCAAACGTTGTATATGCAAGTGGGGGCAGAGGGTAAAATGAAGCAAACAATCAATTCAATTACATTACATTACCTACAATATTAATGAATGAATGTACCTACCATACTACTATGAGACCTACTATGGCCTAGACATACATACGTAATGATTACATACAGTTGATGCTAAAAGTAAACCAAAAACAAAACAAAACAAAATAATAATATCAATTATATTTACTTACATACTCTATATATATACATACATATATACATAGAACGAGTAAAACTGTTTTTTTGAAGAATTTATTCAAGTCCTATATATTTGTATGTACCATAAATGTTAATGTTGGAAACATATCCGAAGTCGTAACAAAGTTATATCTATACGTACCACATAGCCCAATTGGAAACTTAATATTATCATTATTATTATTGTTATTTCTATTGATTGTTGATTATGATTATTGCGTAATACTATGATCGTACCACCTATCGTACCTGTACCTGTCCATGTCTCTCTACCTCTCTACCTCTCCCTTTCTTTTTTAACAAAGACAACAAGAACACCTAAAACCATCTTCCAAAGACATTTCGATCTAGAAAGATCGATTATCTATTTTAGTTATAAAAAAACTAAAAAAAATTTAGAGAGCTCTAAGTCCTCACCAACACACGTGCACACTAGTGCCAATATCCGATATTTATTCATGTACAGTGTGTATGCTAGTTTTTATGTGCGGAACGTGATGTTAATGTTTTTTTTTTTAAAGTATACCTTATCATTGTCGTCCTGGTAAACGTATTTGAAAATAAATCACTTAGTCAGTTTCGATGATTAGGTCATAAGTCCCCACAACTATGAATTTATCGGATTAATGTTGGATTAATATACACGACCCCCTCCCCACCCGCTCACCCACTCACCCACTCACCCGGTCAGCCATTCTCATAAGGCTAAAGTTATACTATATGATAGTCGTACAACTTTAAGGACCAACCAATAAGTTTTAAGAACTGATTTCCATTAGGATACATCGGTATTTAATTTTTTAATTTTGGTATTTCCCCCTTTTTCTTTTCGAATTTGAACACTACTTTGGTTTTGTTTCCATTTTGCATGAGTTGTTTGCTTGCCTTTTATTTAATAACATCCTAATTGAGTAGTTAAGGAGATTCCAGGCAATGTGCCCAAATTTTATCAAATATTTAATATTTGAAGCTCAATCCAAGCCCATATGCAAAGACTCAAGATAATACTAAAACCATATTCAAAACTGGGCTGAGATCAATGGCCATTGTATGTACATATATTTGTATAAGAGAAACTTGAACCTTTGCTACGGGTTTGACCTTTATATAAGTGGTGAAGCGATAGAGAACTATCCTAGAACTTAAACTGAAGTAAAAGACAGTCAAGATACAAATAGACGACCAGTTAAAAATGCATGCTATTTATATGGAATATATGTATCTGTGCTTTCAATTTGTGGTTGTTTGATGCTTTTTCCGTGTGACGATCGTCACTCGGGCTATGGCTATTGCATACTTGTGGTGTTCTGTTCCTATGTGTATTGTATGTGTACTACTTGACTTGCCATTTTACTTTCTGCCCATCTGAACTGCACAATGAATATTTTGGAAATACAACAACAAAAGGAGAGAAACTATCGAAAATATCGAAGCTGAAAAAGCCAACTAAACCGAACCGAACCGAACCAAGCTGAAGATAGCAGCAGCTGAAGATAGAGATATTGTATGATATACATATATATACATATAAATATATATATATATATATACATATTTACTTGATTGTATATATACTTGATTGATTGACTGACACTGAAGGCTTTAGAGGGCTGCTACCAACTATAAAGCTACGAACCTATATGAATCTGATCTATAAATCTATACCAAATCTATCAACCGACTTACCAGATGTTGATACGCATTTGTATTTGTATTTCTACTACTACTTTACTATTACTATTACTATTACTATTAAGACATTGCGAATTTATTGTAACTGTTAAATGTATTGTATACTTAATGCTAATGCTTCGCCTTTGTTGCACAGTCAGTGTTGTCCCCTCATATATAAAAACAATACAAACCCCCCCAAAAATCCCACCAACCCGCTGTATTTACCAAGCATTTCAGATTTGAGTTTGTTTTTTTGTTTTGTATTTTGCTTTCGCTGCTTCATTCCTACTGTAAGTTGTACTTATAATTATGATTATGATTACTTCGAAATGTGCCTTAAGAGTTCAAAAGTTCTCGCTTTCTGAGTCTGCGACAAAGATCTAAAAAGATATACTATCAACAAAAAGAGATCGCCAAGAGTAACTACTAAACGACCCCATATTTGTGGTTGAATGTAAGTCGCCTGGAGGAAAGGTCTCCCCAGTAGATACTCCCACCCCACCCGCCCCCTCCACAGCTCACTGCAGTCCACACTAATGCCCACACTCATCCACAATTGTACCTTAGTAGTAGTTCTGTAGACACTCACCAGACCCACAACCCATTCATCCATCCATCCATCCAGTGAGAGCCAAACACACACAAACACATACACACACACACACATACGTACAAATAAGAGTTTAAACTGCTCATAGATAGATGTCCGTAGTTTGCATTGTACTCGTATGAAAAAAGTTTAACCCAACAGATCCCAGAAGATCCAGATATCCAGCATAGGATCCCCGAGCCGATCGAGTGCATGACCCAACCCTCCAATCATCCCTTAAAACTGATGTCGATGTCTATCTAAATATTTTTTTTAAATATATAATTGTAATAATATAATAATACCTATTATATGTGTAATAATACTCCCCAGTTTCTCTCTCCCTGTCTCCAATTATTTGGTGTATTTTCCTGTAATTCGTAATACCCGTAATATTGTAACATCCGTATCCGTATCCGTATCTATAACGGATCGGTATGTATGTGAGACTAGCAGCAACTGATCCCATCTTAATCGTATTTGCCCCGTTTTCGTACCCATATCCGTATCCGTATCCGTAGATAGATAATAAACCCCAACTAACAATACCAATAGCACCGTAATATGTATTTTGAAAATCGTGTGAAACAACCAGATTGATGGCCTAATTATCTTGCAACAACTCTATTACAGTATCAACTATTCTCCGGACGTAACTAAAGAAACGAAAACAGAAACAGATAAATACGATTCAAAAGAATCTAATTACTTTTCAATGCAATTTCGGTCCAGTAATCAACTTATATTAGCGTTATACAGATATTACATTGTAAACGTATACCAAGAGCAAGGCAAGCTTAAATATGTATTTCACTCGAAACTCTAAATGTTATTACTAGCCAAAACCCAATTTGATGTGACCAAAGAGCGCAACAATGCTCGTAATCTTATAATCGCAAATACTCGTACCAAGAATATCACCAAGGAAAACCAATTTTAAACTAATTTATCCAAATGATGAAATGAAAAGTGTCAAACACAATCAAACAAAATCAAACACAACACAACACACACTCACGAGTACATTTTTATTCCATAGAGATCCCCTACAAAGAAAAAACACACAATGCCAAATGCAATCAATTCGTAGAAACTCTAACAATACTTGGATATATTTATAATACTTATTATACAATATGTTTATGATAGGCAAAAATACTTAGCCACTTCCTTTATGTGTCATACAAATACTACCTACCTACCTATAACATATGAATATTTTTCGAATTATTTAGAGAACATGAATAATCAAGCCAAATCATTAAGCATCAACATCTCAGCCTCAGACAGATGGAACTTCGGACCACCGATGAGATGCGCTTTCCAAAACAAAATCTCTCCAATGCAATATTATTCATAAGAATTGCCAAGAATTGCCAATCCTTCAGATTTTAATTATTTCGTATATTTAGACCTTCTCTTTTGAAGGGCGACATCAGGTCATATCGCTTATACATACATACACACATATATATAAAACCTCACAGATTTAAAACACACATACTCGTACATATATACTCGTATTCGTATAAAAAATAAATCGTGTACCTAGGAGTGTACCTAAAAATCGGCACAAGCAAAATCAAACTTATCTCAGAGCTTTACAGCAGAAGCAATCAAAATGAATATACATACATAAATATACGTGCATAAATAACCATGTTAAAAGGGAAAGGGAGAAACAGAAGAGTTTATTTATAATCCAGAGTCGTGACCCACTTTATCTCACGCTTTCAAGTAATGAATCTCTGTACATCAAATCATGAATTCCATAATATACAATACATAATACTCGTACACTCTGTCCGCACCCCAAAACTACTACTAAGGTAAATACTACACGATATCCAGAACAAAAAAAAAAAAAAAATACGAAATGTCCACTCCGCCACAGCCATGAAACCGAAACCGAAACCTGAACCTGAACCAGAGCCAGAACCTGAACAAATTTTGTCTGAATCCCAAATCTATAGTCAATTTGTATCGTTGGGCAGGACATTGATAAATCAGCAACTACAAATATGTATAGTGCATATATATTAATGGTAAATGGTAAATGGTAAACTCTTGAATCTTCATAGTACTCACAAATGAATACATTACAATTATCATTGTTGTGGTAGCTTTAGCGGAACCGAGATGGAAAACCAAATATGAATTTATATATGTATACAAGCCAGAAGGTAACCAAGACGAACTCTACACAGAACACGCTAGAACTAATATAACTTTATATCGTATATACTCGTATGTAGTACTACTATGCTCTGAACGACACGAACGGGAACGGGACAATCAAAATTCTACCGACACGACATGCTCTTCATTTTGATAATTCAAATCGTTCTGTTGTTCATCTGTTATGTTGTTGTTGTCGTTATGTTTGCCCGATCCTCCACTATTTTTTGTGGGATTTGAGCTTATGCACCTGAATTTGAAGTCTCTGTTGCTTTTTGTTGAGTCTGAGTTTTGATTTTTATTGATTTTAACATTCGATCTACGGATCTTAGACAAGGCATATCGATATGGTTTACGGTTTACTAGGACTTAATCATATGTATACATAAATTAGATTAACTTAATTTTAATTAATTTAAACTAAACAAAACCAATCCAAAAAAAAAAGGGAAAACCAAAAGCTCAAACTGGACTGAACTGAACATTTAAGAGTTATATTATGTGTACATTATTGAATATTGAATTGCATTTGATTGTGTGAACATACATGCATACATAAGTTTAATGAGAACACTACTGGTAATATTAAAGGGTATTATATGTATATGTATTTGTATTTGTATTTGTCGTGTATTTGAATGTAACTCTGATTGTGTGTATGATCATCCTCTTCGGTTATCCTCTAAACTATATAATGGAAAACCAACTCTGTCTCTTGTGATCTATTGTGATGCTATGAGAGTCAAGCAGCACTCAACTGTTTTTATGCCTCTTAAAGTTTAAAACAAAGCAAAACAAAAAGCAAAACCAAAACTAAAACTCTATTCTAACTCTAGTCTATGACGTACTTACAAATTGGCAACAAGAATTATTGAAATTGAAAACAATCATGCACAATAAAAGTTTGGCTAGACCCGATGTTGAGGCCATGTTAAGACCCAGCTCTTTTTCATATACTCGTACTTACACTACTTGAAGTAATTGTGTACTAAAGGAATTATAGATTTTAAATGTGCTTCAACTGTTTATAGTAAAGTACTTAATTATGGGTGTAATTATCTAATATCTATGCGTACTCGTACAATGGTTAGGTATACATATGTATAATCATGTGGGATAGATGGATTTAATGATGGAATGGAGCCACAAAAGTGCAAAGAGTATGTGTACGTGTATAAAACAAAAATTGAATTTAAATGTTTAATAAATGTGTGGAAATGAATCAATAGCGTTTATGTTTTCCATTCGTCCTGGAAGAGCGGGTCCAGGCTGCACTTGTGGGGCTGTGCCTGATAGTCGTACTCCATGCCGTGGTACAGGCGACCCCCCATGTCTCGGGCCGCCTCGTCCGATTCATCTGTGTTGGCCTCGGCAATCAGCAGCTGAGGGAATTATGTCAATTTGTATCTGGTCTAAATGAATGGAAGACAGAGGCTTACCTCAACTTCTCTGGACAGGAATGCTTTGGTTTTATCACTCATTTTCTCCTGCGGCTGTCCCATCAGTGCATTGCTCAGAAATTTGTAGGCCCCACTGGAAAGGCATTCGTTAGTCACAAATGTACATAGATATATGTTTATGGGCATGTACTTACGTCAAATCGATGCCATTCATATCATCCTCTGATGGCAGCCGCTCGTTGCGTAGTATGGAGTTGACAACGGCGGCTGCTTCGTACTCGCAGCGCCCGGACAGCTGCGTGGTCTTCATCAGCTCCAGCCACTGGTTGATGTTGTTGAGACTGAGCGAGTCGCATTCGAGCTTAACCTTCGCCTCTGCATCTTCACAGCTGTTGGCCATGTACTCTAGGATTGGTTGGGGATTAGTTTTCGCCTTATGTTGCGCTGTTTGATTGGTTTGGGAAGCTCTTACCAATTATGGCCTCGGCATTTTTCCCATTTTCGGTGGCCAGCTTCAGGTTGTCCCGCGAGAACCCCTTCTTTTCCAAGAACTTCAGAACGCGCTGCTTCGTGGGCTTGGTCAATGCGGACTTTCTTTTCTTCACAGATTTCTCCATTTCAGGATTTGGTTTATCTTTTTCCATTATATTATTGTTGCGCCGGGGAGTTTCCGAATCAAAACACTATCAGCTGTTGCTGCAGTCGTTCAGTGCAGGGTGACCGTTTACGGTATTTTTAATACTTTTCGGTATTTTTTGAGGTCAAAATTGAACCGACGGTATATTTACGGTATATCGGATTTTAATGGTATATTTTGTCAATTTTATCTATCTATTAAATTTCCTTTTCAAAGGTATATAGAAATCCAATAAAAGCAAGTGTTTAAAATAAGCCAGTCGATTAGAAAATAGGTTCATTAATTGGATAAAATTATGTGGGCAGGGCTAAAAGATCTATCTAGCTAGTAATATTCAACGGAATCTCTAAATTGAGCAATATGAACGACTATCCTCTTTTTGATTAGACCTATATCGCTAAAACCTTTTTCTGTTTGACCTATTTCGCTAAAACATTTTTTTAGACAAGAATAAACCAGTTAAGTAGAAAATTGATTCATCAATCATATAAAATTATGTGGGCATGGCTAAATGTTCTATATAGCCAATAATTTTCGACGGAATATCAAAATTGAACACTAGGAACGACTATCCTCTTTCGTTTTTTTTGTTTCCCCATTTTTGCTAAAACATTTTTTTAGACTAAATCCAACAAAAGCAAGTGTTTAAAATAAGCCAATCGATTAGAAAATAGGTTCATTAATTGGATAAATTTATGTGGGCAGGGCTGAGAGATTTATCAAGCTAGTAATATTCGACGGAATATCAAAAACGAGGAATGTGTATAATAGAACTTGAGTTCGTCAGTATATTTACGGTATATTTTGAAAATGAGACGGTATATTTTGGTATATTTCTGAGGGTCGGACGGTATATTTGAACGATAAGTCCGCGGTGCTACTGGTTCAGTCTCGCCACCACTTACTTTATCGCGCGCTCAGTCACTGCCAAAGGAATATTCCTTTTGTTTCAAAAGAAATTTTATTAAAATAGCATAGTAGTTTGTTTAGAAATAATTGGTGCAATTTAGTGCAATATATGCTAAGTAATTTGCTTTTGAAAAAATAAGGAACACGCCAGCAAGAGAGTTGCTGTGAAGTTTGCTGCTGCTGTGAGCGCGAAGACAAAGAAAGAAACGAGAACAGCAACTTCGTCCGAAAGTCGTCCAGTCACGGAAAGACGGAAAGACCTCATTATTCTTCCGAAGGTGACTCATTGCCAATATCACTGCCAATTGGAGATTGAAACTGCCAGAACAATTCGATCAATTTTACTCACTGTCCTTCACACCGCCTCCATATAAGTGCTTCCAAGATGCAGCATTCGAGGCGAGAAATCGGAATGCTCAAAAAGCATCGCGATCACATCATCAAGAACCTCGACGAGTTGGTGAAATGCACCAACTACAGGCACACCAGGGAGGAGTGTGTTCGAATAAACCTGTTGTCGGCCGACATGCTGCGCAATGTCGAAGACCTCAGCGGCGCAGGTTTTAACATGAGCAAGGACGACAGCCAGCTGGAGCAGCACAGGCGGCTCCTAATCAAGATAACCAAGCGTGGTCCCGCGGCCTACAACCAGCTCATTGCTGTCCTGCGCAAGCTGGGGAGTCTTCAGGCGGTGAAGCTGCTGGAGGATGTTTCCGAGCATAATTCCGGCTCCCCCTTCATATCCATCAACGAGAGGAAGATCACCCGCAAGTCGGCCGACATAGTGGATACCCCGTCGCCGTCGACGGTGGCGGACAGAGAAGGTCCATGTGTCAGCAAGGTGGGTTTCTCTACTCTGTGCCCGTTCTGTGATCCTTATATTCAATTATTGTTCTGCTTTTCAGAGAGAATACAATGAAGCAGGTGGACCGCTTATCCCCTACACGGAGCCCGTTGACGGACAAAAGCGCGACGTCAAGAAGTCGGACAGAATCCACACAGACAAAGTGGTTGGCACGTACAACATGCAGTCGCAGCATTATCGGGGCGTGCTGTTGATGATCAATATCATAGACTTTCCGGACACTGACCGCAAGAGGAACGGGGCCGAAGTGGACAGCGATTCGCTGATTCACCTGTTCAGGGAAATGGGCTTCACGATATTCGCCTACAACAACATGAACCAGGAGCAGTTCTTCGACATACTCGGCAAGGTCACCTCGTCGAAGTACGCACAGCAGACCGAGTGCTTTGTCATGGTGCTGATGACGCACGGCGAGCGTGTCGGGGAAATGGATAAAGTGGAGTTTGGCGACGGCTCGGTGGTGGATGTCCACAAGATCAAGAGCTATTTCCAGGCCAGTGTGAGCCCGTATTTGGTGCACAAGCCAAAGGTGCTGATCTTTCCCTTTTGTCGCGGCAGAGAACCCGATCTCGGGCAGCCCATGAACTTTGACGCCATTGGCACTGCCGCTTCCCGCCTGAGTCGTCAGGAGGAGACTGTTGTTGAGACCGAGGGCAGAAACTCCATCTACACCAATGTCCCATCCCTGTCGGACACTCTGGTCTGCTATGCCAGCACCCCGGGCTATGTGACCCATCGTGACCCCGAGTCGGGCAGCTGGTACATCCAGAAGTTCTGCGACATGATGGCCCACCACGCCCACAACACGCCCGTGGAGGATATACTGAAGAAGACCAACGATCTGGTGGGCAACATGAGGACCAGCAAGGGCTCCATGCAGACGGGCTCCTTCGATAATCTCGGCTTCAATAAGAAACTCTACTTCAATCCCGGCTTCTACACGGAATAGCCACTGCCATTGCATATAATGAAAGCATTCCTGACTGCATATTTGCATTTCTTGTACTAGTATCTATGTAAGTTTCGTCGCATTTATGTATTTTAGATTATGTGTCTTGTGCTCTCGTGTGCTAAATACTCCCAATATTGTGTATCGTCTCTCTATTTGTCCAAATACTCAGCCCACTTTTTACATTTTGTATTTACCTCCTTAGAGGTATGAATAGGAATTTTCGTGATAGTTATTAGTGATCAAAGTGGTTACCATAAAGTATGACAATTCTAGATACATTATACACTCCCCTCAATTGATTATACATTTGCCTAATAAAATTCGATCGATTATCATATCTTTTGATGAAGATATTTAGATACACAACCGCAATTTAGATACGAAATCGGGTTGGGATACTATATATTTACAATATTCGTAAAGACTATTAAGTAAATTTTAAAGCTATATCTACAGTTGACGTAAATCCTATGCCACATCATCATCATCACCATCCTCTTCCGCCAAGTGGGACAGCTGCAGTTTGCCAGCAGCACGGATTTTATTGTCGCTGGGCTTCGATTTTTTTTGCTTTTGCGGCTTCTTCTGGCCAATGATGTATTCCGGCATCACCAGTTTGGAGCCCCTAAGCTGGGGCTTGTCCAGCTCCACATCGGCCACTTCTTCGGCCTCCAGCTTCTTGAGATTGCGATTCAGTTTGCTCTTCTTTTTGAATTCAATCTTGCCTCCAGCATCCATTTCTGCATCGTCTCCTGTTTCCGTCTGACGTTGGGCATCCATTTGCCGCAGAAAAGACAAGGCGGCGCTGGAGTTGCTTTGTTCGGATATGTCCACATCTTCTAGGGAATACTTTTTCCACTTGTGGGGATTCATCTGAAAAAGAAACCACGATCTTGTTGAAATCTCTTAATAGAGAGAGAATGGACCGCTGCTCACCTGGTAGTCGGGTGTCTTGCGGGGCTTTAGGCAGCGTCCAATGGGCATTTCCGGCTTCTTGAATATACTCTCCTTGCCCCTCATGCGTTTCAGCTGGCCCACCTCGGGCTCAGTGCCGCAATCAATGCTGCGGCCATGGCGATAGTGCATGACCTGTCCAGATCCGGCGTCGCCTCCTGCTCGCTGTTCGAGGGCATTCACTGTGTACGATTTGGCCTTACTCTGATCCAGGGCCGTCCCCTTGAGCTCTTTGCTGGCGTCGTCGAGGCACGCGAAGAGTGCATTGCGCTTGGCCGAAAACTCCTGCATTTTGCTCAACAAACGTAAATAAATTGTTTTGCGTGAGATAAATTAATATGCGGAAAAGTGTTACCATAGCCAATTAAGGAAAACAGCTGTTCATCCAGCCACACACACACGCACGGTTTTTCACGCTTTACAACACTAGATTTTTTCGTGCCGGTGTAGTTCAGCGTTGCAAAAGTGTGCTTGGCGAATTAAATAAATTAATCAGTCAGGTGGATATAAAATACAACTAATACACGGGGGATACATTTTCTGCAGCCTGCTTTTTGTTGAAAGTGTCGAGTATCCTATCGGGAATCTCCGAAAGTGCCAATAGTTTGCATTGCCGAAAATCTAACCCCATGTGGCTTTTGGTGGCAACGAAAGGTGGCGGCATGTGAGAACATAGGCAAAACAGTTGAACTAAAAGTAAAAGCGTTCGAATCCAATCCAGTTTAACGAAAAGTGCCCATTTAAAACGCTTATTGCGAAATTTGTTGAATTTTTGTATAAATTTTGTATATTGCCAATAGAAATTGCCACTAGCCGTTGCTGCCCTGGTCATCAGTGCTGCAAAACGACCCAGCATGCGCGACAGCTGATTTCTATTGTGATAAACATTTTTTTACGTGAATATTCCCGAGGAGAACTAGGAGTTTAGCCTGTAGTTTTTTCCTTTTTTTAATGCGCACTGCATGCAAGAATGTCGCTGCAAACGGCCCTGGGCTGTATTCTCACCGTATTAGCTTCTATTAGTATTGTGGCTTCCATTATTTTGTTGGGTAAGCAGAAGCAAGTGCAGCAGCAGGCAGCCGATGATTACGCACTTTGTGGAAACGTGGGTCCCCCGAAATACCCTGTACCGTGACTAATACCCTGTTTTACTCTCGTTGCAGGCTGGTTATTGATTTGGAAGGCATTTCTATCCAAATTTCGTCTTGTGCGTGAACTGCTCGGTCAGGAAGAGCCAGAGGAGCAGCAGCAAGTAGTGTGGGAGCAGCAACATCAGCACGGAAGAGCACGCAAGGCACGCCGCGATTGAGTCGCCCAGTTCCAGTTCCACCTTTAGTTCCATTTCCAGTCCCAGCACCTGTTACATCTTCAACAACTTCAACATGAACATTCGCTGTGCAAAGCCCGAGGACCTGATGACCATGCAGCACTGCAACCTGCTCTGTCTGCCCGAGAACTATCAGATGAAGTACTACTTCTACCACGGCCTCACCTGGCCCCAGCTGAGCTACGTGGCCGAGGACGACAAGGGAGGCATTGTGGGCTATGTTCTGGCCAAAATGGAAGAGCCCGAGCCGAACGAGGAGAGCCGGCACGGCCACATCACTTCGCTGGCCGTCAAGCGCTCCTACCGTCGCCTGGGCCTCGCCCAGAAGCTCATGAACCAGGCCTCCCAGGCCATGGTCGAGTGCTTCAACGCCCAGTACGTGTCGCTGCATGTGCGCAAGAGCAACCGCGCCGCCCTCAATCTTTACACCAACTCACTGAAGTTCAAGATCATCGAGGTGGAGCCTAAGTACTATGCGGACGGGGAGGATGCCTATGCCATGCGTCGCGACCTCAGCGAGTTCGCCGAGGACGATGACGACAAGCCCAACACCAAGGATGGGGCCAACGAGGAGACGGCTGGCAGTGACAAAACCCACCTGAAAGCCATCGGCTCTGGAGGACACAATCATCACAGCGGCCACGATGGTCATTGTGGCTGAAGAACGTGCGGCTGCTGCGTTTCGAAGTTTTTTTTTGCATTTTTGTGCATTAGGTTTTTGTAATAATTGTAGCACACAACACACACATAAAACGTAACTAAAATTTAACAAAGATAATGACAAAGAATCGCGCTTCAGTTAGTTTTTTGGGATCATTCTGAAAAGGTGGAAAAAAAGGGTGGAGGTGTGTGTGGAATTTTTCCCATAAAAAGTTCGGGACATGAAAAGTTAGGAATGCGGGCTGAAAAGGGACCCGTCCTTTGGTCCTTAGCCGCGTTCATGCACAAGAAATCGTCCTTTTTTTTGAAGTGTTAGGTTTCGCGCCAACTTTTGGGTGCACAAAAACTCCTCCCAGGCTGGCTTTCCAACTTTCCCGTGCCATGTGCCATAATGGAGAAGAGCTTTATAAATTTCCCTGCCTTGGAAGGCCAAGCAAATTTCCTTTAACTATAATTTAACAGCGCATGCGTGGGTTGGGAGCAGCTGATTCACAGCCTCTTGTCTCAGCAACATACGTTTTCTAGCCACATGTGGCCGAGCAACATTTTGAAGCATCAGCAACATTTCTGGGCGGGCGTTTCGAAACATGTTTCCTTCGGCTGCAGTGAAGCTCCACTCGGTATCTTTTTGGATATTCTAATATCTTCTTAAGGGGGGGGCCACTATTTTGTATGCAATAACGTTAAAAGCAAAAAAGAATAGAGATAACAGACAACAGAGTTAACAGTTGCATGCATAGAACAGAAATTTAGCATTATAGTTAACAGCGCATGCGTGAGCGGCAACAGCTGGCGGCCGCACGTGGAGCCAGGCACAGCTGTAAATGTGAAAATGTTTAGCCCCCAAACTCGAGAACACGATGAAACATGTTTCGGCCGGCTCCACTGCAGCTCCACTCGGAAGCTACGCATTCAATTTCGTGAAGCGAGAGGCGCTACAACAAAACGTATCGTCAGCGGGTGTTTTTTTTTTGCAATCTCTGGAGCTTGGAGCAAACAACGTAAGATGATGCTGTGAAATGTGCGCAAAACAGTAAGAACAATCGACAGATTATTGAAATCAAATTTATAAACAACAAAAACTAAACCTGTTTAACTGCGAGACTGTGGGCGCGCGTGCGATACTGGAAGAGCTCGCTCTTTCCTTCCCCGCTCTGTGTGCGTGAAAGTGACAGCCTGATAAAAATAAACCGCAATTTGCATGAAACTTACTGTTTATTGCTTTGATTTTTGTGATTTGCGTCGTATACCCCGTCGCTGCCCCCGCTGCCTTGGTAGGCAGCGTAATGGTAATCAATAAACAAAGGCAAAAACTATAAGTCACCGCCATAACTGTAAGCACACACTGTGTAAGCCAGCCTACTAACGTGTTGTTTTTTGGGTGAATGTGCAAATAAAGTGGAAATCCAAAAGCCGGCCAGTAGTACAAAACACACACACATATACACACACACACGCACACACGCAAAAAAGTAAAAGCCCTTTCCCCGATAAGCCTCTTCTCGCAAGCAGCTGTTATTGTTGCCTATGATGGTCGGAACGGGGTCAAAAGTTCGTGTCTTGGCCTGTTATATCCCCCGCTAATTCAACCACACTCTCATTCAGACACACACACAAACACACACACACACACACTCACGGCACAGAGAACAGAGAAAGGAGAAGAGAAGTGTTCCTCAAGTGCAGGCAGAGACGCAGCAAAGACAGAGCGTCGCCCCGTCTGGCAGACAAAGCATTAGACAAGTGCCGGTCCAGGCCGAAGCCCAAGCCCAAGCCCAGGCCCAGGCCCATTCCCCCACACCGAAAGCCGAGACAAACTAGGCCAATACGCGAGAAAGCAGCCTAAACCAGGGGAGGAGCAGAAGTGCAAGACCCAAGAGCAGAGGCGGAGAAAAAGTGCCAGAAGTCAGAAACGAAAGACCAGAGCCATACCCAGTGGAAGCCTAAGACTTGCAGAACATAACAGAACAGAGCAGAGCAGAGCAGAGCAGAGGAGGAGCATTGCAAGTCTCAACCGACGAAAGAGCAGAGGAGAAGGGGGAGTACCAGTACCCCAAAAAAACAGACTGCAGCACACATACATCTACAAAATATAATAAAGACAAAAGTGAAAAGTTCTCCCTGTCTCACTCTCTCTCACTCTTTGGCCATTTGTCAATGACTGTGACTGTGTGGAGTGTGGAGTGACTTCTCGCGTGACTTCCATCCGACATCTAAAGCCCGCATCCGTGTCCCGTATCCCGTGTCCTGTGTCTATGGCTGCAGGGGGAAACACGCGGAAGTGGAATAACTGCTGAAACAGAAACAGACTCCCAGGACAAGGACTACTCCAAAACAGGACCACTCGCGCGGTAAGTCAACATTAGAGGAATGATATACACATTGTTGTGATATGATTGTATGCCCCACGCCCCCTCTCCACTTTGGCCAGAAGGGTATTATGATATTGTAAAGATGTTTGGCTACGCAGAGAGTTCACGACCCTTTTATCCGGATATGTGTTTCTGTGAAACGTTTGTCATAGCAATACCACTACTATATAACAATAGAAGATCTTCTAGGGTACCTGAAGCGAAGGCTTCTCAAATCGTAAAAGCGAAAAAATCAAATAATTGTTCATAAATATTCCTTAAAAACTTTGTCTGCTTCAATATGGAAATACACTCACGGGGGTGTCATCGTTTCATCGTGTCATCGTGTCATCCCCCCACACTCTGTTGGCCCCTGCCGCTCCTTCTGTTTTGGAAGGAACTTCAAAAGGCATCTTCACTATGTAGATGGTGTAATGACATTTTGTCAGCAGGATTATGCCAAATGTTGGCCTCCTCTCATCAGCAGCACCATCACCATCGCCATTCATAACCATCGTCCGCGTTATCATCATCATCATCGTCGTCTTCGTCGTCCTCCCAAGGATCATGATTGTCTTTGTCACTGTCAACGCGTCTTGCAACTGTCAGAAGCAGAAGTAGAAGCAGAAGCAGCTGAAGGAGGAGGAGCATCAGCAGCTATGTCCACCCACCGAATTCCTTCCTCTCCTGGCACTCGCATCATTTTTAAGCAAACATTTGCTGCTGTTGCTTCGCTCTTTCTTGCCTTTGCAGTTGTTTTTACGAGTACGAGTATATGTATATCCTGGCACTCGTAAAGCGGAAGGGAATGTTAATATTGTGCAGATGTTTGCAACAGTCGGAAGGAAGGAGATTTTGAGTTGTGCCCTACGAAAAGAAAACAAACATCTGCGGTGTCCCCAATGTCCGCAATGATATATGGCTCTTAGTTGGTGGATTTCCGTATTCAGAAATGATCTACCGAAATTCCAAAAATCATTTCGATTGGACTATTATTACGGACAGAATCAATCAATCATTTTCTTTTATTTATGTACATATCTTATTTCTTTAATATTAAGAATAGTTTAGATATTTCTTGACTATTAATTCTTATTTGTATTAAAAGTAGCGTAGGGTATCTCCAAGTCGGAGTATTCTACTATGTCGTTCCTCCGTCTTCTTCTTTTTTGTTTTTTTTTGTTGCCTCTTGTCAAGTGTTTACTACTTTTGCTCCGCTTTTGTTGCTTCTGTTGATGCTGCGTGTTGGCTCAGAAGATGTCAACAACTTTTTTTTTTCCCGGGGAATCGGCGAAGAATTGCATGGAGTGGGGTGTGGGGTGTGGGGGCGGAGAGTTTGTCGCACATTTGCGCTTGTTTGTTGTTTTCATTCTGATGAAATGTGCAATTTGATTAATTCTCAGCTTCTTTTTCTTTAATTTTTCTGTGTACAATAATTTTGGTGTCACTGCATAAGCGACATGACAGGACAGGACAGGCGGGACTGGCGGGCCAGGCGGGACAGGGCGGCGCAGCAGCTGTCAAAAGTGCTCCTTAGCATTGGGCCACGTGGCATTTCCGCTGGCATTTCCGCTTCCCTTTGTTTCCGCATCCGCTGGCAAAAGTGATTGATGGCCTCGGAAACGCACTACTAATTAAAGTTATTTAGCGATTCGTCCATCGGCCATTGCAATTTTTCATTCTCATTCGCCTTCGGTCGCTCTGTCGCTTTGGCGATGGTTCTGCCGTTGGTTTTGCAGCTGGTTCTGGCTGTGGCTCTCTGGATCCAAGTGTTTATGGCTTCAATTCAATTAAACAACTGGGTCAGTGTTGTGGTCGCATTGGCTTCCCCATCGGCATCCGGATCCGCATCCGGATCCGCATCCAAGAGCTTCAGGAATGGAAGTTTTCAGCAGCGTAATTAATTTTCTGCATAGGCCATCGGAGTAGGAGAGCGGCAGAAGAGCGGACAGCGACTAGGGATAAAGGACAGAGTACAGAGGATAGAGGATGGGAAATGCATCATAAGCAAAGGCCAGAGCGAAACGAAACATCATCTCCCTTTTCAAATTGCATTTATAATTCATTTTCTTGAAATTAAATATCTCTTAAATGAGACGAGACGAAGTCTCTCTCGAAAAGGAGCGCGGAGAGACAGAGCAAAGGGCAGAGCGCAGAGGGCAGAGGGCAGAGTGCAGAGGGCAAAGAGCAGAGGATGATGCCAGGAAAATGACAGAATGCAAAATACTTTTCTTGGAGGGCAGGAAAAACACAGCCATTTCCCTCATTGTGTACATTGTATTTATTAAATCGCATCTCTCAAAGGACGAATTGAATGGGATTTCTCTCCTTTGATTAAGTCGTCCTCTGACAGATTTATTGCATTCCGACTGCACACTGCCAGCAAACACTTTGTTCTGTCCAAAAGGTACACGTACGTATGTATGTCCAGGTATAGGTAGGATGTTTCAGGAATTATTGTAGGGCAGTCTCGCTTCCATTTGTGGAGCAGCGGCACGGACAACGGACACGAGCCCCACGTGCCCGCGACTGTTTCAACAAATTCAAAAGCTTCGCATACTGTTGGCGCACACTGTTTCCCGCGAGCTTATTTACATTTCCATGAACAAAGCTATTAAGGTGTGGGAATTTATAATCTGCTGTATGCCACACACGATTGGCTGATGCTGATGCTGGTGGTGGAGATGGAGATGGAGAGAGAGGCAGGAGTGTGTGTGGAGTGTGGTGGGGTTTTCAATCGAAAATTGGTTGTTAATTAAAGGTTAATACTGTTCAATATTCTTTAAAGGGCACGCCCTGTTTAAACGAATCTGCGCTCCTTTCTCTGCCAGATTTGCTGGGGACACATACGCGTGTATCTCCGTAGCATATGCCTCATTAATTTCCATCCAATCACAGTCCCATTTCAATTTATAAGCTCTCTTATCTGTGTATCAGGCAGAAGCAGAGGAGACCCCCCAGCCAGCCCCCAAAAAACTATCCCCAAATGGCATTTATTTATTTGCCGCTTCCGACATGCTCTCGTGCGTACCACCTCCGCCTGCCCCCCCTGCGCCACCGCCTGCGCCTCCTCCTGCTTCCTGCGGCTGTTTCCCCATTAAATATGATTTTTTATGGCCCCGCCCGAGCCCGAACGAAGAAAAAATGGTTGCCAAAAGAGAGGCAACCCCAAAATAAGGCGTCACATAATTTCGGCCGCAATGAATTGGAAGTTTAAGTTTTGGTATTTATCTCTCATCGATTTAAATGTCAGTCGGGAATATTGTATATCCTGAGGGACGGAGTCAAGTGCGAGAAACTTTCTCCGGGTGTTGCGGGCCCAAAACTTTTCTCGGCCAAAAGTTGATCAATGAAATTAAAAAGATTTATGATTCCCCGACCCTGCGAGAGCAAGTTTCCCAATGAATGGGGATCCCCCATACGGTGTCCCGAAATCTAAATCTTTTCGAAACAATCAGCGACGGGCGGCTGATGCTGATGCCGATGCCGATGCCCCTGCCCCTGCCTCTCTTCTGCTGTAAGAATGAAAGTTGATCCCCCTTGGGGGTCCCCGGTATTATTATTTTGAATTGCACCTCATTTTGGGTTAATGGACGAAGTCCGAGCACCCAGGACTCAGGTTTTTGAGCAATAAAAAAAGGGAAACTGAAAACGAAATGAAACTTATAATAATCATCATCAAAAACAACAACAAAAACAACAACAACAACAAAACACACACAAAGACCATTACATTACGTTCTATTACGATCGTAGGGACCCCAGAAAGCAATAGAAATAGAAATGGCAATAGAAAATGGAAAATGGAAAACTGAAAACTGAAAAGAAGGAATTATGTTAATTTCAAGTGAAATCGCAATAGCTGAGGGTCGCGCTGCCGCACTCTCAAGTGTCGTCGAATCTGTGACAAAGGTCGAGTCGAGTCGAGTCGAGTCGAGTAGAGGGTTCAACAAAAGGGTGTAGCCCCTGCAGGACACAAGCTCAGTCCCGCTTTCGGAGCCTACTACCACTCCTCGTGACTAACCGTCTAAAGAACCTCGATTGTTGACCAACAAAAGCCCACGGCCTGGCCTCTATTGTGCCTCCGAACTTCGGGTCACCATTAGGGCTCCGTCACGCTAATTTTTGATGCTGTGTCAATGTTGCGATGCAGCAGCCACGCCCACGCCCACGCCCACGCCCACGCCCACGCCCTACCATATTTATGGGCCAATTTACAGATTCTGTTTGCATTGGCTCAACGCTCCCATCGGGGGAGTCTGCCTCCTCTATGATCCTTTAAATTAAATTTAAGCAAAAGAAGGCGTTGCCCCGAGGAGACAGGGACAGGGCTCCAGATGTTTCTTTAATACACTCTTACACCAAAATTCCACCCAGACACACACACACACACACACACACACCTATCCACACAGATAGCAAAAAGTGACACAAAAAAGATGTAACGAGTGGATAGGGTACAGAGAAAGGGATGGAGATGGAGGTGGAGATGGAGGTGGAGGTGTGGGGGAGTGGGTGGCTGAGGTGAAAAAAATAAACACGCAACGCGCACAAAACAAGCAGAGAGCTTTGGTTATCGCCACCGTTACAGCTACCACACTCTACTACACTGAGAGAAGTGCAGGAGCAACAAAAAGGAGCGAAAGCCAGAAGAGATCCCATAGGAAAAGAGGTTGAAAGATAATTAAATATATTTCTAAGGATCCTTTCCATAAAACTTCCTTTTCTTAAAGTGTAGAAAAATCTCTGGAGCTAATCTTTCCATCTGACATCCCATTAAGCGCTCTTTTTCCCAGAACCCGATGCCATGTTTGAATCAATAATTTGTTTTTCAGGATTATCGTTATCTTTGTCTGGAAATCGGCTGAAATACTGGTCGTCTTCCCAGATGTTCTCGCCGTGCACTGTCTCTAGGCGGCTCTCTCTCTCTCTTTCTCTCACCTATGCGACGGAGGGGAAGGGTCTCTGTCTCTGCCTCTGTCTCTGTCTCTGGCCATTACATGACCCGCACATCGCATCCTATCAAGCGGCGGGTGTCGTTTGCCTTTTGGCAACAGCAGGCCCAAAACCCTCTTCTTGGCCAGAGCTGGGGAGAGAGACAGAGTAAACAACGTAAATGGAAATGGCGTTGAGGAGGAAGCGGCAGCGGCAGTGGCAGCCAGAAAAAAAAGTGCCACATTGAAACCTTTTTTCCTTTTGGCGCTTCTTTTTTTACTCCGTTTTCTACAGCCTCCTGTTTTCCACAGCATACCGTCTCCTGGTTCATCCTGTTTCTATTCCTTATTCGATAGCTCTCAAACTACGACTAGGACGGGGCTGCTGCCTCTTGCCTCTTGCCTCCTGCCGCCTGCTGTCAAAGGCAGTTCGCGGCACCGTTTTGGCAGTCAAATCAAATGCTCAATTGGCGAGAATATTGCGCATATGGCAGCCCCCCGCTGTGTGGTGTGGCAAGGAAGTGGAGAATCCTCCTCCTCCGCTCCAGCAGCGTTTTTCAACCTGTCGAAACCTTAAATAAGTTGCCAACTTTTCCGGGGAAAAGTAAATTTCACCGAAATCGCGCTTGACATCAAAACGTATTCTGTTCCGACAATCTGTATGCCGTTGTTGGGCTCTCGCATTCGCATTCGCATTCGTAGTCGTATTTGTTTGGGCGAACATGGATGTTTGGATGGTGGACACACGACTTATTGACACTTTGCCAGTGGAAAACCATAGTCGAAATCCTTTTTCCCCTGATGGCAGTTAATTAAAATTTAGTTTTATCCTTCTCTCTGACGTCCGAATGTTTGTTTGCTCGACAAACTCCACTCCGCCACGGCTGAAATCTATAAATGCAAATGGAAACTGTATCTACGTGTCTGTACGTGGTTTGGGCTTATGGAAATGCGTTGTCAATAGTGTTTATCGTTCTATTGACTGCAATTTGATTAGGGCCAAACATTTGGCCAACATGCATTAGGGCCTGTCATGTGGGCGGCTCATCCCCTCCTCATCCCCGGAAATGCATTAGCTTTGCTTTGCTTTGGGTCGGACCGGGCCTGGCTTCTGGTTTTCCGGGTGTCCTTTCTGCAGACCAAATATTTTCATTAATTAAAAGAAAGCCTGCCCGCTGGACACGCGGCTGTTTGGGCCACCACATGAGCAAAAGTCAAATGTCAACGCGACCGCAAATTAATTTATAAATATATATATTTTCTCTCTTTGTGTGTGCGCGCAAGGGCGTTAATACCCTGTAAACCTCTGAAGAGGGGGTTTTTTTTAATGAATTTAATCATGGATCGAAAAATCTCTTAATTAAAGGAAGAACTTCAGAAGAAGAGGGAGAGAGATCCCTTTATTGTGGAACACTTCTGATGATGATTTCTGGAATAAATATCTGAGATATTGCATCAATTCTTACCCCACTGCCTCCATAAACTTCTCAAACAGAAATCAGATCTCTTCAGACTTCTGCAGCTCCGATGGTCCTTGCCACCAGCTGGAAATCTTTAAAGCTGTTTATAAAATAAATACCATCAACAATTAAGTTGCATTTCTCAACATTTTCTACGAGTTTTCACCAATTAAATATGATGCTGATGATGTCTTAATTACACTTGAATGTTAATCCCAAGGCATTCAGTCTGTAATTAACATGGAAACAGTATCAAAAAGATATACATTTACAAATATATGAATGTACATGCTGGGAAATGAAGAGATTCGATTTTAGTTGGAGGAAATATGTGGGGTTCCCAGGGATTGATGGGTGTATAGTGATCGGGGGGTATCGAAACGTCGAGCTGCCCCACAAAAGGCAGAAAATAATTTCAACTTGTTTTATTTCGTTTCCTTTTTTGCCTTTTGTGTCTGCTTTATGCTAATGCGATGCTGGAGGATGGCGGCGGACGCTGCCATAAAATGTGCTAATACATAGCAAGCAGGAGAAAGGGGCAGTGGCAGTGGCAGTGGCATGGGGCAAGGGCAGGACTGTGGACTGTAGCTGTGGCTGTGGCTGTAGCTGTAGCAAGGGGCAGGTCGCTTTGGGGCCGCCGGAGCAGCGGGCAACAAGCGAGTGTTTGTAACTTTGCATTTAAAAAAGCATTATGTTAAAATCAGCCTACGGCCACAGCCAGCATCCAAAACCAGAGAGAGGCAGAGAGAGAAAGAGATGGCGGAAAGAGTGCGGGGCACAGAGTGGTGGGGCACAGGGAAAAGAAGCTAGAGAGAGAGATGATGTGCAATTAGATTTCCGCTAAAGCGGATTTCGCGATATCGCGTGACTTGGAGCCACCCAACAATTCACAGCGAGAGACACAGATACAGATACAGATACAGAAGAGTAGCAGCAGAAGGAGGAGCAGAAGGAGGAGCTGGAGGAGGAGCTGGAGGAGGAGCAGTAGGAAGCGTTGCTTTTGGATTATATTTAAAAATCAGAGCGCAAAATTGTACAAAATGACAACAGCAGCTGGGTGGCAGAATCAGAACCGGGAGCAGGACCAGGACCAGGACCAGGACCAGGACCAAGGGATGGCTGAAAAGCGGCAGGCAAGCGTAAAATGAAAACAAGTTGCTGGGCGCGCATGTAGGACGAGCGATGGAAACCAGAATGGCAACAACAATTACAGCAACGACGACAATAGGAAATGACGACATGAATAACAAGAGAAGCAGCAGCAGCAGCAGAAGCAGCGGCAGCAGCAGCAGCTAGGGGGCGTGCCACACAGGAGTTGGGGCGGTACCGAACAACTAGACACAGCAGGAGGCACAGCCCAGAGGCATCAAGCATCAGACAGCAGCAGCGGCAGCGGCAGCGGCAGCACCCATCGAATGATAACAGGCGCAAATATCAGGGATATTAAAAAAAGTCAAGCTGGGTGCAAATGCCCCACCGGAGAGTGGGGCAGGGTGTGAGACTGAGAGTGAGAGGGAGAGGGAGAGGGGAGCAGCAAACACTAAGGCCATCTTTGTCTTAGCCAAGTGGGTAAGCGCGTGCCCTCCTTATTATGCCTTGTTGATGCGCGATAACATCGAGTGGGGGCCGAGTGGGGTATGAGTGGGGGCGAGTGGCACGATAGGCATAGGCCGTGGAACCGGAACCCCCGCCGCACTGTAAGCAACACTTTGCGTGACAATGCAAAACAAAAGCGAGAGATATAGGAGTCCTCGCAGGAGCCACCAAGGATGTAGAACACTCGCACAATGGGCGCAAATTAATGCGGATGCGAGATCCGAGAGATGAGGCCACGATGAGGCCCAGACGGCGGGTGCAGAAGATGTACCCTAACATGGACATAATGGCGCTCGAGGCGGCGCCTCCACTAGAGATTTTTAATGGGGCATAGACGACCCATTGGGTCAAGCAGCAATTTGAGTGGCCCGCAGGCATAAAGTTTGCCTAATCTGCGTTTGAGATGGATCAAAGATGGATCACGGCTGGGTTGAATGGTGAACGGGCGGAACGTATCATTCAAGAAGCTTAAGGAAACACGCTAAATTGATACAAAATTGTATACGAAAGCGAATGAAATTATAGTCAGATTATGGCCCATAATAAAAAGCGGCAATAGGTAGATGGCAACGCCTCGAACTGTTGCCAATGAAAGAAAGTTTACTGCCAACAAATATTGAGATAGTTTTAAGTGCTACCAATCCGAGAAGAGCCAGAATGCAAGGAAAAAGACGAAAATAGGTAGAGGCAATAGCTTTCGAAAGGCTTTCACTTTCCCCGTCCCTTTTGCCTTGTTTACTTGTTACTTACTAAATTTCTTCATCTCTTTATCTAATTGCAAGTCCGTAAGTTCTATTCTTTTCCACATGAAATTGCTGGCCGCTAATGAAGTACATACTTAGAATACTTTACTGGCAACCAGCAAGCAGCAGAGAATTCCGCATGTGGGACACCGCTTAAATCCTCTCAATTAAGCCACGTGGCAGACACACACACACACACACACACACAGTGGCGACAATGGCCATAGCGGCGTGAAAATTCACTTAGACAGGGAGTACCATACTATCGACGACCATTCACCATCCAACATCCATCGTCCATCGTCCACCATCCACCATCCACACCGATAAATGGTATAAAATGGTATAAAATGGTAAAATGTTAAAATCTTAACTGGCAAAATGGCAGCCTGGTCTGGTAAATGGTTGAATGGGAAAAACCATCTGCGGATGGCAGTTGCCAATTTTGTGGCTGATGCTCTCCGGTCAAGCGGGTCAAATGTCAAATGCGATGTATTGCGGGCGCTCGTCCTAATTTATGCAACGCCCTGGTCTCACATGGTCTCTCCTCTCCCCTCCCCCATTGGTGTGTGTGTGTGTGTTTTGACTGTGTAAATAGGACATTTCACGGCGGTCCGCCGGTCCGCCGGTCCGCTCTTTCGAAGTCATATTTTTGCTATGCCATTGCCGAAAAACTTTGTAACTGAATTTTATTAGCACAAATTTCATTTGCATTTTATTTGCGCTTTTCGTCCCCAGAGGATGCTGATATTTTTTTTTGGCTTGTATTTACAGAACACATACTCGTACAAACAACTATTAAAAATTGCCATGCAACAAAACAATAATAAACTAAGTCAAAAACTAAAGACAAACAACAGTATTTGCCGCCCGAAAAAAAAAAAATACAATATAAACGAAGTACAGCACATAATGCAATTTTATTTACTGGGGATTTCGCTGGTTTATCCGTTGTTTTTTCTATAACTTTTTTAATGCAGTTTGTGGGGCTGTGATTTAATCATACTATAGCCGGAGAGAGATCCGATGAGCGTCCGAGGAGAAGGGAAAGACTGCCACTCTAAATGCTCCAGTCAGTGGCCAGTGCTCCACAAAACTTTGACAGACCAAACGTCAAAGTTACGCGTGGATAAAAGGGACACCAAAGGGGAGCAAAAGGGGGGCTTTCAGCCCCGGGTCCCCAGCCAGAGAGAGAGAGAGAGGGAGGCAGGCAGGCAGGCTGTAGACTGGGGGGCGTGAAAATACAAATTCGTTTCTGGTTGCTCTTTTATAGCGCCATCAAGCGGAGCAAATGTTTTGACCAAAAATTAAACAGTTTCCGTTTGTTAATGCAAACGAAACAGCAACTGAAAGTGGACAATCGCCCGGTCTTGTCGGTCTCGTCGGTCTCGTCTCTCGGGGCTTGGGGCTTGGGCTTTTCCCCGGAGAGTCTTATAATTGAACTCATAATTGGGGAAACTTTAGATATTGTGCCGCAGTCGAATGCGGCAAAAGTTATTTTAGCGAAGGCATAAAAAGTTGCCCAATGAAAATGGGCGAAGACTTGAAATGGAATAATATTTTACTAAAGAAGTTTCGAGGACAAATTCCATTTAAGCTGAAAGCAGGGCTAAAGGCGTACCATTTGCCAGAGATCTTAAGGCTTGAGTTGATTATTATTTGGGGAATTAGAAATGAATAAAACCCACAGTTGCTGGAATTATTAGAAATTATACTCGACGGAAGAACACTCAGAACACTCAGAACTAAGAACAAATGCAACCTGAATCGGAATTACTGTCATTAAACCGCTCAAGGTTACAGTCCTTGGTAGACCCATCAATTATAAACATTTTTATGACTAAATCTGGCTGATCCGCGCGCCCCACTTGACTCTGCCCCGCCCCGGCCCACCCCCTGACATTTGACCCACGATATGGTAGCATGCTTAAGCAGGATATTTACGATTGCCCTGCGACCTACACGCTGCACCCTGCGGGGACCTGCTTCGGTCTAAAGTCTCGTGTAGGGCTCGTAGAATTTTATGCCCGGGTCATTAATTCGGGCGCTTAAATTAGCAGCTGGTGTGAATTATATGTCGAAAAGTTTGCTCGATAAAGTGCCAGGCAGTGGCAGCAGGTGGTCCCCCCTGCCAGACCACCCCCAAAAAAATCTACATAGTATATCCTTCCGTGAGAGGTGAGAGGTAAGCGGTAAGCGGTAAGCGGACCCTCTCGTGTATGCATATAAATGGGAAACACTGTTTGCTTACCTTTTTTTATTGACGTAATTTTATGCGATTTTCGGCAAAAACTAGCAGGGAAATCCAGCGGCAAGGGCAAGGGGCAAGGGGCTGTGTGGGGAAGGGGCCTTATCAAAATTCTATGAAAATGCGAATTGACTTTCAACAACTTTTCGCGTGGTGGTACATAGTTATTTCCACTTAATTTGTATACAATTTCAGCTTTATTCGGTTCTATTTGGCTTCCATTTTACATTTTACATTTTACAATATGTCGTACAATCCTCAAAAGATTGTGGCTTAATTTTATGAATTCTTTTTTCCATTTTTCCGCTGCCCGACTTCTGCTGCTGCTGCTGTTGCTGTTGCTGCCGCTGTTGCTGTTGCACGTTGAGCTGTCGCTTAGCCGGGGATAAAGTCATTAAAACTTTTTGACTATTTTAAGCATAGCAGTGGAACTGAACTGAATGTTGAATAAAAATAAACAAGACTGCTGTCATTTTATGTTGTTTGAGTTCTCGGCACTCGAGTGCTCAGGCTTCACTTGATAAGCCACTGCCACAGGAGCAGGACGGGGCCTGCTTGGCTTTAATTGCGCGGACAGACGCGCGCGGTTGTTGGCCTTTGGAGCGAGCCATGGCCGAATGCAGGAGTGTGGAGGAGTGGCAGCTAATATAAAGCAAAACTTTCAGATTTGAGTTCCGCTCTTAATTTGGGTCAAGGGGGGAGGGGTTTCTGGGGTTCTTGGGGTTCTTGGCGTTCTTGGCGTTCTTGGGCTCTGGGGCAAGGACGCTTTTGACACATAATGAGTTATTTTTTGCCTGATAAATTTCTATGCATTTTACAGGGAGGGAGAGGGAGTGCCCAAAAAGGGAGAACGGGAGAGAAAGGGAAACTTTTGGTGTCGGGCAAAGAGGTAAATGAATTAGGTAATCAAAAGACGTAGAATCCCCGGGAAGATCAAAGGCTTGGGGCGAGCATTAAAATTATGGCCGCAAGACGTGGTCAGAACGGGCAAAACTGGCAGAAAGATGCGGCATCAAAACCCGACTAATTACGCGCTAATTAATAATTCAAATTATGCTCTGTTCTGTCCCCAAAGACCCAGAGAAGAACAACAAAAGATGGATGGAAAACAAGACGAATGGCACGGTGTTGGAGTGTGTGCCCCAAGGGGTTCGACTATTTGATACCCAAGCAATGCAAGACGGAAGGGGAAAGGGAAAGCCAGGACTCCAAACTGTTGATGCTATATCCTGATTAACAATGATTTGACTATTTCGTACCTAAAGAAGATAAAAAGGGATAATTCGGATGACCATCCTACACACTCTCCACACCCCCCACACCCCCACAACTCCATTCACTGACGTATGTATCCTCGAAAACTCTCAGGATCCGCTGTTCATCTTGATTAGGAAAGGTCTTAGAGGAGCCCTTAAAAAGGTTCACATATTTTTCCATTTTGCCCCGAAACGAAAATGAATTAGTGAAGAAGTTTGATTTCCTCTACCCCACTCCAGGCCACTCCAGGCCACTCCACGTCCCAACCCATCAGTTTTCCGCCAAAAATTTCCACAATTTATCATCGGCGTAAACTTTGGCTCCTAATGAATGAATGCAAAATGTTAATGCTGATGGCAAAGTGAAACTTTTGCGCGCTTTTCTGTTATTAATTGAAGTTTACACGAAACAGCCAACAGCCAACAGCAACAGATACAGATACAGATGCAAGAAGATCCACACGGATACAATTGGCGAAGGAGTTGCGGAATGGCAGAATGGAGCGTCGGCTGGTAGCAGCGTCTCGTCTCGACTCAGGCGTTCATCAATCAGTTTCAGTGTTCATTAGCCCGATGGATTTAATATGCGCGCTGAGTGCACGTTTTATGATTTATACTCGTACTATGCGAAATAAACAGGAGAGAAAGACAGAAACAGACCCCGTGCCCCGTACCCTATCGTTATTTTTTCCACGGACATCACTGCGTATGAGTAATATTAATTATTTAAGCTCCTCGTTATGCTGTTCCACACAAACACACACAAGCACAGATACTGCCTTGGCCAGTCAGTGGGTCAGTCAGCGCGTCTACCGTCTGCCTGTCTGTTTGTGGCACCCCAGTGCATTTGTCTGCCGTTCTGCCGTTCTGCCGGACACGGAGCCCGGCCCGGCCCGGCCTCCAG